>JAPHMX010000005.1:0-2400000 GCA_028828415.1 Cordyceps cateniannulata | reverse complement strand
CTGCTGCTGCTGGCGACCATCAATGGCGTCGCGAGGGCTGCCCGCCGTCGACGACAAGGCAGATTGCGTGTCCAGACCCGAGTCAGCCAGGCCACCACCATTACCACCACCGCCTCCGCCTCCGCCTACAGCCGCATCGCCGGTACCGCTACCTTGGGCCACGGAAGCAGTAGCAGCAGGCGTTTGCTCAGGGAGGCCGTGCTGCGAGCGGTTGCTGTGCTTCCCCAGACGTCCAAACGTTGGCATATCGGGGCGTGTGCTATCTTTGCTATGTCGCCGGAGGGAGAAGGGGGGGTCCGGGTTTGCGACGAGGGGGGGGTGTGTCTGCGGACGGCCCAGGGGCAAGGTTGGAACCGGGGAAAATTCGTCTAAAAAAAGAATGTTCGAAGATCGGTGAGAAGGATGAAAAGAGAGAAACGAGAGAGTCCAGCAGCGGATGCAAAGTAATGGAGAGAGAGAGGCGCAGCTCCAGATCGTTGGGTGGGATGGCGACGGATTGAGGCTGGTCAGCTAACTACCTAGCTACTAGGTAGGAGGTAGTACAACCTAACCAGATGGTGGTGGTTCAAGGTCCAAGTAATAACAAGTACCCCAATTGAATGTTGGAAGTAATCCACTCGTTTTTAAGCGGGTTGTCTTTTCTTCTGTATAATCACCATATTGTGGCCTTGTCGACGTAATTGCTTTTTCACTTGATGCGGCAAGACCTGCATCAGTCAGCTACGATGTCCTGCGCAGACGGAAAAGGAGGTATTTTTCTGGTGGAAGTACAGATTACCAAAAGCCGAATACCTGTCAGCTACTAACCAACGTGCTCTTATTACTGCTAACTAAGGTATGTAGGAGTCACGCCTGTCTCGCAAAGTAGTAGGTAACCCTGTCTCAACCATCCCAAGCCTCGCACACCGTCCAATCTAATCACCCACCGCTATGGTGTCACCACAATTCTTTTTTTATCCCGTTCCTTGCTTGTCAAGCTAAAGGTACAAATTCGTACACATCGGCACCAATGCGCATTACCCGATGCCCAGCTTGCTTTATCAGGCCTGCGCACTAACTACAGACACCTTGCTGCTTGCTGCTTGCTACGTGTCGCCGTAAGGTGTCGCCGTAAAACCCCTGGTCATAGGAGATGCATAAGAATCAGGCTTACGGGTAGCTCCTTGGCTGTGTACAAGTTCAGCAGTCTAATCGCGCTGCAGATTGCCGCTCTGCTTGTCTTCATCTCCGCCTCGTATCCATCAGCGCAGCAAAGCCTTGCTGCGCGCAGGTGGACAGATCTACAGTTTCGCCTTGCTCCCACAAGGATCGTCAGCGCCGTATCAGAATTGGAAACCGCACTACAAGAACATTGTTGCCTCCCTTTCTCCTCCTCTTGAATCATCTCAGCTAATGAAGATCCATAGCCAACCAAATTACACCGGGGCGCCCCCATATTGGAACGGCCCTATCCTTGTACTTGTTGCAAAAATAAACAAGTATCGGGATAAAGAAATTGGACCAAATGTCCAAAAAAAAAAAAAAAAAAAAAAAAAAAAAAAAAAAAAACCCAATTTCACACAGCTTGCGGGCATTCGGTTGAAGCCTCGCTTGAACGGGCCTTGTTCTATCTTTGGATGCATGTTGCTGCTTGAGGCTGTGCTCCAAGCTAGGGGCGTGAGCATGTCACCAGCTTCCTACGGCCAGCTGCGGCTCCTTTTCAATGCTACGACAGCTTGGCTGCGTCTATTAATAAAAGAAGTCTCATATTAATAAGCGTTAGACGCATAGCAATGTTTGCGCATCACCATTGTCAAGCAATCATACCGCCAAGTGCACGGCGAGATGCATGACGAATACGCATTATGAGAAGGTTGTTTTTCCTAAGCCTTTTTAAAAATAGACTCTATATAATACAATGACATCCGAGTATCCATCAACTCCATCTGCCAAGCTTGCTGGGTAGCAATTAACTTACATGACACTTCTCAGACCACCATGCAGAGCAAGCCCAGCAAAGATCATCAACACGATTATGCTGAACCACAAAGAATCCGCTTCTCGGCACCAGACGCACCCAGCGGCGGTTCATATCCAAAACGTGGCCCTTGATCTGCCCGCATCCAACTGGCAGTACATTATGACGGACTACGCGTTCGAGCAAACAGGGGCTTAGAGAACCGCGGCCTACGACCCGTAACATGACTGTGGACGCGGCAATGAGCAGGATGTCTCTGAGCATGTGGTAAAGAATCCGGAGACGGCCAAGTAGGTGATGTTCGCCGAAGACGAGGCCGGCGCTGGCAAAGACGCGGATGGCACGACGGCGCATGGCTTGACCTTGACACCACTGATCACCACGGGTATAGGGTAGCAAGAAATAGCTGAAGACAAGGCGGCGACACTTGAGCTCTGATGATGCACCATGGGATAAGTTGGCCTTGCTTTGCAAGGTTTGGCCATGTTTCTGTATTTTCGTGCTTTTGTGGGAACTTGTTCAGCTTTACTCTGTCTATGCTCAGCTACCTGGTCAAGACAAGCAGTGCGCAGGGCCTCGTTGCACTCGATAACAACACCCATGTCACTGGAAAAGGAATTTTAAGTAAGAAGGCCACATGTCTGTTTACACTCTTTCGGCGAAATAAATGTAAGCCACGAAACTAACCAGCTGGTCTACCAATCTCATTATGATCTCTCCTTGCATCCCTTCGGCGTCCCACTCGGCATGTTTCTCGCGGGGCACGTCTCAGTTCAACGCGACATATCCGCTAAGCAATTAGAGGCAGTCAATGTGAGATTCTTCCGCCGCTTAGTCCGGCCATGACCTTGTTACCCCAGCTTTTCTTCCACGATGTGCTGACCCGAATCGCCCTCGTACTGCTGGGCGGACCCCGCGGTCGCCCGAAAACCGGGGGTACAAAGTGTAAATGGCGGCAGGCGGCGATGGACCGGTCTTGGCCCCGAACGACTAACAAGCGTCCCATTTCCAAAACCCCACGGACAAAAGAGGCTTGTGGAACTGGCTAGCTGATAAGGCGCGCCCCGACTTCGCCGTCGCTACATGCGCATTGATAGTTTGCCTCCGTCTAGATATAGACTTCCCACCCTCTTCCTGTAACTATACAGAACACTCCCATCTTCTTTTCGATATTAGCCTTCCCGAGTCCTCACACTGTAAAAAAACGTGGAGGACACCACATACCAACTCTGGAAAATACCTAGCCATGCTGCTCGCGTCGCCGCTGACCGTCGCCGCCGCGCTGCTGCTGTTGGCGGCGGTGTACCTGGGGCGATGTCTGCGATCACCACTCGCTCGGCTGCCAGGGCCGCCGATTTCCAAATTCACGTCGCTGTGGCTCAAGTGGAACGAGATCAACGCGACCAGGACCGTCTATATCCATGCGCTACACCGAAAGTACGGCCCCGTGGTCCGCGTGGCGCCGAACGAGGTCGCCTTCACGTCGTGGGCGGCCGTCAAGGAGATTTACTGCTCCGGCGGCAGCGGCTACGACAAGACGGAGTTTTACGACATGTTTACCATCTATGGACGACGGTAAGAGTGTGGCCATAGCCTTGTAGGAGTATGAAGCTGACTTTCGTACAGAACCATGTTTACCACTCTGAACAAGGCCGATGTAGGTTCTGGATCACCCGCTTGCGTTGTGTACTGCTAAACAGGATTAAAGCATGCAAGGCGAAAACGTATTCTGGCAGATCGCTACGCCAACACCAATATCCTCAGAAGCGCCTCCATGGACGGTATCCAGGAACGGTCGGCCAAGTTTGTACGCCGCTGTGCCTCGGCCTCTGGCGCCGCTGACGTCTTTGTGCGTGGCTTTGATATGAGATTTTTTTAGTGGTGTGGCCTGGCTAACTCGTGTAGATATGTGTGTAAACGAGTTCCATCTAGCCCCCCGGAAGTGCTGACAGAGTTAGCTTTACACGACTATGCTTGTGATTGCGTCACCCATCATTTGTTTCATCCCCGCGGCACTGACTGCCTGGAAAACGAGAATGACGAGAACATGATGCACCAGGTAGCATCTGATGACAGTCTACAAAGTGCGCCCGAACCGGAATCACCCCGCCACCCAGTGCTGACCTTTTGGCAGACCGTCTCATCTCTCACTACGCTCCCACGCTGCATCGACTTTTTGGCAGCGTCCTGTACCTGTTCGCAAAGCCACGGGAGACGCCGCTGGCCGACAACTACGTCCTCGAAACCAGCAAGAGCCACGACCCCGCCACGTTCACGCTGATGAGCCGTCTGGAGGAAAAGTCGGCCGAGCTGGAGCCCATCGACATGGCGGCCGAGTGCCTCGACCACATGGCCGCCGGCATCGATACCACGGGCGACGGGCTGTGCTTCTTGCTGTGGGAGCTGTCGCAGCCGCGCTCACTGCCGGTGCAGGAGCGGCTGGCCGCGGAGCTGCGCGCGAATCCCGCGGCGCCGCTGGACCAGCTGCCGTACCTGGACGCCGTCGTGTGCGAGGGCCTCCGGTGCTACCCGCCGATCCCCATGTCACTCCCACGCTACGTCCCGGAGGGCGGCCGCGTGGTAGACGGCTACTGGCTACCGGAGAGGACGATTGCGAGCTGTCAGGCGTTTTCCGTGCACCGAATCAACGACGACTTGTTTCCGCGGCCGGACGCGTTCAAGCCAGAGCGCTGGCTGGAGGAGGAGGGTGACGCGGACCGACGACGCTTGTTGTTTGCATTTGCAAATGGTGGGAGAGGATGTATTGGGAAACAGTAAGTTTCTTGGGGGTGAGGTGTTTCTTACATGGCTAACGGGATAATGCAGCCTGGCTCTTGCGGAAATGAAGACTTTGCTGCGCGACGTCTACTCCAGGTTCACCACCGTGCCAGACGCGTCGATGAAGGAGGAAGCGATGGAAATGTCGGATCAGCTTATTTCTGCCAGACCGATAGGCCAGAAATGTTTGCTGCATTTCCGGCCACGAGAAGTTCGCAAGTGTTGAATCAGGCGTGCGCTGTTATGACCTGTCTGGCGGCCTTTTCCGGGAATCAACGCATATTTACGGTTATGTATGATGAGGGCCAACTATGATATCAAATATCCATTCTTATTTTGAAGGCGCACAGTTTCTTTAGTGATGAGTTGCTTGTGTGATATCTGCTGTGAAGTGACTCAAAGGAGCGGGTGTTACCTGAGTCTACGACGACAACAATGGCCCTCGCAGGGCTGCAGACAAAGGACAGCCACGTAGCAAGCTAGGTGGAGGTACATGTATGCGCGAAATAAATTGGCTATAGAGCCATGCATTACCTGCTGCTGCATTGGGCCACACTTTGTCCTGTGAGGTTCTTTGGGCATTTGTGAATAGACAAAAGGCCCTCTTGTGATGATGGAAGTGGCCTGTTTGCTGCAGGAGGCAGGTGGATGGCACATTTAGTGGACGCCAGATGACATTGTAGGGGCTGAACCGCTGAAAAGTGGTGTACTGTCCGCTGAAGGGACTGGTAGACCCGTTAGGATTTCATGCGGACAAGGGTTTTCGGCTGTCAAGGGCTGTACCACCTTGATCCTAGAATTACTGCCTATCTTGGGAACTTGAAAAATGTAAAAGAAAAGCAAGAAAATATATTCAGTATAACAAGTTAACATCTTACGTGCGCCTGCCTGCCTCATCGGCACCACCCACTCACCTCCTACCTTATTAGTACCTAGTAGTAGATACCTAGAGATAGGCACTCTAACGCCGAAAAACTCGGGCCCTACCCGGACTTGCCACATTTCCAAGCTCATGTCATCCGCACTGCACAATTTTTTCCTCCTTCTTCTTCCTTCTTCACCCAACCGTGCCAACTGCCCGCACAGCGTTTTGCCAATCCAACCAGCTCAGCACCCCATATTCAGCCTGTAGACTGTTTTCATCGGTCGCAGAGCACCAAAAAGCTTTCTCGCATCGCGAATTTTAAATATTCAACAACGGTCCTCCCGCTTCTCGCACCATCCATCCGTCGTCCGCCCACCGCGAACTTCAACTCTCCTCCCGCTATCCGATCCGATTTTGCCTGGCTCCCTCCCACGGCAGAAACAGATTACCCAGCAATACACCAGCTCGTCAAGACTTGTTTATGTATCAGCACGACCAGTTTAACGTGTCCAGACACATCGTCGAGCTGCAGCTGTTTCACATACGGCGCAAACCTTCTTCTCCCGATATTCATTCCGACGGTTGATATTTCCTCGACAACGCAAGAGTTCATGCCTACCATACCCAACGCAAGATTTCTCTCGCAAACACTCATGTCAATCACAAATAAGCCTTTGTGATTCTTCTTGTTGCTCCCGACCAGCTTCCACAGCACTCCTGCCCCGCATTGCTTCCTTCAAGTCTTCATGACTGCTCTGTCCGTTCAAGTCTCTCCGAGTCCTGTCCATCAATTCTGCCACATCCACTGAGAAGAACTATTCACTCAAATCTCTTTCAAAAGACCAAAAAAATCAAACACCGCAATCATGGTTCTCGTCAACGTCAACCGCGAGGTTAGCGATAACTTCTATCGCTACAAGATGGAGAAACTCATCACCAAGGTTGAAGGAAAAGGAAACGGTATTAAGACCGTCATCGTTAACCTCGTGAACGTCGCCAAGGCCCTCAGCCGTGACCCCAACTACGTCATCAAGTACTTTGCTTTTGAGCTTGGCGCTCAGACCAACACCGACCCCAAGGACGACCGTTGGATCATCAACGGTGCCCACGAGGCCGCCAAGCTCCAAGACCTTCTCGATGGCTTCATTAAGAAGTTTGTTCTCTGCCGAGGCTGCAGCAACCCCGAGACTGTCGTCATCATCAAAGACCCTCGCATCATTCTCGACTGCAAGGCTTGTGGTCACCGCACCGATGTCGATATCCGCCTCAAGCTCTCCGGCTTCATTATCAAACATGAGAGCAAGAAGAAGGGTAACAAGGCAGACAAGAAGGCTGCTCGTCGTGCCAAGAAGGAAGCTGCACTGAATGGCAACGGCTCCGGCGATGACGGCTCCGACCACTCCGGCGAGAACGGCACGAACGGCTACGCTGCTAGCGATGATGAGTTTGATCGCGTTGCCCCCGCTGTTGACAGCGACAACGAGGTTAGAGATGATGAGTGGGCTGTCGACATGAGCGAGGAAGCTGTCAAGGCTCGCCAGGCTCAGCTCCCTGATGAGTTCAAGGGCAAGCTCAACATTGATGACGACGAGGCCGGCGGTGAGAGCGTCTATGACGAGCTCGGTCAGTGGATTCAGGTTCAGGCCAAGGAGAAGGGTGGCATCGACAACGTCGACTCCATCCAGGTGTACGTTAAGGCCAAGGAGCTGGGCATCGAGGGCAAGCACAAGACTATCCAGGTCCTCGTCCAGACCCTCTTTGACAAGAACATTACTGCCCAGATCCCCAAGCGCGCCGCCATGATCAAGCAGATTGGCACCTCGGAGAAGCATGAGAAGGCTCTCCTTGGTGGTACCGAGCGTCTCCTGGGTTTCCTTGCCGAGGAGAACCCCGATGTCTATCCGCAGATTGTGAAGATTCTTCAGCTATACTACAACAGCGACCTCATCTCTGAGGAAGTTGTTGTCCCCTGGGGCAAGAAGGCTAGCAAGAAGTACGCCGATCTCTCTGTCAGCAAAAAGGTCCGCAAGGCTGCCGAGCCATTCCTCAAGTGGCTCGAGGAGGCCGAGGAAGAGGAATCTTCCGATGAGGAGGAAGAGTAAATTCGAAAGAATGATGCTGGTTGATTAGCCGTCTACTTACCTTGTACGCTTGACGTTGTTAGTAGAGGCTTTGCTTGCCCTTGCTTTTGGTTTGATGGAAAACGCAGAAAATCAATGTGGTGGTCATCTGCAAATTCTTCACGATTTAGTATGATAGTATAAATTGAACTCTGCTCGCTCTACATAGACCAATATATCTAGAAAGTGAATGTGGCCAACATATAAAGAAAGGTGGCCGGTTGCTTTGGGGTATCGATGTGAATGTATTCGCCAGTCCCTGTCTGTCTACTTGTTGTTACACGCAGCGGCACCTGCTCGCCAAATTATCCCCAAAATAGCATGACACAAATAAAAAGGAAAAACATCAGCTAAATAAACACCCAATTGGACGAAACACCAGGCTCATTCAAATCCCCGTTTCTGCACCTCTGTGCTTTTCTTTTTACGCGTAGGCACTCTATTCTGTCTTTCCATCCGCATCCGCCATGTCGGCATCGCCATTGGCCGGCTCCTCTTCCTTTTCGTCATCCTTGTTATCCGGGCTGCCTGCTTCGTCGTCGTCGTCGTCGTCGTCGTTATCCTCGGTAGCGGTGGCGCCGCCGTAAAGAAACACGCTCAGCTCGGCGGCGGCCTTGTCGAGACCAACCTCAGCGTCGCTGTCTACAGTGATGGTGGTGTCGTAAGGCGTGTCTGTCTCGGCGACAGACGGGCCTAAGAGGATATAACGCGCCTCAAAGTCCATGTCCTTGGCGAACTGGGCGGCCTATATGTCACGAGTTAGTCCTTGGTATATGTAGTTTGGGGACAAAAAATAGGGAAGGGGGGGCACGGCGTACCTCTATGTCGAGCTGCAGGACGGGAATCTTGCCGGCCTCGGTCACGGCGTCAATCGCCTTGGTGCTGGTGCCGTAGTCGCTACCGTCGCGCTCGCCATGCTCCACGAGGCGGTCGCCGTCGCGCAGCTGCCCAAACTCCTGCGCGCTGACAAAGTGGAACGTCTTTCCAGCGGACTCGCCCTCGGCCTTGTCGCGCGTCGTGTGCCGCACGACAGGCGCGAACACGCCCTTGTGCTTTTCCAGCAACCGGGCCACAACGGCGCTTAGGATCTCGGGGGCAGGGCCAGAAAGCACGACGGCGGCGCGGTTGGCCGGCATGTCTTGCTCAGCCGCGGCAGCGTCATCGCCCTCCTCGCCGTCATTGTCGTCGTCCTCGGTGGGTTCCGCGAAGACGACGGCAATCGCCTTGGAGTCGTCAATTTTGTCAAAGGCAGCGAGGCGCGTGCGGCCCGCGATGCGCAGCGCGCGCCAGCTCTTGCTCCACTTGCCGTAGACGGCGGCGGCGCGGGTCGCGTCGCTGGTGGGCATGCCAATCTCAAAGTCGTCGTCGGCGATCGGCCGTTCGAACGTCTCGAGCTCGGGCAGCTGATACCGCGCGGGCGGGCGGAGCTCGTCCATGGTCTTGGAGGCGGCGCCGCGGTTGAGGAACTCCATGGAGACGGCGCCCATGGGCGTCGGGCGCAGGCGCTTGCTCGTGGCCATGCGCTCGGCCGACGACTTGGCTTCGACAAAGTCGGCTGCTGTCACGGGCTCCCGCTCTATGGGAGGACAGCTGGCCATCTTCCAAAACACCCAGTTCTTGTCGCGCGCGAGCACCGTCTCCACCATGCGGAAGAAGTAGGGGCCGTCGAAACCTTGCCTTAGATACTCGGATATCCGTCGCTTGGTTTCCGTCGCCCATTTTGTCTGGAGAGCGGTTAGTTGGGGTGTTCTGAAGTGAGCAGCGAATGCTCCTTACATTTTCTTCGCTAAGTTGTTCGCTGTACACAACAGCTTTGTTTGCGGCCGGGAGGCCCGAGAGTTTCTGCTTTCCTTCTGCAGACAGAGACAGCAGAAACTCTGTTATAATGAGAGCTTGCACGAGGACATGTCGTCGGAATGACAGGTCCCGTATCTGTGAATATTGATTAGTACGATTCTTGAAATTGGTAGGAGTTGCAGCCGCATACTTCAAGCTCGAATAGATCCTGACTTGTCAGGTATTTGGGGTTGAATGCTTCTGCAACCATTGTTGTGCCTTCATCATTGCGCTTGCGCTTTAACGACCGTTGATCGTCTGCATGCCGCGATTCGAAAGCTTTCATGGTTTCCTCCAGACTGCGCTTAAAATGAGAAAATTTGGCTGGATCGAACAGCGTTGTGGGTTGACTGAAGCTCTCTTGGAGCGACCAGAGCAGAGGATATAGTTCCTCGGAGCTGAGACAGCTCCCCCTGGTTTCCTTTGCGTCTGATTTCTTCTCGCCATTTGTCGCGGTAGCTGGGACCTCGGCATCCACATCCATTTTGGTAGCATCGTCGTTTGCCGTGACTTCATAGGTTGTGACATTTTCAACATGATACTCTCCGCGCAGATTGACAGAACTTCTGTCGCCGAGTGGAAAGCATTGGAACATAAAGATGAAGACACGACCGCAAAAGGCGGTGTCTTCGGCCCTTGATAGTCGTCGTAGGAGCTCGTTACAGCTGCGGAGTATAACTAGCTTTTTTTGTGTAAAATTCTTGGCAGTCATGCGCTCGCGTCGAGATTCGAGAAAGTCGAAGATGTGGCGACACCCAGCGATTGTTTGGCTGTCGAGCAGCTCTTCCACCAGCCAAAAGACGAGCGCCGGGTCGCATTGTCCGCCGTCGGAGAGAATGGAGAGGATGTCGAGAAAATTCCACATTCGCACGAAGTCGGGAGAGTCGATTGGGATTGACGCCTTGCGCGTCTGTTAGGCGGTTGTCTTCACACCAGGACTTTGTTGCCGACTTACTATCAAAGCACCAAACAGATCTCTCGATGCGCCTTCGACAATCGCAAACTGCCGGCCCTTTAGTTCTGCTGCGGCGGCTGCTTCGCCTTCTGCCACATCTTCGTCTTGCTGCGGCAGCGCCGCTTCCACGCGCGAGGTCAGTTCCGCAAAGTCGGGCTTGGTGAGCGCGGGCTCAATGCTTGATGACTGCTTGGCTGCAGAGGCTTCGTCTAGTAGGCTAGAAAGTAGCTTCCCAAACGCATCAACCGAGGCCACGCGAGGCTTGTCCATGTCGAGGGCGGGCATCGTCGGCGGTTTGGGCCGCAGCCTTCTTGCAGTGCGACCGCAGGTTTTGATGCGCCTCTGGGCCGTCCGCCCCGGGGCAGAAGATGGGCGTAGAGCTTGTTAAAAATTGCCTCCTACGTGCGCATCAATTTGTCGTGAAATAGAATTAATGTACGTCCGATCCCGCTTGATTCGCTGCCGCGTTGCTGTCGCGTTGTTGAGATTTGATTGTGTTGCGGGCTAGGGAAGATTGCTGCGATGGAAGGGGGGGTTGTTGATTACATGTAGCACCTAGCATAGCACCCAGCACCTGTACTCCAAGCTGTTGCACGCGACACCATAGGCGGCTATTATAATTGAGAGCGCAAGTAGAGCAACTCAATGATCAGATATCCTTTATTAAGACAAGGAGTTCTTTATTAGATATCTAGGTGCTTGCTGCTATTTGCATAGGTGCACGTGATATGATACGCAGTACTTGTACTCCATAGCGTTTTAACATATGGTGCCCACGAATTATTGTTGACTCCATCTTGTACAAAGGCAAGGACGGTGACAACGCTATTTGATATTGCGAGTTTTCGTTGAGTTATTCATCTCCAACTCCTCCACTAGCACTTGTGTGTCGTTGGCTCAGTATCCGCCGTTCATGTGCCTTGGCATCCTGAGGGTCCAAACACTTCATCCAAACAGACCCAAAGTTCCCGTCTGCCGACCACCGGCTCCGGCATTTTCCACGGCTAGTGTATCCATAGCCATGCCACTGTCCACGACAGTCATTCTGCTCCCAGTAGCGGATTTTCACGTCGTGCCATGGGGTTCGGGGGAAGCGGAGGAAACATCTATCAGCTAGCATGTGGTGTTCACCATTCTCTCCAGTCCCCTCTCAGCGAGTCTTTGACTTTTTAATACTACACAGCTACCAAAAAGGATGTATACCGCGGTTTTCTAGTTCTCCATATAACAAGTCACTGGGAAATTGAGCTGGTTCAAGAATCTCCATCACGTTCAAGATGTCGCGCGATGCCACGTTGGGATCAGGTTCGGGATCGCAGACTTGGCGGCCCTCGACATCGTCGTGTGAGAATATGGCAAGTGCCTCGGAGAACTTTTGCACCAGATTCGGCCTGTCTGAGTCAAACATTCCCACCCGGAACAGCAGGCCGACATTGCGGCAGGAAATAGCTAAAGAACTTGAGCATCAGAGGCGGGAGCTCGTTTCCGGAGGACCCGATCGTGTTTGGCATGCCCGATAGACAGAATATCTGGCTAGAGTACCAGAAAAAAAAAAGAAAGCTATGCCTGAGTTGCTAGTCCCTTGATCATCTTGGACTGTCTCACTGAATGCTGGCACGGGGTAGGCATAGATTTGTGCCTCCTCCTCTGACTTGTGTGGTGGCGTGAAAACGAGTTCCTCGGTGCCGAATGAGCCAAATAGCACAGCGCGAGCAGTGATACTATCTTCGTCTGGGGCTTCCACAGGGCGTCGTTGATGGGTCGCGTGGTCAACTGAGGACTCAATGTGCAGGTGAGCCCAAAACACTTTTACAACTTCCCAAAGGACAAGATGATCGTCTGAATGACTCCCTTTAAGTCCATGGAGCACCGCCGGGCAACTCTCTCCACAAAATTCGGCTTGGCCCTTGCCCTGTTCGAATCGATTCGCCATGTATTTTCTCGTGCCTGGGTCGGCCAGAATACTCTCTGCTGGCCAGGCTGCTTGTGCTTGAAACACCTTTTCCTCTTCCTCGGTCGCCTGGAGGTTGTAAATGACAGACTGTCTCGAGTAATTCATGTGCGACTCCGATAGTTCCACGCTGGAGGGTCCAATACCTTGGATCTCTTCATCACCACAAGCACGTGCCTTGCGCGTAAGCTCTTAGTCCACATCTACCAGAGCAGCACCGATGATGAAGGTTCTATCTATGGCTTTGTGAACTCTCTCTGACCAGTCTGGCATCCGCTCCGGAGCCTCGTGTAGTTGGTACCCGTCGCCACCGGAACCATCGTCGAAACGATCATATGGGAGCTCAACACCTTGGAGGCAAAAGTTTCTGGCTAGAAACGTAGCCAGTTTATCCAGAGCAAGAACGCCTTTTACATCTTGCAGACAGGGCTCCGAGGCAAGGCTAGAGTAGTAGACAAGGACAAACGCATGGACTTCTGCTCCTTGGCGGCTACTGGGCCGTCGGAGAAGCTGGTGGGACAGTCCAGCGTGGTCATATGGATGCGACAAGTCTGGTGGCCGGAAAATAACAGTATAACAGTACTGAACATTCTAGGCGCGTGTGGCTTGAACATTGGCCTGTAAGATGGCGTTGAAAAAGTTGCCAAACGCGGATATCGTGGATGAGCAGTCATCGTTTTCATGTCACTAAGTCTATAGGGACCTTGGACATGTGCTTAGACAGGTGGACAGGAAACATGACCTCGAACAGGTACCCAGATGGTAGTTATCAACTATCCAGCCAGTCAATTGTAGTGCGGATTGCTTGTTTGCGTGTTTGTGTGCCTGGCATCACCCAACTCAGTCGGTAATTTGTGGTGAAAAGTGTGGTGATGGTCAGCTACAACTATTAACCTAAGCTACCGGTAGCTCGGCCAGTCTGGTGCGGTTAGAGCATTTAAAGTCACAACTAGGCAAAGGGTACATGGATGTACAGGGACAGGTGGCGCCATGCCAAGGTACAACATGCGGTGGGGGTACCTCATCCCCCGATGCCTAGGCACACGCGCGTGAGCTTACCTGTACTAACAGGTAGTACAGGTACAGGTAGGTTAGTACCTAGGTACCTCCTGGTAGCTGTCGCGAGGCTAAAATTTCGGAGTTGAGCAGTTAGCGACAGGCATGTTTGGATTCCCTTGCCCGTTCACGACAATCGCAATTCACCTTGCTGGCCACCACGCGCAACTCGGCAAAGAATTGCAACCCCATCAACCAGATCGCAAGCTTTGCATCTCCCATGACGATCGAGATTTGAACAATGCCTAACGCGAAGCGCCTCAAAAACAGCGCCGCTGCAAAGGCCAAGGCACCTGCCGATCACGAAGAACCAGCCGGCGAGCGCCCGACGCCTGCAGAGGTCGAGGAGGAGGAGCACCAATTCGTGCAGGTGGCACGAGCGCACTGGTTGAAGAAGACAAAGAAGACGGCCAAAGTCAAAGTCAAGAACGATGTCATCAAGCAGAGCATCTGGGAGGTTCTCGAACGAGATGGTTTTCAGCACAGGTCACTACTTCTCTTGGAAAGCTTGCAGACGCTAGAAAGGTATGCAGATTCCTGAGTATATCGCGGAAAATCCGAGTGCTAACGAAAAGATAGCTATCTATGGCCTGGATATACAGAAGAAGCATCCAATTTCCACGTGCTGTTGATGGCGTTGATCGTCAACGTCAAGCGTAGAGAGCATCTCGAGACTTGGAGTAAGTTTGCGCAGCAGTTGCCTCGTCTTTAACTTGCTAACCATCTGCAGCTCTGTTTGAACAGAAACCTGAAGAATTCTCTTCATTCTTCCGTCGCGTGTTGTCACTGACACTCGATCGAACACTTGCGACGACAATTCGAACAAATCTGCTCTGCTTCCTGATCCATGCCTTCCAAAGCCTGGACTGTAGCATTGTGAGACGAGACTGCGCCCCGTTGGTTTCTATCGGTATCTGGCATAATATCTCGACAGACCAAGAACGCGACCGACTCTTGGACCAGACCCCGCAGCTGAGGAAATCTTGGAGAGCAGCCCAGAAGCGCTTCGACGCGGGCGACGATGAAATCAAAGCTCGTTTACGTTTTGAGCGCTCTTGGCTCTACACGCTTCTTCTTGATTTCTTGAGCTTGCTTTATGGACAGAATCGCAAACCAGGTACGCCTCCTCAAGCTCCTCCCTAGAAAGCAAAGCTAACATCCCCGGCAGAACAAGATCTATACTGCCAGCGCTTCACCGAATTCATCACAGATTTGCAAAGCCAATTGCCGACAAGGCGATATGTCAATGCTTTGCAGAACGATCTGAACCTCCTCCCGGCAATAAAACTCTCCCCCATGTACAATGACGAAGCAAATGACCTCTTCCGCGACCTTCAAGCCCTGCTGGCTCACTTCACATACTTTGCAATCGACGATCAAACGGGAGTTCAACTGACTCGCGAAGAGGCCTACGACAAGCACTGCAAATCGCTTGGCAAGCTCCAGCGCACCGCCCTCAAGTACTTCAAGAAGAAACTCACAGTCCTTGCCCTCTCCAACTACGGCTCCATCGACAAACGAGAGGAGCTGAGAACACTCCTCGACGCGCTGACAGATGATGAGGTTTCGTCTCTCGCCGGGTATCTGGGTATCAGGACAACATACCCAGAGGACCTGAAACTCCCCACAGGCCGCCAACTACAACTAGAGTGCATGCTTACCACCTTTGAACGGAAAAAAACTTTCCAAGAGCTTGCCCAGACCTTGTCGATTCTCCCGACGGAAAAGACATTGTTTGACGCTAGCTTCCAGAGAGCAGACTCCTATGATGGATCGCATCCCCTGGCACTGCCCAAACTGAATCTGCAATACCTGTCTGCCGGAGACTTCCTGTGGAGAGCTCTTATTCTTTACCGTTGTGAGGCGTTCTATGGTATCCGCAGAGATATCGAGACGGCGCTCCGCCGCCTCAAACCCGAGAGCAAAAAGCCGGGCGAGACTAGTTTTACTGGGACCTCCAAGATGGCTATGCCGATTTCCAAGCCTGCTATCCTCGAGGTTGTGCCTGCGCTGATTGGCGATTCGAAGCCTGCCATGGTCAAGGCCGAGGTCTCTTTCGACGTGCGAAGGCTCAACGACAATGTCCGCAAGGAGTGGGATTCTCTCCGCCCAGATGATGTGGTGTTCCTGCTGTCAGTAGAGTCGCCGGTAGCTGATGTCATTACAAACGGTGCCCCGTTGAGTGAACTGGAGCAAATTGGTGTTGTGTCAGTACGCGCTGCTGAGGTTATCCACGTGGCCGATGACAAGGGGCGTCATGGAAAGGAACCCAGAAGCCGTGACGGCAAGCGTCGCATCGAGCTGAAGCTTGATCCGCAAACATACACCAAGGATGCAGCCCTGGCTGCTGCAGGGAAGGGAGACGTATATGGCAGTGTGAACGTGCTTCTCAGAAGAGGCCGTCGCGAAAACAACTTTAAGCCGGTTCTCGAATCTATCAGAAACCTTGTTCTTTCTGATGCGCCTCTGCCTAGATGGCTGCATGAAGTGTTTTTGGGCTATGGTGATCCAGCCGGTGCAAGCTACAAGAATTTGCCGAATCGAATCAAGACGGTCGATTACAACGACACGTTTTTAGAGTGGCAGCATCTCATCGAGAGTCTACCAGGAAAGACCGTGGAGCCAAGCGATGATGTGGACGGTAGTTTCGGACCACCTTACGTTCTGGAGACACTGGACAAACCTGAAGTCCAGGTACCAGTCAAGGCCTCCAAGAAGAGGCGCCGGGATGCCGAGCCTGTGATGGCAGTGGAGGTAGAGACGCTGAAAGTCACCACGTATAAGCCGCCGAACCAAGGCCCTTACCCCATCGACGCGCCTAAACTGAACTCTGTTCGCTTCACACCGGCTCAGGTTGAGGCTATCATGTCCGGTTCTCAACCTGGCCTGACAGTTGTTGTCGGGCCCCCGGGAACTGGCAAAACCGATGTAGCGACTCAGATCATCCACAACATCTATCACAACTTCCCGAAGCAAAAGACGCTCCTGATTGCGCACAGCAACCAGGCACTCAACCAGCTTTTCGCGAAGATCATCGCACTCGATATTGACGAAAGACACTTGCTTCGACTTGGTCACGGTGAAGAGGAGCTTGCCGCTGAGGGAAGCTTCAGCAAGCATGGCCGTGTCGACTCATTCCTTGACAACCGCGCCCGCTTCTTGTTTGAAGTCAGAAAGCTTGCCAGTAGCCTCGGCGCCCCTGGTGCCCATGATAACTCTGCTGAGACGGCGGGGTACTTTAACACAGTCTACATTCAGCCGGCCTGGAGAAAGTTTGAACAGGTCATCGGCTCGGATGAATCGTCAGTGGCACAGATCATCGAAGCTTTCCCTTTCCACGGTTATTTTGCGGATGCGCCGCCGCCCCTCTTCCCACCAGAGGCTGAGCGCGCTCAGATTATTGATATTGCCGAAGGTTGCTACAGACATATTGGAAAGATATTTTCCGAACTAGCAGATATTCTGCCGTTTGAAATTCTTCGCCGAGAGCGAGACAAGGCTAATTACTTACTGACGAGCGAGGCACGTATCGTTGCCATGACGACAACACACGCGGCCATCCGAAGGGGAGAGATAGTTGCTCTCGGCTTCCACTATGACAATGTCGTGATGGAAGAGGCTGCTCAAATTACAGAGATTGAGACGTTTATTCCGTTGGCCATGCAGAAGCCTGTCAACGGCAAGGTGCCTCTGCAAAGGGTTGTCTTGTGCGGTGACCACTTCCAAAACTCACCCGTTATTCAGAGTCTTGCATTCCGGCACTACGCCAACCTGGAGCAGTCGCTGTTCTCACGTTTTGTTAGACTTGGCGTGCCGACAATCTCGCTTGATCAGCAGGGCCGTGCCCGCCCGTCTATTGCCCGCTTGTACCAGTGGCGCTACCCCAAGCTGGACAATCTGCCTGATGTGAGCCTCAATGCGGAATTCAAGCAAGCCAACGCCGGCTTCAAGTTTGACTTTCAGTTCATCAATGTACTCAAGTACAAGGGCAAGGGTGAGATGGAGCCGACGCCGCACTTTATTCAGAACCTGGGTGAAGCAGAGTATGCGGTTGCCATCTTCCAGTACATGCGGCTTCTCGGGTATCCGGCGGACAAGATCAGCATCCTTACAACATACGCTGGGCAGAGGGCACTCGTCAGGGACGTGCTGTCACATCGCTGCGCGAGAAACCCAATCTTTGGCATGCCCAAGGCTGTTGCCACCGTGGACAAGTACCAGGGAGAACAAAATGACTGTATGTATCATTGGAATACACCTTCTCAAGACTATGGACTAATCTCCTGATAGATGTTATCCTCTCCCTTACTCGCACGTCGAGAGTCGGATACCTGCGCGACGTGCGTCGCATGACCGTCGCTATGTCCCGCGCCCGCCTCGGCCTGTATATTCTCGGCCGCCGCGAGGTGTTCGAAGCGTGCCATGAGCTGCGCCCCGCGTTTGACATTCTCCTCTCGCGCCCGGACAAGCTGATGCTCGTGACGGGCGAGCTGTGGCCCACGCAGCGCCCCGCCGCGGACGACGATGGCTCCGCGCCGGTTGAGAGTGAGGTGGCCATGGAGGGCGTCGAGCACCTGGGCCAGTACGTGTTTGAGATGACGAGCACCAAGGTGAAGCAGCTCGAGGCGGAGAATAGAATGGTGGATGTGGTGGAGCCGATTGCCGAGGAGGATGAGGAGGGAGGTGGCGGCGAGGGAGAGGAGGAGGAGGAGGAGGAGGATGAGGCGCAGGCTACGTATTATTATGGCGTGGTAGAGCCGGATATTCAAGAGGTTCGCGAGGGTGAGGCGAACTAACGGGTCATAGAGCACGGGAGAGGTCATTTTCTATGTCTTTTTGCTCGGGGGTGCTTGGTTTGGCGTCTGGCTTGGTGGTTATTTTATTTTTCTCGTCTCCTGCATGTATGTACTGCTAGACTAAAAGAAATTGAATGGACTGAATATTCTGACGATACTATTTGCCTGTGTCTCTCCCTATCCAGTGATGGGATAAGGCTTTCGGCGCTGCACAGCTTTCACCGCGGTGGCTTCGCTCAGGTATTGCCTTCGGACGCACCGATGCGAGATTGCAAGCGCTGCGGGGCAGGTGTTGTCGGTGCTGAGAATGCCGCCATGTACAGGCGGTGAATCCGGTCCGCCAGCGTGACCGCAGCTTCCTGGCCGATGCCCCGCGAATGGAGCAACGAGGGCCGGCTATCCTGCACGGCCGCCGCCCTGGAGTGGTTCATCAGGCTTGCGAGTTCGGAGAAGCCGGCGTCCATGTACGGTGATGGTGGGCGAAGATGGCCGGCGAAGAGCAGATCTCACATCGCGTATCACTTGGCGTCTTCCGAGAGCGGCCCATGGAACTCGAGCGCCGTCAGCTCTTGGACTTCGTTGGGGCGGAGGTCCTCTGGGAGCTGGCCGCGTTGGCAGTCGAGTTGCTGGACGTGTGCCGTCCAGTCTATCTCCTGACTCAGAAGTAAATGACTGCCAGCAGTTGCTGCAGTATAGAGAGCTGGGGGTGTGGTAACGCAGCATGTGTTGCTTTACATCGGAGTATCTGCGCGGTTCGTACTTTCTGAAGCATTGAAAGTGAGCCATGGGGTCAAATTTGCCAAAGGGGCAGGCGATCAGTGGATTTTCGTAAGGAGGGTCGTCGTGATCGTCGTCAGTCATGTCGGCGGCGTAGTCGTCCGTTCCTTGCCCGGACTGAGACCGTCGTTGACCTGGCGAGGTCTCGTGCTGCGAGGTGCTAACGGCGCTGCGCCATATGGTGGTGGTGTCCTTTTCGATAGACGCTGATGGGACGGTAGGACTGGGCGTCTTTTGGGTTATGATGCTATGAACGAGAGGAGCATCTACGTTGTCGGTGTCGAGACGTCGAGCTGCGAGAAATATTGGCCAAGTTGTGCAAAACCAATAATGAAAAAGGGACAACAGAAAAGAGGTGGCACCAATAGGAATCCAGCAGCGAATTTGCAATTCGAGCATCACCCCCAGCGCCGGGGATTGACTGAAAGGTATAGCAGAGGCAGACACCAACATGTCCACCGTGCAAGTCGCAGGATGAAAAGTCAAGGTTGATGGCTTCTGAGGGGTCTTACTACTGGCGAGGTCACTTCCACAATAATTGATGCTATTTGTTATCTAGCCAGAAACTATCGACGGGGTGATGCCATCGTTGTAAGAGGGTATAGTCGTGGTAAGCATTGTGGCTGCCCAACGCATCTCGTACTGTCCTTGCTGATGCTTCTTCCATAGGACAGTACACCGGTCGAAGCTTCATCACCGTCGGTGCTCTCGGCATCCCCCACAGGGGAATTCTTGGCTTCCTGAAGATGCTGTCACCTTTGACAAGAAGAAGCAATTTCATGGAAACCAATACGGCCTCGAGTAACTCGCGCGAGCGCTTTCATGCAAATCTTCATGCGAGTCTCATCCAAAACACAATCATTGTTGTAGATGTCCAGTTCTGCTGCATGTACTCGTTTTGCATGAGCCACGAGGCCTGTTCCGGCCGACGCTGATGCAAATTTGACGAGGCGTCCAGCCAATTCCTGCACCAACTCTGACTACAGCTGCCAGCGATATTGTCCTCGCCTTGGAGCGGTCGCGAATCTGGAATGTATGTAGGCATCGTCTTTGACGAGGCGAAACTGGCTGGCTGGTTCGACCCTAGCGGGCTCTGATCTGCCCGTCGCGGGCGTTCGCGCCGAGCGCCCTCGCGTGGCACGACCCGATCAGCGACCCGGTCAAGAGCGCTGTGGCGGCTGATGGGCTGGCACACGCGCGTGCCGAACAGGCAGGTCGTGCAGGGCAAGCGCACGAATGGGAGCGTGCATGTCACGGCCCGATTTCGCCGGGACAGACCGGCGGTGCTGTGGAATAGCCTGGAGCCGTGCGAGGGCGCGTTTGTGTTGAAGAAGAACGGACGCGAGTCGTCTCTTCCCCATGAAGCGGCTCTAAGCCGTCGAGAAGCCGGCCTGCTTAGGATGTCCCTTGCAGCACCACCACCATCACACATTTGCTCCACGGAGGTGATTTACCCATCATGGAATTAGTTAGATTTATACTGTTTGAGGCAGCGGGCATTTATCTAAAAGGAAATTCATTTGACTATCATAACCATCATACGCGACTCTGATAAAAGCTCTCCATTTCCGTGTAGATGGAGTGAGAGCAAGCTAACAAATTGACAAGCCGGCACAGGCGCTATGCAAACCAATTTGACGGTGTAGGAAAAGTTACGTGGGGTTTCCTTGTAAGTTAATTGGAAAATAATACCCGTAATGCAACCATTACATCGTGGGAAGCGCCGTGCCAAGTCGTAGAGTCTGACTGTGAGATGAAGCCTAATAGACACAGCCGTCATGTAACCGTCATGATAGCGCCTGATACTTGGGTGTGGCATCTCCCACACGCGACTTGATCACGACCAATGATTGACCGGTTATAATTTTTATTCTCATTCTTCTACGGCCCGCCACTGGTAGAGAATACGACTCTGACATGGATCCCGGGGCGGCTGCACGACGGCCCGTTGAGCGACTAGCGAAGTCATTAATGTGACGCCATTCGGCTAGAACTTGCTTCTAGAGCGCAAGGGGAAGGCCGGGTTGTATGCCTTGCTAGTGTGGCACCCATGGCCTTTCTTTTTCTCTCCTTGTTTCCTGGTGCATCATCTTGAGACGCGCCGCCAAGTCATTGTCAGTCGTGGCAAGTGTCACAGACCTCGGGTGGCCGTGCGCGATACTCGTTTTGCACAGCGAGAGATGATTCACCTAGGAGGGAGGTAATAAAAAGGCACGGTGTGGACGTGCTCAAGTCTGCCTGCGTCTGGGGAGCAGTTACCCGGTTTTGCAACGGAAAAGGGGGTTGCAATAAGAGACAATGCGCCCGGGTGGCTGATAGTTTTGTTTTAGTCAAGCTAATTTCTTTTGCATCCTGGTCTGAGTGTTTTGAACCCCTGCCAAGACGGAAGGAAGATGGACGAAGAGAAAAAGTCGGGCTTTTCTGTCGCGAGCCTGCGACACATGTTGCGCCCGAGGCTGTTTTCAATCTCACGCGCAGTGGGCAAGGCTGAAAGCCGTATCAATGCTCATGCTGATTGATACCAGCGCAAAAGTTACTAGCAAAAAATGAAGATTTGGCTGGTCGCTTGGCGATGCCCGTTCCTGAGTGGCCAATCAGACGGCGCGGCGTAAGCGGCAAGTAGGGTCATGCTGGTGTTGATCATATATGTCGATGAAATGTTCGTTCTTTAGCGGTCGCGGCTCCACGAGTATACATGGATGCTGATAGTAACATTGCGACAATGGCCAATGGAATATATACTCCATAGTGTTGACCACCGTCTGATGCAGTCGGCTAATGCATTTTAAAAGCGACAGCGAGACACGGAACGTCCTTGTTCCTGACTATCACGTTTGTGGAGTTGTTACAGAGATCCGGTACGGCGCGATATCCTAACGGGTCAACTCTGATTTCGGGACAAGACGAGAATGCTAATATCCACTTAATATGTATCTTCTTCGGGTTGCTGTAGCAATTCCGAATACTTGGAAAAAAGCTGAGAAGCCGGGGTGGAAGGTTGAAGCGTAGTCGTAGAAGGTTGGGGTCAAGTTGCGAGAGCGAGAGACATGCATTGCTAGGGGCTGCGACTAGCATAATGTCACAGCGGAGAAGTTTGTCGCGGATAATTACCAGTAAGAAGTACTGGGTTTCCGTAGGTTGCTGCAGCTTTAACTAGCTGCTTTGGCAAGCTGCTGCGGCGAACATATACCCACACACGAGGCTCATCGTTTATGAAGCCTTTTGACAGCATTTGCATACTTTTGCTGTGTAGTTTATGAGCAACTAGCAAATAATGAACACACCACATGTAAGAAGCAAGACTAAACGCTGAATCAATACACCTCGCCCAAAATGTACATGTCCCTCACCTCCCAACTATAACTTGCTCGTCCGCTTGTTCTCGTGCCACTGCCGATTGATGCGACCGTTCTGCCAGATCCTATACGCGGCCACGAGCGCGGCCAGCGGCGGACACCCCAGCAATGTCCACGACCACCAAGGCGGGTTCTGCGCCTTGAGCCTCGCGACAGCCTCGTGCACGCTGGCCGCGAGCTCCTCGCGCGAGCCGTCGTTCCAGAGCACGACACCGCGACCGTCCCCGCGCGCCTCACAGCGCGCCGCCTTCTCGCGGACGTCGCCCTGGCTGCGCACGCGGTTCTCGGCATCCTCGCGGCTCAGGTGCGGGTCGCGCGCGGCGAGTCGGCGCAGCTGGACCTCGGGGTCGCGCACGGCGACGACGACGGTGACGCCGCAGAAGCGGTCGAGACCGCCCTCGAACAGCAGTGGCACGTCGAGCGCGACAGCCCAGTGGCCGCGCAGGTAGCACGCGAGCACGGCGCGGAACATGGCGCGGCGGACGGCTGGGTGCACGATGGCGTTGAGGGCGGCGCGGTCGCGGCGGAGAGCCTCGGTCTCTCCAAAGACGCGCCGGCCGAGCGCGGCGCGGTTCAGGGGGCGGCCGAGGCCGGAGGGCCCGTCGGCGGGCATGTCGGGGGACGGTTCGATGAGGAGGTCGGGTGTGGTGGCAGCGAAGTGCCGCACGATGGCGGCGTAGCCGGGCGTGCCGGGCTCGACGACCTGCCGCGCAAGGAGGTCGGCGTCGATAACGGGGATGTTGTGCGGCGGGGAGGACAGTAGTGATGATACGGTCGACTTGCCCGTCGCAATGGACCCGGTTAGGCCGATGAGAAGCATCTCGGCAATGTTTGCGCGCGGTGGGAGACGGGCGGGGGAGGGTGGGATAGTGCGGCTTCGTCGAGAAGTATGTTTGCTGGGGACGATTGATTGGCTTTAGGTAGGCAAGATGTAATCTCTGGCTGTCAACGACTTGTCGGGTTCGGCAACTTGTAGATGGAGAGATAGATCAAGAGAGCTTGTCGCTCAAGACGGAAATCTAGCGCCACTTAGACCAAAAGTCCGTCCCGCCCCCACAGCGAGCCGAGGTGGGCGCGATCAGCCTTCCACTTGGGTATGACGCCAGCGACAAGTATCCATAAAATACAACAGTGTTAACCGAATTTGAGAGAAGATGACGGCAATTGATTCAAATCTTTGCATATTCATAGAATGAGAAGAATATTTTAGCCTGCAGTGGCCCTAGCTAGTAACTGACTGTTGCTACAAAGCAACCTCGAGGTTTGGCGGTCGATGAAAGAGATCGTGGTCATTAAGTGGAAGAGAATGGGAAAGTGAAGGAAACAAAGTCGAATGAGATTGGGCAGCAATAATTGCACGATTCCATATCTCTACATACCTGTACTATGTAGTTTTGGGGCTGTCATATTCCGTGTGCAGTGACTCACAGGCGTATGACACGAGCATCACGCGTCTGGGTGCGTGAGAGGATCGCGTGTGGCTGAGCAGGCTGAAGTTCGTACTTTGTACCTTGGTTAGCGTGGGATGACGCAGTGATCCTATCAATTTTGGTGTAGTCCTTTGGTTTCTTCTTCTTTCTTTGCCTTTTCTTTGGGTAGGGTGTACTGTACCTACGCATGCCCTGGCTAGCTCGGTGCACAGCGACAACCATGTGGAAGGCGAGGGTAGAGGCAACACGAAGGAACATGGGTTAAATAATTTTAGACTTTTACCTTCTTCGGCCGCTGGTATCACAGCGTCAACTCAGCCTTCGATTTTGATTCACAAGGTTTGCGATGCAAAAAGTAACACGCGTGTACGGTGGCGCCAGCGCGGGGAAGTACCCGTAACACGGAAATTAGGCCAGCGGGTACCTGAGCGAGAAAGGGGCTGCCCAAAGCTACTTGGCTACCTACTATCCGTAAATGGGGAAGATTGGGAGCTTGTGGCAGCGGTCTACGGAGTACGGATTATAAAAAAGTGCATACAGCAGGCGGAAGAAGATAGTAATATGTCTAATCCGTACGCTTCCTCACATACGTACTTGCGCTGGTGCCCGCCTACCTTAGAGGTAGGTAATCAAGTAGGATTAACCTCTGATTTGTTGGGTACGCCTGTAAGAAGGTCGCTAGGTATTGATAAATTAGCATTGTTCAATTCGAGTGTGGCGTAGGTGTGGCGGCCAGCCCAAAAAAAAATAAAAAAAAATAAGTTAGGACATGGAAAGAGAGAGTGAGCGAGGGACAAGGACGAGGGGCGTCGCCAGTGCAAAAGTGGCTCTACCTTCCTTCTAAAACCCAAACCTACTAGGTACTAACCTACTAAGTTACTACGGTAGTCTGCCCGGCTTGGTCTGGTACAAAAAGTTTGTGTGCTATCTGGTGCGGCTAATTGGTACCTAGGTACCTAGCAACCAGCGCACACCACACACCACACCAGCCGCACCCACCCTTAATCATCTCTCTCGCCCAAAATTTTCTGCGCGACTCCCTCTCTCCAAACCTTCACCACTTCCAATCCCCCCAAACAACAAGGTGGTCAGGTGGAAATAACTCCCTTTTCCCCAGACCTACATCCCTTACCCTTCTTCACCAGGGCATTGGATTCCTTCTTCTGAGTCTGCAGTACCAGAAGCCACTCGAGACACCTCCCATCTCGCAGTCTTGTTCGCCACACAGCCAGATCCACGGCGTTTTTTTTCTTGTCCTCTCCCACGACAAGAAGTTTCTCGCCCATCTCGCCTGTCGCTCTCCTTCCACCCGGCCGACGAACCCGATCGAAGAATTCTCTTCTGACCTCGACCGTATTTTCCTTTCGATAATACAGTAGCGTCTGTTTCGATAAACTTTCTTTCGGCTCGCCCAACCTATTCTCTTTAATCGTCTTTTTTTTTTGGCGCAAACTTATTTTTTCCGTTTGCCCTCCCAAGAGACTATACATTCTCACTCTTTCCCTCGACGGCGCCGCTCCGAAGTTTTGACTCTCGACGACTGCCTTCTTCATCGCCACATTCGTCACCTCTTTAATCCTCGTCAACCGTCGCTTACCTCGCAGCGACTCTCGACGAACACCGCCCCTTGCGACTTCGGCTTCAGCACCCGCCCTTTCGGTTACTGCGCCAGAGTCTGATTCTCTCTTGACGCCTTTAGATTGCGTCAGGCTTCCACCCTTCACTGCGGCGGTCTCTTTTCTACGGTCTTGCCCCCGCAGAATGCAACTTGTGCTGCCTCGCCTGTTCCAGTAAACAGCCAGACAGCCCACGCGCATTCTCTCCCGCCGTTGTCCGTGGCTCTCAAGGTCGCAATCAACGGCTCGGATCTCCCCACGAGATTTTCCAACATGGCGGCCAACGCCCCCAACACCGTCGCAAATGGCGGTCCTCCCGTCCCGACGGGAAACAAGTCCAACATCCAGTTCGGCTTTGATTCCCCTTCCGTCGCTCATAGCACCCCTCAGTCCGGCAACGCTGCTCCCATTCCTATCCCGTCTGGAAGCAACGCCGGTCGTGTGCCTTCTCCCGCTCACTCTCCTTCTCCCATCCCACAACCTTCGGCCAGCGGCGGTCGCCCGCCTTCCATGCAGGCTGGCAGCCAGATGACTTTTGGCAGTCTGGGCAGCGATGGCGAGGTTAGTACATCCCCTTTCTACCACCCTCTTCCCGCACCCTTTGCCCCAGCACCACCAGCTAACCCTTGCATCCAGCGCCACATGAGACAGGGCTCTGTGCCTCCCAATCCCAATGCTATTCCCACCCAGCCCGGCTCTCACTTCCGACGTGAGTCGACGAACTCTCTCCACGGCGATGGCAACCGAGGCAACTATCAGGGCGGACGCGGTCGTGGCTACAACAACCATCACAACAACTACAACAACCAGATGGGCTACCCCCCCAACAACCAGTTTCGCAACGGCCAGGGCCGTGGCATGCCTCCTCCCTTCCAGCCTCAGGGTCGCGGCATGCCCTACCCCAACTCGCCTCATCAGCCTAACCGTAGCCCTGCCCCAGTCTCCTCCATGCCTAACACACCCAATATGCCTCCCGCCAACATGCACGGTCACATGCAGACGCCTCCTCAGTTCCACTACGCGCCGCCTCTGGCTCAGCAGCAACAAGTACAGTACCCCCTTTCTCAAGTGTTTCCAAAATCGCACAAAAAGTACCCTCACCGCCGTGAACAAGACAAGGTTTTATCAGATTTGCGACGTCAACGAAGCTCTACGGCCAAGTACCATGCCGGCTACATCAATCCGCCCCAGCTCAGCGACATTTCTGAGCGGTCGGACCAGACGCAGCCTCGCATGCCTATTTTGCCTTGCAAGCTTGCTGGTGGCCTGACCAACTCTGAAATTCTACCAAAGTCGAACCACAGTGCCCCCATCAATAATCCCAACTCAAACTCATTTGACCTGTCTCCCGAAAGTGGCGATTTTGAACGACTGCTAACTATGAAACACCAGAACTACGGCTTCCCCCCGCAACATGAGAGGTACGGCCATCCTATCAACATGGGCTACACCTACAACAATGTTCCCCCTTACATGGCCGGCCCTCCCCAGGGCAATGCTGGTTATGGCCAGCAGTACCCTCCCGCTTTCCATCAGCAAAGCACTAGCATGTCCCGCAGCCCCTCTCAACAAGAGCGTCCTTCCAGCGCCAGCCAACCTAGCCAACCCGTCGTTGTGTCCTCCGCCCCGACCCAAGGTGCTAATGCTGCCAAGGGCGCCAACACTTTTGTCATGCCCCGCAAGAGCGCTGCTATCCAGATCAAGAATCTCGCTGGTGAGGTTGTGGACACTTCTTCCTTCAAAGCGCCTGCATCCCCTGCTCCTCAGCACGCCCGAACGCCTCCCATCGCCGCTTCGACTCCTACACCACCTCCCGTGAAGCCCAGCACTCCTTCCCACGGACGCACCGACAGTCAGGCTACCCCTAAAACCGCCAAGGAAATCCAGGATGAGCTCAAGGAGAAGATTAAGCGTGCCACGCAGCAGTCCGCTGCGGCTGATGAGCCTGCCGTTACCAAGACCGAGACTTCCGCTACGAAACCCGTCGAAGCTCCCAAACCCGAACCCGAAGCCCCTGTCAAGGAGGAGCCCAAGGCTGCCGAGGCTCCCAAGGATGAAGATGAAGATGAAATGGAACGCATGATTCGTGAGATGGAAGAGGCTGATGCCCGCCGCGAAAAGGAGGAAGAGGAGCACCGCCAGCGCAGAGAGGCCGAAAAGGCCGAAGCCAAGAAGAAGGAGGAGGCGAACCGAAAGGTTAACGCTGAAGACGCAGACCGCAAACTGCGAGAGCAAGAGCGTGAGATGGAACGTCTCGAAGAGGAGCGCGAGCGCAAGCGCAACGAGGCTGAGAGCTCCGGTAAGACGATGTCTGTTGCCGAAGCCCTTGCCAAGGCTCGCTCCGGCGGCGCTGAAGGCAACGTCGAGTCGGTCACTGATAAGCTTGCCGATATGAAGATTGAGAGTGACAAAACTGGCGAGAACAAGCTTTCCGAGAAACGCGCTGCCAAGCCCGCGGCCCTTAACCTTGCACCTCTTAACACCAAGCCCATTGAGCCTCCTCAGCCCACGCCTGCCATGCAGTCCCTCAAGTCTGCCCGCTTCCTGCAGGTCTCAGAGCAAAACATCTACCCAGCTGGCATCAATTCGCCTAACCCTGCTCTGAACGCTGCCGTCACCAAGAAGGGCAAGACGTTCAGATATGACGCCGGGTTTCTTTTGCAGTTCCAAAAGGTCTTCACTGAGCAGCCCTCTATCGAGTTTCACCAGCAGGTCAAATCCCTCATCGGCGACGGTGATGGCAACCGCTCCGCTGCCCGCACCCCCGCGTCTGGTAACCCTAGGCAGGGCTCTCGTGGTGGTGCCGGTTTCCCTGGCGGCCCCTTCAATGCACCCCCCGGCCGTGGTGGTATGCCCGGCGGCGTCCTTTCTGGTAAGCCGGGCGGCATGAACCCCATGAACTCTTTCCAGCGCCCCGGTGCTCCTTTCCCTGGCCCTGCTGGCATGGCGCGCTCTGGTTCTCAACGCGGTGCTGGCCCCAACTCTCCTCGCCAGAGTAGTCGCCAGGCTCGCGGCAGCCGCCGTAACGAAGCCCAGGCTGCTAAGACCATGCCGCTTACTGCCGGCCAGGAGGTCAAGCCCATCGCCGTCTCCGCCACTGGCTGGAAGCCTACCAGCATTGGCAAGAGCGCTGTTGGCAACTCTGCCGTCAACGCTGGATACCTTGACCCGGAGATGGTCCAGAGAAAGGTCAAGGCTGCTCTCAACAAGATGACTCCCGAAAAGTTCGACAGAATTGCCGACCAGATTCTGGCCATTGCCTCGCAATCCAAGGATGAGTCCGACGGTCGCACTCTGCGCCAGGTCATTCAGCTCACCTTTGAGAAGGCTACTGACGAGTCCCACTGGGCCTCCATGTATGCCAAGTTCTGCAAGCGCATGCTTGAGACCATGAGCCCCGAGGTTCGTGATGAGAGAATCAAGGACAAGAATGGCAACATCGTCAGCGGCGGCAATCTCTTCCGCAAATACCTTCTCAACAGATGCCAGGAAGACTTCGAGCGTGGTTGGTCTGTCAACCTGCCTGAGGCTCCTAAGGAGGAGAAGAAGGAAGACGGCGAAGCCAAGAAGAACGGCGAAGCAGAGCTTATGTCCGACGAGTACTACGTGGCTGCCGCTGCCAAGCGTCGCGGTCTCGGCCTTGTTCAGTTCATTGGTGAACTTTACAAGCTCGGTATGCTTACGGAACGTATCATGCACGAGTGTGTGCACAAGCTTGTTGACTACAAGGGCATTCCTGACGAAGCTGAGATCGAGTCGCTGTGCAAGCTGCTGAGAACCATTGGTTTCAACCTTGACGAGACCGAGAAGGGCCGACCCATGATGGATGCCTACTTTGCTCGCATCCAGACCATGATTGATCTTCCTGAGCTTCCTAGCCGCATCAAGTTCTTGCTTATGGATGTTGTTGACCTGCGCAGGGTTGGTTGGAGAGCCAAGACTCGTGGCCTGGCTGCCCCCAAGACGCTTGATGAGATCCGCGCCGAGGCTGAAGCTGCTCAAGCTGCCAAGGCTCAAGAGACTGCCAGAAGCAACCAGCGTGGTGGCGGCCGTCCTCCTGTCGGCCGTGGCGATGCTCGCACCTTTTCCGCTGGCTATAACCAGCAGACTAGCAACCAAGTTGGTATGGATGACTTGAGACGTCTTAAGGGCTCCATCAACAGAACCTCTAGCCAGAACGTCACTCTTGGTCCCACCTCGATGTTCTCCTCTCGCAGCAACAGTGGTCGTCGCATGGGCCCTGGTGGCTCTCTGGGTCGTGGCGAGGACTCTGCGATGTCCTCCCGCGCCGGCACTCCTCCCACTCGCGAGAACTCCAATACCTTCAGCCTCCTAGCCAACATGGACTCTGAGAACCCTGCCTCCCCACCTTCCGCCGCTGCTTCCCCGGCTCTGTCAAAAGCTGTCCCCGACAGTGGCAAGAAAGAGAGCGAATAAGTAATCATTTTTCTGTTTCTTTCATTCTCGGTGTCTTGCATTTCGGGTGATAGACTAGGCGGGACTTTGTTCATCTTGATTTTCCCAATTCCCGCTGCTTTTCTTTTTTTCTCTTTTCTAAAGATTTCATTCGACCGCACTTCATCTACGATACCCTCGCCCAATAGAACATATGAGCCAAATATTGGCACACGCTTTCTCCTAGCCGAGGGAGCACTGTCCGGGACCAAAAGGGGAACGCTGTTATTTCTTCGCCAATGTGTTGATACCTGTTCGAAATTACCAACCTATCGGTGCACTGCGCACCCAATGGATCTTTGTTTCTCCCTCTTTAGGAGCAGTTGGTCTTGAGCGGTGTTATCTATTTCCACCAATGGCCGGTCACTCTTGATGAAGCCGAATTCTTGGACACGAAGTCAATGATTGGGAGTCTTTGGTGTCATGTCCAGGAACGAACGACTTTGGCTGCATAATGGTTAATGCGCGACGGACGTCTTGTCTTCATGCAGAGGAAATGAACTGAAGAAGGGGCCTTTCGAGGAGGAAGACAAAAAGTTTGTTTTTTTGAGACCCTTTACCCATGGGGGTTGGGTTTCTTTTTCTATTACTCTTTTTCTTTATTATTTCTTCTGGTTCCATTTAGGATCAAAGTCGTCTCATTTACTGTCTTGCTGTGCGAGAGGAATCAAGATGCTGCTATCAGTCGCAGATGCTTGCTTTTTTCTTGGCACGAGTGGCTTGCAGAATGAGAGCGCGCTTTCTTGCCGTAAACTGTTTTTTATTGTACATCATCTAATTGCAGGAACAGAAGGAGCAGTTGTGAAGAGAGAAAAATTTATACAGTTGTTCAAACTCGACGCCCCCCTGTGAACGTGAACCTGTCCGCTCTAGTTGTGATGCGATGCTAGGTACTCGACGGAGTTTGTGTGCTGCGGTCAACAGCAGGCACAGCAACAGGAGTGGTGTGACGATTGCTACAGTTAGCATAAATGTAAAATAAACAAAAAAAGTAGGCCTATTATATAACACGTCTAGCAGGAGATGGGCCAAGAAACAAAAGTAACAAGTGAACTGAATGCAATATAAATGTCATCTTGATGAATGCCTATATATGATCCATGATGATATGCTGTATTAACAAAAACAGAGACAGCCCAAGAACACAGAGAAACAAAGGCCGTAGTAAACAAACATGCTCCAACCTGGCAAAAACAAAACCCCTGAATTCGAACCCAAAAACAAGTTTCACTATCCAACAGACTCGACTCAGGGCGTCCCTGTCCTTGCCAACGCCCCTCCCATATATGCGCATACGAAAACAAAATACATATCCCAAAAAAGCTTTCCATTCATTTCGATCATGACACGGCGAGGAGCTTGTTGAAGCCCAGGCGCGCAAACAGCGAGTCCATGGCCACCCACTGGCGTCCGCACTTGTCGAGGTAGCGGTCCACGACACCCTTGATGGTGCCGAAGCGCACGCGGTTGTGCTCGGCAAGAGCGAGGACCTTTTCGCGGTCTTGGCTGGACAGCGCACTGTCGGCGCCGGCGGCGCGATTGCGGGCGCGATCCACATCCCAGAGGCTGGCAAAGTACACGAGCTGGTTATAAATAGCCTTCTCCGTGTACTCGTAGCGCATGCGGCCGAGGCAATCCCGGGCCAGGCCCTTCGGCCCGAGGCAGCGCGTGCCGTAGACGCTCATCTGGCGCGTGCGGTTGCCGCATTGCGAGTCGTCGCAGACCAGCCAGCCCTCGTAGTAGCAAGTGCTCTGGACGCGAATGGCGTGCTCGACCTGTGCCACGATGGAGATGTTGGGGATGATGGTGTTGCAAGCGCCGCAGACGACGCCAGACGCGGAGACGCGATCAGGAGCTGCAGCCAAGCCCTCGAATGGTGTCGAGGACTTGCACTTGCGGCAGCGAAGGGAGAGTCGTGTACAATCTGCAAAACGGACCTCGTCGGGAATCTGAGACTCGAGAGGGTGGATCTCGAGGTCGTCACTGGCGCTGTTTTGCTGAGTCTGCAGAGAGCTGTATCTGCGCACGTCCAAGCCAAGCTGCTCAGCAAGCTGCGACGTCGATGTACCCACAATGTTGGCGCAAAGACGCTCGACAGGAGGGAAAATCTGCTTGCCAAGATACCACTCAACGTCGGGGATCAGGGCCGCATCGGTTTTGAGATCGCCAGGCGCACGAGCGCGCTTGGCCGGTGGCTCGGAGCTTTTGCCGTCTCCTGTAATCACATACGAGACGACGTCTCCCTTTCGAACAACCTTGCCGCGGGCGATATCGCGGAGTGCGACTTGGACCTGGGGCATGGAGTCGGCGTTGGGGTATTCCTTGGGGCCTTTACCAAGCTGGGTAAAGATGATGTACTTGGCAACAGGAATGGCCTGCTCGCGCATTTTCGTGGCAATATCTCTGAGGTATTCGTGAATTCGCGAAACGGCAACCTCGGTATCGGTGCCGGATAGAATCTCGTCGAGAAGGTGCTTAGAAATCTCCTTGGACAGGGCGCAGAATTCGCGACGTCGCATGTCCAGACCCTTGACCTCCATCTGTTCAATGAACTTGCCATCCTTCTCAACAAGGTTGATGGCAGCATACTTCTTCTTGGCTTGCAGCAGGATGCGCCGGAAGACATTGTCAATGTCAATTTCTAAGAGACGATACTGCTCGTTGACGGCCTTCTTGAACTCATTACCGACTTTGAAAGCATCGGCCACGCTGTCTACGTTGGCGTTAATCATGACCGAGTCAGTATCACCGTAAATGACTTGAAGGGACTTGCTCTCTGCGAGTTCCTTGGTGCTCCTGAGAATTTCACGACCTTTAAATGTGGTCAGGACAGCGAGGGGGCGCGCGTAGAATCTCGACTTAGTATAGCCCAAGCAGCCATACATGGAGTTGGCAGTGAGCTTCAGGGCAAGCTGCTTTATATCCCAGGTCGCGAGCTGTTCTGTTGTGGCGTCTTTGTCCTTCATGAGACGCTTGACCTGGCGACGTCGTCCAACGAGCGTCGAGATCAGCTTGGGGAGGATGCCCTGCTCCTGGTCTTTTGGCACCTCGGGAACAGCGTCCTCGTCCTCGCTCAGGGCGGTGCGGTCGACCGTGGTGAAGCAGATGTTGAACTCTTGAATAATGGAGGGATACAAAGAGTTGAAGTCCATGACAAGAACAAACTTGTCGTACAGACCCTTCTCGGGCTCGAAGACGAGACCACCCTTGTACTTATCCTTCTTCTTGCCCTCTCCTGCTTCCTCCTCGTTCTCCTCCGAAGCTTTCTGGCGGCCACGGAAAGTCTGCTTATCCGGGCAGATGTATTTGTTGCGATGGAATTCATGAAGAAGAATGTACTCGTTTCTTTCAGCTCGTGTACCTGTCAAGGTGCGCGCCCAAGAATTACCGGCAAGATTGGTCAAGACTTTGGTCAAAGGTAGCATCTGGACGCTGATGGCCAGAGCAGCAATGTAATGCGTGTCGGCCTCCATGTGGGTGATGTAGTCCATGAGGCCCTGCTTTTCTTTAGCCCAGCTGCTAAGGGCAGCTTCATTATCAATATCGCGGCGACGGTTATCACCAGACAGATAGAGGCTGCACATTTCCGTCAAGCTCCAAGTCTGACACTTGTACATGGCCGATTTGCCTGCCTCGTTGGCCAAATCACAAAGAAGTCGCCCTGCAATGATCTGACGCTCGGCAAAGACATTGCCACCCATCTTACCAATTGCTTGTGGCCACTGGGTCCTCCTGAATCTTCCAAGCCTCGACCACTGGTGGGTTTTCTTCTCTTGTAAGCGATTCAAGAGAACACTATAGTCAACACCTTCAAGTTGGTGACCAAGGATGACGTCAGGGTCAGCAACGTCGATCTGGGCCAGAAAAAAGCTGAGGATATCTGATTCTTGCTTCTTCATGACAATGAGGCCGCGATTACGGGCCTTTGTAAGCTGTTCAAAGCCCAGGGGGAAGTTCTGTCCGTGAGGCCGGATGACTGTGAATGTTCTGCAAGGCAACTTCTCCGCCGGCGTTGTATCACTGAGAAGCACTTTTTCATAGATTCTGGCGCTGATGGCGAGGATTTCTTGCTTGTTCTCCTTGACATTGAAAGCAGTGCGTAGAGATACACTCATTAGAGTCAAAGGGGGCGCGTCAAGATTATCCGACTCGCTTGCAACTGATAGCATGTTTGGGTGCTCAGCCAGGACTTCCAATTTGCAGTGAGAAGCATTCTTGATGGCGCCAAAGTCAGCATCTTCGATTTTGAGCCAGCACGGGCCCATGACGTTCTTCCAAAGGACAAACTGCTCGAATAGGGCTGTATTGGAGCCGAAAACACGAGAAAATGTCTGGCCTGTGACGTTGGGATCGATTTGTTGCTTAGTATAGGGATAGAGGAGTTTCATATACTGTGCTTCTCTTGGCACGCCAGGTAGTTCAAAGGCGTATTTACGAGAACAAGCCTTGATCTTGTACATGCCAACATTCATTTTGGTCATGATCTCATCGACTTCGTTGTAAACATCCATCATTTCGACGGTCTCGTCGGTCTCTTCGCCATCGTGAATGCGGTGCTCACGAGGGAGGAAGTAAAGTTTCCTCAGAATGTTGTCTACTTTGACAAAGCAACTGACGTATTCTTTTGTCTTCTTGTTTAGGACTTTGCCAAAGAGACAGAGGCTGCCGTTGACTTCAGTGTAATCAGTCCAGAAAAAGTTGAGGCTGCCATCAGCCTCGACGGCGTCCTGGTGGTCAATCTTGCCCACGCCACGTGTCTCTGAAGGGGTGCTGACAACGTTGAGCTTCTCTGTCAATTTGTTCCAGGACGAGGAATCAACATCATCAACCGGCTTCACTGGTGACGAGCTAGCTGGGGATGGATAGTGCTCTGCTTTGCGCAGCTTCTTGATAGGGCGAGAGCTGGCCAAATTGACCGAAGTGGTCGTAACAGAGGCGGCGTGAGCAACTTCCATGGTATCCTCGTCGTCTGAATCTTCCCTTTTGATTTCTTGCTTTAATTGGGCTTTGCGCTGAGCTACCTTGGCGGCAGGGGACGACGGGGCTGGGTCGCTCATCAAAACATCGCTTGCAGGCATCGGATCGTCGACTAGAGGTGGCATGTATCCGTCATCGCTGGGAGGGAGGGGGGACTGCGGCGACAAGAGTCGGGTGTCGAGCCGCTTCTGCTTCTTGCCGGATGGTTCCGGCGCAGGCGAAAGTGCTCTTGACTTGCGGCGGTCGCCTGAGCGGTCCTGTTTTGAGATTCTCGGGAGGGGGGCGGGAATGTTGCTGTCAACCTCGCCGAGTAGGTTTGCCATGAAGTCAACGTCGTCCTCTGTCTTGACGATCTACGCGTTACAGCATGTTAGCCTAGATAGTAATGGGTGCGCAGGTAGCAAGTGGATGGAGGCGCACCTTTGGTTTTTGTTGCGGTTTGGTCGCATTTTTGGTGAAGTATTCGCTGATATTTCGGTCGTTAGCATCTCGCTTGGCCTGCTCTACTTGGCGGTTTGCTTTGCCTAGTATGATTTAGCGATTGGAGGAAAGAGTGAGGGGGGCACTAAGGCTTACTGGCTTTGCCTGGGCGACCTCGTACAGGAAGATCTTCCAGGTCGCTCTCTGAATCATACTGACGGACGCGATCCCAGTCTTCACGCCCGTCATCGGCGTAGCCCTCGCCATTGTCGTCGACAACGAAGTCGTCCTGATTCAAGCGATCCCTGACAATCTTTTTGTAGCCGTCTTCATCGACTTCGTCGTATAGGGCATTGACGTCTTCTACTTGGTAGTTGTCGAATGCCTTCTTGCCAGCCTCGCGGAGGGCCTTGAGCTCTGCAAGCTTGGCCCTGTGGTTGACCTTGGACATGGCGGGCGGGCTGTGATTGCTGGTGCAGCCTTTAGAGAGAAGATGCAAACATGGAACAAGAAATTGGTGACTGATTGACTAGATGGAGTTGAGTGTAAAAATAGAGCCAGCCAGTGGTACGTGGTCTGGTCAATGAAGGTGATGGTGTAGAGGGGCATGTACCTGCAGACGGTACCACTGGCGCTGTAGAAACCACTTTCAAGGGGGCGCGTTCCCTGCAGCCAGCACGCGTCACCTCGCGTTGGTGGTTGGTGCGAGACGCGACCTGACCCAAGACTACTAAGTTAAAGTGCAAGGTCCAAGTTGGGACTAGCGCCACTTTGGGCCATAACCCACAATGCGGCTGCCCAATCGGGACATTTGTATTCTTCAACCATCACCAGCTTGCTTCCTGCTCTCAAATTGCAATCAGTGCCTGCATCTAGAATCTCGGAAACCCTTGGTTGCTGTGGCCGCAGCCGCTCCATGCAGCTTTCCCACATCCCTCCACCTTGATAACCGTAAACCCGGAAGCTGGCATCCGCCCGAATCTGCGTCCTTCATCCTTCATCCAAGTCAGCTGCCCTTTGGTTAAGAACATTTCGCTTCTCCTGCTCTCCCATTACCAGTATTTCAATCCTTCATACATATCCGCCGGCATGACTGTCTTTTTCAAAAAGCGTGACAAAGCCAACGCCTCGGACAAGAAAGACATCGAGCGGTCGGCTCGGCCTCACCCCGAGTCCACTACCTTAACTTATAGCTAGCGGCTATGGAAAGCTCGCCAACGTCCTTCTCCGTCGGCCGTCGGTTGCTTAGGACCTGCACGCCCCGGCAATGATGGTCGGAAATGGTTTCGCAGCCTGCACTCTCCGCATTCCCAATCCGGTGCTCATCTCAATCGTGATGATGACACTGACCCCCATGGTCATGACGGCATCTTGGAACTGGCTGCCGCAGATGATGCTTCCCCAAGTATGCAGCATTCCCTTGGTGTACTTGATCATTCTTTGTAAGGCGCTAACAAGCGGCATCATAGTTCCTGTACGCCAGTTCCGCCGTCGAAAGAGCCTTGGGGAGCTCGTCCAGGGCATCAAAGGAAAATATTCACGCGAGAAGATGGTAAAAGAAGCCGGTGCTGATTCCCGCAACACTGCCCAGCCCGGTACAAACACGTCAGCTGCCACATATTCGGGCTCTCAGTCCTTGTTCATTCCAAACACATCACAGAACCGCCACTCACTCCCCGTTCCGGTCCCTGAACGCTCTGCCTCCATTCCCTACGAGAGCCTAGCTTTTTCGTCTGTCTCCTCCACACCCCCCCGGCTCGATGCTCTACCCGATTTTGCTCTGGATGGTTTTCGAAAATCCTCTACCTTTCTTGCTGGCCTTGAAAAGACCGTCGACGGCATTAATACCAACTATGGAGATTTCACCAAGGCATTGATTACTTCAACCTCTCCGGCAAACTCGATCGCAGTTCGAGACAAGAATATCTCTAAACCCAGATGTATGGTGCCAATCTACGTCGACACGTCCAAACCTCGGCCAGTGATCGGCGAGCTTTGGACTGCTCTCAAGTCCCAAGGCGAGCCTCTACAACCATCTAAGCCAGTCACGGAAACCTCCCAGGAGCATGTCGAAATAGCGTCTCCGCTCCACGACTCTCATGAAGCCGACGCCAAATGCAACGGAGCTGAGAACATTGATGCATCCACTGCATCAGATAATGTATCTGTTGCTACCACTTTACGTATCGACGAACCGCAAGAAAGTCTCCCCATTGCGGCTGCCGACCAAGCTGCCGATGACAACCTGAATACAGGCAACCCCAACCTCAACCATGTCGTGTCTGGTGGCGCTAATTCAACAACCGATAACAACTGCTCAGACACACCAAATTCTGGAGATATTGAAGCTGCCACCTCGCAGCAGTCGGCTGACGATGATAGCCTCTGCTCACAAGATGTAGAGAGCACGTACACTGTATCGCAGAACACATCTCGCGATCATGGCTCTTTTTTGACCAACGATGGCGCAGGAAATGGGCCACTTCTGGAGGACTCGACTCGAGCAACTGGGGCTAACCGAGGAAGAAACTCTTCAGCGCCGTCTGTGGCAGCTCTTGTGAGCAAGTTTCGGCGAATGGAGCAGTCGCCCGAGAATGGACATCACGCCGACTCTCAAGACCAAGACCAAGCATCATTAGAGTCCAACTCGAGATTTATCCAGTCTTATCGCCAGCGATCGGAAGACAGTGACAACGAGAATAGCTTATTGTCCACTGTGAGCAGCGATAATGCCGGCGATGGGAGACCGAAGGTTGCTGTGTATTGAGAATCCCCTCTAATGTCAATATTGCGGCTGAAAACACACGGTCCCCCTTTCTTTGATGAAGAGTTGCGGCAGAATTGACGAGTAGCAATGTCAAGCCTACTTTCACCATTTGACCGTGGTACAATGGGAGAAGTGATTGGTATATCCTTAGGTAGTCGCTATAGCACTAATCGAGTTTGTGGCATGGTAATCGGAGGTTGGAGTAAATTAATATACAAGTGCATTTATTAGCCGCTTCTTTATGTGTTTCTACATGATGTAATGGTAATACATGGGTTAGACAGTAGACGAGTCTACACCTTTGCTCTTCTCATGGCTGCTAGTTTTTGTGAGCCATCAGACTAGCCCACAGAGATTCGTCGCTTTGATCTGTGCTGCCAGTTGTGGCCGCGTTTGCCTTGTGTGTAGGCTTACTGCCCGCATTGGTTGCCACGTCCTCAGCAACAGGCTTAATTGGGACGAAGCCCTCCTTTGGCGCCTCTTCCTGCTCGGCCGGCTCAATCTTGCCGATAGAAGGGGAGACCCATCGGTCAATCAGCGGCTTGTCGGCATCAGCCCTCATCCCCCCGCTGCCCGTGCGCTTCTCCTGCGCCGCGCCCTTTGCCTTCATCTTCCTCGTGTTCCACACAAAGTCGCCGCCCTGCCGCAGCTTGAGTGAGCGCTTGCCGGCCTCGTGGACCGTGTCGTCGAGCTCTGGCATGTCAATGTCGAACGGGGATTTAATTGCTTCCCCGCGCCCGTCGTCCGTCTCCGTCGCCGCGGCCGCGGACTCGCGCTTCCGGGCTGCGGTCGCTTTGGTGTTGAGCTTGGGCTCGCGCAGCTCACGGTCGGCGAAGAAGGCGGTGACGCCCTTGTTGATCTTGGCCGAGGCGATGACCATGTCGCGGTTGTCGTTGCCGGGCAACATCTTTTCCTCGACGACCTTGGAGAAGGCGCCGACCATCATGCGGCCGAGCGCGATGACTTCCTTTTGGTTGTTGTAGAGGATGCCCGCCGCGTCTTTAGTGGCAGTGGCATTGTTGACGGATGGGCCTTTGAAGAATTTGTTGTAGAGCTCAATGTAGGGGTGCCAGAGCTCGGCGAGGGCGGTGGCGATTTGCCGGCCGTAGGCTGCCTTGGCGCCGACTTCGTCGCCAGTGCCAGCGCGCCCACGAAAGGCGGCGTGGCTGACGAGGGCGACGCGCAGGTAGAGGCGCATGGCGTGCATGTCCGGGGACGCGAGGCGGGCGCGCATGGAGCGCAGGATGCGCGTGGCGTGCGTCATGACGTGCGGGTTGACGTTGTCGCGGACGCAGGCCTCCATGGCGATGCCAAAGGAGCGCGCGGCGACGGCGACGCCGGAGGCGGGCAACGTGTCGAGGACCTGCGCGGCCTGTGCGCTCGACCGCGACGACTTGAGCACGCCAATCATGCGCAGCCAGTTGTCATCGTCGGGAACCAGCCCGCCGTCGTGTACGAGCAGGTTCCAGTAGGCAGGGGCCGCGCCGGCTTGTCGGCCGGTGAGGAGCGCGGTGAGGATGAGGGCGAGCGTGTTCTGGCCTGGCTGGACAAAGGCGTCTGAGCGTCGGGGGTTAGTCGCGACGCGCCGTTCTGACGCTTCCGGGGAGGCAGTGGTGGAGGACGAGGGTTTCGCCGCACCCCCCTTGGCGGCAACCAGGTTGGGGATATTCATGGTCTGCTCGATGAGGTCCAGCACGCGGAGCTTCTCCTTGCGGTCCTTGGCAAGAAGCTGCAGGCGGCCCATGGTGCACACGAGCTGCTCATCGAGCCGCAGCTTGCCATGGCGCCACTTATCGAGGACCTCGACCCAGATCTGCTGGCCGCGGGAGACCATCTTTTCAATGTTGGCCTGCTTGGTGTCCTTGTCGAGGTCGTTGTACTCGCGCCACATGTACTGTCGCATGCCGTTGAGGATGACGCCGTAGGTGGCGGCGGTCGGCGCGAGGCCCAAGTCCTCGAGCTCGCCGGCGATGAGGAAGAGCTGGTCAATATCGTAGGCGCGCGCGCAGACGCTGAGCACGGCGTTGATGTGGATCGTGTTAGGCTGCAGCCGGCGGTCGTTTTTGAGCTGGTTAAAGAGCTTGACGGCCTCGGCGACGGCGTTCTTGGGGTGGTGCGACTTGGCGAGGCCGCGGAACATGATGGTGTAGGTCTGGGCGTTGGGGAATTGGGCGCGCTTCTTCATCTATGGTTGGAGAAGGAGAATCGGGTTAGCAAAGGAACGCATTGGGGAACAGAAATCAGCCGTCATACATTGTTATAGGTAGTCATGGCCCTCTTTATTTGCTGCTGCTTCAGCAAGTAGTCAATGAGATGGTTCCAAGACACGACAGTGTCAAGGTCCTTGCTCGCCAGCTCGACCGTCGTGAGTGCATCGTCAAATTTGTCCTTGGCAAGCAAGTCCTCGATGTACTTGCCCAGGACCCATGGATCGGTAATGAATTCGAGTTGCTTCGCGAGCGCTCGGGTCGAGGTCCGGCTCGTCTGGGTCTTAGCAGCCGCCGCTGGCTCAGCTTCCGGTGTCGCCGCACCCGCCGAAGCGTACCGGCGTCCCGCGATGAAGCCCGCGGGCTGTATCACTCGTGCTGTACGCGCTGCCGCCGCAGGCAGGACAACTCGGCGCAGGCACGCCGCGGCGCCGAGCACACGAGCAGACATTGCGGTCGTTCGAACGGTCGTTACTGGGGGCGCATGGACGGTCAAGTCGAATTGTCAATAGTTTGGCTCGAGAAGAACAAGTATGGCCAGGAAAAGAGACGGGTTTGGCGTAAATTAAATTGCAATGACCGTGGGTTACGGATCGTCAAGCTGGAGCCGTGAACCCACCCCCTGGTAGTACTTTTTTTCCGCCCGCCATCATTAGTACTTTCGAGTCCGATAAGATAAGGCTGTGTGACGGACAACACGCGCCGCGCTCCCGGTCGAGTAACTTCTGCCTTTGGCTTACCATCTGTCACAGCGAAAAAAAAGCCCGGGAAAAATACAAAATAAAAACAGAGGGCAGAGCCTGGCCATACCTTTTTCTTTGGAAACACATCAATTGCTCAATCTTGCTTTCGCTCCTGATTTATTGCTACGAACTTTATTTGCTCTTCTTTGCTTCTTCACCATGGCCCCCGTTGCCAAGGAATTCGACAAAATCATCCAGGACGGTTCGTTGCCACCGCTCTCCCTTCCCCCCTTCTAACGACTGACATGTGACAAAACAATCAGGCCGCGAGCGAAAGAAGAATGAAGCGCTCGCCACTCGAATCTTCTCCAAGGGCCGCCGCCAGAGCGCGCCTTCCAAACTCAAGGCCGCGGCCGGGCCGTCCCTCGCCAGTCGTGTAGGCGTCCGCAAGGTACCACCGCCCTCCCCCGTCCAACATTCTCACGCTCCGACTCCTTTTAACTGGATGCTTCTTCTTCGAACGATTTAGATCCCACAGCGCGCCATCACCTCGGGCCGTCGGGCCAGCGTACCCGCCGGCAACGTCAACGGAGAATGGACACACGATCTACATGGCACGGTCCGCGGCGACAGTGGCGGGGCGGCCTCTACATCCCTCGGTGCGCGTGTGACGCTCCCCGGGCAGAACCTGTCCAAGCGAGCCGCGGCGCGCCAGGCCAAGCTGGCGGCGGCGGCGGCCGACGCCATGGACGTTGACGGCGGCAACGGCAGGGGCATCAAGGCCGCCGCGCGCGGCCAGGTCAACGTGCGGAAGGCGCCGCCGCCGCCAAAGCAGCAGCAGCAGGGGATCTCGATCAGGGGAATCGCGGGCCCATTCGCCATCATGGGGCAAAACTTTGCGCCCGGCACGACGCCGGCGGACGTGGAGAGCGCCATGACGCCGATCGGCGGCGAGATGATCCGCTGCACCGTCGTCAAGTCGCAGCCATTCCTGATGATGGAGATGGTGTTTGCGTCCAAAGAGGGCGCGGAGCGCGTCATTGAGACGTTCAATGACAAGACCGTGCGTTCCCCTCCCGCCCCTAAACCAGCAGATTAGGAAAAAGGATGAAGAAATACTGACAACGTGATTAACAGGCCGATGGTCGCATCCTCAAGGTATACCCCAAGGTCGGCGGCTACCAGCCCGCCGCTGCCAGCAGCAACGTGACACAGAGCGTCTCCGGCAACAACAGGAGCGGCGACGACTTGTTTCGTGACAGGATTGGCATCGGGAAGCGTGGCGGCCGTGGCGGTCGTCGGGGTGGGCGTATCTGAACGTATTGGCTTTTTCCCGCTTCCTCTTCCATAGCTGTTGCCTTTTTTTTTGGGTTTGGGGTTTGGCGTGAACTGGGGGAGTTGTGTTTTAATGTATTGTTGGCTTTCCATTTTCTCACGTTTGCTGGCGCAAGGCACTTCAATTTTTTTTTAATTCTTTTCTTCTTTTTTTGGATTCGTGTTTATATTTTTCATCTCTGGCAACATTCTCGGGACATTTGGCGTTGTGAGTATAGAAATAAGAAAAAATATTAGTTCGGAACGTAGCATGGCCAAGTAGGAACAGACTCGATCAATATACACATGGAAACAAGTCAACGCTCGGGCACAGAACCGTTTCGTGTCTAACATACTCAGATCTAGCAGTCAGGGAAGGCATTCTTTGAAGCGTTTCTTGCCCCTCTCTCCATTGCGACAAAAGTATGCTATGTACGCTATGAGAAGCCTTGTCATCGGCATGTTTTGATAGAAATACATAAGAAAATGAGTTTAAACCCGTCAGAAAACAACAAGGTATTCTCCCGCCTTGAATCCCGTCCTGAACCCATCTCTTGGACCTGCGCACCCAACCCATAACCGATCCCAACCAACCAATGATGAACCAACCAATACATGCCTCCGTAACCGTCTTAACCACATATTTCAAGTTGCCACATAAAAAATATAACAGCGGGAAAAGGAGCTCAAGGATTTGCAGGGTTCCATGGCAGAGTCACCCAGACTGATGGGCATCCTCGCGCAAAGCCGTGAATCAGCAGAGTCGCGTGGGAACAATCTTGGCTGTTTATTTGCATAGGCCGAGCAGCGAGAACATAAGCCAGATGGTCCATGCACACCCATATGCAGTGGTAGCGGTCTTCTGGCTCGTCACGCATCATAAACAGCTGCGCATAATTGGTCTGGGCCTTCGTCGTGCTATCGAAGAAATGAGATACCCTTTCATTTGAATGATGTATCGACCACAATGTGCTATTGCAGAATACTCGCAGAGCGCAGTTTTGGATGAGTCCCAGCTAGAACAATATGGCCGAGCGGTTGTCTTGTATCCAAAGATTCAATGTCCGAAGGCGTGCGAGGTGCGATTTTGTCCTATTCAAAGATATGCATAATTCCTTGCTCTATCCGTAACAACGTTTTCAATGCCATGGATTCTGGCCACCTGTGTAGCCCTCTTCTAGGGTTCTTTCTTCGAGGTTACGGATAAAATCACGGTTGCTTCGCCCTTGTTGCGCACGACTGCCGCGGCGACCGGTCCGCGGTCCATTATCGGCGCCAGACATCATCTCGCCAGGCGGAGGATAGTAGGCAGGGCTGGGTTGTAGACGAATTGGCTGCGTGGGGTCCAGATGGCTGGCAACGCGCTGGATGGCGGCAGGAATGCCACTTTGCTGCTGCTCCATGGTCGAAGCGCGCTGTCTGTTGGTTCGCATGCCTCCCGGGGGATACATGCTTTGCTGCTGCTGAACATTGCCGTAAGGTCCTGGGGCCAACTGCTGAGGCTGTTGAGGCTGCTGAATGACCATTGGGTTGTACTGAGACCCTTGCGGAGCATACGCAGGAGCAACATTTCCATGCATAGCCGCTCCTGATGCGTACATTGGGTTATTCGGGTACAACGGTGCCTGCTGATGGCCAGCTTGCGCATAATTCCCAGGTGGCATGTTGGCGTAAGCTGGTCCTTGCGCGGCCGAGTTCGCCTGGGCTTGTGCCTGAGCTGCCTGCGCACGCTGTTTGCTGAGGGCCTCGGCTTGTTGTTGTTGATGCGTTCCCGGTGCTGGCGACCTGTTCAGAGAACTGGACTTTAGATTCATCGGCGGCACAAAAGGACCGGTGTACTTTTGCTGTGTAATGAAAGGATGTAGCTTGGCCTGCTGCGGCGACCATCGCTCGAGCGGATTTATACTGAGCAGGCCTCGAACGAAGTCGATAAAGGCAATCCGGTTATTCATTTCTGTTTATGTTAGCACAAAGTGGGGTATTTGCAAATATTGTGCAACTCACCTCGATCAATTTCGCTCTGCTTCATATTCTTTCTCGGCATTGGGTAGGACTTGATAATTTCCGGGAGCGTGCTGGCTTGGAAGTACTTTTTGCTGGGCTGCTCCTTGGTGTTGCGCTCTCGAGCATATTGTTCCATGCTCTTCAGCTGGTAGGTTCGACGGCCAAATTCATCTTGGCGCTTTTCGAAGAAGTCACCAGACTGCTTGCCCATTTCCAACATCCAGCTGGGAGGATTGCCGAGCATCTCCACGATGCGGGAGACCTGGTTGTATTCAGAGGAGCCGGGGAACAAGGGCAGGCCGAGGAAAAGCTCGACCAGGATGCAGCCCAAGGACCATATGTCGATGGCTGATGAGTATGGCAGTCCAAGAAGGACTTCGGGGCATCGATAGAATCTCGACTGGATATATGTATAGACGGTCTGTCGTTCATCGCATGCGGAGCCGAAGTCGATAATCTTGATTATTGGGCTCTCCAAGTTTTTCAGCAAGATGTTTTCGGGTTTCAAGTCGCAATGGATGAGTCGGGCTTTGTTGAGGAGGGCTAGGCCGTTGAGCAGCTGCTGCGCAAAGACTCTGACAAGAGTCGTGCTCAGGCCGCGGAATTGGTTCTGCTTGATGAGTTCGTACAAGTTGACACTGAGAAGTTCGAAAACGAGGCAAAGATGTTGACGATGGATGAAAGTATCCTTCAACCGCAAGAGGTGGTGATCGTCATTTTTGTCGAGTTTGGTGTTGAGCTGACGGATCAGTTAGTTGCGCGAATAGATCGATAAGTGAAGAATGACGTACCAAATCCAGAACCGAGACTTCCATCATGCTCTGGTTAAAATAGGCTGTTCTGTTTTTAATGACCTTGACAGCTACGACTTCTTGTGTCTTGAGATTCTGGCATTTCACGACTTGGCCAAACGTTCCCTGGCCGAGGACGTCGAGAATAAGGTAGCGATTCCTACCGACGGGTTAGCGGTGTTGGATCATGACGAGAAGGTATAGGTGGCGTATTCATACTTGTGGCCAGCTTCCTCGGAGCCTAAAATATCATTGACGTATAGAATGTAATCGCTGTCCTCATTGTCATACCCATCATTCTTGACGCCTTTGCTAGGTTTGGTCAAGACTCTACGGGGGTTCCGTGACGTTTCGTATTTGAAGCTGGGGTTGCAGATTCGATAGGTCGCAGGTAGATGGGCTGTAAGCGCTTGAAGAGGCTATAAGCAGAATTAGTATGGCCATATTCGGTCCAGGTGAGCCCGGGGGTGCTGAAACATACGCTGATAAAACCACCTTCGGGGTTTGCGCGTCGGAAGGCTGGCTGGCGATTATTCTTCGGTTGGAGGTCGGAGACTGCGCGCAGCTTCCGAAACTCGGGGACCCGTTTGACTGTTGGGGCACTGGGTCGTTGCGGCGACTTGGAATTGAAAGTGCCATCGAGATGAGCGACTGTCGCGGAGGGATAGCCATCAGCGCCACCGGGGCCATAGGGTGACATGGGGGGCAGCTGCGCGTTTTGCGGACGGCCAGCGTAGTAGGGGCTCTGAGGGTATTCCGAGGCGCCGGCGGGAGACTGCGTCTGAGAGGGCGGGCCGGCAAATTGGCTCTGCTTGGCGGCACCGTAAGGCGAGGTGGGTGAGAGCGTCTCCATCGGGGAGTAGCGCTGGGCGGCCGACGAGGGCTGATCGTGAGGCGAGTGCAGGGCGGCGGCACGGCCGCCGGACATGTGCGGCTGGTGATGCGGCCTCATGGCGTACTTGATGCCGGCGTGGGAGTCGATGGCGTCGCGCATGGCCACGTCGCCGTTTCCATCGCGAGGCTGCTGGCCAGGTATCATGGGGGAGACGACCGAGTTCCCGTGATGGACGGCAGGATCAGCGCCAGGAACAACAGCGGCGGGGATGGGGGCGGCGCCGGGGTGATACTGGTCGTAAGCGTAGGCGGCGGGCGGGGGGTGCTGCTGCTGCTGCTGTTGCTGGGCGGCAGAAGGCGGAGACATGTGCGTGGTGCCATTGTGACGGCGCGAGGAAGCCCCGGCCGGGTCGTGATACTGCTGCCAGTTGGGATCCATTGTTCAAGCTCTCGAGGGCGGGGGCGGAGGCAATGGGCCGGCGGCGGAAGCGGTTGGGGGGCGTAATCCGACAGTTAATGAAGCATTCGCGGATTCGGCCTAGCGGTGCTCTCTGCTGGGTGATTCTGGCCGATGGGCCACGAGCGATTCGCGGATTGGCGGTTGGTAGTGATGATGGTGTGGTGTGCGTGCGTGTGGGCGTCCAGTGGTTGTGTGTTGTGACCTGTTGAGCCCAGCCAGCCAGACAGCAAAGCCACGCACCGAGACCAAGCAACGGGCTGTTGTCCCCCCAGACGGGAAAAAGGGAAAAGGGCAAGCAAGGCAAAAAAAAAATCAGGGCCGACGGGAAGATGATGCGGCGCAAGCGCTTTACAGTAGTTGAGCAGCGGCGACAGAGTGAAGAAGGAAACAAAGCCGACGGCAAGGGCCTGCCTGGGAGGGATGGGGGGTTGGAGACAGAGAGAGCGACGGCAGTCGAGGAAGCTGGGGGCGAAAGTTGTATAATGGCGCGCGTCAGTCAAAAGGCGGCGTGGGGTTTGGTTGTGTTGGTGAGTTGAGCTGCAGCGGTGGGTGGTGCTGGACGCTGGACCTGCCTGATGGGCATGGAGCCTGGTACATGTGATTGGCGGCGACCGGCCATTGCCAGGGAGGTACCTTAGTGCCTCGAGATGCACTCATGACAAACACGGCCTGTAACCTTTGGCTTTGGGCGCTGTTCGTGGAGGTGGCTGAATAGGTACCGCGCTCTCTTAATTTCCACGGGCCAAAGCATGTCCAATTACCATCAATATGACTCAATTGCATCCTCTTTCTTATTATATCACGTTGACGTTTCACAACTACGCTCAAAAGTATGGTCGGGCAGGCGACAGGTAAGGTATCTTCTCTGGGTGTGGTCTGCCCAGGCCTGCATCAGGCTTAGCGGGTGGATGCTCCATCCTGTGCTACGTTTACAGTGGCCATCACCACTGCACCACTGCACCAGCCGTGTTGCCACGCTTGGCCGGAGAAGGGGGCCTCCTTCCAAGTTCCATGCTTCATCCTTCACCACCAAATCATCTCAGCATTTAGACATAAGATAAGACGCCTCCAAAAGTGTCGTTATTACAATGACTTGCCCGAATAAAATCCAAATTGAATTCCGGGACGATATGGTGGGTTACCACACATCGACACTACAGCTAACAGTGTCTCCGTACTAACTCAGGCAGCTGCCACCTTATGGCTGCCCAATCACGACTGGGCCAAGGAAGAGAGGGGCCTCTGCTTCAACTTGGCTCTCTTGAGCGACGTTATACCTCCAGAAACATCCCATGAGCAAATTATTTGTTATACGCCTATTCTCCAAAATCAATGACGCACATTCCCATCTTCAATCAGAACTGATGATCTGGAACCTGGCATATCAGCACTCTCCCCGCGGCATCTATACGCATCGATCGCTGTCATAAGGAAAAGGTTGAAAGCTGAGCGTATTGCAGCCAAGGCAGTGGGCGGGTCATCTCAAGTGGTTTAGTAGTACCTCCTACCTTAGTACCTGTAGTAAAGAGGTCCAATGAGTACCTGTTAGCAGCAGCATGTGGAGAACACTTCGTCGTATCAGGGGCATGCTGGTACTCAGCTCTGTTGCCAGCATACGTAGGTTCACTTGGTATTACTAGATTGCCTCATTCACAAGCAAACAAACCTACTTGGTCTCTCAAACCCCCCCCCCCCCGAGCTGCCAGCAGCAAAAATTAGCCAAATAAAAGTAGCAAAATAAACTTCGCACCACAAAATTCAACATGAAATGGAATTCTCGTTCATTGATGATTATGATAATGTTGATATGTCGCATATATGGCTGGATTTCTGTCTTTGTTTTATCAGCGAGTTCGCCGTCACACCTTACCGGACTCGGTTCTCCATCACTCCAGATTTACCTGCCCTGTGTATATATAAGCTAATAGAATTCCATCATCGCCCGCTGCCACCATCGAAAGCTCGCGTCCTGCACTTCATGTTAAGTTGATGCAACATGGCCACGTCAAATCCCAGCCGCGTGTGCAGATTTCGTAAAGGGGTATCCAGGAAGGTCGTCAAGAAAAAAGGATGCTAGTCAAGAACGAAGAAGAAGAAGAGGAAGAAGAAAGTACCAAAACTTTTCGCCAGCTCTTGATCCCGATCGCTCGGGAACGATCAAAAGAAGAAAAAAGAGAGATGAGAAAGTCTGACCCAGATACGTTACGCTGCGGCCAATTCGTGAAGAAAAACATGAACAATGAGAGAGGGGCCAATCAAATAAGCGAGAACCCCCCAACTAGATCAAGACACACGGGCTTCCCAAAGGAAGGGCAGAAATTCAATGAGTATGAAGAAATAAGAGAGGAGAGTGAACAAACAAAAAAGAAAGCATGCAACGTCCAAGAACCATCATGATTCCCTCTGCAAACTATGCAAGGGAAGAAATGTGAGAAATAGGATATCAGAAATGGCAAAGAAGAGAAAAGAAACCGCTTCACAACCCATGCCTCCACGTTCTAGGCACTCACTGTGACGTTTGCTTACCGCAACCAGTCATCACTCAAAGCTTTTTCATCGTCACTCGACCGTGTTTTTAGGATTGGTAGCCCGCAAACTGACCGGGAGGCTGCGACCACTGGCCACCATTGGGAGGCTGGCTACGCCCATAGCCACCAGCGCTCTGGGGAGGCGCGTTGTATCCCATGGGAGAGCCAGCAAAGCCACCAGGGGAGCCGGTCTGCGCGGCAGGGTAGTTTCCTGGTTGACCGCCGTACTGGGCTGGCGACGGCATCATATCAGCATTGCACGACTCGTTGGAGCCTTGAGAAAACTTACCACCGTACTGAGGATAGTAGGAGCCAGGAAAGCTAGGGCCTTGGGCGCTCTGAGGGCTGTAAGGTTGGGAAGGGTCGAAACCCTGGTTTGGCGTCTTGTCCTTGCCCCACTATTACCTTGTTAGAAAATGACAAGCAAGTGGCAGCCAATATTCGTTAACTTACGCTGCATTTGAGCGGCCGCCCATTGACATTGTATCCATTCATTTGACAGATAGCCATGGAAGCGTTCTCGTGGGAGTCCATCTTGATAAAAGCAAAACCACGGTCTGCCTGGAAGCGAGATTCGACAACAAAGCCAAAGTTCTGGAAAAGAGGGACAACATCGTTGGGGGTGGTGTAGGGTGTCAGGTTGCCGACATAGACAGTCGTCTGCCAGGTTGGCGTTTGAGCCAGAATGACGTCGTAGCTACCGACACCATGGGTGGGAAACTGGTGGTGGCCGAAGGGCGTAGTCGGCGCAAGGCCCATAGCCTGCATCGCCTGTTGCTGGGCCATGGAAGGCTGGCCCTTTTGGTTGGCCCAGTTGCAACGGATGGCTCGAGAGCCGAGCCACTCGCCGTCCATCGAGCTCAGAGCCTTTTCAGCCTCGGGGCGATCACGGAAGGCAACGAATCCATAGCCACGGGAGCGGCCCGTCTTCATGTCCCACATGACACGGGCTTCGGAAACGGAGCCGAAAGCGGAAAAGGCCTGCGTAAGAAGTTCATCGTTGACTTCGTTGGAAAGATCGCCGACGAAAATATGGAAGTGGCCAGAGGTATCTTCTTTGCCAGAGCTGTTGGACTGGTAGGCCCAGTTGACGCGAATTTCCTGTATCATGTTAGACGCCATAGTGCGTAGCGAGCTTCGCCCTTTCGTTTGACATACCGACTGATGAACCCGGCGCCCGTTCAGGGTCTGCATGGCACGGTCAGCCGAAAGGGGATCGTCATACTCGACAAATCCGTAGTTGAAACCCTTGGCCTATTTATTAGTCGAACAATTAGCGAACAAGTCATGTCTGGCGAAGGGGGGGAATGTTACATTTTTGTCGGGAATGATCTTGACATTCTGGACATGGCCAGTAGTTTCGAAGATCTGACGCAGGACGTCCTCGGTGACGCGCTGGTCAAGACCACCGACGTAGAGGGCACGCTTATTAGGCTCGGGAGCAGCACGTCGGAATCCTCCAGGACTTGTAGGCGACATGACTCCGCTGTTCTCGCCGTGTGGAGAGGTGATGGCAGTCGGGATCGGGTTGTTGTTTGCCGGAATATGCAGAGGAGGAGGCGCCATGCCATTGCCAGAGCCATTTTGCGGAGGCGCCGAGGCGGGGGGTGCAGCGGTTGAGTTGTCAGTCATGTTGGCGATGGCTATTAAGTAGTCGGAATGTTCGAAATCGTAAACAGGACGGAGAGGGGACCAGAATCGGTGAAGTTGGAACGACAAAGTTTGTCGATGCAGTGCCAACCGAGTTGGGCGTCTAATTAAAATATCGGTGACGGGGGAGAGGGGCAGACGAGCGTCAGGACAAGGTATCAATGCCCAACGCAGGGGAGGGGGGAGGCGCGAAAGCAGAGGGAATTCAAAGTCGCTGGTACAAGAAGGGACAATGCAGAAGCGACCAGAGAGTTGAACGGGTATGCAGGCCAAGTTTCCGAAGAAAGGGGTGCGGAACGGAAGAGTCGAAAAGTCGGGGGAGGTGGTGCGTGATGCCGTGAAGTTGGAGGACGATAGGAGAGGGATGGTTGAAGCCAGACGCAAGGAAACGATACCGGAAACCAAGCAGATCAGGATCCCTGAAAGAGTATCAACAACGGATGCCAAAGTAAGCCGGACGAAACACGCGCTGCTTGAAAAAAAAAAGAGAAAAGAAAATGCCCAATTTCTTTTGGGGTGACTGGCGATGTGATGGGGAGGAAGCCAGACAGCAAAGTGGGAGGATAATTAAAAGGGCAACCCGAAGTGGTTAGTGTTATTTCCACTGTGGAGAGGCTTCTGTGGTGACAGGAAACACAGGCGGCTGTCGAATGTGGCAAGTGCCTACTGATACATACTACAAGCCACGATACCTAGTACGTGTAATTGATAGGTTTGGGTGTACCTTGGAAATCAGTTATTACTACTACTAGGTACCTAGGTAGGTAAGTACTAGTAGGTTAGTAGGTACCTCTAAGTTTCTTAGGTAGTTAGCGGTTCTAACATCAGACTTTGCCTCATTAGATTGAGTTTCTTCTACTCTGAATACCTATTAAATTTGATTCTAGAGCGTTTCTAACACGGGACGATATCCGGGCATCAAATCGGGTCGCTCCGAACTGCGTTTCACAAGTCAGGCTAATTTAAACAATAAAATTTTATCCCGACAGGACACTTCGCTAAACTCGGCACCCTGCATATTTCACATTTGACATTCCAGGGAAGCCAACGACTCCAGAAACCATCCGGTCTGTGAGGTAGGAGGTACCTAGGTGCTGCTCGCTGCAACGAGTATTGTAGATCCGTTGCTTTGCATGAACCGCCAGCATCATCTCCTTGACGAACCACTCCAGTCATGCGCCATCAGATTTACTTATGAGTCGTCAACCTGATTGTCAACCACGAGCCCCCAAAATGCCAACCAAAAGTGATCATACCAGCGGCAAAGGTTGCACCAGGCCGCCGTTGGTTATTATCGTTGTTATCGTCGTCACCATTGTTATTATCGTAATTATTATTATCGTCGTCGCTACTGTTGTCACCACGTGTTTTTCAACTAACCCCCAGCCACTAATGGGTTGACAATTTGGCTGTGGGTTGACAGTGAAGCTGGCCCATCTCGTCGCCAGCTCGTTTTCATGTTGTCAGCAATTGACTGAAACCAGTCCTTTTTTGCGGCAATAGAGCAAGCCAGGGAATGCTTGCGGCCCGTTGCGGCTGTCAATGTTGTGTAATGCAGCGTACTGCTGTGGTACGCTTCGAGTGAGGCTGTACAAAGACGCAACGGATCCCGAGATTCGCAACTCGATTAGTTATACTCTAGAACAGCCCTAGTCGGATCTCGCCAATCGTCATCATTTGTACTGGTAACCCAGGCTACGCAGCGCAGATGGATCAATGCTCAGCTGTCGTCCAACCATAGCAGTAGGCGAGGCTGATTCAGTCGTAAAGCCATATGCCCGTCAATGACGTCCGTGATACTTTCATGAAGTCTAACTCATTTTCACGAAGGTATCCAGACCAGTGTTGACCATCCTGGCCGCGTTCGGCGCACCGACCACAATAACCACCAATATCAGCAATTATATGCAAGGGCATGGAATCTCGTCCTGGATCGATATTATCAGATATATTTCTATATAATTTTCATATTTTTTGTTTCATTTTTGCACTCTCCGCCCTTCTACCACGTAATCCTGTTCAATTAATTACCTCTCCAATGATAGGACAGCCGAAACAAAGAGCCGCGAGGCTGTGTGGCGGCGATAAGCCCACTCTGGCCCGCTGTGAGGCTGCAGGCTGCCCCCCCCCCCCCCCCCCCCCCCCCCAAAAGGGTGCGCAAGCGGCCAGACACTTTCTTTGTACATGGCGTCGCCGCCAATCACCTACCTCCCTAACCTATCGCATCATGTCTCGACACGAGGTACCTCAAAAGCCGTCGCCAGCAAGCCCACCCACACACCGAGCTAAAGATTTCTTGCCAGGGACTAACATACGCTTTCAGTAGTTGATGCCACTCTCCTAACCTGGCCACCATAGCGATCCCTTTTTTGTCTTTCTATCAATTTTCTCTCGTACGATTGCTCACGTCTCTTGTAACGCCTACCATGACTTGTCCGCCCTGATCGACTGCTCTCTCCATCTCTACGCTAATTCCGTCGCTTGCTCTCCTGTCGATCGTTTCAGCGCAAGCCGTACCGGGCCATCCAGCACCGGCTTCGCTGGCCTCGACTACGACGACGACGCCCCTCCATCCCTCCCCTGACCAATACGACTACACGCTGCCAACCATCGCTCTTTGCGTAGCACTCTACACACACGATGGAAAAGTTCCCCGAGCTGGACACGTCCCTCGGCGTCAACGGCGTGCGCGCCCCCAGCCCCTACAAGTCGCCCTCGGGATACTCCAACGGCAGCGCATCGCTGTCGGATCGTGGAAGTGCCTCCTCTTCAGCCAAGCGAGAGAATGGCCACCCACAATTACATCCGCCTCCCGGACTGGGAGGCTGGAGTAATCATAACGGCGCGGCCCGTGGCCATTCGCGGCAAAAGAGCCTCAGCGACGCCTTTCGCACGATCCGCACCAGGAATGGCAGCTTCAGTCAAAACGCTCACGAGCTCGCCGATGCGCTCAAGGCGCCCGTATCCCCCAAGTTAATCGTACGGCCATCCCCGACAGGAAGCATTGTTTGCGCGCTTTCCCCATTTGCTCCCATGCTAATACGACGCCCAGATCCTCTGCATAACGTGGTACATGTCGTCCGCCCTCACCAACACCTCCTCGAAATCGATCCTCAACGCCTTCAACATGCCCGCGACGCTCACCCTGGTGCAATTCGCCTTTGTCTCGAGTCTCTGCATCGCCATGGCATGGCTCGCGACCATCTTCCCCATACTCCGCGAAAAGATCACCGCTCTCCAGCATCCCATTCGACCGCCGACCCGCGACGTAATCACGACCACACTGCCCCTCGCTGCCTTTCAGATCATCGGGCACCTACTCAGCTCCAGCGCCACTTCGCGCATCCCTGTGTCCCTCGTGCACACAATCAAGGGCCTCTCGCCGCTGTTCACCGTCCTAGCCTACCGATTCGTCTACAACATCCGCTACCCGCAGGCGACGTACCTCTCCCTCGTGCCCCTGACGCTCGGCGTCATGCTGGCCTGCTCTGGGAAGCACGGCTTCGGCGGGCAGCTTCTCGGCGTCCTGCAAGCGCTTCTTGCCGCCATTGTCTTCGTCACGCAAAACATCTTCTCCAAGAAGCTGTTCAACGAGGCCGCCAAAGTCGAGAGCGGCGTCGCGGGCACCCACTCCAAGAAGCTCGACAAGCTCAACCTGCTGTGCTACTCATCTGGCATGGCATTTTTGCTCACCCTGCCCATCTGGTTCTTTGCCGAGGGCATCACCCTGCTGCGTGACGTGCTCCAGGACGGCGCTGTCGAGCTGAGCAACAAGCCCAATGCCTTTGACCACGGGCGCCTGACAGTCGAGTTTGTCTTCAACGGCGTCTTCCACTTTGGCCAGAACATCCTCGCCTTTGTGCTTCTCTCGATGGTGTCGCCAGTCACCTACTCGGTGGCTAGCCTGCTCAAGCGTGTCTTCGTCATCGTCCTCGCCATTCTCTGGTTCCGCAGCCCGATGACCCCGTTGCAAGGGCTCGGCATCGCCCTCACCATCTTCGGCCTCTACCTCTACGACCGCACGAGCGAGAGCAACAAGGCCGACCGCAAAGCACAGGCTCTATCGCAGTCGTCCCGCGCAGGCACGCCGCTGCTGCCCATCAACGAAGTCTCTGCGGGCCGCGGACGGAACGGCTTCGGCCAACCGCCGCCGCCCGCCCGCCCCATCTCGCAAGGTTACGGATACTTTGGCCCAAGTGCTGGCGACTCCAAGAGATCCGATGACTAAGAGGAGGAAGGCTATGGTGGCTCTTTCAGGTTGGAAAAAGCAAAAACTAAGATTCGTTTTTACTTTCTATTCGTGCATTGGCAGACAACGGGCTTGCGCTGCTCTATTTTGGCATACTCCTTCCGGCGAGACTATCCAAGATGCTTTTGGCGTTTCGCTATGAACGGGACAACCTGTTCTGCTATCGGCATGGGCTCTCTGGGGTACAAAACTTTTCTTGAAGACTTTACAGGCGTGCTTGTTTTGTAGCATTTTACTTGGGTTACGCACTGAGCGCCATTGAATTCAAATATAGAGGAACAGATAGAAAGGAAGTCATTTGATATGTACAACGTCTCTTGTGGCTCCGAACCAAATATCTTAGTAAAAGAAGACACCAATGACAAGATGCAATTCTTCAATCGCCTGCATCGAAGTTTGATCAGGATAAACGCCTTGCCTATGTAATATACATGCTTGTGTCTTGTGCTTTGCACATGCCTTCCTTTTACTACGTTTTACAGCTCTCTCTACTCAATCAACCACTCCTCCACCTCGACGCCGATGCTCCGCCCGATGCCGCGGACCGCCTCCCAGCCGACGTTGATGCGCCACTTGCCCGAGCGGTCCGTTATGTCGCCTCCGCCGGCGCGCACCAGCAGCCGCAGGCTGACGAGCGTCGCGAGCGCCATGCCGACATCGCCGTCGACGCCGCCCGCCTGCATCCGCCGCCCGTCATCGACCCACTCGCCGCGTGCGGCCTCGAAAATGGCCATCATGCGCTCGAGCACAAAGGCGTGCGAGCCGAGGAGCTTGCGCGCGATCCGGCGGTGCTTGCCGGGGCGGCCGGGGCGGGCCGCGGTGCCGCCGCCGCGTCGCCGCTTACGTCCGTGGTGAAAGGTTGAGAAGAGGGTGAGGTCGTGTTTGGACGGGTTGTGTGAGGCGAGGTAGGCGGCGAGGAGGAGGAGCCGCGCTATCGTAGGCAGCAGGGACGTGAGCTCCGCGACGCCGCCGCCGGTCTTGGCTTTGGTTGAGACGGTGGTCCCGGATAACGTCTTGCCTAGTGCTGCTGATACTGCCACCGCAGCACTTGGCCGTACGGTGACGATGCTCGGGTTCAGCAGGGACTCGTCCTGGAAGTGCACGCGCGCGGCGATCAGCAGCTTGGAGAATTCCTTGGGGGTATGCGTCCCCGCAACGATGGGTGCGACGAACCGCGGCCACAATGCGCGGCAGCAGTCCCGAAACGACGGTAGCGTGCGCGAGGCCGCGCGCACGAGGGCGTCGTGCGCGGCGGCGCAGAAGCGCGTCCACAGGTCGGCCGTCTCCTGGGGCGTGATGTCCAAGAGGGGTGCGGAGGGTGGTGTGAGCTCGAGGATGCGCACGTACTCGTGCTTGGCGTACGGCGGGAAGTGCAGGTTTGCGGAGCCGCACGAGCGCAGGAAGCCGGCGGGCGGCGAGGTGACGATCATGACACAGCTGAGGCTGGGGATCTATTGCAGCGAGGCTTGGTCAGCAAGCGTTCCTTGTTGCTCGGGGGAGGGTTGTCGTGCGCTTACCATTTCGGAGAGCCGCGCCAGCGCGGGCAGCAGCGTCGCCGGCGCGTCACGCTGTCTGTCGATGGAGTCGAGCACAAGAGCGAACCGCCATCGCGGGTTGTCTCGCGCTGGGAGGGCGAGCATCTCGCCGAGGGTGACGGCAAGCTGCGCCACGGTCTCGCAGCGCTTGGGCGCCAAGTCGCGCGCCCGCAGCGCGCCTGCGACGGCTCCCACGATGCGCTCGTAGAGATGCCGCGCCGTGATGCACTGTGCGGCGTCTACACGGGCGTGGCAGAGGAGAGCCGGCGCATCGTCTGTGTCTGTCGTGCGCGGCGGCTCGCAGAGTCGGTCGAGGACGGCGGATGTTACGCTGGACTTGCCGGTCGCTTCGGCACCGTAGATGACAAGATTCCGGCAGGGGATCGCACCGGGCTGTAATATGCCATGGGCGCGTTAGTAGAAGGACTCGCTCAAGCTGAGAGACAATGGGGCGTGGATGGTGCGTACGCTGACCAGGCTGGCAAGAGATCGTATTTGGTGCTCACGACATGGAAATTGTTGGAACAATGTAGCCAGTATCGACTCATCTGGTAGTTGGAAAGGCGGCTGCATTCTGCATAGGGACCCTTGTGGACCTGGCGAAGCTCCGAATGCGTTGTTCCGTTTGAGGTGGTGATCGTTTACACGGCCCCAGTTAAGTTAAAGTGCGAGACGCGTTGCGCGCGTCTGGAGGCGGAACATGCAAGTCATCGGGGAAGGGTGCTTCTAAAAGCAAAATACAAATTTACATTTTTTTTATTCATGATATCTATCATGGTCTTCATTTGTTGCATCCGATTTGTATTCGTTGCTCATAAGTCTCTATTTTTGTCTCCAAACCTAATCTGGCAGCCCAGTTGGTGGTGATAAGTCATGCTCCCACATCAAACTACCATACAATACTCAGCCCATCATAAATATGCACTTATAAAGGTCCATTGAAGTACACCAACTCCATTGCAATGCAGATTCAAAACATTGGCATCTCAGGCCATGACTCCTCCGTTTTATTATCGCCTCCATCCATCATCTTCCCCTTCCAGCGTAGCCACACAGAAAGCTGCTCTATGGTGTCCTCAACGAGTGCAGAATAATTCCATCTCGCTTTCAAAACGCCCTGCAGAGCGCCGCTGCCACGTGGCTTCCCAGGCATCTGAATAGAGATGCGCCCGTCCGCCTCGAACCAGCTTCGATCAACGTCCTGTCTGATGTTGTCCGCGAATCCTCCAACATCCTCATCTGCCGCGCCGCAATTTGGTGGTCTGCCTGGCAGAAGGGCAAACATCGCGTCGAATCGCCTCCAATTGCTCCGAAACCTTTCTTGTTCTAGGGCAGAGTTGCCGGTGACGACATAAAGGTTGAGTATCGTGATAAGCGTCAACACCTCACTCCACGACCCGGGCGATTCTTCCTGACTGAATGAGTATTCGTAGATGGCAGGCCAGAGGAGGTTGATTGCTGCAAAAGACGTTCGGAAAATATGTAGTCCCACGGGTGTGAGTGGTACTTTACCCACGATCCATCCATCTAATGCTTTCACGACGGCTCGTAACATGGCCTTAACTCCATCAAGGTCTGCGTCAGTCAATTGATATGTCATGGGAAACTGACTCAGCCTTCTCGCAAGCGCCCACACATATAGGTCCATGAGAGGGTAGGCAATCACCCTAGAAGCAGTGGCTTCAATTACGGCGGGCAGCATCTTTCCAATGATAAATTGCGTGATTCCACGGTCTTGGACCATTCCTTTCCGCAATTTGTTCTGCTCCTCTTGGAGGCCATCGGACGCCAGAGCCAGTTTGAAATTGTTGAACAAGAAGAAGAAAACTTGTTGAACCACCTTCGCGTCGCCGTCCCCCAGGCGCAAGCCGTATGACACCATGGCAGCAATTTGCAGCTGAGGGTCTCCAACCGATGGGGAATAGTCCTTGCTGATTTGGTAGTAGAAGTTGTCCACGGTACAAATTTCAGAGCCATGAGTACGAATGAGAGAGATAATACGTCGAGCAAACGCGACGTAGGCAACGTGGATAACTGGTTGCGAGGATGTCGCTTTCAAGTCTTCCTTCATCTGTTCCATGACGAGTTTGAGTGCTTTGGAATGCTCTGCTGTTAAACTACGCTTCAGACTCGGATCGGCATCACAGACCGAACTGCGCATGGCAGATATCGCAAATTCAAACAGCGTGGCGTTGCAGTCATACTTCCCAGAGTTCGTCTGCCTAGTATTGGTGGAGGGCAGGAAGTATACGCCACTTTGGCGCAAGATGTCGGCCAGTTGCTTCTCATACTTGTCGACCATTTGCTCCTCGCGCCTAATGCCATAACTAGGTCTAACGAGCACAAGCAACCAGAGTTCGCACAACGTGAACTCTAAATCCGCAAAGTTGTCGATACCGGCCCTTAGGAGGGTGACCACCGCCAACACGAGATACTGTCTTCGGTTAAAGTCCATCTTATGGATAGGGCCATCAAACAGCCCGTATTTGCCTCGTTTGAAAAGAGCTTGCAGTTTGATCAGGCCACCGTTGATGAAACTTGCCGCGAGACGAACAGCTACGCCAACGCCTTGCTCAATGCTTCCGAGGTCGTATATTTCGGCCGCGCAGCGGTGTGGCGCGTTATTGGACAACATGCATCGTACCATGGAGAAGTACTTTTTTGAGAGCTCACGATCCAACTGTAGAAGGGCATCGTCTGCTTGCGCGGAATTGAGAAGTTGGCTTTCGCTCTGCTGGCTTTCTTCGTTCTCCTTGAACTCTGTAATGTAGCCCACGAATAAATCAAGAGTAGATGTGGCTGCTCGCAACGTGTTTCCGTCCAGCTGCGGGGGGTAGATGCCAAATTGATTGTAAACATGTTGGAGTTGCAACGTATTCAGACAAAAGGTCGCGGCCTCCAGGTCGACAGCATGTTTCATGACATCCAACGACGCGGCAATGCTAGCTCGTAGCACATCGCCAACAGCTTCCTTGTTCATCGAAATCATAGAACTGATCACGTCTTCGCTGACAGTGTGGCGTACTTCGCTCGGTAGTGCCAGAAGCTGCTGCTGAATGTCTGCCGCAGCAGAATCGAACTGCAGTACCATCTTTTGGAAGAACGCGTTGCGCCATGCATGGAATGGTTTGAAGGCTATCGCTGCCTCGCCCTTTGCTACGACGAATCGTGAAAGCTGGTTCCAACAGCGGATATTGATTAAGCTTGCTTCCTTGTGCGAAGTCTCTGGTGCTACGAGTCGCTCAATCAGCGCAGGCGACGGTCGCAAGTCTGGCGGAGCAGCCCAAAAAAGGGTTGCTAAAAGATCATGATGGTTTCTGAGAGCTGCCAGATCCTGCTCGTGCACTGTCTGCTCCCTCAAGTGCTGTCGGTTGTGGTTCGGAATGATCCGGGCAACGAGGTTGCGAATTTCCTTGATAGCACCGGCAGCGCAGAGCTTCTGTATGCTGAGTGCGAGCAACTTGAGAAAGATGTGAAAGCACTGGTCTCCTGGCTCGACTGCTAGAGAAGGATTTTTAGCCAAGCTCTCCAGAAATTTTGGAGAGATGTTGGCTTCCTCATTGCGTAGATGCTCCAGGTTCCGCGAGCCAAAAAAGTCAAATATTGCACCGATGATGCTTCCACTGCGCCGCCAGCCCCATTGTTGTACGAGGTAGTGGCATCTTCCTATCAGCGCGCGGCAGTAATTGTTGAAACTGGGGGCTTGTCGATTATTTTCCTGGTATATTGTAAATACTTGTCGAAGAAGGGGCTGCACAATCATCCATCCATCAGTGCTCGTTTCATATCGCTTCCCATGAATTAGAATCCCCGAAGAGGTAAATTCGCTCAATGGCAGCATTGTAAACATAATTTCCCAGATTCGTTCGTAGGACTGGACCTCGACAACTGAGACGAGATCATCGGTAGCAACGGCTTGTTTCAGCACGTCCCAGAATGAGCCACGCGGAATACGACTGACTTCTAGGACTTGCATCACCAGTGACCAGGAATGAATGGCCGGTTCGTCTTCTCGAATCCCTCGCTCGCGGGTGGTATTCCTCTGAAGTTGCATGTAAGATTCCTGGACCCGCTCTGTGCCCATAAACAGCAGATTTGATAATGCTCCCGCCGCCAAACTTCGTAGAAGGTCTTCCACTTTGAACTTTTCGGTAATCAAGGCATTGTCCTCGGTGCAAATCATAAGAGTTACCAGAACAAGAATGAGCAAATTGTCATACACTCTTGCTGCAGCTCGAGAGCCTCTGCCTGAAATCGACTTCCTAGCAACGAGACCAGACAAGCGAGTTTGAAAGTTGCCGGCCACGTCAAGGACTCTAGCGACAAACATCTTTATACTCGACTCGTCTGTGAAGTGTAATGCAGTCGTTGCAAACGCCGAAATAAATTTCGATGCTTCCAGAAGATCGGTTTCTCCAGCACCAGTTATTTCTTCTGATTTTTCAAGCTCACTGGTAATCAGATCAAGCAAGGTACCCAATTCAGCGGATGTGCGGGCATTCCAATCGCCCCAGTGGCAGGCATAGGTACCAAATCGAAAAGCGACCCGAGGACGCGAACTCAGGAGCATCTGTCTATTTCTGGACTTCTGGCAATCCTCTAGAATACCACTGCCAAGAAGGGTAGATTGGTGGAAGTATACCCCTTGGTCCAGTGGAAATATCTCGAAATGTGTCGTATACTGTGTGCCGTATGGGCCGAGTCCGGCAAGCCTGGTCTCTGAATTGGCCGTTTGCGACCGTTCTAGCTCGAGACCGACTGTGTATGAAGCTGGGAGAGGATCTGCGGCGTAACGGAATTGAGGTGCATCCACGTCCAAGCGCACAGGTTTTCGTGATTTTTTCGGCCGGATTCGGCGCTTTGGTTGCTTCTCTGACTTGTCCTCCCTCCCGCTTTCTCTTTGAGCGACCGTCGAAGAGTTCGCGGTCGAAAGCCTGTGGACACTCGCTTCAGAGCGGACATCCGACGCATTGGCGGTCGATCCTCCATTAGCTTGGCGATAGATCCTGTCCAGAAACTTCTTCTGTCGATGAAAGACAACGGGTGCGACTTTTCCAAGCTCCTCCATTTCCAACATCGCGGGACGCACGCGAGAGCCGTCGACCTGGGCTCCCCCGCTCTGTCGTATATACCGTAGCGGTTCTGGCGGAGGTGGCACATCGTCACTATTCTCGATGCTTGCGGTGCTCACAGGATCAGCACTGTTCCTTAGGTCGCCAGGTGTCAAGTAACGAGTCCCGCTGCTGGCTTGCGCTACAAGTCTTCGTGGGTTGTTCTTGGTCGTCTTGGTTGATTTGGACTTGCCGCGTGCCAGAGATGGTTGTCCCCCAGCTCGCAGAGCAATGGGTCTCGTAGAGACCTGCTTCTTGTTCTCTCTTTTCGTCTTAGAAACCGCCGGTCTTTGTGGAATAGACCCCGAGTTCCATCGGTTGAGCGTAGCCATGGCATCAATATGGTCGACTCTTGAGGAGAGGCGCAGCATCTTTTTCGACGGGGTGCTGCGGCCTTGATTGACGCGTGCCCTTGCTGTTCGTGCTGCAATTCGGAGAAATCGGGGCGCATCAGGTTCAATGACATCTAGAACACTCAGTGGCTTGGGTGCTGGTCGAAGAATAGACCGTTTCTTCGAACCGGTTCGATCTGGGCCCTGCTTGTGTGTCTGCCGGAGCTTCGGTCGACGGCTTGGTGTAGATTTCGGTCCATTTAGAGATGCTGTGATTTTCTGTTGCCTAGGATTGGTACTCGCGCTTTTGTTATAAGTTGTGCCGGCCTTCCTCAAGTATCGGTCCGCAACAGTACTAGATCGCCGCTGCGTTCTCCCACTAGACATATCATCGATGGTGTCGAGCTCTATTACGGAACTTCCATCAGAAAATTCATCATCCTGTGCCTGCGCTGACGCTTCGTCGGGTATCAAAACGATTCGAGATTGATTATGGTATGTGTCATCTGTTGTTGGAGGCTGGGTTATGGTGTTCTCATCGTCTGATTCGTCAAAGACCCAGACAGGGGCCGTAGATGCCACGGCATTACTTGTTGGCTTCGTTTGCGCTAAGCCTCGACGTACCTCCTTCTCTGGAGTGCGATTTCGCTGCTGGCCGTAAACATGCTTCTGCGCTTTGTCCCTGCTTGCCTTTTGGTCTAATCGAAGCCAAGAGGCAGGTAAGACTCCTCTCATGCGCCTTTGGTAGCCCATGCCGCGATCGACAGGTTCATTTGATGTGCTGCCTTGTCGTTTTTGCGTTTCTTCACCCTCGTTTCCTTCGCCTTCCGGGGACGAGCTGTTATCTATCGTCACAATTGCTTTGGTTGGGGAAACATCGACGACGTGTCCGACGCGTAACTGGAGGCGAGGTATAGGAGGCAGCGGTCCAGCAGTAGGGCCGTGGCCGGATGGTACATTTGAATTTTGTACGCTTAGATCTGCATCCACAGGATCGCTGTCGATAACGTCGTATTTCCTTCGTTTTCGAGCAGAAGATGTCGGCGCAGCATAAGCTCGTTTGTTGGAGGGAGAGATCCTGGGCTGGCGCTTGGACAGCAATTCATGGAGTGCAGGCAAGTCTTGATCAGGAACACTGGTATCATCCGTGTCATCTTGTGAGCTCCCGTGGTTGCTAAATTGTCGATGGCTTATCCATGGCGATGTTTTGGGCGGTGACGAGGAAGGGATATCAAACATGTCGATGTCTCCGTTCTCGTTCATCTCGTTGCCATTTAGCAATTGACTGGAATGGTTCGTTTCCGAGAGATAGTTTCCCTGGCTATCGTCTTGAAACTCGTTGTCTTGAGCGGTTTCATCTTGCACAGCCTTCGCACGAGCCGCTGCCATCTGAACGGGTCGCATGCCATGTTGTCGAATAAGACTGCTGTATTGCGCATTCTCCAGAAGATATGGGTGTTCTTGGATGGGTTTTCGCGGTCGAAGTGATCGTTCCAGACGTACCGCTTCACGTTGCAGATCATGCGTACTTTCTAGCAGGCCTAGCTCTTGGCTCGGCAAAGCAATGTCTTTGTCGATGGCAGGAGGGGAGACGCGATCGGGCGGGATGTCGCTGATTGGCGTCGACGGTCGGCTTTGCAGTTCGATAATTATTCGCGAGGCGCTACCACGGCTTGGCTCTCCACTCAAGACCTCCTGCGTACCGTTCAATATGTGGTCGCCCAAGAGCATGTCGTCAAACTCAGGCATCACAGCCACGCTCTGCGCGGATGACAGAGGCGACGAGGCGAGGGAGCCTTGCGGACTCGGTAAAGGTAAACGGTGTATGACTTCTGTTGCATGCTGGGAGCCGGGAAATTCCCATATGTCGTGGGGGGTCGTGGTTGGGGCTTCGTATACGGGCGTGGTCGTTTCTTCAATGCTGGTCCCCAATTCCTGGCTATCAAATGCGTCTTCGTCTTCCGAGTCCGGCACCTCCCCTAGCGATATCCAGTCCGTCATGGTTGGCTGAAGTCGTCATTATAAATTTTCGACAAGTCAGTATGGTGGCCTTGCACTGAGGTATTTGCAATGCATTTTTTTCAGACTGCTGCAATAATGCTGGTCGTCGCAGGTCGTCTGGTGGTCGTTTCCAACCCAGCTATTGCTTTAGTGGCCCGTTCTGTGAAGACGCGCCATGAGTTTGGGAGACGCGTCCCACGCCTTGCTGGAGGTACTAAGTACCTAACCGCACTGGTGGGTTAAAGTGCTAGCGCCACGGAACCACGGCACCTTTTCTGCCAACCCTGTACCTCTCACCACGCAGCATCACTCTCCCGCTTGGTCAGTTTAACTACGGTCGCGACAGCTTTCTCGGGTTTGGTTTCATTCACACAATGGGCGGCGCATTGGAAAGAGCCTTACCCATGGCGCTGGCCGTCTTTTTCGGTGTTGCTGGCGGTGCGTCACCCTAGGCCTCCTCTTCTGTCGGTTTGAAAATTGGCTAAACTAGACTTCTACGTCACGTAGGCTTCTACACCTTCCAGCCAATGTTGGCGCCAAAGGAGGCGATAGGAGCCAACCAGGATCAGGACCATATGGGATCCGATGCTTTAAAATCGTAAGTAATTGTGATCTCAGACCTCTCATATCCACGTTGTCTAATACCTGGCCTAGGGCAGACGACAAAGCCTCGGACAGCAAGGCTGATGCCGCGAAGCCGACCTCATAGGTTAGGTGGTGAAGTGATGTGCGTGATGCAAACTAGGGGGTCTTAACAAAAATCGTTGACTATATACGATAGAACTACATGCCTGTATCCATGTGGCATAATCTGTATAAGTACACTGTACACTATATTAGAGTCACCATAGATGACCATAACGCCTTGTCGCCTTGACGTTTAGTTTTCATGTGGTTTCGTCTGCCCGTCTCATCCGCGACCCCGTGCACGCCGGCTTGCTGCGAAAAGCCTCGTCGCCTCAGATGAAGGGCGCCTCTAGTCCGTAGAATAGCTTATCAAAGTCAATAGTATTGAGGTCCATTCGACCCTCAAGCGCCTGCCACTGTTGATCCATATATGACGCTTCGGGCTCAGGAACAAAGCCTTGGAATGGAATGTTGCGCCGCTGCTCCTCTCGTCCAGCAGAGTCGGGTGTCATGGGCATTGTGACGGGCAGCGCTGTAAACATCTTGAGGGCCGGGTGATTCGGAGTGTGCCGCTTCAAGACCTGAACGGATAAGTCAAGAAGCTTGGCTCCGATAGGCGACTGGTCTTTGGCATCATCCATGATGCGCCACGCCTCGACAAGATGTGAGTCATTCGTAGGAGTCTCTTCCGTTTGCCTACCAATGCAAGCATTCAGAACGAGCGCGATACTGGCGAGGAACACACTTCGAAGAATAATGACGGATCGCAGCCTTGTGCTAGAAAACGGCAGATCTTCGAGTTTCAAGTGCTTTTCGGTCTGTATGATCATCCTGGCAGCTGCCATGCAAGCCTCATACGAGTATGCATAGGCTTGTTCCACGGAACCCCGGGCGAGGAATGGCAAATGCAGTTTGCATAGATGCCTGTATATAAGTAGGTTTAGCGTATAGCGCTGGATTGTGATTTTTGGATCACGTCGTGGATCTGATGGCGACAGCGTGTGCATATTTGTGCTGTCCATGGAGAAGAAATCCGGCAATTCCCGTAAATACACTCGGAACTTGGCATCCATCTCCATGACAAATTTATGATCGGCTGGCTGTGCCTGGAAAGCATAGGCGCGGTCCTTGTCAAGCATGTTCTGGCATAGTTCTGCCAGACGAATGCGATAGATCAATGCCGATGCATCAGTTGGTTCTGTCAACGGCCGCCCAACAACAGGCTGGCTGTCGACAATATCCCCATCATTCACATTTGACGGCTTTCGTACCATCATATGGAATGGATGGATAGTGAACGATCCCTCCTGAGGAAAGGCAAATTGTGTGACCATCCTGGAACATATTAGCGACTCTGATAACGAAAAATTCGAGGTTGCCGACAAATACCAGTCTGTAGCCACAAGGAACCACCACGTCCTTCTGTACATTTCAACTCGGAGGCTCCCCATGTTGGGAATTTCACGATTACTCGGGGCATCAATTCTGTGTAGCGATAGCTCTCGAGCCATGCTGATTGAGCGGGCGTTGAGGCTCCTGGCGCGTGGTGAAAGACCTTCAATATTGCAAAAGACGTAAAACAGTATGACCATGCCATGGATACACTCCAAGGAGACATGACCAATACGCTGCGCATGGTCCATGACATCAAGTGCGGCTTTCACCCACCAGAGCGCTTGGGCTCTAGCCTCTGCCACAGTTCCATAGAGAAGTCGGGCATCGTCCTGAGGCGACCACGTATAGGTCGAAGCGGCGCACATGCTGAGTAGTAGCGTCATGAGGCCAATGTCCAGGGTGGTGTTGTTGTCAATGCAGTCGTATATTTGCTCGATGGTGGCCATCAATGTTGGCACGTGTACAACATGATGGAAGTGGTTGACATCATTTATGTACTTGTGCGTAATGATGCGGGCTTCGTCGCGGCGAGGCAGCCAGATACACCTTGTTACTTCACCAGGGCCAAACGAAGGGGTGGAAGGGTCATTTTGTAGTACAAAGCTACCCTGCTTAACAATGCGGCGTACAGGACAAGTGCGAAAGGAGATTGGATCACAAAGAGGCTCCTGTCCGAAACACCAGATCATTAGTGTAATTCATAGCATGTAATGATCTTGTCTCACGCAGAAAATTTCGAGACCTGCAGATGCAAGGTTGGGGCTGACAAGACGGTGCCGAATCGCGCACATACCAGCATGGACTGCCCTGTAAATGACCGTTCGAGCCACAGCGCATCATCCGTCAGCTTTTGAAGTTGCGGTGACATTGGCGGCGCCACAGCGGATGGCTGATTCGGCGGCGGCGCTTCTGAATAAGCCGTGGGCTCTGGTCTATTCAACATGCCCTCTCTGTTCTGGGCAGCAATAAGCGACTCAAGTTTCTCCAGGCGTGCCAATAGCTCGGCATTGGGAACGTCTTTTGGAGCCACAGACTGCTCGCCCTCCACCATTCGCAGGTCAGCATCATCCTGGTCTGACACACTGACAGGAGCATTAGCACTGGAAGCATTAGCCGCGAGACTTGATCTTGGCGCCGACGGCTGGGCCGTTGCAGGCCCATCGTGTTCGCAGATGACCCCACGGCATGTACAATTGGAGCAAGGGAAGATGCGGCTACACCGCAGCTTGCGCTGCCTGCATAACTTGCAGGAAATGGGCCGCTGTCTTGGTTGGCGCCCCATGTTGCGCTATGGGTTATATCGAATGCCACAATAGAGACGATTTGGGTCAGGTATTCTTTTTCTTGGCGCGGATTTGGGGATATGTTCGAGGGAAAGGTGGGTGTGTTTGAGTGAATATCCGTGGGATCCGGAAAGTCCGCGGCGAGGCCCCACGGCGTCGTCGACCCCACTAAGAAGCTGAACATCGACAGCGATTTCGGCTCAGCGTATCCAGAAAGGCTGTCGTCGCATGACTTTGCGATACGTCGGCGAGCGCGAGGACGCCGCTCAGATTATCTGCAAACAGCATGGTGACGAGCCATGCGCGAGGGAGACCCGAGCAAAGGCTCGGTATGTGCACCTGTGGACCACTACGTATAAAACACAGGCCATTGGAATGTCACGCCCGTGTTCTACCCAGTGGTAATATATCTGAAAGCGGCTCACGGCGCTATACCCCCGATACATCACAATATCCAGCGATGGAGAGGGTTAAGACTCCAAGCAGATGTAGTCTTTGCACCTGACACGCTCTTCTTGGTCAAATAGGATTAGCAGCCCACCGACCGAGTCATTGGTCGAGCGTTGTATGCAGTTCCGGTGATATATAGACCTCGTCTTTCCATACTTTTCCACACGTTTTAAGTTGCTCTGATGCTAGTATCTATTGATCTCATCGAGCCGTTGTTGTCACTTTAGTTTCCGTATTCTCCTCTACCCAACGCGACACGCAAGAAACAAAATCGGATCCCCTTAAAAACGCCCACCCCTTCGAAATACAGTGATCAGCTCCTCTGGCGTGCCGGTGTCCGCTGTTGGATCTGCTTTTGCCCCCTTTTCCGTTATACAGCCGTGGTGATATGCAGTCGAACCTCGCGATACCATGCGCGCAGCACGTATTTCTTGGTAGTTTGGCAATAAACCTCGGAACGCTTTGTATCAGCTTTCAAAACTACACGGGCTTGCGCGTTGGCCCACACGGCTAGCTATTTCTCGTTCTCACGGCGACCCCAACTGTCGTGAAGCTAAATATGACTCTGAATCTGAAAATAGTCAGGAACAGGACCCTGTATTGGCTCGGTACTCGCCAGGGCAGCCAATGTCTAGCGCTCTTTGGATTTGGGATACAGGTGCCGTTGCCCTTGGCATGGTTCCTGGGAACGCACTTTTCCATCTTTCTGGTAAATTATTCGCAAAGACATATCCTGGAGAGTCAAATTTTGGAATTGTAGAGGAATAAGCTGATGTAGGGAATTACTGGGCTTCATCGGGAACTCGACCATGTGGCACAAGTGGTGCCACACCGAGGGAGCTCACCCGGCCCACGTTTCCGTCATTCCCCGAGGGCACGTCAGAGCTCGTCACAGCAAGTCATGCGGTAAAACTGATGCAGATGTGCGAAAAGGCTGTAAAATTGCAGCTCTATTTGACGAGAAGAGCGTCAAAAAACAACGCGTCTTGCAAGAATTTTGCGACTTGTTGCTGTCTGAATGCCTGAGACGCGAGTTCGGGCTTGGGGAACCAATTGACCAATGAGAAGTGGCATGATTCCGCATCACGCTTCACGTGACAAAATCAGGCCAGCTTTCCTTAGTCAGCCGTGGAGCAAAGCTTCTTCCGGGCGTGAGAAATCGTCCAAGTCATAGGATTGCCTCGACAAGCCAGTCTATTTCCCCGTACTCCTACCGAAAAAACGACCTCGCACAACGGCCAACGCGCCAATTGCTATCCATAATCGGCTTCACACTCGAATATTCTCCTCCCCGCGACCCCCTCGACACACAATGCTTCGCACACAAGCCACGAACGCTCTGCGCCGGGTCGCGCCCCGTGCCTATTCCACCCAGGCCCTGTCCAACCCGACGCTCAAGAATATTGAGAAGAGATGGGAGGGCATGCCCCTTCAGGAGCAGGCCGACCTCTGGATGGCTCTCCGTGATCGTATGAAGGGCAGCTGGTCTGAGCTGACCCTCCAGGAGAAGAAGGCCGGTACGTTGTGTACTTTTTGCTTGGTTCTGCTGTAACGAGGTTCCCTGAAAATACCTCCCGGGTTGCCGAGCTTAGCACCCGCCAACCATGTCCAACCATGGTTCGCGCGGAACAACGGCCACGATGAACAATTCGCCTCGCAATACTTGCTCTTGAACTCATCAGCGTACTATAATATACCAAGTGGTTCATTTTATGCGAAATAGTATGCATATTTGCCTATTTGGGCAATTGGCATGAGCTCAACCGCGCGCTAGCGTTGCATCAACCAGTTTACCTGCGTCTGAACAGAGCAAAAAAACTAACTCAAATCCTCTCAACAGCTTACTGGATTGCCTTTGGTCCCCATGGACCTCGCGCTACCGACCCCCCCGGCACAAACGCCCGCATTGCTTGGGGTGTCGCTCTCGGTGTCGGCGCTTCGATCGCCATCTTCGCCGCCATCCGCACCACCGCCAAGCCCGCTCCCTACACCATGACCAAGGAGTACCAGGAAGAGTCTAACGAGTTCCTCCTCGTAAGTCCCCTCACTGATGGAGGCACAGCCGCCGAAGGCACGCTAACGCGTATTCAAGAACCAAAATGCCAACCCCATCACCGGTATCTCCTCCGAAGGCTACACGGGCAAGGGTGTCGTCCAGTCTCCTCCCAAGGGCAACTAAATCGACTCATAAAATATGCAAGACGCACTCTATTATTTCCCTTTGTCATAGAAGATTGTGCGGACCGTGGGAAGCACTGTAATCTTCTCGCTTGTAAAATGGGCCCATATCGTTTGGAGAACTGTTGGCGAATTGTTGAGCGAAGTGGTAGAAGGAGGTGTAAATACTGTACTACAATGACAGAATCAAAAGAAGCAATTGTTTCCAATACACAACTCAGTTCCTTAATGAACATGAACGCTTGGGCTTTATTCGCTATTTAATGTTGGTCCGGCGTGCTTCGCTATATCCAAGGTTTCTTGAAAACAGTGTTGGGCGCTCAACCGCTGCTCTGTCCGACCTCACGTAGGCTTTCAAAGGTAGCTGCTGGCTTTCCACCACGATCAAGTTGCTCTTCCTCCATTCGTCTGTCTACCTCGAACCGTCCGTCCTTGGCCCAGTAGGCCGCCTTTTCGGTACCATTGACGCAGCCCTCAGTAATGAGGACATACGGCATCGGCGCGTCAAACATGGGCTCCGCCAGGATTCGCTCCATTTCCATCTTCAGGCCGCGAGCGCCTGTACCAGATTGCGAGGCTCTATCCGCAATAGCATGGAGGGCCTTCTCAGTGAAGTACAGGCGGGACGGGTACGTCTCAAAGAGCGCCGTGTACTGCGCCACCAGACTGTTGCGCGGCTCCGTTAGAATTCGGAAGAGGTCCTTCTTTGACAGTGGGCTCAGGGCGCAGATATTGTGTAGTCGACCAATTAGTTCGGGAATGAATCCGAATTTCTGCAAGTCAGCAGGCGTGGCCAGGTCCATAGGTGTAAATTTGGAAACAGAGTCGTGATGGGCCAAGTGCTCGTAGAGTTCCAGAGGTAGAGTTTGTTGCTCGCCAGAGAGCGTGGTACGCCCTTTGACTTCGCCGCCAAATCCCATGGTCGGCTTGGCGACCCTTTGGATGACGCTCTTATCCAGTCCGACAAAAGCACCGCAGAAGACGAAGAGGATGTTGGTAGTGTCGATGGTGTATTGGTCCACCTTGGCAGCGGGTGGTGCGGCCTGAGCTGTGCTGCTGGATGAGCCACCTGCATTATAATTCGTCGTAATCGGCGGTGCTGATCGGGAGGAGCGGTTGTCTTTTACGTTGATTGTCACTTTGGTTCCTTCTACCAGCTTTAGCAAAGCCTGCTGAACACCCTCACCGCCGACATCACGGCCGGTCGAAGTCTCCCGTCTAGCGAGCTTGTCGAATTCGTCAAGTACAATGATGCCGTGCTCTGTAGCTTTGATATCGTAGTTCGCCTCTATTAGAAGCCTTTCCACGCATGTTTCGACATCTTGGCCAATATAGCCAGCTTGCGTCAAAGAGTTGCAATCGCAGATGGAGAATGGGACTTCGAGTTTTTTGCTCAGAGTTCTACCCTCGTTAGCCATCGTACCCAGCTGGTCAATGTTTTTTCACATACTCTAAGATATATGTTTTCCCCACTCCGGTTGGCCCGATCAGGAGCAGATTGCTCTTGTCAATCTTGACTGGTTCATTGGCGGCTTGGTCCTCGGGTATGTATAAGTGGTCCAAAGACGGAGGTTCGTACCGGTCACTTTCGTAGAGCTCTCGAACAGACTCCGTGTGCCCAGGAAACTCGTCTATATAAGTTAGAATCACTCGTTTGATAGAGAAAGGTGCATAGGCATACCATCAACTGGATGAGACTCCCGGCGTTTCTGGTGTAATTCTCGATCTCTGGCGAACCGTTGTCGCATGGACTTTTCTCGAAGATTTTGTTCCTCATGTTCGTGCTGATGCCGCCGCCGAAGATTCTGGTAATGATTGAAAATGGTAGAGCAGATGGTTTTCTTTGCACGGTCCTGGCCGACGACATAGTTGTCTACGCGCCTCTTCAGGTCTCGTGGGTAGAATTGGGGCACACCAAATCGTCGCTTGTTAAACATGGGCCCGCGACCAGATTCCTCTGAAGGGTCATAGGTACCAGTGAAGCCAGAGTTCATGTCGGCCTGCCTACTAGCAAGCGCCGAGCTGGAGGTTGACAGGCACCGGGCGCAGCCTTGGTACGAGATCAGCCGTTGAGAACGCCGGCAGCCCAGTGCTGCCGGGTACAATGTTTGTTGGGGTCGGAGCATATTGTCATCTATTCGTTAATGATATGGGCGCTTGGGATTCGATCGATTCGTGCAGGTAAGGCCCGTTGGGTGGTCTACCCTTGTCGGAGGCGGAAGCTGCCGATGGCGTCACGAGCGGCCAGGCGTGGTAGGCAGTTGGTAGCAAAAATACTTGACTACTAGGTATTCCAGTAGGTTAGGGACACAGCAAATGATTGATAGGAGGCAGTCGGTCGTTCGGTTGTGGCGCCAACACAGACTGGTGGTTAGTCTCTACCTGTGAATGACGGGGGAAGGTTTCCAACAGTGTGTCGCCGATCTCGCATCCGTCCAGAGCTCCGAGCTCACTCGGTGGAAAGTGGAATGCGGGGGGACCAGAACCCACTCTACGGGCTGCTGAGCACTGCAGTTTGCTCACAGTGCTGATGGAACAGCAGCATTTTCAAGGTCGCAATGGCAACGGGGACGTGATGAGCATCTTCAAAGAGCATTTCAATCTCACAATTTTCTTTTACATATTTTGAGTTTCAAAAAGTCAGAATCATCAAATCTCGTTCTGTCACAACTCACCCATTGCGCCTTGTTGCGGGGATATCTAATGAGCTTTACCTTAAAGTTACCTGTGTATCCGTAGATCAGTGTGAACGACCTCTTCAACTGGTGGCGAGCGCACTCTCCAAGAACTGTCTACAATGACGCACTTGCTCCCAATTGACCTGAAATTTCTACAGAAATTCGCACCCAGAATTAACGCACATATTGGTATGGCTGATGGTACTGTGTCACAGTTACGCCTCAACCACTGTGCGATAAGAATCCGTTGGATATTTTAACTAGGTACCAGCCAGGTTACCTCGTACACAGTAGCCTTTGCTGGATTAGCGACGCCACTGAGGCAAGATGGGCCGAATAGACAGGCTGCTAATTTGCCACAACACGCCGATTTGTTGGGCGATTAATTAGTACCTCAGTAGATTGCTTTGTCGACGCTGCCGGTGTACTGTTAACTGTGGCTACATACCTACCTGGTACTGCAAGCACCTCGTACGAGCTGCTAGTTGCCTAGGTGAAAGCTAGGTACCTGATTAGTAGCTAGCGCTCAACGTCACAGGAATTGCCCCTCGTCTAGAATCTTGTTTCTTTGCCTATCAGCCAAGAAAAAACTCAAAGTAGCTCAATTCAGCTTTCCATCAAAGACTCGTCCGTTCATCAACTATTCTTCTGAACTTGAGAGCCAAGTCTAGTTATCGACAACTGCTTTCTCTGCAGCGACAATTGTTGATTGCGTCCGCTACCCCACGTCATTATACGTTAGCTAGGTAGCAAGGTAAGGTAACTGGAGCATCCACCACTCCTTGCAGCTATCATGGCAACTACTGCGGCTTCTAAAATACCGGCTGATGGCACTGGTTCGTTGTCTTCAAAACTCATCACTGGATGCGCTGACACTTCATAGGCGTCATTAAGCTAGACCCATGGCTGGAGCCTTTCAGCGATGCCCTCACACGCCGCTGTGGGAAAGCGCAGGAATGGCTGAAGAAGATCGATGAATCTGAGGGTGGCATGGATAGCTATACTAAGGTATACCGTGTACGCCGTTTCACATTTATATTTCAACGGCTCACTAAATCTTAGGGATTCGACAAATTTGGCTTTAATGTTCTCTCCAACGGCGATATTCGCTACAAAGAGTGGGCGCCCAACGCTGTCGAAGCATATTTGATCGGCGAATTCAGTAAGCTGTCATCGAAATAGGTGTCGAGCGCGCGAATTAACCTAGCCAATAGATGAGTGGAACCCAACCTCGCATCCTATGTCAAAGGATGCCTATGGCTCGTTCTCAATTGTTGTGCCCTCGAATGCTGGTCAGCCTGCTGTTCCGCACAACTCCAAAGTCAAGGTTTGTTAGCCAACAATACCACTCACATGGCAACCCAAGTCTAACAGAACTTCAAGATTTCTTTGGTTTTGCCAAGCGGTGAACGTGTGGACAGAATACCCGCCTGGATCAAATATGTCACCCAAGACTTGAGCGTGTCACCTGTATATGATGCTCGTTTTTGGAATCCGCCCGCTTCGGAGAGGTACCAGTTCAAGCACCCACGTCCGAAGAAGCCTGATAGCGTTCGCGTTTACGAAGCCCACGTTGGCATTTCGACGCCTGAGCAACGAGTTGCCACCTACAAAGAGTTCACCCGGGACATGCTGCCCCGAATCAAGGGCCTCGGTTACAACGTCATCCAGCTCATGGCCGTCATGGAACATGCCTACTATGCCAGCTTTGGATACCAGATCAACAATTTTTTCGCAGCTAGCAGTCGTTATGGCCCACCCGAGGATCTCAAAGAGCTCATTGACACGGCACATAGCATGGGCATCGTTGTCCTGCTTGACGTTGTGCACAGCCATGCGTCAAAGAATGTCTTGGATGGCCTTAACAACTTCGACGGAACTGACCATCAATACTTCCATGGCGGAGGCAAGGGCAACCACGACCAATGGGACAGTCGTCTGTTCAATTATGCTCACCATGAAGTTATGCGTTTTCTGCTAAGCAACCTCCGCTTCTGGATGGACGAATATCACTTTGATGGCTTCCGCTTCGATGGAGTCACTAGCATGCTGTACATCCACCACGGTATTGGAGCGTGAGTTCTGTTTCTATCTGCTGTTTCTAGTAAGCTCAAGTAAGCTAACAAATGACAGTGGCTTCTCTGGGGGCTATCATGAATACTTTGGCTCAGATGTCGACGAAGAGGCTGTCACTTACATGATGCTTGCCAACCAAATGCTTCACTCCTTCTACCCAGATTGCATCACTATCGCTGAAGATGTATCTGGGATGCCTGCTCTATGTGTCCCTGTGGGGCTCGGCGGTGTTGGGTTCGATTACCGCTTGGCTATGGCGGTTCCCGATATGTGGATTAAAATCTTGAAGGAACTGCAAGACGAGGAGTGGGATATCGGCAACATCTGCTTCACTTTGACAAATCGAAGACATGGCGAAAAGACAATTGCATACTGCGAGAGCCACGACCAAGCGTGAGTAACCGTTGCCTTGCTGTTACAAATGGCGCGACTAACAAGAGGTAGTCTCGTTGGTGACAAGACATTGATGATGCATTTGTGCGACGCGGAAATGTATACGAACATGTCCACTCTGTCGCCACTGACTCCGATTATCGACCGCGGTATTGCTCTACACAAATTGATTCGCTTGCTCACTCATAGCCTGGGTGGCGAGGGATACCTCAACTTTGAGGGCAACGAATTTGGACATCCGGAATGGCTTGACTTTCCTCGCGAGGGGAATAACAATTCATTCTGGTACGCCCGACGCCAGCTCAACCTCACGGAAGATCATCTCTTGCGTTATCAATTCCTGAACAAATTTGATGGCTTGATGAACCAATGTGAATCAAAGTATGGATGGCTCCATGCCCCTCAGGCATACATCTCCTTGAAGCATGAAGGAGATAAGGTGATTGTATTTGAAAGAGCCGGCCTCGTCTTCGTTTTCAACCTTCATCCGAACCAAAGCTTCAGTGACTATCGAATCGGGGTCGACGAAGCCGGGACCTACAAGGTTGTCCTGCACACTGACAGCAAGGATGTCGGTGGCCATAGCAGAATCGATGAAGGCGTTCGCTTTTTCACTACCCCTATGGAGTGGAACGGACGGAAGAACTGGACGCAGGTTTACATCCCGTCCAGAACGGCACTGGTAAGTCCTATTGGTACCAGCGATGGTATGAAACGGAGCTAATTCTTGTAGGTTCTGGCACGCGAGGATGCTATTGCCCAGTGATGATCAGTTGCGGATTTCCGGTTCTTCAGTTGCAAGACTGAGCTACAATTCGAGACCAAATTTCACAGACAACAGAGCCAGTCCTCATGGAGAAGCAAGAAATAAGACAGTATATCGACCTATATCCATCCCCCTTACCAAGGGGCGCTAGTCAAAGCCTGTTTCCTCAGGCACCACTGATCAGGAACGAAGAGTTGGCGCGTGGCCATTTTAGTTATGGTCGGAACTCCCTAAATTCGCCGAGATTTCGGATTCGCACTGTATACTTCAGTTTTGGTAGCTAGCCCACAGAAATCTATGTACCTCAAATTACCCCTTCAACTGCGGCAAATCTTGCAAGTTCAGCCACAAGAACCTCAATTCCGATGATCAATTAACCAATTGAAACCGCAACTTGTATTTACGGGCAGACTCGAAGTGGCTTGACGTTCAAACAGAGCGCAGCTGGTTTTTCGAAGGAAAGGGAATTCCCGGAGGCTGGTGACTAGGAACTTTCTGACACTGTAAGGGGGAACTACACATAATTTCTGTCTAGCGCGGCACGTGACTTGTGAGAAAGCTCTAACCGACGAAGTCCTCAGTTCCGGAGCAAAACTGCTCACTCTGCAAAAGTTCTCCCCAGGTTCAACCAATCTCTCTCCACTCCCATCACTGATCGCTCTCTGTCATCTGGCAAGATGTTCAAGAGGTATGTTAAAGGCATCGGAGCTATTTTTAATTGCTCAATTGCGCCAGTTGCGCCAATTGGGACGACGAAGTTGACCGACCTCCTTGTGTAGCGGCATTTCCTCCTTCGCCCGCGCTGCCCGCCCGTCCTTCGCGGCGGCGGCTCCTCGCCGTGTCATCCGACCTGCTTCCCGATTCCCCCTCAACAGCAGATTTGCGAGCACTGCTGGTGTTGGTGATGGCAAGATTTACCAGGTGAGAATTGGCCGTGTCCACGGAAACCGTGCGCCGGGCTAACCACAACAAACAGGTCATTGGTGCCGTCGTCGACGGTTAGTTTCGAGCTCCGATAGCGATGTGCTGCAACTGCACGCTCGCCGATGCGACTATTCAAATACTGACTGTCGATTTAGTCAAGTTCGACACCGCCAAGCTCCCCCCTATTCTGAACGCTCTGGAGACCCAGAACAACGGCCAGAAGCTCGTCCTGGAAGTCGCTGTACGTATGCCAATAATGCAGCAGGCTAGGAAATTTGCAACTAACTAAGTTATTTAGCAACACTTGGGTGAGAACGTCGTGCGCTGCATTGCCATGGACGGTAGGTCATTCTAGCACTCTGCTAAAGAGGAAGCTCTTGCTGACAGGGGACATGCAGGTACTGAGGGTCTCGTCCGTGGTGCCAAGGCTGCTGACACCGGTGCCCCCATCACCATTCCCGTCGGCCCTGCCACTCTCGGTCGTATCATCAACGTCACCGGTGACCCCATTGACGAGCGTGGTCCTATCAAGACTGACAAGTTCCTGCCCATCCACACCGAGCCTCCTGAGTTCGTCGACCAGTCGACTTCCGCTGAGATTCTGATCACGGGTATCAAGGTCGTTGATCTGCTTGCCCCCTATGCCCGTGGTGGTAAGATTGGTCTGTTCGGTGGTGCCGGTGTCGGCAAGACTGTCTTCATTCAGGAGCTTATCAACAACATCGCCAAGGCTCACGGTGGTTACTCCGTCTTCACTGGTGTCGGTGAGCGTACCCGTGAGGGTAACGATCTGTACCACGAAATGCAGGAAACCTCCGTCATCCAGCTCGACGGCGAGTCCAAGGTCGCCCTGGTGTTCGGTCAGATGAACGAGCCTCCCGGTGCCCGTGCCCGTGTCGCCCTGACTGGTCTTACAATTGCCGAGTACTTCCGTGACCAGGAAGGCCAGGACGTGCTGCTCTTCATTGACAACATTTTCCGTTTCACCCAGGCCGGTTCCGAAGTGTCCGCTCTTCTCGGTCGTATCCCCTCCGCTGTCGGTTACCAGCCTACCCTCGCTGTCGACATGGGTGGTATGCAGGAGCGTATTACCACCACCAAGAAGGGTTCCATCACCTCCGTCCAGGCCGTTTACGTCCCTGCTGACGATTTGACTGATCCCGCCCCTGCCACCACCTTCGCCCATTTGGATGCCACCACTGTCTTGTCCCGTGGTATCTCCGAGCTGGGTATCTACCCCGCTGTCGACCCTCTCGACTCTACCTCGCGTATGCTTGACCCCCGTATTGTCGGCCAGGAGCACTACGACACTGCCACCCGTGTCCAGCAGATTCTTCAGGAGTACAAGGGTCTTCAGGATATCATTGCCATTCTGGGTATGGACGAACTTTCTGAGGCCGATAAGCTCACTGTTGAGCGTGCCCGTAAGATCCAGCGTTTCCTGAGCCAGCCTTTCACTGTTGCCCAGGTTTTCACTGGCATTGAGGGTGTTCTCGTCGACCTCAAGGACACGATCGCCTCTTTCAAGGCTATTCTGAGCGGTGAGGGTGACAGCCTTCCCGAGGGTGCTTTCTACATGGTTGGTGATCTCGCCTCCGCCAGAGCGAAGGGTGAGAAGATTCTGGCCGACTTGGAGAAGAATTAAGGAGCGGCCTTTGCTATAATAATACCAGAGGTGTAGAAGACGGGCCTGTGTATAGATCAGAGGAACGGAAGCCAGCGCGGTTTCTTCTAAAGCTCCTTTAAGTAGTCTCTTTTGTGGGCTGTGTACCAAGAAATCAACAAAAATTCCTCTTGTATTGAATGGAGTTTCCTTTGTTAACATATATCTCTTTTCCTATACTTCAACCAGTGCCCCTGCAATTGTGAATGCCTTGCATTATCGAGTTAGAAGTAACAACAAGAGTGGAGGGGATAGGAGAATGATTTGCGTTGTTTACGGCTAATGGCGAAGGGCTCACTATGTTGACACTGGTGTAATTCTAAGAGCTGCTCTCAATGAATATTGACTGATGCGAAAGGCAACTATATAGAATGCGACAGTGTTCTCCGCCAAATGAATCAGCAAGGAAGGTTCCTTCATCTCTCGCATGACAGCAGGTATTAATGACAAGTCATGAGCGTCTTCCAGACCTTCCAGGTACGGTGGCTCGTTCCCTATCAACGTAGATATCCCGGGTCTCAAATTGCAGCATTTCCTCTGCGGTGAACATTCTTGCTAGCGGCTTTTGCTCCCAGGTTTCGTCCTCCAAGAGCAAGCGGCCAATCTCGTCAATAGCGTCGGTTTGCATCGCGGCCACCGGCACGAGTAGATATTGCAGTTTCTGGGGACAGATAAAGGCAACCAAGTCCTCGATGGATCTTTGCCCGACATTCTCCATCCACCATACCCGAGCCGTGAGCTTTAGAAACACAGCATAATGCGCCACAATTACTAGAGCTTTCCATCGCCGCTCTAGCGCAAGCTGCACAAACTCACTGGGAACGAATGTGATCCATGTTATGATTCGCAATCTCATCATTGGACTAAGCCCGGATTTCAAATGGTAATAGAGTGCACCGAGATAACGTAATGTTTCGCGGTAGACGGCATGATCTTCCGGATCATCTGGGTGCAAGCCCACCATGGCCTGGAGCACTTCAGGGATATTGTCATCTGATGCATCAATGTTTAGCGGCGGTCTGTAAAATAAACTTGACAAGCCACATTGGATAAGGCCAGGGACTGTGATGCGCTCCATCATGATGCCGATTCCGCTCCATATTTTCATCCAGTTGAGAATGAAGAGGTTCGCCCCAAAACGCTCGTCTCTGAATTGCTCTGAAGATATGGCAGTCATGAGAAGCGATGCCACCACCAGATGCGGAAGGGTGCTCGGGTCGGCGACCTCCATGTCGGCTAAGATCTGGGATGTGGAAGCATCGATGTACTCGTGGGCCAGCAGTGATATGAGGGCAGGGTCGCCTGCAATTTCCTTCCTCTTTATATGGAGAGCTGATAGCGCCAACACGCAATTCATGAGAGATGCCGACTCGAAGCTATAGTTGGTAGCTATTTCTTGGAGAATACCGTCAGAGTATCGCCTGTTGATGGGGTCAACATTGAAGGACGTGCTTGTGTGTAGCTGGAAGTGTTGTATCAGGTGCCCGTGGGTTTCGATGCTAGAAAATTGCGGCGTGTAAAATGAGTGTATTCCCAGTTGGGTTCCATGCAAGCGCATTTTTCGTGAGCATAGCAGCTTGTCCAAAAGCTCGCAGAGGGTACGTATCCGGCCTTGCGAGCTGTTCTGGTTCTGGTTTCGGTCAAAACAGACTTCCTGGGACAGGCAATGCTTCAGGTAGCGGGAGACAGTTCGCTCGAATTCTATTACATCCGAAAATTGCTCCAGTTTTTGTGCTTCTGTGAGTTTCTGAAACTTGGACGGCAGGTAAAGTCGCTGCAGGATTGAGAGAACCGGTAACAGAGGCCCCGATGGCAGTGGGCGTTGCTGGGGTGGTGCAGGGCGTGAAAGTGCCCCTGTTGGCTTCTGAATGGAGTATGAATATCGTTGCGGCTCTTTGGGCTGAGTATGGAAGGGCAAGAGTGGATGAGGTTGCGGAGGGGACGGTGTTTGGGGCTGGAGGAGCACATCCTGCTGAGATGGTCGTTGTTGTCGGACTTGCGAAGGCGTCGCCTGCCGATACTCGCAATCTTCTCTTCTGTTCAGACAAGCGCTGCAGCTGGGCCTCCCTTCGTTGCACTTGACTTTGCGCCTTTTGCAGTTTACGCAGCCGGTCCTTGCCTTTCTGTGAGGCCGCTTGGCATGATACGGCTTGCTGGTCACTTGCGGCGAACCGTCTGGCGGCGTCGACGGCATGATGCGAGCTTTGTTGGTTCGGGGAGGGTCGATTTGTAAGGGAACGAGGATTGGGGAATTTAGCACGTTGTTTATTTATCGTGCCTGCGATTCCACACTGGTGGCCCGGAGCTCGATGCTTGTGACACGGCCTAGTGCCCAGCTGAGTGCGCGAGGTCTTGGATGGTACAGAACACGGCACTGTTAGATGCTGTAGATTACTTCCTATGTTCACAGTTCATTGCTGGACCACGGGAGCTGGCGCAGACATGACGGCAGAGCCAGGTGCTGACGACGAGGCTCAGCCATCTTCACGCCGGCCAACTCCTGATGTGCTCGCTGGCCGAACTAACTAGCCCAACCTGGCCAAGTTAATTTGGTGGTAACAACGTGCTGGGGGATGATGGAAATGGTGGGCCGCGACTGTTGTTACCCCCACGAAGAATGTCTCTTGGCGAAATCAATCTACCCGGAATGTTCATATGACTTTTCGTGCAGTGGATTCCGCTGCTTTGAGGTTGAAGGTTGTCGTTGTACTCTCAGTTTTTTGAGAAGTTCAACTCGAGGGTGTGGGTTGTCTGTCTAATAGTACGTAACGTATAGGTACGTTCTGTCTAACGTTGTATCGCTGGATGTCCCACTCGATAATGTAATGGCTAGCGTTTGGTGATGGTAGACGTGAAAGGCTAGAGAAAGCTAACACCATCGGCTGAGCATAAAATAGCAACGATTTAAGCCTGTAACGTAACTCTTAGCTGTACAAAAACAGCAAAATAATGCTCAAATTATTTCGCACCCACCACGTGCAAGAAGAGGTCAACCGTGAGTGACCTGAGGTTTTGAGTGCTCACTGCTCCATCAAACATCGGATGTTCTCGCTCACGTAATCCACATTGTACCAACGGAATTTATCAGATCGGCTAGGCCATGCGACTTTGACCGCCGTCAAGACTAGCCCGCGTGCCTCTGCCACCTGCAAACCGATCAATCTAGGCATACTGCACACAGGCTCGCGAGTATTATTTATTTAATCACAACGCGACCTGCGCTGGTGGCGGCTCACCGCTCGGATGCAGTTCCCATCCCTCAGAGCCATCCCTACGACTGTTGTACTCGCCGCCGGAGCGCAGAGAGGCTGCGTGCCGCACCGTCAATTCCATGCGTCAGCTCGCCGATGCAGTGGTCTAGGCAATGGCGGCCGGCCGGCCGAAGAGTCGACGACCGAACACGACGGCGAGGCCGAGGCGCAGCCCACCGGAGAAGCCTCTGGCGGACGGTCGAGGTCAACCCTAGCGAACTCACTCAGAACTCGACAAACTCGTCGCAAGCCCGCGTCTGCCCTCCCTCCGGTCGAGCTCCCGAGTAGCTTCCTCGAACATAATGTCACCATATACGAGGATGCAAGGCAGCCCCGGCTCCCGCCCGCCCTGACAGAAGATGCCAGGCGCGAAAGGGTATCGCGCCTGTTTCTCGCCTCAAATAGCGACACGCACGCGTCGAACGAAGCCATTGAAAACTACTTCGAAACGGCCGTCGAGAAGCTCCTCCTCCGAAACTGCGAACTAGCCACCGATTTCACACAACGCGAAACAGAGGAGGACAAGGCCAGATGGGAATCCCCGGATACCATTGCCAGAGTCGTCAGAATATGGGATATGATCTTGGACGCCTCATGGCACCTGACTGATGCTCTATACCCTGCTCGCCAAGCAGAATACGTGTATAACAAGCGACCATTCTGGTGGTGGCATGTCCACAGAGACTTTGACCATCGGAGCAATGCCTTTCGCGACCAGTTTGTCTCCCTCGGCGTGTCACTTGACCACAACCTGACAGCTGGGGAGCACCTTGACGTATCTCTCGCCCATTCTCTCGCTGGTTTCCATGTAGACACCTTTGTGGCCCTCCAGAGCTCTGTCGCGCGTGAACTGAACGCGAAACCGCCCTCAAATTTTGACGCCAAGACCGGCAAGCGCCCCCTCAACATCCTATCGCTCTCCGGCTATGGCGGCAAGGCCATTGCGCAATCAGTTGCCACGCAAATAGCCCATGGGGGATTCGACCTGATACACTTGGACGCCCAGGACCTATCGGTTCTCGTAGGAGAATATCTTGGCCAGCACTGGGCGTACTCCCGTGGTGCTGTGTCCATGATGGGCTTCCGCGCGGCTGAGCTTAGCGGCAAACTTGCCCAGGATCCGGAGATCGCCCTCCGACAGGCATCAGAAGATGACGACATGGACTCGGAATCAATGTTGAGCGCACGCGTTGCAGCAGTAGGAAACTTAGAGGAGGATCTTCAGAAGCTCAAGCAAGGGGGCTTTGACTGCTTTGGAAAATGGGATGCACTGAAGATTGACAAGATTCTTGATCACATTATTCAATCGGCGAAGAGCAAAGAAGCGTCCAGCAGTCGGCCAGTGCTTCTCCACCTGCACGACGTCGTTGAGCTGTCCATGACGCTGGAGGGATCATTCATTTTGGCGCGCCTGCGCGCCCTCGTCGATTCTGCTTGGCAAAACGGCACGCAAATCGCCATCTTTGCAACCTCCTCGAGCGAAACTCCCTCGGACGAGTACCAGAACGCCGTTCGCGACTTGGCTTTCGGGGAGTTTGTCGTCAGTCGTCACCTGCAGCTGAACACAGGTAACATGATCAAGCCCCCCAAAAAGTTGCAAGGCGGGCTTCCCGCCGACTTGCAGACCACTGATTACTTCTTTGAGAATATCCAAAATATTCGACGAATGATGCAGGCACTTCAGCCTAACAGCCAGACCAGCACAGAATCCGTGGAGACGACGTTACTTGAATACTTGCGTTCTGCCAATACACATCAGTCAACCTTTCGACGAGGCATCCTGCCCATCCCTGAGGTATATCATCTGGCGCAGGCGTTGAACTCGAATAGTACGGACATTGAGGGATCCGCTCGCAGCGCGTTCATGGAGCGATTCATTATGGGACCCCTGCGAACACAACCGGGCCAGAAGTACTTGGATGAAGAAGCTCACGAACGTATCTTCTCGGCTGGCGAGACCCAAAGCTCCAATGAAGACGTCAAGTCGGAAACCAGAACCCCGGCAAAGCTGAACGAATACGAGAAACGTATACAATCTGGCCTGATTAACAAAGAAAACCTACGGACTACGTTTGAAGATGTACACGTACCTCCCGAGACTATTACTGCCCTCAAACTCCTCACCTCGCTGGCGCTCGTTCGACCTGACGCCTTCTCATACGGTATCTTGGCAGCAGACAAGATACCAGGCTGCCTTCTCTATGGTCCTCCCGGAACTGGTAAAACCATGCTGGCGAAAGCGGTTGCTAAGGAAAGCGGCGCGAACATGCTGGAGATTAGCGGAGCTACGATCAATGACAAGTGGGTTGGCGAGAGCGAAAAACTCATCCGCGCCGTCTTTACACTTGCCAAGAAATACTCGCCCTGTGTCGTCTTCATCGATGAGGCGGACTCGCTGCTGGCCAACCGCAGCATGTTTAGCAACCGACCGTCGCACCGTGAACACATCAACCAGTTCCTCAAGGAGTGGGATGGCATGGAGGAGACCAACGCCTTCATTATGGTGGCGACTAACCGGCCGTTCGATCTGGATGACGCTGTCCTTCGCCGCCTCCCACGCAAGCTCCTAGTCGATCTCCCCCTTCGCGACGACCGCACCGCCATCCTCAAGCTGCTCCTCCGCGACGAGACCCTGGACAGCTCCGTGTCAACAGACGACTATGCGGAGCGGACGCCATACTACTCGGGCTCTGATTTGAAGAACGTCTGCGTCGCCGCCGCCATGGCAGCGGTGGAGGAGGAGAACGAAATGGCCACGCGGCACACCGGCCCGGAGCCGTTTGTGTACCCTGAGAGACGCACGCTACGTGCGGAGCACTTTGAGAGCGCGCTGCGGCAAATCCCGGCGAGTATCAGCGAGGACATGGCGTCGCTCAAGATGATTCGCAAGTTTGATGAGGAGTACGGGAACCGCCGGCGGGCAAGGAAGAAGTCGATGGGCTTTGGAATATTGGAGGAGAAACTTGTGACGGACGCCAATGAGGCGCGTATTAGGAAGTGAGAGAGGTAGGCGGGAGAGATGTGAACCGAATCTGGAATGTACATGACACGGATGTATAAAAAAGGACGGCTTTTGCCTTGCCTCATGTATTTCTATTGATAATGGTCTACACAGGAACCGGCTGTTGCCTGTACAGTGATATAGATGTCAGACATGGTTGACGAGAATTAAGCCATTTAATTGTATATGAAATGGAATAGAATATGTCGCTTTTTGTGTAAAAATACAAATTATCTAGCCTGGGCGTGAGTTAATTGCTAAGCAGAGAATCAACCATGTTACAACCGCATTGCCCCTCCCAGTCCGTCTGTCTACGCCTCGGTAGATACCTGTACGCCCTCTGCGGCCAGCGCCCGCGCATAGTCAGCCTGCGCCTTTTCGAGGGCGTCTAGCGTGGGCTGCATCATGGCGACAACGGCGTCGCGGCCGCCACCGACCATGTCGGGCTTCCAGCGGATCTTCTTGCCAGTGCGCTGAAAGTGGTCGCGAATTTCCTGCTTGGCGCGGCGGACGGCCTCATCGCGCTCGGCGGCAGCCTCGTCTGCCACGGCGGCGATGCGGCCCGCCGACCGCCGCAGCGACTCGGCCAGGTACTGCAGCTCGGCGGCGCGGTCCGGGTCGCCGGACAGGAAGGCGTCCCAGAACTGGTGCAGGAACTCGACGGTGGTGGCGTGCGTGAGGGCGCAGCGCTCGGCGATGGGCGCGGGCAGCCCGTTGGGCGTGCCCGCGACGGCGGGGTCGTTTTCGGAGCCGTTGCCGTACTTTTGCGCGCGCCGCTGGGTGATGCCGCTCAGGACGTCCTTTTCAGCGTCGATAATGGCGCGCCGCGAGCCGCTCGGCTTCTTCCGCGGGGGGGCCTCGTCGGCGTCGCTGTCGCTGCCGTCGTCAAAGTCGATGGCGGCCTGCAGGTCCATGCCGGCCACGGCGTCAATGGCGACGGCGTTGAAGGTGCCTTGCATTTTCAGCAAGACGCTAGCGGGGTCCTGCTTCGCAAAGACCTTGGCGTTGCTAGACGGCGCTGAGTCGTGCTTTGCGAAGAACTTGTTCTGCTCCTTGACGTTGAGCATGATGCGACGTTCTTCAGCATCGCCGCGCAGATCCCGCAGCGCCAATTCCCTGTAGTACTCGACCCTGTCGTCGGTTGGCGTATCCGAGGGCGCCACATTGGCCATGATCTTTTCACTGAGACTGTTTAGTGTCTGCACGATGGGAATGTTCGCCCTTGGCCGCATTTCGACGTCCTTGGCGTTGCCGCTCTTGAATCCTCCCTGATTTTCTTCGTTGGCCTCGATGTCAATGATATGAGGGACTTGCTGAGACATGATCTTGCTTTGCACATGTTGCAAGTTTTCGTTGACGTCGTATTTGTCAAAGATAACGTCGGTGGTGTCGTTTTCGGTGACACGTTCTCCTCGCAGCTTCTTTGATAACCGACTCAAGAAGAACCTGGACCAAAAGTCCGCTTCAGATAGCTTTGGGACATTTTCGTTGTATATGCGCTTTACGAGGGGGTGTTGAGCAAAGATCATCTGGACCTGCTCAACGCTGATATTCAGTTTCATTTCACCATCCACTGTTCGCGGTTTGACTGTTGAGAGGACATTGTAAGGGCCCTTTTTCTGATTTGACTCGATGGCGTGAGCTCGTAGCAAATTTGTTCTGGTAGACCAGAATTGTGAGTTGAAAGCGGCGACAGATATCGACTCCGGCTTGGTGGTGAGCGCGTCCATGTACGTTTCATTGAGGCTCAGGTCCTTTTTCATGAGGGACCGCTGTATCTCGATGTCGTTCTTCAGCTGCTGGTCGTCGAACCAGCGAGCCGAAGACTGCTGAGCGTTGACAGCACTTGCAAAGGCCATTGTTGCGGATGCACTGCCACTGCCACCAGCACCAGAGGCTCCCTGCGGCGTAGACGAGCCAGCTGGGCGTGGGACATTAGGGTCGCCGCTTCGTGCTTCTGAAAGTAAACGGGAGAGAACATCTTTGAAGGAAGATGCCTCCTTTTTGGCCTCATCGGTGTTGAAATGAAAGAGGTAGGTAACAGGATCACCGCCATTGGGATTCTGCTCGAAGATCTTAAGCATCACCTTGGGAGCTCCATCTGGCGTCTGCTGTAAGTCTGGGCGTCTTTATCAGCAATCTCGTACGTCAATTATTGAGACTCGTAGTGTTTACTGGTTATTTTGGGAACAGGCAATGAGACAGTGGCAGGACCGCCAGAGTTGGGCGTCCATGTCACGCTTTGAAGGTCGGGGCTGATTGTTAAGATGCCATCTTTCTTTTTGTACAGAGTCCGACCAGCTGGAGTCGTCGCCATGGCGGCCTCGAGTGGGCACTGGCTGTGCCTGGCAGCGCCTCTGACTCAATCCGCTTCACGACAAAGGCATACGCGCATGTGAGCTCATGCAGCTGGGCTGAGATCTCGTGAGGATCTCTTTCGGCCTGCCTTGGTCGACCAGGGGGTGATGTGAGGCGACCGAGGAGAGTAGGAATCTAGTCGCCGAATAGCCTGTTCGAAATATTGTACAAAAAAGGGCCGGGGTGGCTTGAAGCAAACGATGCACGGTGATGACGGATGAGTGTTGGAATAAGTGTTGGCCTGGCGGGCGAATGATGCGTGCAGATTAGGTGGGACCTGGTGTGGCGTCAACTGTGTGGTGCATGCGTGCTGTGAGCAGCACCAGCCTCAAGCGAAGGTGGCTCACAACAACGCAACAAAGCTCATCCATGCAGCTTTTGCAGAACACGGGAAGGCTGGAAAATATTGGCGGTCAGGTTCGTACTCCGTAATACATGTTTGTTCATACTTCGTACACCTATGGAACCTCGTCTTTTATTAGACTTAGGTAACAGGTGGGTTAGGAGAAATCCCGGAATGAAACGGTACGCGCTGTGAACTCTGGCACTGTATACGACACTGTGAAATACGGAGACTGTTGCAGTAGCCCACAGTATATTGCACACTGTTTTTCGGGATCCCGTAGGGGCCAAGCAAACTGCCAGCCAGTCGGCGACTGGGCTGTTCCTCTCAGCGGCTGACAGGGCCCACGGTCGCTGGAATAAGTCGGCTACTGAGAAGAGTCGCTGCAACTAGCGACAGGGGCTGTTGCGGCAGCCAAGCAGGGCCTCCCGGCGCGTCCGAGACTGGTGTTGTGTTGGCAGCGTAGCAGGCTGGGCTGGGCCGGGCCCTGGAGCCCCCAAGCAGAAGCCCAAGCCCCAAACCCAGGCCTGCAGCCACGGAGCAAGCAGCCCCCTCGAGCCCCCCAAAAACCCCCAAAAACAGAGGGACGGTGCCACAGCGCCACAGCGCCACCGAAAAAGCGTAGGAAGGCCTGGAAGCAAGAAGCTGAGGCAAGGGCACCAAAAATTGCGCCCAGCCAGCCAGCCAAATGCACCGAATGCACCAAATGGGCAAGGTAAACTCTCTCACCCGTGCACCGTCATGGTTTTCGTGGAGCCCCAATCGAATCCACCCGCGCCATCCATTGAAACCTCCAGCTTGGCCATTGTGAGAGGCTCTTTCTTGCTTCATTCTTCATCCCTGTGCTTCCTAGCTCTCCCGTCTTCAAGGACTTACTCCGCCATTCTTTTTTCCTGATCCTACGATCGCGAGATTGGGATGCCTCTCGTCGGCTGTCTTTGATACTCCTTCCTCCCTTGCATACTGTTCAATCCCCAGAAAAAAAAGTCTCCTGAAGCGTCGCGAGGCTTTTCACCACCACCATGTTGAGAAATTCGCTCTGCAGAGCCAGCTCTCAGCTGCTCCGCGGCGCCCGAGTCTCGCCAGCCGTCTCTTCGCTCTCGTCTGCGTCTTGCGCTCTTCCTTCATCATGGAAGGTCGCTGCCGCTCGTCGTTCGCTGGCCATGACGGCTCGTCGCACCTATGCCACGACCGATGCCTCGCATTCCGCCCCCGACCCCAACGATAACTTCCTCACCGGAAGCACTGCCAATTACATTGACGAAATGTACATGGAGTGGAAAAAGGACCCCAAGAGCGTCCACGTCTCTTGGCAGATCTACTTCAAGAACATGGAGAGCGGCGACATGCCCATCTCCCAGGCCTTCCAGCCTCCTCCCAACCTTGTGCCCAACATGACTGGTGGCGTCCCTCGCCTTGGTGGCGGCCTCGCCATGGAGGATGGCTCTGATGTCACCAACCACTTGAAGGTTCAGCTCCTTGTGCGTGCCTACCAAGCCCGTGGCCACCACAAGGCCAACATCGACCCTCTTGGCATCAGAAACACGGCCGAAGGTTTCGGTAACATCAAACCTAAGGAGTTGACTCTGGATTTCTACGGCTTCGCCGAGAAGGACCTCGATACTGAATACACCCTGGGCCCTGGTATCCTGCCCCGTTTCAAGCGCGAGGGCCGCGAGAAGATGACTCTTCGCGAGATCGTCGCCGCCTGCGAGAAGATTTACTCTGGCTCTTACGGTGTCGAGTTCATCCACATCCCCGACCGCGAAAAGTGCGACTGGCTTCGCGAGCGCCTTGAGGTGCCCCAGCCTTTCAAGTTCTCCATTGACGAGAAGCGCCGTATCCTCGACCGACTCATCTGGAGTTCCAGCTTTGAATCCTTCTCCATGACAAAATACCCCAACGACAAGCGTTTCGGTCTCGAGGGTTGCGAGACCCTTGTTCCTGGTATGAAGGCCCTCATTGACCGCAGTGTCGACTACGGCGTCAAGGACATTGTCATCGGTATGCCCCACAGAGGCCGTCTCAACGTTCTTTCCAACGTCGTTCGCAAGCCCAACGAGTCCATCTTCAGCGAGTTCGCTGGTACTGATACCGCCGAGGAGGGTTCCGGTGATGTCAAGTACCATCTTGGTATGAACTTTGAGCGCCCTACTCCCTCTGGCAAGCGCGTTCAGCTTTCTCTTGTTGCCAACCCCTCGCACTTGGAGGCCGAGGACCCTGTTGTCCTTGGCAAGACCCGTGCCATCCAGCACTACAACAACGATGAGAAGGCTCACCGCACTGCCATGAGCGTTCTCCTGCACGGTGATGCCGCTTTCGCTGCCCAGGGTATCGTGTACGAGTGTCTGGGATTCCACTCTCTGCCTGCCTTCTCCACTGGTGGTACCATCCATCTGGTTGTTAACAACCAGATTGGTTTCACCACTGACCCGCGTTTCGCTCGTTCCACTGCCTACTGTACCGATATCGCCAAGGCCATTGACGCTCCCGTGTTCCACGTCAATGCTGATGATGTCGAGGCCGTCAACTTTGTCTGCCAGCTTGCAGCTGACTGGCGCGCTGAGTTCCAGCACGATGTCGTCATCGACCTGATCTGCTACCGCAAGCACGGCCACAACGAGACTGACCAGCCCTCGTTCACCCAACCCCTCATGTACAAGCGCATCAACTCTCAGGTTCCCCAGATCGACGTCTACGTCGACAAGCTGCTGAAGGAAGGCACTTTCACGAAGGAGGATATCGATGAGCACAAGCAGTGGGTCTGGGGTATGCTCGAAGAGAGCTTCGCCAAGTCCAAGGACTACACCCCTACGTCTAAGGAATGGACTACCTCTGCTTGGAACGGCTTCAAGTCTCCCAAGGAGCTGGCCACTGAGATCCTTCCCCACAACCCTACCAACGTTGACAAGAAGACCCTCGAGCATATTGGCGAAGTTATTGGCTCCACCCCCGAGGGCTTCACTGCTCACCGCAACCTGAAGCGCATTCTTAGTAACCGTACTAAGTCTGTTGTCGAGGGCAAGAACATTGACTTCCCCACTGCTGAGGCTCTGGCCTTTGGCTCTCTCGTCACTGACGGTTACCACGTCCGTGTCTCCGGCCAGGATGTCGAGCGTGGTACCTTTTCTCAGCGTCACGCTGTCTTCCACGACCAAGAAAATGAGGCTACCTACACGCCTCTTCAGCACATCAGCAAGGATCAGGGCAAGTTTGTCATCTCCAACTCGTCCCTGAGTGAGTTTGGTGCCCTCGGTTTCGAGTATGGCTACTCATTGTCTTCTCCTAACGCCCTTGTCATGTGGGAGGCCCAGTTTGGTGACTTTGCCAACAACGCCCAATGTATCATTGACCAGTTCATCGCCTCCGGTGAAGTCAAGTGGATGCAGCGTAGCGGTCTCGTCATGTCTCTGCCCCACGGTTACGACGGACAGGGACCTGAGCACTCCTCTGCTCGTATCGAGCGGTACCTCCAGCTCTCCAACGAGGACCCCCGTGTCTTCCCTAACGAGGACAAGCTTGCTCGTCAGCACCAGGACTGCAACATGCAGATCGCCTACATGACCACCCCTGCCAACTTGTTCCATGTCCTGCGTCGCCAGATGGAGCGCCAGTTCCGCAAGCGTAAGTGTACACTACTCATTTCCTGAGCCATGCTGACAATTGACAGCCCTCATCATCTTCTTCTCCAAGTCTCTCCTCCGTCATCCTCTTGCCCGCTCCAGCCTGGAAGAGTTTACTGCTGAGGATGCCGGTTTCCAATGGATCATCCCCGACCCTGAGCACCAGACCGGTACTATTAAGTCTCCCGAGGAGATTGACCGTGTTATTCTCTGCACCGGTCAGCTCTGGGCTGCTCTGCACAAGTACCGTGCTGACAACAAGATTGACAATGTTGCCTTCACCCGTATTGAGCAGCTGAACCCCTTCCCCTGGCAACAGCTGAAGGAGAACCTGGATATGTACCCCAACGCCAAGACCATCGTTTGGGCCCAGGAAGAGCCGCTGAATGCCGGTGCCTGGAGCTTCACGCAACCTCGTATTGAGACCCTGCTCAACCAGACCAAGTACCACGACCGCAAACACGTCATGTACGCTGGCCGTAGCCCTAGCGCGTCTGTTGCTACTGGTCTGAAGCACGTCCACGGTAAGGAAGAGAAGGAGCTGCTCGAGATGGCCTTTACTGTCAAGCAGGACAAGCTCAAGGGTGAATAAGAGAATGCCGTCGGCGTTGCAAGAGGTGGAGTGATGAAATGATGGCATAGCGCAGGTTGAGAATATAGAAGTGGAAAGAAGACGGGGTTCAGGAAAAGGGAGCTTCCACTGTTGAACTTTTCAGGGGAGGGAGTCATCTCCTTTGTGTACTACACTGTATCATACCCCTCCCTTGAGGAAAAAGAAATCACTTGTCATTGTACCCGGTGCATGGTACGAGTATGAGCGGTTAGAAATGGCTCTTAATAATATTGCTTCTTTATGTCTAACGACACGGGCGCGCGTATTTTGAATAGAACTAAATGTGCACGTATACTCTTTCTGTATCCCTAACTATACACCAGTGCATGCCAAACAAAATATGTAACACCTGCCTATGCTGTTTGTCTATTTTCCCCTTATTTCTTATCCAGAATGACCTGCCACGGTTGCACGACGCCGTTGTCGCCAGTCGTGATGAGCATTTCCTCCTCGCCCCTCGCGCCTGCGCCGCTGTCGTAGCGCTTGCACCATAGGATGTGGTTGACCTCGTACGGGCCGTGGGCCTGTTCCTGCGTGCCAATGATGTTCCACCGCGCGGAGCCTGGAACTGTTGTTGCCGCCGAGGGTTGCTGCGCAGCCAGCGGCTCTTCTTCCGGTGCGTCCACCATGGGCTGGTCAGAATTTGGGGCTGTCGTAGACGTCTGCTCCTCGGGGTCTTCGCGGTACAGCACAATCTTGCCGTCGCTGCCGGTGCTGGCAATGACGCCCGTCTGCGCGCTCCAGGCGACGGCGTAGATGTCGCGGTGGTGCGCGGCAGGCAGGACCGCGGTGCACGTCCATTCCTCGCGCAGCGACCTGCGCATGGTGTTTGGGATGCCGCCCAGCGCGCTGCGAGCACCACCAGCGCCATCGCCCTCGTCGTCGGCGTCTTCATCTTCCTTGAGGGTCCAGACGCGGATGGTGCCGTCGGCTGAGCACGACAGCAGCCGCGGGAAGCGGTCACCGGGACGCGGGCGCGACTCCCACTGGATGCCCCAGACGGTCTCGGTGTGGCCCTCGAGCGCGGCGACGCACGCCCACTCGCCGTCGGCGTCCTCGCGCCAGACGCGCACCGTGTTGTCGTAGCTGGCGCTGGCGAGGGCGTCGGCGCCGTAGCGTCGGCGGGTGTTGCGAGCGCCGGGCACGTCCGGGCACCAGGCGACGGCCTTGACGTCGCCCTCGTGCTCATTGAGCACGGCGATGGTCTCCCACTCATCGTCGGCCTCGGAGGCGCCAATGTCCTCCCAGATCCAGACGGACTTGTCGCGCGAGCACGTGGCCAGGTGCGCGCCGGACGGCGAGAAGGCGCAGGACTTGATCTCGGAGTCGTGGCCCTCAAGGACGAGCGTAAACTCCCACTCCTTGTCCTCGCCGGCGTTGGAGTCTTGTTCATCGTCGTGGTCGCTTCGGACGTTGGCGGAGGTGACTTCCCGCTCGAGCGCCGCCTCGCCGTCGTCACCGGCGGGCTGGTCGCCGTCCCAGCGCCAGACGCCGGCGGTGGCGTCGAAGCTGCCCGAGACGAGGCATAGCCGGTGCGGGGGCAGGTTGGGCTTCCAGGCGGCGGAGCGGACGGAGCGCGTGTGCCCGCCGGTGAGGCTGCTGTGGGCGGCGAGCGTCGCGAGCGAGAAGACGGTGACGCCCTTGCCGTGGACGGTGGCGGCGAGGGGCAGCGTCGGGTGCGCGACCGTCTGCCAGGCGCGCTCACAGAGGTCGGGCTTGAGCGGCGCGAGGGCGGCGACCCGGGCTGTCGCGCCCGTTGCCGTCGAGGATCCCGATGTCGGCTGCATCCCGGCCGGGGGGGGGGGGGGGGCGAGTCGGGTTTCGAGGGCCGAGGGGGTTGTGTGGTTGCGCGGCCCGTGAGCGCGGTTGACGGCGATCCTGGTCGTAGGAGCGATCGAGTAATAGTATGTATTATGAATATGTATTAGAATGGCGAGCGAGCGTATTATAGAGAAAAAGGTAGGACTTGAAAGAACGGTAGGCGTGCGAGGTAGAAAGCTGGTGGGGGATGGTGGGCGTTGATATTTCGCCCGCAGTCAGTCTACCCCGCCAAAATTCTAGCGTGGTGTTAAAGTGAGGTAGGCTACCAATAAGGTACATCCTCTAAAGCGTAATAGTCATTTATTCCAGGGCGTATAGAAGTATATATTGCCAGTATTTAATGGTATTCAAATTCACTCAATTCGCTTTGTGGATATGCTGATTTCTGCGTGCCTTTGCTGCCACCCACTTACCCGCTTGGACAAAATCACCGCCCACAGGCGTCTTTTCCTCACGAGCTCGCTCCAGCCCGCCCTTCTTGAACCCTCCAGGCATGACCAGCCACCCGGTAAGGTCAAAGATGAGAAAGGCCAGAACAATAGGCTGCAGCACGGAAACACCTTTGCTCTGTGCAATGGCCCCAACGCCAAAGGGAATGATTGCCGCTCCCCCGCCGCCAAAGCCGCCTGCGAACCCGATGGCACTGACGTGGTATTCGGGTGGAAGCAGCTTGGTGGCCGTCACGATGGCAGCTGGGAAGAGAGGGCCGAGGAAAAATCCGAGAAGAATGATGAATACGAGTGATGCGGCAAAATTGGGGACAAGCCAGTACAGCAACTGCAAGCCGATGCTGAGGAGGATATACACAGTGATGGCGAGCTTCTCGCCGATGCGGCCGGTGACGAAGCCCAGAATGACACGACCAAGGGTCAAGCCCAACCAAAACATGGTGACCGATAGGCCGGCCAAGAAGGGCTCTGCGTGACGGACCTTGATCATGAAGGTAGGGATCCAGCCACCCAAACTGACTTCCACGCCGACGTAGCCGAGCAAGAAGATGGCCACGACCCAGGTAAGCGGCTGCTTGAGGACGTGGCGCGTGGTGATGCGTTCCTTGCCCTCGCCGTCATACGCCAGCTTCCTGCGGTAGGACGCGCCATCGTGCTGCCAGAAGGCCAGCATGCCGACGACGAACTCGCAGCAGACCATGCCAATCATGACGTAGTAGAAGGTGTACCACGGAAGGTGGCCCTTGGTGACCATGGCGGAGGCGATGAGGGGGCTGATGGTGGCGCCGAGGCCGTAGGCGCCGTGGATGAGGCCGAGCAGCTCGTTGGCGCGGTGCATGTTGCCGACCCAGGCGTTGTAGCCGCTATCCTCGATGCCGTTGCCGTAGCCGGCGATGAGGAGGGCGACGGGCAGCACGGGGAAGGGCGGATGCAGCGCCATGGGAAGATAGCCAGCGACGCGGCAGAGGGGTCCGATGAGGGCGACACCGCGCTGGCCGAGGGTGTAGTGAATCCAGTTGTTGGAGAGGGCAGCAGCGACGTAGCCGACGAAGGGGACGGCGAAGAGGGTTGAGACTTGGGTGTAGTTGACATTGTAGTATGGTTCAATCTGGGTTGTTAGGCGAATTGTTGGGTGAGTAGGACAAGGATTTACATACATATGGAAGAAGTGCCTGGTGGTGTTTATCAGTATGATGAGACAAAATGCTGCGGTGGTGTACTAGGAACTTACACCTATACAGGCATCATTCATGCCCATGATGAAGAGAGCCAGATTGACAACCAGGAAGCGAGCTGTATTATTTCGCGACCCGTTCCAGCGCTCTAGCCCGCCTGCAGATTCGGGTTCGTTTCCTGTATCTGATGGTTTCTGAACAACGACATTGTGTGTAATTTTGCCAGAGCCTGCCTTTTCAACGTCTGTGACAGGCGAAGGGCTTCCAGGCATGGTGTTTCGTTTCTCAGCGCACGAGCCTTCCATTCTGGCGAATACAAGAGATTAAGCCGTACGATGCAGTTGGATTCAATCGAGTGGTTGCATGGGAAGATGAAAGATGGGAGACGGAAGCAGGACTTGGGGTAAACGGCCACAACACTACCCAACAACAGTGTCAGGGATACCAGCGATGTCGGCAACAGCCACGGGCTTGACCAGTGACGAGGGTATAAGAACTAGCAAAGCCAGGTAGTGTGAATGGATGGAGGAGAATGCTGCTTATACATGTCCCAAAAGCATTGCGAGATATTAGGCTGGGGGAAGCAACACTGAGGAGACAGACGGGCGCCAGCCCACAACCTTGAAAGGAATTCAAAATGAGGACCCGGACATGTTGCGCTGGCTCGGGAATATAATCGGAGCAAGGGTGTAAAGGAGGGGGGTGGTCGGTCAGCTTGCAGATGAAGGAGAAGGATTTCGCTAGGTTGTGTTTTTTTTCCTTTTCTTTTATTAGCACCGGCTTGATCACAGATTCGCAGCATTGGCGGCCCCGGAAGCGGAGTGCGAACCAAGGAGGATGCTGGTGGGGGTCACGCAGCCTGGGGAAGCAGAGAATGCTGCTATCACCATGATGGCAGCAGACTCCAGCACTGTATTACTCAGGCTGCGGCTAATTTCGGGAATTTCTTGTCAAGGGTCAACCCGCCGTGCTCGGGTTCAAAGCGACAGAATACAACAGCAGGGTTGTGCATTAGGTACCTACCTAGATGGAAGTGAAACCTCACCGTCGGCAATTCGGGACGGCGGGCCGAAGGGGAACACAAATCAACGACACCCTTTTCGACAGGGCAGCTGACCATTGATGAATGTTGTCGTCTCCGCATTCAAATGAATCCTACCACTTCACTAACCATGCAAGGCCTTGTTTTTTCGGCTTTTTGGCTTTTTGGCTTTTTCTAGACCCTGGACGTGGCGCTGATCCTTGCTCCGGCTTGCGCCCTCCAAGAACTGTGAGTGCTGTCGGTCCGACATCCCGCTGAGATTTGTAAGTGTGGTGAAGTGTCTCGTCAAAAGAGAGCAAATAAAGAGACGATTAGGCCAGAAATATGGGAAAGATTAGAAAAATCAAAGGCCTCAGGTTGACTGCAGCGCCGCTGTGGGAACTACGTCTTCGCGCCCTAGCATTTATAAGAGGCGTATATAGGCAACGTCGCTGATGACTGTATACACCAAGACATCCAGGTCATACAGATCATCTCGAGTTAGATTCGCTTAACTGTTGCATCTCCCTATACTCTCTCTCTTGGCCGAGCCTTGATGCCCGATTCTTGCCCCATGCGCACACAGGCTAATGATGGTTGCTTCACTCATCATTCATTCACAAGTACATATACATCCCCAACCCCAGCCCAGCCCAGCCCAGCCCCTCGATCTCTCAGCTCCAGCCGTTAGACAAAAGCGCCCACATATACATCCAGTCAAGAAAATGCACAATGGCCAAGCTTATTACTGGCCATCCGAGCATCCCGCCACCACTGGTTATGCCACGAGCCTTCTATGCTTGCTAAGCCGGGGCGCAGCGTTCGCTCATGCAACTTGACGGCTGAACCCGACGGCGCCGAACTTCCTAAACAGTTCCGGTCAGGCAAAGCCATTTGCGCCATTATTAATCCCCGACAACTCGTCATCTAAAACAGAAAGCTTCATGACGTTGTGATATTTTTGCGTCTGACACTTGTCACCCTGTCCGATACAGCGATAACCTCTTTGACATTTACAATCCGTCACCCCTCCTTTACATCTTCAGCACCCCGCCATCGCAAACTTGCAGCTCTTCAACAACGAACGGCGCCCCTAACATGCCGCGCTCCAACTACGACGACGACAACGACTACCGCGGCGGTGGTCACGGCTCGCGCCGCAATCGCTCCCCGGACTACTACTCCGGCGCGGGCGGCGGTCCCGCCGTCGGCTTTGGCGACCCCGGCAGGCCATTCCGCGACGACGCACCCTTTGAGCGCGAGGAGATGACGCTCATGCCGCCCACCGTCCGCGGCGGCCGCGCCAACTCGGTGCCGCCTAGCAACGCCCTCGCCTACCGCAACGGCTCCGAGTCGCCGCCGTACGCGCCGCGCTCCCGCGGCGGCCACAGCCGGCACTCGCGCTCCCGCTCCCGCTACGACGATGATGACGACGACTCCGACTCGCGACGGGATCGTCGTCGCGGATCGCAGAGCCCGGTGAGCCGCGCGCGCCACGCCGTCGAGGACAACTTTACCAACTCGTCCGCGGGCATCGGCGCGGGCATCCTGGGCGCGGTGGTCGGCGGCTTCGTGGCCAACAAGGCGACGGAGGCGGCGTACAACCGTGCCGGCAAGGGCGGCCACCAACGCCGCCATAGTGATGAAAATGCGGTGCCAAAGGCCGTGTCGACGCTGCTGGGCGCCGTCGCGGGCGGACTTGGAGCAAACGCCCTGGCGCATCACGTCGAAGGCGAGCGCGGGAAGAGGCGCGACCGGGAGAGGCCGCACCGAAGCAGGTACGGGGGTAGCAGATGCGAAACGAGTAAATGGGGAAATCAATTGCTAACATTAGTCTGTAGGGATGATGATAGTGATTATGATGACCGACGCTCGCGCTCCCGCCGCGATGATTATGACGATTACGACGACCGCCGACGTGACGACCACAGACGATACAGAGATTGATCAATGACTTGAATGGCTTTTATTCGACTATGAAGAATATGATATTTGACGGCCAAATTGCTGCTATTTTAATGATGGAAATTGATAGAAAGTTTTGCTACATGGGAGGCTTCAGTCACGCGTTGCATTTGTGTCGGCCAGAGTTTGTTCATGCATTTCGCATCTCATTTATACAAGACATCTACACTACTTCTCATGTCTCATTTATCGTTTTCTAATTTACCACAAGGCACTACCAGATAAGCAAAATGTCACGTCCTCAATCCGCTCTAATCGTGACGCGGTGCCAGCATGGTGCTGTGCTTTTGCTCCTTCTGTCGCTGCTGCAAAACCTTGTGCTCCCGCTCGACAATCACCTTGAAAAAGTGCACAATCTCCAATAGAGCCCTGCTTGCGTTGTCTGCCGCCCCAATCATGTCGAAGAGCGACTGGCTGTCAGTGAGCTGCTTCGCGATGACCGAGTCCGGCTGGCAAAACGTACGGATGCGCATCGCGCGCGCGTTGACCTTCATCGTGTGCAGCAGGCTGCTAATCTCGATCGGATTGCACTGGCGTCGGCCGCAAAAAGTGAACTCGTTGACGTGCAGCACCACCAGGTCGATTTGCGTCTCGAGGTCGAAGCGGAATCCAACCACGCGCGGCCGGCCCTGCTGGTACCAGGCGTCTGTGATCTTTTTGAAGTTGATAGGCACGAGGCGGCCCTTTTCGAGCTCGCGTGAAATGTAGCTGTTCAAGGCGCAAGTGAGGTGATACTCCAATTCGCAATAAAGCAGACTCTGCTCCCTTGCATCAAGCGATATAAGTAGTTGTGCCCCGGATGCTTTTGCATGCATGAGGCGACGATGTGGGTGGTGAAGTTCAGTCTGGCAGGTTAGCTGAGATCCAATTAAGACCATATTATGGCGTACCATATCTTTAGCAATTTTCTTGATGCTGTCAAAAATTCTAGCTCTCTTTTGAGGCGTCTTGCTTTCCCCGTCTAGCCCAATACTATCCTGTCCAGTCTTCTCGAGCCATCCGTTGTTCCCGATTAGAGTCTTGCCACCTTGTTTGACTGTGGGGAAGTCCTGTCCTCTGAAATACAGTGGCAGAGGTGAGAACATGGGACTTTCAGAAACTATATCGGGAGGATAGTACGCGTGCCGCTCCGTTTCTGGGTTCCGTGACGTTTTTACGGGGCTTCGCTGACTTCTCATGCCGTCTGCCAGGCTCTTGGATCGTCGCGGATGATGTACCTCACTGTCAGGAGATCTGACTGGTTCAGGCGAAAGTGGTGAAACACCGGACCTGTAGATTTGTGCCCAGTCATTATAAACATCGATCAAGCCATCATCGCCCTGTTGTCGCTGCTGGCTTCTCCGATTGCTTGGGATGTTCAGCGGTCTCGGAGGCTGGAGTTCCAAGGCGCGAGAAGAATAGGAAGATGAAGGTGGTCTCTCTTTTGTGTCTTTGCGGGCAGAAATGCTTGCACTTAGCGGGGAGACGGCTGCATCAACGGGCTCCATCTGCGGTCTCTGCGGCTTGGTGATGCTCCGATATTGGGTAGGCACGTCAATCTGAGCTAATGCGGCCTTTTGTCGCCTCTTTGCTAGCGACTCATCATTTGAACGAGGCATGAGCTCCGAAAATGTTGGGGAAACGACGTTTATGGTTTCGCGAGGCTTGGGCTGTAGCGCACCAGACTGGGATCTCCTGGGAGGATCCGGGGGTGAGCTCTTGTTGCCTTCGTCAATCATTCGTATGTTTTCTGGGCTCGGTCGCTCCGTGTTGAGCTGTTGCGCGAAACTACAGAGAATTAGGGTAGAACTTGAAGAACTGGAGTCATCCATCATACGCGTCAGTAATTTTGTCCATTTGCGTCTCCGTCAGGTTCATTCGTATGTGCAGGGGCTGGTTTATGTTGCGTTTTCTCGGTGAAAGAGATTTTGATCTGTAAGACTGCGAGTTGCGCAGCGAAGATGAACGTATGGAGTGCACAACAGGAGATTTTGGCTCAGAGCTCCGTTTGACGAATTTGGTGTCTGGTGATGCGGGCGACATTTAAGAACAGATAAGGCTGCACGGATGTGCTTATTTCTGATCTTTCCTTTTTGATCTTGGGAAATATTGGTCAACTGGGACTTTGAGCCTGCAGAGAAAAAGTCAAAAAGTTTCTGCCAGGCAAGCAGCAGGCAGAAGCAGAGAGCAAACGGCGGTGCTGGTTTGCCTGCCAGCTGGCAAGACAGCAACAAACGGACACCCAGTTCGGTGCCTACTAAGGTACTATGGTAGGTATATACAGGATAGGTATCTCGCAGTTTACTTCTGGGTATAATTTGACTGAGAAAATTAACAAGAAAGAATAGCTTTCTGGACCGTGCATGCATCTCAATCGCCGATCAAAGACAGTACAGTCATCGCATTGGACTTGTTACAGCTCCGCCAATCCTTTGGCATTTGGTCAACTTGGGCATACCACTAATGGGAGTCTTTTACTGACATCAAGCTTCCCTGCTCATTTAATCTCACTTCACCGCTTGATACTCCTAGCAATAGGTAGACAAGTATTCGCCCCAGATCACCCCCGTGCTTTCCTAGACTTCATTCGGAGAGGAATCCGTCACAAGCTCTTCCTATTTGGCGCTATAAATTAACAAAAATTCACTATCGGATTCATCACGTCTTAAAGCAAGTAAGAGGTAGAGTCTCTATTGTTCTTAGTCGATTTGCTCGGCAACGAAGCGAACCCTCGGCCAGCGGCGCAGATCTAATGGCAGGAGGCCAACTTTAGGACTCAAGTCATTAAGCAAGGTTAAATCGCTATTGAGATGCCCACCGTATTTGATTATCATTGCAAAAGCCGGCCGGGCGGAAATGTGAGTGATGCCTCAACTACCGAAGCAGTTCCCGGCCGGCTCCAACATGGTGGAGCGTAGAGCTCTCGACAAAACACAGCACCACAACAACGCGGCCCGAAATTACCGATCATTACTCCGGGGTGTTCACATGATACTCAGGAGTTCATGCTATTTGAATGGGTGCTTCCGGAGTATTGTCCTTACATAGTACCATTACGGAGACAGAATAATTGGTTTGCTACATAGGCACTTAGGTGCGGCTCTCCTTTGATGCGGTCGCTACGCATAGCTAGGTCCCGATAAGAACCGGTGACTCAAAAAACAGGGCAATAAGGCACTAAGACCAGTCACATAGGGAATATGAACCTGACCGGGAGATAATGTCGACTGTGTAGATTCGGCCCTCTCTAGAAGGTCGCTGAATTAGTGATAGCGATTTCATGCTCTCAGAATCAGCACAGAGCTAGCAGCATGGGGCAGCCGGAGCCTATCCGGATAGCGTCGGGGTTCGCGCGTCTACCGCCTCGCCTTTTGTCAAGTATAGTGGCACAAAGGCGGGCACAGCTGAGCAGCAATGCGACATGGGCGGGAAAAATATCGGCTCGTTCTCACTTGTGAGGTTCTGACAGAAGAAAGCAGGAAGCTAGGTAGTACCTGGCCCGGGACAAGTGTCGGCACAGAACGACACGCGCGAATGATACCAGGGCGGGGTCAACGGGACACGGATCGGGTGCATGGCAGATGCATTGCAGTGCGTCCTGCAGAAATCCTTTCTTAGACCTGCAGAATTATTAGTTCAGCAGTTAAGAACTACCGTGCGAGACAACCGACTGTCCTCGGTGGCTGGCTGCCAGTGCATTAACACTGTACAACCAAAGAGTTCAACGCAGCTCAGTCGGTGTGCCTTTCCCCTCTAGGGCCTAGATTGACGCCGCCCCCGCAGAATTTATGTACCTCCCCTAATAATGCCAAGTCATTGATACTAATAAGTTAGATTCCCAAGGCAAAGAGCCCAATGGGCACGAAAGGCTTGAGTCTCCCCAGACACTTTGGCCGAATGTGTGGGCGGGAGGTGGGCGCTGACAGGACGCGCTGGCTTCAATGTCGCAGCCGACCAGCTGGATAGGTTAGTAGGTAGGTAGGTACTTCCATGCTGCAACTTTTTGCCCTGGAACACAAAGAAGCCACTTGGTGCCACAGCAGGCCGACGACTGAGAAAGGGTGGCCCGGCTGCCACTCAGAGCGCCAGAACAAAGTACTTTTCGTATTCCTACTAAGTGCTTGGAAATGGAAAAACGTCTCAAATCTATTCATTCGTCGTGAATTTAGCTTGCTCACTTCCCGAATCCGCTGCCGGGCTTTTAGCTCGTTGCCCGCGACCCACCTGTAGCCTCCTCCACAGGTGGTTCAGGGCGCCAGCCAGCCAGCATCAAGGAGGTAGGTACATCCATCATCCCTCCATCTATTCCATCCACTTCCACACACGCCGTCTCGCAGTTCCGGCAGCCCTTGCGAGTGCGATGCAACTGGTTTCCCCTCCATTTAGCCCCGAGATGCCTATGCCTGTCTAAGTAGCGCGCCAACCGTTTCTGCGGGATGTTTAAGTATATATTCAAAGCCAGCCTTGGCTGGCCATGTATGATGCTCCCCCGTGCTTCCCTTGATGCTACGCGGCACTCTACAACCTCCTCGCACTCCGAGTTGAATCGGGATTCTGTTGTCCTTGCTTGAAGCCAATATTTCTTTCTTTCTCCCCCGCCGCATTCTACGCAACGCTCCTCTACAATAGCAACCATGGCGTTGCAACACCCAACGGCTTCCCACTATGACATTGGTATGCGACTTCAAACTACTTCTGCTGCCAATTATCACAGTCACTAACATTTCTCTCCTCAGTCATTGTCGGAGCTGGTCCTGTCGGCTTAATGCTTTCAACATGCCTGGCCCGTTGGGGTTATAGAATAAAGCACATCGATAACCGCCCGGAGCCGACAGCTACTGGTCGCGCAGATGGCATTCAGCCCCGGTCGCTCGATTTGCTCCGTAACATGGGGCTCAAGTCTGCTATCATGGCACACAAGCCTGCCCGTGTATTTGAGGTTGCATTTTGGGACCCCTCTGATTCTACATCCGGCATCCAGAGGACAGGTACCTGGGCTTCGTGCCCTGACTTCGTCGATGCGCGCTACCCATTCACTACCTTGCTTCACCAGGGCCACATTGAACGAGTTTTCCTTTCAGATCTTGTCAAGCATGGCGTTGAGGTTCAACGTCCGTGGACTATCACCGGCTTTCAGTCGGACGAGTCTCAAAATTCAGAATACCCTGTTACGGTGCAGCTTGAGCATGTGGATGGCAACGCTAAGGAGCAAATACACGCGAGGTATCTCTTTGGCGGCGAAGGCTCCAGGTCGTTTATCCGTCAGCAGTTGAACATTGGTATTCGTCACAAGGATCCAATTTCCCACGTCTGGGGTGTCATGGATGGTGTTGTGCAAACAAACTTTCCTGACATCAAGGTACGCGATCCGTTGGCTCGATCGCATTCATATCGTACTGACCGAGTTTTAGATGAAATGCACCATCCATAGCCATTATGGATCCATCATGGTGATTCCTCGCGAAAACAACATGGTCCGCTTATACATCCAAATTGCATCGTCGACGGATCCGGATTGGAACCCTCGCAAAACGGCCACTGCAGAACAAGTTCAAGAATCCGCCAAGAAGATTTTCCAGCCCTACTCGATTACATGGGAGCGCGTGGAGTGGTACTCTGTCTACCCCATTGGACAGGGCCTATCCGATCGTTATTCTCTAGACCAGCGTGTCTTTCTTGGCGGCGACGCCTGCCATACCCATAGCGTAAGTGTCATCGCCGCCCCTCCAGACAGGTATACTGACATGCATGTAGCCCAAAGCTGGTCAGGGTATGAATACGGCCTTCTTGGATGCACAGAACTTGGCTTGGAAAATACATGCCGTGGAGGCAGGCTTCGCTGCCCGCGATATCCTCAAGACGTATGAAGTAGAACGTCGCAGTGTTGCTGAGGCTCTGCTAGACTTTGACAACCGCTACGCGAAGCTATTTTCACAACGACCCCCCGAACAAGACGACGTCGAGGCAGCGTCCAAATCCCACCCTGCTGACGAAATGACTGATAGTGAATTTATCAAGACGTTCAAGGAGTCTTGCGAATTCACGAGCGGTTACGGCGTATCCTATGGACCCAATGACCTCAACTGGTCGTCGAAGCATGTGGCTCAATCGCCATTGGTCCATCCTACCGGGACAACGCTTACGACAGGTCGCATTTTCAAGAACTCTGACGTGACTAGAGTTTCCGATGCGAATGTTGTTCATCTCGAACAGGAGGTGCCGTGGAATGGCTCTTTTCGGCTTTTCCTATTTGCTGGCAACCCTGGCAAAACTGCAACTGCAGTCGCTGATTTCGCCCGCTACCTGCAGGATACCCGCTCCTTCTACGCCAGCTATCTGCGAGACGACATTGACGATGTTTCGCATCATGAGATACATAACCCGCATAGCAAATTCTTCACAATTTGCACTATCGTCGCCGCCAAACGCCACCAGATAGAAATCGACAAACAGCTTCCTCCCCTATTGGCGCGATACCGAGATCATGTATACGCCGATGACCGGTGGGATCGGCATTTTCCAACCGCTGATGCCACAGCACATGCCCGTATGGGACTAGATCCTGAAGAGGGAGGTGTCGTCGTTGTCCGACCTGATGGTTACGTCGCCATGGTCGTGCGCCTAGTTCAGGGCAGCGGTACTGTGGAAGCTCTGAACGAGTATTTTTCCGCATTCTGCACCAAAAAGATGGGCGGCCTCACGGCGCACTTGTAAGTACTCCAACGTCCAAATGCAATGAAGAACGGGCTCTGATTGGTTTCCTAGGGCCGACGGTACGGCAGCATCACGATGCGTCGACCTCGAAGGTTGGAGGCATGCAGACAGCCCCGGTATCTCCATTTGAGTCTGTCCCTCAGCAGCCAATGTTCCCTGGCACACGCTTTAGCCTGGCTTTGACGAGGTGGCAAAGGAGATGTTGACCCTAAGCCGGAAATATTCAATCTTTTGTTGTAAATAGCATACTTGCGCAAAAACTGCGCTGGAGAGCCATATACCTGCGTAAGCCCGATGAATATCTATATATATCATTCCCATCTTAGCGCCAGGAGAGGCAGGTTCCGAAAAGGCACACGTGTCAATGGGATGTTGTTTTCATTTTCTCCGAACTCAGATTTCTCCCTACCTCAGTTTTCTTCACAAAGAATAGAGCGCTCTAGGTAATTGCCGATCGCAACTGTTGATTAATTATCAGTATGCCTAGGATGTAGGGACCTACGCGGCTAATTACCCCGGCCCTGGCGAATCGCTAGTGGCGCATTCTGCCGATATTCTGCCGGCGCATCCCTCCACTGTAGCAACAAGTGAGAGCCAGTGTCAACACCTTAACTTCACCTCACCATCAGTCGCTTTCCAGCATCTATTCTGGCCAAATGACCGAATAATGACCTTATAGACACCTAGAGGTAAGTACCACCCGGAACCTTATTTTAAGCTCTTTTTTTGACGAAAATATAGCAACCATGAGATCTTGACTTCATCGCGCCCAAGTTTTGTTTTTCTAGGCATGATAGGGAACATTCGGTCGGCACTGGGTGATGCCGTCGGCAGGCTTTGTAAGTCAAGTTCTTGGGTCGATATTATTAGGTTGTTCTAACCTCCTAGTTCGCCATGATCACGCTGCCGCGCAAAGCCGGGAAAAGGACCCTACGGCGAAGCGCCTCAAGCTCAGCGCAGTACCAGTGACGCGAGATGGAGACGGCTACGCGGAAGTTAAGGCAGAATTCCTGCACGAAGACTCGGATCTGAAGTCAAGTGAGGCCAAAAAGTCGTCACGCGCCGGCGATGCGAGCCTAGGCAGCCACTCTCTACCCTCGCCACCGTCGTCGCCAAAGAAGCGCGAGGGACGTCAGCCGCACAGCAGCGCGCGATGGTTCATTAATAAGTTCCGGTCGTACTCAGACAATAGGGAGATTGGACTGAGTCTCGACGACGCCTTTGATGCGACACGCGCAAGACCTTCAACCAGAGACATCTTCAAAAAGAGGCGTCGGCTCGCCTCCCGTCAAACGCCAAAACGGCCTGGGATGTCACAACTGCCCATGCCTGTCAGATTTACAGAAAATAGAAGGAACACGGAACAACCCAAGAGGATAAGTCCGACCGCAGATGAGCTGCCCGACTTAAAGAGGCTGACGCTTGAGACGGAGCCAATAATTTCGACGGCGGCGGATAAGAGGTTTGCTGAACGATTTTTTACTCCGACGGAAACCTTTGACTATGTCCCAAGCTATCCCAAGACGCGCGAGGAGTCGGTCAATTATGATGACCGTATTGATGCTATCCTGGATGAGAAGCAGCCATGGTCGCTCGAGCTCAATACGGCCAAGGCAAAGGTTCTTGAGGCACAGCGCAAACCACAAGTCTCAGACGAGGATATCACACGCGAGTACGTCACGAATCTGCAACTGCACAGAATTCGCGCTCCCTGTCGACCATTGTTGCTTTCGTTATCCGAACGGATGAGCAAGAGGACCATCAGCACAATATATGCGAACCCAGATGCAGTCCTAGCAAAGGCGGCCGACTCGACACCTCTGCATCGGCATGATTTTTGCAGAGTCATACCAAAGACGGAGTGGCTTAACGACGAAATCGTTAACGGAGTTTTGTCCTGGCTGGACCAGGCAGTCAATCACATTGGCGGCGTCGACGACCCGAAGACCCAGACAAGAAAATGTCTAGTTATGACCTCATTTTACTATAAGCAAATAAAGACGGCTTGCAAGAACACGCAAAGGACGCTGAAACGAAAGGGGGTCACAAAGGAAAATTTGCTCAAGGTCAATACTATCTTGCTACCAATTTGCGAACATTCGCATTGGACGCTGATGGTCATCAACCCCTCGAAGAAGACGGTGGCCCACATCGATTCGTTGAATCCGCGTGGGACTAAGTCAGTCACAGAACTTGCTTTGATGTGGATGAAGGACGCATTGGATGACAAGTTTGTGGCTACAGAATGGAAAACGACAACATATGACCACCCTGCGCAGACGAATGGATACGACTGTGGTGTACATACGATATGTAACGCAATATGCGTTGCTGTTGGTGTCGATCCGTCCGTGGCGTACAAAGCTGTGGACATGCCTGCGCTGCGACTGCAAATGTCGGCGGTATTGGTGAACGGTGGATTTACTGGAGAGCTGGATCTTCTGGGATTCTAGCCCCTTGTATGCATGAGAGCACAGAATTTTGTTTTGTACTATACTGCTTGCTATTCAACACCGATATCCCTCTGCACTATTATTGAATATACCTCGACATTTACTGGAGCAGCCCGTTATCTCCTGTTCGGACGGCAGTGAACCGTTGAGTCTGTTTTCAGCAAACTCAGCCTTGTTTCATCCGATGATTTGACTTTTGTTGTTAAGATACGCATTCGCTCGTAGATACACATGGTGTCGTAGATACACATTCGCTGGTAGATGCACCGATGGCTTGACCGTCGACCGCCACCACAAATTGAAGTTGTCGGCCAACAAGGCAGTTTGCGCACGTAGCCGTTGAGGGGGGTGTACAGATCAACGGGGAAAGCGGCTTGGCACAACCTCTGGTTGGTGGAAAGTTATACTTACGCGAATTATGAGGCTTTTAAAATTGAAAGGGGGACTAGTTTCAGCCTTGTGGCTTGGATTCTGGGCAAAAGGGTTGATACGGGAACGAATTTTAGCAGAAAAGCCCTTTTTATTCTCGTCTCTGATGGTTGCGGCAAGGCTAGTAGTGTGTGTGGGCGGGAAGATTTTTGACAGCCTCCTGTGGGTCGCCCAATCGTTCGGGACCGATTAAGTCGGACCGGCGTTACATGAGGAAGAATTCGTGGGCCTTGGAGAAACCGTTGGGTAGATGTTGGCAAGAAGGATAGAAGTCATGAAACGGGTGTAACCGGGGGGAGTCGGGGCAAAGGAAGAAAAGATACCTACGTAGAACCCAAGACAGATCCGGGAACTCTCCACTCGATTTCTCGCACGACATCGGTGTTGCTCTCCTTCAACATCAGAGCTGCTCCGATATCCGGTCGGGGAACGTTAATTTACGGGACGAGGGCCTCTTGAATCGTCAATTTCAATACGCGGCAGGCAAACCTTGACCGCTCGTAAAGCATCCAACTTTGACGGTATTCTGTTCGACATGCACGAGTCAATCTCGCACGGCATCCCTCTGATGTCCTAGCCCCGGCTCAATCGCGGCGAGGGAGGCTCATCTCGGGCGAGCGGCACGCCGGACGACGCGCAAGCTGGAGCCCCGGGCGGGCTACGACGCATTGCTGGCGCCCGGAGCTGAGGCTGTCCCCGTGGCGTCAGCGGTGGTCTTGGCTGTGCTGGCTGTCGCTGACGCCGTGGCGGACGTCAAGGTTTACGAAGGAACGTTGACGCCAAAACGCACTGCTGCGAATTTGGTTGTGGCAATGCCAAAACGAGTGAGTTGAGGCTAGGATTGGGCCATTGATGCTTTGGAGTAGGCTGTCGCTGCTCTGCGAAAGGTGCCGACAGCCGGGGGCTTAGATTATACTGCCACATGACGAATTGGCTTGGGGAGGCTTCTGCACTGCCTAGCATTGAACTTTGATGCCAATCTTTGCAACGAGAGCATCGCCGTCCACTAATATCTGAAGGGAGGTGGACAGACAGCGCTACAGAGATGACAGCGCTACAGAGACGACAGAGATTCAATTTGCCTACTAAGTCAAGGTTGAACATAGTACATTGATTTCTCGCGAGCCTCGACACCATCAGGCCTGCCTAGTGTCCCACAATATGGGCAAAGAGGTCCGTCCAGACTTGGAGTGACCAGCTTTAACACTGTTGAATGAAGAACCGAAAGCCTCATTGGAGCGAACCAGTGACATGTTTTTTCAGGTCGGGTGCCCCGTTCAGCCCGGCAGCGCTAGCCACTGCGAATAGTTTAGGCCTTTTCTTTTTACTTTGGTAGATCAGTTAATTGGGGATAATTAGCCCAATGCAAACGGAGACATTTACCCTTTTAATGCACAATAGCACTTCGCTATTCATGCATGGGCATTTAAATAGGGTTTATCGACAGGGAATTTGCCACATCTCAGGCCATCTCGGCCCAGCACGCATAAGGTGGCGCCACAGTCCAGAATCAATTTTTTCTTTGCGTTTCCTCATCTGAAACAAGGCCTTCTGGGGTCCGTGGGGGGTTGATGTGCGGGCTTCCCGTTCCTTCTGGAGCAGCCTATATCGGACCGTTTGTCGAAACCTAGATGTTCTCTAAATTGTCCACGGAAAGGGTAAGCTGAGCGGGCAACTTTACTTGATACGTCGCCGAACCAGAACTTGCCTCGGGCAGGTTTCCCGCTGCATCTCGACCACGCCAGCCGCCACTGGAAGTCGCGAGTCGCGAGTGAACCGTCACTCGTATTGTGAGACCGTGTGTAGGTTAATATAGGAGTACGAAGGTTGGAAGAAACTCGTTGGTGAGCAAGTTGATTGGCAGGCGAAAAGTCTCTAGCGACCGCACATGAGTTCGAAAGCGGACAAGGGGGGCTCGTGGTGTGGTAGCCGATGCGACCTTTGGTGCACCATACCCGGTGCTGCTGGCGAGAGTCTCATCAAGTGCCGAACCCAGAACGCAGGCTCGAACCTAGCGCGTGAACTTTTGCGCGCTGCTGGCAGGGTTTTGCTGTAACGGAAACGGTTCATGGGGTGAACTGCATATCTTCACGGACAGATGAGTCCTTAGCTGTGACGTAGTGATGGTGCGAGGCACCTTGCTCACGCGGGTTGCAAAACGACGTGCATGCCATTGACACGCTGGTATCACGGTCGCACCACCGTGGCTTCCATCCTTCCATCCTTTTCCATGCAAGCCCTTGGGATAAACTTGCTCGATCGACAAGAAGAAAGCCTCTTACGACGTTCTGCATTACATCGCTCTCAACGGTAACATTGCGAGTCCTTTAGCACAGGCAGCTTAAAAATGGCTTTGGGGGCGAAATGTCGTCGCTAGCGGGTGACCCTTGACCTCCTAACTACCACCTAGAGAGCGGATGATGCTCAGCCATGTATCACAAAACAAACCACTCCGTTTCGTGGTGAATATTTGGGAGGGATCACGATTGACTTGTTGATGGTGTGGCTGAATGGGCCAACTCGGCGAAAAAAAACCGCGAATCTTGCATGGCCAGCCCTCCACGTTGGCCGTGCAGGTGACAGGACGGATTCATATGCCATGTACAGGTAGATGGAAACGTATATTCGCACAGCAAGGGGTTCCCCCCATCCAACGGCAACACTTCTCGTAATAGGAATGGTGCCCGAAATGGAGCTCCGCAGATGGTGATGGGCTTGCGCATGCTGGGTGAGGGAACGATGAATATAATACAAGGTCAAGGTATCGGGGGGGTCGTAGCCTAGGTGGGAACGAAGTCGAACGAGTTGTCCGTAGTTGTCCAGTCCGAACCGCCAGTCTGAGTGGACCGTGTCGGGGAACCAAGAAATGCTCGCCAAAATAATGAAGGTGAGTGGTGAGAGCAAGGCAACGGACACCGCCCAATGTGACGTTGAAAGGAGAATAATTCCTGAGAGTGTTGCAGTCGAGGCGGAGACGCAGCAAAGCGGAACTCGGCACTGCTATTCTTACATAGAAAGTTAGCATTGTGGCTATTTTAGCATGAGGGCGCTATTCCTTGGGCAGTTCAAAAAAGTTGCCACCACCAAGGTAAATAGCTGGTATAGAAAGGTGGCATCATCCTTTCTATGCCTTTGGGTATCATTGCACCGAGAGCAAGTATGTGTAGCGTGCCAAGACTTGGTCGAGCAAGGACCCTGAATCCTAGACTCATGATCCGGTGAGAGTTGAGCCGACATGCCACTTTGAGCAGCTGCATTCACTAGTAGTGGACGAAACTCAAATGCTGAATCAGTTTAGACGTTTACCAAGAGCAACCACAGCTGAGTGAGACGCGCGGCTCCCAGTGCCAGTGTTGATGGAACTTAGCAGCTTGGTACCGGTACCAGGTTTCAATAGAACGAGGAGCAAGAGGTGAGATCATCGCCGCCGTTCGATTCGTACGATGACTGGCTTGGAGGCAAATCTCACAACGGCCCACGGATCGCCCCAAGATTCTGAGCCACACAGGATATCATTGCCTATGATGGCTGGCCGCATGCTAGTTGCGGTAGTCGACTAGCCCAAGTTAAGCGAATGGCCTAAGACTTTGGCGCTCGCGACGAAACACAACTCATGTTGATTGCGATCATGTTGCTAGTAGTTTGCAGGAACTTGTCGCAAATCATAAATTGCTCGTCAGGTTTGAGGCGGCCAGCAAACAATTTGGAGACGAGGCACGTGGGCGTTGCCTGGTAGTTGTTGGCTAGGTTTTATAATTCGCAACGTTTTGAGTCCTGCACTGCCTTGGTACAGCAGCAGGGTTTTACGGGATAGCTAACTGCTGGGATTAGTACCTATGTCAACTTGCACTCACTAATTGCTGGAACATAAAGGCGTATTCGAATACAGTAAAAACAGGGATAAATAACAGGTCAATATTGAGGTTCTTCGTGATGTGCTAGCTAGAATCAGCCTGCCTGCCTCCATCGCCGGCTAGGATCCATACAATCCACAGACCATGAATAAGTGGGTCTGAGGCCGGCTCTGGCCAATGAGAGGCCAGCGTCAAGTTGCCTGCTTGCGCAGGGTCAACACCAATAATAATAACAAACTGGCGAGGGATGTAAATGAGGGACTAAAGCCGGCACTTGACAAAATCTGTGCTTCGTCGCACTTGGGTGTTGGCAAGCAAGCAGGCAATGCTCACTTGTTGGTCCGATAACTACCTAGTAATTGAAATCAACTCCAAGTAGCCGCAAACGAGAATTCATTTCGGCAGCGGCCGTCGCCCAGGTGCTGGTGGGACTTGTGAGGAGGGCGGAGGCGAGGTCCGGGATACATACCTACGGCATGACCGATGGTCGTACGACCTTGGTAGCGGGCCTGGGCAGAAGCGCCGTGTATTACGTGTTGAAATGGAACAACAGCGAACAATGGCGCAGGGATATTAAGCTTTTGTTCTTCCTTCTCGAACTGCTGCATGTTTCTCGGGAACAGGCGCGGGCGCAGATACGGAAAAACTTTTTTTCTCTCGGGTACTAATGGTTAATGGGCAATGGGTCCAAGGGCCATTGGGCCTTTATTTTATTGGAAAGAAAAAACAGGCCACGGTGGAATGGACCACCTGATGATCAAGACATGAATCGGCGGCGGGCCCCATTGATGAAACGGCAGACCGGCTATTTTTCGTGGAGAAGAAGTGGAAGAGAAGAAGAGAAGGGGAATCGTCAGCGAGTTACGTACGACAGTAGAGGTTGGTCGCGGACTGTTTGGTGGCGCAGGGGTTACACATATGTCCGGGAATGCCGTGGCGGTCATGTCAGAGCCCAGTGTTGTTTGTAGGCATGGCCGTTAGCACCTACATATAGTACCTAGGGAGTATGAGTAACGCGTTATTTATTTTATAATCCATCTTACGAGCTGTTTATTCTTGACTCTTTCGCGCTTAAAATGAATTTTGAGCGGCTGACTCATTGGCGATGGTGAGGTTTGGACACTTTGCTCGGGGGCACGAGTCGTCGTTGTCTTTGTATTACAGTAGCGTTGGGGGCTGGCTGGCAGCCCTTGGGCCCCGGGGAGGCACCCAGCACCCAATTGCTTCATGGTGGTGGTGTTTGGCGGTGGCGGCGGCGGCGGCGGCGGCGGCGACGGCGACCACGGGAGGCCAGGGTTCAAAATACCTTTGTTATCTGGACTCGTACAAGGCTTCACGCACACCACCTCAACGGCGAAAGAGCGCATAACAGGGTGTTGTTGAGTGACAAGCGACATGTCAGTTCAGGCAAGAAACTGAGACTGGTGTAGGTATGTATGGAGTTTTTAGACAAACAAGGGGTGACGTGCCGTTGAGGCCACGGCCTTAGTCCATTGGACCATGGCCGCCATTGTTCTAGAATGCCAAGGGCCGTGTGGGCGGGCGCTGCTGTTTCTGATGGATGCCCAGGCGGCGTTGTGCCCTTGCAGCCTTATCTGGATTTCAATCTAGAAAATTTTAAAGATGAAATAAATTAAGTTGGTTTGCGTCGTGGAAAGAGCCACGGTCAATAAACAGACTGGAATGAGTAACCGAAGCCCTAGTCAGGTGCCCGTATGACCGCCGCTACATTACCTACAGGTAAGTAGTAAGTAGGCAGGTAACTTATTAGTATCCTTCCATGTGCTTGGTAAAGTGCTGATAAGCTCTTAGCACAGCTATTTGTTGGGCACTCAACCAGCCCATCATGAAACTTTGTTCGTAGGCTTCTCCCCGCTGCGCGGAGCAAAGGACGCCTGCTCAACGACACGTTGACCAGCGAGCGGTCACGATAACTGCGGTTGCCGGCATTCGCCCTTTAGGACCAAAGCCTACTTGCTGTATCAAGTAGGTCCGTGGACTTTCTCACACTAATCTGTAGACAAAAAAATACCATGGCGGGTGGTTCCATTAGCCAATATTGTAATGGAAGGTCCAGCACAGACAATTTGCCACCCAATTCAACAAAGTCTGGAAAGGGCAAAATGCCACCAGGGCAAAAGGGAACAGCGCCAGTGTGCGAGAATGGGCCTTCCATGGGGCCGCCTGGGCCACTCACTGATGAATCCACTGTCCTGGTTCAATGGGCTCGCAAATTTCTAGCGTCCTTCTAGCGCCGGGTCAGTGCTCAACGTCAGTTTTTACTTGATTGGTTGCAAGTTTGAAATCCAGCTAGCGTTCGATTGGTCAGTCGGTGATCCATCCTCAGCGCTGCTCCACTTGAGACGGACCCAACTTTTCCTGCCCAGAGCGGCCAAGCTCTGGGTCGTCGGACTGGACTGGTTGATCTAGCAGTCGTCGGTAATGACTGTAAAAAGAGTCGTCGTCGCATCAATACCATTGTACTGACACGGACACTCTTTTTTTTCTCAGTGTGTTCTCATCGTGCAAGTATGGCGAGACACTGCTCGATGGTTCTGGCTTGCTGCAGCAATGCTGAAAGTGGTTGCCCGAAACGCCGCCCCCGTTTGCCCTGACTGGAATGCCTGTAGCGCCGCATCTTGATGGCATGCGCGCCACCAGCAATCGTTGCAGTTTCCGGGTTTGAAAAAAAAATGGAAGCCGCACCTAGCCATTGAAGAATTAATCTATACGTATCTCTGTGATAATCCTCGAGCCTGTTTTTGTATCTGCGTCCTTTTGGCCAGGGCTCGCCAGGGGTGCCCACCACTTGCGTCAAAAATATGGGGCCATTGCACAGCCGACCCATTCCACCGAGGTGCATCGACTCGGTTTCAAAGGGTCACAATGGAATTTAGGACTCATGAGTTATGATAGCGATTAATAACGAAATACAAAAAAATCGAATGAATGAACCCGACCATATTCACCCGTTCAATCTCCGAGTCAGACGCCATGCCCTTTGTCGGCTTGCAGGGCTGTGATATTAAGAACCCGCTCCATTGACTTGCCACTCAAGGTGGAAGAGGGCCGACGGAGGTACCTAGATTGCCCGTGAAAATCCGAGAAATACAGGTACCTTTGAGTTCTACCAGTAAAGTACGAGTCCCTCCAGTGGACACCCACAACGGTCGCTGGCGTACCAGGCCTCTCGCCATTCAATGCGTGCATCACCCCATGGTCCAGTTATTATGGCTGCAGGGTCGAGATGGAATAACACGGTAATCAACGAATACACACCTGCAGATGATGGAGAGGGGTGGGTGGTGTACCGGCGGTTGGACACTGATCTATTTGGTACTACCACATCGAAAATACGATGCCATGATGCAGCTGTCGAGTGGCAATTGCCCGCGGCTGCATACCTCGAATGACAACAGACGACAGCAGCGCACTAGGAAGTATCCGTGTCACTGTGTCACCTGGCTACCCATGCTGATGCCATGTCGTAGCATGATGTTGGGCGGCTCACAGCAGTGAGTTGACAGGGGGCAGGCGTTCTAGAAACAACGTTGGTGGCGCTGAAAAGCTGTCGGCCGGTACATGCGATTCAAGGCCGGGCAGGGGGGAAAAGGAGCGGCCGGACGAGGGCGCGTATACTGACCGATGGAGATCCTCGTCGAGAATTAGAAATTCCATAATGCTAATAATTAAATCATGGCACCTGTCAGTGTCTTAAGTTCGGCTGCCATGCCACCCTTTGGTAGACAGATAGACGGGCTTCTTGCACAATAATGGTTCATGAGAACACTGTCAACCGTGCTTCGAGGGCCAGGCTTCTCGCGTCATCTGCCTGGCACACACAGACTTGTTTTCTAGGATTCCAGCGACCCTCCCAGAGACCAGGAGGACCTCATAGAGGCCCTGGCGGCCTGAGAGGAGGCAGGGGGGGCCCATAGAGGGTCTGGCTTCACTGGTGCTGCCGGTCGCTCTCCCCGGACTTACTTTTGCTCATCACTCTCAGTGCTGAACACGCCAGGCAGAAAGAAAAAAGCTCCGATCACATCCCCCTGCCCCCCCCCCTCCTCTTTCTTTACGCCTTCGTTGTTGCTTCCACCCGACTTTCGCCCAATGTTCCAAAACCTTGATGGGCGTATGCTTGATTGCCTCGCCAGACACCCCCCCCCTCTTCTCTTCCTCCTCTTCCCCCCCCACGCCCTTGTCCACCCTCGCTCCGTTACAAAACTCGGTCGCTCCCACAACTCTTCCAGACTGTTTCCCGTTTTTTGACTTTCTAATAATAAGTGGCAGACGACCACCCAACCCAGCCTATCTACCTCTCCCTCTCACCTAGCGCATCACCCCCCTGCAAGCCACCAAAACTAGAAGTTGCTGGTAGAACAACTTATTAACCACCTGCCATTCGAAAACCATCGCCTCCCCGCTTCCACTGCCATTCTCTCCTCTCTGCTGGCGCACACCTACCACGCACTCATCACCCTCGACTCTGCTTTCCCAGCGACTCGGTTCTCTCTCGCCATCGCCATAATAGGATTCAGCCGCATCGCTGCACATTGTTTTTCTTTCTCTCTTCCTGCCACACGTCCTTTTGTCGCACACAGTCGATCCTGCTGTCCGACGTCGGCAAGCGACCTCATCGCTCACTCGCTTCTCCTCTCCAACACCCGTTACCGGTATTCTGGTCCAGACATCTTGGTCGCACCGCCCGGTGCACCCGTACGCCCTCGTTTCTCGCACCCCGTGTGCTCGCAAACCTAGCGTAACTCTTCCCACCGCTTGCCTTCGCCGCATACAAAACGACTCGACCACGCTCCTCCACGCTTTCACCCGCGGCCTCTGTTGTTGCACCCTCCCAAGCGAGTTGCTCCCAGCCGCCTCTCTTGGTCTGCTGCAACAAGTGGTCCGCCGCCTCTAGAATCACAATCCCTTCGGGGCCAAAAGTAGACATGGTTAGCCTTATGGTAGACTTGACTCCCAGTCCTACTGAACTATCCCCGAGGCCCTCTTCCGCCTTCGAAGACTTTTACGAAATCGACACATACTCGCGCCCTGCCAGCGACGTCTTCGCCTCACGTCCAGGCTCCCCCAGATACATCATGGCGGCTCACCAACCTCCCACCCTATCCGAGATTCTTCTCGACGTCTCGCCTCCCCCTTATACTCTTGCTGCCTTCATGGCCTACCTCTCTCAGAACCACTGCATGGAGACGCTCGAGTTTACGCTCGACTCCCAGCGCTACGCTACGTTCTATCAAGAACTCGCTTCCGCGGCCCAATCCGTCACCGCCGCCAACGCCCGCCTCTCCGCTCTCTGGCAAAAGCTCATGCAGGTCTACATTGTTCCCTGCGCTCCGCGCGAGGTCAACATTCCCTCGCGTGTCCGTGACCGCCTTCTCATGACGCACTATAGCCCTGTACCCCCTCACCCTTCCCTTCTCGACGAGGCTGGTCGCATCATTTATGAACTCATGAACGACTCGCTTCTGGTCCCCTTTATTGAATCCGTTGCACCTCTACATGTCGACCATGGCGAAGAGCAGCTTCGTTCTCCCCGATCCCACACCACTGCCAAGAGCCGAACCAGTCAGAGCCTCGATTTCGAAGGCTTAACCGATGACAGCGAAGGCAACTCGCCCGCCACCAGCGAGCCAATGACCCCTCCCACAACTCCACCCACCACCTCGGAGTGGTCTTTCAATGCATCTCCCGGCGGCCTGCAGCGCGCTGTCGCTGCCCACAATAAGGGCTGGAAAAAGATGGGCGAGAAGCTCGGCTTTACTCGCAAGGCTTCTAGCCGCCGACCCAATGCTACCTCTTCCTCATCTAGCGGGTTCGGCAGCCGTCGCGGCAGTGGCCACAGCACCACCTTATGAAGGTGCGTCGCCGTGACTGCGCCCAATGGTCATGCCAAAAACCAGCTTGTGTACTTGAAATTCACGAGCAAACCCACGCATGTACAATATTTCGATGACGACGACGTTGACTGGGCACCGTCACGGCTCTGCATAGGCAGCCTCCCCGCCACTGACGACTCATATGGCTGGGAAGCTGAATGGTGGCGCAAATAGCAAGCGACTGAGATTTTTTTCCCCTTTTGTTCTTTTACCTTCCGACACGAATCTGGAATCATGACGGCGATTGATTTTTTCGAAATTTCATTGGTGCTGATCGAAGCAAGACATTTTCATGGTTCAAGAGCGTTCATTCTCCTATTAGACGACGGACTTTCTTCCTTCTAGACACGGTCTGCGATCTTTTTCGTTCTTTTCGCCAAGCTGCTTGAGCGGCAGACGGTAATGTTTTATGCGTTTTAGAGGACATGGGTACGATGGACTGGAGTTCGGTGGCTTTTTCTTTCTTCTTCTCTGTGTACAATACCTTCTACCTTAGGCACTTGCCCAGCATTTTGTTGCACAAGACGCCAGCATATTCTTCATGGCGCAAAACACTTCTTCCAAATGAGACTTTGGCTCTGCGTGTACGCACCAGACCACCATTACCTACTTTCATTTCTCTCTCTCCTCCCACCTCGGAATCTCTCCGATTTGTGACACTGACGCGACCACCGCAGGCGCCCACCACTCTCCAGGCAGCCGAGTCAACCAGGCGGACTCGCCAACGTTCCGTAGTTGCCTAATCACAAGTAGATTGTGGTAGGCATGGTGGGCAGACATGTTAGGCTACCAGATCAGATAATGGAGGAGCTGTCCGTACCACTGCCTACCTGGCACCTTCCCCAACAGCCGCCATGCTACAATAGCCAGAATGCCGGCTTCTGTATACTAATTAGAGCGCTGAGTTCCGCTTCGCTACGTCTGACTCGGCTGCAACATTTTAAAATCAAGAATCCTTTTATGTCGTCACATTTGGCGGCTACACGTCAGCAGATGGTGGGAGCGAACAGGGCCACCATGTTAGAGGAGCCGACATGACGCGTTCTTGACTACACGTTGCGCAATGAATATGGGTTTATTTCATAGTCATTTCTGAGAGAGAATAAACGCCCCTAACTTACCCACAGAATACAGAAATCTTGACATACAAAGAAAAGTCTACACAGGAGCAGCGTGACGACAGAATAAAAAACCAATGCTTCGAAATAACACAGATGCTCGCACGCACAGGACTGCAGACCGTTTTGAGTTGCCCTTCTCCCAGTAGCAAGTGTCGACGGTACATAGGTACTTTACCAAAAAGGGAAACTTGCCTAAGAAGACGAGGAGCACACGACTAACTTAAAGTGGGTGGGGATTGAATGAGGCGTTTGCGCCGCCCGCAATCCTCGGGGATCTTCCCCTGCCTGCTGGTCGTCGTAATCGCATCACGGAGGGGGGAAAAGAGTCCCATGACCATTTCATGGACCATTTGGGAAAAGCTAGCAACTCCCGCCTGAGCCCCGCAAAAAAGAAGAAATAGGCAATAAGGTAAGAGAAGAAAGTCGGTCGGCAACTCGGAGACGCCTAGATTGAAACACGGCCCCCCGGTTGTAATGACTCGGCAAAGCTAGGTGGGAGTGCGTCGTTCGACTCCGTTTCCTGATAAATGGTCCCCTTGCTGCTCACACAGCGAGAGGGCGCGCAACACCAGTATGGCCACAGTCCGGGGCGGCATGGCACGCGCCCCCTCTCCGTGAATGGAATGAATGTCGGCGACAAGGCGCAGCCCCCCCCCTCCACCTTCAACTGGAGAGAGCAGCCAATGTACGGCCAATCGCTCGTTCAGTTCTCCTGGGGCTTGTCGTGTCGCGAGTACATGTTCCACTCGAGCGAGTTGGCAAAGTCGAGCTTGCCCTGCTCAACCTGCTTGCGCGTGGCCGACAGCATCGGCTGGGGGAGACCCATGTACTTGAGGAAGTCAACGGCTGTCGGAGAGATAACAGGTTAGTCAACTAATCAATAAAACAAATACAGCAATTTTGAAAGAGTCGGCAGTGGGGTAATGACATACTATCCTTCCATTCCTTTTCTTGTCGGCGGCGATCCCAGTTTAGCTCCTCTGTCATGATGTCGATAACTCGGGGAAGAGCCTCCAAGGCTGCCTGAGCGCTGAGGAAGGCCAGGCGCGTGCGTCTTGCCAGTATGTCCACGGGCGTCTGCGCATACTCGTGCCGGCAAGCATATCGCACCTCACCGTCTACAAAGGGGTAGAGCTGGGAGATGCGCTCGCCACGAGCCGGGAATCGCAGGTTCGTCTGCTTGCAGAGCGCAGCGACGGACCAGGCACGGTCTCCGTAGCTCTCGGTGAGATGCTTGGCAACCTCCGTCTCGACGCCAAAGTGCTGGATCAAGGGGATGAAGAGCGTCCTGCTGAAGCCGTGTGCTCCGATCAATCTCACGTTGTGGGTTTGGCACTTGCCGTCCAGGATGGCACCGTCGTCTACGTGGTTGGTCCCACTAACTCGCGGGGCATTGTCCACTGCCTTGGTCCGGAGGCCAAACTCCCCGACAGCGACATCGACACAATCTTCGGCCATCTGGCGATATGTCGTCCATTTACCACCAGCGCAGGTCAACAAGCCTGACTGGGAGACGTCTGTAAGGTGGTTGCGCACGAGCGACTCGGTGTTCTTGGCTTTGGGATCCTTGACAAGTGGTCGGATGCCCGACCAGGCGGCCAAGACGTCGCCTCGGCGGACACGGATTTCGGGGGAGAGGTAGCCTCGGATTTCATCGAGGATCCATTTAATGGATTCCTCGTCCGGGACAGGGTTGGGGGTGATTGCGCAAGGCGAGTCTGTGGTGCCCGCAATGGTATTGCCCTGCCAGGGGAGGAAGAAGATGACCCGGCCGTCAGAGGTGGATGGATCCAGCAGACCCATCTTGCCCGGACTGTAATAGCCTGGCAGGATGACATGAACGCCCGAGGACGGAGCAACGATTTCCTTGCAGGTTTCGTCGTCCATCTTGCGAATGGCGTCTGTAAAGGGGCCGGTACAATTGACGATGCACTTGGCGCGCACAGTAAAGTCCTCGGCGGGTTTACCATCGCGAACAGCAATGTTATCTCGAATCTTGGCGCCGCAGAGGCGGCCATTGTCGTCCTTTAAGAGGCCAGTGACTTCGGTGTGGTTTGCGACGGTGGCGCCATAGAGGGCGGCCGTCATGGCAATGGAGACGTTCATGCGGGAGTCGTTGTGGGCTCCGTCATAGTATACTAGAGCGCCGACCAAGTCCGTCTGCTTGAGCATCGGGAAAGCCTCGAGCGCCTTGCTTCGGGTGAGGAAGTAGGAGCTCTCAATGCCCTCGCTTCCGGCAAGGATGTCGTAAAACTTGGTTCCAGCCCAGTAATACGGTGCTTTCCACCACTTATCTAATGGCAGCATGATTGGGAGCCACATGGAGAGATGAGGCGCAGTCTGTAGAAAGTACTTGCGCTCGGTCAGGGCCTCGCGAACCAGCTTGTACTGGTTGTAATCGAGGTTCCACACGGCCTTTTCCAGGTACCGAACGCCGCCGTGGACCAGCTTCGTACTTTTGCTGCTGGTTCCGCTGCTGAAGTCATCACGTTCGACGACAGCAACGCGGAGGCCACGCGTCGCGGCATCGAGGGCCACGCCTGCGCCAGTAGCGCCGCCGCCAACCACGAGCATGTCATATTCGTCGTCGGGGAAGCCGTTGCCGCTCAGGCGTAGGGCATCGAGCTGCTCCTGGCGCGACTTGACGCGCGGGAATCGCGGCATCGTGAAAGAACCATCGGCGGCGTACGTCGGCGGTGGCACGGCGGCGGAGGAGTGCCCAGGGATGTTTCGAGGGCGATAGCTGTAGACGAGGACAGCTCCGGTGGTCACGACGGCTCCGGGGAGCAGCATGCGACGTAGCAAACGTCCGCCTGCAGGCATGTTGTCGGCTGCTCGGTAAGAGCCTGGTTTGTAAGTTTGCTCTTTTTCTCGTTGTTTACAGGCAAATCGAAATGCCGTTGGGAACAAAGTTGTCCGTTCCGTCGCCCCTGTTTGCTGGGCAACCGATTTCTCGCGAGCGCTGCAGTCTAGCTGTTCCGGCTAACGTGCGGACTGACGTCAGATGGCCAATTGGGTCGCAGATTCGCAAGAGGGGGTGATGTGCCGCCTCAATGTCTTGAGCGGGAGAGGAGATGAAGCTGGAGATGAAAAAGATGGCAAGTGATGGACAGAAACATGGCTTTACCCCGCCGAGAAACCAAATGTGTTGGTGTGAGGCAACTAACTAATAACTTTTTAGCTCAATGAGTCTGTCTGGTCTGTCTGACAACAACAACTTGGGTTATCACTCGCGCGTCCCATTGCGGAGGCCAGTGAGCAAGCTCGTGCACGACCAGCCTGTGGGCCAGGAACCAGACCAGCCATTGAAACAATTTCGCCCAATTGAACCCAACTTTCGATGCACACTCTCACTTTGGTGGATTGGTGGCTATCAGAAAAATAGGCACCTGCAAAATAGCAGGGATCCTTTTAATATCCTTAATATGACGGATACGATTGATGTCTCAGCCTTTACAGTCTGTGCCAACTACCTACAGATTACTGCTAGCTGACATATTTATTCCCTAAGCCCAATCCAATAGATCAATTGCCTTCCGCCGCCTGCAGCAGCTCATCTGCGAGTCTCGCCAAGTAAAATTTGCGTGTCTCCTCTGGCAGTTGTTGGAATTGTTTTGCAATCTTGGCAACGTCTTGTCTGCCCTTTTCATAGGCCGCCAGGTCCCTGTTCCCATACACATCTCGTCCAGCGGCGTACCCGCTGACCAGATCGCGAAAAAAGACATTTACTGCTACACTCATGTCTGTCGTGGGCGTTGCGGTATGCAGCCACAGAGGTGGCAGGAACAAAACATCTCCAGGGCCAACAATGGCTTCATGAGGCCGTGTGCTCGCCAGCTTGGACGTTTCAAGCGCTGTGAATACGTCCACGCTCGAACTGGAAGCCCCAGCCGCAAATGCTAGATGAGGCACATCACTTGGTGGGAATAGGATCATGCGTTTTGACCCGACAATCTGGGCGTACACATTGGCCATGACCTGACTTAAAATTAGATTCGAGGCACAGCTGAACGTCGGCTTCAAACTCACATCGTAGTGTAACCACATGTTGACCTTGCCAGAGACGCGCAAGACAGAGCTGAAAAGCTGCTCCTTGACATAGCCAAGCTGTTCCGGCAATGAAAACTGGGCGGCCAATTCTGGAAAGTCATCTTCGAGCTTGGCCGGCTGCTCAGTTGGCTTGTCGTTTGACAGTGAGCGCAGGTATAGTCGGTCGCCATTACTAGCTCTGGCCATGATGGTACCAAAGTCCTCTGTGACGTATCTAAAGTTTTTCGCGTTGAAGTCCATCTTGCCATTTTCTGGCAGGCATTCGTGTACAACCACCTAGGTCAGAGGTCAGAAAATAAACTAATGTGAGAAAACACGCAAGAACTTGCCTTCTTGTCGCACCCTACTCTGTCAGTCATGTATTCGGCAGTCCACTTCTGGAGGCAGTCTCCTAGGTCAATGTTTTTGATGACTACTGGCTGGCCGCGCCGGAGGATACCTTCAAATTCAGACGCAGAGCTCAAGCTAACACGTGGAATAGTTGATATTCTAGCTTTCGCATCAGGTCTGCCATATTCGTTGTCACCCTTTTGAGCAGAGGTGCGGCTTACAACGCGGTGTGAAGAAATGAAATTCACCTCGGTGGATTTGCCTTCTGCATTTGATGGTTTTCGGTTACTGTTGAGGATTGCAGGTAGTTGGGCTTGATAGACATTCGTCTCCCAAAAGGTGCCCATAGAAAAGCAGGTCGCACCGCCTCCGGCGATAATAACGCGGCCGTCATGATACAATGCCGAAGATCCAATCATGAATGGGTTGAAGAGAGTATCGTCTGAACACAGCTTGACTTTGGCGACGTCAACCTGAGATCCCGACGCGGTCAGGCAATACATTGCTTGCCCGTTGACGGCTGGATCTTCGCCCAGGCCTCCACATACAGCTGTGTTTCCATTTATGTCAACAACCTGTGCCCCGAAGATGGACAGTTCTGGGCTAAACCTTTTGTTCATTTTCGTAAACGTGACCGTGGGCTGTGTTTACTGGTCAGCGGGTTTTTGTATGTACGAGGCAATAACATTTACTTGCCTGTTGGAAAGTCGTGTCCAGAGACCACTCGTATTTCTCTTCAACAATAAGGCCACTCCTTTCGATTCCACCGCAAAGGAACCCTACATGTGTGTCGTTGGAAGAGCCAACAGGGTTGTTGCATAATATGGAGCCAAAAGATGGTTTCGGCACATGTCCAGCGACTTTGCAGTGAAGCCAGCCCTTCTCGGGGTTAAAGACGAAATACTCCCCTGAAATCTGCGAAGAGCTTGTTTTGCCCCCCGCTACAAGAACCAGAGATGTTCCAGGCAGCCTTAGAGCAGAATGACGATAAAGGGGACCTGGCAGCTTCCACGTCTGCTTCCAGCTCCGATCTCTGAGAAGCCAGCAATCAGAAAATGCGCTAGACGGAGAACTGCGCCCTCCAATGAGCAATATGCCGTGGCATCCCAAGTCTGTAATAGTGAAACACATGCGCGGTGAGGGACCTGTCAACGGCAGTGCTGGAGAATGTGCTGCTCGGCCATCGAGAGAATAGACATCGTAACTATCCTCTCGGGCATTAGGCCCGAGTCCCATCATGTGCAATCCAAAATTCCGCCCTTCTATATCTTCCAGAGTTGTAAATGCCCCAAAGCGGCGTTTGCTGCTGCCAGGAATCGTTGTGAAGTGCATGTCGAGTTCTCTGATAGATGGAACTCCAGTGGTTTGATTGCGAATTATTCCATTCTTTGCCTCAGCATTCTCGGTCGCGGACGCACGCAGAACAAAGTAATGGCGCGCAAAGAGCATAAACTCTTCCCATTCGTCAAAGGGCTCGACGTCATCAAGAGCAACTCTTTCTTCAGTACTCACAAACTCGCCGCAGCACCAAGCATCCCACAAGTCCCATATTCGGACGCTCGGCCATCCGCGGGCCTTGAACCTTTTGAACTGGTCACTGACAGTCGGATAATGCCCAACAGACCGAGGCGGAGTTTTCAGTTTGTCGAAGTGCTTCAGCATTGTCTGGGCGAATGGGTGGTCACGACCGTAGGGCAACAGTTGCTCCAAAAGGCAGAACTCCGCCCTGCCAACAGAACTCGCCCACCTGAGCAAATTATCTGCGGATTCCATATCCATATAGGTGACGGAAACTTCGGCAACGAAGAGGACTGAACAGTTTGACAGATCGACCAGCCTGTCCAGCGCCTCACGCAGCGCTCCCAATTCGCGAAGATCGCATCCAATTTGGCAGTACTTTTCACTCTTCAACAGTACAACGTCGTTGGCGGATTTGGAAATCTCAAACGAGGATCCAAGTAGCTCTTTCAGCTGAGGTGTCTCCAAAACCATGGCTCTTTTCTTGTGCATGAGGTCCGGGTAATCAATGTCGATGAACAAGGCATCTTTGCAGGCATTACCATAACGAATGTGACTTTGCCACGGCAAGACATCGCTGTGTGCCATTTTAGTATGAGCAATTACATCAGCATGCTCATGTGCTCACCTTCCACATCCGAGATTAATGACTACTTTCTGGCCAGCAGACCGTGAAAGAAATTGCTTGACGATAACGTCTATGGCTCTCAGCCTCAGCCAGTATCCACGGTTGATCAGTGGCGCTCGTCGCTGAAACTTCTTGACAAAGTAGCGAAAATAATGCGGCTCGTCTGGGTAGTAGAGCCTCTCAACACTGCGCTTGGAAACAATGCTGCTGCTGTTGGTCTAGCGAGTTACATAATTAGACATGATCTAGTCACTCTTCGTTGAATCTCGGTCCAAGGAAAACCTACACCCATGATCAAGTCGTCCAGGGCCTGTGACCTCTGCGCCAGAGTAGCGGCGGGATATGTCGGTACCGACGGTACCGTAGACTCCATAATTGGTCCGTAAGCTCAAATAAGCTACAAAAATATAGCAATATTACAGCGCAAGATGATTCGGAAACTCTCGTGCGGGTAGCTACAGTATAGTGAGGCTTTCTCACCTTTGGATCAGAGCTTTTTTTTTTGCGAGCGGGCCATCTTGTCCAAACTGATTAGGTAAGGCAATCGACTTGTCAAACATGATGGCCAAAGGAATTGTCGAATATAAACTGGTTTGGAGTCAATGTAAGGCAGGTTGGCTAAAAAATCATTAAAATTCTTGTACTTGCCGCCTCTCCAAAGCAGTCGCACCGACATAATAGCCCAGGCCGGTGCTCATCAGGAACATTCCACTTTAACCCGGAGCCGCCCGGGTCATCCTCCGAGCGCAACAGTCATGAGACCTGACTCCATGTCCGGAGTGCAGAATCCTTTGAACTGACATTTTTCTGTTTGGGCGTATTTCCAAGTTATTTCTAGACTACTTGCCGGGTGAACTCGGCGTCATTCATTCGTAGTACTTGGTTCCTAAGTAAATGTTGAAAACCTCCAGTACCCTACTAAAACAAGACCATGAGAACCCGGCCTGCGTATAAGATATAGCTTGAGCCTGGCCCTTCATGGATTTCCGTCACCAAACTACCCCCAACTTCTTAGTTGTTTTGCAAAATATTAAATAAAACGACTTACTATCAGGCAACTCTCTACTCAATTTTTTTTGGTATCATGTCTTCCAACAAGAATAATGCCAGCATGTCGGTCAGTAGCCTGATACCAGACTTCACAAAGGATCATTTTAACGGAAATACGATGGTGTACTTTCCTAGTCCTTCGCGATCGACTTTACGAGTACGCCTGCTGAATTGTACTTTGAAATTTGCGCCCACTAACAGCATACAGTGGGTGGTGTTTGTGCTGCTGTTTCCAAGACCGCTGCGGCGCCAATTGAACGCGTCAAGCTCCTTGTCCAGAATCAGTTTTGTTACCACAGTCACTGATGTCCATTTGTAATTAATACGGTCTCTTTCCGGGTCACTGTCTCTAGCCGCTGTCTTGGCTAACTTAAATCTTCTCCCGGGCCAGGGGGGAACACCCTCTTCGTGAAGACAGCGACTTCACTCGACGACGCGAGAAGAGACGGTCTGTTCGGAGGCATACTCATTCTATGATAGGACGAGATGATCAAAGCCGGTCGCCTGGATCGCAGGTACAATGGCATCACGGACTGCTTTCGCCGCACCATGACAGAGGAGGGATCGATGGCACTGTGGCGTGGCAACACGGCCAATGTGCTTCGCTACTTTCCGACGCAAGCACTCAATTTTGCCTTCAAGGACAAGTACAAGCAGGTGTTTGGTTTTGACAAGAAAGGGGATGGCTTTGCGATGTGGACATTGGGCAACATTGGGTCTGGCGCGGTAAGCACATGAACGTATGTGGATGAAGAGAGCAGCAGGCTAACAACGAGAATGTGAGCAGGCGGCGGGCGCTACTAGCTCCCTCTTTGTCTACTCGCTCGACTACGCGCGAACGCGTCTTGCCAACGATTCCAAGAACGCAGGCGGTCAGCGCCAGTTTCGCGGCATGATGGATGTCTACCGCAAGACGCTCGCATCCGACGGGGTCCTGGGGCTGTACCGTGGTTTCATGCCCTCTCTCTGGGGCATCATGGTGTATCGCGGCTTCTGCTTTGGCCTGTACGACTCGCTCAAGCCGGTGGTGCTCGTTGGGGCGCTGCAGGATAGCTTCGCGGCGTCGTTTGCGCTGGCATGGTGCGTGACGACCTTGTCGAGCACGGCGGCGTATCCGCTCGACACGATCCGTCGCCGCATGATGATGACGTCTGGCGAGGCGGTCAAATACAGGAACACGGTCGACGCCGCGCGACAAATTATCGCGCAGAACGGCGTCAGGTCCCTGTTCAGCGGATGCGGAGCCAACATTCTGCGTGCTGTTGCAGGCGCTGGCGTGCTGGCCATCTATGACCAAGTCCAGATGATTGTTTTCGGAAAGGTGTTTAAGGCTGGTTCTGGCTAGGTACTAAGGCAACTGGAAAGGGGCGCTAAAGTGCCACGGCGCATTAGTAGGGTATGAAGACAAAGCTGTGTTTCCTGCCATTTAGTTACATTTTATTTTTAATTTATATTTGCAATAGATGTAGTGTTTTCCAATGATAGAATCAGACACTTGCCAGTATACTTCAACAGATAGCAGCTCGTATCTTCGCAAGGTACCCCAGATTCGCAGCCACCAACCAGCCTTCTGCCCTGTCCTGTGTCGTGACAGATCCCCTCACCTGTGAACCAAAACCCCACCCGCTAAAGCGAACCCGCCGTCACCAGAGCTCCCTTGTATTGTCATCTGGCTGCTTAAACTTCCCCCATCCCCTCCCACGTGCGCCATCTTGTCCGTCATTTGACTGCGCCGGCCGTCGCTCCAAGTCCCTTCGAAACTCTTCGACTCCGCGCGACGCGCCGTCACCATTTTCGCAGCATCTCGAAGCCTCAAACACCATCGCCAAAACGCAGGCAACCGCACCCGTCGCAACCACGCCGCCTCGCAACCACCACCGCCCGGCCTTGCGCAGAGCCATCGCCGCCGAGGGCCGTCCGTCATGGCGAGCCCGGCGCTCAACTTCATCACCTTCAATCAGGACCACAGCTGTCTTGCTGTCGGTACGTGACCATCGTCTTGTCCATCAACTGCCGCCCGGGGGCCTTTTCCACCACGCCCTCCAACTGACTGACTGGCTGGCAGGCACCTCGAAAGGCTTCCGCATCTACCATACCGACCCATTCTCTCGCATCTTCAGCAGCGACGATGGCAACATTTCAATTATCGAGATGCTATTCTCCACCTCTCTCGTTGCCTTGATTCTGTCCCCGCGCCACCTAGTTATACAAAACACAAAGGTTCGCTCCCGGACTGTCCTGCTCTCCGCGCCAGTTACTGACATTTTGCCATCATAGAGAGCATCGGTAATATGCGAGCTCACCTTCCCTTCCTCCGTTTTGGCAGTACGCCTCAATCGCAAGCGCCTGGCCGTCGTCCTTGAAGAGGAGATATATCTCTATGATATTAGCAACATGAGTCTCATCTACACTATACCTACATCCCCCAACCCATCGGCTATCTGCGCGCTGTCGCCCTCGTCCGAAAATTGCTTCATTGCATATCCGTTGCCGAAACCACGAGAAGATGCCGACGCAAGAAGGCCCGCGCATGCGCCACCTCAGTCAACCTACGTAGCTCCGACGGCAGGCGACGTTCTCGTCTTCGATACCCTCACTTTGAAAGCCGTCAATGTCATTGAGGCGCATCGCTCGCCGCTGTGCAGCATTTGCTTAAACAATGACGGAACCTTGCTTGCGACGGCCAGTGAGACTGGCACAATTATACGAGTCTTCTCCGTCCCTCGTGGCCAGAAACTCTATCAGTTTCGTCGCGGTACATACCCATCAACCATATACAGCATGTCTTTCAATTTAAGCTCCACGCTGCTTTGTGTTTCCTCGACTTCCGATACCGTTCATATTTTTCGTCTGGGAGCACCTCCAGGGAACAGTACTCCAGGCGGTGCGCCAATTGAGCCACCTGGGTCTCCCAGACAAGATCGCTGGTCGCGTGCTCGACTCCAGGACGAGACGGGCTCTCCCGGCGACAGTGCCGCCGAATCGCCTAGAAGCGATGTGGCGGAGTTTGCCAACAGCCCTGGCAAGGCTGCCAGTCGCAGGCAGAGCGGCTCCTTCGGCAACATGCTCCGTCGGTCATCTCAAATCATGGGCCGGGGCGTCGCGGGCGTCATGGGCTCCTATCTTCCGCAATCGGTCACCGAGATGTGGGAGCCCATCAGAGACTTTGCATTCATCAAGATCCCCAAGTCAACAGCTTCCACCAATGCTTCACGACTCACAGGCGGCTCGCCCACAGGTCCTCTACGCAGCGTTGTCGCCATGAGCAGTAGTAGCCCTCAGGTGATGGTGGTAACCAGCGACGGCGGATTTTACGTCTACAACATCGACATGGAAAATGGCGGCGAGGGATATCTCGTCAAACAATTTTCGTAAGTTGCCTCGAACCTCCATCGTTCCCCCACGCTCTTTTTCCCAGGTTCTTAACTGACGGCATTCAATTGCAAAGTGTTCTCGAAGGAGACGACAAGATCGACGGTTCATCGTATGGGGTTTAATGGAGCCGGATATCATGAAATAGATTACCCCAGCTGGAAAAGACGCATCATGGGTTTCTTCTTCCCGAAGCCACTGCCGCGGGCAGCAGTTACTACCTGGTTTCTTGTTCCATAAAAAGCTAACTGCTTCCCAATGGCTGATCTCTTCCGTCTTCATGTCTCTTACTTTTTGAGCCGTCATAAAGGTATCCTGCTGTTTGTACGTACTTGCCGACTGTCGTATTAACTTGACGCGATTTCATAGCATAATCCAAGGAAACAGGTCTGTCAATCTCATCCTCCGCTCCGCGTACGAGTACACAGCTAGGGGAGCCAAGCGTGGCTCGTATGAGACCTACAACTGGGTCCCTCGAAAGCACAAATAGAAACAAAACTTCAAAAGCTACATAAATGAGCCTAAAATATCATATAATTATGATAATTATGCTGCATTGGCGATAACACCCAAGATCATAAAAAGCATCCAACCAATCAAGCATAGACAAACATCCTGAGATCGCTGTTGCTCAGGTTTTGCGATTGTTCCGTCGTAAGAAGCATAAAACATGACACTCCCGTCATAATCCATAAACAACTTGTCTTCGTGATCATTATTTTGTAGGGTTGTTTCAATGTTCGCCATGATCCATGCCGTACGCCGTAGCTGAAACTCATTCGCCATACACAATGCAGATGACGCGCTTAGCCATAATGGCAATCACAATATAGCGACGGAATTCTTTTTTCTTCCCCTTTCCCTCTATCGTGAATACGGGCGGTTCATTAGCGCAATTTCTCGCGTTATCTCTGCCCATTCAAGCTCTCGCCGAAACGTTTCTCGGTCATCGTCAGTCTGCAAGAGAGCTTGCTCCCACTGCAGCAGCTCATATGCAAACCGTAGGTGCGGCTGTATGATGACATTCAACCGCCGAGCTCTCACAAAGCAATATGCTCGTGGAAATGATAGCCCGAGGACGCGCATAACCTCGGCAATGCAGATGGTCGCGCTACGCGAAACGCCGACGCGGCAGTGGACTAAAGTCGCTGTTCCCAGCCGTTTCCCTCGATCTGTATTGCACAATGAGTTAGCCAGCGCCATGACAATCAACTCACTCCTGGCTGCTTACCAATAAAGTCAAGGCATCTCTGAAATTCGTCTGTCAATGGGTCAATGCCGTTATCCTGCACTCCTTGGACAATGCAAACATTCTCCTCTCCCCAGTCTTCTAAATCTCCCTCGCGCCAAGTAGCAGTCTCGCCGACAGAAAGAACCTGGCCGATTCCCATGTCCTTTAAGAGAGATGGATTGTTGGCGTGGCCGAGGTTGCCTAGATATAGGTAATCGAGGATACGGCTGGGCAGTGAGCCATCCAGGCTGCAGAACCAAGTAGGTTCACTCTTTACTAGGGCCATAAGCTCGCTGGTATCTTTATCCTTGCATTGCGGTGACTCGCGAAGGAGGCGAGGGGATATGGCTTTCAGGAGAGCAACATCAGTAGGATAAGCAAAAAAATTGCGGCGTTTCGTCTTGTGCAGATTCAACCATGCATCTGGCACTGGGAGCCCAGAGCTATAGCTGAAATATGCTATCCCAAGCATGCTGGATTCGGTATAGCCATCAGCGCAGTGGATCAGGATTTTGCGGGGGCGCAATTTGTTGTCATCGTTTCCTTCATCAGAATGTATTGCCGCGTTGCCGTCTTTACTGCCCATGGCGTCAGTGTCCGGAAGCGTGCCATGAGAAATGTGATACAGCCATTTGCAAGTGTTCAGTATGCCGTCAGCTTCTGTCTGGGAATATGTGGGTGGAAGAATACTCCCAGAGGACGGAAACTCGTGAAATACCACTGGAACTTTTTCCGTAAAGCATTGAGCCACCCGCTTCAGAGACTCAGGGTTCATTTTACCGAGGTCACTGCATTCGATCAGGATGTCAAACCGCTGCTCCTCCAAACTACCCGGCTCTGGAGTCGGCCCCATGTAAACATTGTGAGATATCTCGGATGCAATTGTCATATCCCACATCTCTCTGCGCTCCTGATGGACCAAGTCCAGGACTTGGCCGGTTAAACAACCCTCAGCATCAAGGGCAACGAGATCGCCATGATGCTGCTCAAAGTCGGAAAAGGGGCAGGTACAAACAAAGCAATTATAATCTTGAATGCCGTCTGCGTGGAGATCGTTCTGCTCTTTCCATCTCTTCTGTGCAGCAGCAATGTTCCAGGCCATTCGCCTGGTTTCGGGAATGTCTTCACCGTAAACGATGATATCAGACACAGGGGCCATTTTTGCGACCTGAATCTGAAAATTCCGCACGGAGAAGCCATTTTCAGGGTCGGGGTTTATGAACTCGGCCGTGGACCGGTATTCAATAATTTCGCGTGGACTGATAGCGCCCTTGAGGCGGCTTTTGGTGAGGTCACCATCGGCCTTTACGAGGGTGATTGCTCTGAGACCGGAAGGGGGTTTGAGAATTGATCCTCGACGACCTGTGAAAAATGCTTGCTGCATGTGATTGAGAGGATGCAAGCCGTGCAGCCATGGGAAAACGCCGGATGGAGCAGGAAGCGACTGGCCAGCGGCGTAATCTAGGGCGTCCGCAACCTGCGATGCAACAATTTCATATATCGCTAGAGGTCCGGCCACGGTCTTGGCATAGTTGTCTGGGGGATATAAAAGCGATGTTTGGCAGAACTCATGTGCGCTTCCTGGAGAGGGCGGAGGTGTATCTAGGTCGGTATACTTGGCAGGCCCTGTAGGGCATGCGGGGATATGCTTGTTGGGTAGAGCGGCATGCTGTGACGAGGCAGTCGGCACAGTTGATTCAAGAGAGGGCGGCGGAGTGATTGTGTCAGCGTCAACGTCGATTGTCGAGGCAGGACGGTGAGGAGGGATAGGTCTGGGTACGGCAATAGTGGCCATCTGTTCGGTTTGGCGTTTAACTGAATACGCGTAGGGTCGTATAAATGTTTCCGTTGCTTCCAAGTCGAATTTAATTAATAGTCGAGGTCTGGGGATGGCATAGTTAGATGCATGCAGACCTCTTTGTGAGACGGGAACATACGCGATAGATAGGATTTGCTGGCGCTCACGCAAAAAAACATGCCTGGTATAACAAATACACCTGGTGTCCTTGGGAAGGCTCCGAATTTGCGCGGCGACAACTTGAAAACTGTTAGCATATGCGATGTCTGGGAGCAGCAGCTCGTGGTAGGTCGAGGGCACGCGCCAAGCCTTATAATGCACATACAGAATGAAAGTCAGGTGCCACCGAATCGGCAAAAAAAAAATGACGGGCTAAAAGAAAGTCCCAAGACGCCAGCTGCGAGCTACCGATGAGTAGGCGATGTATGCCTAGCGATATTGAATGTAGGTAAGGAGGTGGGCTGAGGCTGTCCGTCAATGGCAGCAAGCAGGCCACCTAGCGAATCTAGGCAATGATGCTGGGTGCTTGCAGGCGCGGAAAGAGCGGTAGCTGAGAAGGTCAAAGACTGGCAGAGCAGATGGCAGGAGACAAAAGAGGTTTAAAAAAAAATAGCCGTGGTTGCAAGGTTGACAATGAGAGAGCGGGGGAGACGAGAAGAGGGCAAGCGAGAGGGAGAAGGGGATGGCCTTGGGATGGGTAGGTAGCACAGAAGGTTTGGAGTTAAGTTGTTAGGAGGTAGGTGGTAGGTTAGCAGGTAGTTACGAGGCAGTAGGCAAGGTACTAAGGTAATAAGGTTAGTACTCAGGCAGAGGAGGTAGGAGGTAGGTTTTTTAGATGCGGCTGGGAGCGCCAGCAACGAGCAGCAAGGTTTAGTCGAGGAGACAGACACACACTCACAACAGTTGACAGGGACATCACACAGGCAAGACCCGACAAAAGAAAAAGTTGGGCTGTTCAACGGTGTGGATTGGGTGATAACGCAGCCACCGACGGCCACAAGACCCCCTCCCCCGGTTTCCAAAGCGTGATGGCGGCAAGGGTGGGATGGAAGATGGGCAAATGGGCCAATGAACCTGAGCAAAAGGTCTCACTTGGCGTGCAGGCTTGCATCAAGGTGGGCGACGAGCTGTTTAGTGCGTGATAGCGGCCGCCATCTCAAGGCGGGGTCAAGACGAGCCGTCATTCTTTACCTACTACGGAGCACTTTTTTAGTACTTACCTGTAAATTTACCTCCAAGAGGCAGCCAAACTTTGAGGCTGCCAATATTCATGTACGTGGTGCATTTCTAGTAATCAATTCCTATGCATGTAATTCTTTCCAGCCATACATGCATCTTCCCGCTCTCATGGCTGCAACCCAATCTTCCAACGATCCAACCTTCATACATCCTCCAGCTTCACATTCACCATTTTGTACAACCCAGGCAAGATAGAATCGTAGCATTCAAGCGCTTACCTGAAAACGGCAAGGAGTGAGCAGACTGTACATAGGTACATGCCGATCGCCGGCGCCAGGACAGGCCGCTACTATCAGTATGTACCTAAACACTAAGCTTTCGGTCGTGTGCTCGAGTGTTTGCACCGGGAATGATGGCTAGAAGTCCAAGATAAGAATGACTTCTAATCCCAATAGAAATATTGCAACCAGCGTCGTAGTTTACCAGCAAAAACAATTATCAAATATGTGCCTGGTAGGCACCTGGGTAATCTGTACGTAGGCATCTTTTTACCTGACAAGCAGGGTCCAGGCCACAGCAGCTGGTGGGCCCGTCTCGACCTCCCTTATTATTCGATGAGGTACCAGGGCATTGCACCGCGCTCTCGTCTCGTGCTAGCGAAAGCATGTCAATCAACAATGACAACATGTCACCAACTTAAAATAGTCATGACCAAAACGCTGCAATTGTATTTTGCGGCCTTGTCTAAATATATTGGTAGCTTCCAGACCCATTCTCCTCACGGTGGCTGCATGTACAAGATTAGTCAACTCAAACACTGGTCCACCAGCAGCGCTCAAATATGAACCCCATAGGAGGTAGGTAGTGTTATTACAAGAGCAGCCTCTCTGGCACCGATAATCCAACACTCGAATCAAACCTGCCGTTGTATTCATTTCCCCTAAATCTTCCTGAGCCGTCCAAGAGCGCAAGCTGCTGCGCTGGTCATAGTCACGTGATTTCGCGGCCGCCTGCGTACTCTTCTGGCAGGCTTCACGTCACCCCAAGATCAAGCGTGATTCTCCAGCTGCTTGTGCCTCTGCAGTTCGACTCCATCCGCATTCTGCGATCAAGCCGCCAAAATGAAGTTCTTCATTGGGTAAATCGTTATTCTCATACCATCATGACCCTCGAATTTTTATTAACCAATCCAGGGACCTTCCTGTCCTCTTCCCCTACCCGAGAATTTACCCAGGTTTGTCAAACTCAGCCTTTCCATGCACGCTCCAGTACGCTGACACGATTCATCACTTTAGAGCAATATTCGTATGTCAAAGTCATTCCACAATGTCAATCCACCCAATTCGACTAACCTTACCTCAGTTATATGTGTGATTTGAAGAGTACGTTCCCCGCTCCATGATCTTGACAACAACCTACCTTCCGCCACGTTCAACACAGTTTGGCTAACCTTGGTACCGCAGAGACTCTCGATGCAGGCGGCCACTGCGTACTGGAAATGCCTTCTGGCACAGGCAAGACAGTATCGCTCCTGTCTCTAATCGTTGCTTACCAGCAATTTATGCCGGAGAAGCGAAAACTCATATATTGCTCTCGTCCGTATTCAACTGCTTGAGAAAATAACGTGTTTCAATGTATTTACATACTATCTACAGGTACCATGTCCGAAATCGAAAAGGCTTTGATGGAGTTGGAAGCTTTGATGAAGTACCGTACAGAGCAGCTGGGCTGTGAAGAAGACTTCCGAGGCCTTGGCTTAACCAGCAGAAAGAACTTGTGTCTTCATCCTTCTGTCAAGCGTGAAAAAAGCGGATCCGTCGTTGACGCTCGATGTCGAAGCCTGACAGCAGGTTTCGTCAAGGAAAAGAAGGAGCGCGGCGAAGATGTAGACCTGTGCGTTTATCACGATGTGCGTGTTTGCTCCCGTCGACCCCTCATACCTTTGGTATTCTTTGCTTACTCTTCGGCAGAATCTCGACTTACTCGAAGCACACAGTCTCATCCCGAATGGTGTTTGGACTTTTGATGGCCTACTGCGCTACGGAGAAGAGAATAAACAATGCCCGTACTTTACTGCCCGTCGTATGGTAAGTGTCTCAGCCATCCAGTAGATTGTCTCTGTATATTTACTTTGTTTGTTTCTAGATGCAGTATTGCAATGTTGTCATTTTCTCCTACCATTACCTCCTGGACCCGAAGATTGCAGAGCGCGTGTCCAAAGACTTCTCCAAGGATTGCATCGTCGTCTTCGATGAAGCACACAACATCGATAACGTATGCATCGAATCCTTGAGTACTGATATCACGGAAGAGTCGCTACGGCGCGCAACACGCGGCGCCCAAAACCTTAAGCAAAAGATTTCCGACATGCGCGAAACGGACCAAGAGCAGCTGCAAAATGAATATGAAAAGCTCGTTCAAGGCCTGAGAGAGGCCGATGAGGCCAGGCAGGAAGACGCATTCATGGCAAATCCGGGTATGGTCCAAACAAGCCCTTTGTTTCAGGCGCACACGAGCTAATTGTTATGGTCTTTAGTACTTCCTGATGAGCTCCTGAAAGAAGCTGTTCCAGGCAGTATTCGCAGAGCGGAGCATTTCGTCTCCTTCTTGCAGCGATTCATCGAATATTTGAAGGCGGGTGCACTACTTGTGAGCCATGTTACAATGACTAACCAGAGAATAGACCCGTATGAAAGTTCGTCAAGTCATATCAGAGACTCCACCGTCCTTTCTTGCACATTTGAAAGAGCACACGTTTATCGAAAAGAAGCCTCTTGGCTTCTGTGCCGAGCGCCTAACTTCGCTCGTCAGAACCCTGGAGCTCACGAATATAGAAGACTACCAACCTCTTCAAGAGGTCGCGACGTTTGCCGCGCTAGTCGCCACTTACGAAAAGGGGTTTTTATTAATTCTGGAACCATACGAATCAGATACGGCAGAAGTTCCAAATCCAATCCTTCACTTCACCTGTCTTGATGCTGCAATCGCTATTAGGCCAGTTTTTGACCGCTTTTACTCGGTCATCATCACCTCTGGCACTATCTCGCCTCTGGAGATGTATCCAAAAATGCTTGATTTTTCCACTGTTATTCAAGAGTCCTACAGTATGACACTTGCTCGTCGCTCTTTCCTGCCAATGATTGTGACAAGAGGCAGCGACCAAGCTTCAATTTCGACTAGCTTCCAAGTGCGAAATGAGCCAAGTGTGGTTCGAAATTACGGGAATCTACTGACAGAATTCGCCAAAATCACACCGGACGGGCTAGTCGTCTTCTTCCCTTCATACTTGTACATGGAATCCATCATCAGCATGTGGCAAGGAATGGGCATACTTGACGAGGTGTGGAAGTACAAACTCATCTTGGTTGAGACGCCCGACGCACAAGAAACATCTCTAGCCTTGGAGACTTACAGAACAGCTTGCTGCAACGGAAGGGGTGCCATTTTGCTCTGTGTTGCGCGCGGAAAGGTTTCAGAAGGCATCGATTTCGATCACCAATACGGTCGCACCGTGTTGTGCATCGGGGTTCCCTTCCAGTACACCGAATCACGAATTCTCAAAGCAAGACTGGAATTTTTGCGGGAAACATATCGCATCAAAGAGAACGATTTCTTGTCGTTTGACGCGATGCGACATGCCGCCCAGTGTTTGGGACGCGTTTTGCGTGGCAAAGACGACTATGGCATCATGGTACTTGCCGACAGGCGATTCCAAAAGAAGCGTCCACAGCTGCCGAAGTGGATTAACCAGGGTCTGATGGATGTCGATGTCAATCTCAGCACAGACATGGCCATCAGCAGCGCCCGGCGCTTCTTAAAGACAATGGCGCAGCCTTTTCGTGCCAAAGACCAAGAGGGCATCAGCACATGGGGCCACGAGGAACTCGAGCGCAAGGCTGCACTAGACCGTGAAGAGGCTCGCAAGGCAGAGGAGGCGGCAGCCATCAAGGCGGCACAATTAGCGGCCATGCAAGGCAAAAATGGAGACTACGAATTCGACGACGAGGACTTGGATCGAGACATGATGGAGCTTGAAGGCTTCTAACTTTGTATTCTCCACGTCCGCACCAATGCGCTCTGTGGCATGTCGCACATTTCACAGGTAATCAATCTCTCTTTGGCCGTCGCAATTTTCACTTCCCCTTCACTCGTTGTCACTATTATCACCGTTTTCATCGCTATCATCGATTTCATCTTTGTCATCGCCATCATCGATGTCTTGGTTGTCATTATTATCACTATCATGGTCATTTATAAACGTAGCAACAGGTTTATATTCAAGATAGAGCAAACTGCATTAGCGAGCGAAGAAAAAATAGCAACATTAAACAAGAAACAGCCGCTCGTGGGAATAACATCAAATAGAAGATCGTGTTTGATCCTCCACAAAGAATCCTATCATTTCTTACCATCCTGCTTCGTGTTTTTGACGGCTCTCATGGCCGGGAATGTGTGGCTGCGTCCAGGCTTGCGACCAATCTCCAAGCACACCAATCGAATGAAGTCCTGGTTTGTCCAGTAACTTGTGTGCGCGCTAAGCATGTTCAGGTACTGGATCTCAAGGGGACCTCCAGAGGAACGCAGAAACCAATCAATCTGGCCGTTATCATTGAGCAGGTATACCTTCTTCTCGGCGATCTCTTCCCTTGTAAAATTATGGATCTCCAGCTCCAGTTGAGAGGGCATGCGAGCTGTTGTTGGTCGTTCAGGCTCAACAGCAAGCGGGTCTGGCTCCGGCGTCAAGCCTGGAATTACCTGCCTGATGGTATCCCGGACAGTGCTCATCAGCGAAGGTTGCACACTTGGTACGTAAGCAACTTTGAGGCTGGAGGCATATAAGGGGTCCACAGCGCCGGTCAACAAGTAAGCGATGGGGTCCTCCTTGGCCAGGATGTTGTACACGTTGTCTACTGCCAAGCAGCCAAATGTTCCGGCTTCCCCGGCCACGTTCTTTGTGGTGATATCGCCGTCGTCCGCCCCTGGTTTTCGCCGATCACGGCGGGGGATAAGCGCGCCTTTTTCTAATAATAAAAAGAAGCCAGCCGGGCTACCAGCCAAGAACAGATTCGTTGTATTGAATTCAAAATGCTGGCCACTTCGATCCGTCGGCATGGCGAGATCTAATCTCGGGACGCGGGTGGGCTGCCGAGATAGAATATCGACCGCCATTACACTACCCAGCGAATGCGCAATCAAGTGAACTCTGCCTTTGTCGGAGAATCCCGGATTGTTTCGACACCATAGTCTATAAACGCGATTAGCTTCGCGAACTAAGGCTGCGATCATCTTGCTCTTGTGGTGGGACATGTAGAATGGAATGTCGAACATAACATCAGAAATCATGCTTCGGACCGCGGGTATAGTGTTGGGCTCAATGTCTTTCAAGTCAAACGCGCCCACCATATCCTTTGGCCCGTTCTGTGCCTCATCATGACTATCAAACGACAGCCCGACTCTCCAGTTCAGGGGCAGTATCATGAAGCCATTCTGATCTGCGCGAAGGACATTTTTGATCGCCGGATTACCAAGTTCAATGATAACAGCTCGTCGGAAGCTATTGATAGCATGTGTGAAGTGATAACTTTCTACCCTCTCCGCGATTTTTTGGCCGATGCCATGGGCAACTAATACAAGGTCTGTGATTTGTCCGCGGTCCTTCTCCGCTGTGCAAGCAGGACAATCGGCCGTTACCTCTTCCTCTTGGGCGTCAACAGCAGGTGCTTCTTCTGCTATCACGGCGGCCTTTTTGGGGCTGTGGTGCCGGTTCCAGGAGCGTCGATCGAAGCCCCGGACGACGGGTAATCCCACAGTGAACCCTCGCAGTATCTTTGCAATGGGGCGTCGACCATGGTATGAGGACGGCGCCAGACTGGGCTTCAATAAAAATGCCGTCTTACGATCTTTGTAAATAACTTGATAGTTCGCGAATGGGCGATTGGGGAGAGGTCTCCTCGTATCGAGCGAGTGTAAGGAGCCATTGGCGGCAGCATCGCCGTGGAAGCACCTTGCCGCGCAGAATAAGTCGGACGATATGAGCGGTTCGGGATCTTGCGGCGCAGATCCATTAAGTGGCCGGTGATGCTTGGGCCAGAGCAGGTGTGAGACTTTCTCTTCGCCAGCGGCCCCGACTTGGAGAGCGCATTCCATTTCCTCCGCCCAGGTGCCTGCCCAAGGCTTGAGTTCCTGATATCCGGCCTCCAACTGATTAGCCACCGCCGTCGACACGGGCAACATTGTGTCTCTTCTCGAACGTTAGGAGATTGTTCTCGGAAAGCTAAAGCAGAACTCGGGGACTTGCCTGTAAAACCATGTTGATCTAGTCACAACCGCGATATCATTTACCGGTGACCAGTAAATCGGCTTCATTCGAAGGGCAGGCAGATCTACCAAGTGTAATCTGGATATGCCAACAGTAACTTGTGCTATTTTGGGCTCCCTTGTATCGGACTTGCTTGCGGGTGGGTGCTTGAAGTCCTGCATAGGCTGCATGGTTTCTTGTTGACTGTCGAACTGAGTTTGAGACAGATTCCGCGTCTGCGGGCCTCGTGCATCGTTGGGCGAATGCCCACCGTGAACTATTGGAGAGCCCGCAGAGTCGGAGCCTGAACCCGGATCCTCGACTCTTGCGAAAGGTTTCCCCGTGATTCCGTCGTGCGGTACTGAGTTCCTTGGCGTCTCATTCGTTCTGTTTGGACGGTCGGATAGTTGAGAAGCTGATCGCATGCGATATTGGGGCTCGACTACCGCCCAGGACTGGCGGTTGTACTCGTCAGTTCCGGCACTATTCATGGTACCAGCACAAATCTGCTTTGGGGATGAAGGCTGCGAAGGTGGGCCGGTACTGACGACTCCGAGACGTTTATGGTATTTTTTTTGCCGGGAATGTGCAGAAAAACACCCTTCGTCGTCTCGATCTAATTGGCAACGGAGTACCATTGCCGACACGTCCTTGGTAATGACGTCGGGACAGAGTGTCGGGTCAGTAGCTCTCGCAAGTGAACATGTCGTCTTCCGAAGTTGTTGTTTAATCTCTTCTCGCAGCTCATGGCAGCATAACTCATCTTGTGACTCTTGGGTCACAAATGTGCTGCTTGTGGCGCGAGTTGTCCTGTCTTGGTCGCGTCGGGTTCCTCCGTGAACTTTTGCGTGCTTCTGGGCCACTCTCTGCACGAGTTTCTCGCGTGACTCTACCTCGTATTCGACCGGACGCCCGTTGTTCAGCAGTGCAGCGCGCAGAGCCTCGTGTTGACTACGGCTTTCAATGGTAGATAGTGATAACCACGCCGCTTCCAGGGCATTGTTGTCTCCTCGGCCGAAAGGTCGCAGTAGCTCTTTGTATTTTCTAAGGTCCATAGTTGCCGCGTGCGCGCTCGCTGAGAGTGGATCGTCTATTGGTATCGATGAGGAGTAGAAGAATTGCGCTTTTACCGGCGGCATCCCTCCAGCCCTCTCCGGGAGGCTGACGGGGGTTTGCCGACATCTAGCATCGAAAGTGTGCTCCACGAGCACCATTGCGCCGAACGTCGATAATGGTCAGCTATCGAGGAGCTGATGGTTGTTTCGATGCTGCCATGTGAGAACTTGAGGGCAGCTGTCGGTAGTACGTGGTTGGACGGTATTGTTGATAGGTAACCCGTGTATGCAGACGCGAGGTCGAGCCTGCCTGCCAACTAATTGGTACCTCTGAGTAGACGTGGTTAGGGCAGCTACCTACGCGTTACTTACTAGGGGTATGCAGTACCATGGTGCCTTATTAGAGGTAGGTAGGTAGCAGAGCTTACCTCGGTACCTGGCGCCTACGAGGTACCTGGTAGGTAGCTAGGTAGGTACCTACCTACCTAGGCACCTGTACCCAGACAGGTACGTTAGTACTAATAATGTAGTGGAGCCCCAGTTGAAGCTGAGTTGTGAGGCCAGCTGCTACCCTGTTGCCTGTATAATAACTTGTCGCAACACGACGGCGAATATGGCAATAAAAACTCTGGCAGTATTGCTGGATGCATCAAGCGCCATTCTCTGGTGTGAGGGAAGTACGATATGGCTCTTTAGCGAAATCAACCCCAACGATAAAAAGCACCATGTTCTAATGACCCAGCCACCCTCTCTACTGCTGGAAGAGCCTGAGTTTGGAGACAACTCATACGTCGGTAGCCAGTGGGAGTATTCTGACCCATTTCTTGGCCGCTTGCCTAGTCTACCATATGACATCCGAACAGAACTACCCCTAACCAAGCCCTGATGATCATAGAGATCAATATACACCTGGAAGCTCCCCCCTAGCTCCGTGGCGCTGCACCCTACACCACCTCTACTACACAGACTCAGCATCTAGCGATCGCCACATGGGGTCCTCGAAACTGCAATGTATATCGCGTAGGCTCGCATAGCTTCCTAGGAATTACGATATCAATGAAGTGTAAGTTAAAAATCGAAAGTGGCAAATATTGGGCGAAGGATCCAACAACTGCCATGTGACGTATCCCGAGTTGCTGGTGAGCTTTGGCCGGCAGTTTTACCACAGAAGCCATCAAAATCACGCACAGGGCTTACTTGTACCATAAGCCGTCTTCCAGGCCAAACGGAGCCGGGTGTGCTCAAACCAGATGAAAAAGAATACCCGCCAGCCCTCTTTTGAATCCCGACGTCGCTCTCCAGCTGAACCAGCGTAGACACCTTCGCAGTCGCCCACGGCGTTGTACAGGCACCTTTTTGACTGCAAAGTACCATTAACCCGCCCGCTGAGACCAATATCTGTTTTATTTGGGACACAAAGTCGTACGAAGCAACAAAAGTGGCTGTAACCCCAGAGAGCGCCGGAATATACGACAAGGTCTCAAGGCCCCCCCTCCCCCCAACACTGCAACGGCATGATCAAGCCCGTGGCAATGACAGACCGCGGAAACTATATTCGACCAAACTACTACATGGCGAACTATAGAAAAGGAAAAGGAACAATGGAGAACTGGGCCATGGCTAGCCAGTCCTCGATCGGGGGTGTAACGGCAAAAGAGGTCTACAGCCTGAACCAGAGGCATGATCCAAACGTGCCACCTGCTGGAAACCTTCCTCCACAATACATGGAGCGGCGAAGAAGCACCGCTGAAGTATATGCCAAGATTCGCGCCGGTGATTACTCGGCCGCGGAGAATAGACGTCTGAGCCCACGTGAGATGGAGAGTATATCAGTCCCTCCGAGCTATCATCTCCTATCATACGCGCCCACTGACCGACAAATAGCCACCGAGCGGATAAAGAACAAACAATACAAGAAATGGATCAAATCTTCGAATACTCCTCAGGTCTATGGCCAGCCTCTTGAGGTTCTTTAGAATCCCAGGCCGACGCGGCCATTGGTCCTGCACCTACAATTTGCTGGTGCAGAGGTCGAGCGGACGAGAAGAAAATGCCTCGTTCCATGGCCTCACACCTGCATCTGGTCATGCCATGAAAGGGGATTCCGATGAACAACAAGATTGCAGCTTGAAGTGCGAGGTGGAAGGTTGCAGCAAGCGGTTTGCTCATAGGCACAACTACAAATCTCGCCTGGGAAAGCACGCCCAACCACACCAATGCCCCTTCCCTTGTCATTTCAGTGGCTGTGAGAAGAGGTTTTCCCGCAAAGCAGACCTCCAAAGGCACCACCAAAGCGTGCAGATGAAGGAACGCAGCCATGGATGCGTATTTTGTGATCGTTTCTTTGCACGCAAGGACACTTTGCGGAGGCGAGTCCCCCCACTCTCCCTCTGGTTAAGCGCCACTGACCGGCTCACAAAGACACATGGAAGATGGATGTTCAAAGAGATTCGGTAGCAAGACGTTACACAGGGGCCATTTTCTCCAATGATTTGGCTCAATTCTGACAGTAAACCCGCGAAAAGTTCCAGCTGGTTATTACTTGTACGTCACAGCAAAAGTGTACTGGAACAAGGAAGATTGCTTCAAATTTTACTTATAAATGATCAAAGTGGTGTTGACATAATCCGAATAAGGGAGATTTTTCGGACAATAACTATAAGATAACTAATATGCCCTAGTGAGAAGTCAATGGGGTGTGGCAAGTGTTACGCCATCCCCTTCGCCAATGTCCAGAAACTCTCCAATTTTGCTCTGGACAAAGCATCCCGGGCCTCTGCATCTGTTTCGCATACCTTGCTACCCCATTTGCGAAAACCGCGGGCTTTCTGTTCACCCTCAAATACCAGCGTACACCGATTGAGCGACATATCCTTCAGTTCACCTTTTGCGTTTTCTGCCAGAAGCCACTCTCGCGTGGCATTTTTTCCATCTCTGTCTCGAGATGGTGCATTGTCAGTCCAATCAATGCGGTTCAGCATGAGCTTCTTGTATTTGTTGATCGCCCAAGCGCCGCCCTCGACGACTAGTAGGTTGAATTTTGGGTGCATAATGCAGATTCCGGTTAGAGAAAGCTGCTCTGCATTGACACCGATCTTGTAGCGGTGCTGGCCGTTTGCCAAGTTGTTGATCTTCAAGACTAGCACATGAATGCCTTTTTCGAGATCCTTCTGCTGATTCGCGGCCAGCTTATCGTGTTTTTGATCTTTTGTTAATTTTCGTTCATCGTTGGTATCAACATGCTTCTGGTGGCGCTCGGCGATTTCTCGATTTACGCGAGCCTCTACTGCGGTAGGATCCTTCACAGCCACTGTACCTCGTTAGTAATTGAATGGAAGTTGGCATTATATTCACAAACATACCATCGCCAAGAACGCGCATGAGGTTACCCTTCTTCACTTTGGGGGGAGGGGCCGGCACTAGACCTAGCCTGATCTTCGCCTGCATCTCCTTCCCTTCCGCCATTCGCCGTTGTCTTCTTATTTTGGCTTGCTCCTTGGCTGTGAGATACATGGGCTTCGGTGCGGGTGCCAGACGATCTTGTGGCGGCTCGAGCGCAACTGGGTGCTGGACATATTCGGTGATGATGCTGTCCGGGGAAACGAATTTTAGTTTGTCGGCACGCTCGATTGCATCGTAAGAACCCCCGTCTATGAGTCCTTCATCCCACCACTCTACGAGAGGCGGTTCTTCAACTAGGAACTTCTTTTCGGTATCCAGATCTTCATCCATGCCTGCCTTTCTTGTCTGCTCTGCGATGCGCTTCTTCATAGCTTCAAGCGCTTCTTGCCGCCTCAGGGCGTTGGCTTGTTGAATGTATTTGCCTTTTTGGTTAAAAACTAGGCGCTTGGGCTCACGATCTCGGGTGCTGGAAGGCTGAGTGGCCGCAGATTCGTCAATGTATGGATTCCGCTGGCGGGTACCAAACTCCGCGTCGCTTTTGGCTGCGGACGCAGTAAGTCCCTTGGAGCCGTACGGCATGTTCCTTGTCGTGTTTGTTGAGTTTTGCCCCTTGTTTTGTGGCTTCCATGATGCCAGGTCTTCAAGAGCCGGATGCAGACCAACGTTTAAACCACCTTTCGCTTTGCTGGTCGCGGTCGCAGCCGCAACTCGGGCTTTGAGCGCAGCCAAGCGGTCGGCGGCCGACTCCGGCTTATGTATTCTCGAAGAAGAATCATTCTGCGGGCCGAGGCCTGGCGATTTCGACTGGCCCTCCATGACCTGCGCCTTGTGTCTTTCTTGCCCTGTCAATGTGTTGGCCGAGTCTGTATTTGTCGCTTTCGATATAGATTGGTATTTATTATGTCGGTCGCATGCGCATGCTTGGTTGGGTGCTAATGTTAACAGAATTGGGCGTGTGATGGGAGAGCCAAGCAAGGTATCGAAGTGAGATGTCCAACATCGCCAAAATTATGCGGCGCGGTTGAGCAGCATGCCTCTAACTTAATGGGTCAGGCGGGCCCCACCGCAAAGGCTTGCAACTCAAGCCAAAAAAGCTTCGTCGTCCATCAGGCTTCATAGGCAGAACTCATGACCAGACCAACATATTTAACGTATACGTAGTAGTGCAGAGGGTCTTGATTGCTTGCGGTTCTTTGAAACGACATGCTGAGTCTTGCCTGCGTGAACAGCAGACTGCGGCGGGAAGTGTGACTTTTACTTTGGCCTATTGATGCTGAAAGCTTGGATATTCGGCCTTCGATGCTACTACCTACCTACCTACCTACCTAGATATCCATGAACAATTTTCAAAGTCCTATCCCTATCGCTGCCCGCCAATGGCTTTTTGTGCCAGGCTCCCCAAACTCGGCCGGCAAATGCGTTCCCGAGGTGGCTGAAGGGAGACAGTGCAATCGTTACCCCGCAGTTCAATGTAGCTCTCCTCAAATGTGGAAGGCCAGTCGGTCGAAGGGCGCGAGCAACTGGGAATATTCATCAACTGCGGTGTCTGATTTGCACACTGTGCTCTTTTCTCGCAGTGATGGCGTCTCCGAAAATTACCATTTATCTTGACGCTGTAAGCCCATTCGCTTACATGGCTTATCAACTTCTACGGGTACGTCCAGCGCAACCACCGGATCCGCGCGGCACATGGCCTCTGCTTACGCCGTCTGTAGCATGACGCTGGCTTCGCGGGATGCGAAGTAACGTACGTGCCAATCCTTCTCGGAGGCCTGATGAATCTATGCAACAATGCCGCTCCGATCTCGATCACAAGTACGTAACAAGTTGTGGGATGTAGGCGGCGCATGGTTGGACACCCTGCTTCTGAGTTGACTAGGTATTAACGCAGAGCACCAGACAAGAAGGACTGGATAAATCAGAATCGACAGTTATGGGCGCGCACGTTTAATATCCCAATCAAGGACGATTTCCCGCCAAACTTCCCACCGAGAACACTTTCTGTAATGCGGCACCTCGTCGCCATCCAGGAACTAGACGGCAGCAACCAGGCTCGATTACTCGAGGCTTTTGACGCCATTTACGAGGGCCTGTGGCAGAGACACGAGGAAACCTACAACCCATACGTTTATATGCCGATTTTGCGTCGTGTGTTGGGGACAACTGATGCCGCAACCGTGGCCGAGATGGCTGGGAAGGAGGCCAAGCCAGCACTGCTCCGGAACACCCAGAACGCATTCCAGGATGGTGCCTTTGGCATTCCTTGGATGGTCTGCACGAATAGTCAGGGCCAAAAACAATCTTTCTGGGGAGTTGACCATTTATGCCAGGTCGCAAACTTCCTAGGACTCCCTCAGCCAGCTACGCCAGGCTGGAAGGCTGCCTTGTAGCGACCATGAGCTTCTCGCAGCGACCCAGACATCGCCTGGTGGGTTGGGGGAAGCAGGGTGACGAAATAATACTGTTATTCGTTAATGGTAGATAGAAAACACCGCCGCCGTATTCAAAACGTCTGTCATAACGACCAGAGCGCTTGTGGATTTTTCGCCTATGTTTACGGTTTAACGGATTTCCCCAGGACGTTGCACTGCCTCCAAACGCGACGCGACTGTTATGATTACGCGTCGCGGTGCGCAGCGCGCCACTGGGTGCCGCGTTGTGTCTACATGGATGGAGAGCGTTCTACCGGTCACTGCGGGTGCGGGTTGTTTGTCATTCGAAGGCAAAGTCCATTGAAGTCCTGCAGCTTTCACCGGCTGCCCGTGGCTTAATATACATCCCAACTGTAAAAGCAAGTTCTCATAGTAACGCCATGATTAACCCCTAAATCCATGATTCCAATCGTATCAAAGCAATGTCGTAATCTCTTCACACACAGCCACGTCCTTAGTTGCGCTCGCCACGGAGGCGGCGGGCAAGCTGAATGTCCTTGGGCTGGATGGTGACACGCTTGGCGTGGATGGCGCACAAGTTGGTGTCCTCGAAGAGGGAGACGAGGTAAGACTCGACAGACTCCTGAAGAGCGCCGATGGCGGAAGACTGGAAGCGGAGATCGCTCTTGAAGTCCTGTGCGATTTCGCGAACCTGTTGTCTGTTAGCGTCGTGATAATGATGTTTATATGTGCGATGTGTGCTTACCAGGCGCTGGAAGGGGAGCTTGCGGATCAGGAGCTCGGTGGACTTCTGGTAGCGGCGAATCTCACGGAGAGCGACGGTACCAGGCTTATAGCGGTGAGGCTTCTTGACGCCACCGGTGGAGGGGGCGCTCTTGCGGGCAGCCTTGGAGGCGAGCTGCTTGCGAGGAGCCTTGCCACCAGTGGACTTGCGAGCGGTCTGCTTGGTGCGAGCCATTGTAGATGATGTTGAGAGATGAAGAAGTTTGTGGGGTGTTGCTCAACAAGTGGATGTCTGATGCAGGAGGAAAAAGCCGGGAGCCTGGGAGGCGGGGGGCGCCTTTTAATACCTTTGGCTAGCTGGCCACAACTGGGGCGGCTGATCTGGGCCAACGCGGTGTGGGGACCGTGCGCGACTGATCGAATTAAATAATTGGGTGCTCGAAAAATGCACTCTCTGCGTGCCTAAAACAAATAAGGGAGCCAAGCAAATGTGGGTAAGGTGCTGCCTATTGAAAAAATTGAGAAAATTGAAAAAAAAAAAAAAAAAAAAAACAGCGCTTTCTTAATTAGGAAAGGACTGGCGTCATTCAAAACATGCGTCACAGGCTATTTGCTGTAATGTGAAGGGACTTAGGATAGTTACCTGATATCATTCCTCCTATGGCAGATGGGGTCATGGATCTCGGACTTTACGTCTGTATCGTGCTTGCTGTGGCTGTCCATCCGGCTGATTTTTTATGCTTTTGGCCGTTGCGTAGGTTAACCAGGCTCCTGTTTGGTTAGATAGTGCGTCCGTCGTTGGTTCTTGGCATGGCTGCATTTGCCCCCCCCCCCCCCCATCCCGCAAGACAATTTGACTACCATCATGTTGCTAGGTACGACATGGTGTTCTACATGTGCTCTCTCGCCTCCCTATTGGTGAGCTACCTTACTTGAAGCCAAAATAGTAGTTGCGACACTGCTAGGCGCCTATGTAGCTGCTCACAGTAAATCCACGAGTGCCTTCTATTGTTTGATGCTGCCTACCCTGTGGTTGACGACAGTACATATGTTGCCACTGCTTCCCGCGTGAAACCCGCCATGTTTGGATATTTAGGTGCGTGATCGCGTAGTTGTTTATACCGCTATTTCTCATCGTGCTCAGTCTCGTTGGTTATGGTCTGGCGAGGAACGATGAGTGGCAGAGGATATTGTTCGGTGGAAGAGACGCAAACTACCAACGACAGCTCTTTCACATATGTACGCTGAAATGCTAACGTACTAGGTACTAATGGGTAGGGCAGTGGGGTACAAGGTCATGGACGAGAGCGGTAACTCAACGGGCAGCTGCCAAGGCCAAGGTAGGTACCAAGACACAGGAAATACTAACATACAAGGCCATTACAATACTAATTGGCGTAGACCTCAACAACATTAATCATGAAGCCAACGAAGCACGAAGCGAGATCGATCAAACTGGCGCCGCTGAGCTGGCCCTCCCTTGGGCAAAGCGAGAAAGCAGGCCAAAGACGGGCGCGACTACTTCACGAGAGGCGGGCTATTGGCAGACAGGTATCCAATCAAATAAATGCAAAATAGTCACAGATCCACCGTGGCTCATTTTCCAGTGCTGCATTTTTTCTTGTTTATTTTCTGACGGCTGATGCGGCGTCCGCCCCTCTCCCGCACAGCGCCCCTGTGTCGACGCGTTTTATCGTCTAAAAGTGGCTAGTCAGAGTTCTGCACCCCAACTGATCTGTGATCTGGCCCACCTGTACTTAAGCCGCCTGGCTGCCACCCTTCTGCCTCCCTCACGTCTTTGATCAAACCTGCTACTTAGCGCAATTTATCTTCCCATTCATATACACATTTCCATCCACACCAACTATCACAATGACTGGACGTGAGTTACAAATCTACCCCTCCCACAGCGCAAAGTCTGTACCACGCGTTCTACGTGCCGAACGCAGTCGTCCGCTCACCCAACAAACATGAATGAATAATCACACTAACATCATCACAGGCGGCAAGGGCGGCAAGGGTCTCGGCAAGGGCGGCGCCAAGCGTCACCGCAAGATTCTTCGTGACAACATCCAGGGTATCACCAAGCCCGCCATCAGACGTCTCGCTCGTCGTGGTGGTGTCAAGCGTATCTCCGCCATGATCTACGAAGAGACGCGCAATGTCCTCAAGACCTTCCTCGAGGGCGTCATCCGCGACGCTGTCACATACACCGAGCATGCCAAGCGCAAGACTGTCACATCCCTTGACGTCGTCTACGCGCTCAAGCGCCAAGGCCGCACCCTTTACGGCTTCGGTGGTTAAACACGCGACTGTTATTTCCTTTGCAAAGTTTGGTCCATGTGCGGCATATCACGCATGTGTGGTGTTTCATGATTACGGAATTGGTTCATGCTTTTGGGTGTTCTGTACCATAGGGGAAACGGTGGTTTACATTTCGGGGTAATGGGAAACAAGCCCGAGAGGCAACTTTTGATCTGCACAAACCGTCCATCGTAGCCATGTGCCTCATGTTAGTATGTAGCTTGCTCGTAATGATTCGCAAAGCGTGCGCCCGAGGAGTAAAGACTAATACCAATTTGGCAGCTCCGTGTGTACGAAAAAGACTTGGACGGCGCGTGGAAGTGATGTATGCAAAAGGCGCGAGGTGGTTGGCTGTCACAAACGGCGACCCGCAAACACGTCAACGGGATATACATTAGTATGGTAACTATCTGCTGGAAGTAATTCTGCAATGAGTTAACGTTGGGTTAACGGAAGGCAAAACAGAGTAACCGAGTAGCAGCTCTGTGTGTCTAAACCTCTCCAAGCCCATCCATGCCTACCCATGAATATCACAGTGGCGTGGTGCACAGTACAAAAAACGAGAGCAGAGGATTAGCAATTCTTTAACCGGGGAGAGGCGGGCGCTCTGCGAGTGCGAAGCCGGCACAGGTACAGGTAGGTACCTTAGAGGTTTGTAGGTAGTGTACTTACCCATGTGAGCGCCGAAGGTAACTACAGGTACCTTAGTACCTACCTACCTAGGTAGGTACTAACCTACTAAGGTACTAAGGTAGCAAGGTACCTAGGTACAGGTAGGTAGGTAAGGTACTACGGCCATGACCCGCGTCAAGCCGCTGACGCGGAGAACAAGGTAAGAAGAACATAGGTATCTATTTAGAGTGCCGGATTGTGAGAGCGCATAGGGAAACAGCGTCACGGCAGCCGAGGATACGAAGTGCACGTCGTCTGAGTTTTCAACGTGCATGACCATGGTACCGAAATGCCCCAAATGCATCGACAGCACAGTGGCCTGCAAATGGCGAACCGCGCTGTAAAACTGTGGCTGAGCACAGCCCTGCAGGGATTCTCATTGGTCACTGACGCTCCATCCGAAACACGGCGATTGCAGGACCCGGCAAAACCGAGATCTGCTGCTTTCTGGAACTGACTACGTTACTCTAGAACAAGACAGAAAAAAAAACCACACATTGTGCAGAATTACGACAGCATTAGCCGATGTGTGGACAAGGCTTACAAAGGTCTAGATGCCTCTCGGATCTGCAACCAGAGTGTGCGAAATGACTGCCTTTGGCCTTTGACATGCTACGCGACAGCAGCACACGGCAAGGGTCCGTAGCTAGACAGAATAATTCCAGAGTTAGTCACATGAAAGTGTCATGTGATTATTTTTTTGTCATTCTAGCTGAGGCGTGTGGCTTAGATATCTTGGCAGTGTAACTTGGAACTTTCCAGCCTTTGTGGCTGATAAATTTTTTCCCCAAGGCCTGCCCGGCTGGATTTGGCACTAGTGACATGCAGACAAGAAAGATACTTGCCGACCAATTTACTGACGAGAGGGAGGAGCCGGAGACGAGCGAGCGCAACTGGGTTCTGGATTTCCTGCGCAAGCTGCAACTTTACATGCTTTTGCATTTGCTGACAAAAGTTGCCGGTGTGCGTGTAGAATGCAAAAGTCTGTCATAAGTACGGCATACCCCCGGATATAGAGAGAGATTAGTACCTACCAAGGTAGGTAGTCACTGAAAAAAAGTTGTGTTCTAGGAGCGACTAGCCATAACCTCCGGAGGTGTAACTCATCGCATGTTCCGAGTGTAAAGAAACCGATTCCCGGTGTTAGGACTTTTGGAAACCGGCTTGGTCGGTATTATGCTGTGCCGGGAACGACAAAAAGTAGTTACGACGGCCGCGTTCCCTTCGGGCGAACTCGATCTCATCGACGGGGCTTCGCTCAATTACACATCAGCGCAACCTGGATTACACACCACACTCCACACACCCCTCACACCCCTCCGCCCACCCTCCCGCTGTTTTTTTTTTTTTTGGAAAGTGGGCCCGCCCAGCACGGCCATGCCGGGTATTTTCCTACTTACCTACGTATGCTCTTGCATCTCTATAAAAGAGTCATGGCTGCTACGAATTCGCCACCACGCCCCTGCCTCCACGCTTTCATCTACAACACCATGACATCGCCGTCTACCACTACAGATTACATCCCAAACTCGCAAAGGAACGCACCGTACCTCAACCTTTCACAACAGTACCTCGCCACCTTGCAAGCCGAACCAAACTCGCTGGCTCAAGATCTCGACTACGACAACTGGGCCACGACACAGTTCTCACCCGCAGCGCTTGATTCTGCACTCCGCGATTTCAACAACTATTCACCCATGCAATCCGACTCAACAGGCGCGATCCCCCAGTTTACGCCCAACCTGGGCCGGCGTTCGCACCAGAGAGAATCCTCGTTGTCGTCTCTGGGCTCAGTTGGACCGGCATCGCCTTTTACACAGACTGTTTCCAACCCACGAATCGCCATCAGTGATTCGACGGCGGAGCCGTTCTGCGAAATGTACAGCAACGATACAAATGTTCACAACTCGGCAGCCTACCATCAGTTCGCCAAGCCCATGGAAACCTTCTCTGGATATCAGCCACTTGATGCTGCCAGTCCTGACATGGCCTATCCTGCTGCGCTGCCGGGGCACATAAATCGCCCTCGGTTTGATCGTTCACTGATGCCAGCTGCCGAATTCAGCCATGTGCTTGGCCGCTCTCACCCAGCTTCTGTTGCTAGTTCCATCGCTGGAGACTCGCCGTCTACGCCCAACATGGGCGACATCGACCACGTTGACCGCAGGAGAGGTATGCGCGTGACAGACCCCACCAAATCTGACAAGAACTCACAATTTTGGTATGCAGCGGCCTACGGAAACATCCCTAAGCTTGATCGCACCATGACGGATATATATGGTGACGAGCTTTACAATCCGAGCTTCGCCATCACGTCATCATCACCTGCGCACCCTGCGAACGCTGGTACGACGAACAACCAGTTGTTCAGCCAGCGTCTAAACGCCGCGAATAGCCAGCACCTTAACGCCGCCCATTCGCCGGCTTCCACAGCCTCTCGCGGTCTCTCCCCATTCCAAGTTACCTCGCCGTATGCTCCACCCCAGCTGCAGGAATTCGGCACGCCATTTGGAAACGCGCAAAAGATGGGACACGGCGGCAACTCGGGTGTTATGAGCACGCACGCAGGTGGCGGTATCGAGCCAGAGACTCCAAAAACCATATCGCCTCAGGACGCTATGATAGAGTTCACTGCTGTTGACGGTGAACCCAGCTTCTCTCTATTCCCTGAGGGCTCAAACAGCTTCGACTTCGACGCCTATAGCAAAACCATGACGCAAGATGCCGACGCCAGCCATGTCCAGCTCCCATCGGCGCTAGAAACGCAAGGTAGCCAAAGGCACTACAGCGATATTCCAGCCGAGAATAGGATACCACAACAGTACCCTTTCGTTTCACGTGCGCGGGACATCAACGAAATCACGCCACCTCCAAGACTGGGATCATCTGGAAGCAGCACCTCCGATTCGAAGACGGCTGCCAGCGACAACCGGCCATCTCGGGTCGGCGCGGACAGCGGTACCTACACATGCACGTATCACGGCTGTACTCTACGGTTCGATACACCTGTACAGCTCCAGAAGCACAAGCGTGAGGGACACCGTCAGTCGCAGAATGTTGGTGGTTTTAGACCACAGGACAACACCATGGCGGCCCCCGCGCTAAACAGCCAGGCTGGCCCGCACCGCTGCGATCGCATCAATCCCAGCACTGGCAAGCCGTGCAATACCATTTTCTCCCGGCCATACGATTTGACGCGCCATGAGGACACCATACACAACGAGCGGAAACACAAAGTCCAGTGCGATCTTTGCACGGTTGAGAAGACATTCAGCCGGGCCGACGCACTCACCAGGCATTACCGTGTGTGCCATCCTGAGGCAGAGCTTCCAGGAAAACATCGCAGACGAATGGTCTGATGACGATGATGGCGCGCAGCCTGCTTGCGAACCTGGTTCCTTGAGAGCGGATGCGGAGGGGGGGCGTGTGTGTCACTCTGAACCCTTTGTCGGGCTGTGGGTCTAGCCTGCACACGGGCTGGGCCATCGAGCCAATTAGAGCAAAGCATATGGGGCTCCCGGCCCTGCCTGGCTGCAGGGTCCTTGCAGATCCAGACCGCTGACGTCACTCTCTCGTCAAGTCATTGGTGGGCTGACATCACCACAGCGCAAGTCATTTGCATTCGGCCACTTGAAATCAAGCCGTCGCGTCTGCGTTCCAGTACTGGCATCATCGTGCAGCGCCAGACTTTACAGCCCCTCTCCCAGTCAGGATTTATCACATCTTCGTATGCGACAAGCAAGGGAGGGCGAGAAGCAGATCACACGTTGACCCTGTTTTCGGTCTCGCCTTTCCAGTTTTCATGCATCATCGACTGCAAAATTATAATCAAGTTATGTCATAAGAAAACTTGCACCGATTTCCTTCTTATCCCGTTCCTTTTACTTTGTTTTTAATTGGGGTATACATTAGAGTTGAGGTCATCATTCAGCGGAGTTTCTTGTACAACACCAAAAACAACCAATTTGTCTTGTCGCGCTTTGTTTCGACCGCCTTTTTTTACGTCATACACTGAGCGGAGTTCTGCACTGCAAATTTGGGTATGGGTCGCATAAAAACCTTTGAGTTTGGGCTATTGTTTTCGGCGAGGCGCAGATGGAAATTGGGATAGATTTTGAGACTTTATTTTTAGCTAGACAGACGAAAACACGAGGTAATGAAGGGCCATGCACCGCCATGGTCGATAATTGAACAGCGAATTCCATCGACTTGGTCCTGTACTATTTGTGATATGGCATCTTGTCTACTCTGCGCAATATGATGTCTAGGAAATGAACTGTTACTTACTATCCCCCAGAACGAGCTGCCTGGCGTCAGCGTAAAGAGGGCAGATGCCCGTCCAAAGTTGAAACTAATTCTGGAATTAGCCACTTCACATATACGTGAGCGAAACGTGACTATTTGACTTACCTGGTACCACCCTTGAGACGCAAGAACTTCGAGTCCAGGAATAGTAGGCCAGCCAGCGCTTTCAGCAATCTTCACCGCTGGAGTCGCACGAGGCTTGTACGCCATATCCAAGAGGATATGTTGTGTTGAGACCGTGGGAGCTGAGTTTACGACGGCACTAATGACTTTCTCGGTCATAGGGTCGATAGGCTTGTCGCCGGGAATCGTGCTCACGACCACGTTGGGCGGCGTTGCAATTGTGGTAACGTCAGTGACTGCCTGCAAGTTGTAGTCGTCGGGAAAATCGGCAATCATGGCCGCAACATTTTTGGCGGTGCGACCGACCACGTAGATGCGGCTGAACCCAAGGGAATTCAAAGCAAACACTGCAGCCCTCGTAGTCCCTCCTGACCCGATGACCATGGCAGCGGAGTCACTAGCGATATCTCCAAGCCCTCCGTTGCGGAGGGCGTATACAATTCCTCTCCAGTCTGTATTATCTCCGAGGAGCCGTTGTGTGCCACCATCTCGGCTGCCTGATAGCGGTATGACCGTGTTAACGGCCCCGATTGCACGTGCCGCTTCCGTGAGCTCGTCCATTTGGTCGATGACATCGAGCTTGAGAGGGATGGTTACTGACGCACCACCAAAACTGGGATCCCGCAGAGTAGCTTTCACATCCGCCACGTTGTCTGTTTCCAACAGCTGGTAGTGGTGTGGGAGGCCACATAGGCCAAACAAGCCGTTATGGAGTGCCGGTGATCGCGACTGAGAAATGGGCTTTCCAAAGAGATGAAACTTGCGGGATTCCAATTGTCCGACAAGTGCAAGAGCTTGGCGTATCTCCGCAGCACTCAGCTGGCCGGGGGCTGCCTTGAATGGCAATGCTGGATGTGATACAGGCGTCAAGAATCCGTTCAGGATGCGACTGAGTTGGCCAGCCGTCCCCATGTTGATCGCGATAACAGGCGGAGCTTCATCGGAGGCCATTCTGGATTTGAATCGAAGCAGATCGAAGTTGTCATCGACTTTCTGCGCCACACCGACGAGTTTAATAATGTCGCCATATTGAAGAGCACGATTGTAGTGTGTAATCCAAGAAGCGTTCTTCCATGAGAGCGTGCCGTGTGGGTCATGATGGGAAGCAATCAGCTTCGTATGACCTCGCGCGGAGCTGACGGATTCTAGTATCTCGTCCGGTGTCGTTATTTCCACATCAAGATATTCCGAACCAAGTTGCAAACCAAGATGATAGAGCGCTAACAGAGCTTCGGTGGCATCATCAGGGAACGATCCACCTTGCGACACGCTGCGCACCGTGAAGATGATGGGCAGGTCAGTGTTCTGTCGGAGAATTGAGACTTGCTCTGTGACAAAATCCAGATCCTGACTCCTCAGGAGATCTACGCGCAGCTCAACAGCATCAGAGCCAACGACTGCCATTGGTAGTTTCTCGGTAGCGGTAGACAAGTCTGCGAGCGTTAGAGAAACAAAGAAGCTCTGTTCCTTTTTGCGCAGCTGAGGAAGCTGTTTGTCTTTGCCGCAAACGGTTGATATAAAGCGGGAAAAATCGGTCGGAATGTTGCTTTTGCTAGTGGGCTCATTGGTGTGCATGCTGTAGTACCGGAAGTTGCTGCATTGCTCGTACCAATGCTTGCGGCGGTTATACACATCTCTCATCTCCGAGGTGTATGCAGGGCGTGTCTTGTCCCTCTGCAGGTACTGCATGACATGATCGATATTGCGCTGGATCAAAATCACCTTACCTCCGCTGCTAGTGTAGGCTTGGAGAATAGCCCTCGCATCAGCAGTTTCGACGATTCCACCGCCGCAAGAAAATACATAGCCTACTGGCTGCTTTTCCGTGACGTCTTTGAGCAACTGAAGCTCCTGCTGGCGAAACCCATCCCAACCGTGCTCCCCGATTATCTGTGGGATCGACTGACCGGAGCGACGCTCGAGCTCCTGGTCAAGGTCAATCGATTTCCAGCCGAGGCTCTTCGCAATCCAGTTACCAGCGGTTGTTTTGCCGGCACCGCGCATGCCAATGAGAAAGATGGACCGATCATCTTGACCCGCGACCGCCGGAGTTTCCTCTTCCTCCGCTTTGCACTTGTCCGTGCCATCCAGGCGGACTTTGAATGACTGCGACATAGTATCCCACCAACCGGGCCAGGTTTTGCCAACGCAATCCTGCTGAGTGATGACAGCACCGCCGGGCGTTGCAACAGACAAGACGCTCAGGCTCATGGCAACCCGGTGGTCATCATAGCAGAAAACGCCCTGGCCGGGTGACTCGAGATTGTGCGGGGCAATTCCAAAGATCTCAATGCCATCATCAAGTTCCGCACATTGGACACCAAATTTGGCGAGTTGTATTCTCATGGCAGCAATACGGTTGCACTCCTTGACTCGTTGATTTGCAATGCCTGTGATTTGTGTTTTACCGCCAGCAACAGCAGCCAGGACCGAGGCAGTTAAGAAAGCATCGGTCATGGGTTCCATGTCCACGTGTGGTAGAGGCTTCAGAGCTCCAGCCTTCGGTCCTGTGACGGTGGTGGAAGTCGCCGTCTGCTTGACGGTGCAGCCCATGGGACGGAGGACGTCCACAGCGAAACGTGCGTCCCCCTGAAGCGATGTTGAGCCGATGTTGGGGACCGTACAGGTGGTCCCCGTAATAGCTGCCATGGCCAGAGGGTACGTCGCCGAGCTTGCGTCGCCCTCAATTACGTACTCTGTGGGGTTCTGGTACGTGCCCTGTGGGATGTGGTACGTGTGTGGTTCGGTTGTCGACGCCGTCACGGAAACGCCAAACGCCCCCATCATTGCGATTGTCAGCTCGATGTACAACTGCGAGATGGGCTTGCCACCAACGAGCTTCAGGGTTACAGGGTTCTTTGCGTATGGGGCTGCCATAAGGATGGAAGAAACGTATTGAGACGATATTGTAGCGGCGAGTTTGATGGTACCGCCCTCGAAGCCTCCAGATGAGCCGATCCTCAGGGGTAAGCTCTTCTCTTGTTCCAGGTAGTCAATAGATACGCCGTTCAGCCTTAGTGCATCCACGAGCGGACCAATGGGGCGCACTTTCATGTGCGAGTTGCCTGTAAGGACAACGGACTTGACGGCATCGGTGGGCAAGCACAGAGCAGCGACAGTGGTCAGAAAACGAGAAGCAGTTCCGGCATTCCCGATGTACAGCTCTTGGCTACTTGCGCTCAGCTTGCCGGCGTTACCATTGACAACAAGAATTTCACCTCCAGCCTCCCACGAGTATGAGGCACCGCGAAGCTTGGCAATGGCGGCAAGCATATAGCCGGTGTCGTCAGAATGTAAGAGATTCTTGATTTTGCAGGGTCCCGACCCGAGCGCGGCAAGGATTAGCGCTCTGTTGGAGATGCTCTTGGAGCCTGGTGGGCTCACGGTGATACTGAGGTCGGAAGGTACTGTGGGTGAAACAATGACAGCTGGCGAAAGAATCGTTCTGATACTTTGATCGTCCACAACACTCGCCTTTGGCTCGTATGTCTTGCCGATGGCCGAAAGGAGCACAATCTTCTTTTTCATACCGTCATTCTTCTTATCGACGGCCATTTTCTGAAGAATCACATCGACAGGACAGGGTCTGCCAGCGGTTAAGCGCTGGACGCGCTTATCCTGAAGCGAAACAGGCAAGCCGTAGGCTGCAATGCACTTGACCAGCCTAGCGACTGCCTCTGGGCGCAGAACACCGAGGTAGCGAGCCAGCTCCGCTTCCTTAACCATGCCGATAGCGACGGCTTCTCCATGGAGTAGTTGCGGTGTGAGGATGGCCTCAATTCCGTGGCCGATGGAGTGACCGAAGTTGAGAAGATTGCGCAGGCCACCCTCGCGCTCATCGCTGGAGACGACCTCGGCCTTGACGCCAGCGGAGCCCACCACGATGCGCTTCAGCGTGTCCTTGATTGGCGTAAGACGGTCCGTCGCCCGGGAGCGAACGCATGCCAGGATCTTAGAGGCAGACGTTTCCAAGAACTCGAATTCAGTCTCGTTCCAAATGGCGGCCGTCTTGACTACCTCAGCCATGCCGTTGATGAACTCACGGACGGGCAAGGTCTCCAGGAACTGCAGATCAATGTAAATTCGGCGCGGTTGCCAGAAAGCACCGACCAAGTTCTTGCCCATGGGGGTGTCGATGGCCGTCTTCCCACCAATGGAGGAGTCGACCATGGCAAGCAGCGTAGTCGGGACCTGCACGAAGCGGACGCCGCGCATGAATGTGGCGGCAACATAGCCTATCATGTCACCAATTACGCCGCCTCCGAGGGCAATTATGACAGTGTCGCGCGTGCATCGCTGCGAGAGCATCCAGTCTTCAACGTCTCCTTTTGTCTCTCTGTTCTTGGAAGCTTCGCCTGGCGGAATCGTGTACGTGACAAGGCGGGTGCTGTGACCTTTGGCAATGGAGTCGAAGCTCGCTCGAAATCGTGGCACATAGACGTCGTGCAGGTTGGTGTCGGTGATGAGGACGTAGGTGGACGAGGCGACATTTTTCAAAAGATCCTGCACGATGTAGTCTGCCCAGAGTCCATTGTCGACCACTATACTAGGCTGGCCTAGAATGGGGATGGTGACGGGAGACGCCGATGCCGATTCGGCCATTTTGCGCGGTTGTGATGCGGAAAAAAAGCCGTTTAGAGAGCTGCCATACAGAGATGCAGAGCTGGGAGGAAAGTTTGCGAAGAGGTATAGGTGATTTACAGCGGTATCCCGCAATGTGACTAACCTCGTGCTGGCTGTGGCAGAGAAGTCTGCCGGTATCGGTTAGGTTTCATGAGTGGAGACACAGTGTGGCCACCTCAGGGCTGACCTGCAAAGTAGGCCAAAATTATTGCAAAAGCTAGTTTTGGATGAATATTTCAGGGTGCGGGTATCTGTATTGATATTTCTTCAAAACGAGTTGCACACTTCTTCTCATCCTAAAATGTTAAGGGGAAGCAGTTTTGAGCGCTCTCGCTCAACGGCCTCACACGGTACTCAAGTAGAAAGTGCCTTTGGCGACTGGGGCCGCACACTCTTTCTTCTCTTTACGAATATCAATCTGTAAGTAACAAGTTACACAGCATGGAATAGTTGGTTATCGGCACGACTTGGAACAAACCCTTGGAAGAAAACTGCATGCCACGCTTGTAGGTATCTGACTCGGGTACTAGGCACCTACAGCATGTACTCAGGCACCTAGGTAGCGTTCAGAAGAGGTATCTAGGTACGGAGTACGGAGTACACAGAAACTACTAATAGTACCACTAGTTAATAGTTCCAACCCAATCGAATGTTCAGTGGAGACGCGACCAGGACCACCCTGGTCGCAAGAAAAGAGGCAGGAGGTAGGTACTTGTGGTCTCTGGAGCGCAAGTACCTCTTTGAGCAGCACCTCCTTTCCACTAACATTACCCGCCTCGGGCACGCGTCTCAAATCACAATGAGCTGTGATGGCCCTTTGTTAGCAACTTTGCACACACAGCGGGATAGCAATACGTACCTCGATCAACTTCTCAGTCAGTTCGAAGCATTCGACCCTGTTCTCCTCTGCCATCCCCTGGAACGAGGCTTTCCACAAGCCCCGAAAGCCCATCTCCTCCAACGCCTCCTCAAGCGACTCCATAGACCCCGTTGCACTGGCATACTCCCTCTCCGAGGTCAGTGTTCGCACAAGCGTGTGTGCTGCCTCCAATGCTGCAGAATCCTGCCCGTGCATGAGTACGTCGTTGAGAATGGCCGGCATCGCGCCGCAGCTAGTCATCATTAGCATGCCAATAAAAGAAAGGTGCCAGATATGGGCCACTCACAGGTAGGCAAACACGGTTCGTCTCGACAGCGCCAGTTCATTGAGCCACAGAAGCGTTCTTGCCTGTACGGCGTCCTCTAGATACTGGAAATCCACCAGCTCAATCGCGGATATAAGAAGCAAGTCTCGGTCCTCCATGACGTCGGCGTGGCGGCGCCGGCTGCCCTCCAGCATGCCGCTGATCCCATCCGGGTTGATGCCCGCTAGCCACATGTTATCGCGGAAATTGTCCTGGTCGACGCACCGGGCAAGCATGAGCGCCAGGTAGGGCGAGTCAACCATCGCGTGCACGAGCTTCGCCGACAGCTGCGACGCCGGCGCCGTCATTTCCAGGAACGACCAGAGCACTCGCACGGCGGCCAGCCGGGTCGTATTGTCCGTTAGGCCACGGACCAAGCAGGCACATACAGCAAAGTGGAAGTTGTCCTCGTCGAAATGGATGCCGTAAGCCTCATCCAGCGGCTCTACGGCCTCGTCCAGTTGGCTGCGACTGTGAAGCAGCATCGGAATCATCTTGTCGCCGCGGACACCGCCAATGTTGCCAATGTTGATCAGCAACGCCTCCAGGAACTGCGCCGTGCAGTTGAAGAGGTTCCCTGGCACGAGTCGGATAAGGGACATGGCCAGCCAGAACAGCTGCAGCCCGTACCGTGACGCAGACGGAAGGTTGGCCATCATCCGAGACAAGCAGGTGATGATGGACGTGAGCATCTCGCTGTGGCCATCCTCGCCAAACTGGCTTACGCTGTTGCGCAGCGCGACCAGAACCTGGTAAAGCAGGTCATCGTCAACCTCCTCCTTGGCCAGGTAGCCCATGACGGCAAAGGCCCGAGGCTGCACTGCAGGGTTGTTTTGAAACGCGGTGCTCGCCACCAGGCTCATCCAGCGCGACCGCCAGGCGTTGGCCGTGTCTACCGACGGCGCTGCCACGGTGCATATGTCGAATAGGATGGCCACAAGATTTTCCAGTGCCGGCAGCGTAGACCCCTGGTCTCCAGCGAGTGAAACCGAGGCCGCGTCCCGCCTGCCGGAAGACGGCGAGGAGAAGATACCGCTGCGGCGCTCCGAGAGCACATCCAGCGATGCCCGTAGCTTGGTGAACTTGGACTCGTCCAGGATAAAGGACGTACAGACGGCGTGGACCGTGTTGGTGAGCAGTCTGTGCACCTGTACCCTGACGCTGGCGCTCCCCGTGTTCACTAGCATGGTGACGATGTGGAATATCTCGGGAAGAAAGAGCTGGGACTGCACGCCACTGCCGAAAGATAGCGAGGTACACATCTGTAGTATGACGCAGATTTCCGGCCACACAGCGTTATCAGGCAGGTTCTTCGTCGGCCGCAGCGAGGAGCGGTTCAGCGCCTTTCGTAGCCTTGACAGGAACCGCGCACGCAGTGTCACTGTTCCGATGTTGGCGATCGTAGACGCCATGGTTTCAATGAGTTCCTGCTGCGTGCCAAACCCGATTGCCATCTTCATCACTTCCTCGAGGAAGATGTCAAGCAGGACTTCATCCTGGCTAAGTGAAGGCCACACAAATTGCTCCAGCGCATAGCTCAGCGACTGGTCGAGCGCGATGAGGTCAATAAACTTGCGAAAGATGGCTGCTACTTTTTCTTTACCTTTCTCGCCGTCCACCTCGCCTGTTAGCACATCTCTTCGTAGTCCAGACAGCCAAGGTGCCATGTACGCTAGGCTCAGTGGTTTTTGTTCTTCCGTAAAGGTTTCCCAGCTCTCCATGAACTCTGATAGGAAGTCACAAGTGAGCTGGGGCTCTGAAGCAGCAAGCTCCCGGCTGATGTTGACAATAAAGCGTGTGGGGTCTATGGGAATGGAGAGGTCTGAATTCGTGGTCAGCATGGTAAACCGTACTTGCTTCGTTTCCCAATCCTCGGACCGTACCTCGTGAGCAAACAAGCCGCGTGGCCGTACGAAATTTAAACGTGATGCACAGCGCACCAAGCAGGTTGTAGGAAGCCAACCGAAGCTGGTGGTCGAGGCTTGACAGATTCATGAAGGCAAGATTCAACAGCGTACCAGGAACATCTTGCGGCCGTAGCAGCCGCTCCACCGGCTTGTGCATCCGATTGTCCTTGCTATTCTTGGCCTTGGCGCTCCTGATGGCTTGGAGGATGGTCGCCTTCTGAGGACTTGTGAAACACATGACGATGCGTCCGCCGTCGGCACGCAGCCCAAAAGAAGACCCATCATCGTTAGATATCGCCGTTGCCGCTTCATCGATATCACTAAGGCGGAATATGTCGTTGATTGTTGTGCCAAGCCGCATGCTAGAGAATATTTCCTGGGGCTTGCTTGTCGTCACCTGTACATGATGGCTGCCCACTTTGATGATGACTTCCACCTTGCCTTTCGATTTAGACAAGCGTGTGACATTGTTGTAAATGAACCGTACGTCGGAGACGATTGCGGAGTGCTCTTTGGGAACCTGCAGCGAGCTGATTATGAAATGAGGCCGCATGTTATCCATCCCGCCGGGCAGCAGATATTTAACGTTGTTCGGGTGGAAAGCGCTGAATTCATTCTTGGTCACGATCCGCAATAGTCGCCGGAAGCAGCGCCTAGAAAGCCAGTTAGCCCAGTCCAGACTCCGGCCTCATCGCGTTGCGCTGCATACTTGAAGGCACTGTTCATGTTGTAGATGTAGATCCGAGCAAGATTCTGCGACACCTCGATGGGCATGAGGAGATCGAGCATTTTAAAGAATTCGTCTTTGGGATCGTTCTTGCCGCTATAACAAGTCGCATCGATGAGAATGGCGAAAGGCTCATGCCATAGCCTGCTTGCAATCTGCCTCGTGTTAGTTAACAATCACATGCACAAGGCATGGCCGCTAGCAAGGCGTAGCCCATTGACCTCACCTTTAGGAAGCAGTGCAGCAGTGTCTCGTGGTCAATGCCCTCCGTCTCGCTGTAGCGGAGGATGATAAGTATTGTTGATAACCCATCCTGGGTAGAGGTCAGCGACCCTTCACGCCCGAGATTCCGATAATATCTACTTGCCTGTGTGATGCCGCCGTCATATATAGTACGCGATGTTAAAAATGACTCTGTGCTGCGGAAGGCATTTCGTAGCATGAAGTTCTGGAAGCGCGAATACAGCGTTGGTCCATTCGGGGCAATTTGCGGCCTATTCCAGGATATCGCGAGCGGAGGGGGGCCTAGGTTTGTGATGAGATTGCGGAGAGGCTCAAAAACAGGCGAGTGGCTGCGTGGTGAGCTGTCTTGGAGGCGGAGATACTCCCGGCGCTCCCTAGCAACCAAGGTTTGGCGCAGGTGATCCCAGTGGTCATACAGAAAACGATGGAAGGACACACAGGAGCCAAAGTCGATCGTCTCTTTAATGACAGTCGTTTCTAGCTCGGCTGGGGGCACCTGTTACGGTTGAGTCAGCATAGAGCAGACATGAATGGGTGAGGGTGGTTGGTTGGTTGGTTGGTTGCTCACAGATATGGTGCGAAGAAAGCCAGTCACGACAGAAATATTCACCACAAGGAACCGATTCAGGGGGAACATGTATGGCTCTTTGGTGCCAAACAAAACGTTATTGGCGAGGTTCTGAATGACCTTGGCGATAAGTAACAGCCCCCGGCGAAGTTCCTTTGGCGGCGGCTTGTCGACGAGGCCTTCTGCTTCCGGTGCCACTATCGCAGGGCAGAAGAAGCGCAGGAAAACAAACGCTCCGACGGCTGTATACTTGGCATCCGGAAACCTGTGTTCGACAGCATCATGAATCTGTACGCGCGTAAGCAAGCATGCTGGGGAAACACACCGACACATTTCTGATCAACGTACAATACTGCAAATCTTGCGAAAAGAGGGGGGGATACTCGGAGCTGAGGCGCAAATATCGTCCATGAACACTTTCGCTACGATTTGGAGCTGTGCGGCGTTCTTCTTGAGCTCTTCCGCGGAAGAAACCCTGGCTGGATCGAGCTCCAGGTCCAGTTCCTGCGAGGACATCATGAGTCTATCGAGGATCTTATGCAGGGTGCCCTGCAGATACTGATTTCCTCTCCATTTTGCATACAGCGACAGCATCTTGGTCGCCACACAACTCCTCCGCAGGATTTCGGTGGCGTGTTCTAGTAATGTTAGCAACAGAGCGAAACAAATTAGAAATATGTGCATTACCTGTCTGTTCTATTTCTTCCTTGATGAGGGCTTCTAAAAGCTCAAATGTGCGGCCTCTCTGTTCAAACACTATCAATAGACACACAGTGAGCTCGTCAATCTCTGTGCTGGGACAGATGGAGCTCATGGACACGGCCAGCGATAGGTCTTTCGTGAGAAGCTGTAAAGACCCGGTTAGCGGTGAATTGTATGGCAGGTGAGCACGATAGGCATACTCCAAGAAGCTCCTCATATCTCTCACTAACGGCAGAATCCGACAGATTACTGAATTCTGTTCCCTGCGTCAGGATGTTGTACAACACTTTGACGAATACGGTCCGGACTTCGACACTTTCATGATAGCCGTGAGAAAGCGAGTGCTTCAATCCGACGTCGATATTCGCACTGAGCAAATTCGACAGAATCGTAATTGCCATTTCGGAACTAGAAAGACCGTCAATTGGCTCAGAAGCGGCATCTGCCTCCCCAATACTAATGAGATCCAGGAATCGTTTAAAGTAGCGCTGAAACAGCTCTGATTTCTTCGCGCTCATGCCAGCATCTGACTGTATGTCCTGTGTCTGCAGTGGTAGTCTGAAGGTAAGGTCTGACAGTGCCTTGAGGCATGCTCTGGTGAGATCGTTTTGCATCCGTTCAAATTCATCCAGTCTGGAAGTTCCTCGGCTCGGCTCCAGAACAGGTCCGGGTGGACGTATCCAGCCAATGATGTATTCCAGCAACTGGTTGCGTATGAGGACGTCATCGCGAAGATTCAGGTGCTCTTTTCTGTGCATCACTGCTTCGGACAGTTGGCAGATACGTGTTTTAATGCGCAGCGATGTCGCCGTTTCGGCGTGCTCAGCAATGAACTTGGCGAAGCTGAGAGTAAGCAAGCCTAGATGCACAGATGACGCGGCTGCAAGCTCCTGAGGACTATGAAGCCGCTCTACTATGTCCTTCAAGAGTGACACAGCTTGCTCGGCAAAGATGATTTCACTATCCTGTGCACGTTCAGCATCCGGGGCAAAGGCACCCGTGAAAAAGGCCTCCACTTCAGACTCCAGAGCCTTGAATAGAGGCTGATATAAGCAGGACGGTACTTCGTGCGTGAATATGTCTCTCATGGTTTCTCGCACTTTGACGTTGGCACAGCCCATGAGCTGAATACCCAGGCGAAGATATCGCGCCAGAAGAGTCTCCTGGTCCTCGCCAGCGGGATAACGATCAATCCAGCGTAATGCGTTCAATGCGGGCTCTTCCAGGGTGAGAGTCTGCTGTGCGGTGCAAATTCCACCCATGGAGGCAAGGAAGCCGCCTAGATCTCGCCACTGCGAGAGCGTAACGGCCTCTGTATCATCTGCCGATGTCACTGACACTTTTCGACCTAGATATATCCAGGTATCAAATGCCGACTCCCACGCATGGATGATGCCCGCTGTGGGATATTGAATCCGGCGAAGAAGGCTTCTTGTCCTTTTTTGGAAGGCTACAAGGCCAGTCACCCGGAAAGTGGGAGAGGATATTTCCTGAAATGTATCGGCATTTCGCATGAAAGCTACGCGACAGCTCATGCGATCGGATTCGGAATGGCTATCCAACCATCGACACTCTTCCACAAAGATGCTGAGGCAAGACGCAGCGACCTCGCAGTCCTCGATGCCCGGAAGGCACAAAGATACTAAAAGTGCAGTTTCCAACTTGGATGTACTGGCGGCGCCCGAGTTCGAGATACCACCGGGCATATGCGAAAGTCCCTGTGATAACATTAGCAGCACGAAGGATGCAAGCAGGACCAGGTCGCCATACCGGAAGCTTTCGAAGGAGAGCAAAGCGATCTCTTAGATAACTATGAATCTCCGAAAGCGCAGATTGGTCGTTTTCATCGATAAGACGCTCGCCAAGCTTGAGTAAGATCTTCGAGCTGCTCATATTGTCAGCACTGTACTCAAGGGGCACTGCCGGGCTATTAAGTACCTTCTATTCCAAACGACCTTTCTTATTTGCAGCATGTCAGGTTCTTCTCTGCTGTCGAATTCATTGAGGAGAATTGGAAGATCCGCTTGTAGCCTTTCGATAACCTCGGCAGCCTGTTGGCGAACAGCAGGCTCGGCGGAGACGGTGCAAAGCAGGAGAGATTTGAAGAACATTGAATCCGATGTAGGCCCTGAGAACTCTCCGATAATAGGGGATTGATCTATGCTGAGAAACTTCAGAATACTGCAGATCATGTTTGTCTTGCCCCTTTCCTGGTCACGATGCTTTTCATCGTGATGAAGATGCGCTTCAGTCTACAGATTCATCAGCATGCTTTTCCATAGGTGTATGTGATATTCTCCGTACCTCTAACTGGATTCTCATCAAAGGTATAGAAATCTCAAAGAGATCTTTATACTTTTCCGGCTCAGGGAGCTGGGCAAAATAGCAACAGGCCTGGATCACGGCAAGTTTCGACCCATCTGGAGCAGAGGATGCTACACAGCCACCGTAAAGATTGTCCACGCAGCCGTCTAGATTTAAATGGGACAAGCTCACAAGCGCCGCAGTGATCATACTCTGGTCCCAGACTGGCAGAGCGGCCGCGGAGGCGAGGGAGGGACGGAATATGGCATCTCGCACTTCATCTTGCACGTCCATTGCGTAGCTAACAAGTGCCGAATCACTCTCGACGTCAAAATGCCGCGCAACTCGAAGAAGAGAGACAAGACAGTACCCTGCTTGTTCGTTTCCATTCCTGAGAGCCTTCCGCAGACCGTCGAGGAAGGAAACCTTCTTGATGACGCTGTGGCCTTTTGTTTCTCGCAGGTTGCTAGCCACTTCAAAGACATCAGGCATCAGAAACAGTAGGGTCGTTTGGAGGGGATATAGGTATACTCTCCGCCGCCCTGTTTCTGTGGCGGTCTGCGTCATATCAAACAAGGTATCGGCACCACCATCCAACCTCTTGTGGAGGCGATGGAGCATAACGAACTCTGACGGGTATCTGTCTATCCATCGAGTAATCAGAAGAGGTATTGCTACCGCCACGGTGTTCTGATATGGCCCTCTGAAGTGAAGGTAGCTGGAACAGAGCTCCTGGATGAGAAGCCCCAGCTTCAGCCCATCAACCCAGCAAAAAGACAGCAATCGTAGAACGATCAAAGCGCCACGCTCATGCTGCTGAGTGTTCTTCGCTGTATCGGTATGAGAGTCTCCAGTCGCAGAGCGAACAGTGTGAATGGCGTTGCGAATATAGCTAAAGGTCACTGCCCAGCTTGAGACTGTCATGTATTCCACGATTACCTTGACATGTCTGTCAATTTCGACCAGCTGCGAGTCCAGGGATTCGGGGCCATCTGTGAAACGAATTGCTGCTCCGGTTGTTGATCCTCTGCCAGGCCGTGGAATTGTGATGTTGGCCACAGATGTTTGATCTAGGAGCGTTTGCGCAGGAAGCACGTAATCATCCGGTATGGGCTCAAGAACAGACTTGAAAACTTCAAAGAGGCGAACCACAAGCTCCTCGCTAAGCTTTTCTGGCAACATGCCTTCCTTCTTTCTGGCCGACCAGTTTGCAGAGCAACATGCCGATACGAGACTCAAAACGTAAAGCTCAGACTGCAGAATATGGCTCGGGTGCGTTGAGATTTTGGCGAAAGGGCGTGAGAGATCTTCCAGGAGGTCAAGTAGCGAGTCAATCACAACACCGGATGCTGTTTTGCTGAGCTTGATGAGGGTTGCTTGTGTTGTCTGCACAACTTCGTCGTCATCCGGTCGGGCACCACTGACTCCTACCCGATGAGGCAGCTTTTAGTTGGTTAACATGGTGCGGTGGCGAATAACACATGGTGATGACTCGCCTTGGCAGCGATTCTATCGACTAGATAGCCGACCAACCCTGCGTCACCGCTCATTATATCATCCCGATACTAAAGTACGGCCAACCTGGTGTATTCGGGTTGTATCATTGCATGGGCCCTAACGCTCCTGGCTGGTTGATACAAGCAACACAATGCGTGGATCAGCGGTGGACATTACCCCGCCTCGGTGCCTTGCACATTAGAACTTCAGCGCTGCTGGTTTTTGTTCGTTTTATTTGATTTTATATACTAGGTCGTCTAACATTTCTCTCTATTTTTGCTAGTAGCTTCTGCACTATATATAACCTTTCTTCGTTAGCTATTGAATATTGTGGGCTAGTTGATTTGCCGGTATAAAAAATTACTCACCTGCCGTGCTGTGGTTTTTTTTTTTTTTTTTTTTTTTTTTTTTTTTTTTTTTTTTTTTACCCTAAGCAAGTGCCTTCTACTTCTCATAGCAAATAAAGGAAGAACAGCGCTTTATGGACGCGTTAACTATTTAAAAGTAGTTAGGCTATTAAGGAATAAATTTTATAGACTGCCTATGATTGATGTATTATTATTTTTCTATATCTCTCTTAGTTTCATCGAGTGTTGACTTTATGTTTCTTTTTTTTTTTTCATAAGATCGGCCGACTCACTAACTAGTATGATGAATTCCACCCTCTTCTTCGATTCATGACTATAAATACAGCAAGCAGTAGAAATTTATGTTTTTTACTTTCTATATTTCTTTATTTTAGAATAGTACCCTTTACTCAATCTATGTTATATAATAGGCTTCTTCCTCTACTATATTTATTATACATATATATTTAAGTGAATAAATACTACGTCTACTTCTTAGTATAAATATATATATATATATATTACTAGTAATAGTACTATAAATCATTTCTGGTTATATGACCTAGGGCTGCACGCTGGTCTCCTGTCGCTTCTGGTAACTTGCTAGAGTAATGCTGCGAAGATGTGCGTAGGCAACATGGATGGTTGGCAAGCAGACACACTCGCTAGACTCTACTACTTTCTTTGGTACCTTAAGATGGATAAATTTTTATTAGCATTTCCAAGCGCTCAAGAGTCTCTACCTGATAATTACGGCTGGTTACGTGTTAGTGTCTGTTCTCGTTGATGAGCTGTTCATAACTCCGCTGGCTTCAACTCCCAGTTACCCTCTGGCGCAGAAGGTCGCCCTAGTCGTAGATGGGCTCTCTTTCGGGATAAGTCAGCCACAATGCTAAATAGTGTAGCAATGCTATTGCCGCCTACGCTGCGTCGATTGATGGCAGTTGGTAAGCCGTCCTCATCCTCCAGGATCTTCTCGATGCATTTCAGCCCATCTGTCGTTGCCGTCAGCTCACTGGCGCATGATTTTAAGAGATATTTCGCCCTTTCCATCCTCGGTATTGTGTCCGGCCATGGGAGTTTCTCCGTTCGTGCAAAACAATGGTTCGCCAGGAAGTGGTTTGTGTGCGCAATTTGCCCATCCATCATATCCAGTCGTACAACGTCAGCATGGCTGAATTCTAAGCAAGTACCCCCAGTTTCGTCAGCGACGAGAATATTTCCTGATGTAGCTATCCCCAGTCTGGTGATCCTGGATATCCCACGTTCTCTGGTATCGGCCTCTAATACCACTCGAAGCGCAATGTGGATTGGTAGGGCCTGTGGTGAAATGCCACGTTGTGGTATTGCATTTAGAAACACGCCAACGCCGTGAGAGTTTATGCCACTCTTGGAAAGAAGGCCTGCCTCGGTGGCATGGCTGATTCTTGGCTTTGTTTTGTCGATGGGTATAATATGCTGCAGGACAAGGCGAGATTTTTGCAGAACATCCCACTGGTTCGAGGCATGTTATAAGCAGCATGTCACATTGCCCGCCTTGGGGTTGGGTCACTCACATCCCAGTTTTGCCCAGCAACAGAGAACATGTCGGCCTTCCAGGCAAGGGTGGTGCATCCGTCGCTGAGCATGCCCATGGCTATTTCCGATCTTGCATTCAATATCAGAATATCCATGAACTGCATACCACACCCATCAGCAATGCCTGTGTAGTCTGTCAGGTGCCGCATTGGTGCTGCCATGTGATTTGCCTCACCTTTCATCTCCTCGACCAGATGGGGGACATGCTTTTCAAGATACGGTATGAATTCCTGCGCCGTGGTGGCAGCCTCTACCCACGTAATTTTGCTCCAGAGTTGGAAGAAGTGCGAATAGAAAGTCACGTTTTCTTGGATGAGGTTTATCGCCTCCTTTCCATGGTGAAATCCAATCTTGACGTGCCGTTAGGGCGTGTGGCTATGGCAAACAAGTCCCTGCTGGCTTCTCTCACCTCGTAGGGGGTTCCTCTGCATGTGATCTCGAGCATGTTTTCTCCTGCTTTGCTGTTAATAATCGTGCATGCTGGGTAGGTACTGTGACCTCTCTGTTTCAACGCGGGGTCAACGCGTGGGGGGCAGCGGTTCTCGCAGCCGATTCCGCAACTACCAGTATATGGAATGATCCTGGGTGCCCCAGTTTTTAGCTACCTCCCTGGATGACCTACCCTGGACGATGCTGAATGCCATCTAGAAGCATTGGTTCGGCTGGGAATGTGCTGGTGCCGACCAGTAAAGCAATCAATATCCGCCGTTGGCATTTTGATGGGTGTTGGTAAGACCGGGTCAGCCAGGCAATATTACTGAATACGCAGCAGTCTACGAATAGCTACCTAGGCAAAGGCGGGACTGTTCCGCTGCTGCTGCTGCTGACTTAGGGGGGGGGGGCCACCGACCACATTCCTTCAACATCTTCGAACTAGTACAAACGGCGGAGACGTGCGAGTCAACAAGTCAACGAGTCAAAGCAATCAACCATGTTGCGAGAACCAAGCGGACAACCGCAACGGATGAAAACTGAAAAATGTTGACCAGTAAACTTGACATAACGGCATGATGACACAAGCCCTCTGCACGCTAATAAGCCAAAACACCCCATTCCCCCCCCCAGCTGCTGCCTTAAGAAGCTAGCCCTCGTCAGCCCTTCTTCGGTCACTTCACTTGCCGCCCACTAGACAGACAAAAGCAGGAGGAGTTCCGGCATGACCTCGAAGCGCCCCTGTGGTCATATCAACTAACGGAGCTAGTCTCAAAATTGGCAATGCCAAGGAGGTCTCGGCCGTGATATCGCCCTCCCTTACGCCGATGGTGGTGGTCACCCCTGAACGAACCCTTTGCCATGGGAAGGAGGGGAGGGCGGGAGGATCCATCAAGCCTTGCATCGCAATCCAGAGATCGAGCCCTCCAGGGGATGAGTGGGCATGTCTGAAAACCCGCCGCCTTCATCTCCACCCGCTGAGACCTTCCAATCTCTCATATCTGCAGCTCACTTCCCACACAAGTCTAGGTTGATGCAGCGATCTGGGAGGTCGGCGGAGACGCGCTCCAGCTCTCACAGCGGCCAATTCAGACGACGCGGCCATTCCTAATTTCAGCAACAAGAATACGAGGGCGGGAAGAGAAGCGCCAACGCATGCGCCATTCAACCCCCCCAGAATTAACATGGTATCTGTCGGCTTACTCTCTTCTCGGAAGGTAGCAACTGTTGTGGGGTTGACTTCCTCGGGCCCTCCAAGTTCTCACAGAAGGGCCCATGACCTGCACTGCTGGCCTTCCCCGCGTCTTGTTATTGATTCTTCGGCATGTTGTGCTCTGCCGCCTCTGCCCCGGAGGAGTGCCCCCGGTGGCCGCCGTGCTGCCCGAATGGCACATATATCAACCAGCGTCCCCCCGTTCTGGTCGAAGGGGCACGTAGTCTTCCCTTAACATACTCACCTGTCCGGATCAGACTGAACCCAAAATGCGGTGGTCTTTCTTCTCCATTGTGTCGCTGCTGGCCCCTCTGTTAGACGCCAGCCCGATTGGCGATTTTCAAGCCACTGCCCAGGCTTCCGCCCAAGCTTCCGCCGAGAGTTCTTCTGCCCATGCCTTTGCCCAGGCCTCTGCCACCGCTACGGCAACGTCAGGACTACCCAGACTTGTTGTGTACTTCCAGACCACGCATGACCAGGCGGGTAACCCAATCTCCATGCTACCTCTCATCAACGAGAAAGGAATAGCATTGACTCACCTCATCGTCTGCTCTCTTCATATCAACAAAGACTCGGAGGTTCACCTGAATGACTACCCTCCTGGAGACCCCCACTTCTACACGTTGTGGAATGAGACGACACATATGAAGCAGGCTGGAGTCAAGGTCATGGGCATGATTGGAGGTGCTGCACCTGGCTCCTTCGACTCATCGACCCTCGATGGAGATGACGCGACGTTCGAAAAGTACTATGGCCAAGTTTACGACGTCATCACCCAGTTTGGTCTAGAGGGTATGGACCTAGACGTCGAACAGCCGATGAGCCAATCTGGCATCTCTAGACTCATCACCCGACTGCGCGACGATTTCGGATCCGGTTTCATAATCACGTTGGCACCCGTCGCATCTGCACTGAAGAATGGCGGAAATCTCAGCGGCTTCGACTACAATTCTCTTGAATCCAGCAACGGCGGTGACATCCACTTCTACAACGGACAATTTTACAGCGGTTTTGGCAGTATGGCACGCCCTGACGACTACGTAAAGATTGTGTCGAACGGTTTTGCACCGTCAAAGGTGCTCGCTGGACAGCTGACGTCTCCTTCCAATGGCTACGGTTATATTCCCTACAGCCAGCTGAACACCACCATCATCTCACTGCGCGATAAATACGGTCAAATTGGCGGCGTAATGGGATGGGAGTACTTCAACAGCCAGCCTGGTGGCACCGATGAACCCTGGAAATGGGCACAAATCATGACGCAGATTCTCCGTCCAAACTCCGTTGGTAATATAAAGATTACAATGGATGACGCTGACCATCTCACGGCTGTGTATGACCACACTGTGGGCGATGCAGCTCCCGATGCGCGTCCGGGATCACGATCCATTAACTATTATGCTATGGTTAATGCTTGAGTCGCACACAACAAACTAGAAGAGAGCGAGGATGATGTTTACATACATGCAAGATAGATGTACATACGTCACATATATATCGATATCGACTGGGCATGCATTTACTCCTGCTGATCTAGCCATATTCTCCAGCTGTCATCAGACAGTATTGACCGAACACGGCCTTGCAGCCAAGCGGTGTTTCCCCAGAAGCCCCAAGAAGCCTGGAAACGACACCAGTCGACGAGTGCTGTTTCCCAGTGACGCAGAAATTCCGAAAATTCGTAGCTGTGGCCATCGCTCATCTGATGCTGGATGAGCAGCTGATGATAAGACACCAGTAGCTGCAACTCGCCCTCCTGCATGGCGATTTGATGTGGGAGGGATGAAACTTTGCCCATGAGCATATGCAAAGGAACAGAGCAAGTAAACAACTTGGCGAGATCGCCTACTCCAAGGCCTAACCCAACATATTGGAAATCAAAAAAGGCAACACTGTCTCCTGATTTGGTAGAGAACAAGTTCTCGGATTTTACGTCACCATGAAGCAAAGTCTCGAACGACCGCCCCTGTGGAACGAGAAACCTCGAGACTTTTTCAGCAATAGAGGCCGTACCGTCAGAGCTACAGAATACTGCCGACCATTCCGAGTCAGAGTTGCTGGCCAGCGAAGCATACTCTTTCTGTCTTGTGGCTAGGTACGTGTATCCGCCATTGAGCCAGATAGACCTAGGTGCCAGCTTCTCACTGGTTCTCCTGGCTTCCAGCTCAGCCATGGGAGGTAAGAGAAGCCCGTTCATTGTAGTCTTATCCTGCATTGACCAGAAGTTGCCATGGAAATCTGCAAGCCATTTGATTGACGAGTGGACTTGGGCGGTGGACAAGCCACCCCTCTTCTCACCAGCGACGGGGAAAAGGACTCTCAAGTCAGTCATCAAAGTTGCAGTGACCTTGGTCATATCTTGTTCAGATGTGCTTGGGGCCGATTCTAAGCTGCGCGTCGAGGCTAGACACTCGGCTACCGCCACACCTGGCGGCAACGAGGGGGCAACGACTTCGTAGAAATACTGCTCGACTTGGTAGCTGAAGACCTTTCGAAGATGACCTTCCTCGTTCTCCATCCTCGGGGGCCAGATGATCTTGAGCACGAGGCGGATTGTACCATCAGCCCCCAAAGGGCGCCCAAGAGGTGACGCGGGCGTGGAAGCCAAGCCATGGGTTGCAATCCGTTTGGCCTCCACAGCATAGATGAACCCGTAGCCTGGTAACAAAATACATTAGCCATTTATATTATAAGGTAGGTAACCTATGGCCCCGACATGGCCATATTTCATTTACCTGCCCACAGGGCTTGAAGTTGCTCCAGGTGTAACAGCTCAAGCCCAGCATCTGCGAGGAGGTGTCCTGCGACTCGCTCTAGATCTTCCTGTCTAAGCATGATCAACCAGCTCAATACATAGCACACCGAGTTCGCTGGTGTTGTGGGGAAGTTGGTGGTTGACAGGTTGAACAAGATTGCGAAGCAAGAGGAGGCTAGCTGGGTCCACGAGGCTGGCTGGGTCCACACTTGCTAAGCGTCGGAGATCAGTGGCCGATTGACTACTTCGTAATTAATATAGACATTTAATAAAAGCGTTTCGTAAAATTGGCGACGCAATCATATTTCACATTTACCATGCGAATTGTATGGCCAGGCCAGCCTGTTTATTGTATTCGCCGCTCTTAGTAGCCTCCTTGCTTCGACAGTGATGAGATTGAGACTTAACTAATTCTCTCCAGCGAATGTAGCAAGTTTACTACTAACTGTCCGTGATACAAGATGTGAGCTTCGTCCAGGTTAAGCCTCATACGGCTGCTGTGTGGAGAGTTGTACGTAAAAAAACCAACATGCAGGGTCGTTGGTGAAAATTCGTCATTCCTGGCAACGATCAGGCCATTCGCTGGGGTGGACCTGGACTACCTAGGTAGGTACCTTACCTACCGTAGGTGATAAGCTAACGATGAGCACACTACTAATCTTGCGGGCGAGATGCAAGTGCTGGAAAAGGCAGAATCCAATCCAGCTGTAACCAAACGTTCGTGCTGGCTTGAATGGGTATGGGTGGATGGACACTTTCTTGAAACGGTCCGGACTAAATTAGTACAGTGACCAATTGGGCTCGGAATGATGATGAAAAAAAGTAATCTTTACAAAGTCGCAACATCGAAACCCCGGACTCGGCAGCTCGCCATGGATGGCCCGCATGGGCCGTGAGCTTGTTGGAACGGGACAGACAGTCGACGCATGTCCATCCACATCCATCCATCCATCCTTCCATCCACGCACGGCTGACCATTCTGCCACACCAGGTTTCTTTGCTGCTTGAGACTTCTATTGGCGCTCCTCCTGCTCCCTGGTCTACTATCATACTAGGTACTCTAAAAGTCCGGGCGTCGGCCGCTATGACAGACTCTGCAGGCCAGATGGCGTGTCAATTCTTATTCGCCCCGCAGAAGCAATCGTCTTGTATAAATATGCGTCGTCGTCGTCTCCTCAATCGGCATGTGGCCAGAGCCGCCAAACCTCCCATTGGTAGTCCCCGGTGCAAAGTACAAGGCTGAACAAGTTTCACCAACACAATGAAGGTTGCCCCATCATTGGCTTCCTTGCTGCTTGGTGCTGCTGTGCAGGCAACTGCTCTTGCCAAACCCAACTTCATCTTCATCATCACCGATGACCAAGACCAGCGGCTTGGCTCTGTCGACTACATGGATTCTGTCAAGAAACACCTCAAAAACGAGGGTACCACACTTTCCAAACATTTCTGCACCGTTTCTCTCTGCTGCCCCTCTAGGGTCTCGCTTCTCACCGGTAAAGCAGCCCATAACACCAACGTAACTGATGTCGAGCCGGTATGTTCATTTCCAAAAAGGTACTGGTCAAATGACGTTCACTTTTTCGCTTACAATTGAAACAGCCATGGGGTAATCTACGCTCCATGCCTACCTACTTCCTGTTGCAGCAGCTAATGAGAAGCCCACAGGTGGCTATCCCAAGTTCATTTCACAGGGGTTGAACGACGATTATCTGCCAATTTGGCTCCAGAACGCCGGCTATAACACCTACTACACTGGAAAATTGATGAACAAACTTGGAATCAGAACCTATCAAAGCCCAGCCCCTCGTGGATGGAACCGCTCTGATTGTACGCAAATTCCTTCTCAGTTTCACATGGTGCCGCCCCTAACCTTTCCAGTTCTGCTCGACCCAAACACTTATGTCTACAACAATGCTTACTTCACTCTCGACAATAAAAAATGGCAAGCCTTTCCAGGAGAGTATTCCACTGATTTGATCGCAGAAAGATCACTTGAGTTCCTCAAGGAAGGCATAGATGCTCAAAAGCCCTTCTTTCTCGGGGTGGCTCCGATCGCGCCACACTCCGAGTTGACCGATACCTTCAGAGAACCTGTGCCAGCGGCTCGCCATCAGGACTTGTTTCCCGACGCACAGGTCCCGAGAAATAAGAATTTCAACCCTGCTCAGGTATTTGAGCATACATCTTACACCGTGGAGTTGTAATACTTTTGCTAACATCAGTATACAGCCCGGCACAGCTAGTTACTTCAAAAAACTTCCTAGACTCAGTGCTTCGCAAGTTCAATATCTCGACAACTTCCAGAGAAGACGCCTACAGTCCCTGCAGGCGGTTGACGACCTTATTGATGGCATATTTGATGCCCTCCATGGCCACACCGATGTTTTGGCGAACACCTACATCATCTACACTGCCGACAACGGTTTCCACCTCGGACAACATAGACTGCCCGCTGGTAAGACCTGCGGTATCGAGGAAGATGTCAATGTCCCATTCGTTATTCGCGGCCCTGGAATCGCCAAAAACAAGACAGTCAACTTCCCATCCTCTCATACCGACCTTGCGCCAACTTTCCTCGAATTAGCTGGCATACCTCTCCGAGACGATTTTGATGGATTACCCATTCCTGTCAGATCCGCTGACCAAACCCCGGATTCCATCAAGAATGAACACGTTAACATTGAGTACTGGGGAAGAGGTCTCATCGAAGGAACAGCGTTTGAGAATCTGAGTATGCATTGCCTCCGTTCCAGCCATTACATGTACTAACAGCTGATATAGAAGGCTACTTTGGTCAGAATACCTACAAGACTCTGCGGATCGTCTCTGAAAAGTATGAATTCATGTACACTGTGTGGTGCAATGGTGACCATGAGCTGTACAACATGCAAGTACGTTCGCCCTCAGAAATGAACCGTTGTTCTACTAGTTACTGAGTCGATATACAGAGAGATCCCTACCAAACATCCAACTTGTACGGTACAAAGTCTCAATGTAGCCCATACAACGTCGGCCGGCTCACCAAGCGCCTTGATACCCTGGTCTTGACACTCAAGAATTGCAAGGGAGATTCGTGTCGCTATCCATGGAGGACCATTTTTCCGTCTGGTGAAGTAACGAGCCTGCAGGATGCTCTGGATGAGAGCTACGACCAGTTTTTCGATTCGCAGCCCTGGGTTTCATTCGACGAATGTACGCTTGGGTATATGCCGGAGCTTGAAGGTCCGGCTGTCCCCAACCCGTACCAAGGTTCATTTGCTCGCGATAGGGAGCTACGTGAAGAGCACTGGATTTAGATTAAGGTCATCGTTAAATGCATAAGGCTTATCAGAAGGTTGGAGTACTCGTGACAAGGATTATACATAATAAAGACAAGAAGGTACGAAAGACAAGAAGGTACGAAAGACAAGAAGGTACGAAAGACAAGAATGTACGAAAGACAAGAATGTACGAAAGACGAGAATATGAGAAAGACAAGAGGACAAGGACATAGCGAATAGCAGCGGCTGCGGCGGCCGTCGCTACACGCGCTGTCCGTGGGCGGCGAGATCTCGTCCGCCCGCTCGTCGACAAGAGAGGAGGAGGCTGCACCTTTTCCACGCTTAAAAGAACGCGTTGCCCACAGCGAAGTCAGTGCTGCTCATATCGTGGATTTGCTCACTAGAAGTATGTCAATCACTGCTGGAGGAAGCTACGATGGATGCGGGAGGGCATAAATACCGTGCGGGGAAAACCAGTAAGTGGTAAGATATACTATAGACAGTCAAATTCTACATCGGCAGCACAGCTACTACAAAATTTCCAACCCGATCGCAAGTGATTTACCGGTGCCCATTCCATCCACCACGGTAATACTGACCTCCTGGCGGCGGGTAGCTTTGCCTAGAACCATAGTTGTAGCCACCGCCATTGGAGCCCTGGGAGCCCTGGGAGCCATGGGAGCCCCAGCCTTGTTGATAATGAGCTGGGGGCGGTGGTGGAGGACCGCCTCTCCCAAACCCTGACGACCCAGGATGGGGGGGCTGCCAGCCGCTGCCCTGTCCCTGAAAGTGCTGTCGGGGCGGAGGACCCGAGGAGTGCCTATGGTAGTTCGACTGGGGGCGGGCATGACCAAAGTCTTGTCCGCGGCCCCTTCCGTTCGGTCTGAATTGGTGATGTCCACCAGGATCATAGCGTCCTCCGCGATTGCCGCCGCCATAGCCGCCTCTTGACGACTTCCCTCTCAAGATCTCGATATCACTTCGCGTGAGTGCAGGAGTGGGCATTTTTACCCCACGTAAGAGCATGGACTTATGATCGTGGGCCATTTTTGGCATGTCATAGTTGACGCTAGCTGTTTGTTAGCTGCATGTGTGTGCTTTGTCAATTTCTTCCCAACTTACCTCACTGAGCGGTCATAGTCCACATCCGGCATGGACCTGCGTTCGAGAGGATAGTGAAGAGTGCCGTGTGGCACGTACTCTGCTTGCTTCTCAACATAGCCGGAGAGCCCATCGCTCGTCTTGGGATTGAGTTTGAATTGCGTAGAGCCTTGCTTTTTGGAGTAGAAGTTTGTAAGGATTTCGTCATAAATGCTTTCATGGCTATCCGACAGCAGCAAGACATCCCTTCCGACACCGTTGCGCCTCCTGTCCTCATCGCTAAGAAGTGGATATTTCTTTTGCACAGCGGCGAGAAGGCGGTCCATCTCAATGAATGGTAGTAGTGCAACGCCTTGCCATGCCATTTTCTTCCCGTTCAAGTCAACTTCAAACTCCTCTGGGTAGAAGTCAATAATGTCACTGTCCTGGTCGGTCATCAGGCTATGAAACACCTCTGGCAAGTTGTCGCGCGAAGCGGCTGGAAGAACGCTCATGAGCTGTTCAAATGGCCGGGAGATGGTGCCTTTCTCGAATGTGACATTGGCCCCTGATATTTCCTTGAAATCAGCTGCGAATGGTGCGTAGTGGTATGGATAATACCATTCCCAAGACGGGCAGCCCTGAAAATAATACTGCAAAACCCATGCTAACCCCTCCACATATGCGTGGGCAACTTCCTTGCGAAACGATATGTCGCCGGGATCTCTGTGAAATTTGAGCTGGTAGTACCGATCCGCATATCCACCTTCCCATAGCCTAACCGGGTCCGCTGGGATCTCGGAATTACCAGCTGGAGTGGTAGTGCCTTGTGATTCATTGGGAGTCGAATCGTCAGCTCCCTCGACAGCTGAGAGTTTGCGTTTTCCTAATGCCGGCTGTGGTGTCTCGTCTTCCGTGTCATTGACTTTTGATTCAGAGCCCGATGCTCCTTGGCTTGCTTTTAAGCGTTCTTTGAGGACACTCGCAGCGCTTTTGTTGGCGACGTTTGCGTCGTTGGCGCTCGTTCGATTAACAATCATATCGTGCGTGATTGCTTTCAAGGGTGCTGTTGGAATTGATCCAATGGGATGCAGAGAAAGCCCACGTGATGGGTCTTCGTGCCCGCTTCTGAGGCTCTGTCCATCGTTGCGGTTTCCCCTTCCGGTCGTGCCGTTGTTTTGAAGTTTGCGACGTTTTGCATTCGCCTCACGGCGCTCCTCCTGCTCTTTTCTCTTTTTGAAAATTGAATCCTCCTGCACTGCAAGCCCGTCCAAGATACACTGAGCTCGTTCTAAGTCAATGTGGCCATCCTTTGTGATGTAACCGCCCAGGGCAGGTAAATTGCGTTTCCAAATGGTTGTGAGTGTGTCAATGCCATGCTCACGAATTTCCAATGCTGGCAAATGTGGCAGGAAGTCGTTTCCAACAAAGCAACACATGAAGATCCAGTCATCGATGACGCGCTCGAGATCGAAGCGGAACGGGAGATCCGGGATGGCAAGCTCAGCAGCCAAGTATTCTCGTAACACCGAGACGTGCAGCCAAATGAAAGGCTTGAGTGTCACTGGCTTGTCTTTCTCGTCGAACTCTCCAGCTTTCTCTTTAGCTTCGCCTCTGCAATTTTGCGCTTCGTGCCCTCTTTGACCGCAAAGCTTACAGGTTCGTGCTTTGCCGTCTTGAAAGAAAACATCTTCACGAAGGACTCGGAAATGAGGCTCGTGAGTTGCAAGTCCCAGCATGATCAAATCGGCGTCTAGACCATAAATGACATGTCGAGTGTTGGGGTCGTAATCAGGGCTGGCTCTCTGGGACCTGACAAAATTCATGATTTTGTGCTCGCCCTCACCTGGTACGGTAGCGTCCGAGATGATGATTTTCAGTTTTGCCCAGCCAGGATCTGTGTTCAGTTTGTACTGGCACCAATAGCGCAGGCTGCTAGCAAGGATATCCATAAAAGGGGTGCCGGGAGTGATCGAATTGTTGTCAAACGCCTTCTTCGTTATCGCTTCCGTACTCTCAGCAGCGATATGCCCTCCATTTTGCTGTTTGAGCAGTTTTATCAGCTCTTGTTTGTCGTTTTCCTTCTCTTTGGCTTCCTGTGCTGATCGGAACCGTCTCGACCGCTGCTGATTCATCTTGGCTCGGGGCGCAACACCATCTAATGGAGAAAATTAGCAACAATGGATTAAAGGAGTGGCAAATCAACAGTGGCATAGCGAAACTCACCGACTGCGATCATCAGAATTTTTCGTGGCCTAACCATGTTGACCACTCTGTCAGTGTACTTGAAGATTTCAAGCATCATTGCTTCTTCATCTTCGGGGGCTGGTTTGTCCTCTGGATGCGCACAGGGATGAACAATGCCATTCATGTCGAGATAAAGATTGTCAAGCTCTTCACCGTTCGGATTTGCGTTGGTGATGTCGACCGGTATTTCGGTGCCATCGTCCATGACGACGGGCCGATCTTCAACAACAGGAGATATAATCTTTGGGTACTTATTCGAAAGCCATCGGAAGGCGGCTGGGATACCCATTTTGACTTCTCGGCACCACTTCGTGGGAGTGAAAAACACTTTTCGCGGAACTGGTGTTTGCCTTGTTGAATAGCGCAGCGATGCTTTTATGTTCCAGTCGTTGTGCGGGATCTATCAGGAGCTATCTAATGTTTTTATTGACAACAAGAGATGACGGCCACGAATCATAAATCGCACGAAATTGTCGGGCGGGTTGAATTCTTTCCCTCAAGATTGGTTACGCGACATTGAAGTCTGGTCGCGAAGGAGAAATTGGAAGTTTGTCAGGTAGGCGGACAAGATAAGATAAGGTTCGTGCTTATGTAACCGTCCTCCCCCCGCGGCGACGAGAGGATTCGAAGGGCTATCTAGGTACGGATTAATTTTAATACCGTCATATTCGAAATTGTGATAGACCTTAATGATCGCTTCTTTCTATTAAAGATAGTAGTATTTGAAAACCATAGTTTTGGGGTGTCTATGCGCGCCGCATGTGCTCTTCCTGAGTTCGCTGGTGGGACAGCTCCTTTTTTACTAGGCTGGCGGAGCTCCCTGCATGCTACTGAGGACAACAAGACCTTCGCTCTCTTACCCTAAGAGAGTACCTGGAAGCTCTCCACGACCGAATCCGTCGCACTGGGCGACCTGTATATATTTCGACCGACATACATCCATCCAGAAGGAACTCAATGGCACGGAAAATATAATACATCACCCTTGACGCTATGTTCTCAATCGCGACTGGACCAGCGAAGCAGTCCGCTACGGATACCATCTCCGTTCTAAGTGGCCGATTAGGGTCTGCCACCCTGTTGGAGGACCGCCGGGCGGCCATCCTTGGCCTACGGAGCTTTGCGAAAGCTTTCCCGGCCACCGTATCGTCCGGCGCTTTGAGAGGGCTTATCGGAAGTCTTGCCAAGGATGGAGAGGACGTTGACACTGTGAAGCTCGTGCTAGAAACCTTACTCATGCTCTTCACACCCAATGAAGATAGCCCGGAAGCCTCTGATGAGGTTGTATTGTGGCTCGCTGATGAGTTTACACAGCGCCAAGAGAATGTTACCTTGCTTCTCGACTTTCTCGAAACGAACGATTTCTATTCCCGCCTATACTCGCTGCAACTTCTAGGAGCAATCCTCTCTGCCCGAACCGAGCGAACCGAAGAATGTATCTTTACTGCACCGCTAGGAATATCCCGCCTGGTTGCTACTCTTGACGATCAACGTGATGCGATTCGAAACGAAGGCATAAGCCTCCTTACAAGTTTAACACCCACCTCAGTCGACATACAGAAGCTGGTTGCTTTCGAAAATACGTTCGAGAAATTATTTGCAATCATTGGGTCTGACGGCTCGTTATCGGAGGGGGGGCGAACTGTGGAAGATTGTCTCATTCTGTTGGCGAATTTACTACGTCGCAATGCCTCAAACCAGACCCTATTTCGTGAGTCTGGATGTATGAAGAAGTTAGCGGACCTGTTGCACAGCGTTTCGCAACTCGAGGATGGCAACGAAGTGGCGGTTTGGGCCCAATCGCAAAGAAATAGGAATTTATACGCGTTTCTAGCAATTCTGCGGCTGCTTCTGACTGCTGGCTCCGCCGGCGTTTCGCGCAACCAAACATTACTCTGGAAGCATGGACTTTGCGCCGACGTTCTTTATTTGGCATTTAGCCCAGATATTCAGATGGAAATTAGAGCTGAGGTGAGTAGAAAGACACCGCCGCAGTTTATTGTCACAATAGCGAGCTAACCATTTGCAAGGCTTTGATCGCATGCGGTGACATGATTCGTGACTGTGAAGCACTGCAGGAGAGCTTTGCTCAGCTCAGTGTACCACGGATAGGGAGTAGCCAGTTCTCCTCGAATGAACTCAAAGGCCACTCAGAAGTATACGTCATTGATGGATTACTTGACCTTATCTTAAACCTGCAAGACAGTGCTGCTTTCAACGTCCGTTATGCGGCTAGCGAGTGCCTAAAGGCTTACTTCTCTAATCATTTGAACGTTCGGCTGCACTTCCTCGCAAGAGCTATCGAAGGCCACTTGACGGGTGGCGAGGACGCAACTAATGCACTGACAGTATTGCTCGCGCCCTCTGCTGAGCAATCGGCAAGCGACCCATATCATCTATGGTTTGCTGCGGTCATTACATTTCATTTACTATATGAAAATTCTACTGCCAAAATGAAAGCCCTGTCACTCACTGAGGGTGATGCCGCCGAAGATGAGGAGCTTGTAACAAGCATTCAGACCGTTACAGCGCATCTTTTGACAGGTATTCGGCGAGGTGATGATGCTCGAATCTCTGTCGGTTACTTGATGCTCCTAACAACATGGCTGTTCGAGGATCTGGATGCGGTCAACGACTTCCTGTCCGAGGGGAGCAATGTTCAAAGTCTGATCCAAACAATTTCGCAGCCTATTATGCAGGGGAGCGAAATGGTTCAGGGACTTTGTGCTATGCTTCTCGGCATTGTCTATGAATTTTCTACGAAGGATTCACCTGTGCCAAGAACGACATTACATTCCATCCTGACGACCCGGCTGGACCGAGAACAATACCTTGATCGACTTCTCAAATTGCGCTCACACCCCTTGCTACGAGATTTTGAAACAATACCGCAAAGGAGAGACCCAACCTTGCCTAGTGGCCTAGCAGACGTTTATTTTGACTCTGTTTTCATCAATTTCTTCAAAGACAACTACAGTCGCATTGCAAGAGCTCTCGACAGAAGCCCCGAGCTTGAAATTTCTGTCATCACCGATGGTATCCAAAAAGGAATCTCCAGGGACCTGGTAGATTCCCTGCGTGAGCAATTACAGGAGAAGGATAGGGCCATCGAAGAGGCGAAGATAGCTTCCGAGTCCCAAGCATCGCGCCTTGGCCAAGAGCAAGGAGAGCACCGTCGCTTTAAGGAAGAAGCAAATAAAGAACTGCAGAAGGCGCAAGAGGAAACCAAGCGAGAAAAGGCGATGGCTAAAGCAGCAGCGGAAGGACTTCAAAGGTCCCACGAAGCAGAAATAAGGTTCGTTTGCAACGCTGCTTGGAGATGCACCGAACCAGACTAACTTCGAATAGGAAGTTGCAGAGCATTCATTCTGCGAAAGACGTCGAAAGTCAGAAGCAGATTGCAGCCATGAAGTCAGCCTTGGCGACGAAAGAAGCAGAACATGAGAAAAAGTTCGCGTCTCTTAAAGCAGCCATAGCTGCCAAGGATTCTTCTTTGGAACAACAACTGCATGCAGTGAAAAAAATTGCCGAAACCGAAGCGGAACACACGAAAAGGCGCAACGATGGAACAATTGCCGACCTTCGCGCAACAATCAGCAGCCTAGAAGCCTCTCTGCAAAAGGCAAGCATTTCTGGCAACTGTGCGCAATCAGTCCCTAGACTAATGCTTAAAAAACAGACCAATAATGAGCGAGAGAGAGACTCACAGAACAAGCAAGCCGAGTTGCAAGCGAAGTCACGCGAAGCTGACGAGCTTCGCGACGAACTGCATTCCACACGCGAGAAGCAAACTACAACGATAGAGGATCTGCGCAAACGGATTAAGGAACTTGACGAACAACTCGATTGGGCCAGGCGGCAAATTGATGACGCGCGGAAAGAGAAAATCAAGGCATGCTATATCGCCGCGTCAAATTCCTGCTCAACTAACGCAATTTTAGATCGAATCAACACTGGCAACCAGCAAGAAGGAAAAGGAGAGCGTTCAATCTGAACTCGATGACCTGTTGATCGTTTTTGGGGACTTGGAAGATCAAGTGGCCAAGCAAAAGGTATGGTACCGATGAAGACGCTGTTCCTTAGCCCTGTGTGAAGCTAACACTCGGTTTCTTTTTTCCCTACAGAAACGTCTTCGAGAACTTGGTGAGCCTGTGTCGGATGGTGAGGAAGACGAAAGTGATGAGGACGACGTTGACTAGGACTGTAAAACAAGCCGCTGTCTTTAGATAAATGGACCGTATTCTCTACTGTAGCCAGCAACGCCGATGCATTTCTGGTTGCAATTATCTTCCGAGCTATTACTGGTACTAAAGAACTTGGTATGTGAAACGCGGCACCTCGTAAAAATTGCAAAGTGGAGTGACGAATTTATTAGGTGTGGGCCTGACGGGAAAGAATTTCCTGGACAATATCTCACCTCTTCATAATCATTCTGAGCCCCTACGAAGCAGAGAAGTCGCTAAAATGTCCGTTTCTAGCGATTCTGAGAACTCGGATGTAGCCGACTGGTTGGATGTAGAGCCCGATGAGGAGCAAATCACCTTTGTGTCCCTATTTGACGCCGAGACCTTCTCCAGCATTGAAGAGCTGCTCACCTATTGCAAGACTCGGCACGCATTCGACCTGGTCGCTACTGTGCACCGCCTCAGGCTCGAGTTCCATGATGCCATCAAGCTAATAAATTTTATAAGAGCTTGTAACGGAGAGGGGAAGAAGTTACCTGATGCTCTCTCTGCGGAAAATTTTGCCGACGACAAGTACCTCAAGCCAGTCCTTGAGAACGACGCCGTGCTCTTCTCTTTAGACGAAATTCTAAGCGAAGTCTCTGATAACCGGGAACCTGCCCCGTCTCAGCCGGGCGCATCATTCGAATCTAGAAACAAAGAGCTCGAGGCGGAACTAGCCGCGGTCAAGGAGCGATTTGCTAGTTACCGACTCGCAGTAGAGGAGACGCTGGACAAGCGCTGGGGCGACGAAAACGAGGCCGGCCTTCTAGGGAAAGAAAAAAAGAAGGACTCTTCAGATTACTACTTCGAGTCTTATGCCTACAATGGTAAAGACATACGATCCTGAGGCAGAAGATTTCGGCAGGGAAGCTGACATGCTGTAGACATTCACGAGACTATGCTCAAGGACGAGATCCGCACTGACGCCTACCGAGACTTTATCTATGAGAACAAGCAATTATTTGAAGGGAAGGTGGTTCTTGACATTGGATGTGGCACCGGTAAGTGGACGCAGAAGAGAAATATGTGCTCACAACATGAACGTAGCTAACACGCTCAGGCATTCTGAGCATGTTCTGTGCGAAAGCAGGTGCTGCGCAGGTAATCGCAGTTGATAGGTCAGACATCATTGATAAAGCCCGAGAGAACATATTCCACAACGGGCTGGCTGGAACTATCACCTGCCTACGGGGTGCCATTGAAGATGTCAAGCTCCCTGTCGACCAGGTTGATATTATCGTCAGTGAATGGATGGGCTACTGCTTGCTCTATGAAGCTATGCTGCCTAGCGTTTTATACGCCCGTGACAAATACCTCCGGCCAGACGGCCTCCTTGTGCCCAGCTCTGCTACCATCTGGGTAGCACCCGTTCGGGATTCGGAATACGTGACGGATACAGTGTCATTCTGGAGAGATGTCTACGGGTTCGACATGAAGGCGATGCAAGAGTGCATCTATGACGAGGTCAGAATTCTCACGATGCCGCCTGCCGCAGTTTGCGGAAAGCCCTACCCGTTCAAGGTTCTGGATCTTCACACTGTTAAGCCCGAGGACTTATTTTTTACGGCGAACTGGGAGTCCCAAATAACAGGCGGCACCGATTCATTGGATGGCTTTCTAATCTGGTTCGACAACTTCTTTGTGAATTCCCGGGCCGATAAAGTGCCGGAACCCGAAATGACACCCGAGGACTTCGTGAAAAAGAAGTCTGGCTATGTGGCTTTCACTACTGGACCCTTCGGGAAGGAAACGCATTGGAAGCAAGGGCTTTTGCTCCAGCCTCCAGCACAGCTGACAGTCGTAGAGCCGAAACTTTTTGGCCGAATTGTCTTTTCTGCCTTGGAGGAAAATGCCAGAGCGCTTCAGATTCAGCTGACTTGGAGTGAGAAAGGCCAAGAGGAGAAGGACAGAACCTGGAAGCTGAAGTGATTTGAGGTGGAATTTGATTTGTTTGATTTGGGGTTTAAAAATGAGGAACCGATAGGCCTTCCATGACCAGATTTGCGATGCTCAAGAATCCTTCACCGAGAATGAACCCCTTGCAATTGTCAGTAATAGGCCGAAGAAGCAGGAAGTGTAGCACTGGCTTACAGAAGCTAGAATGATGAGTGGAGTGCTGGAACGCTTCATGACGTGTAGCCAGACCCAGGCCAAAATACCGCCGACGGCTCTGGCAAGGGTAAAGGAAGGCACGTTATACATGCCTAACAGGGCAAATGTCAGTTTTTCACATAATCTGAGGCTTCATTCGACTCACCAACAGCTACGGCAATACCTCCTGGTATCCACGAGCGCCATGGTTTGCCAACGGCAAAAGTTCTTAGAATAGTTGTGCAAGCGAAGAGAGCGCCAGCCGCTATCGCCCAATCTTTTGCCATATAAGGGAGGCCTTGACCTGTCACAAGCCGCGCAGTAAATATCCATACATACGCCGTAGGCACCTGGAATAGGTCGCCTGGTATCTCATAGACGCTGAGACAAGTTAGTAAAAGAGGCAGATCTTCAAAGGTCGTCTGAAGGCTTACCGCGTATAGAGACGGTAGATGAAGGCGCTTAGAACTGCTCCGGCCGTTGCTCCTATCATTTGCCCCCAGAATTGCGCTTTAGGCGACGCGCCGAGAAGGTGGCCGGTTTTTAGATCCTGCATCAGGTCTCCAGCTTGAAGGGCGCCCTGTTAAAATGAAGTGAAAGTGAGCCTCAAGAAAAGCTGAAAGAAGCTAGCCAGGTTCTTATTCTCTTACCGCTTCGGACTATGTTTGCGCATCATATTAGCTGGTTGCTATCGAGCATTGCGTAAAATCGCAAGAGGAAGAAAAAAACTTACCACCGCTCCGGCGACGAGATTGATGAGCACGCTTGATTTGTTCGACTGCGGGATGATGAGTGCAAAGAATAGTTGTGCCAGCTTGCTAATCCCGGACACAGGGTTCAAATCAGTTTCACCGAGAGCCCTGACACCCATGATACTCAGTACCAGGGCCATGAACACCGCGATTACGGTGGCATATAGCGGCACCAGGTCTCCGAAAACCGTGTGTATGGTGATGATGCAGAGGATTATCGACAGCAACAAGCCGATAACAACGATATTATTGCTGATGCGCTGGTTCTCTGGGGCGTCCTCGCTGTCTTGGTCAGCGCGTTGTCTGGATCCATCACCCTCATCGTCGCTTGAGTCGTCATCGTTATCTCGTCTTTGTAAAAGAGCATATCGAGCTCTACTCGTCGAGAAAAGGAGTTTGCCTAGCCAAGTTTGGCGCATGGAGTCAAGAAAGCCAAAACGCGATGGATTGTAGTATCCAACGAAGATTGACCTGGTCGCGACATAGCCGAGGCTGACGACGGCATCCACAAGCATGATGGCCAAGGATACCCAAACGATCCAGCCCTTGCTCCCCCTTTCCCAGTCGTCAACTGGACCGGGCGCCCAGCCTTTACGCTTTGCTAGAGGACTGAGAACAGCCCATCCGATTATTGCGCCTAGTGTCATATGCATGGTTGTCTCTGTTCCCATAATAATGCCCTGCCCAACGTATGCCAGGCTAGGGTTCAGCGTCCACAGCCATGTTTGGGCCACTGCAGTTCCGAAGATGGGAATGTTTCGGAGAATGGGGAAGAAATATGTCAGAACAGTGGCAAGGCCGGATATGATGAAAGAAAGAAGCAGAAGCCGCAAATTTGTCGCCCAATGCGAATCAGGCCGGCCTGTGGTAGGTTCATCCGCCAAAGCAGCAGCGTCGTTCATCTGCTCCTCTTGCGCGTCGCGTTCATTTTCTTGGGGAACAAGACTGGCAAACCCGCCTTTCGATGCCTGATCTAGTGCCTGCTTCGACTGTGTTCCCTGACCGTGAAGCACGGAGATAAGAACGGCGGTGCTGAACCCGCTTGGGAATCGCAGGCGTTCTCTGATAATGACTTGCTTGCGTCTGGTAGTGATTAGCAATTAATTCCATGTAATTGGGAGCCAAGTTATCGGCAAGTAGAAGTAGAACATACAGAGGCACTGCAAAGACAACTCCAAAGTAACACAGGCCTAAAGACCAAATCACAAGCTGCCACAAGCTCAGATTCAGTGGCCCTCTTTCATCTGGGGAAAGAAGATAGTTCATAGCGGGTATCTGCAGATTGGTTAAAAGACGAAGAGGATTGGTTAACAGGGAGGCAGAAGCCGCCTCTAGCATTTCAGGTAGCATGTGTCTCGTACGTACCACGCCGACAAATCCGCAGCCGAGAGGCATGATGGCCATACCACAGGCGACGCTTTGAACAAAAACATTTTCTACGGGCGAAAACGGCAGTTCAAGGTGACTTCTAAGCAGGCGAAAAATTCCGAACCCCATTAGACTGGCTGGCATGGACATGATGGAGACCCATCCTGTCTGGAGCCCGAAGTAGACGTTGGCAGCACAGATGACGGTGCCGATGGCTAGACCAGCCGCAACTGCGCGGACAGTGAAGTTCTGCCCGTGTATCGTAGGCGCCATTGTACTTACCCTGTGGTTGTGCTGACCCGTTGCCACGCGTGTTGATGCTGGAACTGCAATCAGCAGGCAGCTCATGGTGGTGTCGCCATGGCGGAGGTTAGCAAGATTAGTCATGAACAGTCCGGGCTCATGTACCCGCTGCGACCAGGATGGTGATGCCATGATGAAATGAGACGCGCTTACACCCACCGCCCAATGGGGAGCACAAGGAAAAAAAGAAAGAGGCGTAACCTGGCGTGATCGAAATAAAAAAGCCGGTCGTACAGTGTATTAAAATTTGCGTTCGCGGTATCTAGGTACCAGGGCTATATAATAGCAGCGCCTTGTCTAGCAATTACAACCCAAAGCTATCCAGCAACGAGCCTGCATCAGGCTCTTCAAAAGTAGTCGGCGCTGGAGATTCTGTCTTCGCACCGCGCTCTTTTAAGCCCGAGACGCCTGTCTGCAGCTGCACCAGAGGCAGAGGCAGGTCATTAACGACGAGGGAGCTTCTTCGCCGGAGAAGCTTTAGCGGATTCATCTCGCCTCCAATACCAGTAGATGATGGTTGTTGGAACTCCCAGTTCCTCACTATCTATGCGTAAGCAGTCATTCCACAACAAAATGCAATTGCAACTCCTCTTACCTAGATCTAACCCAAGAAGATCACACCCCATGCGATCGTATATTTTCGCGCTATGCAGAACAAATTCCCATTCTACTCTCGGGCTCACTTTCGAAGCACCACGCAAGGTCTGCAAGCTCTGATGGCGCAGCTGTCCATATAGAACAACCAGAGCTGGATCATCCGTCAAGAACAGCCGGGATCGAAAATCCGGGGAGCTTGGAGTCTCCAAAAGTGTGTAGACGGGCGTCTGGGTCGAATTGTTAGTAGTGGACAGGCTTGGGTAAAATCTGACATACGATAAGCGCCCGTACAGCCATATCTTTGCGCCCCAGCATCCAGAAAGCCCACGACGCCAGCCACCTATCCCCTTGCCGAGCTGCTAACGGCAGAACCTCGTCTTGTAGTAGCCTGCGCAAAATAGGGCCGCCGTCGCCCTCGTAAACACGGGCAATGGCAATGGCTAGTTGGGTGTCTTTTAATTGGCGGAGGCAGACCTCAACAGCGTCGCCAAGCCTGCCAGCAAGAAGAAAAAAAGCCGCGGCGTATTCTGTCATGTCAGCGCTGAGATAGAGCATGCCGGCGGATTCACTTACGGAAACGACGTTTGCCTAACAATGCGTATGCATTCTTCTGGGCCACTGTCTTCCATTTGTCCTCGTCAAAGTTGTTCAGCAACAAGCGCTGTGTCGCTGCTTGCTCCTTGTTTCCAGCAGCCATGCGCCAGAGACCCTGAAGCACGGCCTTCTTCTTCAAAGCCAAGTAAAACAAGCTGCAATCGACGGGACTCTTGGTTTCGCTGTTGGTATATTCGTTTCTTGCAACAATCTCGAATTGTACTCGCAAAGCAGAGACGTCTGTCATCCACATAAAAATGCCACTTTCCCGAGCATGTCTCCAGAGAATAGGGCCATGTGTCTGTCGTGTAACAAAGTCGACAAGGATATCTTGGGTAGTAGAGTGGTACGCCCAGTCTATTTCTCTCCAGGACAACAGAATCTCGCTGGTTCGACCCTTCCGAAGTGCGTGCTGGCGGAAGAAAAGCATGAAACGTGCACCGTTCTCGTCCATGGATCGGCGGTGCTTCTCAACGAATGCAGCGCACTCAATCATGTCCATAAGTTGAATCTGTTCATGCCCAGAGAGTTGCGGAATGCGGACTTTCTTCAATATTTCGTTGATTGAAGCGGCTGTGGTTTCTTGAAACGGCTCATCATCTTCGTCTTCGTCATCTTCAGAATTCAAATACTGCACTTGGCCCTTCCTGAAAAAGGGCGCCGCCGTCTGCTTCGGTTGTTAGTTCATGCCCGAAGGGTTTCTGATGATCAACTTACTGTTGCCGTGTACACCTCAGTTACATCTAACCCCACATAGTCGTCGACAGGTTCCCCCGGCACAAGATATTTTAGAGTCTTATGCAGCGCCTTGAGAATTCGTCCAACAAGCACACCTTTCCCAGACAAAACACACTGGCTTAAGAACTGCGGGTGAAATATAGGTAGAGGGCCATTGAATCGCTGAACAGCCTCAAAGATATCCCACGAGCCGTCGCGCCGCTGCGGTAAACGGATGTCTAACGCATTAGCATCATCGCTGCTGACAAGCCGATCCTGGACGAACAACTGATTTCCTGCACCAATAACAAGGTGGCCGTCGCCAAGCCAAGTGGAATCCCCAATGGGATGAGGGGTTAGTTCTCGAATGCTTATTTCGCGGATTTGTGCCCATGCTGGTCCTTTGTTGAGGTAGTCAAAACGCATTTGGGAGAGAAGGATAACTCGGTACGGGAACCCAACTGCCAGTATTGACTGTCCATCTGGTGTTGACGTCCAATCCAGGTCCTGAATAACGTTGTGCGTATCGTAGTCTTCTTCAAATTCCAGGCGAGAGCCACCAATGTCCCAGATCGTGAGCTGAGACCGTGACGAGTTTACCAATGCAGCCTTCTTCAGAGTGCTTCCACTTGCTAACGCCGGCTCTTCCATCCCGGTTTCTGTGCAGCAGGTAGAAAGCCAATCAACTGTGCGATTTTCCAGATCCACTCTCGCGGTCCAAAAGTTTACGCAGCCATTCCTGGTGTAAGATATGGCGACGTCTCGAGCAAACACATCCAGGAATCCCGATGCGACAGGCGTATTCCCAGCAGGGTCAACAGGAAGCACATATTTGAGTCCGTCCGTGACATCTAGCTGAAACCGACAAAACTCGCCAATACTGCCACTGGCTAAGTCAGAAGCACCAGTGGAGTATGCCGGCAATGTGATTTCCCAAACGATTCCAATACGTTCAGACGTTATCATAGATATATGGGCCTTGGTGCTTTTACTAGGTTCTGGACGAGGCAGCGCAATCAGACAAAGAGCCTTTCCATCCCACTGGGTCGAACACCTAGCAAGCATGCAAGCTGTACTGGGACGGCAATCCCAGAGAGATACGACGTCCGAGCTGAGAAAAACAACAAATCTGCCTTTGCGAAGAACGCAGACTCTGTGGATACGTCCAGTGTGCGGTATGACGCTCATCCGGTCCAACCCAATATTTGGCACACCTCGATGTTCCGGGTGGTTCCACACAATACACTCTCCTGTCTCTGTTCGTGACACCACTGCACGCCCGCTGAAGTTGCGGTTGATCTTAGCAATGGCAGCCGAATGCCCAGACCAAACAGTTTGAAGAGATAGGCGCTGTTCGTTTGTTGTAGGGCTGAATAAATTTGCCACGTCGCTATAGAAAACCCCGATTCTGCCATCAAACGAATGTAGGAGAAGTGCTAGTTGGCCGGCTTTCCTGTCGAAGTACGCCTGCATTTCGGTATAGTGTGACTCTGGAGAATTTCTGAAGCCCCCTAATGACTCAAAGGCCGCAGACTGGACCTGAGCAATATTGAAGACACGGTCGCCTTGGGGACTGTTGCTACCAACGTTGTCTAGGGCCCAGGCTGACATTGTGCCGTTGCGGTTTATCGCTAGACAGATTTCCGGCGTCTTATTTGCAACAGCAACCAGGTGTTCCATAGCCACTTCGTCTGTAGATGGATCATCGGACATTCGCACCTGAACTAGATGCTCCACACAAGGTATGAAATCTCGTCCATCAATGATGCAGACAATCCAGCTAGATGGTTCAATCGGTAGGTCTCTAGAGAGCCCATTGGTATCGATAGATCCCCAAACTTGCCATTGTTGACCATCCGCAGTCTCCGCAGGTGTCCAAATACGAATAAGGCCGTCTAGGCAGAAGGTATATAGAACATTGGCTGCGGATTGGTCAAGATGGAGAGGCTTGCGCCAACGCACCGTAGTTACAACATCCGGATGTGGAAGATATGATTGGTCGAATCGAACTTCGTCTCGGCCATATGCTAGACGACGCCATACCTTGGGCAACTTGTCGTGGTCGGATATAGAGGCAATGTAGGCCGAGTCGTACGAAAGTCTTGCAACCTTGGCTCTATTCGGGAGTGATTTTTGCCACGAGCATCGGATCTCTGCTTTCGTGGAATACAGCGACAGAAAAGACGATGCAGCGAGGAGCTCCTCTTCTCGGCCCCATGATAACGCAAAAGACTCGCCAGTTGCAGCTTGTGGTGTTTCGAAGGATGCCTCTAGCGCCCACTAGGTCGAGGTCAGCTCAGTCTAGTAGTATAAGCATAATTAGTTATCAATTTGACCTTTGTTGGATCTTCGGGTCTGGCACTCGGTCGATACACTCGAATTGAGTTTGTGGTACAGACAGCGATCTTGCCACTCGCTTCGTCGAATGCAATAGCTTCCAACTCATCGCCATTGTCGTCGTAAATGGTCTGAATGATTTTCTGCGGATCATCCAAAATAGCCAGCGCGCTGCCAGTGATATAAGTCTGCGTTGATGTGATGAGTGGTTAGCTTGGCTACCATCGCGTAGTTGGACAGCTCACGTTGACGTGTCTGTTAGCCCAGGAGCCAGTAGCAAGCCCTTGAAGCCTTGACTGCGGCTTGCCGGGTAGAACAGCGCTCATGCTACCAGTTATTTTTGTATGCGAACATTTGCGCTATTTCTGGCGACTGTACCGTTCATTGATGCAGGCTGGTTATGAAGTTGGAGTTGCCAGGAAACTATGGCACCTAGGTAGGTGGTTGCGTCTGGAGCGTCATGGGCCAAAGCTCACATGCCATGTGGGGCCGCGTGCTTGATCGCTTGGACAGATGGATCGCAGGAAAAGCCCAGATCATTCCCCGTCACCCTTCACTGGCATTGCACATAAAAAGCATGTTCAAGTAAAGTGAAGAAACAGGTGAAAATCCAATTTATATTTTCTCTCACCATACTTATTATGTAACAAGTGAAAGCCCCAACGCCAAACTATTTCCTCCAGCCCCAGCGCCAGGTATGTGAAGAACTGACAATGTCCAAGTATGTAAGAGAATTCTGAAACGACGCATAAATATCCGAATCCCACCAATTGCAAGTGCATCAAATTTCAACCCGCCCTAATTTTACGATATTCAGTGGCGCAAGGAAAATGCGCGTCTCCAGTTCGGCGTTTCTGCACCAGTCGTCGACTATGACGGCCGTACCCAAGCAAATCGTGAGGGTTGTGGTGCCGTTTTTGCCGCATTTGGCCAGCTGAGGACTTCGTCCCCAGATTCACCCTCGGTGGTGTTTCCCACTGACGGCCTGCTCGGTGTTGCAGGACCACGCCAATTCAATGTTGGAGGGCCATGGCCAAGTGGTCCGGATCTGCCCGGCAAACTCGTTCGGATTGCAGAGTCAACGGGGCCTGACAGTTGGCTTGATCGTTTTTCGCTGGCCTCTTTTTGAATGTGCAAGGATCTTCCTAGCTGAAAAGGTTGCTCCGAAACGGTAGATGTCGTTGCATGAAATGCTGGGTCTCGTAGCGGAATGGTTCGGTGTAGAGTCCTGGGTACTGGCGCCTGTGGCGTTGTGGAAGCCATCTTGCCACTTCGCAGGACCAGACTTCGGTGGAAACTTCGCTGGTTTTTTTTTGTGTTTGCGGTTGCCACATCATGGCCAATTTCAGCCTCGTCACTCAAACTAGAGGCCGTTGCGGAGTGCTCATCTGCTTCTCTCACGGGCGGCATGGCAGGCTTGGCCAGTGTACTCGGCATTACCAACGGCCTCCCGGTCCAACGTGTAGGAGTATCCAAAGGAACCGCAAGCGTGTTTAAGGCGCGCAGATCCTGGGGCCTAGCCTCATGCCTCATCGTCTGCTTCCTTGATGACTGTGTTCTCCAGGAACGTCGACCATGAAAGGCGACGCTACGCGCATGCGGCGTCGCCGAAGTGGATCTGTCATCAGTGTTTTCCATCTTCTGACTTGAGTGTCGCCAAAGTTGAAAGGCCCGGTTTCGTTGGTCTGTTTCGTGTCTTTGCTGTACCATTGCCGCCGTGTGGGCTCGGCCACTTCCCTGCAGAGAGGAGATTGACCAAGACTTGAGTGATTGCCGCTGCTTGCGCTGAATCCACACGTCCCAGCTCTGGGCGTCTTGTTGCGCCAATTCGCCAGAAAACTCTCCCCAGTTGTTTAGCACATAATGAACCGCGTATCTTTGGCCGGTGTCACGCTGCTCCTGCGATCGGCCTGTGGCCTCTAGCCATATTTTGAGAGCATCCAGCCTCAAGGTCTGAGTTTGCGTTTCAAGATGCTCCTTCCTTTCTGCAGCAACTGAGGCGTGACGCCGAGCTGAAGCTCGCCACGATTCCAACGCGGATTGAAACTGTCGTTTCTTCCTTGCAGAAGACACCTCTTTATACCGAGCTCTAAGCTGCTGCCTTATTTCTTCCTTTCGAGAGGCTTTTTTTACCTCATGAGCGTGATCGAGGATCCGTAAAAGTTTCGATGCCATGATAAACAGCCGCGCCCGGTACGCGTAATGTTCAAGTTTGCTCACATAGTTGACAAAATGGTCAACCCGACTCAGGGTAGCGGGGACCTGGCACCGTTCGATAGTGAAAGCTGCTCTGCTCTGCTGCATTTTTCCATTATCTTGTATTTGAGTCCACTTGCTCAGCGCAGATGAAGCGCTCTGATAGTCGCTCCGCCAAACACACGCTTGGGCACGAGCACGTAAATTCCAGTTATCAAGGGCCAAACGTGCTTGCTTCGATGTCAGATTCGCACGATATATTTCTGCCCTTTTTTCAATTTCCGCGTGATCCCACCAAGCTGCTAGATGAGCAAACATTGGTCGCACCAGTCCAATATGTTTACTGATGGCGAACTGTCTTTCAGCTTGTTGAGCCTTGCTAGCCCAATGATGGATCATATGCTTTTTCTGGTAATGTTGTCGATTTTTAGCCGTAAATTCTGCGTGTTTTTTGTGGAAAAATGCGAAGTCGTTCCAGGAGCGAGCCATGCCTCGTCTGGCACGATGAACGGTTTCGCGTTGAATACCTTGTTGAGCAGTGCTACAGAGCCATTGACACATAGCACGCTTTGCTTTCTGAATACGGTTCGTCTCGTATATAGCCGACGCGGCTGCGCGCAGCTGTTCTTCTTGGCAAGCAACAGCACGACGGAGCTTTTGCACAGCGGTAACGGCTCTAAGATGATCAACGGCGGGCGATCTCGAGTTCGGGGCGTTGCTCCAGCCCCGAAAGCAACGAAAACGAATCATGTGTCGGCGAGCTACAGCTTCTTTCTCTAGCCTAGCCGCAGTTCTTTCCGCCCAGTGATTGAAGGTCCTGCTGGCCAAATATATTTCTCGGGCTCGGCCAGCACGATTCAACATAGCCGTGTACTCGCCATAGCCACTGCTTTCCTGCTCTACGGCTGCTGCTGCTTGACGATGAGTAGGAAGAGCTGAGATAAGCGAGCTCGTAGCATTGGGCTGCTTGTTCGGTTGACTTGACACCTCTGTTTGACGAAGAGGAAGAGTCTGTCGCTGAGAGAGATCTGGAACGGGCCCTCCGGGTCCTTCAGCATCAATTGCATTTGAGGCTGGATTTTCTAATCTTGCAATTTTTCCACTCTTGGTCGCAGTACGCCATCGATCTAGGATGGCAAGGAGGGGCGGTCGCGGTAGAGCAGCTCGTACAATCGGAACATCTTCTTCGCCATCTAGAAACTCCAAAAAATCCTGTGCGGATGATTCGGGGCGAGAAATCATGGGTTGCACTGAAGAAGTTCCGATCCGATTCTGAACGCCCTGTTGATAGTCATACGGAAGTGAAAGACCACTGTTTCCCGTCGGATTTGGTTTTTGATTTCGACTTGGTCTTGGTTCCATTTTCGGATTCGGGATGGGAATGGGTGTGAAGCCATCAGCCGGCTTCCATTCCCTTTCCATACTTTCATCTCCATACTCTGCGACGCTAGGCACCGGCGCAACGGAAGCTCCCAATCCACCGTGAGGCCGTGGCGATGCTAATGGGGACCTGCGATATTCCATACCATCCTGATTTGGGGTATCAAGGGACGAGTGCAACGAGTGAGCAGCTCTCTGTGAGGCTGGGCTATTGTCTCCATACTCCAGCGAAATTCCCATGCTAGCCAGGACGGCTTGAAATTTTTCGGGCAAGCTGCCGATGCCTTTTTCTCCCCCAATACGGAAAATCAAGCGCGAGAGATGATTTTCGTCGTCCGGGTCGATGCCATGCTGGGGAAGCACTTCGTCGTAAGCGTTGAACAGGGCAGCTGCAGGAAGTGGTCGTGTGCCGCTGACATCTTCCAACTTTTCTTGGGCGATAGAAACGATTTCGTGTAAGATCTCGATATCTTCAACGAGTTAATCTCGTAAATCTATTGCGTTTCAGTCTTTTAACAGACCTTCATTTGAGTAATAGGGGTCCTGAGTAGTCGAGGTCCACGCTTGGGATTGAGAATCGACATGACGTTGACGCGAGGGTGATTTATTCCTCGCGGTTTGGAGCGGCGCGTAAGCCACTGGATCGAAGCAGCTTGTATTAGCCCATACTTCTTTTTTTTTTTTTTTTTTCATTCAGGCAGTTTTCAAGACATACTAGAGCTCGTATTTGGGAGCGCTTTCTAGCAGTCCATAATCGAGGCAGAAGGCAAACACGCAAAGGGACTGTCAAAGTTGGCCAGCTCAGACGCAGATTGTTGCTGGTGCCTCATGACCAGTCCTGATCAAAGTAATTGCTTAAATGTCCGTTCAGGTCGCGCCAAAGTTTCCTGGTAATAAAGAATCGAGGTGGAAGAAAACCGTTGCAAGGTGTAGTTGGGGTCCGTCGGTCGAAGAAGAAAGATTGGGGGAACGCGCGCAAACACGGCTTTACGCGTCAAGAGCACCTTCGTACCTTACCTTATAGTAACGTAGTAGGTAGGTACCTATACCTTTTAAGAGGTACTAAGGTACCTGACTACTAACATATGTGGGTCATCGCGCCGAACGTTGCCAGGGGAGCGTTCCCACGATGCGCGTAAGAAGATAATATTTACCACTCATTGCAGCCAGTTTCTTTATGAACGTACGCATTCGTGCACCTTGATTTTTTCTATTGCAGGAATGACTTACGCGTACAGCGCAGCGACCAAAGATTTGTCCTCGCCAGATTGATTGCTGGGCAAGATTAGGTAAGACTAATAAAAAAGTGGCGAGACTAGGTAGGTAGCGGCCCAGGCAGCTAGTTGCGCGCCAAAGAAATTCGGGATGTACCTGTCATTTCTCAACCTGATATACCAACATTGAAATGGAAAGATTATAAGTGCGCCGTTAAGTCAACCACACTGATCTTGTTGTATAAAATACAATGATGCCTCCTCGGCCAATCACAAAATTTGCGAAGGCAGCAACACAATGCAGCGTCGAGGTGTGCAGAGATCGATCTGAGCCACCACAATGCAACGCCGCTGACCGTGTTCTAGGCAGCTGCCTATGGCAAATGTATTGTCGCCGATTACAACGCTGTGGAGAAAGATAAGTGCGCGAGGGAATTCATGAAATTGAAAAAATGCTTCTTGGTAAGTTCCAATCGTAAAAATGACGGTAGAAGCTAATGACCAGTTGCAGCGAGCTGCCAAAAATACACAATAGTATCAAAGAGATTGAACTTTTTACTTTTTTTGTGGCAATCTAAGTTGGTTCAAAATAGGTAGCGCGAGCTAATATAGCTCTCAGCAGAGCCTAAATACGACTGCGAAGCTACAGCTTCAGCAACCTCAGCATCCATGTTGCCTTCTGGATCTCTTGCTCCTCTTCAGCAATAAGTTCACCTGTGACTCCCTCATCATGCTTGTCAAGTGGTCTACGGAGAACTCTCTCGAAGGCGGCAGATTGAGTGCTGAGAACATCCTCCAAGCCAATCGACTCTGGGTCAGAAAGCATTCGATACTCCATCTTGACGTCGTCCGTCTGCTGTAGGCCTGCTTTTTTACGCAATTTCTGGACTCGGTTGATGACTTCTCGCGCAAGGCCTTCCTGTGCCAACCCTTCATAAATATGAACGTCCAAAAGGGTCAGCACGTCGCTATCCGTGTTCGTTTCCCACGTCTTGGATGTCTCGTCCTCTTTAACACCTCGTCTAACAACTAGGTCGCCCTCTTCGAGTTTGATCCCATCAACTAATATCTCCTTGTCGCGCACGTATCCTTGGCATTGTTCGCTTGTCAAGGAAGGAAGCGCCTTCTTCACACGGGCCATGTCCTTCTTGAGCTTCTTTCCTAGCACAGGCCAGTCCGCGGTGACACTATATTGGACACCGTACGTGGCCTCATCACTGGTGAGAACAAGATCTCGAACATTGAGCTCTTCGGTAATGTAATTTTCCAGAGACTTGACGTCGTCAAGATATTGCTGGTCGTGATGGAGTACCACCAACGTCTTCAGCGGTGTTTTCAGCCCGATGCTGCGTCGTTCTCTAGAAACACGAGCAAGCTCGATAACTTTTTGCATTCTCGAGACGCGCCGTTCCACAGCAGAATCAAACAATTCGCTTCTGACATCGGGGAATCGGAGGAAATGTACACTGCGAGGATCTTCTGCCTGAAGGTTTTTCGGAATATGCGGTAGAAGGCGGCAGTAGATGTTGTCGGTCAAGAATGGCGTAAATGGTGCGAGCCCGCGGCAAAGCGTAAAGAGCACCTCGAAAAGCGCATTGAGTGCGTGTTGTGTGTCGTCCAGGCCATTTTCGCCCTTGAGACGACGGCGATTGAAGCGAATATACCAGTTGGTGGTGTTGTCAATCAGTTCCAGCAAGCGTGGAACGACTGTGTAAAGCCGATATCCTAACAGACTCGTTAGAATTTGATGGGTCGATTAGCGTCGAAGCATTTGGCTCACCTTTCATTTCCTTGTTTACAAAGTCAAGCAGGCTTTGGCAGCTTGCCAAAATCCAACGGTCCATCACGTTCGTGTTCGTGCTCTCCAGATCTGGGTTCCACATGTAACCAACCCCTTCAACCTTCTTTAGAAGAGCAACTTGGCCCTCAAAGAATTTGTAACTATTCCAGAGAGGCAATAGTACCTTTTGAACAACCTCTTTTACGCCGGCCTCCTTGAAACGAAGAGGTTCGGCTCTGACGACGGGAGAGTTGATCAAGTACAGGCGTAGAGCATCTGAGCCATACTTTTGCATGACAATTGCCGGATCCGGATAATTTTTCAGACGTTTCGACATTTTCTTTCCATCTTCTGCCAAAACAATTCCATTTACCACGCAGTTCTGGAAGGGGGACTTGCCGAAGAGATGAGTGCCCAAGACCAGCAGCGTATAGAACCATCCACGGGTTTGGTCCAAGCCCTCGGCAATAAAATCGCCAGGGAATGAGGCTTGAAACTTATCCACATTTTCGAATGGATAGTGTTGGCTAGCATACGGCATACTGCCAGATTCAAACCAACAGTCGAAGACTTCGTCGACGCGTCTCAATAGGCCCTTGCCCATTTTGCTGGGAATGGTTATGTGATCAATTTTGTCGCGGTGAAGGTCGGTAATCTCGCCTTCATGCCCGCTGAGCTTGCGTAGCTCTTCCACGCTTCCGATGCACACGCGTTCTTCCAGGTCGTCACTCACCCATAGGGGGATAGGCGTGCCCCAATATCTATTTCTACCAACATTCCAATCACGCGCATTGGCAATCCAGCTGGCGAAACGCTTCTCCTTGACAAAGCTCGGGACCCAATGCGAACCCTCGATATTCTTTAGCATATCTGGAATGATTTCGGGAATGCGGATGAACCACGACGGGACTGCTCTATAAATGAGCGGGGTATCGGAGCGAGGGCACATAGGGTATGAGTGCCTGATCTGAGACTCGACAACCAAGCGGCCAGAATTCTTGAGGTACTTGATGATGTGTTTGTCTGCTTCCTTGACATGCATCCCTGCGAAGTCTCTCACACGGTCCGTGAAATGAGCTGTGTCATTGATCGGATCCGGTGGTGGGCGCTTCTCAGAAATGATACCAGCCTCGAGCGCAACGTTGTAATCATCCTCACCATAGGCCGGCGCTTGGTGGACAATACCAACACCACTGTCAGCAGTGACATAGTTAGCATTCAGAACACGAAACCCCTTGTCCTTGAAGTCTTCATAGAAGTAGTCAAACAAAGGTTCGTATCTCCATCCCAGCATGTCTTTGCCCTTGATCTTTTCCAGGATTTTGAAGTCGGCTTTTTTGGGATCCTTGTATAGAGTACTCAACAGCTTTTCCAAGAGAATATAAATTTTTCCCGACTTTCCATCTTGAATTTTGACATATTCAAAGTCGGGGTGTGCTGCCAGGCCGAGATGTGAAGGTAGTGTCCACGGTGTGGTAGTCCAGGCCAGAAGATTGACATTCGGATCTTCAAGGAGGGGGAACGATACCACAATAGCAGGATCCGTTACATCCTGGTAGTTTTGGTTGGCCTCGAAGTTGCTCAGCGCCGTCGTGAGTACCGTGGAGTACGGCATGACTCGATAGCCCTGATACACACTTCCTTTGTCAAACAATTGCTTGAAAACCCACCAAAGCGTCTCCATAAATGTAGGATCCATGGTCTGCATCGTAGCGTTAGCTATTTGCTCGCGTGGTTAGGCTATCATGCCAGGCAGTCATACTTTGTAGTCGTTGTCAAAGTCAATCCAACGCCCCAATCGCTCAATAGTAGCCCTCCACTCAGAGGCATATCGCATGACAATCGCTCGACATTCTTCGTTGTATTTTCCGATTCCAAGCTCGTTCACTGCTGCTTTGCCAGATATTCCCAACTTCTTGTCAATCTCATGTTCGATGGGGAGGCCATGGGTATCCCACCCAAAGCGACGTTCGACATGATATCCCTTCATTGCCCAATAGCGCGGGATGATGTCCTTAATAGTGGAAGCAAGGAGATGTCCATAGTGAGGCAAGCCTGTGGCGAAAGGAGGACCATCGTAGAATGTGTATCGTGGTAGATTGGCCGTCAGCTCAAGCTGCGCAAAACAGGTCAAACTTCGTGCGTTCAACTTTTCTTTTTCGGAATGATGGGACTAACCTGGCGATGGAAAGCGTTGAGTTCCCTCCATTTCTCAAGGATGGCCTCCTCCTCCTTTGGGAAGTCAATAGACATGGTGAGGAATTTTCTAGCAACCTTTTTTTTTCAGCCTGAGCTTGCTGTCACCGTGCGGGCTCAACCGTGAAGAGATCCTCTGCGGAACACACACAGGGTTTTCCAAGGTAAAGTTTGCCGTTCAAATGACGGATTATGGCGTTCGATCTACTCCAGTCCCGTACTTGAGTTACAATGACCGGAACAAAATACCTGACCAGGAGGGAAAGCTTTGAGAAGGGATGGTGGGTGAGTCAACCTCGAAACGCACCTGGGAATGGTGGGGTTAAAACAGTTTATTGCCATTGCCCCCACCACTCACTTGCCCTTCCAACCCAACTTTGAGGAGGGGTAGAGGTACCTGTACTAAGGTACCCAGGTCCAGGTACCAAGTTATTTCGGGGCCACAGTATTAACCTACCTACAGTGGGGAGACATAAATTCCGTACGGTTTGTTAGGCAATTTGTATGGTGAACCGTACGGAATTTTTGTCAACCCACTGTACATGCCCTGTGTGATGTTGCAGGGGGGGCTGACAGGAATCAGGCTCCCTGACCGGAAACACGGCCTCAAGCAAGATATCAATTATCCAGCCAGATATCAATTATCTTACCAGATATCAATTATCTAGCCAGATATCAATTATCTAGCCAGATATCAATTATCTAGCCAGCTAGCAGGCACTTCTTTTTTTCCTTCTTTTTTTCTATCCAGGGCTTCTTTGCCCCCCTCCTCTTCTTCTTCTTCCTCCCTCCTACACACACACACCACACACACAGCCTTCAACACACACACAAACAGCCCTCCAACGACCCTTCTATCCAGCTGTACCTACGTGCCTACGTGTACCTACTTGCCTACGTGGCTGGATAGAAGGGTCGTTGGAGGGCTGTTTGTGTGTGAAGGCTTCTTGCGGCTGCCTCCATTGATGACGGCGATAGCCACGGCCATAGCTGCTGGCGTTGGCTGGCTGCTGGCGGCATCAATGGTACATCAATGGTACCTTGAGGGGAAAAGGAGGGAGGAGGGGGTGTAGATAGAAGAGTAAAAAATAGAAAATAAAAACAGAAATACTAGGAATGTCCTTGACAGGAGCCCTAACAGGATTCTAATCCTAATAGGATCTCCTTCTTAGCATCTGTTAGTCATTAAGCCAGCCTTTAAATTCATGTCTACAGGATGTTGGCTGGGTCAGGTACTACGGCAGCCGTGCAAGAGCACACAGGGCATAACTAGAGCCCCCGCCTCCCGCGTACTAACGTACTAAGGTACTAAACCTAGATACCTTAGCGCCTGGTACCTGGTACCTACCTACGGGCAGGTAATCGGCCCACTTTAGGTGCACCTGCCTTAGTGCGGGGCGACGGGGTTGCTGGAGGGAATGTTTCGTAGATGGAATAGAGATAGACGGTAAGTGAGTACCTATGACATTAATGTACATAGATAGTTCTCCGTCTCCGAAATTCTTTGCCTCTTATATTTCACTGCAACTACTATCCGACTAGCTGCACAAACGCGGTGCTTCACTGGATGCCGAGCAAATGCAGGCACGAGTTATTGCGGCCAGTGATATTTACTGCGACTACGCCCAGGACCGCACCAACCAGGGCCAGGCAGGGAGGTAGGTACCTACTACCTACTAAGTAAGTTATTAGGCAGCATGCGCAGCAACCCCTGTTTAATAAACAATCACAACCACATACGGCAACCAACTCACCTACCAACATCAAACCAGCAGAAAGCAGACAGCGCTGGTCGTGGCGGCCGAAAAGTTCAACCTCTGATACGAAATTTAACCAAGTAACATCCAGGCGCAAAAAAGGGCTCTCGTAACACCCGGCTCCACTCCCGATGTCGTTTCTGTTCGGTCGGGCTCGGGCTCGCACCGTAGCCGATCTCCCAAAACAAGCTCGCGAACATGTCCTGAAGCTCGATGGTCCTACCGGCACCGCAAAGGTTCATCCTTTCCCCTACTCTGTCTACCAATCACAGCCATCTGCTGACAATAAAAGGCCGAGGAGCTGTCCCGTGTTCTGGCACAAATGAAGGTGATATTACAAGGCACACAAGGCACGTTTCCTTTTAGGTTTCGGACATGACCTTTCAACTCAGCATTAACACTTTAAAACTTATAGAGACCGACAGCTCCCCAGAACAAATATATCAACTGGTTACTGGAATGATCGACGAAGATCTTCTTCACTTGTTGGCCGTCAATCTTCACCGTCTACCGTTCGAATCGCGAAAGGATACCCAAGTCATCTTTTCATACGTCTTTCGATTTCGTCCCGCAGCGGCAGCTCCGAAAAGTGACCCAATAGCTCTGTCATACGTCGTCTGCAATCGTCCCCAGGTTCTTGTGGAGCTGTGTCGTGCGTACGACCATAAAGAGAGTGCAACTCCTGCAGGATCAGTACTCCGCGAATTACTGAAAAACGAAGCTGCAGCAGCTGTCATTCTATATGATGACGGCGATGCGCCAGGATCTAGTGCGAAAGGTCTGAATGCTATCGACAGGGACCGCCCCCAGAGCGGAAGGGGCATTTTCTGGAGGTTCTTCGACTGGATCAATAAGAGCTCCTTCGAGGTCGCTGCAGACGCCTTCACAACATTTCGGGTGATTTACACAATTTCACGGAAGTTTCGACCATCCACTGACATGTCTTTCTTTCTAGGAGCTTTTAACCCGACACAAAGACCTCGTCCCACGATACCTCTCCGCAAACTTCGATCTCTTCTTCGACAAATACAATAATACACTGGTTCAATCGAATAGTTATGTTACGAAGCGCCAGTCTATCAAGCTTCTCGGTGAGATCTTGCTGGACCGCTCTAACTATAGTGTCATGACTGCATATGTTGACAGTGGCGAACACTTGAAGATATGCATGAACCTACTCCGAGACGATCGAAAAATGGTCCAGTACGAGGGTTTCCATGTGTTCAAGGTTTTTGTCGCAAACCCCCATAAATCTTTGTCGGTTCAGAAAATTCTGTTGATGAATCGCGAGAAACTCTTAACCTTTTTGTCGCATTTCCTGGAAGACAGGACAGATGACGAACAATTCATTGACGAACGAGAATTTTTGATTAAGCAAATTAGAAATATGCCTCCTACACCAGTTTCGTCACAACGATAGATTCATTAGCATTCAGGATAGTAACTAGAGCCGCTGAGGACTAATCTGTCACTCTTGGAGTATTTGTTCTCGGTTGTCAATGCTTTCACACCTGATGATTGCGAAAATATGTCGACTTCAAATAAAAATGTCTAGCATCTAATGTCACCAATCCTACATAACGCCAATCACACCCTACCCATACCCAATGGCGAATTTGCGATTCCACGCAGAGTTACAATCCCTCGCTTTTGGTATTTTGTATCCTAGTAATTGCCCAAGCAGTACCCTGCTATTAGCGTTGGCGAGAAAGCAGCACATTGACGCTTTCTCTTGCAGTTTGTGTCGCCCAAACGCTGTTGCTTCCACCCCTGCGCCATTCGTCGCCATAGCCATTGTCACCTCCGTTGGAGCCCTCGCCCATAATGACTTCCAGGTCCCGCTTCTGCGAACTTAGCCAGTTCTTGACGAAAGTTGCAGGGTCGTCACCCAGCGATTTCATGAACGTGTGCTTAGCTTTGGAGGCTGATACAGCTTGCACCAGACGCGCAAGTTGTTCATCGAGGCCGCTGATATCCTTGAGCATAGCCAAATATTGAGGGTTATTGATCAGCTCCTGCAGGCTCGCTCCCAAAGGGTCGTCGATCGACACTTGTATATCGTAGATGGTTGGCTGCGGATCTCTGTGAAATTCTTCGTCGACACGGATGGTGTATGGCAGGGCGATTGGCGGAAGAGGCCGCAGGTTTTGTGCCACATATTCATTCAGCATCGGAATAAATCCAACATCACCTCTCACGACCTGTCCTGTGGTTAGTAGTGTATCAAGTATACTCCTAGTTGGAGCGGTGTCAAGGGGCAGGTGATAGGTATCTCACCTGCTTCAATAGTTCGTCGCAGCGAAAGTTGCGCTTTTCTTCATCTTCTTGAAGACTGCGTTGCCTCACATATTCCCAAAGTCCCATCACTGCCTCTTGCTGTGTGCCTTCTTTCATATCTACGACGTCAGCAAGTTCTGGGCTGTACTGATATCGCTCAGGTATTTCCTGTCGAAACATGTTGATTGTGATGTTTGCGTTTTCATCGCCGTTGCGCTTGAAGGTAATTTCGTCAAAATCGGCGGCGGCAGGAAGATTGTGTGCGTTTGGCTGTCGAAGAGCTGCATCGGGCTTCTTCCACTCAACACTCTGCTCAGCGCCGTTGCGGAAGCGCGAACGATCAAAATCGACGGTCATGGCTTTGAAAAATTGTGACAGCTTCAGCTTGTTGGGAGTGACGTTTGGTTTCTCGTTTTTTGCCTGGTCTCCGTCCATATTGTGATCATTATCCTCCTTGACAGAGTTGGTAGCGGATGCCTTTGATTTATCTTCGTCATCGGAAGTCTCGTCATCGAGAATGCGGCCTTCGATTTTCACGCGGTAAGAGGCCTCGGCAGCGCCTGAAAAGTCGAAGGAGTCGGAAGTCGGTCCATTCCCCTGCCAGACTTGGTCTTTCACGGTGTTGCTGATCCAAATGCGGAGAGTTTTGGTAAACTACATCAATGTTAGCCTCATTTCTCCATCTTAGTTACTCTCCGTGTTTACTCACCTTCGTCGGGTGCTGTGTATTGTCAAGGACATCGAGGCGTTTGCGAGTAATGGTTGCATCAAGCAAGCGCTCGATATCTCTGAGGTCTCTGTATCTCTGGGCGCTCTCTGGGTTGACAATGCTATCCTCAATGCCATCGGGTATGTTTTTATCGGTTGGTTTGCGGCTGCGTCGCTTTGCCAGCTCAGCCGCCTGCACCTGGGCTTGTTGCTGTTGTGCCATTTGTGCCTGCGTCAGTGGTACTGCTGGGTGAGGCCCGGCAGACATCATTGGACCTGTCGTATTATCAGTAACAGATGAGAGGTACCTTCCAGAGACACGTAGAAGCCAACGTACCAATGCCACCGCGACGGGCAGTCGCATGTGGCGACCTCTGGGGTGCTTGCTGAGCAAAGGCGCGATACTGTTGCTGCATATTTGGAATCTCGCAATTGCTGAATGTCGCTGCAAGTGAATCGTTTTAACGGTTTGCAATGGATGATTTGCGCTGGGAATCACCGCGTCGCGGCGCTCAAGCGCCGAGTGAGCTTGAGTCACGTGCTAGCATTGGTATGGACCGACCTCCTTTGCAGAAACTCGGCCATCACGTATCATAACCCCCCCCCCCCCCCGAAACAGGCATTCGAAAAACGCCCGAGAGCATCTAAAGAAAACACGGCCTAGAAATTGAGCACTTGCGACATGTTAATTTTGTATGTCGCCCATCGTTGTAGCATGCATGCGTCACCGCTCAGCCCTGCTAACAGCGTCGGCAAATGGGCACTGAGCGGTTCATGAGTAAATACGGGCATTTTTTAGAAGTAAAACCAATCGTTTAGGAGGGGCGATGAAACTATTTTTATGAGCTGATATATAGGTAGTGATCAGCAGCAATCAGCCCTTGATTGCCGCGCCGCCATCAAATGCTGTGAACTAAGAAAATCAAGAAAAGATGCGCCCAAATAGGGCAGATTCCCAAAAATACGCCGTGCTTCAAATGCCAGGACGGACTCCTTTCAGTAAAGAGTCCCGTTGGAAACATCAAATTCGCTGCAAGTGTAAATCGGCTCCCAACATGCACAAAACAGCGTCGTTTCTTCAGAAAGCAGCACCAAGACCGTTGCGTGATTGTCGTTTACTGAAGCGGTTCCTCTTGGGAGTAAACTCCTCAGCTGCGCCTTGACCTTTGGTAAGATGCCCGCGCGATGGTCGCTCATTAATGCCGTATGAATCAGGACCATTGCCCCGGCCACCGATAGTGCTAGAAGGGCTAGGCACACTCGAGGATATTTCCGAAAACCCATTCTCAGTACCTTGCGCTACAAGGTTCTGAGAAATGGCAAGGTCACGCGCTCGCTCCAGGCTGCTTATCCATTCTTCTGCGTACGATGTACCACTTTCCGATGGCGCTGTACCTCTATTTTCTTCGAATGTATAGCGATTTCCTCCCTAAGCTTTGATTAGCGGGTTTGACAGGTGATGTTTCACTGAAACAAAACTTACGACGTCTACACACCAAACCATTTGACCTTTCGCGTCATTTTGGGTGTGCCATGAGCTGTCTGGCGCGAGCAGTGAAAGCTCCTGTTTAGACCGCTTTTCTTCCCCCCCGGCAGGAGCAAGAACAATTCTTCCGCTCGACGTCACCATGACGAGTCTCTGCCGCTTCTTTGTTGTGCTGCCCCCGAAGAACCGAGAGAGCTTTTTGTGGCCGTCATCTGCGCCCTTGCCATTGGCACCATTCTGCAGTGGACTCGATATGACCATCAAGTCAGCCAATTTCAATATGCGTTCATTATCCTTGGTGAGAACCGGAGACCATTCAATGTCAAGTTGGGTGGGAGGCGGAAGCTCTGTGATGATTCGCCCCGGACGAGGCGCTGGTTTTTGATTTGTTTGTTGTCTCGGCTGGCTAGTATTGGGGGCATTGCTGTTTGGGAAGCCACTCAACTGGATGATTGTTGGCTCTTGTGGCGGGGGTACATATGGCCGAAGTCTCGGCGCTTTGGTCTTCCATAGTCCTCTCCCAAACTGCTGCCCTTCAAAGAACTCGTGATTCTTTATATGCTCGATAGTCAACCTTCTAGCGGGATCGAGGACCAAACAACGTTCCACAAGGTCGCTGGCAGCTGGGGGGAAGCCGGCGGGGAATTCGTATTCGAGGTTGACGATTTTTTGAAAGGTGAGGTATTCGCTTCCAGCTTTGAAGGGCGGCCGTCCCACAAGTAATTGGAAGATGATACACCCAAACGCCCAGATATCGCTTGCTTTCGATGCAGTCTTATGTGTCAGAAGCTCGGGGCTCACATACTCCGCAGTGCCAACGAACGACGCAGCTCTCTCTTCATCTTGGTCAGCGCCTGTGTCGTTACTATAAGTTGCGGTTTGCGGGTCTCTTGGATCCTTCAGCAGCTTCGCAGTACCAAAGTCCGTGATCTTGACGTGCATCTGGTTGTCTAGGAGGACATTCTCCGGTTTCAGATCACGGTGGATAACGCCCCGAGAATGCATATAGTCGATTGCGTCCAAAATTTGGGCTCCGTAGAATCTCACACAGTCGACATCAAAAGTTCCTGCTTTCTTCAGGACGCCAAGAAGCTCTCCGCCATTGCAAAGATCCAGGACGTAGTAAAGAGACGCCTCATCTTGAAACGTATAGTACAGTCTGACGATACCGGGATGCTCGGTGAGTCTGTTGAGCGTGTTTTTTTCGATGTTGACGTATTTTATCTTCTTTTCTTTGATGATATGCCTCTTTTCGAGAACCTTGATCGCGTATTCTTTCAGAGTTTGTCTGTCAGTTGCCAGATATACGGTGCTGTATGACCCTTCTCCGAGTATCCGACCAAATGAGAAGTCTCGAACCCCCTTCTTGACTTGTCGTACTATCGACCTGCCATTGGCGTCGATTTCTCTTCTGATACCCACGGCAGCACCGCGGTCTTTCCAGTCTTCTGCACTCGGTTGGCCGGGAGTGGTCCCGGTATAGGCTCCTTGGCTTATTTCATTGCGCGGGTAGTCATCATATTTTCCTCTCGATGATTGCCTGCGTGGCATGGGTTCGTTTGCGGTGCCTGTAGCGAGCGCCATCAGTCGATTCGACTGTTGTTGCAATGGCGACTGGCTGTAGCTTGCTTCGTATGCAGCCTGGCTCTCTGTTGGCATAGGGTGCTGCGTGGGTAGATCGGGTACGTCCATGGGCGACTGTGTGTAGACTAGAGGCTGTGTTCCGATGTCGTGAGGATAGGATTCCATTTTGACGCTGTGGGGGCCATCGTCAAGGTTCCCAGTGGCAGGCGCTTCGTGATCTGTGAGGGACGTCTCATGTGCCGCAGAAGGGGCAGAAGAAGTCTGGTCGACGTGGAGTGGGGAACGGTCTTGCGTCGCGTCATCAGGATTGGCTATTCGGAGGCCACCAAGAGCCTGGGAGAGACTCAGGTCCCCGTTCATTTCTAGAATGGGAGCACCTCGCTGCTCCCTTGACAATGAGCGGTGCAGTTGTCGATGGATGATGCGTCTTTGTGCACTCCGCCACTGGGGTCCACGGTTGCTTCCTCTGGTTAGGTAACTTCTGGGGTTCTAACTTGATTTGGCGAAAGGTTGCTGGTGAGTCAGGGTACGCTACCGCTACAGGTAGAAGATCAACTTGTTCCGCAAGAATCGTCTGTTTTTTGTGTACCCCTTATGTACAGTGGGGAGACATAAATTCCGTACGGTTGGTTAGGCAATTTGTATGGTGAACCGTACAGAATTTTTGTCAACCCACTGTACTACGTAGTATGGCTTTTGTTCTTGGCGGGGCCATTATGATTATGTAATGTGAAACTGGCTGTGAAGAAAAAGTCGCCTGTATCTAACTATACCTTTATCATGGTTTATTTGCATGCTGGGTGACCGCATTTATTATTTTGCGGTACCTATATGTATGCCGTGCCACATGCTGCTATGTTTACGGCGCTATCTTGCTTGTATCGGTTGCCGACGATCAATTCGACACGAATACCTACTTCTCATACGACGACTACTGACTGCCCAGGTACTAGTTGTAATCTGGCGTGGTCGAAGCTGGTGTTTGTCAACAGAACTGCTACATCGCTACCCTACAACAGACTGGTTGCAATTGAAAATTTTCCTCCATTTGTGTGTTGTGTGTTGATGTACCGTCCTAGGGGTCCTCCTCGCGCGGTCCTCCTACCGTCTCACCTCCAACCACTTGACAGTCGTCTACAAAGTACCAAGACTCGCAGCTCTTTTGCCGCGTGCAGGCATCGTACACTGCACATGCACGTATCTAAATTGAGATTCGTGTCGTCGACTTCTGCACTGGGTGGTGGCTCTGCCTCGAGACTGTTGGTTTCATCATGGTGCTTGGTTAGTATCAAGGTACTATAGGTAGGTACCTACTAAGATTAGGTTAGTAGCAAAATGCACTATAGTAACATGGAAGCCGAAACTGTACCTATAGGTATGCATGGCTGCTCCCTTCTTACGAAAAAAGAACCCCAGAGCATGTTGTAATATCCCAACAACGACTGCCTAGGGACAAGGCACGGCTACCATGCACGCCTGGATTGGCAAATTTTACGGGGTGTGGTGAGTGGCACCTACAGCGAGCGGGCGGACTGCCTGCGATCTTGCCTGGTCCGCAGGCGTTGGCCGGAAACATTGGAATCTCCTCCCCGCCCACGTAAACTCGGACGCCGACTGCCCAACCTTGACGACCCCGGCCAGCCACAGCCATACACAATCCACTCTGGCCTTCGCCCCACCAGTATTGACCAATCATAGAGGAGGCTCCCCCCCAAGCTTCTTTGCATCAAAAGTATTGACAACTGGGGCTAGCGTTGCTGGCCACCCAATCTTTAAACAGCATGCGTCCTGCATCGCACAGTGTCGCTCAGCGATCGAAACTCTCACCTGAGCAACATCCAGCACCAGGGCATCAGTCGTTACACCAGTCCACCAGCCCACTGCCCACCTCCCACCACATCGTGCGGATGCCCCAAGTCTGCCGCTTCTTGTCTCATCCTCTGCCATCCACTTCCATTGTGCCACGCTCGTCATCTCATATCGCCCAGTGTGAGCACGCTTGCTGCCAAACTTGCACCGCACGTGTCCGCCAAACACCAGTCTCGCCGCCGCTCATCACACCGACTCGAAACGCATACATTGGTTTGTTGAAGTACTGCAAACTAACCTCATAGCTACAGCTCAAATTCCCACCGACATACACAAAAGATGGCGTCCTTCCAACGCCAATTTACAACCGCGTCTCCTGTGCTGGCCCTTCCCCAGCCATCACAACCCAGCCAGATGAAGGGATCAGTATTCGCGCCGCCTCATGTTCAGATGCAGATCCAATCGCAGCCTTTCGACCGACCTACCGCCTCACAAGGTAGAAAACGTTCCCGGGACGAAGCTGGCACCAACCTGGAGCCCGACGCGCCTCCCGACCCAATGGTCGAGCCTCAAGACGATTGGGTGTATGGCGAAGGCATGACACTCATCAAACCCGACGCTGGTTACGTCGCCGATGCTAGCACCCAATCTGGCACCTGGATGGAAGAAAAGAACGCCGCAGCCGATACAGAAATGAAGCGCCAGCTCGAAGCCGCCCAAGTCGACGTCCGAAGCCACAAACTCCAGCGCATGGCAAGCGACCAAGCATCATCCGCCGCTAGTCCTACAAGTGTATCACCGACTATGGCTGCTCCGGAATCCAACGGCCCAGTCATCGATAGCTTTACCCTACACCTCGGCATCGGTTGGCGCAAGATTAGTGACGACGAACACATCCAAGCGGCCGCCCGCGGTTGGGCCAAGTTCATCGAAAACCACTACCCACTCAGCGACGTTCAAATATGCCTCGAAAGCAAAGGGCTCCAGTCCTACCTCGTGAAAGCTACCGAGGGATATTTTCTTTGCTCAGAGGACCTCCGCCAGGCTCGACTGGTCAGTCGTGATGCTGACACCGCCCTTCGCAATTTACAACAATCCCCGCCGACCTTCGAAAGCGCCGAAACTATTTCAAGCGTCGACACTCCTGCTTCTCTCACACCAAACGCCAACGACATGGACATGAACATGAACTGAGGCAATGAAAACACCAATCTACACAGCAGTCATGCTCTAAATGTGCCAAGGCAAACCAGGCCCAGTCTCGTTATTTCTTCGTGATTTTAAACTTGTGGCGCATTAACAGGATGGAGGTAGACCGGCTCTTGGGACACGGTATCATCAGGCGCAAAATGTACTTTATTTACTCCAACGATGGCAACATTTGCATGTCAAATAACTACCTATGGAATAGGACACAATTGACTACTCTCGCCCACTTTATTACATAGCTGTCCAAAATGAGAAAAAGTAAATGTCTCCCTATAAGTCTAGCATGAGCCGCAAAGAGCGGCTCTGAATTGTAACACTTTAACATGTACCCTATTGCCTTTTCACTTTAACCCCTTTCCATATGAAAAACGTGTACAATCTCGTCTAAAAGGCCATTGACGCACTCTGTGTCAACGATCCTGCGTTGTAGTTGCCTCGGAGGCAGTACCTACCTACCTTCTCCGAAAAAGTACATGGTCTTACTTGGTACCTACCTTAGAGGTAGTACCTACCTGTTAGCTGTGGGTACCTCTAAGGAGCACCTCGGTACCTACCCGCTTGCCTTACCTCTGAGGTAACGTTAGGTACTAACTTACCTACCTAGGTACCTTAGTAGTTAGATGCCTTAGGTAGTAGGTGCCTACTAACCTAAGTACCTAAAGTAGGAAGCTTTAAGTAGATACTACCTGCCTACCTAGGAACATAGCTAGGTTAATAGGTTACTAGGTTAGTGAGGTACTACTAGGTACTACTAGGTAGGTTAGTAGGTAGGTAGGTGGTGACAAAAAAGACTGCCGACGCTCGACTAGGCCTACATATGAGCAAAACTTAGAAGCTTTCGTTCCACATAGACCTCACTAAATTCTAAGATAATTATGATTAAATCCATTATGCAATTTATATATAATAATTTAATTATATCCTTTTGTATAAACTATTACCTCTTTCTTGTTACTTCCTAGTGATAGCATTCCTCAGCCTATCGGCGATGTCACAACGCTGTGGAGTCTGCTCATGCAGCCAGCACGCTTCTTCCCCACTGCAACAGCCACCTGCGTCTCGCCGACTTCAACAACACTTGTCTCGTCATCGCTAACTATATAACGAAGTCGAATGCAGCAACTGCAAACCGAGCAAAGAATCGCGATAAAAGCCCGCCCCATCTCCCTCTACGAGTAGCCCCGCACGATGAGCAGCGCCGAGCAGCTGTACCTCCTCGCCGACCACATCAAGCTGTCCTTGCTGGAGCGGCAGCGGGCCCAAAGTCTTGGCCTGGACAATGATAGCCAGGACGGACACCTGTCGCGGTCACTCGAACAGTTCAAGGCAGGGCTGGCCTCACTAGAGACGGAGAAGGCAAAGCTGCGGGATAGCGGGGATGATAGGTATTGTGATGACTGATCTAGCTGAGCCATCAGAGTTGTTCTAACCACAAATCCATACCTCCTTGTGTAGTGAAGCATCAGCCCTGAGCGAGTCGATATCGTCTCTCCAGGAGCAATTCGACCACCTCACGTCGCAGTTCCACGGCTTTACATCCCCGGCAACCATCGAGACCGTCACCCACCCCAACTCCGAAGCGCTGACCGACGACTTCCAACATGCGACCTCCACACCGTCCGCATACCGCAAGTCCAAATCCGTCAGATTTAGCGACACGCCTTCTTCGCCGTCCGAAGAGTTATTCGGGCGCTACCGGGACGATCCGGCCAACAATCCTGCTGCCTACCGCGACCAGGCCGACGAAATGTCCAATCAGCAAATCCACGAATACCACTCCCAGATCATGGAAGAACAAGATCAGCAGCTTGATCGCCTAGGAGAATCCATTACCCGCCAGAGGGAGCTGAGTATGCAAATCGGTGATGAACTAGACAGCCATGTCGCCATGCTGGATGAGGTAGATGGTGTTGTTGATCGGCACCAGAGCCGTCTCGATAGAGGGCAGAGAATGCTCGGGAAGATTGCAAGAGGCGCGGGCGAGAACAAGCAAATGACCGCCATTGTTGTGCTCATAATCATTTTAGTTCTTTTGATTGCCATTTTGAAATAGATGGGAAGCTGATGTTGGTGACATAGAGGAGCATGGTGCTGGCGTTTTAAATTTTAGTGCATTTAAGCGTTTGTCTTTCTCGTTATTCTCTTCTTCTACTTAATTGAGCTTTTAGTCTTGGACCTGTTAAAGGGAGGCGAAGTCAAATTCTGTCAATGTATAGCATCTGTTGAATTGCTACCTCTACTCCTATCTATTGATTCGAGTCCCGCTCTACTTCGATGCAACATCTCGTCCGTGGTGCGACATAGGGGTTTTGTACAGTTTTGAGTAGGAACTATCGTATCACCTCGCCTTCCTTGTTGATACCCTCGAGGCTTTCTAGAATATCACTGCTTCTGAAGTACCCCGGCAAACCGAGAGCTTTCTTGCTGCCTGCTTCCCAAACTTCATGAAACTTCACAGTCTGGTCACTTGCGGCGACAACAATGCAGCCGTCTCCAGAAGGCCGAGAAGATCCAGATTGTGCCGATCCAGTATGCTGCCAAGGATATGGAATTGCGTATAATGCTCGAAGCTCCAAAGACCACGGTATTGCAGCAACTTGCTTGCAGTCCGGCCAACTGAAGACTGCGATTCTGTACGGATGGTCAGGATGGGCGTAGCCGAATGTGGCGGCAATTTCTCGCCGTGTCGTGGACCAAATAAGCGAGGTAACTTGGGCGGCAACGGCGATTGTTGCCAGCGGGGATCCAGACGCTGTATGGAAAAAGTGTATGCATTTATCGTTTGAACCGCCTCCAGTTGCAACTAAGCCATCACGCCAAGGACAAAATGCTATGGCTTTGACAGCTGCTCCATGGACCTACCGATGTCTTTCGCAACCGTGGCTAAGAGTTCGAAGACTGTCAGTAGAAGTCTGGATTCTTCTCACATCGGCGTCTTCCTCGATAATGGTTCCAATAAAGTTGAGGGAAGAACTACGACGGGCTCTTTGCGGTGGTTGCAAACGAAATGGCAGACCATGGCGAACTAATGGAGCCCGTGGCACGTCTTGAGGAACTCTGCTGGTCTGACCCTCGCTTAAAACATCGTCGACATCAAATAAGCAACAAAGATTGTCGTTGCCACCTGATGCAAATAGTCGACCCGTTGGGGACCAAGAAAGACCGCAGACCTGCTGATTGTGGATGACAATCTTTGCGACCAAATACATCGAACCCGGCCAATTATCTCGAGAAACTTCCCAGTTCATAGGCCATTCAACGATGTAGTAATAGATTGTTCCAGTATCATCCCCCACTAACAGATCTTCCGTGTGGATTGGAACCCCGGGGTTGAACGGATTCTTTGATGGCCTCAGTGTGCACACTGGCCGCTAGCTGAGGCAGCTGATACCAAAAGGTTGCCTTACTTCGAAGCGCGGCAGTGCATCAGATGTCGACTGTAGCACCAGCGATCCATCATTTCTCCCTCCAGCAAGAATGCATTTCTTTCCTTGAACAGACGAGAAAGCAACGGAAGATAGGTAAATCCCCGGCGAAGGGCGGCCATGCAATACGTGAACGCTGCTCTCCTCTGTCCAAGTGTAAAGCGTGTTTCCCAACCCAACGGCGAGGGTCTGGCACACGGGGGAGTAGGCCAAAGTAGAACAATAAAAGTCGTCTCTTAGAAAGGGGGCATCTAACACCCTGAAGAAAGTTAGAAAAGTAACGGCAAGTGGTCAATTATACTTGCTTGAATGGTGCCGAAGGCAGTACCCTTGACTTTGGCGCTGGTAGCTGTCCTGCTGGCGGATTAGTTGGGGTCCAAGGCGGTACTTGGAAGCATGAACAGACTAGGTGTATTATTTATCCATTCACATCCAGTCCAGTACGTTCTTCCAAGATCACATTGTTCCATAATCCCGACGGCGATCGGAGGGGGTCGCAGCGGCGGAGAGAATTGCAATATTTTACCAGCTTGGTTGATATTGAGAGCATACGCAACACGATCTTGATAATTCGCCAACTCTTCCTTCACTCTTGACTCGCTAGGAGGTTGTTGGTAACCTGTAGCGGTATCAATATTTATGGATCGTCGTAGTTCATTCGGAGCAGAAGTTCGTGCCATGCGAGGCGGGAGATCACTAATGTTCCACACGGTTCCTGCGCTTGCCTGTCTGTGCTGGAATCTTCCGAAGTCATGATGGGTCGCATGGGACTGATCTGAATATTCCGAAATAATTAGTCTCCTGGACATACGATTAGCACTAGTAGAGCAATACCATGAGACTCTTCGAGAGGGCAGAATCGTGCCATGAGCGAGGATGATTGTCTGGGCTGCGGCAAGAAGGGATCGCGGCCGAGGAAATCTCGCCTGGAGAATCTCTCCGTGTTCGAAAGCAATGCCAACGGCTTAGTTGTTTGGTAGCGCTCGCACGTCGTTTGATTCGCCCTGAAGGGGATAAACCTGTCTGGTGAGTGTGACGAGGTAGCCTTGCCAGCTTTCGCAGGCGTTGAATGAGTTGGCACATTTTCGCTACTGTTGGATAACCATGCCTTGATGGTCCCCGCTAGTTGCAGGTTCGTCACGACATCCTCGCTTATGGCGTTGATCGCAGAGGGAGAAGAGTGACGATGATGGTTCGACAAGGTCCTTCCATCATTGCGAGGCAGCTGTGAAACTTGCTGGCCATCTAGACCGCATATACCAGCAAAGCGACTCTTGGAACAGGGAGAGCCGAAACCGCTGTATTCGTCGAAAGAGCCATATCCCGAGTCTGGTGTACCTTGAGAGAACCAGGCTGGACTGGTTACACTGCGGCGTCCTGCGCGGCTGCGAGGTGGCGTTTCATACGACCAGTAATCTTCGGAATCAGAGGCCATGGGTGGCTACCTTTGTGGTAGCAGAAAACCGGCCAGACAGCGACCATGCAGCATTGAGGCAGGTGAGATGTGTAAAACAAAGCGGTCCGCGATTAGCTAGCGTTTAGCAGACGAAGGCTGGTTCTGATCAGGTAGAAATATTTGTCTAAAAGTGACGGATCCGTAGGAGAGAGGAGAGGAAGAAGAGACGCCGAGCACACAAAGAAATATTATACCATGGCGGGTAAAAGAAGGCAAATTTCCGGCTCGATGAATGGGAAGGTGCGGCGCGGGTATGGTCGTTTGGATTTTAGTAGCCAGTTCCTCAATGTAGTACCATGAGTAGGATTAGGGCACGAACTACTAATTGATGTTGAGGGGTAGAATCATCAAACCAGTTGATTATATGTATGCCAGTGGTAGTAATAAAACATACAGTCCAAAAAAAAACGGATGTCTTACCGAGCGACTCTGGCGGCCCAGCATGACATGTACAGAAAATGATGAATGCATGTCCGGCTACCGAAATGCCCGCCATCCGAACTGTTAGCTCATGCCACTCCTGATGTTATCGTATGTGGAATCGGGATAGTCAAGGTAGTTCTCTGTGGTGTCCAGGCTCCCAAGCGCCTTGCTGCTTGCACCGATGAGAGACTCGGTGCCATTTCTGTCACCAGAGGCTTCCCAAAACATGCTGCCACCGAGTCCCTGGCTTTTGAGCCAGTTAACCTTGGCGCTAATTATTTCTGGAGTGTCGTAGGAAATCAGCTCCTTGGTGATTGGGTCGTAGCTATAGCAGCCCAATACAGCCTCGTCGCATGTAACGGTGGCGCCGGGTCTGGGAAGCGACTTGTAGTCCATTACTCCTGCCTCCAAACTACCATTGCCGACACCATGGAACGGCTTACCGATGCCTTCGGTTTGCTGGAAGGATCGACCGTAGATGGGCAGACCGATAATAGTTTTGTTGGCGGGAACTTCCCCGTTGATGTACGCCTGAACAGCATCGTTCGTGTTGAAGGGAGTCGTGCTAGAATCCTGAGGGTCGTGATACAGATTGGCGTTGTAGCCGGTGGCATTGCTCCAGGATCCGGCATAATCATAGGCCATCAGGTTAACAAGATCGAGAACCTTTCCAACCTCAGGCAGTTTTAGTAGGCTGATTGTCTTAAGCCCAGCAGGGGCAGCAATAGAAAGCAGGAAGTGGTGGCCCTTGGCGTGCTGCGAAGCGTAAGAGTCGAGCTCATCGCGAATCGCCTGCAGCAGCAAAACCATATTCTGAGCGTCTGTATCATTCTGAGGATACTCCCAATCGATATCAACACCGTCAAATCCCCAATTCTTCATGATGGAAACAGCAGACATGGCAAACGTCTTCCGGGTCGTGGCAGAGCTTGCGGCAGCGGTAAAGTTTGTAGACCATGTCCAACCACCGACCGATAGCATAACCTTCATGTTGCGATTTTGCTGCTTGAGGAGAAACATTTGCTTGACGCATCCGTAAGCATTATTGCCGGTTTCATTCCAGGCTATAATCTGTCAGTACATTAATTTATTCGGGGAGGGGGTTGTATACCGTCATCTGGGTAGTGCTTATTGAGGTCAGCATAGACATCCCCGGAAAAGCTATTAGACCTCGTTAGAGCTGTGATTCTTCGGTGGTCAAGTGCGACATACAGTGTGCCGTTCTCATGGAAGTTCAGAAAAGAGTAGAGCAGGTGGGTGATGTGTGAGGCTTGAAGATTGGCTGGCTGGAAATTACGGCCGTAGATGCCCCTGCTCCGGCATTAGGAAAGCGTCAAAGCTTAGAAAAGGGTGACGAACCAGTTGGTAAAGTAAACGACATTTGCAAAGCCACCCTCACGCTTCTCAATTCCAGCTTCAATGGACTTCGGTGTGGCGAAAGCAGTGACTGTTTGTAGCGCCACAAGGGCAGCGATCAATTTGTTGAGGAAACCCAACATTGCAGCAGAGGTGAAAAACTAAAAGTAAACTTTGTATGTATTCCAGAGAAGATTTTTCCAGATTTTGGGCTCTAGACTTGTTGCCGAGAGTGCATGGATAATGATGGGCGGGAGCAATAGATATACATATATTGCGGAAGCCCTGTTAGTCGTTGCCACTTTGAGAATATACATGGCGGCTCTGATGAAACCAGTTTACGAAACAGTAGGACCGGCGTCTCGCCAACGTGGTCTTGGGATAGATGGCATTCTGCCTTGATGAAGACTGAGCTAGTCGCGGGTGGTGGATTCGCGGGTTACTGCAACGCAAGAACGGGATGGAAGTCCACGGTGGAAGAAGGGGCGGCGCTCAGTTTTTTCATCCAAGGAGCCATCTGCAAAACCTATCACTGAGTATGGAGGGGGTGCAATCAGCTGTCAACCAGTGCCACTGCCCTTGTGTGATTGTTACTAGTCTTGTATGATGGATGCGCATAACTGTTGAAACTTGGGAGCTTGGCAGGAGAAACAAACTAGAAATGCAAGGCGCTTCCTGAAAAGGAAGAAGTCTTCACTGGGCAGTTCTGATGATCGACTCGAAACTGCTCATGCATGCATCTGCACCACATATTACTGACCGGAACGGTAGCGCTGCCCTTTCCAGAAGCTGTGATGCATCGGCCTGGGCGGCTTGTGTGACAATAACTGACACCATGTCAGGTTAATGACACGTGCTGTCGCATGGAGTTGAGTTTTACACGCGCCAGCCAGAGAAAACCTGGGGTGAGGACGCGATGAGTAGCTGGTGGCGGCATGTGCAATGTATTTCACTTGTCATTTTCCCCTCGTCCCATAGCATCTGAATGTATCTGAAACTGAAGAGAAATTTGACGCGCGATATGGAGTAACATCGTGTTGGATCTACTGGCGATAAAAGTGGTGGTGCGAGCGGGTATTGGTGTTGGGCCAAAAATTTGCTCTTGCAATAATTTCATTGTGAGTACTTGGCTTGCATTGATTTTTTGATGATGCGCGCATATCAGCCGCCCACCGCCCTCTGTCATTCTAGAGTCTTTGTAATACCAGACAACTAGAAGCAAGGGTATACGATACGCGGCGTGGCGCCATCGTTAGCGCCTCCTCGGCCGAAAACCCTTGAGCATCTAATGCTTGGATCCTTCATTCTAGCCAGAGGGCAGCCGATCCACACAGAGAAACTGCCAACTTGGCCTCATATCGTCCGTCTACACGCTGCGTCATCGCTCGACCTCTCACCCGCTTGCATCGGCTAGTCGGTGAAGCTTCATGTGCCACCACCATATCCCACGTGCGCCTGCTGTTCTATTTCTGTGGCCTTGCGGACAATGCCGCATCAACTGCAGCAACTCCTGGGCCAACAACGATGATGATAGTAGTAGTAACCGCCGTTTCCCCAGCTTTTTTCACTATCAGGTACCTAGTAGTATCTCTGCATGGGTTGCAGCCAGCGGTCAAGGGCATGGGCACCACAGGGGCAGCGCCGTGCCACAGGGTTCCCTTCGAGGTGGTGCGCAATAAAAGACTGTAATCTGTATTATCCTTGAAGTTACAAGAGGCCGCACAGAGGAGCAGCCACCAGTCAGTCATGTGGTACGGATGTACTGCGCCCAGCGTTTAATGGATGAGCTTATACAGATTAGACTCAGGTAGTTAGAGGTTACCTACACGGGAGGGGGCTATTTTTTAACATAGCTCTAGCATAAGGCCTCTAGGCAACATATAAAGACGATCGATTAGGGCCATGTTAGAAAAAGGCCTCGAGCGCCTAAAGTTGGGTAGTTATTAGTACCTGTTACTGAATATAGAGGTGCCTGGCACTTACTCGTGAAAGTTTAAGCAGCTCCCCTGGCGACTCGCCCGCCCGTTGTCATGCACCGAATTCCTGTATCCGCTGCAATATGGGATGCCGGGACGCTACCAATTTCAAAACTGGTCCCCCGAGCTGAGCCCGCATCGCGCTTTTGTTAATCAACTTTAACCGTGGTTACTAAGCTCGCCGTGCATTCATTCGGGGATACCGCTCATGCTAGGCACACAGTTCTGAACTGCAACATCAACAAGCGTGCCTTTCCGATCATCGAGCTTTCGATGTTGACAGAGCTACTTTTGTCTCCTGCCTCTGTGGGGAGTCACGCTACCCATCCGATGCCACAAAAACACTTCCACAAATCGAGGTAATCACTCTGCCAATTCTATTTCTATCAAGTAGATAAGTTTGTGCAAAATCCAACAGCGATAAAAACAATGCTTGATCCTTGTATTTGACGTGGCCGAGTGTTTCCGAATACGTAGGTACACCATAAATGGGTGCGCCACGCATCATCCTCTCCCGGTTAGTTGCCTGGCAGGCAGAGCAAATTATGTACCCCGCCATGTGCCTCAGCATTTGAAGGCAAAGCTTTTTTTCGCACACTACATCTACTGTTTGAGAACGGCAGCAACCGTCGCGTAATTCAGCTCAAATGTCTAGTGTATGCATTTCAGCGCGTTCGATGCTTTGTTAATCCCATTGCTGATAATCAACACCTAGCATGGCGTACCTAGGACTGAGCGCGACCGGAGCCCAGAGCAGCTGAAAAAGGACATTGAAAAGATCAATAAATACAGAGCCCTTGAACGCCAACTACGCGCTCAGGTAAATCGGAAACGTCCCTGCATCAATGGATAGAAAGAAATATCGAGTAACAGGCATGCATTGTTAGACTTCGCTGTCGCGATTCGATTCGGCGACCTTGGAGCTGACTACAAAGCTCTTGCGCATAAACCCCGAATATTATACTGTATGGAACGCGCGGCGACGTTGCCTAATATCTGGACCTTTGGGCACGAAGGAGAAGAAATCATCACCAAAAGATGCTTTGGAGTGCCTCGAGACAAGGGACGAGCCTGTCGATGCACCTCGGTCTTTGCCACAAACTGACTCTAGCGAGAACCAACCGAAACAAGACGGACCTGCTACAAGCCAACGCGATACAGAAAAGGGAGGAAAACAGGACGATGGCGACGAAGACAATACTAGGCAGTGCTCCGAAGTCATTCGAAACGAGCTTACATTTACTGTGCCGCTGTTGATGGCTCATCCGAAATGCTACTGGATATGGAACTACAGAATGTGGGCTTTGGAACAAGCCACGTCTTCGCTACCCGTTGAGGTAGCCAAATCTATTTGGCAGGAAGAACTTGAGCTCGTAGGCAAGATGCTGCATCGGGACCGACGAAACTACCATGCTTGGGCCTATCGACGCTACGTTGTATCTCACCTGGAGTCTACCCAGCTTCAAGGCCAGAGCATTGCGCAATCAGAGTTCGCTTACACGACGACAATGATAACCAGCAATTTGTCAAATTTTTCTGCTTGGCATAACCGCGCCCAGCTGATACCAAGGCTGCTTGTGGAGCAGAAAGCAAATGATGAGTCGCGCAGAGCGTTTCTGGACCAAGGTGAGTGGACATGTGATGCTGGCTGGCTCTGATGCTCTGTGCTCACCAAAACCTTAGAATTTTTAATGGTAGACAATGGGTTAAATGTTGGCCCAGAAGATCAATCGCTATGGTACTACCACCAGTACCTTACCTTGAATGTCACCGAGCTACCCGAAAATCTAGCCATTGTACCCGGGATGCTCGTTGAAGACCGAGTCAAGGTGCTTAGCCGCGAAATCGACTTCATCAAGGACCTTCTTCAAGATTACAAAGATGTTAAGTGGATATTCGAAATGCTGCTCGAGTATACGCTGCTCCTGCATAAACTTCGTAACAAGCCATATAGCCATGAGCAAACGATCGAGCTTGAGAGTTGGATAGTGAGCATAAAGAAGCTTGATCCCCAGCGCTCCAATCGCTGGAAAGAACTGGCAGACGAGTTACATATTCCTCAATAATATCCGGGCCTCAACAATAGAGGAGCCTCGAAATATAGGACTTATATTAAACTACCGAGGAAATTCAACGCTATTATAACCTCATCGGTGACGCGCGAATCGATGTCCTTTCTAAATGCTGCATTTTGACTTGACCTTACTGGCATTTTGGCCAACTAATCCTTCAAAGTAGGACAGCAGCTTCTCAACTGGAATCATATCTATCAGTCCCAGTGCAGGCGTAGATGAACGCATCGTCTGCCCCCCAAAAAGTACACGCACATAGTATCCGCTGGCAGACGATTCACTTGTATTTGCAGGCGTGGCAGTCGAAGTAGCAGTAGGGGGAAAATTGAGGCATGAACAAGCGGACGCAACACGGGACTCACTGCCACCGCATTGTGACGGCCACGAAGCGGTCGCAGTCGCCAGCTGAAGGCAGTAGGAGGAAGCAGTGGAGGACTGTCGAATGATGTGGCGCAAGCAGTTGTCGTGGTTGCAGTTGGGGGCGATAGTTGCTGTGGGCGTGGGCGGCGACTGCTTCTTTTTCTGATAGACCTCGAAGACGACCTCGGATCCCATTCCCGGCCACACCATTTCATCGATCTGCAAAATCGAGAGCAGTCGGGACAGAGATCCGTCGTGGGCAACGTTGTGGTAATAGATGGTGTCACTCTTGCCCACAACCACATTGCGAATGTTTGCAGTAAGTTCTGCAATCCAGACGCCGAAGGATCCGGTACTTGCATCAAGAGACGAGGAGCTGTCACGGTAAATTTGGCTATACTCCCAATTGCCCCAGCGATAGACTGCATCTGCGAACTCCTGAGATACGCAGTCTGTGCTGTTGTGACCATCCACGAGCTTGCACGGCAGCGGCTTTGCATGGCACTGGCGAGCAGACAGGTTGTCGTAGTAGTGGTCAAAGGACTCGTGGAAGCCGCCATCCGACGACGGAACACCAGAGATGCCATCGAGTGTGCGATAAAGATCTGCGGCGAGGTCGAAATGGCGACGCCACTGCTGGTTGGAACTGGACTTGATGGCGTTAAACAGGTCGCTGGAGGCTTTGCACTGATACTGCGGTTCTAGGCTGTCGACGCCCTGCGCCTGCACCAGGATCGGCACAGGCTGAGTAATGTCCCACATCGCATTGATAACCATACCAACCACTTGGCTAGTGATTAGATTGTTGGTCACGCGGTATTTGACCGACGGCGGAAGCCCGGAAGAGCCCCTAGGCGGCAGGAATCCAAGAAGATCGTGATAGACGCCGTACAGGTCGGCGCCATGCTGCCACGAGTCCACTAGGCCTTCGGCGGTGATTTGAGGAAACTTGCAGGTGCCGATCCAGCCAGACGGCACAAAAGGATTGATGGGAGAGATGTAGCCCTGTTGATAAACCCTGTCGGCCTTGGAACCAGAAAAGGGCTGTCCATAGTAATGGAGCATTGAATCATCACAATTCCACTGGTATGATTCCACAGGGAATGCGTTGGAAGAATACGGCGTACGTTTGTGATGACGATGAATCTGTCCGAGTTAACAAAATGAAGAGAGAAGAGGTATGAACCAAGAAGACTTGCCACCTCGACATATTTTAGCTCGTAATCTGCGCTCGGCTTCACATACTCTGTGCGGCGAACGTGAGGCATGTTGCACCAGTTGTAGACTCCATAATCACTGTCCGGGGTCTTGGAAGAATTAAAGATGAAGCCGTACACGCCAGTGGCCGTGGGCACAGCGTCCAGGTCGTTAACTTGGTTCTTGCTGGGAGCGTACCATTTGGTGTCAACTTCTGCGGCCCACACGCTTTGAAGCGGCATGCCGCAGCCCAGCAGGAGGCCGAACGCGGCAGCGGCGGCGAAGCGAAGGGAAGATGCCATAGTAAAGCTGGTCTTCACGCGGAGATGGCCTCGTACAGGGTGCTGCGTAGCTACTATGATAGTAGGTAGTTTTGCACCGGATGCCAGCAGTGGCCGACGAGGGGTGCTGGGGTTCTAGCCGGCTGGTTTAGTCTGCCAGAGGGCTAGAGAGCAGGAAGATGGCAATGCTTTTATTGAAAGTATAAAAAAAAACAGGAGACAGAAAGAAAAAGAAGCAATAATTTAACTTCATGCGGTGTTGATCGATGCCACGTGTTTTTGTTTTTGAAAGCCATGGCTGTAAGGACATAGACGAATGGGTGCAGGTTCTGCGCCAGGGTCTGAAGGACCTCACAATGTTCAACTATCACTGCACGTGGGTGCTGGGATCGCGGCCATTTCAGCGCCACCATAAGCCACGCCGAAAACCCAGTAAACTACTGAAGTTAGTACACGGGTGTTCATAAAACCCGACGGCTGCAGATAGCTGCTGCATCGTAATTGAGCAATGTTTATTTTGTATGCGTCTATAACATGACGGCTTCGAGTAGCTATCTTTGGTATCAAAGTGTCAAATGGTGGTGGCACTTGGAGGCCTGTTATTGAATAATGGTACAATAAATAATTATACAGCAGTGAAAAAAATTTATCTTTGCATTGTGATAAGATTGTTTTCCCTTCTTTTCTGTCCATTTAGGGGCGCCCTCGCCCGCGGGATCGCATGCCTCGTCGTCCTCTCAGTCGCCCACGCCCCCTGAGCGCCACAGAAATCGTCGGTCTAGACATATTTCCCGGTCGATCAATTCTTGCCGGAATATCATCATCATCACTGGAACCCGAGTCGCTTCCCAAACCGCCTGTTTCTTCTGTATGGGCGACGTTCACATCACTCTGTTGCCGAGAAGCAGTGCTGGAGTTTTCGTCGTCATCCTCAACAGACTGTCTGCGGACCACCGAAGGTGTATTGACCGCAGTGAAGCTGGGCAGCTGTATAGTCATGCTTGCCGATTTCTTGGGGGAATCAGGTTGCGCCGCGCTGGGCGATGATGTACTATCACGACCTCGCTTTGCAATTTTAAACGTCTTTCCGCGGAGTGCCATACGTTCCTTGAGAGACATAAATTGTTGACCTGCAGTGCCAGGCGCCTTGGGAGCTGTTGACCGGGGCGGCTCGGAAGTACGAGGTCGACCTCTGCGTGGTTTGTCGCTAGTGGACGCCGGCTTATCATCAACTTCCTCAGCTCTTGCCCGCTTCGAAGCGTCCCCTGGATTGGATTTTCTGGGACGACCGACGCCGCGTCGCCGTGTATCGCTGCTGGCTTTCTTCTCTTCCGTGACCTCCTCTCTTGTAGACCGGATTTCGAGGCTTACTGTAGAGGGGCGCTTACTGTGCGCTGGGGGTCGGCCACGGCGTTTTGGTCCTGCTGACGCGGTGCTGGAGGGATAGACCAGAGCTGATGGCTCGTTTGGCTCGATAGTCGCATCGTCAGCTGCTGATTCAGGCGCAGCATCCATAATTGACTCAGTCGATGGTTTGCGGGATTCGCTTGCCGTTGGCAAATTGACTTGCTCAGTGTCGTTGAACTCTTCAATTTCTAAATCTTCCACTTCAACGTAGGATGCCTTGGGCTTTGCATGTCTTAGAAGAGGTTCGTTCGCGTCATAGCGCGGATTCTCCTTTCTTTTTGGTTCTTGCTCGCCAGGTTGTACCGAAGCTGAGTGCTCAGTACTCTCACCACCACTTCCTGGAGTTTGTTGCTGCGCAGACGTAACCGGGGCTTCATTGAACAAGGCAGGATCCATGCTGTCGAGAAAATCGGGCTCGCGCTGGGGTTTTGGCCTTTTCCGAGAGTGACTTCTGATGATGAACTCGGGGTCTTCATTTTCCTTCTTCGCTTTTCTCTTTGCGCTGCGAATAGATTTTTTAACAAACTCCGGTATGTCTGCTTCGTCCTCCCTCAAATCCTCAGCGGTTGGAGCTTGATATGGGTCAAATAGAATCTTGTCTGGAGTATCGTCTTGTTCGTAATAGCCCATTCCAATCCTTTGAGCTGCGAATACAGGCGGGTCAGGGTAAGAAAGATCAACTCCATCTTGCCCATTCACAGCCTGGTCTCTATCAATAAGCCAAGGTGCTGATAGTGACGATTGCTTCACTGCCTGTTGATTGATACTGAGCTGTGCAAAAGAGGAGTGGGCTGGTTCCGCCCCCTGTTGGTAAGCAGTGCCACCATCTATCGGTGTCGGACGTCCGTCGTGATGGGATGATAGATGGGTTGAGTCTTTAGCAGCCATTCCTGCGTCATCGTCTTCGGGGTGTTCGTTAGACAAACCCTCCGCTTTTGCCGTATCCGCTTGTTCTCGTAACCTCTGCATGCGCTTGGTATCCTGGCCACGGCTCTCTTCACCAGCGGCCTTCAGCCAAGCCAAGTTGTGCAGTCGAAAATCAACAAGAGCTTCGACACTTCGGTCATCCGCAACAGACCTTGTATCGTGTCCTAGCGATGTGTTTTTCGGTGTGTATGGGTTGGTGTTTCCGGTCCGGCGACAGTAGCCGCAGTTGCATATTCCTAAGCACTTTGGACACAGCCAATTTTCGTCCTGGAGGACTTCTTGCGGCATCATGTCGAATGCTCGATAAAGAACGCCGAAGCAATATCCTTCTAAGCAGTCGGGATTGGAGCACATCTGCATGCGATACACAAGCTCCTTGTGACAACACACATGACATCGCCGCACATTACCTTTCTTGTTTTTCCTTCTCCGGCTCTTCTTCACTTTCGATTGCTCACCGTCTTCGCCTTCCTCGGATTCGCTCGGAGCTGGTTCTTTTTCGGGTTGAGATATGTCCTTCCATGGTCGCTGTCGCAGTGCCTCTTGGCAGATTTGTGCAACAGATTTCTTGCCACTTAATTGCTTGGCGACTTCAAGTGGCTGCGGCGAAACATTGACATCGATGAACCCATCATTAGATATGATCATTGAGCGCCACGTTTCATGGTTTTCAACAAGCTCACTCCAGTGCCACTGCTCGCACCATTGCAAACCCGACAAACAGACACAAGAGCGCCCCATGGCATAGCATTCCATACAAACATCGTATGTATCTTCATCACCGTTGACGAGAGTTCGAACACATCTCTTGCAAGTCAGAAAACGATTAAAGATGTTTCCGCGGCAGTATGAGCAAGTGATGCAGGAATCGAAAGGCACAAATTCAATCTCCCGCTCTCTGAATAGAAACACTTCATCAATGAGTATTTTCGTAAAGAGGATGAAAAGTTTTTTGAAGTCTGAGGCCAGCTGCTTGGCCCGGAAGGAGTTGCGTATGTCGTCTCGATGAGTTTTGCGAGCATGATCGTCAAGCGATTGTAGGCGTTGATAATAGCTTTGAAGTGTGTAATATATCATGGCCTTGTTCTTGTACTGCTCGTCTCGACAAACCAGTCGAGCTTTAGGAAGTGCCTCTTGCAAAGCTAGCTCGAGTGTTTCGACGGTGGTGCGGTTCCATGCCACCTTCACTGTCCTTGTCCCTCTGTTCCACACTTGATGAGCGGCAAGAGGAGGAACTAGGATAAAGTCACCGACGCGTTGTTCCACAACATAGACATCGAACGGGGCCTTCTTCCACGCGTTCACTTGTGCGAAATGTTTCTCAATCTCAATGTCATGGCCAAGCATTGATAGAAAGTACTCTCGGACGACTGCACGGTCTTTGCTTTCCGTCATAAACCAGATCGAGCTGCCAGGTTTCTCACCATTTGCGTCGCCCGATGTCTCCACCATGATGTTTTGCCCAAGGGAAGCACACATTTCACGATGCGCTGGTGTGTATGTGCCTTCATGGCCGATATAACACATCAGGTTTTCTGCACGCATCTCCCGAGGTAAGCTGGACATGAGATCTCCAGCTGAGGCGGCGTCACTCTTAGGGTTCCGCGGCTCATCCTCAGCTTCTGATTTAGCTCCCGTGCGGCTGATAGTGCTGTTAAGATAGAATAAAACTGGGTTGACGATCTTCTGCAGTGCCTCATGCCACTCGGGTGGGCAATCAATGTCTTTGAGGTAGAGACGTTGCCGCCTATCATCACGAAAGTTGGCTGGCGTCCACTGGTTGGTTAACTGCTTCATAGATCGCAGATAGTGACCCGTCGTCATGGGAATGTCGCTCTGCGACACAATGTCGCGAACTCTTTCCTCTAAAGCGCCATCAGTATCAAGGCCACGCGAGTCAACAGTATTCTATCGCTTCTTACCTTTCTTGTCGTATTTTTGCTCAAGCCATTCAGAGCTGAAAAGCCACTTCGGCAAAACAGCATCGAAGCCTTCAATGATAAGTGGTTTCCCTCCATTGATAACGTGCATGAGGACGAGCTTTTCGAATTCTTGAGGGCCCAAGTTGCGCAGCTGGCTTATTGATACCCGTTGTGCCCATTTTAAATTAGGCACCTCATCTACCAATGAGCGCAAGTCGAGATCCGGCGATATAGGATCGAACTTCGCCTGAGGATGCGATGCTGCGGGCATCGTTGCCTGATAACAGGGTGGAGCTTAATAGCTGTGATCAGATGTCGTGTCTGCGAAGGAAACGCGTTAGGCACTTCATTGTTGGCTTGTGTTGCTTGATTGCCGAGGGATAGAAATCGTGATACAGAAACCCTATGCGAAGAATTTTCACAATGGTAGAACGCCTTCGGGTGCTTTTTACAGGACAAGACGATGAGCGTCTCAAGGCAGACACAACAAGCATTAACCCGGGGGTGAGTGGCAGGCTGGGTCGCGCTCTCACGTGATTAGTATCGCCTCAGCCTAAGTATCTAGCCACTCATAAAGGTCTGAGACGTCCTTGGAGTGATTCCACCTAAATTTAGTGCCTTTATCTCTAAACCATCCGACCGGAGACAATGCGAGAGCAAACTAGATAAAAAGGGACTCGCACCTTGTGGTCAATTCAGGCGCATCCTGCACCATTAGCCTACTGCGAGAAGGTGCGTTGCTAGTCCCAAGCCATTTGTCGAGCACCAATTTCTCACCTTTATTGCTTAGATGACCCTCCTTTTGCTGCAGCGCGGCCTTAATGGCAACCTCGCTCGGGGACTAATTTCGTCCCCTTTAGCGAAGTCACATCATGGCTTGAGGTGTCGTGATGCGAGAAGGATACAACTTCAACCGATTATCCGGCAAAGCACAACGTTCCATGCAAGTGATCGTCGCCTGCAAGCTGTAGCCGAGCCCACAGGCCTAGCCACTCAACCAGGCCCATCACCCTATGAAGCACCAAGAACTGGCATTCTCTCAATGCTACCTGCAAAATGGATTCCCTATGGAGAGCTCATTCGAATTGATAAGCCAACTGGAACCTACTATCTCTTCTTCCCTTGTCTCTTCTCGACCCTTTTGGCGGCGCCAATGGCGGAGCCCATGGCATCAATTGCATCCGTTGCGGGAACCTCGCTGCTTTTCTTTTCGGGAGCTCTGATAATGCGCGGCGCTGGATGTACAATCAATGATCTCTGGGATCGGAACCTTGACCCGCACGTTGCACGAACACGACTGCGGCCTATCGCACGGAAGGCGGTGACTCCTTTCAATGGCCTGGTGTTCACTGGCTTTCAACTGCTGGCTGGGCTCGGAATTTTGCTACAGTTTCCGCTCCCATGCCTTTACTATGGCATTCCTAGCTTGCTCTTTGTAGCCATTTACCCATTGGCAAAGAGAGTCACTTATTACCCCCAGGCTGTACTGGGGCTGACGTTCTCATGGGGCGCTATAATGGGATTCCCGGCGCTTGGAATCGACTTGTTGTCCAACAGCTATGCCTTGACGGCTGCTGCTTGCTTGTACACTTCCAACATCGCCTGGACCGTTTTGTACGACATGATCTATGCTCATATGGACATAAAGGATGACGCCAAGGCGGGAATCAAGAGTATTGCGCTCAAACATGATGCGGATACCAAAAAAGTCCTGACGGGACTTGCAGCACTTCAGATTGGACTTCTCGCTGCCGCAGGAACTGCCGCAGGGGCTGGACCTGCATTTTTTATCGGGAGCTGTGGCGGTGCAGCGGTTGCTTTGGGCGTCATGATCAATCGTGTCAATCTCAAGAGCGTCAAGGATTGCTGGTGGTGGTTTGTTAATGGCTGCTGGATAACCGGTGGCGTCATCAGCACAGGTCTGGCGACAGACTATCTGCTTCGCCTGAGCAACTCGGAGCCAGAACCAGAGGAGGTAAACTCGACGTAAGTTGAACTGTAACATCGAAGGAGAATTGTACAATAGTAGCAGCGATGTAATTGTAGAATAGTTGGCGGCCAGTCACATGGCAGTTGCATAGGAAGCATTCATAATTTATTTTTTTGAAGACTTTGTCTAAATCTCAATAGCGGTCTCCATTGATACATTTCCCAACCTTTAATGCCAATGTAAGCACGCCGATAGGACTCCTCATGCCGAAATAGGATGTTTTTTCTTCCACTGCACGCCTAATTTAAGAACGGGGCTTCTCCTTCTTCTCCTTCCACAGAGCGAGCAGACCGACACCGGAAACCTTGACGACCTTGAAGCGAACACCAGGGATATCACCCTTGGCCTTGCCCTTGCGACCGAAACCAGCCAGGAGAACCTCGTCGTTCTCGTCGACGAAGTTCAAGCAACCGTCGTTGGGTACTAGAGTCGCGCGTTAGATAGGAGATCTCTCAATAGTGCGAGGTAGCAGTCTTGTTCTGCGCATACGTACCGAAAGCTGTGACCTTCTTGCCGTTCTTGATCAACTGAACACGAACGCACTTTCGGATAGCGGAGTTGGGCTGCTTGGCCTCGACACCGACCTTCTCGAGAACAATGCCCTTGGCGTGAGAAGAGCCACCGAAAGGAGAAGACTTGAAAGCAGTGCCTAGAGCACGCTTCTTATAATGAAGGTCGGCCCATTTCTGGTCCTTGCGGTTCGTTCGCAGCTTTCTAGCGGCGTTAAGACCACGGGGTTTGCCTCCAGCCATGATTGCTTCAATATATTAGTCGGACGTGTTCGTGTTCGATGTACAGACGCTTGCGAGACGTTCGAGTCGGATTGCACGTACCGAATTATCTGGGTATCGCGAGACGGTTGGTGATGTGACTTCTTGCGGAGCAAACGAAAAGTTGGACCACGGTCCCGCCAGAATTTCATGGTAGGGTTTTCGGGCCCTAGGAGCGAACTCACAATTGCTGGGTAAGATCACGTGATATCATTCTGCCACGCGAGATCAGGTAAGCAAATCGCGAAGAGCGTCTAACTAGATCGGGACTGGTCATTCTTTGCACCCCACCTAGCTATCTACGCTTGATCTCTCAGCTAGAGACGAGCTTTAGAATTGTATCAGACATTTGGCCGGTATTGTTTGCGAAATACGGTCAGTATGTCTCTTTCTAAAGTCAAGAGCAAGCAAAGAGATCCTCCTCCGTCTTTGTTTCTTCACCCCTCTCCAAGCGCTTCCCGTGTTTCTTTACCTGGAATTTTAGCACCGGGCTCCTCTGTACCGGGACCAGCAAGCATCAGGCGAGAGCGTTCGTCATATGATAGCAGCACTTCGATACGGCATGCACCAGCAACTACATCGGACCAGCAAAGAGCTGGCCGCGCTGTGAAGCTAGCAGATAGCAGCCGGGCCGCAGACCGGACAGATGCCCTTTGGGCGGAGATGCAGGCAACTTTAGAAGAAGTTGAACTGTCGGCCTCCGCGGGCACTCATGTATTCGGGCGCTCGCACGATTTCAAATTGGCAGAGTTACGAACAGCCCAGATTGCACTGGCACAGGCGTGGGCCCGCAGCGAAGCAGACGGCTCGATGGAGAGGGCCTCTCATGAAGAGGGAAGTCCAGACGTTGGCGATGACCTGCGGAGCGCAAAGGGATCGTTTGCAGACACCGCAAAGCCAGGTACCAGTGATACAGAGCCTAATAATAACCATAAGGGAAATACAAGTGTGTCGCGGCAATTTGGCGAGGGGGCTGACGTGGAACGACTGGGGGCCAAGTTGGAAGAAGAGACCGAGGCAGATATATTATTAGCCAGGAAACGGCGCGAGGCGAACGATGACTACTTTCAACGTGTGAATGCTGGCGTTATCGACGTAGTATCAAAGCTGGAGAAGGTTGCGGTAGCGATGCGAGCAGTGGAACAAGAGAGTAAGGATGTCTGGAACGAAGATGAAAACGAAGGTGGGAGCGATTAGCAGGCGGCATCCTATGTATAATATCTAAGATCTGGAGCTGCATGGTGTGTATGTTTGAACATTTTGTCTTGCAGATACGTCAAACTCGACATAAGCTCTATGACAACACAGTTGCCTATCTGCAACATAATAAAAGCTAATAAAGGGGGAGAACTAAACACTGCGTCGTCCCGCAAAGCTTTTCATTTAAGAATCCCTACTCCCGTTTCAGAATTAAGGTTGCAGCTAGGGTAAATAAACATGAGATAATTCTATATGATAATCGAGTAATCTATTCAAATTGCATTGCGTGAGCTGTGTTTCTGATCCATAGAAATTTGACGACCTGCCTGAAGTAGAAGGTTATGCGGGGAAGACTCTTGGCTTGTGCCGAGGCGGAAAAACTAAGTTGCGCGTCGCCTGAGATGAGGATGCGGGAGGTAAATAGGCTGGGCTTCGCTCTATGTCATCGGTCGTGTCATTGCCACTTCACATCCATTACAACCCGCCAACTCCTGCGACGTCGCAGAAAACCTGCCTGATACCCCGTGCCTAGCGATAAAAAGGGTTTCAACTTCAACGGAACCACTTAATCGACAAACAGCTTTCACCCGAAATGAGGCTTCTGCCGCAAGCCATCGCCGCGTTGGCCCTGCTTCCCGGCGCCTTCGCCGTGGATCGCAAAATGTCGGTCATCGTCTCCTTTGGTGACTCAACCCCCGATTCTGTTGTAGCCGAGGCACGGCAGAAGATCATCGATGGTGGAGGACAGATAACGCATGACTATCAGATAATCAAGTAGGTTTCATATCTCCTGCCAGTTGCATCAGAGGCTAATTATGCTATTTGCAGGGGCTTCTCTGCTATTGCGCCCGAGAAATCGCTCGAAATTGTGCAGGCTTTCGGCAGTAAACACTCGATCAAGGTGGAAGAAGATCAGGTTGTGACAGCGAACAGTGGTTGATCACAAGCTTCCATTCTGCACGTGTGAATGACTATCGGGAGCATTGCCACAGCAACATGATTATTTATGTATTTGAGACGGCGTTGGGCTTAGCTGCTTGTATTCCTTCTTTTGTTTTATCAGTCTAGCTTTCGAAATAGTCAGATACTGGGTTACTATGTCTTGTGATACTTTACAGAAAAGTAACCGCCATCGTTGCGCAAGGCACAAACGTGAATTGCCTGATGACCAGGGCACGTATGCTATACTGGTAGGTTGAACTTTTCAATTCATTCTTCGGTACCTGGTTATTGCCTACCATGCTCAAATGCTTTCTCTTATGGCAGACTGTTAAGTAGCGCCCCTCTAAGATTGCAGCTTGTCGGAAAGTGGGTCTGATGTGTAGGTAGAGTGTCGTAGCCTTCGACGTGTCGAGGATGCTCATTTTGAATCTTGCACACCTACCCAGCTGCCCTGAAGGCAACAGTGGCTCTTTAGCACGATATTCGACTGCTGGAAGCACCGCATTTTGGGGACTGAGCATCATACTCGCTGGCACTCAACCAGGCTCTACCTATTCGTCATGCCGCCACGTTCGGAAGCCTACCCTACCGATACATTTCCCTGCTCATTTTGAAAGCTGAGCAGCACCTAGCCAGCGCCCACAACCGTTTTCTTTTCGCGGTGTGCCTGATTGCTACCACGGGATATCATGCCGGTATACAGCGGCCGCGCACAAGCTGCGCTCTTGAAAGCGGTGAGTTTGTTAGCTTTGCTATCTCGCAATCATGCTGCGACAGTACAAAGGACTAACCCAGTCATGCTCAGGTAAACCACGTGTTTAGCCTAGACCGCAAGGCCGACTCTTTAGAAGATTTGACAAACGGCATTATACTGGCGCATATCCTGCACGAGCTGGACCCCGAGTTTGATCCATCCCATCTGGAATCCAATCCCGCCACGTCCCGATACCTGACGAATAAACGCAATATTCAAGCCGTGTACAAGGGTTTATTTCGCTTCATCCGTCGACAGATCCCCGAATTGGGCTGCCAGGCCAAAAAGTTCGATTACCATGCCGTTGCTGAGAACCCCGAGCCGCAAGGGCTCAGCCAGGTACGTGACTACATTGACAAGGCGGTGGTCTAGAAGGTCGCAAGCTAAGATATCAGAAAAATAGCTCCTTGCCGTCATGGTTTCTGCGGCTGCCATGGGACCGGACAACAAGAAATACGTTCCCTTGATTCAAACCAGCCTGGACAAAGTCAACCAAGCTGAGATTATGAATATCATCCGCGCAATGCAAATTGATGCAGCAAATGCCGGTGGCGACGAAGACAAGCTCAATGAAGATATCGATGCAGTAATGGAAGCAAGAGATATGGACCTCGTGGTTGAGGAGCAGAATGCAGCCTTGCGGCAGCAACTTGAAATCAACAAAAAGGCCCTCTCTGACTACATTACCCGCCTGGAACATCTGCAGCAGAGCCACGAAGAACTCAAGTACGAAAAAGAGCGAAATGATAGGGAACTTGAAGTCTTACGCAAGGCCACGAAAGATGGCGCCAACAATGCTGAGGCCATCCGTCTCTTAGAAGATCAAGTGCACGAACAGATGGAGATTATCGCGAAAAATGAAGAAACCATCCGGGACCATGAACGAGCACGGGCACAACTGGAGAGCGAAGTCCAGAAGCTTACCCAAAGGAGTCAGCATGCGGATGAGCTGCGAGACCAAGCTACGGAATGGCGACACAAAGCTGAGGAGCTGGAGAAGAAAGCTAACGCGGCCGAGCGGTATAAACAAAAGCTTGAATCGCAACAACATCTTGTAAAGGAAGTACAAAACTTGCAGTATGAGCGCGCAGAATTGCAGGAGCAGCTTCGGTCTCTGATGGATGAGCGAGAGAAAGGGGATCGGACGAGGAAAGCCGAGGATGAATTGACGCGTATGCTGACACAATCCGAACAGCATCTGTGGGATGAGCGCAGCCAGAAAACTCAACTTCTGAAGGACATGCAGACGCTAGAAGATGAGTTACTGCGACTAAAGGCGCAACGCAGCCACGATGAGCACTTCATACAAGACCTACAGGACCAGTTGCAGCACGGTGGTGGAGCTTCGCAAGGAGATGCCCTGGCGCTGCCAGTCTCTTCCAGTCTGGAGGATGAACTGAACAGTGCAGCAAGCGATGATGGACAGAAAAACATTCCCCTTGAGCTATCTCGGCTAAAAGCGGAGAATGACCTACTTCGGAGAACGATTGGGTCTACAGGAGACGCCGCTACTCTGCGAAAAGAAGCCGACGATGAGAAGAAGCAACGTGAAAGGCTTCAACAGAGTTTAAACGACATGTTCGAGAAGCACACGATAGTGCAAGACCAGATAGATGCTCTAATGAAGAGCTCTACAGGAGAGAAGTCTGCAACCCTCCCCCCCTTCTGTTTTGAGCGTCTGCTAATATCGGCCACTTTGTAGTTCGAAAGCGTTTATCAATCTGCGATCTGAGCATAGCCAGACCGAACATGAGCTCGAGCAGCTAAAGAAGCGCACTGCTGATCTGCAAGCAACACTCGCAGACAAGGAGCGAGACTTGATGGGGGCAAAGACGGAGCTCTCGGTTGTTCAGAAAGACGGCATCTCCGCGCTAGACGAGCTCAAGAGCACCGATAAGCTTATATCCGAGTCACTCAAGGCCGAATTGGATCGTCTGCGGGAGGAACTCGCTTTCGTTAGCAATGAAAGAGAAGCCCAGAAAACACAGCTGATTGACGCCTTGCTCGCGAAAGACAAATTTCGCAAGTACGCCGAAGAGGCAAAGGAGCTTCAAGAAACGGCTACACTTAGTACTGCAAACCAAGATTCTTCAGAAGCGTCCAAGAAGGCAACAGAGAAGATTGAAAAGCTGCGAGATCGCCTCATTGAAAGAAAACAGGTGAGACCCCCCGGTCCGAAAATAGAGTGTTGCGACAACAGTACAGGGGCATGCATTCACTGTATTGTACTGGGCACGAACACAGACCCTATGTGTTTCAGGCTTTTGCCTCAAGCAATGCGTCTGCAAATTTCGAGAAAAGCGCTAATATGTTTTAAAGCAACTTGAACAAGCGGAACAAGATAAGATCGACTTGCAAAGAGAAGTTAAGGCTTTACAGGGCGGCGAACTTGCCACTGCACAAAAGGTACGTGTATTGGGATTGGGCTGTGGGAATCACCGTCGCAGCCGGCGACTAAAGCTAACCACTTCTTCGACAGGCTGCTGCGGACCTGATGATCAAGAATTTGCAGCGCGAGAACGCGCTTATTGCCACGGCGTGGTACGACCTCACCAGCCGTCTACAGAGCAACCACGTTGTGCTCCAACGTCGGCACGATGCGCCCAAGAGCTGGTTGAACAAGCAGAGGCAGATGGTCAATGGTCAGTTGCGCCAACGCGACATGCTCTACCTCTACTGACCTAATATTCTCAGCTTCCCCGCGGAGATAAGGACGTAGGAGGTTGAGCTCCGTGTCTGCTCCGCGACTTTGCCCACCATCACAAATCTGAGTCCCTCTTCGAGTCGGTGCGAAATAAACAACGACCTGCACTCAAGCCGTTCGGAAAAGAAGAAGAAAAAAAGACGAAGAAAAGAAGAAGAAAGTGATCCACTCCACACGGATCGATGATCGATGTTCGATTGCACAGACCTGGGGACAGGAACCCGTTCACATATTGAAGCCAAACTTTCCCTTATAGACCTTAGCCCTCTTTTTATTAATATCTCATGTAATTTCTCAAATCGGCACTTCTAGTTAGCGGCTCGTGGTTTCTGGCATGCGAAGGCTCCGGTTGCATTAGGTAGCTTATATAGACATCATCTTTATGGGATAGAAACAAACATCCACCTGGACACGGCAAACCGCAATATGAGTCGTTAAGAAGTTTATTCTCTAACTGCAGAAAAACTGCCAAACGCCGATTACCTAGACGTTGAAGCACTCAATACATAGAATTTATCATAACCCTAGGACTACACGCGGCAAGTCCAATACCGCTGCCGAAGAAGACGCGCACGCCATGTGCCCACCTCCCTACCTTGACGGCATGTTTTTATCCAATTGAGTCCCCATCCCCGCGTAAGAGGAGATGGGGTCTGCCGAGATGACGTGGGGTCTTACTTCTGGCCCTCAAGGATGGTCAGCATGTTCTTCCACACCTGGCCAGGCTTCTGGCTGGCGTCGATGCCGTGCCAGATGCCGTGCTTGCGGTAGTAGTCGACGACGGGGGTAGTCTGCTTGTGGTAGGAGCCGAGGCGCTTCTTGAGGGCCTCGGCGTTGTCGTCGCTGCGCTGGATCAGGGGCTCGCCGGTGATGTCGTCCTTCATGGTCTCCTTGGGAGGGTTGAAGGTTGTGTGGTAGGATCGGCCGGAAGCGGGATGGATAAGTCGGCCGGTAATGCGCGCGACGAGGAGGGCGTCGTCGATTTGCAGCTCGACAGCGTGCTTGAGGTCACGCTTGCGCTCCTTGAGCATGGCATCGAGGCCCTCGGCCTGGGCAACGGTGCGGGGGAAGCCATCGAGAATGAAACTGCAGAGACGCGTGTTAGTAGAACATCTGCTGAAGAACTTAGCTTCGAACACTCACCCGCCCTCGCACTCCTTGTTGTTGTCAAGCTCTTCCTTGATCATGCCAATGACGATGTCGTCAGAGACGAGACCGCCCTGGTCCATGATCTTCTTGGCTTCGCGCCCCAGAGGAGTCTTCTTGGCAACCTGCGAGCGAAGCATGTCGCCAGTGGCCTGCGGTGTGGTAAGAAGCAATGTGTCAGCTGCAGGGTCACTTGGTGGGTTCGGGTCCAGAGGCGCGATTTGTACGTACCAGGTGGCAACATGAGAAACGCTCCTTGATTTTAGGCGCCTGTGTTCCTTTGCCTGCGTTGCGAAGAAACATTAGCAATTGGCCGGATCCGGCGGCATATGGGATTATGCGGTCGCGGGCGGCTGGGGTCAATCCGCCATCAACGACTGGTTGCGCTACTGACCAGCTCCAGGGGGGCCGATGAGCAGCATGCGGATCTCCTCGGTCGAAACAGGCGCAGCAGAGCCGGTGGCACGCTGCTCCAGGCTCTTGATGCGGGCGTCAAGGTTGCCAATGACATCCTTCAGCTGCTTGAGCTCATCCTCAACGAAACCCATCTTGGCAGGCGGGCTTAGACGCTTTGCGGGAAAATTAACCAAATAGTCGGGACAAAGGCTTTTGCAGGCAGCCGGTATCTGTGGCTAGTCGAGGGGAGATCACGAGGACGCGGAGGAGGCAACGAAGGCGCAATGCCTAGGACGTGGGCTGGACGAGGCGAAATAGAAATAGGGCGGAAGTGAGGTGAAAGAGGTCGAAAAAAAATAGCAGTGACGCTGGAATCTCGACCCTGCTGCCGGCCACGGCAAACGCACGGGGATTAAGTGGTCTTGAGCAGAAGCTCCGGTGGTGCGGGCGCCCTGATTGGCCCGCTGGGCTGAGAACCAGGCTTACAATGTTTTTTAGGCGCAAGGTAACGTAGCGGATAGGTACCGGAAAGACATCCACGTGCAGGCCCTTTCCAGCGCTAGGCTTGCTGAGCAGCTCGCTGTAAACCGGGCCTACGGGCAGGGACCGAGGAACCTGTCAAAGGTTGGCACGGTAGAGCTCGGTACTGGCAATCCCGGTCGTACGGCCCGGCTGTAGCATTTTGCTGACGTCTTGTCCTTACGAACCTGCTAATGATACGAAAAACCTCTGCGCTGTTTGCCCACAGTTTGTTTGTTTTCCTTGAGCAACTTACCAGTGCACAATCACGTGATGCCTCCCTCTAAATAATCGCATTACTGCCTGAGATTGGGGGAGGCATCCTGACTACCTGGAACGTAATACTTGGATCATGTTAGCTCTGTGACTGTTCATGGTCTCGATCCCTGCATTGAAAGCTACCTAGTAGCTTAACTGGGGATACAGTATATATTAGTATGGACGACTTTTCTAAGTGGAATGAAAAAAACAATGGCGGGCTTTCGCGCTTAAAAAACCGAGCACGCAGTGGACATACCTGTAACACCTTGTGTGCCATGCGACTCCAAGTGAAGCACATCACGCAAAGCCTTAGTAGAGCGTTTCTTACACTGACCATGCCTTGACTGCGGCCGCTCAACCATTTTATCCTGGCAGGCGTGTATGTAAGGCTCTCGAATTGTTGTTGTTTTCTTTCGGAATATTGGCTCGGAATACTATTACCGCTGGTAAGCTCCCTCGGCTGACCGGAATCCCCTTGAAGTACCTTAGCTACACTATCTACCTGGGTACTATAAACAATGCTCTGCCACCAGCAAGTATTGGCAGTCTAGAATAGGCCCAGCTGTCACAAATGCCACATCTCTGGCCAATCGTTGGCACTACCCCGCGTTTAATAATTGCGACCATATCCTATAGCTGAAAGGTAGTATCTGCCGCTTTAATCGTACAGCTAGACTTTTGTCCTAGACCCCTCGAGGGCCAACGTAGACAGCCAGTGAAGTCCTTGTCGATATTATCATAGTGTCCCTACTTGAAGTTCAAAACTTGATCTATTCCAAGCTGGAAAAGTTTCGGTTTCTTATGCTCTAGATAGCCCCGATCCCATGTCCAAGAACGGTGACTGCTGAATACCTGTTGCAGTAGTCTCTACGTGAGCCGTAAGAGCAGCGACAATGTTATTCAGCCAGCAGCAATGCAGCTGCACGAGCAAAAATCCCTGCCAATAGAAAACTGGTAAATCAATTTGTAATACCTCATCTATGCTGCACGGATTCGGAACCAAGATCGGAAACTTGGCCTGATCTACAATTACTAAACTACATACTGTAACTTGCTGTACTGTGGTTATAAATCTCCCTCCCCCACCCCTCCTCCCATATGTACCAGCTCCTATCTACCTAGGCGCAAGACTGATGCAAAACCCAATTCCAAAAAACCCCCAAAACCCAAAATAGAGAGAAAACATCTTTGATAAATCATGGAGTCTAAAGCACAGGAGATTAATGACTCTTACGATTTCATTATATGCGGGTATGCCATTACATCCAGCCGTGACGAGCCTAGGTTGCTAACACCTTGAAGAGGGGGCACAGCCGGCTGTGTCGTCGCTGCAGGCTTAGCAGAAGACCCAAACATCACCGTTTTGGTCATCGAAGCTGGTCCGCACAATGAAAACCTGGAAAACGTCCACATGGTCGGCGGGTAGGTCGCTCATATTTGTACAAAGATAGCTTGATACTAACGTGCTTTTGAAGATGGTCAGAGAATTTTGACAGAGAAACTGATTGGAATATCATCACCCCACCTGGAACCGGAATCAATAATCGTCAAGTGAAATTGAGCAGAGGAAAGTTCCTCGGCGGCTGCTCCGGCTGTAATGGCACCCTCTGCATTCGCGGATCCAAGCAAGACTATGATGATTGGCAGGTGCCTGGTTGGAGTGGCGAAGAATTTTTCGAGTACATGCGGAAAGTAAGGCGCAACATGTTCTCCTATTGTTCTCGAGACCTTCTCTCGCAGCGAATCTTTGCTAATGTGTATAAAGGCCGAGTCATTTGTGAACAAGCCTTGGTTCAAGGCCTCGGAAGCGTCTCACGGATACGGTGGCAAACTGGGCGTAGAACCACATGATTTGGCCCCGATCTCACAACTGGTTCTAAAGTCAATGGAGTCCAAAGGGCTTAAGCTCGATGACGATATGTTTTCACATGGAGAAACCCCCCACGGTTGCGGGCATGCACCACGAACGGTGATGAACGGCCTTCGAACGACAGGTGCTGATTTCATCACGAATGCGAATACTAGAAACAACATCACAATATTGACAGATGCTCACGTCGAAAAGGTCATCTTGGAGCCGGATGCACAGGAGGATCTCAAGGCCACTGGTGTCAAGTTCATTGCAGGAGACGGGCAAGTGACTGAGGTTGCTGCGAAGAAGGAAGTGATTGTGAGTGGCGGCGCTTATTGCAGCCCAAACATCTTGAACCGGTCTGGGATTGGCGCCAAGGAGGAACTGGAGAAATTCGGTGTTACTACTCTCGTTGATCTGCCCGGTGTCGGAAAGAACTTGATGGATCATCTTGTAAGTCTATTTACTAAAGCCCGCGGTTTATAGAATGCTGACATGAGACTAGATTGTCTTCATCTTCTATGAAGTCGAACCACCCGGCTTAACGACCGACCACCTCCTTTACCATCGAGGCGCATTGGTTCAGTCATACATGCTTTGGAAGGCAGAGAAGAAAGGCGTCTTGTCAACATTTCCATTCGGTGCCTTTGCTTTTGCACGTCTCGATGAGCGCTTGAGTGACTCTGAGCTTTGGAATAAAGCGCCACGCGAGGCAGGCCGTGATCCCATGGGATTGACACCTGGACAACCCAACGTAGAGTTGTTCACAACCGAATGCTATGGTGGCCCCAAGCAATTTTCCGACTTTCCTATCAATGGGAAATCGGCCTTTAGCATCATAGCAGAACTTTTCAGACCCAGGTCACGAGGAACAGTGACCCTGAAAGACGCAAACCCGCTCTCGGCTCCCGTGGTCGACTGTCAGTATTTGACCGACCCTTTGGACGTGGAAGTTCTCGCAGAAGCATGCCGCTTCGGAAATGAAATCGTCACACAGGGCTCGGGAACCAAAGACATTGTCAAGGGTTCCTGGCCGCCAGAGGCTGTGCACCACACCTTCTCTTCCCGTGAGGATTGGGTGCCGTTTGTCAAGAACAATGCGACAACATGTAAGTCCCTCTCAAAACCATAACATCGCCAAGTGCTGTGCTGAAGAACTTGCTAGGTTATCACGCTTCGGGTACATGCCGCATGGGTGACTTGTCGGACGAGCGCACTGTTGTTGACCACAATTTGTGCGTGAAAGGGGTAAAGTCCCTACGGGTTGTCGATGTCAGCATCATGCCAATTCTTCACGGTGGTCATACGCAGATGCCTGCATTCGGTATTGCGGAAAAGGCCGCTGATCTTATCAGGAAGACCTGGAGTTTGAGTTCAGAAGCAAAATGATCTGGGTATTTCCACACCGCTTTGGAGTCGCCATTCTAAAGCGGCGACTGCGTATCTTGGACAAAATCCTTGGCTCAAGTTCTCTTTAATAATCGGCGCTAGACTGGAAATTTGATCTCTGCGCCTTTCTAAACATTTCTTTTACTATTATTAATAAATCGGATTGTTGCCTCCGCGCTCAAATGGTGATCACTCTGCGCAGTCACACCTTCGCAGTTTCGCCATGTCGGCGGGCCTTAAAGCGGCGTCAGCATTGGCCAGCGCTCTGAGTTTGACTAACGAGGACATGCGTATCCACAGCTGCCTGCCACCCTTGCTTGCCTCATCACTTGGTGAGCTTCCAATCTGCATCTTACCTGACATCACAACCAGTGCCGCACACGAACAGGCTGCACCTTGAGCGCAAGCCGTGACCGAATTACCTTTGCGGTTCTCTCTTCATTCATAGCGCTCCCCCGTTGACCGCGTCGACAGCCTCATTGCGCACCTCAAATTGCTCTGATCGCACGCATTCAACCCGTTGCGCGAACTACCCACAATGCCAACAACAACTGCCGAGACGCTCTCACTCGTGACGCGCAACGTATCCGTCGCACCCCTCGTTCTTCTCTCTGCTGTCGATCATTACAATCGCACCGCCCAAGGCAATAAAGTCAAGAGAAGAGTTGTTGGTGTCCTGCTGGGTCAGAATGATGGCAAGAATGTGAGAGTGTCGAACAGCTTCGCAGGTACGTTTTCATGTGCTATACATGCTAACAGGAAGCTTTGTGAGTCGCTGGAAGCTAAATATCTTCAATTTAGTTCCCTTTGAGGAGGATGAGAGGGACCCGTCCGTGTGGTTCCTCGACCACAACTACGTCGAGTCAATGAACGACATGTTCAAAAAGATCAATGCGCGAGAGAAGCTGATAGGATGGTACCACTCCGGCCCTAAGCTGCGCGCATCTGACCTGGAGATCAACGAGCTCTTCAAGCGCTATACACCAAACCCTTTGCTGGTAATTATTGATGTTCAGCCAAAGGAGTCTGGCGTACCCACGGATGCGTATTTTGCCGTTGAAGAGATCAAAGACGTGAGTGGCAGAGTTCCAAGATCATACGTCAATTCTTTCATACTCCTTGCTGACTCGAGAAAAGGATGGTACTACGACGACGAGAACGTTTTTCCACACACCATCGATAATCGAAGCCGAGGAAGCAGAGGAAATTGGTGTTGAGCACCTGCTACGGGACATCCGTGACGTCGCTGTGGGCACGTTGTCGACACGAATTACAAATCAGCTCCAGTCACTTCAGGGTCTTCACTTGCGTCTGCGTGACATCGGTGTTTACCTGCAAAAAGTGCTCGATGGTCAGCTTCCTGTGAACCATGCCATCCTCGGCAACCTTCAGGACGTGTTCAACCTTCTGCCCAACCTCTCCACGCCGGAGACTGATGGCAAGTCCAGCGGCAGCGAGCTTGCCCATGCCATGAGTGTCAAGACCAATGATCAGCTCATGACGATCTATCTCAGCAGCCTGATCCGCGCCATCACTGCATTCCACGACCTGATAGAAAACAAGATTCAGAACCGTCAACAGCAGGAGGAGAAGGATGCCAAGAAGGAGGAACTCAGCGGCAAGGATGAGAAGAAGGCCAACGGCTCTAGCGATTCGATTACAGAAACCAAAGAAACCGCCGACAAGGAGAAGGAGCCAAAGGAGAAGAAGAAATAAAGGGCTCCAACGATATTGGGAAGGACATAAGACGAAGGCTTGCTAGGCATATCTGTTAGCATGCTGAGGGCCATGCCATAGCGTCTCACAGCATAAGCTGATAATAGAGGTGCCTTCTTATACATATATCAGTGATGCGTCTCTTTAAGAACTACTAGATGGTGAACATGCCAAGGTACACAACTAGTACATTCTTCACCTTGAAATACGAGCGAGTGCCACTGCCCACGTTCACTCGCGAGCCCTCTAGATCCCTGCGACGACCCCCGCCAGCTCCTCCTTCGTGCGGCTCTTTTCCTCAACGTGCGCCGCCATCAGCGCCCCCCACTCGTCCACCAAGAGGCACGCCAGCAGATGCTTGCAGCACGGCGTGCCCTCTGCGCCATGGTCATCCAGCCACGTCGTGCTCCGGCCGCCAAACCCGCCCGCCTCCGCACCCGTCGCCGCCCGCGGCTCTTCCCTCCTCCCACCGATGTTAGCGTAGGCGTCCACCGCAAAGGCGGCGCAGGAGCAGCTCCACGCCTCGAGATGCACCAGGTAGGCGCGAGTCGCCGCTGCAGCGATCGCACCTCGTCGAGGCACCGTAGATGCGGAGGAGCGAACCGTGTACACTGCGTGGCGCAACCGCGCGTCAGCCGTCCTCTCGTCTCGGGACAGCTGGCCCGGCGAGGGGCAGGCAGCAGCGTCCTCATGGCCCGGCGGCGTCGTGTCGAGCGTGAGGCGTCGCACCAGGTTTCTGTCGAGCAGGTCCAGCGCGGGGAGCAGTATGCCGGGAAAGACGACGTGCAGCGTCAGAATCAGCGTCTTCCGCTGTGGCAAGTCCCACAGCTCCGCGTTGTTGCTGCGGCTGTTGGGGTCGTCGCGGGGCGTTTCGCACAGCTGTCGTACGAGGTTGGTGAGCAGCTCGCGCTGTGATGGAAGCGTGTCAGGCATCATTCCCTGTACTTGGCTTCGTCAAATCTGTGGTGTACGAATCATCGTATTGGCGGACTATGTTTCAGCTGGTTTGAAAACACGCTGGCGAGCTCATAGCGGCATTCTGACTGTAGGTAGATAGATGTAGCTGGTAAACTTGGTGATGCGGTAGTCTCCACTCGTTACCGAGGCCGTTCAACGCGCCGCCGCGTCTCGAGTTACGAAGAGCCTTGACAGCAGCATCTGTAATGCAAGAAACCAACATTCGATCATATGGTAACGTGATTTATAATCTACAGTATATTGATACATTGATTGATCTACAGCTTGTACCTTAGCTCCCATCACATGGACTGTGGGCTCAAACCCATTCCTTGGGCTTCTGAAGTACGTCGACTAGACGCTGCTCCCGACTATTAGGCTCGGGAATATGCATATAGCCCCACGAAGCAGTTCGTGGCAAACTCATGAGAATACTCTCCACACGCGGCCCGGGAGTGTGAAGCCCGAACGCAGTGCCGCGATCGTGCACCAAGTTGAACTCAACATAGCGTCCTCTGCGAATTTGTTGCCATTCCTTCTCCTTCTCATTGAAGGGCATGTCCTTGCGCTTCTCCAGAATCGGGAGGTAGGAAGGTAGGAAAGATTTAAGGCAGTCCTGGACAAAGGCAAACGTATTCTCCTGGTCGCGCTCTGACTCGTCCAAGTCGTCAAAGAAGATGCCCCCGACGCCGCGGCTCTCTTTGCGGTGCTTGTTGTAAAAGTATTCGTCGCACCACTTTTTGAAGCGAGGATAGTAGTCCTTGCTGTGGGAGTCACATGCGTCCTTGAGCGACTTGTGGAAGTGGATGGCATCCTCATCGAAGAGGTATGACGGCGTCAAATCGCTGCCGCCTCCAAACCACCACGCCTGAGATGTTCCGTCGGGATTCGCCGTTTCGAAGTAGCGATAGTTCAAGTGCACTGTTGGTGCCATTGGGTTCTTGGGATGGAATACAAGGCTGAGGCCAGCAACGAAGAAGTCGAGGGAATCGACATTGGTGGCGAGATTCTTGTGGTCGGCGCGCATCCTTTCAATGGCAGCCTTCGGCAGGGTACCATAGATGATGCTGACAGCAACTCCAGCTTTCTCAAAGACGTTGCCATCCTGCAACACAGCAGTAATTCCGCCGCCGTTGCCGTGGTCTCGGTCCCACTTGTCTTGAAAGAACTTCTTGCCATCGATTTCCTCAACGGCCTTGATGATTTCTTGTTGCTGTTCTTTGACGAACTTTTCCATTCGCAGTCGCATGGGCGAATTATCACCGACGGGGCCTTCTTGTTTCGTTCGCATATCCATCTCGAAGAGCGATGCAGCGTCGAGTTTCGCACTGCCTTGGGAATTCTAGTCGAGGCACACGTTAGATAGTGGCTCTTGATACTAACGCGATAAGCTCATCATACCGAGCTATAGAATTGATAGGCCAGAGGGATGGCGAAGCCAATTGTAGCAGCTGTCAGCCATGTCGCTCCGCCTGGCCGCTTAGCAGCAGGATTCTGGTTGCTTGAGAACATTCTGATCGTGCTGGCGCAGTGGCCTCGGGATGATTGACGAGCCCCATTGCGCAGCATTGACAGCATACGCTGACCTTGTCGTCGTGTCGCCATTGCGGTGAGCTGTTATTGTCACTAGTTAGTCAATTCATCAATTGATGGCTCTTGGCCTGGCGATGGGTTCCTTACCCTTTGATAAACGCCGGGGATTCAAATCAGCCTCTTATTGAGGGCACTTTGAGTACTTTAACAGGCGACACAGGTTGGGAAGCCACATCTAATGCTGTTCAACGTGGACTGATTTCTTTCCAGTGGCGTGGTTCTCCGATAGACTCAGCTCAGAGGTAGCTTCCATGGCGCTAGTGGGGCCAAGCTGAGAGTTACCTTAGGTTAAGCACCTAACGTACTAATAAGGAGGAGCTTTGAAACTTTCCTGTACCAGTATTCTCGTACGAAGCAGGCGGTTCTCGCACTGTACGCGTACACGCGGATGGACTTATTCGTGAGTTGATACGTTGAATAACGAAGAGAATATAAGTTTAGTAGCTTGGTACTGACCACGTATGATTAATCAGTTGGCTCCTCCATTTCTTTCTGGAAACATGCCGACTTTTATCCTGTAATCATATCGCTGCTTGGTGCTGGTTCAGAACCTCCACGCCAAAGCCAGCACACCACATGGCTGCACTGCGGTTTGTAATCCAGTCAAGCTGGTCATTTTTAGTCGCTCATTATCAGTATGACACACTCCGTCGCAGGGTCAACTAGAACGTGGTAGAGTGTTACCTAGTACCTACCAAAATCACTCCACAGATTATCAAATTATCAAAGTGGAATGAATGGCTCACCACTTCGCCGAAGGGGCAGACTTGGGGAGAAGGTAGGTAATAACGTCGGCCACCCACATTTAAGCCACACCCACATTTAAGCCACCATTTTTAGTATAGCTATACTAAATAGAATCTTATATAATAAAATAAGTAAAATTACTATAATTAAAAAAAAATATTTATAAAATACTTTAGATAAAGGACTTTCTTATATAAAAATTTTATAATCTAAGTAAATTTTTAGAAATCTATATAATTAGTTAAAGTTTTTTTTTAAAAAATATTAAGCTTTACTAAGAAAATACTAGTAATCCTTAACACTTTAATACTAATTTTAAAAGTTTAAAGAGATTTATTAAAAATTCTAATCTTTTAATAGAAATTATAAAGATAGGTTAAGGATCCTATATTAAGAAATCTAAAATTTTAGTAAGTAGTTCTTAAGTTATTAAAAGTAGGTTTAAAATAAGAGAGAGAAAAATACTTTAGTTTATAAAATATTATTAAGATTTTTATTTTAAGTTAAAATTTATAATATAGAATTCTATAGTTATAAAGTATTTTATTATAATATGATTAGGAAAAACCACTATAGAGTGTACGCTAAGAACCTAGAACTAAAGAGCGACCTAATCTAGCGTACTTAAAGTACTACTAAGCTTATTATTACCTAAGGAAGGATTTTTATAGGAAAAGAGTATATTATAGGTCCTAATTAATATAATATAATCCTTCTTAGAGGAGAGTTTTAGCTTTTTAAGGTGACGTTATCGATTATCATAGGTAGTGTATATAATAACGGACGTAAGGGTGTCGCTATTAGGAATCTATATAACTTAATATTCTAGGTATACTACTAACTTAATTAGGGCTTTTATAATAAAAAGGGTCTTAAAAAGATAAGGAAAATTAGGGGAAAAATCGTTATTCTTTTTTCTTTACTATTAGGGCTACCTATAGTCTTTTATACTAACTAAGTCCTTTCGATCCTAACCTTAGAGTAGGCTAAGAAAAAGAAAAAAAAAAGAAGGGGCTAGTCCCTTATATAATCCTCCCTATATAGGTTAAGTAATATCCTAAGGACTAAAATAGTAATAAGCTATATAAAAAGGTAATAAATTAAATAAGAGAGAGGGGAAGGAATAGAAAACAAATAAAGTAATAATAAATAAATAGTAAAGGTGATTAGTAGGTATATAAAAGAAAATCCTATTAGGTATTATATCTTTTAGGGATCCTACTACTAGCTACGTAATACCCTTTATTCCTCTTAAGCTAGATTCTAATCTATCCTATTAGTAGGCTTTATTTTAAACTAATTATAGATTCAGCTCTAGTTATCTAGGTTAATAAGGCCATCTAGGATAAGGTTAATAATACTTCTACTATTATTCATATAGAACCCCTAGGGCTTATAGTAATAAGTATAGAGGGTTTATAGCTAATTAATCACTAGGTGCTAGCTTAACGATTTCTTTATTTCTTTATTTAGCTTTTCTAAGATAGTCTTTATAGATTCTAAATCTATATAAGTAACTTCTACTCTTAAGATCCTTTAGAGATCTTATTATTCTATACTAAAGGCTCGATTATCCTTAATCGAGAGTTAGAATAGGGCGTTAGAGTTATCTATAGGCTTCCTATTAACTAGTATAAATTAAGTCTAAGGTGTTCTATTATAGGTATTAGCTATATAGTTTACCTAATTATTAACCTATCGCTTCTTATCTAGTAGAGTACTAGCGTTACTCTACTTAATTAAGAGCCTAGGCCTATTATATATAACCCCTTTAATCCTAGGGAGTCTAATAGCTACTAACCTTCTATTCACCTCTAGTAGCTAGTCTATAAGTGTATTAATTTTAATCTATAAGGCCTAGCTATAACTAGTATATGTAGATCCTATAGATAGAGATACTATTAGGTTGTACTCTAGCTATCCCTACTAAGCTAAAGGCTCTCCTTAGGCTATAGATATAAGGCTTAGGACTCTCTTCTTCTTAACTAAAGGGGGAGGAGGCATTACTAACTAAAGGGGATTAGGGGTATTAAGGGCTAGTTTAGGTTTCCTTTATTTCTTAGGTGTTATAGTCGTTAGTCATTAGGAGTGTCTACTAGGGTTAGTAATAAAATCTTTAACTAGGTAGTAGTATACACTATTAGGAAGGTAGTTCTCCTTATTTCTAATAGACGAAGGGGAAGGTATTAGCCTAATTAGGGGCTTAGAAGAGGAGAAGGTCTAAATATCTAGGCTAAGTTATCTAAAGAAAGCCTAAAAGTAGGTATCTTCTCCTTAAGTAGCTCTTAGGAACATCGCTAGGATTAGGCATCCTAAAGGGTCGATTCGTATATATAAGAGGTAGTTAGGCTTTAAGAATATAATATTTAGTATCTACTTATTCTTACCCTCTATTCCTTAGCTAGCTCCTACCTCATTCGTAAAGAGGTATAAGAGGAAGGTCTTTACTAACTTCTAAGTTTCGCTTTATAGGTTATTAGATTTCTCCTAGTTAGCCTAAAGGATTTTATATTACTTAATACTAAAGTGCTTATATAGATTAGTACTCCTAATCCTATCGATCGATAGGAACGTTTACTTAGGAAAGTACTACTCTTTATTAAAGTCCCCTAAAGGAATTCCTATATAGGTATATAATAAGAGGAGCACTTAATAAACGACTAGGTAGCTATAGCTCTATCTACTCATCTAAGGTAGAATAGCTAGCCCGATTAGAAGGAAATCAAATAAGAGACTAATATTTATAAGAAATTAGCGCTATATAAGTCCTATAGCTTTAGCTCTTCTCTTACGCTTTATTAAGATAGTATCAATGTAGAAGAAACAGCTAGACTTCTAATCGAAGACCCCTAGGGCCTAGTATTACCCTATAAGGAGCTTCCCTTTCTAAGAGAAGTTAAAAAGGGCTATAAGAAAGCGTTAGCCTTAGAGGCCGTTTTAAAAAGCTAATTAGGACCGTCTACTAGTTTAAGCAACTTAGCCTATAGCTATCTCCTATCCTTTTTATACTCTATAGAGATCTTAGTCACTAGTGTATATCTTAAGTTTAGGGTAGTTAGAGATTATAAACTCATTATTAATTACTACGATATAGTTCTTAAGGCTATAGATAATGATCTTTAGGGCTATAAAAATACCTAATCTAGTCGCCTATAAGCCCTTATAAAGGCCTTAGTATATAGTATAGATTTCTCTAAGATATAGGAAGTATTCTTTATTAAGTATATTAAAATAGTTTAAGAGGCTAGCGTAAGTATCACTTAGGTTTAAGAGGATTTTAGTCACTAAGAGAATAAAATCTTCACCTAACTATACTATTCATAAGAAGAAGGCTACTAGCTAGTACCTATAAGCCTTATCTAGAGGCTATATAATAATTAAGGCCTCCTAAGGATAGTAGTAGGAGCCTTTCCCTTCGATTAGGATTCTCATATAGACGATAGTCTTTAGCTCATCCTTCTCCTCTTTAATCCTAGGTCTAATTCCTATACTTACGACTTATTAGGGACCTTCTAATTAGAAGGAGATAGACTAAAAAAAGGGGAGTCTCCTTAAAAATATAAGAGATTTAAGGTAGATCACTCTTATAGATAAGGGTAGTAGTAGAAAAAGGAGTAGGGGAAAATAATAGCTTTATTAAATAGTAGTAGTAGTAGTAGTAATTAGGAGGAGAAGAGGAAAAGAAAATAATAGATTTATTAGGGAGAGCTTATAGATAGTAACTTAGGAAGGGGGTAGTAATTTTTAACTAAGGAATAATAAAGGCTAAGATAATAAAAATAGGTGAGGTGCTTAGGGAAGATAACGATATAGAAGGGAAGAGGAAGAGGTTACTATGAATACCTTCTTTTATAGAAGAATAGGTTCGTACTCCTAATAGGCTATTAGAGGTTACTAGGCTGTTAAGAACACTACCTTTTCTTCAATTTAGTGTTTAAATAGAGTAGTTAATTAAAGGCTATAAAAGAACACCTTTATAATTCGAATTAAACATAGCTACTAGCCTCCTATAGCTAGCTAGTGGCCTATACTCTCCCTTATAAAAGGTCCTAATCTAAACTAACTCTTCTTTTCCCTCCTTTATTATCTTCTATTTCTCTACGCCCTTATCTACTTTATCTAAATGTAGAGCTTCTTCCCTCCTAAGCTTTATGCTTACTATACCTATCCTAATTATGTTAATCTCTTTAATTAAATAGTCCCTACGTCTTATTACTCTAGCTTCTATTAACTTTCTATCACTATTATATAGACGAACTTAGGTCGTAGTGATTATCTTAGGTAAAAGATATTACTATTCCCTTATATAAGTATTCCCCTTTTAATCACTAGCTTAGAAAGCTAACTAACCCTTTTAATAGCTAAAAAGGAACCTTATTATCTATCTCTTAGATAGCCTTAAGCGTAATATCTTTAAACACCTATTATACTTTAAGCTCATCTATTAACCTAAGATCTTAGCTAACCTATCCTTAATTAAGGCGTTCTAAACGTCTTTTAATTTCTAGGATAAAGTTCTACTCTATATAATTAAGTCTCTTATACCTAATACTACCTATTCTATATATATTCTAGCTAAGTATAGTCTCTTTTAAGGGCTAATTCTTAGGTCTCTAGATGTCTTAGTATTAAAAGTAAAGGCTTTAATCATTATAATATATAGTACTAATAATCCTTAGTTATACACTTATTACTCTTAGAGCTTCCTTTCTAACGTTATATTAGCTCATATCTACGTTATATACCCATTCTAAGGGTGTATTTCTCTTAGTAATCACCTTAATAGAGCCTATACTAACTATATTTAGGTTACTAATAGTAAAATATACGATTAGTAGAGACTACCTTACTTTCATAAGGCCTCTTTTAATACGCCTAATCTAATCGCCTACCTCACTAGTAGTAAGTATAAATTATACTCTAGGCCTAGTCCTCTTTATCCTTAGTTAACTAAGGCTACTACCCCTTAGGTAGTTATCTAGTCTTTCTAGGACTATCCTATTACTTCTAATTAAAGGTATATAGTAGCTTATACCTATTTAGGAATCGTTAGTATTCACCTAGCTTCTTTAATCAACTAGGGGGTTAAGACGATAAGGCTAGATCGTTTTAACTATCTTACTACCTTAGCTAGTAGTACTCTCCCTCCTTTACTAGCGCTTCCTCCGATCGGGTCCCTAGTCCTATCATCTTTTAGATCGACTTAGGTTCTTAGCCCTCTTCGTTAAACTAGTAGTTAGGCTAGCTAACGAAGTAACTAATTAATACCTACCCTTAGTAAGACGTAATAGTAGTCGCTAAATAGGGTTTTCATATATTTATTAGAGAGGGGTAGTAGGAGAGGAAATTAGTACTTAGGGCTATACTCTTAAAGAGGTGATTAGAGGCTATAGCTAGATTCTTCCTTTCTTTCGCTTTAGTAGAAATAAATCTTTTCTCTTTTCCTTTCTCCTTTCTCTCTCTACTCTTTATATCTTATAGTAGTACCCTCCCTATGAATTCGTATAACGTCGTGAATTTAGAATAGTTAACCTATACTTTAGTACTCTATAGTATTAATTATAGGCTTCTTTAGTAGCTCTACGATTATTCTTATCTATTCACTCGTTAGTATATAGTCGCTATTATTATCTCTTAGGTCGTATCGGCTACCTTTATTACTACTTCCTAATAATACTTCGTCTTAATTAGTACGTTCTATTAGAGAAAACCACTAGTTAGCTTCATCCTTTTAGAATACTTTAATTTAATCTAAGGGGTATATACCTAGTAGCTTCACCCTATCTAACATATAGAGTGTATAGGCTTACGACTTAGTATCTCATTAATTAATATAGTAGGGCCCTAGCTATCTCATCTAGATTTTTACCTCTTATAACATATCGTTATTTCTAACTATATCGTAGGCTAAGATAAGGGTACTAGTTTATAGTGGTTCTTTTCTTAGATGGAACTTATTAGCCCTATTAGTCCTATCTATAAGCTTCTTTTAGAATATAAAGACCTTTTAGCGAGTAGCTTCTATATCTTCCTATAGATAAGCTAGCATCCGTATACGTATAGTAATTAGGGAGTTCCTATTAGTAACCTTATCCTAATTAATTAGACGTTAGGTAGGTACTACTACTTCTATAGGGAGTATTAAGCTCTAACTAAATAATAGGTAGTATAAGGAGAACCTATAAGAGGCTCTAGGTGAAGTCCTATCTACTAGTAACGTAGTATCTAATAGGCTATACTAACTTCCTAATCTAAAGGGTAGTATCTTACTTAGGGTAGAGATAATACTATAGTACCCACTTTTAACTAGTCTATTAGCCTATAGGTTGTATTTTAAGACTATAACCCTCTTACATCTAAACCGGTTAAGGATTTATAGGAACCCTCCTTTAAACTTAGGCCCCCTATTAATTACTACCTTAATAATCACACTATATCACCTAATGATTTATTTAGTAAACCGTACTATATTTATTAAGTTATAGGCTTAGACTACTTTAGCTTCTACCCATCTAGTTAGATTACATCGTACCTCTATAAGGAATCTAAACCCCTTATCTTCTAGGAAGTACTAGGAGTTAAAGTATATCTTTTCTATTAGGCGAAGTAGGGATATAAAAAGTATAAGCTCTTTATTTCGTTAGCCAGCCTATTTTTAATAGGGGGTGTATATGTTGATTATAACACGTAAGTCCTTTAGGAGTAAGGGTTAGAAATATCTCTCTTTTAGCCACCCTACTAAGACTTTAAAGCCCCTATAACTAAAGGATCTATAAGCTTCCTATAGGATAGTATAGTAAGCCTCTTAATCATCGACTAGTAGTACTAGATTAGGCCTCTTCTAGTCTAAGCGTTAAAGGTATTCGTCCTTTAGTATATAGTGGTTAGCCTCGTTCTAAAACCTTCGCCTTTAGTCTTTCGTAAGGCTAGGAGGGTACACTAAGGATATAAGGAATTAAGTAACGTTATAGCTAGAGTCGCTATACCCTTCCTTTAATAAGGGTCGATCTACTTAGGTTGTTCCTAACTTTAGGTCGACGAATTCCTTTAGATCGCCTTCTAATTCGGCTTCCCTAATATCTAATAGGCTAGGTGGTTTTCATAATAAGGCGTCTACGACTAAGTTCTTTCCTACTAGTATATATGAAATTATAAAGTCGAAGAGTCGAATATAGCTTAACTATCTTATAATTAAGGACCCTATAATATCTTTTACTCCTCTATTAATCTACTACTTTAGGACTAGAGTGTTAGTCTCTAAGATAAAGTAGATTCTATAGATATACGATTAGAGTCTCTTTACTACTTATAGTAGTCCTTAGTACTTACACTTTATCTAATTATAACTTACTTCTACTAACGACTAAACACCGCTTTCGAAACGTACTAAGTGTCGAACCCCTTTAATCTCTTATATTAAGACTACTCCCTAACTAGTACCTAAAGAGTCGACTTATATAATAATTAAACTAACGCTATTTATAAAATCTAAGGTGATTAAGATAGGTATAGAGGTAAGTCGCTCCTTTAGTATGTCTATCGCCTTCTACTTATCTTTCGACTAGATCTATAGGGTGCCCTTCTAAAGGAGCTTATTTAAAGGTAGTATAACGTCTATATAGCTATTAATTATAGGCTTATAGCCGGCTATTATACCTAAGAAACTTTATATATCTCTTAAATCTCGATATTTTTTCTACTCTTAGATCTTAATCACTTTATATTAGGCTAGGCTTTAGCTATAGGTACTATATAAGAAGCTTATAATCTCTACTTAACGCTAATACTACTTACTCTTCTTACTAGAGATCATCCCTCCTACTAATTTAATATTAAGTAGGGTTTAATTAAGGTTACGAATATACTCTATAACGTACTTTTAGATCTTAGGTAGGACTTCCTCCCTACTATAGTCGTCCCTTAATCCTCTAATAATAATATCATCTAAGTAGGGGTGATAGACATCTAAGATAAGCTCTATTAGGATCTAAACTATAACTTATATAAATTATATAATAAAGTTTATTACACCCTAAGGTAGGGTGTATATCCTTAATAGGCCTATTAGGCTTATAAAGGTAGTTAAGTCTTAGCTTTTCTTAGTAAGGGTGACTTAGTCGTATCCTAAAAAGAAGTTAAGTAAGGATAGGATTAGGTATATCCTAAAGTCTTCTACTATTTCTTTATAAATAGGGGGAATATTTACGTCCCTTATTAAGACTACGTTTATTTACGTCGTAGAATTAATTAGGTGTAACCTACTATCCTATTTTACCACTAGGAAGGTTAGGTTCTAGTAGGGGCTATAACTTTCCTTTAGGACTCTAGCTTCTATCTATATTTTTAGTAGTATAACGAATTTTAAGAGGATACCCTTTAGAATAGGGATAGACTTTACTCTCTAAGGCTCGTATAGGACTACTTTTAGTTCCTATAGGGGAGCTACTTAGGGATTAAGGTGACTATACTCCTTAAACGTCTAAGCTAAGGCTTATTTATAGTTAAAGAGTATTTCTATAAATATTCGCTTTTCTACTTAGGTAATATTAGAGAGTTACTTTTTGATTGCTTTAAGCCTCTCCCTATATAATTAGGTCCCTCTTTTAATATTAGAGAACTTCCTTACTAAATATTCACTAAACTCCCTAGGTTCTTTAATTTTATTAGCTACCTCCTCTTATCTCTTCTTCTTCTATTAAGGATCACTATCTAAAATTAATCTATTAGAGACATCTAAGGGTTTAACTTTTACCCCCTTTCTTTTATATAAGGTGTTAATTAAGAGTCCTTTAGTCTTCATCTATCTTCTTTCTAGCTTTAGTTCTTTAGCTAGTTAGCTAAGGACGTCGTCTTAATCCTATTTATCCCTTCCTTCTTAAGGTAGGTTAGATAGGATATTTTCTACGTCTTTTACGTCTATATCGCTTAAGGCTATAATTACGTCTTTATCACTATATTCTCTATTAAGGATGTTAATCCTAATAATCTCTTCTTAATAGAGGACTACTAAGGTAGTCCTAGTCGGTAGGAGCTTAGATTTCTAATTCCCTACGACTTCCTATTCGACTAGGCTAGCGATAGGGGTTATTACTTAGGTATTACCGAACTATACCTATAGTTCTATAGCGTCTTAATCCTCTAGATACTTAAAGGTGACTTTCATAGAGTAGATAAAAGGTATTCCTAGGATAAAGTTAGTAGATACTAGTCCTAAGGTAATATATATATATTAGTAAATAAACATATTAGTAAGGTATATCCTAATTAGGGTAGACCCTAGTATAATAACCTTTCTATTTAAAAAGGAAGTTAATATCGCTTTCTTAAAATCGACTTTTATCCTATGTTTTACTACTACTTCTTAACTTATAATATTACCTTTAGCGCCTAAATCTATAAGTACCTTAATAGGTCCTTTAGTAGGGTCATTTAGTCGTATATAGATAAAAGGTAGTACTTATTAGGGAGCTATAACCTAGTCTATTCCTAACATATAGTTAATCCTAATGTATAGGAGGTCTTAATTAAGAGCTTCTCTAATAACCCTCGTCTTATAGCCTAGGAATTACTTATAGGCCACCTATATAGACTAAGTCCCTTCTATAGGATCTTATTCTAGTATAAGGTAGTCTCTAGGTTATAAAGCACCTTAACTAGTAGGATAAGGTTCTATTAGGGAGTCCTTCTTAATCATAACGACACTAATATTCATTATTACTAGTGCTATTTTAAACGCCTCTTCTACTACTTCGTTCTCTTATAAGAAGCGTAAGGTGTTTATTATACTATCCCTATGAGGTTAGCCTTATAGTATAGCTAGGGTTACTACTATTAACTCGATCCTTTTAATAACATCTAAGGCGTACTATAAAAGTAGACGTCTAATTATAAGGTCGTACTATATAACATTAGCTATAGTAATATTAACCTTCTTCCCTAGGATCTCGTTTATAAGTTGATGTTTAAAGTCCCCTACTAGTTTAGGCTTTAGGCTCTTCTACCCTCCCTAAGGGTATTTAAACTAGTGATCATCTTCTTATAGGTTATAGTCGAATATATCCTCCGTATAGGACCTTTTCCTACCGTATTACTCTATCCCTACTATATTAGTAGTGATTAATAGTAGCTCTTCCTCTCCTTCTAATCTAAGATCTAGGAAGATTATATTTACACTTAGTCCTAACGATAGGGTATTACTTAGTCACTTCTAACTATTAGGGAGTAAGCTCTAAGCCCTATCGACTTCTCGCTTTTCTTCCTTATTAGGTTAGAATATTAGTACGCTTATACTATATAGCTTTAGAATAAGTTAGGCTACCTCTAAGTCTAGAGCTTTAAGGGCCTATTATATAACTAGCTTCCTAATTATAGCCTTTCCTTAGAACCTAAATAGTAATCTTAGTAGCATAAGGTATTAATCACTAACCCCTAAGGCTAACACATACGTATTAGAGTCGTAATTATAGAATTAGATAGCTTAGTCACTAGTATTAAAAGAGTACTCATTAAGGAAATAGCCCTCTTTCATATAGTACTAATATTTAAGGTCCTTATTACCTTAGATCGTAGTAATCCTAACCTCTTCTATACCATCCGACTCTTCTAACTCCTCTATATAGCTAATTCTAGCTATTAAGACTTTTATTAGTACTTTCCTTAGGCTTAATAAGATCTTATTATTTTACCGATTAATCCCTTTAAAGCCTTATCGATAGAATTACACTTACTTAATCGTAAGCTCCTAGAGGCCCTTAATTAGGTTAGATAGCTTACTTTTATATTACTCTAGCGCTTAGGTGATCCTCTATATAACTCTCGTCTCTTTAGGGGCTTCTAGTGGTTCCCCTTAGGTAGCTAAGCGAACGTTTCTTATATTACGCTTAGTATTCACATCCTACTTATTCTTAATCCTATTCCTTATAAACTAGGTAATCACATTATAGAGTACTTCGTAAGGTATAACTTTAAACTCATTAGAGTTCTAGTTATACCTTTTACTTATACTAATCTTCACTTAAGGTAGTATAGCCGACTAGAGATAGCTTAACTATACTAAGCCTTATTTATAGGACTTATTCACTAGTATATAATAGTAGTAATACTTAATAATCTACTTAGAGATCGACTAGTAATCGTTATAAGGAGGGTTATTATTTAACTTTAATAGCCTTATCTATAGAGTATACCGTTCTTCCGTATTAAAGGGGTAGTAGTAGTCGATTAGCTTCTTCTTTACATCCTCTTAGTCGTATTAATAGGTAATATATTTTAGCTCCTCTAACATATATAGCTTAGCTACTACTATTAGTTCCTCTATCTAATAGTAATTAGGGACGTTATATACCTTTATCTACTTTTTAAAGTATTAGAGGAACTTAGTAGTATTATTACTATCGAATTTCTAATTAAAGGTTATATTTAATTAAAGTTAAGTATAAATAAGGGTATTTAAGATAGCCTTTATTAAAGTCTTTAGGACACTACTATTAGAGACTAACTTAATTAGAGGCTTAATAAAGGTAGGGTCCTCTTAGGAACCTAGCTTACTATCCTAAGCCTTCTTTACTTTCTTCTTCTTCTTTAGTGCTTATTCTACCTTAGGCTTCTTACTTCCTTCCTTATCTTTAGGATCGGCCGTCATATTAGTTACACCCTCTTTATAAACGTCTTCTTATAAGTCCTAAAAGGTGGTTTCTTTAAAAAGGTTTAGTACTTTATCACTATTATCTAGGTTTAGGGTAGTTATCTTATTAAAGGTGATTAAGGGTATTAGTTTATTAAAAGTTTAGTTTTTAGGTTATAAGTAGCTTTAAGTAAGTATACTTAGTAGTGAGTTCTTTCGAATAGTCGTATTCTTTTTAGGATACCCTTTAGGTTTTCTTCTCTCTTTTTTAAGCCCCTTTTTCCCCTAACTATAATTTCTAATCCTTATCCTCTTAATTAAGACTAACTTACTACCCTTATATTATAAACCCTATTATTATTATAGTATAGTAATTAAACTATCCCTAGGCTAGCTTACTAAGGTTTTAGCTTACCTAGAGTAAGGCCTTTATAGAGTTATCTATTCCTTTCTAATTAAGGGTCTATCTTTAACTCACTACTTCTATATATCCCTCTCTTATCTAGGTTCTTATTACAACCACCTATTAGGTACCCTTAGTTCTTATCTACAACTTTATTTCTAAAGCTCACTTTAAGACTAAGATTTCTCCCTACTATAACCTCTATTATGATTAGGAAAAACCACTATAGAGCGTACACTAAGAACCTAGAACTAAAGAGCGACCTAATCTAGCGTACTTAAAGTACTACTAAGCTTATCATTACCTAAGGAAGGATTTTTATAGGAAAAGAGTATATTATAGGTCCTAATTAATATAATATAATCCTTCTTAGAGGAGAGTTTTAGCTTTTTAAAGTGACGTCATCGATTATTATAGGTAGTATATATAATAGTAGGTATAAGGGCATTACTATTAGGAATCTATATAACTTAATATTCTAAGTATACTACTAACTTAATTAGGGCTTTTATAATAAAAAGGGTCTTAAAAAGATAAGGAAAATTAAGGGAAAAATCGTTATTCTTTTTTCTTTACTATTAGGGCTACCTATAGTCTTTTATACTAACTAAGTCCTTTTAATCCTAACCTTAGAGTAGGCTAAGAAAAAGAAAAAAAAAGGGAGGGGCTAGTCCCCTATATAATAATTATTATATAATTCTAAGTACTTATTAAGAAAGTTTATATAAAAAAAAGAAAAAGTTAAAATTACTATGTAATTTACTAGAGAAAGATTTTCTTTAACTTTAACTAATTATTACTATTTAATAAAAATTTATTTTTACTAAAATAAAGTTAAGCATTATAGAACTAGCTTTATATTATCTTAGTATTAATTTTCTATAATTACTAGAAATATAATAGGGTTAGAAAGTCTAATTAAAAAAGGTGTATTTTTACGTTTTTTAGTAGGAAGAGGTGGCTTAAAAGGGGGTGTGGCTTAAATGTGGGTGGCCGACGTTAGTTAAAAGTGTATGGTCCGTTTCTGCCTAGTACTTTAGTAATAGGTAGGTTATGGTGTCTGCAAATTGCCCGATCCGCCAAGCAGCGATTTTACGAATCGAGGCTGAAAAATGTCAAGCTCTATTTGTCACAAATATCCTGTAAATCACGACACTCGACCTATGACTCTACATGATCGTGGTGGCCGCTTTCGTGATACGCCTGATTGCAAGCAGAAGGCTGACTACGTCAGCTGGGGGCGGCGTGCGGGCAATGATTCACACAGTACAATCTTCGGAGCCAAAGGCAGCTAGCGTAACAGCCCCGCGCCTTTCGTCCTCGTGCCTGGTGGACTGGCCAGCTGCACCAGCCATTCGCCATCGCCTGTCTGCCTGCCTGACTACCTCTCTCTGGCGTCGTCACTCTCCCTCCGCGCCCCTCTTCTCATCCACCCATTCCGTCCCTCCGCCTTACCGCTGCCTAGAACTTGGCTTCATCAAACAAACCATCGCGCCTCTGCACGCTTTCCTCCCATCATCTTACCAAATAACACACATCGACCTTTATTTTACCTGTTCGTGCTACATATCCACCCAACATGCGCAGCAAGTTCAAGGACGAGCACCCCTTCGAGAAGCGCAAGGCGGAGGCCGAGCGCATTCGCCAAAAGTATGCGGACCGCATTCCCGTAAGTACCGAGCCTCTTTTTATGTCTTGCATCACGAAGTGAATCCCGGGTATTTTGCCTGATGTTATCTACCAATGTTTTGTCTACCATCGGCAAAACTGGTGACGACGAGCCGGCGCGATACCGGGCCAAGGCTTCACCGACTCGTGCATCTAGTGCTAACAGTGTCATGTCCAGGTCATCTGCGAAAAGGTCGAGAAGAGCGACATCGCCACCATCGATAAGAAGAAGTATCTTGTGCCTTCGGATCTCACCGTCGGGCAGTTTGTCTATGTCATCCGCAAGCGCATCAAACTGTCCCCCGAGAAGGCCATCTTCATCTTCGTCGACGAAGTTCTGCCCCCCACGGCAGCTCTCATGAGCAGCATCTACGAGGAGCACAAGGATGAGGACGGCTTTCTTTACATCACCTACTCCGGCGAGAACACGTTTGGCAGCGCTTGAAGTGTTGTAGGCGTGGCAGTCAGCTTATGCGCCGAGAGATGATGAGAATGGCGTTCAGGTTTACTTTTGACTACTATGCATTCAGAATGCAGCCAATTTGGCTTCGATGTAATGAACCGTTATGGAACTACTTGCTCAGAGAAGGACTCGGATAGACTGTGCAATATCTTTTACCTTGCTAGGTAATGCTGCAAGGCCTACTTATCGACTACAAGGTGACGCGGTTCAAGTGCCAGGCAGGCTCTTAAGGCGGATAGGGGATGCTGCGTCGCCTGGTAGTTGAGGCGTCAGATTGAAGAGTGTTCACTGTGCTAGCTAGTGAGAGTACTGCCCACCTTTCATGCTGTTTCTTGTTCGGGTTTCTGCGTATGAATATACAAATGAGCCGAGAGAGATGACCTGTGCATTATGTGTGAGGGGAATAATATTTGGCCTGTCACGTTAGCGACGATGTTGTGTAGCGCTTGGTTAAGAAAGGTTTGCGCGAAGTACTAATACGCTCTTTGTGCTGGTACTATCCTAGCATAGCTAGGTAGGTATGACTTGGTGGTGGCAATACCCAGGTACTACAGTAGGTATGCAGCGTTTTTGTGTTAATGAAATTCTAGACTTAAAGGCCTGCCTCGCTGCTGGGGAGCCGAATATAACCGCATATTCGATGCGGTCGCTGGCGGCCTCTTTGTAATGAATATATGGCAGCGAGGAAGATGTAGATCGAGAAATGTACGGATTAAGGTGTTCGTATATGTATGGGTGCAGTAAAGACCAGCATACTGAAATGACGTACATGTGGTAATGAAGTAGAAACCCTGTTTTTGCCCTGTTCCTATGCTGCTATGGTGCTGAGAAATAGGTTGGTTGGATGCTGGATGGCTGATGCTTGGCAGGAGATGGTTGGGAGGTTGGGAGGCAAACCTACCTCGTACCTCTTCTACCTTAGTACCTAGGCGCTCGAGGCCTTTTCTGACATGGCCCTGATCGATCGTCGTTATTCAAAATATGAAGGGAGCATGTTATAAAGAATTATGCCTCTTAACATACCTAACATAGTATGTTAAAGGCCCTAACATGCTCCCTTTATATGTTGCCTAGAGGCCTTATGTTAGAGCCATGTTAAAAAATAGGTAGCCGCCTCCCGCGTAGGTACCTAACTACCTCACTAACTAAGTGCCAAGGCAACCCTACCTAGTACCTAGGTAGGTACTAAGCAGGCAACGTTAGGTAATAAGCTGGGGTTGCTGTGGGGGATTCAGTGGGCACGGCAATCGCCCTATGGACACAGCGCGTGAAAATGCAGGTACCTGCCCTGCCACCATGTTACTTGGATGGCCCAGGTACTCAAAGCCTCTGATTTTGAGTGGCGGGCTTGCGCCACTTGAGGGAAAACCCTGATTCAGTGGCGGCGGCAAATGGGACCATTGGGACGGCCCGGAAGGACAAATGCATCGTTTGGTTTCTGATTCTGGATTTTTGTATTAAATGCATGTTGGCACAGGTCTTGACTGCATGCTTAGTATTGTCCTGCAGAAACTGAGCCTGCGGTGAGCCGCTAACAATAGAGAAATATGCTATTGACAGGGACTCGTCTTCACCTGCAGCGCGCTTTGCCACAGCAAGTCACAAGGGTCTTGACGCACCTCACCGCCAAATGATTGGACAGCAACGACTGTAGAGCCTTAGTACCTCCTACACCTTCCCTCTAACAATCGGCCTAGTCCAGCGCCAACGACGACAACTACCTATTCACTTCTGTCCCAACAACGCCCTCCCACGAGACGCTACTCTCTAGCCAATCGTCTGGCCTCGTACACCCTGGCCACGATACATTTCCCCATCCCCCCATGTACTCACTGCTAGGTATAAGCCGCCATCAACGTCGACGGCGCGCCGCTCGCCACACTCACTTCCCGGTTTCCGAGTGTAGCCATGGCGTCAGTGTGCATCTTTGCTGTCGAGCCCAAAGCGGCGTCCGGCTCGTCGAATAAAGAAGAGCGACGGGCCCCCAGGGTGTCGTGAGACGGCCCTGGACCGATGGGCACCTGCAAAGTATCTCTTGCCGCTCCGAGGTGAACCCCCTTGAGCGTTGGAGTAGAGACAATCTGCAGCAAAGCCCCATCCCCCGCCTGCTGAGTTTTATCCACAGGCATTCGCAAAAAATAAAGTATATTCACCCGTTTGCTGTGGCACATTCATTCAGTTGGATCTTGCTGTAGCCGCTATTGTCAACCTACTCATTAACGATATTGTTCAAGCCGCCCCCCAGCGCATACCAGGACAATCAAAGGAGCAGCGTTCTTTCTTCTTGGTTTCTTTTCGCCTTTTGGAAACGAAAACAAGAACGAAATCGCAATCCCCTGCCCCCCCCCCGCTTCTGCCCTTCTGCTTCCTGTGCTACAGAAATAGCCTGGCCGGTCTGCGTTTGAGAAGTGCTTGCCGCTGGCACCGGGGCGCACGCTGACTGGTCCGCCCTCACCGTCGGCGCTTAAACGCAGCAACACGAGCAATCCTCGTCGCGTGAATCCAAGCAGAGCCACAACTAGGGGGCTTTTCGTTATTTTCCATTTCCATTTCATTTTTCCTGTCGTGGAGGCGCCTGGTAAGATTCCTTGTCTTTGCTACCGCCTTTCCTTCTTCCCTCCTACACCTTACCCTCTCCTTGTGCACTTCAGTCTCTTTCATTGTGCTTTACTTGCCTTTCTTCCTTATTGTCCTTCTTTTCATTTTCTTAGCAAGCCAGATAAAACGCTGGGCTTAATCGCCTTTCATCTTGTTCCATTTCTTGACCTTCTTTTCCACGCCTCCGCCATCGGACTGGAGCTGCCTGTTGTTCACTGTCGACCAGGAACACAGACTTGAGCCTCTTACACTGTCACAACCTCTCGTCACACACCGCCGTCCTCGTCGCCCAAAAGCTTACAGAGACCTCCATTTCTTCGTCTCAACAACAAAATTAACATCACGGATAGAATCACCATGTTCTCCTCACGGAAACGTGATGGCCAGGCGTCGTATCCCGAGGTCCCGCCCACTCTACGTTCTGACCCGTATCAGACCCTCGATAATCCGCAAAACGATGCTCGTCCCGTCGCCCGCTCGCAGGTTACGCCGTACCTCGGTATCCGGGCTCAAATGTCTCAGATATGGCTCAATCGCTGGACCGTTCTTCTTCTCCTTGTCCTTGTCCGCATCGTCATTCTTATCGCCTCGCTTAATGACAATGTCGGCGATGCCAAGGCAAAGGCTCTCTCGGCCTGCAGCAAGGTTGAAGATGTCGGAAGTGCCATGGCCTCAATGCCGCACTACTTATCCGCAGGCGTGAATGCATTGGCAGCCAAAGGCATGCAGGAGGCTGTGCACGGAATGGTCAAGATGCTGGACCTTATCTTGCAAGCTGTTCCGGCAATCATTGTTTTCTACATCAATTTCTTGGTCGCTACCTATGCTTGCCTCATCACTGCCCTGGTCCACGCCAGTTTGGACGTAGTAGCATCTGTCACCGAAGACGCCACCAAAGCCTTCAACGACGTGATTGACGGCGCTACGAAAGAAATAAAGGAAATCGGCGGAGAGTTGGAAAGTGCCATCAACAGTATCACAAAGGGTATTCAAAATTCTGTCTTTGGAAAACTGATCCCCAACATCCCCAAAGTTGACTTCTCGAAGCCACTTGACGAGCTCAAAGGATTTGATCTCAACGCGAGCAGCTTCATCAAGGATGTGCAACAGCTGAATAATGATCTTCCCACCTTTGAGGAAGTCCAGAACCTCACCAGCCAAGCCGTCTCATTCCCCTTCAAGCTTGTCCGTGAAGCCCTCAACGACTCGTACGGCGACTGGACCTTCAAGAAGGACATCTTTCCACTAGCCCAGAAAAAGAAGATGACGTTTTGCTCCGATAACGACAAACTGAGCAACTTCTTCCAAAGGCTGTTCGACCTCATTCACAAATTCAAGATCATTTTCCTGGTGGTCCTCAGCTTGCTCGCTGTTCTCGCCATTGCACCTATGGCTGCGTTTGAGATCTACCGATGGAAGCGCCGGGAGAAGCACTGTGACCTCATCGAAAAGAACCGATCCGATCCCATGGATGTGGTCTATATCGCATCGCGTCCGCTGACTGCCCGAGTCGGTATCAAGTTTGGCTCGCGTCTCCAAGGAGAGAGGAAACTTCTCATGAGGTGGTGCGTCGCCTATGCCACATCTCCCCCAGCTCTTTTCGTCCTCTCCCTCGCCCTTGCGGGACTCTTCTCGTGCTTCTGCCAGTGGTTCTTGCTTAAAGCTGTGCAGAAGGAAGTCCCCGAAATCACACAACAGATTGGTGAATTCGTCAAAGACGTGGTCAAGTCCTTGGAGCAGGTCTCGGCGGACTGGGCGAACGACGCGAATAGCGTTGTCACTGGCTTCAACGACGACATCAACAATGACGTATTGGGATACGTAACCAACGCCACCGATGCTGTCAACAGCACCATTAATATATTTGTTGACGGTATGAACAAGGGCCTAGAGACTGTCTTCAACGGCACGATTCTCATGGCCCCAATCAAGTCGGTTCTCCACTGCGTTATTGGGATCAAGGTCGAAAGCGTCCAAAAGGGCTTGACATGGGTGCACGACCACGCGCATGTCAGCTTTCCCCTGTTCCCCAACGACACGTTCAGCCAGGGCGCCAACGAATCGGTCTCAGGTGACAACGACCTCCACTCGTTCCTCGCGTCGCCCTCCACCGTTACCACGGATGAGGTGAGCGGCGCCGTTCAGCACGTCGTCAACTGGCTAGTCAACAGCATTATCCAGGAAGCTCTGATCTCGACCGGCGTCCTTCTCCTCTACGTAATCGTTGTGCTGATGGGCGTGGTCCGCGCGCTAGTAGCCATGGCGACCGCCGGACGCTCGCAGGAAGAGGAGGTGCGGTACACGGGCGACGATCGGCCGCCGCAGAGCAGCGGCGTCGCCAATGGCAAGTTCGGAGATGGGGGGGATGAGGGCGCCCGGGCGAGGCACAGCCCGTGGCAGGAGAAAAGCGCTGCGTATGGGGGTCATGGACCAAGCGGCACTTTCTAAGTTGGCTCGAGGACTGAGGCTTGCTATGCCGGATCGACTTTCTGTTGGAATGATTGGTTATTGGTACTGGCGTTGAGGACTAGAATTTTTGGGTATATTTCCTCGACAGCCATGTTTTTGACCTGGGAGGTAATATTGTTGCTCCTTGCTACCTTCGTTATTTTTTACTCTATTAAGCTTTGCAAAATTAGAGAATGAACATAATGTATGTGAGCCGTTTACATTGACCCTCTTTTTGCAAAATCTAGAAGAGCAAGACTTCCTCCTTGCTTGTGAGGGATATTAAGTTCCCACTGGTGTATTGTGCTGCAACCGTGAAGTTTGGGGTTAACCACGCTCGAAGACTCACGCAGCAGCTACTCTGTGGTGATCACGACTATCAATAGTAATTATGAGTAGCTACCTGCTAGGTACTCTGGCTTCGCGGGCCACGCGCTACAATGTGCCCAGATGAATGACTGCGTCCGCCTAAAAAATACAATAACGAAGCAGCGGTGGCAAATAAAGTTTTATTGAATTTCTATATATTCACGTCCCTAGCCCTTTCTTCTTTGAGAATTTTGCCGCTGACATGCAATGCTTCGCACTGCTTTCGCAGCTTGCTAGTATCGCAACCCAAACCATGAAGTTTACAGCCGATGATGGAGTAGAACGCGAGGGGCAAAAGCTTGTCCGCGACTTCTGAGGCGCTACCATGGCATACAAACCGAATCAGGGATCCATTAGCCAGTGATGATATGACCGGAGTGGGCTCTCGGCCTCTCTCACACTTTCTGAGGCCGCCGAATAACTTGCTTGGGTCGTGGGAATGATCAGGCTCTGGAGTGAGAGAACTTTGAAAGTCAGCGAGATGGTGACTAATATGGGAAGTGCCGAGGTTCACGTCTAGCAAATGGAGTACGCATGTTTTCAATTACATTACCAACAGTTTAGCATCGAAATGAATAAACGTGCATATTGATATTGTATGTCTTTCCCTTTTCGGAAAGTCCGGCTCGGCATGCACACTGCAGATGCGGAGTGCGGCAACCTGCAGCTCTACCTGTTAGTTAGTTAGTGGGTGGCAAGGAAAAGTGGCGGAGGCTACCCTTCCGGTTTCGCCCATCGCCCTCATCCTGCTGTTGTCCTGTGGAACAGGCACAGTGCAGCAGTGGCGCGGGGTGGTTCCGGTGTCGCCACATGAAAAAAAGAGCCACTCTATTTTGCGACTCGAGATATAACTTGGAGCTCTTCCCCAGATCCCACTGTTGATTCTTCTTCAGCAATCGTTTTTCGTTTTTGTATCATTCGTCTCAAGTTTAATCCATTCCTTTTCCTCATTAAGCAGCCATGGAGGCCATCAAGCAAACATTCCAGCGTTGCAAGGCGCAGAAGCGAGTAGGTCGAAATGGCGGGGTAGAACGAGAGAACCGATGGCTAACTGTTGCTGCCTCTTCCAATAGTCTGCTCTCGTCGGTTATGTCACAGCGGGATATCCCAGGCCCCAAGACACCCCAGGGATCCTCCTTTCCATGCAAAAGGGTGGTTGTGGTACGTTGGAGTATTCAATCAGTGATCCCGCCACCTAGCTGACTCCCGCCCAGACGTTATCGAAGTCGGATCCCCCTTCACCGATCCCATTGCCGACGGTCCCACGATTCAAAAAGCCAATGCTGTATGCAATACAAATCCCCAGTGGCGTATTCAGTCTAAAAGCTTTATCACTGACTCAATTACAGATTGCGCTGAACAATGATGTCACGATCACATCGACTCTCGATATTATCCGCGATGCCCGCAGCAAGGGCTTGACCGTTCCCGTAATCATCATGGGATACTACAACCCTCTTCTCAACTACGGTGAGGAGCGCCTCCTCGCCGACTGCAAGTCCGCCGGCGTCAACGGCTTCATCGTCGTCGACTTGCCTCCCGAGGAGGCCATCTCCTTCCGCAAGTTGTGCACCAAGGGCGGCCTCTCCTACGTGCCCCTCATCGCCCCCGCGACCTCTGATGCCCGCATGAAGATCCTCTGCCAGCTCGCCGACTCTTTTATCTACGTCGTTTCTCGGCAGGGCGTTACAGGCGCTACTGGCACACTGAGCGCCAACATCCCCGAGCTTCTCAGCCGCGTCAAGAACTACAGCGGTAACAAGCCGGCTGCCGTCGGCTTCGGCGTCAGCACCCCTGAGCACTTCAATAGCGTCGCTTCCGTCGCCGACGGTGTCGTCGTTGGTAGCCAAATCATCACGACCATTGCCAACGCCCCAGCCGGCCAGATCTGTGACACTGTGCAAAACTACTGCTCGGACCTCTGCGGGCGTTCCGCCGAACAGGTGGCTGCCGACGCCAGCAACGTCGCCGCTCACGATATCCAGAACAGCGAGGCCACTCTTGCCGACGCGACCATCACACCCGAGAAGGACAAGGACCTGGTTGCGCAGCTCGCTGCCATGCACGCCAAGATCCCTGACCGTTTCGGCGAGTTTGGTGGCCAGTTTGTCCCCGAGAGCTTGATGGACTGCCTGTCCCAGCTCGAGGACGGTTTCAACAAGATTAAGGACGACCCCGCTTTCTGGGACGAGATTCGCTCCTACTACGACTATATGGGTCGCCAGTCCAAGCTCTACCTTGCCAGCCGCCTGACCGAGCACGCCGGCGGTGCCAACATCTGGTTGAAGCGTGAAGACTTGAACCATACCGGCAGCCACAAGATCAACAATGCCATTGGCCAACTCCTCCTCGCCAAGCGCCTTGGAAAGACTAAGATTATCGCTGAGACTGGTGCCGGTCAGCACGGTGTTGCTACAGCCACAATTTGCGCCAAGTTTGGTATGGAGTGCACAGTCTATATGGGTGCTGTAAGTCATCTTCTCAGAGTTCACCACGCTGTTCTAGGTTTTTTTCTGACACAAATATTAGGAGGACGTCCGCCGCCAGGCGCTCAACGTTTTCCGCATGAGACTCCTGGGAGCCAAGGTTGTCCCTGTCACCGCTGGCAGCCAGACTCTCCGTGATGCCGTCAACGAGGCCCTCCGCGCCTGGGTTGTCGAGCTCGACACTACTCACTACATTATCGGTTCTGCCATTGGCCCTCACCCCTTCCCTACCATTGTGCGCACCCTGCAGTCTGTTATTGGTGAGGAAACTAAAGAGCAGATGATGGAGAAGCGCGGCAAGCTCCCCGATGCCGTCGTTGCCTGTGTCGGTGGTGGCTCCAACGCCGCCGGCATGTTCTATCCCTTCTCTAAGGACCCAAGTGTCCGAATCCTCGGTGTCGAGGCCGGTGGTGAGGGTATCGGCACTGGAAGACACGGCGCCCCTCTCAGCGCTGGCTCCAAGGGTGTCCTGCACGGCGTCCGCACCTATGTTGTGCAAGACGAGCACGGCCAAATCTCGGAAACACACTCCATCTCGGCCGGTCTCGACTACCCCGGCGTCGGCCCCGAGCTGAGTTCCTGGAAGGATAGCGGTCGCGCCGAGTTCATCGCCGCCGACGATGCGCAGGCCCTGATTGGCTTCCGTCTGTGCAGCCAGCTGGAGGGCATCATCCCGGCCCTCGAGTCCGCGCACGGTATCTACGGCGGTATCGAGCTAGCCAAGACGATGAAGAAGGGCGAGGATATTGTCATCTGCCTAAGCGGCCGCGGTGACAAGGATGTGCAGAGCGTTGCCGAGGAGCTACCCAAGCTTGGTCCCAAGATTGGCTGGGACCTCCGCTTCGAGTAGAAGCGTAGATTGAAGAACGGATGTTCATTTGTGAAGATTTCATTGGCGTATAAAGGGCAGGGTCATATTTTGCTGGTAGACAAAACCATCTGCCGAATGGATATACAAGGGCGTTAAAAATGGCTAATAGATGACAATACACAAAGATTTAGTATACAAGCAGGAACTAAATCGTACATTGAGTGTTATATGGTGCTATAAAATACATTCAGGCAGACCACTTCTGCCTCTCTTTTTGAACATGAGCTGCCCACTACCCTCTTATCCATCCATTCTGTATTCCTTTTTTACAACTGCGGCTGCTTCTGTTCAGCCTCCCTCTGCGCCGCTTCAGCCGCGTCCGCCTCGTCCAGCTGCAGCAGCAGCCTCGCCTCCTCCTCGTCCGTCAGCTCCTCCACGCCCTCCATATCCCCCAGCTCCTCCGGGCCCAGCACAAACGCTGCGCCGTCGTGGAACGCCGCGCGCAGCTCCTCGAGCGTCTCCTTGCTTCTCGTGCTCAGCGGCCCCGGCGTGGCATAATCCAGCGCGAAGCGGATCAAGTCATCCGTGTCCTCGACCTCCTTCGGCTCCATCCCCAGCGCCACGCGCTCCTCGTTGAACCGCCGCTGCACCGCCTGGCTCTGCATCAGCAGCCAGCGCATGTTCCAACCGCCGGGGCCGAGCTCGCGCAGGCGCGCGGGCTTGCCCTTGAGCAGGTAATTTTCGAGTCCGCCCTCGCGGCGGATAGTCTTGAGCACGCGCAGCGTCAGGCGCGTCTTGATGCGCGCGCCGAGCGCGGCCACGTAGAACGCCTTTACGTGCACGTTGGGCCGCCACGTGCGCCGTGTCTTGTTGCCGCGGCCGGCGACGATGTTGCCGTACCGGATCCGCGCGGAGCCGTACAGGCCCCGGTTCGATTGCTTGTACACGCGCCGCTCACCGTAGGGGTACGGCGGGATGAGCTCCGTGGGCAGGCGGTGCGCCTTGACCGTCTTGGTCTGCGCAGCGGGCGTCGTGGAGAAGGGATGGTGACGAGGGGCGGTGGCGGCGGCATGTGTGAGGAGGGGACTCGTCGTCGTCGTCGACGGGAGGCGAGCGAGAGAGCATGGAGTCGGCCGTGAGAGGATTGACCTCGTGACGACGAATCTCAAGGCCATGGTCGGCGAAAACGGGGGGTGGAACAGTTGAAGAGGCTCGTCTCTTGGGTGTCCAAATTCAGCCTGTCAATGGTACTGTGTCGATATGAGTCGTTAAAATCTCATCGTAGAAGATCGATTGGTCGGGAACTGTACAATTGGAGCTGACACGGCAGCTTTGCGTCACTCCTTGCCAGTGCGAATGGCTCGTTTTGAGGTGGCCGTCACTCGAGAATAATTTTGGTTCTTCGGAGCCGCTAATGATCCGGGCGCTCCTTTCCGATAGGCAAGACACATGCATGCGCTGGGAGAAGCTCCAGCAGTCAGTCTCCACTGAACAGTGAGAGGCAGCGAGTCCACCAGAACTTATTGCCATCCATTATCATAAGTTCACTCACGAATCTGCGTCCAAGCATTGGGGGGGTTCACTCGGAAAATTTCTTCCTTCCTTATTTGTCTGTTTAGCGTCATTTAGTTGTTCTTTCTCTGCCATTGCATGCTCCGATACCCATTTGTCACTTCTTCCAAATACACATACAGCCACAGCCATGTTCCCACCAGTTGACGATCATGTTCTGGAGAACAATCCCGACTTTGCAAGACTATACAAGACCCTCACAACATCCATTCTAAACCCCGACGGCACATCAAGACGAGGCAAAGAACGTAAAGACAACGAGGCTATTCGAAAGGTTAAACCCCAGACATTCACTGGCCAACCGACCCCATGCTCTCCTCCCACTAACCACTACCATCACGAACAGCAAGCAGATCAGCATCGCCTGCGAGCCGCAAAGCAGCACCTCCTCGAACGAGCCATTGCCACGGCCTCTCCCCCTGACTACACTCGGCGTACCCCAGGCTCGCGCGCCCCGAGCGGCTCCCACGACCCGACACACACCGACCAGGCCGAGTCCCTCGTCGACCTGCTCCTCGTCCTGCCACCACTCCTCGACACCACGAGCTCGATCCCACCCGACTCCGCCGCGCTTCTCCTACGCAGTAAGCCTCTATCCGACCTCTCCGCTCTCGCTCCTGCCCTCGCCGGTCTCGTGTCCTCCCACCTCCACGCCGCCGCCCTCGACCTGACCCTCCTCACACACCACCCCTCCCCCGACCCGACCACCGCGCAGCGGCACATCCCCGCCCTCGAAAACGACTACGCTTCGTTACGGGACCGACTGGCCGCGTCGCGCGCCGCCCTCCTCTCCGCCCGCCTGCGCGCTGCCGCTGCGCTCACGCATCTTCTGCATGTGCACGCCGAGACGCTCACTCGACTCGTCCGCAGCCTCGAGGCCAAGCACGGCGCCGTCGCGCGCTCGCTAGAACTTCGCGCCGCCGAGGTGACGCTGCTGGCGCGCCGCACCGAATCCGAGGCCGCCCTCACGCTCACCAGCATGCGCGAGCGGGCGTACTCGCCCGAGGCGGCGGCGGCGCTGCGCGCATACGGGGCGCATTTGCGTGACGCCAAGGTGCGCGGCGCGGAGAGGGTGCGCAATCTGCGGCGCGAGCTCAAGGGGTATGGCGTCGACGCGGATGATGGAGGTGGAAGCGCAAAAGAGAGGATGATGCGGGAGATGGCGAAGGCACATGAGGAGATTGGCAGGCAAGTGGATGAGGTGACGCTCGACCTGGAGCGGTTACATACGCGGTAGTAAATAAGTTTACAGATACACAATCAGGCATTAGTTGTCATATACCAGAACAAATTGAAGGTTGTTTTTTCGATCTAAATATCTAGTGTATAAGTACATTTGCTACCATAAGCGTAACCCCCCGAGACAGGTTGATGGTAAGAAAGCACATGAATTGCTACATTCATGCAAATCCTCCCACGTTTTATTCCTCTTTTCTTTTCCGATTTCTGAAGGACCACAGCCCCCGCATTAAAAATCAACACAGCCCACCAACGTGTATTCTACATCTCTTATTCTCTAGCCCTTGACCTTGAAGATGGCCTCGGCGAGGCGGCCGACGTTCTCGCTGGTGATGCCAGCAACCGAGATGCGGCCATCCTTGGTGGCGTAGACGGAGAACTCCTGGGCGAGCTTGGTCATCTCATCAGCGCTAAGGCCGGTGTAGGCGAACATGCCGATCTGGGAGGTGATGTGCGACCAGTCGTGCTTGGAGCCGAGGCGCTCGAGGTTCTCCTTGAGCAGGGCACGCATGGTGATGATGCGGTCAGCCATGCCCTTGAGCTCGTCGAGCCACTGCGCGCGGAGCCGGGGGTCGGCGAGGATGGTCGAAGCGATGCGGGCACCGTGGATGGGGGGGTTGGAGTAGATGGGGCGGATGATGATCTTGAGCTGCGAGTCGACGCGCTTCTTCTCGGCGGCGTCCTCGCAGACGATGGAGAAAGCACCGACACGCTCACCATAGAGACCCTAGAAGCGGTATTAGTATACATGATGTTTTATCCGAGATTTGGTCGTCTGTAGGTTCTCTTACCATGTTCTTGGCGAAAGACTGGCAGAGGGCAATGTTGTGGCCCTGCTCGACAAAGTGTCGGACGGCAAAGGCGTCCTGGTCAATGTTGCCGCTGGCGAAGCCCTGGTAGGCCATATCGAAGAAGGCAAAGTGGCCCTGCTCCTTGGTGATCTGAGCGAGCTGCTTCCACTGCTCCTGCGTGGGGTCGACGCCGGTGGGGTTGTGCGCGCAAGCATGGAAGAGGAAGACGCTGCCACGGGGTGCGGCCTTGAGGTTGGCGACCATGCCCTCAAAGTCGAGGCCAATGGTGTCCTTGTTGTAGTAGCGGTACTGCTCGACCTTGAGGCCGGCGTCGGTGAAGACGGCCTTGTGGTTGGCCCACGAGGGGGTGGGGATGTAGATCTTCTTCTCGCCGGGGTAGAAGCGGGCGAGGAAGTCGGCGCCGATGCGCAGCGCTCCGGTGCCAGAGATGGACTGCGTGATGGCCAGGCGGCCGAGGGCCGACGAGTTCTCGCCGTAGGCGAGCTTGGCGGCCAGGGGAGGCAGCTCGGGGACACCGGTGATGCCGGCGTACTCCTTATTCAGCTTCTCGTCAATGACCTTTTGCTCGGCCTCGCGGACGGAGGGCAGGACGTAGGGCTTGCCCTTGTCATCGCGGTAAGCACCGACACCTAAGAGGGGAGCCGGCATATTAGCTTGTCATTGCTCATCGCGGGTTGTGCGGTGGTGGTGGTGTCTTGTCGGGGATGGGCAAACGAACCGAGGTTGATCTTCTTGTCGAAGCTGTCGGCCTTGAAAGCTTCAGTGATGCCTGGAAACGATTGTTGTTAGCAATTGCGATGCATCCCAGTGATTTGCTGGGGGGCGACGTACCGAGAATGGCCTGGGTGTGCAAGCAAATAACAGACGGTTAGCACATGACAAACAAACACATGAGGGCTTTCAGCCGATCTAGAGGTTGTCGCCGAGCGGCTCAAACAGGAACAAGACTCACATCCTATCATAAACAGAAAGAAATTAGCTTCAACGGAATCGCAATTGGTACGACTTGATCAATTGACTCACAGGAGGACCCTGAGGGACATTGGCCCAGGTGGAAGCGGCGGCGCGACCAGCAGCGACGGCAAGGGTTGTGCGCTGGGTAGCCTGGCGGCTGGCGATGCGAAGAGTAGACAGCATGGTATATATATGATGGGGAGGTGTGCAACCGCAGAGACGAGGTGATGTAGAAGGAAAAGTACAGGGACGGTGAGAGAGAGGAAAGGAGCAAAGATCTGATTATGCTCCAAGAGATGGGGGTCGGTTGGGGGGGAGGAAGTGTGGACAAAGCTTCCGTTGGGCGTTTTGGGGGAAAACAGACAGACTGGCTGGCTTGGTTGGAGTCAGAGTCAGTCAGTCAGTTCAGTCAGATGCCAGCGCAGACAAGGGCTTGAGAAAAAAAAAGGGCTCCAGCTGGGCATGCAGCCAGCCAAATATCGGGGGTGGGTCGGACTGCTCGGGATGAGTTTACTGGACTGGCCATGATTGATGGCGTGAGCTGTTTTACATACCGCCTGTGCAAGGGTCCCGGCAGTCCATATTTAATCCTTCTACTCCGAAACGGAGTATGGCGGTGATTGTAGTTTACTCCAATTGAACTGCTTTTTGCATTGATCTTCCTGGCATTTCCTACATGCAATCTTTTACCTGTAACTACTGCGAAGACAATTTGTTGTCCAAACTTGACCTGGCTCCAGCTGGCTGACGGCAGGTACCGCTTTTCTTACTGACACCAACGGGCAAATATTACGACACGGGCAGAGGCGCCGGCTTATTATGCGAGACCCCTTGTCTTAATCTAGGTAGTCTTTTAAATGCTTATTCTTGAGCTAATTCCACTCTTCTTAGACTGGCTATACACGCCCAAGACGAGGAAACAAAATAAACAAGACGAGCTCTCCAAACGGTTCAACGGTAAAGCCACCAGCGCTCTTTCCCCCTGCACAGCGCCTACTTGTCTGGTTCGCAACGCCTTGCAGTGGGTCATCGGAGAGCTACGGCGATGCTCGGGGGCCGCGGCATCTCTCGTTGTGTCCACCCCAGTCATCAAGACCACATTCTACAAGAGTCACGGCATGGCCACTACCAACAACCCTGCAAGGGTATGAACTCAAAACACGACCTCACAATGACAAGTAGACCAGATTGAGAATTATCAATTTCGTGATATTTACATACTAGGCTACAGTATCAAGTCAAACCTGCCCAGGATCCGCTCCCTTTCCAGGCATCGCGCTCAAACAAACTGTCCTTTGCCGCGATCCACCTCGTCGTACGCATTCATCACGTCCTGCTCGACGTTCTCGCCAAACACGTCCACCTCTGTCGACGCAAACTTGCGCGCGCTCACGCCCTTCTCAAACAGCACGTCCAGCTCTGCAAACGTGCGGCCCCGCGGCTCCGGCAGCCGAAAGTAGACGTAAATGATACACAGGAAGCAGATGCCGCCCCAGAAGAAGCCTGCATAGTTTTTCCAGTTCCACGCCGTCGGGTTGAGCATGTACGGCGTGATGACGTTGTTGATGATGGCGACAATATTGCTGCAGACATCGTTAGCTCTTGACCTGGGCAGGTTGCCAGCAGATAGCACATGGTTTACTTACTATAGGTTGCGGCCGAGAACGACCGTCTTAATCTGAAGACGACGCGACGACAGCTCGCCTACCAGCGAGTAGCACACGGTGCCGACAGTGAGCTGGTAAAAGAGCGCCCACACGACCATGACCGCGCCCGTCGCCAGCGCCCCCTCCCTGCGCTGCGCCTCGGGCACGAGTCCGAGGAAGCCCAGGACGAACAGCATACTGCACAGGCCGCAGAGGCCGTACAGGTACAGCGAGCGGCGGCCGATGCCCATTGACATCAGACCCCAGGCGCCAAACACGCCGACCATATTGATGGCATACTGGCCGAGCGCAAACGAGTACGAGTCGTGGTCCGTCAAGCCCGCCTGCTTCAAAAAGTACGTCGAGTAGTTGGAGAAGGAATTGCCGCTGAGGTTCTGGATCGCCCAGACCATGCAGACAATCTCAGTACGCCGCAGGTCCACGCCCTTGAAGCAGTCCCAGTACGACGCGCCCGCCGTCATCTTCTCCTCCATCGCCGTAGTATGCACCATCATCGCAATCGTCTCGTCCGGGTCAAACTCGCTCTCCTCGCTCTTGCTCGTCAGCCGCAACAGCGAGCGCTTCGCCTCGTCCATCTTGCCGCGGCGGACGAGCCACCACGGCGACTCGGGCGCAAAGTAGATGCCAATGGCCAGCGGAAGCGGCCACATCCACTGCAGCGCGTACGGGATCCGGTACGCCCACTCGTCCTCGCGCTTGAGCATGGAGAAAATGACGCCAATGCCAATCTCCTGGCCGAGTCCCCAGCAAAAGTTGACGTAGGTGGTCAGGTAGCCGCGCAGCGCGACGGGGCACACCTCGGAGGCGTAGGTGATGGTCAGCGTCTGGAAGATGCCCCAGGGGATACCGCACAGTATCTCGGCGACGAGAAGCATTTGCACGTTTTGCGCGGTGAAAAAGATGGTGGTGAACGCAGCGACGAGGGCGAGACAGCCGATGACGGTCCAGCGGTAGCCGAAGCGCTCGGAGACGAAGCCGTTGATAAAGAGACCAATGATTTCTCCAACTTGGGCGCCCTAGGATATGTGGGTTAGATTTTGGACGGACAACAGACGAAGGAATACTTAGAATCAGCACCTACATTGCTCAGACCAGCCTGCCAGCGCGCCGGAACCTCGTACGTGCCCTTGTCGGTGAGCTCACCATACTTTCTGTTGAACTGGGGGAAAGCATCTAGTGACCTACAGTTAGAACACAGATCGCCGATTTCTCACGTCCACAAAGCTGCTACTCACAAAAGTTGTTGACCAGAGTAATGTCGTAGCCCTCCATGACGATGCAGGTCGAAATGAGGACGCTCCAGGCGACGGCCTTTGGGTAGAGGCGCAGGCCCTGGATGAGGGTCATCTTGCGCTCCTTTTCGGCCGCGGCGCGTGCGCCGTCAATGACGCGGCTGTTGACATTGTCCGCCTCCTTATTCATTGTAGTCAAGTGAGTGGTCTCGGCCGCAACGTCTTCCACGGGGTGCACATCGACGTCCTTTTCAGAGCCCATGGCAGAAAGAGGGCGTCACCAGATGTAGAGGTATAGCCTGCGCTGGAGTGTAGGCAATGCTTGTAGACGATGATTGAAGAGAGATATAAAAGGTGAGAGACTGCTCTCAGAGAGATATCAAGCTGGAGAAAGAGGGAGCAAGGGGTGAGTTGATACAGAGCCTCGATGAAGGGCCGCGAGAGCCAACGGAAGAGGTTCCACAGCGGGCTTCTTATACCGCCGTCTCTTGGCAAGGATGGTAGAAGAAGAGGTAAGAGCTGAAGCGGGGTGAAAGTAGAAGGTCCCCCCGGGGCCTGTTACGGTGGCTTTGGTTATTGGGAAGAGGAGGAGGAGGAGATCGCCAATGGTAAGAAGGGGAAATTCAAGCCGTTCTCGACCCTAGGCTTTTATGCTTGGGAAGGCGGCGAGGGCTTATTGCTAGCGGCTTGCCAGGGGGTCACCCAAAGTCATGGACAATGTGGGGGAGCCATCTGTAGTGCGTCAACGAAGCATGCGAGCAGACGGTAGCCAGTCTACGGAAGGATGCCCTTTATCTCCTGAGAATAGAAAGAAATATCATGTATCGGAATATTTTGTAGTTTTCGAATGTCTGAAAACGCAACTGTCAACCGAAGAAAATTGTAAGCAAGCAGCCGTCCTGTTCTCCCAAACCCCCAAACGTGGCGGCGCGCCACCCATGCACAAGCCCGCCGCCTCATCAAGCTTCAGCATGTGCCATGTTCGGGTTTCAATTGCCGTCGGCTGTTTCCCACGACGTGATCAAATGACGCCCACGGCTTGCGGAGAAAAACAAAGTACAAGAAAACACGCAGGCGTCGTTCCTGTTACCCCGTGCCTTTGGATGGTACTATCTCACAGAAAGTTTGACAATAAACTATCATGGCGAACCCTTGCAGCGTGCGCCTGTATTAGAGCCGCTTTCGTCCCAGCGTGGTGCTGAGCTCCTCTGTCAAATTATTAGTGGTGCAAATAGAAGAGAAAACTTTTCACATGTCCCAGTCTTGTTAGTGGTCGGAGGAGCAGTAGGCCCGGCAGCAGTAGCAGTGCGGTGTGTGAAGCATTCGTCGTGGTCGTCGTCTTTACCCCAGGATCTCACCCGCAAAAAAAAAACAGACGAAGCGGAACATTGCAATTCGATTTTAGCTTCCGTCCGGGGTATTTCTTTCTAATTAGAAATAAGCCCATACACCACAGGGTTACTTTCCTGCGCCGTGACAAGGCAACGTCTTTTTTCCCCTTCACCAAGAACGGTGGAGACTGGTTCACTCCCAGAATTCCCTATTCCAGTACATACCCGCCGGCGCTAGCAGTGACCTATCTCCCAAACCGGACCTCTCTCGCCGATGCCTTCCTTTTCTAGCTCAGCCAGGAAAGCCTCGCCGAGATCTTGGTGGCTCAGACAGCATAACGCCTCGATCCACTCCCCGACTTGTTTCTAGAAGTGGAAGTTTTGCAGCTGCCCTGCCGATTGTGGCTTACTCTCCAGCTGCAGTTCATGAACTGCTCCATTCATCGTGTTGGCTTTTATTGCAATGTTGGCAATGGAACCCCCCTCATTGGCGAGACGACCGCCGGTTCAATAGCCGAGAGACTATGATGTGCCGGGCCGGCCCCGGATTGTTGCAAGGCTGTTACGTCAACTCGGTATTTGGCATCGAACCCAAGGCTTGACCTATTACAATGTAGTATTTTTGCCATGTGCTATCAGACATCCGTCACAGCGCAGCGCCGTAAAATTCTACTCTGGGCTTCTTCTAATATACATGGCTTCTCTCTTGCCATCTGATGAACGCCTGTGCTGCTTACTTCTTCCAAAAGTCTCTCCACCACTCCTTCAGCCCAAATGCCTTGTCATTTCCCTCCACATGAATATTGGCGTCTCCATTGCCTGCTAGATTGCTCCCAATCGTGCTACCCCCGTCCGCAACTTGCCCTCCACCTCCCAACCGTGACGTCGCTCTCGTCGTCCCTCGATTCCTAATCTCGCCCGCCAGCAGCGGCGCAACTGTCGCGTAGCAGGCCGCCAGCTCCCTCTCTAGCGAAAAGTACGACTTTCTTGCCAGCTCCGGCGCCATCAGGTTGTATCCGCGCGTCAGCCCGTTGAGCCGCTCCACCGCCAGCGTCATGTACTTGGCCTCGGCCGCCTCCCACGCAGGGTCCCGAAACGGTCGCCTCCCCCCAGCGTCCACAGCCGCCTTCTCATCCTCCTCCACGATCTTCCCGGGCTGCCCGCCCATGACCTGGTCCGACATCCGCTGCCGTTGCGGGTTGTGCACATGCTCCGCCGCCGCGTACTGCTCCGCCCGGCGAACCTGCTCCTCCACCGTCCCGCCCTCGGACGAAATAAGCCTCGCCGCGTGCCTCTTCCAGTCACTCCGCAGGCGCGCGCGAAACGCGTCCGCGTCGCGCACCAGCTGCTGCTGCTTCTCGATCCACGGGGGCACCAGGTCCTGCCGCCGAATCAGCCGGTTCATCAGGTACTCCGTGGTCTCCACGAACGGGTTGCTGGCTCCTGAGTCGCGCTCGACGCCCTTGCCCCGCGGTATGTTCTTGAACTGCCCGCGTGCGATGGCATTCTCGATGCGCTCGTTGGCCATGGACGCAATGGCGGAGATCGATGCCGGTGCGATCCGACCCTCGGGCTCGAAACGCTCCCGGAACTGCTTCTTCATCTCTTCCTTCTCCTTGGCGCTGAGTCCCTGGCTCTCCTTCATCCCAATGCCTGAGTACGTCGACGCCCTGTCCCGTGCAGAAGCAGCCCTCTGCCCCGGGCTCAGTGCCGGCGCACGCCTCAGCCGCGTATCTATCGGCTTGCCTCGCAATTCCGGCTTTAATGGCTTCTTGGCATCATCCAGCATCCGCAGCACCGCATCCTCCGTTTTCTCTTCCCCCTTCCATGCCTGATATGCGCCAAAAGAGCTTGCGGTTGAATTTTCGCCCTTTGACGTGACGCCAGCTTCGGCCAGCGCTCCGGGAAATTCATTTTCAAATTTCGTTCCCGCGATTTTTCCCATGAGCTTCTCCTTAAGCTCATCGGAGAACCCTGCGTCCTGCACCGCCTGTCGCCCTGCCCTGCCACCGGTAAAGAGCGCCTCCTCCGTCGCTTCCTGCAGACGACGGGCAAACGGACCCAATTCCTCTGCCTCGTCGGACTTCGTCTCACTCGTCTTCTTCGTGTGTTTTGTAGACTTGCAACTGCCCACCGAGCCGTCGAGAGGTGCGCCGGTCCCGCTTTGGGATGAATAGGAGGCAACACGCGGGACCTTGGCTAGTAGATGGCACTTGCGACATGCTCGCAGCATGTTGCTTCCCGGCGCTAGGCTCATCCTTCTATTGTTTATTCTTCTCTTTGGTGATTTGAACCTCTGGAAGGGCGCATTATGTGCAGGGCAGAGTGTTAGATGGCGTTGTAGGAGCAAGCCCTTGCCATGCTCAGGTGTCGCCACTTGCACCAAACCCTCCGTTAGTCAGCCAACCAAAGAAGTCGGGTCAAGAGGCACGAAACAAGGACAATAGACAAAGAAGCAAATACTTCACATATGGGTGCATTTGGGCATTTGAAATTTATTTCAATAGAATATATATGAGAAGAATGCTTCGTATATCTGCAGAGCCACGGGGCTGACTGACCAAACTCCAGGCTTACCCAAGGTATCGTGTGTATACAGCCATAATCCAAATCGCACCAAACGCCGTTTCGCAGAAAACAACTACGAACTTCTCTTCCCATAAGGCTCAAATGGAAAGATGGCAGAAATTAATGCCGTAACAATGAAAATGCCAGCACAGACATACAGCGGTGCCGACGTCGAGGTATCTGCCACAGTACCGATGACTGCAGAAATTATACCCATGATACGGTTCAGAGCAACGGCAACACCATTGCCGGTGCCTCGGTGTGCGCTGGGAAGAACCTCGGGGGTGTACGCGTACAGCGTTCCGTAGTATATGTTGAGGACGCAAGCAATAATGCAGGAGAAGGCGACGTCCTGAGTAGCGGTCTTGACGGCCGTGTACGCAAAGAAGAATGCCATCGTGAGCAGGGATCCGACGACCATGGTGTACTTGCGGCCAAAGAAGCGCGTGTTGCACATGAGTCCGGCGATTATGGGTCCGGGAATGCCACAAACGTTGGTGAGCGCATAGTTGCGCCAAGTTTCAAAGACGGTTCGCTGGAATTCGCCGCTTCGGTTCTTCAGGTAGGTTCTGTAGCTAGGTTAGCGACATTCCCGTATGCCAACCACTATGAATAAACATACGGTAGGAAGACGTAGAACAGAGGATAGGCAAGACCAATTAGCATCCAAGAAAGCCAGATGAGGCATGTGGAAAGACCAATCTTCTTAGTACAAAACAGGCCGCGGAAGTGGACAAGCGTTTCGGCAATGGAGAATCTGCTCTTGCTATGAGAAGAGCGAATAGAGCCACAAGCTTCGAGTCTTTGCAGAGTAAGAGAGCAGGGGCGGTTGTACTTTTTAGCCATTGCCTGGATGTTTTCGACGAGGAGCGCGTCTTCGCCGGAGCCGAGAAGATACTTGGGCGTCTCCTTAAGGCGAATGACAAAGATACGCAGGACGGACATGACAAAGACCAAAGCGCCACCGGTGAACATGGCATATCGCCAGCCCCAGTTGTCTGCCTTGTGGCAGGGACCTTCTTCGGGGCAATTCCACTTGGAAGGGACGAGGAAGCCCCAGGCGATGAAGCCGCAGATGGCCTGCCCGAAGCCCCACCAGGCAGCCATGAAGGTGACGAGCCACTGCTTGTTGCCGGGGAGATATTCGAGAAAGACGGTCGTGTCCATGACGAGGTTGCCACCGCCGCCGAACCCGAGGAGGGCGATGAAAAAGGCCAGGCTGGCCCAGCTGGGCATGGCGCCTGCGACGATGCAGGCCACGGAGCAGATGAAGAGGGAGATGTTGAAGGCGTATTTGCGGCCAATGACGTCGGCGCTAAAGCCCCAGAAGATGGCACCCGTAAACATGCCGGAATAGACGGCAATGGTGAGAGCGTTCTTATAGCCATGGGAGCCGAATTCTTTGTAGGCGGGGCCTGAGATGACGGACTGGAAGAGCAGAATCATGGAGTCGACGCAGTAGCCAAAGCCATTGAGGAAGAAGAGTTTGAGGTGGTAATTGGTCCATCCAATCTCGTCAATTGCCTGTCACTGAGGTCAGTTTTTTTTTTTGGCCATAATAAAACAATTGCCAGGTTCATTGCGCTGTAAGTTCGCAAGAGCGCAAGCTAGCGCCTAAGCCCACAGCAAGCGTACATATAGGCGCGGGCCAAAAAGAGACTTACGTTATTGACAAGATGCATCTTCATGTTCAGCGCCGGGTCCATATCCTGCATCCCGAGGATATCCTCGCCGCTGTGGACGGAAACAAGCTCGTCGGCGGAGACATGGCCATCTTCAGGATTAGCGAGCCCCTTGTCCAGATGGCCTGCGTCGGCATCCTTGTATGAGGGAAGCTGCGCCATCTTGGATACTAGATAATGCGCTGCAGCTGGTCTTTAGGAGAGTCGGTGCCAAGCGAGGTTTAACCACTGTTGGGATCGTTGGATTCTGAGTTTCCCGCCTTAGAGTTCTGGATCCACGTGGGGGAGTTGAACGGTGCTAGAAAACGGTCAAGCCACCAGGACAATGCTGCTGCGCGTGTAGGAAAAGCGCTACTTGTGAGCACGTAAAAATGCAACGTCTAGTCTCGCCAGAAAAACGCGACTCGGAGGCAAGTAGAGCGTTTGTCGCAAAGTCTCTGCGTATAGGTGATTCGGCCGAGGAGCAAAGGGCAGGTTGGCAAGGGACTCCGGATTTAGGTCGAGAGCGGTAGTGCAAACGTCTGCATCGGGGTTGGTCTGGGTTGGCTGTTAGGAAGAAAGATGAAAGCCAATGTAAAGCCAACAGGATAGAATGGTCCAAAAGAGCGAGAAATAGGACACGAGACAAGGTCGACAACGAAAGGGCAAAGTGCGGCTCGCGGCGGGGGACGCGGGCGTATTTCAAGGATTTGGGGTTTGGGGTCAGTCAGATGGGATTGGCAGCCAGCAGCAGCCAAGAACTTGGAAGATCGCGCTGGCCGTCCAGCAGGTTGGAGCTGCGTGCGGGCGGGCTGAGCTACTACCTAGGTACCTTAGTACTAACCTACTTACCAGGTAGGTAGGTGCAGTGGGCTCGGCTTGGCTTGGCCTTGGGGGGGACGCGCTAAAACGAGCTGGAAACGAACATGCGCAGGAATTAAACCAGCAGCAGCTAGTAACTTTCGAACTTAGTTTTGAAGCTTGTGTTGTTGCTCGCTGGTTTGGCCGCAAGGCTACTACTGTGGGTGGCAGAAAGTATTGTATGTACTGGTAGGTTAGTAGGTTAGTGGCCTCCAGCTTGGTCAGGAATTGGCGTCTTCTGGTTGGGCCATCTGCGGGAGCCGCTGACCACCTGGCACCTTTTCCTCGCCTTTGACGTTGCGTCCGTGGTGGCGGCGGGCGGTGATGGTGATGGACGAGTTTCCGGTCTAGCTCGCCCACCACCCAGCCTGTCAGCGGCCGGCAAACCCCCAATAACCCCCCCCAAAACCCGCCCAGAGGTTGCCTTGTATTCGCGCTTTCGTCATTTATTAACCTCTTTGTGGTCCAGCTCGACACTTAGAATGAGGAGCGAGACCACTGTCCCCCGCTAAACGGGACCCCCGTGCGGCCAGGCCGCTGCCGTGATAGGCCGCCTGGCCTGTCGACACCGAGAGCCCGTCAATATCCAGTTGCGGGTGGGCCGTGGGCTCTTGATTTCATCAAGTCGCTGCTGGCGCTACCTGTTAACTAGTTATTTGCGAGTGTTGTTACAGACTAAATGGGCCGCTTGAAGCCTTCACCAAAATCTGGCTTTATTAAACTAGCCTGAGGTGTGTTCTCCCGCTGGTCAGACTCGTTCCCTTTGACCCTGCAACAACCTCTCCTGACACATGGGCTGCATGTTCAAGTGTGCATGTGCTCTCTTGCCTATATTTATTGAAAGCATCCAGCCGCGTTACAGCTTACTCGCTACTCCAGTCCTGCTCCCCCACCTGTTCAGGCGGTCGAGACAATCGCCCATGTGCTGCCCTTTGCCCACAAAAGCCATGTTCATGTTTCTTCACATCGCACTGTTCACATTTACGCATTGCGATCAAATGTTGCCCACGTGTATCCAACATCTCACTACGCCTTCGGTGGTATCCGGCCCTCGTAATAATGATGCTGTCAACCGCCACGGCGGAAGCGAGCGCACTAAAAAGCAGCCAAGCTCACGGCTTCTCCGAGGTCTGCCCGTTTCGCTAGAAGGTTGCCCATCTGTTTGTTCGCTAGCCATGTGTCTACAAAATGGTTCACACCTCGCTTTACTACCCGTCCAAGCCAGCGCCTCGACGTCAGTGGCTGGCCCGCCCATGTCGTGGCGTATTCTGCCATCCTTCCAAACATCTCGCAACTCATGCGCATTGCCCCGCGCGATGGCCTGCGATTGTACCTCCCCTGCAACGCCAGCCTTGGCCTTGCCTGGGCAACCGAGGTGCCAATTCTCAACCGTGACAGACCTTGCTCGCCATGCGCTACCCTAGACCGTGAACAAACCCAACCTCATATCAAAAGAACGCGTAGCAGCACGAAGCTGCAGTGAAAAAAAATGGAGTACCGTAAACTTCCTACTGGATCCCAGCTAGAGCCCTCAGAATAAGCTTGTGTATCAAGGGGTTGATAACTTGTATTGCAGAAATTGAGTTGCACCTCGTCTGTTACAATGCCCTGGCTTCAACCCAACGTGCTCTTTCTGCGAGATGGCATAGCTCTTCCACTATACAGCGTTGCCTTGTCCGAGACAAAGTCACATACGGAAAGAATTCTACTGTAGCGATGCCCATCAAACCCCCTCTGGCTTGATTGACGTTAGATGGCCGACGCGCCGCACAGCTTAGTCTCTAGCACCATCATATCCTTCACTTTTTTCCGTCTAACAATTTACGTCGAATAGTTTCCGTTTTCCACCCTGCCTCATCTATACGTGTACCAGCTACCCAACCATCTAAACTTTTGCGCCATCTTCTCAATCTTTTCCAGCGCGCTGTTCACCCGCCCATCCGGGTCGTCCAATCTGTGGCCCTCAAATTCCACAAAGATGATGTACTGGAACGGCCCCAGCAGGCTCGGCCGACTGTTGATGCTCGTAAGGTCCAGCTGAAACTCCCGGAAGCAACCGAGGATGTCTGCGAGCGCGCCTGGGCACTTGTGCGGCACGGTGAACGTCACGAGCGACTTGGTGCCCGTCCGCTGTGCCGGGTCTTGCCGCAGCGGGTAGTCGTGTGGCAGCGTCGGCTGCGTGCCGATGATGAGGAAGCGCGTCGTGTTGTCGTCGCGGTCCTCGATGGACGCCGCCAGCGTGTCCAGCGCGTACAGGTCACCGGCGAGCTTGCTCGAGATGGCGGCCGACGCGCCGCTGGCATCCGCAGCTACAAGCTCGGCCGCCTTGCTGGTCGAGCTGACGTCAAACTTCTCCGCGTTCTTGAGATATGTCGAGATGAACTGCGTGCATTGTCCGAAAGCCTGCGGATGCGAGTACAGCTTCCTGACGTGGTCAAGATTCTCCAACGGCTTGCTCTTGGGCTTGGCGGGCGTCGGGTCTGCGACTGTTGGCGTGGACGCGCCACTCGACCCTTGCCCAGAGGGCTTTGCGGCATCAGCGTTCTTGTGGCCTAGCAGTTGGTGATGAACGTCGACGTAAATCTCGCCATTGGCGTAGATATCCTTGTAGCGTCCATCTCTATCTGCTAGGTCGTCTAGTGTAAATACAACAGAGCCATTGGTCGAGTTTTCAATCGGCACGACGCCAAGAAGCGCGTGCCTGTCCTGAGTCTCATCGCAGACATCTAGGGATGGCCTCCATGTCAGTAGTAGTTCTTGTATGACATGTACATTGCAGACATATTGGTCTGCACTTACCATCAATGGTGGTGACAGGTTTCAGATACCATACATCTTCTGGAAAGGCTTGCAGGGCCGCCTGGTAAAGACGTTAGTACAACAAGCATCCAGTTTGATAGTTCACCATGTAAACCATACCTGCTGAGAATATGATGCAACGGGCCCTAGATACGCCGCTATGGGCTTGCTGTCGGAAGGCGTCATCCGTGGCAGTTTATTACGAGCGGCAGGGCTGTCTCGAGGCCTGGTTGTGTGGTGGTACTTTTCAGTTTGCTGCCCCTCCCCTCTTCCGAGACTTGGCCATGCACTATTTATTGAGCACCAGCGAACGTCAACAAGGCAATTTGCCAGACCAGATACAATCAGATGCAACAAGAGCGTTTAATTAAGAGAGAATAGCAGTAATACACTTTCGCAATAATTTACGAGTGGTGTAAAAAAGAACACGCAAGGTTGACGCAAATGACGTGCAAAGTGAGTCCATTAGTTAGTGCCTTGCACATCTAGAACTGCAAAAAGGATAGGTCACGGTGGGGATCGAACCCACAATCTTCTGGTTCGTAGCCAGACGCCTTGCCATTTGGCCACGCGACCGTTGGTTGACATGATAAAATTGCTCCTTATTGAGAATCAATAGCCATTAGAAGATGAGATCCATAAAATTTAAAGTACTACTGAAACCGTCAAAAAGAAAGGTCACGGTGGGGATCGAACCCACAATCTTCTGGTTCGTAGCCAGACGCCTTGCCATTTGGCCACGCGACCCGATGGTTGTCATGTTGTTTTCGTGCTAATTAGGTATTATAAATGTCATTTGCATCTGTGCAACGGGGCTGGTGGGGTTTCACAACAACAGCTGGGGTAGGCAGCCGGCGTCATAACGTCGGAGCTTGCAGCTCCAGATCGCGCATACATCAACCGAAGCTGTCACTGCTACCACAATCGCCCCGCCGCTTTTAGTATGCGGATGCGATAGCCGCCATGGCTCTCGATCTCATCGATGGCTTCAATCCAGCCAACCAGCTGGGGGCCAACGGCCATGATCTCCCCATCTTCACCGTGGAGGCGGCGCAACTCGGCTTCTCAGTAACGGCTGACTTTGTCGCCGCCCAAGTCGCCAACGATGTCATGATTCTGGCCCTATCCAACGGGCGAATTCTACGAATCGACCTCAACAGACCGGAGGACATTGATGGTGCGTACCGGAACTTATGGTGATTCGCTTAAACCGCGTTCTGACACACTGCGTAGACATCGACCTCCCCAAAAAGACATCCGAAGTTGGCGTTATTTGCCGCATGTTCCTCGACCCTACAGCATCGCATCTGATTATTTGCACATCTCTCGGCGAAAACTACTATCTACACTCGCAGTCACGGCAGCCTCGGCCATTAGGACGACTCCGCGGCGTCCCGATCGAAAGTATAGCATGGAATCCTTCTCTGCCCACCGCATCCACCAGAGAAATCCTTATAGGCACGTCTGACGGCAATATCTATGAAACATTCATCGAAGTTTCCAACGAGTTCTATAAAAAGGAAGTCAAACATCTGAAGAATCTCCACAAGCTTCCAGACGGACCCATCACGGGCCTCTGGGTTGATAACTTGGACGGCCGATCGGACTTGCGCAGAGTCATCATCGCTACACAGAGTCGGCTGTTTCACCTTGTTGGCAAGATAGGCACTGGTAATGATGGCAGTGGCTCCGTATACTCGCGGCTGTTTGAGACAGAGCACCCTATTATCCATGAAATCTCGCGCAATTCGGCTGCCGCACATTCCTCATTGGCCGTGTCGCCTGATCCGCGAGAGACCGAGCCATACCAAGACAACCAGCAAGAGAAGGCGTATGCGTGGCTTTCATCGCAGGGCATCTTCCACGGAACACTGTTGCAGTCGCCGGCTGAACAGACTCTTGGCTCCAAGGTGTTTGCAGAATCGAAGACGCTTTCACGTTCTCAGATCTTCTCGGACCAATCAGGAAAAAAGAAGGCTGGACCGGATAACATTGATGCCATGGCCTTGACGCAATGGCACATCATCTGTTTGCTAGGCAGCCGAGTTGTAACTATTAACCGTCTTACGGGCGAAACAGTATCCGAACACGATGTTCTCAGGAACGGTCAAAGAGCGATTGGTTTTGCGGTAGACATGCAAAAGTACACATTTTGGTTGTTCACAGCCCAAGAGGTCTTCGAAATCGTGCCCAACGACGAGGACCGCAACATCTGGCAGATTTTGATGGACTCACAGCATTTTGAAGCCGCTCTCCAGCAAGCGCGTGGCCAGGACCAGAAAGAGACTGTAGCTGCGGCTTACGGCGACTATATGGCCAAAAAGGGGAGCTGGAAAGAAGCGGCGGCTCTGTACGGAAACAGCAACAAGCCTTTCGAGGACGTGGCCCTTCAGATGATTGACAGTGGCCAACATGATGCACTACGCAGCTTCCTTTTAACTAAGCTAGCTGCCACCAAGCGAACGGCGACTATGCAAAGAATGATGATTGCTGGCTGGCTCATTGAAATCTTCATGGCCAAGCTCAACTCGCTGGACGACACCATCGGCACGCAGGCGGAATTGTCCGAATCGCTGAACGCTGGCGAGTCTCAAAAGCTCCGTCAAAACGTGAGAAAACAGTTCCAGGAATTCGTCGTGCGCTATAAAAGCGACCTCGATAAGAAGACAGTTTATGACATTATCAGCAGCCATGGACGGGAAGAAGAACTATTATTTTACGCCAACTCGGTCAACGACTACCAATATGTACTCTCATACTGGGTGCTGCGCGAGAATTGGACTAACGTGCTGGATATTTTGAAGCGACAGACGGACCCAGAGGCCTTTTACCGTTACAGCACTGTTCTCATGACCCATGCGCCACAAGAGACTGTCGAAATCCTGATGCGGCACGCGGATCTCAAACCGAGAAGCCTGATACCGGCCCTGCTGGAGTATAGCCGTGCATATCCCAATGAAGCACATGCGAAAAACCAAGCAATCCGGTATCTGAACTACGCCATTCATCAGCTCAACTCGAAAGACTCTGCTATCCACAACACACTTATCTCCATATACGCTTCCAACCCGTCCAAAGACGAATCTGGCTTGCTTTCATATTTCCAGGCCCAGGGTGACGAGCCACGATACGACCCAGATTTTGCTCTGCGTCAATGCATCCAGCATCATCGCACTCTTTCCTGCGTCCATATCTACACCAGCATGGGTCAGTATCTTCAGGCAGTAGACCTAGCTCTCTCACACAACGAAGTAGAGCTAGCCGCCGTGATTGCGGACCGACCCATAACAATCCCGCAGCTCCGAAAGCGACTATGGCTTGCCGTTGCTCGCAAGGTTATTTCGCAGTCCGACGGCATCAAGTCTGCGATTGAATTTTTGCGGCGATGTGAGCTGCTCAAGATTGAAGACTTGATCCCCTTCTTCCCCGACTTTGTGGTCATCGACGACTTCCGAGAGGAGATCTGTGAAGCGCTGGAGGATTACAGCCGCAGCATCGACGATCTCAAGAAGGAAATGGACGAATCATCGCAGACTGCGGCCAACATCAAGATGGACATTGCCGCTTTGGACCACCGCTACGCCATCGTGGAGCCTGGCGAGAAGTGCTACGTGTGTGGCCTGCCGCTGCTTAGCAGGCAGTTCTTCGTCTTTCCCTGCCAGCACGCGTTCCACTCGGACTGCATGGGCCGCAAGGTCCTGGAGCAGGCTGGCGTGGGAAAGTCGGGACGGATCAAGGAACTTCAACTGCAGATCCATAGAGGACTTGTGAGCGGCGCAAAGAGAGACGCTGTTGTTGCAGAATTGGATTCTTTGGTCGCCTCGGCCTGGTGCGTACTTCCATTGCCCCATTACGTATCGATTTTGAACTAATATGACCGCCTAGTATCCTATGCAGCGACTTTGCAATCAAGCAGATCGACGAACCCTTCATTGCAGAGGGGGACACGAACGAGTGGGTAGTATGAGAGCGCATAATTGCGTGAGGACTAATATACCATTTACGGCGCGCTGGCGGTTGAAACGCTCTTCAACGTGTACAACACTAAAGTGGTTTTTACTTATAAGACAAGCATTGCCGATAGCCAGAGAGGAATTGATTTACATGGATGCTCTGTTGCCCTGACCTGGCACTAATACATGCATTTGGTCACATCGGACTTTGACTTGGTAATCATCAAGAGCGAAATGACAAAGCCGTAGAGCCCCAGAACTTCCGAGAAGATGAGGATGAGGACCATTCCCATGTACAGACGGGGCTGCTGGGAACTGGCGCGGACTGCCCAGCTCTGTCAGCTTGTCGATTACACCTTTGCGCAGAGAGGCGAAGAAACTCACCTCCCGCATCGCCGACGATGCCGATGGAGAAGCCGGCCGCTAGCGAACAGAGACCGACGGCGATTCCGGCGCCGAGCTGCAGAAACGCCGTGTGGATGGCCATCTTCTCGTTGATGCTGGGTATCATGACAACGCAGCAGACCAGGCCGTAGATGGACAGGATCTGCGCCATGACCGCGGAGAGCCTTGTCGTGGCTGTGTCAATAGTTTTCTCCGGGATGGAGAAGGGAACCCGTGGAAATAGAGAGAAAACAGGCTTACGTGTTGGGCACGAGGCGCTCGGGGCGAAGGATGCCGGAGGAGAAGATGCCAGCAGCGGGCTTGGCTGTGCCGTACGCGGCACCAAAGGTCGCGAGGATAATGGCAAAGGCGCAGCCCATGGCGCCAAAGAAGCTCTGATTATTTTTAGTATTGGCGAGTTTAAAGGGGGATATTGCTCAGTCGTGGTTTCACCTACGGCGTAGGAAGGGCTTGGTGAAGAGACAGGTTAGCCATATCCTGACTCCAGCATGATTTTCAAATACATCCTGTGGACTGCTTACCAGCGGTCCATGCTTGCGATGATTTCGTAGTCCATTTTGTCTTTTTTCTTTTCGTTTCAGAATTCGATGAAAACTAGATTGGCGCTGGTGAGCTAAGATGCGGATGTCATGGCTTCGTCGCGGCTTATATGTCAGTGAGAGATGCGGAGAGGGTACCCGTCCGTTCAATCTGCAATAGGTAGGGTCTGAGCACTGAGGCTGAGGGAGAGCCAAGAGAATGCAATGCCACCCAGTAGGCAGCCGAATTAATCGGCCACAGGTTGGCGCCGTATTGGGCGTATTTACATGGGGCTGAGGATGGGACTGATGAGAATTATATGTCTGCCTAATAACAAACGGACCAAGGCGGGGAGGGAGGCGTACAATAACGGGCTAGGCAACCTTGTTGGGCCGCTTGTATTTTACATAGAATCCAGAATGGAAAATGGAGCGATGAAAGCCCAGCATTTGGATATTTTAAAGTTTCAACTGCCATCACTGGGAGAGGCGAGATGCACTTGGCGCCACTTTTACAGGGTGTCTTTGCGAGGTAGACAGCGTTGACTGTATTAGCATCGCAAAGACTAAGGCTGGCTGATGATTGATGATACTTGGACAAAAAAAGCCAGGGCACCAAGTATAGAACGTTTGGCTTCATCGTGGCTGCCCGCGGGCAAAAAGAGCTGAAGAGGTGCAGTGAAAAGAGGCGGCGGTCCATCACCGACTCGATTGTTACTTGCATCTGAGGTCAGGATAGAGTTGACTCATGGGAGATACTCAAGATATACTTGGGGAATAGCACAATCTAGTGGCTATTTCTGTTCAAAAAGGTCACGACTTGCCGCGGAGTCTTTCGCTTGACATTGCAGGGTCGACTCTGACGTTGTCGTGGGGTTGTAAGTAGAGCAAATGTGCGGCGACATGGAAACACGCGAAGCAATTTTTTTCTTATCACGAGTCCTGGACGCAAAGAAGAAAACGGCCAAGAAATCAGCATTGTCAAACTTTCCCGATCCGCCCTGGTTTTAGGCGTCAGCACCTGCACCCTGTTTCGTCTCAGCGGGCACCAACTTGAGACGCCGGCGAGACATGCCAGTTGATCGGGTCCTGATGCAACGGGACGCCGCCGTCCGAGGAGAGAGGCTCGGCTCTGGACTTGACGGGATGAATTCAACTTAGACCCAAACAAATCCGTTGTTGGCTCCGGGTCGCTTAGCTGGACTCCACGTAGAACCTATTTGTCAACCATGGTTCCCGGGGAAAGCTTCGAGGAATGGCACACATGACAATAAAAGTGAGAAGTGATGAAGACAAGAAAGAGATGGGACCAGTTATTAGCGGCGGCTGTGCGAAGGATCAGCAAACCCCCAAAAAGAAAGGCCCCGGAGCCGAGTTACAAAGTTGCCAATCACTCAGTACAACAGAGAAGGGCCCCGTAAACATCATCTTTCTTATTCCCAGCAGACTCGTCAATGTCGACGATAAAATCCAGTGTCTTTCTGTAACTCGGCCTCTCAGGCTTTCCCCCTCCGGCTAAAACTCAGCCCAGACATTACGACGCGTCAGAGGCTTGGTTTCGTCCCTTGCACTAGTCCCGCAGCATCCGGGCGAGGGAGGCTCAAGGTAGCATCCGAGCCGGAGGCGGTTACCGACCGCTTCACCAAGCTTGGCATCTTCTGGGGTGGGTTGGTTTGAAGGGCAGGAGGATGCTGGATTCCATTGGGGGCCATCCTTGGCAACTTTCTTCGTTGCAAGAGGAGAAGGCTAACTTGGTATAAGCACAATATTCCAGATGGCTTCAGACCCCAGCGTTGCATCGGGCCAGGGCGGCATTGGCGGCCCCGGATGGATGCTACCTTCCGCCACTAGTTGCTGAGCTCTAAGTTCTAGCTGGTCTATGCTGATCTCCTGCTTCGCTCTTGCATAGATAGGTAGGCACATTGGATTCCCAAAGGCGCGAAAAAATTACCGTGGAAAAAGAAATCCAGAGAAACAAACCACCTTCAACGGCCGAATTATTCTGGCATTATCCTCCGACCAAGCTGAACGCACAGCCTCCACAGCCTCTCATCCTCGCTTCAGTACCTCAACACCGGCGAGCAATCAAACCCTATAACGAGGACGTTTTCTTCTTCTTTTTCCTTTTCTTTTTTGGGACAGTATTATTACCCAATCTTTCGAAATCTACGTTACTCACCCTCTCTCTTCAACACCGCCTTGCCCTAGCTACCTCCAACAGCTTACCGAGGCTACCGAGCACCCGTCGACGTTGCGAATCCCGCCTTACGATTCAAGTTACTGCAAAACTTACCACGCTTGTCATTATCACGAGCTTCTATTTAGAATCTGTATTGGATCGCCAATTGCAACCAAGCGTCTTCTGGGCTAGCCTCAGCACACAGGGTGTGAACTTCAGTCTGTATTGACCGGAGTGCTCGGGCTAAAGCGCTGTGGCTAAAGATGCGCTGGAAACCTACACCAACGACTATTGCCTGTCTTTTATTACAATGGCAATCCGGTGTACAAGCTATTACCAGTCAGCGAGAAAGTGACCCTCGCGTAGTTCAGCTATCACTTCAGCGGCGTGACATCCCCGATCCCGTTGCCCATGACAGGCAACGAATCATGAGGCGCGAGGGAACCGTTCAGGCAGATCTAAATAATCTGGTTAGTTGTTATGCCGCTGACGAAAATTCGTACCGTCTAATGAAGATACTTTTAGCAAACTCTATACTTTTTCAATGCGACACTCGGTACTCCGCCACAAAACCTGCGCCTCCATCTTGACACGGGCAGTAGTGATCTCTGGGTAAACACGGCAACTTCTGCATTGTGCAAGTCGTCAAACCAGGCTTGTCAAGAATCGGGAATATACACAGCCAATTCATCATCAACATACGAATATTTGAATAGCCAGTTCAACATATCTTACGTGGACGGATCTAGTGCACGCGGCGACTATGCTACTGACACATTTCAGTTTGGGGGCATTGGGATAGACAACTTTCAGTTTGGAATTGGATACACGAGCAGCTCGCAACAAGGCATCTTGGGAATTGGGTATCCTGGAAATGAGGTACAAGCGGCTCGCTTTGGCCACCAGCCCTACGACAACCTTCCCGCAAGATTGCTGTCGGACAAGCACATTGCCACCAACGCATATAGCATTTGGCTTGACAACATCAACTCAACCACAGGGAGTTTATTATTTGGAGGCGTTGACAAATCGCAATACCGCGGGAACATGGTGACTGTCCCCGTCCAAAAAGCCGGGTCGATCTACCGCGAGTTCTTTATCACCATGACGGGGCTGGACACTGACTCCAAAACTATCATCGGTGACATGGCACTGGCTGTGCTGCTTGACACGGGGTCATCTCTGACATATCTACCCAATGATCTGGCAAATTCAGTTTTCCAAGCCCTCAACGTCACCTGGTTTGAGCGATCGCAGCTGGCCATCATTCCCTGTGACCGAGGACTCAGCGATGAAAGTGTAACATTCCACTTCAGCAAGCCAGCATCAATATCTGTGCTATTGAGCGAGCTCGTGCTGCCGATAGTTACTACTAGTGGAACGCAGCCCAAACTGCAAGACGGCAGCACCGCGTGTCTCTTTGGCATATTCCCATCTGGGAATGGGGCTGTAGTTCTCGGGGACACGTTTCTACGCAGCGCCTACGTCGTCTACGACATGGAAAACAATCAAGTGTCGCTGGCCCAGAGCAACTTTGACGCAAAGCCGTCGGGCTCTGATGTGGTGGAAATCGGTCCTGGGAAGAATCGGCTCCCAGACGCAACCGTGGCCCCCAACCCGGTGGCTGCGAAATCGGGGCTGCCTCTTATAGGTAACATGGCTTCATCTGTGCCACTGGAGCGACAGTACTTGGGCATTACCATATTTACAATTTTTATTTTGGGCGTGTTTGGCGGCTTCTAGATATGTGTGCTTTGAAATTTTATAGCATTGCGGCGGTGTTTTGCATTTGACCTCGTCAGGCTTGGGGGCGATTTTAGAAAAGACGTTTTGAATACTCATGATAAAGTTGACATTAGCATAGACGCTAAACGTTTTTTATCCCACTTCTCACTGAAATGAATGCCTATTCAGTTCGCGAGCGAACGCTGAGAGAGTGCCAAAGCATCCCAGAGTAGTCTCAAAAGTGGGATGTTGTGTTGCATTCAACCCGTGGCGCAATGTAGACGCCGTCATTATTATTCATACAAAACTTTTTAGGAGTAGATCCGTAAACGCCATCATCAGTGAGTGAAGAAGCATCTCCCATATCCAACACAGCCAATGACCTTCCAACCCCAGATATTATAAAACTTGTGCCAAATCATTAGATATAGGCTGTGCCCAACATGAAATATAGGATCCCTTTCCCTAGATTCATGGACCATTCCACGGTGGCAGGTCATCAGTAGAAAAGTTCCACGGCATGCCTATCCCGCCGGGCAGCTCGCCCGTGTCCATGAGCGAATTGGTAATCTGTGCCGCGAAAATCTCTTCCTGGCTGGGCCACATGGCGTTGACCATGCGATCCTGGAAGGCCCGGAGGTCGATGCGGTTCTCCGCCGGCGTGTTGCCCAGCCCGAACACGGTGCTCGTCCCCACGCCACTGACCGTTGCTGGGGACTCGTTGTTGCTGCCTACGGAGACGCCGCTGGTGCCACCGGCGGAGTTTTGAAGGACCGGCGAAGAGGTGTTGGACGGCGACGAACGATCTGGGAGCGAAAAGACGCTGCTGAAGCTATTCGGTCCGCGTTTCCATGGATTTGACTCCAGTGTATTACTCTGCGGAGCGACGTTTTGTGTCGACGCGATGCTGCCATCCCTATCCTGCGGCAAAGGGCTATCCGTTGTCCTCTTTCGCTTGTTCGTGCCATTGTCGGTGACCTCAATCACTGTCGGCTGGTTTGTGTCCCTGGCAACATTTCGACTCACAGCTCCAATCATGCATTGGTAGCAATCAGTCCCAGTGAGTCTCTTGGCAGTTGTGTCGCCGCTCCTGAGTACGAGGTCAAGCCGCTGGCCTTTGGGGTTCTCCAGCGGCAAGCGTCCTGGCAAGACGGGCATGATTTCGGAGTTGCGCGATACGGAACTCCGCACAAAGAGAGGAATACTAGCCAACCCGCGCATCCCCAACTTACGATATTTCGTGAGTGCAGGAAATCGGATTTTCGAAGCGAGGCCATTTGCATCAATGTCTTGGCACGCTTGTTGTAGAAGGGACCTGGTTATTTGATGGGTGCGACCGATTGCTTCCATGGAATGGACAACTATTTCGAGATTTGACACATCAAGGGGACTGATGTCATTAGAAGGGTCGATCTTTGCCAGGTAGACATATACAGTTGTTGCACAGTACATGGCTATGGCGCACATTGGGCTTTTCTGCAAAGAAAGGTTAGCATGTACCCAAAAACTGAGCGAGTTCGTGGTTGCGACTTACAAACATGCCTGTTCTGTGAGCCGTCATTTTGACAATGTTGACAACCTCTTCAGCAGAAGTTTTCAAGCGGCGTATGCTCTCATCGATTATTGCCTGGGAATGCTGGTGCCTTTCTGCAAGCTCCAGTGCCGCGTGGTGCAAGCAAATGATAGATGCATGAAGATTGAGGTTGACATGCACGGCGCCTGGATCTCGTGTATGGGCCGGCAGCTGAAATCTTTCCGGAAGAAACATGAAGACACTGGAAAGTTGATTGTCAAGTTCTCGATGGCGCTTCCAGAAACCACCATGCGCCAAATCTTCTGGGTTGTCGTCCGGTTTTGGTCTGTGCACGTGTCGCAGTATCGACTTGAACAATTGACAAGTAACAACTGTGCCGGCGAAACCAGCGTAAGAAGCACCCTCAAAAACTTCATGCAGATAGGCTGTCTTCTCTTCTTCCCCGGAAGCAAAAGCGGCCTCGGATGCAGGAAGTCGTGTCATGATCTGGTTCGCTCATTAGCGCAAAACTCAACAGCCTCTTGGAAACAGGGGGAAGAATACATCTTCTGCATTGATGAGATAGGGCCAACCTGTCGATATTGAGGCATGACAATCAATGGCGAAGGCTCCCCAGAAAACACGGCGTCTCTCTTCCAGCTCAATCCAAGACCTTATTGGCCCCAGCGCAGGAGGTAGATCATCGATACCACCGTCCAAACGATCGAGACCCATCATCTGGCAGATGCGTACAGATCTGGAGCAACTCATAGACGCCCGTGTGAAGAGCATTTTCTTTGCTTCAAATGTCGAGAGAATAACCCAAGTTTGCGCATGATTCAGGGTAATGAAATGCTCACCGTCGTCCTAGTCACCAAGTCAGCTGGCGCATCGCAGCGTGTAGGCCAATACTTACTCTCATTTCATCTGCTTGGATATAGTGCCGTGAGCGGCGATAGAATATGTCGGCGTAGGCATCATATTTCGCATGGCCATGAGATGCCAGTGCCCAAATGGCGTTTTGAAGACACATGGCTGGGCGACGCAAAGGATCGCCGTAAAACGCGGTCAAGTATCTCCCCGAATGTACGACGGGCGCCATGTGATATGCCGAGGCAAAGAATATGGTGTGTCTGTGTTCTTGTCAAAAATACACCAGGACAAAGTGTGCAGTCATGCTCACAGTTCTTCGATGATCTCAAAGGGAGGTAGAGCCTCGGTCATGCCAAGACCAATGAGTTGGGAATCAGTCTGAGGATTTCCATCCTGGCTGCCGGACTGTGCTTCTAAGAAAGGGTCTGCAGTAAGGTCTGGGGCCATATGGGGCATATGATTTCCAGAATCAAACCCAGTACTGGCAAAGCCTGCATCGGATGGTTCAAAATCCTCAGTTGAACCCTGGCTGGGCTCTTTGCCGTTGATATCCTTCAACATGCCCTCAACTTGAGCTACACCATGACTGTCAGTATATATATTTGAAGAAATCAGGTTATTTTGCGCAAGAGGCATACCTAGGCGAGCTTCTAATTCTTTGACATTCTTCCGCTTGAACGTCGGTTTCCGACGTGACTCCGGGTAGAGGCAATCGATACTGGCCTTGACGCATCGAGCGCAGGCTGGTTTGCTGCGGTCGCATTTGAGCTTCTTCGCACGGCAGGATACACAAGAGAGAGGCTCGAGGTCTACGGTCGCATCAGCCGTGGGCACCTCGGGGGCCGTATTTTCCGCCATATCGGATCGTCGCTCTCATGAACAGCCGCGCGTTTTGCGAGAGAGGCTGCCGGGCTGTACTGGACCCAGTTATATCAAGGCGGGCCGTATTTGAGTATCTTGAAGAACCATATTCAATGCTTCACGCAGTTAGATGTCGTATCGACGGAGAAGCTGCCGAAAAGTCGAAAATTTTGATGACCATCTGAGCTTTGGAGTCATCAATTGTGAAGCGCTAACATCAAATGGCAGGTGCCGCCCAGTGATGACGGCCGATTATTAAGCGTCATAATAGCGCCTCAGCCTTATGCCCGCCTCGGAGTTAGCTGGAAGTAGCCGAAGGCTGACAGACAGATGCAAATTTCCCCAAGCACAGTAAATATCCATTGGCAAGAATTTCTTGAGCACTTCAGGATAGATTCGGCGTTGCTATAGCCCATCTTGAGCCACCACGAGGGCTCGCCGAAGAAACGTAGTCTCGTGGCCATGGGCTGCTGTGGATGCCGGGCACAGATCTGACTTGCGTGGCTTGATCTCACAAGTGGAGGTGCTGGCTATGTACTACTTTTATCAGATATGAAGCCGAGCCTGTCACGAGCATGGTGGATATGGTAGATCGCATATCTACCAAGTGCTCAGTCATGGGGCATGAACAAGTTGCTCGGAAACATGGGACGCCGACCATGCAATGTCAGACACCATCCACTAGGTAATGAAACTTGACCTTTTGCTGCCAAAAGCTCCGTCTTTTGTTACTAGTCAAACCGAACCAAGCCATTGTGGACAAGATGGGTTATGTGAACATAGAGTGGCCACCAACACAAGCCCACTGTGGCATCGGAACATTCCGCACCTTTGTGCAAGTAACAAGGACGCCAGTTTGGGGTGCGGTAATTTCATCACCGAGGCATAGTTACTTAATTTCCTCCTGCATCCTGGACACCACGCCATGGTTCCCGCGTGTCGGCCCGGAACTGTGGCAGCCATATAAAGACGGTCGCTCAGCGGCAACGACTTTCCGCCGATTTCCTCAACAGAGGAAGAAACCTTGCAGGGGAAGCTAACTTGAAGATTCAGACACTGAGAGGGTAGATATCGCCAGATCGCCGTTGTTGCCCAATGTATCTCACCCCTGAGGGTGTGCCCGAGTGACAGGCAACAGGGCTATTTGTCCTGGGTATTTAGGTAGCTTGGCAACATCTTGCTCCCACAGCCAATGCGCTGGTATGAATACATGTTTTGGTGGCCTGTGCAAAGAATGACCGCCTCGGCACTGTCACGAGTGGAGCGAAATGGGTGAAACATCGACAATCCTTCCATCCCTCAGACGGAAGCCAGGTTGGGGTCGCTTTCCAAACGCCACAGCGCCTGCCTGGATCGCGGGAAAGATCCAACTTACGACTATATTTGGGAGGCTATCTGTTATTGATGCCACGGCTCGTTTCCAAAAGCTGATTTGTGACCGGTTTGCTGGAAGGGCTCCATCGCAACGGGTTATGCCACCGTTACCGGATTCGCGTCATGCTACGATGGAGCTTCTAATTTTATGGCCTTGCTAGATTTTTTAACTATTTCACCCTCCCTTCCCTGGAAAGCGAGCGAATGAGGGCTCCCAACCCGGAACCGACTTCCTTTACTTGCCCCGTAGTCGGGACCAATTAGTTGCCCGAGACGCTCGGTCCGAGCGCCCGTCATTTTGACATGAGCCGGCGATTAGACTATCCGTACCAAGCAAGCCATCTGCATGTACAAGTTGTCATTCTCGGAAACTGGTTTGTCTTCCCGCTTTTGCGCACGTGCTTTAACCCGGACGCATGAAATGAAGGCTGAAACTTGGACGGGCGGGCGGCCAAAGCCCTGGCATCCCTCGTCCCAATTCTGAATTTGATTAGTATTCGTTGCGCGTCACTTCCCAATTGAGTCGGCTCGCCTATTTTAGGTTACCAGAAAGTCGTTGACGAGGCGGATAATTTACTTTTAGGCATGCTGATGACGGCTGTCGGCGAATGACGAAAGCCTTCCGTCGCCTCGCACGGCCGCTAGTACTCTGGCAACCTGAAAAGCCAAGTCATTAGCTCGCGTACAAACCGTTTATTTAGGGAGCCTATGCAATGCTAGGCTAGAGAAGAGTAATCTAATAAATGCTTGCCGACTTTAGCTGCAACCGAGAACGCTTGCGAGCATGTACATAGTTCGCCCACTTCCCAATCTCAACTTCCCAGGTTTTAATATGCAAACTTCCAAGGTAGAAGACGAGCTTGTGGGGTTCTTTCTCCGCAACACGTCAAAAGGGACCCCGTGCAACTTTACCCCATAATTATCAGCTTTAACTTTTACGACTTGGGGTCCAATGGGGGCTTCTTCGTCGCCAAGGGCGCCGTCCTCCCAGGGGCCAGGGCAGGCATCGAGAGAGCTTTGACTGCAGAAGCCTTCACCGGGAATTTTCTCTCCTTGCGCCTTGCGGCCCAGCTACCACGCCTGGGGCGTGCGAGCAACGACATGCGCAAGACGTCAACCGGAACTTGCCCCGGCGGCCCTTGGCCTGTCTCTGCCCTGCCAAACTAAACGACAACCCGAGCACGCTATGGCGGCGAGCAAAGTTCAGTTCCTCGTTTATGGGACAGATAGACACACGACACATGTGAAGAGAGTCTTATTAGTTAGAAGGGAGCCGAGGAGGGGCAAGCCCCCATTTCCCAGCTCTTTATCCACTCCCAAAGCTTACAACTGCTGTATCCTCAGGTACGCCAAAGTTTGCTACTGGCATGGCTACTTGGAAAATAACCTTCAGGAGGAAATTTCTAGTCGTCTCTTACAAGACCGAATTTTCTCCGCTGAACTTCGACCCCTGCATTATGATGACGAGAGCGTCAAGCGAGACAGTGAATGACAAGCGAGATGCAACCATGATATAGTTCCTGAGACGAGCACGACATAAAAGTATATCATCAGCATATCAAATATAAATACCTGGCAATGCATTGTCGGTTCCTTCCAAGATAACGCTCGTCTTGTGGCTGAGGCCCCACGCATATGCTGGTACAGAGCACGGCACAGTCGATCAAATGAGCCTAGAGAAATAACTATTAGGCAGTCATACAGTGAGCATGCCTTGTCATGATAGCAAAGTTCCAGCCATTGTCCGTTCGAGCGACTCTTTGACAATCTCAGCTGTACCTACTTACCTAGAACAGGACCGAACCTCGCACCCAGCATGGCATCAGGCCTATACTTGAAACGGCCAAGGCACACAAACATCGGCTGGCATCTTTCAGCTCGCTAGTATCGATGGCTGAGCAGTGCCGCAATCGAAGGATAGAGCTTCGGTGGTGGAGTCATTTCCAGCTATGTATGCTGCGAACGCAAGCACCCAGAGCTGGGCCACGCAGCCAAGTCGGCCTGCGGAGAGTATAACAGACTGCTACAAGAATGTTCGATGGACTCGTCGTTTTGGAAGTACAATATATTTTCGATCATACCAGTAGCTCGATCTGCTTTCCGGCATGGCCCACGTGCAGTGTCGACATTCCCACCCCGGCACAGCCAAGACAGATGACGCGGGCGGAAGAGCTGTCAATTCGCAACGCTAATGCCAAGGTTAGTTGTGTGTGATAGGTGCCGAGAAGCAGCAAGGATCAGATATGTGCCTCTGTACGGATTAGGAGCGGTTGCTGAGTACCGTCCACTTGCTGCCCTGGCACACTCTGGTCACGGCCGCTGCTAGGCTCCAATGCAGTGACATGGTCGCCAATCGACAGAAGGGAGAAGTAGGTTCAAATATGGAATCGAACGATCATGATCAAGATCATAGTATCTTGAAAAGTAAGGCAAGTCCGTACGAAGCTACAACGGCCTCAAGCCCGCGGTTGTCTGCGGAGAGCCAAACTAGAAGCTCAATCGGTTCTAATCGTTTTTCTTGTCCCGCCTTTTACAGCCTATCTACCAACATACAGACCTCACATACGATATCCACCGACCCTCAGCCCTTTCCCAGGCCCATAGGCGCGATGTCCGAGCTGGACAGAGGAGGAGGGGTGGCGGGGAGCCCGGGTTTCAACGTGATGTATTTGCCATGCATCTCGCGCCGTGCACCTGGTGCCACACAGTTCGGGCTCCATTCCTCAACGGATACCAGTAATTGAGCTACCAGTAAAAGCAAGCTGACAGAAGACAAGGAGGGCTGGACTGGGATGACCGACCAACCACTGACCACGCCCCCCCACAGGCGAACGTTGACGAAGCAGGCACATCCATGCGGCTGCTTCTTTGACAACTTGACAAGTCAGGGAGACATGTCACCCAGAAGCAGCCTTTCCCGTTACATTCCGGATGCGGCGAATACAACCCTAAAGCGAGTTGCCCGAGGAGACGGGAAGCGAGCCCAAGATCCCGGATTGCTCATACGGGCACTCCGAGCCCAGAACGCTGAAACTCGCTCGACGCATAGCTGTGTAATGTTTTTGTCTATATATCCAGTCCTGCTTAATGGATATCACTCCTATACCCTTCTCTGCTCTGGACCAGCCGCTTGAGATACGACGCCAAGATGATGTCGAACAGCGTTTGCTTGGGACTTTCTTGGCATGGGTAGGAGAGTTCGACAGGAGATGAAGGGAGAGTCCCAAATTCAAAATTAAGATTTAGCCATGGAGAAAAGAGTAATCAGAACCGTAGGGCAAACAACTTATTCATGTTGTATTTTTAAAGTTTTTTGCACGTTGCGCACGGCTCGCCGTGACTCGCGCTGCCTAAGCGGCCCCCAAATCGCCATGCATGTTCCAATGCATGTATGCATGGGGTGCGAGAGAGAGAAAAGGAACGGGAAATGGAAGCAAATAAGATGAAGAAAATGAGCGTGCACGCTCCTTGGATCTAGCAAGGCCTGGCACGGGTCGCTTGCCTGCCATTGGCCTCGCGTCCATACGAGTGAGTTGGCGCTCGGCCTGGGTGACGAGCCCTTCCTTTTTGCTTTGCCAAACGAGTATCCGTATTAGGCGCATAAATGTGCAGCGAGATGCCGGAAATTGATTCAGTAGACGTAAACTGGCGCACACTAGTTACCAATTATGAAAAGGAGAATGAGGGCGACTGCTCATCGGGATGATGATTCTATCACACGTCGCGTAAACTGTCATGCAAAAACTCCATCACAAACAATCTGGAATTTACATTTCGCAATGCAGACGCTCTCCTGTTAGACCCTCTTTCTCTATCATCTGGGACTTGATTGATGAATTTCAACTCAGACATCTCGCTTAGAGCCTTGTGGTTGTGGTTGGTAGCATCGAGGCTGTGCACGAGTTACGTCCAGAACCGAGCTCCCGGGAAGCGACCATGATGAAACTTGGGGTAGATGTAAAGAATAGATTGAATTAGTATATCCATTGTCATGTATCCGTTCTATTTGCGTCTCTTGCCGCCTTCGTCCAAAATCAAAGGGTATATGTGCTTATATCGACAGCTGGTTGTAGCCACCAGCCTTGGCCCAAATGCTGTGCTTCCCGCTAACCCAAAATCTCCGTAGAGTCAAATAACCATTTCCAATACTCCATGTAAAAGCCTGATTACACGCACGTGTAAATGAAACATGCGCCAAAAGAATATACCTTGTTCTCACATAGGATGAGTAGAGAAACAGCCCCAATAAAAACAAAACAGCAATCCACCCAACACAGTTGATCGCGTTAACTCGTGCAACTTGCTCTGGTATCCTGCATGACGCTCGGCCAGAGGCTCTCTGCTTCATTCTATGCAGGTGCTAGCCGTGCGTCTGTAAACATCTAGTCTCGCTTGAGACTGCTGACGACACGCATCCGAGGGCTAGCATCGTATGTGCTCTCGCGGTCAAGGCCGGCAGCGTCTATATCTGTACCGCTGCTAACAGAGACAACGTCAACACCTGCGCGGTTATGCATGGCATCAGTTTCAGCGCGCGCGTTGTTGATCATGGCAGGAAGTTGTCGCCGGCGGGCATTAATAAACCAGTTTGAGATTTGGTCTGAACTCATGTTAGTCTCGCGCAAATGGGAAATGTAGACACAATGTAAAGCATACTCATTTGCAGGCCAGTCTGACGCATCAGTTCCTGCTTCTCGTCCTCGGTGGGGTAGGGATGCTGCAAGTGAGCAACAAACCAAGAGCGCAGCTTATCCGTGGTCTCCTTCGGCAGGTTACCACGACGCTTGCGCTGCTTCGTATCTCCGCCGATGCCCATCATGCCCATCTCATTGTAACGCCCGCCGTCATGCATGCTATAGCGTGAGGGAGCAAAGGGTGACCGCTCTTCCACACGTGTTGTGTGGATGGGCATGGCATGGTGTCTGCTGCTGCGGTCTCCATGTCGAGAGCCAAACACCGGGCTTCTGGATTGACCGGCAGCGTGAGCCTCCAATCTTTGGCGCGTGGCGTGGTCGTCGGCGTAGTGGTAGATGCCGCGGATGCGATCCAAACCAGGCGGCGGCGGCAAGGTGTGGATGGAGGGCCGATGCTCTCGATGGGCAAATTCGGGAGAGGCAGACAAGGACGGCCGGTAGGGAGCAGACGAGTGACTTCTCCATGTGTCGTCGGCAGTAGGAGGGTGTTGCGAGATGGGGGAGATGTGGCTCGAACCGGGGCGCTCAGGGCTGTGGTAGAGGCGGGGAACCTGGAGAGAGCGAAGGGACTCGCTCTCCAGCTCGTGAGAGATGCGTCTTCTCTTGCTGCTGGGCGAGTGAATGTAGTCTGGGGAGCCGACAGGAGCCGAATTCGTCCAGGATGACGGGGCAGGATACGCGTGTGGACGTCCTTGGCGTTCCGGGTTTGTGGCTAGTTGAAGTTCCGGAATTGCCTAGAGAGTTGTTTAGTTGCGAGCCCCTTGGTTGTCATAGACGGCTCAGACTGCTTACCTGTCGAATAGAGGGGAGCGCGACAGATCTTGGGTCGGCTCGTGGTAGTGAATAGTCGCCAGAGCGGGTATCCCAGCGGTCCCTCTGAAAGCTCGAGCTGGGAGGAGGAGTTGGGACAGCAATCATTGCCATGTTGGAAGCTGTGCTAGGAAACTGGTTGGGCCTTGAAATTTGAGATTGGTAACGTGCTGAGCTCTGGGCCATGACCAGGCAAGTGCAGTTACAGAAAAGCCAGAATACCGGTCAAAGACGACTGGGAAGGCAAAGGTATGATGAGCAGGAGGAGGCGTCGAGGGCCAGTGCAGGTGCCGGTGGTGACTGCGTCGGATGCCTACCTCTGACGGGTGTCGGGCAGAAAATACATGTAATTAAATCGAATATTTCAAGACTGCGGAATCGAGGCCTGACAGCTTGAGGAGGCGAGACTGTGCTATCCGGAGTCAAACGGCCAATGACCGAGCTGTTGGGACCGGCCAGGTGGGAGCCGCGAAGCAAACGCAGAGAGAAGCCGTCCGGTAGAGCAAACGGGTTGGCTACGAGCGTGATGACCAACTGTGACCAGCAACAGATTCGAAACGCAAAGGCCAGTGTAAATTTGCAAAGGCAGGTAGGTAGGGAAGAAGAACAACAGGTCAAGAGAGTGGTCGTGAAGGAAGAGCATATCGAGATGGATGGCCATGATGGGCCAGCCCAGGTCTTTTGTATAATAGATGGACTGGTGGGCGGGCCAGGCCAGGTACCAGCGTACCTTAGCGGTGCTACAGTGGTCCTACCGTGCTCCAACAGCTGTCCTACAGCGGGTATCCAGGGCAGGTGAGCACTGTGAGCCCCCTGTACAGCGGCAACGGGTGCTGCGATGGCGAGTTTACAGTGGCTTGTTCTAGTGGATATAGGCCCTGATGGGGCTTTCTGGGGGAACTTCTGGGGGGTGCTGGGGAGGGGGGTGGGAGGGGTGTCAATGGAAGCGACAGGCACAAGAGGGGTGTGCCTGTTTTCTGCTGTTGGCCAGTCCTGCCCCTCGTCCTTCGTCCTCAACCCTCGACCAGCCAAGTCCCAAGGCTGCACACAATCGCCGTTGTTCTCGGGGGGCGTGTTGTCTTGCCCACCCTGGTATTACAGCCTCCAGGCTTGTCTCTCTGAGCAGGGGTCGCCGACCAGCAAAAAGCCCGGGTGTGTACCGACGACGTGCTCCTCTCACAGCAGCGGGCCTACCAAGGGCCACACAAAGAAGCGCTCTCGCTGCGACATCGACAGGCTACAGCCCACACGGCAGGGTGTGCACAAGGGCGGCGCGCGCGCCAGCAGTCTCGTAGCAGTGCATCCAGCCAAGGACGAGCAGGCAGGGGAGGGAGGAGACGATCAGAGATGGAGGAGCCAGATCAACCGAAAGAGACGCACGGCTTGCATGGCCAGACTAGGCGATTGCTGAGAATCATCGCCGACAGGGCGCAGTCACGAGAAAGAAGTTCTACCAACACCAGCCAGCCTTGTTCCTGACGATGTTAGTCATGCTACCGAGATTACAAAAGAAGATGGAGGGAGCAAACCAGCAATTAATCCATCAAAACTACCCGTCGGTTGCTAGTTTTGGAACCGCGCTCGAGAACCTTAACTAAAAACCAGACCTCGCGGCGGCGACAGAAAACCCGATCCCATGACTTGTGCCTGACGGCCGGCTACCACGCGAATCGCCAACGGTGACAGGGTAAGAAAATAGATTGCTACAGGTGGTTCGTGCCCGCGTACACGAACCAATTTTCTTCTTCCTTGCCGGTCTTTAGCAGATGCAAGTTGGCATGCCACAAGCGCGTCACCAGTCACGATGCCGTCGTACCAGAGCTCATATTACCCTGCCAAGTCTCGTGCCTCATGGCGCACCGCAGCATGCACGCTCATGTATGTCCTGCACAAAGCAGAAATACTATGCTACACTTCGCCTCCTTGCCCGGATTTGTATAAGCACGTCGTTTCAGCAGAACTTGCTCTTTCGGAGGAAGACACGTCCTGTCCCAGCCTCACACGCACGTACACAACACTGTGATAGGCCTGATGAGAACAATTCGTGGACCCAGCCAGATCCCGCGATACGAGAACTGTGCACAACCGCCTCTCAGCCCGGTTTTCTGCACAAGTGAGCAACGCAGCTGTCATCAACGCCTCCCAGCAGTGACGGTACCAGTGCGTCGCTGGCTTTGCAGGAGAGAAATGGCGTCAACAACACCCAGCGGTAATCAGTAATTGAGAACCAGGCACACAAATCTATTAGCCAATCCACTTGGCCCAACGCTAATGTTAGTCGCCATCTTGACGTCGCCGAACAAACCCTATTCATGGGCTGCCTCCCCAACTCCCTAGTGTACAACCTACACATGTGCTAAGTTACAGGCGCCATGTGCTCAGTTCAAGTTGTGGCTGTCAAATCCATAGATTTCACACTTGGGTCAAATGTCCTGCCACGATCAATATTCACAGAGCCCCGTTGTCAGAGGCGCGGAGAGAGAGAGAGAGAGCTGTCAGCGCATTCCGTCGATGCTGCTCACTCGTTTTGCTGAAAGCTTTGTTGGGTCCTTGTGTCCACCGCCGGAATGCGGGACCGACAGACTTGACGATCTGCTTTCGCTGAGTGGAGGAAGCACTTACATACATTGGTTACTCTGATGAATCGTCAGCGTCCTTGTGCAAAGGTTGGACTTGTTTTGTTTGAAGCAGCATTCTAGCGGTTGTCTTTGCATCCCGTTAAGCGCCAAAGGCTCCGGTGTCGGGCTCAAAGGAGGACTACCCGCGAAGCTTCCGCCTTAAACTTCCGCCTTGGTTATACTTTGCGTGCAACTGTGCACCCTTAAGTCAGCATTCTGTGCTAATACCCTCGAAGCATTGTACTGCTTAACCGAAGCGGAACCCTCATTGCGTACCTGTGATGCCGTGGGTTTGCACTCGACAATGTGTTGCCAGTTGTGCGCCAACAGGGTGGCCATGTCGCACGGTCTGGTACCAGCTATGGATGATGAAAGCGACATATATTATTTCAAGCTCCCTACTTCTGATAGCGGCCAACGGTCTTTCCCAACTCTACTTTCATCGATATACAAGACTTGTGATTCTGGACGAAGTTCAATCGCGTCTTACTGTCTATCGCCTGGTGGCACAACTTTGCCATGCAACACATTCCAGTACCGATATCCTATGCTATGTAATGCGATACGGCTGAGCTCGAATACTACTGTGTGTCGGGAGGGCAGTGGGCTTGGGCCGCATCTGCCGACTTACACTGCCCTTTGCCAGCTTTGTTTCACAACGTGCGGCAGTCGAAAATTAAGTCTGTCTGCCGTGTCCGATTCGCTGAGCACCGTGTGCGGCGCTTAATACTTGACCCCTACTTGCAGACGTCAAGTACGATACCTCGAGGAGAGCCAGCACTGTCGACTTAGACCCGAAGGCCTTGTCCCTTGTGCTTGGGCATGGCGGGCAGCATGGTTCGCACCCCGGGCTATGATCCTGCGACAGGTAATAAAGTCCTACATCATGCACGGAAGAACAAAAATGTACTAGCGGCTCTTGGAAGATTGAAACCATGACAGTCGCAACAAGAGAGAGAAAGAGCGCGAGAGACAGAGACATAGAGGGTGCGAAAGGGTACGGATACTTCCGACTAGTACTCCATTAATTACTCTGAACAATCCTTTCCCACGTCAAAAACCTGCTTGCCTTTGTGCATGCTTGACAAGGACGGACCCCACCGGGCATCCACGCATGACAGCAACTTCTCCGAAAAACTGGCTCAACAAGTCGCCCCCGGCCGAAGACCAGCTAGATGCCATGCGTGACACGGCTCGATATTAACTACCACACGAGCTGTCAACTCAATCTAGGTCGCTTTCCGCGACACCCATCAAACCCTGATTGACATTTTCGGCTGCCAGAGCGAGGTCGGGCATGCAGTCAGTCAGTCAGTCGCCCTGGCTGCCAAACGAATTGGAAAGGGACGGCGCAGAAGCCAGTGTTGCTAGTCTCCGGTGTAGCGTTCTCATCTCGGCTTCCAGATGTAGATGGCGCCACCAAATAGGTTGTTAGTTGTCTTTTTTCCACAAATTAGGCCGTGTCGCAGACCGGCAGTTTGTCGCCAACATGGCCGGACAGGCAGACGAAACAAGGCAAGTTAGCCAGTGACTGCGCGGCGGGCAGGATGTAGCTGACGGGGACGAGAACACTGCCACTATCATGTCCTTATTACCTTCTTATTCTGGTTTATCCCTGCCCGCAGGCTTATCCCGGTATGTACATACATACGGACCCCAGTCCCGCAAGTTAATTTTCATGCTACAGATCCGCAGCCGTATCTTTCGACACTGCAAAAAGTCTAACATGAAACACGGGTCCCCTTCCACACGACCCCAACCAAAAAAAGAAAGAAATGACAATTTTCGTTGGTCCAAGCCATCAAACCGTCGGCAAGGAACCCAAGGCGCTCCCCTGGACATGTTCAAGGGCCCACGGGAAACCCGCTGCCCCTCACCACCTTGGTTCGTGTCCCAGCTGGCATGGCCCAGGGCTGTACCAGTCGACAGACGTCTGTCTGTCCCGCTGGTGAGGGCGGTGGAGGCGTCTTGGCTGACGATCTCCCTCGCTTAGTTCCTTCTATTCGCCGTCTGGACCTTCTTTGACAGGTCCATGCGACCCCACCATCAGGTGGAATGGAGAAGTTACGGAGTCACTTCCAGCAGCAAGCTTTCTGCGCTTTTTTTGTATGCCAGCTTGCTGCTGCTGCGACGATTGCTATGGCCGTAGCTCATCTTTGTCTGGCCGCGTGTTTCTGCAACATCTTCGTACAACGCAGCCAATCAATCATGCACTCACCTTGCCATCACTTCTCGTAGGAACTCGTGGGCTGCCAAGGTGCTAGCTACTGCAAACCATGTCGCCAGGGTCCCTAGCTGGCCTGGGTGACAAGGGCTGTCGGGGTATTTCGGTGTCCAAAATATCGGCTTAATGATTTGTGAGATATCGCAACGCACAAAGTATCCGAAGACGCTACTTCGTGCATTGCAAGTATTTGGGCTTGCAAGGCTTATGGGCCCTTGCCATGATGCCATAGGGAACGTATCCACAAGAGGCATTCGTGAAATTATGAATAATGGCAAGGAGCTAGTCTAACCAGACGAATTTTGAGCAATTGGGCCTCGCAACGGTTCAAAGTCAAGAGTCGGTCGGATTCACTCAATTGAATTCTACGTGGTAGCTTTTCTCCTTTTTTTCCCTCTCCTCTGTTGAAACCTTCTCTAATCAAAACGGAAATCGCGCTTGTACGAGCATACGACATTCATGACTAGTCAGAGGATGGGAGGGGGGGCAGTAACTTCTGGGCTGGTATGGGGAGCTGAGCCAGTCAATCTTGGCCAAAGGAGAGGCCTGTTTGCGAGTCGCAACGGCGCTAATCACAAGTTGGCGTTTTGCTGCACTTTGCATCGTCGGCGCACTAGGATCATCGGCACGAATCGTGTTGTATACAAGCAATAAGTGGCGGCGGAAACGGCAAGAGCAGCGAGGGGAAAGGTTTTGTTGAGCAGCAAATGATCGGCCCACGCTCTTCTTATTGTACTCCCGGTATACGGAGTACATGTGCCGTCTAAGCACCAGCCACCACGGCGGATAAGGGACGAGAGTGGAGGAGCATCATAACTTGCTCTCTACTCCGTACAGACAGGCATGACAGCGCCTGATGAGCCTTGGCCCTTGGGTGAGAAGCTCGGTTAGTGCGCAAATGCTGACCAGCTTCCCAGATCGGACGCAAGACCAGGATTGCCAACGTGGATGATGTACCAGTAGCGTGGGAACTGCTGGAGGATGCGCACGCCTGGGGGCAAGCCCCCGAACCGGGGCGGGTGCCTCAGTTTTATTACATGCACCCCTATAATGCATCACTGTGACAGGCAGCTGGAGGATGGCTCGTCTGTCCTCGTTCCTGGCAGCTGGGCAGGTATCTCATTGGGGGCCGAGATATGATTTGCAGCATAATAGCACAAGTACATAGCGTGCTCTTGGTAGATGTACATTGTGGCTATGATGAACAAAAGAACTTTTTGTTTCAAAACAGAAATCAAGGCGTGTTCATCCTTGCTAGGAGCATCTCGGCTGCTGTTTCCTATCCACTCAACCCGTTGATGAGCAGCTAAGACCAGCCTCGTTTTGTCTCGCAGCATGACCGAAGCAGACCGTCCAAGTCACTGAACAATGTCAGGCGCGCGGCACATGCCTTGTTAGGAAATTTGTGAAGGGATATGTGTTACGCTTGGTGCCACCATGTAACAGCGCTGGGGTTGGCAGGGAGAAAGGGCATTGAGTAATATGATGATCAAATTAGAAGCCGGTACACAAGACGCAATCATCATGGCTCTAGATTTGTAGTGAGCAGAACAAGAGTCGGTGTGCATTCAGTCCATGTATCCGTACAACCATGCTCTTTCAGCCGCCTTGCGAGGGTCTGTCGCCTTGTCAGGTTGGTGGAGAAGTTGCAGCGGTGTCCAAATGAGCAGTCCCTGCGCCAGGCGGCGGCAGGAGAGAAAAAAAACATGGTAGCTAGAAAAATGTATGGAAAAAGCGAGAAGGGCCAAAAAAACGAGGCTATCCAATGGAGAGCCAACGGCAGTTGCCCGGCCCGGTGCCTTCGGGGGAAGGGGGAGACAGATGAGGTGAGCCCATGTCAGGGATTATCATTACCTAACCAAATCGACGTCGGCCGACTAAATATATTACATATCTGTAGCTTCGCGCGCATCGCCGGCCTCGGCGGCCAGCTTTACAAGGCGATGATGGAGAGAGAGAGGGGTTGGTGGGCTCGATTGAGGATCACTTGTCGTTGGTCGCGATCGAAGCTCGGCGGAAATTCCGAGCGAGATTTGATTTATTGACAGCTCGAGGCATCATGACCCGAGTGGACGGACGGACCTCGCCCGAACAGTATCGGGGGGGCGAGGGCAGATCTATCATTTAGACAAGCACGCTAGATCCAAGCGTGCTCGTTGTTGTCCTGGTGGGATAAGTTTTCCGTAACCATACAGGTCATTTTGAATATTTTTTAAAAAAAAATTATATTTATTTGCTTTTTATTTTGTTACTCCGCGGAGAACGAAGCTTGAATCCCCTTGTCGCGAGTTACAGTCGTGTCATAGAATCAAGGGGCCCAATTTCACTTCGCCTGCCCTTTATCCCTAGTCCAGTTGGGGAACGAAGCAACCCAGGTATTTGGTAATGGCTTGTCACGAAATAGATTGTAGCCCTCGCTCTGAACCCACCCTCCCCCGTCAATCATCTTCTGGCTTCCTCAATACAACAACGCAACTATACTCACCTGAGCTTCGACGGCAATTGAACGGGAACGCAAGTAACCGTCGAAATGGGGCGGCAGCGCACACCGAAAATCAACCTGACAAGAACAAAGTTTTGATGCGGGAGCTGGGTGGTCGCACAATTTACGCCTCCTATCTCCCAGACCGGGCCGCATTTCTGGAAAGGCTGGTGGTTCTATGTGGAACATCGTTGGTCCTGGCGCGCTCTAACTAACTAGCAATTACTCCGTACGGAGCAATCAATCAATCAATCATCAATCAAGCATTTTCGACAGGCCAACCCGGGGGGCCACGGGCCACGTGGAGAACAAGATAGGGCGAGCCAGTTACATGGCCAGCATGAGCAGTTAGTTTAGTACCTTCCTTCCCAGTAACACAGGGAGCGCCATCTCAAGCTGGCTTTCTGCTCTAACAATGAAGGGGGCCATCACTGGCTTTCCTTTACGACTCAAGCCACAACCCGAACCACCACTTCGGGTTCGGTCCTGAGTGGCAGAGCTGGTTAATTAGTGGCCCGAATGCCGGCTAGAAGTGTAGTTGCTTAAAACTCGTCCAAACGCCAAAGCTGACCCTAAAAAGGCCCCATGACTAGTTCACCCGAGGCATGAAGCTTTTAGAGAGGCATTCCTGAACACACATCAAGTCGTTCGTCGGACCCAGGTGGGCTTTGACTCTAAAATCGGCCCGTCTCGACGCCGCGGGGAGAAGTCCAGCTTCCAACGAACAGGGGGCTTGGCTTGGCTGGTCCGGAACACAATCCAGCAGCAGGACAAAAGTGCCGGGTAGATAATGTACTTGGCGATCGAGCGAGTCATGGAGGAGCGAAAACGGTGCTCAGATGTGAATGGAGCAGGCTGTGTGCCGTCGTACGATGGATGGTATGTCCTGTGCAGCGCAGTATTATATATCGCACCAACGCAGCTGGAGACTGAGAAAAAAAAGAAGGCGTTTAAAGTTGAGTCGCAGGGCATCAGGAAATGTTGGGAATTTGCATTGCAGTTGAGGCGCGGATCTGGAGACTCTATTTACCAGGGAGCCTGACTGAACTAATTACATACATACGAACCACTTGAAGATAATAAACCAGATAACGGTCCAATCTAATAAGCAAAATGGTTGCATATCTTTGCCTGTCATTGTCATCGTCCAGCAATGACAGTTTTAACAAGTACAATGCAGCTCCCAGATTACCTCGGCAAGTAGGCTTCCCCCGCCAAGCCACTGGCGGGAAAAAGAAAACCCCCGAGGTAGTTCTACCCAAAAGGCATTTAGTAGTACCTAAGGATCAACTACCGCATGCTAGCCAAATCGCAGCCACAAGTTTATTAGGCGCATCCTATCTGTTGGGCTGAAGTTCGCTGCGGCTAGCTCGCCCAACCACGCGCACAAGGCGAACCCCTTCTAATTAGTTTTGCATTTTCTGGTGGTTCGAGCCAACTAGCTGCCAGAGACTCCGGTGACCGTGGCGCCGCTAGACAAGGATTCGTTTGGTCCGGGATACATGTTCCCAGGATCATGGGCCGCTGACATCGGGAGTGTGGTGTGTCTGGGCAGCAGCAGCAGCGAACTGTCTCAATGATGGGCTGGGTAGGAGTGACGACTGTGTGTCTTGGAGGTAATATCAAAAAGACGGCAACAGAAACGCTGTCAGCTTCAGCCGCGGCGTTGCTAATGTACATGGTGGCATAACCGCATACCCGTCCATCGTCAGCCACGGCTTGTCCCTCAACCAGTAATCATTGATCACTGATCAGTGTGAGTTGTCAACCTGGAAAGGGGCCCTATAATCTGTATCCTCTTCATCTTCTCTCTCACACACCTCTTCCTCCTCCTCTTCTTCTTCCCAAACTTACCCGAACTTGCCGGGGCCCCTTGGCTTCGCCCTAACAATGCGCCCACTGACAGGGTCCATACCCGACCTGTCAACTTTTCTTTTTTGCCCAGATTCGAAGGAGCCGGGCCAAAACGTTCTTTGCTTCTTTTTGGGCCCATGACGTCCTGAGAGCCCCCTCTTCTTCCTTGCTGCAGATCTGACGTTACCGCGCACCCAAGATTTGCGACGGAGTGGCCCAGAGGAGGCTCATGCACGTCCCTGTCAACGTGTGGTAGTTGTTCATGCGAATATACGACTTATTTTGTCTTTCGTGAGTTGCTGCAGAAAGAAAACGGCCAAGGACATTATTGTTGAGGACCGGCTGTCGCTACCAGTAAAACTCTCTCTTTCCCAGGGGGCGTGCACAAGCCGAGCAAACAAGACAAGCAGCCACAACTCTACCTGAGACATCTCGCGACAGTCACCTTCTCAATCACCAACTTTTTACCAGGTGGCCGCTGTTCAATCTATCAATGCAGATAACTAGAAAAAAGAAAACAAACAGCGTCACCAGTAAATAAGGTTTCTCTATCGCTTGGGGGCAACTATGCAACAGGAGAAAGCAAGTCTGAGGGCACGGGAAACGCCACTGCCGATATTAATTGCTTTCTCCTCTCCGACCCTTTCCTGTTTCCCACCAGTCATCCGTATGCAAGATGCGGGTAAGTGGCGGGCCTACAGCCGTGCCAAGCAATGTGTCAACGGACCTGTCAGAGTTGCTTGTCTTGTCACTGCAACGTCCGTCCGCCCACAAACCGTGGCGTTGCTGTCACATTCTGTAAGGGGAGGGGGGTTTCTCTCTCCCCCGGTCCTGGTCGTCCCCTTGTCCGCCACACTACTGGTAGACAAGGAGTGTTGCCACTTCTTATTGCTAATGAGCTGTCGACGTCGACATCCGACCTGCTGGATACGGCAGTACGGGACTGGAGCCCCCCCTTCGAAAGACTGGCCAAGAGCTAAAACTAACAAGTAGCTAGCACAACTGTACTAATATGCAACTGGTAAAGGGCTTTTCTGACAATTGGTTGCATTCCCCCTCCGCCGAGATCAAATGACATCGGCGAACAAGGACACCAAACCAGTCCGTCGGTTGACGCTACCGGAGATGACTACTCCGAAGAGGATGCTTGCTTATAGCAGTCATGGCATATTGGTAGATGTCATGTATTGCTCAAACCGCATCAGACGGCTCCCGGCAGGTGTGCAGAGATGATAGTCACGCCCGCTGTTACCAAGGCATGAATTAACACGGCACATCCCATAAACAAGGGCGCAGCCACCTGAGCAAGAACACGGCCCGTATGCACGGTTGCAAGCACGGAGTAGTTCTGCCCTGTAATCTGTACATACGATAACTATCTCACCCCCCCTGCCATCGCATATTATATGACCTAGTTGCTAGTATTAAACGGTCAAGCAAAGAGGCAAAAAAAATCGCCGACAGATGCTCCGCAGAGGCATAGACCAGCTGCTGCAGCATAGGCACACATTACGTTGTCGTATTACTACTGCAACAGGATAAACAACGCCTGCCTTTCTCGTCGTTCAGATCTGCGTCACGCCTCGCTCATGTCTCAGCCCGGTGCAAGGCCAGCAACCGTTTCTGCCATGCCCATGGTTAGTTAGAACAGACAGTTGCGGTCTGGCCTATGTATGTACATACATGCAACCGGGCAGAGACAACTGAGCGTCAACTTGCGGGTGGTTCTACAAAAGTAAATGAGCCAAAACCAAGCCGCCAACGTCGCAGCGATATTTGGGGGCCAAGCAAAAGCGCAACGCGCACACGGACGGCACGCCCTACCACCCGCCGTTTTCCACGAGGGGCATGACTAACCCTTTTCAATTTCATTTCGCGCATCATCTTGCGCCTTCTTGGTTGGGGAACAAAAGGTCCAGCTCGTTGGGTACCTACCTACCTAGAATGAGCCCACCGCCGAGTACGGACAGCCACGACAGACGGGGTAGTTGGGGAAAACGAAAAGGCCGTGTAGATCTATCTATCTGATGGTAGTAATAGTGGAATAAAACAAAAAAGACTTTCCCGGTCAGGCTGGCTGGGGCATTGTTTGAAACAGCCTGCCCTCCTTGGCATCCGCCTCGTGGGGTCAACTTTATTTCTCTGACACGTTTCTCTCTACCAGGTGAATGGTAATGGCATTACGGCAACTAATAATGACGAAAGCTTGCCCTGCTATAGTTACCCAAAGTAAAAAAGTAACCAACTAGTTTATACTTGCAACTTGGCGTCGACCCGTTTTCCCGTCTCCACGCTCAAGGCACGATGATGTGCGGTGGCGTCTGCCTCAAATGCACCTGTGGCATCTGCACCATGATGAGCCCTTTTTTCTTCTTTCTCCAACAAAGCGCTCCCCGCTCCCCCAAAATGCGGTGCCGATGGTACGACGGCGTTGTTGATCCAAACAGCCTTGATGGAGTTTTGGCTCTGATGATACAATGTCGAATGTGTGACGCCGCCGCCGACGCCGCCGACGCCACATTATCAGACGACCCCAGCCCTCGGTGGTCTTTTTTGGAAGCTAATCGAGTTGAACCGTTGACGTTTGTCCTTTCCTTGTTGGGTTCATCATATTGGGCTCTCTTTTCTTTGCCACGGCATTTCTTCATCACACTGTACTGTCTGGTAACCTGGGCTACGACGCAACTGTTTAATTGTCACTTGTATGCCAAGACGGAACCTTCTGCAGAACCAAATTTCGGCAGGCAAAGCAAGGACAGGGAATATAGAAAAAAGCCAAGATCTACTCCTCCTCCCCAGAAAAAAAAAGTACCCAAGCGCAAATCTTTTTGCTGCAACCCGTGAGTGAGCTTTGGCCCATTGCGCGTGGGCGCGCAAGCACGCTCGGCATCCTTCCGAAAGCACAGATAAGAGAGCAAAACGGGGGGTCGGGCAACATTGCCGGGGGTAATAAAAGAGTTTTGATGGCCTGTAAGGCGAGAGAGCAGCGCAGAGACAAGTTGTGTGGGCGGCTCGCGTAGAGTCTGAGACATCGGAGGAAAAAGGAAAAGCCTTGCAACTACTCACACACCTTATTGCTGCTCATACATTCGGCTATTAGGCATAATTTGGTGGACCACTATTTCCAGCCTAGAAAACAGAAAACTGACCGACTAGTTACCTACCGTAGTTGGTAAGTTGGTCTTGGATCGCGACCCCAAAAACCAACCGCCAACTAGTCAGTTCACCCAAGTTCCACCGGGGTTTTACGCCCATCAACATTGGCACCTCCCTCTTCTGTCTCTTCATAGACGACGGCTAGTTCCCGCACGTTTGTCCGACACGTAATGTGAAAACCAGACGAAACTCGGGGCATGGGGTAAAAAATAACAACAACAACTGTGTGTAGCACAGAGCGTCGAACATCACCAGTAAGTACATCATGTCGCCCCGTCCAGGGCTTGTCTATATCTGCCACACGTCACTTTTATTCGTACAATACAAAGAAAAGAAGGACAGAGGAAGATATGCTGATGATGATCGACAATATCCACCTGCCAGAGCTCTCTTTTGGCACATCCCAACACTCTCCCCCCCTCTCCCCACCCACCACTCACGACCCTTGAACGACGCCCATCGTGCCATCGCGAGATGAGGTAGCCCGAACTAGACAATGCGTAGGGCCACAGGCCCGGCCAACTACAACGTCAATAGGGAGGGGCGGGTGGCGATTTTGGCGTCTGTGAGCTGGCACGTACGCAAGCGGATAGTATGGATTGTCCTTTTTTCCGCCGCCACGGCATGATGATGATGGAGATATGGAGAGCCTTGTTGTTCATGGTTCCAGAGTGAGCGCATTATTTTTCCTCTCCAAGAAGCTCTTGCCTAGTCGGGGATCAATACCCGCATAATCGAGAGTCTCATTACCCAGGCCCCTCGATGACCCTAGGGCGGTGTTATAGATGCCCTTCTTGATCAAGCTCTGCCTGCCCAGCACGGCAAACATGTCATATGTCGGCTTCAGAACTGCCGACACAAAACGCCTCCCCATGAATCTCGAGACCCGCCGGACAACGGCTTTCCAGCCCAGTTATCCCTCCTCTCACACCCCTTCCACCTCCACCGACCCTGGGTTTCTCAGTACCTCTCTTCCTTGCCCCAGCCGTTCATCCTTCAAAATTCCCATGATACACAACATCGCCTCAGTCTCAGGTAACGGTCGAACACGAGAAGTCCTTCCTCGATTTCATCATGACCTTTTGCCCTTGCCGCCGTGTCTGAGATCATACCGCCATTTTCCAATCCCGTGAACAAGGGGTTTAAGCCACAAATGGCAGGGGATTCGGATGACAAACAAAACATCACAGCAGCAGCATTGAAATACCGCATCATGCTGTGCTTCCTTTTCGTTTTTTGCTGCACGAGGCCACATCTGGGATAATAAACTACGCTGACACCGGCGGGCCCGGAGTGGCGTCGGCGTGTTGGGGCGAGAGAGAGAGGAGGCTGATCGCCACGTTCTTGATCTTGCACAGGATCTGACACATTGTAATACGTAACAAGCGCTTTTGTAACATGTCAAGTGTAAGAGAAGTGTGGAAATTGTAAGGTGGCAAATACGAGATGTCCGTCGCTTTCTTTGGTCTTTTGGCTATTGGTTAGGAGAAGAGAAAGTCCCTTGGCATGGCTGGGAGGGAACTGACGTATCACGTCTATTCGTGTGCATCATGGGCTGTAAATGCTCGTCTGCGTGGTAGCGAAATTAAATGAGAATCTAAGGTTATTGTTGAAGAAAGGTAAACGACAAAGGCGCCTGAGAGCTTCTGCCTATTCGCAACTGTTGCCTATGTTGATACCATCTCGCATATTCTTTGCATTCCTGTAGTCCGCTGAATGCTGCATCTTCTACCGCATTCCGTAAGAGCTTCACCTACACACTTCACCCGTACTGCCCGCATGTTACCTTGCAATGTCTTCCAATCTGCTGACTGCAGGCCTTGCCAATACCCGCTATCCTCGCGCCTCAACATGCCAACCCGTCGCAGCGTAGCCCCCTTCCTCGTGTTGCCCTCCAAGAAATACGCATGACTTGCATCCCATGTGGGAAGTGACTGCCGTGCAACGTCCTGGCCCTGACAACTCATCAAATGCCCGTCGATAGAGCCGGCACAGCAGACATACGCCCCCCTTCCTCCGTCCTCGCAAAACTCCCCCTCTTCCTTCCTTCATGTAAGCTCTTTATACCCAGGTGACCGGGATTCTTTGAAAAAAGAAAGATGCGGTCAGCTTGCCCAGCGTTTCGTATTTCCATGCCCGCCCGCTTTCGTCCTACTCCCTTCATCTCAACCCAGCCTTGGGACGAAAATCACAAGGGGGGTGAGCAAAGACCAGCCCCCCCTACCACTTCCTCCCCCAACCCGTTCCTCCTCCCCCTGTACAGGGCAGCACTCTTTGTGTGACACGAGATAAACTGTAGGCAAGCATCTCTCAACATTGCACCCGTCTCTATTTTTGACAACAACTCGTGGTTCTTGCCCACTGGGATGTCTTGCCTACATGCATGCTTCCATCCAAAAGTACGCATGCATAACCCATTCCTTCCCAGCCTGACACGTGTAGCACCAATATACCCTTGCCAGTCAAGAAGCAAATAAACGAGTCAAAAATTGAAAAAAGCCAAGGGAGAAGAGGCAGAGGGCTGCGGGGTCGTACAAACTTACTGTTCCTTTCGTTTGCTGCCAGCATGGCCGGCATCTCAGCGACAACCGCCCACGGGAAACAGGAAGGGAGGGGCCGCCGCCAAACAAAAAAAAATAAGGACAAGACAAGCAGACATCATTCTCAGACAACACGCCCTCCCGAGAGTTTCGCGGCACGCTGTGTGCGCCCGTCCTTGCGACGGTACATTACACCGGCTCTTTCTTGTCCACCAAGCTGTAAGGCTCTCTTCCCGGTTCCCGCTCCCCTCCCCTTGCTCACCTTGTGTTGTACAAAGGAAGCCAGAAAAGCCACAGTTCGCGACGATTACTTGAATGGGAATTGTATCACGACAGGAAATAATCTCGTGTCTCTCCCACGTTTGGCGCTGAGAGGTGCCCCCCCCCCGATCCTGTCCTACCTTGACATGGGCGTCGGACTAAAACCGGAGGATAGGGGGTTATTCGCTGGGCCTTTGGCGTGAATCACAATCGTCTGTTTCACGCCGGGTATTTGTAAAAAAAAAAAAGACCTGTTGCATGGTTGTTTGAGAAAGGCACACCAACTGTTGAATGACTACCAAGTTGCGGCGAGTCTCTATAGTAAAACATGAGAAAAAGAAAACCCAAAAAGAATTAGAATGCGCCATGTAAACCGCCGCCCATATCCGCCCGTATTAAAGGTAAAAAAAAATCCCATTCATGAACGCCGAAATACCTTGGTTAGCAGCCCGCTGCCACCACTCCGCCCACGACGCGCCATGTCCTCGTGCTGCTGCTGCCCGCCCGCCTCCGACGACGGACGTCCGCCGGCGGCATGCCCCGGCGCTGGCCGGACATCGCTCGCCCTTGGCACCTCCACGTAGCCCTCCGTGTCGTCCGCTGTGGCGGCGCGATACACCTTGCCCGTGTAGTCGTCCGCATGCATCTTGGATGAGCCAGCGACATCCTGGTAGGCTCTCGGCGCCACCGCCGAGATTGACTCGTGAGCCAACTCGCCTCGTAGTTTGCCGAGCCCCCGGTCGAGATACCCCACCATATCGGCACCAGCACCAGAAGCGTGCGCTTCGTGATCGGCCTGTAGATCCCGCGCCTTCCGGTACAAGTCGTTGTGCTGCGCTCGGAACTCGGCCTCGAGCTCACGCTCCTGGCTCTCCAGGCGCAGCGCCCGCTCTGCCAGCTGCTCCGGCGTGAACGGAGATAGCTGCTGCCTGTCCTCTGCCCGGCGGGCGTCGAGCCACTGCGCATACTTCTGCTTGCTCTCCACCTCGGCAGAGCCGGACGGCACCATGTCCCGCCACTTGTTCGACCAGGCTACGGCTTCCGGCGTCGCCCTGGAGCCGACAATGAACTTGTCAAACGAGACGCTGAATTCGCGGAAGTTGCCCTTCAGGATGAAGCATTCACCGAACCAGCCACCCGACCGTAGCTTGTCTAGTAGAATGCCTGCGGCGGGACATCCGGAAGGAGAGTCGATGCCCTTGGAGTAGAAGAGTATGCACTTGCAGCCCATCCGTGCGCCAAACGCCTTTTGACTCTCCTCATTATCGAAGCATCGCTCGATAATGTCAAGGGGCGCTATCCGGAGGAATGACTGCGGAGCACGCAGGTTCAGTGCTCCATATAGATGTGATTTGTTGAAATCGCTTGCTAACCGTAGATCAAATGGCAAGATCTGACCAGGCAGTGACAGCTCCAGTAACTCAGAGAGGGCCGTCGGAAGAATCATGCGCGGCCCGTCGTTGCCTCCCCGTGACGTGTCCTTGAGCTTCATGCTTGCAAATCGAGTGGACACAACGTCCCTCTCGCGCCTGTGATGGAACCAAACCTCGAGATGCCACAGCTCGATGCCCAGATTTGATGCCAGCATGGCGCTCTGCGCATCGTTTGGCAGAGGTTCGTGCTGGTAGTACTCCTCCAGTCTTCTCTCTACATGGCTCGCAAAGCGTCTCGGTTCGGGAACATTATCGCCAAAAACGGTGCGACGCATTGATTGCTGTTGATTAAGAATAATTTGCCTTGATGCCCCAGAACTCTCAGGCGGGGATCCAGATACCGGCTGACGCTGTAGGGCTTGGAGGGAGAGGCTAGAGTCCACTGTTCGGAGTGGTTGAATATTCGAACCTCCCGGGGAAGATAAAATCGGTGACCCTGGAGCACTGAATGTTGCCGGGTAGCTGGACGGCTGTTCGCTCCTGGTCATTGTCCCGGCTGAGCCATGGCCAAGACCGGGTGCTTCTCGGGGTCGTCGGTCGTATACATGGTCTGCCGCGGCAAAGGTCGTGCCAGAAACGCCAGAGACAAAGGATTGCGTGTCGTGTCTACCGACCTGGGACTGGCGGGCCTGCATCGTAGCTCTCATCGCTTGTGGCTGCTGTGCATTCTTTGGGATGGCGAGGTTGTTGGATCTAATGAATGCAACGAAGGATGTTGCTTGATCTTCAGGCAGCATATCCCATACCGTTACAGGCATGGAAACAAGAAGTAGAGTTGAGTGGCTTTTGAAGACGCCCTGAACTTTGACATACTTGGCAAGTGCAGGAAACGCGTTCAGCCACTGCTCCCAGGCGTTGATATCAAGTCGCTGGTCATCTTCCAGCGCCAGCGAAATCATGACGTGCGGTGTATCTTCGTTGGGGTCGCTGAACTCGGGCGGCCTAGGAATAGGGGTTGAACACGACCCCGGACCCCGGGTAACACCCATCGGGTCAGCGCCGGAGCCGTGCGTTGGCCGTGACGGCGACGGAGGTAGTGGTGGTGACGGGGGCAGCTTTTGCGCCTGCCTGGTGCTACACAGCTCGATGCTCGGGGCTTTGTGGTTTGCCGTCATCATGAAATGAACCGGGGTCGACCGCGCCTCGAAGAGCTTGCCGTTGATGGTGATGGGGCGAGGATGCTTCAGGCGCGCGAGTACCTCGGCGTGCAACATGGCGGCAGAAAATGTTCGCGACCGCCACTCTTGCAATACTTCTATTAGGGCATTGGTGAAAGAGTAGCGCCCTGGATCCGGAGCGATGGCATCCCAGCTCGACGCTGATATCGTCTCGGTGATGCTGTGTCCGGTGGGAAAGGTTGCGCTCGCTGCGCCGGCGCAGCAGTCTAGTAGGATGAGAACGTCTGATTTTGAGCGCTCGAGGAGCGTTTGGATAGCAGACCATCTGCGAGAATTAGAATGAGCCAAAAAAAAAAAGTAGAAGAGGTGAGTATTACTGTAACCAGGGTGAGCTTGGCTCTCGTGTCCTGTCTCTGTGTCAGTTTCAACCTTTGGCACTGGGCAACACTAAGTCGATACTTACGCGCACCATGCGCTTTGACGCGACTCGTCGATTCTAGCATGACCTCCGTAATACACCAGAAACAGTGTGTCCGGGGATTCATGATCTTTGATCAACTGGCCAATGCGTAGCATCAAGTCGAGATGCGAATTTTCTGACGGAATGGCAAAGATGTCCGTGTCGAAGGCATAGTCTTCGCTGAGACACTTTTGCAAGTCCTCCAACTCGGGCAGCACAAAAAGATCATCTGAGCCCCAGTGAAGGAGGAGAGCTTGCACCTTTTTGTAGCGCTGCGACGAGCGGCCTCGGTTAGGAAAGGCACGCGCCGCAGACTGATGTGAGTGGCACGTTAGTATGGGGTTTCGTCCTTGCCGTCGGGTGACTACTTGCATCTTCCAGTCGTTTCGCAAACTGACTGATGTGCTTCACGTGGAAGCTCGCACGGCTGATATCATGAGTAGCCGATCTGGGCTGCATTGTGTCGTTGCTAAAGGTGGTCTATGTCGCCAGGAGGCAGGCGGATGAGAGAGGTATTTAGCCAAAGTCGGCCCGTAACACAAAACAAAGAAGAGACGTAATGTTGCATTTTCTAGACATACAGATGGGTCAGCATTCCGTGCGCCTAGACCCCCCACGGGCTGGCGGGCGCGGATTGTGACATAGGGTTGGTGGTCGGTCATTGTCGAGGACGATACGAGGTTGCGATGTGCGTCTGTGAGTGGAGGGCCATCAGGCCATGAATCAGTCTCGCGGGGAGGATTTTTCGGTTAAAGAAACCAATGAGTAGAGAGAGAATGAAATGACGACGGTTCGAGAATTCCGAAAAGAAATAAAAACGAACGAGGGTGACGGTGACTGGGCAATGACGGAAATGCTTCTTGACGAGGCGGAATGCCCAGGCCTGACATCTCGGTCCCCAAACGGGTTTAGCGCCATTTGCCGTCGGTCTGTCCTTTGGCACACCGGATGTGGGTGCCTATTTGATCAGTGATGAAGATCCTTGATATTTTTAGGACAATGTTTGTGTTCCGGTTTGAATAGAGATCTGATCAAGATACTTACCGTACCTTATCTGGCAGATATTGGCGGTATTGGGCGCCGGCACCTGCGTGACGCATTTCCGTCGATGCTTCGTTTGCCCAGTTCCAAGTGCTTCAATATGCTGCCTAGGTACGATGGTAGCCAGACCGACCACTTTTGGAGTCCACATAAGACAACGAAATGTTAAAATAGTCCAAAAACAAGGCAGGACATTAATTCCACCCGAAACATCTCAAAACGCGTGATTCACTCTAACACCTGATGTCTTGGCGCATTCCCGTCGGTTCTCGAGATCGAAGCTCCAGGGTAGGCTGCTGGAAGCTCGTGTGGAGCCCGCTTCGGACAGCTCACGAAACCACGTCTTGACATCTTCACCCTCTTTGCTTGTCCAGCCCACGCGACAGCCAAATTCGGCCCATCGTCTTGCTCAGCTTTCTTCTACCCATGCGTGACTCAAGCTACGCCCTTTCATTGCCATTTTAAAGTCATCACGCCACGATGAAGGAGCGCATCACCTTCATCCACCCTCCAGGGGGTGAGATTGATCCGAAAGACTTTGATGTGCAACCTACCGGACTGCTTGGCCCAGCCATCAACACAATGCGTGAAGATAGATTCACCATACCCCTAGACGAGATACCGACAAATTTCGCCTCTGCTTTGCGCGATTTGAACTCTTTACAAGTTCGATGGGCCAGCCCTCGACAGCAGAACACGATAGGCCCTTTCAGCTCGCGCATATCTCCTGGGCTTCATGTCTCTTATACCCCTGCGAAGCAAGCAGACGCGGACCCGTATGTTGCAGGCGTAAAGGAATTTATACAAATATTGACATGCTCTCAGATCCAAATTGTGCACTTTGCTGCAAGCCTTTGGACCCGTGGGATGCGAGTCAAGAGAGGTGAGCGCGAACAGGACGATGTCTAGTCGGTCGCTTACATCCAGCAGGCTTTTACAGAATATGAGCACAAGTCACGCGAGACTGCTCTAGGACATTACTTCCACCAGCACATTGAAGCCCTGAATGATTTCATGACTTACTTTTCAGCCACCTTTTGCACCCAGCTTGATCCAGAATGCGAAGCAAGGGTCAGAGGCCTGGACACCGCTGCCTCGCTTGATCTAACATACGACGCGGAGGAAGAAACCGTCAAGTTGACAGCGTTCTGGCCGCTGCGAAGCCAAAGCCTGGTAGCGGTGGCCGCTGACAACCGACGTACTGAAGTTGGTATCATGGGCCTGGACGAGCCCCCCAACATGAAGCCCCATGAGCTTGGTGTCTCCGGCACCCTTACCGTTCTTAAGGAACACACAAAGCCGACTGCAGTCTTCTTCGCCTTCCCGGCGCGGCATAGAGCCAGCCCTGCATCATTCTCGTCGCGCTTCGCAATGCCTAGTGGACTGCACCCGACGATGCAGCTTGGCTTCGACTCCAACAAGCCGCCGGCCGAGGGAGACAGCTGCAAAATGTACGCATACCTGACCTTGCCGAGGACCATATTTGCAGACAGATATCAGCTAGCTGATGCCCTGTTTCTGGCCTCCAAGAACCTGACCGGGGCTCCATACACCAGCCTCCCCGTCGATCTCGAAGCCCCAGAATACACTACCTCAATTTGGGGCTCGACGGTCTTGCTGCAGCTCGCACCGCCTGCGATGCGCGCATATCCTGACGCATGGACAGCAGAGGTACCGCTCCACCTCCGCTATCTCAAACCCTCCGAGACAGGTATTGAGGATATCGAGGTTCCATTTCCCGTGGTGTTTTGGGCGTGCGGCCCTGTTAAGTCGGCCGATTTTACGAAGAGCCCCTTTGATAGGATACATCTTGGATATGACGACCTGTTTGAGGATGGGACAGTATTTTGGCATGTCTACCCACGCGGGCAGGGCGGGAGCCGCGTCATGGAGAGCCGGCTCATGAACAGTCTCTCAGTCCCGGTTCTCAACACCAGCGCGTCGGGGTGGGTTGAGACTGGTACTACAGTCGCCATCTCCATTGGATTTGCGTGGATTCTATGGAAACTCCTCAGTGCTGTTTTGGGTTCTGGATACAAGAGCGATGCAACAGATGTAGCCACCGCCGGCAGCGGCATTACGAAAAAGGATGGCAAGAAGAAGAAGAAGAAGCAGTGAATGACGCGCGGCGCCAATAGGACGCTGGAATCTGAGCGTCCATCACCCCGGCCGAAATTCGGTGCTGGCCAAGACAAGCACAGACTTTGCCCACAAAATAGAAGAAAAGAATCCTCCACGACATGACAACACGCGTCCTATGACGAGATAATGCCTAGTCGCATTTATATGCACAATATCGAATTAGCGCTTAGCGCAGGTTACCGGCGGCAACAACTACGGGCGCCTGCTTTAAGGAGCTCCCCTCGACACTTCAAAAAGGTATACGTAGACTACACATAACATTAGTAATTAAAATAAAATAAGGCACGTTATAGTAGTATAATTACTTACTTATACTACAATTAGTTATACTAAAGACCAAATGTAAAGAGTATTGAAAGAAAGCTTGAAAATTAGATCTATAATTATAAATAAATAAACTAAAATAATCAGCTAAAATAACTTTTTCTTATTAAAGTTAAATAGACTTGTTCTGAGAAGAGCCTACTTGATAGTACAGATTTCTATGCTCACGCGTATAATACTCGCGATCATCTATCTTAACTAATAGCAAGAAAATGACGTAAATTGGCCCTGAGGTAATGTACAGGCCCCCAATAGACGCCCGGGAATCAAGGGTGGCCGTCCTCGGAGGGCCAATTATCAGCGCAATGGAGAATTGTCGGTACCACTGCCGGTCTCATTCGGCGGCGGAGTTGGACCCGAGAAGTTGGATACATTGTCGGAAGGCACCCTGGCACTAATCCCATTTGATGTGGACATAGGTTCTTGGGTTCGATCGGCAGCTAGGTGAAAAGGGGCCAGAGTTCGTGGAGGAGTTAATTGCTTCCTCAATACTGGGGGGTCCGGCACAAGAGTCCCAACTTCGCGTTACCCTAAAGCACATAACCTTAAGCAGTCGAGACTCCATTGAAACAGATCAATGCCCGAGAACGGTGGGCAAGGAATGCTGCCCAAATCGTACTTTGCGGCGACGCCTCTATGGCCCAGCGACGCCATTTTTGAACTCACGAAGAAGTACCTCGAGGACCAGCCTCCCAAAAAGGTCAATCTGGGCAAAGGGCATATCGGGATGGTAACGGCCAGTCGTGGATATTGTCTTCGGTTGGCAGAGGCCAGATTACGCCTGCAAGCAGAGGGCCTGTTCCATGAATATCTTCCCATCCTAGGGCTGCCACAGTTCCGCGAAGCGGTCGCTCCCGTGGTCCTTGGAAAAGAGTTCCACGATGGAAACAAAGACAGGGTGGGTTCTAGCTATCGAAATATACAGATCTTTCCAAAATATTGACTTGTGCTATTTTCGCAGATCGCAACTTGCCAAAGTCTATCAGGAACTGGCTCGCTTCACATGGCTGGTCAGCTAGTTCTGAAGAGTCATGATGGAAAACCCAAGGTATACATTCCGGAACCTACGTGGTCAAACCACCGACTGGTTTATGAGAGTCTGAGATACACCGCTATCTCGATCTCTTATTTCAACGCAAAGACCTCGTCACTAGACTATGAGGTTTACAAGGAAGCCGTATCGGCAGCAGAGCCTGGATCACTTATTGTTTTGCACGCCTGCGCCCCAAATGCTATTGGATGTGAAATTCCATGTGCAAAGTCTATAGCTGTTCCTGAGCATCTCATGTCCACGCAGAAGCCAATATACAAAAAGTCCCGTAATTATCGACGCTTCTATGAGTGATTGCTGGGGTACCTGAATTCATCCAACGAGAAGAACTCTTCTTTCAGTGTCCTTGGGCTGGCGAAACGGCGGAGAGCATCCGAGCTGCCAGCCTTATCGTTGGTGCCACTACCTCGGGAACCACCGAACGACTGTTGTCCAATTAGGGCAGCTGTAGTCTTACAGTCTGTTGAGCACTCTATTCAGTAATTGCGCAAGATTTAAACGACGTGGGGAGGGCTTTGGAGTGCTTACTGATATAGAAATTGCCGGCGGCGTAACGGAGGGTATCTTCAGCCTGGCGGATGGCAGCCTGGTCGCGAGCAAATACAGCGCCAGTCAGTGCTAAGTTTCCACCATTTTCATCAATGTCTTTGAGGAAATTGGTCCACTCAGCGTCTTCATAGATGTAAACGGCCAGTACAGGGCCGAAGAGCTCCTCGTTGAACAGCTTGTGCCGAGGAGAGTCGACCACGTAGACTGTGGGGTCGACAAAGTATCCTACGGAGTTGTCGTAGGTACCACCAACGAGGGTCTTGACCGAGGGATCCTGGTTGGCGTCGTCAATCATGCTTCGGAGTTTTTCGAAGGACTTGGCATGAATGACTGGACCCATAAACGCCTCGAAGTCCTTGTCCGGCGAGCCCATGGTAATCTTCTCGACCCCGGCCTTGAGACCGCTGAGGAATTCATCGGCCTTAGACCGGGGCAAGTATAGTCGGGAGGTGGCAGAGCACTTCTGGCCTTGGTACTCGAAAGAACCGCGGATAGTGTGATTCACTGCACTGGAGATGTCGGCTGTGGGGTGGACGAGGTGGAAGTTCTTGCCGCTTGTCTCACCAATGACACGGGGGAACTCGCGGTAGGTCTTCTTGGAGATGCCCTCTCCAATGCGACCGTAGATGGAACGGAAAACATCAGAAGAGCCGACAAAGTTGAGGGCCGCAAAATCGCGATGCGCGAGGACGACATCAGTGATCTTTTGGGCATTGCCGGGAACGAATTGGATGACGTTGCGAGGGAGGCCGGCCTCGAGAAGAATCTTGTACACCAACCAGCTGGCGTAGATATTGTGCTCCGACGGCTTCCACAAAACGACGTTGCCCATCAATGCCGGACCGGCGATCAAGTTGCCGCCAATGGCAGTGAAGTTGAAGGGCGAAACGGCGTAGACGAAGCCTTCCAGGGGGCGGTAATCATTGCGTCTGATGCGAGCGACATATTCAGTCTTCAGGTGCAAATGCTAGGTGTTTCATTAGAGAATGCTTACGTCCAAATGCCATCGGTTCCGCGAGTGGGCTGGCGTCCCATGATCTCGGCGGCGTAGTTGCAGTTGAGGCGGAAGAAGTCAGCCAGCTCAGCAGCGGCGTCGATTTCGGCCTGCCAAACGTTCTTCCCTTGGCCAAGCATGGTGGCGGCGATGAGGTCGTAGCGATACTTTGTGGTGACGAGATCAGCGGCTCTTTGGAAGATGGCAACCTTGTCGACGAAAGGGGCTGTAGCCCATTCCTCTTTGGCACCGAGCGCGGCGTCGATGGCAGCCTTGATTTGCTCAGGATCCGCCAGCGGATAGTTGGTGAATTCAGTCTTGAACTCGCTCGGCATGACCTGCACTTGGGACTCGCTGGTCTTTTGGATCTCGCCACCGAAGAAAACCTCGCTGCGGAGGGGAAGCTGAGAGCGTAGCTTGGTGAGAGCCTGCTCGACCTGGGCCCTCTCAGGCGAGCCTCTGGTGTATAGAGGCTATGGGGAGTAAATGGAACAACCAATTAGCGACAAGTCCTGAGCGCGACATCTTGTCTTCTCCATCTTAATAAGCAAGCACTTACGTTTGGCTCGTTGCGCTCCGGAGGAACTCTGAACGGCACAGTGGTGGCCATGCCCCTCTGCCAGACCGGCCGAGCTACACGGCCCAGATGGGCAGCCCGCGAAACAGCGGGTGTCATTGTGAGAAGGCTCATGATAATTCGGATGGAGAAGTCTGTCTGTTGGCACACAGCAGAGTAAATCAGCAAGGACTGAGATGAGAGTTGAGTAGGAAGAGGTTCCAATATCAGAGACTATCTTTTATAGCATCGGTGTATCTGGACAGGAGCTCCGATGTGGGCTAAGTCAAGGGCCAACCGTTGTCTACAGGTCCGGGCACTAGCATGCAAGAATCCGAACGATGTGAACACTCGGTAGTCTCGGTGTGGGGAATTGGGTAGCATACGCAGATCTAGTGGTCGGTTGACACTTCCGTAGTCCGAAGTCGGGAAGCAAGCCGGGACGATGGAGGTGGCTTGAGTAGCATCTACGAGGATGCCACCAGCCTAGTTACGCCCGTGGCCGCCATGCTGAACCGTGGTAGCAAAAATGAGCCATACATGTATCAGTAGAAATAACTATTTCTTTCGTGGAGTTTTACCATTACGTCTCTGGTGCCATCCCAACGAGTCCTCGTTTCCATGACTAACTAACATGGCCAAACCTGCGGCGACGGCGACAGACAATGGCAATCTCATGGCCACGATCGCAACCGAGCCTGCCAACACTCTCATCAAACCGACGAATATATATGGCAATTCCATCTCTCTTCACAAGTTTCTGGCAGCAGATCTCCTGGCGGCTGCCACAGCTTCATGCGCTGTATCACCAGTGGTGACAATCATGGACAAGTGAGGATCTTATCAAAAATTCCCTACGACTTTCTCGGTGGAGGGTTGATAAGAACAGAACAAGAGACTAATTATGTCCCATTTTCTACAAATCTAGAGCCGCAGCGGAGCAAGCGGCATATCACAGGCCACTGATGAGCTGCCTTGGCAGCCACACCAAAAGTGCCATCTCGCAACCACGGCAATTCCTCCTCGGACGGTCTGTCCGAGCCATGTGTATCCTGTATGCCGGAACATACAGCGTTGCCAACATGTCGCAAACGGTTGGCGAGAGCCTTTCCCTGCCGCCTGTGACACTTGCAACGGCGACGTCGGCGTTGACGGTGGCGGTGAACGTGTCGCTGGGTGTGTGGAAAGATATGCTGTTCGCCAGGCTCGCCACCAACACCGGGATATCTCCCGAGATTTCCAAGACAAACGCAGCTCCAACGCAGGCAAGTGGACGCACCCCCGGAAGAGAACTACCCCGCGCTGTTGCGTTGACCTTTTTGGTAAGGGATGCTATCACCATCTTCTGGTCCTTCACTCTGGCCGATTGGGTCTCAGCTTACCTGGGTTCGGGAGAACAAGCGACCCTGGCGGCCCAGCTGATCATGCCGGCTGCCTCCCAGATCCTGGCGACCCCTGTACACTTGCTTGCGCTTGATCTGTACAGTGTGCCAGGGTCCTTGAACCTTGCGGCTCGACTGTCTCGTCAATCCAGAAATATGATCCCAACCACAGTGATACGGTCTATCCGCATAGTACCTGCGCTTGGGCTCGGGGTTTTCTTCAACAAAAAATTGAGACTGTACACATGTCCGCATATTGAGCCATTGTAAACCCAAGCGGTTGGCACAGCAGACATGGTTACTTGATGAGCGTGCCGCAATGTAATGTAAGAAAAAGAAATAAAAAGAAAAAGAAAGAAAAATGAATATATTCGAGTCAATAATAACATAATATATGAGGTGAAAACTACCATGCGATGATGATTGTTGCATTCTTTGTTAGAGCAACACGGTATATCAGTTGTTCAGTGCTGCTAGCCACGAATCAAAGTTCAAACATCTTTATAATTCTCTGCGTCTATTATCTGTATTACAGCTTTGGTCTTGATGGTTGGATCTCTGCAAACTCTCTAGTCTCACCGAGGCGCCAGCTGACGTCCCCGCCCCAATTCATTGCATCCTTGGACTCAATGTCTTGCTTCCAGCGCCAGCGCTGCACTGGTTGCTTGGCATCAGGGGCCTTTAACATGTCCACTACCCAGCTGCCGAAGATGGGGAACATTTTGAATCCGTGTCCCGAATCTCCCGAAAGGAGGACCACGGAGGAAGACGTGTTTGGCACGTAGTCGATAACAAAGTCGGAGTCGCTGGTATCCGCGAACCAGCACAGCGTCTTTTTCACAAGAGGTCTCTTGGCCAATCCGGGTAGTGTTTGTTCCAAAAGCTTTCGGATGCGGAACTCGTCCTCGCTGGGAAGCACCTGGCTGTCCTGCACCGACGTAGGGGGAAGAGACACGCCATTCTGATTGGTGTTGATGTAGCCACCTCCCATGGCGCAAATCTTCAACAGGTTTGTCTTTGGATCCGGCTCGAAGAGGAAGCCAAGGTCCCTAGCATACACAACGGGGATGCCGCGCAACCAGGTCGTCTCCTCTTCCGTAAGATGGACGTGGGCTATGGACCACGACTTGGCGACTACTTTGGTCCCGACCTCAGGAACGATCTGGCCCGCTGCTGCACCCACGGCAACAATGACAAGCTTAGAGAGGTGTACTCGGCCGTCCAAGGTCTTGACACCGGTGGCTGTTTTTGAACCAGGCTCAGACTCCTGGTACACGATCTCGTCCACAGCACCTGCTCGGCCAAGGTAGAATTTGACGCCTCTGCCGGCGAGATCTCGATGGGCAGCCGCGAGGGAATCGCTAGAATGCGCGTATCCGTCAAAACGGTTCAGGTACCCACGCCATCCGGGCAGTGGGCCATCTCGGACCTGCCATGCATGTCTGGCAATGTCTTCCTTGTTGTTGAGAGCAACAACATCTTGCTTGACAACAGGATGCCTCTCCGCGGCCGCCCAAAACCGTTCCATAGTATCCACTGCCTTGCTCGGCGCTGCGCCTGAGACGCAGTGGAGGAAGCCTGTCTGGTGAAAGAATGGCGCAAACAGCGGGGTCTTCCATGCATCAATTGCTTTCTAGAGAGGAAGATCCAAGTCAGCCCTATCCCGAATCTGTTGTCGCAAACATCTTGCTAATCACATACCACCGTCAATTCCGTGTAGAAAGCATCTTCATATTCTGCTCGGACGATTTTGTTCAGATCGTTGGCAGCAGAAAAGCGAGAAGGGATCTGCTCATCCTTCTCAAGGATGGTGATGTTCTCGTAGCCGGCTCTAGACAAGTGCAAAGCAGTCGAAAGACCGAAAGCACCGCCCCCAATGATCACAATGCGGTCAGTGTTCTTGTGAGCCATACTGAGCAGTGATGACATGTCCTGTGTCGTAGACAGAAGTTCGATAAATTAGGATAGAAGGGTTCTTCAAATCAACAGCATCGTCGAACCCGCCATGGGCATAATTTGACACCCTTTTCAGTCAAATCAGATCATTATCACGAGCTGTATCAGACCTGCATTTAGGCAAGAGGGCATCCACTCTCATGACTATTATAGCATCTCGGAGGCATCCCGAGCCGTATCGCCTGGATGTTCCGATTATACCCCGCTCGTAGCATCATGTGTTCACAAAGCCGATGTCGCGCATCTGACCCCGCGTTGCTATTCCACTATCCACTTTAGAGCAGGCGACTTATCTCGGGATGCTCAACCGGCGCCTTGAATTGGCACCAAGTTGTAGATTAAGTCACATTGAAAGATATCTCAGCTTTAGATTGTTATCTGACCGAAGTCAATGATGGGGGGTCGGGAATTTGCCCGTGCAATGTGGCTTATCGGCGGGCGAGTCCCCCGCAATGCTGCTCGGCTGCGGACAAGGAGGCAAAGGTGAATCTTCGACATCGGTTCTCTACCCGGAAGCGGCTATCCAGCTTCCCCGTGAGATTCATAAGAGCTAGAACTGCGTAGATACCTTGCCTAGACCTTTTATCACAAAGGAAGTGCTGCATAGCGAAGTAAAGACTGTCGACACCCTTTTAGCGTTCTTGACTTGGTCCATCAGTCCTTGATCCTTCGTTTTCAGTCTCATGTACGCGGCACGGTTCATCCCTAAGCAAGCTACTGCTAGCAAGTCTCGAGCATATCATCATGCTGCGAAGTCTTATGGTTCCTTGCAGAGCAGTCGAGCCTCACCTATGGTTGGTGTGCCTACCGGCTTCCTTCTACGATCCTTCTTGATCGGTTTCGTATCCAGCAAGTCCATACTTCTAAGTCCTACACTATATGTCCTCTCAGCTCTGTCCAAGAAGAGTCCCGATTCTATTCTCAACGTGGATCGAAACCCAATTTTCCATTTCATCCTCAAGCATACTTTGTTCAAGCAGTTCTGTGCTGGCGAGACCGGCCTAGAAAGCCGGGAGACAATGCGGCGGCTGCGTGAGACAGGCTTCGGTGGCACGATCCTCACCTACGCCAAGGAGACCATCTTTGACTTCAAAACCGGGGCTTCTTATGGTCTTGGGACAGACGCAACACCGGTGGATGCGGCTGCTGCGAATACCTCCTGTCCGGACATCGACGCCTGGAAGGTGGGCACTCTTGAGACACTCAATCTGTTGGGTCCAAGTGACCACTTGGCTGTCAAGTAAGTCTCATGATCAGCCACCCTCAACTAAAGTCTGCTGAAGCTAATAATGTGCAAAGGGTTACGGGCGCCGGCTCAAAAGTTACCGAAGCCCTCACCCGGGGAGAAGAGCCACCCAGCCAGATGATGGATGCAATGCACGATATCTGTAAAGAATGTCAGCAAAGGCAAATTCGAATTCTCATCGATGCCGAGTCTCAGCATTTCCAGCGTGGGATCGCGAAGATTGCTTACGAGATGTCGCGAATATACAACCGTGATGGCCATGCCGTTGTTTACAATACCTACCAATCATACCTGAAAGGTACCAGGCAACGCATAATTAAAGACTTGCACAAGGCCAGGGATGAAGGATATACATTGGGCTTGAAATTGGTCAGGGGAGCCTACTTGGCGTCAGATCAACGGGATTTGATCCACGCAACGAAGAAGGAGACGGACGACAACTACAACACAATTGCAAGGGGTGTCATCAATCAAAATCTCGAAGGCGTCGAAATTGACCCATCAAGTGGATTCCCTCCAGTCAACTTGTTGCTAGCAACACACAACAAGGAGAGCGCACTCTCCGCCTACCAGTTACACAAAGACAGGGTGGCGTTAGGTTTGCCAACAATTCCACTTCTGTTTGCCCAGCTACACGGCATGTGCGATCACTTGAGTCTTGAGCTGATTCAGATGCAAGATGGTAACAAGACGATATTGCCCCAGGTCCTGAAGTGTTCAACTTGGGGAACGTTGGGAGAGTGTCTAGCATATCTCCTTCGACGGGCAGAAGAGAATCGTCAGGCTGCTGCAAGAAGTCGCGAAGAGTTGGACACACTTAGGGACGAGATTAAGAGAAGAATCGCTTCTTGGGTTCTCATGAGAGACTACACGAGGGAAAAGTAATTTCAACGCCTGCACCGTGTGCGCGCATTTGACGAGTAACGACTGCATCATGTTAGCATCAACTCAAGTTTAATCCATAAAGTCATCCCCTACAACCTTGCATAGTGATGTTTATCGCTGTCGCGTATTCCTGAGACTCTGATAGTAGATGTGGTGTTATTGCAGCCGGGTGGCTATGAATCCCCTCGCTTCCCAGAAGATCGCTGAAACTCAGAACACTGATACAATGTCCTGTCGAAAGCAGCAGTCCTCTCCGAGTCCGTCGCAAGGCTATGGCGGGGGATCGAGGATCCGCGAGCCCCGAATTTTGCAGAGAGACTGTTACAACCGGCAGAGAGAGTTTTACTTGATTAAGTATAGCGGCTATAGCAAGGAATAGTGTGACAGAGGGAATACGGGGGATACGGGGGATACGGGGAATAGAGGGAATAGAGGGAATAGAGGGGATATAGAGGATATAGAGGATAGAGAGGATAGAGAGGATACCTACCTACCTAGGTATCTTAGTAGGAAGATATAGAGCCCTTAAGGAAGGTCCTTAGTACCTGTATCTGATTAGTTCTATAGAACACTAAGCCCATTTTAGTAGGAATCTCTCTACTGTTTCTAACAATCTCTCTGCAAAATCCAGGGCTCAGGATCGGCTGTCCTCTGGTACACAGGCCCTGCATCCTGCGCTGACCTAATGCACGCGCTTTTGGTGAGGTCTGCCCTATACACCCCCATCTCGAAGTTAAAACATGGCATCACGGCAGTCATACTCAAAGTTTGAAACGAGGAGTTCTACCTTGCTCACCATATTTCAATCCAAGGTCGTTCAGGTGAGGAGGAAAATATAATAGGTAATACAGCCTTCCACCACAGGCCCCGTTAAGGCTCGTTTTCGTCACTTTGAGGAATGAATATTCAGGTCACATCTCGCCTATCATTGCGCATGTTAATTTCAGCGTGAACACTATCCTAACTCTGTAGCCACAAATATGCGCGATCAACCTTGGAGCCGCGAAATCTAGTAGAGAGCATGAAGTGTTCAACGAATTCATGAGTCGGAGTTGTCGGCACAAGACCAAACGCTACCACCGGAGCTGCCCTGGTAAACTGAAATTAGGGTAACGATTGACCCATAAGTTCCAGTGCCCATGATATAGAGGCCGACAATTAGAACAAATATACTAAAAGCCACCATCGCATACCACCGCCTGCTGGGTTCCTGCTTCCCGGTCTGGTAGTTGTCGAAAAGCCACATGCAGCCCATGGGTAGGAAACAAAGCATAGGTCCAAGAATAGCGCCAATGAGAGAAATGAGTCCACCAAAGTTGGGAATGGCGCTGGCGATGATGTAGGCCACTAGAGAGACGATGAAAGTGCATCCGAACCAGGTCGACCAGTGCACGAGCGAGTTACTGGCAAGGTGCTTTGAGCCACGTAGAATGGTAACAAATACATATTTGCTTGTAATCTTGGAAGAAAACTGGTCAGCATAGGGCTTCTTGTCACGGAAATAGAATGGAAAGGGGCAGTAGTTACATGAGCAGGCAGGACTGTCGTAGCAAGGAGGCCAGGCAGCGCAATTCCGTAGCTGACTTTCTTCAGCAATGGTCCAGCAGAGCCAAGTGCTGGCGATGCGACATAGGATCCACAGAAGTGATAAACCACGATTCCAACCATCAAGTACATGGACGTGATGAAGGATTGGCAAATTAATAGAGATCGAGTGAAGTATCGCGGGTTGCGCATTTCGGAAGCAATAGGGAAGAAGCCACCAGTACCAGCATAGGCAAACACCAAAGATGAGATCGCGGAGGATATTTCTTGGAAGGAGGCCTTCTTGACGAGTTGCCAGTCAGACGACCATGGATGCGGTGGCTGGGGAGCATCAGCAGGGCGGTCTTGCAGGCCAACGGCGATGGTGAGAGTGAGAACTAAGAATTAAAAAAGTTTCAAGTGTCAGAAAGAGAGCAAACGAGTAGGGAAGAGGACGATTTTCGATTCGAGTGGGCGATCTCTCTTACTGGCAGTTATAAGGCATGCCGACCCAATCCAGACGATCCAACTTATACGACTCAGTGTACGAGAGCTTGAGAAGAGAAATACCACGATGGCGGCAACGCCAACGAAGACGGCTGTACAGGTTCCATGCGATGAAACCGCGTTCAGGCCGATGGAAATGCTAAGTAAGCCAGAAGCGGCTGTGAATGCAAAGACTAAAAAAGGGAGAAGAAACTGTCAACTCTTCGATTCCACACAAACCATTTGAGACCGGATATGAGACTCACATATGCAGAATGTGGCACCCAACACCACCCGACCGATTTTGCCGAACAGGAGGAGGCCAACATCGTCAACACCATATACCTCGGGATGTCGAATTTTGAAGGCCCCAACCATATAATCAGACCACGTTGTGATGCCGGCGATCAGGAGCATTGCAATGACGCCGGGAATGAGGCCGATTTGGTGAAAAACCGAAGGAATAGACAAGACACCGAGACCAATCTGTGTCTTGATCATGAGTATAGTGGTTCCGATCCAGCCAACCTAGAGCAGAAAGAATAGTCCGTTAGCCCACTGATATCGAAGGGGAGTGGCAACACGGCCAAGGTGTTCAAGGGTAGGGAAACTCACATTACGATAGTTGGGACTCTCTTCCGTAATGTCACCAAAGACAGCATCATATATGGTGTGTGTAGTTTGCGGTTCAATGACTCCACTTGCATGCGAGTCCACGGCGTACAAGTCATGCGGCTCCTCTTTCTTCATCTCGTTGGACATGATTCAGACTAGTCAATGGAATCACGCAAGGGTTTTTGGTATGATGGATAAGGAGGTAGGGAGAGGGCAGTGCATTTCAAGAGTTGAAAGGCTCGTGTGGGAAGAGTGAGGAGACCTTGGCTCGTAAATATAACAATCAAGGCGATGGCATGATGTAAATAAAGGTTATTATCTCGGGGGGGGGGCAAGGCTAAAAACGGGATCCCCATTTAGAGTCTGGGGTAACCCCATTTAGAGTCTGGGGTATACCCATTTAGAGTCTGGGGTACTCGAGAAGTGTAACGGCTCGAGAAGTGTATTTAACGGGCTGAGTCCTGTTGTGGCTCGGCTTGCATGCTCGCCTCGGTGTTGGTCCCGGTACACCGGGCCGAATTCCACCAGCAAGCGAAATTGGCCAGGAGAGCCCTAGAGCCCTAGAGCTCCTCAGTTCCCCCCTTCTTCCCTTTGTTGGTTTCTCTTCTTTACTTGGCTTAGATACTCGAAGCAGTCGCTCAGCCAGTTGTCAACATGCTCGGCCGAAGCCGTTACAAGAAGGGGCGCGACCTACAGTACATGGTCCTTTGCAGTCCGAGATACGACCAGGTTGTAAATGGGCCAGTTCGGTGTGGAGGAACAGGCCGAGTTTGTGCCTATTGTCAGGGAACATAGGGATACCGAGCCTGCTGGATGAGGCATGCGACCTCCCTTTGGCCAATCGGGAATTCAGCCGATGGTCGCGCGCGCCCAATTTTCGGCGACTCTCGTTATATTATAGCCGGTGGAGCTGCAATGGTGGAAAATGGCTCGTATGAAGCAAGTATGGAGCATTCACCTTACCAAGTACAGGCGCTGACCAGGGCGCCAACGTTTTTCTATCCTTCTGGCTGCCGTCCCGAGTTGAAGTTATCGACCCACTCTTTATCATGACAGAACAAGACGCCGTTTGTGGGGGATTATCAGACCATTGACTATCTTGATAATCAGAACCGGTGATTGGGGGGGGGGAACCTTTGAGCTCGCCCCCTCACTTCGGGCGTCATCATGAGGTTGACAAAACTGGACCCCTGGCCCAGAAGTACCACACTAGCCAGGGGATACTAACTAACCTAATAAAAGTGCCTATGTTTTAGTTATTAGTTACTGGCAGTTTGTCGCCTGTGCTGTAAGGGTTCGCTGTTGCCCCCGCACGCACGTCCGTCTCCTTGAACATCAGCAACGAATTCTGCATCTCATCGTCACACTTTCACCGCCTACAAGTTGGCCATTCCAAGTTTCATTGCTTGTGCTAGGCGCAACATTCAAATTGGCCACTTTTCCAAGCGAGACCATGCGGGAGTTTGTTCAGGGGAGGGCTGCTCCTGGTCGCGTCACTAAGAAGTCGACTAACGCGTACGTACGTTGTGCCCCTGCAATGGTTGCAACTTTGTCGCTGCTTCCTAGACTGCAGCTCCGTCGGCTGATTTGCAACAGATGCTCACGATGTCGAGTCCAAAAGATCAAGTGCAGCGGTGATAATCCGTGCGCTGCATGTAGTAAACGCAAGGTAGTCTGTAAATTCGACGACAAGGACCAAAAAGTCGTCGTCACCAGAGGGTAACTCACTCCTCCGATTTGTTCCCCCGCTGCCTAGACTGACTTTGACGCTCTTAGATATCTGATGGCGCTACAACAGAGGGCACAAGAAACGACAGGTGACTCTGCCTCTTTTGACAGGGAAAAGCTTACGCCGCCAAATGGGAACGACTCAAATTATCCTGAGGCTGGTAAGCGCCTACTGCAACTTCACAGCTCGGATTCTACCGATAATGCAACCGAGCTGAGGCTGACCCTGGTATCCATGTATTCTCATAGATTCACAAAGCGACACAAGCCCGCTCACAAACCCCCTCTTCTGGGCAATCGACTTTCATGTTTTCGGAATCCGGGAGAGCTTGTCAGTGACCTTTGGCTTACCCGTATAGCTCTGTCTCAGCTACTAACTGTTGTTGACTGCATAGTCTATCTTGGAACCTCTTACAACTGGTCTTTCGTTCGTCAGATTTTGTGCTTGACGTATGAAGCTCTTCACCAAGTACCCATTCCCTCGGCCGCTCTTCAATTTGACGAAGAGACCTACGATCTGCGGCAGGAAATATACGAGACAACAGATGCTCAGCTTGCAGTGCCGTCTATGGATCACGCTCTTCACTTAGTCAACATTGTTCAATTCTGCTGCGGTCAGCTATTCCATCTCTATGACCAGCAAACATTCATGGATGGCCTTCATAGTTTCTACCAGCTGTCCCCTGGGTCGCCAACGTCAAGAGACGACTTGTGGTTTGTACATTTCCTGCTCGTCATTGCCTTTGGCAAAGCCTTGGCCGCCAAGAAGATCAGCGATCAACGAGCGCCAGGGGGGCCGTTTTTCCAAAAGGCAATGTCGTTGCTCCCCAACATCTCAGTTCTCGCTCAATGTCCAGCCTTGGGCGCTGAGATACTGTGTTGTGTCGCCCTGTATCTGCACTGCTTCGATCATCGCATGTCCGCGTACAACTATGTGAGCCTACGCCATCGTTCCTGAAACTGACCATGTTTTGCGTTCTCCATGCCTAACACGTGTCAACTTAGATCGGGCAAGCCCTGCGATTGGCTTTATCACAGGGTATGCATACAGACATGCCCTCCAGTTTGCTCGGCGATGCTATGGTGCAGCGATGTCGGCGCGTCTGGTGGACGGTCTTTGTGCTGGATTGTGAGATGGCCTCATTAATGGGCATGCCGCAATCCTGGAGGAACGAAGACGTATCTTGTCCTCTTCCCGATTTCCCAGGGGATCCACAGCGCACGGCTTCTTTGATCATGCGGATAGATTTGTCGCGGCAAATCGCCAAGATCAACTCTAGTAAGTCTTGATTTTCTGCACCTACACCCCGAGCCCACGCAGCCGCTTTGTCCTGACCCGTCAGTTGCTGACGTCTCTTTGTACAGCTGTGTATAGTGTAGATGGCCGCTTGAATACTACATTCCTCCCACGCACCAAAGAGGCTCTGAACGCACTTGCCGGCCTCTCGGATAAGTTGTACCAAACATTCCCACTTCCTCAAGATGGCAGCCGTGGCATCTCCAGGCTTGCTGCGCATCTGCATCTTCTCTATCACCAGGTTTGTAGACATTTTGCCCTAGGCTAAACATCAATCAATCCGTACGCTGACACGCAATATTCAGTGTATTGTTCTCGCAACCCGCCCAGTGTTGTTCTGTTTGTTCAAGATGTGCCTCGCGTCTCCCAGTCTTAATAACGTTTTCGTCCAAGCTTCTCCTGGCTCAGTGCCTTCGAAATTGGTCCAAGTGTGCATTGAGTCATCGCAAAAAATGCTCATGATACTGAGTAGCCTTCATCATGAAGGCCTGTTAGGTATGACTTTGCCTGTTCTACCCCAATCCCCCCCCTGAAAAGATCAATGTCTTCTTTGGAGAAGTCAACAACACAAAGCCATCCTCCGTGCTGACTTGTTGTATACAAGATACGTTCCTGGTCTTTGATCTTGAATCTCTCACTATATCCACCGCAAATCTCATCTTGGCCCCCTTCGTCGGACCAAAGCTTGTTGTGAACCAAACAGCATGGATCACAAAAGCGTGGGCTATTTTTGACGAGCTGTACTCGACCGGTAACCTCGTTGCTCAACTGAAGAAAACAGAGCTTCAAAGAGTAAGAGATATGCTCGTAACTCTGGCAGATCAAGGGGCGGATGGCAGGGATTGCCTGCCTCCACCCCCTCCCTCCTACGAGGAGGAGGTTGGCCAGTCCAGCGCTGCCAGAGCCATGATACCCGCCGTACCACGGTTACCTCTTGGTCGTTTGCCACCAAGTGCAATACCCATGCCAGACTTGGGGCCACTCGACGAGCTCGAGCTCGAGGCAGACTTCTCTGCGCAACAACTGCGCGATATGGCAGACTCAATCGGGACAGATCATGTGGAGTGGATGGCGCAAGCAATGACGGAACATGATATTTGGTAGGGTACAGGTCAAACCAATAATGAAGAATATTGCGTGTTTAATTCCCTCTCCGCATAGTGCCACACGTCTTCAGCTCCCGCCTTGCGTATCCGCCTTTATGGCTGCATTCACTAGCACTTGCGCACGCCGTCGCGTACGTTTGTCTGTTGCTCTTTTACTCATTTGAGCTCTCCTCTGATTTCAACTACTTCTTTTCCAGTTTGCCAATCAACTCTTACTGCTTTGAGGATGCTTCCTTGACGTCTCTCAGCTCGTCCAGTACGTTCCGGAGCAGTGCCGCTTCGCTTTGGACTCCATTGCCCGCCTTCGATCCCGAATCCGAATCCGTGGATGGCGCCCGCCGGACACGCTTACTCGCCGGTCTCCCCTCGATCATGACGTCCTGATCCTCCAGTCTAGATACCGCTGCCCCTTGCTCGGTCGGCTTCACCACACGACTCCATCGGCGCACCGGAGCGGGGGGTCGGACGCCCCGTCCGGTATCCCGCAGGATTAGATGATGCTTTCCTCGAAGTAGGAAGAAGAATGAAGTCAAGAAAGGAGGAAGTCGTCGCGCCAGCTGTCCTTTCTGAAGGATGTTTGCTTTTTCTGGGGGGGGGGGTTGCTTAGTAGGAAAGCATTTCATGCGGCTCCGCCAATCATTCATTATTTTCATTTTATTGCATCCACTACCATGTAATGATCATTATTCAAGATAAATGGTCAATGAAGTGATTGATAATGATCATTATCAATCATCGGACTTCATTTCAATTATTGTTACTGTCGGCCTTGCGCAAGCAGGTAACTTGACGCTGGCCTCTCATTGGCCAGAGCCGGCTGGGACCTACTTATTCGGGGCCTGTGGACTGTATTGGTCCCAGCCGGCGATGGAGGCAGGCAGGCTTATTCTAACTAGAACATCACGAAGACCTTCATAATTGACCTCTTATTATCCCTTTTTATTGTATTCGAATACCCTTATTCCAACAGTTACTGAATGTTGCGCCACCCTGTCTGTTCACTCCGAATTGGATGCTCAGCCATCTTGTTCTGTACTTGTATTAAGCATGAGCTCCACTCGACCTTGGCTGCCCATAGAATCCGACAGCGATCAGCATCGACCGGATTGATTACGTGTGTGGTGATGTTGTCAAGCTCGTCAATGAACGTCCCCGGATTGGACAGCTAGGGAGGCTGTAAGTGAACTCATTCACAACCCGTGTGCATGCTCAATTGCCGGAACAAACGCCCGACGCAAATTATGCCCGATTCGGTGGGCCGCGAGCTACTTCGTAAGTCCGATCACCGGAACTAGTGCCCGACGCAACGCCAACCAGGTCTCCATTCTATCGGGGCAGTGAAATATTAGTACGGAGTACAGAGCACGATGGACCTATCTTTGTCTTCCTGTGTCTCTTTATTCTTTTCATTTAGTCTCAGTTCAGGACATCGCCCAAGACAGCAAATAGAACACATTTGACCATGCCCGTACCTACCGTCCCGCCCAAAGGCGTGTGGTGTCCCGCCGTCACGCTGTTCGACCCCACGACTGACGAGCTGCTCTGCGATGATCAAGCCAAGTACTACTCGTACTTGGCTAAGTGCGGCCTTGCCGGACTCGTGGTTCTAGGCACCAACGCTGAGACATTCTTGCTCACACGCGAGGAGCGTAAGAAGCTGCTCGAGACAGCCAGGCAGGCCGTCGGCCCAGACTTTCCAATCATGGCGGGTGTGGGGGGCCATTCGACAAAGCAGGTCCTCGAGTTCATTAGCGACGCGCATTCTGCGGGTGCCGACTATGCGCTCGTTCTACCGCCTGGTTATTTTCCGAAGGCATCAACGCTGGCCGTGATTGACGGGTTCTTTGACGAGATTGCCACTAAGAGTGCTCTGCCTGTGGTGCTATACAACTTCCCAGGCGTGTGCAATGGCGTCGATCTCGACTCGGCCACCATCGCACGTTTAGCGAAGAGGCATGGCGGCAAGATCGTAGGTGTCAAGCTCACCTGCGGTTCCGTCGCCAAGATCACCCGTCTTGCTGCTCAGCTGCCCGCCGACGACTTCGCCGTCTTCGGCGGACAATCCGACTTCCTCATTGGCGGGCTTAGTGTCGGCTCGGCGGGCTGCATTGCTGCCTTCGCCAACGTGTTTCCTCTTACCCTCGCGAAGATTTACGATTTATACGTCTCTGGAAAGCATGCTGAGGCTCTTGCCTTGCACCAGAAAGCGGCACTGGCGGAACAGCCATGCAAGGCTGGCATCGCAGCGGTCAAGTACGCGGCTGCACTGCAATCGGCCTCGAGGGCGGGCATCCAGGATGCAGCGACTAAGATGAACCCTAGGAGACCTTACGCCGGACTCCCCCAAGCCGCAAAGGATAGCCTCACAGCCGAGATAGCGGAAGTCGCTACTCTCGAGGCCGCTTTCTTAGGTTAGAATAGAAGAACAATAATTATTAAGTTTTTCTCTTAAATATCACTTTAATACCACTTAGTGAGATCTTCTATATGAAGACTAGCTTTAAATATTCTAGTAATCTTAGTAGAAGGTTAAGAAAATAATATATAAAATTAAACTTTAATAGTATAATACTAATTATTAATACCTCTCTTTATAATTTAATTTTCTTATATAATATATTATTAAAATATTTCATATATAAATAATTTTTTAAAATTAAATTTTATTAATAATTATAATATAGTTTCTTAAGAAAATAATTAAAAAATAATACTAATAATATAATTTAAAAATATTTAATAAAAAGTTAATAATAAATTATACTTATAAAAAGATTTATTATAACTATAAATATACTAAATAATAATAACTTAAGATATTATAAATAAGTTTAACTCCTTTTTTACTGTATTACCCTTTAATTTAATATCACTACTAAGCCTATTATATAATTCATAAGCCCCATGTTTAGCACCGACAACGGCTAGACAAGTTGCGACCGGTTCTCTCACCAATACCTATAGGTGAACAACGGCGCAACAGTTTTCCTCTCGCATAAACCTTCAAGAAATCATCAATATTTGGCCCGCTTTCCTCTTATAATCCTTCGCCACAAGAGGCCATGCCGTGATCAGAGCGACCAGAGAGACCAACATCCCCCTCCATGGCCCCCACGCCACCCTCAGCAGATGCTGCGTCGTCAGCTTCACCAAACGGCGGCGAAGACCGTACGCGGCGCAACGTGGCCTGCGTCAACTGTCGCAACTCCAAGGTATGTCGTTGTCCTGGGTGAAGATGCCGCTAAGATTCTGCTGCCTGCCAAGAAGCGGGTTTTTTTGCGCCTTTACCTCTGCGCAACTTGGATATTTTTAGACTTACAAGTTTTGTCTCGTATTTTTTTCCCTCTCTCCAGGTCCGCTGTCGAACTAGCACTGTCCCTGGCCAACCCTGTCAGAGATGCGCCAAACTCCAGATCTCATGCGTAGTGGATAAGTTTCACAAGCGCATAACAAAACGAAGGTGAGCAATCAATGCCCCGAAACCTGGTTGTTTTAGCTTGATGAAGCTGCTGACGGGGGCGCAGCAAGCTCGAGCTGCTCGAGCAGGAGCTTCAGTCAATCAAACAGGTGGTCCGTCCCAATGGCGCGGACACGAAATGGACGCCGCCCAGTCCGCGGTCAGCGTTTCCCAATGCATTAGAAAACAACAACCGTTCTTTTGCGCAGCCCATCCCGCAAGCGCCGACGCCGCTCTCCGAGCCGTTGGCCGCTGCTGCTGCTGCGCCCCCGTCCGCACGGCTTCCCGAGCAGCGGCCCAAGAACGGCCCCACCGAGGCCCGGATGCTTGGCGAACACATGGTCTCCGGAGACGACATTGACTGGTACTTTAACAAGTAAGCGATAAATTACTCTGACGTTGCGCACTACTTACCAACTCATCCTAGATTCTTGCAATGCTTCCATCCCGCATTACCCATCTTGCGAAAACGAGATCCGGATGAATGCTATGAAGCCAGTCCAACACTCTTCTGGGTTGTCATATATGTTACCTGTCGTCGCTATACAACAGACCGCGTCTTTTTCCGCGCACTGGTAGACTATGTCGAAAAGGACATTTCGATAGCACTGATGGAGCCGGCCATGACGCTGGAAACCGCACACGCGGCATTGTTCCTCTGCACATGGCCGCTCCCAGTCATTCGACTCTTGACAGATACATCAACCACGTACATCAGTATAGTCATGACGGGCATCATGATGATTGGAGCACACACTGGCCGCGGCAGCCACAAACAATTCTGCATCGGCACACGAAAACCTCGCATCTTCTCCGACGAGGAAGCAGCCTCAACCTGGATGGCCTGCTGTGCCCTGGCGCAAAAGTAACACCAGAACCAAGCCACATCATCTTTCTTTGCTAACCAATAATACTTAGAATATCAACAACAAGCGGTCATCCGCCACCTTATATCCAACACGACGACACTCAATGTCGCGCATCTCTAAACTCACCTTTCTGGGCCGATCTAATATGCATGTTCGACGTCTACAAATTTCTGAATCGGTTCCATACTGCCATGTCAGTCCATGCCTCTAGCAATGGACACGCTCCTAGCTCCGAAGTTACGCGTTGGGAGCAAGAATTCGAGGCGCTGAAGCCTGCTATTATTCAGTCCAAGACTGGTATGATCCCCGTCACTCTCCTGTCACCCCCCTCCCCCACCAGCTAAGACCACTTTAGACCTTGCTCACGTTCTGTCCATCTCGGCGCTGCTCGAGATCCAAACCTTTTACTTCTCCGCCAACCCCGAAGTGCCACCGCACGTGCAGCGCATCAACCACCTGCGCGCCTTTAGCACCGCGCGGCGCCTCATCGCCACCGTGCTCGAGCAGGAAACCCGCGACAAGTTTCTCACGCACGCCACCAACCAGGTCTTCCGCAGCCTCGTCGACGCCGCCTGTATCGTCACTGGCGTACTGTACTCGACGTCCGCGCCGCCCGACGTCTCGGCCCGCGACGCCGACCTGCTCGCGCAGCACTCCGCTGCCGTGCTGCACCGCTGCTCCGTCGAGGAGAGCGACCTCCCGCACCGCATCGGCGTCATCGTCGAGACCTTTTGGGCCGTTCGCCACCTCATCCCACGTATAGAGGTCGGGCCCCGCGCCTGGTCCGACCGCCTCGGCGTTGGCGTGTCGTTTTGGTGTCTGGAGCTGTTCAAGCGCGCCCTGCGCGCCGCGCAGAAGAACAGCGAGACGGCGGCCGCGGCCAACAGGGCCGATGAGCTCATCCGTACGTTAAAACCTCACATCTGAAAAAGTCGTCAACAAAGAATGAAGAAGAGGATGCTAACAAGGTACAGATGGTCACAGGCGGACGCGGCAGAACCGTGTGGAACCACCCGCAGCGGACGCAAGCGTGCCGGCTCCTACAGGATTGCAGGCGGTGCCGACATCGGTCGGCCCGCCGACCAACATGCTGCATCCGATGGCCATGGGCGCGGACCCCTTCCAGGAGATTGACTGGTCCATGTTTACAGACGACTTTGGCTGGATCGGCGACGACGGCGTCCTGCTTGGCCTGCCGTAATGCTCCATGGATACGAGAGACGTAGAAAACAAGAATGTCCATTTATTTATCACTTTTTACTTCTTCCTGCATATGGTGTTTCAACGGGACATTTGGTTCCTTTTTACGTTACACCTTCTGGCGTTTCTTACTTGCCATTTTTACAGAGAGCGGCTCATAAAGGTCATTTCACATTCAGAATTGTTACGACCAAGTCATTTGATTTCTAAATTTTTCTTTATTTATTATTATGCCATGGATAAAGAATACATCTATCTATGCATAAGGACAACTGTTCTTAGCCATGAGTTTGAAAAGAAAAAAAGCAGATAAAAGGTCATAATGCATCATGTCAACGCCGTGTAAGAAGCAAATCATTGCACCCGTCATTTTATGACGTGGTATGCAGCCAAATTCTGAATCACATGAGCCAGATATCAAAGCGCATCCTTTGATAGCACTCCCGCGCCTCTTTCCACTCTTCCTGTTTTGTTTGTTTAATCGTAAAAGCCTCCATCATCCATATCCAGCTCATCAACCGCATCCTCTTCGTCCATCATCTCCTCATCCTCGTCCGGGTCGCTGTCCGGATGATTCGACAGCACCACGATGCGCCCGTCCTGCAGCTCCACCCTCGCCGTCTCCTTGTCCCTCACATTATTCCTGAGGATCAGGATCGCCAACTTGTTCAGCACCTCCTGCTCGATAAGGCGTGCGAGCGGGCGCGCACCGTAGGCCGGCGAGTAGCCCGCGTTGCCGAGGTAGTCCTTGGCCTCGTCCGACACGTCGACCATCACGTTGCGCCCGTTATCCTGCAGTCGCTTCTGGATCTCCGAGATGCGCAGGTCGACAATGTTGCGGATCTCGCGGCGCGTCAGCCGGTTGAAGATGACGACCGAGTTGATGCGGTTGAGGAACTCGGGGAGGAAGTAGTTGCGCAGCGCGCCCAAGACGAGCTCCCGCGTGGGCCCGTCCACACGGCCCTCCTTGGTCCCCGGCCGCGTCAGGTACTCGGCGCCCAGGTTGGATGTCATGACGACGATGCAGTTCTTAGCGTCAACCACACGGCCTTGGCCGTCGGTAATGCGCCCGTCGTCCATGAGCTGCAGCATCACCGTGAGGATCTCCTTGGCTGCTTTCTCGACCTCGTCGAAGAGGAGGATAGAGAAGGGCTTGCGCCGCAGCGCCTCAGTCAGCTGCCCGCCCGCATCGTGGCCCACGTAGCCTGGCGGCGCGCCAATCATGCGACTGAGCGAGTGTCTCTCCTGGTACTCGGACATGTCGAAGCGGATCATGGCGCGGCTGTCGTCAAAGAGGAACTCCGCGAGCGCCTTGGTTAACAGCGTCTTGCCGGTGCCCGAAGGGCCGCAGAAGAGGAAGCTAGGCGGCTGGTTCGGGTTGGCGAGCCCGGATCGCTGCAGCCGGATCGCGTTGGCCACGGATTTGACGGCCTCCCGTTGGCCGACGACGACTTTGCTCAGCGCCTTTTCCATGTGGATGAGCTTCTCCTTCTCTGATGTGCGGAGTCGGGTGACTGGGATCCCGGTCCAGCGCGCGACAATCTCGTTGATTTGGTCGGCGTCCACGGTATCGGTGACCATGGAGCCGCCGGCGTCGGCGTTGGACTCATTCAGGGCGGCATCCGCAGCGGCCTTCTTGAGCTCCAGCCGCTTGATGACGTCTTGCTGGTCGGGAATGGCTCCGTACTTGAGATCGGCGGCCTTGGCATGCTCTCCGTTATTCATAGCATCTTCCAGGCGCTTCTCCAGGTCATCGAGCTTGACCTTGGCATTGTGAATGTCCTCGCTTCGCTTGATTTCGTTTTGGTACTTTTCGCGGAGCGGTACGAGCTCCTCTTCGACATTCTTGGCTTCCTTCCTAGCCTGCATGAGACGGTTCTGTGATGCTTCATCGTGCTCCTTCTCGAGAGCGGCGATTTCAATCATTAGTTGGCTCAGCTTGCGTTCGTTGGAATCGATAATCTCAGGTCGGGATTCGCGCGCAACCTGCACAGCAGCAGCAGCCTCGTCGACTAGATCGATGGCCGAATCAGGCAGTCTGCGATTGGTGAGATATCTGGCAGCCAAGTTGGCGGCGGCGACGAGAGCGTTGTCCTTGATCGTGACGCGATGGTGGCGGTCATATTTCTCCTTGAGACCTCGGAGGATAGAGATGGTCTCGGGGATGGTGGGCTCTTTGACGAGAACCTGTTGAAAACGACGCTCAAAGGCGGCGTCCTTTTCAACGTACTTTCGGTACTCGGCAAGCGTGGTAGCACCAATGCAGTGTAACTGGCCACGAGCCAGCATGGGCTTCAAGAGGTTGGCGGCATCCATTCCGCCTTCCCCGGAGGAGCCAGCACCCATGAGAAGATGAATTTCGTCGACGAAGAGAACAATCATTTCCTTGGATGCCTCAATCTCCTTCAGGACACCCTTCATTCTCTCTTCGAATTCACCACGAAACTTGGATCCGGCAACGAGCGCGCCAACGTCGAGCGAGAGCAGTCTGCAGCTCTTCAGATTGTCTGGAACGTCACGAATAACGATACGTTGCGCAAGACCCTCCACGACGGTTGTCTTTCCTACACCTGGCTCACCGATGAGAACGGGGTTGTTCTTGGTGCGGCGAGACAAGATGCGGATGACTCGGCGAATCTCTTCTTCTCGGCCAATGACTGGGTCGACTTTCTTCTCGCGGGCCATGGCCGTCATGTCGATGGTGAACTTTGCCAGGTTTTCATTCTCTTGTTCGGTGTCGGCAGTCTTGCTGTCGACTCGTTTTGTACCGCGGATGGCCTGGACGGCGTCCTGGACCATCTTTGGTTTCGGTATGTTGGCCTCGCGGAGCGTCGCCTGAATACTGGGCTCCTCGGAGAGGGCTGTAATGAGGTGGTCGACACCAATGTAGGTGTCTTTTTGGACTTTTTGGAGCTCCATGGCCTTGCGCAGCACCGCGTGGAACTGCGGCGAGAGAGATACCTGTTCTGGAGGAGGATCCTGGCTCGGCAGACGCACCAGCATCTTCTTCAAAGCCCGATCAAAGAGTTGGGGGTCGCCGTGAGCTCTCTCAATAACTTGGCGGAACAGTGTCGCGATGGCGCCTGGAGGGGCATTTTGCTGATCTTTGGATTGGTCGATGGGGGGTTCGAGCAGCGAGACGGCTAGGTGAACGGGCACGAGTTGTGAGTGCGCGTATTGTTCAGCGAGGTGCATGGCATCCTCCACGGCCTTCTGCGCCCGGTCTGTGAAATCCATTCGTGCCGTCATGGTGAATGGCTGTGGTAGTAGCTTCGGTAGACGTTGGGTAGGTACTGTCTCGAGACAGATGAAGAAGCTTAAGTCAGTAGGCTTCTGTCTGTAATGGGTGTGGGCATGCAGCGAGCATGAGAAGTCCAAGTGTTTGTGAATGAAGAATAAAAAGAGGAAGAAGTCTGGATGTTGGGATAGGATTTAACGTTGACAGCCTCAGATCGTGGCCTGACCTGGTAACCCCTCCAATAGCCTGGAAGCTACCTGGAAGCGTACAGAAGCTTGTAGCATCTGTGTGATGTCACTGGAAGTTTCCGGGCGGTTTAGTGGGACCGGTGGGCGCGCCTAACGGTGTTTGTTGGCGGGAGAGTCCGCGATTGAATACCTTCAAGCTTCCACGTGCTGGAGGCATTATAATTTGATGGTTTTTTTATTGATTCCAGGACAAGGCAATCGCCTCCCATCAGTGAGGCCAATTTTATTATTTAACCTCACCATGCGGCTTTCATTTATCGGATACTTGGGCCATCACACACAAGACGTTGCTATCTTGTTATCTTCACCTGATTGCTCCACAAAAAAGAACTAGCCATGTACAAGGTCACATGACAACAATTAATGCTTTGGGACTTTTCAACCATCTCGACATTGACTGGCAGCAGACGAATTGAGTGAGCGAGGCCAGCGACCCCGACCATGAACACAACACACAGGGCCCGCATGGCCCAATTGCCAGACATTGCGCGGCTATGTCTGCGCCAAGTGCACGCGGCCAAGCTACCACTCAATCCCATGGCCTTTCAGGGGCCCGACGGCCACGGCGAAAACATCTGGGTATTCGCCCACCGCAGGACCGACCAAATAATCTACAGCTTCAATTCCACATTAGATGTATGCGGAATCTCCCTTGGGAGCCATCCTACTCCATAATTTTGCGCCACCGAAGCGTATCGCTGTCACAACCGCATGCTAACGCAAAACTGCTTCCTGACAGGGATTCCACGACATGAAGCAGCTGCCTTTCAACGGCAAAAAGACCAAACCAGCCAAGCTCCGCAAGGACTACTGGGCGCCCATGGCCCGTATCGCCTTCCCCCGCGGCTCCGGCTCCGTCGGCGTCGCCGCCTTCCAGAAGCTGCGCGAGCTCAAGCACCTGCACGAAACCTCCTGGGACCTCAGCCTCTTGTATAAAAAGCCGATCGAGTACACCGATGCCCAGAAAAAGGCAGCTGCCCGTCGGGCAGCCGAGGGGGAGGCCGCGCCGCTGATTACGCGCACCAAGGCGGAGCGCGGCAGGGCGCTCAACGCGCAAAAGGCAAACTCAATCGCCGACATTGCTGCCGTGCTTGGCGGCGCCGGGCCCGGCAACAAGATTGTTTCGAGGGACGGCAATGGTTCGAGCAAACGTGTCGAGGTCAAGGTTAGCTGGGCCAACATTATGGATGCAGGATACGCGCGGAAGTGGGCGCGGAATGTCACTCACTCCGAGATGGTAGAATCTGTCCCAGAGACAGCACTCCCTGCAGAGACAGAGACTGCGGCGTGAAGCAGGCGGGTGTTTATTATGGCAGGAGAGAGAGCGACAGAAAGGCTGGCCTGGTGAATGTACGAATAGACTCGGCGGATTCATTACGACTGATGTTACGGTGTATCATACGACAACTTGGAGCGGGGATGCAAGACACGGAGGCTCCGAGTGCAGGGAAGCATCTACGCAGTGACATGAGTTGGCATGTACCAACGAAGAAAGGTGATGCGGCTGGGCGTACCAGCGCGCAAGAAGCAACATGTATTCTAACAGAAAGCACGAATCATTTCGGGCGGAGCAACAAGCCCAAACACACCCTCCTGTAAAACATACAGAGCATCCCGTGCAAGCCCGCCCTCTCAATTGGGCAAAAATAAAACTAAAATAATAATGGAAAACAGGAATATCACCCGAACTGTATGTAGCTGGGGTCTTGCAAACGGGGCAAAGGTCATTCGTTGAAGTCATTATGAGCAAAGAAGGACATGGCTGAGAGTATCAAGCCGTGGCTGTTTCATTCTTGCGGACGAATTGCTTCAGGTATTCATAGAAAGGAATATTGTCGTTGACAGTTTTGCGGATCGTCTCTTGCGCCTCTGGGCCAAAATTCTTGAGCCACTCAGCGTTTTCAGACTCCTCCGTAGAAGTTTTCTGTGGATGGTTAGCAACAAACGCTTTGAAAGAGCATTCCTTCAACGGAAGGGGGCTAACTTACCTGCTTATGAGTTCTGCCGTGGAGGCGGCTGGTATTGAGGCAGTCGTCGTGGAAGCCGTCAAACTTGGCAAACTTTTCGCGGGCGTACTTGGTGTCCTCTTCGGACCACTCGAGCATGCCGGGGTGGAAGTCGATAGAAGTTTGTTCACAGAAACCGCGAATCGTCGGTTCCGGATCGTCAAGCAGGTCATCGGCGTCGATAACAGTCAGCTGATCCTTGTCGACGATCTTGTTATCGACCAAAAAGTCAAAAAGACGGCAGAGCTCCTTGTAGCCAGCCTCGTTGGGGAGAAAGTAAGGAAAGCCATTGCGGTCGCTCAGAGGCGGAATGGTGCAGCGGTAATACGAGGGGATGGAGCGGCGTGGGTGGCGGATTAGGAAGGTGAAGTGGAACTTGGACAGGACGTCGAGGGGCAGCACAGTTGGGTTACCGGGCTCCTCGCGGGAGCTGACTGAGGGCACGATGCTGGTAGGCTTGTCGTCAGGCTGCATGAGGTAGTAGGCCATGTCCTTGATGAAGAGGCGTTTTCCCTGGAACGAGAGAGAGGTTAGTGATCGTTCAATGGTCGAGTGAATGGAAGGAGAAGTCGAACCTGAGTAGTTTGAATATTCTCAAAGCGATCCAGCACGGTCTGGTATGTGTCGTCGGTGGCCAATCCCAGACAGCTGCGATCGGCGGCCTTGTGCTTGAACCGCTCACTCATGAGCTCCGGGCCTAGGTAAAAGGCATCGGCAAAGGGTTCGTGAGAGCACTCGAGGGTACCACGGCGTGTCATGAAGACCTGTTGGCAGAAAAGGTTAGTAACAAGGTCAGGCCAAATGCTGTAAGTTGCGTAATTCACAGAATTACGCAATTCCATCGTGCAACTATTGGTAAGATTAGCATACCCGTTCAAAAGCCGTCGAGACTGATCGCGGGTGAGTAGCGACAAAGATAGGTCGGGGCCCCATTATTGCTTGCTGAAGCTGTTGGTGCTTTTGAATGTATGTTGAGGTAACAAAGGCTTTCGGATTCTTAAGAAGAATTCAAGTCGAAATAGAAGAGGGAGAAAGAGAGAGAAAAGATCAATAACCGGACTGTCGACAGACAGAAAAGCAAGAGCTTTTATAAAACGATCGGGACGTCGGCAGAGTGATGGTACAGTATGGGAGGATCCAAGTACCTGATGGCAAGGTTGCAATGGAGGGGCCTTGGCTTCAAGTGGTCGGTGCCGCTTTAGGGGCATGGCTGCCGATGTGCCTGAGTAAGTAAAGGGAAGGTACTTGTAGCAGAACGTAGGAACGATTTGAGGTACCTTGCGGGTCATCGGTGATGGCAGTTGCGGTGTTTGCAAACTCTATTCTTTCCCAACCGTCTCATCGGAGATTTTGTGGGAAGGAAACGCCGGCGTTTTCTTGACTCGTCGGCACGACGAACCGTTGCGAAGCGATGGCCCGGATTGATGACCAGAGTGATGACCAGAGTGATGAAAGCCTAGAACAACTAGCCAGACTGGCTCACGTCAAGCTCAAAAAAGTCTACATACTCATCTACAACCTGCAAATAGATTGTCGATATTATGCAAAAGCAGCGACAGACTCCCCGCCGCAAGCGCAGGCTCTGAGCCTCAGGTCCCCGCTCAGGTCTCCCCAATGTGGCGCCCAATCCCACGACTTCATGGAGAACCGGGTGCATATGATTGGGGTGTAGGATGGGCTGGCGACAGGCCGAGAAAATCTCGAAGAAAACAAGAATGTCCCGAAGTGCAGAAGGGTGCTAAAATAAGTGTCTCGGTGACATATCGCATTGCTGTTAGCGGCCTAGCCATGGCTTGCTGAGTGGGAGGGTTGAGGCAGCTCTGGATAGGCTGGTCGCGGGACCGCGGCCAGCACCAAGTAACTTTGTTGGCTGCCGTCGCAAGATGCATTCGCAAGGACAAACTAAATGAGCAATAAGAAACATGGAAATCATCTAAATACAAAAATCCCTCCATACTCGCTGTGCTGTACTGTGCCGTGCTGCGTTGGCGCCTGCAAGCCACAGCACGCTATCCTGTGTAGTGTACAAGTTTGGATTGTGTGAGGCTGTCATCTGGCCTTGCGGGGGAGCGCATCGCACGCATATCTTGTGCAGAAATAACACAGAAGTACCTCTGTCACCTGGTAGAAGACTCCAACACGGGTGTACCTCCTCGGTTAGTACTTACCTTAGTAGGTAAGTAGGCATGCAACGCCAGCACCGCCGAAGCATCAGATGGAATGCCTGTGGCACAACCTAACTTATAGCCCCAAGGATACAGCACGCGACCAGCTTGCATAAATCGCTCAAGTCGAGATTCTTTGCGGAAAGCCCCCGAAAGCAACATTAAGAGAACAGGATACGAAACAGAGAAAAAAAGAAAAAAACTTTCTTTTCTATAGCCCATATAGATTGCAAGATGATTGGGAGGGCCGTCGGTGCAGGCAAGAGGAGAAGGTGTGGCGGGGCCGCCTGAGCCCACCACCGACGGGCCGACAAGATCGAACAGTTCTGGCCTCCGCCGGGATCCAGCTTTTGCGTAGTGATGAGGAGACCATGTCGTCAGCGCATTTTTGAAAAGGGGAGAAATATGCACCAAATTTTGCCGACTTTTCCTCTTTCTTTTCCTGTCACTGTCGGCAGTGCTTTCGTTGGATAAGATAGGTATGCAGATGGAGCTGCAGCTATCCCAAGATTGCTTGTGGAAGATGCGCCTCCCTACGTCATCGCCCACACCTCGTTCGTCAAGATGAGAGACATTTTGATTGAGGGTATGCAGGGTACTTGCTGCATGAGCATGTTCGCGGAGGTTTCCGACTTCATCCCGGAATCATGTACTGGCAGTTACTCGATGCCATGTACTTAATCTGTACTAAGCGGGCTCCATGTCTAGGTTACGCCCTGTGGGCGGGTGCTGCAACCAAGACTCTCCATCGCGATGCCGACTACAATGGCGTTCTGCGAATAATAGAGATAAACATATGGTTTGCATCATTCTTCATTTCTCCGTCACAGATTTCCCGCAATCGAAGCTTGCTACCCGTCCGTCGATGGAGCAGTGGCACATGTACGATCTGGCTACTACAAGTACCAATATCAGCTCATATGCACATCCTCATATTGATAAATGCTAGGCTGCATTATCTTATCTTTCTACTGCATTCCGTCTCATATCTCAATCATTGTCCATTCTTCGTCTCTAATTTTCTTCAACCATTTTAGCGGTGCTTCAAAGTCGCGGGGTTGGAACACTGGAGGTTTTATAGCTTCGGTCCCTTCAGATGCAGTTTACCCTACATGTGCGTTCCTGCCATATGACAAATAGGGCACCCGAGGTTTCTGTAGCATTCATGTCATCTGTCGCGCAATACCTGGGCACCTCGGCATCTCGTTGTAGGCTGTGGTGGTGAAACAGCACTGGCCGGGCAGGTAGCAACAGCTGCCCATGCCCGTACGCAACAGGCCGGATTGCGCCTGGCAGAGCGTCCACTGACAACGCTCTAGGAATCGCCATGGAACCGTTCAAAAAAACATTCCAGCACAGTCATCATCACCGTCGTACGAGCCCCTGCGACGCCGTTTTAACCATCGTTGCCCCACCGCGCCTTCCGCCCGCCGAATCTGGTCTCCCTGGTCCTTCTCGGGCTGAAGCGATCCGGAGAGACCATGGTGTAAGCCAATGTCCCTCGCGAGCACATGCGTACCAGGGGGGCGGAAAGAAAAGAAGGTTGCTACAGACGAGTGGCACGATGCGGCTTGGCAGGTTCTGTGTTTCCTGGCCTGAAACGGAACAGTGCGAGATCTCCACGTGGGACAAGGAAGGCAAAAGTCGCGCGTCTAAGTGGGCAAAGGGATGGCATATATCGGAGTAGATGGAATTTTGGAATACTTGATGATGTAATGGCTCCGAAAAATTGCAAGGGGAATGCATGCACTTGTCGCAATATTGTCAGCTAATACCATCCAGATTCGAAATAAATGAATGATTAAAAATAGAATAAATGAGAAAAGAGCACTATATAGAGAGAACTATAGAGGCAACAACAAAGAGTGAACTACCAATAAAAAATCAAGAGAGGAGTAGAAATGGACTAAAGACAAAACAAGTCAGCGTCCTTTACTATTAATCGACATAAGTGAGGCGCGGTAGGAAATTTTTGCTTTCTCGCACAGATGCTGGCAAAGCCTCAAACACAGACAGCGACAGATTCCGGCAAGCCACGTTCTTTGTCGTGGGCAGGGACGACGAATACGTAATCATGATGGCACAGCAGGGGGGAACTTGCAAGACTACGGAGTCCGGCCTGTTGGGAACAATGGCATACAAACATGGTAAACCGATAAGCGGTGGGCGATGGGAAAAAGTTGCCGAAGAGGATTCGTTGCAAGGATTGAAAGTTGTCAGTACGAGAAAGAGAGGGGAGGAGCTGAGTGCGTAGGCCCTGGTCAGGCGAAACATGGTCGGTTTCATCTCTTGTGGCGCCGGGCCTATCACCGGCTGGCGTTGTGAGACGACATGACAAAAGGGGGGGGGGGGGTTCACGGTGGTACATAGGGCACACATGAAGGAATATGGAGACGGAGGAGGCGGCGGAGGCAGATAGAGACGAATACAATCCCATCAAAACGAGAAGGTGGGATGGCTGTTTTGGTCATGGCAGAGGTCTTGTGATGTGTAGACATAATATATAATGCTGGCCGACTCAATGTGAGGCAGCGGGGCTTACACGCACATTGATAACGTGTATGGGAATAATGATGATGGACTAGTCCGAGTCAAAGTTGGACCCCCGCTCGCTTTGCCAGGAAACGGCGTCAACGTTGAGCACGCACGGTCGTTTGTGAGAGTTTATCAAGTCTAACTAGTGCTCTGTATGGTCTGTACTAAAGTAATGGCCGGAGAGCCTGCCCGCTGGGGTCATGAAACGGACCCAGATGTGAGCAAACACTTCCACTTCCACAAGAGTTTGCACCCGTTGTTCGTTTCACGTCGGCAGAAAGAGTCTTGTTTTCCGTCTTTCCTGCCGGCATGTTGACGGACAAAAAACGAAAAATAGAATGTTGAGACGGTCGGGTGCCCGCATTGTCTGCTGATGGCGAACATTCATGCATGCGGCTGGCGGGATGGAGGGGGGGGATCCAAGCAGCCAGAAACCCCGTGTTGCGGGCCGCAGAGGAACAGAGTGTTTCAACATGCACAGCCTGCAGGGTGTAAAGCTGGACGGATAGATGGAGGGGAGATGGCCTCGGTAGGAGGGGATAGGACTTGACATGTCAAAGAAAAAAAGGTTAAAAAAGAGAACCGAAAAAAACTTGGCTCTGAGCAAATTTTGAGTAGACAGCCATCAGCATCTCATGATGCTTGAGATAAGCCGAGGGTATCTGGGTTAGTAGTAGTTAGTAGTTATGTGCCGCTGCCGTCGTGTGTTTCATGTTGGCCATTGTCCTTGTTCTCTGCGCCGCAATGGCCCTGTCAGCAAGCAAAATGCTGGCTACTCGCATTGACCTTGGCAGGATAATTCTATATACCTGCCGCTTTGGACAAAGAAGAAGAAAAAGCCGTTTAAAATAATACCACTGGGTCCCCCCCCCGCATCCCGTTCCTATCCCCATCCCCTGCCGCTTTTCTTGTCGTCCTTGCAATTAAAAATTCTCAACTGACCCTTGCTTGGACGAGGCTGGCAGACCTGCGACCAAGACGAAAAAAGCGAACCGAGCAAGTCAGCGGGGTCAGAGATTACAGGGGACCTTGGGGGCCAATCGCTCTGTTGAATCCCGCGAATATTCGTACACACAAAGATTCGTATTTTGGTTACTTGGGGTACTAACCTGCCTATTATTTTTAGAGGCCATCGAGCCCCTCCCCCATCCCATTTGAACCCTTGTCTCAGCACGCTGCGGGCGCCTACTGCTACAACTGAGTGCAACAGCAACTGCAGCACAGTCTGCAGGTTTGCCAGCCATTTACGACCTTTTTGGGGCCACTGTTGATTTTTTATTCATTCAGCTTCTCCCATTGTCCCCCTTTCCTTTTCTTCTCCTTCCCATCTTCCCTCCCAAGCGGGTCGGCGCTGAAGACTTCTGTGCGCAAAACGCCAACGCCACTGACTTGCTGCCAACCAGCAACGGCTAAGCCCACCCATCTTTAGCAGCTCTAGCACCCTAGCACCCCTGCTATCAACGCTCGGAACACGTCTCACGCCGCACGCCTCTTCAACTCCCCCCTCCCCTGGTTCATCACCAGCGCAAACACCTTCTTCCACTCATACCTATCTTCCAACTCCAACACCGTTTTTCTTTTGCCCGGCGGAGGATCCTTAATAGAATTGTCGTTTCGTTCTCCTGGTTCTTGAGTTTCGCGCTTTTTCTTTTCCTTTTCTCTTTGTTTTCCGTTGATTCCATACTTCTCTCCGAGTTCGCCGGCCGCCTGTCCAACCGTCTATCTATTCGAAAGTCGAACCGCCTTGTGTACTGCTTGCGAACCTGACTACTTCGCTTAATCCGAAGCAACGCAGCACTCCCTTCGAAAGAATCGTCTCTCCTCATAATCGACCGGCTTGTCCCACCGAACATCTTTTATACAGCCCTAGCACACACCATACTCGAGCCGCCACAATGCTGGCCACCAAACCGGCATTCCCTGGCTCGTCCATCAGCACAGCTGGTCTGGCTGCCAATACGATACAGTCCGGCTTGCCCACCGCCCGCCGCATCCCCAACATTGCCAATCAACCTCAGGCCTTTGCTAGCCCGACCGAGTCCGAATTCTCCGATGCTGACGGGCCCGACTCGGTCAAGAACTGGGACGAGGACCACGTCTGCGACTACCTCGTCAGCGTCAAGTGCGGCGAGTACGAGAAGCTCTTTCGCAAAAACAACATCAATGGCCAGAACCTCTTGGAGATGGACAAGGACGTCCTTAAGGAGATGGGCATCGACAAGGTTGGCGACCGCGTCCGCCTCTTTCTCTGCATCAAGAAGCTGCGAACAAGGGCCTACGCCAACCAAAAGAAGAGAAATAGGGTGTGTTTGCTTTTTGAACCTCCTCCTCCTTATCTCTTTCAAACTAACCGTAGTACAGGATTCATTTGCCGCCCTTGAACCTATATCCATATCTGCTCCCGGAGTCTCACCTCGACCCCTCAACCTCCGCAGTAGCGGTAGCAACAGCACAAACCCCGCTCCCGTGAACCGACGATACTCGAGACAAGTCGATGTACCACCCCCTCTCGAAATCGATCGCTCCAATAGGCCCTCCTCGCCACCCATCTCGGGCGAAATGCGCTCTGCCAGACAGCAAAGATTTCCCGCAGGCTACGTGAGCAATGCGGCACCGAACACCTCTGCTAGAATACCTGCTTCCGCCGAAGGCGAGGCGCCGACACGGCTGCAAACAGCTCACACGAGAAACAACTCTAGCATGGATGGCTCTCTAATGGCTGCCCTGCCACAAGGCCAAGACGTTATCCGTGTCATATCCACTGGTGGTGTTACCAAAGTCGTCAAGATCGCCGACTGTAATACTTGTGAGGACGTGATGCGTGTTACACTCCGAAAGTTCTCGCTTCGAGAGGACCACGAGAGAAATTACTGCTTCTGGGTTCTTACCGGTCTCGACCCGGACCCCCGCGAATGCCGGCGTCTCGGCGACACCGAGCTCTGGCGTATCATCAAGGACCAGCGCCGTCCCGAGCGCAACCGCTTAATCCTGCGCCGCGTCCCTGCTGGCGAACCTGGAGAGGCTGAGCTGCAGCGGGCTGCGGCTATTGCCCTTGAAGAAGAGCAGCAGAAGCATACACGCGCTCTAGAGTCTGTTGACAAGCGCAGCCAAGTCAAGGTGCAAAAGCTTCTTGGTGAGAACTGGAACGAAGAGTTGCAACAGCCACTGTCCCCGCTGCTGTTCCGCGACCGTGACGAATACTACAAGGCCGCTATGCGGGAGCTGGAGAGGTCCTCGCCGACCTCAGAAGCGCGGCCGCAGAGCAAGAGCAGCACTGGCCTGCGACAGTTCGGTGGTCTGCGACCTCCTAGTGAACTGATTGCCTCTGATCTCACATCATACTTCCCCGATCATCCTCGCGAAGAGATTGACCGCACTGCGCGACTTTCCATGCGCCGATCTACACGACTAAGTAGAATCAACAGCCGTCTTAGTGTCGCGAGCAGTCTTAGCTTTGCTTCCAGCGTCCAAGATGCGCCGCCCATGCCAACGATTGCTGATTCTTGGCTGAATGGTGGAAACTCACATATTGCCAAAGTCCGCAGCAGAGATGCTCGCAGCCTATACCACCGCGACTCCATCTCATCTTCCATGCTTGACACCCTCCAAGAAGAGACGCCGTCGGAGCCTGACCGCAAGTCGTACGTCTCCTTTACCGAGAGCAACTCGGATACCGCTGCCGGCAGCCTGACGATGGCAGGAGCCATGAGCTACTATGATGGCGAAGGCTCCACGGGCTCAGCGCCGCTGCACGATATCAAGCAGGCTCTCACTAATGACGGCGAGGACGAGGATGAGGAGCTGCAGAGTTTCTTGGACGGAGATTCCTGGGACGACAACAAGTGGATGAAGGGCGCGCTAATTGGCCAAGGCTCATTTGGTTCCGTGTATCTTGCACTGCACGCCGTCACCGGCGAGCTTCTCGCTGTCAAGCAAGTAGAGACTCCTTCAGGGACGCTGAGCGCGAGCGACTCGCGCAAGAAGAGCATGATCGATGCGTTGAAGCGAGAAATTGGGCTGCTGCGTGAACTCAGACACCCAAACATTGTGCAGTATTTGGGCTGCAGCTCGTCCGACAGCAACCTTAATATTTTCCTCGAGTACGTGGCTGGCGGCTCTGTGCAGACCATGCTTAACTCTTATGGTGCCCTTGGTGAGCCTCTGGTGCGCAGCTTTGTGCGACAGATCCTGACTGGTCTGTCGTATCTTCATGCGCGCGACATTATTCACCGGGACATCAAGGGAGCCAACATCTTGGTGGACAACAAGGGTACCATCAAGATCTCCGACTTTGGCATCTCCAAGAAGCTCGAGGCCTCAAACCTGTTGGGCGGCGCTAAGAACGCCAAGCACAGGCCTTCACTGCAGGGCTCGGTCTTTTGGATGGCGCCAGAGGTGGTGAAGCAGACATCGTACACTCGCAAGGCAGACATTTGGTCGCTGGGGTGCCTGGTTGTGGAGATGATGACGGGCACTCACCCGTTCCCGGATTGCAGCCAGCTGCAGGCCATTTTCAAAATTGGTGGCGGTAAGGCGTCGCCGACGATCCCGGAGAATGCCAGCGCGGAGGCGAAGAGTTTTCTGAAGCAGACATTTGAGCTGGACCACGACCTGCGGCCGAGCGCGGACGAGTTGATGTTGAGCCCGTTTCTCAGCCCCATTACGTGATCTGTCTACAATGGCGTTGCACGACAGGCACTGGGCTGGACTCGGCCGCCGCAAGTCTGGCTAGCCAACAGGGATGCGTGGGGGATTTCTTGCACATGATTAGATGAGGTGGATGTGCCACTGTCAAGGTGGCGGAAAAGGAACATAGGAATGACATTGAATTGTAATTTAGAGTTAGTCGGGGCAATACGAAAGACATGATAGATGACTGTAAGCCGCCGTTCTTGATGCTAGTGAAGGTTCCGTAAGCACAGCCACTGATGAGGCCGATTTGGGAGGCCAACTTGGGTTGGCAGATGACGAGGTGGGATATTCTGAAGTCCAGCTTGCTGGGGTTATCCATTTCAAATTTGCCAAGGGCGATAACCCAAGTCGTCTGATGATGCGAGGGGGACTTTCATATGCCTGTGCGTTGGCAGATATCGGACTTATTGCCTCTTGGCAGGCAAACAAAATAGCTTGAATTTCTTTTTATTTTTAAATTTAGAAACTATAGATGGACTATCTTCGTTGTAAAATAACTTTTATGAAATTTCCTACCTGGCTTCTTTGTTGCTTGGAAGTTGGAGTTGCATCCGCATCTGCCTAAATCGCCGGGCCACCGAAACAGGCCGCCTAGACGTCATGGGCCAAGCAAGGCAGCATCGAAATGACCAGTCAAGTGGAAAAAAAGGTCTCACCTCAGTGTCCCCAATACAAGTATGAGGGGGAAATAATGGAAGATCAAGTGTAAAGATGCGGCGCAGCGTGGATTGAGGGGGGGCTTTTTTTGTGTTCGTTTGTTGCCCAACCATGCATATGCATACATTTGTGGGCGGCAAGTAACAAAGTAGGTAACAAAGTTGTACACCACCCACGCAGCTTGCCCGACATTTCCTCCTTAACCATAAGACCGATCACCCCTTTTCTCCTCTCCAAACTTGTTTCTTTCTCGAAAGAAACACACATCAAGCAGAGGCTACGATCCAACCAGAAAACAGAAAAAAACAAGATGGACGCGCAAGACAGCCAACAGTCCCAGGACAGCACCGCGACCGTCGTCGAAGAGGAGCGCCACGAAGTCCTCTACTTTGCCTACGGCAGCAACCTCTCTACCGCACAGATGCGCTCCCGCTGCCCCCTCTCCACCGCTGTCGGCCTCGCCGTCCTGCCCGAGTGGCGCTGGATCATCAACCAACGCGGCTTCGCCAACGTCGTGTCGCCCGCGCACCCGTCCTTCCCCGCCGCGCCCCCGACGGACGGCGAGGGCGTGCACGGGCTGCTGTACCTGCTGCCGCCGCGCGACGAGGCGAGCTTGGACGTGTTTGAGGGTGTGCCGGGCGCGTACGAAAAGATGCGGTGCCAGGTCCGATGGGTGCGTGATGGTGAGGGCGAGCCGCTGCCGGGGGGGGGCCAGATGGTGGAGGCGCTGGTGTATGTGGATGAGAGGCGCGCTGGGGCGGGGACGCCGAGGCAGGAGTATATAGGCAGGATGGAGAGGGGAATTGAAGATGCGGTGAGGAATTGGGGCTTGGATGACGAGTATGCGAACCGGGTGATGAGGAAGTGGTGGAAGACGTCGTAGGAGAGGGGGGCTGAGATGGCAAGAGAGAGGGGAATACTTGAGAGGGAAGGGAGGATGATGATTAAAGGGGCAAAAAAGAGAGCTTGATATGAGAATGGGCTTCGGGGGCTTTTATACGCATCGCGAGGAATCGTTTCGTCAACCTGGGCTGAACGGCTAGGCACCGCAGGCAGCAGACTAGGGTGTGGCAGCAGCTCAGAGGATTCAATGCAACTTGCTATTTATTCTATTCATCTCAGTTTCATAATTGGCCATCTTTCTTATACTATATGAAGGAAAAAAACGTCTTTCATTATTGTTGTCTTGGATTGCCCAAAGCTGCCTTGCCTTCGTTGTGACCCGCATCGCCGAATCTCGGACATCTGAGAGCCGGTCCGGCCGAGAACCACTACCCGATTATCCGCCAAACACCAACACCTCAACCATCCGCACCACGACGTTCTGTTAGACCATGCGCCCACAAGCAGCACCATTCACGCTGCTGCGACGCGCACGATCACGTGCCGCCGCGCAGCTCCGCGCCGCACACACGCCCGCCAGCGCCGGCCTGCACAGCTTCCCCGCGTGGTTCGTCCGCGGCGGCACCTCCAACGGCCTCATCATACGCTCCGCCGACCTCCCCGCGTCCTCAGCCTGGCCCTCTATCCTTGCGCCGGCCATGGGCTCCCCCGACCCCGTGCACGCGCGTCAGCTCGACGGCATGGGCTCCGGTGTCTCCTCCACCTCCAAGCTCGTCGTCCTGTCCCCCAGCACCACCACCACCACCGCGCACGTCGCGTACACGTTTGTGCAAGTCGGCATCCGGGATGGCGTGATTGATACGGCAGGAAACTGCGGCAACATGTCGAGCGTCGTAGGCCCGGCTGCGTGGGACATGGGCTACGTAGCGGCGGAGGATAAGCCCGGCCTGGTCAGCACGATGGCGGACGGCACGCGCTGGGCGACGATGAGGCTGTTCAACACGAATACGCAAAAAGTTGTCGAGGCGACGTTCCGGGTGGATGACGGGCCTGAGATGGCGTATTGTCCGGCAGGGGAGTATGTAATGGACGGTGTGCCGGGGGCGCAGTCCCCAGTGACGATGAGTTTCTTGGACCCGGCGGGCGCCAAGGCGGGCCGAGGTGCGCTGCCGACGGGTCGGCCGGTCGACGAGCTGCGCCTCCCAGATGGGACTATAGTGCCCGCGTCACTCGTAGACGTCGGCAACCCGGGGGTGTTTGTACAAGGCCGCGCCCTGGGGCTGGAGACACCGCCGGCACCAGCAGACATTGAAGCGGACGCGGAACTGAAGGTGCGGCTCGACTCGCTTCGGCGCCAGGGCGCGTCGATGATGGGTCTGGACCCAGACACGGAGAGTGTGCCCAAGGTGGTGATGCTTTTTCCGCCAGAGGCCGGGTCGGACGTTGACATTTGCTGCCGCGCGATGAGCATGGGACAGGCGCACAAGGCGGTGCCGCTGACGCTGGCGCTGTGCCTCGGCGCGGCGGCCCGGATGGAGGGCACGCTGGCGTGGGAGGTGCTGCGAAAAGCTGGGAGGCAAGCGACGGAGGGCGCGGCGGTGAGGATTGCGCATCCGAGTGGGCTGGTGGACGTGGACACGACGGTGGTAGAAGGGCAGATTAAGGCGGCGAAGCTGCTGCGTACGGCGAGGGTGCTGATGAAGGGCGAGGTGTATTACTAGGTTGGGGGTCTGCACGGTGGGAGAGATGGGTGTATTATAGTAGAGTAACTGTGAGATAGACGACCGAGGCAGACTACATTTGTTGTCTTCATCTTGTATAGTGTGATATGAGCACACACTTCTAACCCAGTCGATCAATATATTTACTCTTGAAGCTACTTGAATCGCGAACGCACGCCAACGTCAACACGCCCCAACACCTCGCCAAATCCGAGAACCCGCTCTATACCATTTCATCACTCGTCATGTATATACAAGTAGCTCTACATGCCTTCGACAGGGCAGTCGTTGATGTTGTCCTGCCAGACAGCCTTGGCGTAAGGCAGGAGGAAGTCTACTCATGTCAGTAATTCTTGACCATCCACGACATATTACACCACTTACCCTGCGACGTAAAGTTGCAGTCAACGTAGCAGTCGACCATGCTGGCGTTGTAGCCGCTGCCGAGGTACTGCAGGATGTACTTTTCGATGCTACACCCAGACTATTAGCACACCTGTTCACGAACCGTCCCGGAATCCAACTTACAAGTCGTAAAAGACGACATCGACAACCTCGGGTGAGCCCTCAGCCGGGAAGCCGCCGCGTCCCTCGTAGTACCCCGGGTTGCGCATAAACGGCACCGCCGTGTGGTTGGTGTCGTCGCCGTCCGTTCCCCAGTCGTCCGAGGTCACGTAGCCCGGCGTGATGACCTCTTGTCTACGCACCGGCATTCCCCTCCGCGCTGTCTCCCGGCGGCTGAGGTTTCCCATGGTCGGGTTGGTGCACTCGTCCTGCGGCGCCGCCATGGCGACCAAGTCGCTGCGCTTATCCGCACGACCATTGTTAAGCCTGCATCTCCACGTCAGCTACCCATTCCTTTCCTCTCGCAGACAACGGACACCCCTGTACTTACTGCGTAATCAGCTTTTGCGCCTTGTCGTACGGCACGTCCTTGACGTAGCGAAACACGTCGCGGAACGGAGACACGATGAAGTTGTCGTCGTACGTAAACGGGCCCTTTGGTATATCATACCGCACACTCCCCGTGTTGCCCAGGATAATCCTGGCCTTGTCCGCGCGCTCCGGCCGCACAACCACCTTGGACACGGCCGGAATAATCACACCCGGAAACACGTTGTGCTCGCTGTCAAACGGCGCGCACTCCATGCACCACGAGCGCGGCGCGCAGCCGTACACGTTGCCCAGGCGCAACTCCTCGCGGACGCCTGTAATCTCCTGCGTCACGCGCTGACCAGAGTGGTAGTCGTACGTCGCGGGCTGCTGCCGTGAGTGGTAGATGAACGTATTACGATTCCAGTCGAGGTACCTACGCGCGTAGCGGAACGGCGAGGCGGACGTCGCACCGGCTTTCGCGGGCCGTGTCGGGTTCGGCACGCCGTGCGGGTTCTTGATGCCCTTGTAGCCGCTGTTGCTCGCGTCGAAGCCGCTCATGGCCACCCAGCCAATCGTCTCACAGTAACGCCCAGCCTCGATGCCGACCGACCGCTCGTCATACACGGCAAAGTCGCGAATGTGGCTGTGGCCGCCAAACAGCGTAATCGGCGTCTCCGGGTGCTCCTTGCGGATCGCATCCCACACCGTCTTGAACGTGCTCCCTTTATCCTTTTGGCTGATCGGGTTGTGCCCAAACAGCACGAACAGGTCAACTGGCCGCTCATCTTGCAGCGCATCCACGAACCACTGCTCCTTGACCATGGCCGCCGCCTTGATGACCTGCGAGGCGTTGGAATTTCCCGTAAAGTCAAACAGCACGCCAAAGGCCATGATGCGAAGCCCTTTCTCGGTCGTAAAGTAGCGGTGCGTGGCGCCGAGGTACTCGTACGCGCCCGTCGCCGGGTTCAGGATCTTGACGTTGGACGTGACGTAGCGGTCGCCCCAGCGGCGCGCCCAGGTGTTGAACATTTGGTATGCGACCTCGCTGACGTACAGCTCGTGGTTGCCAATCGTCAGCAGGTCAAAGGCGACCTCGTCAAAGATGGGCATGGACAGGGTACCGTCCTCGGGCGTTGCGTCGGACAGGCCGGTGCCGTCGTGCAGGTCGCCCGTGTCGATGAGCAGCAGGTCGGCGCCCATGTTGCCGGCCGTCTGCTTCATGCGCCGGGTAAAGGTGACAAAGTCGCCCCAGTCGGCGCCGTAGTTGGGCTGCTTGAGGTGACCCTCGAGCCAACCGTGGGTGTCGGTCTGTGAGAAGAGAGATGTGAGCTGTCATGTTCCTCTCTCGATACCTGCCCGTCGAAGAGAGAGCAAGAAACTAGGCCGTAGGGCATTGGCGGTCCTAACCGTGTGCATAAAGTTGATTTGACCCCATTCCAGAGGCCACTTGGGTCCATACGTCGCATTGGGCGCTCCCGGCTGCATGCGCTTAACCTGACGGACATACTCGACATTGTTCTGAGGGCCGTAGCAACTGTGCTCCCCGTTGCAAGCAGCGACCAGGTCGGGCCCGATGACAGCAGCCACAAGGCCGCCGAGAATAGCAGTCGACTTCATGTCTTTGCTGGTGGTACAGTCTACCTTGCCAATCAAGAAACAAAGAAGATGTGAGACAACCAGAAGGGGCAGGTTGTCTTCTATATAAAGAAATCTGCTAACGTACGAATAAACCCCCGGCTCTGTCTTTGTCGTGCCATTAGTTAGCTTGCCACCACGCGCAGGCACCGCCGGCGACCTCCGCTTACACTGCACCTTGATCCAGCATAGCCTTCGTGCAGGTCCCTCTTCCTCTTCTCCAGGAACTTCTGTTTCCTTCACCCTCCAAGTCTCACCCCAGCCCGCCGCCCAGACCGCGATCGACCCGGCTGGGCCTCTTGGCCTTCCACATGGGGCAATACAGCCAAGACGACTTGTTCCCGCCGCCCAGCGTTCGTGGAGTTTTTGTATAGGTTTTAAAAGTATGCTTCCCCTCTCATGGAAGGAACCCCCACAGGGCGTTCAGCTCTGGTTCCCTTTCGACCCGTCTCGGCCGCTAAAGACGCAGCGCCCGAGTGAACCTCTAATAAGAGGAAAGAATGCAACCATGTGCTGTAAATGTGGTGGATACCATATACAATGCAATTATTCTTTTCCACGCCAACGCGAAACTTTCGGTCTCTGCATCGGGCTACTTTACCGGTTCTAGTCTTGCAAGGGGCCTGTGTAATGAGAGAATTCGTGGTGTGGCTGCTAGCAAGCTCAACTACCTATAGACTTCTATAAATTCTACAGTATACGTTTATACGCTGTATATGCCCCAATCGTCCAATCATATACCCGGGGTTCCCATCCCGTGCATGTCAATATGTGCAGTCTGCAATGACCTTCTTTGGCGGAACATGGCACGACCTTGTAATTGGTGGCGTCGACGCATAGTCAACCGTCATGTCGCTCTGGCTCTTCAACTCCTTCAGCTGCTCCCTCTTTTCTTCCACATATCGCCAGAGTTTGTGCTGTTGCGCGAGCGTCTCTCCGCCGAAGCCACGAAGGAGCTCATGCAGCTGCTCGCACAGATCCAAGGCGTCGCCAATTCTGCCCTGGTCCTCATAGCAGTAGACGAGAAACCACATGGCCTGGGCTGCATGCAAGTGATTGTTAGTAACTTCCTGTATCTAAGGGATGGGGTGGCAAGGGGATCAGGCAAGGAAGAGAAGAAAAAGATCACCTACCGCGGTCGCCATGCTCACCGTCCTCGCGCTTCGACTGTCGAAAGTTGCGCTTCTCAATCACATCTTCCCAAATCTCCGCCGCTTCAGCATACCTCCCCTGTCGCCAGTACAAGTGCGCCAGCCATATCCTCGCCGTCAGCGTCCCCAGATGCTCCCTCCCCAAGTTCCTCTCCGCCGCCGGCAGGCCCGCGGCGTAGATGGCCTCGGCCTCGTCAAACTCGCCCAGCGCCGTCTTGATCTTGGCCAGCGTCAGCATCGCTTTCAGGGTCAGCGGGTGCTCCCGGCCGAGCTCCTTTGCGCGGACCTGCACGACCTCGTCACTGAGCTGGTGCGCGACCGGCAGCTTCTCCTCGCCGATGAAACCGTACATGCTGGCGAGGTTGTCCTTGGCTTCCAGCGTCTTTTGGTGGGCTGGGCCAAGGATGCGCTCAAAGCCCATGTAAGCGTCTCGCTGTAATCGAACGGCTTCTGCGTTGTCAAAGTATCGCAGCTTCACTTTGGAGAGGTTGTCGACGGCCGTCCAGGTGCTCTCGTGCTCGGGACCAAAACTTTCCAGCTCGGACAGCTTGTGAATGACTTCTTCGTGTAGCTTCTTGGCCTCACTGAACCGACTGCACATCAGGCAGGTCGCCCCCAGAGTATCCATGACCTGCAACGTTTTGGGATGGTCCACGCCGTAGTACTGTTGAGCGCATTCGAGTATCTGGAACTGAAGTGTTCTAGCCTCGTTATTCCGTGTCTGCAAGACATAGTTATGCGACAGTAAAAGCGCAATATCTATGCCATACTTTGACACAGGCCCAAGATTGGTGTCTATGTAGTCCTTGACTTGTACTTGAAGCTCTTCTGCCTTCACGTATTCGCCGCACTGCAAGTACACCAAGCTGAACTTGGCATATTCCGTAGCTTCAAACGTCCGAAATTTCGATGTCGGTATCAGCCAGGATAGCGGCCACGGCCGTCGCAGAACACCCTGGTTGTTGGCTATCCGCCTGTTGATGCCGTCTTGCAGCTTGAGCACATGCTCGACGTGCAGGCGGATCTGTCTCTGCATCCTCTCGTTTCGGGCCTCGTATGCGCGCGGCGCCCGGAAGGACACGGCCTGTACGAGCACCGTCGCCGCCGCGCGGCACCAGATGGCCTGCTCGGCGGTGCTGGTGCCCGGCCGCTGCCGCACCCAGGTGTGCACCAGCGGATGCATCCAGTAGCTGTTGTTCTCGTCCTGCAGAGTCACCATGCCGAGGCGGACTAGGAGGGACAGTGCCAGGCGCAGCCGGTCTTCGTCGAACGGGACATCATCCTCATCCCGCAGAACCTCGGGAAGGATGCTGCTGGGGCCAGCAAGCTGTCCTGCGAGGGAGATGACCCAATCTTGGATTCGAGATCGCCAGTCCCGAGACCCTGCAAGGGTTTGTATCTGTGCTTCAACTTGCTCTTTGCCCTGAATATCCTCTCGCTCCCGCCGAGGATTCACGGCCGCCGTTTTGAGCAAGTCGAGCTCGATATTTTCCCTGTGAAAAAAAGAGAAAGTCTTCAACAGTTGCAGGGCATCCTTTGACCGCTGATCTTGCTTGCTTTCAAGTCCAACATAGATCATCTCATACGAAGAATAAACACGCATACTCGACGTGTTCTCGACTTCGCGACCGCGTGAGGGGCTTCGACTCCGATTGAGGCGGATCTTATTCCACGACCGCTCATAGTATTCGGTATAATCACCCAGAGAGCACAACTTCTCTAGGATAGCCTTTCCGGCATGAATCAGTGCTAGGGGCAGGTACCCTAGGACCTGCGCAACCTTGACAGCCTGCTGTTTCGTCGGCACCCCCCAAGGACGCGGGAACGCGGCCGCCGCTAGGAGAAGGTCACTCGCCTCCTCTTCCTCTAGCTTCTCAAACTGAAAGCACAGCTTCTCTTCTGTGCCGTATCGAATGTTTGTCGGGTTCCGGGTGGTTATGAGGATCACGCCCCGTTCGCCGCTGGGAAAGCACCGCATCAGGTCCATTTCAGGGTCGTCCGCATTGTCGATCAGGAGCAGCCAAGGATGCTGCAGACTAGATAGCCAGCTCTTGGCTGCATTTTCATTCGGCTCAAGTCTCCCAATTTTTGCAATTTTTGCAAAAGAATGCTGTGCATTCTCGGACGAGCTTCCGTCTATCCAGAAGATGCCCCAAAAGCTATGCTCGTCAGTTCTGTAACCCAAAACTGGCTCAGAGACAAAACTTACTGCTCTCGATTGTCCTGAGCAAATTTGCAGCAGAATTGAGTCTTTCCAGAGCCCCCAAGACCGGTGATGACGAATCGCTTCTGGTGAGTTTGGCGTTGGCGGGATCCGGCGACGTTGAGAATGGACGCCAGCTCGGCCAAGTCCTTCTGCCGGCCGGTGTAGTAGCTGCTGACATTTTGAGGCGTAAAGAAATGCTCGTTGAAACGGACGAGGGAGGCCACTGCGTCTGCGGAAATGAGAGAATCATGAAGCTGCGCCAAGTTAGACAAGCTGCCGTGTGGCAGGTCTGGCAAACGCACCTCGGCTGAATCGGAAGACTCTTTAAGCTCTTGGCGAAGCTTTACTATTCGAGATTGGAGCTTGATGTTTTGCCGTTGCAGATTTTCTGACAAATTTCCAACTGCGATATCTTTTTGAGGATGTGATTTGAGTGTGTAGTATCTGTTCTCAGTCAGTACTATGCTTCAGTTGTGAGCTGGGCGGTGAACTTGCAAGTTCAGTGCATTCAGCAGCATCTGGAAGCCAGACTGATAATTGACAAGCCGTTGACGTATTTGCATATAATCACCATCCTTGCCCTTCCTTCGCATCGTCTTTCTGAGACCGTCAATCTTGCCGGCGACCTGGTTGCCCTTCTTGCCCACCACCTCACGCAGCAGCGTCTCCAGCTGCTCAATCGCAACCTTGCTCTGCTCAAGAAGCAGCGCCACATTTGTCCACAACTTCTCAGCCGGCGTTCCCTTCTCCAGCGGCTGCTCCTCGACGCTGCCGACGTCGTGCCTGGAGTGGCAAAAGTCCTCCACCGACTCGTTGACCGCGAGCAGCGCGCTGACCTCTTGGCTCAAGATGGTGATTTCATCCTGGATCTTGTCCGACGCCTCCTTGACGTCTACCAAGAAGGCAATGACGCGGATGGACACGTCGGCCAGGCCCACGGTCCCGGCGATGATCGAGAGGGGGTCCATGGTGTCGAGGGACAAGCTGTCCGGACTTACACGACTCTAGACCACCACACTACCAGCGACATGAGTAAGGAGGAGCGTTGGGGGGGTAGTGAAAGATTGGCGCTACTGAATAAGAAAAGTGAGCGACATTTGCTGGTTCAACAATCGCAAGTGGGGGAATGTTGCAATGAAAATGCGACAAAAGAACGCCTTGCTCCCGGCTTGTCCGCAGCATGGGCCGGGCCGCAGTATGGCGGGACCGCCAATTTCAGCTGATGGAGGCAAAAAGACAGGGATACAAGGATACTTCATCAGCCGCTGGCGTTTCGAGACAAAAGTCCGCTTGATTCTGCGGTCTATATCCAATCAGTCTAGCTATTCAGGCTGTGGCTGCATGCTGCGGGGAAGAGAAAGTCGACTTGTATTATATTGTGCAGGTTATCGCGGGGAATAAATCAATACAGATCCCTGTCTCTGTGCTGACGTGCTTAAGGATCCTGGAATGTCGCGGCCTGCTTGCCCCAGGCTTTAACTACTTAGTTACTACTAACGACCTTGAGGGCATTGTATCTTACTACTAAGATAGTATCCCCTATATCCCCTCTATCCTCCCTATTCTCTCTATCCTCTCTATCCCCTCTATCCCCTGTGTCATCCTATTCCTTTACTATAGCCACTATACTTAATTCAGTAAAGGTCTCTCTACTGTTTTTAAAAATCTCTCTACGAAATTCGGGGCTCCTAGTTTAGAAAATCATTTATATCATTGGCTGTATCTGGAAACTGCCGAGCTAGACAAAGAAAGACTAAGCACCTAAGCGCCTTCCCCCCCCCCCCCCCCCCCCCCCCTCCTCGCTTCAAACAATAGACAGTCCTGGACCCCGTCCAACGGCTTGAAAAGCCGCTTGTCTTTGGTCTTTTCAATATTGGACAGCCTTATCATTCATGAGCAGGTTGTTATAGCCCGAGAAGTCTATCCTTTCACGACGTCCTCTGTCCAGGTTGCGTCTACGACGGAGCCCGGGATAATGGCCATTCTATCTCCCATCCTCGCCGTTGTCACCGTAGTCATTGGTAGTTGGTGGCTCTATCACAATGTCTGTCTATTCGTACGTCACATAACCCCTCCTTCCTCTCAATGCCACAGGCCAAACCACATACTAACCACCAACTCACAGCCATCCCGCCACTACCACGCCCAAGACCGCGGCTGCGGCCGCATCACCATGCTACCCTCCTCCCTCACCCTCCCCTTTGGCCTCGACAAGCTGCGCGCCAGCCTCGCCGCCGAGCGCGCCCGCCGGCTCCCACCTTTTTCCCTCGCCGAGCACGACGCCCACGGCGACACCTACGCCCAGTACGCCGGCGGCCTCTTCACCATCATCACGCGCGACGCGCGCAACATCTCCGCCGTGCTCGCCGGCCAGTTTCCCAAGTTCGGCCACGGCCAGCTCCGCAGGGTCTGCTTTGGGCCGCTGCTCGGGCGCAGCATCTTCACCGAGGACGGCGCGGCGTGGAAGGCCTCGCGACGGCTGCTGGCGGGCGAGCTGCACCGGCCGCAGTACCCGCCGCTGCATGTCTTTGAGCCGCACTTTCAGGACTTGTTGAGGAACATTGTGGAAAAACAAAGCGAGTCGTCGTCAGCGGGTACGGTGGATGTGAGGGATGTGCTGCATGATTATGCGCTTGATACCGCGACGGAGCTGTTTCTCGGCACGTCGACCGGCATCCTCAGTCTACAAAGCCAGTCCAGCAACGAGGGCACCCGCTTCTCTCATGCCTTTAATGAAGCCATGCGGTGGCTCGCCACCCGGGAGCGCTTCAAGATGTTTGCGTGGCTCGTCAACACGCCGGCAATGCGCAAGACCTTCCACACCGCGCGCGACTCCTTGGCCAACATGATTGCCGTGTCTTCGTCCGCGGCCGGCGATGCGGGTGAGTCTACCTTGGCCGACCTCCTTGGAAAGGCTACCAACGCGGGCAAGGCCCGAGACGAGATGATGAGCCTGCTCGTCGCCGGCCGCGACTCCAACGCCAGTCTGCTGTGCTGGCTCGTCTACGCGCTCTCACGGGAACCGCGCGTCCTCGACGCCCTCCGGTCCGAAGTGCGCTCCGTCCTCGGAAACAACCCGGACGTCTTGCCCGAAGACGCACATCTCGCAAAGATGCGGTACCTGGATAGCATCATCAACGAGACGCTGCGTCTATTCCCGGCGGTGCCCATCAACGGCCGCCTGTGCTCCGACGAGACTACGCTGCCGGCGGGCGGCGGCGAGTCCGGCGAGGAGCCGATCCATGTACCGAGGGGGACATTGATATGTCTGTCCACGTTTGCGTGTCATCGGTCGTCCAAGTACTATGGGAGCGATGCGATGGAGTTTCGGCCAGAGCGGTGGCAGGAAGGAGACGCAAGGGTGCGGACGGCTGATTACACGTTTCACCCGTTTATTGGCGGGCCTCGCAAGTGTCTTGGGGGTAAGTTGAAAACTGAACAATGGTTCGGTTCTCTTTTCCCTCTTGGTTTGATGGGTAGTATTAACCTACTGGCAGAGCGTTTCGCAATCAAGCTGGCCAAATACACCATTTGCCGCCTAGTACAGTCCTGCAGTACTCTCACGGTGGATGATGATGATTTCGAAGCTGAGTGTAACTGGCAAGAGCTGATTCGATATCAAAACGGCATTACCATGTCTCCTGACGATGGCATCCTTGTTAGGTTGGAGCTGAGATAGCTGGCGTATACGACGGGATAGAACAAGCATCGTGCCCTCCTTAGTGCTCTCTATAGCGCCCTCTGTAACGGCCTCTACAGCGCTCTCTACAGCTCTCGTCAGCGCTCTCTACAGCGCTCTCGCTAGCCCTCGCCGGCGCCCTCGCCACACTCTATTGTACTCTTCTTAGCCCTCTAAAACGTATAATGGGTATAATTAGCTAATTAGCCTAAACAAAAGCTGCTGCCTTAAATGAGTATAAGAGCGTTTTGGCACGATGCTCGCTATATCCCGTCGTAGTGAAACCAATCTCCCACCAAAAAAGTATAATATTTTAAAAGAAAAATTAACTATATCATTTTAATGTCTAATGTATATCAGTTTTATTTATCCCCTAAAAATGTTGCTTCGTTCCTTGGACAAACCCCTACCAAAATCACCAAAACTATCCCCAGCGGGGGCCCATCTCCCTTCACTTCATCATACAACCACATGCCTACCTGTTCAATTCAATTCGTCCATTCATCGAGATCCCCGCAGTGCATCGGACACCATGGCCTCGCATCCGTACTACCCGCTCGACGCCGTGCTGCCCGGCTACCAGCCGGACGCCGCGCCTCTGCCCATTGTCCTCGCGCTCTTCGGCGGCATCACCGGCGCCGTCGTCCTCGGCGCCTACGCCGGCGCCGCCGCGCAGCAGCAACCGCCGCTGCGCACGCTGGATCACTTTGCTGCCCCTTGGTTCGCGCTGTGTATGATTTTCTCGTCCTTCTTATTTACCCCCAGGTGCCAAGGCTCCTTGCTAACTAGTCTCCCTCCAGGCGCATTCTTGCACCTCTGCTTTGAAGGCACGAGTTCGCCCCTTCACTCTGCATTGCACCGAGAGACTAATAAAATATTTTGTAGGATATTTCATCTACTTCCAAGGACAGCTGGTCAGCCAGCACACCTTGTTTGCGATGCTATGGAAGGAATACGCCCTCTCTGACTCTCGCTACCTCACTGGCGATATCTTTACCCTCTGCATCGAGCACATCACCGTCGTACGTTTCTCTCCCCGTCCCCTTTCACCCTGTTCCTCTTCTGAATATGCTAACCACTGCCACACAGTTCTTCTGGGGGCCCCTCTCACTCCTCACCGCGCTTGCCATCATCCGCCACTCCCCAAGCCGCCACTTTCTTCAGGTCATCGTCTGTACCGCGCACCTCTACGGCGTCATGCTCTACTACAGCACCAACTGGGCTGACCGCCGCCTCACCGGCGTCTCCTACAGTCGTCCCGAGTTCCTCTACTACTGGGTCTACTACGTCGGCTTCAACGCGCCCTGGTTCTTTGTGCCTTTCGGTAAGACTCTCTTTGGCACACCCACGCACTGTCTCATCCTCATCCTCCTCTCCTCTATTTTACACTTGATTAGAAACGGGGGATTGCTGACGTCTGATACTATAGTCCTCCTCTACGATAGTTGGTCCCATATCTCGAGCGCAATCGCATTCCAAACAATCGGGCAACTTGCCGCCAAAAACGAGTAAGCCACGGCTTACGCCTCAGCGCACATCTTATAGAACGAGATCATATAAATGCATTGTTTACTATTTCCTAGATATAGAAATATACCCTTTATCCCTATTTCAATACTCCACAAGAGACATACACATCCTCCCGAGTCGCTGTAACCCAAAAAGTCTTTCGTTCTGTATTTTTTTCTTGCTTATTATTACACCGTCGCCTGCAACCTCTCCAGGCGCGACGTCACCGCATCCACCAGCGCCGTCTCGCGCGACAACAAGCCCTGTACCTGCTGCAGCTTGCTGCGTCGAATGTCCTGCGGGATGCGCAGCTCCGACGCCGCCAGCGACGAAGACGTCGTCGTCTCCACCTGCCCGCTCTTCTTGAGTGCCTCCACGTCGGCCGCGAGCTCGCACTGCAGCTGCTTGACGCTGTCGAGGCGCTTCCACAGCTCTTGAGACTGCTTCCGGACGTCGCGCTCCTCTTCGGATGTCGCAGCAGGGCCCGAGATGCTGGCATTCAGGGTGCGCACTTCTTCCGTGAAAGCGCGCTCCTTGTTGCTCAGGTCGCGCGTGGTCGCCTTGCCTACAATCTTGCGCATGTTCTCCACGCGCTGGACAATGGCCTCTTGTCTCTTGCGTGCTTCTGCGATGCGACGCTCGTACATGACGTTGTCACTTTCATCGTCGCGGTCAACGCCGTTAATGGCGTCAATCTTGCCCTTGACCTCGTTCGCCTTTGTTACTTGCTGCTTCAGCTCGGTTTGTAGGAGCTCGCACCGTCGGAAAATCTCAGCAGCAGACACACCAAGCTTGTATGTCTCATCGCTCAGGACCTTGTGAGCATCGGTAAAGATTTGCAACGTCAACGGACTTAGTTTAACCTCCTGAGTAACTATAGTCTTGTGACGCGACGTTCGCAATCTTTCGAGAAGCAATGGGAGTGTTGATCCCTGGTCAAATACGTGTGGCGGGTTGTAAACGGGACGAGGCTCATAAAAGTCGAGAGGGGCCATGCTAGCCTCACGCTCACGCTCAGGGCTGACTTCTCGGTCAAGAGGAACGACATCCATCTCGGGGCTTTCAAAGGTGACAGCGATGGGCTCGAAAGGGGTCGCCGAGAGCAGGAAATACCCAACGTCTGGGTCTTTGAGGGCAATGCAGCCTGCAAGCGGCACAGTAGCATCTGCGGCGGGTTGCGCGTAAATCCGTTCTCTGCTAGATTGAGAATTGACGAGCAGCCCGATTCTGAAGTCGGTGCCGGCTTCGCAGTCTCCTGATAGCTCTCCCTCGAGGCGGAAAATCCATGATGCAAGAGACACGAAGGTGATACCCGCATGGTGCGTGACAAAGAAACTGTACCGTGAGAGTGCATCATCACTGAATATGGGCCAGCTCTCTTCCGTTACCTCGACGGGTGTCATAGTGTCGATGGCTTGGAACGTAAGAAGCGATGGTGTCTTGGATTCCGCAAATAGTTTGCTACTCTTGGATTTATTCTTGGGTGGTAGCCACTGCGCTTGGACGCCGTCCATATCCAGGTAGACGCGCACCTGGCCACTCGTGGACAGCAGACAAATGACTGCTAGTGAGAGGCCCTCTTGATCGCCGGCATCGAGATCCAGCTCGTACTCGTCTTCCCCTAGCATTAAGTCATCTGTCTCCGTCTTTTTACCAAGAACCATAATGTCGGTAACAGACGTGTCAAGTTCGTCACCAGTCTCGGGATCAGAGATGAGGTCGAACGGTCCCTGAAGACGAGGAGTGACACCGGGTCGAGAAGGGCGAGTGTAGACTTCCACGGGAGGGTCTCCCGGAATGGTGCTATCGATAATTTGTGGCTCTTGAGAATCCAAATCACCCATCCATTGCAACTGCTGCTGTGCTAGGAGTTTCTCGTTTTCGTCAACCGAAGCATCATCTTCTATGCTGCCAACGGTAGCCACAATAGAGACGGAAAGCGAGGGTATCAGTGTAGGAGGGGGGGCCCAGCGCTGAGGCAGCAGTGGGCAAAGAGCATACACGTCTCCTTCGCGCATGGCCACCCACAGTGTCATTGGGTTCCAGCCTCCAGTTCCCTTGCTTGCGAAGCTTGCTGCTGCGACTTCCATCTCAAATGAATCCGGCGAGAAGGCCTTGTTTGTAGCCGAAGTCGAGGCAGTGAAATCCTGGTCCAGGGTCGTGCCGTCTGCCAGCTTCTTCAGGTCGATGGAGGTTGTGGGGGTATCAAAAGACCAGCGGTCACCGGTTGACAGCTCCCATACTCTGACGATCGCGTCAGCCGTGACGGTGACAACACAGGAGCCATTAACTCCCAGCGGATGCCAGAGTGCCGACATGATGGGCGATCGGGACGTGACGTGGGTGGTCGGGCCAAGAGTAAAGATCTTGGGCTTTAACGGGGCGGTATCCTCGCTCGTAAGATGCGTCGAGTCGGGTATTGTGCAGATGTGAATCGTATGGGTGGTGAGGATAGCGAGGAGGTTGGTATTAGGAGAGATGATAAGCTGTCGTATATCGTCGGCGACTGGGACCTTGATCGTCTTGACAGAGCTTGTTAGCGGATCAGTCCAAACAGTTCGCGTCGTAGGACTCACTCTCAGGCCGCCGCCAGCTTCAATGTCTGGAATATCCTCGAGATTCACGGTAGAATCCTCGCGCTTGATACGAGAGCTCGATCCGCGACGCTCTCTAGCTTGGCTGTCTGCCCATCTATCCTTGATGTATGCCAAGTCTCCCCATCGTATCTCCTTGCCGACGGCTACGAAGACCTCCGTGCCGCGTCGCGCAATTGTCCGCCTCGGGCCCTGAGGCGCCGTCTTCTTCTTGGCGGTATACGGCGACGCGAGGTTCCGAGCGCGGGCAACCTCCTGCGAGGGCTCAAAGAGCTGATGCCCCGGTGCATTTTTGGACAGCCAAGCGGCCGAGTAGCACTTGACCTTGGGCATCCTCTCCTCGTTGCGTAGGGACAGACCAGGAAATTCAACAATATAGGAAGAAAGGATTGGAGAGCAACTTTTTCAAACAAGCTAGCTACTGAGTCCGCGTTGGCCCAAAGCGAGCGTTGAGTGGTCTGTTTGTGCAACGCGCAGGTGTGCAAAAGGCAACTTTTAGGTGGAAAGGCTGGGGCCAGCGACCAGGCAAAAAGCGTAGACTCGCCAGTGTTTTTGTAAGACGCTGAAAGAGTGACGAGTAAATTAGGGCCGCTCAACATTCAACATGAAGAAGCAAAGAAAATGTTGAAGAAGAAGGAGCTTATCCTTTCCATTTACTCGCATTTAATTAGTTTGACTTTCCCTAATTTTTTCTCCTGCCGCACGTATCAAGAGCTCTTGGTACCAGGTACCTAGTACCTCCTAGAGGCACCTACCTACCTAGGTACCTTGGTATTGCTGCACGGTTAGGCGGCAAGTCTCCACTACGCGAAGAGGTGCAAGGCGTTTTGTTCGATTTGACCAGCGCCATCCATTCACTTTGCGACAAGAGCTCTCGTGAGGCAACACAGCGGCCGCGACTCGTGTAGCAGTATCAACCTCATAGCGCCACAATCCTTTTCAACCCTGGACGGCTTCCAGGCGACACAGCCGATACGATAGCCAGCATGGCTCCTCTACCAGTTCGCTCGACCGTCGAGAGACTCGACCGACCCAGCGCATACTATCAGAACAAAGTGAGGCGCCCAAAAAGTCAATGGAGGAGGACAAGGTAATCAACAATGCTGACAACATTTACAGAACCGCCGCAGACGCGACCGCGATGACGAAAAACCAGAGGATGTAGAGCCTCAACCCGATCCCCTCGCTGACGCCACAACCCTCTACGTCGGCAACCTGTATGTCGCCGCCCGCCCACTGCCTCCAAAGACACCTGCTAACCCATTCCCTCCCAGATCCTTTTATACGACCGAGGAACAAGTCTACGAGCTCTTCTCGAAGTGCGGCGAGATCAAGCGGCTCGTCATGGGCCTGGATCGGTTCAGCAAGACGCCCTGCGGCTTCTGCTTCGTCGAGTACTACACGCACCAGGACGCGCTCGACTGCATGAAGTACGTTGGCGGTACCAAACTCGATGAGCGTGTCATCCGCACCGACCTCGACCCGGGCTTCGAGGAGGGCCGCCAGTACGGCCGCGGCAAGTCGGGAGGCCAGGTCCGCGACGAGTACCGTGAGGACTTTGACGAGGGCCGCGGCGGCGTCGGCCGCGCCTTGCAAGCCGACGAACGCGGCTACGACGAGGATGGGTACAGATGAAGAGGAGCAATAATGGTGTGTCGTCGTGTTTACCAATTTAGCTTCCTCATCTTGGGGAACAGGAGCAGACATGTTCAAGCTTTTATAAGAAATCAATTTATGCGCCTTGCTTTATCTAATTTGTACCATGCTGTTGTCAATCGTACAGCCACCGTCTGGCATTTCCCCACGACCAAGTAAGTCACCCTTTTCGATAGTAATAAAACCAAAAACAGTGGTAGGTAAATGAGTCTTTGATATTGTACAGGATGTGCTGGCCCCAAATGTGTCCCGCGTTCCATCACATCGTAAATTCGGATCGATAATATGCCCCGGAAATTACTCGTCTTAATAGCCTGGCGGGTTGACTCTTTGCGAAACTCTTGTCCACTTGGGGACCTCTGCATCAAAATAGTCAGTCTCCAATCCCTCTCCCCGTCTCTCTCGCGTGACCATTGACGTACTGTGAATGCCCTTGCGAAACTTCTTCGCCTTGCGGTCGAAGATGGTGTACTTGTCCTTGGGCAGCATCTCCTCCTCCTTGGGCATCTCCGACTTCCAGCGCTCGAGCGCCTCGAGCGTCTGCCCCTGCTTGGCCAGCGCTGTGTCGAGTGTGGCCACGACGCTGTCGACGGCGCGGAGGCGCATGCGGTGGCGGCGCTTCTGGAACTTAGACAGGCGCCAGGGAATCTTCCACAACAGACCGCCCGAGAGGGGATTCGTGAAGCGAAACGGGCCAAACATTGTCGAGGGCGCGCGTGTTGTGTTGTGAATGCCGTTCAAGTCCAACTTTTTGGAGTCGTCAATTCGGTTTTCTCCTGGCAAAAAGACTGAGCTCAGTACAAAAGTGGGGCGAAACAATGGCTGGCTACAGCATCGCTAGGAGTGGACCGAACTGCCTTGGTGACAGCAGCCCACGTTCGAAGCACCTCCAAGCTGCCCACCACAGCGAGCGACCAGAAAAAAAGCAGCCTTCGCTCGTTATCCAAGGCATTCCGCCAGACGCAGATGAGGACGGCACTACAATGAGCTACTACTTTGCCATTGTCGGCACCCAGGACAACCCACTGTTCGAGTACGAGTTTGGGACGTCCAAGCAAGGCGGCGATGGCCAGTCGCGCTTCACCGACCAGGTGCGGCACCTCAATCAGATAATCCTGCACTCGAGTCTAGACGTTGTCGAGGAGGTGCAGTGGTCACAAGGGCAGATGTGAGCTTTTTCTTCCAACCTTCCCTGCGCAAGAGTTAGGCGGGGGGTACGGCGCATATCCCCACGGTCAATCCCTTTCTATGCTAACTGCCCCCCCCCTCCGTTAGGTACCTCAAGTGCGTCGACAAGTTCTTCAACAACTACATCTCCTGTTTCGTCACAGGCGCCGGCACCAAGTTCCTACTACTACACCAGCCCCCTCCGCCCAACGCTGCGGGCGCGGGCGGCGCGGCGTCGACCTCGTCGCGCTCCTCGACGGCCATTGGCGCCAACCCGACGAGCCCCGCGACCGAGGAGGCCATCAAGATGTTCTTCGCCGAGGTCTACGAGAACTGGGTCAAGGCTGTTATGAACCCGTTCTACAAGCAAAACATGGAAGTGCGCAGCCCCGTGTTCCGGACGCGAGTGGCCGCAGCTGGGCGAAAATACCTATGAGGGATGGGCAACGGATTTTACGGGAGGCAGGAATGCAGGAGAGTCATTTCTTCGCAAGCGGCGCAACGGCTCTTTTTTTTCCCTCGGGAGGTTGTTTGTATTTTCGCTTCAGGATCTCAGAAAATTCACGTCTGGTTTCTTCACACTGGCAATATGCATAGTATTGGTATCGTAGTTTCATTGAAAGAGTCATCTACCGTGACCCGGTAATTGTCATGATCCATTCTCAAACGCCATTAAAAAGTCAACAAAAATACAACGATAATCCTTATGGTCAGCATATCCGCATAACTGACCAATCCCTGCCCAGTAAAGACGTGATGTTTGTGTAAAGCAACGCGAGATTCGACGAAGCAGGCAAGAAAGCTCCGCAACGCAAACAGGTCTTGGCGGCTTGTTTAACCACCGAAACCGTAGAGGGTGCGGCCCTGGCGCTTGAGGGCGTAAACGACATCGAGCGAGGTGACCGTCTTGCGCTTGGCGTGCTCGGTGTAGGTAACGGCATCACGAATGACACCCTCGAGGAAGGTCTTGAGCACGTTACGGGTCTCCTCGTAAATCATGGCAGAAATACGCTTGACACCGCCACGGCGCGCCAGACGGCGGATGGCAGGCTTGGTGATGCCCTGAATGTTGTCGCGAAGAATCTTGCGGTGACGCTTGGCGCCGCCCTTGCCGAGACCCTTACCGCCCTTGCCACCTGCAGATAAATCATGGTCAGCTTCTCGAAGAGAGGGAAAGAGGGGGAAAATAAGGTAATGGTTGATTGACGTGGGCTGGAGACGCGTTGAGGGCAGACGCGATGCATGGCCGATAAACGCGTCATTTAAAGCCACGCAGCCCCTTGGAGCAGCCTGGCATGCAGCACCAGCAACCAAGCGCCACGCCATCATCAAAAGAATAAAAGAATAGAATCATCACTTACGTCCAGTCATGTTGATGGATTAAAGGGTGTTAAAAGTGGGAATACGTGGTTAAATGTTGTATTGCGTTGACGCGAAGAAGGCGGCAAATGTAAGATGCAGTGTGTGTGGTATGAAAGAGGAAAGCCCAAGATGCGGGGGGGGGCGTGGGAGGCAACTTGTATTCATAAATAATCGTGCACAATCAGCCAGTGGCTTGCCCCTCCGCTGATCAGCCTGCTCCTATTTTTTTAAAGGCCAGCCAAAATAACAGGCAAAAAAAAGCGTGCCTAGAATCAAGAACACGTTTAAAAAATGCGGGCCGCTCGACCAGGCCAATAAAAACGTTACGCAAAACTACGCTAGTCCTTCTCGGGGATGGGCGTGTCGACACACTCATACCTCGATCACCAGTTACATGGTCGTCAGACAATGCCAATTGCATGCATTTCAACGTGCCAATTTTTTCATTGGCCAGAGGCGGTGGATATCTGTTTGTATTTTGCCTTTATTGTCAAGTACCTTGCATGTTGCCTTTTTGCCTGCCAGGCAGAAAGGCGGAAACGGTGGCAGCCCCACGCCTCCGCTGTTGGTGTGCATCACGCCGTTTTTGCGAACCGTTTTAGACGAGACCGTTCAGCTTGTATGCCTTTCTGCCTCTTGTACTGTGCTTGATCATTACTAATCTGTATATCACAATGAATGCTACAATCACACAACTTGTCTACTTGAATATTCACGCAATGTGGGTCAATAGAGTCAAAATAATACAAAAGACTCGAGCGCGTGCATATACCACCTACGCCATGAGCCGTTCCGAAACCTTTAAGATATCCAGTGTGTTGCTTCAACTCCTTGCGTCCGTGTGTGTCCCTCCACTAACACTCCCCAAAGAGCAAAAAACCCAATAAAAAACCAATCGCGGCGTAACGTTCCAAAAGTGCCAGCGTCCGCCTTGGTGCCGGCCCTATTGCACAGTAAAAATAGTACAATCCCAATAAACGCCCAAGTAATGAGAAGAACCCCAATGCAAACGTGCTATGATGTCGTCCACAGATCATTATCCACTGCTGTACACTGATGTACCTTTGTCTGCCATCTCCTTCCTTCAATATCATTCACCCATAAACCTCGGCACCATGATGTGCAGCGCTTGCAGATGCAGTCAAGATGAACAGGAAAAGGGCGCTTTTGTAGGAAATGCCAAATGCAAAAACTCCTGTCTCCTGACGTCATGTCATCATAGAGTCATCCACGGGCATGTCATCTTCGAAACGTTCAATCGCTTCCTTAATCATCGGACCAGCCTGCCAACTGGTCAGTCAACAAGCTCTACAACTGCATCGTCGCGGCACTTTACCTTGGGATCCAACGCCAATGCAATGGTAAAGTGGCGGACTGCCAATTGCCGCTCATTCATGCTCCTATACAATGTCCCGAGCAGGAAGTGGACATGCCCCTCGTTTGGTGCAAGGTCCTTGAGAATAACCAACTCTTTCTCCGCCTCCTCAATCTGGCCAATGGCCAAAAGCGCATGCGCTTTCTTGTATCTCGTCAAGGCTGCTCTAGGAGCAAGTTCCACGGCCTTGGTGTAGGCCTTGAGCGCAGGCATAATCTGTTTTTGCCTCTCCAATACCGTTCCGATCCAAGACACGAGTACCGCATTGTTTGGGTTGATAGATTGTGCAGCTTGGAAGTGCGTCAGCGCCTTTTCGTAGTCGCCAAGACGCTCCTGTACTCGACCAATGCCATAATATGCGTTGTAATGGCGTTTATCCGCAGAGATGGCTTGCCGATACGCAGTCAATGCCTGTTCATATTCCTCGTTGGTGACGTGCTCGTGCCCTTGTAGTGTAAAGGCGTAAGCAAATTTGGGGTCCAGCTGCGTCGCTCTCTTGAAGCATTTCAAGGCTTGCTCGGGATCCTTGGACAAAGACCAAGCATTGCCCAGAGCGCACCAAGCTTGTGGAGAGTGCCACGCTGAATCAACAAGTTCGTGCGCCAGGAATGACAAGTCAGTCTCTCTCTTGAGATGCCATAAAATAGTCGAGTACACTTCCATGTCCTGGAGTCTTGAAGGCGCTTGTACGCGCATACGTCTGAAGAACTTTTCAGCTTCCACGTACGAGGCTTGCTCGTAGTGCGCGCGGCCCATTTGAACAAGCACCCACGGCGTTCCCTGATGAGCGGGTGGCAAAGAACTGAGGGCTTGCAATGCTTCTTGGCACTGGAATCTTGATAGCAAGTAGTACCCGTTGCCCAGCTTCTTCAGCACGTCCATTATCCATCGCACAGCTTCCTCCATTTTCGCTCCATCGTCCACCTGTTTGGGCGCTTGAGGCGGTTGCGTTACGGCGTGTGTCGAGGCTGAGGGCTCTCGCACGCGTGATGCCTCGCCGTGGTCCATATCAGCGTGATCATCAATTGGCTTTCGGTTGCCGCTGACCACGCGCCCAACATTGGCGCCACTGGAGCCAGGTCGTACAATTCGGGAAATGGGAGGCCTTGCCTTCTTGAGCTCTCGACCGGCGGAAGCTCCGATGGTGGCAGCACCAGAGTTGGCCCTCGAGGACGGCTTAAACGTAGTAAGTCGTGCGCTTCTTCTCGTGCCAGCATCATCAAGGTTAGCTGTGCGTGAAACGGGATGGCCGGACAGTGTTCGTTTTCTATCCGCCGTCGATAGAGCCGCCGCTCGCGTGGTGCCAGAGGATATGACTGGAGCGTCCGATATGGGCTCTACTTGTTGAACATCTCGGTCCTCCGATCGTGTACTTCTTTTAGTGCCTATTCGATAGTTCATGCGTGGCGGAGCTTCTAGGCCGGCGTCTATGCCTTGAGCCTGTCGCGCCCGTCGAGGTGGTGCCTGGGGATGTTCGTGTCCGCCAGTCACTCTGCCGGGTGCATCTACGGCAGGAAGCCCAGGCGGCGTTTCGGTTACGTCAAAGACGGACATGTTACTGTTTGATACTCCTAGGCGCAGTCGTGCGCTCTGGATTTTCGTCATCAAATCGCCTTCTATAGATTCTGAAAAGACATCGGCAAGAGGGCTCGTCGCCTCCGACAAAGAAAAGCCCACGTTGAATGGGTCTGACCCCAGGTCGGATGTGAGACTCCGCAATGACGACTTTTTGGGTGCCATTTCGAGCGCGTTTGAGTTGGCCACGGAAGCAGGCGTTTTTGTGGCTGCGCTCGCCTCAGGATCGAAGCTACGAGCAAGAAGGTCTGACGATCGAAAGACGTTGGGGACACGAACATTGACGCCCATGTCGCAGAGTGCGGTGAAAGCATCCCACTGAAAAGGGTTCAGCTTGAGAGCCTCCTCAAAAGCACCAGCGGCTTTCTTCTTGTCATCGTAGCCGCGATAGAGCTTGCCAAGCAAACACAACACGGCAGCTGCGTCGGGAGAACCACTTGCGCGTAACAGAGTGCCGTTCTTTCCCAAGCTACCTTTGGAGGACCACAGGATTTTTGCCTTTTCGAGGGCTGTGATGCCGTCTTTAAATCGTTCCAATGCCAGACATGCTTGCGCGAATACCCAGGCGCACCCTAAATTTGTACCCCGGTATCCGATCGGCTTCCCGACATCGTAGGCGGAGCGATAGTCTCCTAATCGCAAGTGACAGAGAGCATAGAGATGGGTTGCGTCGCTCGAGCGCGGATCCTGCGCTACGAATCGTTCGGCAAAGAAAAGCGCATTGTCGTATGAGGCGTTGTCGAGATGATACTGGATCACCTGGCGCAACAGGCCAGAGACGGCCGTCGGACTGGGCGCCATTTGAAAATTATCTTGTCTGAGGAGCGCAAATCACCTCGAATCGAATGCAAAAAACTGGATTACCGTCGTGCCCGGGCCATGGATGGAGTTGTAAGGCGCTATCAGGAGAATGTGCTCTGGGCATTCGACAGGAATAGCAAAAGTAGCGGCACCGGAGCGCGTATTTGAGGGAGACTGATTCGACCAGAGCTAATGATAATTCGGTCGCTCGCTTGGGTTGGTGTTTCGAGGATCGAATGGCGACAGCGCGGACCAGGAGCTCAAGCGCTGCGTTGTGGACTTGGTAGCGGCTGCGGGGCGCTAGATGGCAACAAAATAACACAACTTTGGTGCCAGGTCAAGAGAAGCGCCAACGTCGGGAGGATTAAAACGCCGGATATTGGTTTAGTTTGGCAGGAAGGGCCGTTTCCGAGTTAAGCGGCGTCGATTCGAGAAGAGGGTGGAGGTAGAGGGCGAGGCCAAGGGAAAGTCTCGGGCGGTTGTCGTCGGTCGTGAACTGCACGCGGACAGGGCAGCGGAGCAAACAAAGAGCCTAGAAGACGGCGAAGAAGGGGAAGAGACGGCAGGCTGCTCGGAGACAATGCAGTGTCAAAGAAGCCTGTGAATCATGACACGCAAGGACAGCCAGACGTTTGGGAAGAGAAGTCAGCAAGGTCGCTGTTTCTAGGAGTAAAAGGGAAGAAAAGGCAGCGGGAGAAGTCAGGATGAGAGCATCCAGGAAAGGACGGGTTGGCGGCTGCGCGCTCAGTGTTTTGTGAGGTGCGTGAGCTTGATTGGCCAGACAGCAGGTGGGCTGGCTGTGCGCCCAGCAACAGGCCACAAGCTGTGGTGGGCCTCTGGTCATTCTGAGCAAATCGCCACACAACCGCCATACGTTATTAGTGCTCAGCAGTACTTGTCAGGCACCACCTGGCACCCACAGGCCAGCCACACCACAGCGCCGGGAGCTGTAGGGGGCAAGGGTTTACAGTGGACGCAGGGGGCAACTGGGTGGCTGCATGCGGCAATGGAAGGAAGCCTTGCGGTGGCTGGTGTAATCAGCTAATACCTGCTAAGGTTAGGTACTAAGGTAACAGGCAGTCCCTCGCCCCCTGGTTTAAAATACAGATAACTTTTCTCATAAAACTATTAATAATTAGTATCACTTGCAAGGGGCCAGCCAATTGACTATTGTTGACTATTGTTCAATAAAAACTGTGCAGTCGGTCTTCTACCCAAGCTTAATCAAGCTCTGAAGGTTAGTCGGTGCCACTTGGCACCAGCTGCCAACCACTGCCCCACTAGCGTGATCCCAGCCATCTCCAACACCAAATATTTCCTCCTGTTTGCAACGTCATCTCGTCACCCACAAGCACGATCCAAACCCGCACTGTACGCTGCTGAAAACGCCATCCCGCCTCCCCTTTGCTTTTCCATTGACGCAATCGCATCGTCGCCATTCATTACTAGCCGCAGCACACCAACTCAACACCAAAAGCTGTCCACACGACCGTCATCCACGTGAGCATCTTTGCTCAACCACTCCAGCTCACAACCAGATAACCGGCCACAGACACACACACCGCAATGGCGCAAAAGGCGAAGAAAGACCGCGCCAAGGCCAACGCCGTCGCCCTCAAAAACCTACACACTGGCTCCACCATCGTCAACCTCCTCTTTCTCGCCTCGCACTTTTTGTGGCGCCCACGCTCGCTCGTCCTCTATGGCGTGCTGTCCGCGCCAGCCTTCGCGTGCGAGTATGTTCTCGAGCGCTCCGGCCGCCCGCGCTACGACCCCGCGACTGGCACGCTCCGCACATCCGGCGAGGACCTTGCCGCCACCGGGCTCACCGAGTACATGTTTGACGTTGTCTGGGTCACATGGGCCGCCGCCGTGCTCGCAGCGCTCTTCGGCGCGTGGGGATGGGCGCTCTGGGCCGTGGTGCCGGCGTACGGACTGTACATGGCGTCGGGACTGCTAGGTTTTGGTCGCTCACAGCTGGCGCAGATTCACGGGCAGGGGCAACCCGAGACGGTGCCGGCGGCTGGTCAGGGAAACCGGAGACAGCGTCGAGCAGCATGAATAAGCGCTGCAGGAGGTGGCACGGCTTGTCCATTGTACATTCAGGCCTATCTATACATCTTTATATATATTTCTATGCATTCCATGTATCTCTTACTCCTCCCAGGGCCTCTTCGTCTTGGGCCGCTCGCCCGTCCACTTCTCCAGCATGTCGTGATCGACGTCCCTGACCAAAACATGAAAGTGCTCCAGCGCGCGCACGCTCTGCAGCGCCACCCAGTTCTTGAACCACAGCACCCGGTCCTCCCCTCCTCGCCCGAGCTCGTCCACAAAAGTGCGCTTGACAAACTCGCCAATCAGGCGTCGGCTCTCCGGCAGCATGTCCCCTTTGTTGTCGTCCGCGGGGATCCGCGTGCGCGTCCACACGATGACGTGCGTGATACCCGGTGCTAGTGCGTACGGCCAGTCGTTGAGCAGGATCGCGTAGTCCGAGCCGGCGGCCAGAGGCACCTCGGACTCGGGCGTGAACGGTGGGCGACCCCATGCGCGCGGCAGACGCTGTGTCATCAGGTACTCGGTGATGGAGCCGTACTCTTTCTTGATGCCGGCAGTCCACTCGAGGTACCGGCGCAGCTCTGTGGGGGTGCGCTTAAAGTCCTCCAGCTGGTTGGATTCTGTGGGCGGTAAGCCGCGCGTCACTCAAACCGGCCCATGCCGACGGCGCCGGTCGTCCTGCCAGAAGGAGCGCTCACCGATGATCCTCTTCAGGTCCTCCCAATCATGCATTTGGAACGTCTCATCCGTCTGGTTTAAGATCCACTTGTCGAGCTTGGTGAGGTTAAAGGCTGGGTTGGAAGGCACGGTAGCCCCCGTGTTGACGCTGTCGTCGCCCATCTTCTGCAATCGCGGGGTGAAGATGGCGGGGTGAAGGCGGTGAGGGGCAGCCCGGCTACGAGGCTGATGGTGAGTTGGAGCAGGCTGTCAGGTAGCACGAGTTTGCAAGGTATCCAGTACTGATCTCCAGATCCCGAACTGTCAATTTACTGCTCGAAAGCTCGACGCAGAAGTTGATGACAAGACTAAAGTTGCCAGCATTCTCGCGCCAAGTCGCGTAGCCTACTACCTACCTGTCAGGGCCGGTCCCAGTTTTAGGAGCCGGCATCGTCAGTGTGAGAAGGCAAACGAGGCCGAACGCTGGAGAGAAGAAAAAAAGAAATACACAGACTTAAAATCAGGAATGCAAGTAGGGCCATAAAACTCGAGGATACAATAAAACGCAAAGTTGGGTGTCTCTGGCAAGGTTGGGACTAACCAATGCTGACGGCGTGTAAATGCGGATGCAATAGTAACAGCATCACCCCGTCTCTAGACAGCTCACCGTACATTGCTAGATTTTCCCTTCAGCTATTCACAGCTTGAAAGACGTATGCATGACGGCAGGATTTCAAAACGGTAACTAGGTAACTAGCGTACATTTCAAGTCAAGAATAGGCGCCCATAAATCCGCTGTTTGGTGCCTGACTGTATCTTCTTTCTGCTTCAATGAGGTGTTGTCTATCGGTTACCCTATTTCCTCTGGCGATGGCGCAACTCCGCAGCAACTTCACGTGCAGGCAAGCTAAGAGCATCGCTCACAGCTACGGAGCGAGTTCAAGTGGCACGGAAACCGCAAAGGTAATATACCGAGGCTCTCAGAAAGCCCTGGCCCCTATTCACGAAGTAATCTTCACACTCCGCACTCATTACCACAACTCGGTCTCAACTTCACCGGGGCGAAGTGTGGCCGCACTTTTTCTCCGAACCTATAGACTAATATGTTCTCTCTAAGCGGATCTAGATCTTCAGATTAATAGACGGCTTGACTACAATGCATTGGAAGGATGCCTGGACTCGATTTCCCCCGCATTGTTTAGCGTCAAACCGCCGCGGTTCATCATCAAATCGGACCCGGCGGGGAAACTTATCGCGACGGAGCTCCGCCTCGGCAACGGCGCTCAGGCCCGGCTATCAGTCGCGTGGTGTCCTTTTATACAACTTCACCATTTTCTCCTCCACGTTTGCATCTACTTACTGTTGCCGTTTCTCTCTTTCTTCTTCTTTGATTGAACCAACGAGTATAAGTTTTGTGGAGTGAAAAGAGGAGTTAAATATTCGGTTCCAGCAACCATGATCTTTGAGCCGCAGTCGCTGCTGGACCATGCCGTGACCCTCGGCGTCATTACGCCGCAGGTAATTCGGCAAGCCGGCCCAATTCGAGGAACCATTGCGCTTGTCAAGCTGCTATTTGTCTTCTGTAAGTTACTCCACGTCGTTTACGCTTGCATCCCAATTCGCAATCTTCATTCTTAACCCTTTGCGCTCTAACATCTACCGACCAGTCCCCAAAGCTACCCTCCAGCTCATCTGGACGCGATACCTGACGTCGCGCAAGAACCAACCGCTGTACGTCCAGCAAGCCAACGTGGCCGAGGATTTCGCTTTGCGGCTGCTGCGTTGGTCTGCTGCGAGCCTGCACCCGCGCGTGCTTCGCGCCGTCACGGACCGGTCCTCGGCGGCGCAGATCGTCAAGTGGCGCACGTACCGCAATGGCTACGCCAAGTACGACGACGAGGTGCAGGAGAAGGTTCTGGAAGAGGTAAGAGAAGCTTGACAGAACTAAATCGCAGATTTGGATTTACAGAGAACTGTGGATAGGGACCCGAGAGAACAGAGGGCATCTGGGTCAGGCATGACAAGGCCAAGAGACACGACATTATTGTTTTGTACATACACGGTATGGGAGAACGATCCACAGAGAGGGAACAGTAACAATGCGGGTCTAACAAGACAATCACAATAGGTGGCGGCTACGCTGTGCTCTCGGCCAAGTTTTACCTCGAATTCCAGTTGGCGTTGCAGAGCAGCCTGCTCGAGGCCGGATACGAGAACCCGGCCATTTTCAGTCTGGACTACACACTGGCGCCCGACAAGCACTTCCCGGGGCAGCTCAACGAGGCCATACTTGCATACAAGGAGGTGCTGGCCGCGGCCGATACGGACACCAAGATCTGCGTCGGCGGCGACTCGGCAGGTGGGATGCTGACGCTGACGCTGCTGCAGGACCTGGCGGCGCGGCGGCTGCGCGACGAGGCCCTGCGGCACCCGGACCTCGCGCTGCTCATCTCGCCCTGGGTGACGCTCAAAACGCACCTGCACCAAGCGTCAACGCTCGACTACATCCAGCCGGGGACGCTCGCGCGCTTCGCCGACATGTACACGGGCGGCGGCGGCGTGGGCGCGTACGCGTCGCCCGCATCGCCAGGCAGCTGTCAAGACGAGGGCATCTGGGAGGCGGCGCGGCCGGCGCGGGGCTATGTCGTGACGTATGGCGAGGAGGAGGGCCTGAGGGACGACATCAAGAACCTGATCCGGCACCAGGAGGCGCGAGGGGTCGCGGTGCGGGTGCTGGTGGACAAGGGCGGCGTGCACGTGTGGCCGGTGATTTCGTTGCAGTTCTGCACGACCAACGAGAGGCGGATGCAGGGAATCCGGTCTATAGTGAGGGAGATTAGAAGTGCGTTGGCGTAGGAGAGGTGACGGTGTAGGCGGAATTGATCGGTGGCAGCGGGAGGAATCAGATTAGATCAAGTAGGCACTCAAGGATGTGGCCGTTTGTGCGAGTCGGGAACCAGAGCCTAGGCAAAAGCATAGAGTCGGCTTCGTCATCGCGGCGCACGTCTCGGCAAGTTTATAAAGCTCATGAATTGTTGACATCATTTTTGGGTTTGCATTGATGGATGTGTTTGTGTGCATGTATGCGTGCGACATTGTAGACGTACAGGGAGTGGTGTAACGGAGGCCCAGGTTTGCAGAGGCTGGGATGGAATGTATTGCTCTTGGGCAGCTGTAAGAGGTGATGATTTTGGCTCTTCTATCGGTGATGGGAGAGCTTATCATGGCTGGCGGACAGTGCAGGAGGAGGTTGAAGGATGGAAGATGAGGCTGACGGTGACAAGATTAAAAATAGTAGGTAGGTCGTGCATGGAAAAGGTGCAGTAGAAATCCATGATCTAAGGTATGGTATCCACCCAACGATACAACTTGCCTTAGTATGACGTGCATGATGTCAAAGCGCCCTGTGCAATGAACTTGCGTGAGTATCAAGCCGCCTTCGAAAAGCCGAGACTAAAAAAGGGTTCTTTGCGTTTCCGTGGTGAGATGGTAAGGCGTGGTCCGCCCGACTGCTCTAGGGAACGCTTCAGACGGCCCTTGCTGCGACCTTGTTGCGTTGACCCTCCCATGCTGGGTGCAGTGCTACGGGTGGATGGAAATCAAGCTGGGCGCGATCCCTTTGCAGCTCTCATTCGACGTGAATGAAACGTCCCTAGGCATTCTGTACGAGTTGATTGATGATGACGATGAAACAAATGATTCCCACGCTGTGGAAGAGGTTGCCGGCTTTCTGTGGCAAGCTGGCGGAAGGCTTCTATTTCACGCTTTCACCGTCAACGAAGCATTGGAAAAGTGGTGTTCTGGTCGACCTGTTAGGACATTATTCCTGTGCAGGGCTTCGCGTGGTCGGCGAACTTGTATGAGAAAGTACAGCCAAAGGGTTGCTGGTAATGTTGAGCACCTCGGCCCTTTTCATTCTTCGAGACAGCGCAATGTGGCGTTGAAGGTCTCCCAGTTATGCAAGTCAGACTTATTACTGTTGATACCCAATGTGCTCACGGCTAGGCAGCAAGGTACTATAGGTCAGACTGGATGGCCGTTAATAATTGCTATACAGGAACATACAAATGGTAACGGCAAGCCCACCATTCTCGAACCTGTACGTAGAACCTCTATCCGCACTTTGTACCTACTGTATTACTGACTGCAATCATCCCGAGTGACTCGGATGCTGTGTCAGTTGCAAGCAAACGAATGCGATGGGCGGGCCTGCGGCTGGATCGGGCCAATTATTCTTAGCTTGGTACTTGACAAACCCCCCGAGCTCCAAGCCTCCAGCCCACCACTACGTTCCTACTAACCCATTAACTACCAGGTACTTAGTACTAGGTTAGATACAGCTGCGAAAATGCCTCCCAGTATAAAGAAATTAAGAAGGTCTCCATAACTGGGTGGCATGCTGGCGATCTGGCCACGGCCACTGCGCCATCAGCCACATTGGCAGCCCACGACGTGCATATAAACGGGCGGAGCCCCTCCTTCTTCCGACTGACTGAACAGTGACATGGAAACAGCCACAGCACAGCCAGCAGACCAACAGGCGCCGACTGACTGACCGACCGACTGAATGATCGACTGCATGCAGCAGCGACTAATAAATACTCCTTCCGCCTCGGATTTCTCGTCGCCACCTCTGCCTGCCTCTTTTATCTTTTGCGCAATATTTTGCCGACGCGCATCAAAGAATACACCATTCCAAACAACTGTTTATTCGATTATCTCCTCATCACGCCTGTCGCGCGCGCACCTTGGAACCACCCCCGGAAGCTTCGTTTGCCAACAAATTCCGATCGTCATTGTCGCAATACTCGTCGTCCTCGTCGCATCCCATCGCCGCAATTCAACAAAGGATACGTCCTCGTATCCTCCCCCATGCATCTGCCATCTCGACGCGCCCTATACTCTGCAGACCTGTCGCTCTCTTGAACAACCGTGGGCACCACCCTGCCTTCCTCCCTCCCGCCTGACCTACACGGCCGTGCCCCGCCATAGCGCCCACCCGCTCGCCGCCCGCATCACCACAGAGCTCCGTCGCGCGCGCGCAAAACAAGAAGCCGAGTCGATCATTTGTGTGCGCCTAGTGCAACGCTTACCGACACCGTGCTCCGAATAGGCCGCCAAGGGAAAGAAGAAAAGCCAGGCCCTTTGTCAGATTGATTCAGGCGCACCCGACTTGCTCAACTGTCTGCCTGTTTGACCATCCGTCCTCCGCCGCCTGTCGCATTCCGGTTTGCGACAACTGTAACTGCCCCTGCACCCGCTGCACAACAGCTTCACTACAGGACAGCTCCAGCCTCGCCTTGCGGGGAATAGCAAGCAGCATTCTTGTCCACACAAAGAGAAAGAGAAAGAAAAAAAAACCACGTACATTTGAGTCGATTTAGGGTTGAGCATCCAGTCCAGGCAGCCTCGTCGGAGCAACTGGCAGCCTTCAGCCCCCCTGCGCAACACCTCTTCCACCGCCCCCCGGCCCGCTCTATTTTATCGCTAACGGAGGCCCACCGCCCGCCCAAATTTCTTATTACCCAGCATGTCTGGCGACGATACTTCTTACGCTCCCAAATCCCCCGACTTCTCTTCCTTCTTCTCTTCCGGCCCGACCGACCAAGCGCCACCTCTTGATCTCGGGTCTTCAAGCCACAGCCAACAATTCCAGCCCCCCTCCTTCGGCTATACCTCGTCCTACGTTCCTCCAACCTCGACGAGCTTCAGCCACGGCGGCTACGGTGTGGCCAGCGATTCGTACCAACCACCAACCCGGCTGCAACAGCAAAATTCGTTCTCGCAGACATTGGCTGATCAGCCCTCGTACGGCCCACAGTCTCGCTGGCAAGACCCCGGCCAGCTTCCCACCCCGACAGCGTTTGGCGACCCGTACCCTCAGACTCGGAGCCAAAAGCAGCAGCAGCCGCCCGCCACCGAGCTCGAAACAACAAAGATGCCTCCCCGCAAGCCGGCCAAGGAGCCGTCGCCACCCGCGCCGCCCATCATCGACTCGTCCATGGTCAAGACAAAGTTCCCGACGGCCCGCATCAAGCGCATCATGCAAGCCGACGAGGAGGTCGGCAAAGTTGCACAACAGACCCCCATTGCCGTCGGCAAAGCCCTCGAGCTCTTTATGATTCAGCTCGTGTCCAAGAGCGCCGAGGTAGCCAAGGACAAGGGCTCTAAGCGCGTAACGGCGTCTATGCTCAAACACGTTGTCGAGTCGGACGAGCAGTGGGATTTCCTGCGCGATATTGTGAGCCGCGTCGAGAACGAAAAGGAAAGCGTGAAGAAGGAGCCTAAACCCAAGGTGGAGAGCGACGACACAGAAGACGAGCAACCAAAGAGGAGACGAGGCGAACGAGGCGCTGGACGGAAGAAGAAAGCATGCTAACTGCATGCTCCCATCGCCTCCTACAACTATGGCCGCTACTATCTTGAGGGCCTCACACAATTCACACTGCTGCGCGTTTTAGCACCTTACTGGGGCAAGGGGGCATTGACTCTTTGGGTGGACCAGGGGATAACAAGACAACCGTCTTGTAACGTACTGTTGTCGTGGACCAGATCCTTTTTACTGGCCGTGGCTACGAATCCCCCTTGCTGGTATCTGATGCTAATACAGATTGACGAGGAGGTTCGAATGGGGACGCTGGTTCCTGAGGTGACTTCACGTGCCGAAACATTACTCTATCTTTGCGCGACACCTTGCAGACGTAAAGGCGAATCGGAACCACGGACAACCAAGAAAGATTTGGAAATCCGCGACCACGGCGCATTGCAAGACGGTGGTCTTGTTACCCAGTCTTGCCAAATTTGCTTTCTCTTCCTCGATTTTTATCTGTCTTTTCTTCCCACACCTCGAACGGCGAGTTTTACGAAACTACGAAAATCTACAGGGCAGGCGTTCTCTACTGTTTAACATATTCAACGGCGTTGCATGGGCTTAAGGTACTGGTGTAGGCTTAGAAAACGGTATCGCGTCTTGTCAACTAAAGTATCACAATCATCAGATGAGGCAGATTGCCGATGGTCATGGATGATGGATGATAATGGATGTTTAATTAATTCAATTGCAGTCGCTTTGGTTTTTATTATCATGCTGTTTCAAGATGATGATATGTGCCTGGCTCATACTGTTTTGTCTTCGCAGTGCATGTCTTAGATGGAGATGTGTGGCCTGCAGTGCAGGATACCGATGCAGCCCAGATGTGGCTTTGAGCGGGTTGTATTGAGCTAGCCGGGGAAAACCAAGTTCCGAATAAATACAATTTCTCCATCTTGAACTGTTTTCTGGGGGAAAAAAACTCAAGGGAGAAACATCTCGTCATAACGTGACTCAACACATACATCTGCGGGTGGGCGTCAATGGCATGGCCCACGCCGCGGCCTGCGATAAAAAGGTATCGGCGCATTGACAAGACGATACAGAAGCAAAGGAGCTCTCAGATGAGGTGGACATGCTACGCAGTGGACAAGTAATTAAATCGTTTGGTATGGCCTGCATGATTTGGCTTTTCCTGGCCGCCTGCAGCTGCTCCTTGGTCTTGGGTGAGCGCGTCAGCAGAGCCTCGTACCAATCACCCATCCCAGCTGTGACATCTGCCAGGGGCAGGCAGCCTTATAGTACCTCATAAACATGAATAAAGTTAGAAAAAGCTGCAACAATTTGTCTTCCATATCTCCACACCAAAGCCAAGCCCGACCTCATTTTCTGCCTAGCAACTTGCCTCCACACCTCTCCAACGAAATGTGAACCCGCGTCGATTTAGGTCTACTATACCTACCTAGGTAGGAGGCAGTACCTTAGTAGTAAATCCAGCCACTAAATAGAGCTACCTCCTAGCACTTTCATGCACCACCAATCCCGTCCATCCATCCCTCCCGCCAACCCTTCCCTCGAGCCAATCCGATTCCCCGACGACAGCTTCATCAACAACCTCTCCCAACTGCCGACGAGAGAAGAAGAAGCAGCAGTCTTCATATATATCTCGATTAAATGCGGCCGCGCGCCAACCCGGTCTCCCCGACGTCTACCCTCGTCCGCCCACCGTTCGCCGCCCTCCTGACAACCCACCACCCCTCTCCGCCTCGACGACAAGAACGGCGCCCCGATGTCGTGGGAGCTCCTGCAGCGGTTCTTTGACTCTGATGTCTTCAACTCGAACCCCTTCCTCCCTGTATCATACTTGTCGTAAGCTACAACGCCGCCGCGAATACACACACACCGCCCTCTTCTGGTTTCCGCAACGTGGCCGCACCAGCACATCGACCCCCCGCGCGCAACCGCCCCTTTGCCCTTTGCCTTTTTTTCCCGACTCTAGACTGACATTGAGGATCTTTGGCTGCTTGCTTCGCGACAGGCGCTACGCAGATCATGTAGGCATTCACTATGTCCTCTGCAACAAGCTTCGCCAGTTCCCCTACGAGGACATCGAGTTCTTCCTCCCGCAGCTGTGCCATCTCATCATCAGCGTCGACAATGAGTCCATGGCCCTCGAGGAGTTTCTCCTCGACCTCTGCGAGGAGTCCGTCACTGCGGCATTGCTAGTATGATATGCGCCCTTGACTCTCCTCACCTTGCTTGCCCCTCATCACTGACCCTTCCAGACCTTTTGGCTCTTCCAAACGTACCTCCACGATCTTTCCTCGAACCCACAGTCCACAGCCTTCCAAACATGTCGTCGAGTCTATAACAAGGTGCAGCACATCGTCTTTGGCCTCAACGACGTCGGCCGCCACGAAAAGATCAAGGAGAACATCCTCCCCGTCACCGTGCTCTCGAGCTTCGTCCTCGCCAGCGTCGCCCTGCCCATGATGCCCAAATGGGCCGGCCCCCTCGCCGTCGCGCAGGCACGCAAGCCGCAGCCCATAACAGATGCTGCGCACACCGAAGCAACCGACACCACGAAACCGAGTAAACCGCACACTGTCGTTGCCCACAACGCGAGACCGAAACGCAGTAAAGACAGCCGCAGCGCGAGCGGAACCACCGCGAACCAGTCCTCGCCAAGCCGCGCCGTGGCGGCCAAGGCAATCGGCCAGGCGATCACGGCATCCCCCAAATCGAAGCTGCAGAAGGAGATAAAGCGGCCGCCGGCGCTGGACATGGCGCAGACCGAGGCAATGTCAAGCTCGGCATCGCTTCCCTTGCCATCGCCCCCGCACACGACGAGACCGGAGACTCCGCCGCGGACCGCTGGCCTCGCGCCGCGCAATCGCTCCGACAGTCTGTTCCGCAGACACTCGCACCACACTAAGAACGCCAAAACTATCGCCGACCTAACCACGATACAGAAAACGCGTCTGCTGAGACAAAACTACTTCCGATCTCAGACGCAATTCCTACAAGCTCTCGAGGACATTTCCAACCGTCTAGTCATAGTACCCAAGCAGGCTCGCATGAGCGCCCTCCGCGCAGAGCTGGCTCTCATTGCGCGAGATTTGCCGGCCGAGATTGATGTGCCCGTCATATGCCCGCCCACATTGGTAGAGGGTGCACCAGGAAAGAGCCGACACCATCGCATCGTGCGCCTGAACCCAGCCGAGGCAACCGTCTTGAATAGTGCGGAGAAGGTACCGTATCTCCTCATGGTCGAGGTTCTCAGAGAAGACTTCACATTTGATCCGGACACACCGGACAACCAGCGACTACTGCCAGAGTTGTTTGGTGTGCGTGGAAACTCGAAGCGCTTATTTGACCTGTCGTCCGAGCTTCCCAAATCGGCACAGGCGACGCCGCCTCCCGAGCCCGCTGTGGACAGCGTCTTTGAGCCGACCTCAGGCGATCTCAGTAGCTCTAATCTCATCAAGTCTCTGGACGAGGAGAGCCAGCCGCGATCGACGCCCAAGCCTCCGCAGCCGTACGGCAACCAGCGGATATCGAGCGGCGCGACGACTTCCACCACCACTCTCGATGCCGCGACACCGCGAACCTCGGGCGCATCGAGATCGCGCTCCAGCAGCCCCGGCTCGCGTCGCAAGATGACGTTACAGATGAACCGCAACGCCTCCACCGACCAACCCGACTTTTCTGCCCTTGCGACGCACATGCGCACAGCGTCGCAGATGCTGGCGCAGCTAGACGCCACCAGCGGAAAGCGACCGCGGCAAGAGGTCGCCGCCATCCGCGCCAAGATTATTGCCTCGATGCAAACACTTGAGGAGCGAAGCTTTGATGCAGACGAGCAGGGACCAACGTTTGATACTATCATGGCTAAGGCCAGCACAGCCGCTGCCGCCGCCGCCTCTACCAGTAACCCAGACCTCGACGACGATGCCCCTGTGGATACGAACCTCAACGCCAGTGCGGGGCGCGAGCGGATGGAGAACGACTTCAAGACGGGCGGCGTGCAGCAGCGACGCGGCGACCGGGACGACCCGAGCGCGGCCATCTTCGGTGAGGCGTGGGAGGCCAAGAAGGAGCGGATCCGTCGGTCGTCGCCGTACGGGTGGATGCCAAACTGGGACCTTGTGAGCGTCATCGTCAAGACCGGGGCAGACTTACGGCAGGAAGCGTTTGCGTGCCAGCTGATTCACGTGTGCCACCGGATCTGGGTGGACGCGGGCGTGGACGTGTGGGTGAAGTTGATGCGGATCCTGGTGACCGGCGAGTCGTCGGGGCTGATTGAGACTATCACCAACGGCGTGTCGCTGCACTCGCTGAAGCGCAGCCTGACGATGGCATCCGTTGAGTCTGGCGCGAACCCCCGTCGGCGCATCGCGACGCTCAAGGACCACTTCCGGAAAGCCTTTGGTGACGAAGCGGGCAAGCCGCACCGCGCGGGCGTGGACGCGTTCAAGCGCTCGCTGGCCGCGTACAGCGTCATCTCGTACGTGCTGCAACTCAAGGACCGGCACAATGGCAACGTACTTATCGACAGCGAGGGCCACATTGTGCACATTGATTTTGGATTCATGCTGTCCAACTCGCCGGGTGCCGTCGGTTTCGAGGCGGCGCCGTTTAAGCTGACACACGAGTATGTGGATGTGCTTGGTGGTCTGGGGTCGCCAGACTATGAGGACTACAAGAAGCTCTGCAAGCAAGCATTTCAAGGTACGTCCCCCGGATTTTGATAGAAGAGAAAAAAAGAAACGCATGGGGATTTTATAGCTAACACTTGAATAGCACTCCGACGATCTGCAGACTACATCATTGACTTGGTGGCCATGATGGGCGCAGAGTCGAAGATGCCGTGCTTCGCGGTAGGCGTGGCTACGGCGACGAGCGCTCTCCGACAACGCTTCCAGCTGCATCTCAGCGCGGACGAGGCCGAGCAGTTTGTTGAGAATGACTTGATTGCGAAGTCTTTTGGGAGTTACTATACACGACTGTGCGTACAAAGCATCACCTGCCTCGTCCTTGAACTCTTTATATATGCACGTGTGCTAACTAGTCAATTACAGCTACGATACTTTTCAATACCGAACACAGGGTATATACTAAGAACATGGACAGCATGGCATGAAAACACATTTCTTTGCGGCTTCTTTCACCACGAATATATTCCCTAGGTACTTATGATTCGCGGGACTTCTTCTTCTTCTTCATTTATCTTGGGTATAGGACCAAACTCGAAAGTTACTTCATTTTAGAATTCGGGCCGGCGCGGCGGGTATTATTCCAAACTACAAGAAAAAAAAAGTCAAGGACAAAACAGACAACGACGCGGCAATGTGAGCTACGGGAATTGATGCCGGAATTTGGGTCATGGAAAAGGATAGAGAGGCGGGGTAAAAAGGAGAATATCATACATATATACCACAGACTGGAGACGAATTGACAGGAAGTAGACAACGAAGCCGATTTTCCCGCAGGCGTTTGCCTCTTGATTTTGGAAGGGTCGACATTCTCATGATCAAGCCCTCGACTTACAACAGCGTAAATTCATGACCAGTGTTCGTCCACCCAGTTACACATCGGCTTCTATGAAAGTGAAATGCAAAAGAGAAAATGAAGTAATGAAACCGGTAGCTTCCGCTAATTTCTTTTTGCTTTGGGCCGATGCCCTAATCTGCCGTGTACCCGGCGTTACCTTCCAAAAAAAAAATTGTACATGAAGAGCAGGTATGTTGCTCGTCCTCCCCCCCTCCCTCTTTGGCATACATTATTATATCCCCCTTGTTGTTTACCTGTGAGAGGTGCCGCAGCTTCCAATCATCCCAGCCACCGTGCAAATTTATACAACAGTATCGAAAAACAAAGAAAAGAAAAAAAAAGCCACAGCGAACGAGGCGCGTTGCAATGGGTTTTGAAGCACGACTCTTCATCGCGTCACCCGCTTCGGCCACTGGCCTCCGCGCCTCAGGAATAGTGACTGCTAGTCGTATCGCCCACGCTCATCCCCGTCGCCATCGTTGTGGTCCACTGCCGGTGCGGCGTCACTGCGACGGCTCCCGTTTGTGGTGCGTCGGCCCTTGCGGCTGCCTGTGCTGTCGGTGCCGTCCTCCCCGCCACCGGCCCCGCCACGACTGCGTTTCGTGCCGCCGAGGCCGGCCATGCGTTGAGCCTCCTTCAGCAGGCGCTCACGGTTGCGCGCCTCGCGCTCCAGCGTATGGGGATCCTTTGTTGCTGTTGCACTGCCTCCGCCGCCGTTGCTCGCCTCGGCAGGTGTGGAAACTCCGTCTGTGGACTGCTTCTTGTCGTGTCGGCCCTCCCGTTCACGCTCTCGATCGCGGTCTCTGTGGCGGTCTTTACGCTCGCGACGATCCTTGTCTCTATCGCGGTCCCTGTCGCGATCGCGATCCCGGTGTCGGTCGCGACGGTCACGATCACGGTCACGGTCACGGTCACGATCGCGATCACGGTCGCGGTCCTTGTCCCTCTCTCTGCGCCGCGAGTGGTCGTGATCACGGTCCCGGTCTCGATCACGATCTCTTTGCGATTTATGGCTTGACTTGTCGTCGCGATGTCTGTCCTTGTCGCGATGACGTTCCGAGTCTCTCTCGCGGCGGCTGTTGCGGCTCGACTTTTTCCCATCCTGGGGGGAGGGTGACCTTGAGTGCTCGCCGCCGCCCTTTTCGCGTCGCGGCTCCTCGTCGTCATGCCGGGAGGAGTGCTTGCGGTCCCTTTGCTTTCTACTACGGCTGTACGAGTCCTCGTCGTACCGGTCGCCAACGGCAGTCTGCGACTGATCTCGTGCTCGTCGATGGGAGCTTCTATCTCCCCGGCTGCGACTGCGACTGCGACTGTGCACTCTACTTATCGGTCGAGACTGTTGCAAGGAATAATCGCGACCATGGTCGCCATGCGGTGATCTGTGTTCAGCTCCATCGGTGTCGCGCTCGGCGTCGTCGAACTGAGATCTGCTCTGGCCATCGCCGGAGCCCTCTCTGGCGCCGTCGGCAACCTGATAGCCTCTCGCGCGGAGGTTGTGCAGACTGGTATTGGGCAGACCTTGGCGCATCGCCTTTGGACCCGTCGGAGCATTTACGGGAGCGTCGGCGGGCTGGCTATCTTCCTTGTCTTGATGCACACTTTGGGCGTCACCTTGTATGCTCGGCTGCGAAAATGACTGAGCATCATTCTGACCTTGCTGGATCTGGCCTGGACCATGGTACCCGCCACCTTGCTGGAAACCACCGCGGCCGTACCCTCCATAGTATCCGCGGCCACGGCCACGGCCACGATAATTGTGCTGGCGATAGTTATTATATTGGCCGTAGTTACCTTGATTGCAGCCTGTCTGGAAGCCAGAGTTAAAGTTCCCAAAGTCACCAGTGTTCATACCAGCGCCATTTTGATTGAAATTATTCTGGTCGAAATTCCATGACTGAGAACCGTTCCAGTTATTATCGTAGCCGCCTCCATATCCGCCTATGCTGTTCATGCCCATGCCTTGAAAGCCCCCATTCATAAACATGTTCTGCGTCATAGGGTCCATGGTCATGCCTGGCATGCCTATTAAACATCGTGTTAGCCTCGAATCGGAAACATTCAGCCAATGTCACATACCCATCATCGGGAAGCCCATGTTGTTCTGCATGGCCATCATCATCTGCATTCCGTTAAAGTCGCCACCCCCTGTAAACATTTGGTTTGAGAAACCGTTTCCGTGTGGTACCTGCCCGTGGTCGTTTCCACCATCGCCCTGACCGCCTTCCGCAGCATATTCCGCCTCCTCATTCTCTTGAGGAGGTTGTTCCGGCCGCTTCGTGGTGATGATGACATCGTCGTCGGAGTCTTCATCCGCGTCGTCGTCATTTGGTTCCTCAAAATTATTGGCCGTGCTTGGTTCCTCTTGCTGAGCAGCAGCGACTACCATCGGTTGCTGATTCTGCGTTGCTTAGCACAGAGCTACAGACGGGAGACTAATAACTTTCGCTTACCTCTGTGTCAGCCTGTACCATGCCGGAGGCGGGTACTGTGGAGGGATCGACGGCGGCAACAGACAAAGCCTCGGCTCCTTGTGCTCCATTGGTAGCCTCTCCGCCAGCGTCGGCAGACTGGCTGTCGCCGGAATTATGCGCCGGGGTTGCTTCGACCGGAGTTTCGGGTGTCGGCTCTTGAATTTCCTTGGGCTTGTTTGCCTCTCGCCTCTTCTCGGCGGTGCGAAGAAAGACTTTGATCGTCGTTCGCAGTGATTTGTTAGGTGCGCAATCATCGGCAGAGAGTGGCGAGTGTTCGCAGACAGGACAAGATGATTGGAGACTCGAGTGACCTGACAAGTTAGCATCGTATCGGGTATCAACAGGCGTCATTTACACTTACATGATTCACAAATTCCTTGTTCACAGCAGGGTAGCCTGAATGCGTTGACAGCAAGCTTATTGCAGTTTGCACATCGCAGTTTGTGAGGGAGGTCATCGGGAGTCAAGGAGCTATCGCGAGTTAGTGATGCCGAATGGACTATATCCTTCTGCAAAGCATACGAAATAAGCGCATCCTGCGTCTCAGTGATAGACGATGCCATGTCGATGCGATCAGAACAAGCTCAAGTAAGGTTTTATGTGTTGGGCAACCTGACCGAGATCATAAGATGGAAAGAGAAAGATTATGAATAAGGATAGACCCGAGGCAGAGAAGCCAGGTAGGTAGGTGGGCGGCTCTCTTTTATAGACGCATGGGATTGGTGATACAGAAACAATTCGCTGAAAATTGGGTATGGGAAGACTGAAGAATGGTGGGACAGTAACCGCATCTTACCAGAGGAGTTTGACGCGGTACTGGCCAAAGTGGGGCCGATGGTGGATGGCGGTAGATTTGCCTTGAACAAGTCGCAGAGTCACGTGTCACACTCTTACACGACTGTACGAGGCCGGAAAGCAAGACTGCTCGGGAGGAGTAAGCGGCGAGAGAGGGGATGAATAAAGAATACGTTTCTGATATTGCTCCTGTGGTAGGTTTGTTTCTTCCGCGGCGGCCTCTAGTTAACCCATCGTTTGTAAGTCTCGTAGTTGGTTGATTATCTCTCCACTGGGCACGGGGACAACCACAGAAGCTCGGCTTCGTCCTATAATTTCCCTTAAAACCCACTTGTTTGCCTCGTACTTGGGCATGCTGAAATCAATACTGACCCCTATCCCACGTTTGACAAGGGCACTGCATGCTGTTGGGTCTCACTAGTTCATCTTGCAGTAAGAGCTTGTTCACAAACATGCTCCGCCCGGCGTTAATATTTACATCACACGTGAGTATTCACATAGTGCATTGAGTGCACATGTATTTGTACCCCGTACTGTCACACAATCCTGTTACATGCACTCTGAATATCGGCCTCAGGCAGCCATGTGGGAAGAATTGTAGGCTTCCTGTACCGAGCTGAGTGGTTCAACATATAAGGTAAGTACGACACAAATCGCAACTAACTATACTCATGACCCGTAAAATTATGAATCGACTCCAAAAGTATGCGCTGAGGCATCATGGTCTGACTAAGGAACAAAGTTGGGCATAAAAGACGACGTGAAACAAAGCTTGCTGGGAACAAATACGACTGCTTAACACGCACATCCATCTTTCGATCCAGCCTCCTGCGGGTTTCCCAGGTTGACTCTCTGCTCCTCTCCGGCACGACTGGCTGTGTTGGTAGTACCGGCGCCACGGGCGCTCTTGAGGGACGTCTCTGGAATCGCGTTGGCAATGGCTGTGAATACCTCTGACACGTTCACGCCAGTCTTAGCGCTGGTCTCGAAGAACAGCAGGCTTTCCTCTTCGGCATACGACTTGGCTTCTTCTGTAGACACCTTGCGTGCGTCACCAGAGTCGTCGCCGTCGTCACCGTTATCGCCGCTGGCAGGTTCGCTGGCAAGATCGAGCTTGTTGCCGACGAGCGCAATCACGATGCCGGGGGAAGCCTGTCGTTGCAGCTCAGCGACCCAGTGCTTGGCCTTGATGAGAGATGTGGGTTTTGTGATGTCGTATACGACCAAAGCAGCCTGGGCATTTCGATAGTACATGGGGGCGAGGGAGGCGAATCTCTCCTGACCGGCGGTATCCCAAATCTCAAACTTGATTGTCCGCGTAGGAAGGTTGCATTTTTGAGTCAGAAATGCCGCTGTACAAGATGTCAGACGTATGAATCTATTCATAAAAGCGTTGCCACTCACCACCGATAGTGGGCTCTTTGTTTTCCTGGAAGTCGTTGTTGACGAAGCGCAGGACCAAGGAGGACTGTTGAATTATTAGTGGGCAAGCTCGGGTAGCAACGGAGATCTGTATTAGTGACCTTTCCAACAGCCGCCTCGCCGAGAAGCACCAGCTTGACGCTGCTGCTGGGCTTCGGGCCATTCCCAGTATCGGCCATCGTGGCAGAAGTCCGACGGGTAAATGGATCAATAGTCGCTCAAGCGGATGCGTGAAGCTAAAGCTGTCGATCTTCGGAGTAGCTGCTGCTGTATTCGATTCTAATTCACAGCGATAGCAAGGGCAGCCTATCGTCGGAGGTTGTTGCGAGAGACAAAGGGTGGTAGTGGCTGGAGCGATGACGACTGAGTGTTTTGCGCTGTGCTTCGTCCTGCAAGCGGCTGGAGTTGGTCAGGTCCAGCCACAGCTCGCTAACTGCCACAGTGGCGGGGCAGCAGCAAATAGGCTGCCGTTTTCGAGAAGAGACTTCGGCAGAAAGTTGGCCCATTGCCGTAGCCTGCAAGATCGGCCCCGCCAAAAAGTTTCAGGCGGCAGAAAAAGTAACTGTACCCAAAAAAATCCAGAGTGGTGGACTGCTTGGTAGGCCAAGCAAAGGTTCAGCAACAATCGCCCCGGCGCGCAATCTTTCGATGCAATCTACGATTTCCAGACAAGATTCTAATTCATCAATGGCGCTCGAAAAGGATCTCAAAGCCGCGAAGCGCAAGTTGCTCGACGATTCCGAATCCGAATCTGATAATGGCGGGGCTGTCAAGTCTGGTTTCTCAGTAAACGAGGAGTTCGCTCGTCGCTTTGAACACAATAAAAAGAGGGAAGAGAGACAAAGATGTATGCTTTTCAAGTATTCATTGCGCGCAGCCATAAACTAACTTCACTATATAGTGGAAGAGAAATTCAAAAACGACGAAGAGGACGACGAAGACTCCTCTGAAGATGAAAGCGAGGACGAGAACGGCTTCCTCGCAACTGAAGACCTTGACGCTCAAATTTCAGCCACTCTTCACGCAATAAAAAACAAGGATCCTCGAGTCTACGATAAAGATCAAACCTTCTATAAACCCGACGACGAGACCGACAACACTAAGAAGGAAAAAAAAGAAAAGCCCATCTATCTCCGCGACTACCACCGAGAAAAGCTCCTGCGAGGAGACACTGGAGCAGATGACGAAGATGAGCTGCCTCAAACATATCAACAAGAGCAAGACGCAGCCAAGAACGATTTCCTTTCTGGAGTAAAGGATGCTGAAGAGAGCAGCGACTCGGACTCGGACGATGCGTTTGTTATCAAGAAAAAGTCGGATGATGTGACAGCCAAGTCATCCAATGGCGTTCACCCCTCTCGAGCGACCAAGATCAAAATTTTCGGAGCCGATGTTGGAGATGCCCAAAAGGACCCGGAGACTTTCCTGTCCAACTTCATGGCTGCAAGGGCCTGGGTTGTCGAGGAAGGTGGCCGCTGGAAAGCTTTTGAGTCAGACGACGGCGAGGCCGATGACGACGGCGCAGACGAGTTCGAGCAGGCCTACAACATGCGCTTCGAAGACCCCGAAAAGAGCAGGGAGGTGTTGCGGTCGTACGCCCGTGACATCACCAACTCGCGCTCCGTGCGCCGCGAACACGTCACCGGCCGCAAACACCAGCGCGAGCTGGAGCGCGAACGCAAGGAGGTCGAGAAGAAGGAGCGCAGCGAGGATAAGGCGCGCCTGCGCAAGCTGAAGCTCGAGGAGGCGGAACAGAAGCTGCGAAAGATCCGGCACGCCGCCGGTGCCGCCGGTAAGGAGCTCTCGGACGCCGAGTGGATGAGCTTCCTGGACGGCGTGTGGGATAATGATAACTGGGAGGCGGAGATGCAGAAGCGCTTCGGCGACGACTACTACGCCGCGCAGGACGACGCCGCTGCAGGTGCTTCCGACGAGGATGCGGCAGCGTCCCGGAAGAGCAAGCCCAAGAAGCCGAAGTGGGACGACGACATTGATATCGGCGATATTGTGCCAGACTTTGAAGGTGAAGAGAACAAGGCCAAATTTGCCTTAAGCGACGCCGAGGAGGAGGAAGCGGAGGAGGAAGAGGAGGAGGAAGAGGACGACGCCGCCCCTGCCAAGAAGAAGCGCAAGACGGCCGACATAAAAAAAGAGCGTATTAACGCCCAGAAAAGGTCCAAAAAGGAGCGCGCTCAGCTTGAAGCCCTCGTCGACTCCAAAATAGAACTCACCGACCACCGTCTCCTAAAGGGCGCCGCTTCTAGCTCCGCCTCCAGCCACCAGCAGCAATTCCGGTACCGCGAGACCTCCCCACAGTCCTTTGGCATGACCGCGCGCGACATCCTCCTCGCCCCCTCGGACGCCGCCCTCAACGATTTTGCCGGTCTCAAGAAGCTCGCGCCCTACCGCGACGTCGACAAGAAGCGCCGCGACCGCAAGCACCTCGGGAAAAAGGCCCGTCTGCGCCAGTGGCGCGCGGACACGTTTGGGCGAGACTATGAGCGTACGGGGCCGACCTTTGGCTTCGAGCGCTACGTGGAGGGTGACGAGGGGCAGCAGCAGCAGCAGGTGGAGGAGCAGCACCGGAGGAGAAAGGAGAAGAGGAACAAGTCGGCAGGCAACGATGAGGTTGGGAAGACGGAAGAGGGCGTTGACGAGCAGCCGGCCAAGAAGAAGCGGAAGCGATCGAAGGGCAATAAGTCCGCCGAGGTGGCGGCGTAAAAGCGAAGTGTCAGTATTTTTTTTTTCGGCTTTTCGGCCTCATCTTCATCATGTGGCCCTTTTTTTCGTCTTTTATATCATAGCTTTTATCAGTTCTGTAGGCGTCCGTTTGCTTCGCTCGATAGAGCAAAAACTTGTACATAGCACAGCAAAAGAAGAGCAATTATTTACAAACACGCCTCAAAATTTGAATCTACTATCCCTCATCTCTCACCGCAGATTTCCGCACATTCCGGATTCAAGAGGAGAAGAAGAAAAATTTATTCGGGGTATTTTATTTACATCATATTCCTTCCTAGTCTCTGAGACAAAACAGATCCTACTTCCTTAGATTCTTCTTTAATAACTTTATTAGTATATGAAACAGGAGCCATAAAAATTATTAACACCAGAAAATCCGTCCCAACCGTCCCAATTGTCTTATTCACGCAGCAACACTCCCAAGACAACAGAGCTTGCCCACGGCGGACAAGATGGTAGCAAGGGGGGGGCGAGAGCGAAAGAATTGCCACCACCTACGCCACGAAGGAACTTCAAAAAGCAAGAAAAAGTCATGAAGCCATGCCCAAAAGTAAAACACAAATGTCCGTCCCAAAATCGCCACAAAATACCCGCCAGTAATGCTCTGTGTAATGATATAACTGGTGCTTCAAGGGAAAAAAAATTGAAATCAGCAAGGGGGAATAATTTGAGTCGAGATAATACTCTCGCTCTGTTGGTAAAATCAAGCGAGAACACGTATGCTTTTGTTGCTTTACATGCCATGTTGCAGTCCACCGCCCATGTGGTTCTGCTGGGGCATGCCACCACCGTTTCCGGGATTGCCATTGTTGCCGCCGGCAAACATGCCAAAGTTTTCCATACCATTGCCGGCAATGTTCATGTCTTGGCTCATCTCCGTTGGCTCCATTTCGTAGCCCATGAACCACGAGCTATCGGGAGCGGAGTTGAAAATATTCATCGTCGGCGCTGTCATGGGATTTTGCTGCTGGGAAGGGTGTCTCGCCGGGTGCATGGCGGCATCCCCTCCTTTGGGAACTGCTGCTGGATTTTGGCGTGAGTTGTGCTGAGCACTATTGGCCATGCCTTGCCATCTATTGGGGGTGTCCTGCGGTGGCGCGTTCATGCCGCCTGGCACGATACCAAACATCTGCTGAGGGAGCCCAGGGTCTTGACCCCCCATGCCCAAAGGCACAATATCAGCAAAAAATGGCATCTGTGGCTGTGATTGGTAAGGAGCCATGTTGTTGGGGCTAATAGGTGACAGGGTCGACATGTATGCCTGCGACTGAGTGGGCATGCTGTGCGCGTTGAAAGCCATGGGAGGCTGCGTATTGCCTGGGTTCGAGAATTTGCGCTGATCGATCTGAAGGCGAGGGGTGCCGCCAGACTGGTCCGAAACTCGGCGAGGGGTAGGCGCCACCGAGGTTTGTCGCGCCTCAGGTGTCGACTGATCTAACTTGGCAGGAGGCGTGACCCCAGCAGAGTTCTTCTTGGGAGGAACAGTCTTCCGCTTTTGCATGGGCGTCTTGCTGGGGTCCTTGCCGTCAGCGGCATGAGAAGCAGGTGAAAGATTCTCCAGAAACTCCCCAACAGAGTGCAGCTCTGGCTTCTGCTCCAAGACAGCATCCTCCCCTCCCTCGGCGCGTCTTGGCACGTTTGGATCCATGCAATCAACATTGGACACGCCAGAAGGGTAACGGTTAAACCAATCGGCGTATTGCAGCAACGGTTGCCGACTTTGCACAGCACCATTCATGCCAGGGCGTCGAGAGGCGTCGTAGGCATTCTTGTATTGGCGTCGAATGTCGTCAACCATCCAGTGAAACATGCCCCAATACTTCATCATCTTTTTCAAGTATGTAATGTTGATGGCAAGGTGCACTTCGGCAGCTGCTTTGAGTTTGGGATTTCCAGAGACCATACCGTAAATTTGCACAGATGACGATGAGAAGGCACAATACCCCGCAAAGGGTGCCGTCACAAAGCACTGGCGCTCATCGGCATCCTTCAGCAACTGAGAGATGCTGTTAGCTGCATGGAAAGTTTTGGCTGTCAGGCGAGGAGTAAAATCCTTGGGCGCGTCCGAGTTGGATTGGTTGCTGCTCATGGCTGCTTGACAAACGTAGAGCAGACTCTGATGTATGGTCATATGCATAAACAGGTATTGTGTAGCCGTCCTCTCAGTAATGTGTAGCTCGAGGTTTTCTTTGGAGTATTGTAATTGCGGTGGCAGAGTGTGGAGGAGCTCTTCAGCATCTTGTACGAGCTTTGAGTACTGTGAGCGGTCACTCCACTGGGGAAACTGTTCACGGTCTTTGCCGCCGTGGTTGTAGTAAGTGACGACGCGACCCCATAGAGCTAGGCCACGGATGAAGAAAGCAGATGGCCCCATGTTGCTGCGTAGATCTGTGTCTGGCGCTTGGCCCTCTGCGGCTGGCGGTCCCGGTCTACCATCCAAGAGTTCTGTCTGGGCAGGCATATCTAACTGAAAGCAGCGCTCGCTTACAGGCAGTGGAATGGTGAGAGAGTCGTCGGAAATAAACATGGGACGGTCTGTGCCGGACGACGTGAAGCGGTCCATGAGGAAGCAGGCCCACATGATGCGTCTCCGAATCTCTCGATCGAGAAAACTGAGCGGGACTTTTTGACCTTTGCTCTGGGGATCATGCTCAAGGTCCTTGTGCAGCTGCAGAGCATAAGCCATGCGAATAGCTTGGCCACCGAGCGCCCAGCTGCGGCCACCATGACATGTACCGAATTCGTGAAGCCCGAGGATAAGGAGACATGTCAAAATCGTCATGTTGGGCCACTCGTAACGTTTTGTGCAAATATCTCTCGCGGCTTGTGCCCATTCCTCTCCTCGAAGGAATGGAGGCGTTGCTGTTTCAAGTTTGGGATTAGTTGAGAATCTGGCGGCTACGGCGCAAACGGATAACACGAGAACCGGCGGGAGAGAGTTGCCCCTGCATGTGGCATTAGTATGTTTATGGAGTTCAAGGTCGACTTGTGAGACTGACTTTAGCTTGCGCATAAAGCTTGGCTTGTGAAGTAGGTGGTAGGCTTGCCCGTAAACGCTGTCAAAGAAGACCTCGGCGAGGTGTTGTTGAATTTCTTTTGAAGGAAGAGCATCAATGCCCTCACGCAGCAGCTTGGACTCCTCCTTGTCTTGCAAGTCGGCGGCAATCGGAGGGCTGTCACTGCCGCCAAATTTAGACTTCGAGGGCGGATTTACCCAGGACTCAAGCTCTGGAGAAAAGGCCTCATCAGCGCGACGCTTCTTGGCAGCGGCCTTGTTGGCGGCGGTGGTGCCAGGCATTGCAGGTTTGACGACAGCACGAGTGACGGGAGAGAGATTGTCCTGATCAGATTTGGGGACAATTTTGATGATGCGTTCTTCCATGCGCTTGAGACGCTTATCAAGCATGGCCATATAGTCTGTGCGAGGCGCAGCCTTGCGGCTGGTTACTTTGTAGACACAAGGTATTCGAGAGCGGAGGCAATGCTTGCAGGCCGGCTTCTCACCAGAACAACGTATCTTTTTGCGGCGACAGGCGATGCAAGCGAGGGGCAGGCGCTTTCGATCCTTACCCGCTTTCGTTTTCAGTTCACTCCAAGCGGGAGTCTCAGCCTTGTCGACTTTGCTCTTGCCCAGATCAGTTCCGTCGGCACGGCCTGTCGTGGTCAAGCCAAAGTCGTCATTTGTGCTGTCCCCGATTGAGTTGTGGCTGGGAGAGTGCCGCTCCATTGATGCGTTTTCATCGGCAACCGTGTCCATGCCAGGAGTGGCGAAGGCAGAAGGGTCCATGGTAAAGCTGGATGTAGGAGCTGCAGTCAGCGAACTCATATTGGCACTGCTCACCGAAACAGGCGCCATTGTAGAGTGAAGAGAGAAATGATCGGAGGTGGAAGGGTCGTCAAAGGCGGAAGCCGACTGGTCCGCGAGGGCTGACATGTTGGGATAGGCAAAGGAAAAATCGCTAAACTGAGAGGGGTCCATGGCGGAGGGGAACGAGGTTACGCCGGGACCAGTCTGAGAAAAGGCGGCACTGTCTATGCCTGGCTGTAGATGTGAATTATTTGTGAGGTGGGGATGGGCAGCATGCTGGAAGTGCGGAGGAAGATTGAGCAGAGGCTGGCCAGCGGACATGTTGCCGTGCGGCAGCGGGAGAGGCCACTGGTGCCTCTACCAGAGTGGCAGAAGCTGGAGTGTATGGCAGCAGCTAGAGAAAAAGTAAGAGGCCGCGGTGCGAGAGTCGAAGCTTATTGACGGCGGAATTTCGAGGGCCGTCTGGTCGGGCCGGTGCGCGAGAGGCGGGCGAGATCGATCGAGTAGTGCAGAGACGGGCGCAGGCGCAGGCGCCGGCGGGTGCAGCGGCAGCCAACCTAGGTGGGGAGCACAAACGGCGGGAGGTGCAACTATCGCCAACGGCGGAGCGAAGCAAAGTCGAGCTGGTCTGGTCGCGGAAAGAACGGTGAGGTTGTCGGGCGGCCAGAAGTGCTTTTTGCGTTCGAGGCGGAGAGGCGGCGGAGGGCGTGCGTTTGGCAGCCAGAGGTGGGCTGGGGTAGGTAATAGTAGTGGTCGCAGTATGGAGAGTCGGAGCAGGTCAAAGGAAGGCGGCCAACAAGAGGGATGAGGTGAAGAGATAGAAAAGTGAGGAATGGTGGAGAGAGAAGAGAGGTGACGAGGTGAGAAGCGACAGAGAAAACTGCGATGGGTAATGGCGGTGGTGTGGTGAGAAGAGGCTGGAGGGGTGAAATGGTATAAAAGAGGCGAGCGAGATGGGATGGGGAGGTCCAATGGTGGAGAGAGTCGAGACAACGATGGACGGCGGGCATGTACCGGTTGGTAGGGAGTAGCAAGAAGATGGGCCTAAAAGAGGAGAGCAGTAATAATAGTACCTACGGTAGTCGAAGCTTGTCGTAGGCAGGGTAGGCGTGAATTAATATGGGAGGTGGGAGGCAGGCCAGGCGGGTGACAGGGCTCTTGTAGCAGTGGCAGTGAGCGTGGTGCGGTGCGGTGCTGTATTTGCTCCTAAAAGAACATGTCCTATTTTGGAGGGTCCGGCCAGGCAGAGAGCAGGAGTCACAGAGAAGGAGGCGCGGTCGCCGATGGCCACAGTGGTCCTCGCAGGTTCCCGGAATGGGCGGTGCAGCTTGCTGGAGACTGGGGTTGTTGGAGCTGTTTGCCCACCCCAATGCTGCTGCCCAGGTGCTTCCAACTCTGTTGCTCTCTTGCTGCGTGTCTGCTACTGCGGTGGACTCTTGGGGGGTGCGGCGGGTGGAGCTTCCTAGACTGGTGGTCCGCACCACTGTCTCTCGCTGATTGCACAGCACAATTTGAGTAGCCGGCGCAGCAGGTCTCTCGATCAAGAAGAATAATATGAAGTAGTAATAATTCAAAAATTTCTAGTGATAGAATTGGTGGCATTCGCCGAACACGCCCTCGGTCAAGAAAGAGGGGGCATACGAGGCAGTATTATATCAATCTCTATCTGGAACGGCGACGGCGAGAAGCTCCCAGCATGGGTTTGGCTTGGCTTGCCCACCTAAAGAACTTACCTAGGTACCTAGGTACCTATCTGTAGGAGTACCCAGGTACCAAGGTACCTCTGGGCTGGCAGCAGAAGGCGGATGGAGGCGGAGAAGGAGGCGTGAAGCATCCGCCCGTTGGCGTGAATGTTGGGGGGGGCGTCAAAGGACAAAAAAATGGTCGCAGGAGGGGCCGCTTGCTAGGATTGATTCTTTTTTTTACAGGGCTGCCTGCATCCAGCTCAATCCTTGTACTGGCAGTACGAAGTACCGAGTACATGGACATGGACAAGGCTCATCACCCTCCTCACCCTGTCGCTGGGTGTTGACATGGGCTGAGCTCATGGGCAAGGGTGGGTATGGGTGTGCATGGGACATGGGGTAGCGACCGCCGCCTGGAGGGTAGGTATGGGGCGAGGCCGTGAGGGTCAAGAGGGTGCAGTTTCTGCTGCCAACTTGTAGGAGGATGTGAGGCAATGAGTTGATGAGTTCAGAAAGAGCTGCGAGGTCTTGGTGCTAAGTGCCAATAAGGGTGTGATGGTCCAGATGGCGCAGGACAATGGCGTCGCCGCCAGCAGGGATGTATGGCCCATGTACCAAGTACTACTAGCTGCTAGTCAAGGATGGCGCATTGAGAGTTGAATTGTCCAACCCCAACCGGTTGGCGCGGTTTTGGTCGTTGCTGTTGGAGTCAGAAAGTGTATCAAAGTCGGCGCATCGTGTCTTGTGTGCAAAGTACGAGTATATTGTGGCGTGTCCTGGAAGCCGAGGGATTGGTTGAAAGATCAACAGAGGCATGCCTGTGGATAAACGTGATAGATACGCGGTGGCCCGATGATGTGTAACCACTGCGACTGAATTGCTCCTGGTCAGTTTGCATAGAAGTAGGTACCTAGGTACTTGATTGTCACTTGTCACATTGCCTTTGCCATCCTACCTAATCTGTCTTTCTGCAAAACATCTCGCTACCCAAGCTGCGAATCCCTGAGATAGCCTGCGAAGGTAAGTAGGTAGTTGCTAACCTAGGTACCTACCGACTTAAGGTAGGTAGCAGGTAGGGTTACAGCATGCGGACGGGGGGAACAGAAGAAGAAGAAAAATTCTACCGGCTGCTGCCAAGACGACGGGTGATATGCAAATTACAACCACACATCCCTCGCACGGATATTACCTCGTCGTGTATCGCAGGATGATAGTTACCCAACAGCTACCAAGATGGATAGTAACCTTGTCCTGTCCTTTTGCCCCCAAAAAAAGGCACAAGCACCCCGGGGACCCCGCAGAGCGCGGCAGCCCAGCGCTAAGGGAAACCTTGCTACCAATACAGCACCTGCTGGTTGGCTTTTGTGCTGCGCGCTAGTTAGAGATGCGTATAGCCTAGATATTCGTATACCTAGTAGTTGATTATGAAGAGCCAAATATGCTTATTGTAGTAGCTGGAGTGTTAGATGCGAGGAAGAAGTAGCTGCTTGTCTGCCTGGACAAGCCGTTGCTACTTCATTTTGACCAATTCAAAGAGCCCTACCTACTAACCTCTCACTCAGCATGATGGTACCAGGTACTTTTCTGGTCAACTGCTGGTGCCAAAGTACGTGCAAGGATCTCAACCAACTTAGGCCGGATTGCGGGGCTCCAGGGTTCTCAAGAGGCACTAAAAATGCAGTGGCCCTACCTGTGGAGCCGCCTTCCTAAGACATCCCCCCAGAAACTTTGCATTTGCATTTGCAGTTCCAAGGGTATGGCCGCGCCGGTACGAATAACGTACGGATGCTCCGTCCTCTTTCTCTCTCGCTCGCTTTCCTTCTGTGGAAAGAGGACAGGACCGGCGGGCTGAGGCTCGAGGCGAATCACAGTCTCAAGCCCCAACTGTCCGTGCTGTGCACCTCTTCCTCCCGTCACCCGTCACCCGTCACGTCACCCGTCCCCATCCCCAGCCGCCATCACCGCGTCGTTCCGTTCTACCCCTCCTCAGGTCAATCAAAAATTGAGCTGCCCGTGGCGGGCTGCGCTCTGCCACGCTGCTGCCAGCCATCTGCGCCTTGGGCGGTTATGTACCCAGAACATTAGCCTGATGAAGCAGCGCACCTTATTAGCAGAAGCCGGGGCTTCAAGAGTTGGTTGAGAGGCTTGAGCCACCACTGGCACAACTTCTTAGTGCCCACGCCGCCCGCGCGTGCCGGTGGATCGTCTCCCAACGAAACAGGATGCACAAAAGGCAGCCAAGGGGGGAAAGATATTGCAATATCAGACTGGAACCAATGGCCAGCTCGTCCTTATTAACCGTTTGCCCAAAGTCGGTGTGAGCAGCTTACTCCGCTACGCACAGATGGACGATACGATGGATGAACGGCGCGCTGCATCTCCTTGCGACTAGATAAGTCACTGGACAGTAGACCAAACCCAGTCGAGTCAATCACCCATCGAGTAACTAATCAAGTACACCAATGTCCAGGTATTCTTCACCCGCGCTTTTTTTTTACATTTAGCCTCCTCATACGTTGGGCTAGAGTTGCATGATCATTTCTAGCGTTCCCTGACTGCCGCTAGCTTCGACGGCGCGCTACTCGAGATTACCAATAACCTATAGCTAGTAATCAGCAATACTGCGCTGCTAACCCTATGATAGGGGAATGAGTGAAAAAAAAAAATAGAAGGGAAACGAAAGGAAGAGACAAATTTGTAACAAATATGCAGTGATCGCCTGGACGCAATATAAATTTGCAGCCATGTACTGTATCCAGGCCTCTGCATCATGCAGATGCCCAGCCACAGCGCAGCACAGACTGTTGTGCAACCTCCCCCAGCTTTTGACCAGACAAGTAACCTGGTACCTGCCTGTAGTTCGCCGACACATCAAGAATCCTTTAATGAAGTAACTAGTGAGTACATTAACGTTAGTAGCTTGGTAGCTACGCAATTTCAACGAGACCACCTTGGGCCAAGCAGCAAACGCTCCATCTGCGCAGCTACTCCAACATCCAATCGAATTCCTCAAGCATCAATGTCGCAGCCTTCGACGTTTTCACCTGCACTTCACTCCATCGGCCATTTCGATCAACCTAGGGATACTCTTTCTTCATTGCACTCATCCTTGGCGGCCAGCCACGATGCCTCCATTGGCCCGCAACCCATCCGCTCGCCGACCAGTCCTTCAACGACAAATACTAGCTACCTACTCCGTAGTGTGACGGCTTTCAAGAAACCGCTCATTCGCTCTCTTTGACAACCGTCTTCCGTTTTCGTCACGACACCTTGTCTTGCATGGCCATGTGGCGTCTAGAGCCCGTCAACAATAAAACGACCCCCACGGACACTATTCATAGTCCTTTCATCCATCCATCCATTCAGCCATCGATCCACGCAAAAGCCAATCACCATCAGCAACAGGTCTCCGACCGCGGTTGACCCATACCTGCGCTGCAAAACTACTTCGTACACCGGTGTCGCTCTCTAGCTGACTGGATAAATCCTCATGCGGACAAGCTCCGGTCTGCAGCCCGCACATGCATGCCATCCTGTCAGTACGGAGACAAGCTACTTACAAGCTTCGACCTCTGCGACTCCATCGCGGACGTGTCCGGCATGATTCGAGTCGCTGAGCGGTGGGCACTGGAAACAAACCCTGCCCCCTGCGGCCACGAACCCCAATCGAGCCCAGCAAAACCACGCTACTCCCTAGACGCCATCCCCAGCGTCGCATTGTGGCGTTCGTGGATCAACTCCAGTGGTTGCCACTATGTATCCTGTCCTCATCCCCGTCAAAATGTCGCTCACCACCGCTCATCACCCGTCGTGTGGCTTGCCCGTTCTCTTGCATGTGGTCACAGCCGCCCATCGGATACTACTGGATAAGCATCGGCCAGCCGCCGCGAGCACACCTGCATGCTGGGGGATCCCCCAACCCATCTGGATCTATCCAGGACCTCTGCTGCCAACCAACGGTCCAGGGGTAAGGCTAGGCCTAGATCAGCACCATCACGCCCTTGGCAGCTGCTCTGGCCACTTCAAAGCTGCCATGCCTTTCTTTGACTCTAGTTTTGAGACATCCTGCAGCCACTGTGGATGTCCCTTCGACCTCCCCGCCCTCTAATCCGTAGCCTTGCGGTAACAATGCTCCCCGAGGCCACCATCCAAATAACCACGGATTACCAGCTTGATCAGAACACGACAGTGTGTCGATCACGGACGCGAGCAGCAGTCTCACTGCCAGCCAGTAAGCATCCACCAAATTGCAGAAGATTACGGATACCACAGCATACCCCCGACACCCGATACCCGATGCCCGCGGCGACGACGCCAAAGCTATCCAACCTTGTCACCATGGCCAAGGATCACACTAAAGGACTGCTCAATTTCCAAGCCATACTAGCTTCAACACCCGCAGAGTGGGCTTTGATATGGAGATAATAGCCCCTTCAATCTTCATGTGTCATAATACTTTGCGATATCAAGAACTGGCAAGCGTGGATGAAGGTGACGGTGCTCGCGGAGCAAGGAAATGTATCGCTACTACACGGAGCAATTCGGCCCTCAAGCGGCGCCGAGTCAGCCTGTCTTCCATCGCTATTCCGCAATGACACAAAAGCCCGACGGGTACTAACATGCATGGGCCCGATGTTGAGCCGGGCTCATCCTTGGTTTCTATCCGCCTCGCAGCCTTGGCCAGATACATAGCAGCCACCATCGCGCAACTCAGACGGAGTATCCGTACCAAGCTCAAGATAGCGGCCAGCCGTCGAGTCGAGCCTGACCCAACGGGGCATATCCACCAAAGTCGTATGGTTAAAAGTCGTGAAAACTCGATTACTTGGGGCCGCGAGGGTGTGTTTGCCGGCGTCGCCCGTCACGGCCCAATCCTCCGACGACTGCCGCAATACATTCTTCGGTCTCAGAGCGAGCATCGAATTCCTACGAATAAGTTACGGAACAGCAGAAGAAAAGTAATCGACATACGTTCTATTAGCATCCGCGGCCCACCTTTTAAGCGGTCCAGATCCCGCCGATATTGTGCTTGCAGAGATGGAGGGCTCACCAGTGCGCGACTCCCCTCGGCCAATATTTATTAACCAAAAGAGGCGCCCTAGGGACGTTAGTGCAGCCTCAGGGTATCAATCTATTGCATCCGTGCAAACCAGACAAGCCGTTGGCTCTCACCTGCAAGCTGCATACATACCTACACGCCAGTGCCTCGGCCACTTAGTATTTTCCAAAGCTCCAGTGGACTTCTAGTGAGACATACCCCTGAGTTAGCACCAGTAGCGGGACTGTTATCACGAAGAAACGCCCGTTACCCAGTTTGCCCACACCTGCTAGTTACCTTAGTTGCTTAGTACCTGGTAGCTTGCTTATAGTAGCTTGCTGCTTGCTCGAGGGACCTACTACAGGTACTATCTGACCCAATTGAGGAGCATGGGACGACCAGGTCACGAAAATAACCACACCTGTTCGTCGTGACGGCTCCCGATGGTGTTTGTTTCACCATCATAACCTCCGCGGAACTACCTTTTTTTTTTTTGGGTTCGAACTTTCCCTTTCTAATTTATTTACCGTAGACCGGCACCTTCCGTTACTGAGATGCAGCCAAGAATGGCGGCATATTCCCGCAACGAGCCCGCAGTTCACTCTTCAGGATCAGGTGTGTACTCCGCCATGGACTTGGGCATCAGGGGTGTGGTCTTCTCCCCATGAACATGATATTGACTTCGTGGGTTTGGCTTTTTTTCCCCAACGGGCGAGCTGGTAACTGTTACGCCGTCAAGACGATTGACTATGGTTATCAGAAGCACAGCCATCGCCACCAGCCGCAAGTGAAACCCCGACAAAGCTACGAAGGCCAGCGTCTGCCCTGCACTGGATCGGGAAATCAGTCAGGGATGCTTCCTTGGTTTGCCACTTTGGAGCCGTTGCAGCTTGCGCCCACTCGGCGCCGAGGTCAAAGCGCGGGGCCGTTGACGGGAGTGGCCAGCTCAATGGACGACGATCCGAGTCATGATTGGTTGTTTTGGTAGGAGCAAAGTGACTTCGAAACTTCGAAAGGGACAAGGCTGAGCTGCAACGGACGGACCATGCTGATATTAGGTGCAGCGCCTAATAAATGCTGGATGTGATCCTAGCTGACAAAGTGTATAGTCAGCGACAATCACTCTGAGAAGTCCATGACTCGCGCCTCATTTCATCGCTTTTACAGCAAAAGCTGTAAATGGCCAGAACGGGGCTTGTAATGGAATTGCGGTGATCAGCAGCAAGGCATCAGTGGAGTCGAGGCCCCATTCTTGCAAGAACCTATGAAGTCCACAGCATCTCGGACGAAACAGGGTACCCTTGACCATCACTGACTTGTACGGGAGGTTGGCTCCCAGGCACTCAGACACGAACGACTAGACAGCGGAGGCGAAGCGTTCCAGTATGTGAACTTCAACATCCGCACCAGAGACCTGATATTGCGCAGCAACAATAGCATCACGCACAGATGAACCCACATTCACAGCGTTCCAGAGCCCTGAGGGATGGCTTCCAAAAAAAGATGAGGCGTGGACAGTTCAGCATACACCCAGGCTACGGACCATGTATCTGACAGCTAGAAATGAGGGCGATAGGCTAGTTATTGTTCCCAAGAAGCCTAGGCCCTGCCGCAAGTCGAAATGCACGATTGCCCAGCCCTTTTCTCTTTTCTTTGCATCTTTCCTCTGCGCCTCGTATCCACTGTCTGGTTTTAGCTGCTTTCAATGAGCAGGGACATCCTTGCCAGTCAAAGCCGCCTGCGATTGGGCGCTGCTAGATTCAAGGGAGATTTGCTGGGCAGCTTGAGCTCATGGCTTTGATGGTTGCCACCCGCATATCAAACCTGCTACAGTCCAGCGAGCCTGATCATGTATCGGTACTGTGAACGACAACATACCGAGGTGTAACTTCCAGTTGCCACACAAACAGCCTACCCCTACTAAAGGCTGTCAAGGATCATAGATGGGATTGCTATCACGTGTCGAATGTGGCGACGACCAGGGTGTTCAGTAAATACGACGATTACAGTAAGTTACGAGTCACGGCTTGAACTCGCATGGAGTAATGCCGACTACAAAGCAACTTGCTCGCTTACCTTGGCAGAAAGGAATTCTCAATAACCGAGACGGCCATCACGCGAGCAAGCCTAAGCATTTTATCCTGAAAGACTCCAACCCCAAAAGAGAAGCGGAAGCGAAATGCTTTGACAGACGGCGTAATCTAGCTGCAGGTTTAGTAGTGACGGCTGACTACCTGCAGGCTGGCACGGACCGACATTGACTTAATACTTCGTAAAGGGATATGGCCGATCAGGCAACAGATCGACGTCAACACCAAGAGGTACGATCGCATCATTGGCCACGTCCATTTCTATACGGAGTACTATAGACTATACAGCACTAGGTGAAGTGTTACTAGCCAGGCACAACTACTCCAATGTCGGCATATCACATAACAAAGTAGTCCTTTGAGATTGATACACCCTCATCGAAGGGCATCGGGCGCCTTTGTTACCCCAACCCACCGGGGAGTTTTATCAAACGCTGCGTACCGTGCAGACGACACCCCCGCCGCCCAAAATACTAGACAAGCCTAAAAGAGGGTATCGAAAAATCAGCAAGGTCGTTCGACTTCCGCGAGTTTCGGATGACGGGCTGTAACAAGTAAATCAGGCCCGGAAAGAGGCCAGCCTTTTGGACGCCTCGCCTCGACACTGCCGGCCTTGGCGACGCCAGTACCAAGACAAAAAAAGTTCCTGGCACTCTCTGCTGAGGACTAGTGAGATCCGCGGGTTATCTTTGGATGCGGAATGGAGGATATGTAGAAGATGTTGAGGCTTTGTCGACGCAAGACGTGGCGGGTACGCGTCTTGTGCTGCGGCCTCGAACGTCTGGTAACTCTGTGGCAATCTGACTGGCTTCGGGGCCCGACTTGCCATGCTACACGAATTGCCAGAAGGAGGTAGATACAGTATGGACAAGGGAGGAGTGATGTATTGAAACATCACCATAACTCATCGTTGTCTTTTTGCCAGTTTCGGGCGTTTTGGCCGACCAGGGGTTTTGTTAGAAAGCTGCACGGCAGATTGCGGAGGCACGACAAGGCTGAGAGACTGCGCGCTGGCTACTTATCTCGCTCATACACGGGGTATCTAAAGTTTTAATGATGATACGGACGGGAAGAAGACTGATTTTCCCGACAAGAGCGCGAAACAGCGTCGTTTACCTACGCTTTCCTGCCTACAAAAGAGGGTGTTTTGGTATACGCGAAGCCGGTCACGGGCATTGAACAACCGAATCAGACTGCCGCATGATGAGAGCGAGGTCCTTGTCGGATTGCTGTCTCGGTATGGAAATAACCACCTTTACAGCGCGCCTGATACTGCAACCTTGACGGACTGCCGCTGGCAGGAGAGCGAGCAGGGATGTGGCATGTTTGCTGATGCAGACTATTCATACGGTTGCGCCATGTCCCAGATGTCAGCCACAAGAAAAATACGATACCGAACGGCCGATGGCATGCCTCCAGCGCCGTTGTCTGGCCCGCCCGTCACAATGGTCGGCCGTCCGGGGTGACCCCCCGTTGCTTGTCGGCTGTGCTGGGGACGAGACTACGGCAAGCAACATCGCCAGCTTTGCCTGGGGAAAGACAAGCGAGCTGGGGCCATGTTGCGTCTGGGTGAATGCTGCTCAGTGCCTGGAACGGTGAGAGAGAAGTGGCTTGTCGCCTGTCACATTTTGACGACAGATTCGTTTATTCGCAAAGCTTCCGTATACTCCGTTTACTCTATCATGCTCATCACCTTCCTCGTCTCGTTTGAGAAGACGCGCTATCGATTGCTAAATAGACAGGGTGCGAACACTCCCACGTCGTCTCATGTTGTAGAACCCCGAAGGACACGCCCTTGCCGGGGCTTGTTCAAAGCTGTCACAATTCACTTTTTTTTCCTCGTCCGCCTCACACCAAGGTCTCTCCCAGGCAATAGCCCGGGACTCACAGACGACGATCTTGACGAAGGCTAAGCGATTGCTTTGCCTGCCGCCCTCCCATGAAACGGTTGCTCAGTGAACTTGCGACGGTGACCTGGTCACATGGCGGCGGCGGAGGCGGCTTGACAGGCAGGGGATGAAGGGGGGGACGCGACGCCTCTCGCAACTCGCAACCTGCACGTGTACGCGTAAGGGTGTGTTGTTACGTGTATGGAGATAGATGTGTTTATTTCCAATAAGGAGGGTCAAACTTTGATGCTCGCTAGCTTCTAGAAGGAATCAAGACGCGGGCGGGCGGGTTGGAGATCCTAGCGCAAGTGTCTTGGGGTCCTCACTCTTTGCCCATTGAAACTCAATATTCTCCTATTTCGTAATCTAAAAGTTGGCTGGGGGAAACAGGCTTTCGGAGTTTATACATGCCAACTAAGACGCGGCAAGGGTGATCCCTGGAGGCAAGAAGCGGAGGCCCCGATGACCAACCCCCCCGCCCCCTCCCCCCCTTCCCCTTCTTTGGTCAAAGTAACTACTTGACTGGTGAATTGAAGTCTGGGCTCTTGGTTGAAAGAAAGGGAGATGCCATGTGTGAGATTTAGGTTTCAAGCGATGATCCGTGATACTACCCTTTGATGTTCAAAAAGGTTTAGCCTGGGAGAGGAGGCCACGCATTTCCCAATTTTTTCTTATCTGACCCGGACCAGGTCTTTGTTCTAGAACAATGAGGCTGGGAAGCGAGATTGGAGGATCGCCATGCCAAGACTATAAGGCGGCGCGTGGTTAACTAATCGACTAAACAATCCATTGCCCTAACTACTGTATAATGCTAAGAGGAAATCTCTAGTCTGAGCGTCATGTTCTGTAAAGTTGCTAAAGGGAAATGGAATCTAGACCGGTTGAAACGCGGGGAAACAAGGCATAGTCAAATTTTATGCTTTGGGCCGATTTCTAATAGATCAAAAGCACTTGGGGGAAAGCTACAATCGAGACCAACCAGCCTGCCCTCCTGCAGGTTTCGCCGGACCAACTGCCGACATGGTCCAGACAAGGCTTGGGCACGGAGAGCCAGCAGCCACGGTCCAGGCAAAAGTTCTAGGCAGGCATACGGCAACTCGGTTGGGCGACGGGCAATAGACAAGAACAATGAAATAAACGAATAAAAATAAATAAAAATAAAACCCCTTGCGAGGTTACAGTATCAGGCAGAATGGGGAAGCAAGATGAGAGAGAGGGGCCGTGGAACAACACTGCCTGCACTGCCACGGGCAAGGGCACGAAAAGTTGTTATGAGAAATATGCCCAGGGTTTGCAAGATGATGCTTGTCGTCCACGTGAAGAAGCAGTATATGACGTTATGCAAAGCCATTTGTTTACGAATCCCCTTTCCCAATAGAACCTACCTCCCTTGCGATAAAGTCGGCTTGCATTACGTCGCTAGTTGCGGACTAGGCGCGTCATTGCAGGTCGAGAACTCGGATGTTAGCGACATAGATTGGTGAGAAGGGCGGTAGGACAGGGCTCGTGATATGATAGGACTGGTAATGGAGTAGAACATTACAATGGTATTGAGGGGTTTGCTTCCCTTTGGACGTGCTGGTTCGGCCATAGAGTATGTAGCCAATCCCCAGGTGTTGCCTGCCGTAAGGTTGAATTGTGAATATTCTGCCTTCTTGCCCCTATTGTCCTCCCTCTTCTTTCTTTCCGCTTTGCTGCGTCATTTCGGTCACTTTATTTTTTTTTTCAATTAACGCAAGGCCACAAAGCGACATGGCCCTGAAATTGAACGAGGATGTCGTCTGGAGCGTGTCAAATATTACCACCATGAACACGACAATGAAGCCTGATTTTCCGATTTTCCAAACACTTCACCTGACCCTTCATGCGTTAAACATGATCAAGAGCTTGTCGATAATATATCAGGCTACCTTCGGCCTAGCTGGGGTGATATTGAACATTATCTCAGCCATCGTGGGACTCGCGGTAATCTTGACGTATAAGAGCACGTGGGAGCAAGTTCAACCCCACGTAGAGAACCTGATCCAGGTAAAGCTTGAGAAATTTTACTTGGAACTGGCGGAAAACAAGTTCCAGGGCGTCGTGCGAAACATGGAGAAGTTCAAGGACGTCTTGCAGATCTATGAAGATGCGCTGCCCGAAAACAAGACAGAGGCAGCTGGAACGCTCCGTACGCATTACATCGGCCTCCTTTTTTTTATGGATACCGTCGTCTCTGAGCTTCAGGCGGAACAGTTTGCCGCGCAGGCTCTTCCGGTCTTTGCCGTGGTAGCTAACATGGAGCTACTGCTTCTCGTCGAGGGAATATTTCACGGAGAATCGTGGGGCTTCAGCAAAGATTACGTCGAAAGGCTCCTCAGGGGCATGTTCAACAAAAAGACAGGGATAAAAGAAGGCGAGCCCCCGGGGGTCTGGCGGGGAGGTGTGGTGCCTCGCAACATGACGGCGCGGGCGCTCTCCGATGATGCGCAAACAAAGTGGCAGATGGAGCTCCTCGGCGACGCCATCAAAAAGGGCGAGGCTGCGGGCTTGTCTCCCAAATTGCTCGCGACGTGGAAGCATGCGTACACAGCTCATACGGTGCGACGTCGCAGCAGCGCGGCGGCCAGCCAGGACTACCCGGCATATGCGCGTGATACGTACGAGCGCGGCCGCCCTCAGATCAAGCCGCCACCGAAAGGGAAAAAACGGCAGCCTTGGTTTGTCCAGCAAACGGCATATATGCGATCATTGGCCGAATACGACGCCCTGATGAGCTCGACCGTGCTCATGCATACCGAACACTGGCCGTACCTCACCGGCGAGTTTGAGGTGCCCCAGCATGTGATGGAGAGAATGGACCGCGAGATCTACTCCGGGCCGTACGGGGCCTGGAAACTTCCGTGCAGGATCGTGCCGGATCACCCGTTGCCCTGGGGTAAATACCAGGCGCCGCCCATCAGGCCGCGCTCCGGTAACATGACGGCCGTCTCCCTGCGCTCCGATCGCTTCATCACAGCCGCTCAAGTCAAAAGTGGCTACCACTGGGATACTTACTATGGCGGCGAGTTGGCGACGGGCCGGTCGTACCGCATCGATCTTGACCCAGACGAGTATATCTACAACGTCACTGTGGCGAGCTCGACCGCTCTCGATGACGGATACCGTATCGAGAACCATGTGATCCGTGCTCTACGCTTCACGTCGAACAAGCGCGTCTACGGGCCCTACGGTTCCGGCCACTGCAGCCGGTGGAAGGAGGAGCTGAGCCGCAACGCCAGCGTCTGGGGCATCACCGTCAGCCGCCCTGGCTACCGCCTGTCGAGCATTCACCTCAACGCGGAGATCCCGGTGCGCCGTCTTTATCCGTGTCAGACCTGGGGAAACTGGTACCTTCCTCCCAGCAAAAAGAACAAAACAAAGAAGTGCCGGGAAGTTGCTCACGGCCACACGGGCATCTTCTTTGGCTGGCGGCCGATGTTGTTTGCCACCTCCGACTTCGTGCCTACCAACTTTACGGACATTAAGGCCCCTAAGAAGAATAAAAAAACTTACCGTGGGTGAAGAGCGGTTGACCGGCCAAGTTGCATCAGAATGTTCTCTGTTGAATTCTTTGGTTTATCATTAATATTGTTAAATGTTTAAACGACAACTTCCCCAGTGTTTGAAACACTTTGAATACCGAGAAACTGTGCCCGATGTCGTCATCTGTAATGAACGAAAAAAAAATGTTGCGAGACACTTACAAGCGCAGCTGAAACTCTGACCTGTTCTCATGTTCTCATGTCAAAGGTTACGCAGGGGCTTCAATAGGCAAAGACAACACTGATATGTGGACTTGGCAACCAACAGCTAGCTGTACTCGTGGCTGAAGTGGGATGTCCGAACAAGCCCGATTTTGCCAATACCAGAGAGACGATGGCCAGAAACCACGAGAGGCGCAGCGTAAAACTCTTATTTGCCACACCCTGAAGAAGGTAATCGATCAAATTTGCACGAGTTGAGTCCCTCATATTCCCATGTAGTAGTTTCAGGCGCGCCATGATCGTTTTCCGTATACAGTTCGTTTTTACACAGCCCGATAAGTCAGCTTCTCCAGGGTCTCCCTTTCCCCGATCAAGGTTCGTCTCAGAAAGAGTGCGTACCCGCCAAAAACGATGGCGCAGGAGTGGAAATTGACAAAAAGAAAAGCCCCCGGCCGGAGCTTCGGACCAAGATCCACGACCGATCATGAAACCATGCCGCGAGTTCCGCTTTGCATACAAAGCCCGGCCTTTCTCAACGACTTAACGACTCAACTATGGGCAAAGAGAAAGTACATCGTGCCCCGCATGTGTGGGACGGCCGTGGTATGATGCTGTATTATAAATGCAACAAGAGACGATAACACCAGCATCGTGTTCGCGCGCCCCCCCCCTTCCTCCTGCTTCTTGGATCCGCGGGATGGTATAATCATATATCAATTCTCCGACCTATTACATCTTGCATACAATACATTGAATACCTCTTGGCCCTCCCTTCCCTTGCCTGGGACCCGCGGATAGGCCTGCTGAGCTGCTCCCAACATATTTAGGCTCGCGCCGTGCATGGCCGGTGGGATAAAATAAATGAAGTCAATGAAACGCTGTAGAGCCAAACACAAAAAAGAACCACAACTCGAAATTGCAAAGTGAGGTCATTTGTCTGGAATTAGGCTACAACATTCCCTCTACCGCCGTCTGCAGTCCATCCAGAGCATTTCACCTTCAGGAAGTTGCCGGGGTGAGGCTTTCTGGAAAAAGGTGGACTTGTACTAACCATTACGGAGACGCCGAGCCCCGGGGGGAAATCTTGCCCCTCAAAACGTTCACTCATTTCATCGCATTGACAAGAGAGAAGAAGGAAGTCCCAAGAGCCTTATTGGTTACTAGGATCAGTTGGCCCGAAATTCCACGGATCAGCCCACAACGGTGAGAGCAAAGGTATCTATACGGGGAGCTTTTTCCTTTGTCTCTCATGTCGACTAAAACTTCTTACCCTGATCCTAGTCATGGAAGGAAGCCTTTTGAGTTGAAGGGTTCTCCCCTACCGCGTTACTACCAGAAATGCAACGGCCATACGAGAAACAGAAAGGTACGTGATTCACCGCAGCCCACAGCCAGGGGGGGGCCTGCATCTTGGCAGCAGCCGACAACCGAACAAAGTTTTGGACTTTCTCTTGTTCCGCGTGACCCCAGTCACTTCAAAAGGTTCTCCAGCCAGGGGGGGGGGGGGCACGGGGGTGTCTACCCTGCTCCAAAACAAAGGCGTCGGGGTTTATTGTTTCTTGTTTTGTCTCCCTTTGGGTTTTCCCAACTCGAATCATTTTCCTTGTTCATCACAAAAGCCTGATTTGCCTTGAGTGATTTTCACAGAGGTGGGATTGTTTTTGTCACTCGGCATATCGTGATGTGAAAAAAGCCTTGTATAATATCGGAATGGGGCGTGTGTAATGCAGGGGACAAGAGAAAGACAAGAGGGGGGTAAAAGCATTAAGAAAGTACCGAGTACATCTATTCCTTTGCCATCTATGAACTTGCCCCATAACGGCTTTTCGTTACTGGCCGGGGTATTGATAGGCTAACGGAAGGGCCTATGGATTCTCTTTTGCCTCTTTGTTTTATTTTCCATTTCTTTTTATTCCGGTCCGTCCCATTAGGAATGGACTGCGAACCGGGTTACCAGGGTTGGGAAGAGTTTGTCAGGGGTCTCTCTTGAGTTTTCACTTATACCCCCCCCCCCCCCCCCCCGGGCCCGTCTGACCGTTGAGAACGACGTTCCGGGCCCCTTGGCGTTTTTGACAAAGACAGCCATCGTCTGCTTTTTTTGCCCTTTCATTGTGGACTAGTACGCCACCATTCTCTCCCTCCAGCCCAGCCCCCCCCCCAATGCCTTCCCCCAGCCTGATTCACCATGATGATCTACAGGCTGTGAGGCGGGACACGTTGACTGCAGGCTTCCAACTTGTTCCCTTTTCTGCCTTCTCATTCGTCGAGCCAGTTTTCCTGAAGCAAGAGAGAACATTCGTTACACGTCGCATTTTTTTCCCTCCCTTGATTCATCTGAAATCTTCACGACCATCGTACCACTTTTCCCCACCAACTTACACCGTTTCTTCTCTGGCTTGGAATGGCGGCGTTGCCCATCTCCTCCAAAAAGAGTCATTAGTTAAGGAACCCCCACGTCTTCGTTCAGACTTGTCAGCTCTCGGCCAACAACGTGCAAGTACAACCGGCCCGAGCCTGACAGCCCAGGCAGCGCACGCACGTTCCGGTTAAGGTACCAGGCTATCCGTAACTACTACCTTACTAGAACAGACAAGCGGTTTCAAAGCAAAGCCCGCTGATCCCGATATGGGGTACGGCCAATCACCGGTCGGAAATGTCTTGAGCAAGTAAAAAATAGAGAAAGTGACCTATATGGTCCGTGAGGCATGCACACCCAGACCCCCAACTTACCCTCCGCCTCAAGGATTCGTCATACTAAGGACATGGGTATTTAATGTCGCTAAAAGGGCCTAGGGGAGCAAATCCGAGCATACGAGCTAGTTGAAAAGCACGGATCGTAAGTAATATGCAGGGAACTATTGCCAGTTTACAACACCTGGCTGGGATGCTCAAGTTGTAGACAACTTTTTCCAAGCCTCATTTTTGTGTCAGTTGTCATGTTTTCTCTCACCTTGACTCTAGATGTTATGCGCGGCCTCGTTCGTTCGGCAACTTCGTTCATTCGGCAACTTCCGTTCCATGAGTCTTTGGACCAAAACAAGATATATGTATCATGTAATGCCATGGACAGAACACAGACTCCAGGCTACGGAAACCAGCTAGTTACAGAGTGCATGGCATTCACAGGGACTTACAGCCTTGAACATCGGTCTGTAAAGTAGCCCTATCCCTGTGCTCCATCACGACCCATACAACGCGTGCCTGTCAAATCGTACCATGTCTCTCATCGCAGGAGATCAATTTCGAAATTAAGCGAATAACGTAACTGGCCGCACGGCGAGGGTCCCGTCAAAGACGCGACCACCAATCTATCTGCCTGCCACTGAAGCCTGGTGTCAGTAAACTGCCGATGCAGTCTGTATTAGCCTGAGGCATTTGCCCGATTTGGATCGCCGCCAGCCACCCACCGGCGACGCCGATGCCATCTTCCAGACAATGCATTCACAATCCCCTCTCTGTCGATCAGGCAGCAAAGAAGTAGTATGCATGGCCCGTAACTTGCCCTGCAGAAACTATACAGGGAGGCGTTGCCTCGTGCCATTCGCCTTGCCTGCTTGCCGCACCAATGGCTGCCTCGTGCCACACAAGACTGCAACAGACCCCCGGCGGATTTCCTCCGAACCCCTCCCGCGAGACTAGCAAGCATGATTGACCCTTTAATTAATAAGGGCCTCGATGTTTCTCTGATGAGCGTTGAACTCTGCCCTTGTTCACGCTCTTGACTCGCGAGAGAACAGACTGATCAGCCACTGTCGATCTCTATTCGTGGGCCTCGATATAGTAGCTTACATAGATGAGCGGCTCTTGGCAGGACGCCCGATTGTGAAGCCGTGACTAAAGGGGATGATGAATAGAAATAAACAGTCAAACCGTGAAAATGGAGGAAGCAAGAGAAAGAGGGTGGAAAGATGAAGGGAGATGATAGTGGGAATAAAGACTAAGAACAAGTTCAAAAGACGTAGATCATATAAGCAAGGATACATTATATGAATTGTGTAGACTATAAAACCCAGCATATAGCAGATCATAATACTCTGATCACTTCGACTAGGTGGTACGTCACACCAGTGGCGAGAGCAGAGTCACAGTGCAAGGCTGCGAGGATCCAATGATTTCTTTCTCAGATGGTCTCCCTAAAAAATGAGAATGATATGACCTGATTGCCTACTGTAGTTTTGAGTAGTTCTGACTGGTGCAAGAAGGATGCTAAACGGGCGGGCATTTTTCCAACTAGTTATGTGGCTCCTGTATGCCAGTTTACCTTTGCCTAGGTAGTCGCTATTCCCATTTACTAGATATTAGTCACTTCCTCTTTGCGAAGAAAAATCAGAAATGTACTCCCAAAATTTCCAGAGTAGTTGGCCAAGAAGTTCGTCCAGAAGTCAACTCTAGGGTAGCTACAAACGCGGCGACGAGATGTAAAAGAGCAACAAAGACGGTGGAAGATGGAAATAGACGACAAGAATAGCATTAAAGTCACCCAGTCTGTATTGAGCAAGTTTAAGTATTATCTGTATTTTTACTTGGTCCGGTTGTGAGCCATGTACGTCATTGTGCGAGTCTGTCGCCGACGGTAGTGCGATGTCGGAACTTTGTGTCAAGATGTATCTATTGACGCTTTGTGGCCCGCCGTTTGGGGCAGTACACAAACTTAGACCTCGAAATAGCCGTCGAGGAGAATCTACAATTGTTCTTTAGGACAAAGCATTCTGCCAGTTTGTAGGACCATCTCACGACGGATGTCGGCGAGCCGCTGACAGGTGGTCAGCACTGTCGTTGTGTACAGCTTTTGACTGTTTGCGTAATCGTTGATGTATATAACCAGAAAGGTATCCCAGCATAGCAAAATATCCACAGAAAGCCCCTTGTGCTTAAAGTACCCAGACCAAAGCTTGGAAATGTTCCTTCTCTTCCGCAAATTGCCCATAGAACTCCAGGGCATGATATGGATAGAGGCGACTCGCCCCATGACTCTTAAGTTCATTAGACCGGAAAACGCCCAGGAATATTGCGAAAGGCATTTAGATGGAGATTCTTCTAATCCCATCTCGGGATCTCGCTCCGTGCTGTTTCATCGCCGTGACGATGAGGGGCAAACGGCCTATTTTGAGGAGAGCGTCTCCATGGCAGACATCTTGAGGCCGGTATGCAGGCAGGCGCGCAACCTCATTGAAAGATGCTGTATTGAAGTTACGTCAAGTCAGAATAACGGCCTGCCCAGCCGGTTCTCATTTGAGCACGAGATTGTCCAGTTCAGCCATGGCGACCTGCAGGGCATGCTGCAAGACTACCGCGAGTTCCTGGACATTCAGCATCTGCGAGTGACCTTTTCAAAAATGGAATGGCAAATATTTGAAAAGGAAAAGAGGAGCGAGCTCAACAACAAATACCTCCAAGAGAGCATCACGCTGCTTTGGGAGGGGTCCCGCAAGCTCAACACGGTCACGTTTGAAGTCGTCCTCGCTGAAGGAGAGGCGGCGCTGAGCGACAAACCGTCTGACTGGGTCGGGGTATTGGAAAAGCGGTACACGAGCAGCGGTGATTGTCTTGAACACAAGGAGCTGGTGTGAAGGTTGTCAGTCGAAGGGGTGGAAGCCTCACTGGCGAGTTGGCCTCGACAGTTGCTGCCGTCGGGGGAGGCTAAACAGGAATTTACTGTTCGAATCTACTCGAGCAGCATTCTGCAAGAGTGAGACTGACGGGAAACGTGATTCTTTTAAGGGCAGAGTCTGGAAGCAGGTATAAAGTCGTAGGATGGACGCTGCCGCAGACAATGCCCAACCAACAGCCCTATTGGTGAAAAAAATGTCCTCTTTACATAGATCTAATCAGGGCCACATCAACAGATACTACTACTAGAAGATAATTCAATATTATTTCCATATCCTCATGACGATTTTGGCAACTGTGTTTAGCTGTACAGTGCAACCGACAGCGCAACCAACACCGCTCCTTCCATCTTGTCGTCGCTTGGCCATGTCCAGTATACCACACGACCTCGGAGATACTCTCTCGGACAAAGCTTGTCAACATTGATTCATTTATCAAATTTTATCAAAAGAAAACCCTTGCGTATTTATTAAACATGGCTGGTATGGAAAAAATCGAAGATGGTAGCTTAAACTCCCGTCCCCCCATCTCCAAACCTAAAGTCCAGCCTTCTGACACAAAGCGTCTCTTTGCAGCCCTGAAAACGACTAGCGAGTTGATAACCTTTGCCTTGGAGGCCTTGATCGCCGCCGCCATTGCAGCCGAAGCGGCCGGAAAATCTGCCGCCCAAGAGGCTTTTGATGCCCCCAACGACGAAGGACGGCTGGCCGCCGCCACTGCAGCCGGAGCGGCTGGAAAATCTGCCGCCAAAGAGGCTTTTGATGCCCCCAACGAGGAAGGACAGCTGGCCGCCGCCACTGCAGCCGAAGCAGCCGGAAATGCCGCCGCAAAAGAGGCTTTTGATGCCGTCAACGACGAAGAACAGCTGACAACTGACACTCACGAGCAGCTGGTCGCCGCATCTGCGGACGAGGACGAAAAGCCCACGACCACCAACACCGCCACCGCCGCCGCGGTCCTGGATGCCGCCGCGGCCATCGCCATGCAAAAGTCGTAGAACGACTTCCTCTTTACCTTCAACCTGCGGAACATCCTCAACGGGGCCATCGCCGGCACGTCCTTAGCCATGTCCAGGTGGTCCTACGCCGTCCTCGCCGCCTGCCCCAACACCCAGCCCTCCATGTCCAGCATGAAGACGTCCTTCCTGCAATTCCAGCGCTGTTTCTACGACTGCGACTACACCGCCGCCCTCGCTGACGCCATATCCGCCGCGTTTGAGCGCGGCGGCTGGTCCCTCGACAAGAGCACCCGAAGCGGAGCCATCCGCGAGGCCTGGAGGATCTTCAAGTCGATTGCCGTCCTCCGCGAGCATATCTTCATCAAAAGGCTCCTAGAGGCCGAGAAAGCGGCGAAGCAGCAATTCGGGGGCAACAAGACCACGATGGCGAGTGTGCGGGACTTGTACGCGCCGGCAAGCGAGGCGCTCAAGTCAATGGCGTCGAAGCGCGTCAGGAAGCTGGTGAAAGGGCAGCTCAAGGACGAGGCCGAGATGGCGAGGGCGAGAAAGGGCTGCGCGGCTTGTAGAAAAGGAAAGCAGAAGAAGACGTGTACGCTGGAAAAGTGTACACAGGTGGGCTGTGAGAAGAGCAAGGGAGGTGGTGAGAAGAAGACGGCAAGAAAGTGTTGCTGTTGCTGCTGTTGCTGTGCCAGGAAAGGCTGTCACACAGGAAAAGGGAAAGAGATTGCTACCGTTGAGGTTGAGGTAGGCCCGTCGGAGAAGACGAGTGAATAGACGGAGAGCGCAGCATTGTCAGCGGTAGTTCATGAAGCAGAAGCGATAGAGCATCAATCCAGAGCGTTAGTCATTCCCAACAGGGTATATCAGTTTCACTTACACTTGACGTCCGGTAGCACAAGCACCACAACACCACCACTCACGCTGATCAACACATTATCATCTCATAGTTTCATTACTCTTTTCTATGCAAAAAAGCTCTCGACATGTGGTATCGTTGGCACATCATACCATAGTTTATAAGAAAGCATCCAAACAACAACAGCAACAACAAGGGAAAAACGCCGACGCTATGCTGCTCTTTTCTTTATACAAATAAATGATATCCCTCACCGCACATATACCGGGATCCCATATACCACCACGGCTGCGGCATTCAGGTACCGGAAGCGACACGCGCCTCTCGCTCTCGCCACTGCCTCCACGAGCGACTGCTTCCCGTCACGTGCAGCACTCTCGTCAGCCTGCTGCGACTTGGTCTTGGCCTTCTCAAACGTGCCCTTGTCCAGCAAGCCCCATTCCTCGAATGCGCAGCCCGCAAAGCGATCAATGTCGCGGTCTGTCACGTCCCAGAGCGTGCCCACGACCGCCGGACACCCGGCCATCATGTAGTTCCACACGGGGCCGTAGCACTCAAACTCGCCCGCTTCCGTCAGCGCCGCCGAGCTGCAGCCCATCAGGAATGATGCCGGCCGGCACTTTTCCAACCGGCGCACCGTCTTGCCGCGAATGTACTGCGCGCCACTGCCGTGACCAAAGTACAGGAACACGTCCGATGATGATGACTCAGATCCGCCGAGCGCTCGCTCAAACTCATCCTCGCGCGGAGGTCGGTTGACGATGCTCGTCCAGCCGTCCAATCCGGCGGCAAAGGACTTTTGGAAAAACGTCTGCGTATTCTTTAGGTCGGACGACGGGTTCAGCATGTATGTGCCCGAGCTAGAGGAGACGTAGTGGCCGGGTAGGGAGTCGGAAGCCGTCCTGTCTTCGGGAGGCATGTTCGACTCTGTGATGAGCTGCCGTAGACACGCGAGCGACGGAACGCGAGACACGGCAAGGCCTTGCATGCAGGGGAGAGATTCCCAGGGGAAAACATGCAATGCCTTGTCAAGAACCAAGACTGTGTGAGCGCCATCTTCACGGGCACCCGCACTCTCTAGGGCAACGTAATACCCCTTGAGCGCGTCATATATCTCGACGACCATGGCGTCAAAGTCGATTTCGTCATACGCATTCCTCTCGCCGTGAAACTGAAGAATATCCACGATAAAGTAGAGCAAATCATTGAGGGCCTCGTCAAAGTCGCAGTCGGGATCATCCGTAGGGTCGCCAAGTCCAATAAACAATTCAAGAATTCTAGGGTCCAGAGTCACACCCGCCTTCGCCGTCTTCTTTCCACGTCGTTGGCTGCGCGAGGGCAAATGGGCATCGAGCATCTTCTGCACGTTCTTCTGGAAACGGGCCAAGAGATCGGAGCGCCGTTGATGCTGTGAAAAGATGCCCTTGAAACCACCCAACCAAGTAGTCTCAATCTGCATTAGACACTCCTTGAGACGTGTATCGAGGGCCTCGCGCTCAGCCCACCAAGCATTTCGCTCGCCCTTGAGCGAAAAGTCACGGGCGGAATGGCTAGTCTCGTTGGCAAGCTTGATGATATTCAAAAGGTCCTCCTTGCCATGCTCAAAGTTGTACACTTCGGAGTCGGCGTCGCGAGAATTGGCTCGCTCCAGGGGTAAACGAAGGATAAACGGGCTATGGCCAGCCTGGAACTTGGTCAGACATAGGTCGTGGTGGTTGTCACTGAGAGACACTGATATGACACTCCAGTTCTTGGGAACCATTTCAATGTAGCTCTTCTGAAAGTTGGCCATGTCGGAAGTCGGAGCCAAGCTAGCCCTGCGAGGACCAGCGGCTCTCCTGTTGTCAACATCTTCAGCAGCTGCCGTAGGTGCGGCCAGTGTCTTTTGTTCTCTGCGCCAGGTAACATTGTGCGCCAAGTCGACGGCAACAGTAGCCAAGCCAGATTGAGCAAGGGACTTGTGTTTTGCGCCAGACGTAGCAGATAACAGAATGATGGTATTCTGAAGCATGGCAGAGATGCGTCGGACCATGCTACTATCCGACTTTGCCATTGCAGACGAATGGGCTTCTGCAAGCAGCTCCTGTGCTTCCTTGAGTGCTTCGGCAAAAGCAGGAGAATCCCCGTCCTTGATGGCCTTACCGCGGCTGGCTGTCGCCGGTCGCCCACGCTTACCGGGCGATTTGAACGGTGAGCCGCCATCGGCAATCACCTTTTCCACCAATCCAGCAATGGCTGGGAAAGAAATGGTCGAGTCTTGAATCACGGAAAACACGGGATCGGAAATTATCTGCTCCATGCTATATCCGATGAGTGACGTCGCTGTTGCTACCTGTTCTTGGTAGGCTGCCATGTCCTGCTTTGGCAGTTCTTTTGCTTGCTTAAGCAGAGCAAGCGCGGCAGTCCACTCTTGCTGGCGAATAAAACTGCTAGCACGTGATAGCAATACGGATGCGAGGAGAGAGGCTTGGAAGACGTCGGCAAGTTGCTGAGCAGGTTTGGGCACTGGCGTGACCGCTCTCGATGCTGCTGCGGCACGCTTCGTAGCTCGTGGCTTGGCGGGTGTCTTGTTGGCCTTCGTCGTTCTTGTCGATTTAGCTCGGGAGTGCGCTGGCACAACTGTTTCTTGGCTGATCTCTTCTTCCTTCTCTGAAGATGTGTTGTCGTTTAGACCACGAGTGCCGATCTCGGCCATTTGAAAGTATTCGAGTGCCTTCTCGTTGTCGCCAACATGCGAGTAATATTCTCCAAGCACCTGTGCAAAGCGAATTTTAGACGCCGACATATCTTCGGGCATTATTTCAGCCAGTGTCTTGAATCGAGTGGCAGCCTTTTCCTGGTCTCCCGCTCGGAGATAGATGGAACCCGTCCATGCAGCCACCTCCGCATTGTAGAGAGTCGATTGCGAGTTGGCGGCAATCTTGGAAGCCGTGTCGGCGTAATAAATGGTTTCCTGGAACATGCCAATGTGGGCATAAACAGAGGAGATATGGAGCAAGCTGCGGATAAGAGGCGCAGCCAGAGCCCAGACCCGCGGTCCAACCAAGGTAGCTCTGCCGTCCTTGACGGAAACAGAGTCCAAGCTTGTATCGGACAGAACAGAGTCGTTGCCAGCAACAGCAGATTCAAGCTTGGTCCAGTCATGTGAGAGCATGCGTACGCTTTGCTTGACATGATACAAGGCATCTTCCACATTGCCAGACTGCAGAGAGAGGGACGACTGCAGAAGCGAGGCCAAGCAAACTGTTGTGGCCGCTTGCGCCTTGTTCGTAGCCCACGATGTCTGTGAGCGGCGACAGACGGCGTTGACCTCGAAGATAGAAAGGGTCGCGTCATCCTTGTTCCCAATACCGGTGAAGTATTCAGCTTGTGCCATATTAAACGCCACAGACACGCTCGGCGTCACATCATCTTGCTGCTGAAGTAACCCTTTAGCCTCATCGAGAGCATATAGCGCTTTTGTGTAGAGGCCGATGCTAATGTACTGTGAGGCAAGCTGGCTCTGGCGGACAATAAGCGCACTGCTAGTCGTCTGCCCGTGGCCCGCGAAAATCTTGGAGAGGGACACCAGAAGCTGCGAAATTTTCAGCTGCAGGAAGTGCTCGCCCCGTAAGCCTGCTAGATGTCCAAGAGACTGGAGGTAGTCTTGGAGCGCTTCCGGATCGTCAATCACCTTGTAGATGCTGCTCTCCATCGGGCAGGTTCCGACAATATTGGTCCAAGTGTCGATAGCCGCGGGAACGGCTGACTTGGAGAGCTCGTCCGCATCCAGCACTGCCTGCACACTATGATACCAATTCAACAGATGCGGCATGAAACCGGCCAAGCCTTCATCCTCGGCTTTATCTTGAGTCTCGGCTTGGCGGAGGCAGACTTGCAGGTGCGGATGAATGGCCGCCACTTCACCCTCGTTGCCCAGGTTTTGGTACAGAACGTAAAGTAAAACACGCAATCGTCGAATCGGATACTTGTCGGGAGTGTAAATACGCAGGAGCGCAGTCAGATTCGGGTCGTGGAACTGCAGAGCGCTGCGTGAGCCGGTACTGAGGTGCATGAGGTGCTCCAAAACAGCAGCGCGCTCAGTCTCAGGCAGAAAGACGGTCCAGTCTGTCCAAGACTTGTCGAGTTTTGCAATTGATCGGAGAGTTCGAGACAGCATGCTAGACTTGCCATTCATGTTCCATGCTATGCTGGGGGCCTGAGTGGCCAGCGCAGCAGAGACGTCCTTCAGGATGCCATCTTCAGCCATACTGGTGCAGATCGATCTTAGGGTCTGAACGGCATCATCGGTGCGTCCAGACCCCTTGCACATATCTGCAAAAAGCTCAAGTTTAGTCGAGAGCTGGGCTCGCTCTCTTTCCAAGGCCGAGAGGTCCTTCACTGTGTCGATGGAGCGGCTCAGTGTCTGCAGAATCTGCTTGTTCTCCTCTGGCTTTCTCTGAGGGTGCTTTCGAAGCTGAGAAAACTTGGCGAAATAGAGACTGGAAATCTTGACGAGATAATTATTGAGTTGCTCCGTCTTGGCGGGAGATTGTGAAGGATCGCTGAGTGTTTCGAGGAGGGTAGAGCAATGCTGGAGCACCTCGTCAAGCTGCTGCCACTCGGCTGTCACATTTTGGATGTCGCACTTGACAACCATGAGAGTCCCATCAAGCGTTTGGCTGACAGTCTTCATAACAACTTGACGCCGTTGGTCAAACTGCAGAATGTGCTTAGGAGGGGCATCTTTGATAGGGGCATTGCCAAGCCATCGACGAACGAAGCGGGGATAGCGAAGAACGAAGGCCTTGAGTATGTCGTCAATCGCATCGGGTGTACGAGTTGCCGGCTGAGATGGATTCATCGTTTCCATGAGGCGACCAACAACCGAACGTCTGGCTAGTGATAGACTGTCAAGAAGCTCATTAAGTTCCGAAACAGTACCACTTAGACTTCCATCCAAGCTGTCCAGCACAGATTGTGCGAGCTGTTCGGTTCCTTCGACGCATTTTGTTTTTTTGAGTACCGCAGCAAGAAGCCATGCGCAGATAGAGGCATAACGTACCATTACCTCTTGCGGTGAATTGACCGTCGATCGCAAGTCTTGAAACCACTGAGCAGCTTCGTCGTATTTTTTCGCAGTATACGCAGAGGTTCCCAGGATTTGGTAAATGGCGGAGATGGGTGCGGCCGAGGATAGTGTCGGAGTATATCCACAGGTTTTAGCCAGCTGCAGCAGTCCATCTACTGAACCCGCCATAGTTCTATAAAGCGTCGCGTCGTTCGAGTTGAATCGTCGAGCGAATGCGCGTAGGCAGCGCGAGAGCGGCGACAAAAGCTCCTCGTCGAGTTTTCCGGAGTGACCTCCTATTCTCCACCATCTAAGCTGGCAAGTAAACGCCAACGCCTGTAGCTCATAGGCCACAAGTGGTGAAGGACTAAGGCGCGGTTCTATTGCGATGGCGTCTTCCTGGCTGGACACGCTCGGGGCGAGAGATAGCACAAGCTGCGACAGCGAAGCCAGTTGGCGGGCCGCTTTGGAAGCCTCCTTGCCACCTGTTTTGGCAAGAGCCGAAATCAGCTTCACCGGAGAGCAAGCCTGGGTATCGCGGAGATGAGGGAGCGCAGACTCAATGTGCTCGGGCTTCTTCGACGATGCGATCAGTTTGAGCACCTGAATCTGACACGTTGTGACCGCCGCTAGGAAATGCGGCGCAACAGGCGTGCTAAAGTTGAGAAGATCTGAGATAGTGGTTGGGAACTCTGCTACTGCGGCTGCCTTTGTCGTCTTTGTCTTGCCAGCGTCAGGTTTGGCGGCCACGTCGAGTCGTCGGTGCAGCACGCGCAGCTCCTTGAGCGCCAGCTCATTCATTCCCAGGCTAATCAGCTTGCCCGCGAGCGCGGACATGCCGTTTTCCACCTGCAGGTCCGACTGCTCGTGTGACAGCGGGCCCTTGAGTCCTCGTAGGCACGCAAAGGCCACGCGCGCGCACTCCGCCGTCGCCAGGCATCCCGTGGAAGGTCCAGGGGTTGTTTGCTTCGCTGACGCCTTGGCGGCGACGTTGGGTGATGTGGCCACGCGATTGAGCGTCCGCGGTTGGATAGGTGATAGTGGCGCCGACAATGACCGCCGAAGTAAGCGTTTGGTAGTACTTGGGCGCGGCTCGCCCTCCGTTGGCTTCCCAGGCGTCGCGGCCGGCTGCTGGGATGGTTTCGCGGCGTCGGTCAAGGCCTTGATGGCGGCATTGATGACGTGCGTCGCTAGCGACGTCTTTTCCTTTGCGCTCAGCTGCTCGGTCTTCATTATCGTCGTAGCGGCCCTGGCTCGCCCGGCCGACTTTGTTGTGGTGCGCGCGGATGCGGCTTTCGTCTTGGACGCGGCGGTCGAGATAGAGTCGTCGTCGGGTAGAAGGAGCTCTTTGATAGTGACCACGGTAGCCGGCGTACACGTGTTTGTGCTCGAAACGGCGGTTTTGACCGCGTCGACCTTCTCTTGTAATGAAGCCATGGTGGTGGATGTGTGTAGTATTATATGAATGTGGTGGTATGCATGTCGTTCCCGGGAGTTTGCAAACAAGTAAAACCAAAAAAGAATGAAAGCAACAACTCTAAATGCAAAATTTGAGCTCGCGGTATTAGCCAGTCGATTTTTCCTCAAAAGCCGATGTCGAATTTGTTTGGGGCTTGGCATTAAAGCAACTAAAGATGCAGCTCTTCTGCAAGCTCGCTCCGAAGATGCTAGCGTGCATTGGTTATGTGGGGTTAAACATCGGGCGTTGTCTGGGGCAACCAGTTGCGGCCGTCTAAAAAGCTACTAGTATGGTAGTGCAGAAAATGCTCTTGCAGGCAGGGGCCGACGCCAGATCTGTGACCAAGACGAGCGACAGAAAAGACAAGCAGTCGCGCATGCAAATCCTCGCTACCGAATTCGGAGCGTCGATTCATGATGATCCTACAACGGCTGGCGGCCCGCGCAACGGCGGCCGCGCACACCACAGCGCCGCTCTGCCAAGCGGCCCTCACCGCACCAGAGCGCAGCATCGCGCCGATGACACGCCCGCGCCGACACAACAGCACCGCATACCCGACCGTTACAGACCGCGGCTTCTGGAAGTCCCTAGTCCCCAAACCGCTGCGGCGGGAGAACCGCCCAGCGCGGCGCAAGGGCCAATCCCGGCCGTGGAACCCGGCGACATACTTCATCGTCATGTTCCTGTTCGTCGGGTCCATGTCGATCCAGATGATTGCGCTGCGCAACCAAACGGGCCGGTACATGCGGCAGGCGAGCGTGCGCCTGCAGCGGCTGCGCGAGGTTGTGGAGCGCATACAGAACGGCGAGGATGTCGACGTGGAAAAGATGCTGGGCACGGGCGAGCCGCAGCGAGAGGCAGACTGGGAGGAGGGTGAGTTGTTGGTTGCGCACATGGTAAAGGGGAAGACTGCTAATGATTTCATCAGTCTTGCAGGCGATTGAGCGAGAAGAGGCGATGAAAAGGTCGGCACCAAAGGAGACTGCGAAAACCAAGAGCGAAGCCGTACCACAGCCGACAACACCGACCACCACTCCATCGCAAAGTTCACAACCCAAATCAACGAAGAGTACAGGATTTGGCAGCTTCTTTTAACATGGTGGAAGGGAATAAATGCCGTGTTTCATTTGTAAATGCATAGTCTATATGGCTGTATATCATACTGTACAGCACCTTGTTATGAGAGCATCTCTTTGAATACATTGGAGTTTTGTCTTGGCACATCTGGCGCAGCCTCGTGGTGGTGATGATGGGCCGCATCTTTCTGCAGCTCTTCCATTAGAACGGGCAAGAGCTCCTCCGTCATTACCTCTGTACGTACGCCCAGCTCGCCATGCTGATGCGGGTCGAGGTCGCCGAAGAACTGGTCCTCGCCGCGGACGCCGCCGGCGTTGACGACAGCAATGGGAATGCCGCGCGCCTTTGCCTGCCGCGCGAGCCGCCAGGCCGAGTAGGTGGCGAGCGAGGTGCCCATGACGAGAAGGCGACCCGCGGCGTTGACGGCGTCCTCGGCGGCGTCCTTGACTGCGGCGGCGATACTCTCGCCAAACATTACCACGTTAGGCTTAAGAATGCCACCGGTGCTTGGCGCCGCCCACGCGCCGTCGCTGTCCGTCTCAACGACCTGCTGGCGCGAATCGCCCCCGATTTGTGGGTCTGCTAGACACTTGGGGCACGGCGGGTAACGAAATGTCGTGTAAGGGGCGTCGGGGAGGTCGACATCGCCATCGGGGTTGGTCTTGATGCCGAGGCGGGCTCGCTGCGCGGGGTCCTCGGAGCGCAGCGCGCCCATCCGCAGCGCCTCCTGGAGGAACGCCTCCCAGCGCGGGTTCAAGCGCGCCAGCTCCTTTTGAAATTGGTTGCGGTCGAGCTCGGACTTGCAGCCGGTGCAGATGACGGTGCGGAGGTAGCCGTGGAGCTCGATCGTCGGTATTTGCGGGTGCGCCTTGGGGTGAAAGGAGTCGACGTTTTGCGTGATGACGGCGCTCAGCAGGCCGAGGGCGCCCATGTCGCGGACGGCATAGTGGGCGACGTTGGGCGCGGCGCCATCGGTGGTCGACCAGCCGAGGAAGCTGCGTGCCCAGTAGCGCTTGCGGGCCTCGTGGCTGGCGAGGAACTCGTGGTAGAAGATGGGGCGGTAGGTCTTGTTGACGCGGTACGTGCCGTTGACGCCGCGGTAGTCGGGGAGGCCGGAGGCGACGGATAGGCCGGCACCAGTGAGAACGAGGGTCTTGGGCGGAGAGCGGGAACGGGAACGGTCGAGGTGGCCGGGGAGTGGCGCGGCGAAGAAGTGGCGGAGGGCGGCGACGGCGCCGGAGACGGAGGCCGCGGATGGGGGCGCGACCGTTGGAGCTGCGAGGATGTCCGTGTACGGAATCCGCAGGAGTGGTTTCGGCATGTGAGCAGGGGTGAGGGTGGTTGAGTTGTGACGGGGAGTGATGTGCGATCAGTGGTGATGAGGGGAGCGTCAGTGGATTGAGGTGGGTGTTTAGAGGTGGATTGGGGGCAGTGACGTAGTTGTTTTGGTATATGGCGTGGGGAACATCAAGGACATGGAGAGGGAAGTGAGACGGAGACTGGATACCTTGTATTTTGAGTAAAACTTGCGCCAATTGAAATCTCGGCCGCTGATAGCTTGCAATTGACTGTCGGTCCTTTTCGGTAGTGCGATGGCTTTATGGTGAGAGGCGAGCTTGGATGAGATTAGATTGATGACAACTGCTGATAAGATTTCGTGTTGAGAGTCTTCTCCGCATGGGTCCACAGTGAGCAGTCAGTGGCGTGAACCACTGAAACGTGCCGGAGAAGTCATCTGGATGCGCTATTTAGGGTGTTGGAGGGCAATGAAGTCCCGTCCATGTAAGGTAGTACCTCCTACTACCAGGTCCCAGGTGGTACTTACCTAAGTACTGCGTGAACACAGTGTCACCTGTCTGGCGCGTAACTACCCTGAATAGACGGATATTTAGTCAGAGGCTATTAGGAAATTAAATTTAAGAAAAGGAATTTTTAACAACTTGAGAAAACTATTGCCTGACGAGTTGTATACATCACCCCATGTTAGACTCAACCCTGTACAGGCGTATATGCAAAGCAAACACGCTGAGAATAAATTAAACCAAATGTAAAAACAAAGGTAAAAAATAAACTTAAAAGGGATAAAAACAAGCGAAGAATCTTTGTCCTGTCCGCCTGTAACGCGCTGAATCATACACGCACATGTACCCATCTCGTCTCGCTGTGGAGGCCTTCACGTCGCGGCGATGTTCGGTCTCCGTCAGGCCACAACCAACGTGATGGGATGGGCTCGTGCCAGCCGGAGCAAAAAGCGGTACATTTTGCTTCCTTTCCGCTCCTCTTAAATTTTGCCTCTTTTCTACCCATCTCTCTCTTTCCCTTTCCCCCTTCCCTTTTTCTGATTCCGACTTTTCCTTCTGGGCCACTGCCGCTGCAACATTAGTAGGTAGTCACCCTCTCGCCATTCCGAATCTGCCCACCCGGAACCAGCAAACCCCGAGAGCAACTGCAGGTGCATGATAGCAGCCGCCAGTGTTTGTGCTGCTGTTGCTACTTCTGCCGCTTCCGACTGTCGAACCTTGATCAATTCCCCGCTGCTCACGATGCCATCTGTTCATCGCCAATGATTGTTTCATGATTACGCTGTAACCGCCAACGCCGCCTCTTGCCACGCCATCATTGCCTGTCCTCGCCGCCGCCGCGCCTCTTCGTCAACACATACATCTACATCATACATGGCACTGCCTCCAACACTACGCAAACACCAACGTCCTCCTCCTCCTCCTCCTTCTCCTCCTTCTATCACTACTCCACCGCCGCCATGTCGCGCCAGGCTCGTCGCTCTGGCCGCCTGGCGGTAACCTGGTGCCTCTCGGTGACGCCATCCGCCATGGCCGTCGCTGCTATGACTGGTGCCACCAACGCTGGAGCCACTGTGGGAGCTGTGGGAGGCTCTGCGGGGACATCTCTCACCTCGAGTCCTGGCTGCTCCTCCAGCTCCAGTTCCAGTCCCAGCAGTCCCGGTCCCAGTGGTGGTCCTGGCAGCTCAAGCAATTCCAGAGCATCCATCGCTATTCCCCGCCCTCTGATTGGCCCGGCGTCCCGCGCCATCACAATCACCACCCGCTGTGGAGGTCCAAGCTCACCCGCTCCTCGCTCGACGCTATCCATACATGCATTACGAATACCACCATACCAGTCTGGCCTCATTGACTCCCTCCAAACCCCTCAGACTTCCCGCTTCCCCACGTCTTCTTCTCGTCGCTCTTTTTCCCCTTCTCTCCCTCCTTCAATTTCATCAAAAACTCACCCCCGCGCCTACCACGTATACTCGACCGCCTCCCATCTCCAATCCGCGCTCTCCTCGGCCGTCCTCCATCTCGCCCCGACCCTCACGCGCCGTCGCTTGCGCAAGCTCGTCGTCGCCATGGGCCACAGCCATAGCCATGGTGGCCACTCCCACCACAACCACGACAACTCCTACCTCGTCTCCGCCAACAAGAACGATCCCGGCGTCCGCATCACCCGCATCGGTCTCCTCTCCAATCTGCTCATGGCCGTCGCCAAGTTCATCGGCGGCTGGGCCTTCAACTCCAAGGCCATGGTCGCCGACGCCTGGCACAGCATCGCCGACATGGCCTCGGATATTCTCACACTGGCCACCGTCTCCTGGAGCATAAAACCGCCCTCCGATCGCTTTCCGCTGGGCTTCGGAAAGGTGGAGAGCCTTGGATCGCTTGGCGTTTCCGGCATGTTACTCATCGGTGGCGTCTACATGGGATGGGATAGCGGCATTAGTCTGCTCGCCCACTTCAACCCTGAAAGAGCCCACGACATTCTTGAGCACGTTGGCCATGGTCATGGGCACAGTCACTCTCACAGCGCTGCGGATCTCGGCATTCCCAGTGTTCACGCTGTCTGGCTAGCCGCCGGAACCATCCTCATCAAGGAGTGGCTCTATCATGCGAGTAAGCAATTAATCCCACAACTACGCGAAAATGATAGCAACTGACAAATGGCAGCCATGAAAGTAGCACGCGAACGCAAATCTTCCGTCCTCGCCTCCAACGCGGTGCACCACCGCGTCGACAGCCTCACTGGCATCGTCACCATGGCCGCCATCATCGGCGCCAACACTATTGAAAACGCCGCATGGCTGGATCCTGTCGGCGGCCTGCTCATCTCCATCATGGTCATCCACGCCGGCTTCGACAACACCAAGTCGGCCCTCTACGAGCTCATTGACCAGACCATCGACGCCGAAGTCAAGGGCAGCATTCGCAAGCAGGCCCGGGGTGCCCTCGCCCACGTCAACGACGGCCATGAGGCCGAGCTGCGCGACGTCAGCGGTGTCAAGTCTGGCCAGAACTACCTGATCGACCTCGAGATGGCCGTCCCTGCGGCCTGGACTGTCAGTGACCTGGCGGACGTGGAGAACGCCGTCCGCACTGAGGTAGGCGCCCGCGTCCGTGGCGTGCGCCGGGTGCGCATCCGCTTCGTCTCCAAGGATGCGCCGGTCAATGCCAAGTTTGACGAGTTTGTCTACACCAACCTCGATGCGCACCCAGAAAGCCACAAGCACGAGAATGGCAAGGAGGAACCCGACCACAAGCATTAGAATCATATACACCATGTAATATAGACAAAAAGTTTGGCTACTGTTGAATATATGGGTACAGGGGCTGTGTTTTGTCTCAGCCTATCTTATGTCGTGCGACTCGCATTGTAGTGACAAGACGTCACGCAAGCAGGTACAACAGGAGAATGCACAGATTGAATATTCTGCTGGATGACCACGTAAGAAACAGATTCAAAATTTGCATATTGTTTTTATTTTGTTGTTTTTCTTGTTTCCTCAGTTCGTAAACTACAATTATGGCTATAAAATCGTTTCTCTACTCGACCTACCTTATGCATACATTTAACAGCCTATAACTAGCTCATAGGGCCCCGGCGTCCAATCCCGGAATTCCAACTGTAATTCTAAATTCCTTGACTTTGTAAGCTTTAGGCTACTGCTTTATAAAAAAAAAGCCACTCCCCTCTATTAATCGTATGTAATCGCGTTTCAAGCCATCAAAGTCCCCATTTACCCTATAAGCGCAGCGCCGTCATTGGCGCTGCTGTAGCGCAGCCTTGGAGGGGCAGCTCGTCGAGTGCGAGGTGGGGGAGCTCGACAAGCTTCAATCTCAGCTGCGAGGTCGGCGGTCTTGTTTTGGTGCATATAACGGCTCGTCTGCGCTCTGAAGAGGATCAAAGTCATGAGTTGTAAGTTAGGGCAAAAGGCGCTTTTGTATGCCGAGTGTGGGCGGACGCGCATCCTATCAGTATATGCTGCCACACTGAAGTCATCAAGCTCCAGTTTTCAAGCCTGACCTCAGGCCCGCCATTGGGATACATCTTCCCATGATACACACATGATTGACACTCAAACCAAACCCCAACGTCTATCAATTTTGACCGGATTGGTCCATTTAAGAACCAATCTCTCATATTGCCTGAGAACATACCGCCTGAAGGCAGAGTAAGCACCATCACGATGGCCGCCGCCGCAGACGACGGCCCTCTCTACCTGGGCCTCGATCTATCTACACAGCAGCTCAAAGGTACCCCCCTCTTCTACTACTCATTTTCGCTCTCCCTCTACAAACATCCGCTGATATCCCGTAGCCATTGTCGTGGGCCCCGACCTCAAAGCCGTCGCACGGGCACACGTCGACTTTGACGCCGACTTTGGCTCCGCCTACCACATCACCAAAGGCGTCCACACCCGCGCCGCCACCGGCGAAGTTTACGCACCCGTCGCGCTGTGGCTCGAGTCTCTCGACCTGGTCCTCGACCGTCTCGCCGCCGCCCTCGGTAGCCTCTCTCGCGTCCGCGGCGTATCCGGTGCCTGCCAGCAGCACGGCAGTGTGTACTGGGCGGCCGACGCCGCCCGCGCACTCGAAATGCTAGACCCGGCCCGGCCGCTGGTCGCGCAGCTCGGCGGGGATGATGTGCTGGCGCAGCCATGGTCGCCGAACTGGCAGGATCAGAGCACGCAGGCTGAGTGCGACGCGTTTGACGAGGTGCTTGGCGGGAGGGACCGGCTGGCGGAGGCGACTGGGAGCGGCGCACACCATGTACGTGACTGGAAAGCAGCATAAAAGAGATGACAGGTGTGTACTGACAGTCTATGGGACAGCGTTTCACGGGACCGCAGATTATGCGCCTGCGCCGCGTCCACCCGGACGTGTACTCCAAGACCACGCGCATCTCGCTCGTATCGTCGTGGCTCGCCTCCGTGCTCCTCGGCCGCATCGCGCCCATTGACGCCAGCGACGCCTGCGGCATGAACCTGTGGGACATGTCCTCCGCGCGCTGGCACCCTGACCTCCTCTCTCTCGCCGCCGGCGGCAGCGATCCCGCCTCGTACCTCCGCGAGATGCTCGGTGAGCCCTGCCTAGACGCCGTGCAGCCTCTGGGCTCCATTACCGGCTACTTTGCCACGCGCCACGGCTTCCGCCCCGACTGCCAGGTCTTACCATTCACCGGCGACAATCCAGCGACACTGCTCGCGCTGCCGCTGCGGCCTGGCGACGCCATCGTCTCGCTCGGCACGTCCACCACGCTCCTCATGCACACCGAGACGGCGGCGCCGGACGGCGCGCACCATTACTTTAACCACCCGACCACACCGGGGCACTACATGTTTATGCTGTGCTACAAGAACGGTGGACTGGCGCGCGAACGTGTTCGCGACGCTTTGCCTGGTACCGGAGGTGGATGGGAGGCGTTTGACCGAGCGGTGGTCGAGACGCCACCGCTGGACGTCCGCGTGCCCGGGGACCGCGCCAAGATCGGGTTGTACTTTGATCTCCGCGAGACGGTGCCCAACCTGCGTGCCGGTACGTGGCGCTTCACCTGCGCCGCCGCCGACGGGAGCGACCTGCATGCCGCCGAAGATTCGTGGTCCGCCAAAACCGACGCCCGGGTAATTGTCGAGTCGCAAGCGCTGTCCATGCGTCTGCGGTCCCAGAAGCTCGTCCGCGCACCACCTCCATCTGGCAACGATACCACTCAATTACCCCCGCAGCCGCGCCGCATCTACCTCGTGGGCGGCGGGTCGCTCAACGCCGCCATCGCGCGGACGCTGGGTGCCGTGTTGGGCGGCGCGGAGGGCGTGTACAGGCTGGACGCGGGCGGCGACGCGTGTGCGCTGGGCGGCGCGCACAAGGCGCTTTGGGCGCTGGAGCGCGATGCGGGAACGGGCCAGACGATTGACGAGCTCCTGGCCGCGCGCTGGCGAGAGGAAGGTTCGGTTGAGTGCGTGGACGTCGGGTACCGCGCGGGCACGTACGAGTTGTACGGGAACGTGCTGGGAGCGTTTGAGGAGATGGAGCAGAGGCTGCTGGCTGAGGAGGCGGAGGCGAAGTAACGAGGGGTTGAGCATGCACTTGGATGAGCGGCGGCTGGAAATATTTGGGGCACCTAGCGGCGTGATTATATTGATATACAAGGCGTGATGGGTTACCATGTTGATGCTCTCATCTAACGTATTTGCTCATGAATCGTCTATGAAAGTCCGAACGCAATAGATCCTGTAACAATGTTAGCAAATACAGGAACCAAGGTCACTAGCACTGAAAATAGACTTACGTTGACAAACTCCTTCTTCTTGCCCTTGTCTTCCGTCCCGCGCGCCTGGTTCTTGAAGACGACGTCTTCGTCCCAGCGCCTCTTCATTGAAAAGTCCTGCTTGTTGAGCAGCGGATTACCCAGGGCAATGTTGCGCGTCCGGTCATCTTCCTCTTCCTTTACGCGAGCGAGTTCCTAGAAACTCTAGTCAGCATTCACCGTCTCAACACCGCGGACCGCGCCGCATCCATCTTGCAACTCACCTCTTGCTTCCTCTTCTCCTCGCGCTCCCTCCTCACGCGCTCCAACTCTCGCTGTAGCTCGGCGTCCTCGTCATCGCTCTCATCACTGTCGTCACTATCGTCGTCGTCGTCCTCTTCCTCATCATCGTCGTCCGCGTCAATATCTCGCGTCTCCTCTAATATCCGCCGCCGCTTGGCATGTATGTCTTCCTCGTCCGCGTCGCCGTTCGAGAGCAGGGACCGTTTTGCGGCGGCATCACCGGCTGCCGTCTCGTTGTGACCGTCTTCTTCGATGGCGAGCGGCGCGCCAGTGCCCTTCTTCTTGGCGAAATGAGCGGCCTCGGCGGCGAGAAGCTGGGTGGCCAGGTCGTTCGTGTTGTCTTCATCGTCGGCATCACCGCCCTGGCCTGCGCGGCGGTATTTGAGCTGTGTGTGTGCGGGGAGGAGGCGCTGATGGTACGCCGGGCCACGAAGGGCGTCCTTGCCACGGGCCTGCCGTGAGAGTTGAAAGGTTAGCTTTGCTTGGCCATTTGGTGGAGGAGTGGGGAAGTTAAGAATTACCGGATCAAATGTAGGTCTATGGGCTGTAGTCATGGTGTATGTCTGCTGTTGCGCAGGTATTGAGAGCAGGCGATCGGAAAAGTTGAAGATGAAAAGAGGTGGATGATGTCGCACTTTGATATAGAACTGTCGAATGCGGTTAGGCGACAGCGTACAAAAAGGCAAAAATGTGCCCACCGCCCGGCAGAATTTGCTTCTTCGCAGGACCCATGTTCAACCACCTCCAAGTCCTTACAACTGACAAGAAATTCTGAAGAGGATTCTTGTTAAAATTTATAAATATATTCAAAATGCCACGAGAAGCGGAACCATCGTTGAGCGAAAAGAGGTTCGTGTTGCAGGCGCTGGAGGAGGGTCTCCGCCTGGACAACCGCAAGTTCGAACAATATAGGTCATCACAGCTTACATTTGGCGACGAGTACGGCATTGCTGAAGTGCAATTCGGCAAGACAAAGTGTGTTTTATCTCGTACCATCTCATTAGTCTTCTTGCGGAGATACTAATTGTCCTCAGAGTCCTGGCCAAAGTCTCCGCAGAAGTCTCCGTACCGTTCTCAGATCGGCCGTTTGAGGGCGTCTTCACCATTGCCTCTGAGCTCGGCCCCATGGTCGCGCCCTCCTTCGAGGTCAACCGGCCTACTGAGACCGAAGTCGTCTTATCACGCCTCCTCGAAAAGACCATCCGGCGCTCCGGTGCTCTCGACACCGAGTCTCTCTGTCTCGTCGCCGCCCAAAAGTGCTGGTCCGTCCGCGTTGACCTGCATGTCCTCTCCCACGACGGCAACCTGCTCGACGCCTCGTGCCTCGCCGCCGTCGCAGCGCTACGCCACTTCCGCCGGCCCGAGACGACCATGGAGGGCGGCGTGCTGACCGTCTACACCCCCGCGGAGCGTGAGCCCGTGCCGCTTAGCTGGCTGCACTCGCCGTTCTGCGCCACGTTTAGCTTCTTTGGCGAGGGTGAGGACGTCAAGGTGCTGCTCGACACGACATGGCTGGAGGAGCAGCTGCGCACGAGTAGCTGCACGTTTAGCATGAACAGGCACGGCGAGATTTGCCAAATTTCCAAGCTCGGCGGCGAGGCGGTCGACGCACCGGTGTTTGTGCGGTGTGCGAAGATGGCGCTCGATAAGACAAAGGAGTTTACAGACCTGGTGGATAGAAAGCTGGCGGAGGACGCGAAGAGGAGGGACAAGGGCGGTTTGATGGCGGAGTTGACGGCGGAAAATGACAGGTGATTGGGTATGCCCCCCAAGCGCAAGATGACGATGTAACGTATGGATAGACTCCATGAACAACGACGTGGAAGCTACAATGCTTGAATACAGTAATCTAGCGATGGGCGCAACTCTCGTCATTCACTTGCGACTTTCTTTCACAGCTATCTGCCAGATGGACTCGCCGTATCAGCTGGAATTCTCTTTCACATATATCTGCCGCCCTCCCGAGTTTTTTTCTGCTTACTATCCCTTATTCCTTCTTCAATTGCTCATGTTGCCATTCAACGAAGCCCGAGAGCCAGCAATGCCTCCGAAAAAGAGAGCTGTTGAACAGTCAGAGGCACATCGCAGATTTAGACTCACCCGTTTCCATCAGCTCCGTTCCCTCGCTGTTCCCTTGAGGCCGTGGTTTAGCTAACAAGTCTCTAACGGCAGGTAATGGCGCTCAATTCTGACATCCAACTCGTGATTGCTCAACACCTCGATACCCGTACGTTGAAGAGCCTTAAGGCAACGTCACGTTCATGGAGAGATGCATGCAATCACATCCTCTTTAAGCAAATGTCTATCGATATTACCTCTAACGCCAAGGCCTACGGCACACTTGTTGCCAATTTGACATCCTGGCAGAAGGTAGACCAGCTCCCGCTTCGACGTGTTCGGTAGGTTTCGTTGCCCATGTTCTGACCCTGTACTAAAGAATGCATTAGTCGAATCACCTTCACTGCAAGAAAGGATGAGGAGGAAGACTATCCCGTTCTACAACAAATGGATATGTTCTATTTTATAATGGAGATTGCCAAGCTCGCTAAAGGGAATTTAGAGCATGTCGGCTTCGTGGCGCCTGGGCGCCTGGGTTTTCCCAGCGCTTGCTATCGAAAACAGAGCCTTGGGAAAAGGTACAGCCAACATCGATTGAGCTACGTCTGCAAAAGGGCGATCTTGCAGGTGTGCTGTGCTCGTGGAAACGCTGCGACACGCTGCTCACTGATGTGGACTTATTCTCTTTTCTATTCGATGACGGTATGAGACAGACAAACGGCAGAATTATACGTATTGGCTGTCATATACCTTGAAAGCGCTTCATCCCGGAGATCGGTCATGAGCGAGTTCCTTTCGCGCTATTGAACAGCGGCATATTCGCCGTACTGAGCGAAATCCTCCCCAAACTGGAGTCGCTAATCCTGGTAGCAGATCACTTCGATGCGGAGGACGTGAAAATATCCGCGAACTACCGGGACTTTCTGTAAGTAAGCACTGTAACATTATGGGAGACTGCTGAAGGGAATGAACGCAAGGCTCAACGAGCGACATTCATCCGCCAACTGCCAGACATGGAGGCCTGTATGCCTATGGGCAGGTTTACGGAAATGTCCCCGACAAGGCCCAAGACACCGCCGAGTACTTCACTAAAGGTGTTTGTGAATGGTACGTGAACCTAGCCGTTGAGCTGTTGGATGGCCACAAGAATCTTGGTGTCGCATTCGTCACAACTGAGGGGCCATTTTATGCCGCCGCGAAACGGGTAAATAGATACATGTTTGCCATGCATGGATCAATGGAGCAGTATTCTCGATATCGGTTTCCTTTGGGCTTGTTAGATGAAGAATTCTTGTTTCCTGCACATTTGGTGGTACCGGAGAACCATCCGCCATCGCGAGTCATCTACATGAATGACGAGTAGACGAGCATTTTGCTGCCGTTATATCGCAGACAACCTTTTCTTTTGTTTATCGACGTGGAGGTTACTGGGTCGCAAGAAAGCTGACTTTGCGGCTGAAACAAAGTTGCTATATTCGAGGAAATGATAATTGCACTTGACTGTTTTGCCCCCAGCGTATGTTCATCTTTCTCACCATCATTGAACCATGACGTACATCCAATACACTTGGATGCTATTTCGTTAGCACCTTGCGGCTGGCGTTGTGTGCTGGTATATCCCAAATCTGCCAGAATATTCTACCCAAACCCAAACTCCGATGCGATATGGATAAATGACAAAGATAAATGCAGTCTCGTAGCTCATGAGAAAGGCCGAAAGGCCAAGACACCCAGCTGGCTCAGCGCATGACGGGCGGCCGCGACTCCTTATTCCACTGCACGCGCGTGCGCAGCCATTCGACCGCCTCGCGCACGCCGTCGCCCGTCAACGCGCTCATCGCCAGGACGCGCGTGTCACGAATACTATCTCCCTTGTCGCCCTCCATCACCTTCTGCACGAGGCCCTCCTTGATGCGGATGGTCTCGACGCAGTCCTCGCGGTCCTGCTTGTTGGCGAGCACCAGGAGCGGCACACCCTCGGCGTCGGAGTGCTGGAGGACGTCCTCGAGGACGCGGCGGCACTCGTCGAGTCGGCCGGTGGCGTCGTGCTCGAGGGTGCCGTCGCCGACGTCGGTCGAGTCGACGATGAAGACGATGGCGTGGCAGCTCGTGTAGTAGCTCTCCCAGAGGCGCCGCAGCGAGTGCTGGCCGCCGACGTCCCAGACCTTGAGGTACATGTCGGGCAGCGCCAGTGTCGACACATTCTGGCCGACGGTCGGCACCGTCTTGAGCTTGGGGGCTGGCGCGTCGGGGTGGTACATGGCCTTGACCTGCTCGTGAAAGGTCGTCTTGCCGGCATTGTCAAGGCCGAGGAGGATGACGGAGTATTCTGCGCGGGAGATGTTAGGAAGGCCGCGCGGCTGGAGGGAAGCTAGGCGAGTGCGAAGAGGTTGATGGGATGGATGGACTGTACCTTCTTTGCTGGTCGCATAGAGATAGAGACCCTTGGCAAGGTGATACATGGCTGCTGGAGGGTCGCCCACAGCGCCGGCGTGCAGAGCCTGTGTTAGCCCGGGTATCGCGCAGTCTATATCGGTGTTTGCGAGGATGCAGGGAGCTTGTGTCAAGGAGCGGTTGGTGAAGTTGAGCTGTCGCCTGTCAGGACCGGGCCGTTGAGAACGGGTGGGGCTGCTAGAAAGTGGCTGGAGGTTTGTCGGAGCTGCGCCAGTTGGACAGCGTGGCAGTGTATGGAAAGCCAGGATAGATATATCAAGAGAAATAATGGATGAAATTTCAAGGTTCATGCTCTTTGCAAATAACTTCGGTGCTTGTGAACGACATGATATCTTTGGCTGCGCTGGCGGTGCGCTCGGAAGCAGCTGGATGGGAGAGATTTTAGGATACCTACTAATAGAGGGTGGAAGGAAGTGTTATTGCAATATCACCCTGCGTCCGGGGAAGAATAGAAATTCGGCTCTAAGACAGACTCGAGAAAGATTACCTAGCACCATGTTTGCATGCCACCTGGCAGGTGGTGTTCATCGTCTGAATGAAGAACACGCTATAACTATAGCGGGCTACAGTGGCGTTGTACATGACTTGGCGCATGACTAGCGCCGGTTAGCGCTGTAAGGGCCTGTAATGAAGCGGCTGCCTGTTTGAGAACGGAGGAAAGGCCAGGACCAGGCGTTTACAAATACGGAGTTATATAATACACGAAATGGTTATATATATGCACAAAGTAATAGCAAAAATACGACAAGAGTTTCTCGTTGGGCTGAGTACTGCATGCTGCTGCTTACTTCATAGATGCCCAAGTACCTCAATACATGTCATCACCACCTGTTCCTGTCTGGCCGCCTGGCAAAAGCCGCGCGTAATCAGGTACTGGTACCTTTGTTTTCCTCCGCCAAACCTTGTCCAGCCAGCCAGTCACAACCAGGCTTGTGCCAACCGCTCCAACGGCCAGCTTGGCATCTTTTCCTTCCCACATGATTTACGCCCACCAAACGCTTTCCCTTCACTCGCGCGCAGAACTTCCTCGTCGCCCTCTGCGCCATCGGCTCTGCATCCTCCGTAGGCTACGCTTTGTACCATTGAAAGTGTGCCCTCGAACCCCGATCCCAGTCTCCACCCATGGTCGCCCTGCTTCCCCGGTGATGCTCCTGCGCGAGCCCCCCTTCCCTTCTTACGACAACCTACGATAAACGACCCGAGAGCCGCGCGCGCCGGTGATATCCTGACTCATGAGTGCCGCCGAGCTGGCCAGTCTTGGCCTAGGCTTGCTGCGTATGTCCGCCAGCTTTATGCTTCACTGCCCGGCGCAACGTCTTGATCGCTCAATTGCTGACATTATCCTTGGACAGGCCGAGCCGAAGAAGATGGCGACACCGGAGGTACAAACATTCCCAGCACGATAGGCGCATGCGCAAATAAAGAATCACTACGAAAATCATAACCGCCAACGGAATCCCGTGCTGACCTCTCCTAGACGAAGACTCGGCGCAAAAGGAATTCTTTGCAGCATGGGCCATCTTCATCTGCATCCTGCTGCTCATCATCACCTTCTTCGTCAGCTACATTCTCCAGATGAAGAAGGTCACGGCCATCCACGAGACGGTTATATCAATCTTTGCTGGTACCGACCCCGCGATTAACTCGTCGGTCAGTCCAATGCTAAAGCTACCTAGGCATGATTGTCGGTCTCGTCCTCCTCATAACTTCTGGCGACTCGATCCGATCACCCCTCAACTTCGACTACCAAATCTTCTTCAACCTTCTCCTTCCGCCCATCATCCTTTCCTCTGGCTATGAGTTGCACCAAGCTAACTTCTTCCGAAACATTGGCACGATCCTGACCTTTGCCTTTGCCGGCACCTTCTTGTCGGCCGTCGTCATCGGCCTCATCTTATGGCTCTACTCGCTCATACCCGGTTCCATCAACATGACCTTTGTCGACGCCATTTCCGTCGGAGCAACCCTGTCTGCCACCGACCCCGTCACCATCCTCGCCATCTTCAACACGTACAAGGTCGACCCCAAGCTCTACACCATCATCTTTGGTGAGTCCATCCTAAACGATGCCATCGCCATTGTCATCTTCGAGACGGCGCAGCGATACAAAAAGGGCGAGGCTACGAGCCACGGAATCCTCAGCTTTTTTGAAGGCACTGGCATCTTCTTGCTGGTTTTCTTTGGCTCCTTGATGATTGGCGTCATTGCGGGTGTTGGCACCGCCTTGCTCCTCAAGTTTACCTACGTTCGCCGGTTCCCCAAGACGGAGAGCTGCGTCATTATTCTGATCGCTTACGGAACATACTTTTTCTCCCACGGCGTTCACCTCTCTGGTAAGAACTCCGACCCAATCAGCATCGCTTCTCTTGCTAACTGCCCCAGGTATTGTGTCGCTCCTGTTCTGCGGCATCACGCTCAAGCACTATGCCTACTTCAACATGTCGCGCCGGACCCAGCTTACCACCAAGTACATCTTCCAGGTTATGTCGCAGCTCGTCGAGAACTTCATCTTCATTTACCTCGGCCTCGCGCTCTTCACCGAGAGTGCCCTGCAGTTCCAGCCGCCCCTCATCATCGTCACCGTCTGCGCCGTGTGTGCCGCCCGCTGGGTCGCCGTCTTCCCGCTATCGCGGCTCATCAACGCGGTCATCCGGTATCGTGCGCGCCGCCGGGGGCTGGAAGTCCGCGACGAGTTGCCATACAACTACCAGGCCATGCTCTTCTGGGCCGGCCTGCGCGGCGCCGTCGGCGTCGCCCTCGCCGCGCTGCTCACCGGCGAGAATGCCCTCGCCCTACGCGCCACCGTGCTCGTCGTCGTCGTCCTCACGGTCATCATCTTTGGCGGCACCACCGCCCGCATGCTCGAGATACTCGGCATCCGCACCGGCGTTGTCGAGGAGATTGACAGCGATGACGAGTTCGACATTGAGACGTCCTTTGGCGCCGGCCTTCACAGCAAGCGCTCCGGCTTCGGCAGCGGCCGCCGCAACGGCAACGTCGCCCTCTCTAACCTCGAACGCGAAGGCCGCGGAGCTACATTTGTATCCGGCCACTCGTCGCCACACGTCGATAGTGCCGGCGGCCGCACGCGCAGCATCAGCCGCAAAAACTCAAACCGCGGCGGCATGCCCAACCCTGACGACTTTGAGCGCGCCGACCTCCTCGGCCGCGGCGACGAGTCCGACTTTGGCAGCGACATTGACACGTCCGACCTGCCGCCGCCCGCGCGCCGCTCACCACAACCACCGCGCGGCAACACTGGCGGCTCCTCCTCCTTCACGCCGCCCACGCCGCCCAGCGCCTTTATGAGCCCCGCCGAGCCCGCCGAGCCCCTGACCGCTAGAGGCGCCATCAGGCAGCTGCTCACCACCGAGGACCCGGCCAGCCTTTTCCGCCAGCTTGACGAGGACTTTATCAAGCCGCATCTGCTGCTGCACGACGAGGGAGGCAGGCCCCGATCCGGACACAACGGCGGAGGCGCGAATGGTGGAAGCGCAGTGTAACGACTCATTTTGTTTTTCTTGTCTTTTTTTTGCCTTTCCATTTTGGTTTTGGAAGCTTTTGTGTGACGAATATTGGGATGAAAAGCCAGCGGTTTCGATGGGGCTAGGAATCTGGTATATATGACCTAATTAGACGAAATCGCGAGTCTCTTGTTTTATTTATCTAGCTGCTGGTTACCGAATGGGTAGATTGCCTCGATTTATCTTTATAGAGCAGACAATTCATTCGTCCTTATTTTGTGCAATCCGACATTGTTGACGCAAGTCACCAGGTTGATAGCTCCCATCTTATTACTACCATCACGAAGCAGGCAACGTCAAATTTTGGGGTATTATTATATTTTGAATCGTCGGTTTTCGCTTGTCCTTCATCCTGGCCAATTTCGCTGCTGGGCCACATGAAGTCAGTCTTCTTTTGTTTCTCCAACGGAGAGGAGAAGAAGAGGAGGAGGAGGGGGAGGGGCGCGTTTGCTATGTACAAGAAGCGTCGTGAGAATATAAAAGGTCAATCAGCCGCCGTCTCTGTCATTGTTGGTGTTGTGTCCCCCGGTGAAAAAAAAATATAACCCAGACGCCTAGAAAAAAAAAAAGGACCTTTGCGTGCTCCCTCCCGCTTCCCTGTGTGTGTCTGTGTGTGCGCGTACTTGCCCGTCGTCAAAAGGACGATGCATCCGCAAACCGAAAAAATCTAGCCCACCTTGCCAGCCCGATATTGAGTACTTCAAACTTGAGGAAAAAAACTCCCGGTCTTCGTGAAGATACCACCCCTTACAGAAACGGGCTATTGGCTGCTGGCAGTAGAGCAAGTCTATGCTCAACATTCCCCGAGGAGCCTACGAAACAGGGTGCAGAAAACAAAGTAGAGACAAGCAACCCTCAACTCATGATGCCTGATGAAGTGGTCCGCTCATAATAAAAAATTGTAGTTAAAACGCACATAAAACCCTGTAACGCTGCAAGCTTAGTTGCCCGTCGAAGATGGTGTCGCACTGCCACTAGGCTGGCGTTGATGAACAGTCTGCGGAATAGGGCTGCCGGCCGCGCTATTTCCGGAGAGCTGTGCCCCTTGAGTGTGCTGCTGCTGCAGCAGCACCTGACCCTGTTGACCGGGTTGCCCATTTGGTTGTTGCTGTTGCTGCCTTTGTTGCGCCGCGGCCGCAGCTGCGGCTTGCTGTTGCTGTTGTTGTCGAAGCAGGGCAGCGTACTGGTGAGGGCTCGTGGTTGCAGCAATACTATTGGCGAGACCGGGCTGGACCGTCACACCTGCGGCAGCGTTAAGAGCTGACTGCCGCTGCGCCATCATGGCCCTAGTTAGATGTTCTGTGGCAAGCTGTCGGGACTGTTCAGGCGTCAAGCTCGGATTCTTGGCCCGAAATTGGGCCTCCAGCTGATTGAGCTGCAGCGCAATGTTTGGTGGCAATGCCGGGATTCGTGACATAGAGCCGGCATGAGAAACGCCATTTTGCATGTGCATACCAGCCGCACCGCCGCCGTTTCTGTTAGCGTTGTTGGCATTGTAGGCGGCCATCATAGCTTGAGCGTTATTCATATGCATGCCGTTGGCACCGTTCGCCATTGGCGGTGAAGCCTGTCCATTCTGCTGCACGGCTGAATTGGGCCTTTGTTGCTGGTGATGAACCTGTTGCTGTTGTTGAATTTGCACAGCTGCACGCTGCTGATTGGATATCTGCTGCGCCCTCAACATGAGATTCGCATCAGCTTGCTGGTTTGGCACCGGCATTCTCTGTTGCTGAGCCTGAGCTTGGGCTTGAATGTGAGCCTGAGCCTGGGCTTGCAGAGCTGCTTGCAGTTGGACGCCCGTGATGCCTTTCAACTGCGCAGCCGCAGCAACCATGGCGGGCGATGGCATGCCAGGAGTAGCTTGAGGCGCACCATTGACACCAGGTTGTGGCTGCATTCTTGGACGTTGGCCGGCGGCTGCGGCAGCCGCTGCTGCCACCACATGCGCAGGAACTTCCGCACGTTGAGCACCAACTTGAGCTGCAGCCGCCGTAGTAGCCTGGGCGGTGCCTTGGTTTGGCTGGGCGCCTTGAGCCGCACCGACTATTTGTTGAGCTGCTTGAGATTGGGCTCGAGCTGCCATCTGGGCTCTGCGATTCGCCTCCTGGCGAACAGCAAACTGTGCCATCTTATCCGCTAAAGCCTGATCACGCTCAAATCGCAGGAGGCTGTAGTCCCTGGGCGTCTTTGATGGGCGTTGCAGAGCCAGGTCGGTAGACTTTTTGGCTGGAATCTGGGAAGCCGTGTGTTGTTGCTTCTGTTGCGCAGTCTCCCGTTTCTTAGCGAGTTTCCTCATGCAGTCGATCAGAGTCAGGTGCTTTTGGTTCCTTCGTCGCTCCACTCGAACAGGGACCGAGGGTCTTCTGCGAAGAGGGAGGATGTTATTACCAGCAGCACTAGCTTGCTGTGCTGCAATCTGATTCTGCTGGGCAATGGCTCGTTGGGCCGCCTCGATTCTCGAGTTGTAAGCCTTGAAGTATTGCGTCTTCTGCATGTCGGCCGGTAGCCCCTCAAGATTGATCCATCGCTCAAAGCATTCCCAGGGGGTCCGTCGCTCTGGCCCCGACAGGAAGGCAGATCTGGTAGTAAGCATGCTTGATATTAATGACCAATTGTACGAGTATTCGCGCACAAGGCCCTTTAGTTCATCGTCCTCAGCAAGTGTCCATTGAGAAGCACTGCGGCACTCGTAAAATGTTTGCAAGGGCATTGGGTGCTCTGAAGGGGGTCGGAATTGGTGACCAGCGTGCAATCTATCTCGGATAGGCTTCGACTCAGGGTTAAACAAGGCGACACTGCTTGTCGTCTCCCGATTTCGGTCGAAGTTGACTGCTTGCACCGTAGTAAAAGTGCCATCATCCTCGTTGTCCGAGTCTTCATTTCGATAATCGAACCGGCTGCGTTTGCGCGGTGGGCCGCGGTTGGTAACCTTCATCTCCCCCTCAACGTACTTGCTCAAAGGCAAGGCCGGCCGTCGCCAATGTGCGTCAGGGTCAAATTCGGGGCTGCCAGCGTCGGTGCGGGGAACCTTGAGAGGAGCACCATACAGAGGCAGTTCGTCCAACAGTAGGTCGGCAGCTGCGGTACGTCGAAGCCCAAAGACGACATCGTCCTCCTGAAGTGAAAAAATGGCCGAGGGTGCGACAGTTTCCGCAAACACTTCAGAAATATCATCGTGCAAAGGTGTATCGGCGTCGCCTGAAGGCTCGAGATCAGGCGTAGGTTGATTATCAGCTCTGATCGCTCCTTCCCCGACACTTTGCGTATCTGGTGGCCGAGCATCAGCCACCTTGGGAGGAATGCGCGCGACAACTTGAAGGGCAAGTCGCTCTTCTGCATTTGACTCAAGCCATTCAAGACAAGCGTATGCCAAGTTGCGCGCGGCGGTCATTTTCCACTTGCGCTCCTCTCTATAATCTGTTCTCATCCATTTCATCTCTTGAAGCATTACATCCCATTGCGAACTAGGTCGCGCCGGCTCTGGGCAACGCTTGGGCTGTCGCAAAGACCACTTGTCATGCTGCTGCAGATGATACACCCTACGTAGCACCTTGCAGGCCTGATTGTCCAGGATTGCGATGTTGGCATCGGACGTACCAATCGTCTTGTTGGCGTGGAACAAGATTTTCTCGATGGGTTGCATCCAATTGGTTGCGCCGGTAAAGTTTTGGATGAAGAGCGGAGTGTAATAGTCGTCGAAAGGGTGAAGCTGTTCTTTTTGACCGGCGGCGACAGCCTTTTCTGCGACGCGCTTGGGCTGCTTGCCGAATAAAACGGTAGACATTTGTCCCTTACGGTCCTTACGTGATTTTGATCGTGCAGCCGGCGATTCTGGTACGGAAGCAGATGGAGTGAGTTGGTCGTCGATATCCTTCGGTGTGCTCCGGTCAATAGCCGAACGAGGCGTAGCGCCGACGATTTCGTTTACAGACTTGAGTCTCATGGCGCCCGATGAGACTCTCGTGACGGCGCGCTCAGATGGTACACTCTCTCTTGTCGGCTGGGGTGTAAGTAGAGGCGGCGGTGGCCTAACGTTTATGGAATCCTTGATCGTCTCGGGGACATCGATATCCATCTTGTCCGATTCATCTTGGCTGTCGGGAACTTCGGCGGTGGGGGGTTCGGAGGTATGAGTCTGTGGTTTCGAGGTAGGGGAGGTTGTCGAGGGCGCTTCATCTTCCGAGCCAGAGGCAGCAGCAGATCGGATAGATTCTTGCAGCAACTGGTCTTCGTCGGACGTTTGCGGCTTTTGATCAACAGCGCTTGGCTTCGTTTCCAGCTTGGGCGCGGTTTGGACAGTTTGTTGAATGACTTCGGGTGACCGAGGACCTTCGTGATCAGGGCTTGTGTTGGCGGAAATGTCATGAGCCGCAGTAGTTGTCGCGCTGGCTGCTGTCGATCCCGGTGAAGACATTCCATCAGTAACCTTGGTTGCATCATGGGGTAACTTGATGCTCAACGAACCATCAGTCGTCGGTGTAACCGCAGTGACTCCATTCGCAACAGGGGTTGGTGTTGAAGAAGGCGATCCCTTAGTACCCGGGGGAAACGAAACCTGGCTTGGTCGTCTCGAAGCATCGTTATGATGATTCGTCAAGTGCTGCGAGCGCGCGGCGAGCGCTGCAGGAGACGGCTGTATCGCGGGGGCAGGCGTTGGCGCACTTTGGCTGTTGGCCGGGCTGTGCGCAGCAGGTGTTGATTGCGCCGATGTTGTCGAGTTAGAGGTTGCCGGGGTGGTGGCAACTGGCGAGTTGGCCGGGGAATTACCAGAGGCGATTAGAGCAGCAGAGATGGTTCGTTTCAAGGCTTCGACGGATTGCTGAGGTCGTGGTGGAATACTCGCTTCCTCGAAGACTTTCTCACTGTAGTTTGGTTAGCACTACGGGGAACGGTTATAGTGGGCGCTTCAGTGGCCGGTGCAGTGAGAGGCTTCATTGGCGAATCAATCAAGGGCTGCCGCTGGCCTGAAAGCAATCGCAAAAAAAGTCGAAAAAGGGCAGGGCGCATCGGAGCAACATACTGCAGAATATCATTTTTGTGCAAGAACTGCCACTCAGCCGAGGTGGCGATGGGCGCGTCGGGGAGCGGCTGGGTCTGTGTCGCGACCGCGAAGAGTTCGCGAAGCTTCCTCTTGCGCGAGGTCACAATTGCACTTTGAAGGGTTAGCAAAATAAAAATACCATCATTTTTATCGCAAAAATTTGCGCCATGCGGCAGAGGGCTACTTACTTGCACTCATTGCGCTTGGATTGAAGCAGCCGCGATAAATCGGCGTGCCCGACCTCAGTCATAGCATCTGCCGTGGCAACATCCGTTTGCGAGCGAAACAGATGCTGCAGAGGCGAGGAATGTGCTTGTTAGAGATGGAAAAAGAAGTCGTCGTCGATGGAAAGCGTGGTTGCGGACGCCGCGTCGACAGATTTATGCTCGCTGTCGTGTCGTTTCGTGACTCCCAAGTGTTGGCTGGCTGAATGGGGGGGCGTACAAAATTTTCCTCCAGGCAGCGGCTACTTTGAATAGAATCTGGGCGGCGGTTGACAGAGTTTGCTAGGCTTGAGCCGTTCCAGCACCCTTGGCCGGGGGGAACAGGGAGAGATTGTTGGGCGGAGAGGTATGGTGGACCGTGCCAATCAAGTTTCCGTACTGTGCTACGGTACATACCACTAACAAAGTAATGTGATGAGTCTGCACACCCGGCGCTAGTCTGTACTCCAAGGCGAGAAAGGGGCGGCCATGCAAGCAACGTGGGCAGTCATCCAGTCGCACAGTGTGCCGCTACCTGGTTCTTTCCCCGTTCCTCCCCGCATGCGGGCAATTATTACGCTGTAATTAGCAGTCACCTCAATCTGATGGAAGACATGCTAGCGCTGTGGGTAGCCTACCACAGGTACTACGGTTTAGTAGTACTAACCTCTGCCTCTGCTGGTGCTTGCATCTCTTACGCATCGTGTAAATACGGTCGCATTTTCTAAGTTATTAGTATACGCGTTTCTTGATCTGCATTCGTTCATTTCATAATTCTTTTATATTGCCTTTTTATTACTATTGTTTTTTTATCGCTTCAATTGTTTTTATGTTTTGCGCAAATCCCTAGTAGCACACTAACCCCATGCATGACGGCACGCTCGCCAGCGGCTTAGAGTCTATTTATCAATAGGTTGCCAGCAGCCTATCACAATTACTTACCGAGGAAATACGCCTTTGTGCAAGGGTCAGTGGACTTTATTAGCATCTTTCTTCCTACCAAAGCCGCAAGCAGGCCTGGTTTAATACTTGTAAGTATAGCGCGACGCATTAGCTCGCTATTTGCCTGGAGAAGTAACCCTTCAAGCATTTGATAGATCCAAAATAAGCAAGACCAAACCATATGTCATATCTCATCATTCTGGGAAGCTATCGTCCTTTAGAGCCTCTTCAGCCCATTACCATAAAACACTGTCCGCAAGGAAACCTGGATTCATCTCCGACATCAGCGTTAGCTTTCTGGCTACCGCGATCTTCCTCGCATTTGTATCTGTCGCGGGCGGGAAACGCCTACGCTCCTCTTTCTGCAGCTCCTCAGCTGTCAAGTCTTAGTTCTGTAGCTCGATGAGCAGCTTTCTGTTGCTCTCTGGTTTCGCTCGTTCGTGAAGCATCCACATGATGCCCTTTCCGCTGCCTCGTCTCCTAGCTCATGTATAAGCTCAAACAAGCGCTTAAAATGCTCATCACTTCTTGAAAGCAGTCCAACTAGCCGAGAAAAGTGCCACATCTATCCGACGCATCCCAAAGATCCTGGTGGGAGAGTTCGGGGCCGATTTTCGTGGCTCGTTGGCCGAAACCTAACCGAAAGGCCACAGTCAGGGATCCCGAACGACCTCTACCAGAACTACCTAATAACGAAGTCATGAGCAACTCAGTGATTGGACCTAAAGACGCCGAACTCCAATCATCAAAACATGTAATATCGAGATTGTCGTCTACAAATCGGTTACAAATGTCCGGTTGAGACAAGGTGAACCCCTGGTCAACATTCGAGGTGAGGTGAGGAATCATCTGAAGCAAGAGCTGCCCTATGGCGCAGCAGGACAGTATATTCTTACTATGTTCCATTTTCCGGCCTATCGGCACAAGTAATTCCTGCGTTTTACAGCCGCCCAGTGACTGGCTACGTTCCTGTAATGCAGTACATTAGATACCGGTGCAAAAAAGGTGAGAAAGTTCTTGGGCGTGGCATGTAAGCGCCGATATAAGAGAGCGCAAGTACTCGTGTTCTTGGTGAAACGACCCTCGATTCAGGTCAAGTGAATCATGCTCTTGCCAGGTGAGTGATGGGGAAAGGCATTCGCCGATGGCATAACCCCCCTTACCATCAACCACTAGCGAACTATCTTCGACAAAGCAGTGCTCAGTTAACTCCGCCATTATGGAGCCGAGATTGGCCATTACTTTTTCACGGTCTTTGCAGAAATGGGCAACAGGAACGACGGTTTGGTAGGCCGAGCGCTCGTGCTGGATGCACCAATTGTAGAATCACAGAGCGCGACCGGTGGCTTTGCTCTGAAGAATATACGGGATACCGGTGCTGTTGGCCTTGGTTCCACTGGTATGATGATGATTGTTAGTGCCTGCGTAGTAGTTCAAGAGCCACGATAGACAGCCTCACCTATATGAGTAGACCTCGGGGACGGGAACCGAAGTGTGGGCTTTGAGTTACATTTTTAATATAGACGCTTCGCTCTCAATAATCTTCGTAGAGGTCTCGTCCGAATAGAAGTGATTGCGATGGGCCATTGGACTGCAAAAGACGCAGTCATCCCCATTCAAATTGAATAAATAACAGTTTAAGCAGCCACTCTTATTAGGCATCTCGGAAACGTCGCAAGTGCATGGCTCGCTACAAGGGTTTGATGATAGAGAAAGCAGTGCTTCAAGATCAAAGTCGGCGAAGGGATAAATTTTGTCTTTCATGGTGGCGTGAGTTCAAGACTGAGGGCTGTTGCTGGTTATCTCTGCCCACACACCGAAAATTAGTCACAAATGACAACAAGATGACTGATTTCAGATTTTGTAACGTCTCTTCAATCTCAAGTCCAAAGCAAACGGCCGACCTAGTACCTGGCAGGATTGAGGTAACTACCTTACCTTATAGTAGTCCCTAACTTGTACCTAAAATACTTAGTAGGGTACCTGCCAAGATGTCTAGACCCATAGAAAATATGATGCAGTGCAGCGGAACTCTCTGTCGGCATTATTCAACACACCACCACAACACGCACCACAGGCCACGCGCATCATGACCGACGAAAACAAAGGTGGCCGAATCGCCATCAAGTTTGGCGCCTCCTCGTCCTCGACCAAGACGCCCGCGTCGTCCCTCGGCAAGCGCCCGCGCACTGCGGCCTCGTCGTCGCGCGCCTTTGGCGGCCACGCCGACGATTCTGATTCCGACTCCGATCGCGGCCAGCACGAGGCCATTACCGGCTTCGGCGTCGACGGTGCCGAGACGAAGCGCCGGGAAAAAGCGGCCGCGACGGCGCCCAAGAAGGACTACGTGATTGCGCGACAGCCAAACCGCGACTGGCGCGGCGAGATCAAGGAGCAGCGCGGCACGCGGCGTTCCAAGAACCTGCTGCCTCACGAGGCGCGAGGGCAAAACGGAGTGGGCAGCACGGCAGCAGTGGTGGACACGGCGCCGGCGGACCAGGACTCGGGCATCCAATGGGGTCTGACGGTCAAGGAGAAGAAGCCAGTTGCTGTCGACACGCAGACAACCGAGACAGCGGACGCCGAGCGAACTAACGACAACGATGACGAAATACAAAAGCCCGCTGAGCCCACACCACGATCCGCAGATGATGAGGCCATGGACGCGCTGCTCGGCAAGCGGCCCACCATCGAAGACAAGGTGATCGTGACCGAAGACGACGCCTACGCGCGCGACGTATCCACCGCCGGCGCCGCCTCCACGCTCGCCGACTATGAAGCCATGCCGGTCGAAGAGTTTGGCGCCGCGCTCCTCCGCGGCATGGGTTGGGACGGCAAGCCCCGAGGAGCCACCAATGGTGCGAAGCCGAAAGAAGCGCCACGGCGGCGGCAGAACAGGCTCGGGCTCGGCGCAAAAGCGCTCAACGAGGCGGAGGACCTCGGCGGCTGGGATCAGAAGAGCGGCGGTCCGGGTGGGAAGAAGAGACCGCCGAAGCTGGCGGATTATAGAAGGGAAGAGGAGAAGAAAAAGGAGGAGCGCAGGGGAGGACGGGAGCGGGACAGCTACAAGCGGGAGCGGGAGAGGGAGCGCGAGGAGAGGCACGGGGGACATAGACATGGGCATGGAGATCGGGAAAGAGAGAGGGATAGAGAGAGAGATAGGGGTCGTCATCGTGGGTACGATCGAGACCGTAGGCGGTAACGAGTTTGAAAAACAAAAAGAGCATTCATCGGCGTTTTGGAATTTTATACAGCTTGATAGAGTAGCACACATCAGATACCAAAAGAAACCAGGTATCAATACCGCAAATAAACGCGCATATGTGCTTTCGTGTTTCGTTTTGCATTGCTATTCGATTTTGTACATTGCCCATCCCCCGTCGACACTCCCCCATCCTACTGCAACTTGACCCTCGCCAGCGTATCGGTCAAGATCGTCAGCGTCTTCAGCGCCTGCCCGTCCGTCGCCGCGTCCAGCTCCCCGTTTTCCGCAGCCGCCGCTGTCAGCACGCCCGCCATGTGCACCAGCGGCTCCACGTACCTGTGCTCGACCGCCGCCGCCATGCCCGCGGGCGCCATGTCGCGCTGCGCTTCGCTAAACGCAAACACGGCAAAGTTGGCCACCTGTAGCTGAAAGGGCCACGCCTGCGCCCAAAACTCAAGCAGCGCGGGCGCGTCCTGCGCCTCGTCCTGCAGGTGCGTGAGGTCCGGGAAGAGCGCGTACTGGAGGCGCTCAAGCCCTTCGGCCGTCGCGAACCGGCTGCTACTACCGGGGTTGGTTTTCCGTGCGGCGACAATCTCTTCCTTGGTCCAGGAGACGGCGCAGGACTGCAGCGAGGCGAACATGCAGTTCTCGAGGAGGTCTTCGAGGATGGCGAAGCGCGCCTCTTCGGGTGCGGCGTGCAGGACGTGACCGGCGAGTGTGATGGCGGACTGCCGCACGCGCGGGTTGAAGTGGAAGACGCCGAGGAGCGTGAGGAGGTGGTGGTACGACATGTAGTCGGGCGCGGGCGTGGCGGGTGCTAGGAGCCGCGACTGCGTGTGCAGCCAGACGCCCATGGCGAGGAGGGCCTCGACGACGCCCGGGTTGTTGTTGATTTGCTTCTGCGGGTTGTCGCCCAGGAAGTTTTGCAGCAGCGCGTGGTGATGCGGGAAGATGTGGAAGTCGGGGATGGAGTACTGCGCGTCAAAGAGATCCGTGGCGAACATCCAGTAGGCGACAAGCGCGGCCAGGCCGCCGGTGGCCAGCGGCATGGCTTCGGGGTTCTCGCTGTCGATCTCGCGGTACAGCGGGTCCTTATATATCGGCAATACGGCGAAAGCTTCCTTGATTGCGTCAGACGAAAGCTTTGAAAGCCCAAGATCGCCTGCCAGTGCCTATCCAGTACATGCCAAGTCAGTAATCCGTGCGGCGACCTCATCAAAGCACTCAGCCACGCCACTTACCACTAATTGGCCAATCAGGCTATCCCTCGCCTGGAGCTGATGCACGTCCTTGAACGCCTGCATCTGCGTCATGCGCCCCAGCACGATGCGCTCAGGGTACGTGAACTCGAGCAGGCGCGTCGGCAACTCGAGCACGTTGGCGTTGACAAACGCCTCCAGCACGCACGTCACAAAGACCTGCAGCAGGCGCTGCACCAGCGCCGGCTCCCCCGCGTCCTCCTGGCCGGCGGCGGCGCCGCCCTCGGGGTCCGGTGCGCTGCGGCTCGCGTCGCCGGGCTGGAACGATGACACCCGCGATATGACGGTGCTCGACTTGCGCGTCGGCAGCGGCGGCCGCTTCTGCCCAGACAGCGACCGCACAAGCGCAATGACGGCGGCAGTGCCCTCGCGGCTGGCGCCGTTGTACGCCCGGTGCACCGTGTCGAGCGTCGTGTGCAAGAAGCGCGAGGGCGCCTTGACGCGCAGCCGGCTGTGCAGGACGGCGAGCATGCCGCACAAGGTGACGAACTGCTGGTTGGGGTTCACACTGTCTTTTCGGTGTTTGTCGCCGTCGCCAGCATCTTCCTCTCCGCCTTCTATTTCGTCGTCGATGGCGCTATTTTCCATAATCTCCATTATCTCGAGCACTTTGACAATCACCTCACGCGGGTTACCCAGATGCGCTACCCTCTCGAGACACTCTTCGTTCCCAGGTACTGAAATCAGCAACTCGACGAGATCCCAGCCAATCTCGCTGGTCAGCTCCACGTCATCGAGGATATCTCGCAAAGCCGGCAGCAGCTCTGGTGTCAGCAACTTTTCGATGATGGTTAGGTAGGTTGCACCGTCCGTGGCTGGCGGCTTGCTGTCACGCAACCGTTTGACGGCATCGTCGGTCGTCGTTGTCGCCATAGTCGCCAGAGAACACCAATATTGTTGTTTCGATATATGTTCCTGAACGGGTGTGATGACTTGTGATGAAACTGGTTACTTGGCGATGAACACAAAATCTAGGAATGATCTGAGTCGTGTATCTGCAACGTTGACAAGCTTGAGCGCCGCGCAGGTGATGGAGGGGCAGCCTTCGTCATGCCCCGCTTTCCGTCTCGAGACACAATGCAATGATGTGCAGCCTGTTAGTTGTATTAGTTAGAGTGAATAAACCCGGTTACGCAATTCCAAGCCACCTCCGTCTTTTTCATGGCAGAAATCTCAAGCTCGTATTGCACCACCCAAATCCACTGCATTCCTTGTCATATGCCGTGGATGCATATCGGTGCCTGTCTGGATGCTGTGTAGATCGATCACTACCAGCGTACCCTGCATCGTGAGACGTTTTTTACAGCTCAAGTCTGAGCACAGAAATTCTCGACAAGTATGAAGATTCCATTAACTCGCTAGAGGTTTCCACATCATAGATGTTGTTGTGAAAAGTTCACCAGATATTGCATATTCCTCACGGTATACATGTCGCATGGTTGCTATGTGAATGACTAGCAAACAGACACTATGCAACACGCCGACTGCCTACCGATGCGCATTCCAGAGTTGTATATTTGATAGAGCATGAGACGTATAGTGATTTATTGATTAATATTGATAGAATTATCATGGCCATGGAGCTACCGACCTTGCCGAGGATAGGTGGACACACGCGTTGCAGCATTGCAGCACCGCTCGTGTCACTTAGCATGAACAATATGGTAACTTGGCCTAGTGAACAAAAGTCCTAACTTCTGCAAGTAAGCCAACGCATTAATTAGTACCTGTGGCTCGGGAAGCCGGTACCTGGCAAGCCTGACTGGGGATGAGGTTGATGGCGGTTCTAATCAGACCCTGTTTATGCATCATGGTCAGTAAAGCTGCAACCTGAATGAGATTCGCGCTGTATTACTCACGTCAACGACAGCCTCAATATGCCAGCGCCAGCGGCACCAGGGCCCCCGAAGAGGCCGTAGTCAACCACAAGACCGACGACTTGCTCGACTATAGTCGTGAGCTATTCGAACGTTAGCTTAAAGTGAAATGACTTATTATGTAGTCAGGCGATCGATTGAGAGCCACAATTGAAACCATCACGATAGCGGTGTTGGGGACCGGAACTGACCTGTGAGAGTGCGACAGACACAGCGTAGGCATCGCAAGGCAAATCAAACGGTCTCAAGTTTGCAAGCTGCTGGAAGTCACTGACGAGAGCGTTGAAGAAGCTCACGACATCTGCCGCAAGTCGCTATATTTCAGCTTGTTAGCTCTGATATCATCCACTTGTTTAAAAAACTACACTTACAGCCACGTCGGCAGCTGAACCAGTCAAGTTTGCGCTGAGAATGTCACTAGCCAGGTGGTCCAAGTCCGTGAGAGTGTTGACAACAGCCTGTGCGCTTTGTGAAATGTCACCAGCGGCGCAATCCTGAGGATAATAGCAGAGGCTCTGGCCCGTCGCACCGACAGCGTCGCCAATAGTACCGTTGTAGCTGCCCAGCTCGCCCAGCGCCGTGCAGAGCGCATAATGCGGCACTAGCGCCAGTACATCTCCAATGAGCGTCTCCAGCGGGGCTTCCAAAACACGCAAACCAAAGCTGAGAATAGGGCCCAGGATGGGAATGAGCGATAACAGCCCGCCCTGGCCGTTCACAAGGTCGGCCAGGGCCTCGAAGCTTTGTAGGAGTGTCTCGCCGGCGTAGTAGACGGTGGTTGCGTCGCACCCGACGTCAAATGGACGGACGTCTGGGAGAACGCGCATGGCGTTGCCAATGGCGGAAAGGATATTGGCGATGCCGTTTCCAATTTCTGTGGCGGCGGCTCGGGCGTTGGGATTGCCAGAGAGGTCATCGGTGACGTTGAGGAGCGATCGGACCAGTGCGTCCAGGCTATCCAGTGTCCTGACGACTGAAAGAGCAGAAGCGCCAATTTGGCCAGCAGCACAGGTAGCCAAGGGACAGCTTGCGCTTGTTGACGCCGATGTTGTCACTAAACCGGTCGTCATGTGGATGTGGTGGAAGGGGTTGAGGTGACTGACGTGGTTCTGTCGGTAAGGGATCCAGTGGTCGTTGCAGTAGTGAGCGCACCGTTTGACGCGCTGAGTGCGCTCGAAGTTGTAGAAATAGTTTGAGTAACGGTAGTGGTAAAGCTGCCACTGGTGACAAGATAAGCCGTCACTGCAACTCCAGAACTGCCGCCATATCCGGGAGGCAGCACAGTAGAGTTGACCACATTGTTGGTGTTGGTGTTGGTGTTGGTGTTGGTGTTGGTGTTGAAAATGCCGCCATTCGAGTTGTTTTTGGTGTTGGAGTTGTCAGCGTTGGAGTTACTGCTCTCAACATTCACATTGTTAATGAAGCCGTTGCCGTCGACGGTGCTGCCACCTCGAGAACCTTGGACGGACGCCGGGTCACTGCCTTGGCTGTTCCAACCAGCTTGGGAGTTGGTCACATTGCTGACGCGACTGGCGCCTCCTCCCTCAGTTGAATGCCTCAACAACTCCTTGTTGCTGCCAGAAGCGGCCCCAGGGGTGCGGTCCTGAGCGCTGACCTGAGCCGTTGTGGCGCCGCCCAGTGAAGCAGTGCCAACGATTCCAGGAAACTCCACAACGATGTTGATAATCCTGCCGTTGCAGTTGTCCGCGCAGCTATCCACAGGGATGGTGACAGCGGTTGTCTCCGCTCGCTTCACCGTTGCTGGCAGAGCACCAGGAGGCGCTGCGCCGACAGCTGCGATAAGAAGAGGCAGACCAACAGTGGCTCTTGCAAAAATGTTTGGGTAATACAATTCAGTTGAAAGATGGCTTAACAGAATGAATGAACGAAATCTTAGCAAATTGTATCGATTGTATTCGGATTGCTCTGGATGCCATCAGCCAATATCGGTGGCGGGAGTGTAGTGATATTCATAACCTTTCTACTGATGAGCTGATTAAAGTGCTGGCGATAATATCTCGGTTTTGTGAAGAAAGTATGATTCCAACTCCTGTCACTGAAATTGACTTTCAACCCAAACACCCACATGCCAGGCTTGGATCATCATACGAGTGCTGCTTCGAGAGTTCTCGTGGCTCTGGCGGGGTCCAACTTAGCGATAATAACTCCTGTAGGCAGAAAAACCAAAATATCTCTGTAGGACAGGGAGTCTAGGCCTGGTATTCGACAACTTAGTGCTGCCCAGACGGTGTTCGCCTTGCTCGTGAGATCCCCATGAAAATCGCTGAGAAAAGCACGAGAGGGAAGATGAGGTCGAGAAGAGCGGGCTGAACACAATAAAGTTTGACTATAGTTCTCAACCCACTTGCAAATGTAACGCGAAAGGTACATAACAATTACTGCTACATATGAACAGGCAAGGGCACGAGGCCCCAACCACTGGACCGGAGCGATCAACTTTACGCAATAACAGAGCAGTCACCAAACCAAGCATCCCTAGTTTAAATCCCTAGTTATTCCAGGGTATAAAACCGTAACTGTGATTTGAGGCCGCATCCGGAAGCGGCGAAAGTCAGTGAACTCGACGCGAACTGCGCAGCGTGAAGCTATGAGCGACTGAACAACAACTAGTCCTTGACGCGACCTTGTTTGCGCGCAGTATACCCCGAATTCCAGAGCTCGCCCATTCTTGACTCAAATATAAACAGAAAACTTTAAAGGAATCTGTGCATTTACGTATTTACAGCACTCTCACAAGTTTGACTGCTATCACTTCCTGACCGAGACTGTTGTGGTGCTGCATTCATTTGCTCTGCAACGTGTACTGCAGTATTGGAGAATAATCATCCACAAGTAAATTATGTATATATGGAAAAAAGAAAAAGAAAAAGAAAAACAATCAAGTCCAAGTCTATTATACACATCGTCGCTTTGCCCTACCATGACCTCTGCTTCTTTCGGCTATAGGTTTCCTTCTCTAGAATCGAAGTAGCTGCTGGGATAAATGCAACTCCGCGTCTGCTATTCTTAGGAAGAGTGTGCAATCTGCGGTGACTTCTAAGATTATCTAGCCTATTAAACTGATCCTTGCCGCAGAATTCACAGCGCAGAATAGATGGGCTATCGTCGTGTATTCTATGATATGTTTAGCGCGCACAAGTCAACTCGAGGCGAGGGCAGAGGACTCACGTCTGCATATGTCTCTTAAGATGTTCTTTGCGTCTAAAAGACTTGCAGCAGCCAGTGTAGCCGCATTTATATCTCGGCGGCGATAGTTCAACATTTAGCGTTTCGTCTTCTAGCAAGTTGTCAAGCTGGGCTTGCTGCGTCGTGTTGGGTTGCTGACTTGTGGTCTCTGGTGCGGTGGGTGTCTTGAGTGGCTTAAACTCGTGTAAAGTCTGTTGTTCCTGCAAAGGAAAAGAAGCGACTGAGGATGGGAGAAATGAATCCTCGTTGCTGCCGACGGACGAGCTGGAGCTGCGGGGTGTCTGGCTGATGCCTCTGCCAGTGGCCTCGTGAGGAACCTGAGCAAGGGTAAGCAGTGAACCTTGATATGTGCTGAAATCTTTTGGACTTTGTGAGTATGGCCACGATTTGTTGAATCTGGTAGACTGCTCTCCGTTCGCAACTCCGATGGTTCGTGGATCATAGTTGGGGATGGGCGGAAAAAGCGTCTTAAAATAATGTGAGGGCCCCGCGGAATCTCTGAACGCGTAAATATCGGAGTACACACTGGTAGGTTCACAGTTGAAGATTTTGCCAAGCAATAACGTCTTCGGGGATACTCACGGGAAGTAGGGATAGCTAGAAACCCTGCAGCTTCTCTCTAGCTGCATCATGATACCCGAGTGTGCTGACATTGGATGGAAGAGTGTGTGGCAGATCGGAGCATATAAAGAACGAAGCGAACAGCAAGAAGTAGAATGCAAAATTGCATTGGCAGCGGCTGTTGTATTATAAGTGAATCGTCGGATGACTTTGACAAGAACCGAAGGCCGTGAACTAAATGATTTGCAACGTCGATCGACGACCTTGCGCAAAGACGTCGATATCGCGCTTTGTCGTCTCGGACATTAAACCTAAATATCGAAATCTAGTTACTGGACTATCAAATGTCAACGGAGTCGTCAATTAAGCGTCATGAGCTGTGATGAGACAGAGCTATGATACGATATGGGTTAGCGTTCCAGCCGCTTGGAAATCAGGATACCCTTGATAGCTGGGACGAGAGCCGGGCTGTGTATCTATGTTGAATAAAATTTGGTAATCACAGAACTAAAGACCGGGTTCGCCTTGGTTGGGAATCCAGGTCTGGTATGTAATTGGGGACCTGATTTCGCCATCACTCCGCGGTTCGCTACCGGGCGATCTCGGCTTCCATTTGACCGACCCAAGGGTCGTATCTGTTCCAAAAGCAAAGTTAGAGGCCTTTGTTTATGCGTTCCACCTGTGTCTGTTTGCTCTCTCACACAAGCACGACCGGTATGGCATCAACCACGTAGCGTCCCACTTCAGGTACCACTGACACGCTTCTTCCCTTGGTTCGAAGGAATCACAGACGGGCAAGAAGAAACATACAGCGTGAACTACTCGGCCTAGATTACTTCTCAAGGTCTCCTTACCGCCCCCCTACGACCGAGTCTTCGTTATCGCGGAGTCCCGAGTGACGACTCGTACAGCTCTTTCTCAACATTGTTAACGTCCCAGCTTTCTGGCACAAGCTATCCAGACACAAGCCCGCCACCTCCGCATGTTTACCTTATATCTGCAAGTCATCGCAAGCTGGGGCTCTTTTCGGCTTGGCACCGGGACCCACCGCATTCCTTGCCGGCGGCTCCGGCGGAGTGGTTCGCCGAGTGCCGAAACGGTGTCGGCGACAGCGACGCTAAACTCCGGTTGTCCCCTGTTTGCGCTCGAGGGAGTCATGGCCCTTCATACTCTCTGGGCTGTCTGAGGGAATCTGAGGGAAGGCCCTTTGGTTTACGAGGCACTCGATTTGGACATTGGCAGCACAACTGGATTGTTCCCAAGCACGCTGAAACGGCGAGCCTTCTGCAGCTCTAGGGCAGCTGTGGCCACGAATGGAAGGCAGCACGTCATCTCGAGAGGATTGTGGACTCTCTCATAGCCTGTGCGCAGCCTTACATCTTTTCTTTTCTAAAGTTTTGCTAATTCTTCACAGATTGGTAGCACGCATAGCTACGCCACCTGGGCTGATCAGATCTGACCGCCGCTGATCTGGCAATTCTCAAATCCGAAGCGCTTCGGCAATGGAAACGTGGGCATGAGCCAACGACCGGTATTATTAGGAAAGATGGAAACTACTATCATGTAACATGCTAGTTCTTATGCCGCTTTATACATATAATCCATACAAGAAGAGTAGCCATACAAATGCAAACGCCAATGAACTTTATACATGAAGATGCAAAAAAAAAAACGCCCGAGAATAATGATACAGGACGATAAAAGAGAACGTAGAATCAACACACAGGGTATAATGCACTGAATATTACACGGTTTACACTCTCGAGCTCGGGCGGGAGCCCTTGGCCGAGTTCTTGGCCCACGTCCACTTGCCCTTGGCTCCACGGTATGAGCTGCCCATGGCCTCGGCCACCGAGATGGGCTCGTCCATCGGGACCAGCTGCGGGTGCGCGCGATACGGCAGCACCGACTTTAGCGCGCGATTGCTAATATTCTTCTCCTTGGGCGGCTCGTCCTTGCGGATATCCTTGATGATGTCGCGCAGCTCCGTCTCATCTCCCGCAATCTGCGCCTTGATAAAAGACACGCTATCGCCGCCAGCGGCTTCCCGAATCGTCTGCATCACCGGCACCCTGGGCACATACGCGATCCCCTCGAGCCGCGGCGACCGCGCCGTGTCCGGCACGACCGCGGGATCTAACTGCGCGGCGGCGCCCTTGGCCAGCAGCGCCGACATGTCGAGGCTTTCGCCCGGCGGAATGGCCGTAGGGTGGCTCGGCGTCACGCACTCCATGTCCACCTCCTTGCGCAGCACGTGGTCGACGTCGACAGCGGAAAAGTACGCGCACGACTGCGGCAGGTCGTGGATGCCGACCTGCTGCGCAAACAGCGCGCGCGTCCAGATGTTGGCCACCTGCAGCGCCATGGCCGCTCGGTACTTGTCCTCGTTCTTGACCAGGTACCGGATCTCATCGTGCACGGTGATGGCGAGCCGCGCGTCAATATTGAAGCGCCGCGCCAGGTAGTCCATCGACACAATTAACAAGTGCAGGTAGTCGACACCGGACGACTGGATCGCCCAGTTGATGCGCGACGTCAGGTACCCGCCCTTGTTGATGAAGCGGCCCATCAGCGCCTCCGTGATGCCAGCGCCGAGTACCGGCGTGCGCGGCCGTTCCTGCTCAGCAAACTCCTCCAGCTTGTTGAAAACAAACGACTCGGTCCCACCGCGCCAAAACGGCCGCTTGTATATCATCTTTCGACTCGTCTTGGTGCCCTTGGTGCTGGCGTACAGCTTCGAGGCAGTCTCCATCGTCTGCTTCTCAGACAGCTCGGGGTTGAACTGTCGAAGGAGCGTAGCGGCAAACTTGAGACCAGCCCCGTAGATGCGACCGTAGTTGAATACCTTGGCGTCGTTTCGGGTGATGCCAAGGATCGACGCCGTGCGAGAGTGCAGGTCTGTCCCGGCCGACTTGGTGCCTTCCAGCGTCATGAAGCCGACAGCGTTGCCACCATGAAGCTTAAAGGTGGCGTCGCCGATAAGACTAGCGATCCATAGCTCCTGCGAATCGACATCGGCACCGACAAAGCTGTAGCCTGCGGGGGCTCTGACCATGGCCTTCAGTTCGGAGCCGACGCGGTTCTTTTTAGCGTTGCTGGCGGTAAGCCATGTATTTTCAACGGCTCGTCTCGTGATTGTGCCCATGGGAATGATTTGTGGTAGGATGAAGCCAAGGTTGTCGGCGGGTTTGGCAGACTCGGCGGGTTTAGGCAAGTCTTGGTTCCGGACAACCATCTGTGACATGATTCTATCGCGTGCGCTGATCCAGTATGAGCAGGAGGCGTTCATTTCGAGAGCCTCCTTGGCATACGAATACTCCGATGATAGGGTGCCGTTCTCAAAATAGGAGAGGTAGCCCTTGGCCATAGGGTTTGCGCAGCGGGCGGTTGGGCCATCCTTGTGTGGTAGCTTGAAGTAGACATGCTGCCTGTCGTCGCGTAGCTTGGCATCAGCCTCTTCAAACTCGCACTGCATCATTTGCTTGCCGGTGTACTTTGCCAAGTTGGAACGGTCCGTTTGGAATGTCCAGCCGTATTTATCAGACCAGAATAGAGGATTGCCATCCCAAGACATTCGCAGTAGTAACGGGGCGATTCGTGTCCGCACTGTAATGCTGATGGGAGCACCATTCTTTTGGAACAAATCTTTGTACCATTGTGGGCAGCCAGGCTTTTTTTGTCGAGCGGCCGGCCTTGGCGGATCGCCCTTCTTCTTGCCCTTGACCATGCGAATCTCCTGGCCGGACCAGTCGAGCTGCTGCATCCACGGGTCAGTCTGCCACTTTTCAGGGTCATCTTTGATTTCGAGAGCCTTGTCTGTTAACGCGACAAGGCGCTCTTGAACAGCGTCGGAGAGCTTGTGGTAGGTTGCCTCAGTGTTGGCAATGTATGCGTCCCAGGACTGGTTGACGGGAAGAATAACGGAGGAGAGATGGCGGAGGGCGGCGAAGCTGACAGGGTGTGGGCATGTGTCGAGAAAATTGGGGAAGACTATTTGGTAGACGCGGTGGGTGATTGCAACGTCCGCAGCGCAGTAGTCGAGGAGAGCGTCGAGTTTGGCGAGGATCTCGGACCTGTTTAATTCGCCGAAATCGTCGCGGACGGCCTTGTCGATGGTAACATTGAGATGAAACTTGGCTACGTCTCGCAGTGAATTGACTGAGCTGCGCTCGACCCAGAGCTCTTCCTCCTCGTGCATGCTTCTATTACTTAAAAGCTCGGCCAGCTCATTGTCGGGGGTCTGGCTGGCGACCCGTTCGCGCAGCTCCCGGTTCTTCTTGTGCTTCATCCAAGTTGGCCGCTGCTGTGAGCACATGCCATTGACAGCGACGTGTAGTGACATTGTGTCCATGAATGAGTTCCTGGTCTGCTTGATGTCATACTCTTCGAGAATGCGGGCGCGATCGAAACCAATGTTGTGGCCGACAATGAGTCGTTCTTTGGTGGGATCGCCAAGGGGAATGAGATGTTTGTCGTTCTTGGTCTCGCCTAGCAGCCACGGCGAGAGCCAGGCATACCAGGCTGTAGGACCTACGGCGCAAGCCATGACCGCATACGGGCTCTCCTTCCACATGACCTCGGTATCGAAGCAAATGGCAGACTCATCAGGGGCGTCGACCTGCTCGGTGCGGCCATCGGGGTAGTACTTGGTCCAACCGCTGCGCCGAACCCATTTCCGAGGTTTAGGGGGCGGATTGGCGCGTGAGAATTGCTTGGCCAGGCTGAGGTATGGCTCGGCGCAGTCGAGGCCTAGCTTATGGAAGTGCTCGTCAAGAGTGCGACCTTGGAGGGCGGGGAGGTCAAATGCGATGGGAGGCGCGTCGTCGGTATTCTTGCCGAGCAGATCATGGCGCTTTAGATGATCTCTAGAGAGCTGGACGAGCTCTTGCGGAGGGGGAGTGGCACCATCGGGAAATATTTGATTGAATACATATGTGCTAAGTTGCTGGACACCGATTTCGTTGTATCGAGGGGTGGAGGGGACTAGATGCGCCGGGTTAACGGTTTGTACGATGGGTTTTAGCTGCTAAACAATAAGGAAAGCGTCACCAGGCGTGACATACGGGCGAGAGATTGGTTCTTTTCTGATGCAGGATCCGTTGTGATCGATGCGAGGTGTCGCGCAAAGGTTGTTGCGAGCGGTCGATGTCGAACAAGGCGCAATCTGGCGGTGGCGGCGCGCTGAAGGTAGCCAGCCACGGAATTAAAGGCGCGCATTGCTAGAAATTCTTCATATCGAGCGCTTGCGAAACAGCACGATGAAGACAAGCATGATATACGGAGGGGAAGAAGGAGAGCTAGATGCGGGGGACGGAGACGGCGGCGCACGCGAAGGAGAGGTGGTGGTAAATTGAAGGGGGCGATTTTCTTTTGGTGCGGAAATGGTTAGCGCGAGATTCAGACCAGAAGACTTGCCTGAGTTACAGGTCTGAGTGGGACTTTTCAGCGCCTCTCTGTGGGGGGAGGGGGATTTGGGGGAAAGGGGATGGGACAGTGGGCAGTGGAGCTGGCAACTCGCAGTGCAGGCAGGGCGGCGGAGAGGACTCAGGACTACTAACCAAGATACGAAGCCGCAAGGGCAGAGCGGAGGCAGGGAGGCGATCAATGCTGAACTAATTCTGGGCAAAGAGAGTAGGTGGAAACGGAGGCAAGAATGGAGTGATGGGTGCATTTGGTGAGTACTAGGTAAATTAGGTCTACGTACGCCTTGATACAGACTTGATGGCATAGAACCCCCGGAAATCTGACATATATGACAAGGAATAAGTAGACGTGTGAAATTCGATCAATAGCCCCAATTCCAACGAAAACCCAAATTTTATAAAATCTCCTAAAAATGCCCTTCTAGGTATCTAGCCATCAATGACATTGCCGTGGTAGCTACATTGGAATCCTGATTAGGTAAGCCACCTCATCAGTAACCACAAGACGATGATAAAGGTACCTGCCTGTTTGTGATGCTGGCCACGGCTACAGAAGAACATGAAGGAATGAAGAAGAATCAAGAAGAGAAAAACCACTGACAGCTAAACGTTAATTTATACATTTTTATTTCGAAACCAGTTCTACATTTGGCGCCCAGAAATTAGTACGTAGGTTTACAGCATTGACTCAATTCAGCCAACCCAAAAAGGCAGCCTGACCACTTGGCCACCCATCGGCGCTAAGGTCTTCCAGCCTTCAGATGTACTGCAGAGCAAACAACCACCAAACCGCCATACCTTCTTGCTCCGAAATACATGTGAGCTGGGTCGCGTCTTCATACCCACCATCGTGCCTCGAAGGCCTCATCTGATTTCTCCCCTTCACCACCACGCCGAAAAGATCCCAGTCCGGGGCGACTCGTCGCCATGATTTCCAGCCTCTTGACCTATCTCCCGAAGACAATCCTAACGCAGTCATCCTAGACGAAATTTCCGCCGTGCCCATCCAGAGCAGCCGCTCACGGACCCCGCCACCCGGCACTTCCAAACGCCGCGCGCGCCAACATCTGAAGGATCACCAAGGCCACGCTCCTCCCCCTGCCTGCACCAGGCATCCAGGCCGGCCAAAAAGAACGCTTGTTCCCCCCCGCCAGCCATGTCGCTCGCTTCTGCCTCGCCGCGGAGAGCATCGCTCGACTCCGACATCATCCTTATATCAACCTCGCCCTTGCCCGGCCGCGCCCGCCACCGCCCTCAGGCCCTGCACCCACCGACGACCACGACGACCACCACCACAGCCGCGCTGCCACCTGCCCGTTCATCCTCGCCTCGACACTACGCTCACTCTTCCTCGTCACCCCGAAATGACGCGCACACCTACTCGCCACCTTTGAACATTCGCAACGAGAGCTTGTCGACTCACGAAGAGAGTTTGTCTCGTCATCCTAGCCAAACCCTCTCCTCGCGTCGAGGCCGCCCTCGACGAACCTCGCCCTCACAGTACGCTTTTGCACCATCATCAGAGTTTGGAATTCCCCAAACTCAAATCGCCACCTCCCCCCTCGACGGGTATATAAGGAACGACCCCCCCCGCGACGGCAACATGACTCTCCCTTCGACCCATCCTACTTCCACTACAAACTCCTCGCCTTATTACTCTGACCACAACACCAGCTACCCAGACAACCTCGCTCAGCTCCACACCACGGACGCTACACCGAACGTTCTCGACTCACCCTCTCGGCAACTACAAGTCGGCTCTTCGACTAACACGACTCAAACCACCGATTTCTCTCTCCCCGAGATCCAGCACTCAGCATCCCTCTTTGACCAGGTCGAAGACCAAGACTCCCCCGAAACAGCATCCACTTCCTTCTCTGAAGACATGCCTGGACGACTTAAGAGCTCGGCCATGCTGCGTCGGACCGGCCCCCGCGAGTGGCGCCTCGGCGAACGCGGCAAGCCGTACATTATCAACCTGACAACGTCAGGCAGGGGCAGAGGCAGGGAGCCTGCTGAAGATGCGCCCAAGGCGAAGCCTGCATCGCTTGACAACATTCCTGACGAGGATCTCGAGACCATTGATCTCACCAAGGCTCCCAAGGCCGCCCCAGAGCCTGAGAAGCCTGTCGTGGACAACCGCACTAAGCTGGGTACCTTGCAATGTCCCATCTGTATGGACAATGTCACAGGCCTGACTGTCACTCATTGTGGTAAGTTTTTTCCCCAAGTACACGCCCCTCCCCCCCTCCCGAGACAGTCGGAATCAGCCAACCAAATCTTTTACTTTTTGCTAACCCACCCTGCGCACCAGGCCACCTCTTCTGCGCAGAATGTCTTCACCATTCAATGGAGGTCGAGAGCACCAAGGGCAAATGCCCCATGTGCCGAGCCAAAATCGACATGAAGTCCCGCGATGCCTACACCACCAAGACAAAGGGCTACTGGGCACTCGAGCTCAAGCTCATGACCAAGACCAAGAAGGGAAAGAGAAAGGCCGAGGATATCTCAACTTAACCTCGTTCCCACATCTTACTCAACACCAGCTCTGATTTGTTAGCAAACTTTTTTTTTGCTGTACACAGAGACATGAGTACCATCGGGATACGTGGCGTATTGGGGCTCGGCTTATTTCTCTTTTTTGTTAAACCTTCATGGTCAGCGTGGCAAACGTCATGGACGTGCATCTATTCTTATTTACTCCACTGGAATCGTGGGGCATTCTTTATTTTTTTGGAGAGGCTACATTGGATTGGGCGAGGCCTTAAACCTCACGGCAGGATATACCCCCCTTTCTTCTTCTCTGGTCACACAGCGAATCTTTCTATTGTTTATCTTGGGACGGTTAGGCGTCGATTGCTACACTTGCTTCATTTTATATATGTCATGAAGTATATATGCTAGAAGAGGCACAATGCTATGTTAAAACATCAATCTGCTTCTAGGCAGTGACAGTAGTGAAGATGATGCATGTGTTTTACTGGAGCCTTCCACTTCTCATTCTTTTTCTAGGGTGGCAATGGTGTTGTGTTCTTCTTGTACCTCCCATTTTATGCGACCGATTTCTGTGTCCATCCATTAACTTCTGCCGTTTTCTGCTGTGTTTCCATGTCTATCCGATTTCGCTTTGCTAACATTCAGGCACACGATTGACTGGCATAAACAGTGATGACACCATGTTCCTCTACTCTCCACGTGCCTTCTCAAGTCGAGCTTGCACAAAATGGCAATATTTGTCTCGAAAAGATTTTACCTTGTTCCACTGCAAGAAAAAAATTACAAAAAAGGACCAATATTCTAAACAGAGAAAACTCCCCGTTTACCTTCTTATTTTCGTCAACTCCCACAATCTCTCTCTTTATATCCAACACAGCAAGCCATCCCGATCTCAATGGAACAGTTTGCGGGTAGTCTTGCCTTCTAGTACCGCCTCGTTATCAAACTACGGCCAAAAAGTTAGTACAATTAATTCCCTTACCCCTTCCTCGTACCTGGAAGGCAAATACGTGGCCGTGACAGGACAACTCACCTCGATGAACCCCGTGGCGGCAATAACCACCATCAGCGCATCCGCCAGCTCCTCTACTTTCTCCTCGAGCACCTCGCCGTCGCCGGGGGCGTGCGCCCCGATGCCTGCGCTGCGCTTGAGCGTGTGCGCGACGAGCATGCGGTGGTCGGCGAGAAACTTGCGTCCCTGCGCGATGCTGTGGCTGCCGCGGCTGAGGAGCGCCACGCCAATGATGCGCGTGACCTTGGCGAGCAGGTCGTAGTGCTGCTCGAGGGCGCGGCACCCGCCGTCGTCGTGGCTGCCCCGAAGCAGCTGCAGCTCTGGGTCTGCGGCGTAGAGGCCTGATAGCTCGACAATGTGGAATATGCTAGCGTGGAGGACGTACTGCGCGCCGGCGCGCGTCTGCGCTAGTTGCAGTATCAGCGCCAGCTTGGCATTCTGGTGATTTTGCTGGTCCACGTCGCCGCCGCCGCCCCGCGTTGCAAATGCCTCCTGCCAGTCTGTCATGACGTTGCGTAGCGTGTCCACCGCGATGCCGACGAAGTTGATCCGATTCAACGTGTCCACCACATGGTCGTTGTCCTCTTGCCGGCCGACGTTGGCGAGCCCGTTGAGTAGAATGTACGCGGCCGTCTGGCTGCTCGGCTCGCCGCAGAACGCATCGTCGCCAATGACGACTATGAGGCGCTCGCCGTAGAGTCGCACAGTCTCCATGATCTGCTGGTTAAAGTTGCGCTTCGTCTCGTCTGGTGCCCCGGTGAGGTATCGGTAGCAGATCTCGTAGTAGACGGCGCGCAGCTCGTGCGATCCAGCCCACTTGCTGATAGCTTGCAGGCAAATTTGGAAGAGCTGGAACAGTTTGTCGTGGATGAGGTTGCCGATGGCCTTGCCTTGCTTGTCAGTTGTACTCGATTCTTTTAGGTCGAGACGTGAAAGTAGGATTCTGGCAAGTTTGGCAAGGTCCATGGCTTCCACGGGCCGGTCAGAGGCACAGGACTCCAGGCTGGGAAGAATTGCCTGAAGAGTTTGCAGGAAGAATGATGTACGCGCCGTTCCATCGAAATCATTACACTCAACCATGATGAGTAGTAGCTTTGTCCAGGATTTAAGCACTTGCAAGCTTTGCTGACTCAGTTGCTGCTTGCGATCGGCAGAGGCCAGATGGTCGATGATTGCTGCTTCTTCCCTCTCAATTGTCGCGATAGTCTGCGCCGTCACCAATGCGTCCTTAGGCATGCTTTGGCTCTTTTCGTTATGCTTTATTAAGAGCATCTCCTTCACGCGCTCGAGGTTGTGCATCTTGTTCCCATCTCCATCCTCCTCCACACAGATAGAGGGATCGATGTCCTGGTAGTACTCCAGTTGAGGAACAGGCACCTCCCAGACTCCTGATGGTAATAGGAAATCGTACAGGTCGAAAATCGTGGGTGTCTGAATGCGCTGGTTGTCCTCAACGACTTCACCGTTGAGGGCCTCAAAGATACGCCTTTTGACGCTTGGCATACGGCCCTGGGCAATCATGCACAGTTCCATCGCAAAGTACTCCAAAACAATCCGCCTTAATACAAGAAATTGTGACAAAGCGAGGCAGCCATCTGTTAGCGGGAAATATATTGCGGTAATCTCCTGGCCTTCCCATGCAATATGAGGCTGAATGATGGTCTCCCGCAGGAGCAGGTGGAAGAAGAACTCATTGTCTCGTAGCTCCTCAATGACAAGCTTTGATGAGAGAGACGAGCTCCAAAGTACCTGAAAAATGCGCATCACTCTGCATTTGATTGAAATGAGCCATTCTCTCATACCTTGAGCATCCTCAGACGGGAGCTCTAGCACGAGTCTCACTAGGCTGTGGAATAGCGACTCCCTGGCAGTGAATGCGCTGTCAACTCCTAGCGAGTCAACGCCACATTTGAATCCAAGAAGCAAATGAGCAATTGTTGGCCGATTCGGAGTCTCCTTCAAACACTTCAGCAGAAAATCGAGCACATAGCACTTGGTGATATAAACTGCTGAATCAGCTTCTCTACCGGCTTCTAGAGGAGCCTGCAGTTCCGAGATAAAGGCTCTCGAGATGGATTCGTACTCGCGATTCGCTTCCAGGGCCACGACAGCCTTGTTCCGATGACCGACTCTCGCTGAGCCCGACCACTCCGCTGTGATGCGAGAAGAAGACGACATCTTGCCGAGAAGCTGAAGGCAAGCGAGCGTCAGGTCAGGATGACCGATACCGCAGTAATTGCCGAGGTCCACCACCAAACTCAATCGAGTAACAAGTCCATCCTCAAAGGAAGCATACGAGGCATTGGCGACTGGCTGCCGTTGATGATTGCTCTTCTTGATCAAAGGTCGCACCAAATCCAGATAGGTAGTTTCGAGGTCCATAACTTTGGAAATGAGTTGAACGGCCCGGAGGATACCCAGAATGAGGGGCGAATCAGGAGCAGCATTGCCAACTTCCATGGCCTCTTGATGAATAATGGTGTAGAGGGCTGCCATAGTTTTTTCGTTATACATCCACTCCATGACTCTACCGAATGGGTGCCTTGTTACATATGTTGCCAAGTCAGATGTTGCAATAGCAGCATCAATAGCAAGATTGGTAGTATTTGCCATGATGATCAAATCTTCATTGAATGTGGATAGGCAGGTCAACATAAACTCAAGGCAGGTTAGCTTCAGAACTCGCGTTTGGTAAATGTCCTGGAGATCTTGCGCCTTGCTAGCAAACACCCGACCAATGACAAAGTCAATGTAGGATTCAATGCCAGAAAGCCGGGCGGATGCTCCGAGGGAGTCGCCAAACGGAAGGGAGTCATTGAGCGGACTGCTGTCGATTGCAGGCGATACCAACGCTAGTAAAAGCTTCGTAAACGCTTCAGGTTCGTCGAAACCGTTACTCATCTCATCTAAAATTCGATCCATGGACACAAGAGGTTGGGTTTGCCCTTGCCGTAGGGATCCGGTGATATGCGTGGGAGGCTGAGCATATTGCCCCGTACTCCAGTTGTCCAGGCACATCCACATAAGGTTGCTTTCCTCCAACGTCTTTCGTGACAGCATAGCCGTCAGAGCCATGAATATGCAGCCTCGTAGTCGCGATGGTATTTGGCTACTGGCAAGGTCGAGCAATTTGTCAACAACTGGGTAGTCAGGGTTTCGTAGCAAGAATTGTCTTGCAATCTCACTTTCAGATGCCAACTTGGTCATGAGGCGAAAGTAACACTCTAGCATCATTGCGGATTCGGGCTCTGTCTCTATGACATCTGCATGGGGTTTCGTGTTCCGATACCGTGTCGTTGGTGTGGCCGTGGGCTTCTGCTTAATCTTCTCCGAGAAGAACTCCAGCTCGCGGAAAATCTGCATCCACGTCAAAGACTGAGTACGTCGCATCTTCCCAGACGAATGATGACCCTCATCTAGCAGAAATTCGTGCGCTGCTGTCGCACACTCGTCATTTTCTGAGATAGCTTGCAGCATTTCGCAGAACGCAGCAACCAAAGGCGTCGATGCGCGCCGTGACGCCCAATGCATAAACCCGGCCAAGTTGCTATCCGGGTCCGCCCAAAACGCTACTGCCGTATCGGGACGGCGCTCGTAGACGTACGCGATTATCAAGAGAAAGCGTTCAAGATCCAGGTCTTGCTCATGGACTTGACTAAGTTGGCGTTGTTCATCCTCCTCGACTCGTAGTTTTCGTAGAACATCGGGCATGTTGGTAATGAAAGCGTCGACGAACAGTTCTAACTGGCACATGAGTCGGGTTTGAAAGAAGTCGGAGAACTGAACAATATCGGCAGCAAGTGGCGTTGACTTGCGCTGCAGCCATTTGCGCATGCCCGCTCGGACAGGATCATGCCAATCCGGTGGACGTACATCTGCCACCACTGTCAAAAGAAAATCAAACGCGCCATCCTTTAATGAATCCATAAAAACCTTGGATCTCTCGCGATCACCATCGACTAGCTCGGGATCGGACACGCTTGTCGGTTCGTCAGCCCAGTAGCCTGAGTATTCCGCCAACCACAATGCCTTGAATGCAGCCTGAAGGTACGGCAGCGGCCAAGCAGAATCGTCAGCAGCGGCAAACAGCTTTGAGTGAAGATCTGTTACACGTGCGAGATCCATGCCACTTTCCAAAGAACCGAAAGCCACAATGTACGCGCCAAGAGCGGGCAGTAAATGTACTAGAAGGCAATCGTATTTGTCGGATCGCTTCAAGACGTTGACGAAATTCATGAAGTCAGCGGTTTCGGCCTGCCTTTTGGAAACGGCCCAGCAGAGAATCGCACCCAGCGATTCGTGTTGCTGTATAAGACTAATGCGCGAAAACTCAATAGTTTCCACCTCCTCGGACATGAAGTTTCTGGGTTGTCCCATTGCTTGGGCGGCTGAAATTTTGTCGCTAAGCCTTTGTAGTAAAGTTTTGATTTCGGCCATGGCAGCCATGTATCGTGGTACGTTGCGGTTTCGACCTGTAGCGCCTGCTTGCAACACTCGTGTTTCGACATAGGCTCTGATACCATCGAGGCGAGTCGATTCGTCGTCGTTTTCGAGCGAGTAGATTTCGAAAAGAATGCGCAAGATGTCGAGCGCATACTTTCGCTGCTGATGGAAACGAATGATGGCACATTCGAGAAGTGATCGGCCAAGTATTGAGGTGTCTTCCCGAGAGTCGAGAAGGAAACGCGTGGCATCAAGTTCATCGAGGTCGAGCTCGTCCGAAAGTATTAACGCGTCTTGTTGGAAGATGTCATTGAGAGAATACTCCTCCCCATCAGTGACAATTTTTCCTGTCGTAAATTAGCGAAGGGATCAAGGAAAAATAAATAGGATACCGCGGCGTACCAGACTTGATCAATTTCCTGCTTTCTTCACTCTGCCTCGGGCGCTCCCACACCCGTTCAAGTTCGCGCTCAAAGTTTTCGACGAGGGCGTCATTGTCAACGCTGCTTGCGTCGCCGTCACTGTGCCCACTCTGCAAAGCAACAAGTTCTCGGTGAAACACCTGCAGCGCATCCAATCTTGCGAGGTCGGCCATTGTGGCAGTCTCAATCCGTTCGCATGGTGGGATAAGAAACGCGCGACCAGTTCACGGTGTGGCGGAGCTTTGCGCCGCGCTGCGAGTACATGCGAGACTGCGCGAAATCTTCTTAGAGTTCGAATAGGGAGCCACCTGCGAGCCAGAAAGATGACAGACCCGAAGTTGAATTTGTATCGCTGTTAAGCTGCCGAATATGTTGAGGTTGGACTGGTACCAGTAAACAAGTTGGCGGGCGGTGAGGATTCTGCCGCCGTTGGCTTTGCCAGGGGAGCTCCGAGCTCCAACACTTGCGGACTTCTGACTTGTCGCACCAAATATTTCGGGGGAGACTCCCACGCGCCTAAATCAGCTGCTTTAAATATTATGGGAAAGGGGCTAAATAGACTTTGTCCTCGTCCATTTTGCCCACCAAAGCTAACTAATCTAACCCGCCCCGACCGAGAGTGCATGTGATTCACGGCAAACGGAGGCAGCAACATTGTCCCGCTGTTCGGGCCAGATTGAAGCCAACCACATACATGCGTTGCTGTGTTGCGCAGTACAATGGCCTGAAAACTCTATTAAATGTATCAGTACCAAAATCGCCATTCTTTAAGCATGGCGGAACTAGTTATCCGTACTTAAGTAATAGTATTAATGATAAGTCAGGAGTTAGTGGAATGTGAAGCGGACCACAAACACCCATTGTGAAGCAATGCGCGGCTCGGGACGACGATAACAATGATGATAAAAATAGAGATAATGGTAATAGTGGCAATGATAATGGTATTGGCGATGATAAAACCAGAAAAACCATCATAATAAGTATAATTAATACAACGATATCGGTTATAGGAATGATAGCGATGACAGTGATGAACAGCAATGATAATGATGACAACGGCGACAGCGACGACAGCTATGGCAACGATGATAGCAACGATGATAGCAACGATAATAGGGAGAACAGCGCATCGCAGTCTTTACCGCCGCTATCGTCACTTTTGATTGGCATTTTTTGTGTTTGTGGTTGGCAGCGGTTAACACTGGCGTCACGTGTGTGATGCCTGTATTCGCCCACCAACAAACAGAGCGCGCTCACTGGGCAGGTACCTAGATGCACCCCTTAATAATCGACATAGGTGCAACCATGACCTCGGCATATACAGTGAAAACAATTACAAGTTAGTAACTTGAAGTATCTATCATTGATTATCAAGCTGATCTGTTCTCAACCCAGCCGACCTCGCCGCTGGTCCAGTAAAAACACGGGATAAGGCCTTGGACGACCTTAACCAACTGCTTAGCCGCAACAATGCCGCCGCCGTGGATTTATCCGAGTTAGGCGATAAGGCCTACCACGACATCTTTGAGGCTCTTTTCAAAACAGTCCTTGAGCAAAAACCGAAATACTATGACAAAAAGACCTCAAAACCCGCCGAAGGCCGCCTGAACAAGTGCGCGAGAGCCGTGAGGGCGGCAGCTAGCCGTGGAGCCCCCAAACTCAAACAAAAGACACTGTCCGCCATCATCGACCACATAACTCAAGTTTTACCAGGGCCTGGAAATGTATTTGTTCGTCCGCTTCTCAATGACTACGTCAAGGCTCTCACAGAGCTGCTTTCCCGTGCTGCCAACGTGGAATACTTCTCACGCAAGGACGGCCACCTGTGGCAAACATGCGTCGACTTCTTTCTTGATACCATTTCCAGTTGCATTCCGCAGAATGGCCCTATTGATCAGAGCTTAATTGGCCGCAATTCGCCTGCTCCAGGCACGCCACGTTCGACCCTACGCTCCAACTCAGGATCTCTCCTGAGCCAGAAGCCTCCAGAGATCGCGGATGGGGAACCTGTCCGAGATGCTCTGGAAGGCCTGCTTTGCCTTGTGATAGCTTCGAATGCTCATATTCTGACTCGATACCAAGATATTGCCAATGCGGCTTTGAGGGTGCTGCGCCTACACAACCTTAGCCTCGGATCTTTGCAGACAATGAGCTTCGCCATCATCAACGGTATTGTATCAGCGACGCATTTGGATAACCCGGCCTATACAAGTAGTCTTGTTCAAGATCTCTTACCATTGATGACTCATTGGTGGAGAGCAGATAGGGTATCCCAAGACGATACGATCAAGTCACTGCGCAACGAAATCCTCAGAACCATGCTGCTCTCGCAACTGCACATTGAGAATTTGGCTGTCAACAGCTGGAATGATGCTGTCAGAGAAGATGTTGTTTACCTGCTGGAGCCTCTCTGGCAGGAATATTCGAAACGAAGCTCTAGCAACCAGCTTCAGCTTGGCGATATCACATTCGCGACAAGCCTTCTTCCGACGGACTATCTCCAGATAGGTATCTTTGGGCTTCACCCATTACATACGGAAGCAGAAAGCCAATGGGGCATTGTTCAGTGCATAGCATTTCTGGAAGCGATATTAGGACGGCAAAAACCGCACGCAGTTTCGTCGCAAAGAGCTGACCAGCCACGAAAACGACGTCGAGTTGACCACGCAAACAATCGGCTTCGGGCACGGCTTAAGGATCGGAACACAGAGATTATTCATACTGCGCTTCAAACCATGCCGTTCATAGTGGCAACTCGAGCACTTCCTGCCGACGAAGTCCAAGATTTGCTCTCGGAGCTCGTTATCTTGACAACGCACAAAAATACAACAGTTGCGTCTTGGGCCCTAATAGCATGCTCGAGCTGCCTTCAACTTTCCAAGGCAACGAATAGCATGGCTGAGGACTGGAAGCAGCTCTGGCAAGTTGCAACCAGAGCTATTAGCCTGCAAAGCACATGTCGCGCTGCCTGTCTGTTGATCCATACCATACTAGAAACAGAGGTGTTACCACACCATTCTTTATCGGCCGACATAAATAGCATCACGACAACAGCTGATGTGAACGGGCCCGCAGTGTTATGTGACACATCAATTGCTCTTATGCATCACCTTCTACACGTGAGAAATACTATTTTACCAAGTGCGAGTCAAGCAACATCTAGCTTTATTATTCGATGGGCATTGTCGCTCTGGAATCCTGCAGATTCTACTGCACCATCATCGCAAAGCCAATCAATTCGGCCTATCAACTTGGTCAACCTCCTAAGAGCTTGCTGTGGGATGAAGCTAGTTATTGCGAATGTGAAAGAACCCGTCATTGGCGGTGTATTCTGCGAGACGTGGAAACTACAACAGGAGATTGGCCCGTTCAACGAGTACCTGCTCCTTCTGAACCATCAACCCAACGCCGTTTCCCGTGTTACATGCGGCCACCAGCCTTCTATGGAGGCTAATGGAACTACACCTGACTCCAGCGCCTACTTTTCGCAGAAGAAGCTCTTGCTAGAGTTGGTTTTCCCCAAATTCGAGGAACTCAGCCAACTTTGCACATCTTGGTCCAAAAAGCCAAACGAGGGTGGCAGCCAGATATCACAGGAAAGATTCGAAAGCCTTTTGTCTGCCTGCATTGTAGGCGCGATGCTGCTGCCTGAAATCTCTTACCTCAACTCAAGCCAATCGGCTCTAGTTGAGAGTCTCATCATGAGCAACGCTGAGAGAGGTATCACTCAGGCGCTTGCCTCCGTTGACGCAAATTCGTTCATCCAGCAGCTTCTTCGCAACATCAGACCGTGTATCCCAGATTTGACGCATGTTGGACTTGAGCGACTGCATGGGGAAAGCGAGGCTCTTCTGAGACTGCTCACTCTTTCGTTTGATGCACTAAGAAAACACAACTTGCCCAAGGATTCGGCTAGCAGTTACGACATGATGGAGATAGATGATGAATTTGAGTCTCAGAGCAGCCGTGGTCTAAGCTTGACAACAACTATATCTCTTCCACGCTCAATTCATCAATTATCTCTAAGCCCATCATGCTTTTATGCTGATACTCGTTGTCGCCTCAACTTTCTAGTTACGTCGGACCGTGAAGAAAGTCAAGTTGGACTTGTGCCGGATGCATTCATTGCTGAGCTGGTCAGAATGTCCGATGAAGAGCTGCTGTCATGCTACCCTGTATTGACAGAGTTGTTCAGGTCCGATCTTGTTACCAACCCTGACGGAGCGTTGGCCGTCATCCAGAGACTTGGTGAAGTTGTTGGTGGAAATGAATATCGATGCTGCGAGGTGGCCCTTACCACCTGCATCGAGGTGATGCACGGGCTGTCTAGCATGTGGCTCAGCGACAGCGGAGACTTGTCAAACAGTGTTGGTGATTTATACCACTACTTCATTCAAACTTGCCTCGATGCGAACTTCTTCTCGCCGCGAAGCTTGAAAGCGTTGTCGGTACTGCTTTTCACCCTGCTGAGACTCCAGCCAGGTTATGGTACGGGTCTGAAACTAGACTCTTGCCGAACATCGCTGCTGTTCATTCTCAGGGAGGGTTCTATGGACGTCAAATACTTTGTTGCGGAAAAAATTGCGGACTTGTTCGAGCTGTACATTCTCATGCTGCACGACGAAATATTTGTCGATGTTCTTGGCAGCCTACCAGCGGACCCGGAGAGTGAAGCAGGAATAGCATGTCGGTTACTAGTGCTGTCTAATCTAGCACAGAGGTGGCCAACCCTTTTGCGACGCTGTACATATCACATCTTCGAGATTCCTGGAAAAATCTCATCGGTATCAGAACACGCTCGTCGGTGTATCGCAGACATCTCTCGCTCTCTCAACCTGGCATCGCCAAAGGAGCTCTTTGGACTTTTCACTCGTCAGCTGATGTATACATGGATGGAGAGCGATTCCGTGGAGGATATCCCTTTTGCAATTTTTGGATTTGAATCCTTGGGTGAGCTCCTGACCAGTGCGCAGTCCGATGCTATTGGGCTATCGACAATGAGGGGGCAGAATAGCGTTCGAAGCGAAATCGCAAAGCACATTGGCAAGACCGAGGTTGAGCTGCTTCAAGCCAACTTCGCTGCGACCATCACCTATAGTACCGTTTTTACGGCTGCCTTTGATTCGTCAAGCAAGGACAACGGCGAGGCCAAGATCAAGAAGAAGATGGGAGCAAAGCTATTTATGGAAAGCATATACGCCAGTTTTGTTGATATTGTCGCCTACTTCTTCGACATCATCGACCAGGAAGACGCCGTCGACAGGGTTTTTACAAAGAGCGAGGACCTAGCCTACGCTGCCAAGATTTACAAAGATATTACGAGGATCGCGCAGTCCGATACAAAGCTCCCGCCGAATCAGCAGCCTATGTTTCGTGCCAAGTACGTTATCCATGAGTTGGCACGGTTGTGTCAAGGTACCGAGTTTTTGTTCAGCGACCTTTGGACTCCCGCCTTGGTTGTGTCTATCGCCAGGAAGCTCTTCAATACCGTTCATCCCGCCTTGGGGTCCTTGCATGCTTGCTCTGTTTTAAGAAAAGTGCGGATTCTCATTTGCTTGGCTGGACCTGTTGCGCTTGAGTCGTACTGTTTGGAGATGTTGCTAAATTCCGTGCGAACCTTTATGACGGACTCGGAGTGTGCCGACGATGCTCTGGGCATAAGCCAATACCTGCTCGAAAACGGGGTGCGGTATCTTCAGCAGACTCCCTCCTTTTTGGCAGGCTATTCTCTATCAGCTCTGGCATCTCTCCGAGTTTTCCTCGAGTCCAGCCAATCCAGCACCACCCAAGAAAGCCAATTCAAAGCCACAATGAGTAAAGCTACTAAGTTCCACCAGTGGCTCGCCGCCTACCTGGATAGTTTCACATCGCCAGCGTTTAAGAATGAATCGCAGAAATTGTCATTCAAGTCTATCACGGGCTCTGCCGCTCATATACGGTCGTCCGGCAATGCTGACCAGAGCACCTTTGAGAGCAAGCTACTGCTCAACATTCTACGAGACGGCACCGCGAAACATGAGCTACTCAACGAAGAGTCCCGACAGTTGGCGATGGGACTCTTGTGCGGTGATTTTAGCATCCCTAACAATGCAAACAATGATATACTCGCCACAGACAGCGACGCAGTGTTGCATGCAAGTGCGGTGTGGAAGAGCTGCAGCACGAAGGCTTTGAGTGACAACTATCTGTCATGGGCAGGAAGAGTGGTTGGCAGGGCGTTCGCAGCATCTGGAGACATACCAGAGGGTATCGTAGCAGAGTCAGACATGGCAACCTACAGCAAGATTGCCGCTGGTCCGAACGGTTCCGAGATGGGCTTACTGAGCCTACTTCAGAGTCTTACATCCAATAGTGAGACCTTGACGGCAGGTTTGGCAGAGTCTGTCTTGAGAGCGGCCATATCGAAAGCAATGCTACAAGACGATGAACCGCTTCTCATTGCCTGTCAGCGTAGCTTGACAGAACCTTTGTACCTCACTTCGCAATGGTCACTCTACCGATCACCGCCCTCCGAGAACGAGCAGTCCCAGCCAAGCCGAGATGAGCCATCAATATGGGATAGCGATATCACCTCCGAGAAGTGGCTTTCTGATCTGGCGATTTTAATGGCGAACTCGGTTCCAGATTCGATCCTATTATCAGTGCTCTCCCCAGTTCTATCAAAAGTCAAAGGCTTCGCTGAGAAGGCATTTCCCTTTGTTGTACACCTTGTTCTACTGTTTCAGCTGGAGCAGCAACAAGTAATGAAGCGGTCGATTTCAACAGCATTCAAAACTTGGCTGCAACCAAACGTTGACTCGGCGCGACCAAGGATCGCGCTGTTGATCAACACGCTGCTCTATCTTCGCACACAGGAGTATCCCAAAGAGGGCTCGATAAGTGACCGGCTACATTGGCTGGAGATTGATTACTCTTTGGCAGCAGCTGCAGCAACGCACTCTGGCATGTACAAAACAGCCCTCTTGTTTGCTGAAGTAGCATCTATCGAGACCGGTCGACAATCTAGACGTTCATCTTCTGCACGCGAAAGCGACCTCAGCTCAACACTCTTGTCCATATTCGAAAACATTGACGACCCAGACGCATACTATGGATTACCCGAAGAGGCTACCTTGTCAAACGTGCTGTCGCGAATTACGTTTGAAAACGACGGGATGAAGAGCGTTGCTTTTCTTGGTGCGCAGTTAGACAATCGCATTCGCCTGCGGAACGGCTCTAGCGCAGTCGATGTACAGCCTCTTGTTGGCGCCTTGAGCTCGCTTGGGTTGTCTGGACTGTCCCATTCTCTGCAACAGTCTCACCAAACGGTCGATACCTCACCTGCTGCGACAGAAAATACATTCAAAGCTGCACAAAGATTAGAAATGTGGAATCTACCAGCGCCAAAGGACAGCGATAGCTTCGCAGTGACAACTTACAAGGCATATCAAGCTATCCACAATGCGACAGAGATGGCATCTGTCAGAAAGGTCGTATACGAAGGGTTTGCCAAAACTATAGGCAGTGCCACTGGAAATAATCGGCCCACAATATCTACTCTCAGAAACAAACTCGGCACTCTTGCTGCTCTGACTGAATTGGATGACCTGATGAGCATTTCACGCAGCGATGGTCTGAGCAACATCCTTGAAGCCTTCCAATCGCGTGGTGATTGGATGAAACGTGGACGATATGACGACGTAAGCAACATCTTGTCATGCCGAAGCACGACAATGAGCATGCTCAGTCAACACTCCAATATTCTCCAAGAAGCAAGCCTATCGACTTCTGTGATGCGGAAAGCGGAGGTACAGTCGCTCTTGATGTCCTCTGAGCTATATAGATTCCATGAAGCCACACAGGAATCACTCAACATCGCCACGTCGCTGTCTAATCTAATACCCACTTGCCGAGACCTGGATCTGCATGTTGACGCATCTGTTAATATTGAAGTAGCCAACGCGTTGTGGGATCAAGGAGAGATGAGCACTGCAATCCAGATGTTACAGACCATCAACACAGACTCGGTTCTGAATAGGCAGGCAATTCCAGTCAGCAAAGCAGATTTGCTTGCCAAGATTGGAGACAGATTGTCTACTGCCCGACGGGAAAAGCCTCGAGATATCCAGAAGAAGTATCTAGAACCGGCTCTAAAGGAGATTGGCAGCACAAACTATGGTACGGAAGCCGGTATGGTGTTTCATCAATTTGCGTTGTTCTGCGACAGACAGCTTCAAGATGCCGATGGACTTGAAGACCTGGAAAGGCTTCAGAACCTGCGGAAAGCGAAGAGCGACGAGGTTTCCGAGCTAAAGGAACTGATTGCGTCAACAAAGGAAAGCCAGCTGCGCAAACGGTATGACTATGTTTTGTCCAAAGAGAAGCAGTGGCTTGAACTGGATGAGCAGGAGCTGCGGCGTGTCGAACAAACCAGAAGCGAATTCGTTCGATTGAGTGTGGAAAACTATCTGCTCTCGCTTATTGCATCTGATGCCCATAACAATGATGCGCTGCGTTTCACAGCACTTTGGCTAGAAAGGTCAGCAGAAGAGGGAACGAATAAGGCCGTCGCCCGCTATCTTCCAAAGGTTCCAACGCGCAAGTTTGCGAATTTAATGAACCAACTTACATCACGACTGCAAAATACCGATAGTGCTTTCCAAAAGCTACTTATCGAATTAGTCTATAACATCTGTGTTGACCATCCGTACCACGGAATGTATCAAATTTGGTCTGGCACAAAAGTCAGAGTGCAGTCAAAAGACGAGGTAGCCGTTCAGCGAGTCAAAGCCACAGATAAGGTCGCGCAGAGACTGGCGGGTACAAAAGCCGTTGCCAACATATGGTTGTCTATCGAAAAGACGAGCAAGTATTATCACGGCCTGGCGGTGGACCGAGATGCGAATAAATACAAGGCAGGGGCCAAATTTCCGCTGAAGGACTCACAGGCTGGTCTGAACTTGGTGATCGGGCTGGCCAAGTACCATATTCCACCACCAACCATGCACGTCGAAATTCGCGCCAATAAGGATTATTCGACGGTTCCAACGATCGCCAAGCTAGAGCCATCCATGACCATTGCGGGTGGTGTCAGCGCGCCAAAGATCATCACTGCTATTGGCACGGATGGCAAAAGGTACAAGCAGCTCGTGAAGGGAGGCCATGACGATCTACGCCAGGATGCTATCATGGAGCAAGTATTCGCTGCGGTGTCATCACTTCTAAAGCATCACCGCTCTGCGCAGCAACGTAACCTCGGCATTCGGACGTACAAGGTTCTACCGTTGACAGCTACGTCAGGCTTGATTGAATTCGTCCCGAATACGATACCACTCCACGAATTCCTCATGCCCGCCCACGAGCGATACTACCCGAAGGACTTGAAGGGCTCACAATGTCGCAAGGAGATTTTCAACGTTCAAAACAGAAACATTGACGCGCGTATCAGCACCTACCGAAAGGTAACTGACCGGTTCCACCCTGTCATGAAGTATTTCTTTATGGAGTACTTTGAGGATCCGGACGAGTGGTACGCGAAGCGTCTGGCGTACACCAGAACTACGGCGGCAATTTCTATGCTAGGGCATGTCCTTGGTCTTGGTGATCGGCACGGCCACAACATTCTACTCGATACAAAAACGGGTGAGGTCGTACACATCGACCTGGGCGTGGCCTTTGAAGCAGGTCGCATCCTTCCTGTGCCCGAACTCGTCCCCTTCCGCCTGACGCGAGACATTATTGACGGCATGGGCATCAGCAAGACGGAGGGCGTCTTCCGCCGCTGCTGCGAGTTCACCCTCGACGCGCTGCGCGACGAACAGTACTCCATCATGACGATCTTGGACGTGCTGCGCTACGATCCGCTGTATACATGGTCAATCTCGCCGCTGCGGCTGGCGAAGCTGCAGAAGGCGCGGGACAACCAGGATGAGAATGCGCCGCCGGGGGGCACGGCTGATGAAGCGGCGGCGGCGGAGGACGGGAACGAGAAGCAGGGAGGCAAGAAGGGCGGGCGGTCGAATGGCGAGCGCTGCAGGGCCGGCAAGAACGTCAACGAGCCTTCAGAGGCAGACCGTGCCTTGGAAGTCGTTAGGAAGAAGCTTTCGAAGGCGCTGAGCGTGACGGCTACGGTGAACGATCTGATCAACCAAGCGACGGACGAGAGGAATTTAGCCGTATTGTATTCGGGATGGGCAGCGTATGCTTAGCTAAAGTTCTAATAATGATGTGGTAAATATCCTCGCGGTCGTCGCTGTCCTTGCTATCCTTACTATCCTGTGACTTTGCTCCGTCTATCCGATCGCCAAAGAGACCAATGATTTCTCTAACTTGGGCGCCCTAGGATATGTGGGTTAGATTTTAAACAGACAACAGACGAAGGAATGCTTTTAGAATCGACACTTACATTGCTCAGACCAGCCTGCCAGCGCGCTGGAACCTCCTACGTGCCTGTGATGGGACAATTTGTGTATGTATTCGTTGAGTTGATTGTATGGGCTAGGTGGCCACAGGCCACCCGCCTAACGAACGCGATATAATAAAGGATGCAGTGGCGGCCTGGATACATGGGCCCAAGCGCTTTATTTGGCTGTACGTTTCAAGCCTATACAACCCTCGTAGGCCCTGTCGCTGAACCTGGCAAACATGCCTTTTTCTACCGGAAATCACAACACAGCGTGGTCAAAAAAAATTAGAAGCAAGGTACTCAGCGTTGAAAAGAAGATGGGCGGATTCTCGGGATAGGACTACGAAGAGTTGTGAAAGCCGGCGCGGGGGAGTGAGAACCGGAAAAGACAGACCGCCCGACTTCACTATGAAGGACCAACGTAGATCATAACGAACATCAGCACCATCGCCTCTAGTACATACAGTATACTGTGTCTAAGAATTGATAGTGTTTATAAATATTCAAGCTTTGGTGAACTTGTGTACAATTTATATGCAGGAGACGCCTTCCCGGCATCGTTTCCATCAACATGCATCATATCGTGTATATACTTCTCTAGAAAGCCTTCAACTCTGGGTATCCAACTCAAAAATAACCACGCCCAACCCCATTCACTCCGACTTTCGCCCCCGTGTACCCCCTCCCAGACCGATCCCCTTTCTCCTTCCCCTCACCAACGCCCTCAACGCCCTCGCCAGCGCCGGCATGTCCCCCAGCAGCGTGATATGCCCCCTCTCCGTACTCACCCTTCCCCCGCGCACCAGCGCGTACCCCTCCGGCAGCATCGCTTCCCGCGCGAGCGCCACGCCGTCTCCCGACCGAAACGCCAAGTCGTCGTACGCGTCCACTCGTCCAATACCCCCGCGTCCGTCCACGCCCGCTGCGCACACCGTCGGGATCGCTTTCCCGTAGAGCACCGCTAGCGGTGGATACGCATCCGCCGCCTGATGTGCCGGCGAGTGCTGCATCTCCGTGCGGAAGAGCCGCGTCTCCGCGAGCGTTCGCTTCAGATACACGTAGTTGCGGCGGCGCTCATCATCCACCGACGCCAGCCATTCATCCTCTGTCACATCAGCGAGAGATGGCGTGGAAACTGCGACGTTGACAGTCGGCGATGCTCCGGTAGTCATGGACGGCACCATCGGGTCCGCCTCGTTTTCTTTCCGATCACCCGCTTTACTATCACTCCGCGGCCGCAGAAATGACTGCGGCAGGAACGAAGCCAGCCCGGCCGCGACCGTCGGGGACGGCTTGCCGACTGGCGGCAGCGGCGCCTCCAGACACGGACTCAGCCGGTGGTGCACCCAGCTCATCGGGTCCAAAAAGTCGACAGGGTACGCCTCGCCGGTGTTCTTGTCGACGAAGCAGAACGAGTCTTCTGGCAGCAGCGCAAAGCTCGTGCGGATCGAAAAGTTCACGCGCGCCGTCAACAGCTTCTCGTTGAACAGCACCGCGTCGCCGTTGCGCAGCGGGCCGAGGATGTTCATGCACTGATGCGGCACGCCCGCGTACAGCACGCCCGAGAAGAGCTCCGGCCGCGCGTTGACCGCGTGCCGCGTGATGAGGCCGCCCAGACTATGCGCAATCACCAGCGCGCCGCGGTCCGACCGCTTCACACCGTCCTGGTTGCAGGGCAGCGTGGCGAGGAACTCTTGCAGGTGGCCGGAGAGACGACGCGGGCTGAGGCGCCAGTCGTACCCAAAGTCCCAGACGCGGAGGCGGCCGGCCTGCGCGTTGGGCGAGCCTTGCAGCTTGCGGAAGAGCTTGCGGGAGACGTCAATAGGGCCAATGTTCTTAAGCATGCCGGAGGGTATGATGCGCGTGGGCATCGACTCCTCGTCGGCATCGTCGAGGCCGACTTCCAGGTCCGCCTTGCGCAAGTTGAGGCCGAGCTTAACGGGCGCCCAGAGCTGGTGGTGCGGCGGGTCGGCGGAGCGCAGGACGGAGCCGCGGTAGCCTCCGAGGATGACGACATCGCCGACGAGGTCCTGCAGCACGTTGTCAAAGTCGTCATCTTTAGGCGGCTGCTTCGCCTCCTGGTCCGGGCTGGACTCGGCAGCCTCGCGCGCTTGTGTGTCGGCGTTGGAGTCGTTCGAGAAAATTCCGTTGAGGGACTGCTGCGAGCGGCGCGCCGTGGCCTGCAGCTTCGCCAGCGTGGGCATCTTGAAATTGGGCACGTCCGGCAGGCTGTCCTTAAACGCCAGCAGCCGCATATTGACCATCTCACGCACGTCATGGAAGCGGTCGTCGTCGCCGAGGGACGACTGCCGCGAGAGTGTGTGATAGAGAATACTCTCATCGGATGTCGTGCGCCGGAGGGAGCCCGGCCGCCGCGGCGATGACGTCTGGGTCGTCGGGTCCGAGCCCTCGTGAGACACGTGCATGGCGGGCATTGTGGCCGTGTGGGCGCGCAGCCGTCGGGTGTCTGTCTCGGACTTTGCATTTTTCGTATGGTAGCCGATATTGATGCTCGGAATGGAGTCGGCGAAATTGTTGAAGTACTTGGTCGGCAGCGACGGCAGGAAGCTGGACGGAGAGCCAAACGAAGGGAGCGCCTTTTGGAAACGCTTCAGGGCATCCTGGCCGGCCGAGCCGGAGCGCCGGTGGCGGGTCGGCCCCAGCGCAGCACCGAGCACGCCCTTTGTCTGCGGCGTCCGTGTAGTCTTGTGCACATCCTGTGAGTTGAATGGCGTCGGCATGGAGGCCAGCGGGGACTCTTTGCGGTCTGTCGTCTTTGGTGTCGACGGTCGCTTCGGCGTCGCGGCTTCTTCATCGTCATTGGAGTCCTCAGCCACCGGGGGAATGGGACCGCCGTCAAAGAAGCCCGTCATGCGCTCCATGGCGGCCACCTTTTCGACGGCGGGCGTGTGGATGGAGGTGAGATGGCTGGCGGCGCGGCTCATGGCTGGCTGCAGGACGGCCTGGACGTCGTCATGGTCCGGGTAGAGAGAGCGCTCGGCGGCGACCTCGTCCTTAGCCTCTTCCTGGATCTCATCCAAGGTAACGTCGGGCGGTGGCGGATGGGGGAGGGCCGGCTCGGCGGCCGCCGCGGTGCTCGTTTGGGCCGCCATTGTCAGAGAAGGGGGTGATGAGCTTGTCGCATACGGAAGTGAAGATGAAGGGGTGCTAATTGATTCGTAAATATTGTTTGAAGGGGATGTTGTGAGGAGGGAGGAGGAGCGTTTGCCAGTTGGACAGATGGATGACGTTTGTGACTTTTTCTGGTCAATGCGGATTTCACATGCAAGACGTCAGCGTGGGGAAGAGTCAGCGTTGACGATGCCACAACCAAGGAATATGTACAAGACTGAAGCTTCACTTATGAAGCGATGGCCAAGAAAGAAGAGAAAGACTCTGCAAAAAAGGAAACCGAAGAATTAAAATTGAATTGGTGGCAATTGGGCACGGATGAATCGGAAGGCTGCCAGCCCTGACAGCCAGGGTTCGTTGGGTCAAGTCGGCCGCCCCGCCTTCAGCCGTCGACGCCGTCAAAGCCAATGCGATAGGGGATGGATGTGGCTGAACTTTCAGACGATCGTGGTATAGACAATCAAGTAAGGGATGTCTACTGACTATGCTCCTCATTCGTTTTATTGTCTTGTTGGCCGTCAAAGCTGTACATATGTGGCTGCTGTGGCGGCTGTGGCTGCCCCGCCATCAGCTGTTGGCGATGATAGCATTTCCGCTTTTGGCAGGCTCCAGCTAACAGCTAACATTAGTAGCCGATACAAACGTCTTGGTTAGTTGGTACTTTGCGTTACCGTTTGACCTATATTTTTTTTCTCCCTTTTCGAAGCCGAGCAGAGTTTCACTTCACTTATTTCCAATTTAGAGAAGCCCAAAAGGCCGGACTGCTTGCGTGTCAGCATCCAGCCTTGCCAAGCAATTAGCTGCCGCTGTGGTTCCTTTCATCTTGCCCTGCCGAGGCCAAGATGGCCGCATTCGTGGCGGTGAGACGATAAACTCTGCGATTGCATGTTTCACCTGAAAAATGACATTGATTCATAAATGCATCTTTCGCTATACCCTGGCTTAAGCGCGGTGCTCTCGTGTGTCGGGGCCGCCACTTACCTCGCTGAGGCTGTACCCTACACTCACATGCTAATGGCACAGGCCAGAATCCAATGACTATAGTGGCTGGTTTGCGCTGTGTGTTCGATGCACCCGCCTGCAGCCTCGTGTCTACTAACTATGTATTACTCTCGCCCGATCGACAGACGGCTTATCCGACGGCCTGATCCCTGTGCTGCCCTGCCTGCTTACGTCAATCGCCCAGCCTCAACAACAGACCAGTCATTGAAAAGCCCTGCCTTCCCACATCGATCAGCGCGAGGTGCGGCCCTCGTCCTACAGTGGTAGCGGCGCATTTAAACAAAACCGGTATAGCGCAGGCACGAGCCGGGCGTGATAATTTACAGGCGCCTTTCTTATGACTTCATTGGAGGGGCACTGGCCTCTTTACGTCTTTGTGAAACTCGATTTTGAATTCGGTATAAAGAGCACCAGACTGCCATCATTTTCTCTCAAATACGCCAAGCCAGAATCTGCCATACATACCTGACTTTGAGCCTATACCGCCTGCCTCGTTGACTCCAGACACACGCCTCTCTTTGCTTCATCACTCTATACACCACCATGGGCAAGCTCCAAAAAGAAAGGGAAGCTCTGGCGGAGCAAAGCAGCTCTGCCACCCACGATCTTCCTCCTCCCGAGTATACGGCCACCACTACAACCGATGACACCCCCGACTCCCCCCCTCCCGGCTACACCCCCGGCCCCTCGCCGTACCGCAAAGTCCCCGTCGGTTGGAACCTCTACTACAAGCCGTGGTCGATGCGGACCTACCTCGTCGGCCCGCACGCCGACGCCCCCGTCTTCGCCCTCGAGCTGCACGCCGCCCTGCTCTCCTCCTCGCGACCCTTTCTCCTGCTCTTTGACGGGCCCGACACCAAGTCTGCGCCGCGCCTCGCCGCCGCCCACCGCGACGGCCTCTGGAAGGGGCACGCCAAAATCACCGTCCCCGCGAATCCATGGTCGCAGGAGCAGACGCCGGCCACGGAGAAGCTAACGGTGCACACCCGCCGGATGACGTTTTCTTTCAACGTCGGTACGAGTGGCGGCAAACCTCGTAGGGAGGACTTTGAGTGGCGCTACTCGCACGGAAAAGAGGTGCGCCAGCTGGATCGCTGGGCGCAAGGCTGGAAGCTGGTGCATCTCACGGGGAGCACAGAGGATGCCGCCAGCAGCGGTGGAAGCAGAGCGCAGCGGCCTCACGGCGAGACGAGCGATGGACGCCCGGTCGTGGCCGTGTTTACGGATAATTCAAAGCTCAGCAGGACAAAGCTGGCGCGCTTCCATTTTGTCGATGCGGGCGCGACGGACGCGTTTGGCGAGGCGTGGGCGCTGTACGTGAGCATGTCGGCGCTGCGCATCTGGGAGATGACGATGAATGCGGGGGCAGCGGCGGGCGGAGCGGCGGCGGGCGGCGCGTGAGATGTGCGACCGGCTGAGTGTTGCAGTCTTGTTACGGTTGTTCCATGCGATGTTGAGATACCAAATTGAATTTTACCAAGTTGAATTATACATCTATTCCAAAGCACGACCAAGGCGTATACGCGGACTCCTGTTAGGATTTCGGTAGTATGGCACAGAAGAGGACGAATCTCTTGTGCCTCCTGTAATTTTCCTGTGTTGCCTTGTCTTTTGTCACAGGTAGAGAGCAACAGCCAAATCTGCCAAGCATCTTACCGCCGGAATCGCTTTCGCGGATGCTTAAACCTCAATACAGTTAATGCGAACAAAGTAGCCGACACGCATATGAAACACTTTTGCCGTCGGGTACCGATACAGTCAGCCACGAGAAATCATTTCAAGGGGGACGACCAAGAGAAAGGAAGAAGAAAAAGGATTGGTTCAAGAATGTGTCTGTTGGACTGATAGGACCCACCTTCACTTTTCTACGCTGAAGAGTGGCAGTCACACAGCCCTCGATATCCCGAGCGGAGTCGTCGCGGCACCGGAGCCCACACGGCCTTTGTCCCGTCCGACCTCGGCACTTTTAACCCCAGCCCCAAACACCGGCCCGCCTTCGTGCCTGATTTGACCGCTGCAACCCCGGCCGGCAGATGGAGTCCCGCCCCTCCCCAATAAACCCACCGTTTGCACCATCCATTCGTTTGCATCACGTCCGTCTTTTGCTCTCTCAACATCGTGTCTTTTCCTCCCGCGAGGAAGTTGGTTCTCTGCGTGGTCTTCCGTCGCTCCTTCGTTGATCTGGCCGTTGCTGCTGACGCCTTCTCGCCCCCGCCCCCATCCGCAAACGCCGACAGCAACACACTCCCACAACCACACCCTCCCCGCAACAACGGCATCATGTCTCTCGAACCTCGCCCCGCGTACACGCCCGACGAGCTCGCCCGTCTGTACCCTGCGTCCTTGAAGCTCCAGCAAGTCCAGGTCCTCATGCGCCACGGCGAGCGCACCCCCGTCGGCAACCGCTTCGCCGCCCATCTCCCCGAGTTCTGGCCCTACTGCAGCCAAGCGTCCCAAATGACCTCCCTCGTCCTCGACCCGACATCCTCGACCTGGACGCCCCTCGAATGGCGCCGCCGTCTCGAGACTTTCTCCAAAGACAGTCAAACTCCCGCCCTCGGTAGGACCGCAACCGGCAACGTGGACAACATGTGTGAACTCGGCCAGCTCACCGACAAAGGCCGCGCAACCACCACCTCACTCGGCGTCCGTCTCCGCCGGCTTTATGTCGATCAGCTGCGCTTCCTCCCCGACACTCTGACCCCGTCCGTCTCGGCCGCCCTCTACCTTCGCGCCACGCCCATGCCGCGCGCCCTTGAGTCTATGCAGCAGACCCTCCACGGGCTGTACCCGCCCACCACCGCACGCGACGCCTCCCTGCCGCCGCTCACCATCCACACCCGGCATTGGGCCGACGACACACTGCTGCCCAACACGGCCAACTGCGCGCGCTTTCGCGCCATGATGCGCGCGTTTGGCAAGCGCGCCGCTCAGCGCTGGGATGACTCCCCCGAGATGGACCGCATCAACGCCAAGCTCCGCCGGTACATGCCCGCCGACCCGGCCAACCCGGGAACGAACCTCCGGATCGGGGTTGCTTCGCATCCTGCGCTCGTCGGCGTTATGGACACTGTCGCCGCGAGCGCAGCACACGATGACCCCGCGACGCGCCTCCCCAAGGACTTTTACGACCCGCAGATGCGTGCTGATAGCGTCCGCATCGTTGTCGACGAGTGGTTCGCCGGCTTCCGCGAGAGCGCGGAGTACCGCACGCTCGGCATCGGTGGCTTGCTCGCCGACATGACCGAACGCATGGTCGGCAGCGTCGAGAGCGTCCTTCCCCACTCCAGCAACGCGCCGCTGAAATTCGGGTTATCGGGTTGCCACGATACTACACTCGCCGCGACCGTCACTAGTCTCGGCGCCGACGGACCAGACGGCATGGAATGGCCGCCGTTTACCAGCCACATTGCCGTCGAACTTCTCCGCGACGAGTGCGTCGTCCCCGCGGCTCCTACCGGGACACCGACGTCGCCCTCTTGGATCCCGCGCATGCTTGGTGGCGCGCGCCCGGTCGGTCGTCGCCCGACGTACGAACTGACAAACGCGGAAAAGGAGCGTTTGCGGGGGTATTACGTGCGCGTGCGGTACAACGATGAGCCTCTGCGCATCCCCGGGTGCCGGCCGGCGGGCAAGCACTACGAGGACGATGAGACGCTCTGTACTTTGGTAAGCCAAAAAAAAAAAAAAAACATCAGTTTATTGACGGCCATGTACATTGGCATGCTAATTAGACGAATAGGCCGCGTTCAAATCCATCGTCGACCGCATCACGCCAACAGACTTCAAGACCCAGTGTGGCGCCAACATGGACAAGCCGACCATGCCCAGCAAACCCGAGCCTGCAGGCTACTAAACAGAGGAGAACACGATATGAGACGACCTAGATCTATAGATTACAAGAATACAGCATATAAATATAGAAGACATCCACAAATGCCAACATTCATCTATGGAACTATACGAGGTGCACCTACAACCGACAACCGCGGCTTTCTTCATAGGAACCAATTTCAATGGCACGAAAATATCATTGCATTCAGCGCAAAGCTTCGTCCGGAATTACTACTAAGGCTATACCCAAAAATGCCCCCATCCATCATACTCCCTTTTTCTTCATCTTCGGCCTAACAAGGCTCCATTTCTTAAGCATTTGGATGCTTCCTCCAACAGACAACACGCCCCAAAAGCACGTGCCCAAAGTGCAAGCACAAAATATCAAGGGAAGTGATTTCCCAATCCAAAAATAGACATGTCCAAAACAGGTTTAAGTTTTGAATTGCAGCCAGCAAAACAAAAGAAACACCCTCGACCCCAAACAAGATATTAACTTAGGGTAACTGGTTTTGCCAACATGTCGTTGACGATTAAGAGCGAGGTGAGGTTGGAATTGTTGATAACAAAGTGAACGATGCAAAAGACAAAAAAGGTGGTAGAAATATCAACAATTCAATAGACAAGAAAGAAAAGAAAAAAGAATGGTTTCCAAGTGGCGAAGCGATTACAAAAGAGTATGAATCCTCCAGCGTCCCATACATGTACATACCCAGCAGTGGCGAGGGTGTGGACTCGTCATTAGTTGGTTACTTCTTCTTCGGCCCAGCCGTTGAGGCCGCTCTGAATGGCGAGGCCGAAGCCGTTGCCACCGATACCGCCGTAGCTAGCCTGGTACTGGTGGCCGCGTCGCGGCTGCTGCTCGCCCTCGCCACCGTTACTGCCTTGCAGGGTGTTAGGGCTGTTGGTGCCGTTCTCGAAGCCAGGTCCAAAAGCAGGCAAGCTCACCGCACGGCTGTGGGAGCCGCGTCCAGTGCCAGGAGCCAAAAGACCACCGATTGTTGTTGAACCGGACACGCCAGTGCTGGTGGGGTAGCCGTTGGAGATGCTAGCGGACTGGCCATGAGAGCCAAGCTGTGGCTGGGCCATGTCGAGGGCTAGCTCATTTCCAGAGGACTGGGCAGCACCGTACAGAGCATTCTGCTGGGCGGCCATCTGCAGGTGCTGCTGGTTCTGCTGCTGGTGGGCGTGCTGAGACAGCTGGGTAAGGTACATGGTGAGAGGATTGTTGTTGGCGTTGAACAACGCGGCAGACTGCTGGTTGCCGTCGTTGGAAGGAGAACTCCCATTCTGAGAGCCAGCAGCCTGAGGGGACCCTACACCATCACTGCGCGGCGAGGCATTTTGCTGCATCTGGCGAGGAGGGTTACCGCAACGGTCCTTGCCAAAGTTGACCTTGAACTTTTTGTAGTCATCTCTGCCACGAATGGCTTCGATAGCCTTGATGGCGTTGGCGATGTTGGTAAAGTTGACAAAGGCGCAGCTCTTTTCGCGCAAAGTATTGACGAGCTCGATTTCGCCATACTCAGAAAAGTCTTGACGCAAACGCTCTTCTGTCCAGGTTTCGTCGAGGTTGCCAACGTAGACGTTACGCGAGGCACCGCCGCTGACGGCCAGTGCAATCGCAGGGGGCAGAGCACCAGAGTGTTTGCCCCATCCAATCTTGAGTCGACGGTTGTGGATCATGAGACCTTGAAGGTTGCTGAGCGCATAGAAAGAGGCGGCGGCGGTGGGATCGATGAAGGTGACGAAGCAAATGTGCTTGTCGGGAATGTAGCGGATGTGGTGCAGAAGTCCACCCCGGACGACATTGCAAATCTCCTCAATTGTAGTCTCTGGGTGAATGTTGCCCAGGTAGATGGTGCGGTTGCCCAAGTTGTTAATTCCGCCAGCTGTGGTGGCTACGGCGGCGGCAGCAACAGACTGCTGCGCCAAGGCGTTGGAGATGACATCGCGATCGGCGCCCGTCAGCATGTGAGCATATCCAGGCGCTATACCGAGATACTGGGCTGCATTCTGCTGCTGCGTCTTGGACACGTACGCACAACGGTCCTTACCGTAGTAGACGCGGCGAGGCGCTTGCCACTTGGGCTCCTGCGGAAGCTGAGTAACGGCCTTGATGGCATTTGCAATGGAGAGATAATGAATAAATGCGATGCTCTTTTCGCGGACTAGCTTGATAGTGTCGATGGGGCCAAATTTGCCGAGATCTTCACGAATCTCGTCCTCGGTCACCTCCTCGGGCAGGTTGCCCAAGTAAACGTTTCGGGAAGCACCAGACTGCTGAACAGCGAGGGCGACCGACGTGGGAACCTGAGAAGCTTTGCCCCAGCCAACCTTGATATCCTGTCCCTTTATGCAGAGCTTTTTCAAGATGGCATCAGAGTGGAAATGAGTCGCGGAGCTGGCGTCGAGGAAAGAGATAAACGCGCAGTTCTTGTCAGGAAGCAGACGGACCGACTCAATCTGGCCACTGCGAACGTGGCCAAGGATCTCTTCGGCAGACGTGTCGGGAGGGATGTTGCCCAGGTAGACGGTTCGGCTCGTGCCACCGGCGGCGGGACCATTCATAGGCACAGGTGAGCCAGGCTGCATCGAGGGCTGCATGTTGAAGCCACCAGTGGGAGATTGAGGTGGGAAGAACTGGGGGGCGCCATACTGAGAAGGCGAAACCATGGCGTGGTACTGCTGGGGGGACATGTTTTGCTGGGTAGGGCTGGGCATACCGCCGTTGTGCTGCTGGTTGGTCTGATGCGGCTGCTGCGACCCCTGGAAGGCGGAAAGTGACTGAAACTGGGGGCTACCAAAGGCAGCAGGGCTACCGGGTTGGAAAGGGCTGCCCATGAGGAGTTGCGAAGGCAGGAGAGGAGTGAACTGCATGTCGAAGGCTGTTCCAGGGGAGGCTACATCGGACACGTTGGCTCCATGCCCCTGGTGCACCTGGGTGTTAAGAGAGGGGATGTTGCCGCGGCGAGGGTGTCTCTCGGCAAAGCCAGAGACGTTGGAAGTGAAGGCTCCATGAGAAAACCCGGTATCACTGTTGGAGGGCTTGGAGGCGTGGCCAGGAAAGCGTCCCGAACTGCCGCCGTTCTGGGCGGAACCGTTCAGATCCTGCATACCGAGCAGATGAGGGGGGACAAGGGAGTCCCGCCCGGCGTGAGATAGAACAGCCGTTTTGAAAAGCGTATCGTGCCCAAGTCGGACACGGACGGCGGACTATAGGTTTGCGCAAGCGAGGACTTGAGCAAAAGACTGGGTGTGCAAGACTCGAGCAATGGTCCAGTATGGATACAGGCAAGCGCGCTACTGCAGTCGAGGAAGGGGGGATCAGGTCGATGTAAGAATGCTATAAAGGTTGAGCGAGGCTGTGATGAGGATGCTGGAGGAGAAGGATGCACAAGATGGGTACGATTTCGGGTCGATCGAAAGGTATGGATGCGAATGCAGCTGGTATGAATCAGGTTCGAAAGAGGTATCGGCGTCGAAAATGGAAGATGCAAAGCAAGCTCGTCCAGGAGAGATATGGAAGTGGAAGTCGAGAAGCGAAAAATGGGTTTAACGAGAGTAGGCGAAGAAGAAGTTGAAGGTTAATAAGACAAGGCTCGAAGCGGCATCGGGGACGGCTGTGAGGCGCGAGGAAGCAAAGCGTGTCGAGACAGGAGAATCGGACAAGGGCAAGACACGAGAGCGGCGCGCCAGTAATAAGAGTAAGCGGTCCACGGATGGCTTGGCGAGGAATTGGAGCAGAGGACAGGCAGCCAAGAAGACGACTCGACTCGCTCGCAGCAGCAGCGCAAGGTTACCGGTGAAGCAAGATTGCAAAGGCTGGTGAGAGAGCGTGAAGGAGGGGATCGAGGCTGGAGCCAGGAGACGAACAAAGAAGAATGAGTGTCGTGCAGAGAAGGCTCGAAGCAGACTAGGCGACAGAGTCTAGCAGGGCCTCTGGGGTCGAAGACAAGTGACGGGTGAAGGGGGTGGGTAACCAAAGCGGTATGGTGTGTTGTAATGGTGTGTATCCGTAGAGTCGTCGAGGGGAGATGATTATTGTTGATTGGTGGCAATGGAGATTTGGTGGGAACAATAGCAGGTCAAACAGGGGTCAATGAGGTCGCGATGAATGAGCGAGAGAGGAGCGCGAGATGGAAGAATAATATTAACAAAAAAGAACGGATAGTATATGAAGGGAAAGGCCCAGGCAGATGAAGAGAAATGATGGAATGCCTGGGATGAAAGGAGAATGCCGGCGGGGGGGGAGAAAGAGAGTGGTGGTGATGAGGAAAAAGAGATGAAGCTGAGGAGTCAAGAGTCAAGACTCAGGCAAAGTCATCCAGGGGCTGCAGGTCGCCTCTGCTGCTTGCTAGCGGCAGAGTACCCTGTGTCGTGACTCCTTGTCTGGGAGGTACCTTATGGTTCTCGCCGCGGTGCCTGGACGGTGGGGTTTGGAGAGGGATGGTACTTGCAGGTGCCAGGCGGCAAGACAGTTGGGACGGGTAGGCGACGATAGGGGATTGGCTGAGAGCGGGACGAGGGCCCTGGAGGGGGGCACTTTTTTTTAGGGGCCATTTTAGTGGTGGCCTGGCCTGGGCAGGTGGAGGCAGGTGTGATCAGGTACCAGTGCAACGAGTTTAATGAGGCGCGACAGGGGTACAGGTGTAAAGGTGTGGAGAGGGAAAAAATTCGAGATGATTGCGCAAGTATCCGTATGGAAGAGAAATGTAACAGGGTAACTATAGGGGAATTCCAGCAAGACCAGGCACATAGTTAGGCCGTGAATTAGGTAAGCTGCCTTAGTATCTACCTAGGTATGCAGGCACAGTGGCGTTAGTACTTGGGCTGGCCAGCACGCTTTGTACCAGTTAGCACTGGCACATGCGGTAGAATCCGATCAACGCAGCACTGCAGCTGCAGGAACATCTATCAACCGCCAGGTATTGAATATTATAAGGTTGGCATCCCTCGAATAGCAGCAATAGTTGGCTTGGATACGGAGTATTATTTGTGGAAAGTTTCGGTTCCTTGCAGCTCTTTGCAGCGAACCAAGGGGAACTCCATTGGCCCCTTTTCCCACGTCTCCTGCGCCCCAGCCCAGTGTTCTTGTAGCAGCCCTTTCTTTGGTCTCCAGGGGCTACAGCGGCTCTCGCCTTGTCGATTGGCAATGTTTGGCGCCTGCAAGTCGCTGTAACCATCTGTCACTCATCACCATCCTCACACGGAACAAGCGTCGCATTTCATCCAGTCATTCCATCCTCCAGCGTGGCATGGATAGCATAAATGCCATATCCAAAGAATGCATATGAAAATTGATAAAACGGTTATTTATAGACCCCCAACCCTATGATCTTCGTCAAAGCCATAAACAGTGGCTGAAGCCTTAGCATGGCTCCTGTTTCAACAACGTCTCTGCCGTTTCTCCTTCTGCCGTCCCTTGCAGCGCATCCCATCCCAACTGACCGGGATGGAGAAGATGGCACCATCGCCATTCGCCAACATCGAGCGAAGGCAAGGGAAGTCGACTGCCTCGCGTGAGCACGGTTGTTTTTCTTGGCTGACCTGCAAGGATCATGGCTCGTGAGCGCTGGTATTGGCTGCCCTGCCACGTTAAGCCCTATCATCATTCCCACGAGCCTATTATAAACCATTGGTATTCTGATACGTACATTTAGAATGAGATGTGCATTCAGTGGCGGCGACCCCCAGGCCGCATTTCGCATTCCCCCGGTTATGCTCTCTGGGTCTTGCCGACTCGTTGGCCTGTAGTTTAGCACGCAACAGCTGCATGACTGTCACTTTCACTTTCTGCATTTTCCGTCCTTTTGCGCCCATTTATTATCATAATCCCTTCCGGCGTATTCCTTGCGAGCATCCTGCCTCGTACCAGCTTGACCGTGAGCAGCTGTATCATGCCTCGGGTATAGCGCCATTAGAGCTCACCGACGGCGTCTAGCTTTTATCTGAGTCCCGGTGCCAAGATATCACAACATCTGCGGTCGGCCACTCACGCCGTTACCGCCGAGACTTCTTCCATTGCATCCAGTCCAGCCGTTGGCCATCTTTTCCTCTTTTACCATTGCCAGTCCTGCCATCCTTCTATGGCGAGCTCAAGCGTCCTAGAGAAACTTCGGCATAGATGACAGCTACTAAAAAACATCACTGAGACAATGCGAATAATCATGTAATGAATTAGAACAAGTAAGAATTGTTTCTACAAGGAAAGAAATCTTCGCGAGCTTTCCAAATGTTGACTGCATGGGAGTGGTGTTAATACTGATCACTTCCTCGTATGCGCTGCATAACAGCCCAACATGCTAGGATAACTTGCTGCAGAGCGTTGCCTCCCATACTGCTGAAAATCCTTTATCTGGGCCACTATCTCGTTTTTGAGAGAAAGGAAGTTGGCAGCCTAGTCCGCGAAGCTGGAATCAGGAGTCTGGTCCTGAATGTAGCCTGGTGTGGCCTTGGCCGAGCATACGCCTACACCTCGCCTTCGCGGTACATGAGCAGAAATTCAAATCTCGCACCGATCCCCTGGGTTTGCGGTTCGTGATGGACTTAACGGCTGAGAACGCCCATAAACAGGCGAATCTATGAGGACCCGAGAAGCTATTCTACCCACACGCGCTGGTGATTAATGCATAACTGCTTCTCTGGAAATAAAATCTGACGTCGTCAACATCGTGGCGGTCAACATCGTCATATCGGAGGCTTTCCTCAGCGCAGGATGACACGTTCTCGTCGTCCACGTAAATGATCGTATCAGATGGCAAGCTGGCTGCGACTCTGGCGAGGGCCTGAATTTGATTCTCCGCTCCCGTCTCGATTCTCACGTCCTCGTCCTCCTCTGTCCAGCCGAAATCAAAGTTGATAGCAATGTGGCGCAAGTCTCGAAGCCTCACCGGCTTGGCAGTGCCAGTCTCTTATTCCGGAGATAAAGTCGCAAATGATACAGTTCGCAGGGAATTAGGACTCACGAAATTGGGCTTGCTGGGTTGCCGAGGGTGCCATGGTCTGGCGGTGCTGGCGCGTCGGAGACGCAGTCGATCACGCGGTCCGGGTCCTGAAAGGCTACGAGGAAGTTGACCGCCTCAAAAACGAATAAATCACGCGGTGGACTGATCGTGTAGCGTCGAGTGACACCATAGTCGTCCTTCGCTAAGCCCGTCACCAACTCGGCTGGGCTGCCATCTGCCTGCTGTGTGCCTGGAAACCGGCGCAACATCGCTGCACGCGCCTCGTAGCACGCCTCCCACAGGCCGCTGTCCGCCATACAGCCTGAACCCCTTTGGTAATCCCAATCAATTCTGGCCTTGCAGCCCGGCAACTGAGAGGATTGGCGCCGGGGCGGCCCGAGGCTCACCTGCTGGAACGTCTCTCCAGTTCCGCCCACTGGGAGGATCTCAAAGTGATTTGCGCAAGGAAGACGTCGGTCCAAGACAGAGGCATCCCCGATCATGCGTCTGATTAGGGGTAAGTGGGGGAAGAGGTGAAATGTTCGAGCCATAGCTGCAGGTTGGGTGATTGAGTGAATCCAATGTTCTGACGGCAGCCTGTTATGCATTCTGGAAGGGAAGGCGCGGCCCATTGCAAAGTATTTATATTATCTGAGAAGCCAGATAGTGGCGCAAAGAATCGGATTCATCCATTGCAGAATTTTTCTCGGAGTGTCTAGAGGAGAGTTTGAGCTTTGTCATATTATTACGCCTTTGGGTATCTTCTAACTTTAGGCAGCGTCCGGCGGCGCGGAAGACCGGCAAGTTAAACTTCCGCAGAACAAACTTGAGTTCAACTTCGACACTTAGGAAGAAGACGACATTCCCAGTGTCGTCTGTCCTTGCGCCATAGACAAGTCGCGTGCCCAGGTAGCAGCCAGCCAACAACAATCTCTCTGTTAACCGAGCATCTAGACAGCCAACTGACGACATCGGTGACAGCGTCCCTGGGAGGAACAAATGTCAAATTCATACCGTAAGCTACATGTTGACGTAAACTTTGTTTCCGTGCCAGGGAGTGAATGTACACCTCACGGTAAATTGACTACTCAATCCACGAACTGTTGGGGGTGTGAAATATATGAACTGGAAACCTGCAAACCGACCTTATCTGAATCCGGTAAGCCTTGAGAATACGCCTCTAAGCTATCGTTCTCTGCGCTATTGTTCATTGCGCTATTGTTCTTGTCTGTGCTATCATTTTACGCTCTTATTCTTGTCTGCGCAATTGTTGGCCTACTATACCTTTTCTAACCTATTCACATAGGAAAAAGACGCCCTCAGGGAAAATTTCTGCGTCATTTCTAAGAAGATGGGAGCTTGCGAAAGGTGCCATGTTATTAGTGTGCCTGGCAGCAAGACGGCTGCTGCCGCGGCATAGAGTGTTATCACCACGACGCAGGAAGACGAAGACCTCGCTCGGGCCATGTCAAACGTTCAGGTGTCTTAGTAGCCTGGCCTCTTTGTGCTTTTCCGCTGTATCGCTCCTGCCTGCGGTGTTGTTCTTGTCTGCGGTGTTGTTCTTGTTTCTTTTTTAGGGGTTGTTCTTGTTTCTTTTTTAGGGGTTGTTCTCATGGTGTCGAGAGGTTCAGGGCGACGTCCTTGCGTGCTTGGTTTTTTGTTTGGTCGGATAAGACGTCAGTGGTATTAGGTTCATAGCCATTGATACGGAATAGAGGTGTTCGGCTGTTGGATTTGCTTGAGTATTTGCACACCCGTTGATTTTTGCTGCATTTTTTTTTTAAGAATTTCGGTGCTTTCAGATTGTACTAAAGATGCTTGGCCCCCGGGTGGCAGTGCTGATGTTCTCAGTGCTAGATAGTGAAGTCAAGTCCACGAATTTAAATTGATCAATAAACAAAGCTTCCTCACAGACACGCGGCGAATCACGCAAACCAATGCATTGAGTAGCTATTCACAACACTTCGTCGTCCTATCCCAAGAATCCACCCATCTTCTTCCCAACGCTGAGGTCAGGCTACTATCTTTCCACTTCAGACACAGCCTTGGACCGACCAGCGCGGAGCGCCATGTACTCGCTCACCACGTCCTGATACGCCGCCGGACCGTACGGCTTAAACAAGTCCCTGACCCCATTGCCATGGCGCCGCGATTCCACGCCAAGGTCGCCCAGCAGCCGGTCCAAGTATGCGATCCAGTCAAACAGCGCATACGGATAACGCTCGCCGACCGCGGCGTAGCGACGCCGTGTCCACGCGTTCCACTCGGCCACCTCCCTGGCCATGTCGGCCTCGGCCACCGGCAGCTTGACCTCGCCGAGGAGATACGCAACGGCCCACAGCGACTGCACCTCGGCAATGGTGGGCGTCTGCGTGGTGTGGATCTGCCCGAGCACGACGAGGGACCGGTCGCCGGCACAGGAGAGCGGCACGACGCGGTTGTATAGGCGCCAGCGGCGACGGGCTACTGGTGCACGGGAGGCGCGGCGCTGCCAGTTGTCGTAGTCGGCGGGGCCCGCGGCGAGGAGAGGCAGCTTGTCAGCGACGAGCCGGTCGGCGGCGTCGTCAACCGCGCGCCAGGGGTCGGAGTCCGGTGGGCCGTCTTTGGTCTGCTGCGGCTTGGAAGACGACGACGACGACGACGATGACGACGATGGCGATGGGGCCTCCCCTGGACCGTGCAGCGGGATACCGAGCTCCTCCTTGAGCGCCGGCGAAAAAAAGCTAAAGTGGTCTCCCCAACCGGTGGCATAGATGACGCAGTCCGCATCGACGTGTTCTCCCGTCTTTTGCAGCGTCACGCCGCCAGCCTCGGCCGACGCGATGCGGTCCCGCACGATGCGAATGTCGCCCTTGCGCAGGGTGCTCCAAAAGTCCTCCATGGTGATGAGGCCGAGCGAGCTCTCGCACCAGAAGCAGCTGTTGTCGGTGATTTCCGGCCGCAGCCCTTCCACGGGGCCGGCGTTGCCGCCGAAGCCGGCCGCCTTTTCGGACTGCTGGGTGATATACCGCCAGCTCAGCCGGGTCAGGAAGCGGCCGAGGGCGGTGCGGTGGAAAAAGGCGCCGAGCCAAGTGTCGGTCGTCATGAGAGAGGGGCTGAGGTAGTTCATCAACCTGCTGGACCCGAGGGTGATGGTGTTCTTGGGTGATGTGAGCATTAAGTAGATGGGAGATGTTTGGTATGCATACCTTGCCGAGTAGTTTGGACGGCATGATGGGCATTGGCCCCGATCCATCATCTCGAATGACCCTGAATCAGCGTCAGTATATGCTCGACATTCTGAAGAGAAGAGCACAAAAACTTACCAGGTCACCTTCTTGCCCATCGAGGTCAGCAGGTAGGCAGCGTCGTATGCCGACTTTGCCGCGCCCAGCAGCACAAAGTGCTTGTTTTGCGGCTCCTCAAAGGTTTTCACGTTTTTTGCAATCTCCGACACGTGAAGCACAGGGATGCCGTCGTCGGCAACGGGGAATCCAGGCTCGTTGATCTGCGAGGTGATGCCCGAGGCGCAAATGACCTTGGCCGCGTGGACCGGTCGGTCGTTGACAGTCAAGATCCAGCCGCCGGCCGAGTTGCGCTCTACTTTTGAGACCCAACTTTTGAGCCGGATGTGCCGCTTGAGATCATTGTCGGTCGCGTACTTGTCCAAGTACTCCCAAATCATCTCGCCCGCCACGAGGTTGTTCTCTGGCTTTCCGGCTGACGACATGGGCATGGACGGGTAGTTCTAAGCAACGCAGACGGATGAGCACGTCGGACGCGATGGCTTCAATGACGGGGAGCAGCTCACGAAATAACCAAACTCAACCTGGGCCACCAGATTGGGATAGATTCGGTCTTTGGACCATGTGCCGCCCACGGTGTCGTACTTGTCGAAAATGGCGATTGTCCATGTCGGCTCAAGTTTGAGTACGATGCTTGCCGCGCTCAGCCCATACCAGCCTGATTGCAACAATTAGTCCTAAGTCTTGACCTGTGCTTGTGAATACTGACCTGCGCCTATAATGGCAACATCGACAAAGGTCGTTTCCTCAGCGCTCGACGGTGACATGGTGAGATATGACTAGTAAGCTGCAGCGTAGCTCAAGTGATGAACACCAAAGTATTAACGGCAAAAAGGTCGGTCAATATCTGTCTACAAGATATGTAGTCGTCATTTTCCGTCCCGGAAAAGTATGGCGTATTATATAATGTGCCCTCTCCACAAAGCGACATGTCGGCTGCCAAGTAGCTTGCAGCTCGCAGCCAATATTGCCCACAGAAGACTATACTGTCTCCAGGTTACATTGTAATGGATTCCACCACCTCGGCCTCGTTTACTCGAAGCTCTGCTGCAATCTCTCGTCATGATGGAGGGGGGGGGCTGTCCGTCGTCTAATTTGCCTAGCTGGGCGACGACCGTGCTTAGATTTGCCCCCGGACCTGCCCGCGACGGGGACCACGCGCATGATGATGACGTGGAAAATGGGATTCAAAGGAGCGTTGAGGCTCAGTAATCGCCATCAGTAAACGAGGTACCGCAATAATCTGACTGCTGCAGTAAGGACCAGATGAGCACGACGCCAGGCCATGATCCCGCAAGTAGTTCGTCCGTCCGGCGGTAAGAGAGAGAGAACTGTCCGATGTAGATATTTCATGTGAAATTATAGGGTGAGTATTATAAACCTCGGTATATTGGACTCTAGAAGGATTTTGTGGTATGGTATATATTTTGTACATCTTGAGCTCTTGCTCTTTGAAGAAGTGATATCTTGGAACAAGTCGAATTTCGCCGATTTTGCTATACTTTTCTTACTCTTTTGTGTAAATCAACCCATTTGTACAATGCCCGCCATTACCTTCGATGAGACGGGCTCGGTCTTAGAACCGGTCGCCATTGTTGGAATGGGTATGGTCTCACACCTGACGGACTTGTGCCGCCTACCTCCGCTAACTCGTCAACAGCATGTAGACTTCCCGGCTCGGTAGACTCGCCTCTCAAGTTCTGGGAGATGCTCCGTGACGGGCGGTCCGTCCATACGCCAAAGGTACCCGCGAGTCGATTTAACATTGACGCCCATTACCACCCCGACGGAAGCCGGCCCGGCTCCTTGCCAGCGATGGGCGGCTACTTTCTCGCCGAGGACCCCGTCGACTTTGACCCGACTTTTTTCAACATTAGCCCGGTCGAGGCCCGGTGGATGGATCCGCAGCAGCGCAAGATCCTCGAGGTCTGCTACGAGGTCCTGGAGAGCGCAGGCATTCCTCTGTCGACGGCGGCGGGCTCCAACACGGGCGTCTACGTCGCGACCTTTACGAGCGACTACCAGCAAATGTCGTTGTTTGAGAGAGACTTTAGACACAACTATGCGGCTACTGGTGTTGATCCCGGCATCATTGCAAACCGCGTCAACAACGTGTTCAATCTCGCGGGGCCGAGCTGTGTCATCAACACGGCCTGCTCGTCGTCGGTGTACGCCATCCACAATGCGTGCCACGCACTCCGTGCCGGTGATTGCGATGCCGCCATTACCGCAGGCAGCAATATCATCATGACTGTTGTGAGTAAATCATCTACACTACCCGGTGCCAACTGCTCAACAATGGGCTGCAGGACCAGCACATGAATACAGCCAATCTTGGCATTCTTTCTCCAACTTCCGAGTACGTCTTTGCATTTTCTCGACGTTACGAATACTGAATCATGGCAGATGCCATACCTTTGACAACCGTGCGGATGGCTACGGCCGAGCAGAAGGCGTCGGGGCTTTGTATCTGAAGCGCCTGTCCGATGCCATTCGGGACAATGACGTTATCCGGTAGGTCGCCTGGTTGGTCGCGGTACATGCTTGCTAACCCAAGGCTTGCAGCGGCGTCATTCGGTCATCTGCCGTCAATGCAAATGGAAAAGTATCAGGCATGGGTATTACCTTTCCCAACGCATCAGGCCAGGAGAAGGCGCTTCGACATGCTTATGAGCGCGCGAACCTCGACCCGAACAGGACAGCATACTTGGAGTGCCATGGGACTGGTACACCAACAGGTGATCCTATCGAGGTCAAGGCTGTCTCCATGGGCATGAACGACTCAAGAAGTCGCAAGAGACCTTTGCTGCTTGGCTCAGTCAAAGCGAGCATAGGGCACAGCGAAGCTGTAAGTGTTGCGCGACCGTGCCATCTGGACAGGACTAACCTCGTAGCGCAGGCCTCTGGGATATTCGCCACGATGAAAGCAGCACTCATGACGGAGCATGCCCAGATTCCGGCAGTGCATGGGATCCAAACGGTGAATCCAAGCATCAAAGAAAAGGAGTGGAACGTAAAGGTGGTCAAGAACCTGATGCCCTGGCCTACTGGCTTCGACGTCCGTCGCGCCAGCCTCTCCTCGTTTGGATACGGAGGCACCAACGCACACCTCATCGTCGAGTCAATCAGCGGCATGTTTCCATGGTACCAGCACGGCCAGCCCAAAGACGCGTCCGCGTGCGATAGCCCCGACGACGTCGTCCATCGGCCGCTTCTCATCACCATGAGCGCGCACGACGAGGCAACGCTGAGGCGCAACGTCGCCGCGCACCTGGCTGTCGCCTCGCAGTACCACCTCGTCGACCTGGCGTACACCCTCAACCAGCGCCGATCGCGCTTCGCATCACGCGGCTACACGCTCGCGACTCCGGGCCGCGAGGCGGAAGCTTTCGGCACCGACCGCTTCACCTACAGCACCACCACCGCATCCACGGCGGCGGTCGGGTTCTTGTTCACCGGCCAGGGCGCGCAGTGGCCGTGCATGGGCCGCGAAGCGATGCGGACGTTCCCGGGCTTCGCGGAGACGATCCGCGCGCTGGACCGGGTGCTGCAGCTGCACGCGGAGCCCAGGCCGTCCTGGCGTCTGGAGTCCGTCCTAGACGGGTCCGATGACGATGTAGATTCCGGGGCCGTGCACGCCCCGGAGGTCGCGCAGCCCGCGTGCACGGCCGTCCAGATTGCCATGGTCGACCTCTTGGCTGCTTGGGGCATCACCACCGAGGTGTCTGTCGGCCACAGCAGCGGCGAGATTGCGGCCGCATACGCCTCTGGTCGCGTCTCGGCGCCGGAAGCCATCCTGGCCGCTTACTTCCGAGGGTACGCGGTGGCTCACGCGGCACCGATCGGCGCGATGCTGGCCGTCGGCCTCGGCATTGACGATGTAGCAGAGCATCTGCGTTCTCTACCTAACGGACGGCTCACCATTGCTTGTGAAAATTCACCTCGAAGCGTCACAATTAGCGGAAGCTGCAAGGACATACAATCGTTGCAGAAAGTACTTGAAAAGACGACCGTCTTTCATAGACGTCTAAAGACGGACAGAGCCTACCACTCGCATCAGATGAGCGAGGTTGCGCCGATCTACACTGAGCTCTATTCAAAGGCAGAGCGCCGCTTGGATTCTGCAGCGCTGACTTGGCGTCGTCCTCTCTCACCCATGGTGTCTTCGGTGACTGGTTCTAGCATCACTTCGGCTCATCTGTCCATCGCGTACTGGTGTGAGAATCTTCTCAGCCAGGTGCGGTTCAACGCGGCCCTGGCCGAGGTTGGCGCCTTGCCGGAGCTCTCTCACGTCAACGTCTTGGTCGAGATTGGGCCTCATCCAGCACTGGGAGGGCCTGTCAAGCAGATCATTCAGTCCAACGAGTACGAGATGCGTCATATCGCCTCGCTCAAGCGCGACACTGATAGCGCTTGCGCGATTCTGCAGATAGTGGGAGACCTGTACGTCAGCGGCTACCCCGTTGACTGTAATCTTGTCAACTCCAATTCCTCCCAGCCGCTAGAAGCCAGTCCCTGTCAAAGAAAGCCTCATTACCTTCCTGATTTGCCTCCTTATCAGTGGAACTACGACCGGAGATACTGGTACCAGCCACGGGCCATGCAGGAACTACGCGAGTCCAAGATTCCGCGTCACGACATCCTCGGACGCAGAATATTCGGCCTGTCCACCAACGCATCAACTTGGAAAAACATACTTCGTCTTCGTGACGTGCCCTGGCTTGGGGATCACGTTCTCGGAACCGAAGTTCTCTTTCCTGCGGCCGGATATCTATCTTTGGCTATCGAAGCTCTCCTACAGCAGCTGGATCTTGAACCGCAAGATATCTCCGCCGTCCGCTTTCGCAACGTCAAGATAGACAAGGCTCTAATTATTCCCGACGATGATGAAGGAATCGAAGTGCACACTCGCCTGGAGCGACTTCAAGCTTCGGATGGTTGGTACGCCTGCATCGTCGAGTCCGTCGTGGATGGTCTGTGGACACGGCACAGCACCGCAAAGGTCCGCCACGAGACCCAAGATGCTTCCACCAGTAATTATCAATGCCAGGGAAAGCCTAGTCTGCTGCACCAGCACGTCCCGGGGAAGCAATGGTACCGGTCGTTCCGCCGCGTCGGCTTCAAGTACGGGCCGAGCTTTCAAACCGTGTCAAGTATCAACGCCGACGGCAAGAATCCAGTTGCCTCTGCATGCGTCCGCGTACAAACCTCTTGTCCAAACATGGAAGCAGAGTCACGGTATCTCATGCATCCTTCCACAATCGACGGCTGTCTTCATGTTGTTATTGCCTCTGTCCACCGCGGTCTGCACAAGCAGATGCCATGGGGCGTGATACCCGTCGAGATTCAAGAGGTCGTCATCGGCGTGCCCAGACACCAAGATGTCGGGTTGGACGGCACATGCACTGCGTGGACTGATCAGGAACACGGCCGCAGCTTCATTGGCCGCATGCAGCTGCTCGGAGTCTCTGGACGCCGCCTGCTGCAAATAACCAACTGGAACTTTGTCGCCTACGAGGCCGCCGTGCCGCCGCAGCACATCCATCAAGCGCCGAGACAGCCCTATCGCAAGGTTGTCTGGGAGCCTTTTTCCGAGCCGCCGATCGAACATGTGTCCGAGACGCCGCCTATTCATGACCGAATGAGGGTAGTTGTTCTCCATGGTGGCAATGTGTCTTTGGCTTTGGCACTCGGCGCGCCTCCCATATTCCTGTCGGCCGCTGAGCTTACCTTTGCTCACATGTTCGGCGGCGGCGGCGGACTCCAGAATGGAACGACGCATCACGAATGGATCACCAAGCCCGAAGGCGTCGTCATTGACGAGACGAGCGCCCCGGTCTTGAGCGCACTCACTGGCGACTCCTGGGCTGCGCTCAAGACGATCCTCCAGTCCGACTTACCAGTCGTTTGGGTGACGCGGGGCGCAAACTCGGGGGTGTCGCCGTCCAGCGGCCTTGCGCCGGGATTTTTGCGCGCCATCCGCTCAGAGTTGTCTGCTTCCTCCCGGTTTGCTCTCGTCGACGTCGACCCGTGCCTCTTGCCGGAACTCGTCGCCGACAGGGTCCGTCAGAGGCTCGTCGCCCTCCGGCTCCTCCGCTCCGGGACGGGAGACCTGGAGTTTTGGCTGACCGCCGAAGCGAAAATGCTGGTGCCCCGTCTCGAGGCAAACGAGGAGCTAAACGGGAGGTTCTTCGGGACCCGGGAGCCTCGCAGGGCTACCCTCTCCGCCGGGACGGCGTATCGGGCGGTGCCGACGGACGACGAGGTTGTGTTTGAAGCGCTGCCAGATAGCCAAGTTTCCTGTCCGCGCCCTAACGAGGTCGAGGTTCGCGTCTTGTTTGCGCAGGTCACCAAGGATGCGCTCTCGCCTCGCGCTGCCGATCCGGCTACGATTATCACGGGCCTCGTCGAACGAGTGGGCAGTGCTCTCGACGCCAGTCTTCAAGGTCGGCCCGTCGTCGCCTTTACACTGACTAAACTGCCGACCCTCATCACGACAGAGGTCTTTTCCGTACTCGGAGATGAAAGCCTTCTTGAAAATGCAGCTCGCGTACTGCCGCATCTCGTCAGAGCAGTGGACGCTACCCTGCATAGCCCCAAGGCTCGGCAAGGCGACCACGTCTTCGTGCTCCCCGGTTCATCGTCCCTCTTTCAGGAAGCGATAGATAGCCTGGGTGCAAAGGAAGGACTCAGGATATCAAGACTTCCCAGTGATGTGTCGCTGGCACAATCCCTTGTCCAAGCAAATACCGGTCGGTGTATCGTTGTGGGCAACGCAAAGACGCCCTTGATACCAGAGATTTGGCTCGCCATGCCGCGACAGTCCGATTTTGTTCTAATCGATGTGTCCGTAGAAGATTACTCACTTGACATGTGCCCCTTTCCCCGAGGAGTCAAGTTGCACGTATCAAGTATCACCGATCGCTTCCGCAATGACCCTTCAACGCTTACACGCATCTTGCAAGAAAGTGTCAACTTTATCGACCACCTTGACCATTGCAGCGCACCTCTCATCAATTTTGGGCAGTTGAGCGATCTCTCCGCCGTCCGCCGTCTGCTCAAAGAAAGCCCCTGCAGTGTGATGAGTCTCGATTATGGGCATGGCGAGGTCAAGGTATGAAACGCTCGTCCGTCGCGCACATGTTCCCCAAAGACTTCTCTAACCTTTGCGTTACCAACAGCTTCAAGACGCTCATGAGCCTATTCGATTGAATTCCGACTTTGCCTACCTGCTTGTCGGATGCCTTGGCGGTCTCGGGCGCAGCTTAGCGACCTGGATGTTTGAGAGGGGCTGTCGGCACTTTGCTTTTATATCTCGATCAGGTACCTCCAAGGCCAAGGCGGCGGAGCTCGTTCAGAGTTTGAACGAATGGGGGGCCAATGTTCATGTGTTTGCAGTGGATGCAAGCGACAAAAAAGCAGTTGCTCAAGTAGTAAGCACGGTGTCTGCTCATCGCAAAATCGGCGGTGTCATCCATGCGGCCATGGTTTTACAGGTATGCCTCCCAAACTCCCTACGCAGTTCTCATCTGTAGTCTCATACCCTCTTCGCAGGACTGTCTCTTCCACAATATGACGTTGTCCGCATACCACGCCGCCTTACGCCCCAAGATGCAAGCCGCCCTCGCCTTGGACGATGCGCTGGGCGAGACGCCGCTCGACTTCTTCATCATGACCAGCAGCATCTCCGGTGTCTTGGGCAATCCCGGCCAAGCCAACTACGCTGCCGCCAATAGCTTTCTCGACTTCCTCGCCCTCAGTAGACGGCGCCGAGGACTCGCCGGCACCTCGCTTGCCCTTCCCATGGTCGAGGATGTCGGTGTCGCGGCCGAGAACAGCGCCATCGCCAAAGCTTTGGCTCGCAAGATGCCGTTCAGCGTGGACGAACAGGAGATGCTTGATGCGTTTGAGGCTGCCATATACCAAGGTGTCCCTTCAGGTGAGGACGTCCAGTCCGGCGATGTGCAGGTTGTTGTCGGCCTCGAGCCGTCTGCGATGCTCGAAGCCATGGGTGGCATGTCCGCGGCTGAGGCGTTCTGGTACGGTGACGAGCGAATGAAGTCGGTGTTGCAGGAATTGGACGCTCTTGTGGGGGCATCTGACCAGAGAGCAGAACCGCGCGAATCCGGTGGCTTCATCGCCACGTTGGCTGGCGTCCCGACGGACGAAGCCAGTCATCTCATCGGCAAGCACGTCATGGAGCGGGCCGCTCGGATTCTGGGCATGAACTCGGAAAGCTTCAAGTACAAAACGGCTTCCGTAGCGAGCCATGGGATTGACTCGATGATTGGCGTGGAACTTCAGGCCTGGCTGTTCAAGGAGTTTGGCTACCGCGCCACTGTGCAGGTCTTGTCTAATCCAAAGACGACATTCGAAGGATTATCAAACTCCATAGCCGATAGTCTGGGCATTTAAATCGCGTTCATTAACTACATATATGTGTATATGCACATACGATAGAGCGGGAGCCAGAGAGAGACACTTGTGAGAAACTCCCAGCACATGGATGCCTATATTCCTTGACACATCGTCTTCAATATCTTTCTCAGCAAAATGCTCGTTACGAAATAGCATCAAGATACAGGTGCAAATTATCAAGAGCACAATATGGCCCATTTCATGGCCGTAGTCTTTCTGAAGAGGCATCGAAAGTCTTTCACACCACGCCTTGCCCTGGCCGAATGCCCATGGCGCCATCCAAGGCGGCTGATTGCCACTGCGTCATAGACAGCGTCAACCTAGAGCATGGCTTTGGAAAGTTGCCTCAGTGGAGTAGAGTTACAGGACATGCTCTCGTGATTAGAATCCTGTCAATATTCACCCGATACGTCCCGAAGCATGCAGCGATGCATTGCATGAACGGGCTTGCTGTATCAGCTGCCAAACTTTGCGTTCGGCATCCGAGCCGGCCGAGACTGCCATGATGGTGCAAATATTACCTTGGTGATGTCTCGCGGATCCTTTCAATCCGGGTCGTGAAGCCCAGACACCACCTGCTGGTTTCGACATCTCTCTTCGCGCACCTACAAACTGAACCATGGCATCAATCGCCTTCCCCTCACTCTCTAAGCAGACCGTCCTGTCCGACGGGACAACATACGGCTATGCTTTAGTAGCTCCCTCGGACGCTTCCAAGCCGACGTTTCTCTTGCTTCACGGCTACCCGAGCTCGAGCTTCGACTGGCGCAAGCAGATCCAGACCTTATCCGCCGAGGGCTTCGGCGTCATTGCGCCCGACCTTCTCGGCTACGGCGACACGGACGCTCCGGAAGATGTCAATGTCTACCGCCTGAAGACCATGGCCGCGCACATGGCGGAGATTCTCGACCGCGAGAATGTTTCCCGCTGCATTGCGGTCGGCCACGATTGGTAACATCAGGTGTGGGTGACAAGTCGAAGCATCGGCTAATACTTCTACCAGGGGATCCGGGCTTCTTTCTAGGCTCGTGACATACTTCCCTGAGCGTCTACTTGGGGCCGTGTTTGTCTCTGTCGGCTTTATAGAGCCGGGATGGGTGTGGGATATTGGTGTGTGCTCTTCTGCTCAGGGGAAGCAAGCCATCGAGTGCTAAACGATATCTCTGCAGATAAGCTTATCAAACTCAGTCGAGAGGCCTTTGGCTACGAGACCTTTGGCTATTGGCTTTGGCACAACACGGATGAAGCAGTCAAGGACTGCCAAGACCACGTAAGAACCTCTTTCCTAACTCATGTTGACTTGGGGATGCGTTGACCAACACGTCTTCCCGCTTTGGAAACAAAAGCCGGATTCTGTATTTAGTCTTCTCTACCCGTCCGATCCAGAGGACTGGAAGCGCTACTTTGCGCCCGTAGGCAAGGCCACCGCCTACGTCCGCGCCGGACAGACCGGGCCGCTGCCACCGTGGTACACCGCCCAAGACCGGGACATGCGCGGCCGCATCCTCGACATCAAAGGCTACAGGGGCCCGTTGAACTGGTACAAGGCGGCCATGCGCGGCATCAACCTGCCAGACGAGGCGCTGGTGGCGGAGCCGCAGCGGGTGTGTAGTGTTCCTTCGCTGCTCGTCGTCGGCGAGCAGGATTATGTGACGCGTGCCGATACGCAGAGCGAAAACACCAAGCGGTGGGCTAGAGATCTTCGCATCAAGAGTATGGACTGCGGCCATTGGATCCAGCTGGAGAGACCGGAGGAGCTGCAGCACCTGTTGACCGAGTTTGCCGCACAGGTGGCTACCAGCTGAGCCACACGGGTTCGAGTCTCTCATCAAGATGCTGTATTATGGGTGATATAACACAGTACGGTAATACGAGAAAAAAGCTTTTCCATTGTCGACAGGCATGACATGATACGATGAAACAATGGAAGTGATAACTTTGCATATTCCACGTAATACGAGTTTCCATCACTCTTAATAGTATCTCGTCCTATTTTATACGTTATCGATATATTTTCCTGTCTTCATGTCTCAGTTCATACTCATGACGGTCAGCCATTTCCAAGGTATTACTTTCTCACACCTTGATACTACCTCTTTCGTCAACTCGTCGTCGCCAAATCTTGAGTGGTAATTCCTTGGGCCAAATGTTAAAATAGTCCTCCCACTCCAGCGTCCAGCTCGCGCTTGGCAAGGAAAACTCGTAACGATGCACCACAGTAGCGACAAACACCAGCTGCATCAAAAGAGCCACATTTCGGCCGATACAGGCCCTCGTCCCGGTGCTGAAGGGAATATACACGGCAAGCATTTGCCTCAGCTGCTCCTCGCCGGTCGGCAACCAGCGCTCGGGATGGAAACTCTCCGGGTCTGTGAAGATATCCGGGTCGCGGTGCGCAGTATACGCCGAGATGCTGACGTTTGTGTTGGGGGGGATCACCTCGCCGGCAATGACATAAGGGCCATCGGCGGGCGTGATGCGGAGGAGATCGGTAGCGACAGGCGGAGACAGACGCATGGATTCGTTGATGCATGCTCGTAGATATGGCATTCGCTTCACTTTGGACCAAGGCGCAATCGTGTCCTGGGTGGTCAGGAAGCTGTCGAGCTCAGATCGTAATCTGGCCATGGTCTCAGGGTGCTTTAAAAGATAATAGAGAGTGTTGACGAGAGAGATACCGGGTCCATCTCCTCCTCCGTTGACTGTCCCGAAGCTTCTTAGCCTTCGCTCTGATCCATTGGGAGAGGAAGCGGGTAAGAGACGAACCTATCTGGTGCACTTCGGTGATTTTGTCGAGGTGACTTATACTGACCTCGTCTCCTTTTCTATCACGAATCATTGGCTGCATAAGGTCTTGCAAGTCCTCACCAGCATCGCCTCTTTTGACGCGCTCGAGGGTGATTTGGTCCATAAAGGCAGACCAGATGGCCGCCTTGCGCCAGTGATGGGCATACCATGGTGACACCATGTTCGTCATACTCTTGAGCCAGGCAAAGTTTCCCGCATCCCACACGAGAGTCGAGGTAGCTCGCGAGCTGCTGTGGACGCATTCGATGATGCGCGCCCTCACCGTGCCGCCAGCGCCGTCTACGCCTAGGACGTCTGCCATGTCCGAGCCCTGCGCGAGGAAGCCCACGTCTTTGCTCAGGCCAATCTTGATGGCGCACTCAAATGTGTACAGCATGCACCAGAGGTTGGCATCAAACGTCAGCTCGTCGTCCGGGACCGCGTCAGCCCTTGAGGCGGGCGGAGCGGTGCACATGGCGTCGAGCTTGGACACCAGCACGGCGGTACTCTGCGCAACCCTGGGCTCCCACGCCTCGATGTTGCCGGGTGCGTACGCGGCGGCTACCGCTCTTCTTCGGCCGACGTGCGCGTGCTTGTCGACGGATAGGATCAGGCTCTCCGCGCGGTCCGACTTGAGCGCGGCGTAGATCCGGCCCTTGCGGCACGGCGAGTTGAAGCCGTAAATGTCACGGACGGCGCCGGCGCGCCCAAACGAGAGCCAGTTGGGGCCGATGCGGACGACAGGGCTGGCGACGAGCTGCTGGTGCAGCCGTTGCGTGTGGAAGAGGCGATGCGCCCGCCCAACCTCCCAACCGTAGGCCAGCGGGGAGATGCCGGAGAGGGCATTCTGGCAGGGGTATTTGCGGAGGCCCTTGGCGTCGTAAAAGTAGGCAAAGATGGGTCGTCCGACAACGGCCAGGACGGCTGCGAACAAGGCAATAAGCAGGAGTGTCAACATGATGTGCGTGCCTTCCAGGGTGTTGGCAAGAGCCAAGGGCAAGGTGAAGGTGTAGTCATTACTTGAACATGATGAGGCGACTTTTGGACTTTTATCCAGCCGCCATAGGGTGGGTGTGTTGAGAACAGCAGCCCAGGTCAGGCATACCACCGTGCCGTTACATTCTCGCTCAGTGTGATGAAGCTGCCATTGTAAGAGAGAAAAATCAGGCACAAAGTCTCCTATCCGTACCTAGCCGGTGATTGACCAAGCCGGAAATATACACGCGTAAATCTACGCATGCGTGATGTGGCGTAACGAACGATCCAAGCAGGCTGTTCCTAGGACGGTAATTATTACGAGTGGTGGATCCGATCAGGCAGATGCGGGTATTATAGACGCGTATCTTTTACCTCTTTCAGACAATCCCATGGTCCTGCGACGCCCGTCGTCTAACGAAAATTAAAAGTACGAAAGCAAATCGCAAAATAAAAAGGCAAAATTAGGCTAGATTGTGCCTGATGATTCTTGCTGATAAATACCAACATGTCTCACCGTCGTGACACTCGCACGGCGAGATCCGATGCCGGCGGCCGTACCTGCTTCTGGGCACAATCCATGTCCGTGTCATCCCGTCGACTTTCTTTGTTTGCCTAATTTCCCCATTATGATCCGTCCGAAAGGAAATCGCATTCTACATTTGTCAGCCCTTCAACCTCAAAAAGCGCCGACGAGAACATCGATCCCCAAAGCCCAGGGCCAGGCCACGTCCTGAGCCAGCAGCTCTCACGCCCGCGACAACACTCTTCATCCTCGCCACGGAAACCTTGCCAGTCGCTTCTCTCTCTCTCTCTAACCATGACGAGGATTGCCAAATTCTTCCGCAGGCCGCCGCGGTACGTCACCGCCAGTCTGCTATGCTCCTTTGGCGGCTTCCTCCAGGGCATCGACACGAGCATCATCGGGCCCGTGACCGTCATGGAGCGGTACGTCCGACACTTTGGTAATCCGAGCCCAGCCGTGCACGGCCTCGTCGTCTCCTCGATCCTCCTATCCGCCGCCGTCACCTCGTTCCTGGCCGGCCACGTGGCTGACAGCCTCGGCCGTTCGCCCGGCATCGCCCTCGGTGCAGTTATCTTCGCCGTCGGCGTCGCCCTCGAAGCCGGCGCCGCTCACCTCGCCATGTTCATCACCGGCCGCCTCATCGTGGGTGTTGGCGAGGGCTTCATTAACGGAATCATGCTAGCGCAAGTATACAATGCATCCTTGGGCTTGGTTTTGCTGCACAATGGCGCTGACGAAGAACTCTCCGGTTAGGTACATTTGTGAAATCTCGCCTGCACGACACCGAGGCGCGTTGACGACTGGGCCGCAGCTCTTTGTCTGCTTCGGACTTTTGGCGGGCTTCTTCACGTGCTACGGCACAGCACGCATCGAGACGGACTGGTGCTGGCGCCTGCCCTTTGTCCTGCTCGCGATATACGCCGTCGCCTTTTCGGCGGCCGCCTTTTTCCTGCTTCCGCCATCGCCACGATGGTTAGCCGACCAAGGGAGGAGCAAGCCGGAGATTGCCGCGGCCTGGGCTGCACTCGAAATTCAAGACACTGATCAAGATGATGCTCCCTCAGATGATCCGGCAGCAGCAGATGCACCGATCGCAGGTGCTAAAAGAGGTTTCAATGTCGGTACTCTCTTGGCGCGTCCGCCTCCCATTTCGTCTCGCATCGACTCGAACAAATATGACAAAAATCCGCGTGCTAACCTGAATGATGATAGGTCATGGCTGTTCTCGCCCCCGAGGCTCGGGCACGATTCTTCATGGCAGTTTTTCTCATGGCCATGCAGCAGCTTTGTGGAATTGACGGTGTCTTATATGTAATGATCCCCCGCCCCTCCATCCGCACACTTCCTAACTGATACCTTTACAGTACGCCCCTCTTCTCTTCCAGCAAGCCGGCATTGCCGTTGACGGCGACACGTTCCTCGTCTCCGGCGTGCTGGCCATCGTCATTGTTGCCGTCACGATCCCAGGCACAATCTGGGCCGACAGCTGGGGTCGTCGCCCCAATACCATCCTTGGAGGCCTCGGGATGGCGGTCTGCATGCTCCTCCTCGGCGCTTTGTACGCCAGCAATGTCGTGACGCCCACAGGTGCCGCCCGATGGATCGTCGTCATCACCATCTACGTCTTCACCGTCCTCTACTGTATCTCATGGGGCATCGTGTTGAAGATTTACGCTGCTGAAATCCAGCCCCAGAGGACCCGGGCCACCGCCACGAGCATCGCCCACGGTGCCAACTGGCTAACGAACTTCCTTGTCGCCCTCATCACGCCCATCCTCCTCGCGAATTCGAAATCCGGCGCCTATTTCCTCTTTGCCAGCTGCACCTTGGTGACCGCGGTGGTCTGCTGGTTCGGCATGCCTGAGACGAGGCGGCGGACGCTGACCGAAATACAACAAGACTTCCAGTCGAGCTACGCAAAGAAACTCTTGGTGCGCAGATCCAACAAGGCGGCTTCGTGACAGGGAAGGCGAGAATCTAGCTCCAAAGAGTAGAAGTGGTAGAGTTGAAAAGCCAATGCATCTAGCAATTAGACACGCCTCATGCCAACACTCAAGTCTGGAAAAAAAACATTCGTTAAACAGCAAAGACCATGATGACGATGGTGATGTGTGAGTGCGTGAGGTTTTTTTCCTGAGGTCCTTGGTGAGAGCATAGTGCAGCTTATGCTCTGGTGTCCGCTCTGGTGTCCAGAAGTTGCTCAAGCCTCTTGATACGGTTCCGGGTGCTGAATCCAAGGCGGACCTCAATATCCACCAACATGTTCCAGATTCTCAACTTCTTGCTGATACCGGTAATGTGTTTGGCAGCTAGACGAAAAAAAATAACGTTGGTTGATCAGTCTTGAATTCCTTGTCTCTATCTCGTTCGTGTGCTCCTGAGCGGCTTGGGGCACTGACCGAAAAATAACGCCTGCACCGAAAAATTGCGCACGCATTGGCAAAGATCCGACGCGCCTAGAATTGCAATTTCTGTCGCGTGATGCTGTATCTGCTTCCTTGTCAGCGCTGATTGCCGCGGCGAGTTTGTTGAAGGCTTGTCCTACTTGGGGTGCATGAGTAGAGTCTTGTCCGGTAGCCTCGGCTAGTAATAAAATATGGAGGAGGTGGAATAGAAGCATCGAGGCCGCTTTTTGCGAGCCATGTTAGGTTAGTAAGTGACGTTTACCCGCGTTGATTCGAACGATGGACTAGCTTGTACACACCGGCTGCGGGAAGAGCAAAATAAATCTTGCAAAATCCTTGATCGTCAGCTTCGCCATACTTGATGCCGTGAAAAGACGCAGGCAAGCCTTGATTCCACCTCGCAGCGTCCGCCAGGATGTCCCGCTGGGTATCCCGCCAGACCCCCGGCGTCTCTTGCTTCCGGTACAGCACGTTAATGGCTCTACCAACGAGCCAGAGCGCCTGGTTCCCGAGCATGTGTTCGTCCGTCTCGCCCTCGCGCCACGCGACCTTCCACTCCTCGGGCGCCATCCGCAGCGGCGCCTCATTCACCAGCGCGACAAAGATTTCGTGGCGCACGTAGATCCAAAAGTTGGCGCCGTCCACGCCGCTTGACGCCGCACTGACGCCGCGGCCCGTGATGAGCAGCGCGGCGCCGTGAAAGTGCTGCTTGTGCTCGGCCTCTTGGCTCGCAATCATCTCGTAGCTGCTGAGCAGAATGGTGGCGGTGAGCGCGTCTTCTTCTTCTTCTTCTTTCCGACGGCAGTGGCGGGCGGGAGCGGTGACGGCGGTGGCGGTGGCGGTGGTGGCATCGTCGCTGATGCACCGGATGAGCATCCGCAGCGCCTTGCTGTAGTAGCGGCTGGCGGGCTCGGCCCAGACCGCACCAGACGGCAGGAGGCTCAGGTTCTTGGCGGTGAAGGCGCACACACTGTTGACGAGCAGCGCCGAGGTTGTGCAGCGGCGTGAGACTTCGCGCTGGTAGGTGCACGCGTGGTCAAACATGTCCATCCAGGTCGCGACGCCAGTCTGGTACCGCTGCAGTAGGTAGACCATCTCCGAAGTCAGTGGCGCCGCGGCGCTGGCGATCGGCGAGGCCGGTCCCGCGGCTTCGGTCGCGCTGGGTGGGAGCGTCTTGAAGAGGTCCCACGTTGATACTAGTAATGCCGGCGATGTGGCCGAATCTCGTTGTTCCGGGTGGTGCGTTTGTTGGTCGCTGGCGGGAGACGGAGCGTCTCTTGTAGCTTGCCGCGGCTCCTCTGCTGGTCCGTAGGAGTAGTGCACGATAAAGTCGGGCTGTCGACAGCGTAGATTGAGACGCTGGCAGTTGCCACAGACGGGCTTGCCCTCGTCGCATCGCGTGTGGCGAGCCTTGCAGGTGTCGCTAGGAAGCCAAAAAGTGGCGGTGGTCAGTTGCGGTTTGTCTTGGTCCTTGTTGGGCGAGCAAGATGCGACCAGGAACGGAAAGGGGGAATGAAGTATTAGGTTACTTACCAACCTTTGAATGAGAAATCAGTACGAGCATAGCAACAAGGGCAACAAGCGTAAACATGACTGAAGAGCTCGACTCACCAGTCCTAATTCTTGTGCCACCTCGTCGTCGGCGTTTGACGGGAGTATTCAGGGTCGTCGACTCTGCCGAAGGGAGCGATAATTCATTCATTTCGCAACCGAAAATCAATGAGTAAAATATTAATCAACAACGTGCATAATAAGAGTGTCACATCACATTCATATAGTGACACCCTAGTACGCACTAGAGGAAGCCGTTTGTTGGAAAGGAGAGCTTTGCAAGGCTTCAGTGGACTTGGGCCCATTCAAATTGCACTTTGGCGTGTGGCTCCTCTTACCAATTATGTCAGCATTGTTACTACTTAATAGAAGCTCAATAAAGCCAGAACCAGCCACCATCAACAATGTGGTCAACAAGCCAACATGCATCACCGTGAACTGCGTGGCTGGCTGCCGCAACCGACCGCGTCGCGTGACCGTGAAGCAGCTTTTAAAAAAGATGTGACCGTTGTGTCTATCTGTTTAGTGTTTTCTTACCTTTCACTGTTTCCAGTGGTTGTGGCGAGAAGTACCATCAGACTCTGTTTTAGAGCATCAGTTGGTGCACGTCCTGCGACTGATAGGGTTGCATTGCAGACCACCGCCTCCAAGCACCAGTGCCCAAAAGAGCAAGCTAGTCGCAGAAAGAGTTGGGACGAGTGCATCGTCAAATACGAGCTCATCAGCTTATATTCTCGAAACAAGGCTGTCGCCCGAACGAAATTTTGGCGCAGCGCAGTCCCGGGTTATCATATTCCGGTGTGACAGGATCGCTTCATCCAGCAGCATTGTGGAGAGCCTCCGAGGTTGTGACATGCCACACCGGCATATTCCAGACAGCTGTCTGCAGCTTCATGGCATCGATTGCAGCGATGACTTGGTCGTGCATTCGCTGCAGGGTATGGCCCAGATGCTCGCTGCATGCCTCATCCTCCTCGCGCGGTACAAACACAAGCTCCTCGAGGTTCGGCAGGCAGTGACTGACGATGCGAAGCACATCGATAGTCAGGCTCGCAGCCGTCATGGAGCGGTACGTGTCGTCGATCCAAAATAAAGCGTCGCTGATGGCAATGCGGCGCACAGCGGCCAACTCATCTGGGTCGCATAGAGTCAAGCAGGTGCGAAACTGGGCCTGGCTCGCCATGAAGCCTTTTCGGGGGCCAAAGTAAAGCACATCACGACTGGGGTCAAAGTAAATGTGGCCAGATTGGCGGGCAAAGCCGAAGCAGCGACGATAGCTCTTGGTAGCCTCGGCGCGAGACTCGGCGCAGATGTTCAGGTTGGCGGGGTTCGGCGTCGTCGTTGTGCAGCCCATGGCGGCAATGAGGCCGAGAGGCGAGTCGACCGCCAGCTCGTCCGCGCCGCAGTGAACCGGCACAATTCGTGTGCCTGGGAGGCTGTAATTCCAAATGCGAAGGCGTAATTCAGTGGGAAGTTTGGAAAAGAGTGACTGCGATTTGGATTGATTAGGTCTCGCTCCTTGATCTCATTGCACTGCGAGTACAATTTGGGGGAGTTGCAATATTGTTGTAGGACTTACAAAGCTCGCTGGGGAACGACCTTCCAATGTGTCTGTAGAAAGCATGATTCCAGCAAGTAGTCACGCAGTGACAGGAATTGAAAGAGAAGGGGGTATCCTAGAGTTCTAGTAGAGGAGAAAGGGAGCTAGGTAAGAGGAAAGTGTAGGGCGAGAATCGAGAGTCGGGGTTCTCCGGGACAAGGTGAGTAGATGAGGTGGGCAAGGTGGTTGTTATATGATTCGCGACTGGACAACTTGCAGCGAGTAGGACGAGCGGCTCCACGGGCCGCGGCTTTCAGATAGCAGACGGTAGACGGTAGACGGCAGACGGGATCCGTTTTGATGCATCAAGCATGCATTGGTAGGGGCCCAAACTGCTTGGGCAAAGGGTCGAACGCTGGTTCCCAGCAATAATACATAGTATGACGGAATCCAAGTCATAGAACTAGTGAGGTGGATAGGCACCAACGCCAATCTGAGCTTCACCTTTGGATTCCGTGCCACGAGCCGGTGGGCTGGAGTAACTAAAATGGCTCAGCGGTTAGACTTGCCCTTGGCCTCCTGGTTAATAAACTTTTAGCACAAGTCTATGGGGTTGCGTAGACTTCTAGAATCGCCAGCTCTTTATCAGTTGTTAGAGAGAGTCTGCTACCAATGAACAACACAAGAACCTATCTTGTTTGCTTGGGTCCGGGCCACTTTCCGCCATGCATTAGCACGTCTGCAACAACCGGACAGGCAAGTGATGGGGCGGTGGACCGTGGAGTGCATATCATGGGCCATGGTCTGGGGGCGGGCAGCGGGCAAGTTGGTTATCGACACCCTCACGGGATGGTCATTTGTTCCGCGAGGGGTGGTGTGGGAACCAGCCGGTGATGTGCTTGCAGCAAATCCAGTAAAACGAAGGAACCGTTGCCCGGCCCTGGCCGTGACGAACTGTGGCAAAGATGACGAAAGCGAGGCAGCAGGACTGTCTTTCTGTGTGACGAGTCTGTTTTTTCCCTTCTCTCCTCGTGGACAGGAATAGGCCAGAAAGCAGCACTGCTAGGATCAACACCCACTCTAACGTCATTAGAAGATAATAAAAAGGTGCACGCGGAGAGACATGTTGACAGGCCTGGACGGCGCGAGGGAGGGTGAGCCGGGGTCCACGACTGGCGGGCGACCCAGCGCGAGGAGCTGGATCAAACTATGCCCACCGCCACCTAGCTTGATTGTAGTGGTCATAGTCGTAATAACAAGGACTTTCGTTTCACGCTGGCACCCGGCCGAGTGATGGCATGGAGCTTCTAGTGGACACGGGCAGAGCGCCGGCTTGCTAGGGTAGTGCTGGTGCATCCGAGTACCGCGAGCGAAGTGCGAAGGCCAAGCCCAGAGGCCCGCCGCTCTGCTCTCTATCAGAGGAGTCTGACACAGAGAAAGCAGGTTTAGCCAGTGTAGAGGCCCGGAAGGCTAGACTTGATGGATGCGTCGCACAATCGTACCGGGACCCAGCGAATCGCGACTTCTGTAGGCGTTTTGAACTGTCCAAATGACGGAGCCTCCGGGAGCGGACGCCTTCCATTCAGTGTACAAGGAACGCGCCCGCGCCAGAGTTAGCTCCAACTTTTGTCCCATTGCAACCACCCTCTTATTAGCAACCGTTACATCCCCCGATGTAGCCCTTGGTTTTGAGGCTCAAGCTTTGGCCAGGCAGGATCGTGCATGTCCAGCCGTTGTAAACGAGACGACGGAACGAGACGGAATAGCCAGCGGAGGCCTTGTCTTGGGACCAGGGGCGGGCAGGCGGACGATGCACCATAGCAACTTATCGTGCGAGCGGGAGGAGGGGTTCGGTTCCCGGCGTCAAGGGTGTGGTTCGGTGCTTTGTACGGGGCAGTTGGCGGGGACGGCTTGGATCATGAGGCCGACCCCTGCCTGGGGCAAACAAGTCGTCTGCTGAGGAAAGGAAAGGCGGCGAATTCTTGTCTTTGGGGTTTTGTAACACCCTCGGTGCAATTGAGGTCCATCTTGGATGCCGGCATTTGGTCGATGGGCTGCAGCAAACGCAGGTCCGCAAAGCCAAGAGGGAGGATGTGTGAGACATGCACCTGTCTGTTGTGATGCGAATGGTGGGTATAGTTTGGGTGGATAGAGCTATTATTGAGATGGATGGTTGGAGTGAAGGACGGATGGATGGTCAAATGGTTTGGCAATGAGCTGATGTTGAGGTAGCATCGTGTATCTGGGAAGGGGGCTCTGCGTAGGTGACGGTGGATGGTGGTAAGAAGAGGACAAAGAGGTCCTCACTACTGCAGCCTGCCGTCGTGCTGACAAGACTCCTCCTACCTGACTGCCTAGGTACCTAACCCCATGCCAGACCGAGCAGTCAAGGTGAGCTCATTTACACCCGCAGCATACATTGCAGGAAAAGCCACCGTTGATAATCCTCATAGGTAGTATTCTTAGCTTCTTGCGGAAGGAGAAAGGTCGGGGTGCATCAACAGCCCGCGGCGGCTGCATTAGGCCATTCCTCCGCCCAGCTGCAGTGGGCTCGACTGGCCTGATACTGGGGATCGGCATAATCTTGCCTTGCTTATTACCTTGGGACTACTCCGTATGTCGAGGTCTTTTGTACTGGTAGAACTCGCGCTCATGTCAGTCGCTCATTTAGGAAATTTCTCATGTCAAAATGTCTCGCTTCTCTGGAACGCGGGTGGCCTTGTGGAAACCATGGCGTTGTTGGTCTCAAGTACTCGACAGTGGTGCTTTTGTCGCAAGACAATCTAACTGCTCTAGTTAGGTAGAGACGCCCATGCATTTCACAACTAGCACGATGCCTTCTCTGTCTCAAGTCTGAGGCTTCGTCCCGTTGCAGAGCTCGCCTTTGTTTCACCGCTGCTTGTGCACCAGTGATCCGTTGGTAACCTTGCTTGCCAATCACTCTTCTTCTCTACCGCCTTCCGTGACAAAAGCACCTAAATACGCTCCGTCTAAGTGCCGGCAGGACACGGTAAGTCGAGTAGCCGGATATTAGAGCAGCGCGGGGGAGACGGCTCGTGGTCAGCTCGGCATGATCAGAGAAGGGCTTTTTCTCTTTTTCTGTCCTTTCCTTTGTTTCCTCCTTAACCACTTCCTCTACTCCATGCTGTCATGTACTGGATGCCGCGCCCAAGCTCAGCGCAAGCCCTGGGGCGGGGATCATCGCCAACGTCGACCTCTCAAGTTGTGGCATTTTCTGCCTCAGTGATAACCTCATGTTACACAAGACCAAGTGTGCCCCATAGAGCTCTACGTCGGAAACAGGTCGTCATTCCCACCTGATTTCCCCTCAGCGGCATTTACCCTAAAATCAAGCCTCACTTGCATCGTGCCATATTCATTAACTAGTTAACTAACATGGCTGCCCGTAACGCCCTCATTATCGGTTTGGGACGCTCTACAATAGCTAGCATTGTAAATCGTCCTTTTGCTTTGTTGCGCGCCTACTTACTTTTCACAAGGTGCCAATAGGGCCTAGATCTCGGGCTGTTGAATGTCTTTCAGGAACACAGATACAATGCCTTCAGCACCATCCAGCCACAGACAAGATCCGACCCTTTATTCAAAGACGTAAGAAACTCATATTTATCCTCATACTCCTTTCCAGGATACAAATGATTGTTAATAAACATTAGCTTAAAGCCACTGGGGCCACCATCATCGACCTTGACTACCTAGACGAGGATAGCATCGCGGCTGCTGCCCAAACCTATGGCAACGACAAACCGCTCGATGTTCCGATAAACTGCGGAGGCATCGAAATGCCCCCTTGGAGTTGGCTGGAAACGACCGCCGATGCGCTAATCTACAAATATCGCGTCATGACTGTGGTATGTTTTGCCGCGTGCCCAAGTCCAATGTCCTCTAACACGACTGGCTGGTATAGGGGCCGTTCCTCGCGAGCAAGTACTTTCTCCCCAGCCTGCAGAAAAGCGAGTTCAGCAAAATTGTCAACATGACCTCGGAGTGGGCATCCGTCGCAGGTACGAGTAGCCTCTCAAATGTCAGTATCTACTCGAATGGCAGTGGCTGACCAGGGCATAGCGAACGATTGCGGAACACACATCAGCTATCGCGTACCTAAATCTGCGCTCAATGCACTCAGTATTTCGGTTGCGATTGAGCTCCGCGCGGCAAAGGAGAATATTGCTGTACTGTGTGTCGACCCCGGCGACGTCCCGACCAAGCTCAGCCACTGGGCGGGAGATATCGACTCGAATGATTCCGTACGCGGCATGTACGAGCAAATCGAAAAGGCTACAATTGAGAACACCGGGCTGTTTGTGAACTGGCGAGGCCATAAGTGGCCTTATGGCCCTATTAATGGATGCATGCCGTTGGAAGTCAGTTAAGGGCCTGATAATGGCACGAATCTTAATAAGTAATCGGCCTTGTTGGTGCGCGGAAAAGTTGTTGCACGGGAAAATATGCAATGACTGGTTCGCGCAGAATATTAAGTTCGTTATTGAAACAACCTAGAGTTTAGAAGTTCACCCTCTCCCGAATATTCCATGCAGTCTCACTCAACTATTCCGGATTCGAATGATATGACCGAGGCAATTGCCACACCTTCAATTCCCGCGCAAAAGGACGGTTCAATCTCCGCCGCAAACTTTGAATTATGATTAAATGGCAAATCCAGGAGCGTGCCGTTCTTTTTAGCCTCATCATACTCGTCTCGCGAAGTGACGCCAAAATTCCAATACACGTACGGGATCGGCTTCTCGCCTGGCGGGTGCGCCAGCCGAATAAAATCATCCGCCGCGATCTCCCGCCCAGTGGCTGAGCTTGGTCGGGACTTCGTCCTTGAAATATTCCTGCAAAGCGCCGGCAAACTTGGCGGTAGCGTCTGCGTTATTGTCGATTGGCGGGCAGCGGGCAGAAGTTGTGATACGAGGAGCTTTGGGCGAGTTGGCAGCCTGACACTCCGCTTCAATGATGCGGTGGACGGCCTTGACCGCTGTGTTCTGTATGGCTTGGTCAAATGAGCGAATGTCGACTTCGAAATCAGCAAACTCGGGTATGATGCTGGCGTCTGTGCCGCCGTGGAAGTAGCCGCAGGTGATGGCACACGGCGCCGTAAAGTCAATCTCCCTGCCGACCACCATCTGCAGGCGCGATATAATGCAACTCGCCATCAAGATGGGGTCGATACCCAGTTCTGGCGTCGACGAGTGAGTTCCTTTGCCGTACACACGGACGCTCAGGGAGTCGAGAAAGCCAAGTACGCGACCTGGTCTGGTGCCGATGGTGCCCGCCCTCCAGGGGACGGCATGCTGGCCAAGACGATGTCCGGCATCGGCATCTTGCTGAAGAGGCCGTCGTCGATCATAGCCTGCGCGCCGAGCATCTGCTCCTCATTCGGCTGGAAGACGCATGGCAGCGTGCCGGACCAGGCATCCCGCACTTGCTGCAGCAGGTCCGCAGCGCCCAGCAAGCAGGCCATGTGCATGTCGTGGCCGCAGCCGTGCATAACTGGCTTGGTCATGCCGTCCGCGTCGACCTGATGCACCTTGCTGGCATACGGGAGGCAGATGTCCTTTTGAAGTGGCAAGGCGTCTAGTTCGGAGCGGAGCAGCACGGTTGTTCCCGTCCCGTTGCGCAAGATGCCGACAATGCCATGGCCGCCGACGTTCCCCTGCACCTGATAGCTAAGGGATTCAAGGTGGCCGGCAACGACGGCGGCCGTCCGTGATTCCTGGCGTGGAGCTCAGGGTGCTGATGGAGATCTTTGTAAATAGCGGGTATATTTTTGCAACGAAGGGAAGAAATTCTTGAACATGGATCGCCAGTTGTGCATGGTGGAGGAGCTGGTTGGTCCGCTTGGAATCTGCATGTTATGTTGCGGATTGTCAATAATGGTGAGCAGTATATATCCGAGTAAAAAAGACAGGTCCTTGAGAGGCTGAATAAACTGCATCAATGGTTTGACAAAGCCTAACGGCAGATTGCAGCAAAGTCTCTTCTCGTCTGCTGTTGGCACCAACAAGAGGGGATCTTTGTGCGACGTCGCCAGTTACCACCCCGCATCGATATTCCCGCTTCTACCTCTGAGCGAAGAAGAACTCCCCGTCTTGTCGCTTCACCCCCCGAGGTCATGTACGCCGGTCGCGATGTTATCTATAAAACCTTTGAAGACCTTTTTTGAAGTGTCTAGATCGAAGCCGCGACGTTGGCCACCAGCCGCCACGTTGACGGCCTGCTTCGGGAGCAGGCTGGCCGCGACATCATCAGAAAGGGTGATTGGCTCTCCATCGGCGTTGGTGAGGACGAGCCGGGGGACTTTTTTGGGGTCGCCCAAAGGTGCAGGATAGGAAAGGGCTCCGGCGACGAGCAGCGTAATGGTGGCAATGAAAAGCTTCATCTTGACCGGCAAGACTGAAATGGGGTATAATTGAAAGTCAACACAAAAAGAGCGTGGATTGTGTAGATGGACTGAAGAAAAGAGGTCGAGGTAGTTCGTTGTCGTTCGTTGCTTTGGTTTTGCTCTATGCGCGAAAGGGCTCTACTTATAATCGAGCAATGGGGTTTGAGGTCACGATACGCCGCTCAGCCAAAAAATCTGCCAAACCAGGTGACGAAATTCTTGTGTGACGAATATTTTTTGACTGTCAGACAGATGCTGGATTGGAAACACGCGTCAAAGGGATACCTTTGAGCTTTGAGGCAAGCGCGCGCGTTGTCAACGCAGCAGCGTTTCAAAGTCAGTGTAAGTCTTTGACGAAAATAGCAAAAGGTCAGCGAAACATGGCGGGTGGCTCGGAATACCAATGGTTTTTGTTAATAGATGCTGAAGATAGTACAGCTTGAGGTGCCACCAGGTTTCAGCTCCAAGCAGCTGGCAGGCAGGCTCCTGGCGCTTGTCAGAGACGAGATGACGACGTGTTCGACCATCCTGGCACGGGCAAAAAGAAAAGAAAGGGAAAAAACGTCGTCGTTACGGTAGGGCTAATGGTCTAGACAATGGTGGGATTGTTTAATACGATATTACATACAAGTAGGATTGCGGAACGCAGGGCGCTCATTGCGTGTTGGCTGATGATTAGGGGATTGTTCGTTGATGGTGACGCATAGACGTTTCGACAAGGGAACCGCGGCCGGAGTCACCGCCATCACCACTAACCACGCTATCATCACTGTCATCACTATTCGTGTTATTGCATTCTTCGGGCCGATATTACGCCAAGTACGTATACGCGTTCCCTTCACGCTCTATATAGTCCTTTTCGATCAGACTATAACTCGGTTAGCTTGCTCTCCAATAGGTACCTCGATGAAGAAAAATGCTTACCTCTCAATCTCCTTCTTAATAGACGGGGGCTCGACGCTGCCCCTCTTCTTCGTCAAATTGATAACCTCGGCCACCAGCTCCGCGTGGCCCATCGTCTTGCGGCTCTTCATGATCCTCACAATCGCCGCCTGCGTCTCGAAACGTCGATCCTGCGCGATGCGCTCGTTCGTCGCCTTATTCTCCTCCTTGGTCTCCTTAAGCTGGATCTGGTTGATTTTAACCCTGTACTTGGGATCCGAAAACGCGGCGTTGAACGTAAACGTGTCCGTCTTCTTGACTTCGCGCCCCTTGGGGTGCTTGGCTAGGACGCGCGCCTTGCCGCACGCCAGCGACTGTAGCGTGCGCTCTAGGTCGCCGCCCGTCAGCCCCGTGCCGCCCGAGAGCTGGTCGTAGCTGAGGGGCCCGCTGGCGCCGTTGAACATGAGCAGCACGACAGCTTGGAACGCGGACACAAGAAGCTCCTTGGGCCCTTTGGGGAAGACGGCTTTGACGGAGCAGTGCGCCAGCGAATGTTTCCAGGTCAACACACGCCCAGTATGCTTGCCTTTGTAGTGCTTGTCAAAGCGCTCAATTTCGGTGGCAACATCGTTAGGTAGGTTCAGACGCACGTCGGGGTAAGTCGGCCAAGCGGCTGCTGATAACACCATGACGTGCAGATCTACAGATGGCCTGCTCTCGGATGAGTTTTGACGATGTTGCTTGTATCCTTCCAGTTCCTCCTTTGCAAGCTCCTGATCCTTGAACATCTGCTCCAGGTTGTGGGTAAAGTTTGAACCACATTCCCCACGAAGCTTCGTAAGCATACTGCGTTCCGCATCCTGGCTGGCACTGCGGCCCATGAGTAATCTTCTCGCTAGATCCTTTTTATAAAAAGCCTCAAAAGCGTCCTTGCCTTCAATGAAGCGGAACAATTCAAGAGAATTGTCCAACTGCCTATCCAGCTCGGCGTCTTCGTCGGCCGTGCTCGCCTGACCTTCTCTCTCCGCGGTAGCTCGGTCCTGAAGATCAGATTGCAGGGATGCAGGCAGTGTCTTCATGCCGCCGCGCAGCAGCATGTCGATGTGCTTAGCCGTCATCTCGCCGATTTTAGACGTGCCGGTATCCCAGCAAGCAGCAACGGTACGATCATTCATGAAGCCGCCAAAAGCTTCACGCATTCCCCACAAGAAATCCTCGTCTTTGCCAAAGGCGTCGCGAATCATTAGGTCGAGAGATCGCCGCAGTTCCAGAAGGCGAATGACCATGTCATCCCCATGTTCCTTATCCGAGATAATGCCCGCACCCGTCTTTCTGACATAGTCGGTCCAGGGGCCCTTTAGCTTCTTTTGCAGACCAGAGAGCTTGAGTAGATCGTAAAGGCCCTTCATCGACTTCATATCCTTGTCGCCCATGAGATTTGCCAGGCTTCCCTCGTGGAGCAGCTTTTCAGAGTAGTCATGAATGAGTATTCGGTGTACCAGCTCCATCAGAAGCCGCTCTGTAGTACTGTCCAGATTATACGCCATGCAGCGATCGGCTTCTTTCGTGAGCAGCTTCTCGCAGGCGGCAATGTATTCCTTCAGCCCGGCGGCGGCCCATGAGCTTCCGAACTCTTCAAAGTAGGTTTTGGAAGTCTTGATCATTGCCGGCTCGAAATATTTCGTATAGACACCTTGGACATAGAGCATCATTATAGAATCTCTAAGAAGTTCGGGGTCCATCGAGGCATCGCCACGTCTGTCGTGTTCCACCAAGCGGCATATTCCATCAATAACAGGGCTTTCCATCTTTGAGTTTCCAAATCGTAAGGTAAACAGCATCCTCCGGAATTGTGAAATCGCCATGTCGTTGATCGATGGAAGGGATTCTCGTAGTAGGTATGTCCTATCGAGGTAGCTGAAAATCGATCGAATGAGAGTCTATTAGTGCGTCAGTAACCAGCAGCGATGCGACATCCGGGCTTGATAGTGGCATTTACCGTTTGGGTATTCCATCTCTTCCACTCGGTTTGGACATTTCTTAGTATCTCGACTTCTGTAAAATGGGCATCGTGTGCTATCCGCGACAGAACTACCGATTCCAGATGCTTTTCGACGCGTCTCATCAGTAGACAATAGATTTCCTCGGCATTTCCCCTGCGGGAGACGTCCTCAACAGCACGATACAGCCTCTCCAGCGGCACGACCGGTCTTTGTCCGGCAAAAATGGCCGCCAACCCCTCCTCAAGCTGTTCCACCATGCGGGAATAGTAGGACTCGGTTCTGGCGTCGCGCTCGCGCGCGGGAATCATGTTCTTGATGACGAGTTTCTTGGCGCCGGCATGGGGCTGGAAGGCCGAGGGCTTCTTGACGTCGACGACATCGGGTAGCTTGCCCCTCGATTTGGCGCTCGCCATGTTGGCGAGCTTGGCGCGCTTCGGCGCAGACGCGATCGGCGGGGACGAGGACGAGGCCTGACGCGGGCGGCGACGAGACGGCGAGCTTCGCTGGTCCGCCGCGGAGTGCATTGGTTTAGCCGTTGGGCAGGACGCGGGGGCAGACCAAGCGCGAGTCCGCGACCGTGTGGCAGTTAGTGGTCGGAGAATCTGCAGAGAGGGACGGATCCGCGGCGATTGGCGAGTTAAAAAGGCAAATGAACTCTATGAAGAATTTTGGCTTGATTCGCGACTGTAAATGTCCCCGTTCCGTCCGATGGTCGTGGTAGTGTGAAAACGCGAGCCGTTTGCTTCCAGTATTCGATTATGTCATTAGCAGTCGGGAGTTGCACCCACCGGTGATAAGCAAGCTACCATCTCTAAATCCGCCACACTTGAAGTGAAGTAGTTACCACACTCCGCATCAAAATAGTAGATATCATATCCTCACTATCCTCACTATTTTCAGAGGGCTCACGAGAGGTACAGTGGGAAGACGTAAAATGCGTAGAGTTTGCCACAGAAATTGCTTTACAAGATTTTGGTCAACCCATAGTTAGTAGAAGCTTGGAATGGCGTTTTCATTCGCCACACGAATCTTTCTATGTAAGTCCCCTTCTCCTATCGTTAGTACTTGTTCTTCCATAGTTTTCATGTTTTCTGTATCTATTATTGCTGTCTTTTGTGTCTTTTCCCTTTTGAGCATCGTACCTGACAATCTCATACAGACACCCGACCAAGACAAAAACGCGTGTATTGTCACTGGGAAGACGGCAGCCATTGCCATATGTTACATCGTTCCACTCGACGTTACTGGCTCCGATGCTGCCATTTACATTGTCAAAGGCCTTTTCGGCTCCGTCACAGCTCTCTTTGGCAGCTCGCTCGCGGAGGCCATGCGGCCTCATCCAAGTTCGAGCGTTAGTATCAGCTGCCCCTGGAACATCGTGATGCTCAACGTCTACTTTCAGTCCTTATTCGACAGCGGACTACTCGGCTTTCAGCCTCTCATGGTTTCCCAGGGTAAAGATGAAGGCCGCGATTGCTATCATTGCATTGGATACCACAGACTAGTGTATGCTCAAACTGCCCCGTTGGATACCCGACGAATAACAGGATCCGCCAGACGCTCACAGGGCGTTGGCTGGAGCCTCACGACGCACTCCGGAGGAGTACGATAACAACGGACACGATCCGGACGGATTCGAAGTTACATGTAATTACTGTAACTAAATAGTTGAAATATATTCAGATGGCCTGCTATTCGCACCTTAGGTTGAGTCGACGTCGTAATGCTCACTGTTCAGTTCGCATCTGGCTGGCTCTTTAACGGTTCACTCCAATAATTGCCCACACGTTGCCAAAATTTTCACATAAGACGAAGAGGAGAGTATTATTGGATATAATTCTATATACACGAAGTGACGCAAATGCGCCATTGCTTCCACGCAACGCGATGCCTGTCCAGGTTCCCGCCTAAAACAGCCCCGCGTTCGGATAATTCTCCAAAATCTGCAGCTCGTCCTGCATCAAATTTAGTATATTCTCATATCCCGCCGTCCAGTCCATCGTGCCCATCGTCGCCGGGTCCCAGTCCTGCGGCAGCGGCAGCATCGTCTCCTCTCCCCCAACCACCACTGGCGGCACACCCTGCTGGAAACTCGCAGCCTCTGGCATCACCAATGCTTGCTTGTCCAGCGACTGCGGCAGCTGCTGGTAGCCTTCCTGGGCCGCCGTCTGGCCAATCGCGAATTGCTGTTGCAGCAGGTCATTGACGTGGTCAAGCGACTGTGGCATCTCAGGCACCGAGACAGTGCTGTTGTTGAGCTTGAGCTTGACGCCGACAAACAGGCCGGCGACTTCGCACATGACGTGGCACAGCTGGTGGAAGCGCTTGAGGCGGTTCGATACGTCGAGCGCGTGGCTGAGCGACTCGATGAACTCTTGCAGCAGCACGAGGTCGTTGATGGACAGCGTCTCGAGGACGTGACGGAGGATGACGAAGAAGGGCGCGAACGGGGTATGAAGGATGGTCCTGTAATCGATAAGTATACATCAGGGTTTGGGACAGGATTTGTCCATACCAATTTATGTAGCTTGACTGAGCGTACGGCCCCATGCGCATCAAATGCATCGAGCGCTTATGAGTCCGCATCGCCCTGCGCGCCGCCTCCACGCACTCATTTCGAAACACCTCCTGCCCGTCCAGCGCCGACACCGCCTGGTATACGAGTGTCAAGTTGATCGACAGCTGAATCTCCTCGCCTATCCGAAAGATCTCCGTTAAGATCGGCGCCTCCTGGTTCGCCGGGTACTGGCCCTGATGCGTCTCCGCCTCGCGCAGCAAGCTCCGACACTCCGCCGCCAGCGCCGTCGCGTGCGCTACGCGCGTCGCTGGCGGTGCCGCCCGCCCGCGCGGCGAGTACAGATGTTCGTAGATACGGCCCTGCGCGATGCTCGCGCGCACCCAAAACTGCGTCAGCCCGGTCGTGTTGTCGGCGGCCATCGCCTCGTAGCGGAAGCTAAACTCGCGAGGAATGTCAATGTCGTATTCGGGTATGCAGGAGCCGCGGTGCAGGCGCAGGCACAGCGCCTTGTCGAGGATGTAGACGTTCCAGAAGAGGATGCGCTCGAGGCGGACTTCCTCGGGCGGCTTGTGCGCGGAGGCGGAGGCGCTCTGGAAGCCGGCGGCGATGCACAGCTGCGCGGCCGTGGTGCACAGCTGCCATGCGACGGCTGGCCGCGACTGGTCGATTGAGACAAAGGCCTGGCGAGAACTGTCAGTGAGAACTATTGAGAGGTGGTAGAAATATGGAGGAACGCACGCCGAGTAATATTCCCTGCACGTTTTGCGCCGTGGACGACAGCAGCAGCGGCAGGTTAGCCAGGCCCGTATCGACGTTGGCGCGGCAGAGTTCGGCGTGCGTCTTGTACTCCGCCAGCAGCTCCGGTGAGATGCCCAGCATGCTCGTCTCCTCAAATATGTAGTACAGGATAGAGTTTATGAGGACAAACTTGACGCTCGAGATGTTGTCGAGGTGCTCGTACTCGCGCTTGCAAACGACCGCAATGTCATCCAGGCCGATCGAGGAACAGAGCATGGTAATCAGCGTCGGCGGCTTATCTACACACAAACACAAACACATCAGCACAAATTACTTCAGGGCCCCCTCGTGTGCATACGTACAGGTCAGCCTCTCCAGCGCCGTGAGGGCCACTTGCAGCGGCGGCATCTCCAACTTCCCCACGCCGCCGGGCGGCACGGGCTTCTGCATGGGAAATGGCGATGCGCCACCAGCACCGCCGCCGCTCCCACCGCTTGGGCTCGGCAGATGGCGCTTGCCGAGTAGGTCGTATAGACTACCAAGCGCGGCGCCCATCTTGGCGTCAACACCGTAGAGCGTAGTACTGCGCACGGCCTGCTTGAGCAGCGCGACCGTTATGTCGGTCTGCACGTTGAGCCCACGGTCGGGTTCCGGCTCGGTCGAGTCAATGTTGGCTGGCGTGTTGATGGCCGACGAGTCCGAGATGGTGACGCTCGCGTTGGGTGAGGCAACGCTTTCAGAGCCGGTACCGGTGCCAGCGGCATCTTGGCTAGGGCGGCGCTGGCTCTCGCGGCGCTTCAGCAGGCGCTCGATGCTGCCGAGGCTAGCCTCGATCCTGTCAATCTTTTGCTCGCTGTACAAAGTGTGTCGCGTCAGTGTGATATCCTTCTTGTCGACAGCAAGTCATGAATACGCACTATAGCGATGAGATGTGAATGCGCTGCTTGCGCTGCAGGCCAGGATTGTCGGCGCCTGTCGTCGTGCATGTGCGTTTGGCCGACTTGCAACTAGAACAGGGCACCTTTTTATCACATCGCGTCTATGTGCCTGGTCAGCATCCATCATTCATGCCAGTTAACTCGCTGGAAATATGACGTACCTTGCTACGTCTGCATTGGTCGCACTAAGAGGAGTCACCGTTGCCATTAGCTCTCATGACTCTCTGAGTAAGTTGAACCAAGTGTGCAGGTCATACCGCTCGGCGAGCCGGCTGCTCATTAGGTATGTACTCCGGCGTCGACATGCCGTGACGCTATCACCATGTGATCCTTCCAAGATTTGATTTCGGCGGGAAACCGTCGTTTGCGCATGCGGGTTTCGATAGAGAGCCGTCGCGAGCTATTCAGTTGCCGGAAACGTTGACGATGCGGGGACACTGTGATGGATTGAAGCCGTCAGGAGTCTTGAGTCAACAGGCGGCAAGATCGTGTGCTACAAAAAACAAAGATCGGTCAATCTAGGTATTTATGAAAAGATGAAAAGATGGCATCAAGATTTGAAAAAAGGTTATCCACCGCAACGACAGGTACTCGATGGCCTCCGCCACACCACACAGTAGCCTTGCCTCATACATTTTCTGCCGCACAGCCCCATCCTTGCCGTTCTGCCCGCTTTTAGCATCGCCCACCCGGCAGTGCAGTGCAGAAGAGCAAAGCGTTGTCCATGCATCATCGACCATACGAAGGCTGGAAGGTAACTAGGCTCCAGCCTCCTGGCTGTCGCATCCATTCAAACGTCAAAGACTGGTCTTGGCATTCATTTCTCAGCCCTAATGCCACGTAACACATATTGCTCTGGCGCAGCGGGATCGTGCATCGAAAACCTACACGTGCTGCTGCCTTGCGTTCTGCAGCCGACATTATGCCGTCCGGGCCAATAAAGCCTCACAACGCAGGACATGACATGACAAATGAAATTGCTTTATTGTATAATGACGCCTTTTTGAACAAATAACATGCATGCCTCTGTGCTTGGCCTTTCTTACCTTCTATTCCCCATCTATACCTTGTTCTCCATCTCGCCCTTGATCCTCGTAATCGTGCCCGCGCCACCGTACACCATGGTCGTGTACACCATGGCTACGCTCGCACCCGCGTTGAGCACCTGCAGCGCCTGCTCGCCGTTGGTGATGCCTCCCGTAGCGAAAAGCGTCTTGCGCGCAGCGTCACCGCCATTGCCGGCCTCGAGCGCGTACGCATCCATCATCTTGCGGTACCGCCCGACCAGGTTCAGCGTGCGCGAGAACATGGCCGGCCCCGAGTAACCGCCCGTCTCGCCCAGCGAGCGCCGGTCCTTGGCCGACAGCGACACGCCCTCTGGCACGAGTCCGGTGCGGCGCTTGGTCGTGTTGCCGACAATGACGCCGTCGACGCCGCTGCGGTGCACCGCCTCGACCACGCCCGCCATCTGCGCGTCGTCGTCCTCGTCCGGCGACACCTTGACCATGACCTTGGGCCGCACCCGACGGTCCGTCCGGCGCGCCGCCTCCACCACTGCTGTCAACAGGCGCGTCAGCGGCTCTGTCGCCTGCAGGTCGCGAAGTCCGGGCGTGTTGGGGCTGCTGACGTTTACGACGACGATGTCGGCGTACCGCGCCAGACGGTTCACGCAGTAGACATAGTCGGCCGCCACCGCCGCCTGGTCCTTCTCGTCTGTCTCCTTGTTCTTGGCGATCTGTACCGCGAGCAGACGGCCCTCGGCCAGGCTTCCCGGCGGCACGCGCACCTCGCCGTTTAGCACCTCATCCTCCGTAGCCCCAATATCCTTAGCGAATAGTCGGACGCGCGTGCGCAGGCGTTGGGCCACGGCGTCCGCGCCCTGAGAGTTGAGGCCATACCGGTTGACGAGCCCGTCAAGTCCAGGGACGCGGAAGCACCGCGGGCGCTCGTTGCCAACTTGCGCGAGCGGCGTGATGCCACCAATCTCAACCACACCGGCGCCCAGGCCGAACAAAATGTCCGTCATCTGGCCATCCTTGTCCAGACCCGCCGATATGCCGACCGGGTTGTCAATGGTCGCGCCAAATACCTCAGTCGCGAGCCTGGAGGCTTCGGCGTGGCGGGGCTGACGTTCGCGCGGGTGTAGATTCGCCTCGTAGAGAAACTGTAGGATCCTAGAGCCCGTGTGATGAGCATCCTCCGCGTCGGGTAAGAGCGTGCGCAGCAGCGGCGGAATGATGTGTTGGTGGAGGAGCGAGGCACGCGTGTCCGTGACGTAGAGATAACCGACATAGCCAGTCGCGGCAAGGGCTGTAGCGTACAGGGCGGCTTTGGCGCGGCCAAGGCCAACGGAGCCGCCAGATGAGCTCGAAGCGAATCGCGCCGTCGTCGTCGGTGTAAATGTTCGAAGGTGCCCCTGCGTGGCCCGCGGTCGGGTGGGTAGCCGGTGGCAGGCTGATTGCCGAAGCGTGGGCATGGCTGACATGATCGCGTCAGGGGGTAGAGGACGGCCCGACCACTGCTAATAAATTGGCCTTTTGTTTCCGCTTGTTTGCCCGCAAAACGAGGTGGTGCTGTGTCGTGGGAGTTTTGGCTTCCTATTCGGGAGTCAAATTGGGGAAAATCACGAGCTATCGTCGGAGGTTGATGACAGTGTGGATTGTGTAAGAAACTGTGCTTTCGCACTGGTGTTTTCTCTGAGAGCCCAACCACTCTCTGAACTGTGTAATTAGTGGCCTACGAAAATGAGTGAATAAACTGGATTTTCTGTTTCTCTTTGTTTCAATCATGCATTTAAGACCTAAGACCATCTTCTCGTTGTTCTTTTTCGGCTTCAACGGCGGACTGGCAGATGCCTAACCAGACTCATCTTAATGAATGCAGTAGATGGAATGGCTCGACTAAGATGGATGACAAGACATCGCATAGCCGAGAAACAGATATGATGTTCTCAAATGACGGTCTAACCAAGAGTTCTATCATTTGCTCGCGACTGGAGTCAGCTGCAGACAGCTAGGTAGCATACGTGCTGCACTTGCAGTAACCTGATGACTCTGAGGGACAGCGCGGACAATTCAGTCCGCCGGTAGCTGTTAAGAAGGGCTGTAATTGCACAATATGGATGCTAGGAATATCATGGCTGCTGCCGAATGTGAGATTCAAGGCGGTCAAGGTCCGCAAGGTCTTGCACCACAGAAACATCTCTCTCAAGCTTCAGGATTGGTCCATTTTCGATACTACGCGTATTCCAGAAATCATGCCACCTATTTATAGCGATGCACCTGCATGAAGCTACACCGAACATAGATTGAAGGCGGGAGGGAGAGGAAGAAGACTTTGCCTCTCCGCCAATCATAAAAAGCAATGCCCTCGAATGAAGATATTGGATGTCTCCTGCCTAGTACCGCGGCAAAGATCATCGTACGATGGCTTTACTGAGTCCGTCATGTTGCTGTCGACAGACCCATAGTCCCATGCCGATCATGCAGGGCGGAACATTTTGACCAACTTAAAATTCATGTTTATTCTTACCCAGCATTTTCACGAGTCGCTGACTCACATGAGTCTCTACCATCTGCCCTAGGTAATTAGTAAAAAAGATAAATAAAAAATAAAAACACACGCAATTGTCTGACTCAAGGTCATTTTTACACCATACACATTGCGAGACACCATCTTTAGCGGTCACCGAGCGAACGGTGCACCTCGCAAAGCTGAAAGGTGTCTGCAAACCCAGACAGTCCAGTTCATGGATGGGTGAGGCAATATTACGCCCAGCCTTGGCAACGGGCGGATCTCGCCAGGTGGCTGATGCGGGAACCGGGGCCGGACAAGACAAGGGAAATGAACCCGGCGGCCTCGGATGGCAATTGCTCCAGCGTCCAAGAAAGCCGAAGAAAGAATACATACAAGCGGTCGGTAAGGTCATCAGTGTGCAGCACTCCGAGCGGACGGAGCCAACCATGCTGACAAGCGAACACAGTTGGGTATATTGTAGCGCCAGCTTGACATGCATGGTCCGGCTGGGCAACAAACAAAAGGTTTGTTATCAGCCCAAGGTAGGATCGGGGTATGACAGCCTGACTGGAGACTCCACGGTCCTCCACAGCTTTCGTTGGTGATCCGGAAACTTGCAAACGGTCGCTGGGCCGGCCGACCACCTCTCTGGATCGGGCGGGCATTTTTCCAGGCGCTACGGGACGTATCGGGAATGAGTTCAAGAATCGAGAAGAGTAGCGCCGCTGCGCACAGCCACATAGGCGTCGTCATTGTCATCGCAGAGGAACGGAATTCAGGTCGCGGGCATCGTTGGTTTCGAGTTCGGGCGAGGTGTGCCGGGACGGGATTCGCGTATGGTGGGTCGGGCGGCATGGCAGGCTGATGAAGAGAGGACGGTAAATTGCGACAAGACATGGACGCGGTCATTGTAGGTTTGTAATCTGTATGTTGACCGAGAACTGATGTCTCAATTCATGGGTTTGTGATTTTGTCTCAATTTTTCCGAGTTGCTCGTGGCGGGCTGTCTGTTTGCGTTGCTGGTCGACAAGCTGCCAGCTGCCCGAGCCAAACGACCAACACGACACAACGGTCCCTGGAACAACTTGAACCCTACATCATGACCATGCATTGGTATCGAATTTATCTACCCATATTTCTCATCATACAAGCTCCCGCAAGGCGCATGAAACCCGTGATGCATGCTGCATTGCCTCCCGTCGACCACAAGTCCAGCCTTACCCTTGCCTAATACGGTATGCACGACGCAGGCCTGCATCTCTGCTTACCCGATTCAACCAGCTTCTGGGAGACGCCCACCCAGCCTTCATACTCTCCGCGCAGCCTTTTTCGCTTCGGCTCTCAAAAAATGCATCGCGAAGCCTACGCGGCTCAGCCTAGTCAACCCATTCATCGCACCTAGCGTTGAAACCAATAAAAAGGCTGTACGCCCATCGCCGGCCGCATATCCGGAGCTGCGGGACCATTTGGTGAGGCGTCGCGGTCCCTTGCCAAGCGAAATCCACCACCCTTGATACCCCTGTGCACGGATTACCCTCCTCCTCTATGCACTGGACAGGTACTGCCGTTACAGTCGCATTGTGAATTCTTTTTCGCTGTCGCTGGGGCGGCCGCCGGGACCATGACGCCGTGGCTGACGGCTCCTCGATGATTATGTCCGGGGATATATATAGGCTGCTTACCCTCACCCCAGAAGCTCCTTTCGATCATCACTCTCATTCCTCTTACCCACAACCTGACTCTGTTCCTATACCGCAGTGGCCTTTGACTCATTATTTTCTATTCACAACACACAACAAAGACATCCAATCCCGCTCGCAATGAAGTTCAACGTCCTCGGCTCTCTGGCGCTGGCCACCGTCGCCGCCGCCGACCTCTTTGACGACTCCACCGAGGAGCTCAAGCTCGAAATGGACGACGTTCCCATGTCCTGCAAGACCATCTGCAACCCCATCGCCACCCTGTCCAAGCAGTGCGACGTCGACCTCGGCCTCGGCAAGGGCAAGGATGAGGACCTCCTCCACAACCAGTGTGTCTGCACCAACACGAGCTTCAAGGTCGGCGAGATTGCCGCTGAGTGCGCCGACTGCATGCACCAACACGTCAAGGCCAAGCGCAGTCTCGGTAGCCACGACGACGACGACGACATTGACTCGGACGATGTCAAGGGTAAGCCTACCAAGCCTCTGCAGGGTGGCACAAGATACTGATTCCATGTACAGACATTGACCGCCTCATTTCCGGCTGCGGCTTTTCGCACACACACTACAATCCGACCATGGCCGCTGCTGCTGCTACCATCACCGTCGATGCCACAGCGCCCTCGCACAAGGACCAGCTCACCACCACCATCAAGGGCACCCACAACGCTGCTGCCCCCACCACCATTCCCGGCTACATGTACGCGGGTGCCGCTGCGGCCGCGGCTGCCGCCATGCTATAAATGGCTGCTTGCTAGGATAAATATCAGCTGCGAGAAGATCCTCTGCAACCAAGCCGGAAAAGTGTGTTGCGCCGTTGATAGATAGTGGCGCTCGGCTTATGTCAGATGGGGGTGTACTTGGCGTACTGGGTTTATAAGACAGCGTTGCATTTTACCGTTTCTCTGGCTGCGAGTTTAGACTGCCCCTCTGCTACTCTATGAATAATGAAAATACGAAAAACTTTAATTAAATATCAAGGTCTCAATATGCCCGCAGCCAGTGCTTGCTTGGGGCAGTTGGGGGACCCTGCATCCTGGGGTAATCTCAAGCCACAAAAGCCACATCCCCGGGCCGCAACTAAGCGGGCGTCGATCGCAGGCGAGCGGAAGCCAGGCAGCGAAGGTTCAGTACTGCAGCACAGCTAACATGGGACGAACGGTGGTTGCTGTTCCTCTGTCGAGTACAGCGGCCGTTGTTGGAAGTATACCAAGAGCCTATGAAGAATGGCGAAGAGGCAGCGGTCCAGCTCTGCCGCTGTCTAGTGGCGAACTAAGCCATACTTCGTAACTTGTCACGATGGGTATTCTTAATGCAGGATCTACATGGTTGAGATTGAGTTGACGAATGGACGTGAAATTAGGTTTCTTTTCTCTAATAGGAAGTTGATTCTGCGTAAAAATACAAGCCTCGTTCTGTAAGTCAACCTCCAATGTAAACAACGCCACACGAAGGTGTGCGATCCTTTAGACATAGAATACAAATCAAAAAGTAAAAACCTAATCTGAAAGTTTCTGGGGAAAAGAACATCACATGTTCTACAGGTCCATGACGCACAAGTCTTGTCCTAGAGAAACATGCCCTCAGTGCCGTCCCGCCAATGTTCATCAGCACAACTCATTTCTTCATCCCACCATCGCAATCCCTCTTCCCGCATCGAACAGGCGCCACCCGCGACGGCGTCGCAATCAGGCTCGGGCGCTTATACGATTGCAGTCCCGCGGGTTTCCTCTGCACCGTCCGGCCCGGGTAGCTCAACGGCCGGGTTCTCTCCACCCGCCGCCCCGGCGACTCCGACGGCGCACGGCGCAGCTCCTCATCGAGCGAGAGGACGGCAACTTCCGGTAGCGAGGGCTGTGGCGATCCGGGATTATCAGATGACAGTACAGGGCTAAGTGGTGCCTCCCATCCAGGGTGTGCCGCGTCGTACAACAGATCCTTGGCGTTGTAGGCGCCGGGCGACGGGGATGCTGGCGGCGTGACGAGCTCCGACGATGGCTCGTCCACCGGGTCTATGAGGTCGAGAATCTCGGCGGCGAAGTCGAGGAGTTGATGGGAGGTGCTGCGCAGGGTGCGGGAGATGCTGTGCGCGGTGTGGAGGAGCGCGAGGCTGCAGAGGACGGTGAAGCAGAGGGCGATGAGCTGGAGGGTCTCGATGATCATCGTAAAGTGAAACACGGTCAATTGAGACATGGTGGAGGCAAAGACTTGGAGAGGTTAATAAGAAAAAGGTGTGTGGTGAAATGACATGGGAGGGTTGAGGGCGGATTGCAGTCTTATATAGAGCAACGGGTGGTGCTGGCTTGCATGTTTGTCAAAATTTGTCTGTCCAAACAGTTCAATTGTTTATTCTTGAGTAGATAAAGTACACAATTACCTCAGGATGTTTGCTCATAATGTGAATCAACGACCAACAAGATCAAAGGCAAGAACGTACTGTGTCATGTTGCTACCCGCGAGGCGATCTTGAATCACGCCAATCTACCTCAGCCAGACGAGCAACAAGGGAAGTTTGACATCATCGGGGGATGTTAATACATTATTAGAAATTACCAGTTATTTTGTAACAGAAATGTTCAGTCATGGCACAGCCGCGTTGACCAACCCTCGCCATGATTGCACCCTAAACAAAGCCCAGAACCAAACCAGCACAACAGGTAGCAGCGTCAGCACCGCCCACAACAGGTCAAACGGCATATTCCTCCTCAACCACCTCTTGCATCTCTCCAAACTTTTCGGTTTATTCACGCACTTAGCTGTGCCATACACTAGACACCCCAAGCCTGGGCGAGACTCGCACTCGTAGTGTTCTCGGCGGCGCCTCATCAGCAGGCTACAGCAGTCTTTCGGTCAGCAACCCATTTTACGATAGCAATGGATAAGTAAAGCTTACGGAACACTGCCCCGGCAGAAACGGAGGTCACTGCCTAGGTCGCAGCTGTGGCTATTAGGGCACTCCAGGTGCAGCCGGCGGCGCTCCAGCAGCCACTCCACCTTGAGCGGCATGTCGGTGTTGACGAGCCGGCGCATCCGCCTGTTGGTCTGCTTCAGCGAGAGCGCGTCCGGGTAGGTTAGGTGCGAGGCGATGGCGAGGTGTAGCTCCTCCGGCAGCGACATGAAGGTTGGGGGAGCAGGGGGCGGCGCTGCTGCGGTGTCGACCTCGTGCGGCATCGGGGCGGGGCCGTGGTGTTCGGCCGGGAATGGTGATGGCGCCGACACCATGATACACCTTTGAACGACAAACAAACTCCTAGAAACGACTGAGAAGAGGTGAAATCTCTCGATACCGCTTTTATAGATAATGTTTGCTCGTCAGATGTGCTTGTTTGGACGCTGTCTGTCCTCGTGTTTGCTGGAATTGTGCTGCCTTGTAGGCGGCGGCTCGGCTCCACTACGGGCTCTGTCTGTAACGGGCTGTGCTAGGCAGCGGGATTCTCGCGAGGCAGAATACGCCCAGTGTCGAGAAGCTAAATAGATACAGCGATGGGCAATCTTTTTGCTTCAGTGTCAGAACTGTGCCTAGGTGGAAATTTTGTCCTGTTTACACCACGTGCACAATGGCTTTAGGGTTGAACTTGCTAAGTCTAGTAGCCACGGCGCAATACGCTTGTGAGGTTAATTTGCACTTAGAATCACGCGGGCAACCAAAGGTACGCTTTCTCTTCTTCCCTGTAACTTTTCTTCTCAGTATTAAACTTGAAAAATCTTACTCTCGCTTCGTGCCGAGTTCCTCATCGATCCATGTCAATCTTAGAGTCATACATATAAAGTCCCGTCTCTAAGTGCCCGTGCGACGTACCACAGATCAAATATATGGCGAGAAACCTCCATTGAGGGGTCACAGCAGTATGTTTATGTACAATATACTTCCGTTTTTGGAGTATAGCGGCCGCGATCGGTCGTGGTCTGCTCCATAAGCCGCACTGGATTTGATTGCGACGAGAATGAGCGTAGCCGAAGAGATTTTATCGAGTGCCACAAGCCGAGAGTCCAATATTGCCGCGATTGAAAAATGGGCTTCTCCCCTCACATCTGCGATGGCGGACATGAATGAGCCAAGTCCGCGGCGACATAGTCATTTCCAGGCTCCTAGAGGACCTCTTGAGCACAATGGGCGACATCTACGAATGCTATCACTGCAAGGGAACCACGTCTCTCACATGCGAAGGCAAATGCTTGAACTGCCTGTACTGGCCAAGAGTCTGCTGCAACCATCCCAAATGCGGACCGTCTTCCGTCAAGCATGATCCGTCCTGAAAGTAAAGGTACGTAGAGCTTCTGAGAGTGGAAAGGAAGCTCAGAACTATGAGTACTGATACGGAGAGAACGGTATTAAAGTTTTTATTAGATCAAAGACTACCAGGTCTTTAGAATTGTCGACTGTTGCGAACGCCACGAAGACTATCTTGCCCATAATGCCGAAGCCCTGACAGACAAACCACTAGACCATCACTGAGTACGAGTTTGCAAGCCTCTTCTTGCAAGGTGCGAAGCTAAAAGGTTAACCGTACCTATTAGGTTCTATTCCCTGAGTCTCGCTGGAGGTATCAGCTACTTTCGCTGCCAAGCCATGTTTTGAAGCATTGCGTCCCTTCGTCCGTGAGGCTGTCTTGAAGTTACCATGGTGAAGTCTTGCATCCCGACGCCTACATCATCACGCTTTAGGGCCAGAGGAACAATAATCAGGCTGCCTGTTCAATGGGTTGTGTTCTTAAAAAGAAAACTATCATTTCAGCTTCACAAGTGATAATTATCTCCGTAAATAAGACCGTGGATGTCCTGTCGCTGCCTGGTACACGTGATGTCGCGCCCATTTCATGGGGGCCTACAAGACGCCGTCGCACGCTACTTTACGCGCCACCTCATGTATTCACGGCCTTCTTACCACCAACATCTACACCTACACATCATGCATTCTGCTCCTAGATGATGGCAGCGGATGACGGCGAATTCCCATTCGATTTATCACCCGATGAAGAGCAGCTCCTAATTCGGCTGGTCGCAGACGCAGAGACCAAGGATTCTGTGGCCGGCGCCATTGATGCCCTGCCTGCACGGTCGGATTTCGGACTAGATGCGCCTATAGACAATGGCTTCGCTCCGACCGCTGCTGAAGAGAACGCAGCGGCTGAAACAATCAGCGCAGCCGCAAAAGCGTTGCTTCGCTCTACAACCAGCCAGATTAGCTCTCCGACTTGTACGAAGCCCAATATCGCCCCTTCTCTATTAGCCCATCGTGGAAAACTGACTGACCCTGAAGCGCTCAGTAAAACGTGCTTCGGAGGACCTTGAAAATGCCGCGACAGAAGAGGCGACCGCGCGAGATGCACCAGTCAGCGAGGACTTTGAGGACGAGTTCGACGACCACCGCTCCCCGCTGCAAAAGTTCCGCTCGTTTCCCCGGCGGCCACTGACCGTCTCAGACCTGACGTCCGGCGCGTGGTGCGAGCTGCAGTACTGGTACACGCTATCGCGGCTCCCCGGCGGCCGGCGGACGCGCACGGCCGCGATGCGGCAGGGCTCCGCGGTGCACCAGAAACTCGAGGACGAGGTGCACACGACGGTGGAGGTGGAGATCCTCAGCCGCGAGGACGGCTTCGGCGTCCGGCTGTGGAACCTGATCCAGGGCCTGCGCACGCTACGCGGGACGGGCCTGACGAGGGAGCTGGAGATTTGGGGCATGGTGGACGGTAATTTGGTCAACGGCGTGATTGACAGCCTGAGTCGCGAGAACCCGAACCCAGAGTTTGAGTTGGAACTCAGTCAGGAGGCAGAGAAGTCGCAGCAGTCCAAGGTCACAGACTATTTTGCCTCAAAGACGCCCGCGAAGGAGAAACAGGAGGGACCCAAGGTCTATCTTGCCGACGTCAAGACTAGAGGCTCGTTGAGCAAGGTGCCCAACTCCGTGCTCCGTCCAGCCAAGATACAGTTGCTACTGTACCACCGCTTCTTGTCAGACCTCGCAGCCAGTCGTCTCGACTTTTACAAGGTATTCCATCGGTACGGCCTGGACCCTGACAAGCCGTTTTCCGACACCTTTCTAGCCCAGATGGCAAGCTCCCACAACGAAATACTCGACACGACCCCGTCCAGCTCCCGGCAAAGCACCGACGACGAAGCGCTCAACGCCAGCCCCGACACCGACATGCTGCCGTACCAGAGCCTGCGGGAGATGCTGCCGCTCGTCGAGCACGAAGTCGGCCTCACGTTCCCTGCTGGCGCCGCGTCCGTCGGCAGCATGCTGCGCGCCGAGTACGTCTACCGGGTCGACGGGCGCGCCATCGGGCACCACGACTTTGCGGTGTCACGCTCCGTGCTGGACGAGTACCTGAGTGCCTACATGGGCTGGTGGCGCGGCGAGCGGCGCGCGACGGGCGTCGGCCTGAACGAGGCATTCAAGTGCAGGACGTGCGAGTTTGCGGACACGTGCACGTGGCGAGCGGCCATAGATGCGGAGAGGGTGCAGAAGGTGAGGGAGAGGTTACGGGCGGCGGATAGAAAGAAGCCAGCTATATGATTCATGCGAAATGAAGAAAGATATCAATGAAGTAAGTACAAAACGTGACCATGACACGATGGATTCTGCTTTGTTAAGGCGGCTGAGGGCTGCCTAAATGGCATGTCAAGACTACGTCATCTGGGCAATGCGCACTCGCTTGAAGTTGTCGAAAATTTGAATATTTGATAGTTTATTATATACCATTACAACCTATTATTATCCACGTATTTTTCTTTTCGCCTCCAGTATCCCTTCCGCCTCCGACTACTTTGGAGGCTCTGGCTGTCTTTGCTGATAGCCCCACCAGCATTTATGCCCCTCCGCATACAAGTGAAGACAAACTCGCCAGAAACACCAACACTGACACGACACGCAGATGGGCGTTGGCAATGCGACGATCGCGGTACAGCGAGGAAAGCGACCAGGACGAACAAGATGACATTCCTCTGCACCACAAGCGCCCCTTTGGCGCCGGGCTGAAGCGCAAAAAGGTCGAATTCGTTCGGGCGCAAGACCCAGACGACTACATTTCTAGGCTGCCGTCGACGCGACCGACCAGCTCTGTCGTTGGCGACCTCTACGCTAGCATTGTCATGGGAAGTGCCTCCACAACCAAGAGCACTGACGCGACAGGCAGCGACGCCCCGGAGCCCACGACGACCCCCAACAACACGCCCGCAGAAGAAGCTCCCACGTGCCCCGTCTGCGCCCTGCCCATCACCACGACGGTTGAGGCGCACGAAGCCTCGCTCGCTCACCAGGTCAGCCTCGAGCACTCGCACCCGCCGTCGGCGCTGGACCGGACGCGCATGGGCCTGCGCGCGCTCGCCTCACAGGGCTGGGACCCGGACGCGCGCGTCGGGCTAGGGCGGGCGGGCGGTGAGGGCACGCGGTACCCGATCAAGGTGGCGCTCAAGGACGACGTGCTGGGCGTCGGCGCGGCAGTACCGGAGAAGACGCCGGCGCAGCAAAAGGCGGAGGAGGAGGCCCGCGAGGCGCGCCGCCAGCTCACGGCCAAGGAGCGCAAAGCGCGGGCGGCGGGGGAGCGGCAGAAGGCGGCGCGGCTGCAGGCGGAGATTTACGGGCGGCAGGATTTGGACAAGTACTTGAGGGGGGATGGCAAGGAGTGGGAGTGAGGGAGGTTTGGGCTCGCCGGGTATAAGAGGGCATGATGAAGGCTATGCTAATCGGAGACGGAGGTTGACGTAATATGACGAGGAGCATGAATGGTTGATACAGGCGTTTCAGATGGAAGATGGGCATGACGGGCGGGTGGAAGAGTGATTGGGGGCAAATGAGGTCCGATTGTGCTTTGGTAGTTTAATAGTTTGAACAAACTTTGGTCTACTATGTACACCGCGAGTACAGCCATAGATATCGAGGGTCTTTACCAATCAATACCTTATACTAAAAGAACCTTTAAAGTTACACCACACACAGGTGTTTGGTTAGCGCTGGGAGCTTCCTGGGCGCATCGCAGGCGCGGACGATACCCACTGTGGACCAGTAGCACCTGCAGAAATGCCCTGGATAATTTACAGGAATAATAGAATGATAATGCAACTAAATTAATTCTATTAAATCCTTCAATTTATTTCCCCCCTCTCTCTCTCACCTTACATTCAGCTGCTTGCCTGACTTGTGGCTCTGTGTCCTTAGAAGCCACATTGGGTTGCCGCAAGCAGCCGCCCGGCATGACGCTGTACAAGTACGGGTACTAAATGTACAACCCCGCCAAACCTCCTTCCCACGTACCACAGGAAGCTCCTGTTTTTGAATCTTGCATACCTTAGTACTTACCCGCAAATCACCTCGGCTTGTTCCCAGCGACGCCCATCTTTCTTGTATAATCTTGTCGTCAGAATTTCCCTGCAGCTCGCCACAATAAGCCGGTCATTTGTGCTGCTGCCAACTCTCATTTGCTGCTGATCTCGCGCTAGGCCCTGCGTCTCGAGTGCCGGCCCCGTGACATCACCGCCTCCTCCTGCTCCTCCGCCAGCGACAACCTCAACCCCATCCACTCAACAACGCAGAGCGACTACCGAGAGGAGCTCCCCCTCCCGCTGACGACGACAACATGGGGCTCTCGGTGATTCAAGAGCAGCACGATGGTACTGCCAATTCACCCTCCGAAACGCTTTAGTGCCCGCGCGCAGACTGACATTGCTCTCCTAGTCATCCTCAACGAGATCCGGAGCATCACCCAAGGCGACGTACAACTTCCCCCGGCTGCCTCCCGCGATCAACGGCTAGCTAATCACGAATTCGCAGTGGAAATGTCTCATCGTCGACGAAAACTCGCACAAAATCATCGAGAACTGCGTCAAGGAAGATGACATTCTCAACAACAATATTGCCAGTTCGTTGCTCCCGCCTCGGATCTAGTTCCCCCCGACCCGCGCTCCCCCAGCCTGCTGACGGCCTCCTACCACACAGCCATCGAGCGCATCGAGGAGCGTCGCGAACCGAACCCCGAGATGGACGCCATCTATATCCTGACCCCCGACGTCCACATTGTCGACTGCCTCCTCGCCGACTTCGAGGTCCGCCGCTACCGTAGGGCCTACCTAGTCTGGACCAACCTGCTCGAACCCGGCCAGCGGCGGCGCATTGACGACTTTCCCGGCATCCGCCAGCTACGCGCCAGCTCCAAGACCCTCTTCAGCGACTTTTACCCCCGCGAGTCGCATCTCATCATCTTCCGCGATCCTTGGAGCTTCCCCATGCTCTACCACCCTGCCTGCAACAGCCTGGTCCCCAAGCACATGCAAAGTTTGGCCCAAAAGGTACCAGGCGCACCTTGCAAATTATCCTCAGCGGCTGACCCGCTTGCTAATCGACATACAGATTGCTGGAGTATGCATCACTCTAGGAGAATACCCTAAAGTCCGCTCCTACCAGCCGGCCAACGCGATCCACGAGGCCAAAGTCCTGTGCGAACACTTGGCGCGCTTTGTGCAAGAGGAGCTCGACGGCTACGCCCAATACAACAAAGGCTTCCCACCCCAAACGAACCGACCTCAAGGCATATTACTTATCACTGATCGCTCTATGGACTTAATGGCCCCTCTAGTCCACGAGTTCTCGTACCAAGCCATGGCACACGACCTTCTGCCGATCAAGGAGGGCGACAAAGTCACCTTCCATACAGTAATCAACGCAAACACTCCAGATGCCGAATCAAAAGATATGGAGCTCTCCGAAAAGGACAAGCTCTGGGTTGACAACCGCCATCGTCACATGACGGACACGATTGATAAGCTTATGGGCGACTTTCAAAAGTTCCGCGAAGAGAACCCACACTTTACCAACGAAAGCGCAGATCCCACCAACCTCAATGCAATTAGAGACATGCTGGCTGGTCTACCACAGTTCCAGGAGCTGAAGGGAGCTTACTCGTTGCACCTTACTATGGCGCAAGAGTGTATGAATATTTTCGAGCACAACAAGCTGCTTGATATTGCCTCGGCAGAGCAGACCCTCGCCACAGGCATCGACGACAGTTTCCGCAAGCCGAAAAATGTATTGGAATCCATTGTTAAGCTACTTGATGACGACAATATTCGACCTATGGACAGACTACGTCTAATTATCATGTACATTCTCTTCCGCGGAGGTGTTATCATGGAGGATGTCAAGAAACTCCTGACGCACGCCGGTCTACCTGTTCAGGACGGCGAAGTCATAAGCAACCTAGAGCTGCTGGGCGGCTCAGTCAATCACCAGCTCAAGGATCAGCGACGGCCATACGTCTCTTTGTTCCCGAAAGTCCCAAAGGCGGCCCAGCCCGACGAGCAGTCGTCCCTATCGCGTTTCGATCCTGCACTAAAACCTCTACTCGAGCATCTCGTCGCGGGCACATTAGATCAAGGGATATTCCCGTATATGAAGCCACCTTTGGACCCTAACGAAGAACTTGTAGCAGCGCAAGGCACCTCTCTCCGAGCAGGGCGGCCGAACTGGGCAACTACAGGACGTCAACAGCCTGAGAACAAACAACGCATCATTGTTTTCATGGCTGGTGGTGCCACATATAGTGAAAGCCGGGTCTGCTACGACGTGGGCAGGCAGCACAAGCGCGACATTATTCTCGCGACCTCACACATGCTGACACCGCAGTTCTTTATCCGACAAGTCGGCGACCTGAGCCGCGACAAGCGGCAACTCGACCTACCACTAGACAGGCCAAAGCCTCGCGCTCCAGCACACCTATTCGAGCGTCCTGCGCCTCCCCGTGGCGCGCAACCGCCACAGGGGCAAGCACCAATGCAACAAGGTCGTGGTGGCGGCCGCGCACCACCTCCGCAAGGCGGTCTACCGACTAGACCTGGGCAAACCGGCGCCCCCAAAGCACCGCCGCCACCCACCCAGGCCATGGGCAAAATGAGCCTGAATAGTCCACCTGTACCGCCAAGTAACGGCGGAGCGCCGCCCGCGGCGCCACCCTCGGTACCGGCGCCGGCCGACGGCAAGCTGCATAAGGAGAAGAAGCGGAGAAACTTTCTGGGCATGAGGAAGTAGGGCTCTCTCCGGCTGAAAGAGATTTCCGTGCCGCCATCGCCGCCGCCACCGGCCGCCGGTGTGTCGGAAGACGAGACGGTGGCGGCGACCAAGGCGGCCGCAATCGCGGTACGCGGCCTCAAGCGCCGCTCGTCGGCCGATGCGGCCACGCGCTCCTCGTCGGTGGAGACGATCAAGCTAGCCCGCGCAGTGCGTGAGAAGAAGTCGTTTACGTGGTCCTCGTCGATGCGAAAAAAGCGTGGGTGAGGTTCCATCGGGGGGTTGCAGGGAAGAGGGGCTATTCAAGGTGTGGACGAGGAGAGGGTAAATAGTTGGAATAGATCAAGCAACACACCGCAGTAACAAGAGGGGCGTGTTTAGGAAAGGAATGATAATACATACATGCTTGAAATTCTTTATGTCGCCAGTTTAGTATATTGTAGCTTTCATGCAGTGTAAGACACCGTTGCCTCATAGTTATACAGACACATCTCCAACGCATCTTGCAAGGGTATGGCATACAAAAAGCACCCTCCACTGCTTCACGTTACACATTTGCATGCTTTTTTTTGTTTTTATTGGTTTTCATTGTTTAATATATGGCAGGATATATAGTTCATCATACCCTTTTCGCATTCCCATCCGGGACCACCAGAAAAAGTGTTAAACATCCCATTCCTTGCCCACTACCTTGCTCCCTCCCCTCCAAAAAAGACAATCGTAGACGACAAAGTTATTGAGCACGCTCAAATGTAGGCTCAGCGAAGTCCGGAAGTGCAGTCGAAGAAGGAAAACGTCGTCATACCCTTTTTCCATCCCTCCAAAAAAGAGGGCTTTCCCGTTCCATGCATTCCCCTCGTCTTCCCCCGCCGGAGAATTGAGGGAGCATGCAAGAAAAAAGAGAGAAAAAGACAAAATAAAATACATCATTGGTTTTACCGGCATTTTCCTTTCAAAAAAAAAATGCTGTTCCCGTTCATGTTAGACAGCTTGGCCGTAAAAGCAGCAAAGAGCCCGGATCTTTGCTGCTATGGGAGGAAGAAAAAAGAGTAGGATGGAGTCGAGGAAGGTCGGGGCATCGTTACTGACGACCATAGCCGCCGTTGCGGCCAGGTTCACCGGCGTTGGGCGGCGGAACCATGCCGCGGGCGTCAAAGGGTGGACTGCCATAGGCACGAGGATCCGGCGGCGGCGGACCATTGAAGTTGGGCATGCCAGGCGGCGGGCCGAAACCGTGGGGAGGCGGCGGTCCGCCGAAAAAACCCGGCGGGGGCATGTGCATGCTGCCGCGCATCTCGTGGGGCGGCGGTGGCGGTATGGCACCCGGAGGGAAGTTGGGCGGGAACATGTGCGGCATGGGCATGTTGCGATTAGGCAGACCACCGGGGAGCCCAGGAGGCGGGATCATAGGGCCGCCTTGAACACCGCCGCCGCGTTGACCGGGAGGCGGGCCGGGTGGGAAAGGACCATTCATCCAGTTGGGCGGCATGTGGTCGAGGCCTGGGGGAGGCGGTGGCCGCTGAAGGATCTGGGTCGGGTTGGGTCGAGGTTCGGGGTCCGGTGAGCGGAACGAGTCGTCGAGAGAAGGAAATCCCGGCGGCGGACCCGGGCGGCCCTGCTGCTGCTGGGCGTGTGCGTCGCGCTCATTCATCGGGGACATGGGCGACGGCTTCTGCTGCAAGTGTCCGCCGAGCGCCATCATGTTCTGCAGCTGTTCCGCGCGCTGGGCGTTGTGGTTGGGCGCGCGCATGAGATTCATGAGAAACTCGGCGTTGCTGTTGTTCTTAGTCATCGAGGGCTCACGTTGCGACGAGCTTTGACTAGAAGCGCGATGGTGGTGACCGACGAGGTCCTGGAGCAGCTGGTCCGGATGGGCATTCTGCTGCTGAGGACGCGGGGCGTGGATTTCCTGCTGCGAGTGCGGCTGGGGCCTGGCAGTAGGCCCTTCTCTGCGCTCATTTCCATATTGCTGGTAGGGCTCTGGCGACGCCACGGCGCTCTTCTTGCCACTGTCATTCGGAAGCTGTTGCGGGGGTGAGAATAACGAAAGGCCTGGTGGCGTAGCGCTGACAGTCTGCTTTTGCAGCTTGGCAAGCAACTGTGCGAAGGCTTGCTTCTCATCCTCGGGGCCCGTGGACCCGCCACGAGCGCTCGCGGGAGTCATTCCACCAAAGAGGTGGGCAAAGCCTGGAGGCACCGACGGTGCCGCTGTCGCCGGGGTAGACGATTCCGTGCGCTGGCGAGGCTCTTCTTGGCCAGCGCCGAAGAATGACGTAAAACGCGATGATTTGCCAGCCGGTTTCGGCTTGCTGGCCCCTTCTGTCGGTTCCGCCTGGGGTTGACTCTCAACGGTGGTTCCACCACCAAAGGCCATGAAGAACTTGTCCGGGCCTTGTTCAATAACGGGCGTGGACTTGGCGGGCTTTTCGGGCTCCGGCGTCTCAGCGGCTTGGTTCTCTTGAGCGTTCTTAGCTTTCTTCATTTGTTCCATCCACTTTTGGAAGTCCTGCTGGGTGTGGACATCGCGCTGCTCCTTGGCAGGTTCATCGAACCATTCAGGGTCACGCTCAGCTCGCTGATCACGGTCTCTGCCCCAGCGTTTGTCGCCAGCTCGGTTGTCTGTAGCAGGTTCTGCGTCGCGATCTCTCCAGCTCTTTGTTCGGTCACGGTCGCGTCGCTCCGGCGCGACAACGTCAACATTGGTCTCCGACTTAGTCCAAGGTTCCAGCTTCCTGCCAAGGCCATTACGGGCACGCCCATCGGCATCCCTTTCCTTTTCGCGACTAAAAGCATCGGTCGTCTTGCTTTGGCGTTCTCTGTTGGCGTCGCGGTCGGTCGATTTGACCTCGTCGCGATAGTTGCCACCCATTTTGCCAGCAAAGCGCTCGGCACCTTCGGCGCCAAAGCTCTTGCGCGGCTTGACTGTGCTCCAACCTTCGCCGTCAAAGTCGCTGTCGCCGCGCCGACGAAGCGCGTTGCCTCGGCCGTCGCGTGCGCGGTCACTTTCGGAGCTGCGGATGCCGAATCGACCCTGTTCTAATTCCTTGGCAGCCTTGTCTCCGTCAAGGAGCTTGACTCGGGACGAGGAAAAGCTGATTCGTGGGGGCGCAAAGACGATTTCGTCTGGGTCTAGAGAAAGACGCACGTTAGTCACATCTGAGGATATGTTTCCCGATAGCAGGGGTAACCAACTCGCGCTGTTACGGGACATGTGGCGCTCGGCTCCTGACCGACGGTTGGGTTGGTCGATCGAGAAGGCATCACCGTTGCGTGGTCTGTCATTGAGGGTCTTACTTTGAGTTCGGGTCTGCTGCTCTGCAGATGCGCTAGAGGGCGAGAAACAAGGACAGATTGTTAATGACGGTGCAGGCAGGCAAACAACAGGCGGCTAAAAACTCACCCCATCCACTCCTCGGCAGAAGGGAGGCCGTCTGGCTTAACACATAGCGGAGAATTGCGCAGATGCAGCAGAAACTCTGCTGAATATCGAAGTACCATATCCGGGCGTGGGCCGCGCGATGCCCATTTGGTAGAAGGCGGTTGCGTTGATTTCTACCGCCCGGTCGAGGAAGCGCGTGGTATGTGACGTAGCGTTTGGTTGGTGGCGGCTAGCGAAGGGGTATGTCGTGGTCAATGCAGGAGCGAGAGGAAACGTAATTGATGGGGAGTAGTTGTGCCGATGGGAGGCGATGATTTTGAATACAAGGTGGTTGTTGCGGATGGGCCAAGGGCCAGAGTACGATGTCGGGTATGATATCGGCTGCAGTGGACGGGAGGAGGTAAGGGAGGCTATTCGATATTGGAGTGGGGTGTGGTGAGACGGCGTCGAGGTTGAAGACTGTGGTGAGGATGAGAAAAGAGGAATGGGATGTAGAGAGACGGATCAGTATTGTTGTTGTTAGCGGAGCGGACAAGACTAGTTGATGATAGCGGGAGGCGGCGATTCGGTGCGATTGGTGACTGTGTGTGAAGGACGTTGTTGGGAGAGAAGAGGCCTGGCGACGGGTTAGGCGGTGGTGATGGTTCTGCCTTGTGCGCGTCCGCGGGAGGTGAGCGCTGCTGAACAAAACGGCTCTAGCGGGAATTTATGGCTAGTCGCTCGCTGTGGCGGCCACCAAAGGCCACTGAAAGACCACCAAACGGTTGCCCGAAAGGCTCTCGCCTATTTCTTTCGTGCGGGTCAGGTGACTATCCGGCCCTGGCAAGGTCTCTTCCAGGCAATTCTGTGACTCTCCATGGACAAGGACGTGACGGAGATTCTACCACCACCGATACCTTTGTGCAACCGCGTTTTGTACGGCCCAGGAGCCTAACGAATAATGAGTCGCTTCCCATAGCAGCACAAGATCTTTGCGCATGCCGCGCGCAAACTCGGCTCAGTCCCTTTGCCACGCGTTATCGCCCAAGCACAAACGGGACCAGTTCTAAAACGAAAGCAATACAGTCATTTTTTTTTTCATCGAGCTCTCTAAGCTCCCGTTTCAGGTACCTTGTTGCGTGTTTCCTTCCTATTGAACTTTTCTAGGCTCCCGCTTCATGTACTGGATTACGTAGTGTCCCCATTTGCCGCTGCCCTTGTCGCCCATGACCAGCTCATCATCCCTGGGCTGCCGCGGCGCGTATTCGTCCAGGTCGACATCCAGCGTCCGGACGGGCTCGAAGCCTCCCTTGCCGTAAGCCTCCACCGCCTGGTGCGAGGAATGAACCCAGATGGGCACCCGCAGGCGGTCGGCGATGGCGTTGCCGTGCCGGAGGAGGGCGCTGCCGACGCCGCGCGACTGGTGTGCCGGCGCGACGGCAAGGCCCATGACAATCATGCACGGCTCGCCGGCCGGGATGAGCTTGTGCTGGAAGTATTGCATGTCCTCATCCTCCATGGCGTGCAGCCTGTCGATGCCGTCGGGCTCCCTCTTCGGCTTCGACTCCTTTATCGCCTTGTCGCCGGCCTGCTTTTCCTCTTCTTCCTTGGGTTTTGCGTCCGACGGACCGATCCACGGAACCAGCTCTTGCTGGACGTGCGGAAAGACCCAGCCTCCGTAGCCGACGACAGCGCCGGTGTCGACATCGACAGCCTTGACAAAGACCATGTTTCTGCGCTCCAGGTTTCCGAGATAGCCCCGGCGAGCCATATCGTACATGTCGTATCCATCGCGACCGAGCTGCTTGACAATGGTATGCGGGTCTATGGCGAACGAATCGCGCGAGATGCTGGCGCAGGCACCAATGTCGGCGTAGTTGAGTGGCGCAATCGTGACGTTGAGCTTGGGTGCCATTGTGGTTGCATATACTGTTGAGCTGGGTAACTTGCTATCATGTACACCTTGCGACGTGAGAAGTTACCTTTACACCTTGATGGTGTATTTAGATCACCATCGAGCAGCAAACAAAGGGGGCTTCGGCGAATGTGTCATCGGCAAGCTTCCCCACGCTAGCCCAGATGAGGCTGACATCAAGTTGACGTCTGGCAATGCCGCCATGATTGCGGTATACCTTCAACGGTGACAGTTCCGGTACTTCTTAACGAACGTCACTGTGTTCAGAAGCCAAAAGCGATTTTCGGTTGATACTGTGCTGTAACTGTTTGGCACACCGAACTGCCGTATCACCCCCCCCCCCCCCCCCCCCCCCCAAAAAAAGAGGCATTGCCGCAACCCCAGCGGCTTGCGAGGTGCACCACCTCACTCACATGGGCCGAATTGATCATGTAGGAAACACGGCCAAAGCCATGTCTTATGGGGTTGAACAACCGACGGGCTCAGCAGTATCTATGCCTGCGAAATTGAAAGGATGTCGTGGTGTAGGCTCGCCTATAGGTTAAGCGCCACCGACAATCGCCTTGCCGGTGGCGACCATGACGAGAAGAAGCTATTATCTCCTAAACATCCGAGGCGGACAAATGCCAATTTAGCGATTCGGGTCCTTGCAGCTGCCTAGCCCCATGTGGCATCTGCACGGCAGGTCCGGCGATCAACCCGGTGGCTGCCTGTTTGCCGGCTCGGCGGTCATCGGCTTTCCTGCTCCTCTGCCAACAGCCCATCTTTTCTTCTCGGAGACTGAAGTTGCCGAATTGTTGCAAGTACTAGACACGGATGCCTGGTTGCAAGGGATAAGCTTCGGGTCTCCGAGATTGCCTCACGTCAAATGCTGGAGCGTCTCTGGGCGCATGCCCCGTTCGTGAACTCGGCCGTAACCGCCTCCTACCCCCGACTACGCTATCGGCTTAATGGAAGCAAACGAAAAAAAAAATGCAGAAAGTCAGAGTCATTCAATTTTGGTTAATCCGGTCTCTTCAACACGTTGTTGGTCGGGTTTACTAATTACGCGATGACGCTGAATAGACTCATACTGCGTGGTAGCAATGTCGTGATGGGCGGCTGAACAACGCCATTCTTCATTATTCCGCAGCGATCCACCAAGGGCACATGTACGGTTTTGTAAAGAGCTGTAAATAATACGATATAAAAACAAATTCTCCGTCATTAAAAACAGCAACTGTTGCGCCAAGGGTTTGGCCGCCCTTGTCGTTGAATTCGCGGAACGAGAGCCGCTGCAATAGCCCGGTCCCATAACACCGTCCGGAGCCGGGGCACGATTTGGTACCTTGGCAATGGTAGGCAATTTTTCGACTCACGGACGGGCGACGACGGGGAACGTGCGGGGGCGGCGCATCCAGCCCCTGGGCGGATTTAACCAAAAGTGCATGTGTATACAGTTCGGGCAATTTTTTCCCAGGCTCGCTCTTTCGGCCTTTTCTCTGCTTGGGTTTACTAGTTAACGCTTTGCCTGCCTGCCGCCCACGTTTTCGGCCCTCCCAGCTCGCTGCTAATTCGGCGGCGACCGATGTGGGGGTACATTTCTTATTACCGGGTATTCTCCTCCATGTCGCCCGTCATTTTTTTTTAAAACTTTCCCCGTCGATTGTATTTCAATCCGGCCTCGTATCATTATAAATCCTCTCTCTTTTTTTTTTGCAGTTGTGTACGCAGAGAGTCGATATATAAAGCGACTCCCTCTGCCCGCCTTCTGCCACATTTCGGCAATCACTACGACCTTCGTTATTCCCCCGCAATGTCCGCAGTCACACCCGAAAAAGACCACGCCGGGGTCGGCGTCGGCGTCGAGCGGACCATTAGCAATAGCTTCGCCCATGTTGACGGCGCCGTGTCCGTGCCGCCGACGGAGCAGGAGGAGAAGCGCAATCAGATTGCCGACGACGAGGAACGGCAGCAGGTGGACGACAGCAGCGATGCGACGGCCGTGGATGACAGCCACTCGGTCAGCGCCGCGCCGGACGGCGGACTGCAGGCCTGGCTGGTCGTCTTGGGCGCATGGTGCGCCTCGTTTTGCAGCTACGGTTGGATCAACAGTACGTTTTACTTTCTTACTTCCTCCTGCCCTTCTTCTTCTTCACCATCCTCCTTCGATCCCATCTGGCCCATGTCTAACCACCCACAGGTGTCGGCATCTTCCAGCAATACTACGCCCAGGGACCCCTCAAGAACTACTCCGACACGCAAATCTCCTGGATCCCCGGCCTCCAAATCTTCTTCATGTCCTTCATGGGCCCCGCCATCGGCGTCCTCTTTGACCGCTACGGGCCCGAGAAGCTCCTCATCGCCGGCTCCTTCATGCACGTCTTTGGCCTCATGATGGCCTCCATCTCCACCCAATACTACCAATTCCTCTTATCTCAAGGCGTCTGCAGCGCCATCGGCGTCGCTGCCGTCTTCCTCTCCTCCATTGCGTGCGTCAGCGGCTGGTTCGACCGCCGCCGCGGCCTCGCGTTCGGCTTGCTCGCCACCGGCTCCAGCCTCGGCGGCGTCGTCCTACCCATCATGGTCACGCGGCTCATTGACAACGTCAGCTACGGCTGGGCCATGCGTACCGGTGCCTTTCTCATCGGTGCGCTGCTCATCATCACCATCTGCACCGTGCGCCGCCGGACGACCATTGCGCCCAAGACGAACTTCACGGCCGCGCAGATGCGCGCGCCGTTCACGGAGCTGCCGTTCATGTTCATCCTCGGCGGGCTGTTTCTCATCCCGTTTGGCCTGTACACGCCCATAAACTACCTGCCGACCGCCGCCACGGAGGGCGGCATGTCCCAAGAGCTTGCGCAGTACCTGGTGGCCGTGTACAACGGTGCGAGTCTCGTCGGCCGCTTGAGCTCCGGCATCCTCGCGGACCGCTTCGGCCGCTTCAACGCCTTCATCGCGTCGTGCTACATCGCCGGCGTGCTCGTCCTCGCCATGTGGATCCCGGGCACGGAGAACGCGACGACGATTGCGTTCGCGGCGCTCTTTGGGCTCTTCTCCGGCGCGTACATTGCGCTGCTCGTCGCGCTCATCGCGCAGGTGTCGCCGATCCGCGAGATTGGGTACCGCAACGGCGTCGCGTGCCTGGCGCAGTCGGTGGGCGGCCTGCTGGCGACGCCGATCGCGGGCGCCATCCTCGCGCGGCCGGGCGGGTTGGTGGGCATCAAGGTGTACGCGGGCGTGTTTCTGGTGGCGGGCACGACGAGTGTCTTGATTGCGCGGTTGGTGTTGACCAAGTTCAAGCTAAAGGTTGTGTTGTAGATGTCCGTGGTATAATGGTCCATCTAGACGGTCAAGAGTAATAGAAGTCATAGAAGCAGGAAGGGGCAAAAGGGTCAATATGGACGACAGAGGAGAGTTGTCGCTGTATCTTGGCGAACGATTCATTGCATCTAAGCATATCAGGAGGACTGCATCATAGGTTTCATTTTAGTTTGGCATATAGAAGCATAATCAAGAGCGACACTGTTTTCTGAAGTTGACAATTTCGATTACTTTGACGTGCAGGTGTGGGCGCTTAGGTAACAGTGGCGTGCTGATGCGGCCCGATATGCATATTGTAGCATGAGGGTACAAAGCAGAGACTGTTTCGAGGGAATTCCTGAGAGTCAAGACAAGGCTTGCCGATCGGGCGCTGTGGAATGCCGTTGGACGGGCACGGCATCATCCGCAAGCGGCAAGGGAAAGGGGGGTTGACTGGAGCGCTCCAGAGCTTCCTTTTTTTGCGGTACGGGAGACGCTCGCGTGTGCAATTGCTGAATTGAGAATTGAAGCCCGATTGAGTGTCCGTGATCTCGGGCGCCACAAGGCAGCCCCTTTCTAATAGTTGGAATTCCAAGCCAATCAGGGGGTCATTGTGGTCGGTCAGACCGTCAGCTGAGAGTCAGCCGTCGACACATGAAATTACCCCCCGACAGGAGTTGAGCAACGGTGGTTTGATCAGTGGTTCAAAGGGAGTCAAGCAATAGTTGGCATGGTTATTTAATAACTGATCGGAGTAGTCATGTACGGAGAAGGGTTGCTATTGGCAATAGGGCCACTGTTTCACCCGGAGCATTTTGCATTTCTGGGCGCTCCGCATAACTAGGTGACACCATGACATGTGCGAGGAGAAGATGGAAACAAGGGATAGGTATTCGATCCAGTGATGGACAATCAACATCGTTCTAGACCCGAGCAGGCGGATATTAAAAGCTGAAGCCATCATAGCCGCCCCCAGCTTTTGTTCTCAATCACAGTCCCATAGTTAATCTGTAGACAGCGCAACTTGGGTCCCATTCGGCAAGCCCACTGCGACCGGGTCCCCTGGGCAAAGGCCCGGTGAAGCTTGACTGAGAATGGCTAAGGTTTGACAAGACCTGCATGATGATGCGTAGTGGCTAGCAGGGGTGGAAGGGTGTGTCGTTCGACGACCCAGTATCTGCAGTTGTCGACCATCTGAGACGTCTGGGCCGAGGGAGATGCCTGCGAAGCCTGGGAGGAAAAGGAGTCAAGAACCATGCTGGATCAGACCAGAAATGGGGGCTTTGTTGGACGGGTTTGTCGTGTCGCGTGCCTCCGTACGAGCACTAGTCAGGGCGGGCTATGGGAGGGTTGAAGGGGGGAGCTGCCAAGTGTTTGATGGTTGAGTGGTTGTCGCGTGCTCGCTATAGAAAGTTGGTCAGGTTTGGCCCACATACGCTAGAGAAGGAGACGAGATGTTGATCATGATGTGTTCGTAAAATTGTAAAAGGGGGTGTGGACGATAAGTCAGTGGTGGTAGGGCTGCCATGGGGCTGATTGCGGGAAGGACGAATGCGTGACGGGAGGATGGGATGAAATTGTGGCTGAAGACGCGTCGGGTTAACAGGAGAGAAGAGCCCGAAATATCTCAGGGCGGCTATTGAGGTGCTAACTGGAAACAAAAATAAAAAAGGAGAGCTGGTTGAGGATGGAAATGTGTGGCGTTTTGGATGGTTGAAAACAGAACAACAGGGTGGCGGTTGGTTTCGTGATAGTGGAGAGCTGGGCAGCCCTAAAAGGGCTTGTTAGGAGGTACCGCTACATGCTTCGGTCCTACTGTCCGAGCTGGTCTTGTGGTTCCTGAGATGCGGTATGCGCAAGATATTTCCTGCAAACTGCAGTTCATTATTGCTATTTTACCATGAGTATTATTATCGGTTATATTACCAGTAGTATTATCGGTTTAGCATACTAACATATGCCCTGCTCAAGATCTTCAGCGCCCGTCAGCAGTCCTCTCAGTGGTAAAGCCCCCCTGTCAGCCCCGTAAAAGCCCCCACGTCCAGCTTGGCTTGTTGTGGAAAGTGAACACGCGACTGCTGCTCGTACCGGTACCTGCTTCCCGTACTGCTTCTCGTCCATCTTCCACTCCTCCTTTTGCTGGATACATCCGAGAGCCACACCCTAAATTTAATTTCGTCAATGCCAATCCAATGCCAATGCTTGCTAGTCAGATGAAGATGGCAAGCTAGTTTCAATTTTTTCGTCAATTCTTTTTTTACTAAATGAATCCTTTTTTTCTGCTGCCCCTACTAGATCCCCATCTGTACCTACCGCATTGGAATTTTGCGCCAGCCGCGCTCTTGGCCCCAGCCTGTCATCCTGCCTGCCAAGTATCTGTACTACCTCAGTAACTTCCTAGTAGATCCTTCTTCCCCATCGACATTCCATTCCATCTCACCAGCCAAACTCGCCATCCCATCCTATCGTTGCTAATTTATCTAGCATTCTCCCCTCTTTTCAATTTTTCCTTCCCTTTACACCCCTCCCTCCATCTCCTGTCGCTACTTCTTCTCATTCTTTCGCTACTTGATCGTCTTAATTCCTCCTCTCGTTCTTCCCTTCGACTTCGCCTTCTTCTTGGTCTTCGTCCGTTCGCCTGGCTGTTCTCCTCCTCCTCCTGGCCAATCAGCCTGCCTCCGTCCCCAATTCAACAATGGGACTGCTCCTTCAGCAAGACGAAAACAACTATAATCACCATAAAGCCTCCGCCATGGCTGGTCGACGCTGCCTCGCCGGTGGCCGTCGCTTTGTCGGTGCCCTCTCCTCCTTCTTTCGCATCACCGACCGCACATTCGTTTTCTCCCTTGCCGCCACGTCGATTCTGGCCAGCAAGTGTCTTCACATCTACATTCACTCCCAGGTCCTATCCTTGGGCGAGTTAATACAATGGCTTCCCAGCCTCTTTATGCAGGACACCGTCATCATTCTGCTTCTTCGCTTCCTGCTTGATGCTAAGTCATTGGGACGCTTTGGCGGCGGCTGGTTCCGCTTCTTCGCCACGGCATTCTCTACCGTTGTTGCCTTGCTTCAGCTCTTTCTCGCCGTCTCCAACATCTCCTTCTTCCTTATGATTGGCGGCGAGCCGCGCTGGCGCAACGCCGGTCTCGTTGCCGACTCCAACACCTGGGCTATTATGCTCACCGGTCTCTGGGCCTTCATCTCCGCCAATGTCGGCCTTTTCTTTGGCAGCATGGTCGTCAAGAGCCCTATGTTCTTCTTTGCCGGCATTGCTCTCGATGTCGTCAAGGCCGCCTTCACCCTGATTCTCACCAAGATTGGTCTCTGTAGTAGCGCTCGCGGCGAGGTCGAATACGTCCCGGTTGGCAAGGAGGAGCTGTATGACGATCTCGAGTCATACCCCTCCCACCCTGCCGCCAATGCTGCTGCCCCTCGTCGCAATCCCAAGCTGCGCCTTCTTTACATCGGAACTGCTGTATTCCTTTTTGTCCAGCTTCTCACGTCTATTCTCCAACCTGCCGAGCAGGCCTTCATCTTCCTCTCCTGGACCGCTATCGCCATCCCCGTTGTCGACTATCTTCGCGGCTCCGACTCGCCCCTCACCAGCATTTTCCCACTATACGAAAAGAGCATAGATCAAAAGTGGAATATTCCCTTTGCACTCGCTGAGCCCCCTCACTGGGACTGGCTGCCTAAGCAGGGTAGCGCTCCTCCCGGCTTTGGTGACTGGTATGACTCTGAGAAGAAGCACTATGATCACACGATGGACCCCATCAGCCAGCCAAACTACGACAAGGAACTGCTCGACTCGCTCAAGGGCAAGCTCTCGGACGTCTCCATCAAGAACGTCATGTTCATCTTCCTGGAATCTACGCGCAAGGACGTTTTCCCCTTCAAGAAGGGTGAATACATTTACAACAAGATGCGCGAGACTTGGGACAACAAGAAGCTTCCCGAAAAGTCTGAAGAAAGAGCCGCCACTCTAACACAAAATGCACGCTTCCTCACCGGCGACTACAGCGACGGATTTGACCACAAGGAAACTCCCCGCCGTGGTGGTATCAACGTGAATAAGAATACGCCCTCGGCCACTTATACCCTCAAGAGCTTGACGGGCGGTCTCTGCGGCGTCAACCCGCTTGTTGCCGACATGAACAGGGAATACAGACATCACATTTACCAGCCCTGCCTGCCTCACATCTTCAAGGTCCTCAACGGCCTCAACGACGCCAGCAGCGCGGATGGCTTTGTGAGCCGCCCATTCAATAACTCTTTTATGATGTCCGTCACTGGTCAGTACGACCATCAGTATGAGCTGATGAAGGCCATCGGCTATCTCGAGGACGAAATGGTCGACTCGGAGTACCTCCACAGTGACAAGGCCGCCTTTGGTAACGTCACCGTCGAAGACGTCCGCTACGACGGCATGCCCGAACCGGCTGTTGAAGACTACTTTCGGGATGCATTCCGTACGTCGCGCGAAAACGACACCCGTTTGTTCCTGACGCACCTGACGAGCTCCACGCACTTTCCCTACGGTCTTCCTGGAGATGAGGTGTATGTACCGATGGTCCAGGACGACGCCAACACGCACCTGCAGGATATTTCCAAGCACCTCAACGCTGTTGGCTACGTGGACCGCTGGGTCGGTCACCTGCTCGACATTGTCGAAGAAGAGGGTGCAACCAACGACACACTGATTGTGCTGGTCGGTGACCACGGGGTGCCTGTCATCGAAATGGGCGGTGCGTCGCCGTGGGGCGTTCCCAGCATTGGCAGCTTCCACGTGCCGCTCGTCTTCTCGCACCCGCATCTCCCAGTTATTGACATCAACGAGCTCGTCAGCTCCATGTCGATTGTACCGACGGTGCTAGACCTGCTCCTGGAGACTGGCGGGCTCAGTATGGGCCAGCAAAAGGCGGCCCGCGACCTGTTGCATGCGTACGAAGCGCCGTCGCTGCTGCGGCCGCTGCAGGCGGAGAATAAGCGGTGGTACTTTACGAGCGTCAGCCCCGGCGGGCAGGCGATTTCGACGCGCAGCATGGACAGCCCGAGATGGCGCCTGCTGGTGCCGCTGATCCAGGACACGGAGTGGTACTTTTCGGACCTGGAGACGGACCCTCACGAGGAGGTGCAGGTGGCGTCGTTTGACTTTGTCGGCATGTTGCGGGCGGTCGAGAAGAAGTACGGCGTCGAGGCGGCCAAGTGGGCGGAAGAGGCGGCGTTTGCGACGAGGTGGTGGGTATCTGATAACCACCAGCGATGGGAATATCTTTAATGTTGTTATGTGGAAGGAAATGCATTTGTACTACTATTTATACACTCGTTGTTTTACTACTGTTATACCTGACGTATCTGTCACAATACACACAAAGACAATGTCTTGTCTAATGTCAAAGCCGGTTTTGTACTGCACCAGACGGGGGAGTAGACAGTGATGACAGTAATGATATTCAGAGCGTTTACTTTTGAGGGGAATTTATATAACAATCTCACGTACTGATAACAGTGCGCTTGTCATGGCCCAGATATTGGGTGGTCGATGCAACGTCATCGCAGATCGGGACGGTCCGAAGGAGATGTGAACACGGACCGCATGAGCAGAAACATTAAGCGTCGCGGCTTGGAAAGTATTTTCTGTGGGTTAATAGTCCACCGTGCTGTGGCTTTGTTTACCGCTCCTGTAGATGTACTTTTTTTTTAATCGCTAAAAAAGAACTTGAGTGCCGCATAAAAGCTCTTGTGTGGGCACTATTCGTAATATCCTTCCTTTCAGCCTTCTCTGAGCGGGCAATCCGGGCCGACTTGTCATGTGGCGCAGCCTTTTGCCCTTCTAGAATGTGTGGGGTGAGAGTTTGTCAGGCTGCTGGGATGCTGACAGGGTTGAGGAGTGAGATTCCGGGGAACCGAGGGAACAACAAGGACCCCAGGGGAACGAAGCCAACCACACAACCTGGAGGGGGGATTGCGAGACTCTTATGCGACGCACAGTGTCCCCGAGTCGGAGGGCCACAGCGCCGCCACACACAAGGCGCAGGCGTCAGCCGAGGATATTTCACAAAGGTGATGCGGTATTTATGGCAAACAATTAGGATGATGTATGGGATGTGGCATGGAACCATCTTAGTACCTACTGTGAGCACAGCATACCTATGCAGGTAAGGCACCTAGGTAGGTAGGTAACGTAGTAACCGGGGCAGGGCAAGAGCCCAGCTGAAACAAATCAGCCTCGGCCTTGTTTGAGCCTTTTTTTCTTTTGGTAAACCAACCGTCTAAAGACATTTATTAACTTTCGTACACACGGCGCGCGCGCGTCCAAGTGGGCAAAGCGGCAACGTCGGGATGACGTCTACACGACTTTTGGTCCCCCCCCCCCCCGGCGTGTCAGCCAAGTTTCGTCCAACCATGTCTGAATGCGTCAATTGAGGTTGGCACTTCTTCCCAATACCCAACAATATCTCCAGTCTTGTCAATTAGCTCGGGTTCTACAGGTTTGGGCAGCAAGGCTTTTCCCCACACGATTTTGCATTCCCACGTTGGCGTCAAGCCACCTTGGACAAGAGAGGCCGAGAATAAGCTTTGAGCCTGATTCGTTCGGCTTCGCGGGGGAAAAGTTGTCATTGTCATCCTTTTCGTCGTTTTCCTCCTCCTCCTCCTCCTCCTCCTCACTCCCTCTCTCCCTTCCTCCTTTCTACATGATCATGCCAATTGATCCCTCACCATGTCTACCGCCACCATGTCTTCTCTCGCCACCCTCCCCCAGATCCCCCTCCACGTCCTCGGCCTCGTCCTGCGCCACCTCGACACGCTCTCCTCCCTCGGCGCCGCCGTCCTCGCGCACCCGGCCCTTCATGCCGCTTTTATGGAGGACCCGGCCCGCATCACCCGCGACATCCTCGATGCCCAAATGAGCCCGGCCACCGCGCGCCTCGCCTACGCCGCCTACTACGCCCGCCGCGTGCCCCGGAGCGACGCCGCCGCCCTCCGCAGGTTTGCCGACGATTGGCTGGTTCCGCTGGACGACGACATTTCAGCACCCGTGGACAGCGACGGCGGGCCGCTCGGTGTATGGCCGTGGGGGCTGTCACTGGCAGACGTCGTGGGGATGAGTCGCGCGCATGGCGTCGTCGAGGCGCTGACCAAGAGGTTGGTGGAGGGAGCGCTGCCGGGGTGCGCGGAACTGCTGGGCGGACGGCCGGATGGTCGCGCGACAGAGGCGGAGATTACGCGCATACACAGGATGCTGTACGGCTACGAGATTTACTGCGGCTTGTTGTTCCGCGATGCTGGCGATTGCGCGGCACAGCAGACGGAGAGCCCAGCAGCGACGTGGCGCGCACAGGTCAACGCCCAGCTCAGCGCTGCCTTGTACCGGGACAACGTCGCCAGAGCGCACAACCAGCTGGCCTGCATCCACGACTTTCTAGAGGACATTGTGCTCCAAGGTAAGTTTGCGCCGGCCCAATTGACCAAGACAACGGCGGGAAAGGCTGACTAGGAATAGCGTTCAAGCAAGTCGCCATGTATGATGTCACCTGGGGCGCCAACAAGGTCGACTACCTGTCCGTCGGCAGCGCTAACGAGCACGTCCAAGCCTATGTACGTCTTCCATCCTGGGGAAGGAAACTGAAAAATGACCAAACATGGTACTGACGTTTTCTGCACAGCTCTCCCTCGGACTCGATTACATCTACAAGCTCTCCATCGCCAACGCCCCGCTCCCGCCCGACTCCGCCCCCGACGCCCGCCTCCAGCACTTCCGCCGGCTCCGGCAGATGCTCCTCACACACCGGTACTCGTCGACCAGCACGCTGCCACCCCGGACCGCGTACATGCTAGCCAGCGAGCTCGCCACCGGGGCACCCACAAACACTACCGTCGCAGCCGCTGCCCCAAATGTCACTACCACGGCCAACAACATCAACACCACCGCGGCGGTTGAGCGCCGGCACGCCCGACACCTGTGGGACGAGCCGATAGGGCCAGCCTCGCCTGCTGAGGCTACTATCCGCCGCGCCGTGCTTGACCGTTGGGTCGCGGCGGAGGCGGCGCGCGAAAAGGAGCGCGAGGAGACGGAGCGTCCGGCCATGAAGCGCTCCTGGGCGCGGCGCGAGGCCATGCAGGCACAGGGCTACCGGGGCTTTTACATGGAGCATGCATAGAGGATGTACATACGACGGCGCAGGAGTTTTTGTCACGGTTATGAATGTATAGAGTACACTGGGGTTCATTTATCTGGAGTTTTTGCATTTTCAACAATATTATCCATAGATAAAACGGACTCTCGATACATTATCAATAAAAAGCACAGTCATGGTCTTTTTCCTTTAATCCATCACTTGCGAGCTGCCGCCACCTCCTCCTCCAGCGGGAAAATGTCCGGCAGCGGCCCGACCGGCGTGATCGACAGCGGGTTGATCTGCGTGTGGCTGCGTGTGTAGTGCCACTTGATGTGCTCAAACTGCGTCGTCTCCTTGAACGCCGCCACCTTCCAGTACAAGCTGCGCATCCAAGCATGGATCGCCGGGTAGCCGGAGCGAATGTCGCGGATGTTGCACTTGAAGTGCTGCACGTACACGGGGTCGAAGCGGACCAGCGTGACGTAGCTGTAAAACATTAGCAAAGGGATCATAAGTGTAACAAGGTGGTGGTCTAGGGGAGGGACGTACAGGCGAATGTCGACTTCGGTCAGGGTCTTGCCAAAGTAGTACGGGCCGTCCTTTTGTCCTTGGAGATGCTTCTCGACGCGGTCCAGCGCCTCAAACAAGGCCACGACGTTGCGCTCGTAGGCCTCGGCCGTCGTCGCAAAGCCCGACTTGTACACGCCGTTGTTGATGAGGTCATACTGCCACTTGTGCGCCTCCTCAATCTCTCCACAGAGCGCCTCGGGGTAAATATCAATACCCCTGTGCTTGGCATCCAGCAAATCATCAAACTATTACCTCCTTGTTAGCCTTCCTGTCACTCCCACCGCCTCACTTTGCATACCTCGGAGCCGAAGATTCGTAAAATCTCACTGCTCTCGTTATTCACGATGCGCTTCGTCTTCTTGTCATACAGCACCGGCACCGTGAAGCGCCCCGCGTACTGCGCGTCCGACTCGTAGTACACCTCGCGCAGGTGCGTAAACGCCTCGTGGCCCGGGATCGGGTCTGGCACCACATTCTCGCCCGGCTCCTTCTCGTCATTGGTCACGAACCGCCAGCCGCCCTCAGCGAGGTGCCAGTGCACAACGGAAAAGGTGATGAACTGGTCGAGGCCCTTGAGTTTGCGGGCGATGAGCGTGCGGTGGGCCTACGTGGTGTAAGCGGGAGGGGGCAAGGGGGGAGGGAGGAAGACATACCCAGGGACAGGCATAAGACACAAATAGATGGTAGCGGTCCTTTTCGGGGGGATACTTGGCACCGGGCTCGCGCGAGATGTGGTCGCGGAACGAGCTGACCTGGCGCTTAAACTCGCCCGACTTGTCGCTGCGGTCGACCCATTCAGTGATTTTGCCCGGTGTGGACTGATCAACTCTAGTCAGCGAGATTGTTCAGCCGAAGCTGCTAAAGTTGGGAATGAACGAGAAAACTTACCATTTTGATGGCTTCCGTGGAAAGACGGGCTGCGTAGGAAGAAAAGGAAGTTTGTGACGGAGGGGTAGCTGCGAAACGTAACAATGACCCCGCGCTGTAGTGACGGAGCCGAGTAGAGCTGGGGGTATCCGCACCGGCCGAGACGGATGTAGGCTTGTTGAGGTGGAAGAGTATGCGTTGCTTTGTGAGCGTTGGGCGGGCGAGCTGCGCAATGTTCATTGGCAACTTTCACTTAATAAATGATGATTTCAGAGGATTGGACTTTTGCCAAGTATGCTGCACACGGTACCTACCTATATATCAATATCAGTACTAAGACTCTAGCAGGCCGCAGCCCCTCATTGCCAAAAGACTATTAGCTCGAGCTGACGATATCCTGACCTAATCAGAGCACACCTTGGTGGTTGGCCACTAGACCACTAACAGCCACTGATTTCAATAGCTGACAGAACAAGAGTAGGCCTGCTCAATTGACAGGTAACTATTAGCTGCCCGACGGAAAGAGAAGGCGCCAAGGGAGCATCCACTGATCGCTAATCGCTCGATTTGCATGTGCTGATTAATTTCTCACAAAGCCGCACCAAAATCCAGATGTCATCAAATACACAGCGTTTCATTCATCGATAGGTAGTAATCTAGGTCACAGCTTGTACATAACCTCCCGTCTATTCCAACGTCACCTTGACATAAGGTACGTCAACATCCTCCTCATTCTCATCCTCCACCAGCGCCTCTACAATCAACTCCTTCATGTGCGCCGGTACAGGCTTCTTCGTCACCTTCTGAATCGCCTCGCTAATCTTGAGCGGGAGGCGCGCTTTGGCAGTAGGCATCCACGCGCCGAATAGGAAGCTGACGCTGTGGCTGAGAGAGAGCACCGTCAGGCCCTTGGCCTTGAAAAAGTCGACAAGCTCCTGGATGGTAATGTCCTTGACCTCATAGCGGTCCCAAATCTTGTCCAGCACCACCTTGCCGTCAGGCCCGGTGTACTCGACCTTGGGGCTGCCGATGGGCTCAGAGAAGCCAAAGAACGGCAGCGCCAGATTGATGAAGCCATTCTTGAACTGCTCAATGTCGTCCTTGCCATCAATGACTTTGTACAGCTCCAGAACAACAAGACCAGTAACAAGAGCCGTAGTGGTGGCAATGGCGGGAATAATCTTGCCAGCGATGAACTTGGTCTTGTGTCGGTCAGCAGCATCGATCTTGTAGTTTTCAGCACGCAAGTTGCTGCATGCAGTGATAAAGTCAATATGGTGATTAGAGTCATCGTCCTTTTCAAAATCGACGGGCTGCAGTTTAAAGCCTGCCAGGCTGCTGGGAGACGGCAGCGACGCCGTTATGCTTTGCAGCTCATCCTCATCCGTAGGAACGTCCTTGTTCGGGTCAGGCTCCTTGTCGTCGGCCTGAATCTTGACGCTAGAGTCGGGACTAAAGTCGGGAACAATGACATTATCGAGCTCGCGCAGATAGAGCGCCTTATCGTTGCCCGGAGAGTTAATGTTATAGTTGAAGGCGTGGAGATTAGCGGCGGCAACAATGAAGCCAAAGTGGGTAGGGTTGTTGGCGTCAAACTTCAGGGCATCAGGGGCACGCTTGGCTCCAGACCAGAAAGGCATGCCGGAAGATGTTGTAGAATCCTTGGGGAAGTTGTACAGGAGCTGTTGGATTTTGTTGGCAAACTCCACCTCAAACAAGTTTCTCGCCCAGGCAATGCAATCTTCAAAGCTTCTGGGGCGATCCGCCGTCAGGTAGTCGCGGATAGTCTCCAAGGTCTCCTTCTGGTTTCCACCCTGCTGCAGTGTGGTGCTCAAATAGTCGGGCTGCGTCAAGTACAGGTTGACAGTCTGGGGGGCGTTGACAAAGCAGCGCTCAAACATGTGCTCCTTGGCCCATGCAATCGTGTGCTCGATACGGTTAGGGAAACTGCGAATTGTGCACATGGGGAATTCCTTCTCCGGAGGGTCCTGGGACGAAGAATACGATTCCGTCGTGTTGGGCAAGATGACCTGAGTGTTGCCCTTGGTTCCCAAGGTGCCACTCTCGAGCAGAGGCTTGCGGTAAAAGATGCAGCGTCTGTCAACATAGGTTCTGGCTTCGACATTGTCCAGCGCATTGGTGACGCCGTCTAGGCCGTTCCAAAAGTCGGCGTTGAAAACATCTTCGGTCTCGGCGCCAACACGGTCACGGAAAGTCGTAATGTGGCCTTGGAGGTCGGGGTTCATGCGCTGCACAGCTTTGGCGGCGCAGTCACTCTTCATGTGACCAACGTCGGCGGCTCTGAAAAGGAACTGACGGTTCAGGTTGCTCTTCTCAATCGAGTCGTTATCGGTGACAAAGATCTTGCCGTTGGGACCGGATCCTAATCCCATCATAGCCCAATTCTTGAGCATTTCACACCCGATAGCGCCAGCGCCAACGAGAAACTGCTTCAAGTTTGCAATCTTATCCTGGTACTCCTTACCGAAGACGGCAATCTGGCCATCATATCGACTGCCGATGGGCTTGCACGATTCGACCGTACGCTTGACAGAGGTGGGAAGGGACTCAAGAGAATCAAAGTACATCCACTGCTTGATTGGGTGGAATTTTCCTGAGACGGCCTTGAGAATTTCCTGGGCTGCAACACCACCAAAGAATGCGGCCATCGGGCATAGATCGCCGAGAGCTTGGTAGCTTAGTTCCTTGAGAAGCTTCTCGTCCACTTCGATCTCGAGCTTTTCTTCCTCGGCAAACTTCTTGGCCGCACCAATTACGACGGCCGCATCGTCGTCATCCATGGGGTTGGGGAGTCTACCTTTGGCGACCTGGAAAGCATGCAGAGCCTGGAATCCAAGATGCAGTTGCTGGGGCCGGTCAAACTTGGCGTAGTCGGAGATGAGAAACTCGGGTTCCTTGACGGATTCCGTATAGCTCTTGAAGTCGAGAATCTTGGGCATCTTGACCTGCTGGTAGATACCACCACGCTTGTATTGGCCCAGACTGGAGACGTCTCCAATGGAAAAGGTATAGGGCCCAGTGACAGTCACCTTTTTGGGGTCGCAGCCATTGAGGGCCTCCAAGCCCTCGACCTCGGAGAATGTGACGTAGTCGCCGTCCTCAAGACCATGTCGGGTCTCGTCCAGAGCGGAGACTAGGCCTTCTTCGTCGATGCCTTCGATAATGCCGTGGGTTGGGGTTTCGCCAGTCGGGTCAACAACGGTGAAATTCTTTCCGAAATCGCAGAAAAGTGATCCAAATAGACCGAATGTGTCGGCAATGACTACGTAGATACCCTTGGAGTGGCAATAGTCGGAAATAAGCTTTTGTGACAGGATCGGGACGCCGGTGAGGACAACGACTTGGTAGTTGTCGAGCTGGGACAGGTTTTCGTCGAGACTATCCAGATTAGAACACGCTGTGAGGGCGCAGACGATGGGGCTTACCTGGGCGACTGGTGGACGCTGACCGGGGTGTAGGCGTTCAGCTCAGCTACCCTGGGGGCTGTGACCTGGTCCCTGGGCTTGCCAACGTCGGCCGGAGTAAGAAAGAACTGGGAGGAGAGGTCGGGTAGGGCAACAGGAGCAGGATCGTATACGGTCAAGCTCTTCACGCCAGCAAGAGCTACGTTCTTCGCAATCTCAACGCCGAGGCCCTTCAGTCCGACAACCAGGATGTTGGAAGCGCCCATGCGCTTCATGGCCTCGTGTCCAAGCACATAAAGCTGACGACTGTAGAGGGACTCGTCGATTTCGGACTGGCCGGCAGCCGCGCCGTCGACTTGCATTTTGGAGGTAGAATCGGTGATGCCCTAGGCGGATGGTCAGCAGTCGTCGCCTCAGACGGGTGGCAAACGCGGTGGGACGATTGGTCAAATCGCCGACCAGGGAGACGAATACCACATACCGACATGGTTCTTTTTATATCTGGTTGAGCTGCACCGTTGGAAAGCTTTCGTTTGCCCAGTGCGCCTGAGCCGGGCAGCTGGGAAGAAATCTTGAAGGTTGGTGAGCTAGCACCTGGGTCGAGCTCTACCCCGCCGAAGGATGCTACACGAAACGGAGATTGCTGTTACTGGAAAGTTGCTGGGGGTGAACAGGGAGCGTTCACGGAGCACTGAGGGCTTCTATAGAGAGAATGGAGAATTGCCGTGCAGTCGAGTTTGTCAGAAGAAGTTAGTATGTGGCCAGTCTAGAAGTTGCAGTTGGTGTATGCAGGAGCCATGGCGTTGATGAATTGAATGGCCAGGCCATGCATGCTTAGCTAACAGTATGACGGTGGCCGATGAGGGGCAGTGCCAGGCAACCAGTGGGGCGGCAACACGGGTATGTAGAATGACATGGAAAGCCAGAGCTACATACAAACATGGCGGATCATAACAGGTTACACGATACACGAAAGTGGATTTACGGTCGTTTGAAGTATCCAAGTTTTACTGTTTTCCCATTTGTATCTTTTTAACTAGATAAGAAATGCGTGTTTGACAGAAGGCTTCATGGCGCATTTTGCGCGCTGCTCCATTTCCGGCGAGACAATGCAAACGGCGAATCTCGAACAGTCTATTTGACGTTCTTAAGCTCGACATCGCTGTATTGGATGGTTAGCCAGTGCTGAAATCATCATTCAACGGCGTTGCAACTCACAAAATCAGGTCGGCATTGGCGGGGATGTGACCAGGGAACCCGCTATATGGACAGGTAGATTAGTATCGCATAGCACTGTAGGAGAGCTGTTGTCAGGATGAGCCTGAGTCTTACCGGGCGCCGTAGCCAAAATCGCTAAGTATCGAGTCAGTAAAATAGACTTTTATGCATCGAAAGCAACATACCTGCTGATATCAAGGGTGGCCTTCTCGCCAACCTTCATCTGAGGAACACCCTCGTCCCAGCCTGGAGCTGTGTTAGCGTTTGGCGCGTAGCCGGCCGCCAGCTTCGTATTCACCTCGGATAACCTGTCCAACACCAATCTTGACCTCAAAGTCGCCGCGGCCGACAGAGGAGTCGAACCTGGGGGGAAAACTGGTTAGAAAAAGGCCAACTGCGGGGTTTTGAGAAGCTTGTACTTGTTGCCCTTGTTGTCAGGCTTGGAGGCATCCTTCAACCAGCCGGTGTACTCGATGACGACGGTTTGGCCAAGCTTGGGCTGGACGCCGGAGCCGTCCTTGATGGTAGTTTTGCTAACACCCATTGTGATAGAATTTGGATCGACGAGGATTGAGAGATTATCGGTAAGGGAAGAGAAGAGCGCGGCGCAAGACAACAGCGGCGATGGCAGGGTTTAAAAGTGAGAGCCAAAGGCGGCTTCCAGATGGCGGGACAGGATAGCGGGGCAAGGAGGGGGGTACCAGAGTACCTGAGAATCTACGCGGACGCGCTGCGAACGGTACGTACCAGGTACGTGTCCAATGTACCGCCGAGAAGGGTGGAGCCCCTGTCGTCATTAAGCCTATGAGGCTATGAAGAGCGGGCGCCCGGCGGGGAGCAGGAGGTGGTACAAGATGCTACAAATTGAGTACGCGCAGCAGGAAATCTCGCAGCACAGCAGCTGCATCCATTTGTGCGAAGCAGAAGCAAAGAGGCAGGCAGGGGCATGAGCGTGTGGGAGAGTAAATGGAGTGCGGCGTGATTGGATCTTGGACTGTGCTCCCTGATCATTTGTGGCTCCCGGTGCCAAAAATACAATGGCGCGATGCCCTGGCCTGGCCTGGGAATTGCAGTGCAGTGGGCAACAGAGGAGGTTAGTACCTAGGTACAGGCTGGCTCATGGATGCTCTGCAGTGTACGGTAGGGCGGTTGGCTGCAGCCCCATTTCGTGCAGCAGCCAAGAGGACGGATGAGGTACCTAGGTACCTCTAAACAACCTACTAAGTTAACTGATGTACCAATGTACCTTCCTGCCAGTGTAACCGGGTACCTCACATGTACCTCTCTTGTAACCATGCCGTCCCACGATTGCAGCGAAAAGACGGTGGCTCGGACAATTGAAAACAAATGCAATGATGGCTGGCTGGAAGGGTTGGGGGTCACATTGCTTGTGCCAGCCTGTCTCTGGGTTGGGGTCCAGGAAGCAGCAAGGAGCTGCCCACTGCCTCCAGCATTAATCACTACCCTGCACCGCACGCAACTCGCGAGGTAGCGGCTCGTTTCTAGGGCACGGCAAGCTGAGGTAATTAATTTTACGAGCCTGGTGTATTCCAACGGGGTGCTACTCTTCAGCACACCAAGTCTCGTTGGGAATCGATGGGAATGACAGCGAAGGAATCTGCTCATAATGACAGCGAGGGCTACGGTAAGGTGACGCCGAGCTCGCTTGTGCATGGGCCTGGAGATATTGAATTCAAGTAGCATACCATGAATTATACCGATTCCATAAGGATGAGGTGCAATTCGTACTAAGCAACCGAATTCCCAACCAAGCACTACCTACTAATAACGACGGAGAGTAACTTAGATTTGTTTACAATTCGCACTGCCGTCCCGCTGCCTTTTTCTCGTGTAACTGAGGCGCAAGTGAGGCACTTGGCAGATAAGTCAACAAATACAACGAAAAAGCAAGGGGGAATCCCCAATTCTCATCTGAATAGCTGCTGCCTGGTATCCATGACAACTCGCTGGTACTAGTGTTTCCAGTTGCTAGTTGCCAGTTGCCAGTTGCCAGTTACCCGTTCTTGTCTGCTGGAACGAGGTCAGTAAAAAGGCTGGCCCTACCCCGTCCCGAGATTTGGACGAAGATGAGCTTGGCACGTCGCCACCTGGGCCAAGTCAACAGCTACGAACACCCACGAAGAGGGTTATACGCCGTAAACCGGTCTCGCCGTTTTTGCCTTGGAGGAAGTCGAGGGGAACTTGATTTTGAAAGCGAGCATGCGAGACAAGATGGTATTGGCGACAGCATTGAGCACAAGCTCTAGGCAAGCAGGAGCGGAATGACGGCCACTTGCAGAAAAGAGCCAGAAGATGACTCGCAGACGGTACATGGATATTGCAATTTTGTATTCTTTTCGAAATAAACTACAAATTTAGTATACCAGCTGCGTGATGAATTGTTTGTTGGGCGGCAGGCTGCCCCCCAGGTGCGTAAAATTGACTTTGTTGCCTAAACGTAGCGGGTAAGCCACGACAAATAGACTAGAGAGTCGTTTGGTTGTAGAGCTAGGTGAATAAACGACTGTTCAATTTGCGAGGGCTGCTAGAAGCCTGGATAGATTTGGATGCTTGCTGACCGTTTTTCAATGTCAGTGGCCGTGGCGGTAGATGTAAGAGTAACAATGCTAGGTAAATTCATTTGCTCGTAAATAGGTATCACAATAGGAACTAGACTAGAATGATGCTGCGAGAAGCCGAAAAAGAAATTACAACAACAAAAGGGTACCAAAAAAAGGTCTCGTAACAGATCAGTGTAGAGCTTGCTTGGCCGTATCTTTGATGGCGCTCGGCCGCTCGAGCGCCTCCCACGCCCTCTCGCGTTTGCTCTTCTTCTCGTCCCAGCCGGCGCCGGCCGCTGCGGCCGCCTGGCGGTCCTCAAGCTCGCTCTCTGCCGAGCTGATGCTGCTCGCGCTGCGGTTGAGCACGCCGCGGAGCACTCTCCCCCCGCGCTCGCGGCGCTTCGCGCGATGTTGCGCGTCCTTCATCTCCTTGAGCCCCTTGTCCTCCCAGTGCAGCGCGACGACGCCGAGACCCGGCAGGTTGCGCTCCAAGAATTCCTTGAGCGCGGGCAGGGCGGAGCGGTCTGGGCGGTACGTGCCCGAGTCGTTATCGATGACGAGCTGGTAGTGCGCTGGGTCCTGCGGGGGCGCCTCGTTGGGCGGGCCGCCGGGGACGTCTTGGTCCGGGTGCGTGCGGTCTTTCGGGTCCGGGTCGTCGGAGGCGGTGGGGCGTTCGAGGCGGCGGATGAAGAACTCGCCGGAATACGCAATGTAGGTCTCGACGTCGGAGTGCATGGTGTGCTTGCTGAGGAGGTCGATGCCAAACTCCTTGCCCGTCTCGGTGAAGCGTAGTAGGGCGTCGAGGGTGAGGACGTAGGTGAAGACGCGGCCGCCCTCGTCGAAGCGCGCCATCTGGAGGAACTGGCGCGTGGCGGCGGGGGAGCACGGCGGGAAGTCCTCGCAGGCGGTGCTGGCGTCGAAATTGTAGATGCGGTTGTGCTGCTTGTGCAGGGCCTTGTTGAGGATTTTGCCGCGGACACCGGTGGACATGAACATGGAGCCGATGATGGGGCGGAAGGCGACGAAGCGATGGTACATGTTGGGAGGGATGGGGCCGACGAGCTGCATCTCGTTGGCTCGGAACCTGTGCGGGAGGTCAGTATAACTTGAGAGTGCTGTGTAGTATTGGCAACTGGCGACTCACTCGTAGCGTTGATTCTTGTTTCCTTGCCTGCCTGCGCTTGAGTCCTCCTGCTTGCCTGCGCTTGAGCCCTCCTGATTCCCCGAACTTGGGCCCTCACTGGTCGGTTTTTGCTGGCCATCTTCCGACGACTTTGCGCCGTCCTTGTCGTTCTCAACCTTTGTGCCTGCCAGCCGCCCAATCATCGGACTAAAGTGCTGCACCCACCGTGCCGGGCCGACCGTGTACATCTTCCCGTGCGGCGGCTCCGACTCTCCGAGTAGCTCTATGCTGATCTTGACCAGCGGCGACATGTGCTTCGCGGCGTGACTACGCTGAAACACATCCGTGACCGCTTTGAGCACGTACGCGCGCTTGCTCATGACGCGCTTCTTGCCCTCGAACGTGCGGCCGGGCGGCGGGATGCCCTCCCAGCCGCCGAAGAGGTGCGGCACGCGGACGGTGACGTTGCCGAGGCGGTCGTTCTTGTCGGGCGAGTCCTCGTCGTAGAGGCGGCACTTGAGGGTGAAGCCGGTCGGCGGGACGTTGGCGACGGTCCAGGCCTCGTCCCAGACGGGCTCGAGGGTTCGGCGCAGCGTGCGCGTGCGAAAGGTGAGGTCCGGGTCCTCCTTGTGGCGCTTCAGGCCGGCGACCTTGAGCGTGGCGTGGAGGAAGGGGTCCGACGAGGCCGTGTGCAGGTCGCCCGGGGCTAGATTGGAAGCGGAGTGGAAGGTGAAGCGCAGCGTGTAGCCAGGCGGCGCGTCAGGCAACTTGGTCGGGTCGAAGCCGCCGCGCGGCCGCCGGCTGGACTTGGCGGGCTTCCTGTCTTCCGTGGAGGTGCCACTGGGTTGGGCATCTTGTTGCTTTGAAGAGGATCCGTTCATGTGCGCGGAGCCGTTGGCCGCGACGCCGTTGGTGGCTCTGCCATTGACGGCAATGGTGGCCAGCGGCGGTGTTTGTGTCTGCGTTTGCTCCGTCATGATGCTAGTTGTTAGGTTGGTAACTCTAGTAAAAGCTCTGGTGGAGGAGGTTGCCAAGCCACAGCGGCTGGGAAAGCTTGGCAAGAGCTAAATTTCAGCAGGTTGGGAGGTCGTCTTTGAAGATGTTAGAATAGGGGTTCAAGGGGTGTTGTTGAGGTTGGGACGGAGGGTTATCAAGAATATTGGCCCCGAGGAAGAGGAAACTGAGGAAATGAGAAAGACAAAAAAAAGTATACGGGGGCCAAAAACAGGAAATGACGACAGAGGCGTGACGATGTTGTACAGCAGAGGCAAGCTCCAGCATGTCGATCATATGCCGGCTAACCAGCCCACCATTGGCAGTCGCTGTCGCCAATTTGTTATAGCGTGGTCTGGCGGCGTTTCAGCGCTGATTTTAGTGGATGAACCAGCGGGCACTATATTTTCAGCGGCCACTAGGCCCTGTGAATTAGTAGACCTCGATACAGGAGTGGCAGGCATGTGGCGGGGCTTCATGGGGCCTCTCTGAGCTGACGACAGGCTGTGGCTCGAGAAATCAAGGCACACAGTGGCGCAACAGCACGCATCAGCTCCTTCTTGAGGCTTAGCGCTGCTGGAATCTTTCGTCATGATTCTCTCTTTTGCTCGTGAAGTTTATTGCGTGGCTGTTTCTTTACTATATCCTGATATGAATTTGTGGATGGCAACGAATCACAATTTCGTGAGCTTGGCCAGCGCACGTGGCTTGACGCCGGCCGTTGCCGTCATTGCCGTTTCGCCAGTGTCCGCCGACGTCGCCGAATCGTCATGCCAGCCGTCTGAGCCGTGTCGATCTGATATGTTCGTGACAAGCGATGAAAAGGCGCCAAGCTCGCTGCATGTGTAAATATTACATGCTGGGGCGAGACGGGGGTATGCATATAAGGCTGCAGTAACAAGGTCTCGGGCCAAAGAGGGAAAAGAATGAAGCAACACTGAAGCTTCATCTCCAGGCTTCGAGAGCCATACCTAGGTACGAATACAACATGGCCGGCTGTCTGGTTGCTGCACATAGGGTTCTCAAGTAGCCAGCTCGTCGGCCAACCGCCCGTACTCTACTGCAGTCTCAATAGGTATGCACCCTGAATCCTGCTCTATTCACTGCGCACCCCAATAATCGTGGCTTGCTGAGTCCAAGTTTGCCGACGTCTCCACCCCCGGATTCAACCTCCCTCCGGACAGTGTCCCGCACTGGCTATGTCTGCTGCGTGTTGAAACCCTGACTTTCGGTCTGGCGATGCCGAGATATTTTTCTAGAAAATATGACAAAATACATCTTGATGAAACTTCTCGTTCAAGTGGCCCAGAAGACACCCTCGGAGTGCCAACCCGGTGCCGGGTACACCGCCCGCGACAGCCTCTTTTTAGTCATGATAACGTCTGCTCTGCTCCGCACTAACGAGGCTATCCGGGTTGTTTCACCCAGGCGCCGTAACCCGTCGAGCTGGGATAAATCCAAACTCTCTCTTCTCATCACAACTTTTTGAATCGCATAGACGGACGCACAGAGAGCGACGCGAGACTCACCATGTTTTTCAATGCGCTGCTGTTGGGCAGCATCGCCGGCTTGGCCGTTGCCCAATTTCCCCCGCCGATCAGCGGTGTCAAGACGCTCAAGTCCAAATTTCACGAAAACGTGACCATTTCGTACAAGGCGGTATGATTGAGCTTATGTCAGACGTCAACGCCTCTGACCTTTTTCAATTATAGCCCGGCCTCTGTGAGACTACTCCTGGCGTCAAGTCGTACGCCGGCCACGTCCGCCTCCCAGCCAGTCTCTTGCAGGACATCCATGGTATCGAGCATGAGTTTGACACCAACACGTAAGCATAACCACGCCCTCCCGCTACAACTCCCAATCTAACGGCTGGCACAGCTTCTTTTGGTTCTTCGAGGCTCGTCACGACCCTCAGAATGCGCCCCTCGCCATCTGGCTCAACGGCGGCCCTGGCTCGTCCTCCATGATGGGCCTGCTGCAAGAGAACGGCCCTTGCTTCATCAACGCCGACTCCGCGACCGTCCGTCACAACCCGTGGAGCTGGAACAACCACGTCAACATGCTCTACATTGACGAGCCTAACCAGGTCGGCTTCTCCTACGACACGCCCACTAACATCACCATCCGCTTCGGCGCCGACGGCGACGACCTCCGGACGGCGACCGACTTTTCGCAGGTCGCCGTGCCGGCGATCAACGCCACGACGCGGGTCGGCACGGTGTCGAGCGGTGATGGGAGCCACACGGTCAACTCGACGGCGCAGGCCGCACACGCGCTCTGGCACTTTGCGCAGGCCTTTTTCTGGGAGTTCCCGCACTACAAGCCCAACGACGACCGCATCAGCGTGTGGGCGGAGAGCTACGGCGGACACTACGGGCCGGGTTTCACGCGCTTCTTCCAGGAGCAAAACGAGCGCATCCAGAACGGCACGCTAGACGACAAGACGGCGCACTACATGCATCTGGACACGCTGGGCATCATCAACGGCGTCATTGACACGGCGCACCGCGAGGAGGCGGGCATCATCTTTCCGTTTAACAATGTGCGTCTCTTCCGTACGAAGACGGGGTGTGTAAGATTGCGACGCTAATCATGTGATTTTCTTAGACCTACGGCATCCAAGCCTACCGCCAAGAGTACTACGACGAGCTGATGCACAACTTCACCAAGCCCGGCGGCTGCCGTGACCAGATCCGGCACTGCGAGGCCGTCCTTGACGAGCGCGACCGCGTCACTGCCCTCGACAGCGGCTGGAAGGCCCTCTGCGGCATCGAGCCCGAGTGCGAGTCGCCCAGCGAAGTCGCCTTTGACACCGTCGATCACGGCCGTTTCGACATCACCCACCGCAAGCAGGACCCCTTTCCGCCGCCGCACATCCATGGCTGGCTCTCGCGGGCCGACGTGCTCGGCGCCCTTGGCGTGCCCGTCAACTTTACCTCGACGTCCCGCGCCGTCTCCCACAACTTTGACCTGTCCGCGGACCACCTCAAGGGCGGCTTCGTTGACGCCCTCGGCTACCTGCTCGACTCTGCGGGGGTCAAGGTGCACCTGGTGTACGGTGACCGCGACTTTGCATGCAACTGGATCGGCGGCGAAATGTCCTCGCTGGCGGTCAAGTACAAGAGCAGTGAGCGCTTCGCGGCGGCGGGCTACGAGGAGATGGTGTCGGGGGATGGTGTTGGCGGACTGACGCGGCAGGTAGGCAACTTTTCATTCACGCGCGTCTTTCAGGCGGGCCACATGATTCCGTCATACCAACCGGTGCACGCGTATGAGATTTTCATGAGAGCTATGTTTGGCAAGGACATTGCGACTGGGAAGAAGGACGTGACGGAGGAGTTGGCGACAGAGGGGCCAGGTCATACGTGGGGGCACAAGACGGAGCGCCTCCCGGGGCCGGCTCCGCGATGCTACGTGCTGGACCCGGGCACCTGCACGGAGGAGCAGTGGGCCAAGGTTTACGCCGGCGCGCTGGTTAGGGACTACTTCCTAGTAGAGGAGGAGGAGTTTGAGTCGGTCGAGCTGTAAGTTGCAGTTCTATGATACATCGATGCTAGAAGGAAGACAAGGGAGTAGGGTGCTCTGCCGTGTTCGTGGTCGTCTGCGTTGGGGTGCAGTTTCGAGACAATACATTGCATGCTGCTGCATTCCATCACACCGCCTCTCATGCTACCGGTAGTGATCTCCCCGTGTGACGCCTCTTCTTCAGTTGTCGTCTCTTGTGTACGCTTGCTCGCTTGGGGCCGCGCGAGTTTGCCTGGTACCAGCGTAATAGACTCTGCGCTACACAGATTCGCCAACTGGATAGTTGAACGCGAAAAAAAAACTTAGAAATCAAATAGGAAGAACCATCTTAACTTTGGACTACGGAAAAGGAGAGCTGCGCATCCGTATTTGGTTATTCGCAGCTCCTGCCTCGGTTATGTTTGTCCCTTGTGTCGCCACCTGGCACACGCCCGTTACAAGTCTTGCGACTGTACAACAGAGCCTGGAAATGTAGAAGGGTTCTTTTATTCTGCGGAATTCCATCCATTTTATCAGAATCAAACCGAGTTGATGCAAAGATTGCTCGAAATCCCGCAATGGATGCCAGTGTCCAGGACGGCTCTGACCTATCGACCGACAAGATTGCGACGCTCGTGGCGATTGAGCGCACGGGTGCCAGCCTGTCAATGATTGCGATATCGTTGATTGCGACGTCGTACCTCGTCTACCCGAAGCTGCGGACTACGCCCAATACCTTCCTCCTCTTTGCCTCCATCGCCAACGCTGGCGCTAGTATCGCATCGATGATTGGGTACGATGGGCTCATGCAGGGCGACGAGTCGTCATTGTGTCAGGGCCAAGCTTTCATATTCGAATGGTAAGAAGAAGAGTTGATGGATGAGTAGACTCAAGGGCTAATCTTGGCAGGTTCATGCAAGCCGACCCGTGGTGGTCCTGCGCGATGGCGTGCAACGTCTTTCTCGTCTTTTTCTGCAACGTCGACCCGACCGCGTTTCCGCGCTACATTTGGGCCTACTGCCTAGTCTGCTTCGGCGGACCTTTGATACCAGCCGTTACTCTGATCTCGATAAAGGATAGATCGCGCGGCCCCGTGTTTGGTGATGCTACTGTGAGTTGACTCACGACAACAGAGCAGAGTCGCGGAGGCTAACGCAGGCAGCTTTGGTGTTGGATTGGTCCAAATTGGAGTCTTGTGCGACTTTATGCGTACTACATACCAATTTGGATTTGCATATTTTTATCCATTGTCATTTACATAGCTGTTGGGTACCACGTCTTCCAGCACCGAAACCGGCTGCGCAGCGCTGGGCTGGGGAGCCTGGACAAGAATGGGCGTCTTCCGTCGGTGCAGACGACTGATGTTGAGGACTCTGGCGAAGAGGTGAGCATTCAACACTACAGTTACATGGGAAGCGCTAACTGTTGGAAGATCTGCCTCGAACGAATCGACTGCTATGGAATTGCCGTGACTGAAGTACACGTCGAGTCTGATGCTTCGCCGTGCGACGAGCGCGGCCAGCTCATCCTACAGCCTCCCACCCATGTGGCGATTATCTCGACATCCGATAACAACATGGTAGAGACGACGCAGATCCTGCACACCATGGAACCAGTCACACGCACCTCCGTCTCCTTCGTGCCGCACTCCAACAAGACGAGCCTCTCGCACCAGCTCACCAGGCTGAAGCAGACGGCGACGACTCGCCTGCGCCGGCTCGACCCCGTCAAGATGGCCTACCTCCGGACGAGCTTCATCTTTGGGTTCGCCGTGCTGGTCACTTGGATCCCCAGCTCGGTCAACCGGCTGTACAGCATCGCCAACAACGGACACATCAACTTTCAGCTTAGCGCTGTCAGCGGCACGGTGCTGCCGCTGCAGGGCGTGATGAATGCGTTGATTTACTTTACGACGAGCTGGAACACAGTGAAGGAGATCCGCAGGGGTTCCGCGGATACAATTTTTCGGCGGAAGAGCACGCGGTATGTCGGCGGCCCGCGGCGAGTCTCGAGGAGTCGGTTCGGGGCGGCGCTGCACGCGAGGGCCTCCAATATCAGCCAAGACCGTCGGAGGCAGAGCATGAGACTGGAGGAGTTGGAGATGGAACCAAAATTACCGAGTTCCGCAAGGCTGCAGAATTTGTGACGAAGGCTAGTTGGTCACGGCTAGAAATCAGATTCAAGAAATTCAACAAGATTTAATTACCTACGAGACTAGATGTTACTTTTGTACCCATCACGCTCCCCGAGTCACTGCTGATAAATAGCCTCGCCCTCGGCCGTGTCGACACCCTCCTTGACGGCCTTCGCGACCGCCTCCTCGACCTTCTCTTGGCCCTCCAGCAGATCAAACCAGCCACTCTTGACGCCCTCCGCCGCCAGCAGCGCGTCCGCGACCCGCGCGACCGTCTCCCGGGGCACACTGCCCTTGACGTGCTCCGTCTTGCCAAACTCGACCCCCGCCGCCGGCTCATCTGACAGCGTGCCCGGCCGGAGACAAATACCCGTCAGCGTGGCGCCCGGCTTCTTGGTTGCGGCGTACAGCGCCTCGTCGGCGGCAATCTTGGCCTGGTGGTAGGTGGCGAGCACGCCGTAGTTGACCTTTTCATTGTATGCGAGCCATTCCGCGTTAGGCCACCAGGGCGCGGCGGCGCGGCGGCAGCCGTTGTAGGAGACCAGCAGCAAGCGCCGGACGGAGGGCGTGGAGGCGGCGGCGTGGATGAAGTGGATGGCGGCGTCGCGGTCGACTTTGTACGTAGCTTCTGCGCCGCCCTTGCCGCCGGCTCCTAGAGTGTGTGTTAGCAAAGACGGACGGGGAGACTAGGAGTCGGGGGGACATGAGGGGAGCTACATACCAGCACTCCAGGCAATGTAATCGGGGTTCACCTTGTTGAGGATGTCTTGGGCGTTCTGCTGGCTGGTGACGTCCTCGATGCTCTGGACGAGGACATTCAGAGTGCCGGGGAGGCCGGCGCCGAGACGCTCGATGGCGGGGACTTGTTCCTGCTTGCGGATGACGCTGGTGACGGTCCAGGCGCGGCGGAGGAGCAGAGGGGTGAGCTTCTGGGCAATGTTGCCGTGGCCGCCGAGGATGAGGACGTGGTGAGAGGCCATGATGTCAATAGGTAGCTGCTGGTTGTATTATTGACTGTAGGTGTACTGTGATTGAGAAGACGTTTGGAGAGGGGAAGGTACTGGACGCGCTGTAGCTTTATTAAGCTTCCCTACCTACAATGCACCCCCCCTCTTCGCGTCACTGGTGCTGTGTTAGCTGATTGGAGCTCCAGCTTGCGAGGTTGGTGGGCAATTTAGCTTGGAGGCGGGGGAGACTCATCATGACGCCATTGCTTGTGAGCTTGATGGATGGCCTGCCATCGGTCTTAATGCGTGTTGCATCGGAGATAGGATGGATGACACTATAGCAGAAGCCTTAGAATTTCTAGTCTATTTTTCGTATTCCTTAGCGTTTGCAACTCAGCAGATTTTGATGTCGCAATTGATGGGATTAGTTGTACCTAATTGTAAGTCATTGGGGCTAACAGCTGATTATTTCCAGGCTGTCCAAGGCCATGGACTGCCTCTCTGCCATGCCAAGAAACCGCAAACAAAATTTGCTGTGGCTAACTATGAGCTATTTGTAGTAAATAATCTTCCAGAAATGCCGCCATCCGCTACCGGCGTCCCGTCCGTCACTCCGCCGGATCGGGCGTTGTGGCGCCGGACTGGCGGCGATCTTGCCGAGCCAAGGCCCACAGCGGTGGAAGCTGTATTTATACTGATCCGGTAAGGAATTGGGTAAAATGGCTAGAATATTCCTTTTTCTCTCAAGCGGTGTAACTGACTTGAGTGCAGCCTGGCAGAGATCACTTTACAGTGGCACAGTTTAGACAGACTTCTCGGAAAGTGAAGACTACTCCAGTGTGTGAATCTCAGGTGGCGGACTGTGAAGCTTTTTGCCTCGCTATCAAATGTAAAGACGAAGCGGATAAGTTCGACGACAGCGCTGTTCATATACCTAGTATGAGTACGGCCACCGGTTCTGCGAACTGTGCGACTCTACTATTACCAAGGTATGAAACCAAGTTATCTTTGTCGCGAATCCCGAACCATCATTTCAAGGCAGAAGAACGAACAAGTGTAACTGCAAGACAGATTCACCAGGCAAGGAAAACGTCAGTCTGTGCAGCATGTCTCGAAATGCAAAGACTTTACGTGCCGTGTCGCTCTGCGCAACAATGACAAAGAAGTTAGACAAAAACGCTAATTCTTTTGATCCGACATTGTTCTTGCCGCTTGGACAAGCCACGACTGACGAATGCTTTGCCGCATTCGTACAGCGAATCACTAGACTCTTGTGCAACAGCCACGCCATATAGATACCCAGCCTTTATGCCCAACAATCGTATTACAAAGGCCAACCTTCATGAATCAAATTTGTGAAACCATTATATCTTCCGAAATGGCTCCTTGCAACGTTAAATCGGACGGGCGACAGTCCCACGTTATCCCCTACCGACTCGACTTTGAAGAGCGCTTAACCAGTGCGCCTCCGCCTACAGGTAAGCCGAAATCACCTTTCTGTTTGCTTATCAAGAAAGTGAAACGTGTTCGCTCCATCTTCAGAATCGAGAACCACGGAAAATACATTGTCACTGGAACGATGCGCGACGGCTGACACTTTTGCACCATCCAGCCATGCCGGCGACGGACCGCCGCGAACAACGTCATTTTGAACAGTTTCAAGAGAGCCATTCTAAAAAAGTGGTTGTGAATAGCGCGCGCCTTAAACATCGCCAGGCAATTATAGGTATGATCTATCTCGAGTTGCGCTTCGCTAGGACATGACTGACGAGCAGATGTAACCAGCATGGGAGAGAGAGCACGAGCACGAATGGCCACGTTGACGGTTGCATGGTTACAAGTCTAGCCCAGCATATCATCGGCTTTTTCAACTGTTATGCACTTATTAGAAAGCGGCCGTTGATTGTCGATTACGATTCCCAAAGAAGAAACGAATGGTGTAAGCACCCTGTGTATCAATAGAGTGGTGTATTGGTGGACTTGGAGACTAGGAGAGGCAAATAGAAGGTTTATTTAGGAAACAGGAAATAGATTGTGCCTAGAGAGAGCTTTGTAGTTATGCCTAAAATAAGCCTCAAGAAACCGGCTGTAGTCAGGGTCATGGTGCTAGTTAAATGTTGACACAAGCCTGCTGGCTCGGCACCGCATCACCAGTCGCTGGTCTGCGAATAGTTCAGATATTGGAAAAGAGTTTAATAAAGAAAAAAAGAAAAGAATCAATGAATACGAAAAGAAAATGGGCAACAAGAAACAATGATGAGGATGCTATATATTTTAAAAAGGAGAAAATCACCGTCAGCCGGGTCATAGCAATCAGGCTGCCACATAAACATAACCGCGTCTACCCCCAAACTCCGCCATTCTCTAATCTCCTCAAACTTTAATTTGTTCAACCTGTAAAATTCATTTCGGGACTTTAAAAAAAAACATTAATCATGGGCCCCTGCACTCAATATCTGAATGGCGTTCTTGAAGGATGTGTCATAGTGTGGGTGCTGGAGAAGAAACAGGACGGTCAACCACCTCACCGAGGAGTTGACCCATCCTCTGATCCAGAGAGTCCAGGTAAGCTGCACTGCTTGATTTGTTTCTTAAAGTATTGTAAATTTGAGGAGTATATTGTTCAATGGCTACTAACGGCTCTCTAGCCCAGTCTGATGTCTATGGCGACCTTGAACTCAAGCGAGACTTTGCCAAGCTCCTCGACGAAATGCCGGGTGACTTGCCAACTGCACAGCTCTACGACCTAATACGACTTGGAGAGGTGGAGAGGGACAATGACGATGTGTGTCATGCGAATGTGTCTTCAAGACGCCAAAAGCGCTAAACGCCGGCATCTATTACTCACGACTATTGCTTAAATGATGATTACTTAGGGGTATTTTGCAGAAAAATGCACACTAACAGAAAGGACTTGCTACCCTTACTCCGATGGATGCTCATGCTTGATGGGATGAACCAACATGCTCCGCAGACACATGCGTCCGCCGCTCTCCTCCTCGCCGTTCGCATACCCCAACCAGCGCCGCCACAGCTGCTGCGCGAACCGGCTCTTGTAGTACCAACTCGCCACATCGTGCACCTTTTCCGTCGCCAAGCTAAACGGTCCTCCCTTCCCCGACGTCGACCCCCTCTCACCACTGTTAAAATGCCCATCCACCGCCTCCCCCTGCCACGCGCGCTCGGCATATACTGGGTGCGGCGCGTACACGGCTTTGAAGCCGTGGTGCAGCGCCATACTCGCGGGGAACATTTCGGCAAACATGGTGTGTCCGTGGCGGCGCACCTCCTCGTGCATGGCGAGGAGCAGGCGGCGGCTGTACCGCCCGGCGGTGACGATGGCGGCGCGGCGGGGGAGGGTCTCGCGCAGGGCGGAGGGGTAGCCGGTGACGTCCTGTGTGAAGAACCAGTCGGAACGGGCGACGTCGAATATGGGGTTGAGCGTGACGAGGTCCGCAGGCTCGTCGATGCCGCAGGTCTTTGGCTGCGAGACGCAGTCGGCGGGTAGCACGGAGCCACCGTCCTCTTCAAATTTGAGCTTCTTTCGCCAGCTGCCTTTCAGCGGTCCCAGAGGCAGCTGTTCCCTGGAACCCTCTTGCCGACGTATCGTGCTCGTAAAGTTGTCCCACGACCCGTGGTACCGCGGGATGTAGTACCGCTCATTCTGCTCCCAGAGCAGCTCCCGCGCCCTCTTGTCCGCCCACCGCCCGATGCTGTCCAGCATCTCGTAGTAGCTGCCCACCACGCGCACGTCGAGCTCCCAGTTCCAAAAGTGCGCAAACTCGGGGTGTTCCTGGGCAAAGGTCTGCAGTGGGAGGTGCGGGCTGCGGTAGACGTCGTGGACGTCCTTGCCGGTCGGGTTCCGGAAATATCTAGAGAAATCGCCTGGGTAGAGGCGCTTCATCTGGCGCTCGCTCCAGAGCGTGACGAGGCCGTGGAACTCGGCGGGTATGTGCTTGGTTAGGTATGTGTGTCGGACGGCCGGGTCGGCGGCGGCGTGGACGGAGAGCCGGGCGTCCTTGATCTGCATGAGTATGTGGACGGAGTAGGCGCCGCCGGTTTTGAGGGACAGCTCGGTGATCATGGCGCGAAGGTTGAGAATGACCAATGGCGTCCACGCGAAGCCCTCATAGCCGCGGACGACGACGGCTGTTCTAGATTGGCTCTTCGTCAGATCATGCTCATCCTGGTTGGACTCGTAGCATCTCTGTTGCGCATCCGCCCAGTCTACATGGTGGTAGTCAATCTGTCCCGTCTCCGCCCAGACGTGCTCCGAATGCGCGCTTTCCGTCTCGTTTTCGAATCCCACGCCGCCGAGGGCCGTGCTGTAGCCGAGACCGTACGGCCCGTATCGCCCGAACCGGTCAAAGCACACATCGTCTCGAATCTTCAGGAGCTCATATGATCCTAAAAGCGGCTGCGGCATGTATCTCGGGACTCCGTCGTAGGCGTAAATATCCGGCGCGGACACGGTGTTTTCTGCGTCGAGGTAGCATGTTCTTCTCGCGGCGGGGTCTGAAATGTTGTAGGGGGTGTAGCGACTCGGTGTGGGCGGTCGAGGTCGATCTAGACGAGGGATAGTATTTATTCCATTGTAGTATCCGTGCAAGCTGCAGTCAGGGAGAAGAGCAACTGTTAGAAAATCGGTACTGTGTTGGCGCGCCGTTTCGTAACGTACGTTGGCAGATGCAGCCAGGGGCGTCGCTTCGTGTAGTCATTGTATAGCGCTGCGGAAACAAAAATGAGGAAAATGACGATGAAGAATGTTCTGCGGGATTTTACATGGAAGCGATTGCGCATGGCTGCCGCGTCAATGCTGCGGACAGCCATCACAGAAATTCGTGGAGCTTTTTATATATATATATTTTTTCTCTCGGTTATCAGAAGAGCAGCGGGCTTTAAAGAATTTGTACGAATGACGGCCCCCCCCCCCCCTCCCTATCAAAGGTTTATTGAGCGACGCGTTAAGCCACGATTATCCTAATCTGTCGACCAAACTTTCAACGGCCAAGCATCGAGCGCACGTGGGCTGAGTCTAGAACTGATCATCTTGGAGATGCCGCCTGTCTATTTCGCCCCAGGAACCAGGGTCCCTACAGCCGACAGGGTACAGGGGTCTTTTAAAAGACAAGTAGGCCGAGCCGAGATTAGCTCGAAACCTCGGTATTGGACCAGTGTGGCATTGCAACTGGCCTGTTGGCTGCGCCCGCCACTGGACACGCGGCGCGCTGACGTGGTCTAAGACTATTTCTTCTTCTATTAGACAAAGATTCCGCCCCTAGAACCCACGGGGCTAGCCTTATGACTGCTTTTCGCCAGCCCTATCATCTAAGCGGCTGCAACGTTGTTGAGATCGTCTGTGCGGTCCGAGCCTTGGTCGGCTATTGTGTTTTGCTGAATTGATGTTTTTGCTCCAGATTACTCGGCGCGAAATAATATTAGAATCCACGGCATAGCCTACTTTTGGCTCAATGCTAATTGTCCAACGCCCAGCGACGCGCCCTCCCGCGCCCCTGTCTGCAGTTGAGCTTGGCATTGCACCAGGTATACTTCGTACAGTTGCATCAATGAATTTCCGCATCTCCTTAGGAAATGCCAGGCGAGGAAAATGTAATCTTTGTCTTTCTTTGGTGGCAAGTAAAAGGCCGGAACCATGCCAGGTCTTGGACGACGCACGATTGTCTCTTCTCAGGTCCAAGTTTAGCACAAAACCATTCACAGAGGCAGCATTAAAACATAGAAATTCAGTCTATTTTATTCTTTTTTTTTGCCCCCCAATTGCAAAACATTTTAGTGCAATTTACTACAAAGGACCGAAAACGTCCCATAAAAGGTACATCACAAGATTGACCATCCACGCCAGTATTCTCTCCAGCCTATTCAAGGCGTGTTGCAACACCACCAACGCAAAGTTTATGTACTGATCTTGGTCGATTCGCGCACACGCCTCAAGAGCGGCTATCCAGCTAAAGTCAAAAAGCGAGATCGGAGTGAGAATGTTGGCGCCGAGGCCCAAGAAGGAGCGAATCTACGTAGCCCTATACATGATGTCAGTCTGGGGAGGCTTTGCGGCTTGTCATCGTCGCCAGGTTTTGCCGAGTGGCGATGACTACTTACCCACCCGTCGTGGGCTTGGCTCGTCCGCCCAGCTTCATTACCCATTCAGATAGAGTCACGTATACGGTGCACGCGAGGACGCCGGTCCAAAAGTGGTGTGTATAGAGCTCGTGCGGTACAAGCAGCGGCGGGATGCTCAGCGCAAGTGCGACTGGTGAGGCTGGGAGGATCGTATCGTCCCAGATGCTCATGGGCGCGTAGACTACTACGAAATTGAACAGCATCCAGATGAGGGCGGGCACGATGCCATCCGGGCAAGTCTCGACTGGAGTTGTGCTTGCATTGACGTCGAGGGTCACAAAGCAGGACGACGGACTTGCCCAAGGGACGTCCTCGATGAAGGACGTAACTCGTGAGGCTGTAAAGCTCAAGTTCTGTCAGTCGCCACATGAGGGACAACCGGAGCGTGGACCTGCTGACCAAACCAATGGAAGGAACTTTTCTAGAAAGCATTCTTCGATAAGGCTATCCTGGCCACGCCATAGTATACTTCCCTCAAATTTCCATCACATTCTCGAACCAGAATATACTCTAGCGACGGCATACTAAAGTATTTTCATCACATCTCGACTTACATGGCTGCTCCGAGTTGCTCAGGGTTCTTTCGCATCATTTAGTCCCATTTTTCCAACCATTGCCTTCGAGAGGCAAGGTTATATTATGTGTTTTTGGGAGGAGGGACAACTCATGATTTTCAAGGTGAGTTTGGGGAAAATGTATGGAACTCGTGCGCAAGTCGCTTGGATGATATTGTGAGGCTTCAAAGGAGGAGTGGGCAACAGACCCAAGTTGGACAAATTAGAGCACAAGGTCTCTTGAATATCTAGGCCACTACCTCCACAATCTTGAACCAACCTTTTTTTGACACTTTGAGGAGATGAAAAATACTGTGCTTAAATTGAAATCCTTTTCCCTTCCAATTAATGTGAATCCTCGTCGTCAGCCAAGCGTGCCACCATTCCGATGTTTGTAGCTTATTAATGGTTTTTCGGGGCCTCCCCTGCCGTCAATAAAGGTTGTCTGTTGCCGTGCTCCTACAATAGAGGGCAATGCTTAGAGCTTGACTGTATTTGAACTGTCCGCTACTGATAAACTTTAAGCAGTGGACGTGATAGTAATAAAACTGAGTATGAGACGTCGTTGTATGCGCCGTCGCTAAGCGACCAACCGCGCTGACGATGAACCATATTCCGGAAATTTTAGAATTCTGTCAACAAATCCCACTGATGCCAGGGTAGTTATAGAATTAAGCGCGCTTTCTTAAATATTGTTCGCCTTATCTTGACGCCGAGTGTAGCCAGAATGGCAGTGGGTAAAGACGCCGCTTTTCGGCCGCCACCAACCGACAATCTCACCCTCCGACAAGACAAGCCCCGCCTGGTGGTCCTGACCTTCCTCAAACACCGCTTCATGAGCCTGCACAAACACGCCACTTGGACTGCCATGGCCAAGTCGGTTTGCATCGTCGGTCAGTATACGTTACGAGCATACTGCATTGGGAGACGCGCGTACTGATTGCGTCCAGGCGCCGGTCCTGCCGGCCTCGCCGTCGCCAAAACGCTGCTGCACAATGCGCCCAAGGGAGACTTCAAGGTCACCGTCTTTGACGCCCAAACGGACGTTGGCGGTCTCTGGCCGACATCCGAGTCCGACATAGGCCGCCAAATTCACCCTCTCATGCTGGCCAACCAGAGCCGGCATACAATGCACTTTAGCGATCAGGCCTGGGACGACCAGGCTCCTCAGCTACCCCGAGCATGGATGATTGGCCAGTATCTCCAGCGCTATGCGGCCAAGTATCTCACTAGCCACCCGGATTTTCAGCTAAAGCTCAAGGCACGCGTCACGCGCGCCGACAAGGACGGCGATGGGTGGAATGTGACTGTCCAGTCTGACGAGAGTGACCAGAAAACTCGCTTCGATCGCCTCGTCGTGGCGTCGGGCTACTTTGGCGACCCAGTCATCCCAAAGAAATGGAAAGAAAACACGACTATCCCAGTCATACACAGCAGCCAGTACAGAGACCTTCAATCGCTCCTAGGAACCTCTGGCAAAGGCGGCAAGATCTTGGTCGCCGGTGGCCAAATGTCGGGTGTCGAGATTGCGGCGACCATTGGCACACATCTCTCCAACGAGATCAATTCTCCAGAAGAAAGTTTCATGCCTAATATTGACAAATACAGCATCCATCACGTTAGCCCACGTCATCCTTGGGTGATTCCCCTTCACACAACACCCGAGGTGAGTTGCCTATTTTGGCGTCTAGAAGGAGTTGCGCTGATAGCAGTAGCCGAATTGGAAAGCCCCGCCATTCCTACCACATGACTTCTCCTCTTTCAATAAGAATAATAGACCAATTCCGTTCACTGACTCGCAAGGCCATATCCCGGAGGAGAGAGCCAAAATGGTACATGGGCGACTGCGGACTTCGCTAGGACCGAGGCAACGCATTGGTTCTCAAACGAACAACCCCGATGCCACAGATGACTCACTGCCTCCATATCTATCATGCAGTGACTGGTACTGCGATTTCGTGCGCTCAGGGTTCATCAATGTGCAGAACGGCCGACTAGTGTCCCTCGAAGGATCGACAGCCAAACTCGCCGACTCCTCCATCGCAGATGTTGCTGCCGTCGTTCTCGCTACCGGCTTTGACCCGGAACCTTGCATTGGCTTCCTACCAAACGATGTACTGGCAACACTCAAGTACTCACCTGCGCACCCCTCAAACCTGCTGGCTCTCTCGTTTCACGCGACGCACCATCCCGATGTGCCCAGCCTGGGCTTTGTCGGATTTTACAGGGGAGCGTTCTGGGGTGTAATACAGATGCAGGCCCGGTTCATCACGGCGCTCTGGTCTAGTAAGGGGCCATCGGATACAATTCGCGAGAAATTGGCCAGGGACCGAAGTATTGAAAGGACGCTCAGTCTTAGAGACGACCCGCGTCAATCACAGTTTCCAATGGGCGATTATCCGTTCTTGATGCAAGAGTTTGCTGAAGCGCTATCCTTGACCATTACTCCGCCGCTGACTGTCGACGCCCCGAACCTCACCTCCAACGGACTACCTCTGGAAGTATTCGCCCCATTTCGCTTCTCACCAGCCAACGAAGACGGCGAAGACAATGCAAACGCTAAAAAGCTCATATATGACGCGGCAGTAGTTTTGAAGGATGCTCTTACTACTCCGAGATTTGTCTCGAGGGCCGTGTTCCGCAGCCTCCTGGGAACGTGGAAGCTGGAGCGCGATCTCACGAGCAAGCTTCCCACGCACCCCAGCGGCCACTTCAGCGGAAACGCGCGGTTTCTGCTGCGGGCCACCACAAAGGAGGGCATTCAATGCACGACCAAAGATGGCGTTGCGCCCGGGTGCCACGACGGCGAAAGCTACGAGTACCTATACATCGAAGACGGCGAGTTCAAGACGGACCAGGGTTTCGGCTTCCGCGCCACGCGTCGCTACATCTACCGCTACGACGAGGCTTCCGGTGCGATTACGGTGTGGTTCGCCAAGCCAGAGGATAACAAGCGCGTCGACTACTTCTTCCACGAGATCGAGTTTCAGGATCCGCCTGCAGGGGGCCACCCGCACGGCTGGCCGGCAAAGTCGGGGCACTTGTGCATCGACGACTATTACAACGTGAATTACAACTTTGTGTTTGACGCGGCCAACCTGGAGAGCTGGATGTGCGCGTACACGGTGAATGGGCCGCAAAAAGACTACACGATCCGTGGGACGTATACACGGTAACAGCGGTCTTCGGGTCTGACCTTTCTTTTTGTCTTGTGACAAAATTGATTCACGCCAAGGAAAACCATATTATTAGACATTGAAGCTGAATAAAAGAGCAGCCGCTACTACCTTGGCACACTCGCGCCCCCCAAATCCCAGAGCTCCTTGACGCTTCCCGGTATGTGCCGCAACGACGTCACGGGCTCACTGTTGCCGTCGGCTGGACAGTCCCATGCGCGCCAGCTGATATCCGTCGGCAAGGTCTCTCCGCAAAATTTGTGGTAAGCGTGAACTTGAAGCAGCGCGTGTTTGCTCGTCTCGAGGAGCTGCACTTGAATGTTCGTCGGGCAGTGTGGACACGAGGCCGCCACCGAGGCCGTCCGCTTCGACATCAACTCCAGAGAGCACTGGCCTAAGGCGGTGCCCGGGATCTCCAGGAGCTTGCGAGTCAAGCCGGCGTCCTCGCGTGCTTCCCACATTTCGTCGACCAATGTCTCCGGCGGCAGCCAGGACTGGTGGTTGCATATGAAGACCACCGCCTGGTTGACAAGGCGCCACCCGGGGTTGCCCCAAAAATTGAACTGCCTCTCGACCAGGAACCGGCCATTGACGACCCGCGCCCGGAAGCTGAAGGAGACGTTTTTGGGGGACTGGCGGATCGGCAGCCGACGCAAGTGCTGGTCGACGTAGTTGCGCAGCGGGACGGGCCAAAGCCGGAGAGCAGGCTGCGCAGGCGCTCGCCAAACTCTCCCTGCGTGCCGCCCATGAGCGTCCACTTGATCGCCAGCTGGACGAAGCGGTGCTCCAGCTGGTAGCCGTAGAAGTCGAACGACAGCGGCGGCTGCTGCCTGACCGGTTCGGCGGAGGAGAGGTCGTCGTGCGGGCAGCTGGAGCGGGGATGGAAAGGGCTGTCATCCTCGCGGGTGTCGTGCAGGTCCACGCACTCATCGCAGATCCAGTGACGCGGTGCACTGTACGCTCGTAGCAGGAGGTAGTCGAGCTGCTCTTCGACGGTGATGTGGCCGAGTTTACGGTCGCGGAAGCGGGACCGGAGTATGACGTGTAGACTTTTGCATGCATGCAGCAGCTGGTACTGATCTCGGCGCGGGAGAAAATCGACTGCTATCTGGATGATCAACTCCGCTGGCAGATCTAGTAAACGAAAGTTCTGCTTCGGTCGAGATGGTTTCAAGTCTATGACCCGAGCATTCTGATGTGGTCGAGATGGACTCTCGACACGGACGGCGAGGCATGCCGCCTGTTTGGCCGCCTTGGTTTTGGAGCGGCGTGCCATTGACTGAAGGGGGTATTAGTAGAGAAGGACTTGCGGAGAAGATCTCGGGGGTTAGCGAAGGAGGTATTGGTCGAGCAGATCTTGCTGAGGGAGTGTTGCTAATGATAATGGAGCCCGATGAATTGATGGGAGAGAGACAAAAAAGCATTAGAAAGCTCAGATAACAAAATTCTTGACTTTAAGTAAGGAAAGGGAACAATTTCGTTGTGATCAATATTGTAAATTCTTAAATTGATAAATTCCCCAATTTATAGACTTTGGTTCTCTATACATCATGTCGAGCCGGCGCGATATCAGAAAGTCAGTCTGTTGGTCGAGAAGTGGGTGCGGGTCACGAGCCGCAAGGTTTCAAAACAATCTTCATTAATGACCCTCTACTTGCGAAGGTATTCACGCTAAAACTGCCAATGAAGCTAAGGAAAAACCTTCTCACTGCAGGAGATACATGTTTTTTTCTCCTACACGCGACGTACCTGCCACCTCCGGTGCCCGCTGCTGGCGCGCCTGCACCATTGTTCGGTGGCAGCCAGCCAGAAGAACGGGGGGCGTTCCGCGTGCATATGACCGAATGGTACAGTGACGGGCCTACATATCCGGGACTTGCGGTCTTCGCTGGTCGGGGTCGACCTCCCTGTATCGGGTAGCAATGGTGATCTCGTCGATCCAAAGCTGCCGAGTGAGCTGACTGCCAAGTAACATGCCCTTGTCGTGCCAGTCGGACATGTCAAGACCGACTTTTCACACAAGAAAGAAATTTTGTTAGCAAAAATGTAATTTTCGACGCATTTTGTTATTTGTTTGGCAATGGAAAACGCAACAAGAACCAAAAAAGAGACATACTCTGCATAACGAACGGCCAGTTACCGCCGACGGTGGTGGGGATATGGTCCTTTCCGACGACAATTCGCCCGTCGAAGAAGACATGGATGAAGCCTGGGCGCTTTCTTGTCTCCCATTTGACCTCAAAGAGGACCTTGTGCCACGCGCCCGGCTGGATCTTTGCGACGCGCTCAAACTTGGTCTCCTTCATCTGGCACTTGCTCCCCTGAAGCTCGCCCGACACCATGCTCACGTACAGGAAGTCCCGGAGGACGTAGATCTTGAAGCTCGTGAGCCTCTCTATGCCGCAGTTGCGGCCGCTGTCGCGGTTTGAGACGAACTGGAGAATGGTGGCGTTCTGGTCGACCGGCTCCCAGTCTGGGTCGAGCTTGAAGGTGAAACCGTAGAAGCGCTGGTCACCGCGCTCGTAGCCATTCTTGTGGGTGAGCATGGAGCGGTAGAGGCCGCGGTACTTGTCCTCGTAGGTTTGTGTTATCTGGAGGGAGCGGCCGGACCTGTAGGACTCGCCCTTGACCTCCTTGATCGAGCCCTGGTTCTCAACGAGCCGCGAGTCCCAGCCCTTGAGCTTGCCGCTGTTGTAAAAGTGGCGTTTGGCGTCGATACCGGAGGAAAGGGCGAGGACGGAGAGGAGTAGGCTCTTGATGGAGACCATGGCTGAAGAAAGGAGGGACGGGGCTTAGACGAGGGAGGGATATAGGGTGAATGAGTGTTTTGGGGTTGGCAAAGGAGAGAGCCCCTCCGCAGAGGTCTGGGGGCAGACGCTTCTTAAATAGTGGAAAGAGTTGCCATCAGACTTGCATTATATCAGCAAAGTTGGGATTTTAGTAAGGCCCGCTATAACTCTGACGTCTTCAGAGAGACAAAATAGGACTACGTGGAGTGCCAGCCATCTCCGGTGCCTCACCATCTCCGGTCTTGTCCACGTAGTCTGCCACGTAGTCTGCCATAGCCAGTTACTATTTATCATTCAAGCAAACACTCTCACTTAAATGGGTACATCTTGTGGATTGTAATGAGCTACGGCGGCGCAATTGTTTCTTAAACTAGTCAGAGATGAGTAATGGAAACACTCAAGTCCGACTTGATGTGCAGTGTTAGTTCCATCAGACACCGACCAACACCCGCGCCAACAACTCCGCCAGCCACAACGGGACTGGACGCCACCAATCATAGAAATGGACGAGGCTAGTTCCACGGGCTTGAATTATAAATTGAGTTTGAGCCCGAGCCGCGAATTGGGCTACATTTGAAACATGATACCCAAAATAGGAGATCTATCAAGTAATCGAGAAGAAGCCAATTGGCCGCTTGTGTTGAAGGATGTCCAAGAGTTCAGACTAATCGGCCCCAAGACACTTCTCCGTAACTGAGCTCGAGAGATTTTTCACGCCAGTCTGGAACTATTACAGTCTTTTACATGGTTTGACTAGCTTTGACAACCCAGCCGGCATGGGAATGAAGAGGCAGCTGACACACAACAGCGCCCCATTGAAACGCATCAGTAGTCAACTATCCGCCGGTGGCGTGATCGGTCGCCAGCACCTGCAGTTTGTTTGTTTGTTACACCTAGACCGGTTTTTGAGCTTTCAAAAACTATCAGTCTGCATGGGCAACATAGGCTGATTGTGCAGTAAGCAGAGCTCAGTGGGGTGTCTCCTCAAGCACCCTCATTGCTCAGTAAGCGCATATCTTTATAGGGCGATTTTTATCTTAACCTGCGATCTCATCCCTCCATTGCTATTCTAGTTTCGGTTGAAATTATGCGGGTTTCAAGATATAATAATCAGTTTTTTTGAGCTTGCCACACATCTTTAAAACAGTGTATTGAGTGGTGGAACGCCATGTAGGGACAATTGGATGGTGATGCATGTCAGTATATGCCGGCTGGGGGACCGAGATGCGGTCGTTTGCAGAGGTGGCTTATTTTCGAAAACTTTACTTCATCTTGTGGTCCAAGCAATAAAAGGCCTTATATACAGCCCTCGGCTGCCAAATCGCGAAATATGCCCTGTTGGGATACCAAGACGGGTACAAGGTCCGTCTTGCCGCTTGTCTCGCTACGCTGCTTCCCCGCATTATATAACTCAACTTCATCTCTACATTTACCCCATCACCACTCAATCTGCACTAGAAAAGGGATCTCAACTATCCGAATATTCATCCAGATCTATATTCGACACGAAATTCACACCAAAAATAGCGCCATGCGATTGCCCAACCGAGGTTCCGTCACGCCGCGCCATGACGTCGCCAGCGCTCCTCCGCAGTCTACTTCAAACGGCGACAAGTCTGTGTTTGTCATTATAGCCGCACTTCTAATACCTGGCCGCGGGGAACCAATCACCAATGGTGCCATCGCCGTCAAGTCTGGAACAATTGAATGGGTGGGTTCCGCAAGCGAACTTCCTTCGGCGTATCGCAACGTATCGCACACCCGGGTCCCCGTTCTCTTACCCGGCCTCTGGGACTGTCACGTTCACTTCTTCGGCATCGCCAACACCAACGATCTTGAGACCGCTTTCGGAATTCCCACTGGCCAGGCCGCGCTGGCTGGCGCGCTCACCGCTCATGACCTGGAAGCCACGCTCCTCGCCGGCTACACAACCGTCCGCGAACTCGGCGGCTACGGCGGCGACATCTGGCCCGCCGTGCGCGACGGCGCCATCCCCGGCCCCAACATCTACTCCTCCATCGCCGCCATCTCCATCACTGGCGGCCACGCCGACGTGCAGACGCTACCGTCCTCCACCGTTCGCACGGCCATGTGCTGCGGCCCCGCGCCGCTCGCCGTGTGCGACGGCGCCGACAACTGCGTGGCGACGGTCCGGCAGATGGTCCGCCGCGGCGCGCGCGTCATCAAGGTGTGCTCGAGCGGCGGCGTGCTCAGCCTCAACGACGACCCCGAGGACCGCCAGTTCTCCGACGCGGAGCTCGCGGCAATGGTCGATGAGGCCGCGCGCAGCCGCCGCGCCGTCGCTGCGCATGCCATCGGGAAGGCGGGCATCATGGCGGCGCTGCGTGCGGGCGTCAAGTCCATCGAGCACGGCATGTACCTCGATGACGAGGTGGCGGAGAGGATGCTCGCGCAGGACGCCATTCTGGTCGGCACGCAGCACATTGTGCGCACGCTGTCGAGCCCAGAGTACCTCGACACTCTGCCGGCGCCGTCGCGCGCCAAGGTGATCAAGGTCGGCGCAGAGGCCAACAAGGCGTACTCGCTGGCGATCAAGAAGGGCGTCAAGATTGCGCTGGGGACGGACATGCTGAGCAGCGACCGCAAATCAGCGATGGCGCACGGGCAAAACGGCCACGAGCTGACGTACGCGGTCGAACTGGGCATGACGCCACTGCAGGCGATCGAGAGTGCGACGGCGATACCACCAGAGACGCTGGGTGGGCTGGCTCCTCTGAGCGGGCAGCTTAAGCCAGGCTATGATGCGGATTTCATTGCGGTTTCTCACAATCCACTGGCAGATATAAAGGCACTTGCGAAAGCAGACAATGTTACGCATGTCTGGAAAGGCGGCAAGCTGTTTAAAACGCCCGGAGTTCATGGCGTCTATCGCGATTGAACTATTTTCGATACGACAGCCAGAACTGGCGGAGTTTAAATGAGACTCGACGACAATTTGGAATCGAGGGACGCGCGAACTGCTCGCGGCATAATGTATTTGAGATTGTAAAAACTTACCAAGATGTTACCTTAAAATCTGATCTTATCTTGTTCAAGCCTGTTGGTAGAACTGCCGTTGCTGGGGCTGCTGTGGTAGTTGGGGCTCTCTTTCAGCATGTCGCCGCTGAAGGTACAAGTCGAGTATTCTTACCTGTTGGCTGGAAGGGCCCATTTCATTGTACCATTCGACCTTGGCCTTCAATACTTGTGGACTTGGTTGGAAGGAGAAGATGGAGGACTCGAGAGGGGGTGCATGCAGGCTCACCCTGAAGAGACGCATTCAAGCTTCCAAACCTTGCTGAAGCTTCTCGGCGATGAATCGACCACGTTCACTCGCGCCGCAGATGCAACATCTCTTTTTCGGCTCCAGAGGCATAGGGTCGACGGCGAAGCAAATGACGTGGGGAGTGAAAATGGCTGTGAACCCACCCCCTACTTTCCCAAGCGCCTATGCCTGTGAATCCTCATATTGTTAGAAATGTTGACCCAGCGCAAGCAGGCAATTGACGCTGGCCTCTCATTGGCCAGAGCCGGCTGGGTCCCACTTATTCGGTGCCTGTGCCTGTGGACTGTATTGGTCCCAGCCGGCGATGGAGGCAGGCAGGCTGATACTAGCTAGATCATCACGAACAAAAGAATTTCATAATTGACTTGTTATTATCCCTGTTTATCGTATTCGAATACCCCCTATTCCAACAAGAAATAATCAAGTCACACACGTCTACCCATGAAGATGTTGTCGCTTGCCTCATCATGAGAATTTGCCGCCCTGTGTGATGACGGGCCACACACACCTTGTCCTACCTCCGGCATCTGTCGATTTGAGCAGACAAAATCGCCCGCGTCTTCATCGCAACTCATTCATCCCATGCACATACACTCAAAATTATGCCATTAGGAGACGAGCACTCGCTTTCGTCGGAGGAGCTGCTGGCCGCTGGCGAGCAGGAGCTCGTCGACTTACTGACCAAATACTACCACCAGAGCAACAAGCTTGACGTCCCTCGCATCGCGGGCCGTATTAGCACCCTGACAGCTGACCGGCAAGCCGTAATTAGAATCAAGCTCAAGTCAGAGAACTCCCACCTCTCTTCAGATGCTACTACTGTTGCGTCAACTAACCAAACCTTTTATCAGAAATGCTAGTGAGAAAATGGACCCTGTCAAGGCCGCCGAGTTCAATGAGACACTGCAGAGCGCTTTTGATGCGCAGTATTATTTGACGCTTTGTCGCGGGGCGCGTGGATGAAGGCTCTGGCAGCCCGAAAATCCACGGTACGTCCTAGCACAAGAGGAGGAGAAAAGACAGAATATGCAGGCCAAAGAGGATGGTTGTTCCGGGGGGGGGGGGAAGGAACATGAGGCTATAGTGTCGCATGACGACAGTTGGCTGCACGGTTCCATTAGATGCTGATTGATTAGTGCTTCTGACTCAATTTTGGTCGTTAATTTTGGAATATATTTTGATGTTTTTTGTTTTCAAAAATTTAGACTTGAGAGTTGCAAAATGAACAGTGCTAAGTTTATATCAGCCTTTTTCATCGTCTTGGACGCATGCCAGCTTCATATACAAGTTCATGTAGCTTGTAATGTCACTCGGTCTGTTCGCCATCATTTAATAAACTGGACTCAAATGGCCATGGAGTATAGAGTATCACTTTCTACATCGGCCTTTGTCGGCGCCCGTCTCCACGGGGCCCCTTACCAAACGGGATGCAGCCCCGCGGCCGGCCAGCGCCGGTGCCGGTGCGGGGACAAGGCCGTGTATACCCCCATCCCAGCCCGATCTCCAACCCCCACGTAAACGTTGCATCCTTTAACCTCTCTGCAATTATACCCTCCTCTATCCCAATATCCTTTTTCTTCCTTCTTTTTTTCTTAGTCTGAATTTTCCTCCAACGGCCGGTATCCAAACCACCAACCATCCCTGCAACATACAGAAAAGCCACCCCGCACGCAACAACCCCTCACTCAACACCATGAAGGTCCTCATCACCGGCGCCGGCGGCTTCGTCGGCCAATCCCTCGCCTCATCGCTCCTCTCCTCCTCCCACAGTGTCATCCTTACCGACCTCCATTCCCCGCCCATCCCGCTCTCCCCATCCCCATCAGCCGCCACGTCCATCGCCGCCGACCTCACCAGCGCGCCCATCCCCGCCTCGCTCCTCCCTGCCGACCTCGACGCCATCTTTGTCCTCCACGGCATCATGTCCTCGGGCTCCGAAGCCGACCTTGACCTCGGCTACCGCGTCAACCTCTTCTCCACGCTGTCCCTGCTTGACGCCGTTCGCGCGCGCTGTAAACCTAGCATCCGCGTCATCTACGCCTCCTCGTGCGCCACCTACGGCGCGCCCCTCCCCGCCTGGCCGTCTGAAGCTACCGTGCCGACGCCGGAAGGCTCGTACGGCACGCAGAAGCTCATGGTGGAGCTGGTGCTCAATGACTTCACCCGGCGCGGGCTGCTGGTCGGCTTTTCCGTGCGTTTGCCCAGTATCGTGGTGCGTGCTGGCGCGCCCACGCAGGCCGCGAGCTCTTGGATGAGCGCCATCATCCGCGAGCCGCTCGCCGGCATGCCCACCACGCTGCCGGTGCTCGACGATGCGTTTCGCTGCTGGGTGTGCTCCCCGCGCACGCTCATCCGCAACTTGACAAAGTGCTTGACTCTCCCCCCAGACTGCCTCCCGATGCACATCAGACAGGTGCTGCTGCCGGGCATCTCGGTGAGTGTTGGGGATATGCTGGCGGCGCTGCGCAAGGTTGGCGGCGAGGAGGCGGTCAAGTTGGTCAAGAGGGAACGGCCGGGGGAGGAGGCGGCGCGGCTGTTTGAGAGCTGGCCGGTCGAGTTTGATGTCGGGCGCGCTCTGTCAGTTGGGTTCGAGCCCGCGGGGCCGTTCCTTGAGGCCGTTGAAGAATTTGCGGCGGGGTTGAAGGAGAGCAAGTGAGCGCGGACTCACTCGACGCTGCGGTGTTTTATAATGATTTGACGGAATGAACACCTCTCTCCCTCGCTCTCTGATTGTTTGAGTGTGTGTGTGTGTGTGCGTGTTGGCTCTCTGTCTGTCTGCATTCAGCTTCGTGGCTATCTGGAGGACATTCAGCGCGAAAGACTTCAAGAAAACGCGTTTCGTTCGTCAAGCCACAAGACGAAAACTGAGATATCCAGACGGCTTTACGCCCAACAGTTGCAAGAATAATATAATGTATTGCATAAAATTACAGCGGCTAGCATAGTGTAAACGCTACCAACGCTGGGTAAAAATCCAAAATATAATCCCCTCGAGATGTAACCGTTTTCCCCATCTATCAAACGCCACCATGTTACCGGCACCAGTCGATGCAAGTCAAATTCAAACCAACTAGAAAGCAAAACGCCATATGCATAATACCCCCAAACCCAATTGCAACCAGAATATTGCCACCGTTGGATGCTCTTTTTCCTCATTGCGCTCGTTTATCTCTGCAAATGTCGTTGCGATGCATAGGCCCTGATTCCAGCCGAACATCACCATGGCCCAAGCCAGACGTCCCATTCACAGTCCGACAGTGTCTCCTATTCATCGTCGTCGTTATTTCTTGGACTGTCGTTGTCCATATCCTCGGCACCGTCTTCCTCGAGGACATAGCCTGGGGTGCGCTCGACCAGGCCGCGGTAGTAGGCGACCAGCACCTCTGGGTTAGGCACGATCCTCCAGTCGACACGGTAAAGGAACTCAAGCTCCAGCATCTTGAGCTCGGCAAGGCGCACACCGCCAACACGGGCATAGGTTGTGTTGTTCCAAAAGGCATCGGAGAGGCCCTTGGCCGCGACGGTGGCGGCGGTGATGAGGAAGCGATGCACGGTCAGGGTGTTGATGGTGAACTCTGGATAAAGGGCGCAAAGTCGGTCGATGTAGTAGACCATGGAGAGCAAGAGCGGCGGTATGAGCGTGGCGTGCTTGGCTAATCGGTGCAAATAGTCACGAACTGATATTCCCGGTGCGGCCCTGCAGGTTCAAGAAAAAGATCGGGTTAGCTTGATATGCCAGCGTCGTAGTCAACACATACCTCGAGTGAAAGCGTGTAAGACCACCGCTTGTGGTACGAATGGCATCGTTGGTGGCGATGAGCTCGTTGAGCATGTGGGCGATGAGTTCGACCATGTCGTCGACGGGACAAAGCTCGTAGCGGGCGGGCAGGATCTTGGGAGGCTGCTCGTCTGGACGGGCACGTTTTGCGGGTTGTGTGGAGTCGTCATAGTTGGCTTCGGGCTGGCCCATGGCGGCATGGTCTTGGATATCTTCGCCGCGGCGCTTAGAGGGGGAGCTATCTGTAACAGCGCCACCGTTGGATGTGGCATGGGACAAAGATTGTTGCGAAGTCGGTGGTGCGGCAGTCTGATGCTTGGCGCCGGTGATAGCCGAAGCGTCGTCTGCAGCTACAGGGTCGGGCTGCTGGCGGTGCATGCGGGTGGTGGCAATCTTGGCATCTGAGGCAGGCGTGGAAGGCATGGATGGCGTGGCGGCAGAAGACGGCCCAACGGCGGCGTCGGGCACAATCATGGTGGCGAGGGATCGCGCTCGGTTCCGTGATCGCGGAGAGGCTACTAAACGCGGGCTTGAGGCCAGGGAAGCCGTGGCCGCGGAACGTGTTGGTGTTCCCGACGGCGCGGCGGCTGGGGGGACGGCAGATCGGGGCGAAGGGGGAGGCGGCGAGTGTGCGGGTGCATAGCGAAAGGCGGTGGGCGAGCCGTTTGCTGGGGGAGGGGTCAGAACGGGAGAAGGCCTCAGCATGGCTTTCGGCGCATCGTCACGCAGACCATGGGATGCGCGGGTGGCGAGGGGTTGCGATGATGGGGAGCGATTTCGCGCGGACGATGGGTTATTGTGGCGGGCAGCCTTGGCGATCAACCATGGGATGAGACAGCGGGCAGGTAGCTGTTGCCTCGGGTGTCGATCTATGGCAGGTTGGACCGGGTGTTGCAGGACGCAGGACGTTTTGGTCGGTTGTTCGTAAACTTGATGGCTAGCCGCGCCAATGTCGCAAATACAGAGGGAGCGCGGCACTGTCGGGATCGGAGCAGGGTTGTCTGAGGCCTGGTAGGTGAATGGCAGTCGAGCAAGTAACGAGGTGAAGCGGAGGCGAAAGCAAGCAGAAGAAAGCGACGATTATGGTTGGAGTATGGGGGAGGTAAAAATCTTAGATCGGGTTGTTAGGTAATTTTGTTTGCAAGTATGTCGTGAGTGGTTCAAGAGTGTTATAGTACAAGTTGAATTGTGCCTCGAGTAATGGGCTGGTGGATGAACTTTGACGCGGTAAAAGCAAGGTAAAAGCTTGGCGGGGGTACCTAGGTACAGGTAGGTACCTACCTTAGTACCTGGTAATTGGATTGGCCTTACCACCTATTTACTTACCTAGGAGGTAGATAGGTTCTAAGCACCCTAAAGGTAGGTAGGTTCGGCGCGGGCGAAGGGAGGGGCGGACAACCAGGAGGGAAGACAAGGTAGTAAAAGTCGGGAGAAGAAAAAAAGAACAAGAAAAGAATGGCAGAAAATCCAATCTCGATTGAAATTCATGCCAGATGAACCTTGCCAGGAGGTAGGAGGGTTGGAGCAAGACAGCTGGAAGGCAAGAAGCAAAGGCAAACCGGCGAAAGGGTGGGAGACAAGGGATGCTGAATTGGGCGAATTGGTGTGAAGTCATTGTGAGGGTCAGGCAGGTTTAAGCCACACAAGAGGTATCAGCTACCGGGGTACGGGTGCCATCATGCCAAATAAAGTGAGACATTGCAAAACCTTCAGGTACCTGATACAAGGTCAGGAGTGCGCCCGTTACTTTGTACCTCCATGCCCCATGCCCCATGCCCACGAAACCCAGAAGGGCATCTGCCGTGCAGGCAGTGCAGTAGCGCACGTGGCGGGGGTCAACCACTGTCAGTTACAGAGGTACTTGCGCCGATGAACTGCTGTGGCCTCTTTCATGACAGTCGCTGACCAATTGCCGTGGCACTGTACTCCGTACGTAAAATTATTATACGCGCGACAATTTGCTGATTTCCCTCTGCCATCATCGCCACTCCTTCCTTGGCTTTGGCTTGGCTTCATATGCCCCCATTGCCCCCACGATGGCCTCGTCACATCACCTATTCCACATCACCCGAAACAAACTCTCAATCGATCCGGTTCCGTACTGATCTGTAAGTAACTATCTAGGAGTCCTCGCGCGCCCTAACTACTAATAAGTTAACAGACCGAGATCCAAATGCAGACCCCCCGCCGCGAACCAAAAAAAGAACCTCTCTGAGACAAGACCGCGCCCACGTGCTGCATCGACTCGCTGGCATTGCACTCCCACCCATCAAATCTCGCGGCCCCGGACCCCCCCCCCCCCCCCCCCCCCCCGGGAATCACGCACGCCTCGGCTTGTTCCAGAGACTTTGCTCCGCGATTTAGTGTCCATGTTCCATGTTCGTAATCTGTCTGATATTGCCATGATGGGATCATCCGTGCCCGTGCGGTCCACGCGAGACGGACAAAAATAAACAAGATATTCGACATGTCATGATCGGGAAAGTAAATCAAAGACTTTTTTAAGCTAACGCGACTGGAACAAAGGGGGCAAGTCAGAAACTCGGACCAAACTGACAACACCTAGAATCTACCAAGCACATAGCTCATTCCTCCATCCATTACCACCACAGAATACTCTAATCACTGCCCTATCTGCCTCCATCACTCTCCAGCCATCCATAGCTCTTCCTACTGCCAAGAGTCCGCTCGCGACGCCGACGTTGCGCACGACGCCGGCACCTTGTACGTGTGGTTCGGGTCCGCCTCCCACACCACGGTCCCGTCCGCGTGCACGTTCACGTACTTGTACTCGAGCGCCGTGCCCGGCGACAGCGTCATATTCACCTTCCACACCGGGTTCTGCGCCGTGTACAAGCTCGCGTCCAGCGTCAGCGCCTTGCTCACGTCCCAGCCGCCCAGCGCCGTCGCGTTCCCCACCAGCTTGATCGTCTGCCCAAACTGCGTCGTCACCGTCTCCCAAAACGTCACCGCCACCGACGTCGCCGGGGTACATGTCGGCTGCGCGGGCGCCGTCGAGGTCGGCGCGCCAGTCTTGGGCGTCTGGTTTGCGGGGAACGAGGTGGCTGTCGCGGAGGTGTAGCTGCCCTGCGCTGCCGCGGCCGAGCAAGATTTGGGGACGTTGTTGTCGGCGCCGTCTTTGGCCCACGACGGCGGGATGATGCCGCTGCGGCGGTCACTGGCCGTCAGCAGCGACGCATAGGACCAGGTGAGGTCGTGGGCGGAGAGCGCGGAACCGCTGTTCTTGTCAAACTGTTCGGCCAAGGCGCCGCCAGACGGCGTGTACTGGGCCACAACAGCCACAAATTCGTCTGCGTAAGCAGTCACGGCCTGCACCACGTTCTTGAACGTGTCCGTGTCGCTGTGGTATGTGCCAGCGGCAATATTCGGCACAAAGTCGTTGAAGAATGCCTGCGAAGTGCTCGTCACCTCCAAGGAGCCCTGCTGTTTCCAGACGTGCAGCGCATCGTACATCTGCTCTGCCGCGGCCAGGGTCGCCAAATACCACGGGTTGCCCTCATAGTACATATCCTCCTTGTATCGGCCAATGGCAACGCCCTTACCCTCAGAAATGCCCTTGTTAATACTGTAGAACCGAAATGAGTCGACGACAGCCTTATGGTTAGAGAGCGCCTTATCACTGCACGGCTGAAAGGTCGCGGCGTCACACTCGAGTGCCGCGTCAAAGTTGTGGATCGAGGTCAAGATCGAGTTGACGTCCTTGCCCGTGCGGCTGTTGTCTTGGTTGACTGCCCATGGTTAATACTTCACTCTACATCTCGCTACGCAACCGTAAACTTACTGTTTGAGTTGATGTACCCGCCCGAGGAGACCCAGAACGACTGCAGGAAGCAGAGAATCTGCGGTGCCACTGCGGCCTGGGCTGCCACCGCGCTCTCCTCGCCCAGCTTGGTGGCCAGGCGGCTTCCCTCGACGAGCGCCCGATGCTGGCTTGCGACGGTGAAGAAGGAGCTGCCGTCGACCTCCTCCCAGAGGTCGAAGCCTGTCTTGTTCCAGTACTGGGCCACGTAGTCGAGATCATTGCGGACAATGGGCCAGATGACATCCTTCGCCGTGTCCTTGTAGTTGTTATCGACCAGCCAGTTAGAGTAGGAGATCAGGGCAATGGCACGCAGCGCGGGCCCATCGCGCTGCGGACGGCCCCACGGACCAGTAAACTCGGACAGGTCCACGTTGAACTTGGGCTCTCCCAGGCCAGTGCCGTCTGACAGCGACCCAGACGGGTTTGAGACGCCCTGCAGCTTCGCCTGGGCGCCGACGTACTCCTGGATGAGCTTCTGCAGGTTGGCATCGTACGAGTTGGTGAAGCGATCGATGAGGCACTTGAATACCAAGGCACTGTCTCTTGTCCAGGTGTACCAGTCTGTTCAGATTATTAGTATCCCGTTTGCAAACACAAGCTAGGTGGATGGGTGCTTCGTACAGTTTGGGTTGTAGGTGCTGGGCGACGCAGCCACAGCGCCCGGCGCTGCCGACTGTGCTTCACAGCCATCGGAGCCGATGTTGCAGAGCAGCTTCTGAAATGCAATGGGCCCTTCCGAAGCAAAGTAGCTGTCGACATCTCGTCTCTGGAGATGCTGGGCACTAGTGCTGGGCGAGCCCAGGACCTTTTGGGCCGCCAGGGTGCCGAGAAAGAGGACACTGCCGAAAGCATGCATAATGGGCTGAGTGAAGGATATGGATGAATTGTTCCAGAATGATGATACAGCATCCATTGTAAATATGGCGAGCCAGTGCAATTTATACAGCAAAACAGTTGCACCAAAGGTGTATGTCGTCGGAGATCGAGGTGGGTACGACTCGCTCGATTTCCCCGTGGGGACCAGCTAGAGGCGAACGGCCCGACTTGGGCCCTGTGCAGCGTCGTAATCGAGGCGCGACAGCGGCATGGCAGATGCCGTTTGTCACGCGCTGAAATGGACGACAAGACGGAGCCCAGTCCTTTCACGGAAGGTCAAGGAGCGGTGGATTGTTCTATGGAGGACGGGGGCCGCAATATTACTTCTAGACAGCCCATCCTCGCTTGAGCAACCGACCACAAGCTCGCCAATCACAAATCACAATCACAAAGGTCCAACGGCGCGAGCTCGGCTTAAAAGTTGGTCTGGGGAAGTCAAGGTTATCCCCCGTTGACATTCCATGCAGATCACGGCACAGCTCTGCACAGCTCTTGCACAGCTCCTTCATGCCGGACCGACATGATGTGGGTTGCAGTGTAAGTGGCGTGCGCCGGCAACACTAATTCAGGTCCACAGATGACAGCAATTGGGCTTGAGATGCCAGCCTATATGCATCACAGGCCAGCTGAGGCGGTTCAAGGGGCGTTCATCCAGGGATTCTCTCATGCCGGAAGTGGTAGCTGTTTCTCCGATATCTCGGTCCGTCTGCACAACCCAAGCGGAGCCTCGTCTTGAAGAAGCTATCACCGGGTGTAGCGAGGTGCAGATGGAACAGCACAAGCGTTTGTTGAGGAAACAGAGCAGCAAGCAAGTTTGCAGGTGGACAATCAAGATTGCAAACGAGCTGGCCGCGCGAGTCTGGGGAATGGATATCGGGGGCACGGATGCATGCGTGGTTTGTCTAACGCCGAAAACGAGCCCCGGTTGGCTTGGAAAATTCCGCAGCATCAACATTTTGGTAGCAAAAGGCGTGAGCTGGTGAATTCAGGTCTACACAGAGAGAAATAGGGTCTACACGTCCAGTCGCTTGCACATCCACATCGCTCCAAATTGCTGGGCATCCACAGCCCAAACAAACGGCGAGCTCTTCCCTGTGGACGCCCGCCTCTGTTGGGCATCCCACACTCGCATCGCTATGTCTTCGCTCGCAAGAAAATGTAAGACGTATGGTTTGCCTCATCCGCATCGGTCGACGACCTAGGACAACGGTTTAGAATATAAACGCTCCGGGAGTATGGCCGTGATTCACCCCTCAGCCGCCACAGAGGACGACGAGCAGTGCAACCACACCCCCAATTATTCTGGGACCTGTCGATAGGAAAATTGACATCATAACAAGTTGATGGCTCCATGAGTTATCGAGCTGCACAGCCCTCAACTCCACACAAAGTAGAGGAAGACTGGCACAGATCCGGTGAAGAAGAAAAGAAAGAAAGAAGAAGAAGCAGAAATTTTGGCGGGCCTTTATGGGCGTCTCGAAAAATTGAGGGTCCGTCACGTGTCGTGGCGGGAGAGATGCGGCTAAACTTTTTCGGGAGCCCCTCTAACATTGAAGCCGGCGCCGTAGTTCGGTACAAAGTTGTGGCTTACAAGGCAGCTGCCAAAAAGTCATCATCCCTCCTAATGTTTAGGTGCCATCATCAGACCTCACCAATATGGACGCCGCAACGATAGAAGAGACGAATCGCATACGAGTGTCGCTGGGCATGAAGCCTCTGCCCGTCCCCGGTGCAGACGCGCCCAGCGACTCGGACTCCGAACCGGACGAGGATCGCGGCAGCACGCTCGAGACCCGCGAGGCCGAGGGCGGCGACAATTACAAGAAATATCTCGACGGCGAGGCCAACAAGCGACGGCGCGAGCAAAAGGCCGCCGCCGCCAGGACGGCGCGCGAGTTGGCCCAGCGCAACTTGGTCCTCGACGGCAAAAGTCTCGGCGAGGGGGAAGAGGGCGACCCTGCGGATGCGCGCGCGTGGCTGACCGGCCAGAAGAAGCGCCAAAAGAAGATTGACAAGGCTCGCAAGCTCGAGGCGGAATTGGCTGCTGCGGAGGCGGCCGCAGCTGCTGCGGTTCAGTACACCTCCAAGGACCTGGCTGGCATCAAGGTCGGCCACGACATGTCGGCGTTCCTTGACGGCGACGAGCAGATTCTGACGTTGAAGGACTCCGCAATTGATGCCAACGATGAGGAGGACGAGCTGGAGAATGTGGCCGTCCGCGAGCAGGAAAGTCTGAACGATAAGCTGGATTTGCTGAAGAAGCGCCCGGGTTACAACCCCGTGGATGGCGAGGAATCCAGCGGAATCCTTTCGCAGTACGACGAAGAAATTTCTGGAAAGAAGAGGAAGCGCTTCACGCTCCTGGAAACCGGCATGAATGCCGAGCTGGCCGACATTCTCAGTGCGCCAGCCGAAAAGAAGACGCAACAGAACGTCTCCCTAGACGATATCGTTGGTACGTATTGGCAGTTCAATTCAAAAGCAATGTTCTAACTCTTGTATAGGTGACGGAACACAAGCCTCCTCCGATTACCTCGATGCCTCACAAATAAAAATCAAGAAACCCAAGAAGAAGAAATCCAAACAAACAAGGCAAAAACAACAAGACGAAGACGACATCTTCCCGCTAGAAGCTGTCCTTGAAGCAAATGATGAGATGGATGTGGATAGCAAAGATGGCATCCGCAAGAAACCAAAGACAATATCAGACACTTTTGTCGACGACGACGACCTACAAGCGTCGCTAGCAACACAAAGAAGAAATGCTTTGAAGAGGCGGAAGAAGAGCCGCCCAGAAGACCTCGCCAAAATGCTCAAGGAGCAAGGGGACCAAGAAGATGCCCTAGAAACTCGGCAGGACGGCGGCCTCGTCATTGGAGCCGTGTCCGAGTTTGTCTCTGGCCTGGCTGTTCCGGAGGAAGTAGTCCGCAAACCAAGGCGAAGCCCCTCACCAAAACGAAAAACCAAGCCAGAAGAAGACGGCGAGGACCACATCATGGAGGACCTGGAAGACGCGCAGGTTTACGAAACGGAAAACCCAGAGCCCCAGCAGCAGGAGGAGCAAGATCATGCCGAAGACGAGGAAAAGATGGTCGGCAGCGGCATGGGCGCCGCCCTATCCCTGCTTCGCGAGCGCGGCCTCGTCGAGGTCTCCAAGGGCGACGAGGAGTACGCCGCCTTCCGCCAGCGGCAAGACTTCCTCGCCCAGAAGCGGCAGCTCGAGGAGGAGCTGGACGCCGAGACGCGCCGCCAGCGCGAGCGCGACCGCGCCAGCGGCAAGCTCGACCGCATGTCCGTCCGCGAGCGCGAAGAGTACGCGCGGCAGCAGAACCAGTGGCGCGACCAGCAGCAGTCGCGCCGCGTCGCCGAGCTTTACGCCGCCAGCTACCGGCCGTCCGTTTCGCTCAAATACAGGGATGAGCTCGGGCGGGACCTGGACACAAAGGACGCGTTCAAGCACCTCAGCCACCACTTCCACGGCAAGACAAGCGGGAATATGAAGCAGCAGAAGCTGCTCAAGAAGATGGAGGAGGACAAACGGCGCGAGGCGCAGAGCATGTTTGACGCGAGCCAGAGCGCGGGCATGAGTCGGGCGACGGCGCAGCAGCTCAAGAAGCGCAAGGAGGCGGGTGTTCGGTTGGGTTGAGGCGGCAACCGGTCAAGGCCGTGCTGCAGGTAGAAGGAGATGTGTGAAAATACCATAAGGATCATGAATACTGTAAATTAGGTTATAGGTACTCTTTGAAAATATTATACATAGTCTTTTTTTAAAAGACAGCCGCGGTCGCCAAGGCGGGGTAAATCTGGCTCCTGATGGAGCAATCCTCATGGGTTCGAATTCCATTCTCATCACCATTATTTTCAATTAGAAGGGCTAGACAGATGATTTTGATGATCTTGATTAGTTGTGGTGATGATTAGGAGAGAAATCTGTGTGTGTGGAGAAGCACGTAAAATACCTACTTGCTAATACAGATTAGTGCCTGCCAAAACGTGCCCCTCAAAGCATGGTGGGGAGCAGGAAAAAAAAGTTTAAGCGTCGACTTCGTTTTTTTTTCTGGCTCTCCCTCTCTTCCTCTTTTATCCTGTGTAAAAACAGCCACCTTCCTGCTCACGACTTTTCTTCTCTACTGTCGTGGCAGATGACATCGAGGTAGCCAATTGACTTGCTTGAAGGACCTCTGGAAACGAGTCGTCTTGCCTGCCTGTCGCTATCTTCCCTCTGCTGTGCTATACAAACTGGTGCCAAAAACCCCTCCAACACCTCATTGTTTGTTTCGCAGAGGCTTTCCCCCTCCGGAGGTAATACGCCTTGACGAATTACCCGCAAATTTTCTACAAAAAAATGTCTGTCAAAATCACCGCGCCCGCCACCGCCCGCTTCCGCGGCTGCCAGGACGATGGCCTCGTCTGCCTCGAGATCGAGGATGGCTCTGCCTACCAAGGCTACAGCTTCGGTGCCAAGAAGTCGATTGCCGGAGAGCTCGTCTTCCAGACTGGCATGGTTGGCTACCCTGAGTCGGTGACCGACCCTTCATACCGTGGACAAATCCTCGTCATTACCTTCCCTCTCGTTGGCAACTATGGTGTGCCCTCTCGCGACACCATCGACGAGCTCCTTGGCGACCTACCCGCCCACTTCGAGTCTTCGCAGATTCACGTTGCTGGTCTGGTTGTTGCCTCATACTGTGGCGAGGACTACTCCCACTTCCTCGCCCAATCTTCCCTCGGCTCCTGGCTTAAGGAGCAGGGTGTACCCGCCATGTACGGCGTCGACACTCGCGCCTTGACTAAGAAGATTCGCGAAAAGGGTAGCATGCTCGGAAAGCTGCGCCTCGAACTTCCCGGTGCCACTAATGACACTGCCAGCGATGAGCGCACCTACACTACTCTCGATGCCTTCGAAAAGATAGAATGGTCCAACCCCAACGCCGACAATCTGGTTGCTCAGGGTGAGTTTCCTTGTATTCTTCCCCATGCATGTACTTTGCAGTATGCTGATGGTAATCGTAGTCTCCATCAAGACCCCCAAGCTCTATAAGCCCCCCGCGTCCTCTGTTCGCAAGCACCCATCCGGTCGCGCCATCCGTGTTCTCTGTGTCGATGTCGGTATGAAGTACAACCAGCTGCGCTGCTTTCTCAAGCGCGGTGTTGAGGTCATGGTCTGCCCCTGGGACTATGATCTGACCAAGGCTGCTGGCGAGGAGTATGACGGTCTCTTCATCTCCAACGGTCCCGGCGACCCCGCAGTTCTCGAAAAGACTGTCAAGAACATCTCGGCCGTTATGCAAAAGAACAAGACTCCTGTTTTTGGTATTTGCTTGGGCCACCAGCTCCTGGCCCGTGCCTCCGGTGCCGCCACCAAGAAAATGAAATTTGGTAACCGAGGCCACAACATTCCTTGCACGAGCCTGGTCTCCGGCAAGTGCCACATCACTTCTCAGAATCATGGTTTCGCTGTCGACGCCGAGTCTCTGCCCGCCGACTGGAAAGAGCTCTTTGTCAACGCAAACGATGGTAGCAACGAGGGTATTATGCACGTCAGCAGGCCCTTCTTCAGTGTCCAGTTTCATCCTGAGAGCACCCCTGGTCCTCGTGACACCGAATTTCTCTTTGATGTCTTCATCAACACCATGGCCAGCTGTGCCGAGAACCCCTCTCTCCTGCAGTCTTCCGTCAGCTTCCCTGGCGGTGCTATTGAGGAGAACGAGAGACTCCACCCTCGCGTCTCTGTCAAGAAGGTTCTTGTTCTTGGTTCCGGTGGCCTCAGCATCGGCCAGGCCGGTGAATTTGACTACTCTGGCAGTCAGGCCATCAAAGCTCTGAAAGAGGAAGGCATCTACACTGTCCTTATCAACCCCAATATCGCCACAATCCAGACCTCCAAGGGCCTGGCTGACAAGGTCTACTTTCTGCCTGTCAACGCCGAGTTTGTCCGCAAGGTCATCAAATACGAGCGCCCTGACGCCATTTACTGCACATTCGGTGGCCAGACTGCTCTCCAGGTCGGTATTCAGCTCAAGGATGAGTTTGAGGCGCTCGGCGTCAAGGTTCTCGGTACACCCATCGATACAATCATCACTACTGAGGATCGCGAGCTTTTCGCTCGCAGCATGGAGTCCATTGGCGAGAAGTGCGCCAAGTCTGCCTCCGCCAATAATGTTGAGGAGGCGCTTGCTGCTGTCAAAGACATTGGTTTCCCTGTCATTGTCCGTGCTGCCTATGCTCTTGGTGGTCTTGGTAGTGGCTTTGCCAACAACGAGCAGGAGCTTCTCGATCTTTGCAACAAAGCCTTCGCCGCCAGCCCACAAGTTCTGGTTGAGCGCAGTATGAAGGGCTGGAAAGAAATCGAGTACGAGGTTGTTCGTGACGCCCAAGACAACTGCATTACCGTTTGCAACATGGAGAACTTCGATCCTCTCGGTATTCACACCGGTGACTCTATCGTTGTGGCGCCTTCGCAGACTCTCTCTGATGAGGACTACAACATGCTCCGCACCACTGCCGTCAATGTTATTCGTCATCTTGGTGTTGTTGGCGAGTGTAACATTCAGTACGCCCTGAACCCCTTCTCTCGGGAGTACTGCATTATTGAAGTCAATGCTCGTCTTTCGCGTTCTTCCGCTCTTGCTTCCAAGGCTACCGGCTACCCTCTAGCGTTTATTGCTGCCAAGCTTGGTCTCGGTATCCCTCTCAAGGAAATCAAGAACTCCGTCACCAAGGTCACCTGCGCCTGCTTCGAGCCTTCTCTCGACTATGTCGTCGTCAAGATGCCTCGTTGGGACTTGAAGAAGTTCACGCGCGTCTCTACCCAACTTGGCTCTTCCATGAAGAGTGTTGGTGAGGTCATGAGCATTGGTCGTACCTTTGAGGAAGCTATCCAGAAGGCTATCCGATCCATTGACTTCCATAACTTGGGCTTCAATGAGACTAAGGCTTTGATGGCCATTGACGATGAGCTACAGACTCCTTCTGACCAGCGTCTGTTTGCCATCGCCAACGCTATGCACCAAGGCTACACTGTCGATAAGATTTGGGAGCTCACCAATATTGACAAGTGGTTTCTCCGCAAGCTGAAGGGTCTTAGCGACTTTGGCAAGCACATGTCTCAGTTTACTGCTGCTGACGTCGCCAAGGCCCCCTCTCTGCTGCTTCAGGCGAAGAGACTCGGATTCTCCGATGCACAGGTCGCCAAGTTCGTCAGCTCCAACGAAATGGCCATTCGCAGACTCCGTCTCGATGCTGGCATCCACCCATTCGTCAAGCAGATTGACACTGTTGCTGCCGAGTTCCCTGCTTTCACAAACTACCTGTACCTGACGTACAACGCTTCCGAGCACGATGTTACCTTTGATGACCACGGTATCATGGTCCTCGGCTCCGGTGTCTACAGAATCGGATCTTCCGTTGAGTTCGATTGGTGCTCTGTTCGCGCCATTCGCACTTTGCGCGCCACTGGCTTCAAGACCGTCATGGTCAATTACAATCCTGAGACCGTGTCAACAGATTACGACGAGGCTGACAAGCTTTACTTCGAAAACATCAACCAGGAAACTGTACTCGATATCTACAGCCTCGAGAGCGCTTCGGGTGTTTTGGGTGCCATGGGTGGCCAGACCCCCAACAATATTGCTCTGCCCCTCTTCCGCGCTGGTGTCAAAATTCTGGGCACATCCCCTGAGATGATTGACAATGCTGAGAACAGATACAAGTTCTCCCGCATGCTGGACCGCATTGGTGTCGATCAGCCTACTTGGAAGGAGCTCACCAGCTTCAAGGAGGCCAAGGCTTTCTGCGACAAGGTCTCCTATCCTGTCCTTGTCCGTCCTTCATACGTGCTTTCTGGCGCTGCCATGAACACTGTCTACTCCGAGAAGGACTTGGAATCATACCTCGCCCAGGCTGCCGAAGTTTCTCGTGAGCACCCTGTTGTCATCACCAAGTACATTGAGAATGCCAAGGAAATCGAAATGGATGCTGTTGCCAAGGACGGCACTGTCGTTGGCCACTTCATTTCTGAGCACGTTGAGAACGCCGGTGTCCACTCTGGCGATGCTACTCTCATCCTGCCTCCTCAGGATCTTGAGCCCACTACTATTGCCCGCATCGAGGATGCCACCCGCAAGATTGGTGCCGCTCTGAACGTCACGGGTCCTTTCAACATCCAGTTCATCGCCAAGGACAACGACATCAAGGTCATTGAATGCAACGTTCGGGCCTCTCGATCGTTCCCCTTTGTCTCCAAGGTCATGGGCGTCGATCTGATTGAGATGGCCACTAAAGCCATCACTGGCCAGCCATTCCAAGAGTATCCCCCTACCGACCTCGCTCCCAACTGTGTTGGTGTTAAGGTCCCTCAATTCAGTTTCTCTCGTCTTTCTGGCGCTGATCCTGTTCTGGGTGTTGAGATGGCTTCCACTGGCGAAGTTGCTTGTTTTGGTGTTGATAAGAATGAGGCCTACCTCAAGGCTTTGCTTTCTACCGGCTTCAAGATCCCCAAGAGAAATATACTCCTGTCTGTCGGCTCGTACAAGGACAAGAAGGAGATGCTTCCTTCAGTGCAGAAGCTCCAGCGTCTCGGATACAAGCTTTTTGCCACGGCTGGTACCGCTGATTTCCTCCAGGAGCACGGTGTCCCTGTTCAGTACCTCGAGGTCCTCGGAAGTGATGAGGATAGAAACTCTGAGTTCTCTCTGTCCCAGCATCTCGCGAACAACATGATTGACCTGTACATCAATCTGCCCTCTAGCAACAAGTATCGCCGTCCGGCCAACTACGTCAGCAAGGGTTACCAAACTCGTCGTATGGCTGTTGACTACCAGGTCCCTCTTGTTACCAATGTCAAGAACGCCAAGATCCTGATCGAGGCTATCGCTCGCTCTTTCGAGCTCAGTGTCTCAGGTCGTGATTTCCAGACCAGCCACCAAACTGTTGTTCTGCCTGGCTTGATCAACATCGCTGCCTTTGTTCCTGGTATTGTTTCTCCTCACAGTGCTGATATACAGACTGTTAGCAAGGCCTCCATAGCAGCTGGTTTCAGCATGATTCGCCTCATGCCCCTTGGTGTTGACGGCTCCATCACCGACGCCATTACGCTCAAGGCCGCTCAGCAGAACAGCGCTGCCGGCGGACACTGCGACTACAACTTCTCTATCTCTGCCACCAGCAACAATGCCGAGCAGATCAGCACTGTCACCGGAGAAGTTGGCTCGCTTTTTATCCCCTTCAACCACTTGTCTGGGTCTGGCAACATCAGCAAGGTCGCTGCTGTGACTGCTCATTTTGACGCCTGGCCCACCAACAAGCCCATGGTCACGGATGCCAAATTTACCGACCTTGCATCGATTCTGCTACTTGCTAGTCTGCACAGCAGGCGTATTCATGTCACGTCTGTGTCGACGAAGGATGATATCCGCCTGATTGCTCTCAGCAAGGCAAAGGGTCTTCAGGTGACTTGCGATGTCTCAATCTACACGCTGTTCCTATCTCAGAAGGACTTCCCTACCGCCGACTTTCTCCCGAGTGCCGAGGACCAGGCCGCCCTCTGGGAGAACCTGGAGACTATCGATGTCTTCTCCATCGGCAGCTTGCCCTACCAGCTGGCTACCTCGCTGGGCCACAAGGGTGATGCTTCTATGGGCATTACTGAAGCTCTTCCTCTGTTGCTCACTGCTGTCAGCGAGGGAAAACTCACTATTGACGACGTCAAGGCTCGCTTGTACACCAACCCCAAAGAAATTTTTGAGCTCCACGAGCAGACTGGCACTGCTGTTGAGGTTGAAGTGGACCGTGCTTTTGTTGTTCCCAAGGGCTCTTTCTGGTCTCCTCTAGAGGGCCGCCGTCTGCATGGCTCTGTTCGCCGCGTCACTTTCCAGAACGCTACGCTGTGCCTGGATGGAGAGGCCCTTAAGGTTCCTCCTACCGGCAAAGACATGTCCTCGCACATGATGGTTCCTCAGACTCCTGCCATGAAGCCTACTACAGCAGCAGTTTCTGTGGAAAGCCCCAAGGCTCGCCAGCAGGCCGGGTTCGGTACCCCCCGAGCTCTGGGCCGCCTTCGTGGTGGTTTCACTTCACCCCAGGCTCTGGCTTCCCAGGGACCCCGCGGGGCTATCGACGATCTTGGTCTGCCTCTACAGCTCCAGCCCGTCGCTAGCACCTCGTTGCAGAAGCTTTTGTCGCAGCCTTCATCGTTCAGGAATGCGCACGTGCTCTCTGTCAAGCAGTACTCTCGTGCAGACCTGCATCTCCTGTTCACTGTAGCTCAAGAGATGAGACTTGGTGTTCAGCGTGAGGGTGTTCTCAATCTCCTAGGTGGTCGTGTCCTTTGCAATCTCTTCTACGAGCCCTCGACGAGAACGTCTGCTTCGTTTGATGCTGCTATGCAGCGCCTTGGAGGCCGTACCATCAGCATTGATACTTCCCAATCTTCCGTCAAGAAGGGTGAGTCTCTGCAGGATACGCTCCGCACGCTGGCTTGCTATGGTGACGCGGTGGTTCTCCGCCACCCGGAGGAGAACTCGGTCGATATTGCTGCCAAGTACTGCCCAGTTCCTGTTGTCAACGGCGGCAACGGCAGCAAGGAGCACCCGACGCAGGCTTTCCTGGATCTATTTGCTATCCGCGAGGAACTGGGTACAGTCCAGGGCCTGACAATTACTTTCCTGGGCGATCTTCTTTACGGAAGGCCGGTGCACTCGCTGGTCTACCTGCTTCAGCACTACCAGGTGCAGGTGCAGCTCGTTGCTCCCAAGGGCCTGGAGCTTCCTGCTCAGGTTCGCGATCAGCTCGTTGCTTCTGGTCAACTTTTGTGCGAGTCTGAGACCCTCACTCCCGAGATTCTGGCTCGCAGCGACGTGCTATACTGCACTCGTGTGCAGCGCGAGCGCTTTGGTAGCGACGCAGAGTACCAGAAGGTGAAGAACTCGTATCGCGTGGACAACGCGACCCTGAAGAGCGCCAAGAGTTCGACGGTTGTTTTGCACCCGCTGCCACGCAACGAGGAGGTTGCAGAGGAGGTCGACTTTGACCAGCGGGCGGCGTACTTTAGACAGATGCGATATGGTTTGTACTGCCGCATGGCTCTGCTGGCGTTGGTTATGGCCAGTTCTTGAGAGTGACGATTTTTATATTTATATACATATATATTTCTTAGATTTTTAGTCGTGATTAGATTTTAAACTTGTTCATCTCGTACCTCTGATACCCCCTGTACACTTGATACATTTTGTTATCATTTGTATGTTTGTTTTAAAATATACAATTTTATTTATTTTTATGATTAATAATGTTTGAATCGTGCGTGTGTGTTGTGTTTTGTTGGCGTTGCGCCATCGGGTTCAACATCAAAAGGTCCGTCAGAATTATTACCACGCGGTTCTCTCCCCAGACCCTGCATAAAATTCCAACATGAAAAAACTCTCATTTTTTTTGTGTGTTTTGTATGTTTCGTCTTTACTTCGCCATATCCAAGTGTCAGGTGGAAATACAAGGTACAGATTATTTACTACTTATTTATAACCTTGGCCCTACGCCATCCCATCCACAACCTAGTTAGTAGTTCCCGCGTTGCCGATTGCCTCCTTCTGTTTTTCCCGCTATACACTCGGAAACGAAACGCGCGCCACGAAAGATCGCCTCATCATCATTCCATCATCTGAGCCCACAAAGGTGCTGAACATCCGACACGATGAGGCTGACCGCCTACGAGGCCCCCTTGAACGTTCACTACCCACCCGACATCATCACCCATAGAGTCGTAGACGAATACCTCGGCCCCTGTGGTTATACCATCTACCGCACAGAGTATAGCTCGGGTTCTGACCAGCTCTGGCATTCGCTCCTACGCAGGCTTGATGCTAATTTTAGGTAAGAAATCGCATACGTCTTTCAGCACCGCCAGCATATACCACAGGAGCGAGAAGCTACTAAAAAGCTCATTTCACTAGTTCGCTTTGATGGTCGGTCTGATCTATCACTTAACGACCTAAGTATTGATCAGCTACGCATCGTCTTTAAAGGCCAGATTAGTGGTAGTCCGCTTATTAATGTAGATGATACTACTAAGCAGTATTTTCTTATTGCTGATAATGAGGTCCTCGACGCTGTTTCACGAGGCGAATTCTAGGTCAAAGTTGTAGAGGCGTATTATGACGATGCTGAATACCGTTAATCATTCAATAATAAACGGTGGCTAGGACCACGGACGTATTGGGAATGGATGAAGGTGGTAACAATAAGTTTATTCTATCTGCGCGATTTGCTAAACTCGCTGGCTATGAACCGAGTCACACCAGCGGTGCACAGGGGTGAAGACTTTCCTGCCCTAGATGATACGGACATAGCAGATGCAGACTAGAGTCGTTAATGCTGTGGAAGCATGGGATCCGGTGATGGCGAATTCTTTGAGTATGCAGGAGGATGCAGAGGCTATGAAGGCCCTGTCAGGTAGCCACGCAGATAATTAGTTGATACGAGTCGTATCGATGGCTCCCAGGAGGGCGAATCAGAAAAAACGGAAGTGCGGACAGCGACGCAGTGAATCTACTTACACACGCACATACCCACGGGCTCGACGCAACTCAGACCCAGTACCTGCGCTTCGTCCTCTGCCCCTCGATCTCCTCGCCAGCGTAGTCGATCAGCTGTCCCATCTTGCGTGAGGCGACCGATCTCTCCGAGCGCTCAGGGCCGTCGCGGGGTCTGCACGGCTGCAGTTGCTGCCGGTGTCCAAGCGCAGCCGCCACCGCGGCACTGAGTAGCGAGTACTTGCGCTGTGGAACAGGGTACGGCGGGCCGTTGCCGCCACTGCGCGGTGGGCGGGCAGGCGGCGACGAGGAGGCAAAGGATGGAGAGGGAGGGGGAGGATTCCCGTCGCCTGGCTCCCGGCTCCCGTTGCTATGGCGGCGCTGGTGCGCGTCTGAGGTCAGGGATGCTGGCGCCGGCATCTGCGTAGGGCTCCGGGCAGCTGCCGGCTTGCTGTTGGGGCTCGTTGCTGCCGGCTCCTCGACGCCAAGGTGCACCGCGCTGACAGCACCTTGTGCATGCATGTATATTGAGCCCCTCGGTGTCGTTGTCGTCCTTGAGCGGCTGCGGCGCGGCTCGCCACCCACACCGGCGACAACAGGCACCGGCAAGGAGGACTTTGAGCTGCCCCAGGTTGCGCTCACGCACGCTCGCAGTGCATCCACCCAGCCTTTGGAGCGTGCGGCAAGCCGCTGCTGCCGGCGGTGCTCGCGTGCCGGCCCTGTGAGGCGTATGGCGCCGCGGCCGCTGATGCTGCTGCTGCTGGGCACACCGTGGAAGGACACCTGCTTGCAGACGGGGGCCGGCCTGAGCTGTGGATGGCGGTGAAGAGGAAGAGGATTCTGATATTGGTGACGCGCGTTGCGAGTCTCGGCGGTCCGCGGTGGATACCGGCTCCACGGCCGTGACGAGGCCACCGAAACCTTGTCCGGCCGCGGCCGGGGGCTGTCCGGCCTGCCGGGTTTGGCTGTCGTAAATATTCGTTCCCCGCGGAGCTGCTGCATGATGTCTTTCGGAGCCTTGCTATATAGGATTTTTTCCCCTTTTTTCTCTTCCCGCCGTTGGAAATTCGGAGAATGCCCACGTTTTCCTCAGTAGCAAATGGGATCTGTTTCTGTGTAGTGGGGCTGCGTCTCGAGAACTGTGTGCGCATGAGCGTTCTTAGGATTTGCTTTCGCGTGCGAAATGAAGACTGAGAAGACCACCCAGTGCTTACAATAAACACCAGGAAAGCGAAGCAGTCATCAAAGGCAAGAAAAGGAATATTGCTGCCTTATATAAATTCGTCAAATGCGCACATGTAAGAGCGGTAGCCTGCTGGTCCAACTTTCGGTCCGCGGGTGTTGCCTCTTTGTTAGTGCTTCTTTGTCGCACTGCAGTGCAGCGTGCGGTCGCACAACACGGCTTCATGCGTAAGGCGACGCTCCGGTGGTCGAATGGGACACCATCACAGCCAATAGGATTGTGACCAAGCTTATTTTCTACTCGTATCATGACGGACAATGTCTCACACGCCTCCCTGCTGTTATTCAAGGCGACGCTTCCTTATCGACGGTTGCCTTGACTTCCTCGACGGGGTGCTTGTTCAGGCTCTCGTACAGCTGCAGGTAGCTGCCGATTAGAAATGCCCACGAGCCCCTGAAATTTCACAGCATGAAGACATTAGTATCTTTACGTACGTCACGTAAGTGTGTCACGGCGATGCTCTTGCTGCATCAGAGAGCGCTTTGAGGACTCACCAAAATGTCGCCAGCGCGGCCTGGTATTGCGCCCCTGTGTTGCCGTAGGCCATACCCAGCGCGCCGCAGAGTGTAAAGCCGAAGGCGCCGATGAGGTTCCAGAAAGCGATATGCCAGCCGAGGAGCTGCGGTGCAGGCCGCCACCAGTGCTCCTGTGTCTCGAGCATGTAGAGCAGGCCGCTGGTGATGAAGCCGCAACCACCGACGACCTGCGGGATCCAGTAGGCAACATTCAGGTGCCACTGCGGTGTTTGTATGTGGTTTGCAATGCCTGGAAGCGCGGTGAAACCGGCGATTCCAAAGATAGTTGCGCCGAGAAGTTGCGAGACGCCTGCGAGGAAGCCCAATTCGTAGACAAGGCGGTGGCGAAGGTCGTGCCAGGACGGGCACCACTGCCAGCGCCTTGCGGGAGTGGGAGCGATATCAGGGCTGATTGATAGATGGCGTTGTGGTTTTCCGACGAGGTTGTGTTTATTTTGGTGGTGATGGCGGCAAAGATCCGTGTCAGCGACCAACGTTACGGCGGGCGTGTGGTGGGTTCCTTGGTCGACGAGCGTCTCGACGGCCCAGCCGAAGCAGTCCGCGTCGTTGGCGTTGATGGCCTCAAGAACCAGAAGTATTGAACCGACCTCAAAGAATAGGATGGCGCCGATGAAGGCGGTGATGCCACCGCCGTAGTCGCTCTCGCCTTGGAACTCTGTAGACGGCCGCACGAGTGGCAGCCATGAAAAGAAGCCCTGCATCTCTGTGTCAGCAAAGCGCCATTGTTCTTTCCTCATTTCATTACAAGGAAGACTTGCATTGATAACCCAGACTACACTGCCCCAAGTGAAAATAAAGGCGACCAGCCAGGATATATCCCAAACGGGAAATTGCGTAAATGTGCGAACCACACCCCTCAACACCTCCTTCGGGTGCGACGACCGGCGCGGCACGGCCACACCACCTCCTTCAGGCTGCCTTTGAACACGCAGCGGATGGCGTCCCTTGCGATTGTCTCGCGCACGCCACAGAAAGTGAACCCCGTCGACGCCGGGCGGCTGCTTGATTGGCAGGGCCGAGGCTGTCTGATTGTGTTTGCTGACGCGCGCCTCCTCGGCAGCGTCGGGATCATCTCCATGGAGTAACGTTGTCTCCGGCGCGGTCCGCAGCAGTCCCCGCGTTGGACTTAGAAAGGATACGGGTCCTCGAGCATGTCGCAGTGACGGTTTGTGGTTACGGTGGCGGGAAAACGGCGCGGGCGAGCGAGACTCTTGCTGGTGAAAGCTCATCGCAACAGCGGGCACGGCGATTGACCACGCTGTTGAACTTAATCGCGGCTTCGAATGGGTTTGATGATTTTACCCTCTCGGGTGTTATTCTGCGGGCCAATTTTGCGTTGTTTTGCCTAGAACTTGTTCAATGATGCTCTGTTGAAAGGCGCGTGGAGGCGGAGATGCAAGTCGTAGTGGCGGCTGTTGGGGTTTGGACTGCCGCTTGGCCTGCTAAGGCGGGGCTCTGGAGATGGTAGGAACCTCTCTCTTGGCACGCATTTATAGTCTGTGGCCAGGTTTTTATAACTTGATTTTCATGTATTTTTTCCTGTCGGCAAAGGTAGAATAGAAAGTACCTATCCATATGGGAGCCAAAGCATATCTATCCAGTTTCTACAAACGAGCGAACAGGACTTGTACACTCGGGGAATGTCAGACAGAACTTAGTTTGTTGCTAGTCGGGTTATGAGCTTTTACCTGGTCAATTTTCTTTGTCTATATGCTTGTTGGAGATGTATTTAGAAACATGCAATTTGCGTAGATAGAATTCCGATGTTCCACAATCTGTCGGTAGCAAAGATATTCATTTGTTGACGACAGTTTCGACGTATGCCCTACATTTAGAGTGTGACAGGATACTGGCGTTTACAGAAACACTGGGTTGTATTTAGAGCTAATTGCGGGTGTGTTTCAGCTGGCAGTATCACCAGGAGGCTTGTACGATGTACATCTGGCCCTGTGTGCTACGATTTCAATTCCCATAACATGACGTGGGTGAAGATGAGGTGGTGACCTTGGCCTGCGTGCTTGGCGATCAGCTGGGTGGCACTACTGCTGGCGTTGGTGGCTAGCAACTGGGTAAAATACGCACAGCACAGGCAGCAAGGCAACGTTCATGAGGCCCAGCTGGGATGTCTGAGGCCGTCGTCATAGCAAGCCAATAAATGACAGGGTGGTGTCGTACGGCAGAGAGACGAGGCGCTGTGTGACGGGGGCTGAAGGGAAAGGGGAGGGGGGTTTCATTGTTGGGAAGACCGGCGGCAGGACGAGATGACGGAAGCAGATGTATTTAGGCGACGTACGTTAGCTAGTGATGGAGTTTATGTTGGAAGCCATTTGTTTTGATGGCATCGACTCTTGCCAAGACAGTAGATGAAGTTAATCTTGAAATTAGCTTCCTTTTGGTGGGCGACGGGGATGCCGCCGAAAGCGGAAGACCCTGGTACCTACTACTAGGTATTACAGGTACCTTACTGGTAAAGCCTTACCTTAGTAGGTAGTAGTGTAGGTTAGTACCTTTAGTACCTACCTAGGGACGGAGACCGTAGCCTGGCAGAATAATGTCCACTATAAATTCGGGCCATGCACTGTAAGCCGTTTGTGCAGTCCGGATACGGATACTGGCCGATCAACAAGAGTTGCTGACATTTGCAAGGAATTGCATGGAAAAGGAAGAAAATGGTCGGAGAAAGGCAAAAGCTGGGCGCAGATAAATTACTGATGACTCCCCTGGACACTTTCAAATTAACCACTAACCTGATAAAGGTCCTTTCGGCGCCACCGTTGTTTTCCGCCCATTTGGCGTCTTCAGCGGCCGGCTTTAGGCCCCGATTCCACTAAAAAAGTCGAGCCACCTGCCAAGACTTTAAGCCTACCTACCTAGTATTTAGTTTGGTGTGAGGTACTTGGGCGGGCATATTGTGCGGGTATCTTTTTGTTTATTTGTATGGGCCAACCCACCTATCCACTGGCTAATCTACCTTGCCTGCATTCTGGCAGCAGTTCTTCATCCCCCACGGCACGGCGGCGGCGGAGCCTTGGCTGGCTGGTCCTTCTCAAGCAACGCTACCAAACTATTTTCTTCCGTTGTCTGTCTCTCGTCTCCCATCCGTGGCCCTCCAGCTGCCTGCCCACTGCCTGCCCATTCCATACAAACTTCTTGCGCTGCGCAACAATCACGCGCTGTCTCCTGTGCGACGCCCTCTTCGTGCAACTCTGGCTTGCCGCATTTCTATTCAATCATCTGCTCTCTCTCTCATCTTGTTATTCTTCCCCCGCCACTCACTTCTCCAGTTCTATCCCCGTTCACCACACTCACTGGCCCTGCGGCTCCTGCTTCACCTGCCCGCCGCTGCACTGATCGACAAACGCTTCCGACCCAACCGACGTCAATCTCTGCAGATTTGGATAGAACTTTTTCTTTTGGTCCCTGCTTCTTCAATTCTCTCAACATCGCTACCGAATACACTACGCCGATAGAGGCCCCGAGGGGCGCCGCCGCTCCAATTCCCTTTGCTTCGTCAACCCGCTGCGCCGTACACGACATCGACACACCACCACGCACCCTGACGAGGCAACCATCACCACCATCCGAGCCTACATCCGCCGCCTGCATTTCAATTTTGTCAGCCCAAGCATGATTGACGCGACCGCATATTTATAGCCCTCGACACTTAATAATGCACCCTGCGACCAAGCCTTGCTCCCCACACTCTGCTGCCCTCTGCCCGCCATGAGGGTCGCCATCCGAGAGCAGCTGGCCGCCCTCGTCATCGTCGCTGTCCTCACATGTTTGATTGCCGTCTCCGTTCCCACCTGGAGCTTCGTCTACAACTTTGTCGTCGGTGTCGAGACCTCGAGTCTCGCCCTCACGGCGTCGCTCAAGGCCACTCGCATCAGCTCGGAGATCAACCTACTCCTCATCATCTGCCAGTCCGTCGCCAGCCGCCTTCTTCTGCAAGGGGCCTTTGTCGACTTTTACAATGGCAACGCCACCAATCCCTTCGACTCGGCCCGCAAGGACATTACCAGTGCCATGACTAACAGTCAAGTCTCTGGCCTGCTCCAAGCCCGCCTTTATTCTCGAAACATCACCGGCGCCGCTGACAAAGGCCTTCTCAACGTCACCGCCCCAGGCATAGGCAACCGGGAACAGAACATTGCTCTCCCCTACCTTACCCCAGACGGCCAACGCGCGAACCTCAGCGACACTCAGTGGGGGTATCCCCCATCGCTCTATCCCAACATCAGTTACCTCGCTACAGGTACTCCCGTTAATGGCCTACCAGACACCCAAGCCTGGATAGCAGATGCATTCCCGAACGTCAGGATCAGCGACAAGGGTGGTCTGCTCCTCGGCCCTCTCATAGTAAATGAGACGTATGCCCTCATGTCTCTGACCATTCCCGTTCGATCCAACAATAACTCGCGATACTTTCTCGGCTACATGACACTTGTTGTCTCCGCCACCTCTCTCCTCGAGGTTCAGATTTCTCCCGAAGGTCTAGACAAGACGGGCATGGTCTTGATTGTTGGTCCCGCCCACGCCTCAAACAAGTTTTCTGGCACCACGACGCCCAACAATGGCTCCCAATCCCCAGAAAAAAATGCTCTCGGCAAGGTCCAGGCTCATTTTGTACTTCCACCCATTACTCCTCAGGGGCAACCTGATAGGCATGGAAATCGTGACTACCTGAGTGGTAACACAAATACCAACTTCAACCTTTCACAGTACGAGTCCGTGCTCAATGTATACTACAACAATGGCACTCAGCTCAACAATGCCACCGCCGACTTGTCCACCACGAACGAGCAGGGTGTCTCTGTAGCCGTTGGTATTGCCCGCCCACAATCTGACCTTGTCAACTGGGCCGTGGTCGTTGAAAAGGCGAGGTCCGAAGCATACCAGCCCATTTCCAGACTTCGCATGATCCTTCTTGCCTGCTCTTTTGGTACCGCAGGCCTCATTCTCGTTCTCGTCATTCCCTGTGCTCATCTGGGTGTCAGGCCCATTCGACGTCTCAAGGAGGCTACTGAAAAGTCCATTCGGCCTCCAGGCTACGAGGATGAATTTGAAGACCTCAGTGATGGCGACGGACCCAGTTCCGGCGCGACTCGCACCACCACGTCCAGCAAAGGCCGCTTCTTTGCTCCTTTACGGCGCAGATTTAGAAAAAAGAAGAAGCCACTGACCGCGGCCGAGATTGAGGCCAGCCGCCGAGTCTTTAGGATTCCTGGGCGAGTAGAGCAAGGAAAGCATCTTGTTACTGACGAACTCACGGAGCTCACACAAACATACAACAGTATGGCAGACGAGCTTCTGAAGCAGTACACGATCCTGGAAGAAAAGGTGGCCGAGCGCACGCGCCAGCTTGAGATTAGTAAAAAGGCTGCCGAGGCTGCCAACGAGAGCAAGACGCTCTTTATCGCCAATATTTCCCATGAACTCAAGACGCCGCTCAACGGCATCATGGGCATATGTGCCGTCTGTATGGAGGATGACGACCTTAACCGCATAAGGTCGTCTTTGAGGACCGTGTACAAATCGGGTAAGTGCCGTCATATTTGTACCGAATAACCTTATTAACGAAAGCATAATAGGCGACCTGTTACTACATCTCCTCGAAGATTTGCTGAGCTTCTCCAAGAATCAAATCAGTCACCAAGTCAGCCTAGAGCGACGAGAATTCCGCCTCGGCGACATCAAGGCACAGATTGAGTCTATCTTTGACAAGCAGGCCAGAGAAAACAGAATTCAGCTCTCTGTTGAATATCTCTCATTTAACAGTCTGCACGGGACAGCAGAGGCGCAGCATCGTAGCCTAGACGAGCGGTTACCGGCTTTGGGGCCACCTGGCATGGGTCGGCTTAAGGATGCCTACCTCATGGGTGACCACCATCGCATTCTGCAAGTTATCATCAACTTGGTGGGCAACAGCGTCAAGTTCACTCCAGCGGGTGGCAAAGTGGCGCTACGCATACGCTGTCTCGGTGAGGTCGAGCAGACCAGCGGTGATGAACTGAGCAGAAACTCTTCGCTTTCTCGGTCTCCATCCGTCGCGCAGGCCTGGCGTAGTCGCACGCGCGGTAACTCCAGCTCCATTCACTCTAGTCACTCAGCGTCAGCGACAGCTGTGAAGGACGGTACTGCCCTCGAAATTAATCCCATGGAGCCCAAGGTGACTCCGCGTGTTTCGGTCCGCGAGCGATCTGTATCACCACCGCCGATCAAGTATAAGTCTTTTATCTTTGAGTTTGAGGTGCAAGATTCTGGACACGGCATTCCGGAGCACATGCAGACCAAAATCTTTGAGCCGTTTGTGCAAGGCGATTCCGGCCTGAACAAGAAGTTTGGCGGCACTGGCTTGGGGCTCAGCATCTGCGCCCAGCTTGTTAAGCTCATGGGTGGTACCATTGGCGTCAAGAGCGCACCCGAGCAAGGGTCCATCTTCACAATGCAGATACCGCTCGAGTATGTCAAGGACCGCACTCCGAGCACGGCCTCCTCCAGCATCCGATCTCGTTCTGGCAGCATGGGCTCCGCCGTGGATGAGACGCAGCGCACGTCTCTCACGAGTATGACGGTCAGCAACGGGACTTCGGGCGCCAACCACAACGACCAAAAGCACGGGAGCAGTGGTGGCAGCGCCGGTAACAATTCCAACCACCACCTTCTCGAGAATAAGCCGCGCCTCGTCGGCCTCAGCGTGCCGTTCTTCACAACAAACGAATCACCGCACGTCGATGCAAGCAAGGGCTTTAGCACACGTGTACCGCGCGGCACGGGCAGTAGCAAGCTCAAGGTGCTGGTAGCCGACGACAATGCCACCAACATCGAGGTCGTCAGTCGCATGCTCAAGCTCGAGGACGTCTACGACGTTACGGTGGCCAAGGACGGGCAAGAGGCGTACGAGCTGGTCAAAGAGAGCATGGTAGGGTCGCCGCAGGCGCGGCAGAAACAGTTTGACGTCATTTTCATGGACGTGCAGATGCCCAACGTCAACGGACTCGAGTCGACGCGCCTGATCCGCAAGATGGGCTATGTCGCGCCCATTGTCGCCTTGACGGCCTTTTCCGAGGAGAGCAACGTTCAAGAGTGTATGGCCTCGGGCATGAACGAGTTTCTCAGCAAGCCCATCCGGCGGCCAGCCCTGAAAAAGGTCCTCACCAAGATCTCGACCATTGAGGAGGAGGACGTTACGCCGCAGCCACCACCGACGCCGCCACAGCCGCCACCGGGCTTGCAGGTCTCACCCCCGCCGACGCCCCCGACGACAGGTGGCGACGAGGTGGATGGCCTTATGGTGGACGAGAAGAAGACGAATGGGGCCTAGAAGCTTCCGCTCGGACTGGTGTTCCCGCGGAAGAAATAACGCTCACAGTCTTGGAAAAGGGAAAGAATTGTATAATTTCACAGTACACAGATGTGCTGTTGTTCGTTATCGGGATAAACAAGCCTGAGAGTTAAGATATTAAAAGCTGTACATTGATTGTTAGATTAAGCACAAAGCGACGGCGTTTTCTTTCTTGTTACTTTCTCTTTTCTTCTGTTGTTTTCCTTTTTTTTTATTAGCTCACTTGTTTTGATGGCAGGTCGGTCTTGGCGGACATTCGCTTGTTTTTTTCTTTCCTTCTTACACATACATGTACATGTATATACACACATACATTAGGGTTCATACAAACTTGTTCCTACTTTTTACTTGTCAAGAGACCATTATAACACCACTACTCTTTACTCATCAGAGGCCAACGTGCTAGATGTGGCTTCATCACAGAGAGGCTCAGTATGAAAGGTATCTATTGTCGTATATTTCAAGACATGTATATGCGTGTGCTGAGACACAAGAGTCTAAGACATCAAAAGTCTAAAGGGGCGAATGAGGAAAAAGGAAAAAGGAAAAAGGAAAAAAGTCCACAAGTGTTCTGTTCTTGACCAAAACGCCCCCCCCCAAAAAAAAGCGCCAATCATTCCAACCATGTAACATAACTCGCTTGCCAAAGGAAAAAGGAATATCAAGAACAAGGAACAAACGAGAGAAAAACAAACATGGCCGCGGTCAAGCCCGTAGTCAAAGTCGTACCTTGGCACCGATGCCGCGACCCTCATACCGCAGCGTCTCGACCCAATTACCTAACCGCACCGTGACCTTTGCTCGCGCGTCGAGGCGCATCGACCCGCCGAGGGCCTCGCGCAGACGATCGTAGCCGACTCCTCCGCGCAGCCATCGGACGGGGAGGCGCGGCGTCTCGGAGAGCCCAGGCGGCACGTCAAAGGCCTGGTCGTGCTGGATGCGCGCCACGGGTTCCGTATGGTTGTAAAAGGCGGTGGCATCGATGTGCTCAATGTGAATCGTATTGCGGGGTAGCGGCGAGGCGAGAACAAAAGTCGCCGACGAGGTCAGCAAGTGGAGAAAGGCTTCGCGGAGGAAGCCGGGCAGAGAGGTGTTGTCGTGCCGGCTACCGTCGCCCGGCAGCTCTAGGCGGGGCGTGGGGAAAGTCAGGTTCAGTCGCGAAAGAGCTTCGCCGAGGTCGGGTAAGCCGGGCAGGCTGCCGCGATGGGAGCGTATCGTTACGCTGGTATTCTTTCCAGAGAGGTAGTCAGAGATGAGCTTGCGTCCAGCGTCGCGGCTCTTGTCACCACCCAGGCCTGCTGGGTTCCATGAAGCGCTGACAGTGACGTTGGTGACATTTCCTTTGCCCACCAATAGGTTCTGCACGGTGACCTCGGCCAGGGTGCTGTCGCCAGCGACAACATGCAGGTTAATGTAGGGAACATTTGCTTTGTATGGGGTGGGATTTGTAAAGTTGACGACGCACTCCAGCGTCACAGCAGTCGAGGTCGTGTTGCGGACCCAAATGTCCCCGATGCGCGGCTTGACGTTGCTAAAGAGGTCCCCCGGCAGCCCTACGCTTGTCGTCAGTGTCCGTTCCGCTGCCCGGTGAGGCGTCACGACCCGACCATCAAGACGTGTTTGCTAGGAGAGTGTGGACAAGGAAACGGCAAAGGCGGGTTACCAGTTGGAGGACGGACCGTTGACGGGAATTTGGCCCTCGGCGGGGACCTCCTTGATGACCAGGGGACCGAGGACGGTGTCGACCTTGACGTCCAGCTTGGCGCGGGCATGGACAATAATGTCGTCGGAGCCAAAGAGGTATTCGCTTGCGAGGGACGAGAAGACGTCGTTGTCGGTAATATCGATCGGCGCGTTGTCGACGCGCGAGGTGATCTCTAGCAGCATTTCCTTGGTATCGGAACTAAGCTTGCGAGACGAGGCTTTTTGCCACTTGCGCAGGTTGAGCTCGCCAAACTTCTTGTCCTTGTAGAAAAGATTTCCCTGTGACTTTAGGCTCTGTACTCCCAGATCCACGTCGACGCCTTCTGGCAAAGCCGCGACGGCGACGACGGTGCCAGCCACGCGAGGCTTGCCCTGCGGCTCAAATGGGCTGGGAAGTGAAAAGTCGACATCAGTCAGAGAAAAGTTGCGAAGCAAGTCATCAAAGGAACTTCCAGGGAAATCGATCGGAACTGTGACGCTGGCCAATATCTCATCCAGCCAGTCAGGAAGCCCGGAATCGCTGGGCTGCTTGCCGCGCACAAATATTTGACCCTCTTTACCCCCGAGGTAATGCTTGATGAATTCATCGAGTGGGGATAGCTCGGAAATGGGACAAGCTTGCGTCAGCTTCTGCGGCAGCTTGCTAATCAGCCCAGACGCCTCGGCATGTATCTCAGTGTTTGGCTTCACATCGATGACGCTGGACTGCGCAGTACCAACGGCGATTTTAGGATCGTCGGGTGTGCATCCGGAGATGAGGACCTCGAAACCGACGCGGGGCACGGTCAACGAGACGGGGTATTCATTTTGCACGGCGACTGAGACATTTGCGCCAATGCCCTGACCATCGCCATGGCCCAGAGGGACTTGGTGAAAGTTGAGGTGCTGAATGCTGTATTCGGGGATCGAAGGAGCATCTTTGGCTGCAAAACAGTCAGCAAACTGAGCAAAGAAAGAGATATGTGAGATGAATAGGATAATTAGAGACAACTGGGATACAAGTAAATAAAGCAGCAGTGGGTAGGTATCTAGCTAATGGACTTTTCGCCAAAGTACAGGGAAGAAAATGTGCTGTAGAGAGTTTGACCTTCTAAAACCATGGACTCCACAATATCATGAGTTCCGAGGGGAATGAAGCCCGACTTGAGCTGCAGTGCGGTAGCCGTCTTGACCTCAAGCTCGCTAATCTTGCCCGTCAGCCAGTCGTTGACAATCTTCTTGATGCTGGCGTTGTCGCCGAGCTTCATGTCTGTGACAACGTCGATGAAGGTGTTTTGGCCGTCGACGAGGTTTAGGTCGAGCGGGGGCACGACAGCAGAGCCAACCATGGCGTCACCGTAGCCGGGGACGTAAAGCTTAATGTGCGTCTGCTCGGCGGCGACGGAGCGCATAATGCGCATAGCGAGGCGGCCGAGGCGGCGGGCGGTGGGGTCCTCGACGCGGGCCGGGTCCATGCGGAAGTTGCCCTGAACGCGGGCGCGGATGCCGGTGAAGCTTATGGAGTCGAGCGAGAGGCCGGTCGGCTCGAGTACGACGGCCTTCTCAATGTACGTCTGCACGGCGGGCGGGACAAGGAAGCCGAGGACGATGACGGTGATGAAGACGCTGCCGAGAAGCAGCATGGCGACGAGGGACGGCCATCGTCGCTTGCTCTGCTGCTGCGGTTTGAGAGGTGCTGAGGATGATGAAGGGGCGTCGCTGGCGGCGTCGCTGGTTGCCGTTTGCGAGCCGTAGGTGGTGGTGGCGGCGGCGGCGTCCGGGTCGCCAGAGAGGAGAGGCTCAGACTCGGCGGAGCGCTCCTGTTGGCGCTTTTTGGGAGCCATTATGGCGAGGGTGATGGATGTGTGCGTGTGAGCTGCTGGAGAGGCGACTCGGCCGCGGGTTGGAGATGATGGGTGCCAGGTAGATGATCAAGAGGTGATGATGCTAGAGTCAAGTCTAGTTCGAGGCCGCAGTGAAACCGGGCACATGCGATGATCAAGAGGGAGTGGGGCGGCCCGGTGACAATTATGGTACGTACCTTGGTGCCGACATCGTCATCATTACAAGAGGAATATCAAAGTATTAAAAATACATATTTTCTTTATTTTTAAACGGTGGATTTCTTAAAGAGTTATTTGCTTGCTTTGTTTTTTGGAAGATTGGCATTTCTACTGGCACTCGATTGCCATATGGTAGCGCTGTGTTGCCTGGGACTGAGACCTTGCTTGCCTCGGTGCCAAGTCCAAGCTCAAGATTGTGACCTATCGGAGGGCACCTAGGTAAATACATGATCCCCTCGCCCAAAGTAGCAACGAATCATATATTGACAGTCGAAGTGAAATACCTCGAATGCTTATTAAGAAATTGTCTGGCGTGTTTCGCCTGCCTTGGCTCTGCTCTGGCGCATCTGGCTGGCCCAACGGTTTACTGGCCGAGTGGGTCTTGCTAGGTTAGTACCTTACTTATAGTAAGTACTATACAGATTACTGGTACCTAACGTTACTTTATTAGGTACCTATTGGTAAGATAAGGTGCGCGCTCTCCAGGCGCGTTTGCAGGCCTTCATGACAATAGCTCAAGCTTCAATCATGTAAACTTCTTTTGCCATTACAAACATAGATCCCCAAACCGACGCCGAAATCCGGGACGAGTACTCCTACACGCCGCGCCACATGATTACCGGCATGGTCCTCATTGGCGACGAGGACTCGCCGCAGCCACCGCGTCCACGATCACAGACCACGGCCTGAACCTTTCAACGCCTTGCCCTATGAAGTGCTGCACCTCATCCCCGGCCCTCTCAACTGCCTCTCCCTCTCCCGCTTCAGCCGCACCTCGCGGCGCGCGCACGACCTCCTCGCCTCGCTCCCCGTCTACTCCGCCTGCTCCGCCATGCGCCCCCGGCGATGGCCGCACTTGTCCGACTGGCCATACTACACGTCCACAGCTGCGACACGCTCCGTGACGTGCTGTACTCGGATCGCTGCGCGTGCTGCGGAAACTTTGGCGCCTTCCTGTTCCTCATCGCCTGCCAGCGGTGCTGCTACCAGTGCCTGGCGACTAAGCAGGCGCTGTGGGCGATGCCCGAGGCGGCCAAGTGCTTCGACATCCCGGCCAGGCAGCTCCGGCTTCTGACGGCGGCCCGCAGCGTTCTTCCCGGTAGGTACTCGGTGCGGTTCGAGATCTCGCGGTCGCGGCGGCAGCGCCTGGTCAGCGTTCGTGCCGACAAGGAACTGGCCGTGAAGCTGCACGGAGGCACGGAAGCCTCCCTCGCCGCCCATCTCCAGTCACGGCGGCCCGGGCCGTGATCGGAGCGCACCAAATGGGAGTTTGCGCGCAACTGATGGTTGAAGACCATGACCCCCGTCTGGTCCGCGAGCTGGAAAATACGGCAAACGATTTCTCCAACGACATGGCATCCTCCTGTTCCCTGTTCTTCTGGCTTTGCGAGAGTGGTCGGACGAGGGTTTCATAGCACACGCCAGGTCTTGTTATGGCCTGCAAAACCTTGTTGCATCGACCCAAGGCTCATGACGCGTCGGCTTGGAAGAGAGTACTTGTTTTACTGCGGCTTGATCAAGGATGCCCTTGGTCATGGTCACATATCGCACGTGCTCTCCAACGAGGAGGCGGTATCTGCCCACCGATGGGGACTCCAAACTCGTCGCCTTCCACGCCGATCTCAATACTCCTGGCTCAAACCATTTGTTGCTGTGTGTTGCTCCAGGAGCCAACCACGGGCTAGTCAGATGATGGCATGTTGATCTTTGTAGAGCGACTGAGAAATCTGATGCTCACGGAAGGTGAACTGTGATGTCCCGTTTACACTCATTGTTTTTCGTTTCTCTTTACCGGAGTAGCAAAAACAAAAATACGGCTAGCTGAGAGGGGTGCTAGCGCTTAGTAGATAGAATTATGGCGATGGCGTGTTGGAATAATTGGCGGTTGGCGCCTCCTACACTGACAAGCCGCCGACGTAGGGATTGCTTCTATACGCGCCCGGTATAGAGGTTGGTCGGCCTCATTTGTTGGCTAAGTGTATTCGACGGTAGGTTACAGGAAGGCTGCAGAACGTGCCGTAGCTGCGTGAATGTTACTGGTCCACGACGCAGTAGTTTGGCGCGTAGAGAAAATTTAGAGACATGTCGAGGAATGACGATTGGTAGCGTTCGGACAGCGACATTTTGCTCCGACGGCGCGTGTCAGTCGTCCGGGCTTCCTTTCACGCCTTGCCGCCTCCGAAATAGAAATAGGTACTCAGCCTGGCCGCCCTGTTGGCCGTCGCTTTCCTCGGTCCATTGAGGGGGGGGTTGCGTGTGCATCGCCCCCCAATTGCCACAGCGCTGGTTGGACGAGTTGGCGCCGATCAGGCCCCATGGCTATGAAAACCTTCCCCCATGCCTTCTGCCCTCTGCAGGCAGAAGAAAGGGGGCAAGCAAGCAAGCAAGGCAAGCCAGAGCCTTGCTGGGCGTGGCGCAGTAGAGTGGGAGAGTGGGACGAAATGAGCACCATTGTTTTTCGGCAACGCGGCTCATCTCAATTTAGGCCGATGTCCGGGATAAATAGTTTTCAGAGGATGAGGAAGTATTGAAGGATGTCAGGTTTGAATGAATAGACTCTCTGTGTACTGACCGGCAATCGGACCTTTTCGCGGTGGCTGCGGCACTCGGCTTGTCAGGCAGGCAGGTCTGCTGGGCTTGAACGGCGATTGAATTCAGCCAGGCCTTCTTTGGAGGGCGCGTGTTGGCAGGCCTTGGCGAAACACGGCCACCCCGTCAACTTGATTAGTACTGTTTCTCGAATGCGGCCGAGCGCTAACTCGGGAAGATACAGTTGCATTGGAAGAGTCCATCGCTTCTGCCACAGTCATGATTCATTAGCGGGGTCAGCTCGAATCCCGACGCCGGTTGCCTACCTATCTAACAGTGAGTGACTCTTATCCTAGAATTATCTGATAGCTAGTTCTTTGGCTGTTTTCCTGGTTTATTTTCTTTCCATATTTTAGCAGTATATAGTTGCCTTCTTAAATGCCGTGTTGAGTCTCAACCCCCCAGCATGACTTTCACTAGCCGAGTCTGTTGTATCACCAACCACCAATGCACCATAATGCCTTGAAGCCTGCTTCTGCTCTGCTTGACTCGATTCGTCTTGGCAGGTGTTGATTCATTCATCGCTTGCAACTTGTTCATCCAAGTAACTCGAGTGCCGACTTTCCTCTCGTTCAGTCCGTGGACTCTCAATGCCGTGTTTCACAGCCTGCTTGGGTTCCGTCCATGAATTTAGTACATGTGCCGCCTGTTATTGGAAGTCGCTGGCCGCTCGGTTATAGAAGAACTACGTCTTTTTAGCGCAAGATTTGGTGTGCCCTTCTCTCCAATGCCTGGAATCGACTGATCACATCGACTTCCCAACATTGGCAGGTCTTTCCACCAATATGTATAGTACACGACTTCAGGCTGCGGGAAGAAAACTAGTTCAGACTAGGCAAGCCAATAACGAATAATTGTCGACAGTATTACGCCGTCCAACGTCTACCCACGTTCCAGGCCCAACGCCGGACCCTCACGCGACATGCCTAGCGTGCCTGATGATAGGGCTACGGGCTATTGCTGGGGTCTTCTCCCCCCCCCCCTTCATCATGGTCCCCTATTTTTCGTAAGGAACCTGTTGCTTCTGACTTGGCAAAGTTGAGCGCCCACTTGCCCACTTGCCCACTTGCCTTGGAGACACACACCCTTTCAACGGTGCTAGGCCGCTCAAGGAAGCCGACTTGGCGAACCAGACAGCCAGCCCAGTAATACCGAGCAATAAGGTGGCGTCCCTTCCAGCCCTGTAGTCAGTTCATCGGCAAAGAACAAAGGACAAGTCAGCTGTGAGGGAAAACGCCTCACACCACAGCCAGCCTGATTCTAGCCATGATGAGCGCCTAGGCCGGATGGGGGCCCTGAGTTGCGCTTTTATACCTGCTGGTCAGAGACCCAGTAGTCTGATATTACTCGCAGCCTGCTTTCTCGGATTGTCATCTCGCTTTCCCTGTTCCTTTCTGTCGACGATCCACCACAGCATTGCGTGGCCCCCCCCTCGACGCCTCGTCCCAATGAGGATGGCAGCGCCCGACTCATGTGAGGCCCTGCCTAGGATGATACCACGATGAGGCTGAGATCAAACGCCCTGAGCCGGCTAGGTGGTCATGTTCCACGACGGTCATTGAGCCCCCCCCCCCCCTGGTCCGTCTCTCCTCTCTGCCCCCATTTACGTCGGGAAACTTTTTGCACACCTATGCGTTGTTCGGTGGGCTTTCTGTTCTTTCGTCAATCCTTTTTGCACCCACACTCCTTGTCATCCTGTCACTCCTTTCTTGATTCTCCTTCCTTTTCAATTGCATTCACTGACGACAAGCCTGCCCTTGCGACCAAGTCGCACCACACGCACTGGCCCGCTCCCCCCGTCGACAATGAGCCGCCGGCGTCGATTCCTCTCCGTCCTCGTCCTCGTCACCATCGCCATCCTCGTCATCTACAACTCCTACGAGGCTGTCGGCCGCTTCCTCCGCCTCTTCGTGCCGCATGCCGGCTACCCGTTGAACCAGGACCAGGCCCTGGCACGCTTCCGTGTCCAGAAGCACCAGCCGAAGAATGTACCACGCATCATCCACCAGGTGCTGCACAACTGGAGGCCAGCGGGCAACGACTCGGCGCTGCTGCCGGAGTGGGAGACGCAGCGGCAGTCATGTAGGGACAAGAATCCCGACTGGGAGTACAAGGTGCGCCAGGTACATTTGCATGTAACCAACGGGGCTATAGCTAACGTGGATTGTAGCTGTGGACAGAAGACATGTCACGCGAGTTTCTCCAAACCGAATATCCATGGGTCATAAAGACCTACGACGACTTCAAGTATCCCGTTCAAAGAGAACAGACGGTTCGATATTTTATACTACGACATTACGGCGGCATCTACATTGACCTCGACTTTGTAAGTCTCCCACCTCTCCCACCACGACGTCACTCCTGTCGACATCCACCTCAAACTGTCGTTGCGTTTCTCCTCGTCCCAAAATACCGGCCCATCGTCAACCTCTAACACCTCCCAGGGCTGCGTCAACAGTCTCGAGAGCCTCCGGCCCTACTCCGCCCTCATCGCCGACCACCGCCGCGGCACCCTCAGCGACAAGATCCTCGGCGGCGCGCCCAACCACCCTTTCTGGGTCACCGTCACCGAGACCATCCCGCGCCGCTCGCACTGGTACACCCTCCCGTCCCTCACCGCTCTCCTCGGCACCGGCCGCTGGTTCCTCACCGCTGCCTGGGACCGCTGGCACTGGGACAACTGCCAACAGTCGCTCTTCCGCACCGGGCCGCACGCCGCCGACTGGCTCACGCGGCTGTCCATGCCCCGATGGCGCGGTGCACCCGAGTGGTCCATCTTTAGCAGCCACCGCGGGGGGCACGCCGCCGACTGGCCGGTGGACATTTTTGTGCTGGGGAGGAAGCATTGGGTCGTGTCGATTGTGAGTGGTGTCGTGGGTGTGGTGGTGGGCGTGTATCTCGGCGTGAAGCTGTTCCGGAGGAGGTGCGCCCGGAGACGGCGGGGTTACCGGCCGGTGGCGGTGTCAGAGAGCCGCGTGTAGTGTACGATACAGACCGTGATGGGGGCCATATATAACATCATTTGCATATTAGCGATCTTGTAGCATTTGAGCGATTGAATTCATATTCATTTTTGCAAGCATTTCCGAATTCATAGAGTACAAAGTTGGAACGTGACAGGGCACGCAGATGAGAGTAGTGTCCAGCGACATGCTCAGACATGTGTAGAGTTCAGCACTGTTGGCCAATGCCGTAAAAAAGCCACCATGTCACGGAAACCAGTGACTTATACCTGAGCAAACTTCCTCACTAATCGTCAGCCCTACGGTGCCAAGAGTTGGTTCTCCCTAGTGGCGCCGCTGCTCCGCAGCTTCCGATCTTGCCGCCTCGTTAGTGGCGAATCTCCGGCGGCCCGAGCATAGAAATCTCCGCGATCCTGCTCGACATGTCTTGAATCCGTGGGGAAGCTGATAAGATGGTGATTTAATGGGATGCTGCGTTGTTGTTCTAATCAAGCGCTGCACTCAATCTCCCTATACCTCTGGTGGCAAGCACGGTGAGCTTCATGTATGAGTCAGCAGACCGCTTGCATGGCACATCGTCCGTGAACACTAGCAGTAAAAGAAAATGCTCAAGGTAAGAATGATTTATGTTAGTCCTATCATTTTCTTTAACCTCTGAATATCTCCGGCAAAAAAGTCCGCTTTCTAGGATGTCCCAACTTGAGCTGCCAGACAAGTTCCGGCCGTTCCGGCGGGCAAAAGTGGGATGCGCTTTGGTAATCACTTGCCATCTACTTGGCACCATAATAAAAGGATAAATAAACTTTAACTGCCAGAGACCCAATCTAATCTTCTCCTTCATAACATTGATGTGATTCAAATTATGTCAAGCAAGCATTGTTGCGCTTCTTCCCCAACAGCAGGTCCTTATAGACGGGTGCCTTAAGCCTACGCCAGCTAACCAAGGACTCTCTTGGAACCGGAAACAACAATCAGGCCTCCATTGCCTCCTGCGGCTTGGGTGCCTGTTGTTCTCGTCAGCATCTCAGTCATCCTACCAAACACAGATGGAGAAACATACCAGCGCAGGTCTGATCCGGGCGGGTGCAATGATCAATCGTGTACAGGACGCCAGTCGCAACATCACGGCTTGAACGGCATCAGCAAAACACAAAAAAACTAACAAACTTGTGAGACTGTAAGCTTTCTCACCAGTAAGATGACGCGCCGTGCAGGTTAGCCGCCTGCCCGACCACGACCGCGTCGCCCGAGCGGCAGAAATGCGAATGCTCGTTGGCCACCTTGCACTCCTTGGTGCCGAGCCGCTTGAGGTAGTTGAAGCACGCGATGAGGCCGTTGACGTTGGTGTAGCGGCCCTCGTTGGGGCCGCAGGTGGGATTGTAGTTGGCCGAGAGGGTGGGATTGTAGTTGGCCGAGAGGGTGCTGAACTCCATGGCTGTCTGGGAGTAAGTCTCCATTACCCGAGGAGAATGTGTGGAAAACGTACCTTCAGGACGGCCTTGCTGGTATAGCTCGGCAGAAGTCACGCCAAGCTCTTGGAGGCTGGGCATGCCCTCGCCGGGAATCACTTCGGGGTACTGCTCCGTAGCGGCCGGGGCGGCGGCGGCGAGGGAGAGGAGGCCGAGGATGAGATATGCTGCCATGTTGAAGCGTTGGATCTTGGTTTGTATTCTCTGAAGTGACTTGAAGAAATTGTGGTTCTCCTTGAGCAGAGTCGAGACTCTGTCATCATTTTATAGTTTGTTGAATGTACATGGGCAAGTCCTTTGCAACGACCAAGGTCTGGGTCTTGCTGATCCTTCCGGAGACATTCAATACCATCAAATGACCGTCTGGAACTACTCAGTTTTCTTTTCTCCGATTTTAACTCGTCATTTTAAATAATGACTGCCTAGCGTACGCTATTCTACGTTGCATCCAAAGTCATCATGCGCAGCCGAGCGATACGAACGAGGCTGCACAAGTCTCCGGGCCGCCATTGCCAAGCAGCAACCCGACGGCCCAACTCCAAAATAGCGCCCTCTTTAGTAATAAAGATGATGATCCCGACGTAGTGCAAGAAAAATAATTGCAAATACTGAATAAAAACGCCGAATAGTCTCGGCGTCGTACATGACTTTGGGCAAGATGGTCGGGAGGAGGCGGGCTCCCCGCTAAAGAGAGAAGGAAAAGTATCCGAAGCCAGCTTCCGCAGGCGGTGAATTCCAAATGTAGGTGGTCTTCGAAAACTACTCAGACTTGTACAGCGTCACATCGCGAGAGTTGTACATTGGAGGATTCTTAGAATAGTTGCCGGCTCACATCATGTATCACGCATCACAGCGACTGCTCTTGCGCGGCAGAGGTATAAATACCCCGACGTTCTCAACAGAATTCTTCTTTAATATTATTCAATTCAACACTGACAATACATCGTTAATCAACATGTCCGCCCGCTTCCTTGTCCATCTTCTGGCTCTCGCGCCTCTGGTACTGGCCGGCATCATCCAGTATCCCGAGGTCGTTCCCGGTCCCGGCCTCCCCAGCCTCCAAGAACTCGGTCTTACCACGGAGCAGTTGTACACTATGGGACCACCTGACTCTGGTACGTTGTGGTTCATGATTCCGCGCAGCCGTTGCTAATGTGATCTTCAAGCCGACTTTGAGGCCTTTTCTTCCAACTTTGTCGGAAAGTGCGGTCCTGCCGACGCGGCATATACCAACGTCAATGGCCTCATTGCTTGCTATCACTACTTGAAGAACCTCAACACCAAGAGATGCACGACTCCGGGCAACTACAAGGCCGTCGAGTTCTGCCACTCTGGTGATGCATCCATCACGGGTACTTCTGTCAACAGCCATAGTGCTTCTTCATACTGGTATGGTAGATTGACTTGTTGGACACTGTGGCAAATACTGACAGGCGATTCAGCCGTGATGTTGCTTCTGGACTTCTTTGGGTTGTCGACCACTGTACGCGACCAAACCAGAGTTGCGCTGGTAAGTGTCCATCCATGCTGTAATATCTCTCAAGATGGTCTAATAACATTTCCAAGGAGCTCAAGCTGCGGGTGGTAATGGCGACCTTGTTGTGTTTGCAGGCAGCAAGAAATGGACGGGCTTGTAAGCGACTGGTGGCGGGCCAAGCAGTGCAGCCTAGGTTTTGTTGAAAAGTCAGCCGGCTGATCACGACAATTACTTCGTTTTATAACACCCTGATAGAGGCATGCAATTTGGCAGTCTGCTCGCTGTGGGATAAAACAGACCGCCAAACAGCGTGACTTTGAGTATAAACACGATGGATGTCTGACATATCCTGCCTGGGATCTTCAAACGCTTTTTTAACGTATCATATTGGAATCTCAATTATTAATGAAATTATTGCAGAACTTACTCTATATGTATATCGATCAATTGAGTGACCTAGATTGGCCTCCACCGTGCTGACATGTTGACTACCTACTTTTCCATACAAAGTTACAAAAAAATAGTAAACAAGATCCTTTGAAAAAAAAAATAGCTTTCTTTCATACTCTTATCTACTTAGTATACACCTAAACTCCCATCTCGACTGCTGGTGTGATTTTTGCCAGCCGGTTAGCGCCCGCCGCTGATGCTCCACCGCCTTGTCCGATCGCCGGCGTCTCAACAGTCACAATCTCAGGTCATACTTGCATGTCTTGTTTCTGACCATCGATTCACTGCAGCTCTGCGAATCATCAGGGGCATTAATACCTCCCCTCTCCCCCCGTGCCCCATTTCACCCTCAATTGAGCCTGCACCTCACCTTCAATCGCTATTGTCTCCCCGATCCTCCTCAACCATGAACGCCGCCTCTACTCCTCTCCGCTGCATCGCCCGCGGCGGCGCACCCCGCCTGCTGCTGCAGAAGCGCTCAGCCTCCTCCTCCTCTTCATCGGCGGCCGCGCCCAGGCATCTCATGTCCATCGCCGACCTCACACCTGCCGAGTTTGCCAGCCTCGTCCGCCACGGCGCCGCCCGCAAATCCTTGGTGAAGTCGGGTGCCGCGCCGGCCACGCTGCGCGACGGCATGGCCGGCCAGACGGTCGCTATGATGTTCAGCAAGCGCAGCACCCGCACTCGTGTGTCGACTGAAGCGGCCGTCACCATGCTCGGCGGCCACCCCATGTTTCTCGGCAAGGATGACATTCAGCTTGGCGTATGTTCACACCCAATTGTCCCCCCAAGACAGAAAATGAGCCGTCGCTAACATACCCATAGGTCAATGAATCGCTGTATGACACGGCCAAGGTCATCTCCTCCATGACTTCCTGCATGGTCGCACGCGTCGGCCCGCACTCCGACGTCACCGGCCTAGCCGCCGGCTCCAGCGTACCCGTTATCAACGCCCTCTCCGAGGACTTTCACCCCCTGCAGACCATCGCCGACTTCCTCACCATCCACGAAGCTTTCCCTTCGCAGTCCGGCAGCGCGGCCGGCAGCCTCGGCCTTGGGGGCCTCAAGGTCGCCTGGGTCGGCGACTGCAACAACGTCCTCTTCGACCTCGCCATCGGCTGCACCAAGATGGGCGTCGACATCGCCGTCGCCGCCCCCAAAGGCTACGGCATCCCCGACGCCATGAAGACCGTCATCGCCGCCGCTGCGCAGGACGTCGCCTCGCCGGGCAAGCTGACGGAGACGACAGTGCCGGAAGAGGCCATCAAGGACTCGGACGTGCTGGTGACGGACACCTGGATCTCCATGGGCCAGGAAGCCGAGACCAAGGCGCGCCTCAACGCATTTACCGGCTACCAAATCACAAACGACCTGGCCAAGCGTGGCGGCGCCAAGGAAGGCTGGAAGTTTATGCACTGCCTGCCGCGACACCAGGAAGAGGTGGCCGACGAGGTCTTTTACGGCCCGAGGTCTCTGGTGTTCCCTGAAGCCGAGAACCGACTCTGGGCTGCCATTGGTAAGTTTTCATCATCCCCATGGCCGACTTTTAATTTACCAACAACCATTGCAGCTGCCCTCGAGGGCTTTGTTGTTAACAAGGGCAGTCTGTAACTACTGTAATCAATCAACTTTTGGTACATAGCGAGTTTAGGAAAAGCAATCAACACGTCAAAATTTGCATTTTAAACAAGAGATCTAGATAGAGACCAGTAATGGTAACAAAAAAGCTATCAAATCCAACCAAATACGCCATTGTACACTTGGCTGTGCACGCCACTGTTATGCATCTCCCATGCTGTCGCGTTTAACCAGGGGGCAGCTGGCTGGCGTCGACAATCTCGTCGGCCTCGAGGGTCAGCTGCTCCTCGTTGGGACCCTTGAGAGGGGATCGGGGCAGGGCCATGAGACCGGTGCGGGCCGACTCGAGGATGCCGAAAGGAGCGACAAGCTTGAGGAAGGAGTCGATTCTGGAGGGCTTGGCAGAGCTACGTCACGAGTATCGTTAGCAAAAGAGTTACAGTAATCGCAGGGTTTTTGAGAATGGCTTACACTTCGACAATGCAGCTGACAGTGCTGATATCGAGCACCTTGCCGCCAAACTGGTGCGTAAAGTAGGTAATAGTCTTGAGATGCTCATGCTTGTGGCGGAGGGCCTCGGACGCGGCGAGCTTGCTAGGGTGAAAGTCGCGCGCGGCGCTTTCCTCAAGCGACTGGCTGTTCTCGTGCGCGAGTTCCGGCTCGGCCGCAGTGTCGCCCGTGGTGATCTCCCGGTGGTGCGCGAGCAGCTCCTCAAAGTACTCCGGGCCGAGGATGTTGATTTTGGCGAGCAGCAGCTCGCGCTGGACGAGCGCGGCGCTCGAGTAGTCGAGCACAGCCCAGACGGGGACGAGGTCCTCGAGCTGTCGACGGGCCTGTTCGACGACGCCGTCCTGACCGGTGAGCACAATGGTCATGCGCGAGAGGTCCTCGACCTCGGTGTTGCAGACGACGAGCGAGTCAATGTTGAAGCCGCGCGCGGCAAGGATACCGGAGAGGCGCGACAGTACACCCGGCTCATTCTGCACGAGGCAGTTGAGGATGTGCCGCTTGGGCGGCGCCATGCTCGGCGTCGGCGTCTCGTAGAGGATATTGGACACGGCGGCCTGCGCGGACCATGAGGGAGGTGCCTCGGTGAGCGGAAGCGGGGCGGAGCGTCGGCGCAGCGCCTTATAGGCAATGGCAGAGGTGGACGAGCTGCTCGACGAATTGAAGCGGACGGCGGAGGGGAGGGCGGCGGTGCGCGCCGAGGCGGCCCATCGGAGCGGTGCTCCAAAGGAGCGCAGGGCGGCCATTGGGGGTCCTTTTGTTTTTTTCCTTCCCTGGTGGAGGGGGAGTAGAGGCGGGAAAGGAAAAGAAAAGGGGTTGGTGAAGTGAGAGGTAAAGGGGTGGTGTTGGTTCGGCAGTTGGTGATGGAACAACGGGGAGAGGACGAAATTCTGAGTCAAAGGGGAAAAAAGGATGGCGGAGAGCTATCGGAGGGTTGGCGGAGCGGATATCGGCCGGGGGGAGCTCTGTCACCAAAGAAATGCAGTAGTTGACCCCACGCTGAATAGATGGCAAGGCACAATTTCAAATTTGCCTGAACTTTCTAGAATCAAACCCGGGAGTTTACTTTCATTTTTTGTTGCAATTGGCGTGATGGAATTTTTCTTTAGATTCAATCAGGTAGATCCTCAACATAGATATGCGGCTGCAAGTAAATTCATTACCGCTCCGAGACCGCAGGGCCAGGGTGCAAGTCGCTCTGGGGCAATATTCGATGGCCAGCTCCCCACACACTCCCGGAACCAAGACTTAATCCGGCTCCGTGGTAGAACAGCGTCGCGAACACTGTGCTGTGTAACCAAAATAAAAATTGATGGTCTGAAAGGCTTCACTCTTCACTCCCTGTCACAGCTACCGAAGGTTTCTTTGTAAACTGTTTTTCTTGCTTTAAAGTTGATTCTTCATTCATTACGGCGCCTCTTTCCACGTATTTTACGCACTCTCCCGACTGTCCTCCTGCTCTTCCTCCCACGCGACACAGCGACACGCCCAGCACCAACAGTCATGGCCGACGCAGAGCCGCGTAAGCGCTCGCGCTTTGATCAAAAGGAACCCGAGCCCAAGAGGGCCTCGCGATTCGACCGCCGCTCGCGCTCCCCATCGAACCGAACCTCCGAGACTAGAGAGCGCAGTCCGGTCGGCAAACCGGACAGCGCAGTAGACCCTGCCGCCGCCGCTGGTACGTCAAATGCGCCTCCGCCGGTTTCATAGGCCCGGCAATACCGCAGATCATGCACGTACAAGCACTAACTCGCGCTTCCGTAGCTGCTGCCGCTGCCAAGATCAACGCGCAGCTTCAGGCTCGCAAAGGCATCCAGCACGTCGACGTTCCTCCCATCCTAGGGGCCACCAGCAACGGCGCCCCCGAGGCCAGCGCAAGCTCAACCTCCCCCGAGGGAGGCAAAAGCGGGCCTGGCGCTCCGGGTGAGATGTACGTGTCGGACGGCGACTATATCCAGGATATCGAGGTCAACGATTTGCGAAACCGCTACATGCTCATGAAGGCTCAAACGCAACAATCTGTAGGTGAGCCCACATCAGACGAAGACAAATGGTCTGCTAACCTGCCATGCAGATCCAAAAAGAAACTGGAGCTGGTAATAGACTTGTTAAACTTGTTTATACGTTTTGGCCCACTAACCTCTGCAGACTTAACTGTGCGCGGCAAATATTATCCTAACAAGAGCATGGCCACCGCAGCTGTAAGTTCTCAACGTGGCCGCATACCTGCCCAAGCTAACTGTAAAGGAACCGCCTCTATATCTTCACATAACCGCCAGAACGAAAGAAGTCCTTGAAGCCGCCGTGGCTAAGGTCAACGAGTTGATCGAGCAGGAGCTTCCTCAGCTTGTTGACGAACGCCGATTCAAGCGCCGGGATAGAGAACAGCCGGAAAGCGAAGACAATGGCCGGGTAAGAGCTGAAAGTCGCAAATCACTAACGCGTGCTAATATCTTATAGCGCAACAAATGGCCCGAAGAGAGCATCCCTGTCGGTCTGGAGCCTATTCCCGGTTTCAACCTTCGAGCCCAGATTGTCGGCGCGGGCGGCTCCTATGTTAAGCACATTCAAACAGAAACGGGATGCCGTGTCCAGATTAAAGGCCGCGGCTCGGGGTACATTGAACGAGACACTAACCAAGAGAGTGAGGAAGAAATGTTCCTTCACGTTGCGTGGGTCCCCCTTCGCCCTGTGCTTCTTTTACCATTTTGCCTCTAACCAAATTTTCCAACAGTGGCCCGGATCTGGCCATGGTAGAAAGAGGCCGGGACCTCTGCAGAGACTTGATTGAGAACGTCCGTGAGCAGTACGAAGAGTTCAAGAGCCGTCCGCCGCGCCATCAGGGCGATCGCGGTGGCTACGGCGACCGCGCCTACGGTGGTGATCGCGGCTACGGCGGTGACCGTGGTTACGGCGGCGACAGACGCGGCGGCTACAACGATCGCGGTGGTGACCACTACAGCGGTCGCGGCGGCGGCGGTGACTCGTACTCAGGTTACGGCAGGCAAAACTCGGACAGCGGCTCTAGGGCAGCGGCTACCGGCGCTGACAGCCCGGCCAACGCCGACTATAACGCGCAGTATGCTCAGTACTATGCCCAGGCGGCTGCTAACGGTCAAGACCCCTACGCCGCATATGGCGGCTACGCCAAGTAAGACTGACACCAAGACTCTGAGAACGGTCGCGCATTGCTAACAACATCCAGCTACGTCGCCATGTACCAGCAGTACTACTCCCAGTACGCACAAGGGCAGACCGGCGCCGCTCAGTCACCAACACCGGCTCCCGGGACGTCAGCATCACCGGCCCCCCCTCCCCCGAGTGACTCGGCACCTCCTCCTCCTCCGACCAGCGCCGCTCCTCCGCCGCCGCCCTAAAACTCCTCAACAAACAAAACCAACAACCACACACCCACAAACCACAACCACCCCCCCCAAACAACACACACCCCCCCCCAAACAAACAAATCCAAAACCCTAAATCCCCAACCAACAAAACACACCCAACAACCATCTTCCACCACACCACCAATCACCCCAAAATAAAACAACCAAAAACTCAACCTCCACACCTCAACCACAATAACCAACATTATCCCATATATCAAATCCCACCACCCACCATACCCACACTTTATAACCACACCCACCTAACCCAAACACCTCATACTAATATCTATAATTCCTCACTCACTCCACACCCCCATCCCCCAATCCAACCATTACCTTCTAAATCCCACATTAAAAACCCAAACCTATAACCCCAATCTCACAACAATATTATTTTTTAAACAAAATTTATATTTTTTTAAATTTTATTTTTTTTCCCATTTTTTTTTTTTTCCCCCCAATTTATTTTTTTTTTTTTTTTTTTGATTTTTTAAATAATGACACTGAACTTGAGAAATATGACACATTTCAACTCATCATGGAAAATAAAAATGAATTTGCAGATCGACATGACAAGGCTTGTAGATTGTCGTTTCTGACAAGGGTCCCTTGCTGCGTCACCCGGGCAAGGTCCCCACTTGGGACTCTGAAGCTCCAACGGCGACCATCTCGAAACCACCTTCCAACATACCCCAAGCACACACAGAAGGGAAGGTCGGCAACAAGTGCGTAGGGGTGTAAAAACACGCCCAGCCATGAGTCACCAGCGATATCTATCCCACGATCCCATCAAGGAGCCCCATTCCGTATCCGTCAAGGTCCTCCGGTACGTTCGTAAGCTCCTCGACGCCGCCTCCTCAAACCGAAGCAACACCCTAGCTAACGACATCCGTTTCTTCCTCGCACAGGTTATCATGTCCCTCTCTCGTGTCGCAGTACCCCCTTGAGCCGCCGTTCGCGTCCCCCGGCTCGTCACTCCCCGCGCCGTCCGGCCTCCCCGCATCCCTTGCCCACCGCACCACCACCGACGGCCCTCCGACCAACCCGTCTCCGTTTGTGCTCAGCCCCGTCCTCAACCTTCCCGTGTCGTTTGGCTCCGCCTACGTCGGCGAGACGTTTCGCTGCACGCTCTGCGCCAACAACGACCTCCCCTCCGATAGCTCCTCCGATGCACCTACCCATAAAAAGATCCGTGACGTGCGCGTCGAGGCGGAGATGAAGACGCCCGGCCCGGGCAACGCCCAGCGTCTCGAGCTAGGGCCGGCCGCAGAAGAAGGCGGCGGCGGGCAAGGTGTAGACTTGCTGCCTGGCGGCACGCTGCAGCGCGTCGTCTCGTTCGACCTCAAGGAGGAGGGGAACCACGTTCTCGCCGTGACGGTCAGCTACTACGAAGCGACCGAGACCAGCGGCCGCGCGCGCACGTTCCGCAAGCTGTACCAGTTCATTTGCAAACCGTGCCTCATCGTCCGCACCAAAGTCGGCGCGATGCTGCCGGCGGCTGCACCGTCGACGACAGTACAGCGTCGACGCTGGGTGCTCGAGGCGCAGCTCGAAAACTGCAGCGACGACGCCATGCAGCTCGAGCGCGTCGTCGTCGAGCCCGAGCCGGGTCTGGCGTACCGCGACTGCAACTGGACCACGCGGGAGGCCAGGCCGGTGCTGCGGCCCGGCGAGGTTGAGCAGGTGTGCTTCGTGGTGGAGGAGGATGCTGACGGCAGCGGCGGTGCGGCGGTGGTTGGGCCGGATGCACGCGTGGCCTTGGGTGTGTTGGGCATTGGTTGGCGTGGCGCGATGGGAAGCCGCGGGTACTTGTCGACAGGCAAGCTGGGCACACGCCTCACGGCGCGGTGAAGCGTTTCGCGCTCCAAGAAGGATATACAATGCGGTAGGGGATGGAGAAGACCTCTCATCAATCAATGTACAGAACAGCCCGGGACGACTGCCGGCTGAGATTACGCGCGTTTCTCCGACGCTTCTCCTCCTCCCTGTCTGTTGATTAGGTTCCGGCAAACGATGGCCAGAGCATCGGGAACCGGCCGTATCTGTGGCAGCCGCGCCCTGGTCGAACTCTCATCTCATTACCCGTTCTCCTCTACCAGCCACCAATGCATAGAGCATTCGCACTTTCTTTTTTCCGGGCGTCTGCCGCTCGGAGCCCCTTACATCGCCCCTTACATCGCCCCTCTCAACTTGACCGCTGAGAAGGCGACGCTGCATAATGAGGAAAGTCAATGCCCGTGATGTGTAGGAGAACTACTGGGACAAGAGCCGAGACTTGGTGGTGTGCGCCAATCACAACGCCAAACGGAGGCGCGCCCGGTGCAACCCCATGCAGGGACGAGAGCACCTTTTGTTTCAATTTGCCTCTAAATTCGGCCGCGCTATCGGCCGTGCTGGTATATTGCGTCTTTGCTATCGGCTCCATCCATGGATGGCGCAGCTCCAGCAAAGGCAGCCTTCCCAGCCAGCCAGCAGTCTTAATGGATGGAGCCATGTCCTCTAATAGAAACGGAGAGCGCAGACAAAAAAGGAAGTTCCTGCATATATAGAATGTACTTGAAATGTCATGGCAATTAGACCGTCCTGATGTGATACGTGTGAAGAAGCTGGAAATGAGATTGCACCAGTCATGCATCTGGCGCCGAGCTCCATGCTTCCCCACATAACTTGTAGCTGATAAACTCACCGTGCCAAGGGACTGGAGTGCAGTCTCGCAGATTGAATAGTATACCTGCTCTCGGTTGGCAGCGCGCCTTGGCGATTATTAACGAAGCGTTTCCTTATGCTGCCAAATATAGCAATACTATAATATACCTCCGTACGCCGCAAGTATAGCGGTTTCTTGTGCCTGCCCCAATGTAGCGCTATGCGCATCCCACCAGATCATCCCCGTTGCCATAAGCGTCGGATCTTGTCAGCCGTCCGCCGTATAACAGACAGCCACATCCCACAGCCCATTAGCTGGCATACTTTCATCTTAGAAAATAGTTGTTCATATGACAGGGCAGGGCTTGTCTGTTAAAAAAAAACCCAATGTGATACAGCGATAGTGATCCCGCGACCCCCCCCGGGAATAGGTACCGCGAGATGCGAGCAACTTCCGTGGCTGCGAAAACAGCCTGACGGGAGGCTCAAGCGCAATTCCTTCATGTCGTGGGTTGTGACCTCATGCTTTATATACTCCCCCCGTGCTTGTCTGGTTATACATGTGCCTGCAATCTACTGGCTGTGAGGACGCAAGGGCTACAGCTCGGTTGAGAGGTGGCGTTACCATTTTAACAGCTGTGGCGCTGGACAGCTGATAGCACAGACAGAGCTTAATCTGGGGAACATCGAATGGGCGTCTGCCCTCTATAACTCAAATATCGGTGTTTTGGCGGTGAGCTGTCATGCACATGTATGTGGTGACTGCGGAGCGAATTGTCGATCTCTTAGCCGTGGACGGATTTCCCATACGTCAAAGTTGGGTCGGTCGAGTTGTACCCCACCCCTTGCATTGTAGATAGGCCGAACCATTGAGAGGTTTCAAGTAGAGGATGGGGGGCTGAAAGAGCATTGATGTCCTTTGTTGCGACTGGCCCATCATCCTAGCGCTCAACCCAAACCCAATTAGTTGGTGTGTGTTGGCAAAGGATCGTTGGCGAATCTCGGCGACCCCCATCGGTAGAATGATCGTCGGCCGTGTTGCTCCTTACCTCGGCAGCGGCAGCAGTGCCGATACTCTGAATTTTCATGTTTCACTACTAGGCTGCTCTAAGTTGCTTCTTTCATCCGCCCATAGCCTGCTGCATGTCGCTGCTCCGCAAGGCAGCCTAATGCAGGCGCGCGCAATCGATCAGGTCATGTTTAGATAATTCCTTTTGGCCAGAGTGGAATCAGCAACCCGCAAAACGTGCGGTCCCGGCAGGAAGGACAGGTCCGGCGTTGGCTGAAAAGGCCACAGCCAACAAAGGTTAATAACTGGCGCTATTGATTCTCGAGCACCAACTAGTTATGCTTCTCGTGCCCCTTGACCGTATTCAAGTTGGCACCAGTGGAGTGCGAGTATCGTATTCACATCCATCGTGGCTTGCATATTTGTGGTGGTTGGGTGGGAGCTCTCGTCTTGGGTTCCTGATTGTTCAACCAGTGACAGGAGTGAGAGATGATGGCCAGGTGGGGAGGCGGGAAGCGCTCTCAGAGTCAACATGGAAATGTTGAGCTTTGTACCCATACTAGTGAAGCGTATGGCTCCAGTGATACGGACGTGCCGTGCGATTCAAAGATTGGCAGGGTTCCTGGAATTGGTCGGGACAACATTGTAGAATTCGGTGCCTCGTGTCTCGAGTCTATCTGGTCGGCTTGCGACTTGCGGGTATGCAGTGGCTGAGCAAGTTTTCGGGTCACATACTCCTTAATTGGCGAGAATCTGTAGATGACCATGCTAGTAGAGGGTCGCGGCGTACGCGGAACGGAAATATCTAGTTCTCCTGCTGGAGAAATGGCCGGTTCGAAGAGATGCCAGACAATGGCCAAAAGCAAAGAGGGCAAAAAAAGAAGCAAAAAATCGATCGTGTCAGGGCCGTGGTGTGGGCGTGGCGTGGCACTGCAGGGTTGCAGGGTTGCATCGGGCAGTTTACGTGAAACAAGGAGCCGGGCCCGCCTGGCTTGTCTGGCGCAGGAACAGGCCAGCTGTAATAGGAGAATTGACTTTGAACTACCCACCCAACTAGTAAAGCCAGGACGCGTGTTGGAGCTCGGCAGCGGTGGCAGCGGCTAGGGACATGGGTGAATGGCTTTGCAAACCCCTGACCGATGCATGGGTAAAAGGTTCACTGGAGCCAGCCAGGGAAAAGCCGGCTTCTGGAGGGACGGACGAGATGAACTTGTGGTGCGTGGTGTCGTATCGATGTTTGCCCAATGTTTTGCAGACAAAGGATGTTGTTAGCCGTAGTGTTACTGACACAATGACATCGGGTTTCCCGGTTCGGCCTCTTTCGAGACTTGAAAGTTTACTTCGACGCTCAGTCAGCTCGCTCCGAGACGGGAGAATACAGTCACTGGTCGGATGGATCTGTGGCGTTGCCGCGTCGGCTTTGGTGGGTGGTGGGTTGGGCATGCGGCCTTCTCAATGATCCAGCATGACGCCGGAGCACCTGTGCCCTGTGTTGATTGACACGTCCCGCGGCGGCCGCATCGTGTGGTGGTAGTCGATGCCTAATGCCATGGGTCATGTCTGTAGGATCTTCGTTGGACTGTCAGCCATCAAACGTCGACAAACGGTCGACCGCGTCAACACTCGGCGTACCGGGAGGTGGATTTGGCAATGACGTCGGCGCAACCTACTGAGATGTCAAGCTGGTTGGCTAGTTCGGCTATTCTCCAGGCTCCAGAGAGCCAAGACCCAGTTGGATGAAAGGGTGAGATGGAATGCGGCAAAGTTGGGATGGTGATTTTGGTGGACTGGCAGACTAGGAGTGTTGGAGTGTGGGAATCTCAGGACGCGGGTCTGGCACCAACAAAGTTGTCGGTGGAGCGCAGCATCAGGTGCCGACTTGCTGCGTACGATACAGTCGAATCCCTTGCTTGCAGTATGCAATGCAGTTACAGGTGGTGGCTTGATAGATAGTTACACGCTGCAATGCTGATTGAGGTGGAAGTTGATTTGCCCCGACGTCCTTAGGAGGCAGGATCCTGCACCTTGTTCCTGCAGAGGCCCACACAGCCCGTACCTGGGTGTTGCAGCGTATGTATTTAACAAGGGCCATGTTGTTATACGTAATATTTGTACGAAGTAAGCACCTTGGAATAACAATGAATCAAGACGAATATCAAAAAAAATTTGCGTAATGTTGCGTTTGACTTGTCATAAGAATTTGTAAACCCTTCGTGCCACAGATAAACGTGATCGCGCGATGGTGCGACTGAGATACATGAACACCTACAGGTCTCTCTCGCCTATAAAAGACCAAAAATAGCACCCTTGCTGCCTGTGGCTGCCTGCAAACCTCGCACTGGAAGTGTTCTATAAGACCCCGCTGGCGACTCCCTGGCATCCGCTAATGAAGCCGCCGGGATACCCAATTCATAGTAGGTAGCATCACCGCCTCCAGCTTCAAGGGCTTTCAGGGCCTCTAGAATGCCCACAGGTTTCGGATCGTCACCTCCATCGCTCCCTCACCAACCCAGTCACCACCCCTCCAGTAACCAAAGCAAAGCCATCATCACCACCAACTCCATCCACCTCCATCACCACCACCACCACCGCCACCACGTCAATGCAAGCTGCTGTTAGCGCTTCACCGGCCAGTCGCCATCAGGGGCTTGCGTTTGCCACGATTCGCCGCCTCCAGTCACCAATACGCCTCTGCATCTGTCATATCTCAGGCACCACCCGCCTCCCAGTGCCCTGGCCGAGCTAACTGTAACTTGCCTACAAACACCCGCGTTCCTCTCGCCAACCATCTCCATCCTCTCTAGGTACTCTTCCGCCTCAATTTTTTCTTCTTCACCTTTCATCCATTCTCTCGTTCCTTCACCCTATCTGGCTACCCTTGTTTTTCTCCTCCTCACCAGACTACTCCTCTAGTTGCAGCCACGACGCGCGCGCCGTCAACTTTAAGCTCGCCGCCTCCACCCACTCACTCGAACGAAACCTTGGAAACCTTTCGTCCGCCCCTCCCCCTCGGGCCCTCTCCCCCCCTGTCCCGCCTTTCATTCAGCCTTTGACTTGCATCTGACGGCCTGGCCTTGGCCCTTATGCTCCTCTCACCAACCAATCTCGCCTCCTTCACCTTCGAAATACAATCACATCCGGCCTCTAGACAATCTTAACTTGCCTGTCGCCGCCCAGAATACTGTCCAGCTCTTCAGCTCTTCGCCATCCTTATCCAGCGACTTGCGGACCCCATCACTTCTTCCCCGACTTGCCTTCGCGACCGTCTCTGATCAGCTCATTATCCGCCTTTTCAACGAACCTGATTCACGACAATTCGTACCTAGAGAGCTTCTCAACGGTCTGTCTCCCGTTGGAGAGCCTCCACCCGCGCCGACCGGCCTAACGGCCAAATTTTGCCTCTCTGTTGCCTCCAGCCCGCACATTGACATGCAATGGACTCCTCGTCGGCTCCTCTAGCTCACTACTTCTGGATTGCTGGTGTAGAGTCAATATCCTACGATGACGCTCCTCAGCCTACCCTACCCGTTGACGACACTATCGCCGAAGATGGTGAGCCTGATAACGGCGTAATTGTCAACGGCCAGCATCGCGCCAACGCCGCCCGACACTCGCGCCAGAACTCGGCCAACCGTCTCTCCAAAATCTCCATCGACGCACATTCCACAACCAGCACTCTTGATGACCTCGAGAGCACCCGCAGCAATCGCAGTAGTGCAACCATTCGCCCAAGCAGTAAACTCCCCCCTCCTGCAACGACTTCCTCGAATGTTGCTCCACCACCCGAGGACGAATTCTCACCCGCTCCTCGCATGGGCGACGTCGATTTTGACAGGGCCCTGCTCAAATTTGCTGCTGAGCGCGAAACTTTCCTCGAGGACCTATCATTCACTGCTGGTGCCAGAGTCCAGGCCCGAGCTCCCATGGTCAATCCCCGTACCGAGCGCATCAAGGCCGACGAGGTTCCTAGCGGCCGAATGAGTCCGCTTCGCAGCCTCAAAGGCAGCATTCGCCGAAAAATTAGCTTTAGGGAAATGAGCAGCACAAAACGGCAGGGCACCGTACACAGGAGTAGCAATATCAACGGATCAGGTTCGTTTTCCTTCGTCACCCTGCCTCAAACAAAACAGCATCACTAACGTGTCAGTAGCTTCTATACGTACCACCAAGCGCCTTAGCAATTATAATTCGGTGATCCCTCCGCCCGAGCCGCTCAACACCGATCCCGATATGCACCCGCTCAAGCGTCGATTCGAGCCCGTACTGTTAGACCGATATCCACCCAAGAGTGCCACAGAGGAGGTTCCACGACGGGGCCGGTTTCCCGACTATGTACCCATGTTCGCCTTTCCGAATGATATTCAGATTGTCTCTTCGGACGAACGGCCACGTTCGACCTGGCACGGCTTTACGATGACCGCTGAGGATAGCAGCAAACTATACGGCATCTCCATCATCATCTGGACGGCCCTATCCGCCGACGTGGCTGATGAGGTCGAGATTAAATGCGAGCAGTGGCGCCAGAGCCACATGTCCAACGAAGAGCGTGAGCTCGCGGCGAGTCTGGGAATCAGGCTAGCTGGAGAGCGCACACACCTTTCACAGCTTCTTGCAAAGCTGCCTACAATACCCTCAGGATCGGCCGCGCGCGATAGGCTTGAAGACGAAATCAGCACAGTCGAAGAAAAGATTGCTCTCATGACAGATATGCTGCGCCCACTTCGCCATGGAGCTGCCTCCAAGATTGAAGGACTAACGGCCGGTGAGAGCGGGTTGTGGATTCCTCGCGCCTATGGCGTTTTGGGAAAAGACGCTGCCAACATGTCGTTCTGGAAGGAATGGCTCAAGGCTATCGTCGTCCCCATGACCGACGGAGCTGTCCTCCGGGTGCCACCAAGCTCGCCCAGGGTCGGCCGCTGGCAGCCCCTCGAACGTTATATTGTCAACATGTGCACTGAGGCGTTCAGCCCTCTAGGGTCCAAAACGCAAGTCGAATTGGGAATCCGGGAACTGAAACTCTATGCTCGCAAAGAGGCCGCCAATGAGATCCCTGGTTCTCGAACCATTGACTTGTACGCGCTGTTCCGGTGCTTGTCGTTAGAAAACATCGTCGCTCTTTACGAATACGCCATGTCCGAATCTCGCATCATTTTCCTTTCCTCGCACACCAGCATGCTGCATTTAGCTTGCCACGCCTTGGCCAACCTGCTGTACCCTCTCAAATGGGCCAGCATCTTCATTCCCATTCTTCCCGCCAGACTCATTTCGGCTCTCGAGGCCCCTTGCCCATATATTGTTGGCGTCGAGCGACGATACGACCGCATCGATCTGCCTGACGACGACTACGTTCTGGTTGACCTCGATAAGGACACCATTGACGCCACATCCCAACCACACCGCCTGCCTCGACAGCAAAGACGCAAGCTCATGTCGCTTCTCCAAGTTGCTGCCCCTCACCGAATTCGCTATGGCGTTGTTGAGGGACCGCCACCCTACGCCGTTGAGTCGTTCCCTTACGATGCTTTTTCGACCGAGAACGGGTCCATCTTTAACTCTAGAGCCAGCGAGAGCACTCTAGGAAAGTGGGTGTCACAAAACTCGTCGAGCTTTGGCGAGCCTCTGGCTGCCTCAGCCCTGCGACCTCCTGTCTTCAACGCATTTACGGAGGCCATCACTGACACCGGCAAGTCTGATCGCCCTGGCACCAGCAAGTCGAGCCGTACGAGCCCCAAGTCTTCAGTGTCTCCCGAATCTACTCATTTCCCGCCTCTTCCCGCAACACCAACGACGCCAATCTCGAGAAGCGATTCGGGTTTCGCGCTGACGGCAACTCTGCGAGAGAAGCGCTCTGGCCATTTCGGCGAAGAAAAGATGCGGCGCAGCTCTTCGTTTGGTATGGATAAGTTCCAGCCAATGCATCGACCCAGTCATCCCTTCCTAAATGGCCATCAGCAAAACTTCAGTATCTCGGGAGTATCCATCGATTCGCAGGCGACCGGGTACGGAGGCGGCGGTGGTGGCTATGCGCCGTCAACGTACGCGCAGTCTACTTTGGCAGCCTCCACCATCATGCCCAGCATGCAAATACAACCCGTCCGCAATACCGAGACGACTGTATGGGTAGAAGGTCACTGCTTCAACCTGGACCGAAAGGATTCCAATTCAACGTGCACTATTTGTGCCGAAAAGGCAGACGCTGAGGGCATGTACCATTGCTCTGCATGCAAGACCGTCTCACACGGTCGCTGCTTGGGTGTCGCTTCACTGGTCTGCCCTCAGGCATTCCACTCTGACCGTGTTCGCGCCGCCTTTGTTCGCTGTCAGGCCAGCCTGCTCTATACTTATCGCAAGCATCTGGGCCGCCCGTCGAAGCAACAGCGCTCCAACGGACAGATTTACGCGTTTGACATGGATGGGTTTATTAAAAGTCTCCCACATGAGCAGCAGGACTATGCCGTCATGATGCGTGATACGCAGCTCTTCAACGAGTTTATTCACGAGAGAGAACTGACGGCACCGACAGAGCCGTCGATTCGACTGTTTGACGAAGTCATCATGGCCAAGAAGGCGCGTGGACGTCCTGGTCTTTCGTCTGGCTTGTCGACGCTCTCGCGCATATCTTCTATCCGGGTGTCCCACGGGGCGTCTGCCAATGCGTTTGGCCTTGCCCCGCCCCGCGGCGGCAACAAGCCACCGAGCTACCTCAACGACACGTCAGACCACATCTGGCGGACCGCGGCGGTGCCCGTGCCCAAGGGCAACTTTACGGGGGAATACCGCTCGGTCGTCACCCGAGTGCCTGCGCGGCTGGACCGTACCCTGATGCGAGAGCCGCGTGCGATTCAGGGCGTGCCGCGAGCCGAGCAGCGCGGTTCGCGCGGCCTTGTCCGAAAGCAAGTTGCGAGCATGCTGGGTACCACGCCGCCGCCTTGAACAGCATGCTATGTTTATTTTCCTCCGTTGTACCCATGAACAAGACGAAAACATTAATCTTTGGAGATTAACGGAGTTTCATCCCAGCCATGAGGCACCGAAACCGGGTTGCCAGAGCCACTGTATAATAATTCGCCAAAAAAGGAGGTCCAAAAGTTTGCTATTTTTCTTTCTTCATTTCTTGTCCGTGTGTTATTTTCTTTTATTTGTTGCATCTTTGCTACTGTTGATTTTTTTTTCATTCATTATTTACTTGATTTATTCGCCTGTCAACATGTGTAGTACCCAAGTTAAGAAGGGGTTTTTTTTGTAAGGGTGGATGAAGAACAGAAGCAAGATAAATTTGGACATGTGGGTGAAATTGGCACCCATCGGAGATAAAAAGAAGATATTCAAACAAACCATTCAAATTAGTATGATTCTCACGGAGTGTTTCTGCCCAAGTTGTCAATACTTTTTGTGCTCTATGTGCCAATGTGTACACGTCTTCGTCCAGGTTCGTAGACATCGGCCAACAACACTACAGGCGCAGAGCCAGAATACACCTCAGCTTCTAGCGAGTTGCACCCGGCAGCTTTCAGTACATTCACTCAGGAAGAAACATCAGGTCATAATTGATTCGTCAAGGCTAAATAGCACAGCTGGTGTAAGTGGACCTGCCATCAGGGTAGCAAACGACATATAGAATGCATCAACAAGTGGCGTACCACATAAAAAAAAACAAGATGCTAGAAGCAAATCAATCTCAAGTCATAACGAGATGAATGTAGCAACTTTTGCTTCGAGCGGGTATAATGGTACGTTCCTCCTCCCCCTTCTTCTATTCCTCTATCCCTCCAGTCTTCTTCCTTGATCTTCGTCTACCGATTTGGGCCTCCCAACACAGGCTTTCCGTCTGTCATGACGTCGTAGAAGCGTCGTGCTCCCAGCCAACATCGTGTAAAATCTGGGCGGCTAAATGTTGATACGACAAATGGCCGTTCGGTAAATGCTTGACGTGGTGGTTCTCGACACCAGCAGCGCCCTGAATTTCCTGCAATCCCGCAATGCCCGAGTGGGTGTTTGAAGTTCGATACAGGAATCCAAGGAGGTAGTCTTGTTCCGTGTATGCGTTGATCAAACGACCAGAGACGACGCTCTTCATGGCCATCCATACCTTGCTATCTGACGGTGCAGGGGTACCCATCATGACAACGGAGTCAACCAGGCCAAACTGACGGCGCTCAGCAAGAACCATGAGGCACATGTATATGGCTCTTGCGGCAAGGCTATAGCCTACAAGAGATACAGGGCGCTCTCCGTGAAACTTGTGGCGCACAATGGCATCAGCAAGAATGGTTCCCAGTTTCTCGGCACGAACCATGCCGAGACTCCAGGGATTGTCAATAATCTTGCTGATTTTGAGCAACGGCTCGGGCCACTTCGAGTTCAGTAGGCAGTGGAAGACTGTAGTACCGTAAGGATATGCCACGTTTTGAAAAGGTACAAACCTACTTGAGTCCTTTCGGATCTGTTCTCTGGCAGCGAGCCATGCAGCACTGCCAATAACTGTCTCGAGGGCGTTACCAAGGCTTGCGACGGCCGTGAGATCCCACTGCACCACGTACACTTCTGCTTGCCGGCTCAAGGAGCTCCACGGCGTCGTAACGGCGTCGCCTTTGAGCATGAACCCCCCTAGAGCAATGACAATACGCAGCCGTCGCTCTGCAGGCAAAGGCTGTCTGGGATCCATATACTCCGCGTCTCCGGTCTCCGTGAGGGACAAGAAGGAAAAGTCCTGGATCTCGCGCAAAAATGTTTCCACCATCTTTTCAACCGGTTTGGCAGGGTTCATACCGAACAGCGAGCCCATCAACAAGCCATTTTCGGACATAATGCCTAGGAGAGCGGCGGCGGTTGTTGTTGTAAGGCCACTACCCTCGCAGCCAACGCCAACCCCTACAAGTGCTCCTGCAAGGGCAGTGGTGCCCATGCCGGTCCCACCCAGACTAAACTTCCATCTCTTGGAGAGCTTGTTCTCTTCCTTTTGTGCGGCTGCCTTTTCCGGGCTGACTTCCATGGCGGCGGCTGCAAGTCCCTTGGCGATTCGCAGTTCGTCCTGGTTGTGCAACTTGAGGGGCAGGTTCAAGGACGAAGTCAGATAGACGAGGAGCAGCCGTGCGTTGGCGTTGTAGTCGTGAAGGGATAACACAACTAGAAGCATGATGTGCAGTAGCAACTTTCGCCTCTCATAGGGCAGTGGCCACAGATTATTGGGCACAGCGGGATATAGGCGGACAAGAGTAGGGTCGACATGACTGGTTGGCGTTTGTGGAAGTGCTATTACTTGACAGGTTAGCTGAGACTAAAACGTAAAAGCTTATCTACGACGCGGGGCCATTACCATTGTGCACAACGGTTGTAGGGGCGATGGAGGTGCCTCCACGACCGTTTTGCTTTCCTGCACGCCCGGCACCACGTCCGGCACGGCCGCGAGGCATGCCTCGAGCGCCTCGTCCACGCCCCCGGCGGGAAACGTCGTCTTCCATGGTCGTGACAGCCAAGTCGCGCAGACGCTGGAGGACAGAGGCCTGCCACTTGTTAAAGAATGCAACAGCTTCATTTTTCAGCTCTTGCAACTGCGGTGCGTTCTTGACGTCCTGATCTTGGCGGTTGGGTGAAGGCTTCCTTGCCGAGGATTGGATGGGTATGTTGGCAAAGGATCTCGGAGGTACCGCGTTTTCCTTGTCATTGCTCTCCTGCTGGCGGAGAGCCAGAGCCAGCCAGTTGCGGTCCGGACCTTCGCCCTGCATGAGTGGAATCTGGGGAGAATCAAAGAGGTTGTTGATGTTTCGTAACATCATTTGGAGGATGGCGACGACGGTGAGAACGAGGTCCGACTTTTCGGTGCTCGTAATGATGCCGGTGAGATCAACGGTGCGCCGAGGAGGGGCGCTCCCTCCTCTCCCTCCACGTGCCATTATGCCTGATTTGATGAAGATCAAAGCCAACTCGATGGCATATGAAGGGACGGCGCCGACGATGAGGCTCCGGTTGAGGTTGTGTGGCCGGATGAGTGCAAACGGCAGGCGAGAAGAGGTGGTGATGGGCGTTTGCAAGTGATTTAGGCGGCAGGGTTGCAGGTATTGGAGACAAGAGTTGCATGCAGATGTTGTAAATGCAGACTGTGAGTGGGCGAAGGAAGTGGAAGCGGTCAAACTAAATAGAGTGACGGATTGAATATCGTGGCAGGGGAGGGTTCTCGAGGTGGAAGGGCGATCTCGTCACCTGATGAAACTATGCGAGTGGTGTACCGTTTGTGCAACCGAGTGATGATGGATGATACACGGGCGTACAATTTACTGGCTGTTTGGTGGGAGGTTGCAGTAAAGAACAGATGGAGAGAGAAGGGGAGTGATATGAGCGTAACACACGGTATGGATTTGGAAGGCTTATTGAGAAGAAGGACGGATGGCAGCAGACAAGATCAAGGTGAAGAAGAGGAAAGAGGAGAGTTGCGGCGAACGGCGAACAGGTGCAGGTGTCTGTCTGTCCTGCCTGTCTGTCTGTCCGTCTGTCTGTCTGTCCGTCTGTCCGTCTGTCTGTCTGTCTGTTCGACGCAGGCAGGTGTCGGTGCAGGTGTCGAGGCGTTGGGCCAAAACTGCCTGCCACCTGCCACAAGAAGGTGATTGCCAAGTGTCACGGCAGCTGGCAACACGAGCGGCAGCGAACGTGTTTTTTTTAAATGGGTGCCCAACAAGGGCAGCAGGAACAGAGACAGCACCATGCAGTAGAGCAAGAGGACGGGAATAATACCATCGGGACGGGCAGACGGATGGACGGAAGCACGTCTTGGTCCGAGGGCGGACGAGGGATAGAGAGAGGAGGGGCGGAGAAGCGAGGTGAGGTAGGTAAGTAGGTTGAAGACAGCGGAAGCGGTCATGTTCTTTTTTCTAGAATGAGGCGCCATTACAATTCTATATAGTATCAAGTAAGACTGCCGGGAGCCCGATGTGGAAGGGAACGAGTTTGGTTGGATGTGTTTGGGTTTGGTGGGCGGGAGTGGTGCGAGTGAAAGTGGCCTATGCACATCACCGCCCGTGTATTTGTCTCACGCGGCCGAAATAAAAGTGCAAGATGAAATAAAATACCTAGTGAAGAGGGAAACAAAACGAAACAAAGGAAGCCTTGCGGGGTGGCTGTATGGACGGGTAGGGAAATACCTGGTTCTGGGTTGAATAAAAAGAGGGCATAATTTCGCTTGGGTTGTGTTATGTGCAATGTAATAAGCGAGAATGAAGCGATGGAATAAAATAAAAGAAAAATATAGAATCAACAGATATGAAAAAAAAAATACCTCTGCAAACGCGCAACGGAAATTGCAGCTGACGGACGGGAGGGATCCTGCACGACAACGTCATTGGCGTTTTTATTATTGTCTTTGCGTTTGTTTGCACCCCCCTGGCCGCCGCCAGATTGGGCTGGGTTGGATCAAAGATTCATGAAAGGATCATAAAATAAAGCATCGAAATTTTCCCTAGTTACCTACTAAGGTAGTACCTCTTATTATCGGCTTCATACCTTATGCTGCCTGCCGGTTTGCCCACCAGGTACTAAGGTACTGATACGTTTGCTTTGGATGCGCAACACTCTGCAACACCACCACCACCTGCATCTTCCTCCCCCTGGGCAGGTACCTGTTGCGTGTTTTCTTCCCGCATACACCAGAAAATACAGAGCATCTCACCTAGGACAAAATATCCCCTCCGCGCACACGGATAATCGTCAGAGTTATACACGTCCCACGCTTCCCGTCCAAATAGCTCGTGCCCCCTCGTGTTGGTCATGTGGCTTGACCCTGTCCGTATGGCCAGTGTTCCTCCCAGTGAGAGCCGGGGTCCCTTCATCAACCACAGACAATTTGCCTGCGTTGAACTGTTCATCACCCCAGAGCCAAGAAAGGGGGCGAATGTCCAGCATATCCCCTCCCCCCTCCCCTTACTTCTCTGGCTCTTACCCCAGATTTCAGTATGCTGCATATGACACCATGGCTTAGACAACAATGTATAAAACCCGCCCCCATGATCTTGCCCCCAGTTCCCGTAATTATTGATCATCTGCAGCGGCGACGCCAAAGGAAAACCCAAGCGAGCAAGAAACAATACAATCAGCCGGGAGGGGGCGCGCAGAGGCCCGACGGGCTTGTTCTTTGTGTAACCCGAGATACCTGCATCCTCTTTTCACCGGCTGCGGCGCATTTACAGGCAGTAATAAAGAGACAAAGACGTGGCGCTGGATTGCCCAGCTCACTCATCCCCCCGTCTTCGGCCTGGCCTATCGAAACATGCCACACTGCCCGGAATCGCAAAGAGGGGGGGCGGAAAGTATGGTCTTTTGTCAATTCTCGCTTCCAAATTCCTTGTCGTTTATATTTCTCATCATGAACGTGCACCACACATAAAGTATCTTTGTCCTGCCCACCACCCACATATACAGTCTGTCTAATATCCAGGAAAACGCCCTGCTTTTACACGTGGCCATGCCGCAATTCCAAGATTCAAAATTAAACAACGCATTAGAACAAGCACATTCCATTCCGTCATCTCACCTGTTCATCTCGTGATATCGGAAATGCGCCGTCGCGGCAAACGTCGGGATTGCCAGACCACAGATTTGACACTCGTCCCTCATCACTCCACGCCATGAGCCATCTACATCCAGCCCATCCTCAAAGAACACATCATCATGCTCCGCCTCTGCCTCCTCCCTACCCTCCTGCTTGTCTCCCTCCTCTTCTTTTTCCACCACCCTCCACGGCCGAAGCACATCGTCCTGCCTCTTCCACATGTCTGCGATGTCCCGGCCCGCTCCGTACCGGCCGCCGCCCTCGTCTTCCTCCGCCCCTGCAGCCATGTTTGCCACGCAAACGTTGATCAGCTGCAGATTCCACGACGGCGGCGCCCCTTCCGCCTCTCCTAGCCGCCGCAGCAAGGGTAGCAGCGCCTCCGCCACCAGCCGCTCCGCGACTCCCTCCACGTCGGCGTCGACGTCCAGCAGGAAGCGCGGGACCGCCGTGGATCTCGACACCCTGCTGGGAAAGCCGCTGCGCCACGCCCTCTCTTGCTGCGGCCGCCCCGACGATCTTGGCCAGGACCGGATCGACAGTCGCAGCGTCCGCGGCCGCGCAACCCATCTCTGAGCCCGGCTGCCCCCGTCCCCCGCCTCCGACGACGCGCTTGTGAGATCGACGCGCATCCGGCGTACGAGTGAGCATGATAGCTTAAACAGCTCCTCCGTAATCTGCGCCACCGTTTCCAGCCCCTTGTAAGTGTCCTCGATGCTCAGCTGGGAAGGGATGTCAGTCCCTGTCTTCACCTGTGTGGCGTCCACGCCGTGAAGCAAGCCCCAGATACGAGCGCCGACGCCACGCTCAGCGCCCGGGCCTGCCAGGAGCTTCTCCAGCGACGCCGGCGAGACGGCAGGATGTAGACGCGCCTCCTTGGCCGTCACAACCGACTGGAATGTGTGCGAGTCGGAGTCGTTTTCGACGCCAGTCACGACAGACTCTAGGAGATGCGCCGTCTTGAAGCCCAGTCCCGGTATGTTGCGGAGTAAATGCCCATCAATAAAAGCCATGACATCGTCGTCAGCCCAAGCTAGCAAGGTCGTCTGGTTGCTGGGCTTATTCTTCCCTCCGCAGAGCTTGCTCAGCACTTTGTTCGTGGCGATGCCACAGGTCGATGTGTAGCCAAAGTCGGCCTCGATCCTGCCTCGTAGGTACATGGCCAGGTGCGACCCCAGCGCCAAGCGAACCATTGCTGTGTTCTCCGGATCCACGCGTGCGGTGTGCGGCCCGAGGACCGGTCCCGCCACGGTGCCCGGGTCGCACGGGAAGCCGGTCTCGGGGTCGCTCCTCGACAGCTGGAAAAAGGACTGCGCGAGCGAGCCCCGCGTGAGGCACGACAGGTTGTAGTCCACCATATCGGTGACGTCCATAAACACCTCATCAAAGCCGAGCCGCTCGACTTTGCCGTTCCACGAATGCGATTTGAGGAACCGGTAGAGCGTCTTGCTCACGTCGCGGAAAGGTGAGAGGTCCTCGCCATCCATGAGGACCAGCGCGGGGCAGATTCGCCTGGCCTCGGTGATGAGCATGAGCTTCTTGACGCCCTTGGCGCGGGCATGGTAGTTGCACGTGGCGAGAATGTTCTTCTGGCGGATGCCGAGGGGCTTGCTCTTGAGGTGCGGGTGCTTGTTTTCAATGACTTGCGCGTAGAAGCAGTCGTAGTCCTTTGGTTCATCAGTCAGACGCGTCGTGAGTGTGCGGGAGGGGCGGGATGCCTACAAATTGCAAGATTATGCGGTCATCTCTGCGCTTGGGGGGTCTCTTGGCCGGCGTCTCCATTTCTGACGGCGATTACAGCCTTGCAGCGCAGTTTTGGTGTGCTGGCAACTCAAGCAGCATTGCCAACTAGTAAAGCGTGCACGCCTTTATTCACGCGGCAAGGCAAGTCTAGACGGGCCACGTGTGCATTCCGGGTTGATGTTTAATTGGGAGATGCTGAACCGTGTTTACTCTGATGATGTAATCTGAGGACGATAAAACGGGCGTGCTTGTCTGGGACGTGTGACGTTTAGAAGGTGTAAAACGATTCAACTCAGTACTAAGCCAAAGTTCATGGAGACATTGCAATGGTGACAAACGGCGCAGCAGTAACGGCCAGCCGTTGACAGCAGCCACAAAGAGCATAGGGACAGGTGCAGATGAGATATACACGGCTACTTCAGTAATTGTCGTGTTATCACATACGCATCTTATCATGGTTCTTTTTTATTTTCATTTTTCTTTGAAATAAAAATGGAAGACAGAAACAGTTCTTGCACCACTGTGCGCCACTGGGGACAAACTTAACCAGCGACTGACTACATAGGCAAATACCGCCAACAAAAGGTAAAAGAAAATTTTTGAAGAGTCATGTCAAAGGTTTATAGGGGCAATGTTATGATTATGAGCATTGTAGAAAATCGGTCTATTTCATTACTCCGATGCGCATCTCGTTATCAAGTCCCCTCGCTCGGGCTCCGATGACCGCTGTCGCCGCAAGCAGGCACTAGCGGTGGTCCCTGCCGCCAACCGATTTCTTTGACTCATTGGAACCAGCAACTCCTCCATCTCCAGATCTACACTTGTTTTTACATTTGAACCTCTTTTATTCTCCCCTTGCACTTGGTCAATTGCGCTTCAAAATAGCACCCCGTCACCATGGCTGGCGCTGTAAGTCCACCCATATCCTCTCCCCAAACCCTTCACCGCAATCGGTCAAACTCATAACTGACTGATGCCCCGCGATTGCGATTTCTTCCCATCAGAGAGCAACCGTGCCCACGCTCGACGTTGTTCGCGACGTCCTTCTCACGCCCTCGCCCTCCTCCGACAGCCCCAAACCGACCCTCGTGCCCATCTATCGGCAAATCTCCTCCGACCTCATCACCCCGTCCGCCGCCTACCTCAAAGTCTCCGCCCACTTCTCGTCCTCCCCGTCCTACTCGTTCCTCTTCGAATCCGCCGCTACCGAACAAGTCGGCCGGTACAGCTTCGTCGGCGCCAACCCTCGCTCCGTCCTCACCACCGGCCCCGGCCACGGGCCCGCCGTCGATCCCCTCCCCCGCCTCGAGGCCGAGCTCGCGCGGCATGTCGTCGCCCACGTACCTAGTCTACAGCTGCCGCCGCTGACGGGTGGCGCCATCGGGTATATTGGCTACGACTGCGTGCGGTACTTTGAGCCCAAGACGGCGCGGCCGATGGAGGATGTGCTGAAAATCCCTGAGTCGCTGTTCATGCTGTTCGACACCATTGTCGCGTTTGACCGCTTCTACGGCGTCATCAAGGTCATCAGCTACGTCAAGGTCCCAGAGTCTGACGACGATGCCGCCCTCGAAGCCGCGTACAAGAACGCCACCGCCGCCATTGACGAGCTCGTCGACGTGCTCAACGCGCCCGAGGTGCCCATGCCGCCGCAGGGCCCCGTGCGACTCGGCCGCGAAGCCACCTCCAACATTGGCCAGGCAGGCTACGAAGCCCACGTCGCCAAGCTCAAGGAGCACATCTACAAGGGCGACATCTTCCAGGCCGTGCCCTCGCAGCGCTTCGCGCGCCCGACCGACCTCCACCCCTTCAATATCTACCGCCACCTGCGCACCGTCAACCCCTCGCCGTACCTCTTCTACGTCGACTGCCGCGACTTTCAAATCATCGGCGCCTCCCCGGAACTCCTCGTCAAGAGCGAAGCCGGCCGCATCATTACCCACCCCATCGCCGGCACCGTCAAGCGCGGCCGCACACCCGAAGAGGACGAGGCGCTCGCCGATGAGCTCCGCGCCTCGCTCAAGGACCGCGCTGAGCACGTCATGCTTGTCGACCTCGCCCGCAACGACGTCAACCGCGTCGGCGACCCGCGCACCGTCCGCGTCGACCGTCTCCTTGGCGTCGAAAAGTTTAGCCACGTCCAGCACCTCGTCTCCCAGGTCTCCGGCGTGCTGCGCCCGGACCAGACGCGCTTTGATGCCTTCCGGTCCATCTTCCCCGCCGGCACCGTGTCGGGTGCGCCCAAGGTCCGCGCCATGGAGCTAATCGCCGAGCTGGAGCGCGAGAAGCGCGGCGTCTACGCGGGCGCCGTCGGGTACTTTGGCTACGGCGGTGTGGACGCCCAGGGGAAGTCGGTGGAAGGCGCGATGGACACGTGCATCGCGCTGCGCACAATGATGTACAAGGAGGGCGTGGCGTACTTGCAGGCCGGCGGCGGCATCGTGCTCGACTCGGTCGAGTATGACGAGTGGATGGAGACGATCAACAAGCTGGGCGCGAGCATGCACTGCATCACGTCGGCGGAGGAAATGTACAACGCGGAGCAAAATGGGACGAGATAGAGTCGAATAAGAATCACGATTTGCACCAACATTTAGTCAAGTTGTGCGAATGTACCGTTGTGTGCGTGCATGTATGTGTACGTGTACCAATAAATAAGCCATGTTGTATGTGCATGAATTTATATTATAGAAGTCAGGCTGTGCGTGTATGTGTGTACGTGGTATTGCTATCAAAGCAAATATGCTATAATCCCCCTCACTGATGATGAAGTCATAGATCGTAAAAACCAAGTGCTGTACAGAATGCCTCCTTGCCTAGATTCCCATATGCCCAAGTCCCGCTGTGCCCAAAGATAAAAGATGCAAAAAGAGGTATTATATATGTATCCTGGTCCATGCAGTTGACATCGCTCAAAATCGGCATGCCATTTCCACGTCTGGTGCACTTGTGTTCAGCTTCACCTTTGGCTTTGGCGCGCTCAGTATCAGCGGCGCTGCCGCTTCTCCCGCTGCTGCTGCCGCTGCTGCCGCTCTCGCCGCAGCCACGACCGCACCACCCAGCTGCTCCTCATCCTCCTCTGCTTCCTCTTCCCTGCCAATCGTCCACACCCAGCGTCTCTTCTTCTCGCCCCTCGCAGTCCTTTTCACACCAACCGTCGTGGTGTTCTCATCCTCGCTGCCGCTGCTGCCGCAGTTGCCGCCAGGCGTCTGGCCGCCGTCGCGGACTTCGTTGGCGGAAAAGACGCGCGACAGGTCGACGGGCAAGTGCCGCGGGGAGCACGGTGAAGTCGCCTCCTCGATTAACAGGTCAATGTGAGACTTTGTGTATAGGTTGGTGGTGATTTCCTGCTCAATAGGGCTGTGATAGCAAACACGCTTAGCTGCCCTTTGCTCGGGCGGCTGGATGCGCACTGTGGGAGGCATGAGTCGCCGCGGTGATGAGCACATCCGGCGGGATGGCAGAGGCGAGTTGCGAAGGATGCTGCGGAGGGCCTTGGCGTGAGTGTAAGGAGGTGGTGAGGCGGAGAAGGTAGTACGAGTGGCAGATTGGCGGTTCTGCTGCTGCTTTGGCGGAGTGGTCATGGGTGACATGGGTGTGTTTGTCACCGCAGCGGCAGCGGCGTGCAGGGCCTGCTCAAGGGAGTGGCGGCCGATGGCGGCGTCTCGTGGGGAGAAGCTAAATACTCTACCCTCGACGGCGCCCGCCGATACGGGCGGCGTAGGCGACATGGCGCTCGGCAGCGGCAGGGTTACAGCAGGCAGAGTCGTCGAAGGATGGGCGGAGAGGGGCGTCGCGGGGTAGGCGCTGGCGGGGCGAGCGCGGATGGGCGAGTAGAGGGAGATGGCCTGGAAGGTGGTGATGGCTGTGAGAGGCTCGCCGGCGATGATGGGGGAGGCGACGGGGGTCGAGGAGCGCTCGATGGCAGTCACATAGGCGTTGGACAATGTGTTGAAGGCGGTCGGATCTGAAGGGTTGAGGGAGAAGGGGCGCGATGCGGTGGAACGACCACCGTTGGGCTGCGATGAGGAGGCCTTGATCTGGAGAGAGAGGCGGGGCCGTTTAGAAGGGCCGCTGCCAGCGCCGGCGGGCATGTTGGGTGGACGGGAGGCCATGACGGACATGGCTATGTGTGTGTCGTTGATGCGAGGTGGGTTGATAGCTTGGGTTCAAATGTTGTTGTGGAAGAGGCGAATTCGTTTTAATGTCCGGCTTGTTGTGTTGATGCAGAAACGACTTTGCAGCCAAAGGCAGATCCCAAGAGCATAAAACAAGGAGCGGGAGAGGAATAGGGTTCCTTTATGCAGGCTAAGTGGTGCAAGAGAAACCAAATAGTAGAAAAAAAAGGCAATGATATAGTATCAACAAGGGGGGGGGGATAAGACGGAAAGTATGCCTGAAACGATGGGTGATGGGCAAACAGTCAAAAGGTGTGACAGCCCAAGGACTCTTCTTTTCAAAACGTTGAGGGTGAAACAGTGCCCAGTCGGATGATGTAGTATCCGCGAGAAAGTTGGTGGGAGGAGGGAGTAAAAAGAAGTACGGTCAAAGGTGTCAAAGGAAGAAAACAAGGTTTTGTGTTCTTTTCCTGTCGTTTGCCGCCCAAGCGGGTGAGGTGACGTGAGGTGAGGGGAGGAAGTGGATGGAAGGATGAAGGAAGGAGGGGTTCGCTGCAGGCTGCAGGCTGCAGTTAGAACAGTGCCGGGTGCCACGGCGGCTAAAAAAGAGAGCCCAATCAATATAGGTGTGGTCTTTGTGCAGGAGCTTCAAGCCGAGCCCGTGATCGGATGCGTGATTGAACAGTTGACCTTGTTCTTTTCTTGTCTTCTCCAAGCATGAAAGAAGAGTAAGAAGGAAGAAAAAAAAGACACATACATTACGACTTGTTATTGCCACTCCAACAAAAAGAGCAAGCAAATCGGCGGGGTGCCCGTGTTAAGCGCCCGTCCAGCAGGTCCAGTCCACTACCAAAATAGCTCCATCGAAGAATCTCCCATCCAATCAGCGCCGCCCATACCCCTGAACCCTCGTCCATCCCCCCAGCTTATCAGGGAAGACGAGTGTCGTGCAGTTTCTATTGTTAGTATGTTAGTAGACTGGCCATCTAAAAATACTAATGCTGTGATTTTTTCTGCACATTTTCTGTTAATAATAGCAACGCAGCGACCTCACTATCTGTGCCATCTTTTCTTGTCGCTCTGTACCACGAAACACAAAAAAAAAACACAATGAAATCGCACGTTCCACAATGGCCGTTATCTTTTATTTGTTTTCTTCTGCTTGATCAATTACTTTTACCACTTTTTGCATACTGGTACTAACCGGTATCTTCCGGCGCAACGTCCACACTGGCCGACCAAGCCAGGGGCGGCGCCGCCTAGAACAGCATGGGCGGCTAAATTTAGAAAACCCCGCCAGCCAACCAACTCATCGAACCAGTTCCAGTTCAACCAGTCAGTTGACGACTCGACCTCGTCATTCGCCCATCCCCGGATTGTCATGCGCAACGCACGCGCTCTCCCTCCTTCGGAATCCCTCTCCATATCTAGTTATACCCTGTCGCTCATTGCCAATAATTCTCGGCTTCTTTGCCTCATTATGCCCGTGCCATCGTCGGCCTTCAGGTACCCTGTTACACTGCTTCCCCCCCCCCCCCGCCGCCCCGCATCACGACTCAATCGCCAGCGCCTTGGCGCCCACCACCCGCTCCCCCTCCCTCGTAACCACCCAATATTCCACCCTCGTCTTGTCGCGCACCACCTTGTACACCCGCACGTCGTTGCCCTTGCTTGCATCCCGGACCGCCTCGATCACCGCCCCGTACTCGCCTTGCGCGTCCCAGTCCACAGGGTCCATGATGCTAATCTCAGCCTTCGCCACGTCCCAGTGCTCGATCAGCTTGGCAAACTCCTCTGCAAAACACAGGTCAGCGCATGAAAAGCTTACTACATCTCTTGCCAAGAAAAACAAAACAATAGAGTAATAAACGAAAAAAAAAATCCCGACCCGTCCGTGCCCTTGCAGAAGAAACCCTTGCCGCAAGAAAGCCGCGGCTCGGAGCCTCGTTTAATCCTTTCAACACGGGCAGACAAACCCCAGCAAGCACAAAAACCACCTTCAGTTATGAAATCAATGCAGTCGAAACTTACCCTCGTCCGGAAGGCCTCCCGCCCCCGTGTACTTGAGCGACACCGGCTCAAACGGCTCGTCCGCGTCACTTGTATACACCACCTCCTTGCACACCTTGACGATCCCTTGCGGTGCCTTCTGCCCCGCGTCCAGCGTCTTCAACGCCGCCCGTGAGCCTGCCTGCGTCCGCACCGTCTCCGACGCCTTTGCGTGCGCCTCGTCCGCGTCCTGGTTCGCCTTGTTCAAGAACGACATGTAGTCCTCGTCCGACGCCATGTCCGCCGCTGCTGGCGATTGCTTCGTCGTCGCGTTGCGCTCGCCGATGCTACTGCTACGCGTCCCTCGTATCTCGACAGGACGCTGACGTTGCTTCGTGGGGCCTCGACGCGGCAGTTGTAGTCCCCTGTCTCGTCCAAGAGGTGGCGGCCGTGCCTTTCGTAATGGTCTCAGTATAGATTCTCGTATCGTTCCGTATCGCTTAAATGAGAGATAGATGCCCGTCCTTGCCATATAACGACGGCTGAGTTATTTTTTGCGATAATCTTGCTGGGGAGCTGGTTCTAGAGGAAAGAGGGGAAGGAATGAATTCCTGCGCAGATCTTTTGTCCCCAACGCAAACGTCCAAAAGCGGGGGTGTCAACTAAAATTTCCGCCGACAAGGTAATTTATTATTCTTTCGAATCAGACGTGCATAAGTTTTATTTACTGGACTTTCTTTCATGTAGGAAGTGTTTGACTAATAATTCTTATCCTAGGACATCGGGCATTCCATCACTCCCGTGCGTATAGTAGTCACTTGCGCTGTCATTACACATTAATCGAGCACAGCATTCATTTCATGGGAATCCTTTAGTCTCATTCGTCCTCTACCTAGCATTTTTACGTTGATCCCATAAACCCAAAAAGACTAGCATAAAGTGGCATAAACCAACCATTTCCTCGACACCCCGATGCAAGAAAGTGCGCAAGATACAACAAAAGAAAAGTGACGCTCAGCCCGTCTAGTTGGTGGTGGTGAGGTCCTTCTTGAGGGTACCCTGGAACTGCTTCTTCTCAGCAGGGGTCTGGAAAGCACCGTGACCGAACTCGGACGAGGTATCGATCCACTTGAGGTTGATCTTCTCCAGGGCGCGGCGCGAGGTGTGGGTGAACATGGACTTGCGGAGGGTCATGACGCGCTTCTTGACACCAGGGATGGAGCCCTTGACCATGACGAAGTCGTTGTTGACGCTACCGTAGCGGACGAAGCCACCAAGACTAAAACTGGGTTAGCAACAAACTTTGTCAAGTCTTCTCTAGGTGCAACATACGGAGTGATGGTCTTCTTGGTGATGTCCATCTCGGTGGAGGCAGAGTCCTCGGCGCCAGCCTTGCCGATTCTGTAAATCTTGTGGTTTACAGAGGTACGGTGATGGTAACCGTCCTGACCGGCACGGGCGACCGTCCACTGGACGTGGTTAGGGTGCCAGGCACCGATACAAGCAACCTTGCGGAGACCCTTGTGCGTCTTGCGGGGAAGCTTCTTGGTGCCCCAACGGGCGGTGACACCAGTGAAGCCGTGGCCCTTGGTGACGGCGATGACATCAATCATCTCGTCCTGCTCAAAGATGGAGTCTACCGAGACGGGCTTCTCGAAGAGGTCCTTGCCGAAGTCGACCTTGTCGGCGATGGAGCCGCCGTTGACCTGAATCTCCATCAGATGCGCCTTCTTCTGCTTGAGCGGCGTCTTGCGGATCTGGGTGTGCGCGAGCACGCGGACGACAGTGCAGTACTTCTTGATGCGCTCGAGCTCGCGGGCGATGGAGGAGCCTGAGGACTCGGAGTGCTTCTTGGCGTACTTGGTGAAGGCCTTCTTCTTGCTCTTATACCAGTTCTTGTAGAAGCGGCGCTTGAGCTCGTCGGACAAGTGCTCGGCCCAGACGGTGGTGAGCGAGCGCAGGCCGCGGGGGGTCTCGATGTAACCGACAAGACCAACAACGATCATCTAAAAAAGTAAGATGTTAGCCATATGCGCAAAGCAAAGCGGGCTGCATTGTTCGTACAGGTGGGGTATCAACGATGGTCACGGCCTCAACGACCTCCTTCTTGTTAGACTTCGCACCGGGGCGGTCGCTGTCACGGACGATCGTGGTCATGCCAGCCTTGTAGCCCATGGCGGCGGTGAGGTGGACGGGCTTCTTGGGGTCATCCTTAGGGAAGCTATAGGCGAGCCAATTGGTTAGCCTTTGTGTCTCTCACGACTATCGCGCCCATGATTTCCCTCCCATCTCGAAAAAAAAAAACTTACGACTTGACCTTTCCGCGATGACGGGCGGCACGCTTCCGGGGAAGGTAGGCCAGCGAACCGTGGCGAGGCTCCTCGTGCTTACGGTGCTATTGATCAGTCAGTCGGTCGTTCTTTTCGTCGCCGCGGTTTGTCGTCGAAGGATTCGCAAAACGTACACTCATTTTGTCGGCTGTGGTGGTTGGTGGTTAGTAGAGAGGTTTGGTATGGATGCCCAGCCGTGAGAGAAAAGTCTAGGAGGGCTTTGAAAATAATTTGTGGGCGAAATTTTAAGCGAAGTCCCTGTGGGCAAGTTGTTGTGTGTTGTGGCTCGTGCGCCCTCGCTGCCGGCCAATAAAAGCAGAGAGAACGGCTCTGCAGTGGGTAAGCAGATTCTGCGCCAGACCGGTAGAACTGCGGTACTTAGTCTTATGCACAACCCGTGCATAAATTATATTAGCTGATTATGCCTTTTCACGATTTATGCAACGACCTAGTCGCCCCCGTGGAGAAATTGCTTTCTTTCGCAACACATCTCACGACTTTTCGTGGGATAGAACATTGTTACCATGTCTGTGGCGCCACCGCGATGATATGTCTACTGTTTAAAGATTTCTGCTATTGTTCATCTCGGTCAATTCGCAGTTGCCGCCAAGCGTCTGGCCGCCGTCGCGGACTTCGTTGTCCTAGCGGCCGAATGAGTCCGCTTCGCAGCCTCAAAGGCAGCATTCGAAAAATACAAATATAAATATGGAGGCGTATTAACGACTATCCATAAATTATGCAGTGTTTTCCTGTACCATAAAGAGCTCAGGCACCTAGTGCTAGGTTCAGGCCGCGAATTGTTGCATCCAGCAGGCCGACCGTACGTCGGCAGAGAAAGGCGTGTTCAGTGGCCAGCAGTGACGAACCCCCTGAGCTCAGTAGCGATCGCTTATCGGCAAATGGGATACTTGGGGCCTCGGACGCAGGCGGCATCATCGGGACCGCAGTTATCGCAGCATCGGAGGCTTGGCGGACAGCTTATGTTGCCACACTTTGCAGGCGGGCGTCGAGCTCAGCTGGTGTGGGCGAGGCGGCGGCCATGGCGACGAGGCAGGCAAAGAGCGCGTAGACAGACTTCATTGTGTCTTGGTGTTACAATATGATAACGGCTCAGTAGGTGTGCACAGAGAGCTACGATAGTATTGGCAAAGCTGTGATGTTCAAGAAACTCGTAGACTTAAATAGTCGACCATTCCATCGTAGAGCAGCTTAAGCTCCTTCCTATTCAGCTGGAATTGCGAACAAAGTTCGCAATGCCTTCGCAAAGCTTCCAGATTCCGCTTCGCTTGGTGTTCAGCTGAATCCTGCACCATTGCTGAAATGGTTCATGGTAGCACCGCAATATTGGAAGTTTTGTTTGCTAGCCCGCCGACCGTCCAAAGTCGGACCCCCAGCAGAATGCGGGGAAGCGCATCGGTCCCGTGGTTCATGGTGGCGAATCCGAATTGATGGTCGCGGGAATCGGGCGCCACGGTTGAGCTGAGGTGAGCTCAGCTACCGAGTCGAGTAGCGAGGGGAGGAATAGAGGAGGTCGCCAACGAGGTCAGAAGTTGATGTGAGTATACAGCAAGTCAGAAAGCAGACTATAGATGAAACACCAAGGCTGCATGGTGAAATAGAAACCAGAATAACATCGCCAAGGTCAAGGTTGTGTCGATACAGCTCATGGTATCCCATTCCAACTATTTGATTACTGCAGTCAAAGAGGTGTTGAAACCCATCTTACAAGGACAGCACTTGCGCACTGGATTGTTTAATCCAATTTCTTTTATGTTTTCAATAGATGCCAACTATTTCGTCTAGTGAATAAATGTTTCTCATTTTGGGCAGTATGTGTGCAGATCTGCCTCTCTTTCGTATCCATCATCATCAGACAGAAGGCCGTCAACGACAACAGCCCTCTCCGCCGAACTTGTGCGCTGCATCATCATCCATCACGCCCGTCCACAGGTCCAGAGTCAGCCCTTCCTACGCATATAGCGCCTCAATCTCACGCGCAAACTCTACATACACCCGCTGCCGCATCACGTTGCCCTTGTCCGTCCGCGGAAGCCTCGCCGAGCGCGGCAGCACGCCCACCCTCTCCCTCGTCACCTCCGCATGTCCTGGCACCACCTTGTTCGCCTCCTCCACCAATTTCCAGACCACCTCAACCAGCTCCGCCTCCTCCGTCTCTCCCGCCGGCAGCACCAGCAGGCCCGGCGCCGTGCGCCCGACGCCCACCACCACCGCGCCGTCCACCAGCGGGCTCGCATGCAGACGGTCCTCGAATGGCGCACCTAGGAGCTTCATCCCCGTGCTGAGCGCCACAAAGTCGCCCTCTCGGCACACAAACTTCCACGCGTCCGGCTTCGTCGCGTGCGGACGCATAATGTCCCCCGTCCGCAACCCGCCCCCGCCGTACTGGCCATCCAGGCCGGGGAAGCTCGGCAGCAGCACAATCTCATGCAGCGGGGCACTGCCCGCCACCGGGTCAAGCAGGATATGCGGACGCAGCACCGGCGGAAACTCGAGATAATCCCAAGCCGTATCGCCCTCCGGCCTGTACATCGACGTCGCGAAATTGCGCGTCGCCTCCGAGCTCCCCATCGACGTGCTGATATTCACGCCCTCCGCCAGCAACCTCTCCCCCAACTCATCCGGCAGCCTCGCGCCTCCCGTCGTCACGTACTTGGCCGCACGCAGACACGCCAGCCCCCGCGGATCGTCCGCGATGAGCGCCACGTTGTGCGGTACCGCCGGCAAGAACCCCGGACGCGCCGCCTCCAGCGCGTCAATGAAAGACTCCGCGGTCAGCGCCGGCAGCGTGTCCATAACATGGCAAGTCTCACCGTAGTAAAAGGCCCCGAGCATGATGCCGAGCCCCCAGCCGTGGTACAGCGGCCACGAGAGCAGCGTGCCGCGCGGCTCAGTCGAGGTAAAGGTCGACAGGGCAACGTGCCCGTGGCGGTACGGGATGGGCTTGGGCAGGCCGGTCGAGCCGGACGTGGAGAAGACGAGCGCGGTGGTCTTGTTCTGCGCCTCGCGGGGGAAGAAGCGCGGGGGTCTCGGGGCGGTCAGAGGGGCTTGGTAGACGGCGCGCGGGACGAATGGGATGGGCGTCAAGGTGGGTTGCAGACCGCGGATGTCGGCGACGAGAGAGGGCGTGCCGTCGGTAAAGTCGTGGACGATGGTGTCGGCGTCGGCGGAGGAGAGAAGGCTCGCGAGGCCGATGGCCTTTTGCCGCAACGACATCAACGCGACGCAGTATCCAAGCCGGGACAGCGCAAACAGGTGGACAACCCAGTCGAGGTTTGGGTTTCCCAGTATGCCGACGACACGGCCGAGTTTCTACTCGCCCAAGTCAGCATATTCGTCGTTTTCCTTCTCATTCACATTGCTCTTTTCTAAACAAAAAAATGTCAGGGTTAAAACATACAGGTTCGTGACCGGATTGGAGGAGGTGCTGCACCACCGTGTCAACGTAGGCGTCAATCTGCGCGGCCGTATACCCTTCAAAGTAGTCGCTGCTGTCATTGGCCTGGCGGTCCGCAGCGTCCCGGGGATACGCAAAGATAACAGGCGACGGCGACTTCTCCGCGTGCAGTGCGAGCACGTCGTCGAGGACGAGCAGCTCGCCAAGCTCGCGGGACCGCTGCTCGAAGCGCTCCTGCGTCAAGTGTTGCATGATGTAGAGGGAAACGGTTGTCGCTCAAACGGAAGCGTTCCTTTCGAGATGTAAAGAAGACAAGAGCAAAAGAACAAGTGCCGATTCAACGATTGAGAGACAAGGTGCCATGGCCACTCATATATACTACCTCCTACTAATAGCCTTACCGTATGGTGACCCGCCCTAGCATCGTCACATCGGCCTCATCCACACCCCGAGGCGCGGCCCTCCTGTCTTCGGTGACTTTTTCTCGCCCTTTCTTCCTTTTCCCACATTGTACACACATTTCTTACCAGAAAAAAAGGGCCTTTAAATGCGATCGTCGCCCCACCGCCCGTCAGCCTGTCCCTCGCGCTGGTATCCCGAGGAGGTCCATAAGTACCAAGTACTGACCTGGGGACCTCAGCAAATCGTCCGACTGTCCGGCTGAGTTTTGTTCGGCAGGGTAATGGCATGATGCAGATGCCAAGGAACGAATGGGATCACAACCGGTAAAGCCTGTATGCCGACTTTGTATGCTCGCTCGCCATCGGCATTCATACTGCACCATTCAGCCCGTCGACCTCGGACGCCACACAGCCTCCCTTGATCGCCACCTCTAGTCATAAATAGGTAGGTAGCCTCGCTCGTTTATCATTGCACTTTTGGTGCCCTTCCGGACATCCCATTTCTCCGCACATCCACCATGAGCTTGCGCCCGTCAAAATGCATCAAATGCATTCAGAATCGACTTAAATAGTGGAATATATATTCTCCCATTTCCGTACTTACTACACACTATATATGGACCCGTCGGCCGTTCAACTTTCCAAGTTCTTCCCAGCACAGCGCCCACCCTAAAAAGTTTTCTCCTAAGCCAGCCCGTAAAGACACAAGAAAACAAAAATCAAGAAGAAAAGGGTAAAAGCAAAAACAAGAAACAATTGGGTAAAGGTAAACAAAGGAAAGCAGAATAGCCAGTGTGGTATACATGGGAATTCAAGCAGAAAACGTGCTACGTAATTTCAGACCTCGTACTCCAGTCCCCCACCCTGCCTCTTCATTTTTGTACATCTCAATCCGACTTGGTAGCAGAAGCCACCGAGGCTGCCGTCGTGCCGTTGGCCCCTGTACTGGTCGGTGAACTAGGTTTAGCCTCGTCCGTCATAGAACCAGTCTTGGAGCCATTCGTCGCGGCTGCCTTCTTGTCATCCTCAGGCACATCGTCATAGTCCTCATCGACATCCATTTTCCTAGCGGCGCGCTCGGGCTCAGACGTTGCTGGAGCCCGCGGAGCACTGTTCGTCTCCGTGGGCTCCTCCTTCGGGGTGATCGTGGGCTGCGCCTTCTCGGCCGCAGCTTCAGTCGGAGCAGATGTTTGCATCGGAGGCAGCTGAGTCCCCGTCACGCTATGCTGCGTGTGGTGGTGAGCAGCCTCCGACGGGTGATAGTCGCTCTTGGGCCCGGAGTCCTCTGCCCTACGGGGCTCGTCACCACGGTGCTCCTCACTCCGCGGCGACGGACGCCGGAAGCCTTCTTTGGGGGACATGGACGGTCGTCGGTGTTTCGAATCTTCTAGACGTGCCCGATTCTCTTCGTTGGCTTGCTTCTTGACCACCGCGTCATCCTCCCATTCGCGCATGCGCTTGGGTCCAACTGAGGGAGGACGGTCATCTTGACGCTGAACAGCCACCTCGGGAGCTGCCGAGGACGGCGCAGGGCCAGTCTGCCCGTTCTCACTCGCAGACGGTAGTGCCTCGCCTTGGCTTGGGTACTGAGGCGGGGGCGGCGCCGTCTGACCGGGGTACACCGGCTTGGGTGACGGAACGTGGCCCTCGCGGCCGTCAGGTCGCGGGCTGTGGGTAGGCCGGAACGGACCGGCACCATTAGGTGGCGGCACTGCGGGTCCATTGGCAACGCCTGGCGGCGGTGCCGACGCAGAGGGTGTAGAACCACCAAAGTTAGGGTTGGCGACACGACCCTGGGACGTAGGTGGGGGATACGCGTGGACCGGGGGAGGTGAGGCTCGACGAGACGGCATCGGCCGGTCAGAGTAATGGCTCTGCTGCTGGGGCGGCGGCACCTGACGGTGGTCAGGGGGCGCCTGGCGAAGGTCATGCTGAGGGCTGGGAGGACGTTGCAGGGGAGGAGCAGGGCCGCCACGGAAGGGCTCGCCACGGCTCTCATAAGGGTTGGGCGGCTGGGGAGGGGGGTTCACGTTGGAGAGGTTGCGAGCCCAGTTCTCGCCAGCGCCTTGGGGAGCGGGCGGAGGGCCGCCGGCAGGAGGCTGAGCCGTCGAGCCTGCCCACTGAGGTCCGGTAGGCCCTTGAGGTCCGGTAGCCTGGTAGGCTTGAGGATGGACGTCAGCTGGCTGAGGCGCCGCAGGAGGAGCACCGCCATTGCCAGAGCGAAGCAGCTGCAGGCGGCCCTTGATGTGCGGATTGCCGGGATCGAGCTCAGCGGCGCGTTGGTAGGCATCGAGAGCGTCTGAAATTTGGTTGTTGCACGATTCATACTAGGGCAGGTTAGTAAGGCATAGATTGCGACTTGGGACGAAGGACGAGCACTTACCAGAGTACCGAGATCGTACCAGACTTCGGAGATGTAAGGGTTGAGACGGATAGCGCGGGAATAGGCATCCAGTGCGTCTCTGTATTGGTTGATCTGGTAATACAATACACCAATAGAGCACCAGAACGTGGGGTTCTTTCCATCGCGATAGACAGCCTGCTGATAGGCTTCATACGCTTTGGGGTACTTTTGCTGCGACATGTAGCATCTACCAAGCAGATACCAGCTCTGTGCGTCGGTGTTATCTGTCGACGTTGTTAACGTTGGGTCGTCCGAGAATGGCAGTGTACGTGACGTACCGGCATTCACAGATTTCTCAAGGTACTGAATGGCGCGGTCTTGGTACTCGTAGGAGGTGCTTTGGTTATGGTGGAGCCAGCCGAGCTGTTGGAGGACCTTGGCATGGGTGGGTGAGTGATCCAGGACACGCTGGTAAGCAGCCTTGGCGTTGTCAAACTGGACAATTGTTAACTCGGGATGAATCGGCGTGAATTCTTGGGTTGGAACGTACGTCTTTTTGCTGTTCGTGGACATGCCCGATCTGGAACCAGATGTCCTCTTGCGTAAGAGGACCAGGGGGCGAGCTGACAATGTATTTGAAGCACTGCGACATGTTAGATGCGATTTATACGGAGAATAAGATTCGGCTTACCTCTAGACTCTGTGAGTATTTCTGCTGCTGCTTGTAGATAATTCCGAGGCGAAAGTAAATCTCGTTTGCCTTTTCAAAGTCGGGCTGGATCTGCATGACCTGGGAGAAGGCCTCCTCGGCATAGTCATAGCTGCCGTAACGGTCGTAGAGGATACCTATGCCATACCAGAGCATGGGATCCTTGGGATCGCGCAAGTTGACCAGGGCTTGCTGGTAAGCATCGTAGGCCTTTTGGAGGTTCTCGGTCATGAGGAAGCAGTGGCCTGTGGAAGGAATCAGCAGGGAGGCTCAGGTCGCTGGGAGCGTATTGTACTGACCAAGGTTGCCCCAAGCTTCGCCATTGTTTCTGTCCATATCGACGATGGTGCGGAAGAACTCGAGGGCCTTGTCAAAGGCTTCGCGACCTTTGAGCAGCATACCGATGGCGTTGAGGGCAGTGATAGACTGGGGATTGGCGATGAGGGCGCGCTCGTAGGCTTGAAGGGCCTCGTCGGGTGTGCGCAAGAGTTCCGAGAAGCTACCTGCAGGGGATGTTAGCGATGATGCGACGAGGGGTCGCGGAGAGGCCAGTCAAGCTTACCGATCTGAAGCCAGACTTGCTCATTGAGCTGCTGAATCTGGGCAGTGGCGCTGTACTGTCCGGAAGGACCGGTGTGAGGGGGGGCGCCCGGCGCCTGCGCCTGCTGGTGCTGCATCTGCATCATGGTGGGCGAAGGATGATGGTTTGCAGCCATTGTCGATGACTGTGGCCGATGGAGAGCCGCACGTAGGTGTGTTCCAGGTCGAGGCGTTGCGGAAGTGAGCGGGCGCGACGGCGGCGAGATGGGATCAGAGAGCGCGGAATTGTTCAATGCCGAATTAAGTATACTCGTTACAACAGGTCAAGAGAATGTCTGTTTCCCAACGCCGGGTGGATGGCCAAGGTCGAGTTAGGTTGACGTGCGAGAGCGCAACAGGCAGGGGCTGAGGCGGGAAGCGAAGCCTTACTGGACGGGGCGCCTAGGCGTGGGTTGCGAAGGTGCCAGAAAAAAGCAACAGAAGAAAAACCGACGATGCACTAGGTGAGGGATGGCGCCAGGTAACGGACGGGAGTCGATGGTCGGGATGATGAAGCCCGCAAGGCGAGAAGAAACCAGGAAGGTGTTGATTGCAGAGGCCTGGCAGCCGTTTGGGAGGCAGAACTGAAGGAATTGGGGGGGAAGGAGGAGAGAGAAGAAAACTGGTCATTGGGGAGAGGCTGTCTGGTGGAGGAAAGACCTGCACCGCTGGCCGAGCCAAACTCCCCTTACCCATGAGAATGGGAGGGAACGGGCAGGATAGGGGAACGGTGGGTGTGTGTATAGGGTAAGGGCGGCTCCACAGAGAGCGAGTGGCCGGCGCAAGGTTGTTGGCTTTGGGGTACTTGACCTGGTATGCACTTTAATTGTGAAAGACAGGTATCGGCGAGATGCAGCAGGGGTGCGGCTTGTCAAGAGAGGGGCGTGCAGCGATTCAGCAGGTGTGGTGCAGAAGCGTGTGTGTGCGCTGTGTGTGTGATGGCTGGCAGTGATGATGGGGCGCTGATGGCCCACGGCCCATGGGTGGATTAATGTGGAGGGTGTGTGCCGGAGTGGGCCGGGGCTGGGGCTGGGGCTGCTGCCAGCAGTGGCTTGTGCCAGTGGGCAGTGGGTTGCTGTCTACTGCTGCTGGCTTCTGGCTGTGGGTGTTTCTGGTGGCTGTTGCACTGTTATTCGCACCACTGTTGACCGTGGCTGATGGCTCACGCAACCAGTCCACTCACTCGCTGTACATTCAAAACGGCCCAATTCCCCGCTGTCACCGAGGTACACCTCCCAATAATATAAGGTAGGTACCTTAGTAACTTAGTAGGTAGGTACACAGCAACCACTGGCTCCCGTCTATCCCAGCCGCACAATCTCGCCCACTCCGACATTGTACCTCCTGGCGGGTCGATGCCCTGACGGAGTCTCCATGTTCAAATAGCAAGAAAAATGCACGTAATAAAACAAGGGGAAAAAGCAAAGGCAAAGGGGACCAAAGAAGCCCTAAATACTGGTAGCTCCCCTCACAAAGCGCCCCCAGAAAATTCAATCTCCACCCAACCTCACACTACCCTTTGACCTCGCGATCATGACGCTTCGCTGCCTTTAACCCCAACATCCCTTTCCCCGTTAGCTACCCTAGGTAAATAGTCGCTTTGGTAGTCTCGTCCGTCACCTCTCCAAGCCTCATCTCGTCTATTTTATCATCTCGACCCCCCGCCCGCGCATAATACTACCCTCCTGCACGCCACGGCAGCACCCGCGTAACCCAGCACAGGGCCATCATGTAGCACCGTGGCACAGCAGCTGGGTGCAGCAAGCGCGTGGACCGTTGCATGTGTGATGCAAGCCCTGTGCGGCCTTCAGTCTTGCTTTTCCCTTGTCTTTCGTGTGCGACTACGAGGCCGACGGCCCTTCAGGCAACGGGTATAGGTAATAAGCCAGGACTTGCTGCTGTGCGACCCAACCTGCGTCGCGTATCAGGAGCGCGCTGGCGCTGCATGACTTGATCTCCGATTTCGACGGCCGGCAGTTGCGTGGTATGCTGGCGCCGACAGGTTATAATTGGTAGCTCTGTTCCGATTCGACTCAATCAGACGGCCGCCGAAGCTTATCACCGTCTCAACCATCATCGAGTAGCCACCGGCTCCCCTCGCCCTACTGGTGGTGTGTGGGTAAGCCTGCGCACTGTTTTGTCATGGAGTGCAGTAATGCTCCGAGAGCAATGTTTCCGGGGTGGCATCTGCTTACATCTATCCGCAGGCTTCCCGCGCCGTCCCGTCAGGTTCTTCTTTGTCTTGTGCCCTTTACCTTGATACTTGTTGATTCCTGTACAAAGGCTAGTTGCCGATGGCCCCCAAAAAGACGGGATATACTGGCACTGGTACATTGGCTCAAGCTTGCTGCGCATCAAAACAAACCAACAGTGCGGTCGAGCGGCAAGAGAAGAAAGAAATCGCACATGGATATTACACCGAGACAACAACGTCGCCCCTCTGTACTGCAATGATGGCGGAAACACCACATTACTGTCGCGCAATTCGTCGTCGTTCCTGTTGAGGTAGACGCTTACCCTGTACCATCGCCAAGCACACCTCAGGTTCCGCCGGGCAACCGCAACCGCAACCGCACAGGATCGAGGGAAAACGGTTAGCCGATCAACTATAAATTGGTTAGCGGCGCTATCTCCTCACTGGATGAAGCCGGCATAACTTGGACGAAGCGACTTTATTTCTTGTTCACCCAGTCGCTGCATCAATCGTGGTGGCCCTGGCAATCATTTAAGCTATGACACGTGACTGTTAACAGGCACAGCAAATAACCCGTACCAGGGCCCTACTACTAGCTTGCGTGCTTGCCTGCCCGCCTGTCTGCCAGCTGCCAGCCCGCATCGCCCTCATCGGCCCAACCCAAAAGCAAGAAGCAGGACGGGACCCGCTCCCCTTGTTCGGTTCGAGAACATCGCTTCCGGCGTGCCACCTAACCTTGCCACCCTATGAGTGTGAGTGGAGCCACCCTCCTCCAGCCCTCGTTTTCTCTTCTATTTCATTATTATTTTCCCGCCAGGCCTTAATTTTTCGAGCCTAGCTTCGGGACTGGGCATGCGGGTTTTATCAAAAGGGTCTCGCCATCTGTCACATTCATCATTCTCACCACTAGCCACACCGACGCCACAGATGCTGAGCCACCGTTAAGACGACCGCATCACTATTCCCGCCCGTAAATGGACAAACTGGGTGGGCTTTGGGCGATTGGCGGCTGTTGCTGAAACGATGCGATGAACGACGCGAGGAAATGCGTATTCGGCGCCTCTGCAGGCTTTTCGTTTCATCGTCGTTTGACCTCGTCTCGTTGTCATTGGCAAAACGGGCGATCGGGTAGAAGCGGGCGAGGGGGCAGTCTGTAACAATTTTTTTTCCCCGCCGGAGGTTACGCAAACACATATTAGTATGTAACTTTGAGTTAGACATGGAATAAACTCCTTTTTAAGCCCGGGCCCCAGCGCACCGCAACCGTGTTTACCCCCTCTCAACACAAAACGGACGACGGACTTGCAAAAAGCATCATCGAACAGAAGGCCAGCAAAAATATAGGCCGTCTCCACCACCCCTTTTCTTCTTGCCTAGCACACCTAAAAATGGTCTCACAAGTCCGACCAATTATTCCCACCACTTGGCACTTTGACAATCGAGTTACGGAGACCACCATCAGCCACCATGTGAACCAGTCTCAGGCATCTCCTCATTTCGGAGAAGAAGCTCAACGACGCCCTGGTGTCCTCAATGACTAACGGCCTAGTATGTCGTCCTGTGCGAATCAGATGCTAACATCCTATCGCAATGAGTGCGACTGAGTAATAATTCGTTTGCTCATCTACGACTTTTCAGCTGCTTTGTCGTCAAGTTCCACCAAGTGTACTCGATAGCGGACGCCGTCACGGCTGTTGACGGAATACGGCCGCGAATGATGCGCCTCATCTGATCCCCAGACGCAGAAGATCTCGTGATGGAAGAAAGTATAGCAAACAGCCAGGCCAAACATCTGCTGACCTACCTCGCTCTGTGTCGCCTCCTTCCATCGGGTTGGATCTTCACGCACATCTCGGATACAAACGGGTCGCCGGTCACTGACACCTGCGGGTCGTGTTTCTCAAGTTTGACGACTGCCGCCGGCTTACGATCTAGTAAGCGGGATAGGCGAAGACGCTCGCCATCCGTCAGCCGTCTTGAGCGATCTCGGAAATCGGACACCACGGCGGCAGATTTGACATGTCGCTCGCAACCGGGCTTACACAATGCAGAACAGTACCTACCTAGGCTTGGCGTCTTTGGAGCTGCCGTTGGTCGTTTTCTGCTGGACGGCGGCTCGACATTATAGCAAGAGTCACGCCGTCAAGATCGAAAAAAGGTTCAAGCATGGAGCACAATTAAATAGATGATGAATTGGCCGGCAAATCGGCCAGGCACTCCATTACGAAAACAGCTTCTGCCCAAGCTTCTTCACAGGCCCACCTCGATGGTCAGGTTTCTAGCGTCGGCAGCCAGGTCGCGACGATTGGCGGCGAATGGCGCCCAGCTCGGTCGCGCCAAGATGCGAACTTGACTTCCCGCTGCCTCCCCGACAATGCAGGGCTTGCATCCTCTTGCATGCCCCCCCCCCCCCCCCCCGCCTCCCTGCCTTCGGAACCCACCCTGCTTGGGCTTTGCAATCAGGCGCCGGGAACTAGGTAGCCAGCATACGGCATGCCTACATGACGGGCTTTGCGTCGCACCAAAGCATGTGAGATGCCAAACATCGGCAAACCTCGCTGCCAGTATTACCGCCAGCCGAGATATGCCTTTCCGTGTCACCATTATTAGGGACCACGCGGCTCGACATATCCTCTCTCAACCTGGTGCTTGGTCAGATAGCTATCCCTGTAGATTGCCGCTGATTTGTCGAAAAGAAGAAAGGCTTCCACAAGCCCTCGGCGACAAGGATGTGGGACAGACATACTGTATTGCGAATACTTGGGTACAACCCACCCCATGACACCATTGCCGGCAGTCATCACTACCTAGTTACGGAGTAACAACTCGGCTAACTTAGTATCCTCCATGCACAACCACGATGCAGTCCACTGTGCATCGCAGGTCATGTATCTCGAAGACTTCATCCTGCGCCCCTCGGCACACCGTATTCGACGATGGTGGCATCCCGAAACTTGGAAGCTCGGGGCCTGACCTCCCATGACGGGTACTGTCGTCTTTCTTTCACCGTACCCCGGCCCGTATTATCAATGGGCGGCTCACATCTAACTGCCCTAGTGGATCTGCCCCAAATCACACGAGTATCGTAGGTAACTAGACCCGGCCCCTGCGCATTGTCATCTCAGGTGTGCTGACCTTGAAGATGGCCCTTGTCGCTGGCTGAGGAAAGCTTTATTAGTTACTGACCATGTCCTCCTCACCAAGTTCTCAATACCTTGTTCGGCTTACTTTGCCTCTTCATTATACTGTCCCACCACTTCTCTGATACTTATCATGACACGCAATCGTTGGCTGCCTATCCTGCTGCCCCTGGGTAGTTGCTTGATAGTCGAGTTTCGCCATCTAACTCACGGAACAAGTCCGTCAGCTGGTTCTCGAGCACACCATACTCGCCCGTGAATGGACTCGTTGTTTTTTTTCCCTCGTGGTACAACGAGCCTGCAGCACGACGAGCTAAAACGGACGCGCTGCAGTTGCTCGGCGCGTTTCGTTTCATATGTGGCCATGGACCTTTACTGGCGCTGGCTCCACGGTTTCATCATATCCTTGGGCTATATTCTTACGACTCTCCGCAGACTCCAGACGACGCTAGCGATGTGCCAGATGCCCCAGGCTTTGTTTCCTGAGGAGGGCTGCAATCAGTTCTTCACCACGACATGTGCTTCGGCGGAGCTTGGCCGAGCGAGTGCCATAACATGTGTGTATCCTTGCACATACTATTCAGTAAGAGGTTGGCAAGTCGGATAGCATGGGGTTAGTAGCTTGACAAAACGAGTTTGAACCCCTGATCTGTGCTGGGCGCCTACCGATGTGCTAGCAGCCAATCCCATCCGACACGGACAGCAGGCTGGCAGAAAGCTTGCTGACCCATATCAAAGCCACCCGTGACTGGCTTGTGCTGCATCTGGTCTCTGACGGAGAATTTCGCGTCTACATGAGGAACGCGGCTTTGTCTGCGCGCAGCGTCGATGTGTTTTTAGAGTCAATGCGTCCCACCAGATGACAGGCTCTGGCACGGGGCGCAGCAGCAAGCCATGACCGGTGCCGGCGCTTACCACTTCGCCTTGCTTTCAGTCATTCCAAAGGGATTTGAAGACGATTAAATCGCTCTCGAATAAGAGGCCGGGTGATTGAACCCTTGTCAGGGCTGGCATTCGTAGTGATGCAGGCTCTGCGGACCGGCCGCACTTAGCTGCATGTTTGCTCCCGACTTTGAAACGCAAGCAAGTCGTGGGTATTTCTCTTTTGAATCACAGCGAAGCAGGCTTTTTACTATTCGTTACCCTTCTTTTTGCAACCCCCAAAGCAAAGTTTCCTGCAGTACTCCGAAACTTCTTGGCAAGTTTGTTCTCGCTGCCCGGCCAACGCCTCTGCCGTGCGATGGGGGGTTTCTCTCGACACGATAGGCGATCCAAGGCGACATGACACGACATGACTGGGAATAAATGGAAGGTAACCATCTGGCGCAGGGACTGTCTCTGTATGGCTCTCGGTTTTCTTTTACACCAAGTCGTGCGACGGGTACGATGCTGTGCGAGGTGCATGAGCTCGTGGGAGACGCGTAGCTCAAAAACTTGTCAAGTCGCACCGTCGTCTCCTGTCAGAGTGCCACAAGCGGAGGACGAAAATACATGGGCGCCGGCGGTTTGAGGGAGGGGAGGGGGACAGCGATGGGCTGCGAAATCGATCTCATCTAAACACTTGCTCCCAGGCCTTCTCTTTTGCATCGGAGTGGAGTAGATTGGGCATTTCATGCATGTCTTGCGCGCGCAGACGTAGTTTGGTGGTCTATATAAGACGCCCGCCCGCCTGGAGCAGAGGAAACGAAACCGGCTTGCGAGCATGACGCGAGTGTTCTCTATCCGGCGGTGTATCGATGCTACATATCGTGCAGGTGACTTGGAGAGTTCTGCTGCGACTTGTGAGGTATTTCTTTGCTATTGCCGATGGACTTGCATTGCCCCCTGGGCTTGCGCTGCACTTGCTGGAACATCTCCTTCCATGGGCTGATTAAGAAGGTGGCCTCAGTCACTACGAACATGAAGAAAGTACAAGAGTGAGAAGACAAAAGATGGGAATGAAGACGATAATTACAGATTTTTTCTGGATATTGTTTTTCACCTTTTTTTTTCTTGGTTGACAAGTGTCTCCCCTTGCCCTCTCACCCCGCATCACTCGCTGACAACATATCCCATCCTGGCGCGCCCAGACTCTCAGCCCCGTCCCGATTAGGAACTTCTCTGCCTGACTAGCTAGCTGCCGAGAGATCAAGCCGGATAACTAACTCATACATACATACGTATAGATAGAGGACACTCGAGGGAGGTGCGGCGGGGATGCATCCCATTGGGCGCCCGCCGCTATGACACCATCGGCCGGAGGAGCGCCTCTCCGAGAGCTAACCGTGACAAGCTGGCAAGCACTCGAGCCTCTTGGGTGCATGGCGACAATGCGTACGAGATGACGACTGCTGCTCTCCTCGGTAGATGGGATGCGGGGGAAGTATTAGGCTGATATTTATCAGGTATAAATAGCTTGGGTTGATGCCTGCGTTGGAACACGCCTGTCGCTCCTCCATCACCGGTACACTTGCAGAGATATAAAAAAATAAAAAGAAAGAATTCTCGCACAATCATGTCTGTCGCCGCCGAGTTTGAAACTGCCAACAAGCAGTACGCCGCGCAGTTCACCCACGGCGACCTTCCCCTGCCCCCCGGCCGGTACGTGCCCTTTCCCACCGTGATGGTGCCGATGATGTCCAAGTTGTCGTGGTGAGTCGAGTTGTCTGTGTGTGTGTGTGTGTGTGTGTGTGTGTCGCTGCCAAAAGAAAACCCTCCCTCCAATTTCGAGCGAAGCGAGGCCAAGGAAAAAAAATATATATAGCTAAAAGAAGCAAAAATGGATTACAGAAAGGTCCTTGTCGTCACTTGCATGGACGCACGCATCGATCCTGCCCGCGCCCTCGGCCTCCGTGAAGGCGACGCCCACGTCGTCCGCAACGCCGGTGGTCGCGCCGCCGAAGCGCTCCGCTCCGTGGTCATATCGCAACAACTCCTTGGGACCCGAGAAATCATCCTCATCCATCACGTACGTCCCCCCCCCCTTTTCCTCGCTTCGCTCGGCGTGGGGGTTTCAAGACATGGCCTTCTGGTTGAAATGGCTGACGATGGGGGAAATAAGACCGACTGCGGCATGCTCACGTTTAGCGACGAGGTGCTTCGCGGTAAGATCCGAAAGGACCTCGGCGAGGACGCGGATCACATCGCCTTTTTGCCGTTTGGAGACTTGGCACAAAGTGTAAGGGATGATGTGGCGCTGCTGAAGAGGTCAGGCCTGGTGCTCGACGTCCCCGTTACCGGCTACATCTACGATGTCAAGACGGGCAAAATTACCAAGGTATAATGTATATTTTGCCGTCCCAAGGAGGGATGCATCATCTGGTGACAGTGGGGGGCCAAGTAGGAGTATATGGAATAAAAATGAGAATTTGAAACTTGCTAAAAATGCCCACCATGTATACGTGTGTGTTCGTCGCAAACAAGGACTCTTTCTGCCTTTGATATATTTTCTCTCGCCTTTTCTCAGTTCTTCCCATGCTTCCATCTTTCCATCAAGTACAAGAAGCCGAATATCGCTAGCTAGCAGAAAAATGGATAATCGAGGTATTACAAAATGTAAACAAAGTGACAAAATCCGGCCGTGACTTGGGAGGGGGTATTCATCACAAATCCATGTCGCTACAGAGTGGCATCTCACGATCTTGTGCATATGCACCATCGTTCAATGCTCAGCAGCCCTCCATCATAGCGAGTAGTCTTAGTTCTTGCTGCTGTCGCTTTCGGGCTCAAACTTGGTTTCCCCTAGCATCTGACCCTCCGTCGTCATGGCCGCCTGCGTCGTCTGCGGCTGCGTCGCGACCGGCGGACCGGCCGTCTGCCCAGCAGGCTGTGGCGGCTGCTGCTGCTGCTGCTGCTGCCTGCCTGCTGCATTGCTGGCTGCGTTTAGACGCTGATCCAGCGCTCGCAGCGCAATGGCCCTGCGTCGCTCTGCTTCTGCGCGCGCTCCCCCCGGAGCCCCCGCACCACCACCGGGACCCCGTCGCTGCAGCACATCCCCGCGGGCTGCCGATACGTCCGCGGCGGAAAACGGCGTGCAGAGGCGCACAGCCACGAGGGCTTCAAAGACGCGGTCTGCCAGGGCGGCGACGAGGGGCTTGACCGGCTGCGGGAAGAACTCGGCAAAGGCAAAGGTCTCGGAGGCGTCGCCGCGCAGGGCGGCGGGCTGGGAGGCGTCGAGGTCCGGGAAGACTGGCTTGTAGAAGCGCAGGTAGGTCCAGCTGGCGAGGAAGCCGTAGATGGCCTGCCAGGCGGCGGCGCGGGAGAGCAGCGGGGTGAGGCCGAGGAGCGCGACGAGGCCGGCGTAGAGGATCGGGGTGCGCATGACGCGCAGGGAAACGACGCCGCGGAAGAGAGTGACGGTGTGGGCGGGGACGAGCTGGCTAAAGGCGACGAGGAAGGAGATTTGGAGGGGGATTGTTCCGGCAATGGTGCTGAGGCTGTGCATGGTCAGTGGTTGGAGCGGACAGTCGCAGAAGGGGAGACGGGGAGACGTACGCCCAACTTTCATTCCGCGTCAGAGTAAAAAAAAACACCATGGTGGCAAAGGTCAACACATTGGGGACCAGCGACACGACGACGAGAAACTTGGCGAGGTCAGCCGAGGACCAGGCGCGCTCGAGGTAGCGGCCGCCATGGTAGAGGGTGAGGCAGGCGACGGCGAGCGTGAAGAGGTTGCCCTCGACGAGTGTGGTGGTCAGAAAGGTCCACGGGTAGACGAGGGAAAGCTGCGGGACGAGCATCAGGTAGGGAATGACGACGATGCTGGTAGCCGTGTCGGTCCATTGGCGGTAGCGGATGGCGGCGCCGAGGGCGGATTGCGCGATGAGGGTGACGAGCAGCGCCCGGGTGACGGGGGGGATGTTGATGCGCGGCGGCATGGTGGGCGGTGATCGGCCCAAGGGCGGGGCCGTTTGTCAGATGGAGGATGATTCGGGGAGCTCGCGGCGGCTTCTTCCTGCTCGGTGATGTTGTCGGCTAGCAATCCATTCGTCGGAGAGGGAGACTTGTCAGAGGTTGAGGTGGTTGTGCAGGCAGGACGGGGAACCAACGTGGACATTTGGCAACGGCCTAGGGAGCTTTGAGAATGAATGACGCTAAACCTAATTAGGCTGCCCCTGTTAGGCTACCTACTAAGGTAGCGCGTTAGGCTACCACTTGCTGGTGTCCATGCTCGGTGGGCAATGTAAGCAGGGCATTATTTATGCATGTAATGGCTAGAGTAAATCCCTTGCTTTACACTGAAAGAGCATATGCTTGTTTTACAGTGGATAAAAGTATTCGCAATTGTCATTCAATCGGGCCCATAAATGCTGGCTGGACCTACCTATCGGATCGGAGCTATCGCGCGAGAGGATAAGCGGCATGTAGGTGCGAGTCAAGAAGGGATCGAGGGGTGTAGGTATGCATAATGGTTCGAGGCGACGGAAATGGCATCTACGGCGAGTCTAGAAAGAGGAGGTTTGGCCGTGTCACTTTGTGCCCCGGGGTGCGGCGTTGTGTAGGGAGCTGGAAGCTGGCTAACCGGTGAGGGTAGATGGCGTCCGGTAGTTGTGTGTATCATGCTATGATTTGAGGAGAATGCTAATAAAATGTGATGACAAAGGTGCTGATTGCAAGGTTCAAGAGTTGTAGATATATCAGTTGTCATGGGTACAGACGGCTACTAATATACTTGTATAGTAGGACTGGGGTACGGTGGCAGGGGCCGTTCAAGGTGAACACGCCTGTTGGGGGCGAGTGAAGTAGGTGGATGTGTGTACTTATGGATGAAGACTAGCAGTAACTAAGTGCATTTTAGTAGTTTGTTGGCTTTCTGTTGATTCCTTGGCGATGGTGTATATATGTTGTGCTGGTTGGGGACTGGTGCAACATTTGTACATGTGAGGTGCCTTGGATGCGTGGGGAGGACAGAACGGAATGGTTTTTTTTTATATATGTTTTATTTTTTTTTATTCAAAGACACATCTTTAATCCTGACTGGCAACTTGTTTTTTAGCGCCGAAACTGGCAGATAGGGATCCACAGTTGGGGCCTTGCATTGGAGGAATCGGGCGTTGTTGTGTGCCCTGGGGGAGGTACTTGGTTTTTCGAGGCGCATACGTCTGTTTTTGAGGTACTCCTCGTGCAACCACAGATGCCGCAGGCTGTCCTAGTCCCTGTTTGCCGGCGTACCTACGAATGATGTGCTGGGAGGAGGCAAGGAGGGAGGGGATCTGGATGAACCTGCCTGGAGGTTCCCTACCTAACTACTAAGCAGTTATCTGGTACTACTAAGGTAGAGCATCCAAACCTACCAGTATCCCCAGATTATCAGGTGCATCGTCTGACAGTGACTGCTGCTTCTGTCAGTTGTCAGTTGCCCTTGTCCAGCGTGGTAGGTACTAACTCGGTACGTACGCAAGTCCCTGAGGTACAAGGTACCTGTTGGCCGCAAGACTTGCCGGCCTAGGTAGGTACCTAGGCTGATAGGCTAGCACAAGCCGCCAGACTTTTGAGGTACCTGCCCTGCCACATACAATACCCGCTGACCCATGTACTCCCGTAGCCACCACCCTGCGCCCGCGCTCGCAACCCGCGTTCCCCAAATTGTGGATTTCATCTCGCTCTTGAATCTTCACTCACTCAAAATATCCCCGTTTCAACCTCCTCCTTCGCTCCCCTTCGCCCCCGACATTTTGCCCATTCTTCTGCGCCTTGTTTCCCTTGGCCGTGTCGCCGTCGCCGGCCTCAATTCTCTCCATTCGGTTGTACATATTTCGTCGTCGTCGTCCGTCGCCGCCTACCCCCGCATCGGCCGCCGTCCCGGGGCGCGCATTTCGCTTCCTTCTGTCTCCCTCCCTGAAGCAGCCCAGCCCGGAAAAAACGCCATGGTCACCAAGGAGTTTCTCGACTCGGACAGAGTCAACTTTCTCATTTGGAGGTACGCGCCCGCAAACACCCCGGTCCTCCATGTTTTTCTGCCATCATTTTCTTGTGCGCACCCGTCGCTCTCATTTGCACTCATTTTTCGCTCGCTTTGCCCCCGCGCTGGCCTTCTTTAGCCCTGCCGGCTACCTCGACCAAAGTCTCCCGCCCCTGGTACTAACTTTAGCCTCACAGGTACCTCTTGGAAGGCAGTACGTGTTTCCTGTCCTCATCCCGACTCGGCGCCCTGCAACCCGCCCGCCATTGTCGCACACTCTCCGTCTCTGCTCACCTTGCGCCTTGCTCACCACCCCTCCTAGATTATCGCGAGACAGCTGCCAAGTTTCAAAAAGAATGGCACGTTCGTGAACCGCACCGCGACTTGGAGTTTGCGCCCCACGTCAAGGGTCACGCATTGGTCTCCGTCGTCAATCGCGGCCTGCTCTACAATGCTCTCGAGCGCGAGCAGGCACGCAAAGGCGTAAGCAACCAAGCACGTTCCTTCGTCAACCTTGATTCATCAGAACGCTCTCTTGCCCGTCACTTGACACATTGACCTTGCTTATTCCTGCGCCTCACCTCTCATCGGTCTCGGGCCCCCTTCCTCGCCTCTCCTCTCCTCTCCTCTCCTCTTCTCTCCTCTCCTCTCCTCTCCTCTCTTCTCCTCTCCTCATCGCTAACCCATCTCGCCCGCACCACCCACAGCTACCCGTCGGCGTCACAACTGAGCCCGAGGCCATAAAGAATGGCATCTTTGGGCCCCTAGACTCACCCCTCAGGGCCAAGAAGGAATACGACCAAGAGGCCACCGCCGTCGCCATTGAGGCCGCCCGCAAGCGCTCCCTCCCAAACATCACAAACACCACCAATGGCTCATCACCAAAGCGCGCTCGTCTCGCCAACGGCTACGAGAATGGCACTCCGTCAGCCCCAGGATCCGCCACCCCCATGGATATCGACCAATCCGACAATCACGCCTATCCGTCACCTCTCGAGGGCGAGCAACCATCGCAGCCCGTCTCTCGCACCGACGGCCCTGAGCAGGGCACCCAGGTCGAGAAAGTCGAGGAACTCACCCCCAACACCACCTTTATCCGCCTCGCCGACGACGCCACCAATCCCGAGGCTACCGCAGCTGCCACCTCTGCCTCTGCCTCTCCTTCCACCACCACCGAGAACGCGCCCATCCTCCTCCAGTGCGAGTGGAACCCTAGAGACCCATCCGCATTGGCAGCGACTGGCACTGATGCGCTGGCCCGTGTCTGGACCGTCTCGCGTACTGCTAACAGTCTACCTGGCCACCCCCAGGATCACGTCTCACACGCTCACAATCTCATCAGCCCAGATACCCCAAGAACAACTACCGTCACCGCCCTCGCCTGGACCTCGGACGGTACTGCCATTGCCGTTGCGGCCGACCTAGATTCCCAGGCTGCCGTCAACATTTGGTCCGCCGAGGGCATCCACGTTCAGTCGATGGAGGTTCCGGAGCCCCCTGTCGTCAAGCTGTTATGGAACCCGTCCAACACCGGCCTTCTCGCTATATCACCAGAAAAGGGCGGCGCCGTAGTCACTGTCTACTCATCGTTAACAGGTACCTCGCTGTCGCATCGTCTACCAAAACAAGATATTGGCGCAGCGCCCCTCGATGCTACCTGGATTGGAGACTCGGACTTTTTGCTCTGCGGTGGCGACCTGCTCATCTGCTTGCACTGCACTGAGTCTTCCATTGTCCAAGTCCGCAAGTTTGAAACCAAGGACGACGACAGCTTCTCTCAAATATTGTTCGACTGGCGGTCTAGATTGGCCGCCACATCCAGCGACAAAGGAGCCCTCGATGTAAGCTGAACCCCCCATCTTATCCCTCAACCATTCCGCAGGCACAAAGCAATAGGCAGGACAAGGCAGGCAGGCGAGGAGCACAGGACTAACATGGGCAGTTCTGGGATGAATCTGGTCAACGAAGATCTATATCCGCACACCAAGGCGCCATCACTACGATAGAGTGGCAGCCCCTCCCGGTCGCGCATCCCGTATCCGACGACGAGCGACTGATAGCTACCGGCGGTGACGACTGCGCCATTCTAATATGGAATGCCCGCAAGCCCGAGAGCAAGCCCAAGTGCTTCCTCACCATGGACTCGCCCATTGTGCGCCTGGCCTTTACCCCCGATGGGGCCTTTATCGCCGGTGCCACGTCGAGTCAGGTTCTCATCTGGAAGGTCGGCAGCGCCACCATGCCCCGCGCGTGCTGGAACCGGCCGTCGCATCCTGGCTGGCTCAGTCCTAAAGAGACTGATGAGGAGGATGAGCACTGTCTGTGTTGGGACATGACGGGCCATAGGCTGGCCTATGGATCAAATAGCCGAGTATGTATTGCCGTTTTTGTTGTTGCGCTTGCTAACTGTTGCAGCTCGCTGTTATAAACTTTCGACGATGACGTGACGACATATACACTACATTCTTACGTTGGTCATAACAACGCGTTAGAGCCCTGCGGCCACGCATTGGTCGGGTCCTCGAGGGCTTAATAACTGCGAAGAACGAATCATGTTTTGTACTTGGAGTTCCGGATACATCTGATGCCCCGACGTTTTGTATAAGTTGATGCGGCAAGCAAAAAAAACGGTGTTTGGGAGACACCGTCCAAAACAAAGAGCGACACAAAAGCGACAAAAACAAAAGACAAAAGGGACAATGCTATGGCAACTCGGACGGCACAGTACTGGATGCTCTGCCCACGGTTGATGATCGTTTTTTTCTTGCAAGTGTATATTTTTCACTTGCCTTTGCATTTATACTTTCATTGCCACGGTGCATAGAAATCTCAACATGGGGAGGTATGGTCATTGGTCATTTTTGTATCGTTTGCGGAGTTCCAATCCTGGACATTCCAGGACCGGCGAGTCATCTGCATTGTCTTGCTTTTTTCCGTTGTCTTTTTTGCTACTTTATCCTTTTTTTTTTCATCGGAGTTTTGACCGGGAGAAGGTTATGGTATCATGACGGAGGGAAGCTTTCCCTCTCATTTTTTTATGGCTAGCGCGGAGCTGTTTTCCTCTTTTTGATGCGTTCTTTTTTTCTGTATTTCTGTTTCATTGTACTGTTCGTAGTAGTGTACATTACAAGATATACTGTAGGTGTACGAAATACAATGGAAGAAAGTCCTGTCTATGCTTTACATGGTCGGATGACCGCGGGGAGGGTGGTGTCTCGACTAGTACTAATGGCATACATGGGAATGGGTTTGCCTCTGGTGTTTCTTGCGTAACTGATATTGCCTGGTACCTCTGTGGTGCCGGAAGTGGCTTTGGATAGCCGACGTCGCCCAGCAAAGCGAGGGGCCAAAGAGCCGCCGTTAGTGACCAGGCTGCACAGAACTCGGCATGCCACCACAACATTCTGCATCTCCAACTCGGGCCCCGCACACCACTTTCCTCGACAACCTAACGACCTCTTCATCTTTCACTATTCCCATCAACTTTCCGCACGAGCGCGCATATAAAATACAAGCCGCCAGTGCAGAGACAAGCTCCAGCATTTGATGTCGTCCACCCCAGGCCCCGCGATGCGCCCCACCACCGCCGCCGCCGCCGCCGCCGCCACGTCCTCTTCCTCCTCTGTGCAGAAGCCGTCTGAAGCGCCCTCGTTTACCGCTGAGATGCGTGACCGGCAAGCCCGCGGCAAGGATCCATACACCAAGGATGAAGATGAAGACGAAGAAGAGGAAGAAGACGAGGAAGAAGAGGAAGAGGAAGAGGGAGAAGAGGAGGACGAGGAGGTGATGGATCTAGACGAGGAGGAAGAGGAAGAGGACGATGGGCTGAGGATGCAACTTGGCAGCTTGTGAGTTTTCTTTTGGCTCCCAAAAACTGGAAGAGAAGGGAATGCTAATATATGAGGGCGGAAAAAAAGACCAAAGAACGAGACGTACGAAGAGAGGCAGACGAGGCAGTTTGCGCTGGCCGTGCTGGACAGTCCAGAGCAGCTGATGATGTACGCCCAGAGCACCAATGATGTGAGTCCCCCCCTGTCTTTCCTCTATTCGTTGTTTTGTTTTGTTGAAAGCAGGAAACGGGACTGAACAAGCTGACTAAATTCCATGATAGAGCATCCCCGGGCAGCGATACCGCTTCATGACGACGCTCTGCGGCTTCACGGGGGAAGAGGACAAGCAGCAGCGCGCCGCGCGGAGGCGTTGACCACAATTGTGTACCAGGGAAATAATAAGAACCATAGAACGGAAAGAAATGTAGTAATGGTACGACGATTACGAGGAGAAATATTGAGCATTTGTTCTTTCAGTGGTTAGCGACCAAGGCGGTGAACATGCATAAAATATCACCAAGAAAACCTTTAACAGCAACTAGTGAGGGGAAGAAGGTTCTTTATGCTAGCTACCAGGAGTCAGGTGTATTTACTCCCCCCTCCCCCCTCCAAAAAAGAGAGAGAGAGAAACGGATTGTCGTATTAACAATAAAAGGCAAAAAAGAAAGTCCTATGGACTCTGGCGGTCTCTCCCGCCGGGAATTGAACCCGGGTCTCAAGCGTGACAAGCTTGCATACTGACCACTATACTACGGAAGATGTCCGGGTGTTGGATCACCCGTCGTAGCTGAATGCTCATTGGTTGGGAATCAGATGTCTTATTTGTCTATATATACTTTGAGCGGTGCCATTCCGAATTCTCAAGCTGCGTTTCTACCAACTCAACCCATGAAGCATTTCACTGTATACATTGCCTGCTCGTGGATGAATGTCCGTCTATTCAAATGCATCTCTCTATACCAAAAAAGAAACCCCCGTGATTTCTAAATCTATTCCAGAAATGCCCACCTGGTAAGACAAAATAAACACTTGTATAGCCAAAAGAACCCGAAGAAACCCCAGAACGCCATATCCATGCTAATCAAGGCCAACATTCAAAAAAAGCGAAAATACCCTGCCGGAACATACACTGATTCGACATCTCCACCTTTAAAGCATCACCTATGCATATCGAGGCCCGGTCCCGCGATTGTAAATAGGGGGGGGATGTGGCGGCGCGGCGAAATCATGCACACTATTACCACCAACTGCATCGTTGCCATTGTTGTTGTTGCCATAAGAATAATTTCTCGGAGCGCCGGGAGGAGGCGGAGGAGGAGGGGGAGGGCTGTCAAACCCGTTGGCTGCCGTCATCGTCGGCCCCTGCGGCTGCCACTGGGCATTGGCGTAGGGGTTCCACCCGCCGGAGCCGTTGGACGGCGGCGGGCTGACAGGTTTACGGACGGGACGGCGGCGGCCAGCGCGGCGTATGCAACTGCCTACGCACGAGAACAGCACAGCAAGGACCAGTAGGCCAACCACGCAGGTAACGGGGATGGAGATGGCCTTGTTGCTGGTGAACCACTGCGTAAACTCCTTCCACCATGAACTGCCCTTGCACTGGCCGTCCTGGCAGCGTCCGCCGCCGCTGCAACTGGTCCCGTCGAGGAAGTTTTGGTTGTAAAAGGCGCACTGGCCGCCCATAAAAGACGGCGACTCGCACAGCATCAGACAGTCGTTACGGCAGGCCTTGGTGTTGTTGCTGTGCGTCAACCCGCCTGCGGCCACCTGGCACTGGCGGTCTCGCGATGTGCACTGGCCAGACGCGCACTCGAGGCCGTTGCCGCATGACTCGCCCGCCTTCTTGTGCTCGTCGGGCGGGCACTTGGCCGAGTTGCCGGGGCACTTTTCCTCGGGGTCGCACTCGCTCGTGCTGGCGCGGCAGACCGTGTTGGAGCCGGCAAATTCGCAGCTGTTGGTGCAGCAGTCCTCGTTGGCCGGATCGCAGACGGAGCCTTGTGAGAACTTGCAAGTCTTGGAATTGCAGCACTTGTTGTTGCCACAGCCCTCGGTTCCGCCGCAGTCGCAATCTTCGCCTGGCTCCACGATACCGTTGCCGCACACGCTCTCGGTAATGGTTTCAACGTTTTTGTTATCTGTGAGACAGTCTGACTTGACGTTGCCCTTGAGACCGGAGCAGATGTTGCCAATTGTGCAAGGGGAGAATTGCGTGATGCCGTTGGCCGTGGAAGGATTCATGATAAATTGGCCACCGGCGTCACATTGGCTCGACTTGAGGGGACAGCAGGTTTGGGCTGACGGCTTGACAGGGCACTGATCGGGGGTGCAGTCGTGAACTGCTCCAAATGTGTGTCCAGTCTCGTGGGCAAAAATTTGCCATTCGGTAGGGCCATTGACTACGACGTTGGTACTGGCAATCGTGTCGTTGGTGCCACCGTTGGGCGCAGACCCTTGTCGGCAAAGCTGGCCGCGCCATGCCAAACCTACGGCGTTGTCGGTAGGACACTTGGTCAGGAGTGTCCAATAGGCATTTTTGTCCTGCGACTTGCCTCGCCAGGCGGAGAATGTGTTGAGTCGGTCGGTGATGCTAAAATCGGCCGAGCAGTCAACATTCCATGGGGTCGCCGAAGTGCCACCGCTGGAGCAGTTTGCCTCGATGACGGTCAAGTTCCTAACGGCTAGGGAGATTTTGAAGGTGCTCTCGTATAGTTCCGAGGCCTTGTTGACGACGCCCAGTACGTGCTTTTGGATGTCATCTTTGGAGCCAAATACACTCCAATAGGTGCAGTCCGTGGCGAGCCCGACAAGTGCGACCTTTTTCGTTGTGGGACATCCGTCCACGGAGCCGATGCTGGCAATCAAATTACCTGCAGGATCACCGCCGCCGCCGCCGTCGATAGATTGGCGACCAAAGAGCTGGTGAGTAGGCATGGATTGCAATGGGCTGAAGTCTCGCGCAACAGGGTCATATTTAGAGTTGAAGGTCAGCGAATCGGAACTGCAGAGTGCGCTATCAGCAATACTCCGGCGCTTCAACTCGGTCTGAGAATAATCGAGAGGAATAATGTCCGAGTCGCGCCATACAACCATGGTCTTCTTCGCGGCGCTTTGGTCCGCAAGCTGCACGCTGGGGTCGCCGTCATGCTTGACTAAGCGATACTTGGCAGCGGTCTCGATATGGTGGTTGTTGCCATCGATTCGAAAGGCACCGTCAAAAACAGGCTCGTCGCCGTCTTTGAGAACCATGATTCTGGCCCAGCCCGCAGCAGACCAGCCCTGCAGGCCATGGCGCTGGACGAAGGCAAGGCCCTTGAAGACCTTGTGGTTGGATCGTAGAACGGGGTGGGCGGCAGCGACGGTGCCGTCAGAGCCGAGAACGGTGACGGCTAAGTCATTGGGGATGAGGTCGTCGTTGGGCTCGAGGGCGAGTCTGATTTTCTGGTGTCCATTGTGGAGGGTAAATGTGAGATCGAACTTGGACTGCGCTGTAACTCTGCGGGAAGGGGTATTTATTTGAACATTGTCGATAAGTGTGACATAGTCGACGGGATTTCGCTTGAAGGACTCGGCTGGCGATTGTTAGCTAAGGGAGACAATAAAGTAGGCCCGCAGCAGGGACGAGGATGAGGCTGTGGCGGCTTACCGAGAGACGTCTGCAATAAGAGCGCAGCGCTGGCGACGGCGACGGCAAGAGACCATAGCGCAACCATGATGGCGCCGGCAGAGAGCAGGGCTGTCTTTTTCGGCCGGTTCTGCCTTTAGGAAGATGCGAAATGATACTATTACGCTCGACGAGACTCCATTCGGGTTCTACCAGCAGTCTTTCTGGGGGTGGATCGGGAGAGGGCCAGGCGCTCCGGGGTGTGTCGAATGTCGAGTGAAGCGGGCGGGAATGCGACGTCGAGAGAGCACAAGATAGTGATTTTGTTGTTTGTGGGGGATGAAAGAGCAAAAGGGGAAAAAAAAATGTGCGCGTAACCGTTGAAGGTATACAAACAAGCGAGAGTTTGAGCGGCGCCTCCTTAGATGGATGTTGCAGTCAAAGTTTGAGAGGCTTCACGCTGGGCAGGAGGAGAGACGGACTTTGGAGGCTGAGGGGAGGCCGAGTCCACTGGAGTGTTCTACCTGTGAGTACTAACTTTAAGGTACAGGTGCTAATGAGGTACTACCTACTAAGGTACCTAGCTGTGCCGCTTTGTTAGTTAGAGGTACTAAGGTACTAGGTAGGTGCCTAGGTAGTTAACTGGGGGCAGTGGATGGATGGCAGTGCAGGTACACCGAAGCCGCTATTGGGAGGTAAGAGGTTAGTACCTATTTATTATTATTATTGGTCACAGGTAACTTCCAGGTTATTTGATATAGTTTTGACAGTTCCCCGGACTGCGCCTGTAGCACGATAAATGCAGAGTAGCGCTGGACAACATTATGCTCCCCGAGATTCTTTTTGCAATAATTGAATCCTCTGTTCTACTTCCCTGTGAACTGCAACCTGCACGCATGACTTGCTGGTTTCGCTGGCATCAGGCCCTCTTACGAATAAATGTAGCGGGTTTGCCTGCAGAGAGGCTGGAGTCTACAGGGGCTTACAGGGCCTGGTCCCCACTGAAACGCCCCCCGTGGCGGCCAGCCAAGCGGCCCCACTAACAAAAGGTCACTGCCTACTCCGTAGAACCAATTAGCCCTCAGTGTGGCTGTGGCCGTAGCTGCGCCTTACTACGCCATCAGTCAATTGCCACAGTATTGATTACAACAGTGCTGATAAGCTTAGTACTGTGCTTGCACCTATCGACATCTCTATCTGCAGCTCTAAATATCAATTCCATCCCAAAGTGGACGAGGACCTTGTAATTCATCTTGCCAATTACTTCGTCAAGGTTTTAATTTTATTTTTATTTTTACAACGAAACCTGTCTCCCAATGAATCAAAACAACGCCCGCCGCCCATACCGCCCAATCCCTGCCCGTCCCTCTCCCGCGCCCATCACCCAAACACCACCTGTTTGAAATGCGCACTCAAACATGTCCCAGCAGCGTTCTTCCGGCTCTCTATCTTCCCGAACCCGTCCTCACCAATCATGTCGGTCTACTTTTTGCAGTTCTCAGCCGCTTACTTTGTCCTCATTCTGCCAACGCAGCACCACATAACACAGAACAGCACCACGGTACACAAAACACAGCATCTGACCATAGGCCTTGCATCTGACCCTCCTATCCCACATCAATTCTTGGCCCGGAGATTACTTCTCTAACTAATCAATAAAATTACCTCTGACAGCCACGATGTCGCCTCCCACCGGGTGCAGCCGACGAGGCGACAACCACACCCAGCAGTCTCGTATCATGCTGTCCACCCACAATCTCTAACTACTTGGCCTCACGACTCGTAACCCACAACCGTAATGCCGTTTCAGTTTGTCCGAAAAATTCATAAACGACCACACGGATCTCGCTTCCGATCTGTCAGGCACACGGACTGCCCGCTGCTGCCCGATTTCGGTCACCAGGTCCGGCCCTGTGGTGCTTGTCCGACTCTGCAAGAAAGGCCCCTTGCATTTATTTATTCGTCGCCTGTTGCAGCCTCACCGACAGCGCAGTGTATGGCAGCTACGGGTGTTGGCATACTTGAGTGCATCATGGAATAAGACCGAGTAGACCCGTCCGTCCTCTGATAGCAGTTTAAAAGGTGTCGGCTACGGTGTCCAACAACCGGCGACCATGTCAAGCCGTCTGAGAAAGCTGCTTATTGCAAAATGTATTTTAAAGTTTTGGACCAAAGAAACTCCGAAATCCGGCTCATACGACGCCGGCCCGAGACCCAGAGGCTCGCCTTTAAATTCGAGACGACCATTGCGTCTCTCGCCTCCCCGCCGCCCTACGAGGCCATCTCGTATAGCTGGGGTGGCCCGGGCGAGACCCCTGTCATTATCACTGTCAACGGACTGTCATTGTACATCCCCGCCAACCTGCACTTTGCCCTCGAGCAAAGCAGGTCAACCACGTGGCTCTGGGTCGACGCCCTCTGCGTCAACAAGGCCGACCAGAACGAGAGGAACTGGCAGGTGGCCCACGGGTACGACATATTCACCTCGGCGGAATCCGTCTTCTTCTGCATCGGGCCCGTGGCCAACGATAGCAATTTGCTATTTGACTTTCTCATCAACTGGGGCCGCAAAGCCGCCGACATCGACATCTACCCTGGCGACAGCTTCTTCTGCAACGACACCAACTCGACGAGTTCCACGCCCAGGGCGCGCAACTTCATCAACAAGCTTATCAACACGGAGCGCGCGTACAGCAAACGCATACACGACGCCATCAAAGCTCTGGCGCGCCGGCCCAACTGGACGCGATGCTGGATCATCCAGGAGCTGGGTCTCGCCAAGCGCGGCGTCCTGATCTGTGGGAAAATGCGCATCCCGTTGCACCATTTCTACGCCAGTATGCGCGCCCTCAGCTGCGTTCGGGTCTGGCGCGGTGATGCGCCGCCCCGAGGCGACGGTTACGAGTTCACCCCCGACCCGTCCAACAACGCCATGCTCGGCAGCGACGGCCGCTTGGCCTGGGTAGGCGACAAATTTGTCTGCGAGAGTCTGCAACCGACGCTGCACTGGTATCTCACCCGCTGGGCCTCTACCTACAAGATGTTTAGCTCCTTAGGCCCTTTTAACCAGGCGACAGACCCGCGAGACGTCATCTTTGCCTTTCTCGGCGCCGCTTCCGACCAAGGCAGCCTCGGCCTCGATATTGACTATGGAAAAACCACTCCTGATGTGTACACCGCGGCCACGGAGGCCATGTCCGCAGTCCGTGAAGACCTGGTCGTTCTGGAGCTGGCCTCGTTCCCCAAGGACATTGGCGACCTGCCGACTTGGGTACCCGACTGGTGCCGCATCGGCCGCCTCGGCATCTAAGAGCCTCTCAGCAAGGACGTTTCCTTTCACCTCTTTCGCCGCCCGCAGATCGTGTCCCGCCTGACCATCCTCGACGGGTATGTCCTGCAGCGGTGCGGCTTCGCATGCGGCGTCGTCCGGCGCTCGTTCCGGCTCCTCGACTCCCAGAGCGGCGCGGAGCAGCACGCTGCCGCCCTGAGCTCGGCGTGCGTCGAATCCATGCTCGAGTTTCTCGTCCTCTACACCCCCGACGAGGACGGTGGGGACGGCGACGGCAACGACAGCGACGAGACACCCGAGACAGCCGAAACGCGCCTCTGGCGGACCCTCTCCGCGGACCGTCACCGCCGGCTCCCGTTCCTTGACGGGTACAACGAGTGCTGCGAGCGGCTGCTGCGTTGTGAGCCCGTGATGGCACGGTAGCTGTCCACGGTGGCAATCGCCTGGATGCAGTCGTTCCCCGAAGCGGACTTCGACAAGAACCTGCAAGAGCAGGTGAATGCGTTTGTTGACGCCGCGCAGGAAGCAATGTTGGAGCTGACGCGCAACCGCACGCTGTTCGTGACGGAGGACGGCAGGGCCGGGCCGGGCTCGGACCGTACCTGACGAAGCCCGGAGACGTGGTAGCGGCGCTGGTGGGCAATACCGTGCCGGTTCTGCTACGACCGAATGACGGCAGTGACGACACGTATCAATATCTAGGCCAGACCTTTGTAGAGGACATGATGGACGGTCAGCTGGACGAAACCGAGTACAGGCACCAGGCGTTTAACCTTGTCTAGTGTGCATGCGTATTCTGGGCATTCGGCTAGCTATTCAATATGGCTCAATCTTCTCAACATGTGGTAGCGCGATTACTTCTTCCACAGTAGCCAAGGAATGTCTGAAGACTCGTACGGGCCGGCAAAGTGGGGCCAGCTACGGGGCCGGATGGACGCCGACGCTGCCTCGCCGAAACTTGTCTCCTCGGAGTTGGTATTTCGATCCTTCCACGGGTCATAGGCTCATTTAGGAAGGCCCGAAGTATTAGTATACACTGGCGCAGCACTACGCAGTCGTATCTGCTGCATTCGTCTGATGACTCACGAGATCAGTATTTTTGACTAAGCCGCTTCATCCAAATGCCACTCTACTTAAAGCAAGGAGCGTCGCGCGCTTGTATCTCACCGGCCGGGTAATCTGCCACCTCCAACCATTCTACCAACCCTATATACCTCCCCACGACACCGCAAACATGTCATCCGAAGAAGCCGTTTCATGCGTTGCCGTCCCCATTAGCCTGCCTCCGGACGGCAACCTCTCTTCCGACTCATTACACGCCATCCTCTGCGCCGTCCTTCCGCCGTCATCCTGGCCCCGCGACATCTCCCCTTCCTCCCTGCTCATCACGCGCCACGCCGGCCATGCCAACACCAACTGCGTCGTCCAGCAGCTCTCCACCACGCACAAGGTCTTTGTCAAGATCAACGGCGCCCTCGACGGCGAAATCGCAGCCTTTCGCGCCCTTGTCCCCTCCAAGCCTGAAGAGGCCCGCTTGTGCCGCGATTTCGGCCTCACTGGCCGCGGTCCGCGGCTTTTCGGCGCCTTTTGCACTAGCGATGGCGCACACGGCCGCGTGGATGAGTTCCTGGAGGATGCGCGGGGGCTGACGCCGGCGGATGTGGAGGATGCAGAGATCCGCGCGGAGGTGGCGGCCGCGCAGGCGACGCTCCACGCGCTGCGGTCACCGGCGTGTGAGGAGAAACCGGAGGTGGAGTACTACGACGTTCTGACGGAGAGACTCGAGAGTTTCCGCGGCGCGGAGCGGTTAAAGAGCGTCGGCCGCGAGGCGGGCGTGTCGGTCAACGACGTCGTCGAGTACGACTTTGCTTCACGTGTGCGGCGCGCCGTCGCGCGCCTCGATGCCATGCACGCCAAGAAGGGCCTTGTCGCGCACGACGTACAGTACATGAACGTCCTTCTCCTCCGCCCAGCACAGCCTCTCCAGGTAAAGCTCGTCGACTTTGAGTTTTGTTTCCGCGACTACCGTGGCGTCGACATTGGCGGACATTTTCTGCACAAGCTTCTCCGGTGGTTCGGCGACAGTACGTCACGACTGACCGGCGCGCGGCCGTACCTCCGTGAAGAAAAGGCGGATTTCTGCGGAGCGTACGCCGTGCAGTGGACAAAGGAAACCGGGGAGGAGGAGGCTGGGGATAAGGTCCTGAAGGAGGCAGAGATTGGGTACGTGCTGGCGGCGGCATTTGAGGTGCACAATGCGCTCTGCTACATGGACGAGGAGGACGAGGATGAGCCGGCGGAGCTGGAGGCGCTGCGGATGCTGCACGCCGAGTTTGCGAGGCAAGCCGCGTTGCTGGGCCTGGACAGGGACGAGTGAGTCTGATGCAAAGAGTTTCTCGAGGTGTGGTGAGTTATCATATCAGAACAAACATAGAATCGTTGCCATCATTCAATAAAGCATTGAAATAACATCTTATTCAAATCATTACGTAGCAATACCCAAAATCCAAAACATTCCCATTACCACCATGGCGGAATATCAATTTGCTCCTGACGCAGGATAAATCAGATTTGCGAATCTTGGTATCAGTTCAAGTCCAAATCTCAGCTACCATCCTCCTCTATTTTCCAGTTTTTTATCGTCATTTTTCTTAATATTTATTTTCTTGTTTCGGTTTATTTCTTCCCGCGAGCCTCGTGAACGGTGGCGATGATTTGGTCGACAACAGTGGGATCGGACAGCTACCGAGAGTCAGTATGTAATCAAGATAGTAGAAAAGTTTTGGGAACATACAGTGCTAGTATCGCCCAGCTGGTCCTCCTCGCCAGCGAGAATCTTTCTCAGGATGCGGCGCATAATCTTGCCGGAGCGGGTCTTGGGTAGGTCGGTAATGACAAAGACGGCCTTCGGCGCGGCAAAAGGGCCGATGCTCTTGCGGACTTGCATGATGAACTCCTTGCGCAGGGCATCGTTGATCTCGTTGCCCTCCTTGACAGCGACAAAGGCGTTGACGGCCTGGCCGGTGAGCTCGTCGTTGACGCCGACGACGGCGGCTTCTGCGACCGCATGGTGCTCAATGAGGGCGGCCTCAATCTCGGCGGTGGAGAGACGGTGGCCAGAGACGTTGACGACGTCGTCGACACGGCCACGGATCCAGTAGAAGCCCTCGTAATCGCGGGCAGCACCGTCGCCGGTAAACTATAGGAATTAGCTAATGCCGCTGGAACAATAGGCGAGATACGCACGTAGTAGCCGGGGTAGACGTTAAAGTAGGTGTCCATGTAACGCTTGTGGGCGCCATAGACTGTACGGGCCATACTGGGCCAGGCCTGCTTGAAGGCCAGAACACCCTCAACGTCGTTGCCGTGAATCTCCTCGCCGGAGACGGGGTCGATGATGGCGGGCTCGATACCGAAGAAGGGTAGAGAGGCAGAGCCAGGCTTGGTGGCCGTGACACCGGCAAGAGGAGTGATGACGTTGGAGCCGGTCTCGGTTTGCCAGTAGGTCTACAAAATTAGTATAGTCCAAGCCAGTATAGTTCAAGCCGTTGCATGCATTTCACTTACATCGACAATCTGGCACTCCTTCTTTCCGACAATATCGTAGTACCACTTCCAGACCTCGGCAGCAATGGGCTCGCCAACAGAACCCAGGACACGGAGGTGCTTCATCTCACCAGTAACGTACTCGTCACCAGCACGCTTCAGCAGACGAAGGGCGGTGGGAGCGACGTAGAACTGCGTAATCTGGTGCTTGTTGATTATGTCCCAGTAGCGGGAGAAGTTGGGGTAGGCAGGAGTACCCTCGAAGACGACGGTGGTGACACCGAGAAGTAGAGGGGCGTAGACGACGTAGGAGTGGCCAGTGATCCAGCCGACATCACCACCGCAGAAGTAGCGATCGCCGTCGTGAATGTCAAATACGTGCTTGCCAGTCAAGGCACAGCCCAGCAGGTAACCGGCGGTGGTGTGCATGACACCCTTGGGCTTACCAGTGGAGCCAGATGTGTAGAGAAGGAAGAGAGGGTCCTCCGAGTTCATGGGCTCGGGGGCGATGTAGTTGGGCCACTTCTCAACCTCATCGTGCCACCAAACATCACGGCCAGCCTGCATGGGGACGTCGGTGCCGGTGCGGCGGAAGACAAGGCAGCTGTGGACGTTGGGGCACTGCTTCAGAGCATCGTCGACAATCTTTTTGGTGCCAATGAGCTTGCCGCCGCGCTTGCCCTCGTCTGAGGTGATGACAACGCGGGAATCGGCATCGAGAACACGGTCGCGCAGAGAGTCGGCGGAAAACCCGGCAAAGACGACGGAGTGAACAGCGCCTAGGCGGACACAGGCAAGGATGGCAACAATCGCCTCGGGAATCATGGGGAGGTAGATGGCAACGGTGTCGCCCTTCTTGACACCCATCTTCTTCAGGGTCCAGGCGACCTTGCAGACGTCGCGGAGGAGCTCCGAGTAGGTAACATTGCGGCCATCCTCGGCCTCGTCGGCCTCGTATATAATGGCGACACGGTTGGGGTCCTTGAGAGCATGGCGATCGACGCAGTTGTACGAGGCATTGAGCTCACCCTCGACAAACCACTTAGAGTCGCCGCCTTGGAGAGAGCCGCTGTAGACGGTCTCGAAGTCGCGGGACCACGTGAGCAGCTCGCGGGCCTTGGTGCCCCAAAACTTCTCGGGCTCTGTGATGGACTCTTTGTAGAGCTTCTGGTACTCTTCGGTGGCTAGGGGACAAGGGTTAGCCGAGCTAGGCGTGACCGGACGGACGGAAGCTGGTGTTGAAGCTAGCAAGAGCTGGTTGGAGCTAAGCGTGGGGTGAAGCTGGTGGTGGGGGAGGGGTTGTCGCAAGACTTGTGATGAGAGGGGAGCGCAGCAGCGACGCAATGCAGAAGCTAGGGCATTGATAAAGACGAAACTTCGCATCTCCGGCTTCGGCACCAACATGGCTCATTTTCGGAGCAGACACTGCATGCAAGCCGCTGCAGCAGCGCGAGGCGCAAAATGGTAGAGGGGTCGACTTACTGGCAAGGTGGGGCTTGCTGGGGTGTTCTATGTCGCCATGTCAGTAAGAAAAAAAAAAAAAAAGAGGTCCTGGTTACATCAGATTGCAGGTGAGGGGAGGACGGGGGCGAGCATACTGGCGAGCATCTTTTCAGGAGGGCCTGGAGTGTTGGGTTAGCAGGTTGCAATTTCAATGGAAGCTTATGCTTGTCGCGAGAGGTGGCTGTTGAGGCTGCCGCAGCTAGGTAGAATCTGGAAGTTAGGAAGCTAGGAACGAACGTACTGAGGGCGGCAATGGCCTCCTGGACCTTTGGTTGTTCAGCAGCCATGATGGCAAGCCGTGATACGATGCGAGGTGTTGTGGAAGTGCGTTTGCAGCAGCGACGCGGGGTATGCAGGTATGCAGGTCGAGAGACGGGTCGAGTTGTTGTTGCAGTGGTAGCAGGTAATGGAATTGAAGAGACGAGTATTGGGAGAGAAGAGTGCAAGGAGAGGGCAAGAGAGGGAAGTGGGAGGGTTGGGGGAGGTTGAGAATCTTTATAATGTGGGAGGAAGTGGTAGTGGTGAGTGGGAGAGTGTCTACTCCGACAAGCTGCGACAAGCTGAGGGAGGCACGTAGCATACGGAGTAGGTAGCATTATTAGGTTAGGCTAAGTCCATTACTGTCTATGACAAGACTGCCGTACATTACCTGGGCTGCAGTTGGCCGCTCCATTCCGCCGTCCACCCAGGCCAGCCAACCAGGCAACCCAAAAACCCCTCCATCATAGTGGGAGCTCGAGGGGGTCACTGGGGTTACATGGGTTACATTGGGTCAACCAGCCTGGCCGCACTACGACCAGCACCCTGGGGTTGTGGTGGGGAGAGGTACATTTTGTCCAGCCTTCCGGTCTTCCCACCGTTCATTTTAACTACCTGAGCGCATCGTGAGTTTTGCTACAGGTACCTTAGGTACCTACCTAGTAGGTACTCCAACTCGGCAACGCCTCCATTTCCCCGAAGCCGCAGCCTTTGCTTCTATTAAGTACACAGCTTTGCAAACCGCTGATGATGTGCAGGGAAGAGAAAAAAAGAAGCATTAAAACCACAAAGGAAATAATCCAAAGACACTCCCGTATTAACCCGCTACTGAAACCTCCCCAGACCCATCCAAACGCCATCGTTATTGTTGTTGCCAGGCCTAGTCCCCGGCATCGACTCGATTCGCCCGGCCGGACAAAAGGTACTTTCGGCTAGAACTCCATCCAGGTAATCTGTACACTTCGTCATCCCTGCCGATAGCTCGCGGCCGTCCGTCCGGGCTGCCAGCTGGCGTACTGGCGGGCTTTATCCGGGACTCTGGACAAAAGCGCTTGACTTGCCCTGAATTTTCTTCTTTTCAAAACTTTGGTCCTCAAGACAAAATCTCCATCATCGCCAGACATCTCATATGACAGACCAGCTGATACAACATCACTGTTTCCCCAAGCCACAAGGCAGGTCCCTGCCATGCTGCCCCACGACACGGCTGGCCCTCCACCCTGTCGTTGCATGTTACTTGTCTGCTAATCGTCCTGGTACATAGCGGCTCCCATCACCATGTCACGTCCCTTGCTTGCCGACCGCGCCTCTGGAACGAGGTAAAATGGCTCAAATCTGCCGCTCTCAAGCTGCACCTCTACCTTATTACTGCTGCTTCCCCGCCACCTTGCAGCTCGACTGGACTCGACTTAACACCCTCGCAGCCACTGCACCAAAGCCTCGGCACATCTCATCTGGCAGCACACAGCAGCCGGCCCTCGATGCAATATAAGGAGTAGTGTCTTGGTGTGCATTCATCAACTGCCTCGTGTGCTCAACCGCACGCCCGTCTACATACGCACAAAGCCATGCCTACATACGTGCAAGGGTGCATAATCCCCTCCGTCTCACCGTGACAACTTAGCAACAAGCCACCAAACGAAAAAAGGTAGGCAGCTCCAGCGCTCCATGTCGCTCAACCACAATCTGAGCCTCCTTTACCCCGAGTCTTGGCCTCTTTCGATGGCGATCCGATCCGCTGAATCCTCGACTTGATTTTCGCCCGTCACTTTATTTCCCCCTCTTCTTTTAGTCCTCGCTTTTTACAGATGTAGCCTGAACGCCACCACTACCCGCTGCACCCTACCTTAACACCCCTCCCTGTTCTCCATTGTCTCGGAGTATGTAGCAATGTGGCTGAACGCGGCAGCCGATATTCAGACCTAGACCGGTCGGCAGATGACCTGTGAGCTGGATTTTCCGGCCAGTCTTTACCGGTATCAATCTTGCATGGGAGCTTACCGCGAACACCAGCCTGGAGTCAATGTCCGTCGCCGGCGCAAGGTCCCTGTCGAACATCTTACTACACGGGGCTGGCTGCGGATTACCTCCAATCCGAGGATCATGTACACGTCCGGCTCCAACCGTGATTCGAACAGGCTCTCACCCCACTGCCACTTGCTCTTAACCACTACCGATAGGCCTTGGGTAGGGTGTCATTGTCAATCATCTTATCACAGCAGAGGGGCCTTCGACAGAATAAGCTCGCCACCCACCGCACTACTAGCAATCCTGGTCTGACCTTAATAATGCTGACCTGCGGCCAAGACGCGGCTGACGGCATGTGTTTACAAGCGAATGCCGCGTCAATCTTTAACTTTGGACTTATCTATCCGTAAATTGCCCTTTCCCCATGTACCCGTCGTTTTATGTCATGCTGCGGCGATCCTGCCGGCTTGCGCCTCATGTATAACTGCACACTATGGACGTGGGGAAATGGTGATATATTACGTACTGGCCGTTGCTGTTTTTCGTTTCTTACTGCCAACATTTTTGATAAAATACTGGGATTCTGGCCAACAACAGCGACTTGGCCATTATACTCTGAAACCATTTACTATCCCCTCCAACTGTCAACCTCTCCCAACTCGCTATCAATTGATCATTGCCGTGTTATTAACAGTTCGCAACTGCTGCCACTTATGTAAGCATGATTGGGCCACCAAGTATTCAAGCGCCGTGACGACGAGTTGAACGCAGAGAACATAAAATGTAGAGTTTCAAAATAACTATAACTCGATATTATTCTCTTTCTATCCAACCTCACTTATCGCTCGTATATACCTGCCCAGCAAGTAGCCTCGCCTTCCTTCTGGCCGCTGGCCGATTCAGTACGGCGCCGCCCCACTCCAGTCACCACACGAATCGCAATCAGGCGGTTTTGCTGTCTTGGCCTTGGTTCTCCCCCATGTAGGGTTGGCCTGGGCAAGGGCATATATCGTGTGACGGCATCGCCATCCGTTAATATAGATCTCTCTGCCCGATCGAAAGGAGGGGGTGGCCGGCAGCCCTCCATTGGCGACCGGCGGCTCGCGACACGCTGACGACGGTCTCTATACCACCACCCACCACCACCACCAGCAAAAAAAGACCCATCACCCGCACATGGTCCGGCAAACAGCGGCGCAGGAGGCGGCAGGGGGGGACGGCAATCGCCAGCAGAGCAGGCCTCTGGACGACAGCGATGCCGCCACGCCCACCCCGAGCACGACCACGACGACCGCCGTCAAGGACGAGGATGCAGGGTCGGTGAGCACCAAGAAGCGGAAGCTTGGCGGTGCCAGCGGCCGCGGCGTTGCGAACCTGACGCCGGAGCAGCTTGCCAAGAAGCGCGCCAATGGTAGGATTCTATTTTCGCCCCCAATTCTGTCTCTTTCCAATTCCTCGTCTAACCATCATCTCCTAGACCGCGAGGCGCAAAGAGCCATCCGCGAGCGCACCAAGAACCAGATCCAGACGTTGGAGCGCCGCATCGAGGAGCTCACCGGCCTGCAGCCGTACCAGGAGCTGCAGGCCGCCCTGGAGGCCAAGGCGGCCGTCGAGCGGGAGAATGTCGAGATGCGCCAGCGGCTCGCCACCATTGTCGGCATGCTGCAGCCCATGATCGGTGCGTTTCTGACGTTTCTAATGGCCCTCCGTCGCAGCAAAAGCTAACTCGACCACATAAAGCAGGCCAACTACCGAAAGATGCGGCCGCTGCCTCTTCCACGGAGCAACAGCGCACAGAGCACGACGACACACGAGAGACGACGGAAGTGGAGAGACGCACAAACTCACCGCCGCGGCGGTCGCACCAGCAGCCGAAGACGACAACGATAGCGACCGGCGGCTCCACGCCCACAGACATCAACGGCCACCAGGCGGCACAGCGCCTCAGCGACCTCGACCAACAGCGTGAGCAGCTCCGGCACGGGCTCGACATGGGTCCGGAGCGGCTGGGCCTCGGCTTCTTACTCGCCGCTGGGCATCAGGTATCGCGGATCGAAGGCGGCGGTGCAGCCGATGCGGATGGGTCACCGCCGACCTTCCGCTACCCTTCGTTCAACCCCCAGCAGCAGGGACAGCAGGCAGACACACCTTCCGTCGCCGGCAGTGCCAGCGCCTCTCCGGGCCCGTCCATTATATCTTCTACCTCCCGGCCGCCACCACTGCAGTGGCAATCCGGCTCGGCGGCGTCGTACAGCAGCAACGCCTTCCCGTCCGGGTACCCCTACCGCGGCCCGCAGAGTACCACCGACGACTACGACGAGGAGGAGGATCACAACGACGACGATGACGCTGCCAGCAACGCCGACGAGGCCATCGACACCGGCAACGGGACCACCGTACCACGCTACGCCGCTCCTGTGCGCACCACGCCGCCCACGTGCCCCCTCGACGCGCTGCTCCTCGACTTTTTGCACGAGCGCCGGCAGCGCGCCGCCGAGGGCCGTCCCGCGCACGAGGTCCTCGGCCCGCGGTACCCGTCCGTGTCCTCGCTCCTCAACCCCGCGCAGCACGCGCACCCGCTGTCGCGCGTCTTCACCGACATCCTCGGCGCCTTCCCCGCGCTATCCGGCCTGCCTGAGCGCGTCGCCGTGCTGTACGTCATGTTCCTCGTTATGCGCTGGCAGGTCGCCCCCACGCGCGCCAACTACGAGCGGCTGCCGTCTTGGGCGCGCCCGCTGCGTGCGCAGCTCCGCGACCCCCCTCACCCGCCGTGGGTCGACCACCTACCGTTTCCACGGATGCGCGCCGCCATTCTCAGCGGTGGCAGCGGGGGATATCCCCCGTTTGAGAGGTTCGCGCAGGCGTACACGGCGACGCTCTCGCTGTCGTGGCCGTATCGAGATACGGACGCGCTCCTGCAGAGCCCGCACGCGGAGGAGCTACTTATTAATCCGGTATTTGAGCGGCATCTGCGGAATTTGGACAATTGGAAGCTGGGAGGGGCGTTTGCGCGTGCGTTCCCGGCGCTGGCGGAGACGGGCAACGTGCCAGAGGCGGAGCTCGCGGCCGTGAGGGCGGCGACGGGCCAGTCACCAGGGTTGTAAGACAGAAAAAAATGGTTCTTGTATGCTGGATTTATTGTAATTCTTTTGGGCTTGGCAATCGGGCGGGCGGTTGGGTATTTGGGAGTTTGGCGGAATTCTGCCTCTACGAAACGACTATGACTTTTAAAACTATTATGAGTGAGATCGAATGAGTATCGTTATTACATGCCATCTAGGAGGTGGAAATACGCGTCTCAATCTATGCTTTGTTCTCGACCCCGTCTTTCCAGCTAACAACTTATTCACTTTCCCTAATTCTTGGACTTGGTCTCCCAAACCTACCCTTCCCCTCCTTTTTATGCCGCCAGCAGCTTCACGCCTCGTCGCCCAGCTCGCCCACCCCCAACGAGAACTTCCTCATCACCGCGCCCTCGCCCACAAACAGGCTCGGCAGGCGCTCCCGCGGCATCTTCCGAAACACGAGCGCCTTGATCGGCGTACCCGTCCTCAACCCCGCCAACGCCCCGCCATTCCCCGGCAAACAGCGCCCCGTCTTGAGTGAGAACAGCTTCACCGTGCCGTCATCGTGCGCCGCCGCCACCAGCCCCAGCTCCGTGCAGACGTCCCAGCCCGCCTGCACGTGCGCCTCGTTCCTGTACCCGTCGAAGCGCACCACTGGGGAGCGCAGGAAGCGCGTGTCGTACGTGGCCATGCTGTGCGGCGGACCGGCAACCAGCACCTCGTGCTCCGAGATGCTGCGCAGGTGCGCGAGCGCGCTGCCGCGTCGACCACCACCATCGCTGCCACTGCTGACGTAGTGGCCCGTCGTTGACGGCGCGCGCATGTCGGCGAGCCACAGCCGGGAGCGCCGGCCGCCGGCGAGGAGAACTTGCGGATGGTTGTGTAGAAAGTCGAGCGCCAGCGTTTCGCGCGGGGCGTCGTTGTCGGGCGGCGCGCCAAACGGTAGCTCTCCGACCCATGAGATCATCTCGGCGCACTGTGCGGCGTGCACGCGCATGACACCGGCGCTCGTGCCCACCACGCACACCAAGTTCGACGCCGCCGCCGGCGCGGGCGTCGCCGTGTGCGCCACCGCGGGCCTCATCGTGCTCGCGTACAGCTCCCTATAGCGGTTCGTTGCTATTTCCGGCACTTGTTGTCAGCCAGAGGGGAGAAGAGGACAAAGAATAAGAGACATAAGCACTCACCATGGCTCATCAACCACCGCGGACGTTGGAGGTCCGCCTCGTCGGATAGGGGCGGCGAGAAGAGGTGCACGCCGCAATGGCTGTCGCTGGGGCAGCGCGTCGTCACCACCATCTGATGCGAGGGCGCGTGGTACGTGATTGACGACATTTGCGGGACCCGAAGGCCTTCGATGCGGATCGCCCGTCGGCGGCCGGAGTCTGGGGATGCGGTCGTCGAGAATTCGATCCTAAAGGGCACAAATCATCTGTCAGCGCTCCCCAGCACTTAAAAATCCAGCCTCATGTTAGAAGGCAACATACGTGTCGTTGTCATCGGTGGGAATGTAGCTTCCAATGAGCGTTTCCTCGTCCGGCGCTGTAAAACCAGATACTTTGTCAGCTTCCCAGTTACAATTCAAGTTCCATCATATTTCCGTAAGAGAGAACAAGGACGTACTCGCATAGGCCACGCCCAGACCCGTCTTCGCGTCGTCTACGTTGACGTACATGCACTGCATGTTCGCGCTGTGCGCGCTCCTCCCGCTTGCCCTCGGCGCCAACAACACGCTGCCTTTATCCACCACGCCGCTCGTCCACACCACCGCCCTCAAATCCTCCTCCTCTCTCTCGCCGAGCTCTCGCTGCAACAGGCCGCGCGCAACCCAGTCGCGCGCCAGGCCCGGATGCCGGCGCACATGTCCGCGGAGCAGCTGCGCGCGGTCGTCTGCCACGGCAGCAGAGTCGGCGGCTGCGCGACGTCGCTTGACCGAGTCGGCGGACCAGGTGGCCGTGGAGGGCGCGGTGTGGGTTTTTTCAATTTTAAAGTACTTGTTCTTGTCGGGATCTGATGGGGTCTCTTGGTCAGTAAGAAAAGGTGAGAACGAAACTTGGTATCAGGCAAGGAGCAGGGAAGAAAAAGAAAGAGAAAACTACCGAAATAGTACCCCGGTATTTCGGCTGGCATGGTGGAAATAAAATGAGAGATGAAGTTGGGTGGTAATTGTGGTGTTGGGTATGGATATATGTCGGAGATGCCTCTCTTGTGCTCGTCTCTTCACAACACGTAAATGAGAAGCAGTTGGTGTGTCACCTCGAAGATGTTCATTGCTGGAAGAAGATAGAGCAGCAAATAAAAGCTGCTGACCATAGAAGTACTCAGATAAAGAATGGCATGTACAAGTGAGTTTCATGAAACATAAAACCAACTATGATGGTCAAGATCACGTGATTTTGTACAAACTAGGCGCTGGTATAACCTCACCATCACCTGAAGGCGGTAAGAACGCCTCAGGCAGCAGGTAACGTCAATCACGTTTAGAGGCACAGCATCGATATTTTTACTTTTTATCATTAGTTGGTCTAAAAGACGGAAGTCTAGGGTATGAAAAGTCGCACGTCGCCACTCATCCACTCAAACGCGTTCTCATACTCCGATACGACTCATACAATGCAAAATTTAAACAGAGAGAAGACGAAAAGAGCAGCCGAATCGGCGTGCGGGTATGTGACAATTCCGTATTTACTGCGACTTCTCGTGCTGGGTCGAGACACGCTGGAGGGAGACAACTTTACACTAGTTAGCAGGCTGCTTTTGTAGAAAGGGCAAAAAGGAGAGTACATACCAAAGTCTTCCAGAGAACGCTGCTTCTGGTCCTTCTTGGGGGACTTGCCGTGCATGAGGTTATCAAAGCCGGTAGAGCCCTGCATGAAGTAGTAGAGACCACCCATGATGGCGAAGATACCGAAGGAGAAAATCCAGATACGGACAACGGCAACAATGGAGGTCTGGCCATCCTCGAACCAACCGAAGATACAGAAGAGGGTGGCAATGATGTCGACGACGAGAATGGCGCCGGACAGCTGCCAAGAAGGAATGGACGACCAGAAGGGACCGTTGGCACGGGTAATGAAAATGAGCCAGTTCTCAGTCAGGGAGATCTCGAGGAAGAGAACCTCATCGACGTTACCGAAGTTCTGGACAATACCACCGTTGCGGTCGTGGGCAAGCATAGTGGTAAGAGCAATCCAGGTACCGATGGCCAGGACAACACCGAGAAAGATAGACATACCCCAGAGCTTGGGCAGGTTCCACTTGACGGGAGTCTGGGAAAAGGGGGCGTTGTCGTAAGCAATGGCAAGGGTAGCAATGTCGGCGAAAATGGCAATGAAGACGACAAGCTCAATGTTCAGGGAGCGGTTGAGAATGGCGATCCAGAGACCGAGGAAGATTTCCATGTGCAGGGACAGAGCGATACGGTAGACAACGTAGGCGTACATGCGGTGGAAAATCTGGCGGGAAGTCTTGAGGGCGTCAATGATAGCACCGAGACCGGGAGCAAGGAAGACAATATCGGCGGCGGAGCGGGCAGCATCAGAGGCACCCTCGACGGCAATACCAGTATCGGCCTTCTTCAGGGAGGGGGCGTCGTTGACACCGTCACCAGTCATGGCAACGAGGTAACCACGCTGCTGGAGAATCTCGACGACAGAGTACTTGTGCTGGGGGAAGACCTCAGCGAAACCATCAGCAGCCTCAACGAAATCGTAAACCTCGGAACCAGGCATGTCACCACCGCCACCGAGGCCAAGACGCTCGGCATTGTAGACGTTGGTACCGAGACCGAGCTGGCGGGAAGTTTCACGGGCAATACCGACGGCGTCACCAGTTAGCATCTTGATGGAAAGACCGAGACGCTTGGCCTCGTTAATAGTGCGAGCAGTATCGTGACGAGGGGGGTCAGAGCAGGGCATAATTCCGAGAATTTCCCAAGCACCCTCACCACGCTTGCGGGCAACACCGAGAGAGCGGAAACCACGGGTAGCAAACTCGGCGACACAGTTCTTGTAGGCCTTATCGACATCCTCGGGGATGGGGTGGTCCTCCTCGACAGTCTTGAGAACGAAAAGAGGAGCACCCTTGACACAGACGATGCGCTCACCCTGGGGAGACTCGACAACAGCCTGGACCTTCTTGGAGACGGGGTCAAAGGGGTGGAAATCAATGACCTTGTACTTGGAGAGGACAGACTTGGCGCGGGGGTAGAACTTGAGGGACTTGAGGAAAGCCTTGTCGATAGCGTCGATACCCTTCTTCTTGCGGGAGGCAGCGAGACAGGCAGTGAGCATGAGGTCATCGGGGTCAACGCCCTGGACAGTGAAGGGCTCAGCGAGCGAGAGCTTGTTCTTGGTCAGAGTACCGGTCTTGTCAGAGCAGAGAATCTCGACACCAGCAAGAGACTCAATAGCGGAGAGCTTCTGGACAATGGCCTGCTTCTTGGCGAGGTAGGCAGCACCGACAGCCATGGTCGTGGTGACGACAGCGGGAAGACCGACAGGGACACCGACGATGGTAATGGCGAGGGTGAAGCGCAGAATGGTGACGATGCCGTTGGAGCGGTAGAAGGAGGAGACCCAGACGATGAGAAGAGTGAGCACGACGAGGATCAGAAGAATCGTACCAATGCCGTTGAGAACCTCAGTGAAGTGACCAGTGCCTCCGGCGGACTGGGAGACGAGGGCAGCGGCACGACCGACGAAGGTGTTGTCACCAGTGGAGGTGACGACGACGAAAGCCTCACCACGCTTGACAGCGGAGGAAGCGTAGCAGTTGTCGCCCTTGTGCTTGTCGACAGCAAGAGATTCACCCGTGATGGCGGACTGATCAACCTGGAGGAAAGCATCTTCGGTGACGATGCGACCGTCGGCGGGGATAATGGTACCTTCCTCAACCTGGAGGATATCACCGGGAACAACTTCAGGGGCCTCAATCTCCTTGAGGGTACCGTCACGGAGAACGACAGCCTTGAGGGCAAGGGTCTTCTTGAGTTCTTCGACAATGGAACCAGCCTGGAACTCCTGGATAAAACCGACAGCCGCGTTGAGCAGCAGAAGAGCGCAAATGACACCGAAATCGACCCAGTCCTCAAGACCGGCAGCGAGAACAGCGGCAGCCTGTAACGAACAAGGTTAGCGCCGTTGGCACGTAAAGAAATGACGAGCGAAATATCAAAAAAACGCAATGCAAGTGAAAACTGGATCTAATGAATGCGGTCAAAAGCGAGAGCACCTGAGAGCGCGCCATGCTTGAAACAAAATTGCACTAGCCGATAAAGCTCGAAAGCAACACGAGGCGCGCCGCCGCTGCCGAGTGGCTCTGATTGTCGACCCATTTTGCTGCCGAGCCAGAGCTAAAAGCCCTGTCTGACCCTGCTGACTGCAAGCCAAGCCCGGGACCTGGGCTAGCTGCGGCCGGAAGAACCTGTGTGGAGCCGGCTGGCGACGGCGGTGCTTCGAGTTTATCCGATCGGCGGTGGGCTCGTTGGGTTTGTTGTTTTTGGAGAAGCGGCAGAAATATGGTCGATGGTTGGCCAATTGGATTGTGCTGTGGGGCCGGCTGTCTTGTGTCTTTTTGTTGTTTGGTTCGCGGCAGGTGGCTCAGGCAAATACGGCAAAAGAACGCTGGCTATCAGGCAAAGCGCGGATCGACGCCCCCACATCAGCACCAGCCATATGCGACCAGCCAATGACTGAGGCGCACCAGAGCTTATGTGGAACCGTTAATCTGCGCTGGACAAAAAGCGCGCAACAAAAAATGCTGGGCCAAGTCGCCGTTCCCCAAGTCGGCCCGTCCCCCCAAAACAATGAATTTTGTCTGGGTAAACAGTGGCTGAAAGAGAAGGCAGAAATGCGCCGCCGTTTTCTTGTGCGAGGGAATTGGAGTGAAATCATGGGTAGAGGTGCTTGCGCATTCGATGCGACAATTCCACTTGGTAGGACCAGCGCACACAAAATCTGCGATTGCTCTCCCAAACACAGGTGTAAATGCCGTGGATAGACAACAGGTGATACATTGCCCAGTGAACAAGCAGATGCGGAGAAAGTAGAGGACAGAAAAGAAAAGAAAAAGAAATTTAATGCTCACCTCCATGACAAACTGGATAGGACCGACAAAGTAGGACAGGAACTTGAGAATCAGGTTCTCCTTCTCCTCTTTCATCTGGTTGAGACCGTACTTGCGACGGCGCTGGACGACCTCAGCCTCCGTCAGACCGACGCGGGAGTCGGTCTGGAGCATGTCCTCGGGGACGACGCGGCCGGTAGCGGCGTTGCCCTCCTCCTCCTCCTCCTCAAAGGCGGCGTGGCCGTCCTCGGACTCGAGGTCCTCGATCAGGGCGTCAATGTCCTCATCCTCGTCCTCCTCGCCGACGGGAGCGGCCTTGGGGGGAGGGGCAGCGGCGGCGGCCTGCTGGTGCTTCTCGTCGAAGCCGCCAGACTCGATGTTGGTGTCGAGCGCCGGGGCGCCGACGTCCTTGCGATCAGCCATTTGCTGAGTTGTTTCTTGTTGGTAGGTGTTGTGGTAAGGTCAATAGGTCGATAGGATCTGAGAGGGAAAAAGCTAAGAAATGATGAAAAAAGAGTCGACAACCAGAGACGAAGGGTGGCAGACTGATTGAAGATGGAATGAGGGAAGGGGAAGACAAAACAAGGCTGTAGTGTCGAGCACCGCACGAAATAGGGATGGGGTGGACGTCTAGGTGCAACGCATTCGTGGGTGAAGAGAAGAAGGGAAAAAAAGAAGAGAGCGAAGGTGTCTTGGGGAAGGGTGGGAGGAGGTATTTCAATGAGCGAGCGGGCCGTGGGTGGTTTAGTGTTTTTTTTTTTTAAACCTGGGATGGGCCTTCTGGGAAGCAGGACCGAAGCTTTCTGGTCCTGTCGCCTTCGCGACAAAGATACTTTGGAGTTGGGGAGAGCCATGCGCCAGTGGCATCCCGGCACCCATGTACCTTGTACCTTGTACCTTACTGCAGACATTCTGGCGATGTGACGCCGCCGCCCAAAAGCCAGACCGGGGGGGACAGTCTTAGTCTTAGCCCCAAAGTGACATGAGTTTTAGTGGCGCCCAGAGGCAAGTGGGAACTTTGAATTCGCAACTTTTTTTCGTGCCTTTTTCCCCTCTGTTTCTTGCCCATGGGACAAACCAGGGGGTGGGGGAGGGGGTGCTGGTGCTGGGAAGTGGGCGTAATGATGGTGTGTAGTGTTTTGGAGAGTAGGCTTGAGCACACCCCCCAAGGTTATGGCTATGACTATCAGCATTTGTTCTCTTTGTACGTAGGTACCTTATGTTCGCAAGACAAATACGTTACGAACTTTACCCATGTAGTATGCCCGGTAACTTCTATCGAGATTCCAGGACTTTATTTTCTTTTCTTTTATTTCTTCCATTTCCATGGGCATTTTCTTGCCAGTTCTTCTTGCCGTCCAATCTCCGTCGTCCGTGGAATAAACAAATTTCTAGTGGCGCCCCAACCTGTCTGTTATCGGTACCTGGGGCCGGACTGTACGAACTTGGCGGGCCTCGCACGGTGCGCCCGGCTGGCGAGAGCGATTTTTTCCCCCCCTTGCCCTGCCCTGCCCTGCCCTTCCTTACAGAGGGTCCAGCGCCTCCGTGCTCCTCTTTTGGGGGGTCGCCGCCGCTGATTAGCAAATGTCCAGCCAGCAGGAGCCTGTAAAACTTAGCCTCCAAGACAAGGCCAGGCTCTCAGGTAGTTACTGGCGCTGCAGGAGTGGTGTCAAGAGCCCACCAATGAATTCATGATCCTACAGGTCATTCCGGACTTGTTTCGCTCTTTCGCACATACTGCCCCCCCAGCTGCCGACTTGTAACAAATGGAAGCCCGCATGCTATCACCTAGCGCTGTCTGTCTCGTTCTAGCGCAACGAGGGGGGTTTTTCTGGTGTTTCTGATGGAACGGTACTACCTATGGGGGCCCTCAATCAGTGGAGTCGAATCCAGTGGACAAGCTTTGTGCATCTGTTTTGGTTGTTTGCGCTGTTCATCGCACCAGACCGATGCTGTATCTCGCCGGAAGCCACGGTGGCCTCGTGGTGCTTCCTGCCGCAAATGCCCTGTAGGAGAGGTAGGTGCCCAGCCGCCCGGCAACTCTGGCGATGGCCTCACTTGTCTCCCATGGCACCCAGAAACATCGGAATAATTTCAAGCAAATAAGGAAACAAGAACAATAATAACAACAAACACATGGCAGCCAATTGGTCGCATCCGGTATACCCCCGTCCCTCCTCGTCCGTATTTTCCCCTTCGTTGAATTCCATCGAGCCAGCCGACCTTCCCCACCGCCCGCGATCCGGCTGCACACAGCCAAGCCAAACAAGCCTGGGCAACTAAACTATGCACGCTGTTTTGCATGCCAAGTCGCCTCCGGTGGCTTTTTTTTCCTCGCTCTTTATACTTCGTACATGGATTATCGAGTGAATAATAGTTTATTCGGAGTACAAGTCCCGGCTTGTTCCATGCTCTAGGCTTAGCTTCAGCCGTCTAGTCACCTGTGCTTATTACTGTCATCGCCGCCACCCCAGAGCTTGTTCTCCCAAGCAAAAGGCAAAAAAAAAAAAAAAAAAAGGGAAGAAGCATCACCCTTCTCGGCCACGCCGGACGCCAACTTTGTCATCCCTCGTCCCAACACGAAAGCTTATTAACGACCACCAAGTCCAGGCAGCCCTCTTCCCCCGGGCTAAAGCCGCTATAGACCGCCTGTAGCGCCGTCTGCAGTAGCGCCCGCATGTCCACTAAGCCCGCTGTAATTTTTCCCCGGGGCTACTGCAGGTGAGCCGCCTCTCGGAAGCAAAGAAGCAAGTTTTCTCGACGATTATCCCACGATAATTTATAGGGCTCGCCTCTTACTCAACGTCAACCCTCCTCTTATGCAAAAACCCATGCACAAGACCATGATCATCCGTCACACTAAGCATGCATCCTGCGCTGCAGAAGCTTTTGTCTTTTCGCCACGCTACCACCGCGTTGCCTGCGTGTCTGTCTATCTGTCTTGTACCTTGCAGTGCGTACAAAGAAAGAAAGGCGTTACTTCCAGAAGCACAGTGCGCCATGCAGCCCTGTCTGAAAGGTTTGGTATGGAAAGAATAAAGGAAATATGGTCATGGCAGAAAATTTGAAAATGGCTCGCCCGCTATTGGCCGAAGCCCTATCCCCTTAGCAAGACCATTATAACGCCTATCGCAGCCATCGGAAAAGGCCCTGCGGCATTTTCTGGCCATCTCGCTACGGAGCTGCGTTCCCTCGACAATCCTCCCATTGTAATTTACTTTTCTGCTAATAGCCTGCAAGATGACAAGACGGATCCTTGCCTCCCCGAACCTGCAGCTGCGGTAATCGGGTGGGCTCACCCGCCACCTAATCAGCGCTCTTCCCTCACCTCTGTAGTAATATCGGCTCCGCGATGTGTCCTCTCCGGCTCACCACCCCCATGCCCGATGGACGGAGACAATGCCATATGCAGCGCATCCTACCCCAAGTTCATTCATCGTATTACTCAAATATGAATAGTCTCATCGGCTTCATCAGGGCGGTCTAGACGACCCTTTCCTGCGCCCCTCCCCCTTGGCCATTCCTCATAAGCTTGCCACTGGCGTAGTTGGTATAGTTGGTTTTGATACGAGTTTCCCGCGCCATGTCTTCGATGGAACGTCTCGCAAGCCCTCGACCTGCCGTCTTGCGTGTGATTTGCTCGTGCGCCCTCGGCGACGATGAAATAAAGTGCGACACACTCGACACACTCACATCTTCCCAGCCACCCCATGTCCCATTTCCCATTTAAGGTTGCGCGATCGAGACCCAAAGCGGCAAGACACCAGAAACACCATGCCCGTGATGATGCTGATCGTGCTCACTGGCTTCGCCTTCTCGCCCTCTACCACTGCCAATCCCTCTCCCTCCTTCACCCGTTGTTTCACCTTGTTTCCTGCCTAATGTCAATCTCACACCTAGCAATTCATGCCGCCCTGCCCATCGTCATGATAAGGTTCTTGGCAAGGTTGTCCTGTCGCAGGCTTCTTTGAAGTCCTGTCTCAGGGGCGGAGCTTGGACCCTTGAAAAGCGTGCTCCCCAAAGGCCGGCGTAGTGCGCACAAATGCCATCTCCCGCCAACCTTGTTTCTTGGGTTCTGGTCATTTGTCAAAAAAGCACTCAAAAAGCCAAGACGTTTCGTAGGCAAGAATAGATCAGATGGACACTTGTCCACTTACACAGGTCTTGCCAAGTCCCTCTAGGGCACCGCTTGTGCAATTCCCCATTGCAAAGTTGAAACTTATAAGTCGTGCTGTCTTGCACGGTTAATTGGGCGTCCGTGCAACAGAAACGCCACGTCTTGGTGATTCGCATTCCTGCAACTGGAGCAGCGATCTATCATCGCCAATGGACATGGTCCTCCTCTTGGTCCGAAGCAATCGCCGTCACCAGTAGAACGAGGTTGTACACTAATCGCGGCTGGTGATACCAGTCAAGCCTAGTTAGCTCCTTGCACCCTGCCATTCGAGCGCCTCATCGCGCCGCCATGCACAAATCGCCCAATAAACGAGCATGCATTGTGAGCTTTGCATGCCCCAGAGTACCCGCATCGTCTATCCAAATCGAGGCGCCACACCGTGCGACATACAGTCCAACAAGTCCAGGCTGCAAGTACCAATTTCAAGTGCTGCTCTGTCTCACTTCTCCGCGGACGGTACTAGTCAGGTCAGCGGTGCTGCTGATGACGAGCTTTTCTGGGTGCCCTGTATCTATCTTTCTCAGCAGCGCCCTTGTTCGTTCGGTCTGGCACCATGGCCTGGCTGGCGAACAAAGCCGCCCCATCCAGCTCGCCCTGGCTCGCCGATTCGCTTCCACGGCGAGGCGCTGGAGCCTCTGCCCGTCTCTGCCGCCAGATCCGTAGGAGAACTTGCCCAAAACGCGAAGAGCGAGAGACACACTGCGGCCGTTGGCAATTTTTTCGCTTCAACTCATGCCCGTCATTTCCGTGCTTTCCGACGATCGGTCAATTGGAACCGGCCACGGGCTATACAGTCGATTGAGCATCGCTGTCTCCTCAGCTAATGCCTCGCCAAGCCATTTTACATTGCTCAGCGCGTGGTAGTCTTCCTCTTGCCCATGGCGCGCGCGCGCGGCGCTCTTGTTTGCGAGCCAGTGTACGCCGCTACGTCATGAGGAATGATCGTGTACCCCAGCACCCTTGTCCATCCCCAGTGGCTCATGCGTGAGACACACTAATACTTGCTTGCTGGACTTGCTGCAAAGGCATAGGCTAGCCCAGCTCGAGGTGTGTGCGGCGGAAGCCAAGCAGCAGCGAGGAAAAAGGCGCTGATCGGTCGGTGAGAAAGCTATGCCGTGGGCAAGAGCCGTACGCTGTCCATGGCCACCACCGGTCGTGTGCTGTCGGCGTGTCCGCCCTTGACCGTCTTGGCCGGCTCCAGTTGCTTGTAATTAACTGCAGACAGGGTCGCGCTCTCGTTGTCGAGTGGTTCTCGGTGACGGAACCAGAGCTAGAATGAAGACGGCGACTCAAGACCAATATCCCTCGACCGACCCGCCTGAGGCTGTTTGGGATCGGGCATTTCGCCGCTCGCCCCAATTCATGCTTTCCGTCTGGACCCCCATTGAGCTTTTTTTCTGTTCTCCCGTCGTCTTTGGCGTCTTCTCGTTGCCCAGCTGGCTTCCTGGCGACTGAATCGCATTTTTTACGGAGCCCTTTTACACATTTTCGTATCCACCGCCCACACCCACAAACGAAGCCAAACTGGAGCCTCGTCTTCCCCAATCCGAGAACCGCCGCCGTTGACCGTCTTTATGATGTCGCATCACGGCCGGCTGCCAGCGCTCCGTGTACGTAAGAAAACGCCGCTTCCATAGTCAGGGCTTCCAGAACCCTTGGCTTGGCTTCTCCCGGACTCGTCCCGGCCGAAGACGAGGCATTTTCTGGCCAACCTCGAATGCTTGGCTCCGCACCCGACTGGTCTGGCAATGGTCTCGCATTGGCCGGGGGAGGCTCAGTTCTCGATGCATCCAGGGTTCTCTTGCATCCTTGGCTACTTTTCCCCATACTTGCTGGCGGCAATTGAGCCTCGATGCGACGAGAAAGAGCTTGCCCATGTCGCTGCGCTGGTCTTGTCCTGGCAACTGACCGCCTGTGCATTATGGGGGTGGCATCAGGTGCCACGACGATCGCTGTGTCGCGGATTGGACACCTCCGGGGAGAGGGTGCAAAACAGTAGGCGAGTTTCGTGTGACGCTCTGTCTTGTTCGACTCATGGTCCGGGTTTATTAGTGTCTCTTGTTCGGGACAAACAATTCGATGGTGAGGCAATTAAAGAACGAAACCCCAGCCCAAAATAAATCCGTAACCGTTGCCAGCTGCCAGCTGCCAATCCTTTGCCCAGCGGCCAGCTGCCGGCTGACACCTGTACCTAACCCAGGCCAAGCACTCAACGCCAACACCAGCAAACGCACCTCCAGTCTACATCACAACATTTCCAAATCCAATTAACCATCTCCTGCCAGCCACTGAGTCTCGCCATCGTCATCATCATCATCGCTCAAGCTAATCATGTCGTGTTTTTTTCTCACATCTACCGTCAGCTCCCAAATCTCCGACAATCTCTTTCTATCCTGTTGCGCCTTTGACCATTGGCCCGCCCGCGTCGAGACCAGTAATGCTTACTACATCCAGGGCGCTACCGTGAGATATCCGTCTGCCGCCAATGCGACCCGACCTTATTCTGACAGCAACTAGGCACAAAGGGTGCTAGATCGACAGCAAAGTCAGAAGACGGTTTCATCGGCCTTCGCCCATCTCCTCCATATCGTCTTACACCGTTCGAGTCCTACTCCATGTTCCAGCTTTCCCTGGGATAAAGCACGCAGCCTTTAAATTATTCAATGCCAACCACTCTTCCCAGTTTGTCCCCGGTCACCATAATCAGCAGCCGGACCGACCGCTGGGGCCTTGACCCCAGGCTTCCCCCATCCCACCCTGGTCGATGCAAATTACCTGGGTATGGAACTAGTGGCATTACGGAGCACTCGCCAACAATATTACTTTGGTTTGTATAATAATAGCCTACGGATACAATGCCACAATGGGGGCAAGATAGCACTACAGTGCTCGACCTCCCGACCCTGGCTACTCTACCTGCTACGAAGCTGGTGCTGACCAGGGTGAAACCCACAGTGACCAGGTCGTTTCTACAAAGCTGCAGAATGAGGCTCGATCATTCGCCAGGATCATGCACAACCCCAGGGAGGTCAGCCGTGCCCGATCAAGTTCGATTCAACCTCCTGCGACGCATGTTTTTACGAAACCAGGCGCACGAGAGCTGCAGCCGCTTGTTGACCGTATTAATATCAGCTCCGGTCTCGAGGGGGCAGATGAGATGCGCCACATGTACTGCAATTAAAGTCTGTGGGCATGGTGGGTAAACCACAACAGGCACAGGACTTGAAGCTGAAGACGAGCCACCAGCTGTCATGAACAAGCAGCATCGCCTATTCGCCTGTCCGTTCCTAGAATAGCCCTGGATAACTGGAGCCCTGGGTCTGGCTAGGTAGCTGGCCGCTGATTGAAAGATTATTACGATAAACTCCACGCCAGAAGATGACGAGAAAACAGCCAGAAAAGCAAGGGAAAAATTATCCAAATATGGAGACGCTCGTCACCCACAGTTATGAGGCTGGGTGTCCTCTGACTGTTAGCAGAAGCAAGGCCCGCTTTTACGATGCCGTCGCTACCGACATTGGCGCGGGCCCGAATCATTTCCAGAGCCAGCCAGGGACGCTTGCATCGTGAGGAAACAGCAGCTATTAGATAAATACGTCATTTGCCATTGTCGGCCAGCTCGGTCTGACAAGGTTGCGCGCTTGTCTGTGGATGTCAAATTCCCGCTGAAAACAAAGACGGCTTGTCTCGGTCATGAGCCGATCGGTTGTTGTTATTGTCTTGGACTCATCTCCGAACCGCGAAATCTTCTTGCGCTTACGGAATGTAGGGATAGCGCTTTCGAGGCACATGATAACACAGGATAAGAAGTCCCATCGCCAGGGACTAAAAAGCCAAGCATGTGCTTCGCTACGAAAACAGAAGAAGCAGGCAGCTTTCATGTTATTGTTTTCTTGGCCGGAACGTTGCAGTACCCACCACGTCTTTGTGCAACTTGCCTGCCGCCTTTCCGCTTCCGATCAGAACAAACCGAGTTATCGCTTTCCCATTCGGCCCTTGCACTGGCTCCACGAAAAGTGCAAATTAGGCAAGTCAAAGAACCCGTTTTCTGATACGCATTTTTGTCACACGAACTCTTGCATGTCTCCACGGCCTTTGTTTGATGAGTTCTGCGGGCTTTTTTTCCTTCTTTGCAGTTTGTGAAATGACAAAGGGTGAGGCAAGATGGTGGGCACTTGGCGTCGAAATTTCCGCACTGCAGTGGCTCGTCGCCCAAGTCCCGGTTTCGAAACACGGAGAGAACAAATATTCAAGCCCATTCTGCACGCCCGATGCCACCAGGCCTGTTTTATGCGCTTGGACCGCGCCCCCGATCACAATTGTTCTTGACACAGATATGTGAAAAGGGCTTCTTCAGCCGAAACGTGCCCATGCACGGCCACTAATACGGCTCGCAGCACGTGTAACAGAAGTCATGCAAACCTGTCGCATTGACAAATCGTCCTTCCTTTTTCCAACTTCAACGCCAAGAATCTGTGTGGTTACCACGGCCACCGTTCTCTGGAGATCAAACACCTTGAGTGGGTAGGGCTGGCAATATCAAACAGTCGGCGATTAGGACATTGTCGATGCCTCGTAGGAGGACAGACGGTAACAAAAAAAAAGTGGCGAGCGAAACAGGGTCGATGCGACAGTTACAGTGCACTGGATCTTTTCGAACCCTGAATACTAATGTCGGAAGGCGCGTCAAATTGCCCAGCTTCTCCGGCGCTAGCGCCGTCGCCCGACTTCATTTGACCTCTGCAGGGTACGTTTAACAAGAGAATCAGGCTGTTGGCCTTCGCGGAACAGTATCAAACATTCGTAGTGTGCGCGCGATGGCGCCGACCGTCGTTTTTACTTCTTGGCAGCGCGCATGTGCTTGACGTCACTATCAAACGGGTGCACTATACTCGGGCGACAGCCCTCTGGCACACCAAAAAAGTGATGACGCTGAGAAGCATGTCGTAGCTTTTTTTAAAGAGTTCGTCCCGTCGTCGGATGTGGAATCAGACTTGACAGGGAGCTTGTACTTTTGTACAAAAAGCGAGTGCCGATTTGCCACGTAGTTGGAGCAAAGCCTAATTACAGGCATGCACATCTTCTTAGTCAGACAATGGAGGGCGAACGAAGGCGTCATTGGCAGCGGGAGAAATATTGCGTTGGTCATTCTTGTTCGCCACTTGAATATTCCCACCGTACTCGGACCATGTTTTCGTGGCAGCTTTAGTTATCCGCATGAGCTCGGGGGCGCTCCAGGTAGCTCGTGGGCTGAGTCGCAACCCGTGATGCCACTCATCGGTCATCAACATATCTCCCCGACATCAATTATCCCGAGTTAACCCTAAAGCATACCCAGAAAATACACACAAAATCCAAAAGAAGACATGGCAAAACAAGCGTAAAAGGCGACTTCGAAGCCTAACTAGCACATTACCTCGGTCGGGAGGAGAGGAACGCCAGCGCCTAGAGAGGTATAGGGTAAGCCATCATCTCGCGCGACACATTCCTGTACAGGTACTCCATACACGACCGCGACAAGATCCCGTTTCCAGGGGTCTAGCCTCATCATTCGTCTTCTCCCCTGCCAATAACACGCACGAGGTTCGGAAAGTCGTACTTGATATGTTAGTTATCAGTAGAAGAGACAGGACGGAAGAGATAGTCACAATACGCGCAACCATCTGCCCTCGCTTACTGAGTGTGTGGCGAGTTGTCCTACTCATATACAATTGTTTATGGAGCACATTTCACGCAAGCAAGTTGATTCAAGTTAGGGTGAGAAGCATGATTTACATCATAGCGGATGAGAAAGAAAAACATTCAGACATGATGGATGGTTCTTATGCCAAAAGACAAGTTGCAAAAAAAAAAAAAACACAGAAAGAACAAAAGAAAAAAAAAAAAAATAAAGCAAAAATCAACAATGCCTCCGCGTAAAAAAAATCCATGTTTTCCGGACGCCGCATGCTGTGTGTCTGCCCAGGGCAAAACTAAAATACACGCTGATGTTGCGTTAATCCTTATCCTCCACGTATATTAGTTTTTGCTTTTCCCTTCATTTCAATATCCCTCAAGAATTGCTTTCTTTCCCACCTTGGGGTATCTTAAAATGGTACAAAACAGCGCATCCCATTCGCTTTCTTAGCCTTTATTGAAGGAGGGAAGGAGGTCAATCGTTCGATGCTGCGCACTCATCGAGCCATCGACGTTTTATTGTTGGTACTGCTGGAAACCTTGGGGAAAATTGGGCATGCCGTTGGGGAGAGTGCCGACTCCAAAGGGGAAGCCGGGCATTTGGCTGCTTTGGCCCTGATTGGAGCCGCGGTCGTTGCCGCCACGGCCATGACCGCCGTGGTCGTCGGGGCGCCAGTCATCGTCACGCTGCCGTGTGGATTTGGGACCGTTCTGGCCGCCCTTGTCGGTCTGCATGCGGCGGCTGATAGCCTTGGACGAGACGCCAGCGCCGATCTCAATGTCTGGCTCTTCAACGCAGAGACCGGCCTCAATGGGTCGGCCGCCGCTGCCACCGTAGGGTGCAGTGAGCATCCACTTGCGATCAGCCTCGGTTAGCTTGGAAATCGGAATGATGCTGACGCCAGTTGCGTAGTCGCTGCAATCTCTGGGACCGAAGCCGACTCCCCATCGTGTCTGTCACAAGTTAGTCACTGCGTATGCGGGAGTGAAAGCGAACATGGCAACTTACGCGAAGAGGAATATCCAGGTGTCTGTTGTCCTCCATGTTGGTCTTGGCGCTCTCGGCGTCCTTGCGGGTCAGCATCTTAACAAAGGCATGTCTCTTGTCCTTGTTGACAATGCAGGTCTGTACGGTGCCGTAGCGACCAAAGATACCACGCAATTCGGGCTCAGGGCAGCTGTAATACGTGTTAGAATATGTTGCGTTGTAGGCGGTTGATGGGTACAACTCACGTTACACCTCCAACGAAAAGCGTGCGGCTGAGAACGCGGATGGAGTTGGGGGGAAGGCTGGAGTCATACTCGATCCATCTGTCGACATGGGGGAAGTTGCCTGGGGACGGAGACCTGCCACGGCGACCTGGAGGGCTTCGCTGGCGGAAATCATTTCCTCTACGACCGTTGCGATCTCTGTCGTCGTGGCGGCCCCGAGGGGGGCTGTTACGACCATCACGTCCGCCGCGGGGAGAGCCACGCTGACCCCATCGATCGGGCGATTTGGAGCGAGACCGACCGCGAAATCTCTGAGGCGATCTGCCACCATCGCCATATGCACGGTTGCGAGGATCATCACGCGAAGGGCCGTTGGAGGGCGCGCCCCACGCTGGCTGGGCAGGGAAAGACCCTTGGGTAACGGGAGCGGGAGCGGAAGAAGCCGCAAGCTGGTTGGCAGCAGCTCCGCCAGTCATACTCTGAATCAAAGCAGGAATCTTATCGAATGGAACGCCTTGATCAGCCAGAAGCTTGATAAGCATAATCTGTTGCTGAGTGTTGGGGTCCATGCCGCCTGGAGCCGCGGCAGGGGCGGCAGGCATCTGGGGCGCAGCGTTTGACATTCCCAGGGCCGCTGCATTCTGTCCTATCATCTGAGCCAGATTGAAGGGAGCATTTACTGGCTGTGAGGCAGCAGGATAAGACGAGGGTAGTTGCGATGAAGAGACAGGCTGAGGCAAGGCAGCAGCCGGCATGCTATACGATGCAGCTGGCGTAGGTAGAGTGCCATTACTAGGAGCAGCCGAACCAGCGGCGCCGTGGGGTGTGGTATTTTGACGGGCAATGTTGGCCAGAGCCTCTAGAATGGAAGAGCCATTGGCGGCGGCAGGAGCAGAAGCAGGCGCAGCGCTAGATGCTGGCTGGTTGCGTTGCAGCGATGCCATGGCGTTTGGCGGAGGGCTACCGGGCGGTGTTGTGGAAACTTCTGCGAGAGAGAGAAGACAGTTAGCAGTGAGCAGGGCAACGAACGCAGTACGTTGCTGAATACTGGAAAGGAGTCTCGTGAGACTCAATGGAACGTACTGGCTTGAGAAGGTGAGCTGAGGCCTTGTCTGAACGATGCGAGCATGGAGGAGGGGAATGTCTGCCCCTTTTCCCAAATATCAAGCAATTTCTTTATTTTTTCCTACACGGCGAGACGATGGTGAGTTCATTATTGCGAAAAATAAGGACGATGATGAGGACTGGCGCGCTCGTCTTGTTGATTTCACGTTGCAAGGCAAACTAGCAGATGCAACGACGACGGAGGCAGCCGTCAGCGGCTAAGTAATATGCGTACCTTTTGATCTTCAGGAGCGGATTGACTAATATCATTCATCAATACGGGCATCAGTTCGGTTACTCGGTGCACTCCAGCAGCATATGTGCCATCGGGGGCAGAGCTGTTAATGGGCTGGCCTTGTGCCTTGGCCTGCTCGAGCCATTTTCGGGTTACTGAGTCTACGACGTAGAGAACGCCAAGCTTATGGGTTCCCGGAGTCTTTTTGAAGTGGGTGTAGATTTTTTGAATCAAGACGGATTCAGACTGCGAGAATAAACGGTTAGAGTGGGAGTGAGAAAGGCTGCCAGCTGCGAGATTCTAACCTGAATGTTGGCAACGCAGAGCGAAGTCAAGCTTGTGATGCGAGAACCAGATACGCCGGGGGGCTTGAGGTTGAGCATAGCCTGGAGGCCAGTCTCAAGATCTGTTACTGCTGAGGCCATGATGTTGTGGTGTTGTGACGTTCACGTCCCTCCAAGTGGTAGAATGATCGAGATGAGCACAAGTGCGCGCTTATGCGGCAAGTAGAGCCAGAGGCAACGCAGCAGAAAGGAGCAAGCAACTTGCGAGTCAAGGCTGAGTCGTCCAAGTAGTTCTAGAGGTGTTGGCCCAAAGAAACAAGCAGCGAATGTCCTACAAGGAGGCGCGGATACTGGTACGACAAGGGCGAAGTCGGTCTGTCTTCAAGTACGAAACTAGGAGAAGAAAAGAAACACTTTCGGCAGTACGCGACAGCCGGAAATCCGAAGTCTTTGATGATGCAGCCGAGGGTTGCAAAGCGCAGCGGTCCTGTTTACTAGGGGGCGCAAAGGCAAACGCGGGTGGTGCAGTCACTGACGCGGCAGGTTATTTTCGCCTCAGGAGGAAATGGCCCGAAGAAAGTAGGGGATTAACACGCGTCGCAAGTAAATACGAAGAGGCAGACTGGCAGGAGAGCACGGCCGCTACTTGAAAGGACGAAAAAAGTTGATGTACGAGGAGTGCTGTCGATGCAAATGATGCCGGAGACGTGTGGCGAGAAGGATGATGAAGGAGGAATTTGCAGTAGTTCAGCCAAAGGGGGGCTGGGCTGGTTAGTTGGGTCAAAACCAGGGCTGGCGCTTGTGTCACGGGTTGCTTATGTAATACCGCATTGTTGGCCGGCAACTCAAATTCTCAGAGAATCAAATTTGCAGGGCGGCCGCACTACGGCCAAACATATTAGCGCCAGGCAACTTTGAGATGTAGCAGATATGTATGCTTTGCTGAAAGGGCTTTGTTTCATGTGTTGATCTTTCAATGTTTTCAATAGCTTTCATAATGATCTACTTGTCTTTTCTTGCAAATAGCGACTACAGCCCTTCTTTCAGATTATTGTTATAAAATCACCTGGCAAGGTAATGTAAAGAAAGGCTACGCATGCAATAAATGAGAAGGTGTCTACCTACTTACCTATCCATCACGGGAGTGGGACAAGGATACTGTTATTAGTAGGTACCTAGGTAGAGATAAGAGTACCTCTATGTACTGTATGTAGTAGCTCACAAAGGTCGCGTCTCAGCTTGTTGTACTGGTAGGGTAGAGTTGCTGGGAGTGTCGAGTGCCGGGCGCGATAAAAAATCGGGGGATGCCTCCTAAAAAAAGCAGGGACCGCCAAGCAAGGAGTACTCGAGGCAGGTAACGATCGGACTTTTGGCGTTTTGAGTGTGGTGATGGTGCGGGAATTAATCTGTAGTTACGAGGATTGTATAGGTAGATTAGTGAATTACCTACTAGTTAATGAATTATGGTCGGGGTTGAGCATTGCTGAGTGACAGGGAGCCTTGCCTGCGGTGCAACCTTTTTTTTTTCTTTTTAATGAAGAAGCGAGTGTTGGGCGGAAGCTGAATTTGCGTTGGGAGATTTGGATGTGGCTGTCAACAAATTCAGCCAGTGCATACCTAGGTAGGTACCAGCGCGTACCCGAGTTATCACCACCTTATCTTGGTGGTGTTAAAATTTGCATCGGGAATGACGTACTTTGGGGGCGTCACAGACGGACTGCCCGCTGTAGCGAACGCTGAGGCTTCGTCCGGCAGAGCCGCACAGTGGGCCTTAAGTCACTCTCGAGCAAACGACCACCGAACCACCATACAATGCTGCTCGGAATTACTTTGGAGGTGTTGCAGCAGCCGAGCAACCAGGGACAGAGGACAGTGGATCGCCTGAAGGGCTGTTGTGGAAGTCCTGCCTAAAGGTACCTTAGTAGGTACTAATGCAAGGTACCTAATAACTGCGAGATACCTGAGCGCATCAGCAGCTCAGCATGATGATAGACTCTCCAGAAAAACCCTTCTATCATCATCATCATCCACGCAGGTACTAGTAGACTGTTGCAACATGGTAACGTAACTATGCATGCAACATTATTTTTCTGGACCACTTGAACGGCAACTGGATTGCTGAGCCCACCAAAAATTCAAAGCCACATCCCCCGGCCCGGCACTGAACCCATACATTATTTTCCCGGGCTTAGCGGGCTGGCTTGGCTGTAACTGGCTCTCTCTGCCGCTGGCTGCTGGCCCGTGTCGACCTTCTACTAAGCCGACCGACTCAGACAAGGGCCTTCTTACTGTCCTTTTTTTTTTCCCTACCTCCTCTGCGCTTTTTTACCCCCTTCTTACCCATCCCATCTTACACATCTTTTTGGTCTTTTCCCTCTACTCCCCGTCTTGCCTGAATAAGTTCCTCCCCGGACCAATTCACTTCTGGTACACAATGGCTTCCGTCACCCGTCTTAGCAACTCTGCCCTGAAGGCTTCGCTGCGCGCTCCAGCTTTCGGAGCTCGCTCTGCTGCCTTTAACTCGGTCCGTTGCTACTCTGCCAAGACTCAGGTCCGTCTTCTCTGCGCCATATTCCTCAAATACATTCACGTTTTGCTGACTTGCACTGCTGTAGACTCTCAAGGAGCGCTTCGCCGAGCTGCTGCCCGAGAAGATTGACCAGATCAAAGCCCTTCGCGCGTTCGTCAACCCGCCACCCGTCCTTTCCGCGCCGAGACCAAGTACTAACGTTACACCCCCAAACACAGTGAGCACGGTTCCAAGGTCGTCGACAAGGTCACCCTCGACCAGGTCTATGGCGGTGCCCGTGGTATCAAGGCCCTCGTCTGGGAGGGCTCCGTTCTCGACTCCGAGGAGGGTATCCGCTTCCGTGGCAAGACCATCCCCGAGTGCCAGGAGCTTCTCCCCAAGGCCCCCGGTGGCAAGGAGCCTCTTCCTGAGGGTAAGATTGAAGACATTTGGTCCAATTGACGCGCGCGCGACTGACCCGAGCCTCCCGCAGGTCTCTTCTGGCTTCTCCTGACCGGTGAGGTCCCAACCGAACAGCAGGTTCGCGACCTCTCCGCTGAATGGGCGGCCCGCTCCGACATCCCCAAGTTTGTCGAGGAGCTCATTGACCACTGTCCTACCGACCTCCATCCCATGGCCCAGTTCTCCCTCGCCGTCACTGCTCTCGAGCAAACTTCTAGCTTCGCCAAAGCCTACGCCAAGGGTATTAACAAGAAGGAGTACTGGACGTACACCTACGAGGACTCGATGGACCTGATCGCCAAGCTCCCCAACATTGCCTCGCGCATCTACCAGAACGTCTTCAAGGGCGGCAAGGTTGCCCCCATCCAGAAGGACAAGGATTACTCCTTCAACTTCGCTAACCAGCTCGGCTTTGGCAACAACGCCGACTTTGTTGAGCTGATGCGTCTATACCTGACCATCCACACCGACCACGAGGGTGGCAACGTCTCTGCCCACACCACCCACCTGGTCGGCTCTGCTCTCAGCTCCCCCTTCCTCTCTCTCGCCGCTGGTCTCAACGGTCTGGCCGGTCCCCTCCACGGCCTCGCCAACCAGGAGGTCCTCAACTGGCTCACTGAAATGAAGAAGGTCATTGGCGACGATCTGTCCGATGCCAACATCACCAAGTACCTCTGGGATACCCTCAAGTCCGGCCGTGTCGTCCCCGGCTACGGTCACGCCGTCCTCCGCAAGACCGACCCCCGCTACATGGCCCAGCGCGAGTTCGCCCAGGCCAACATGCCCAACGACCCCATGTTCCAGCTTGTCAGCCAGGTCTACAAGATTGCCCCCGGCGTCCTGACCGAGCACGGCAAGACCAAGAACCCTTTCCCCAACGTTGACGCCCACTCTGGTGTCCTCCTCCAGCACTACGGCCTCACCGAGTCCAACTACTACACCGTCCTTTTCGGTGTCTCCCGCGCCATTGGTGTCCTTCCCCAGCTCATCATTGACCGCGCTGTTGGCTCCCCCATTGAGCGCCCCAAGTCCTTCTCCACTGCCAAGTGGATCGAGCTCGTTAAGAAGCTGTAATCCGGACTAGGCGCTGTGTATTTGACTAGATGCAATAGAATCAAGGAGACGGGGTGGTTACTTTAGACGTGTGGTTGTTTTATATCTTTTTATGTTTGTTTTGCCACGGATTTGGAAGGATGGAAAATCTACCTTCAAACGCAACAAGAGCAACGACTCATAGTTGCCAGGACGGCGTTTGATTGCTCGTTTTCTCGCGAAGAGAGGAAGAAAAGGCGGTATCGCGGCTGCTACCACAAACTGCTCTACCTAGCAGATAGAATGTACAATTAAGTAATGGATGAATCACCAGACTCTACTCTATGTGGTGACACATCGGCCGTGTGAAGCGCCTTTTGGTGACAGCCCTAACTAATTTGACGACATCTCGGGTGCAGCGCTCGAAGAGGCGTTTGAGCAGGCTCTGAAGGAGACGAAGGGCGGCAAGTAGGTTCCAAGGCTTGAAGAAGGTAACGAGTAGGCGAGTTCGAGCTGGAGAGCCAATGTGGGCTGTGGATTGGAGGAGGGCTTGAGATGGTGAAGTTGGTTGTATGCAGCAGTCGTTTGAAAGAGAGAAATATTGAGCATTGATAGCACCACACCACGAAAGGATGTACATATTTACTATTGAAAGCAGCATTCTGTTCTGCTACATACTTGGGGGTTTATAATCTGCAAATTTGCCGAGACGTCTGACCGTTGCCGCCGGGTCTGTAACGCGACGGCGCCGCGCCGGATCGCGGACAGGAAGGCGGCAGCGATGACGGTCCACTTCGCCTTGGGAAAGGACCGCAAGAGCTCATGCTACTGCGGCCGAAGAGGAGGAGGACGACCGGTGGGCATGTTCAGCATTGTCGTGTCGGGAGACGCAGCGGCGCTGGAACCGGGACGAGAGTGGGTTCGCCGCGGTCCATGTAGACGCCAGAACAGCAACTGGCTTTCTGCCACCCGGTTTCCGCGGCGCAGCTGGATGCAGGCGCATCCCTAATCGCCTGCCGCGCCACCACCGCCAGCGCCGCCACCCTCCACCTCTTCAACTCCTTCTCGTCGTCGTCGTTGGCACCACCCTCCGCCTGGCGTCTTCTCCTGCGCGCCAACACCGGGATCTTGATTTTGCGAATCGGCCCGGGCGGCAGGCGCAGCGTCTTGGCTGCCGAGCTGGCGGCCTTGTTGGTGACCTCGGGCAGCACCTCGGCTAGTGCAGCCCCCGCCTCGGCATCGGTGACTGTGATGGACACTAGGGAGGTCGTGATGGTGAGCTCGTCGAAGACGATGGAGCCAGCGGCGGCGGCACCGGCACCGGCCCCCACGGCACCGACCCCCACGGTACCGGCCTCGGCGCTGGCCCCGGCCCCCGCGGCGGCAGTGTACAGGCCGCCGATGCCGACGAGAGCCGCCACGGTTCTGCTCTTGTTCCGTGTTGCTGCTATCCTTGTCCTGACCTTGATCCTTGTCATTGTCCTCCTTCTCCTTTTCACCAGAATGTGCCTTGGGACTGAGGTTCCGCAGCTTTTCGAGCTGCGCCTCCACCTGCCTCCGAGTTTCTGCCAATTTGTCGAAAGTCTTTTCCATGAACGCGATTTCCGAATCAATGACTCCTGCCTCCATTTTGCTGAGCTTAAAAAGAATACGACGGTCGAGCTTTCCTACTTGGAGAGGGGGGAGTTTGTCTCGCTCGACCTGAAGGCTTTCTTGTCGTCTAGGTCCTTTTTAACTTTTCGACTACTTCTATAATCCGCTCGGTAAGCCTCTCTGCGTCGGTTTCGACGTCATTGACAGAGGCCTCGGCCTTCACAGCCTCGTCCAAACTTGGCTTTGTACTCCTCCACCATCCTTTCGTCTGCTCTCAGAATGACCGACTGGGGGTTCACCCTCAAAGTGTCCAGGTCATGCTCGATGAATAGCCACTCGTTATTCTTGATCGTAACCTAAACCCTCTGCTGAGCAATGTCTTGGAGACTCTCCAAGGCGACGTTGGCTTTCCCGCTGGCAGTTTCCACGTCATTGACAGACGCAGACTTGTCGGCCTCGGCAAGAGCGGTGTCGGAATCCTTGGCAAGTTGCTAGGCTGGCTCGTTGATCTTCTGAATATCTTTCTCGACCGGGGCATACTTTTCTCCCCTAACATTTGCCCAAGAGCTGTAGTCAATCTTGTGCGTAGGCAGTTCCAGTTGCTTGTCATCGTCTGCATTTAGGGCTGAGGGCACCAACCGAGATGCAACAAGTCGTATACCAGACTTGACAGAGTGCATGAATTAAAAGAGAATTCACACAATTCGGCAAGTCATAAAACGTATGTTTAACTACAATAGCATTCCATAGCATGAAAGAGCTGGAGCGTCACATAAAAAGTAGCCTCTAAGGAAAGTAATAAGTGCATCGGTTGTCGGTCGATTGGGTCTTGGCGCATGAATAACTACTATGGGCCGGCAAGTGGGAATATAGTTTGGCAGTCAAGGACATGAACCGAGAAAACTCCTCGATTAGGAATATCGTGGACTGGTCGTACGTTTACACGTAATGTGACGTAAAGCACTTGCAGGTTTGGACGTATCCAATGCACAATGCGAGGGGGGCTATGCTGGGCTTTTAGCAGAAGAAGCTCTTGAAACCGGCGCGCTTAATTTTCTAGAAGGAAAGAACACACTACTATAATGCAACGAGCTAATATCGGTGATCGGCTTAGTTGCCGTTCGGCGGCGCCGGCGAGTCAGGAGTTGGCATCGTGCGAGTTCCGTCATGAACTCCCACTTATGGCCCTGGTCTTCTTTCGCGGCCATGGCATAACAGAACACCAGATAAGTTGTCCGGAAATGGGCCATATGATTGAGAATAATGCAAAGCGCCCCTATCATTATACTCACAACTCTCAATATACCTGCTCGTGCGCTGATAATGTGCACCGCCGACATAAAGGAGGCCCTCAGTTGTCGGTCAGGTCCTGCGAGGTGTCAAAATTTCGGCCCTTTTGGATCAAAGGTTGTTGTGCATCTGACTCGACGTATTATATTGCTAAGTGCATTTACAATTATCATGACATGGATTGTGCAGTCGTCTGGGTGCTTCTGCGTCGGGCTAGTTTGGAAATGCTATGCAGTTATTATAGAATGAGAGAGAGTATAACGTATATTATAACGTATATATAGAAGCTACTAAGTCTCTTGGAAGAGAGAAAACTGATTCAAAACAGCCATCACTTCAAGTTTAGAGGCTGTTTTCCCGCGCCCAATCCTGTCCAAGATGACCGAACTGTCCAATATTTTTACCACGCTTTTGTTGGTGTCCAATGCCATTGCTCAGAATGACGGCGGTTCCTCTGTTCGTGGATATGAATGGCGCACATCGCACATAATCAGGCTAATTCAAAATATTCCAGTCCAATGGAGTTAGCAACAAGAATATCGAAGCTGTATGCTCGACTTCGGAGTCTTTCGAGGGCAAGAACCTGTCCTACTACATCATATACTCGGTAGAATGCACCTGGGCGCATTACACGGAAGAAGTTTGCTTGGGATCGGACGAGTGGTGCGCTCACAGCAACAGGTCGGAGCTCTACGTATCGGTAGAAAAGTGCCTAGCACTGCGCTCCAAGACGCAGGGAAAGGCCCCGTGAGACCTCGTGATTCGCTTTGCATTTGAAATAAGCTGCACTATCAAAAAGCTGTGCGGCACACCCCGGGGCGTCGGAGGCTCGCTGGTCGTGCCAGCTGGAGCGGCAGCGCCCACATGCAGCATGCGCGATGTGCAACAAAGAGGTCATTCACTCGCAGGCCTGGTCGTGGAACCACCAGACAGCTCATGGGAAGCATTGGTCAACTTCGTCAATAAAACACCATGATTATGAAAACAGCCTTTGCATCCAGCCCCTAGCTGCGAGTATTTCTTCTTTGTTCTCTTTGGATGAAGAAGGCACCTGACGCGAACAGATCCTCTCCAGAGAAGCGATCGGGACAAAGCTAAGATGACAGTACTGCAGCCAAGTGAACCATGCAAACGCGCATGTCGATACGAGTACTTTCATCGACTCAGCAACCGCCTCGCCGCCGAGTGTAACCGCTGCCATGAAACGGCGAAGAGCTGCCCGCAAATCTGCAGATGTACTCGAAAATAGAGGAGGTCGATGATCAAATTGTCAAGGTCATGATAGCCTTCGAGACAGAGAGGGGAATATCCCACCAAGACATGTTTCTTCCACCCAGTTCATGGAACTTCTGTCCCTCTTCTAACAGACCGAGCTGACCAAGGGGCATGGCTGCGTGTATATACTTCTTAACAAGTGGTCTTCCGCGAAAAGATGCCCCGCGCTTCAAGACGTCTTTCACCGTGTCCTCGACGGCTTCGACGACGAGGCCTTCTCCAACGCGCGACACCCCGGCGGCGACCCAATCATGATGGCCATGTTCTGGCCAGAGGCGATAACGGAGCCATCGGAGCCGGCGGCACCGGAGGCCGACAGCGAGGACGAGTCGCTTCCGGATGCGCCCCGCTGGGTCGTGGGTGTCCGGTGGTGGCCGCTCGGAGGCCGTCACCGCGAGGAGATTCTGAGAGCCATGTTGGAAATGGGCTACGTGATGACGCCTAACGTAGAGTAGGAAAAGTATTGATTCTATAGAAAGGTGGTGGGAAAGAGTTGGTCACTGTAAGATGCACCGCCGCCTCTTTTTCTTTTTTTTTTTTTTTTGTTTGCCTCGCGAATATGAAGGAGAAAAAACGTGGTCCAATCTTGATGTTCACTGGGCATCGCGAACTTGTATGGATGAGAACAGTCCAAGCCAAAATAGGCTAGCGGATGTTGCCGGCCGGTAACCGGAGACTGGGGCTGCAAATTGGGAAGTGGAAACTCAACAGTTGGTCGTGTTGAGCCAGAGAGTGGGATCATTAGCCCCAATGAATTGAAGAAAGCTGGTATATTTGTTGTATTAGTTCTGCCGGCCTGGGCTCTTTTTTGACCTTCTTTTTTTGTACTTTTTTCTTTTTCGTTTTCGCACTGGCACAGGGTCGCGGCGTCTCTAGCAACCCATTGCTTGACAATTTGCTTCTTGGAAACATTGAATCAAGGAATGCAGAGGATATACATTTTGGTGTAGATCTGAGCCAGCAAGCTTTGCGCCGCGCCGATGTCGCCTGTATCTGGAGATACGGCGTAGATACGAGCAGCTCAGTTGTGCCGCGATGGATGAGCGGCGCATTCCAGCGCAGCATCAATTGACGATAAAAAACCGTCAACGTAGAAAGAATCCCGGCTCCAGATTGTTGAAGCCTTTTGCAATTTCCGATAATTTGCTGGTATTTTGTTCTCGTCCTTTCTCTTTCCCGTGTCACCGCAGACTGGACAGCCACTGTACTTTTAGCGCCCGAGACCCCTGGAGCCACTGAAGAGCAGCTGCAGCGGCTGCATTGCAGCCTTTTTAGCACGTGATTCCGGTACCTAGAACCCAGCCTCCACTGCCCCGGACAATCACGGCCAGGGCCGCCGAATAGCCTCGGGCCAAGCTACACAGCTGCACGGTGTCAGACGCCGTGTGCTCCAAGGTCACCACCAGCTGGTAGATTGAATGTATTGGCTGACTAGTTGCGGGAAAGGTTCCCCAGGAAGTGCGCGACTATCTGACATGTGGTGTAGCCTATTCGCGTAGTCTCTCTCACCTTGCATCCGTCCACCTACACATCAATTCCATCTCTCTGTACACATTTGCACGTCCCTCCAACCTCGTTTGCCATCGAATACGTAACCTTCGCTTTCGTGTCCGATTTCTTTTCTGGTATGTTTTCCCGGCATTGCCCTTGTCAGCACGTTGCAACGCCAGGCCTAATAAATGGCAAGCGTTGACGCCTCTGACTCAGCAATTATCGCTGGGGTGCGTGCAGCCACAGCGCCAGTGGCTGGAGCTTCCCTTCCCAACTGTTGTCCTAAGACTGGCACAACACCACTGGGAGACAACTGTGTGTTGTGGCTCGGGCGCAGCTCCTACTTCTTCTGGCCCCATTCTCCTTTCCCTTATCTTCCCTCTCTCCCCTTCTCCGATCTCATCCTCTTGCAACCACAGCAAAGCTAACGCTCTCCTCTTCCTTACTTTCCTCCCGCAAAGAAGCACCCTCTTCCCCTTGGTCAGGGACATTGCCTTTCGCAGCAAAACTCGCATTCGATCATGGTCGCCGCCGCCGCTCCGTCCGCCTCGGGAGGCGAAAAGTTGGAGAAGAAGCCCGTCAAGTTCTCCAACCTGCTTCTTGGCGCCGGCCTCAACATGTTTGAAGTCACCACCCTCGGCCAGCCCCTCGAGGTCACCAAGACCACCATGGCCGCCAACCGTGGCGACGGCTTTGCTGCGGCCTTGGGACGCATCTGGTCTCGAGGTGGTGTTCTCGGCTGTACGTCTTGACTTCGCCCCCTTACTGCCATCCAATGGTCTCTGTCGCGTCATTATCGCAGGCTGACTTTTTATGCGCCTCATAGTCTACCAGGGCCTGATCCCCTGGGCTTGGATCGAAGCCTCCACCAAGGGCGCCGTCCTCCTCTTCGTCGCCTCCGAGGCCGAGTACTATGCCCGCTCTTTTGGCGCCTCAGAATTTGGCGGCGGCATCGTCGGCGGCATGACGGGCGGCGTCGCCCAGGCTTACGCCACCATGGGCTTTTGCACCTGCATGAAGACGGTTGAAATCACCAAGCACAAGCAGGCCGCCGCCGGCGTCCAGCCCCAGTCCACATTTGCCACCTTCATGGACATTTACCGCAAGGAGGGTATCAAGGGCATTAACAAGGGCGTCAACGCCGTCGCCATCCGCCAGATGACCAACTGGGGCTCCCGTTTCGGCCTCAGCCGCCTCGCCGAGGGTGGCATCCGTAGCGCCACTGGCAAGGGCGAAAAGGAGAAGCTGAGTGCCGGCGAGAAGATTGTCGCCTCCGCCATCGGTGGTGGTCTCTCCGCTTGGAACCAGCCCATCGAGGTCATCCGCGTCGAGATGCAGTCCAAGACAGACGACCCCAACCGCCCCAAGAAGATGACGGTCGGCAACACCTTCCGCTACATTTACAACACCAACGGTTTTGCCGGTCTCTACCGTGGTGTCACTCCCCGCATTGGCCTTTCCATTTGGCAGACTGTCTGCATGGTTGCCTTTGGTGATATGTGAGAATTATCCCCAACACGCATCACTCCTCACATATACTTACTTCATCTCTAGTGCCAAGACGTATGTCGAGAAGCTCACCGGCGAGCAGGCTACCGCTAAGCATTAATTGGCGTTGATGTCTTCTTTTCCCCCTTCTTGCTCGAGTATGGGATGGCACAGGCTCATCATTGCCACTCCGCACCATTACAGCTCGCGTTGGACCGACGACAACATGTTTTTTTTATTCTGGAGAAATATCAAAACTATAGAGCCGTGTACCGTTTATTAATGACAACAGAATAGAAGAGTTTCAAAAAACCATTTTGCGTCGAGGATTTGTTGCTCTGTTGCTACCTGCTGTGTTGCTCTCACTCTAAATGCTCGTGTGAGGGGGACGACGACGATAGCGCCCCATGCGAATCTGCATCTGTTCCGCAAGCAATCCCCTCCGAATTCAGAAAGAAGTCTTGGTGTATCGCATATTTATTTATTTCCTTGATTGAGCTCAATTTTTGTATCTCTCTACACATAATGTACACATGGATAGCCCACCCTTTAGTCTCTCGCAATTCTCCGGCCCCGTTCAACATGCAACACCTGGGAGCCCGCCGGCAAAGGCTTGTTTTTTTTTTCATTGAAGAAAAGAAATACAAGAAAGCAAACGCCCCAAACCATGTATGTGCCTTCCTCCAAAACGGCCAAAAAATGTATTACTTATTTATTCATCAAGGTTCAGATTCCGACGGGCAGTCATCTGAATCCTCATCGTCTGTGACGGGCAGCGAGTCCTCATAGCGAAAGCCCCAGTCCTCGCCCTCGTTGGCAAGGTCCAGCAGCGCGCCCTCGCGCACTAGGTCGGCCAGGTCGTCCCGACCAAGCGCGCCGGGATGAAAGTCGCGTGCGAGGTTGTCGGCGTGCAGCCGCTTCGCGACCGCCTCATCTGCGGGCGTCGTCGCGGGCGCGAGCCGTCGGAGGGAGCGCCGCCGGCTGTTGCCCCCGCCGGCGCCGAGGACGCTGTGGCGGCTCTCCAGCTGCAAGCGCTCGTACTTTGTGACGAGCGGCGCGGCAGGGTTGTCGTCGAGGTGGGCGTCGCGCAGGAAGAGTCCCGAGGCGGCGTAGCGCGGCCCTTGCACGGCGCCGACGACGGGGTTGCTGTGAATGGTCACCTGCTGCGTGTCGAGATACTTGCGGCGCGCGTACGTCGCCGCGTCCACGCCCTCGTCGTCGTCGGACACATTGTCGAGCACCATGACGTCCGGGTCGGGTGCGAGTTCAGGTGTGGGTGGCGGTGGTTCAGGGTGTGGCGTAAACGGCTTCGGGCGGCGGATGCGCCGATTCGTGCCGGGCAGGGTTATGGTGAACTGCTCCTCGAGTTTCTCGTCCTTGGTTACGGAGAAGAGGAAGAGGCGGCCGGTGGCGTCGCCGATGGCCAGCTTGCTGCGGTCGGGCGAGAAGCTGCCGCACGAAATGGGCGCGGGTGCGCGCAGCAGGTCGCGCACAAACGGCTTGCGTCTGTTGCGGATGTTCCACACCTTGACGACGCCGTCGCTAGAGCCCGTGTAGAGCCGGGTGAGGTCGCCGCCCCACGCCGTTAACTTGACGCCCGTATCCTCGCGCTCGCGGTCCTCGGCGCGCAGCACGCCCTCCAGTGGGCCACCGTGCCGCAGGACGTGGATCGGCTTGTCGCCTTGCGCCATGTCCCACACGTACACGTTGCCGTCGGTACAAGCGGCGGTGATGTAGGCGCTCTGCATCGAGTTGGAGACAATGGTGAGCTCGTTGATGTCGGAGGCGAAGCAGTCGAGCTTCTGGAACTCGCTGTATGCGCCGTCGAGATGCTGCTGTCTGTCTTGCCTAAAGACGTGGACTTGCGTGCGGACGCCCTGGTCGATGTGGAGGCCGCAGGGAGACGTGCCGACGACGAAACCGCAGACGGTCGGGTGCCACGCCACCTCGAAAACGTTGGCCGTGGTTGCCGTCATCACAGGTACCAGACGGCGATCTCGTGCATCCCAGAGTAAAATCTCGCCCGTTTGTTGCTTGTCATCCGGGATGTCTTGCTCGTCGCCGCTAAAGCTTCGAGGGGAGTACCCGACGAGAAGAAGGTGCTGCGTTCCAGGCGCGATGCCCCATTGAACTGTTGCAGGATAGTAAGCCCATTTGTCAGAACCGTTTGCGTCGGTCCGTGAGCAAGAAATTGTATAGTAAGGGCTCTCAGCCATGTTGTTCGTGTCCATGGTGTAAATGCGGACAGCTTCGGTGGTCGCGTCCGCGGCTACAGCAACACGTCCAGAGCCATCCCGAGCCACAGCAACAAAATTGACGTTGCCATTCTGCTTGAGTGTCGCAACAGCCTCCATGGAACCGCCATCCTGGTCCACCTTCCATGCCTTGATTGTCCAATCGAAACTCGATGTGTAAGCAACGCCGTGAATCTTGTCATAGTCTGACGATACCACTGATGAGTAGATCCAAGGGTCTTGACTCTGACGCATCGCCATGGAGGCATTGTCACCCTTTGCAACAAGCGGTCGGGGGATTCTGTGGTCAGGAAAGGCACGCAAAATGCCTTTTGATATCGAGCAGAGAAGCAGGTTGCCCGGTTTGTTGTATTGCTGATTGTGGGCATCAGAGTGTACCGTCGTGCCGCAGATAAGGTTCTGGTTTGGGACCCAAGTCATAGTCGAAATGTCACCAGCGCAGTTGGTAAACTCGGCAGCTAGGCTGAGGGCATCCTCGTGTGTTTGCTTGAAGGTGGACTGAAAGTTAATGTAGCGCCTCGTTCGGCCCATGCCGGCATTGCCCTCGAGTTCGCGAGCAAATAGCAGTGTTGAGACCAGCGCGTCCCGCTGCTGTTCCTCGCGCTGTGGCGTGGACTCTCCGTGAAGTAGCAGAGTCTTGGCGGTTTTGCCGTCGGCAGCCTTGTCAGCTAGCAAGTCGGAGCAAAATTTGCGAACATCTTGCTCAGTGCGGCCAGGCAGCTTTCCGTCCAGGAGCGAAGGAACGGGGTAGTATTCTGCACACAGCTGTCGCAACGCGGTGGCAGTGCGGGGAATGGCAAGCGAAATATAGGGCGTCATCCCGTCGATCAAAGTGGCAATTTCGGCGGTCGAAAAATCAACATGATAGACGACTGGTTCACCGCGCACGGATTTTGCCCTGGAAAAGGCAAGCCGCCTTCCTTGCTGAATGGCATCGCGTTCCAACGCGCTGAGGTATGGACGTTTTCCTGACCGGGTCCATTGAGGAGCAGGCTGCGGCGATGTTTCCCTCCTGGTCCGGGGCCTGTAAGGGTTGCACAGACGGCGGTTAAGTCGATTTGGCAGGCTTGCTGGAGCTGCAAACGGGAGCGTAGTGAGCACAGGGAGCGCGGAGACTGAAGGGACTCCACGCTGTGTGGTGAATGCAGGGCGTGCATGGGCTTTGGATGCTCTGGAAGCTCCCGCGACTGTTGCCGGGGCCGCCGGGACTGCGTGAATGCTAGACGATGCCGTCTGTTCTTGCTTGATAACCGTTGGTACCTTACTTTGAGGCCCATCAGTAATCTGGTATTTCTATGCAAACAGTCAGTAAGCCGCCTCTCCGTTGGAGATCAAAAAGCGCTCGACACTTACAGGCAACCAACAGAGTTCATTTACCACATCTTGTGCTTGCGATTGCCGCGCGGCCTCGGTAGAGGGGGAGGAGGCAACGCTGCCGTGCAACAGAGGGAGAAACAGGGGGTCGTCAGCCAGTATACGGAGAGCCTAGTAATTAGTGGAGGAAGAGAGTTAGTAATAAGAAAATACCAATGACGGATGGGTCGTGATACATACTCGAGCTGCAATCTCATCTCGTCTAAACTCGTCGTACGACAGTTCTGTGATAGCAGCCACAACGTACGTCCTCAAGGTGCAATCATATTTGGCGGAGACCCGTTTCTTCCGGGAAGTTGCCGCGGCCGCGCTGCTACCCGGCGTTGACGTGCTCAGTCGCGATCTCTTAGACGGCGGCTCCTCGTCGGTCTCCATCTCAGCCTCGCGCCGCGCGTAGGCACCACCGTTGGTCTGGCTGATGCTGCCTCTATCACCCTCCCCTCTACCACCAGCCCCAGGAAGCGTACCACTAGGAACTTCGCCAGCGCCCTGAGATCCAGTCAAACACAGAATTCCCGTTTTAACGCGACCATACTCCAATCTTTGGCCTTGGTTGCCAGGGCTAGCGTTCATCAGGCTTGCGCGTCACACCTGGCGCGTTCTGCATCCTATAACTGGCTGCCACCACAATGAAACGGTTGCAGCTGAAATGACGCGCGAGATAAGTTAAAATGCCAGGTTTCCGAAGCTTGTAACGCGTCGTTGTCGTCGTCGGTGATAGATATCTTCTCAGTTCTTAGAGCATGAAGGGGAGGCGGGGCTTCGTGGCCATTCACTAAAGCGAAAGCCCCATACGCGATTAGTCATTATAATGGAGCTAAATCTAAAGGAAAGACCCACTCTTAAAGATAATCTTCTTAAGCGCAGCTCAGGGTAAAACGAAGATAAAATATACTTTAATTATTAAAAAAATGGTTTAGAGATTTAAGGTTTATATAGGAAGAGCAACTTTAACCTAATCTAAGCAGGCAAGTATAATATTCTGTATGAATAGCAAAGTTATATACTTTTCAGCGAGTATTAGGGTCCTAGATAGCAAGTTCCCTATTATTGCGATGTATTGTGAATTATTTTGCTCCAGATAAGTAAAAGAAATTGAAAATGCGTATCGTTAAAAGACAATTAAAGGTGTCGCGATAGAGTCCGCGTAAAAACAAACAAAATGCAAACGGTGCGCAAATGTGCAGTGCATGTTTGCGTCTTTCGCCTCGATCCTTAGCTGGCGCGGGAGTGTAAGTAGGCAGGCTATAGCTCTTATAGAAGGCAAGCCAGCAGCATTAAAGTGGCAACGCAGGATCGATAAAAATGACGTTGTGTTAAGGAGGGCATTGTTTATTAGTAGTAACTATGGTAAAACTTCCGCGCTGTTGCTAGTACTAGTTACCTAGTGGGTTTGTTTTATTGTGCCTTGGAAAATTATCTATCGCTCCACGAGTTCCTTTCTAAGGGCATCCCTTTATTTATCTTACCAACCTATTTATTTGATCTCACCTATAGGGAGTTAACGCCTATGAGTGCAAACTACCTTGTACTTACTACAAGACATGTAGTAGGAGGTTCCCCTCTAACTATTAGGAGGTACTAAGTAAAGGCAGAAAGGAGAGGAGAGTTTATCTGAAGTACCTGCCTGCTAGGGTAAAGTACTACCCGTAATTAAGACCTAGTGCGTCTGGATAGGTAGGTAGGAGGCTCACGTTTACTGTTATGCAAATCCTCCCTATTGTGCGAACTTTTCGCCCATGCAATCTTCCTGCAATAGATGCTTCAGATGGAATATTTTCGGCCCAATCGGACGCCAGACGTAATCATTTTTACGAAGCCATCACTACCTTAGGGCATACTTGGAAGACGATGCGCCGCCGAGGCAGAGCGTGGAAGCTACCCTATAGTTACTGGCAGGCAGCATTTAGGAGAGAGCTCCTTTGCTACGAGGCCTAAGGGGTCAGAGGGTAACGTGCCTGCGCGGATAGAGCGCCGAGCAGTTTCGGCTATGGCATTCTTCGTGGCCATCACCAGGTCCAAGGCATCTATTATAGTCTTAAGCATCCGTGTTACCTATCGGGGCACCTGCACTACGATTACGCCTGCTAATAGAGTCGGCCAACAGAACGGGTCCTAACAGTACGAGTCGCTGAATTACCATGTTGGCATCCACAGTGTTAAGAGAAGAACCCTTGTTGCCAGTGAAAAGCAACTAATTCTCCGGTAGGATATACCGGATAATATTCTTATAAATAGGTGTGACCAAGCTAATAAGAAGGCACGTGTATGCATGTATATCCAGAGCCAAAACACCAGTCACTAAACGACCAGAACGAAAAGAAATAGCTAGCAGTCGTTGCAATCCTTTCACATCATGTCATCTCGTATGTGACATCTCAAATCAAAACCCAACAGCCTGCCTTCACCACAGCCAGCTCCCAAACTGCTTGCGCAGGCGGCGCTCCGCCCCCGACGTCTTGTCCTCTCCGCCCGCGACTTTCGACTTAGGCCCCTGACTCCCCACGCCTGTGACGACAAACAGCTCGCCGGAGCTGTCACTCGTCATGAAAACGCGACCGCCCGCCTTGGCGCCGCTATCGACCCAGAGCCCGACCGGCCGGAAGCACCCGCCGGGGCACACCGCGTTGTCCGCGTTCCAAAGGAGCTTCTCCTCAGCGTCGGCGCTGTCGGCGCCCGCCACAGGCTGCCCGTCGGCGAAACTTACGCGGCTAAGCCGGTACCCGTTGGGCGGTTGGCGGTTCCTAGTAAATGTTGCTGTCAGTTGGGGCAGAACCCAGCGATGGAAAGCAGGGGGAAGACAACGTACCAGCTCCCGTGAAAGGCAATCAGCGCCGCGCTGCCGTCGTCAAGAAATTTGATGTCCAGAGGTGCGAGGTGCGAGCCAAAGGTGAGGCGCGGCGCGGTGGCGTTGTCGCGGCACCAGTCGTCGGTGTAGCCGGTGATGTGGTCGCCGGTCATCTGCAGCCCGACCTTGGGCCCGCCGTCACCGGAGAAGCCCTTGACGTTGCTGGGGTCGTAGATGGCGACGCAGCCGGGATATCCATAGTTGCGACCGTACTGCGCGCTCGACGTGTCGTTGGGCAGGCCGTGGTAGTTGAGCTCCTCGCCGGGGTTGGAGTTGTGAATGTCGTCGCCTGAGCGCTTCATGTTGTCAATGGAGTTTTCTACTGTCCACTACAAAATAGTCAGCGTCTCTTCTCCGCCTCCTTCTGCGTTTGCCGCTCTTCCTATCTTTCAGAGCGTGAAAATCTTACAATCTGCCCGTTGGTCGGGTGATCCGCGACACCCACACTATTCCTCAGTCCCCAGCCGAGCACCGCGCCGGCCGTGTACTCGACCGGCGGGGCGCCGTCCTTGACGAGGTCGGCAATGGTAAACGCGCGCAGCTGGCTGCGGCCCGACCCAATCTCGGCCGTCTCCTTGTCAATGTTGTCGTTGGAGCCGCGCGACACGAGCAGCAGCTCCGGGTTGTGCCGTGGCACCAGCAACGTGCGCGACACGTGGTCCGTCTGTTCCATCCCTTGGATGATGTGCTGCGCCGCGCCGACGGTGCCCGCAGCCGCATCGTACGGGTAGGCGTAGGCGTCGGAGCCGGACGAGACGAAGAGCGTCTTGCCGTCACCAGAGAGGGCGATGCCGTGGTTAAGCTGTGGCGGGCGGTGTTAGTGAATTGAATCTACACTTTCCTGAAGAAAGCAATAACAGAAAATGAAGGAAAATAAAATGGCAGACAGAGTAGAAGCAAGGTTAGAAAAAAATTGCCCTGAACTCACCGTACTGTCATCAATCAACTGAGCGCTCGATGAAACACACACATCCAGGCCCGCACCGTCATCAAGCACTACGCGCGTCACGCCTTTGCCCTTGGCCTCAACGACTAGCAGGTTTCCCGCGCCGTCCATGACGACGCCCCGCGGCCGCGCAAACCCGCTGGCCAGCACCTTGAACGCAACGCCGTCCGCCGTCTGCGGGCTCGACGCCGGCGCCGGCCCGGGACATGCAGCCGCCTGTGCAGTCGCGGCAACCGCGGCGCCGGCGATGATGACGAGGCTCTGTAATAACGTCATTGCGGGGAACTTCCTTTTTTGTTCCAGCGAGAAGGGAAAGCCGAACGGGTCCAAAGCTGTCTTTGACTGGTGGTGGCTTTGGATTGCAAAAGAGGAAGAAAAGAAGCTGGCAAGGAGAGAGTGAGAGAGATCGAAGGAAGGGTGAGCGGAGATGGCCTGGTCTTTTTAATTGACAAAGGCCCGGGTTTAAGCTTCATTCCTTTTTCCTTTGACTTGTCCGCCCGCCCGTCCTGCCCGTCGCTTCCATTTTCTACCTACCTATTCCGTACCTCAGGGCCGCTAACTCATCGACAGGCATTGTGGCGTCTTGCTGCCAAGCATGTCTGGGGTGGCAGGGATAGGCAAGGAAAGACGGCCAGTAGGATGTCTCGGGACGCTTGGGGTTGTTGCTGTTGTAACACTAGAGGACGACGTTTCATCTATTGTAGACCTGCTAAACCTGGGCAGATTCGCCTTCGGTATGGAGTAGAGTAGTAGGAGCATACGCACGCATGGTGCTAGTTTATAGCCATGGCAAAGGAACCAAACAGCGCTGACAGTTTCTTTACTTTACAAGTTGGAGGACTGTAACTCGGGAATGCAGGAAGCTGCTCCATAACTTCTGCATCGAGGGGGCTTTGCAGGCGTAAACCAGCGCCATCATATTAGTATTAAGCTTAATGCTTCTGTAGCGCTGCCATTCTCCACCAAAGTCCTTTAGCAAAGACACGTCTTACATGGGTTTCTTATTACTAAAGCGGCTTGGAATGAGGACAGAGGCCGATTTACATCACCATCTCACCATCCCCTTCAGACTACCGACCACACTCCTGCACAGCCGAGCGACTCTGTCAATAATTGCGTCCAGCGCTACATCCATGTTGCTATGGTTGCATTACTGTACATAATATGAAGCGAGGGAATTAGCTGCATGAATAGGTAGGTTACAAGGCGCATGGAAGTAAGTATCGACGTGTGCAGTTCAGTGCCAGCTTCCCCTTGCATAGGTTGGATGGCTGATCAGTGGCACTGAGATGGGCCCACGTGAAGATACTGACCGGTGCTCGTCATCTATTTCCACCCCGTGGGATGGCCGGCCGTCTCTGTTTTAAGACTCGACTTGGCCATGCTTTGCCAAGTAGCCTCGGGGGGCGCTACACTAGTGATGTAACAGAAGGGAGAATATCGCTGAACTCCACAAGATCAACAAGTAGGTATACGTGTATTTGGTAGTCGTGAAGTGTATCTATACTCTCAAACTGTAAAGCCTTTCTAATAAATCAGAGAACATATAAAAATTCCCCGCCATTCTAGTTATCCGCTAAGCATACAATGAATGACGCAGTCACCAACCCAAACGGTGCGACTGGCATTCTCTACTCATCCCTCATTCTGTCTTTTTGTTTTCGGCCGTGAATCATATTTACAGCTTGAACTTGCTAGGTTCCTCCGTGGCCTTGACCTCGGCGTACATGCGGTCAATGTCAGCGCGGAAAGCCTTGGCGGCTTGCGGGCGCTTGAGCTTCAGACTAGAACCAATGATCACGTTAGTGCTGTGAGGCTGCTAATGCAAAACTTGACTAAACTTACGTAGGAGTCAACAAGCCATTATCGGGCGTGAAGGGGTCAATGACGAGGTGCACGTTGCGGACGCGCTCCCAGTTGTTAAACTTGTGGCTGCGGCCAATCTTATCGAGCACCTTGAGGACGGCCGCCTTGACCTTGGGGTCGCTGGCGGCGGCGTTGATGGCAGCATGGTCGCCGGCGGCGATGCTCTTGCCCAGGACCTTGCTGGCAAATGGAGGGAAGTTCTCCAGATCGATGCCGAAAATGGCGACGAGATTAGCTTCCTTGGAATCGCCATGCACATACGCGGTGGCGACGATGTTGGTGTTGCCCAGGTAGACGTTCTCGATGCGCTCGGGCGAGATATACTCACCCTGAGCGAGCTTGAGGACGTTCTTCTTACGGTCGATGATGCGAAGACGGCCGAGGCTATCAATCTCGCCGATATCGCCGGAGTGGAACCAACCGTCAGCCTCGAGGACCTTCTTGTTCTCCTCGTCGTTCTTGTGGTATCCCTGGAACATGGTAGGGCCACGCATGAGCACCTCACCACGAGGGTTAGGCTTATCATCGACGCTGTAGTTGTAGTCAGGGACCGACTCGAGGCAAAGCTCGATACAGGGGAGAGGAGGTCCCAGGTTGCCAGCGGAGTAATCGCGGCTCAGCTGGACGGTAGCACCGGCATACGTCTCCGTCATGCCGTAGCCCTGGCGAAATTCGTTGCCGAACGCAGCACCGAGGAACTCCTGCACATCAGGGTCGAGCTGGGCGCTGCCGCTAATCATGGAACGGGCGTTGTCGAGACCAACGGCGGCACGGACCTTCTTGGTCCACAGTCTATCGTAGAAGAAGTGTGTGTTGGTGGTGCTTCCGGGCGGCTGGCGCATGTAACCCTTCTTGACTTCGACGACGTGTCTGGAGAGGGCACCCTTGAAGCCAGGGGCTTCAACGGTGGCAGCCTTGATGGCCGAGTTGAAACGGTTAAAGAGACGGGGGACGGAAGGGAAGGACGTAGGCTTCAGGAGCTTCATATCGTCCACGAGCCCGAGAACGTCGCCGCGGAAGAAGCCAACGGCGGCGCCGGAAACGATAGCGAGCTGGTCAATCATGCGGCCGTAGATATGAGCGAGGGGCAGATACGACATGTGAATATCGTTGGCCTGGACGTTGCCCATGGAGCGAGCACCGTTGATAGCCGAGACAGCGTTTCCTTGGTACATGACGACGCCCTTGGGGGGGCCAGTGGTGCCGGAGGTATAGTTGATGGTAGTAAGGTCGTTCCAAGTGGGGGGTCGGAAGCCACGCCCGCTCTTAAGGCCAATTTGCTCAAGTTGTTGGATTTCGTAGAGCTTGAGGCCGCTCTGAGCGGCAATGTCTCTCAAGATATGGCCAGGGTTCTTGTCCTTGTGCTCCCCCTTGTCCAGGGGATCTAGTGAGATGATGACCTTGAGGGTGGGCACACGGGAAGCGAGCTTGATGAGAACAGGGATGTGGTTGGCCGTGCAAGCAACGGCCGGGAGCTCGGCATGGTTGATAATGTACTCGGTGGTGTCGGGGCCGAGTGTCTCGTAGAGCGACACACTGAAGAGGCTCTGCGAGGTACAGGCCATGTCTGCGAGACAAGCAATCAGATTAACGAGGCTTTGGAGTAGGGACCAGAGGTGAATACATACCAACAAGGTGCCACTCCGGGGTGTTGGGTGACCAGATACCGACACCGTATTTGCTGTTGGTGTAGCCGGCCTGCTGGATAACGTCGACAATACCAGCGCCAAGGTTTTTGCGACGCTCGCCCATCTCCGCATATGTCATCCAGTCGAACTTGTTCTCGTGCTCCTGGGTGGCGGGATTCCACTTGCGTACACCAAGCGCCTTTCTAGGGCCATATTTTTTGATGGCAAGCTCGAGGAGGTCGTGGACGGACTCGACTTCGGGCTCGAGCTTGGTCAGGAGAGGCTGATCGCGGAAGCGCCAGTGGCGGTAGACGGGGGTGCGATTGGGACGCTCGGAGCCGGGGATCGGTACGGCGTGAGGGGCACCGACGGGCGGCGGCGCGCTGATGTCGGCGATAATTTGCTCGGCGGTTTGGGGGGCCATGGCTGCGGTGTTGTACTGAGGAGACTGGAAGAAGCGCCGCGACGCCGGGTTAGCAATGCTCGAGTTTCGTCGAGGCGACACCGGCGAGGTTGAGCAGGCAGTGGGCAATGCAAACTTACGGGCGGCGGAGGAGGCGGTACAGAAGAGAAGTGACGCAGGTTTTCTTCAATCGAGCCGGGCCAGAGAAGGGGGGGGGGAATAACTCAAAAGGGGGATGACAAACTCGCTCGTCGTCTTTGGACAACGAAAGAGAGGCAAGAGGGAAGAAAAAGAAGGGACCAGCGATTGGCTCTTTTGACCGAGACGCAAGCAAGCCAAGAAGGTTGACACAGGCCAGGTGCTGCGCCCAAATTGGTCATGAAGTCCGGGGCGCAACCCGCAACCCACTAGCTCTGGCCGAGGTTATGGGGACGCTATGGGGGTGCCTCGGCAGCAGCAGCAGCGAACTGGGGCCGCTAGAGACGTCGACTTGTCAGCTGTTGGCGGGCGGATGAAATGAGGCGGCGTTTCGTGCGAGATGACGGCGTGATCATGGCCTATCTGGAGGAATTAGTTTCTCTTCTGGGCCGGTGGGCTGTGGAGGATCAAGGGGGACGCGGAAGCCAGAGCGGGGTGAAGCTGTGCCGCCTTGCACTCGCCTGTTGTGGCTCCGAGCAAGTTTCGGAAGGCCGCCGTCTCGGGCTTGAGCAAGGCGAGATGGTGGGATGGGGATTTGCAAGTTTCGATGTCGAACCGTGTTGGAGCCTTGCGCCAAGCTCCAACCCACATGTCTTCCTTGTTGATGAATCCGCTACTCTGGGGCAGCGCGGACGGATTCTGCTCGCTTGCTGTTTCGCTCCGGGGGTTTTTTTTCTGGCTTGGCCGACCCGGGTCAAATGCGCGGCCCGAAAGTCCGTTATCGTCAGGTACCTTTATAAGTGAATGGACGCGACCCTGGAAAAGTAGCATCGCTGCCCGCCCCCGACTTATTCCCCTTCCCCGCGCGTCTCGTTCGAGGGGAATTAAGCTGCCGGCTGGCTACAGTGGATGGAAGATGTTGTGGCATGCGCACTTCGGCGCCTGTGACCCCCTACCCGAGACACGGCAGACCAAGCAAAAAGGAAACACAAATCTTTTGCCCGATGAATGACGCGATATAGGTAAGGCTGTTGCAGAATGACAATGACGAATTGCCGCCAAACAGTGCCAGTCGCAGGATTTTTACGCGATTTTTACGCGATTTGTTCCTGTCAAACAGAGTCTGCCAGCTGGCAAGCATGGCAGTACCGTACGCTTGTATTGCTCGTCATCACATGCTGCAAAAGTACCACAAAACCTACACACCAAAAAATAATGCATGTCCAATAACGATATGAATGGATGGAGCAAATTACAAGAAGCCACTTTACTCATTGATTGCCTCTTTATAAATCGGATTCGAAAGTAGTAGAAATAAAGCGGACGCACGCCACGAACAGCGGCCGATAACCGTCCTACGGAATTAACGTTAGTAAAACAAGCTCCTAGTTAGAAATAACGCCAACGGTTTCAACGTTCTACAAGCAAAACCGGCGTGATTGGTTTAGTGGTAAAATTCTCCGTTGCCATCAGCAACGTCGGGGAGCCCTGGGTTCGATTCCCAGATCACGCATTCTTTTTGCCAGTGTTCCATAACTCATAGTCAGATCTGGACCTCGCACCGGATGTGGCAATTCTTTTTAATCAGCGACCCAAATAAACTGTATTTTGCCAATTCCTCTGTATTTATAACAACGTACGTATTGGAGCCGCTCTCTGCTTGTCTACAGCCCTTCATCAGTTTACATACCTGAGCAGTCTCAAACGCGCGACAATGGCCCACCACCACTGAAAGTGCTGACTATGGAATCTCTGGTTCAGAGACTGAGGGGTACTAAAGTCTCGACTAGTTCATCTCTGGCCTTTGCCTTTTATCACCTTTACTACCTACAGTTTCATTGTCTTGATTTTGGTGCATCTTTGACGTGGGCCTCGTTGGATGAGGACCATACGATCCACATGCCAGACGACTTACACTGTCAACAAGAACCCAGCAGACGGAAAGTCGATCCGAAAAAACCACGAGCAAGAAAACAAAGGACCCTCAGCTACAAAGGAAGGCTCAATCCTGGCTCTGATCTGCTTCTATTTTTGCCTCCTAGCCTCTCCCTGCCTTCTCTTGTGTCAACATCATGGGTCGCAACGGCGTCGTCTTCCTCCGCGTCCTACAAGGCCTGTTGGCTTTGGCCAATTTGGCGCTGGCAGCCTACGGTATGTAGAACGGTCAAAAGAAGGAAAAAAAGAACCGAAACGAAAACCTCTCTGTTCCGGACGTTGAAACATTACTAACTGACGTGGCTGCCACAGTCTACCACTGGTACTCAAGCGTCGTGCACCGACCGAGCCCCGGGGCGCTCCAATTCCTCGTCTTCGCACCGTGCGTGTCGGTCGCTTCGATTGCCTACCTCGAGGTCGCCGTGCGACAGCGACGCATGGTCATGGCGCACCGGCTGACGTCGATGGGCGTCGAGGGCCTCAACACGATTCTCTACTTTGGCGGCTTCATCGCCCTCGCGCTGACACTGAGCGACCCGGCGGCTGCGTCGGCGTGCGACGGCGCGGGCCTCAGCTGCACGCTCAGCCGGGCCGTCGCCGTGCTCGCGGCGGCCGAGTTCAGCGCATGGATCGCGTCGACGATTATCGCCGCGCAGGAGTGGTTCCGGAGCGAGGCGCACATGAATAAGATTACAGAGGCGCGTCGCCAGATGGCGCAGGCGAATGGGAGATGTTAGGAAGTGGACGGGGAAGAGATGGTGATTGAGCTGTAGCGGTGGCTCAATTGAACGGACAGGAAATTAGTGGCTGTGTCGGTTCATGTTGACGATGAATGAATTCATGTATATATTACCGTGAAAGCAATGCAGAATGGAAAAGCCATTGCAGTTGCATATTCCTTATTTCTATACCCTCCCTCATGCAGCCTTTATCTAAGAGTGTATCCGGGTGGCTGGCTCCATTCTGGGATTCCCAGGTATAGTGAAAAGCTTCCACCACTACACTTTAAAGTTTCAGCGTCACTGAAAGCGCTCCGAGTTATGTATAAATCGAGGGTGGCTCAAGCCAGGGTCTAAAGGAAGACGCCACGTCTTTGGGAGAGTATAGGTAGTTAGTTATTCGAAGTATCCAGGCTTCTCCAATACGTGTCTTGACAGCTTTGAATGCTTTTCCGCCATTATTAGATCCTTTGCGTCTGAAAGCCCCGTTTATTTGATGCACTGTACATTTGCTCTCTAGTAGCATTTAGTTCCTTGGACAATTGATTCAATTGAAGCTAAGAACTGTTGGCCCAACTGCCTCCTCCTGAAGTGCTAACATCACTTCAGGATACAAACGCATAACAATTACGACCCTCTCAGCAAACCATCCTCCAGCATGGAAATGACGCGACTAGGCTGTCCGGTTACGCAGTCTGCCACTATGGCGATGGCGTGCTTTTGGTGCCAAAGACTGCGCCGGTCCCCACCCCGAACCCTTTTGTATGCAAGCCTCGATGCACTTGGAGTGATGAAGCAGCAAATGCGGGCGAAAATCGGGGAGGGGGATTTGCAATTGACGGTGGTAGATGAGGGGTAGCAAAGGACGGCTGAGGTCGCATCGCTTTTTTGCTTATAACGTTGTGTGCGCCTTCCCTCCTGTGTTGCACAGTTTCTCTTTTCTTCGTCCTGGATACCCGCGGTAGCACTAACAAAGATCGTTGATCACTATACCTCTAATACGTCGCCCGTTCTTTTCATCACATCACGAATCTACAGTACGACTCCTTATTGGGAAACATCACAACTCTCACCATGGCCGAACAGATCAGCAACAACTTTGAGACGCTTCAGCTCCATGCTGGGTATGTGCAGTTATTCGCTCGAAGCGAGCAGAACTAAAGGCGCCTTGATTACTCGCTTACACCGAGATTCACAGCCAGGAGCCTGATCCCACCACCAACGCACGCGCCGTGCCCATCTATGCTACAACTGTGAGCATCGCCATGCAATGCTTTAGACCGCAGTAATTGACAATATTACAGAGCTTCACATTCAATGACTCTGCCCACGGCGCGAGGCTTTTTGGCCTCAAGGAGTTTGGCAACATTTACTCCAGAATCATGAACGTACGTGCCGTCTTGGGAAGCCGTTGTTTTTTTTCATGTTTTTTTTTTGGCGACAGCAGTATTCTAACCTGAATAGCCTACTGTGGATGTTTTCGAGAAACGAATTGCCGCCCTGGAAGGTGGTGTAGCCGCTCTAGCTGCCTCGTCCGGCCAGAGCGCGCAGTTCATCACCATCAACACGCTCGCCCACGCCGGTGACAACATCATTTCCACATCGAACCTCTACGGCGGCACGTACAACCAATTCAAGGTCTTCCTGCCTCGCCTCGGCATCCAGACCAAGTTCGTCAACGGCGACAACCCGGACGAGATTGCCGCTCTGATCGACGACAAGACCAAGGCCATCTACGTCGAGAGCATCGGCAACCCGCGCTACAATGTGCCAGACCTGGAGGCCATTGCAAAGGTTGCGCACGCCAAGGGCGTACCTCTTGTTGTAAGTTAAAGTGACAGTGGAGAGCGGGGAAACAAAGGCGAATAGAGAAGCTGACAAGTCATACCATGCCAGGTTGACAACACTTTTGGCGCCGGCGGCTACTTCCTGCGCCCAATCGACCACGGCGCCGACATCGTCGTGCATTCGGCCACCAAATGGATCGGCGGCCACGGTACTACCATTGGCGGTGTCATCGTCGACAGCGGAAAGTTTGACTGGGGTGCCAACGCTGCGCGCTTCCCGCAATTTGTCGAGCCGTCCGAGGGCTACCACGGCCTCAAGTTCTGGGAGACATTTGGCGCCATCTCCTTCATCATCCGCGCGCGCGTCGAAATTGTACGCGACCTCGGCGCCTACCTGAATGCATTTGCCGCCCAGCAGCTGCTGCTCGGCACAGAGACGCTGTCGCTGCGCGCTGAGCGTCATGCTCAAAATGCGCTCGCACTGGCACAGTATCTCGAGAAGAGCCCCAAGGTCAGCTGGGTCTCGTACCCGGGCCTGCCGAGTCACCCGTCGCACGAGACGGCCAAGCGGTACCTGAAGAGGGGCTTTGGTGGCGTCCTGAGCTTTGGTGTCAAGGGAGGCGTCGCGGAGGGCGCGAAGGTGGTCGACAACTTCAAGCTCATCTCCAACCTGGCCAACGTGGGTGATGCCAAGTCCCTGGCCATTCAGTACGTTGCCCTGGAAGAGCGTGGAGGAGGAAAATGAAGCTTTGCTAACGTGTGGCAGCCCGTGGTCCACTACTCACGAACAGCTCTCCGACGAAGAGAAGGCCAACTCTGGCGTCACCGAGGTTAGTGCTGCTGGGTATCAGCGAAGAAGATCGTGGCTAATTTGCAATAGGATCTCATTCGCATTTCGGTCGGTATCGAGCACATCGATGATATTATTGCAGACTTTGAACAGTCCTTCACCGCGGCGGGTATTTAGGCGTAGGTTGCAAAATAGATGGAAAGCAGAGAAGGCCGAGCTTTACAGATAGACTAGTTCAGTGCTTCCATGTTTAATAGCAAGTACCAGGGAAACCATCCTGTTAAGTTTGCCCCAGCCAAGATGAAACGCCATGTAGGTACTCGTAGGCGACTCTCACATGACAAGAGTTGACGCGTTGCTCACAGGCAGCCCTACGCGTTGAACAAAGCTATAATGGTTGGCCAAATCTCCCATGATGGAGAAGAGAGTACACGGCCCATTTTCTAGACAGGGATGCTAAAAATGGCTACCCGCAGCGCTGTGACGCAGGGACCTTGAGGAGCAGGCCTTGCCCGGGCAACCTGTGACGTTCTGGTCAAAATGATCAGACTATGAGTTCATTTTTTATACGTGCGTGAACTCTTCTCTTTTTAAAATTGGAGAATTGCTATGTATGCGGATCGATCGAAGGTAGCCAGCGATTACATGCGCAGCAGCAACTTCGACTACCGTCCCTCAGGCGAATGACTTTGCAAAAGTATCTGCAGAAAAAGAGTAAAAGTTAATCACTAAATTTAGAGTGACAAGTAGATGAGATTTGCCAAACAATCGGTCCTGGTCACGGACATTTCGGGGGCCATCATAATAACAACGGAAACAAAGAGGCCAGGATCAACAACCTAGCAACCAACAAGGGAAGATGTTTGTATGATATTGAAGGCCCGTGGAAAGTACGCGGAAAGCACATGCATCAATCACTCATCCTTGGAATTTCCAGGGTGAACAGGAAAAATAGAAGACGAACAATGCACTTGGTTGAAATGCCGCATGGCATGCAGGGATGAAGGTGGGTAGAGCGATGTCTGACCGCGAGCTGGCTGGGTGCTGAAGAAAGAAGAAAAGTTCAAGTTGCACGATCATCATGTGAAGAAAAAAAAAAAAAAAAGAAAAGAGGTAAAAATGATGACGATCAGCAGAGTTTACCTCTATAAACCAAATTTTTGTACATGTCATAACCGTATTGTCGCATGGGTGGTGGATACAGCAATGTGATCGCTTTATAGGATATTGTGACAACAGCAAGACAATGTGATTGTCTAAGATTGCGGAATAATACGAACGAGAGGTGTTTCTTATGACTCGGAGATTTCAGAGTTCAGGTGTAACTGCCGGCTACTTGCGCCACCCCCTCTCTACCTCTTCGGTCCATGGTACAGATGTCCAATGCATATCTGTACTCTTGCGCTCGATTCTGCGCTGCTGATTCCCGCATGCATATTTCCATCTCTGCGCTCCTCTCTCTCATGAGCCAACGCCCAAAGTCGCCCACTAAAAACAGCCCAAACTGTTGCATGCGGCTGAGCCCGAAGTTGCACATGGTAGAAGACGGGACAAAGAGAACAACCAACCAACCAAAAACTAAAAAAAAAAAAAAAAAAAAGGTCAAAACTCTCCTGTTGGAAATGAGATTTGGCCCGAAAGGCCCGCCAATGCTGAAACGCAGGATAACGTGGTTGCCTTGCCCATGCAAAAAAGCTCTGGCGGTCTGATCGCGAAGACGATCCCCTCTTGGTCACCTCTTGACCCGCTACCCAGGCCAAAGTCTGAGTTGCCTGTTTATTTTGGGCCAAAGCTCACTCAAGATCTACTTGTCAACTTTCCAACTCTGTCCTATTCTGCTCGCCTTCTGCTTGCCACAATGGGAAGGGCTGGTGTATGAGCTGGCCCTCCCCACAAGGTGGCTTTTCCCGTGATGGCAAACAAATGCAGGCAAGGGAAGGGGGCGAGGGGAGGGAACAAGGACGGACAGGCCCTGGGCATCTCGGCTGTAGCCATCGGCTTTTTTCCGCCCGGGCTAACATAGTTTGGCTAGTGCTCAAGCTTGATGAGAAGGGAGACTTGCGGCGTGGCTCACTGACCAGCCTAAAACGATCTGCGAAACTTTTGTTTGCGCCTGATGGAGATACGGAAATAGAAACTGAGGCGTTGTTGTTCTAGAACGAAAACGGAACATGAGTATCGAAAAAAAGGTAAAAGTAAAATCGACAACATGAGAAAGGTGAGTTCTTCAACAGGGGCGGTGGACGGAGTGACCATCGTAGCCGTAGACTTGATGTCATATGCGGCCCAGCTCCGAAATTCAATAAATAATAAATCGTGGACCAGGGCCCCCCCCTGGATGTCGATTCGCCCGCATTGGATCTGTGCTGTGATTGTGATGAGCAGCAGCCCAATCAGGAAATCAGCAGCCTCGGCTTGCCCGCACAACATCCATCTTCTCTCTTCTTGTGCCAAGCTCCAAGCGCCTAGGGAGCTTTGCCCACCCTTCCAGCAATGCAGAGGTGTGCCTCTGATCCTTCATCCTTCCCAACGGCCCCATTCGTGTAACCGTCCTTCTGTCGCACTCGTACTTGCCGTTGTTCTGCATCCTCTCCCCCCCGCCTTCGTTGGCTCTCCGTCGTCGTAAATCATTGGCGCTTCCCTTTCCTTCACTTTCTTTCATCCTTTCTTTCCATTGGCAAGATTCCCTAGGAACTGCACTTCCTGCATCTCATCTGTTCTCCCGACCCCGTCTCATCTCTCCCTCTCTCTCACACACATACACACACATACAACTCTCACCCACAGTCCCAACCAACCAACCAACAACAGACGAGAATCGACCTCCATTCAGAGATGGAATGCAACATATGAACCATCCAAGATTGTCTGCAGAAGAAGGAGAGGAAGAGATCATGTTTGACCTGCCTTCTTTCTACTTTGGCGCCTTCCTCGGCGTCTTCGCCTTCGCCCTCATCGAGATATGCAGGCAGACGCGGCGCATAGTGCGGCGCGGCCGCGCGTGGAGCCGGCAGAACGGCTACCTCTACATGATCTGGAGCGAGGTCCTCGTCAACTTCGTCTTCGCCGTCGTCACCATCCTGCACCTCGACGGCGGCATCCCTGGCTCGCTCGCGCTCTACTTTGGCACCGTCACGCTCTGGGCGCTGCAGACGCAGCTGCTCTCGCAAATCATCGCCAACCGCGTGTGTCTCATCATGGTCAGCCGCCAGCGTGCGACGTGGATGCGCTGGGGCCTGTTTGCACTCATCCTGGCCGTCAACGTCGCCGTGTACATCATCTGGATCCCGGCGTACATGCCAGGCGCGTCGCCAGAGCGGAAGCGCCTCAACGACATCTTCGAAAAGTTTGAAAAGACATTTTTCCTGGTGGTGGATCTGGGTCTGAATGGTTTCTTCTTATATCTGGTAAGGTTTCGCCTCATCGCGGGCGGCCTGCCCAAGTACTGGGCACTGTTCAAGATGAACACGGTGCTCATTGTGGTCTCGACGGCCATGGATGCCGCGTTACTGGGGATGCTTAGCCTATCAGATCCATACGTGTAAGTGTTCTTGCATCCTGTTACCTGCGCCGTCGTCGGCACTGCTAATACGTTCACCCGCTCAACAGATATGTGCAGTTTGCACCGCTAGGCTACACAATCAAGCTCTACATCGAACTTGTCATGACGTCCCTCATCGCCAAGGTGGTCAGCAGCGAGGGCACGGTCCCCGGCCACGCCGTCGGCAGCTCCTCGAACTACCCGGCGTCGTTCCAGCCCCCGCTGCCGATGGGGCACGACCGATACGGCGACAAGTACGGCAGCACCAAGAGCATCTTTGGCGACAAGAGTATCTTCGGGGACGCGCCGACGACGTCAAAACTCGACACGATGTCGGTCCGCAGCGCCGCGCTGTCGTGTCACGCCAGCGATGTCGAGGGCCGCCACGAGGCGCCCGGCGACGAGGGCTACCTCAGCCCGGTGCCCGAGACAAGCATCGTCAAGACGGTGACGACCACAATCGTGTCCTCGGACAGGAACGACGGCCCGTCGTCGGCGGCAGCGGCGTCATTGTCGCCGAGCAGAAGTATCGTCGGTAGCGTCAAAAGCTCTAAAAGTCACAAGAGCCACAGGAGCAGCCGCAGTCGCAAGAGTCGGCTGTGGAACAGCGAAGCTTCGCACCCGCCGCTGCCGCCGCTGCCGGACGATGGAGCATCTATATTGACGACGACGACGACGACGACAACTGGTCAGCCCAGGAAGGCACCGCATCCGCTCACATCCCGATTCAATCAGCGACATCGCTGAGTCTGATGGCTGCATACAGTCAGCCCATAATCCTTTCACGCATCAATACGCTTCATACTTGTACTGGAGAGCCTGCTTTTGTCCTGCATTCTATTTACGATACATCTACAATATCCATTTCTTTGATCATAGACGGAGGAAATTTTGGGTAACATTATGGTTGGGGGGGCATTTTACTACGAGTGGCGTTGGGTAGCCACCTGCCCAGCCCAATAGCGATTGTCTTTATGCATTTCTGAGATTTCTTTTACACACGGTTCATTAAAGCACGGTAATAGAACACATGTAATCAAAGCAATAGATAATAAGAAGAATAATCTAGTTCCCATATCTATAGTGGAAGGAGGGTCCTCGGCGTGTGCTGCTCGGTCGGGTCTGCTAATAGGTACTGTTAGTAATTGAGTATTATTACTTAACAAGTCCTGTATAATAGATAGTATCTAAAAAGAAATCGAATTTTATAAAGCTTGGTTAATAACTTGTATGTGTGGTTAAGCTAGTAAAGATTCTTAAATCTAACATGGTTAAATCTCCCCTATATCCTATATTTATAGAATACTTTTTTGTTCTAGTTGGATTCGTCGCACTATAAAGAAATTAGTTACTTTATATGCATAAGGAGGAGAAGGACTCCTACCCCGAGTTTAGCAGCCAACTCCGGGCTATGGTTCTTGCTAATTGTATCGCAGTCTTTTTTGGAAAACCCCTGGGAGTTTTTGGGCCCATTGTCAACCGGAACCGGGAGAGCAAAGTCAGGATCCACGGGTCCGGGAGGGGGAGGGTCCAGCGGTAGGACACCATTGGTGAATTGGAGGTCGTCATCGTCGCCACACTGTTGTGGTTCACGGGCCTGCACCGGACTAGCTACGGCCAGTCCGGTGAACAAAATGGCGAGAGTAGTTGAGAATTCTATTTTCGTCTCAAGACCTTGTAAAGATAAACTTTGATGAGTAGGTAGTAGCTCGTGTTTGAAGCTTGTAGATAATAGTGAGAGGTAGTAGCTGGTGGTTGGAGCTTGTAGAATGATGGTGAGAAGTATTGTAGCTAGAGGTTATTTATGACCCTATATATACTCTCTGAAATCAAAAGTAGTCTCTAAAAGTGGAAGTTAATAGCTCTTTAGGCCTATCAAGGTCTTTTCGTTTATTCCGGAACTTGTAACGTTCGTGCTATGCACATGAAGCCTGGAAAAGGATACAAAAACAGATGTTAGAGCTTGTAGAGACTTCATACTTACGAGGTTATTATACCTCCTGCTTCTGGCTGACAAGTAACTTAAGCTTGAGTAAACAGCTGACAAATCAGCGCATATGTTTACCCCCGTAGAGACCGGTGCCTACTGTCGTTGCGTCATGCATCGCGTCGCCTCCGGCCTTAGCGACTCGGCCCGATACGACGGCGATGATCTAATGCACAAGGAGACGGTCTTTCTCTACGATCCGTGCCGTGCCCACTATGACGCGATTCTAGATATTTGTGTCGCAATTACTGAAACATAGTCCGGGGAAACATTGATACAAGTACTCGTAATGTCTCGAGAGTATAATGCTCATAGGCGGCAGAATTTTGGTAGAATATTTCCCTCTAAATGAGACAAAAGCCCCAAGGCTAATAGGTGGCTAATTAGCTTACTGATATCAGCAGTTCCTACATTTTGGCCGAGGGAGTTAGGATGATACTTATACAGTCGAAGCATAAAGTCAGTGATACACTCAGCTCCTACTCCCGGTCACGAAGGAACAGTTTCACACAATCTTATCAGCCTAATAATACTATGGGGATATTTTCAAAGGTTATCTATAGAGAAGCTAGGAAGGATATAGAGTACAAGGAGGATTAAGAGTTAGGGCTCCGTCCGCGAGGCAGCGTCGTGTTGATTGAGCCGGGATAGTAGCCCGGCTCATCGCCCCCAAAATTGTCAGCTGACCCATCAGACACATCACCACAAGCGTCGCCCACTTGTTCTTTAATCTCGGCAAGAAGTGTTTTAGTTGGGCTATCACTTCTGCTTTAACTTTGTGATAAAGGCTTGAATAACTTCAATGTACCGCAAATATCGCGCTGGTCGAGATCCAGAGCCTTTTGGGATGTGCCCGGATCGAAAAGTTTGACTGCCAAGCTTGACCTACCGTAAAAAACTGGAAACTACTCCTTACAGATTACTCCGTACACTGACGTGAATGATATCCCGCGAGGTGTGCACATCAGTTCAACCGAGACACTGCGGAGCAGCTGTATCTACGACCAGCAGCACAGGGGACTTTTTCCACCAGGCTTTCCTACAATACAGTTTTATCAGCAGCCTAGGCCTCCTCTGCCAGTCTCATTCTCGACGGAATAACATATGGAGTATTTATTAGCAGTGTACAATAACAGTATAAAGGTATCAGTCACTACATTATACATAAGGCTGACTAGTGCGAATTGGCGGTGTCCCTGGCCTCACCAAACCGCCGGTCGGCTGACTCCACTGGCCGAGAGGAATTGTACTCTCGACGAGAGCCGTTGCCTGGCGCGTCTTCGGCCATCGCGAGCTCACAAGAAGGGAAATGGCCGAAGTAGTGTGGTGTATGTTTAGAAGATCGGGGAAGATGAATGGGTGTGCGCCCCGCTGCGTAATATGTTTAATTTTACAACTGCAGTTTTCGTCTTAGCGCAGGTCGAATAGACGAAGGGATTCAATCCCGTACGGGGTCAAAACGTGCCTGGTTGTCTGTTCCTGCGTCGGATTTCGGAATTCATACCATTCTTTGACCCTTCTAGAAGTACACGTTCAGTATCAAGACAATCCTTATAATTTTATTCTAAATGATTTTACAGTACGTTTTTCCAGGAACATCTAGCCAACTCTAAAAACTCGTCGCTCATAGTAGCTGAAAGCCGACGGGAAAATGACACGCAACCGCGGATCCACCAGGATCCCAACGCAAAAGCCTCGCTTCGAATGACCTATGAAGAACATCTGAGCCTCTGGACTGGGCCGTATTTGTTGGAAGGGTTTGTCTTGACCTAGAAGGGAAGCAAGATTCGACGGAGATCTGGCAACCTGAAGCAGCAAAGCTCCTCGCGAGAGGCTCACTTTGCCGGTCGCACAACGACGGATTAAAACAAGACTGACGATCGAGCAGTTTTCCGTAGGCGGGACACATCACGCAGCCCTAGCTGGAATAAGGCGCCAACAAGTTTGAGGGTTGGGGAAAGGACACTATACCCTACAAAACTACACGAGCCTTGTCTGCGGGAACTGTGGATGATGATTGGGCTGACCCCTGTACGGCTTGAATATGAGTGCTTCGCCGTGATCTATAGGATTGTTGATCACTGTTATCGTGTGCATAGTCTTGAGATCACGCATTTTTTGCCAGTAAACTATTCTGACGGCATATCAATCATATCGCAGGCACATTGCGCATGCACCTGTTGAACTGGTAGATGTGTATGTAGATTTTTACCACTATAATCTTGATGTATAAATTCTGTATAAATCCGTCGCGACATCCACATATATACAGATACAATTACATCCCACAGACTTAGATCCTTCACCAGTGGCGGTCTGCTGTAATATAGTACCGGCCAACCATGTTGGCAATAACAGGTAGTTCCAGAAATAGCACCGATGACCAAGATGGCAGCGCTGCGGCTTCCGCAACCACCCGCGGCAATGACTTGTCAGGATCGTCCTCGGCGAATGGTAGCGCTACCTAGCCGGAACTTTTTCATGGCCAAGGCATCAGGTTTCTTGCCAGGCCAGCCTTGCTAGGCTTCAGCTGGTGGAACAAAGGTCACTGACGAGGGCGATACCCACACATCGCATTATAGCCTGATTGAGCTGGGCGTGGCTGGGCATGGCGTCATGACGCACATTCTTCCTTTTGCCTTGTCGGCCGTCGCACATATCAGTAAGCATGAGATGAAGGAGGCTACACAATTCATCTCCTTGGCCGATCAGGGCCTGTGCATTACCGTTGGTGACGAAGCTAAGTCGTCGGCAAAGGAAGTGTCGGACCTCCACATTGCGATCTTGCGTGAGAATGCGGCGCTTTCCCGATACGGATGGAGGTTAGAGTGGCGTAGATGCAGGAAGAAGTGATGTTGCCCGGTGCAATATCTAGAGCGGCGGTGCAGAAATATTTGGAGGAACTGGAATAAGTGCGGGACGAAATCGAACCTTGGACAACCGTCAAGAACAACCCCCCCCTCCCCCTCCCCCAGCAATGTTTTGTTGGCAAGCGACATTAGGGTATCATGCGCCTGTTCAACTCAAGCGGCAGGTCGAGACAGCTGGGACGTTACTATACGAGCAGTGCGACGACAGTGCAAATGGACGGGGATAAGGGGACCTGTCGGTGGTCGAATAAATCTCAACTACTAGGTACTTGCTACTACTCGTCTGAAATTGCGCCGACAGGGCGGAAATAAACTTGCTTGGATGTATTGAAGGGTCCAAGTTCCAACAGGCAGGCAGGGTTCAAACTGCAGTGTACCCTGGCGGCGCCCCAGCAAAGAAGACCTTGCAGCGCTAAACTTCGTTCAATGTGGGGCTATGCATCGATTTTGGCTTAGGGCTATGCATGGAAGAGTTGTAAATTTAATACGAAAAAAAGGGAATAAATAGTAACAGGATATGAAGGTAGGAAGGCTCATTGGCGGGGACGAGATTGGGCAGCTGGTGAGAGACTTGACAAGGTGGACTAGAGGAGGGCCATGATGGAGTCCGCATGTGCCGAGACAGTATTCAGGGAGGTAAAACTAGAAATGATTGGTGGCATCGATCTTGGTTGCTTCTTAAAAAGGATAGCGGAACGAGAGCATAGCGGCACTGACGTTTTGTGAGATTTCCAAGCTGTCGATTCGTCATCGTCTGGAAGTTGTCTTGTACCTACTAAGTTACCTGTGTCTGAGATAGAATAGGCTTAGCGCGTATCCTCGGCTGCGGCGGGTCCCCTCGTTCATGCTAGCGTCAGCCGATGCCCCACTTCAGCCAGCCGGTAAACGTGGGTGAACAAGGTGAGAAAGGCTGTAAAAGGAGCGTAGTAATCTGTAAACTAGGGATTTTCTGTAAGGCGGACCGGATGGATGCCTATTCTAAAAGGTCAGGGGGTGGCATGTTGCACAAGACCAAGAGGCTGCGGGGTGGGGATTTGCTGATTGATGGCTAGAAGCAGACGGGACCGTAGGGCGGGCCTGGACGGTGTCGTTGGGCTGTGGACGAGGAACAGGATATGTGGTTTTGGGGGTTGGAGTGAGGGTTTAGTATGAGCTGGAGGTCTCTGGCAGGGCCGGACAAGGAATCGGGGCTGTGAGTGCGAGGTGCTGAGGCATGGAAATTATGATGATAAATCAACTATAGAGACAGCTGTAACGATAAAAATGCCATAAACGTATAGGTATGTCGGATGCAAATATTGAGGTGTAGTTGAGGTAGCTTGTTGAAGAGGCTCATACAGTGAGTGCAACAAAACCTCAACACCACTCTAATAAATAACTATAACCTTGAAATACATGAATTATTTTTACTTTTTAACATAACCAATTAGCAAGCTACACTACTGTAGCTTGCGGACTTCCACTCATGTTAATGCCAATAGGTCCTATAGTAAAGTCCCTCGTCGTACAACGGCCCTGTTCGCCGACTCTGCTACAGCGCCAACTAACAACTACAACGCCACCAATACAACACTTGCTTCAATTCAGCATCAATGTTGCGTCACTCTTCTATATAATTCTTTATTATGAAGAAAACATCACGTACCATCCGTTCGTCTACCAGGTTCAGCAATGCCGGGCTTCTGCGGCTTCTGCGGCTTCTGCCTACCCAAGCCCCATTTATCCACCACCACACCCCCCATCACCAAAACGGGGGAGTCTACCTAGCAACATCGTCCTCGCCCACTTCACCCCCTTCATCCATCCCCCATGGTCCGTCCTAGATATCTTCCAAGCCTCTCCAGACATACATAAGGACGCCACCGGTACGTCTTCCGCTCCATCCCCAAACAACCTTCATAGCCCATCCTCCAATCCGCCCCCAATTGCAGACGCCTCGCTCTCCTCTGCTGCCCCTTCCTCCATCGTGACGACCCTTTCCCTACAAACGCATGCCAAGAGCAGTCTTTGCCTGCTGGCATCTGCTTTTCCTACCTCGAGGCCCTCCGGCGCTCGACAAGTGCTTATCGTTGCAACTATGATGAGCATCTACTCACCCCAGGATCCTTTCTGCCCAGAACCACACGACGAAGAACCTCGAAGCAAACGACGGGTCAAAGCCGAAGAGCGCCCAGACCGGAAGAAGCGATGGACCACGAAAGTCAAGACGGGCTGCGCTACTTGCCGGTACGTTAGCGGTATCAACTATAATGTCCCGAACCATCTACTGACCGTGTGTCTCTGCAGCGCCCGGCGGATCAAGTGTGACGAAGGCAAGCCCGTCTGCCGCCGATGCGTCTTCTCCAAGCGCCAATGCGGCGGCTACATGGACCAGCCGCCACCGCAGTACGCCTCCGCGTCCAACTCTTGCTGCTCATCTCCCGCGTCGTCCTCTAGTGTCTGCCTCATAGGCGGCCCACCACCCGGCCCCGGGTTCGGCCCCATCCACCACGACGCCAGCGGTCTCGAGCAGCAAATGTTTTACCTCTTCCGCACGCAAACCGTCCTGCAGTTCGGCTGCATCCTCGACATGCCCTTCTGGCTCGTCGACGTCCCGCAAGCCGCCCAGGCGCACCGGCCCCTCTGGCACGCAGCCGTCGCCCTCACCGCCCTGGCCACGTCCCGCCACGCCTTCTACGACGCCCTGTCTGCGTTCTCCGACACGACAACCGTCGACGGCCTCACAGCGTTTGTCATGCGACACTACCACGCCGCCATCCGCGAGCTCATCCCGTTAAGCAACCCGAGCGGCGATGCGCCGACCTTTGAGAACCAGCAGGTACTACTCATGACAAACGTGCTCCTCCTCGGACTCGCCAGCATGCAGGGCAACCAACGCGACGCGGCCATGTTTTCGCGGCACAGTCTCAGTCTCTTCAACGCCTGGCGCTTCTGGCAGCGGCAGGACGACTGGAAGACGTCTTCGCAGGGCGCTATGCTCTCGGTTGCGCCCCTTACGGCGCTCATGTATCGCCTGCAAAGCCAGGAGGTTGCAGATCGCCTGGAGCGGCCCGACTGGCTAGTCTCCGACTTTCATCAGTTTACAAAACTCCCGTCCGCGACCCCATTTGTATCCCAAACGGAGGCGTACCGAGAACTGCAGCCTCTGCTTGCCGGATTGACCCTGGTTGCCAAGGAGCGCCAGCTCAGACCATATACCGACTTTATGCTCCCAGCCCCAGAAGCCTGTCTCACGTTGCGATATGCCTTTACCGCGTGGAAGGCCAAGTATGACCACTTTTGCGACTCCCAACCGCCACTAGCGGAAGCTAGACTAGAGTCAATGATTCTAAGTCTCCTTAAGGCCGTAGTTGAGCACGCTCAGTTTTTATCGGATGACTACAGGCCCTTGTTGCCGCTGCATCACCGTATGGTTGACACTGCGGAGAGGATTCTAATGGCTTTGGCTTCGACTGCGGCATTCGACCCTCGCATCGGCGGTGGGAGCCCTGGGGCTTCGTCGCCAGTCTCGCCGCATCCTATGCCTGAGTGCTCAACAATGCCTACGTCAAACTCACCGCCTCTGCCCGACCAACCCCGCATCACCAAGGTGCTCCCGTATTGCTTCGGACCAGTTGTTCTCGAGCCCCTTTTTATCGTTGCCATAGACTGCGTCGACTATGGCCTGCGAAGCCGCGCGATTTCGATCCTTCGAAGATGGCCCCGAGCGGAAGGCATCTGGTCGAGCGTCATCATGGCTGCATTTGCCGAGGCTCTCGCGACTGTCCCGTATGCGGTTGATGGTGGGCTTGAGGTGCTAGAGAATGGGCTGGGAAAGATGCAGCTACGTGGTGTGACGGATACGAGGGAGAATTGGCCTGGCCGAGCGATATTGGTGACGTGGTGAAGGGTGCTTGATGCAACATTTTTCGTCGGTTTGGGAGGTTTACACTGCAGCATAGCGATGATTTTAAGCGCGGCATTTAGAATAAAGCTAAGATGCTTTAGCTGGAGTACTCTAATATGGCATGGTAATTTTAGCATTTCAAAACTTGGCCCTGCACTTCAGCTCCTACAGCCCTTCGCTTGAGCATGTAGATGAGCTAGAGTCAGAGTTGAAGTAGAGCTGGGTATTCGGTTACACCTAAAAATGGCAGCAGCCAAAGGAAAACCATACTATACACATCGTAATTTTCTACTTGTACTTCTTTCTTCTTTTATTTTCTCAAAAGAATTTGCTTTCTAGCCTTTCTACTATTCTACGGGGAGGTGCCAGGCATCAACTGGGCCGAATTCGCGAGCACAACCACAGTGACAGGAATCCACTGTAACCTTGCTGGTGATGTTTGACAGGTGCTGAAGTGCTGACCATGGGGCCTTGGCTGTTACGCCCTTTCAACTTGCCAACTTGCATGCACATTAATATTCTTTTGGGGTGAAAAAAGACGGAAATTTCAGAGTTTGCGTGATTGTGATTTGTAAGTGACGGTGGTGCTCCCCCACGCAGCAGGTTGACGTACTTGAGCAAGCGAGAATAGCGCGTTGGAGCGCCGCAGCGCGAGGCATCCAGATGGTCGAGTTAGTGGTGATGGTTGGAGAGAATCGCCATCTGATGAGTGTTTCCCTTTTTGGCTTTGAAAGGCGATGTAATGCATAGTTTTCAGGGCTGGTGCAATGATTGGTGGTGGAGTCGATGCTACGAGCGATATTGCTCATCTCCTCTTTGCTCAAGGCATGCAATTTTATAAGAAAAGAAAATACACTATTGGAATGGTAACTACATATTGCGATGCTTAGTGGTTAAGAAATTTACCACGCCAGTTCGAGTCATCAGTATTTCATCAAGTACTAGCAGCACTGACATTTGCCCCCTACCGGGGGTAGTAGAATTGGCGGTAGCAATGTGTTTTTTAACATGGGAGAGAGCACATCGTAAATATGCTATGCAGCTGGCCAAGACGATTCGATGCAGGTAACAAGTTCCGAATCTTTTTGTATGCCTCGTCTTGTATGTCCTCGTAGCAGACAGGGAGAATCATGGCAGCACCCTCCAAGCACGGAAGAAAAAAAGCCTCAAAACAAACATTCCCATTGTAGAAACTGCTGCATTAGTACTTCTGAGCTCCTCTGGGGTGTACTATGCTAGATTCCAAAGGCAAAGGCGAATTGTACAGTAACGGGGTAACTTAGTGCCAACTTACCTACTATCATGCTGTATAGCTGGAGGTGAACGCCCGAAGCAAGTGCGCTGCTAAATGAGGTTAAAATACAAGGAGAAGAAAAGGAAGAAGTCCTTTAATAACCTCAATGGCTGCTCGAAGATGAAGCATAAGAACTTGATGAAAATTGATTGTATGTATTTATTACACTACAGCAGCGATACAGCCGCGACCGGAGTTGAAGTCAAAGGGAATGCGAATGCGAATACGCATAGAAGTCGGAAATAAATGGATAAATTATGCTAATCTACTCAAGAATGTAATAATGTCTCTATACCTATCTTGACAAAAAATCCAGGCCTCTTAAATCGTACCTGCACAAGTCATCGCGGACCTGTACTTGTCCATCTCCATCATGATCCAGGCCTACTAGTCTAGAGGTAGGCAGCTGGCCGAGTCTGTGAAGCTTGCGGCGTTAATCCACCGCTACCCATTCCACTCTGTATTTTCATCTCGAAGATCAGAGGGTATTCTCTTTCTTTGTCATATCAAAAGTCCCAGCACAACTCCCTCGCGTCTACCTTTCTTTTTTTTTTTAGCCAGCTTCAGGGTCTTTTCTTCTTCTCTCTTTTCATCTTGCCCCTCTATAAGCGTGGTTGGGCAGAGCAGTAGGAAAGTCCCACTTGTTCAGATGTTTTCGTACTTTCGTCGTGTATAAGGATGTTCGGGAGGTCGGCAACCGCGGTAGGCGACAGGCTTATTCTTTATCGTACAGGATTCGCCAGGGTTCGGTAGTGTTTTCGTGTAACGCGGTTGACGGTCAGACACGAGTGTCGATATTGTCCACGCTACTTCGTCGTACATCTCGTGCTACTCTGTGTATGTAGGTACGGGGTCCAGTGTAGGACTCAAAGTCGGACTTCCTTTGTAAGTCGCCTTGTGCTGTTGCAAAGACGAAGAGGAAACCATTAGCAATTAACACTGAAGAAGGCTTGAAACGCGGGTAATTATGGGACTTGATCTGCCACCCGGCGCTAGCATCTATCTTCATAGCACGTACCTTTGTGATGTGCACTTCAAAGTACTGGTCGCCTGGGCGGCCTCGGACTGCACCTTCAAAGCGACCGTCCTTGAAGTTCATGTCGACTAGTCCAGGGTGCTGATAATGAGGATGAAGCTGGCCAGCATTATCCCGCCTCTGGGCAGTCTCGTCAGGGCCAACCGCAGCAACGGTTTGCGTCCCTGCATCGACAACGGTCGTCACAGCGCTTTCCGATGGCTTTTTTTCAGTCGAATTTTTGCTGCGAGAAAACAGAAACGTCGCTGCACCACCAACCATCGTGGCCCCCGAAAGCCACGCCATGAAGCTGACGAGCTCCCGAGAAGAAGCGGACAAGACTTGAACGTTAGAGGCCATTGAAGAGTGAATTGAAAGCAATTAGTTCGAAGAGCACGTTAATGTACGGAGAAAAAGCAGGTAGCCAATGATGATAGAGTACAGAAACTGATTGGAATTGGACAACGGAGGGGAGCTGCATGCGTGCGTGTAGGAGGAGGCTTCGGCATCCTAGTACCACAACAGCGAATTTATTCCAAGATATACGTTAGAAATCCCCCCCCAAAATTCTCCTTGTTTACCCTTTTCCCAGCGTTTGCGTCCTCAGGCTGTCAGGAGACTCGAATTAAACAGGCTGCAGGTGTGTGTGGGGATGACAGCGAATGATTGTTCTCATCAGCAGCCACCGTTGCCAGGGATTTGGTACAAGTTGTCTTGCCCCTTTATTACACTTTTCTTGAACTTTGATTCTAATAAAAAAATTGTGCTTGGCCCAGGCGTACTCCCAGAAGGCCAGAAGTGGCCACACCCACCCACCTGTCAGCCTCGAACTCGACCACCCCCGTGATTTCTCTCCTCATTCCTTCCGTACAAATCTTCACGAAGCTTTTGGCAGCACTAAACTACCCAAAATTCCCCAGTAGTTCTTTGTTCCCCGTTCCCTGAGCCCAAACGGCCTATCCAGCCATGACTTCCAAGAGGTGCGCCACCAAACTCCCCAACGTCGGGGAGCTGCGTACGAAGCTGGACTATGGTGACTCCAGCCTCGAGCGCAGCAAACTCTTCTACAATTACTGCCGCTTCTTCACCAGGCAGTATATGAGCCCCGACGGCGTGTCGGGCTCGCAGTACTACGATCGCAGCTCCTGGCAGCACGTCACCGGCATCCAGGACGTGGCGACGGCTTTTTTAGACAAGGAGAAAAAGGGAGAGTTCTGGTGGCCGAGCGACCCAAATCACCGAAACGCCAATAGGCTACAGTACAGCATTCATGAACCGATGTAGGACCGTTCTCCCATACTGCACTCAAAGACAGACCATCGCAACATGCTGACATTTTGCACACTACAGAATCAGGGAGACACTGGAGCTCCTGCTGCTCAAGATAAATCACCAAGCTCGCCAAAACTTACGATACAAAGCAAAACATGGTATCAACTCGATCCAGAGACAGATGGAAGGCCAAGGCCAACCCTCCAACAGCAGCAGGGACCAGCCTATCCCGGGATTCGATGATAATGACCCAATTGACCTTGAAGCTGTTCAACACCGAGACCAAACTTCTCAAATTCTTCTGCAGACTGCTGAAGAAGCACATGGCTCGTCTCTCGAAACCAGCCGTCCGGATCAAACCGGCATCCAAGGATTGTCCGCTGACATGGCACCGACGGCGGATCCCTACGCCGTCCCGGACACCCCAGAGCCCAATGTACGCATCTCCCATCTACATGATCTTTAATTCTCCTTTGTACAGAACAAAACTAAAATTTGGACCAACAGAACCCCCCACTCGCTCCATCCGGATCCGGGCCGTCCAGTAGACAAGAGCCACCGCCAGCCAAGTCGAGAGAGTTCGTGGTAGAACGCTTCCCTCCTGGAACGAAACGCCCGACTGCATCAGATGGCAAGAAAAAGACAAGCAAGAAGCAAAAGACCACAAAGACGGCGACGACCCGCAGGAGCGCCCGGTCCCAGCCAGAACGAGAGCCACAGCGTAAGTCGACCCGGAAGCGGGCGCAGCTGTACGAGTCCTTGTGCTTTCCAGACAATAGCCCTGAGGAGAGCATTGTGGATCAGGCAGGTAATACTGACGCTTTAAACGGGGAAGAGGCAGTCGCAGTTGAAGAATCAGCAGGCGTTGCGGCAGAGGCCCCGGCTATCACTGCAACCACTACTGTGATGAATGCTGAGAGGGATGCCGCACCATGTGCTCCTCCAACGGACTTGACACAAAGGCCATTAGCAGCGGCAGTATCTCGGGTGACATCAGAGACGACTGCAGTGGAAGCCGAGGAAGATTCCGCAATCGGCGCTACTAAAGAACCCGGCTTTGTCAATCCAGCGGACTTGATGCCCAGGCAATCGCCAGTCGCAGCGGCGAGAGAAGAGGAAGTGATGCAAGAACAGCTCGAGAGACAAATTGAGCTGGAACGTGCAAGGCGGGAAAAGGCACCCGAGGAAACCCCTGCTTCAGATACTGTGACAGAGGACCATGTCGCTAATACAGGGACCTCGAGTACCGCCGCAGAGTTGTTCAGTCGCGTCAATGCCCTGTACTCCTCTGAAACACCTGAAGATAGGCGCACGCGCATACTGGAAGACTTGGAGCAAAGGGCACGCGTGCCGGAGGCTCTCATGGCTACAGCTACCGTTGCATCCGGGACAGAACACTCGCCTTTTGACCCAAGAAGAGGTGCAAGCCCTCCACCTCCAGACATGGGATCCCATGCGTGGATGGGAAGTTCCGCGATGCAAAGTACAGAGTCAGTCCTTGACGCTCTCGATCACGCGGGTGCGACACACGCGAACAAGTCAAGTCCCGAACTCGTTTCGTCTAGCGCCGCTTTGGAGGCTCAACTGCAATCCCAGCAGCCTGCTTTCAACGGTCCAGATCTCACTGTTCCCGGCAAGCGCGAGAGTGTGGCCTGTGAGTCTGAGCGCTCCTGCACCGCGTCCTCCTCTCAGCCAGTCGGCGCCTCTGGCACCAGCCACGAGCTCCGCCTCATCGCCATTTCCGGGCCGCGCAAGAAGCGCACGCCGTGGACGCCGTCGGTGCCGTTTGAGGAGCTGACCATGGCCCGCATCAAGGCGGAGATTCCGATGCCGCTGAGCGCCGACTTTTGCGGCTTCAGGGTCACATTTATCGGTGCTGGGCAGAGGGACAGTAAGGTCCTGCTGGATGGGGATGATGACGAGCTTGGGCACTTGAAGCTGGATGTGGAGGACGTGATTGAGGACTGGAAGGCAGAGAATGAGGGGAGCTGTAGTAGGCTCCAGGTGCAGATACGTATACAGGAGCTGCGAGGTGATGGAAAGGAGGAAGTGGGCGAATTGTGAAGATGCCTTGCACGGTAATCTGTAGAGTACTCCTTGTACATCATCATCTGCGCTTGCACCTTCATTTTCTCACTGTATTTACTAAATCTATTTCCCGCCATTTCTGTATATTTTCTTTTGCTTTTTATGACTAGTAGTCGAGACAAAACTTAATTAGAGCACAAATATAATGCAATGTCACATTGACGTAGCCGCGTAAAGTACGGATACTCGACTACCTTTCATAAAGAATGTAGACTTTCCCCAACGCGCGTCTCTGTGGCCTGGCAACCAATGCAGAGATGGATCTTTGCCAGTCGCATGTCTTGCCATGAAACACTAATTCGAAGCCACCAGGCAGATCTCGCTTAATAAGGAGGAGCCTACAGGGAGTCCTGAGAAAAAAAGGAGCAGCTCCTTGGAAAGAAAGTTCTGCCTTGGGAGCCTCGTTGGGATGGGGCAGGCAGCGGTCAAGTTAGCCGTTTTATTACCCGTGGCTAAAAATACACCTGTAAACTCAAGGAAAGCGAACGTATATAGATAGAACAATGAAGGCAAAATTGATATACTCACTGGCGCGATCGGAGCCAAACCTTCGTGCAGTCGCATTGATGATGATGGGAAGACGGCGGCATTTCACCAAGCAAATCTACTTATTAGTTTAGGGGTAAAACTCGTTCTGAGAATATTAGAGAAATAGAATGGTAGCCTTTTTCATCCGTTATTTTGTGCTTCTGTGCACGTCGACGTAGCTGTCGCAATTTCTACAGTGCGCACTACAGTGTATGGTTCTTTACGCACTGTAGTGCCTCCATCATGAAGTAGACTTTCTACAAAATGGAACGGTTGAAAGCGATCCAATTTTTTCTCGGTGTTGAATAAATGCCCGAACATTCAATATTCAAGACCGGCAGATCAGGAAAAATGGCATTGTGTATACGGGTTTCATGCCAGAAGGGACCATGCACTACTTACATGTAGTAAGTAACTACGTTCAAGAAGTCGGCGTATTGAAGGAATGTCTTTGACTTTATTACACCTTTTTGAATTGGCAAAGAGTTTTGTGTACCTTGCACGGTAAAACGTATTCTATCATGCATAACTTGCTATAATGCTCGAGGCGGCTAGTTAGGTGCTACATGTTGTTCGATGTTCAAAAGACTAATAAGCTGGTCACCTGAATCATAGCTGTACAAGGACCGTCGATGGTGGACTACACGCCACAAAAAGGCATAGTCTTTGTATTAGCACTCAGATTTTGATGACCCGAATAACTAGTGTAATCATGCATAAAAAACGCGAGACGATACGCAGACAAGACAGCAATATTGGTGACCTTTGAGCGTTCATAACGTGTAGGTTAGGCCGTTTTACAGGCGGAGTTGCGCACTCAGAAAGACAACTGGTAGGTATGAAGGATAACAGGATACCAGTGTGTTGGTAGCAGTCACAAAAAAAAGGCTTTCGACCGGATTTTCAACATCCGATTATTCTACACCAATTATTTGCATCTCCTTGCGCAGAGAACGTGCGCAAACACATAATGCGACTTGAGGCTTCAGGCGCGTAACGCAAAAATCGCTGAACATTGCAGGCTCAATACTAGGTACAGAACAAAAATACACCTCACCCCTATCTTCCTTTTTCTCGCCAAACGGAATTTTCCTTGACCTGAAAAGACTTTATTGGCGTCAAACAGCCGCCGCCACAGCACCCGTGAGGCGCCGGACCGAAGTCACTGCCGACTGTTTTTTCACGGACAAGCGTGGGTCCAGCCCCTTCGAATTTCTGTGCCCAGCGTCACTTTTGCTCAGCCCATTCCACAAGCTTCACCACCACCACCATGAATCCCAGAGCCGCCTCATCAATGCTGCGGCAGTGGACCGCCGCCAACCTGCTCCGCGCCGAGCAGGCGTCCACCGCCAGCCGCTCGTGCCTGCGCAACCGCCACGCCCAGCAGAAGCGCTGGAACACGCCCGCGCCCAAAGCCGGTGACGGTCCTCTGATGGCCCGTCGCGCCGACCGCGAACTTCCTGGTACCGCCCCCCCCCCCCCCCCCCCCCCCCCCCCCCCCCCATCCCTCCTCCCCTCTCTCCCAGCTAACCAATTCTGCCCCGTCCAGACATCTCCCAAGTCGGCTTCCGCTGGGGCCGCACGCTCCCCCTCTTCGCCGTGCTCGTCGCCGCCTCGTCCCTCGCCATCTTCAACTACCAAAAGTCCTCCTCACCCGTCATCGCCTCGACACTCTACGCGCTGCGCACCTCGCCGAAAGCCCGCGCCGTGCTCGGCGACGAAATCTACTTCAAGCACCAGATTCCCTGGATCCGCGGCGAGATGAACCAGATGCAGGGCCGCATCGACGTGTACTTTTCGGTGCGTGGGTCGCGCGGCACGGCGGTCATGCGGTTCACGAGCCGCAGGCCGAGCAGCCGCAGCCTGTTTGAGACGTCCGAGTGGAGTCTGCGGACGGAGGACGGCACTTGGATCGACCTGCTCGAGGACGGCGACCCGTTTAAGAGCCTACTAGCGGATGACGGAATGACGGCGCCGCCGCCGCTAGATGAGGAGGCTGTCCAGAGAGGGTTCAGGCAGCAGGGCGCGCTGAACAAGTAGAGGAGAGGGGAGTGCGAAGTCGGGACGGCATTTATAAACAATCTCTGCTTAGCGTCGGAAGAGTCTGCTGTGGCGGACGTAACTGTACAATAGTATCAATTCATGTGTACATCTATAAATACAAGTGAAAAAACTGGTAACAAGCGATCCGCTTCACAAAATGAGGTGTTTTGTTTTACATCCATGCTGGCCCACACCCTCAATTTTCCCGCCAAACACAATGTGCTTCCCATCATCCTTTTATAATTCCACATTGTGCGCCTGGCGCTCTTCCTTGCGCTTCAAGTGCATCTCCCTGGCCTGCTGCAGCTTGGCCTCGGCGTCCGGGTGGCGCTCCTCGAGGATTTTGACCGCGCTCTTTCGGAACGGCTTCCCCGGTGCCTTGCGCTTCTTCGCATCCTGCAGCTGAATGACCCTGCCCTTTGGCCCTGGAACTGGTCCGCTGACCAGCACCACGCCGAGCTCGTTGTCGACCTTCAACACCTTGAGGTTCTGCACCGTGACGTGCTCAAAGCCCATGCGGCCCGGCATCTTCTTGCCCGGCAAGACTCTGCTGCCGCTGCCTTGCGAGGGGCCCGTGGTGCCGATGGTGCGGTGGTTGAGCGAGTTACCGTGCGACGCCTCCTGGCCGGCGAAGCCGTGGCGCTTCATGCCGCCGGCGAAGCCCATGCCACGCGAGCGCGCGCGCGCGTCCACGTACTGCCCGACGCGGAACCAGTCCGGCTGCAGCTGCACGCCGACCGGCAGTAGGCCCTCGGCGCCGCGCACCTTGAACTCATGGAGGTCTGCCTTGGGCGCCACGCCCTTGGCCTCGTAGTAGCCGAGCTGCGGGCCCGCAACGCCGCGCGGGTTCGTGGACCCCTGCCCGACCTGCACCGCCCAGTAGCCGTGCTGCGCACGCGTCTTGTTGGCCACCACCTGCACTTGGTCGAGCTGCAGCACCGTGCACGGCGTGCGCACCTTGCCTACGAACATGCTCGTCATGCCCTTCTTGACGGCCAGCACGCCCGCGCGGTGCGGCGTCGTGTTCTCGCGTCGCTTGAGGGCTGCAGCCGGACCGGAGGTCAGGACGGGGAGGCCCGAGCTGGCCTGGTTGAATCGTCGGGGCTTGGAGCGCGGCGGCGCTGTCGACCAGCCGTACTTGATGCCGCGGGTGGGTGTCAGGGGGAGTAGCAGCCGGCGGCCGGTGTCGGGGCGGGCGGGTGTAACCCGCGGGAGGGCCACCCGTATCGGTAGACGAAGCTGCATCGTCTGTGAGGTGGTGGTGGGTTGTCAATGGACGGTGGTTGGGCAGCTTTTCTTTGGAGATGTTGAAATGTTGGCGCAAGGAAACCATTGATTTTTCGTCACGTGCACCCCTGGCTACCTACAGACCCGCTTGAGCTATGATTCTGGACGAGTAGTAGTCAAGATACAGGTATGCATAACCGAAATATAAAAATATAGTTAAACTACGTAAATCGAGATTTATAACAATTCTTCTCTTTTGCTGTTTTAAAACTTTTCCCCTCCTCCAGTAATGCCCAACAGCGGTGGTCGTTGACAGTCCGTCGGCCTTGAAGCATCTCAGACTAAAATAAAAATTAAAACCTTGCTCTAGTTTTTGAATCCCACATCTTCCATGTAGCGCGGAATAACTACTGATCACATTGACGAAAACTGGCTTGTTATTTCTATATTAAGAGATAAAATTTCCCCAGACACTTTCTGTACTAACTCTGGTGCTCTTTCATGATCAGCCGCAGGTTTTCATGAACAAGTGGAAGAGGTGGTCCCTGCGGCTCTTACAGGTGGCAACCTTAATTAGACGGGAATCCTAACGACGTCTGACTTGTACAGACAGTCTAGTAAGAATCTAGAAACACCTCACAAAATGGGTTGTTCCTTTCCTCTTTTTCTTTTCACTCGTCCCCAAGAAAGAAACCTCGTGACTTTTGACTTTCATTTCTGTCATTTATATCTCATGCTGATGCCCTCTTGGAGCCCTCCCGCTGCCCGTCTACATCCCTGGTCCCCGTCCACCAATGCCGCTGCCCATCGCATTCACATTCGTCCCCTTGACCTTGTGATCCCCCGGCTGCGCCGCCGCTTCATAAATGATATTCGTCGGCGCCTTGCCCAGCCGCGTCCATTCGCCCTTGAACCCTATATAGCTAACGCGCGTCACCTCCTCGCCGCCAAAGTTGTCCTCGAAGAAGAGCCCCAGCCGCTGCACCTTGCCAAACAGCGCCCGCCGCACCGGGATCTCCTGCACCTCAGATGTCTGCGCGAGCTCCAGCACCTGCACAGGCTTCATCTCCTCGGCCGCCTGGAAGTCGAGGTGCTCCTGGTTGACGAAGAGGTTGAGCGTCTTGGGGGCGCACGCGGCGGGGGAGGTGCGGATGAGGATGGCGTGCAGCTTGACCTGGGCCGTGAACCTGGGAGGACCGCGTTAGCAGCCGAGCAGTAATTATTCGGAAGTATAAAATCCATATACAGGAGGGACTGGGGATGGAAAATAATGACTGCGTAGATGGCGGGGCTTACGGGACTGTCATCAGAAGTTGCTCATCGGCATCGCTCTCCAGCTCCGGGTCCAGCTCTAGACGCTCCGCCCACGTTTTCTTGACAATGGCCTTGCCGGCATCATGGTGCGACTCGTTGAGCGTAACAATCTCGTCAAAATTGATTTGCTCGTACAGCGATGATTGCAGCGCCGGCGTGATGTCATCTGAGTGATCATGGTCGTGGCCACCGTGCTCGTCATGGCAGTGTGAGTGCGAGTGCGAGTGCGACATGGTCGGCGGAGGCTTGTGTCTAGGTCACTTGTTGCTTGAATGCGTATTGGTCGTCTGCCTTTTAATCGCCGGGCTAAATCGGTATTTTTCAATTTTATGATGACATGCACGATCAAGGTTGCTAACGTCGCGACTGGATGGACGGAGGAGGGTGAAGTAATGTCTACAAGCGCCCCACCACAGCTAAGATGTGACAAACGAGCACTCTGCACTCGACAAATCACGCAACAAAGTAATTCAGCAGTGCCTGGGTAGTATTGGCTGCATTGTTACAAGTATATGGCATGTAATATAATCTATCTGAAGCCACTCTTTCGCTTTGGCTTAGCCTTCAGCTTCCGAGCGCCATGAGCGCCTGCAACTGGCTGACTCATGGTCAGCGGCGGCAACGATGGTGCTTGCGTCTGTGACGAGCTGGGTAGAGCCTGGCTCGACATAATCGACATGCGTACAGGCCCGGGCGACGAACCCGGCATCTCCTCCGCGCGATCGCGGCCTGTGCTCTGCCGCATCATCGACTGTCGCCTGAATTTATCCACGTGCGACCTTCGTCTGGCCTCTTTCTTCTCGCGCCTCTCTCGCGCTTCTCTGAACTTTTCGTCCGACGCGACCGCTACCGTCGACACGTATTGCTCGGGGTCGTGGCCACGCTCGGCAGGCCAGTAGGAGAGTAGGTTGTGTGGTCTCGATGACGCTGGCTGCGTCGCCGACAACGACGGCGCTAACAGGCACAGTCTCGCCCAGGCACCATCCCCGGCATCGGTTGAATCGGGAGGCATTTGAGAGAACTGGGAGCTCGGTGGTGAGGATGTGTATATACCTGAGCTGGGTGGTTCTCTGCTTGGCCCCTGTGCTGCCTCGAGTCTCTGGGGGCCAAACAGTGGAACATCCTGAACCACGACACCGAAGCTGGAAAAGAGCATGTTCCGTGCCACTTCTGCTATCCACACTTTTCGTTGCTCCTGGACATGATCTGTGATGAGCGATCCCGGGACGTCAAGCCAGAAGCTACAATATCCGTTAAAAAAGTACTTAAAGCCGACCAGTGAATCTGCTGGTTCTTCGTCGCTGGAGCGTCGAAATTGCGGGACGACCTTCACCTCGTCGCAAGCATCAAACAGCCTTTCTATTTCTGTTTCCATATAGTTGTCGACCTCGTCAAGCTCGGCATCATCGCCTACCGCCTCTGCGAGCTGAAACCTATATCATGTTAGTTGCTTTTTTGACTGATACTGGAGAACTGCCTACCAAGTCGCTATTGGAGTCCTGCTTCCTGGCTCAGACTCATTAAACATATCCTGTATGGCGATGAATAAGTCTTTAGGAAGTCCTTTAGGCCCTCCTCGCTGAGTTTCTGCCAAATTTTGACTGATAGCCCGGTAGAGTCTCTCCATGTTCAGCCCGACTGGCTGCGGAGGTTTCGCGCTCCGCTCTTTCTCGCCAATTAATCCATTTTTGTCAGCGTCACCATGTTGAAGTGCCGAGACCAAATCCCTCTCCGTCATGCTATCAGGAAGCACAAACGTGCTTTCGAAGCGTTGCAAGAGATTACCTCGCCGCTTCTTCCGCTGTCGTTGCTGTTCAGCCATTGACCAAGCTAGTCGATTCTTGGGTAGCAGAATATCCTGATATAGAGTGTGCGTTGTAGTGTAGATACCAGATTGGAGACTCAGATTATCGAACAGAAGATTCACCTGGAAGAATTCCACGCCAGCCTTCCTGTACCTGGTCCCCAAACCAGATGGGTTGGTGTTGTCAGAGAGCGTAAGAGGCAGTGGCGTGACAGTGATGTGAGAGATACTCGAGGGGCGAGAAGGAGCGATGTCGCCCGGGAGAGAAGTAACGTGTCGATGCCAGCGCACAGGGCCCGCGTCGTCAGTCTTCATCCAATAGACGGAGAGTTGGGTTGTTTTTGTCGAAACGATGAAAACCATGGCTGTGCCATCTTCCAACGCGCAGGTCGTCATCTTTGCAGTGGAGTATCCCTCTCCCATGTGAGGTATGGTGACAAGAATTGTCGGCTGGTCTTGGTCCTGTCGTATATCGGCCCAGACGAGGTTCTTCTCCGTCAATATGAAGATGCGACTCTCTGTTGCAGGGCAGTTGTGGACAGAAAGAATCCGATTATTCTTACCCTCTGGCGCCCAGAAGCTCTTCGAGAGCGACGCCATGCTACACGAACGCAGCGTTAGGGCCTGCAGTAGAGAAGCCTTCCACATCAGAAGAATTGGCGCAGAGAAGCTCGCAGTGCGTGTGCGTGTATCTGTTTCCAACGGGTCTAGCTTAGCATCACTCGGCGCGCGGACCAGGACCAGACCGTGCTTTTCGGCTCGATGTTTATGCTGCGCAGGAAAATCGGTGAGCGAACCGATATTAATATGCCCACATGTTTGCATTGCGACTCTGACACTATTGGTGCCGGTTCGATATGTGCCCATTAGATTCCATATGCTCCAGAAGCCACACTCATCAATCAAAGCGAGAACGGGTTTTATTCCAAAGTCGGCAGGACAAAACACTACATCCGAATGGGCATTTCCGCCTGTATCGGTATGGAGTAGCTTCATAATCGGATTCGGCTTGATGAGGACTGAAAAACTGCCTTTGAAAGAGTCATCCTGAGCATCAGGGATCGGGGCGGTGTGGTATTCAGGCTGGAGTACCGTCGTTGAGGTGCCCTTTTGGACAAGTAGCCATCGAACATGGTACTGATTTGAAAGACCTTGCGCAAATTTCATTTGAGTAATAGGAAGACCATCGGCAGCCCAGGTAACCTCCCTCTCGCTCTGTAGAGGGTCAATCAAAGAAACTCGCAAGGAAGCATCCAAGCTGTCTTCCCATCCCCAGTCGGTCTCCTCGGCGACAGCTAAGCGCAGAGACTCGCCTGATCCGCCCGTCGCAGACGCTAGAAATGAAAGAGGCTTATTACTGCTGTGATGGCCAGACACGGTTTGCATGGACCCAACAGCGAGCAGCGACCCGTCATTGTTGAGCGCCGTGGTGGTCTTGAATTTAGCCATGTCCTCACGGAGTGGCTCCTGAAATGCAAAGTTGCCCATGAATGCTTCAGGATGGGACTTGATAAGCCATCTCCGCTGCTCGCGGCGAGCGCGCCATACTTCTGAGCCCGCGTTGGGCTGCGCCGACTTGGACGCCGGGTAGAGCTCAGTCGTTGCGCCAGCAAGTGAGAATCGGGGCTCTGCAAGAACAGTTAGAGGATAAGCAGGGAGGAAGCGGTATGCAGCAGACCTTTGTCAGTGTGGCGAGTTGAACTTAAGCTGCCAACTTGGTCTCCCAGATGCTGGTTAGCTAGTCGATATGATAATATTCCGGCATCACCATATGCATGGCCGGCAAAGCCGTGTGCCTCAGCCATTTGGGACTAGTAAAGATTTTCTGTCCGATGTGACTGGCTCTGTTGTCGCTGTATGCATCCTGAGCGGGAAAGCAAGAAAAGCAATGTTAAAGTAATCTGAAGACGTTGATCCAAAATGAGCAAATCTCGAGCTGCAGTAAAGTATTCATGAAATTTAAGTTCCCAATGTAGAAAAAAACGTTAAAGTGAACATCGATTTTGAATCACGTGCCGCGATGGCCGGGCCAGAAGCGCGGTCGGCCGAGCAACGCGGCCACCTTAGTAAACACCTCCACCACCAAGTACCGCGCCAGGCGTCAAGGTATCTTCTTTCTTGAGGCTCAGAAATACCAAACAGCGACCAAAAGTTAAATACACAACGATGGCGACGGCATACGAGCATCCATCGTCATTTTCTGGCAGCGTCAGCCGACAAACACTGGCGCCGGTTGGGCCGTCGATGGTCGACCAGCTACCAAACATCAACTTTGGCTTCGACGAGCTGCGCGATCGCATGTCCAAGTTTACCACCAAATTCGACGCCTACATCGAGAGGGGCCGCAAAAAGGTATTAGAGGAGCGGAATGAATTTCGCAAGGATGTCGCCGAGCTACAAGGTAAAGCATTTTACATGGTCGCGCAAACTCGGTAAGACCGCTTTGGCTAACCCGTCTCTTGCTCGCAGAGGACCAGCGCATGAAGAAGAAAGACATTGAAATCGCACACATCGAGACGAACGCGTACCAAAAAAGCGTCGAGAAGGAGGAGTCAGAGAAGCAGGAGATGGAGGCGGCCATCGCGACACTGTCCGCCGAGCGCGACGCGCACCTCGCGACGCGAGACGGCCTGCAGGCGCAGATTGCCCAGACACAGCGGGATATTGATGCCCGTCTGGCGGCGCAGCGCGCGCACGCGCGGCGGCAGGAGGCGCAGTCGCGGTTCAACGTGCCCGAGCTCGACTTTTGGATCACGAACCTGTGCCTGCGCATCGAGGGCGCGGGCCGCGACGACCGCCTGCGTTTCGTCTACACGCACATTGACGAACGCAGCTGGGAGCGTGAGGCCTGGTTTGAGCTGGTCACGAGCGCGCGCGACTACGACGTGCGCCACTGTCGGCCGAAGCTGGAGCGCGACGCGGTGGAGAGGGTCCTGGAAAAGGTCAACGAGTCCAGGGAGCTCGTGGTGCTGCTCAAGGGCATGCGCGAGCTGTTTGTGGAAGCAATGAGGTCGTGATGGCTTCAAGGGGGCAGAAGTTTTGTATATATCATGTGTCTTTGAGCGTGTATTGGCGTTGGGATCTTTTCATGGGCTTTCCGATGGTGTTGAGGCGCGTTGGTCTTCAAGTCTTGGCTAAACTCTCGTCAGCGAATCAATAAGAAGTCTGTCTTTGACTTCATTTGTTCATTCGACTGGAGTTGCTTTCCTTGAGCTTTTCAGACTTGTTCACACCAGAGTGGCTCCATTGGTAAGTTCTAATGCAGTGGCAACGGCCAGCCTTCAAGGGGAAATAAAATATATAAGCAGAATGGCAAAATATTGAGGTTAAATTGAAAGCAATTTCTGGACTGTTAAAAAAAGAAATTTCTTGAAAAATGAATTAAGGCCGTCCTGTCTCAAGGTCTTCCAAAAGCCGTCTGGCATTAAAACCCGGGCCGACTTTGGCGGGGTGTTGCACGCACTATAACTTAGTACCTAGTAGTTAGTAGTTTAGTACCTACCTGTATTTACAGCACTGTAGGTCTCCCAATCGCCGAACCCTCACCCTCGTTCGACATAAAACAAGAAAACCTCAACATAACCATGCCCGAGATCGATAAGCGCGCCGCGGCGCAGCAGGCCGTCGATATTCTGCACGAGATTTCTACCATTCTCGTACGCTCCCGCTTCTCCCCGAGGGGAACCTTCCACTGACGCGCGCCCAGAACTGCCACCTCGATCGCAAGACCGTGTCCATTTGTGTCGCGTTGATTGAGCGCGGCGTGAACCCGGAAGCGTTAGCCGTACGTCCTCCATCTCGAAGGGATTCTCGCTGGAGAACAATCTGCTAACTGGTTATTGCGCTGCAGCAAGTCATTAGGGAACTCCGTCAGGAAGCGCAGCTCGTCGAGCAAGACATGGACCGACAATGACATTCAGAAGTGAATGGGACTTGCCCCTCTCCGCACGCGAAACGATACGAATAATGACTGTAAAAATATCTACTTGAATTTCACCTCTTTCCTCGGGGATTGGCGTTATATGGAAGGAGATCTTGCTGCGTCTGCCCATCTGCTCTCTCCATTACTGGAGGGCTAGGCATGATATCAATACAAAAATTCATGTCGATTTATGCTTTCTACTACGGCACCATAAAAGACAATCCTTGTATGCATTTTGTAAATACTGAACTCCGGTATCGCTTTCCCAAAACATGCATGCATAAATCAGAACTCCAACACAAAAAACAAACGCCGATGAATGTAGTCTCCCAGACGCGACCCGTTGTCCGCTGTATCGTAATAATATCGTAACTGTATGCAAAAACTATAATCATGATGAACTTTCAGCGGAGAAAATGTTTCTTTTTTTATCGGTGACCGATTAGGACAATTTCGTTGGGGTCGTCTTCTTCGTCCTCATCCTCGTCGTCGATTTCTGGAAGATCATCACTGTCGCTGTCGTATTCTTCCACCACCTCCTCATCGCTGCTAGACTCTCCTCCCGAACGACCCCAAATGCCGAGAATGTCGTTATCCGAATCCTCCTCCGCAGCCATGATCGTCGGCAGGGTATGGTGCTCGGGGAAACCCGGCTGCGGTGAGAGAGATCTGGCGGTCCTATCTGGCACGAGATGCTGCGAGTCTACATGCAGGCTGGAAGAGTGTCTGCGGCGGTTCATGGCGCCCGTCGGACGATCCGTGGAGATGCTGACCGGCTGCGCGGCCGCCATGGCCTCGGAAGCCACTGGAGGGTCTTCCTGTCGTTCGTTGGCTGCTTGCAGAATCTCACTGTTGCGCCCGAGAATTTGCAATTCCACAGTATTATACGAAAGACAGATGAGACACTTGAGCCCAAGCCAGTGATAGGGCACTGTACACCGTCCAGAGCAGTCGTTGCACAGCACGACAGCCTTGGTGTCTCGGAACTCGGCGGGCATGGGCTGCGCCTGGATCAAGAGGTCCAGGTTGCGGAACTGCGTTTCCATATTGGCGAGACTCTTGTTGCAGATGGGGCATTTGTATGACACCCTCATATGCTGGTCATAGCACTTCTTATGAATGCTGTGGCCACATGGCATGAAGACGACAGGTTTGGGCGAAGTGAACATGTACTCGCCGCAAATGGGACAGTCGCAGTCGGTCGAGCGCTCGATGCATTTGTGAGAACTTTCGATCGAAGTGGTAATGCAAGCACGGCACGTCTTGCAGTGGAAAAAGTCCTTGCCGAGGCCGTGGCCGCGGCGGCAAATGCCACAGTCGTCACAGTGATATACGGGCTTGCTCTTGCGGTTCTCCCAGAGCTTGCAAATGTTGCAGTAGTAATGCGCCGTGGTTTCGCCACAGTTGACACAAGCCTCAGATGCCTTTTGCGGCGTCCCGCAGAGCATGCACAGCATGTGCTTCGTCTCATGGCGAACGAGATTGTGGTCTTCTTGCGCATCGTGGCAGAATCGGCACGTGTACCACTTGTTGCAGGTCGAGCACTGGAGCTTGACGTTACGTTCATAATGAGCACAGCCTAGAGGTGCTTGCATGCCTGGAGGCGTAACGGGATCTCTAGTGCCGTCCGCGTTCTTGGGCAGCCGGATTGGGGCGTAGGTCGGGGCAAGGTCGGCATCGGTGAGCAGGAATTTTTCTGCGGCAGCAGTCTCGCCGACTTGGTTCTGCCAGAATTTCAATGATTCAAGTGTAATGGGCACTGGAACGCGGTACTCGCGTGATATCTCCCCTGCTGTTGGTTCTCGGCCGGGGCTAGTGGGAGCTAGGTGCGGCCGCGAAGCCCGGTAACCTTCCAACAATACTTCGTGTATCAATTTCGCCTTTTCAGCTTGTTCGATTTCGAGCGCATTGATCTGGTGTATCCGCGCCCGCAGCGCGCTCATGCCATCATCTTCGGGGATTGGCCCGCCAGGCTTGCGAGGCGATGCCGGGAAGCCGAGGTGGTCGCGCGGCGGGGAGCTCGTCGAGGAGCGAGGCGTGTATGGCGTCGCTGCAGAATCTGAAAGCGGTCGGGTGATGGGGCTCGAGGGCTCGGCGACGGGACTAGAGAGTAGGACGGCGGCATCGTCGTGGGCGTCGTGCTCTGGCTCGGAGGCGTCGCTTATGACCTCGGGCGGCGCAGCGGCGGCGGGATTATCCTCGGCGGCAAAAGTCGAACGGGAGATTTCAGAGAATCGGCGGGCCTGGCGCAAGACAGGGTTGATGATGAAGTCGGAGACGAGGGAAGACATGACATTGGTTGGTGCGTTGGCAGCGGCTGTTGCGGATGGTGGTGGATGGGGGAGAGCGCATAGACGGACGGGTTGCCACGTAATGGGCGGGCTCTATACGGTGTCCTCGGAGATGGGCTGGGCATGAAAGATTTGAGATGCTACATGTTCTCACATGTGGTGCTAGGGAAGCGAGTGAGAGAGGTCATGCCACATGGAGGAAGCGTACGGGGTCTAGATGTTGGCTGAGGTAAGGCGGATTGCAACCACCTAAAAAATGCAAGGCACCTTGGCATGTGACGGACGGACGGAAATGGGGAGAGAAAGAAGAGAGGCAAGGTGCTGGAGGGGGTGATGAAGTGTGGCGGTATATGTGGCGGTGCGCTGACTGCCTGTGGCTAGTGAAGGGTGGTCCCCTGAAGTGAACCACAAGTTTGTTACAGAACATTGTTTCGGTGCCACGTATTCCTCCGTAGCGCACAGTCGTCTGAAGCGGCAGCGTGTTTGCGCAGATGGGGCGGGTTGAGTGGAATTGAATTAACTTTGATGGCAAATCATTGGCAGGGGATAGAGTTGAGATTATCCCATCCCATTTGCAGAAAGCTGAACATATGCGAACCGCAGCTTGTGTGCTGCTGGACGAATTGACGGACCGCGTCGCGTCCCACTAAAAGCACTAATTATAGCGACCTCTTCTCTGCAATCTGGCCAAAAAGGCTTCCAGCTAGAGAGTGCTCGGGCTAACAAATTCCAAGGCTCTCAGGCTCTCCGCTGCCCTGCAATGCAAAGGGGGGAACTGGCAATAGTTTGTACCCGCACAACACCTTGACAATCCCCTTTCGATTCCCATCTCCATGCCAGCCTGCTTCTCGTTGCCCTCTTCATCCTCCCCCTCCATTTCCTCCTCATCGTCTTCTTTCATCGCGACTGCTATGGTCGCTGTCTGATGCTGGGGGTTCACTTATTCTTTCTTTTTTCTTCCCATTTTAGTCCTTTTGCTCCGTTTGAGTCCTGACAGCTCGTCCCTTCGTTATACTCATCGCGAGGTCTTCTGCCTGGTCCAGCTGCGCCTCTCCTCCTTTTCTTACGCCCGAGCCCACACGCCGTCGTGTGGCCGTCTTTTTCTACCTTCGATACGCATCGAACTCTTTTTTAATACAACGTCTTAATCCAAGCTACGAGCAAGACACAGAATGGCTGCCGATCGCGCCGCCGCCTCCGGCGTTGATGCCGGAGAGGGCCTTCGCAAGCGCGCTGCCGGCTCCTCGCAGGCCCCCCCTGCCGTGCCGCAGCCCGTCGACGACAAGAAGCTCGTCAAAAAGGTTGGTTAGCCCAGATCGCAGCATTCAATTGCTATATCTAACAACTTTGCAGGCCCCTACCGCCCTGGACATCTTCAACCAGTGGGAGCCCATCTTTGCGCCGCTGATTTTCACGGCCCTGGCCTTCTTCACCCGTCTCTGGAAGATTGGCATCAGCGATATTGTTACTTGGGATGAAGCTCAGTAAGCTTGTTCGTCTTCAGAACTGTTGTCAATCGATACTAACAATTGCAGCTTTGGCAAGTTCGGCTCCTACTACATCAAGCACGAGTACTACTTCGATGTCCACCCCCCGCTTGGCAAGATGCTTGTCGGTCTCTCTGGTGTCATGGCAGGCTACAATGGTTCCTTCGAATTCAAGTCTGGCGACAAGTATCCCGAAGAAGTCAACTACACCTTTATGCGCGCCTTCAACGCCTTCTTCGGCATTGTCTGTATACCCATGGCCTACTACACTGCCAAGGAGCTCAACCTTCGCCGCCCCGCTGTCTGGTTCGTCACGCTCATGGTTCTCTGCGAGAACTCGTACACCACTATTAGCCGATTCATCCTCCTCGACTCCATGCTGCTCTGCGGAACTGTCGCCACCGTCTTCTGCTGGGCCAAATTTCACAACCAGCGCCATAACAGCTTTGAGCCTGAGTGGTTCCTCTGGCTCTTCCTCACCGGTGTCAGCATTGGATGTGTATGCAGTGTCAAGCTGGTTGGTCTCTTCGTCACTGCTCTCGTTGGCATCTACACTGCCGAAGATCTTTGGAACAAGTTTGGCAACACCAAGATGCCCGTTACCACTCTGGGCGCTCACGTCGTCACCCGTGTGGTGGGTCTCATCATTGTGCCCTTCCTGATCTACATGCTGTCCTTTGCCCTGCATTTTGCTATCCTCAGCAAGAGCGGGCCTGGCGATGCACAGATGAGCTCCCTCTTCCAGGCAAACCTCCAGGGTACAGATGTCGGCAAAGACAGTCCTCTTGAAATCGCCATTGGTTCTCGCGCCACTCTAAAGAACATGGGCTACGGTGGTGGCCTCCTCCACTCCCACGTCCAGACCTATCCCGAGGGCTCTCAGCAACAGCAGGTCACCTGCTACCACCACAAGGACTCCAACAACGACTGGTTCATCTACCCCAACCGCGGCGAGGCCGACTACGACGCCAACTCTACCGACATTCGCTACATCTCTGATGGCTCCGTCATTCGTCTTATTCACGCCTCTACGGGCCGCAACCTGCACTCTCATGAGATTTCCGCGCCTGTTACCAAGTCTGACCGTGAAGTATCCTCTTACGGTAACCTGACTATTGGCGACGACAAGGACCACTGGCAGGTCGAGGTTGTTCGTGACGCCGCCTCGCGTGACCGCAGCCGAATCCGCACCCTGGCCACTTCATTCCGTCTCAAGCACCCCGTTCTCGGCTGCTACCTCCGCGCTGGCAACACGAACCTTCCCCAGTGGGGTTTCAAGCAGATTGAAGTGACATGCACCCAAAAGAATAACCCGCGAGACGCTTACACCCACTGGAACGTCGAGTCTCACTGGAACGATAAGCTCCCTGCTGGCGACCCTGGCTCGTACAAGTCTCCCTTCTTCCACGACTTTATCCACCTCAACGTCGCCATGATGACATCGAACAATGCCCTGGTTCCCGATCCTGACAAGCAGGACGATCTTGCCTCCCAGTGGTGGCAGTGGCCCATTCTGCACGTCGGTCTCCGCATGTGCGGCTGGGACGACAACATTGTCAAGTACTTTCTCCTCGGCAACCCGTTTGTCTACTGGGCCTCGACAGTGTCGCTCAGCTTGGTTGGTCTTGTTGTCGTTTGGTACATTCTGCGCTGGCAGCGTGGCTTCAAGGATCTCAGCGGCGAGGAGATTGACCAGATTCATTACGCCGGCATCTACCCCGTGCTTGGCTGGTTCCTCCACTACCTCCCCTTCGTCATCATGGCTCGTGTCACATACGTCCACCACTACTACCCGGCTCTATACTTTGCCATTCTCGCCCTCGGCTTCTTTGTCGACTGGTTGGTGCGAAACCGCAGACAGGCCGTCCAGGGGGCTGTCTACGGTGTCTTGTACTCTGTTATTGTCGGTCTCTACATTCTCTTCATCCCCATCTGCTGGGGAATGACCGGCAACAACCAGCAGTACTCGTACATGAAGTGGTTCGAGACGTGGCGCATGAGTGACTAAGCAGGCGTGGACTGCTAGTGTCTGATCATGTCTTTGATTTACAGAGCAATTTATCTAGCCTGTAATATGCTGGAATTCTGTGTACAGCATGCGCAGTAATACAAGTGGAAGGGCAAACCGGGTGTATCGGAGGAGGAGGATGAAAACTGGTCATGAAAAGCTGCAATGTAATGTACAACAGGTGCAAATACTGGTATTTCTGCTTTTTTAAAATGGGTAGTAGTCTAAAAGGAATTTTCCGTGTCTGAATAATGCAATATGACTTTTTATTGGAAATAATTTCATCGGGTACAGCCCGGGATTAATTGCTGCGCTGTACTTTTCCAGTGCGTGGATGTTTCAAAGGATATTTTCATGTCCAATGCAGTATGATATTTTATTGCACGTAACCTGAAACAATCGCCATGCGCAAACAGACCATGATTTATACAAAATTCAAAGAGTCTTTGGTATCTTTTTGCAGACTAAGCTATCTCTTTCTATCATCCCGTGCCGAGTATGAATTGCTGTCCCCGGTTCATATTAATATAGTCGTATGCTAGTTGTATTTATTTGCTCTTTTTCAATCTTTTTCGTTATCGTTTCTTTTAAACAATCAGCAGCACCCGCCGGCCATGGACTTGCCACCATTTTGACCCAGCTTGACCTGTCGCGACGCGCCGCCGGCGTTGGGCCCTTTTACGCCGGATCTCCTATCATTCAAGTCGTACCGGCCGGCCTGGACGTTGTGGTATATGCGCTCCGCGACGCGCATGAACGCAGCCTCGACGTTGTCGCCGCTCTTGGCGCTCGTCTCGACATACTCGAGGACGCCGTTTTGTTTGGCCCACGCCTCGGCCTCTTGCCGGGAGACCTGGCGGCTATCAGGCGCGCCGACGACGAGGTCGGCCTTGTTGCCGACGAGGACGACGACGATATCGGGCTCGGCGATCTGGCGGAGGTCGTTGAGCCAGTCGGTGACGTGCTCAAAGGTCTGGCGGCGCGAGAGGTCAAAGACGAGGAGGGCGCCCGAGGCACCGCGAAAATAGGAGCGCGTGACGGACTTGTACGTCTCCTGGCCGGCCGTGTCCCAGAGGGAAAGCTTCATGTGCTTTTGGGGCGTCTTGCTGGTGTCGCGGGGCGGGTCGGGCAGGCCGGCGGCGGCGGCGGCGGCGGCGGTGGTGGTGGTTGATGATTCTATCGAGGGGGCGGACGGAGGAGCGGGTGGCTTGCTGTGAGGGGGGCCGACGGGGACGATGCGCGAGCCGAATTCGACGCCGATAGTGACGTCGTGGTGCGGCGAGAAGCGGCCCTCGCAGAGGCGGATGGTGAGGCTGGACTTGCCGCAGCCAGAGTCGCCGATGCAGACGAGCTTGGCGATGTAGTCCCACGGCGCCGACATGGCGGGCGGTTGGTTGAAGAGAGGAGGAGGCGGAGAGAGGCGTGGGATCTGTGGTTGAGGAGACTCGTACGCGGCGAGGAAGGAAGAGGAGGTCGAGAAGCTTTTTCGTGTCGTCAGAGGTGGTACCGAGGGAAGCCCTTCCTGGGAGGAGCAGCACGTGCGTATAGGTTGGTGCTGCGGGATGATATGATGGCGAGACTGGACGACCGGGGGGGCGGGAAGATGGCGGAGGCGGCGAGGTTCTAGCTCAAATGGCTGGGACGTTCGAGGCGGAAGGCAGATTCGGAGCGAAACATTTGAGGGTTCGTATGCAGAAGGGATAGTGCAAGATTAGAAGCCGATGCCTTTTGGGGGCCGAGCGATGGTGATGGGCGAGGCTTGGCTTGTTGGGCATGGGCAGCCGCAGCTCTTGTCACAAGGCCGCCCTGTGGGGAGGCTGTTGCTGTAGGTTCGGCCCGCTACAAGTGCATGGGTGTCACTGTACAGTGCATGATAGAGCGCAATACGAGGGAAACGTAACCTCTAAAAATCCCCCAATTGATGAACAAGAATCAATCACTCATGAGAATGCGGAATACCCCAAAATGCAATGGTCGCGGGCTTTTGTCCGCGCTCGCTCCATCGTGACAGTGGTTGCTGTACAGTACCTGCATGCTAGCGGCCGTTCCAGACCGAGTGCGGAGATGGGCAACAGCGGGCGTACCTCATGACATGATTATAAATATTAAGCAGTATGCTGAATTCTGAATACTGCAGCAAGTGTAGTATACAAAGATCTGGAAATACACATTCCAAAATCCTGCGAAAATGGCAAAGACGACTTGGTTCGACGTGCTCCAGCAGCACAGTACGTCGTCACTTACACCAGACTTGTGTGACAGTCCAGAGCTGACAGAAGACATGCAGTCAAAATCGACATTGATGGCCTGGACCCGGCCGACACCGCAGCACTCCTCCCCTTTGTCCCTTTCGACCAGACGAGCAACCAGAATCTCGTGAACCTGCGGATGGTCGCTCCTGAGAATCGGGAGCTCTTCCTGCAGACCGTCCGCGATCGCAAGGACGATGGCTGGCAGGCCATTCTCGATTGCATCGTGCGTATACTGACTAAAACCAACGACGTCAAGAAAAGAAGAATTCTAAGGTATTATGTAGAGCGTCCGCTTGTGTGCCCTCAACAAGGACAGGATCCGCTGCCGCTTCCTCCTCCAGACATCGCCGTCCGCGGCCTACGACGAGGCCAAGACACTCGCCCACGCGCGCTCCTACGCCCGTGAGTTTGAAAAGGCGGGCATATCCAAGGATCGGTTCTGCATTAAGATCCCCGCCACGGGACCCGCGCTTAATGCCGGCCGCGAGCTCCTCAAGGAGGGCATCCGCACGCTCGGTACCTCGCTATTCAGCGTCCCGCAGGCCATCGCGGCCAGCCAGGCCGGCTGCCTGTCCATCAGCCCTTACTACAACTGTAAGCTGTCCAACAAAGGAATATATCTAGATAAGATCTGACACGGTAAAAAACAAGTCTCTTGGTATCACGCAGACCGCGCGCAGTGGCCGGACCTGCCGGACCCGGCCCTGGAGCACCCGATGTCGCCGCGCATCGTCCAGATTTTGAGTATCTATCAAAAACTCGCCGCGAAGGCACCCGAGGCGCAGCCGCAGCCGCTGGTCAAGATGGCAAGCTTCTTGTCTGCGCGCGAGGCCATGGCCATGGCCGAGCTGGGCTGCGCGCACGCCACCATCCCGGCCAACGTCCTCGCGGAGCTCGCGGCGCTCGACGTTGAGACGTCTCCGCCGCCACCGTATCAAAGCGCGGCGGCAGGCGTACCGGCTGAGCGTCTGGTGCACCTGGCGGCGACGGATCCGCTGGCAAGCGACGGAACGGCGGCGCCGGCAGGTGTTGATGTGGATTTCTTGGCGGACGGCGGCGCGGCGCTGCAGGCGGCGATTGAGGCGGATACGATGACAAAGAGGGGCTTGGATGAGGCACTGGCCATGTTCAGGGAGTGTGAGCGGCAGAGCCGGTCGGCGATTGAGGAGGCGCTGAAGCAGATTGAAGCGGAGTGAGTGCGGAGGTCGGAGTCGGGTGGTGCCCTTCATAGACCCAATCCAGACCAGACGTCGCTTGAATCAGCCCCGGAGAGCGTAGTAGTGTTGAGCAAGCTGTCTTCAGGAATAAGGAAGGTTGGAAATGCGAGACTGGTGATTGTGTCAAAGTCGAAGCCCTCACGCGGCGGTGTGGGCACGCCTATAGGAGCCAGCAGGGAGGAACTCTCAGCTGGCATGTTTAGTGCAGAGGAAGGTAATAGAAACTGTTGCTGCTGCGGTTCCAGAATCGACGTGAAAGCAAACCCTGTATCCCATGAGCTCTGGTCATACTGTGACGTGTCGTTTCCGTTCATCGTCAGCGAGAGCCCAGTGCCCTGCTGTTGACTCTCATCCTCCGCAGCCGTCTTCTTCCTCGGCTCTGGACCTTCGTGCGCGTCTCGCAACGTGGCCGTTCCGCTACCGCCGTCTCCGAGATGTCCGACCGCCAGCAGCCGGGCCATGGTCTCCGGCGCCGGTGGTGGTGGTGATACAACCTGCCCCCCAGATCTCAACAGGCTGAGCTCGGCGGCCAGGCGCCGGTTTTCCGCGAGCAGCTGCCGCATATCATGCGCGGCGACGGCACACAGTGCCCGCTGCTCGCGGAGGTGCGCAATGGTCTCGCCGACGATGCGCACCTTGGTGAGGCGCTGCGTATGGGCGAGTGAGGGCACGAGATGAGCTAGGTCCTGTAGAGAGCCCGATCGTTAGAAATTCCGTCTTTTCACTATTGGCTTTTTTTACTGAATGGAAGCAAGGTTCGTACCAGGAAATTTCCATTCATCTCCTCGCGACGACGCTTTTCGATGGCCAGGTTGCGAGCATTGACGTGCGGGAGAGGGCGCGGCCTCTTCCGACGCCGGGGAGTCGGTGAAGTTGGTGGAGCCATGGTATTTTCTTCAAGCCGCTGTGATTGTTCCAGAAGCTGTAATAATGGTGTCTTTGTTGCTGTTCTTGGATAAAAAAATGATGTTGCGTAATCCTCCGGGGACTGGCGCTGACCCCACGGCGTCAAACCGGAGGACTGTCCTCCGGAGAGCGGAGGAGTCTCGATCCCAGTGAGTCTACACGGGCCGCTGAGCCTAATTGCAATGCCGCCAATCGTATAGCGACGGATGTACGGAAATCTCCACCATTCTACAGTGCAGTGCTGCTGTTGATGGAATGCACTGTACAGTACTCCATCAGGAACCCTTGCTGCATCAGGCAGGTGATTCTCCCCGACGGACTTGATGATGAACGCCACGAGATTAGTCAACCAGCAACGGGATGGCAATATTCCCAACCACGTCATTTTGAAGCATGTTGATACAAATAATGGATTGATGCATTATTCTATCCCGTCAGTGTGTAGTCGCTATTGGGCACATGCCGGTCGTGAGGGGTTGATTGCTACACTTAGACGACCTCCAGCCAGTCCTGGGGGTAGGCATTACCTTCCCAAGACCACTTGTCCTGGACATAACCATACCACTGGTCAACCGCTTGCCACTTCTTCATCGCCATCTTCTTGTTCTGCTTGGCGCATGTTGCAGCAAATGTGAGGCCTTTAATCCAAAGGAGGCTAGAGTCAGCGTACGGGGTCTACTACCGGAAAATCGGGGGGTTGAAATGCATACCTTGGAACGCCCATTGGTCTCCATTTCCCTTAGTTCCGTAGTTGTCAAAGATTTTGACTTCTGTAAGGTCGCGGATATCGACCTCAGTCGAGCCAAAGGACTCCTTGAGATTGATGCTGCCCTTCTTGGTGGTGCCATATTCCAACTGCTCTCCGAGCTCAATCTTCTTACTCTTGCCAATGGTAAAGGACAGGGCATCCCATGTTCCGCCAGAGTACCAGTTATCAAGCTTGAACTCGTAAGACAGTTCTTTGATGATGGCGCAGGGCGGCGTAAAAGCCCAGTCGGAAGGAACAACGGGGAAGCCAGCAACGGTGACCTTTTGGAGGCCATAGCTCCAGCCTCCAGGATGTCCGTACCACGCATTCAGACCGACATACTTGTCCTCTCTGGCCTTGAAGCTGGGATCAGCACACTCGGCGCGGAGCTGAATATCTGTGCCCAAAGTATGAGTATCCGTCTGTAGGAAAGTCAAGTAAGTGATGACTCATACCTTGAATCTTCCACTGATCATTGCGAGTGCCCCAGCCGGCAATGCCCTTGGCATCAAGAGTAATGTTGTTGATACCACCAATGTCGATTTCGTCCTTTTTATATGCCTTTTGCATGTCGACATCCACCCAAATATGATCTCCCAGTTCTGGCGCTGATTTGATATGCAGAACTGCCTGACCAGCTGGGCCCTCGAGAGTAGCGCCGATGTCGTCATAAGTTCCAGAAGAGTAGGAGTTAGAGAACAGAACACCAAGCTTGATATCCTTGATCTTTTGGCAAGGCTTCGGTACGTTTTGCCTCTGTAAAATGTCACGAGCCCGATCGCAATCGTAGCTTGGAGCAGTCTCTTCTGGTAGTGGGTTTGGTGTTACTGAATGGCAGCGATTAGCAAAAAGACTGCAATATTTGGCTTTAGTGGGTAGCTTTCTTTACCTTGTCGACCACTCAGCAATGCCCAATCTCCTGGTAGGCCCCTGCGACGAGGACCCGTCATGTGCATCACGGAGCCGAGAATAGCAGCACAGCTGAGCGTAGCGAAGCGACCGGCCAGAAGATCGGCCTCTTGCTCGGCAGTGAGAGCTGGCGGGGCCTGGGAATTAAGCCGGCCCCAGAGAGCGTCGAGTGCGGCTTCCTGGCTGGGGTCCTCGACGTGATTCTGGGCGTAGTCATTCTGCGTCCATCGGGGACCCAGGTGGCCTCTCTCGTGATCCATGTGCATCTGTAGAGCAGACACAATCATACCTGTACGTCCATGCCCAAAACCACACCATACAAGCGTGGCACCGCGGCCGCGATGCTCGCGGAAACTATCCCAGGCCCACTGGAAATCCTCTTCGGTGGCATCCTGGTAGTCTTCGATGGGTACCGGGGTGTAGGCAATTCCAGCCTTTTCGAGAGCCTTCTTGATTTCTGCGTTGTGGGCATCGGAATTGGCGCTGATGATGTTGGAGATACCGTGTTTCTTAAAGACCTTGATAGTCTCCGGTGTGATCTTCTGATCCGTGTCGCTGCCGGCGTAGTAGGGAGCGGAGCAGCGAGCAAGCCGAACTCCGGGGGGCAAGTGCTCGCGAACGAATTCAAAGCGCTTAAGGCCGCCATCATCATCACCGCCGGGAGGGGGTGTGCCAGACGGGCCTGCTCATACAGGGCTATAAGTGACTGCATACCACACTGCTCATCGTTGGCGAAAAGACTTACCGCCCATGTCCTCATACCCTTGCGGAACTGCAAGGGCGGGATTCACAGCCCAAGCAAGGGCTACAAGGGCCTTGCTGAGAAGCATTTTGTTGAGTTGATATGATAACTGTAAACTGAGTGAATAGGGCGAGTGTGGTTGAATGTGGTAATGAGTGGCGACTTGGAAGTCTGTTGTTGAAGACTTTGGCATCAGTGGACGAAGCGACCTCTTTATATAGGTTTTTCAATGAACACCTCAGTTATATGGGCGCGGCATATTACAATCCTGCTATTCTGTACGGGTCGTCATCGTGATAATGATGATGATGATGGCGTACAAGGTCTCGCGGTGGTGTGGTCCAACACAATGCGGTCGAGGAAGGAACAGGGACGGCGGGTATAGAGCGCTACGCAATTAGGGATTACTACCTGCGCAAGAAGTCTCATTTAGACAGCTGCTGAAAGACTTGACTCGTCATAACGGAAGGGTGGCTCGATGTACAAGCGAAGTGGTAGCTAAACAGCCCAGGCTCGCAAAAGTGACCCCGATTGATGATGTCGAAGTATGCCACCTGGCTGGGCCACATTGATATAAAAACCCCCACCTGAAGAGTGAGCATTAGTCAATTACACACGAGACTCGGTCGGTGAATCTTGCGACTCTGGAAAAATGCTTCATGGCCAACGCACCCATCACAACTTCATCAGCTGATTAAAAGAGGGCTAGTTCGTTGTAATGCACGCACTACCTATATAATAATCAATTTTAGATGTTGGGGCCCTGGTTCTTTATCAACTTGTATTTATAAAATGAGCCATGAATAATAAGGCTTTTTTTTAGCTTTGCCTCGTTTATGCAGAGATACTGTTAAGGATCGTGTCGTCCCCGAAAGAGCATAGTGAGGCTGTCAGTGCTCCGCCGCCTCGGCCATCGGCGAACTTTTCTTCGGCGCTCACTTGCTGGAACCGCGCGTTTAAGTCCAGAGCACTCTGATCTGGAGTGCTATAAAATCTTTTAAAAGATTAAAAATAAAGGATTCAAGGTACTATAGATCCATAACGCTCTAAATTAGAAGAAAAAAACTACATTCTAGAGTGCTCTGAATCTCGAGTCTCTAGCATGTCAGCTTGGAGGACATGTTCGCTTTTATTAGGGGTCACGCTAATCTAAATTTTGGGCGTGGTCGGTTCAGGTGTCGATTACTTATGCCGAGAGGTATGACACACCGACCGTCGGTTACCGGGCAGTGTTGATATAGTGAGGCGCCTATAATAGACATTGCTGAGGAATGCCATAACAGAAACAGAGATTACGCCGGGCTTGGAAGAACATCTCTACAATAAGTTGGATTGGTTCAGTTCTAGGCAACCACTCTGGGGTCAGGATCAGCAAGTTACGATATAGGGCTCGCATCAGCTGGCTGCAGCCGCAGCCGCAGCCGCACTATGCAGCGATGCTCGCGCTCAAGAGCTCGCTGGCGGCAGAATGGGGGCTGGGGCGGCATCCGGTTGAACAGCATCAGCCCCTGAGTACGTGGACACGGTGCTGCACGCGGGGCAAGGGCTGGGCTTGCGGAGCACAGGCGGGATTCGGCCCAGTGGACGCCGTGGGGTTGGAAAGGCTTTCCGGGAGGAGTTGACGTGGTGGTGCTAGCGAGGAAGCTCATCAACAACAGGAGGTGGGGCCAATATAGTAGTTGACGGAGGCATTTCGGGGTTTTAAAAGATGTAGAGAGTGTGGCCGGTGTGCGATTCCTTGCGTTGGTGGATATTTATAGTAGAGGAAGGCGTCAGAGATTGATTGGTGATTTCCAGTGTCCCGGAGTCACTGAGAAACCACAGGCGCGTGGCCAGACCCGGCAGCAAGGTATGAAACTGTGACAGCGAAACCTATACTCTGTAATCTGTTTGGGAACGAACATCAACTCGACATCATATTGCCTCCGTCACGGTGCAAGCCTCGCAGGACTCGTAATCTGACGGAGCCCTGTCCTCCTAGATGGAGGATGACGCCCAATGTATTTACTGCTAAGCAAAAAGAGAAAAGTACATAAGTACCTAGGATCTTCATCACCGCCCAACACAGTGTGGTATTCGGAGTGGAGGGAAGCTGCGAGGCCCGCAGCATCTTGGAGGATCGGCTGACCCTGCTGACTGCCAGGTGATGGCGCCGAGAAGGAAGGCCGGATATGTTGCCGTTTCCCGTCAACCATTCATTCCCTTGCCAGCGCCACTGGTGCCATTCCGGGAACAAAGCCGTTGTCGGTAGGCGGCTAAACGTTTGGGCCACTTTGCAAGGGGGTTAATAGGTTAGTAGGTTAGTTTAGTATTTAGTAGAGGTAACTTATGTAGCAAGGTGCGAAGCTGCATGTTTTACAGATTACAGATTAAAGGGCGTCCCTTGTCACATTGTGAGGTGGAGTGGAGATGAACAGCGCATCGGGCACAACACCTCTCGCCGTCACCAGCCGATATTACCAAATAAAATGTACTTACTTCGTACGTCCAAACTTATTACCTACCTCCTACTTATGCAACTCTTCCTCTGGTCCCCGCGCCAGTAACAAAAAAAAAAAAAGCCCCCTCGCCATTCCAGCCCATTGTGCTACCTGCGCCCGCGCCCGCGCCCGCCGCCCCTTGCCTCTGAACTGCCCGTCTTCAGGCTACCTAATCTGTACCTTGACGACACCATGCTGCATCGCCTGGCACTGCTTTGCTGTTGGGTGGCTGTGTTTTGCCCTGCCGTTCTCGGCCGACCCAGTGAGACATGCCTCCGCCTGCCCGCCGCTTCTTTTCCAGTATGAATGCTAACCGCTGGCCTCTCCATCAAGTTGTCCAAATCCAAGCCGAGCAGGCCAACGGCGCTGCTGCCTATCAACAAGCCGCTGCTGCCGCCAACGCCGAAGAGGTCCTTGGTGTTGCCATTGCCCGGTAGAGTGTGCTGGCAGCGGCCTGGATACCTACCCTACCTCGAACCTTCCCTTTCCTCAATTTCGAACAGAGCGCCATCGGCCTATCGCCGTCCCCTCTTCATCTTGGGTACTTTTGCTGCATTAGCCGGCCTACTATATGGAATTCGAGTTACTTGAGGCTTTAATTTCATTTGACACACTTTGGCACCCATGCTAGAGGCCGATAGCCTCTATGGCCGTCGGCCGTTGTCTTGTGATCAATGCAAGTCGGCGCATCGCGGTGTGCTGCCGCTCCGTGCTGTGTTCTATTTCCTCGCCTCCATGACCTTCACACAGAGTACTCGAACAACTGATTAATAAATAAAAGAGCACCGATACTGCCACCACCTGGTTCACCACAGAGCGCTTCCCTTGGTTCGTCGCAAGGAGGGTGTGGAGTGGCAGCATGCTGCAGTTGGGGTCACATTCTGGTTCCTGTTGCCCCAGGATTTCATTGGGAGGGGGCAAAGGACCTGGTCATGCCTCTGGGCCGCTGCTATGGCTCGCTTTTTCAGCATACGATGAGCACGGAATCGAATCAACTTCTTGCTTACCCCGCAGCCGGCCAACTGTTAGATCAATACCAGTCGACGGGGCCATAGACACTGGCAACCAACTGGGCGTACATCCCCCCCACCGACACTGGTTGACTGGCAACTAGCAGCTCGTGTAGTGTTGTGTGTCTCTATCTGCAATGGACCCTGGCAGCCTGATTGGTATGCCCTGGTATCTCGACATTCTCGATTGGCCTCATCGATGGCGAGCGAGCGCCAGGGTTGCACTCGGGGCGGAGCCGGAATCTTGGCCCCGTCCCCCTTCCTCGATGCGGGTGTCATCCGGAACCGCCCGCCTCCTCAATTTGGCCTCTCTAGGCAGGGTGTTGGCAGATGCAGATGCAATCCTGATCCACGGCCATAATGAGAGAGAGCTACCAACAAGACCAGAAACAACGGCCGGGCCAGCCACTATTTACCCCCTTCGCAGCCCCCAACCCGCTCTACTTACGAACACCAAGCCTCATCTCCCTTTTGCGGCTCAATGTGTTTTCTGGCCCGGCTCGTTATTACTCCAACTGGCCGCTACAGCTGTAACCTGTGATATCCGTTTGCGCGGTATGCCATCATGTCTTTCCCAAACGCTGCGGACCAGCTGCTTTGGCCTTCGCGCTACCTTGCCTTGATCTGGGACTTCAGCCTGAAATTCGAAGATCTGGTGCTCGACGTCCTCCCCGCTGCTTCCTGGGCAATTCTGACTCCTGCCATCCATTACTACTACATCAACCAGCCCGTCTACGTCCGCCGCAGCCCAGTGTTGTGGCTCAAGCTTGTCAGTACCTGTTCCCCGTCCCTGGCCTCTCATATGTCTAAGACAGCCCAAGTTCCTGGTTGCTCTTCTCTTTTGTCTGGAAGTCGCCACTGTCGCCATACGTTGCGCTTTTCCCGACTACCGCACAGAAGTGACCACAGCCGCAGCCGCGCTGGATATTGTATCGGCACTGAGCGTCGCTACAGTTGTGTACGCTGAGCACCAACGTGGTATCCGAGCGTCCGCGCTGCTGAGTCTTTACCTCACGATTGGCATCATTATTGACGGTACAAAGACACGCTCTTACTTTATCCGGAGTATTGCCTCTCTTAGCGGTTTGGCAGCAACGACTACGTCGCTTCGCTTCGTCTTGCTCTGCGTCCAAGAAATCCCGAAGACGGACCTACTCATTGATCCGGAAGTTCGCAATGCTTCCGGCCGCGAGGCGACAAGCGGATTCTGGGGCAGGACATTCTTTGTTTTTATGAACCCCGTTTTTCGAACTGGCTTTCGCAAAATCATCTCTATCGATGACCTGGTAAATCTTGGCATCGAATTTTCGTCGGCACATTTACTTGCCCATCTGTCCCAACGATGGAGTCGGGCAACGCAAAAGCGGCCACATGCTCTCTTTTTGGCTTGCATGAGGACTTGGAAAGCACCTCTTTTGGCCATCACTATTCCTCGCCTTTGCTCCACTGGCTTCGTTTTTGCCCAACCGTTTCTGATTCGCCACATGGTTCTCTCCCATCGCCAGGCATCGGAAGATCAGTCTAAGGGTAGCTTGGTGGCTGCTACTCTCCTATCATATACGGGAGCGGCGATCACCAAGGCAGCATCCATGCATCTCAAGTATCGGCTGCTTACACGCATTCGTGGAGGGCTTGTTTCCCAGCTGTTTGATAAGACCCATCGGCTCAAGCTGATACAGGCCAAGAAGCAAGCTGCTCTCACTCTTATGAATACTGATCTTGATGGTATTGCCAGCGGCTTACCGTCCTGCCTCGAAATACCTTTCTCGATCATAGAAACCGGCCTAGGCATGTTTTTCTTGATCGAATTTGTGAAACAAGCTGCATTCATCGTTTTCCTGCCACTTATGTTTGCAACTGGTATGGGTATTATATATGGCAAATATCTCACGCCAGCCTTGGGACACTGGAACGCCAACATTGAATCTCGAGTGACAAAAACGTCGCGCGTGCTATCACAGCTCCCAGGGATCAAGATGCTTGGTCTAGGACCCAAAGTGGCCCAGTACCTTCAATACCTTCGAATAATAGAGACTAGGGAATCGCGGAAGTATCGCTACATTCAAGCAATGTCAATCTCAACCGCTGGGTTTTTAGACATGAGCACGCCTGTCATTGTTACTGCAGGCGCTTTATTCTGGAACATCTTCGGCCCCAAACTATCTGCAGAGATCATCTTTCCAACTCTGGGGCTTATCTCCCTTGTCCAGTCACCAATTACGAACCTGTTGAAGGCATATCCATCCGCCATGGCAATGTTGGGATGTTTTGGACGAATCCAAACATACTTGAACCAAGAAGAGCACGAAGACCCCCGCGTTATTTTGAATCAGACACCGCGGGAGATCACCAGATATTGGCCCGCGGAATCCGGCGAACCGAGTTTGACAACGCGAATTGTCCAGAGCGATCCATCTCGGGTCATTTATTTCGAAAACGCGAGCATCGCCGCCATTGGTATGGATGAGCCAGTATTGATCAATCTCACCCTTTCGATCCCGCCAGGACTGGTCACCGTACTTCTTGGGCCAACTGGCTCGGGGAAGACAATCATCTTTGATAGCATTGTCGGGGAGGGCGAGGTATTAGATGGCCTCGTCTATGTTGACGAAATGACAATCGCCCTGTGTGGCCAGACACTTTGGCTGCCCAACGGAACAATCCGGGAGTGTATTGTGGGCGCCCTCGAATACGACCCCGCTTGGTTTCTCGCCGCCATTACTGCTTGCGAGCTCGTGGCTGATATCAGTCAATTTGAAGAAGGCGATCAGTACATGATTGGAAGTGGTGGTATCAGATTGAGTGGCGGCCAACGGCAACGGCTTTCCATAGCAAGGGCTGTGTATTCGCGAGCATCAACGGTCCTCTTTGACGATGCCTTCAGTGCGCTTGACCTGCGCACTGCTCGGGCTATCTTGTCTAACCTCTGTAATCGGGAGAATGGACTTCTCAGACAATCGAATTCGACGGTCTTGATGACAACATATTTGCCTGAATCTCTTGAAATCGCCGATAAGCTCATACTTCTGGACGGGGACGGGGATCTTTCTCAAATGTCGATTGGTGAGGTGCATCGTGAGTCCAAGGCCGTGATTACAGCTTTACTTCAAGCAGCCAATCGCGACATGGACGAAGGGTACCCCTCATTGCCCGAGTGGGATTCCGACCTTGAGACCAGCTCGGAGCCAGATAGTCCGCCGTCGACTCCGCCACCGCCGCCCTCTATTGCGCAGTCGCAGCGCGCGGGAAAGACTCGAGGTCCGGCAAACCGCCAACAGGGGGATTCTAGACTCTACTGGCTCTGGATTAACCAGGTTGGACGTCGCAGACTGGCATGGTGGTTGGTTGTCGTCATGGCCATGTGCTTCTCGGAAGGCTTTCCCACAGTTTACATTAAATGGTGGATTGAGCTTTCACCGGCGAGCAAGATATGCTTCATCGGCTACGCTCTGCTTGCGTCAACTGCTGGCCTTCTCGGCGGCCCTTGCGTGTTCATCATGATGGTGAAGCTGTCACCACGTGCTTCCATCGGCCTGCATGGGCTGCTAACAGAGGTTGTCATGCGATGTACCCTCGGCTTCCTGGGTGTTACCGATACTGGATCTATATTGAATAGATTTAGCGTTGATATGGATCTAATTGCCAAGCACATACCCGCTGGAGTCTACAACAACTTGTACTATGGCACTACGACACTGATTCAAGTCGGAATAGCGCTTTCAGGCGCCAACTACATGGCCGCCACGCTTCCAGTTTTGGTTGGAGTACTCTTCGTCGTCCAACGTTACTATCTACGCACATCCCGCCAGCTTCGACATCTGGACATTGAGAGCCAAGCGCCTCTCGCCACAGCTCTTCGAGAAATGACCGACGGCTTGATCTACATCCGGGCCTTCAAATGGCAAGAACACGCCATGTCTCGAAGTTTGAGGCTATTGAATGAATCGCAGAAGCCATTCTATCTCCTTTTATGCTCCCAGCAGTTTCTGTCACTCGTCTTGGACTGTCTTTCGTCTAGTATGGCGACGATTTTGGCAATTCTTACCCTATACATCAAGGACTCATCGACAGAAAACTCTTCCGGTCTTTCTTTCTTGGTTTTGATCATCCTTGGTACCAGCTTCAACCGGTCCATAATGACATGGACCACACTGGAGACAGCTCTTGGATCTCTTTCCAGACTGCGGCTTTTCTTGGACGAGACGCCCGTGGAGGCGACGCAGGACGATACGCGGCCTCTGCCTGAAAACTGGCCTTCTCGGGGCGAAGTGCATATGAGCAACGTCACTGCAAGCTATATCTGCGACGGTCATAGGCAGCGCCGGAGCCCAGTTTTGCGAAATGTCACGCTGTCGGTGGCGGCGGGGCAAAAGGTCGGCATCATGGGCCGGACAGGCAGCGGCAAGTCATCGCTGCTCATGACGCTGCTCGGATTCCTCGAATACCAAGGAACCATTGAGATAGACGGCGTTGACCTACGAACCGTGTCGCGCGACGAGCTCCGGTCTCGCATCATTACCATTTCGCAGGACCAGGTGGAGTTGGACGGCACAATTCGTGACAATCTCATTCCATTTGACAAGACGTGGGCAGCTGGCGACGGCGGTGAAAGAGAAGACGACGTTGAACCTGGAGAAAAGGACCTTCGCAGTGCGTGCGATGGGCTCCTCCGCGATACGTTGATCCAGCTGCACATCTGGCAGTCGCTGGACCACGAGAGCCCGCTCGACATGCTCCTGTCCGACGCCGGCTTCTCCCATGGCCAGATGCAACTAATGTGCATTGCGCGCGCCGTCATCCGTCGTCGGATGTACGGAGGCAGGCTCCTCTTGGTCGACGAGGCGACCGGTGGCGTGGACCAGTGGCGCGAGCAGACTGTACGTGAGATGATGCGAACCTACTTTCGGGGATGCACAATCATCATCGTCGCCCACCGGGCGGAGAGTATCGCAGACTCCCAAGTGAATGTGAGAATGACAGATGGCAGGATTGCTAGACGCAAGATATATTGTTAGGGACTTTGTGATTGGCAATGTTATGGCGACTGCCTGTTAAATCGCCATTTCAGTATCTGTTTCTCGCCTCAAATCTTCCCGCGTGTTTTTTTTTGGAGATAAGAGAACCATAAAATACCTGTAGTAACTAAGTGGTTGTATATGCAGGCAAGTTTTCTTCGTTTTCCGTCATTTATTGGCGTGTGAAGTATTCGATTTAAGCTGTGTTGACTTTTGGTGTTGCTGAGGCGTGACCACCTGATTACTTAGTACCTCCTTATTACCAGGTGAGTAGGGCACGACCTCTACCGAGAGCGAATCAGTACAGATGTAGGGCCAACACAGTGACGGCACAAATCTGGCAAAAAATGTACCAAATACAACTTGAATTCACCAAAATAATTCATCCAGAGTCCTATCTGTACATGTAACTTAGTTAGTAACTTATCCATCAAAGTACTGTTGGCCTGGCGCGGCCAGCTGCCTGCCTACTACCTAACCTATCACCACCGCTATACCCCAGTCAGCTGCTAGTAGAGTCACCTTGACCTTGAAACCCCACGTTCACAGGGTCCCAATGTCCCATGACCAGAACCATAGCCATGCCGTTTCCGACTTGATCCGTCCACAACCATTATTCATCTTCAAAAAACAGCATACTCTGCATCTTCAATACACCCTCCTTCATCCCCATCCCTCCTTCTCCTGATATTCACGTCCCACCGCATCTCCGTCCCACGACACGCTCAATAATCATCCACCGTGCGACCGAACCAACGCCCCCCCCCCCCCCCCCCCCCAGGCATCCTCCATCCTCGACCTAGTGCGTAATCGGAACCTGGATTCACGTAATCGGCGACGAACCCCAAACCTCTCCTCTCTTCCGCCATCCTTCCATCCGTCCTCGCCAACATCCTGCCATCCGTCAAATCCAACCCCATTCTCCCGGTGAGGTGGCGGTCTGGTGCCTCGAATCCTCATCATGTTTTCTGAATGTGCGTCTGCTGCCTAGCGTGGAGCTTATCTCGATGACCTCAGCCCCTCTGGCATCTCCTTCTAACTCGTATGATACAGACGCTTCCAGATTCCTCGCCCAGTCCCAGTCTCGCATATCCAACTTTGCCGGCCAGACTGACCACGACGACGCCAACAACCACAACAACGGCACCGACTGGCCCTCATCAAGGCCCAGCCGATATCGCACGGGCGCCCCAGGCACGCGATCCTTCCTCTCCCGCGGCTACGGCGGTGGCGGTAACCCATATCAACAGAACGGCACCGGCTCCCGCTTCGGCAACCTCGCCTTCGCCGCCTCCCGCATCTCCGCCGCCCACGACGCCCCGCTCTTTCACGGCGCCCTCGACGAGTTTCGCGAAGAGGATGATGAGGCCGAGCGCGACCGCGAGGCCGCTGACCTCTTCGCCCTTCAGCGGTCCCGCCGCGTCGCTGCCGCCAGCAAGCTTGCCGAGAGCACAGAGTCAGACGCCCACAGCAGAGGATCGCTCGACGACAGCGCCGGCTTCGACGACGATGACGACCCGTATCGTGGCCGCACGGCGGGCCGTGGCGGCCGCGGCATCAAGAGCAGCTGGAACGGCACGCGGAGTACCTTTCGACACAACGTAGCGCACGATACCCTTCATGAAGAGGCTGAAGAGGTCCTCGCCGACCCGAGGTCGCAGGGTCGTGGAGGTAAACCCGCCATGGTAGATGTAGGCCTGGAATCCCAAGAAGACGATGACGGCGACGAAGAACCACCTGAGTCGCTCCTCGGCGACACGCACACCGACTCCAGCCCCCCACCGTTTCAACGTTTCAAGCAGCAATCCGCCGAACAAACACCTTTCTTATTACGACGCTCATCCACAGACCGCTCTGAATCGAGCAGTCTACAACGAGACGATCCCCTCCAGGGACAGCCGATGGAAACCGCGGCCACATTCATTGACGGCGAAACTTTCCGTCACGACCCCTTCTTCGCTTGGATATTCCTCATCAGCTTCGCCGCCATGCTGTCCACCTTTGTGCTCGTGTGGCTGCACACGTCCCCGCGCAGCGGCCCCGTCGGCGACACCATCTACGCAACCCTGCAGCGGTCGTTCCACATGCTCGCCATCGACACCGTTGTCGCCGTCTTCGTGTCCCTCATCTGGCTCGCCGCCCTACGCTCCTTTGCACGGCCGCTCGTCAGCGTCATTCTCGTTGCCGTGCCCGTCATCATGTTCTCCTTCTCGCTCTACGCCTTCATCTCCTCCTTCAAGGGCCGCACGCGCGGTGCCAGCGTGCAGGACGCCTTGATGCGCTGGCTTGCGCTCATTCCCGGCGCCGCGTGCCTGCTCTGGCTCTGGGTCGTTGGCAAGAGCCGCCGTGCGATCCGCCAGGCCGTCGAGATTTTGCAGTTCTCCTCGCGCATCCTCGCGCAGAATCCGGCGCTGCTCGTCATGGGCTTCGCGTGCCTCGCGCTCATCGTCGTCTGGACGTGGGCCTGGCTGGTCATGTTTACGCGCGTCTTTATGGGCGGCTACTTTTCCAAGTCGCTGGTCCGCTTCGTCATCCAGCTGTCCAGCTGGTGGCTTGGTGCCGCGTTTGTCTTCATGTACATGTGGACTATGGCCGTCGTCAACGCCGTGCATCGCGCCACCACGGCGGCGACCGTCTCGCAGTGGTACTTTCACCGAAACGCCGCTGCGGGCTCCGGTCCCGGCGCCGCACCGTCCTCCCGGGATGTTGTACTGGCCGCGCTCGGCCACGCCGTGACCACTATCTTCGGCAGCGTCTGCCAGTCCACCCTACTATCACTGCTCGTGCGCGCGCCGCTACTCTTCCTTCCTCGTCGCCTCGGTGCCGTCGTCGCTAACGTCGCCGCCTTTTGGATCCCCACACCTGTCGTTGCTCTCACCAACCCCCTCACTGTCACCTACGCCGCCATCCACTCCCAGGGCCTCGCCACCGCCGCGCGCGGCCTTGACCAGATGGAGCTCGTCACGCCCGCCATGCCTACAACCACGCTCACCCCCCGCGCAATGCCCCGCGGTGGCGCAGGGCTCTTGCCCTACCGCCTCGCCAAGCTACTCCTCGTTGCCACGCGGTTGCTCATGGCCACGGCGCTCGGTTTCGGCGGCTGGGTCGTCACGGCCAAGCAGCTGCGGCTGACGCTTCCCGATGGCGTCGGCGTCCGCGGCTCCGCGTACGCCTACGTCGTCGGCCTCATGGCCGGCTTCATCGGCTACTCCGTCATGGGTGCCATGGAGGGCGTCCTCAGCGGCATCGTCGATGCTGTGCTCGTCTGCTACGGTAGCGAGCGCCGCATGGAGATGGGCCACGGTCGCTTCTGCCTCGAGGCCGCGTATCTCTTTGGCGAGCGTCGCCCTGGGGGTCTGGGTGACGACCGCGTGTAAAACGGACCTTGGGGGCGTCAAAAACGTCTATGTAAAGTATGCGAAAAGAGAAGGGAAGAAATATAGCGCTGTGTCTGCTGTAGCGCGTGAGGTAACCAGAGATTGTTAAGCAGGGGAGTAGATTAGATTCATGAATACCCTAGCGTCATTTCTTTCCTTAATCTTTTTATTATCTCGGGAGTTTGTTCATAGGAGTTCTAATTGATATTGTGCTAGCTTCCTAGATTCAGTAGCTTTACAATATTCTAGGCTGTCCGCGACGTTAAGCTCCTTGGTAAGTCATGCATATCCACTGCCCCCCCGAGTTTCTTCGAAACAGAACCTACCAAATGTTCCTAAGTCTATAGCGTCTCTCATCGATGAGACGGGCCGCGTTCTCTTTTTCATATTCGTCTACTCGATAACCGCCCGCGCCCCTTGCCATCATACTCGAGCATGCCGGGTCCCAGGGTCTCCTCATCCTCCTTCGTCAAACCCCGGGGCAGAAGTCGGTAACGACATTGATACTTCCAATGCTGCTCTCGATTTTCAGGTCGGGTTCGTCGATGCAGCGGAATCAGCCAGGTGCCTCGTTGTTGGGAGGATCTCGAGTACGCCGTTTTGCACGCTGGTCTGCATGCCGTTTTGCACGCCGTTTTGCACGCTGGTCTGTATGCCGTTTCGCACGCCGTTTTGCACGCTGGTCTGCATGCCGTTTTGTACGCCGTTTTGCACGCTGGTCTGCATGCCGTTTTGTACGCCGTTTTGCACGCTGTTTTGCATGCCGTTTTGTACGACGTTTTGTACGACGTTTTGCACGCCGTTTGGCACGCCGTTTTGTCCGCCGGTTTGGTGAATCTCGTAGCTGGCGACAGCAAATGGACGCTGCTGTCCAAGAGGGTTCAGAGCCACTATGTTTGGCACGCTGTCTTGCCCGCCGTCTTGCCCGCCGTCTTGCCCGCCGTTTTGGTGAATTCCGTGGCTGGCGACAGCAAATGGGCGCTGCTGTCCAGGGGTGTTCGGCGCCGCGATGATGACTCGAGGCGGCGGCTGCACTGCGCCGCTGAGCTGACGGCGCATTGCGTCGCCGAGGTGATGGTTCAGGAGACGGAGGCTATGGATCTCCTCGTCGGAGAGGAAGCCGGAAAGTTGAGCCAGGATATCAGCGGGTAGTTGGTCGAGCGATGGTTGCTGTTCAGCCATTGAGTTGGACGTGAATGCACTGACTGTAGATGAAGTTGCGTTTGTGTGTTTGCAAAGGCCTGTTTTGTCTGATTGCATTGGTTGAAGCTGTGGTGCAGTAGCAACTCTGACAGTTTTGGGCAGTCACCACCGTCGAGACTACCTCCTTCTACAATCGTCGGATGTACCTCCTAGCAAATTTAATCATAATTTCTAGTTGCACTACTCGCGAGCATTCTTTCTTTGAAAAAAGAAAACAAGAAAGACGAAAAAAGTGCTTCTTCTTGGAAAGTTTGGTAGCTCCCAGTTGAATCGTATGATGGAGCGAAGCGAGTGCACCCGTCTAGCCGTCTAGAAGGGCACCGACTTCGGGATACAGAACGATGGTATCAACGTTGGTTGTCAGCTGCTTCTTCTTCATCATCCTCATACAAACCACACCTCTAAACCCTTCCCCCTTTGGGAAATACAAGGGTTTCGATCCATGTCGTCCTCTGCAAAGTAGGCCGCGGGGATCTCAAACGGTGTCCCACTCATGAATTCCACAACACCCATGGGTAGGTGTTTGACGTCGTTGCCGCGGCTAGCTAAAATGGAAAACTCCTTCTCTGGTTTCGTAAAAGGGCTTTTGCCTTCAGAGTAGAGGAACTCGTTCACCTCGGCTTCTACCCAATGCATTGCTGTCCAAGACCCAGTCTGATCGGCTTTAATCCCGATCCGCAGGCCGGGGGTCTCTGTCGCTGTCTCCAGCCCGAAGCTTTTTTCATAGCTTGAAGAAAGGCACCATATGAGCCGCCAGATAGGAAGGCCAGGTTCCCAAGCTCGATGGTCTGCAATGTAACCAGCATCGTGGACAAAAAAGTAACCAAGTCATCCTTGCAGACCTGTGTATCAAACAAGCTGAAATGTTGCAGAGAGGTGAAGCAAGGGAATATTCCACTTAGAAGCAATGGCCCCTCATCTGAATGCAGTTTGCTGGGTACCGACTTCTCAAGTCGTCTGCTAAGCGGGTTTTCTGGTCGAATTTCATCGGCCCCTCCGCCAGCGCGATATCAATAAACTGGCAAAGCCGGCGGCGGTATTACACAAGCATTGGAGTGACGTCTCTGGCGGAGAGTATATACAGTTGGGTAACAATTTCGTCAATGTTGCGGCTTCGATGCTCGAGAAACCACTTTAGCCGCTCAGTATTTCTTCGACTCGGTGTCTTGGATAGATACAATGGATCATAATCTTGAGCCCTGGTGTCACGGTCGCCTCTCTTGAGAATTTGGCCGTCGTAGATATTCTCTTTGACCTTCGTCCGGTAAGATTCGTTATCGGCGATGGCGCGAAAAACTTTGATATTGAGAAGGTTTACGGAAAGACACACGCTCTATTCGTAACGATATCATACTGCCCAATGAACGGCACGCGAGACGAAGGTTCTTGATGTCTTGACCTGCGAGGAAGCCACGTATTGTCAGCCATAGTTCAATACGGAGGTTCAGCCACTCTGTCCCGGCATCGACGGTGGTAGACTGCATTCTTGGCGCGTGAAGCTCCCCTTGGTTGGGTTTTCTGTGAATCTGATTTTTTTAAGAGCAGAAAGGCCGTTGAGAGTGTGCGGTCGGGCAACACTGCCTTTTATGCTGGAGAGATAGTCGTCTTGGGTTTCCTCGACGCTGCTATAAAGACGTGTCGTAACTATGGCTACACGATGAGTCTTGGGCACGCAACCGAGCTATTTTCTAATTTTAATTAACTGGTGAGCAAAGCGTACTCTTGCCTTTGTTGAACAAGGAAAGCAGAACCGTGAAGCGCGTCGCACCACAGAAGAGTGTAATGAAGCCACGCAACGTAGCAGTATATAGTCGCCGAGAGTACTCTAACATGATGTTTCTATATTTGCAATCAATTTTTCTGCCTGTCGTTCCGGTAATATGTTCCACAAGGAGTGTGTTAATGACGTGACACTCGTCGCAGCGAGTCGCCGTCTCTCCTAGAGACGGTGTGAAAGGAAACTGGTTGGCGGGTAATGATGATGTAAAAGCCATAGTAATGAAACAAAGACATTCGGTACATTACATTCTGCGGTTTCGGCATCCAAGAGACCCAAAGGGCCCTGAACACAAAGGACATGAAAGGGTTCCGGCTGCAGCAGCTCATTGCTCTTATCGACGAATGATGCACTGGTAGAGCAGCGATGGGTATTGCAATCTCTATTGCTTAATGTTCAATAACGCCAAATTAATGTCATATCTTCCTTTAAATGAACCGTGGCCAATTTCCATTAATTAAATTTACTACTCAGCACTCCATCCTCTGCTCCATTATACTGGCTGTGTTCCATTCTGTACAGCGCACGTCGCTTGGCGAAGCACTTGACACGGAAATAAAAAGAAGACTTGGAAAAACGCCAAAAAAAAAAAATCTATTTTCGGCTTCGCATGCAGAATCCGAGTTGGCCACTCATCTAGTTAGTCTGTGTGCTAAATCAATAGTTGGGTGGACTTGGATAAATTGCCCGGCTTCGCTGGTAATCTCCCCAACCAGGGGCACCGGGCCGCTGCAACCCCCCGAGGAAGTAGATGCAGCCGTTTGGCCGCCAGTGTGCACACCTCGACATTGCATCATCACTTTTTGAAACCTCAACCCCGGGAGTATCATCATGGCCGGCTTACCTCTACTTACGTACCTGCCGCCTGGCTGGACCGAAGCGACATACGAAAACGCGACCAGCACAGAGTACAATGCTCTGCCAGAGGAAGTATGCGCCGCCCCCCTGGTGCTTTTGCTCAGCGACTGACGAATTATCCGCACCAACGCACAGCAGCTGGAAAAGCTCATGGAGCGCAAGGTCGAGGAGGCGCGGCATGCGGCCGATCTGATCCTGCAAGAGGCTAGGGCGTGGCGAGCCGCAACCCACGGCATCGCGACCCTTGCCGTCGATGACAGCGGGACGACCGGGCCGCCTACCGCCGCCACCACCCCAGTAGTCGCCGACAACGTGTCACTCGAGAATTCCCAACGCCTCGTGCGCCGCGTCGAGGCGGCGTCGTCGCGCTGGACCGAGATGGGCTTCCTTGTCTTCCGCACGTACTACGCCGACGAGCCGCTGTGGGAGCACTTCCAGCGGCGCTTCGGCGAGCTCGTCGACGCTGGCATCCTCGCCGCGCTGCCCGCCGCACCGGGACTCGCGCGTGTCCGTGGTAAAGTCAAGCTGCCGCTCGTGTCCGACTATGCGCTCGTGGACCTGGGGCCGGGCGGTGTGGCGCACATTTACCGCGACAGCGTAAGCAATTTGGAAGATGACAGCGATGACGAGGAGGACGAGGAGGACGAGGAGGGAGAAGAAGAGGATCAGGGCCATCTGGCTAGCTTAGACCCTGGCTTGCGCATGCCCATGTGCCTCATGGTCGACGAGGAGTGTTTGACGTCGCTGCGCGACGACGATGATGCGGTGCCGTTTGTCAAGGCTGTCGATGCCAAGTTGGCGACGAATACCGACTTGCACTACGAAGGCTGGTTCAAGGTCTCGGTGCGCGCGCTGATGCCACACTTTTACGCAGCGGTGCAATTTTACGAGCCCGTGGAGATTTGTGCGGCTGTGGACAACAAGACGAGAATTTGGGCGGACATGGGAAGTCTGAGGCCATCAAAAGGTGACGAAGAGACGGCGGGGTTATGAAAGTAGTGAAATGAAATGTAAATTAGACAAGTAATGTAATAATAATTAGGCATAATTGTGGAATTGCAGGGGCTCACTTTGTTGCCCACGCCGTGCCAATTGATCTTAATAAAGGAACATTAAAAGAAAGGAGAAAGGATTAAAGCAAACCGGTTTTGTATTGGACTTTGTATACTACAGGAAGAATCACTACAGTAAGACTTTTAACAGTATGTTGTATATGAACCTCTTTACTCACTAACTCTTCTCGGGGTGAGTCTAATAATTAACAGTATAATAATATTAATATTAATAACAATAACGTATCAATCAGGCTATTAAATTAAAACGAGGCCGCAAATGGTAGTTAACTTACAAGCGACGAAGCCGGCAAGAGGACGCCCGTACTCTGGCGATTGGCGAGTGCTGGCGTATTTACAGTTAGTCATAATCAGCCAAAGTGTGCTGGAAGCAGCTGCTGCGCCGAGGCCTTATCCGAGATTACTGTACGCCAGCGTCGACCATGCGAGGAGGGCGCAAATATATCAGGCCTGTTCCTCGTTAGGTGATGGGGCAAAGCCAAAGCGATTAGTTTCGTAGAAGACGCGAGGACTAGCCTTGAAAAGGCGTCACTTCCGTGTGAGCAGCCGTTCCAGCACGCTGGAAGTTGAAGAAAGTGGCCGAGGATACTACCAGTTATTCAGCTACTGCAGTGAGAATAGTACAAGACCGCCCGCCCCAAAGAAAATCGCCACCATCATCAAGGAAGGCATAGTCACAGCGCCGTCTGGCTTAGTACAACTGCATCAAGAGACATGCAGTACTTCTCATGGAGCAAATTCCATATAGATAATGAGAGCTAATCGAAGCGCAGTTTATGATAAGCGAATTGGGAATGCAAGCGCACTATCCTAAATGCGATTCGGCTATCGGCGGATTGATCGTCAAAGCGTCGCTGGCGTCACACGCGTGAAGAGCATCAAGTTGACCGAGGAATCTGCATAGCAACTAGGATTTTTTCGCCGCAGACCCCGGCAGTGGAATTAGAAACTTGTTACAGTCGTGAAGCCGCCACGCCGAGCAGGCGTCAGCTAAGGAAAAGCAGGCCTTCTACTCTGTGCGAAGCCACGTTAGGTAGAGGAGCCTCATGGTGCAACATACGCTGTCTTGCTCTGTCTTGTATATATGCCCCCCTAACATTAAATTTCAGCGGAGATGCTGTCTCAGTCTATGGATCACATGCAGCCACAGATATACATCGAGCTGACCTTGGCACTTGGCACTTGGCTTGCTGAACATAGAGATGGGAATGCATCGCTTCTTACTCTCTCCGTGCTGTGTCTCGCTGTTTTGGCACAGTGTCTGGCTTGGTAAGACATTAGATTCGGTATTGCGTCATGCCAATTCTAAAGTGCTAAATCTACTATAAAGCAGGCGTCACATCCGAGCGGACAGCTCTCTTCGTTCTCCAACTGATCGTTTTCCTGCACTTGAGTCTCATTCGTTATGAAATCAGCATCCTTGCTTCTTCTTTCTGCTTCAATGGCGCTCGCCATGACAGGTCAACGATGTAAATGCGCTGACACAACCATTTCATCGGACCTAAACTGGACCAGAAGAGAGTGTACCAAGCTTAACAAAGAAATGCAGTGGTGTTACGGCCAGGCAGAATCGTATTGCGCGTCTGGAAGCAGCGCTCAGTCGTTCCAGCAAGACTGTTACAACAGGCCAGGTACAGGCTGCTATGCGGATGATTGTTAGGTATGCCCACATTGCTTATCTTACAGTTCCCTAAATTTTAAAAATGAAATTAATACAATCGGGCACAGGAGACCGGAATACTATTATCGTTAGACGCCATGGTTCGCGGCCGCTCTGGAAAAGCTAGTGTGGTGTAGCACCACTACACTAGGTACCTACTGTGGCAAGGCTGGAAGGATGGCAGTGAATCTGCCATCCTGGACAGGGCCTGTGGTGGACATCCACCAAGTCGCGAGGCAGATAAAAATTGTACATAAAAAGCAAATTGTTTTTAGTTGATCGTACGTTTATTCTGTTTGGTGTCGTTTGAATTTGGATCCAAGTCATCAGGTTTGCGGTTGTTCTTCAAAGACTACAGAGCATTGTCATTATAGTAATTTAGCAAAGACGCAGTTTCGCCACTTACAGCTTTCTCAGCCTGCACGACGTCATCAATTCAGTGACTAACAACCTTTATTCCATAAACAACCCGCACGGCAGTGCAGACGTCAAGCCCTACAGAGAATGTCGAGGAAACTCCGGATCGGATGCGCGGGATCCGGATACAAGCCACACTACGAAAGCAATGAGGCTGTGCACAAGTCACCAGTCCAATGAACCGCACGCGCGAGACGAAACATGCAGCAGCCTGCTGAAAAGGGTCCGGGCCGTCATCCAGAGCCCTGGTAACCTAGCAAGATGACCCTGGCCCAGCGTAATGCTTTCCAAGCTGGGCCTTTGCCCTGTGGCTGTGCCACTGCTTATACACACTGAAATACAGCCACAGGTTCCCTCCAGGGCGGGGCTTTTCTTTAGCGACCGCCCCCCCGGCCCGCCTACGTATGCGTGCTTTTCCCGTGGTCATCCTGAAAGTCTTATAACCCTGACGAGGCTTGCGCGAGATAAATTCTCAAACCCCTATTAAAAAATATCCTTCATCCTCCATTTCTTATCCATCACCTCCAAAATTTACCAACTCACCTCTCTCCTTCTACATCAGCACCTTTGCTAGCTCCTATTGACAATCACTACCCCACATCGCAAGCTCTCCACCAGTGCACCACCACGCAAGAGGGGCGTTGATTACGTGCGGGCTTGACTTGTCTTGGCATCTTGCCTCCCCTGCTCACCCTCAGACCTATCCTAACGAAATTCCCGGTCGACAATCATCTTCTACACGACAGACTACATAGTTTACAAAATGTCAGACTTTGCCGCTCCTTCTGGTCCTCCGCCGCCCAAGGCGCCCGAGGTGCCTCCCGGCTGGACCGCTCGTTGGAACGCTGAATACAAGGAATGGTAAGGAATCCCCCAATCCCGGTCACAAACTCCATTGGATGTAGAGCTGACCCGCATACCCAGGTTCTACGTCAACCTCAACACAAAACAATCTCAATGGGAGCGTCCGACTGCCCCCGCCAGCGGTGGCGCTGGCAATAACGATGACGGCCCGCCTCCCTACGAAGCCACTAGTAACAGCAGCGGCCCCCAGGACGCCAAGCACAACCCGGACTCTAAGCACGACGACCGCAGCAACCCGCCGGCGCCGTACGGCGGCTCCGGAAACAACAACGGCCCCGAGGACGACGCGGCCTTAGCCCGCCGCCTACAGGCCGAGGAGGATGCCCGCAGCGGACGTCCCGGCGCCGGAGGATCGCCGTTTCCCTCGGAGCTGCCCCCTCGTGAGGGTGCGTCCGGCGAACGCGGCCTTCTCGGCAAGCTGATGGGTCGCAAGAACAACAACAACAATAACAGCAGTAGCAGCAATCCTCCTGGTGCCTACGGCGGCAGCTACAACAATAACAACAACCAGTACGGTGGTGGCTACCCCCAGCAAGGCGGCCAGTACGGTGGTGGCTACCCCCAGCAAGGTGGCCAGTACGGCGGCGGCTACCCCCAGCAGGGTCAGTACGGCGGTGGTTATAACCAAGGCCCGCAGTACGGAGGCGGCTACCCCCAGGGCGGCCCGGGCTACGGCCCCGGTCCGCAGTACGGCGGTGGCCCCGGCTACGGTGGTGGTGGTTACGGTGGTGGTTACGGTGGCGGATACCAGCAGCAACAGCAGCCGCCGAGGCGGACAGGTGGTGGCATGGGTGGCATGGGCGGCATGGCTCTTGGTGCGGGCGCTGGTTTGCTCGGTGGCGTGCTTCTTACCGAGGCCATCTCGCACCACGACCAAGATGAGTACAGAGAAGGATACGGTATGTGATGGCCTTTTTTTAATGAATGTAAAGATGTGGTTTGACTAACGGTGACAACAGAGGACGGCCGCGACGATGCCGGCGACTACGACGACGGCGGTGGCGGTGACTGGTAATGGACCTTTTCGTCTAGAAGACTAAAGAGGCTGGGGTGAACTTTTTTGGGATACCTCCGGGGAGAAGGGGAGGTTGCGCAAAGCTTGATGGAGAGTAGGATAAGAAATCATGTGCTTTTGGCATTCCTCGTAACGAAATATGAGCCTTGTATTACGTTTCACCTAGCACTTTGATGATTTCTACAGGTGATATCACTGACGTACCGCATTCCCGATGTAGGCAATAATACCCGCGTAATGAATGCGTAGCCACCGAAATTTTACACTGCATGCCGTCTATTCCTGTAGTACCATCGAGCTCTCTTCTAACCCAGCGTCTACACCATCTTTACACATTCGTAGGTTCGCTTTTTATTCTATCGTCTCACGCCCTGGTTCTTGGCCTTGCTCTCCGCACCGCTTGGCGCCGCCGCGCCGCCCTCCTCCTTCTTCTTCGAGCCGGCCATGTACGCGGCCATGTCCCAATTTCCGAGTGGGTTGGCCTGTTGCTGACTGGCGCCGCCGAGGATCGAGTTCATCGGGTTCTCCTTCTGCGAGGCTTCCCACTCGGCGCGCGTTTCGGGGTCCACTGGTAATTGTCAGTCCGATGTATGTCCTTTGGGGTTGTTGGTTCTAAATCCGATCGGGGCGACGTACTGTTCTCGACAAGCTTGGGCAGGCCGATAAAGATGACCATTGACACCAGGCCCATCAGAATCATGGGGTTCATGAGGATGCTCAGCACCGAGACTACCATCGTTAGCTTCCAGTCTTCTCCTTCGTCGATAGCAGAACCTACACTTGGGGCGCTCCATAAAGTAAATCTTGCGACCAAGCGCGCGCACCTCAAAGCCCGGCGACCCATCGCTCGCCTTGCGCTGCGTCAGCGCTTCACCCTTGTTCTCCCAGTCATTCCCGCGGAACGTCTCCCACGCCTGCACGGCCTCCTCACCAACGTCCACACGCAGGGGCGCGAAGCCGTCGCTCGGGCAGTGCACGTCGACGAGGTACGAGCCGGCGGTAATGTTGCGAAAGACAAAGGCTTGCGCGTCGGAGAGCTGCGCGGAGAGGCGGAGGCCGGGTGCACTGAGCGTGGCGTGAGTGCGCGGGGAGAGCGTCGAGGGGACGGGGGTGGAGGGGAGGTATAGGGTGAGGGTGGTGGCGGCGGCGGCGAGGTCGAAGAGGGCGAAGAGCCCGGCGGCGAATGGGAGAAGGCGCATCGTGGACGGGATGGATGGGATGGAGGTTGGATGGGCAAGGACGGGACACGGAGGTTGATCTTTGCGGTTGGGACAGTTGGCGGTCCCACTTTTCACGATATGATGAACGACAGTAACAAATACAATGTTCATGAAATAAAAAGGCTCTCTCCACCCAAGGCTTTCAGGAGGAGCTTTATATTGTCGGAAATTGCATGTGATTAATTTTTAGTTTTGTTTTAGAATCAAGTGCGATATTATAGCGATGATGTATACGGAGTACTTGGTAGGTAGTTAGCCCGCAAGCTTGCTGAGGTGAACGTAGGTACTTTTGTAAGAGAACAGCTCCAGCTCAGATATAAACCCTAGAAACGAAGAAGCGGCCATATCTTTGTAAAAAGAAATGGAAAAAGGAATTTTCAACTAAAACCCTAAGTCTACAGGTGTTAATCCTATTTGGCCCAGTCTTGCAGCTTGAAACCATCCGCACTTCTTGTGGTGGCATTTTGTACCAGCACCAATACTAATGTGACTTCCACAGCCAAGAAGTTATTTTTATAGGTACAGTTACACTGCCTGGCCTACGGTCAGAGCAGCTCTTTCTTGTGAATGATAAGAATTTAATAAAATCGGGTGCTAGATAATTGAACTGCAATACGTAAGTAGTTTCGAAATACAAAAAGTACCCCGGTGTCGGTGCAGCTCATAGGGTGAGTCGCTGCGAATCCGTATGAGAAGGCGCAAGGAAGCTGCGAAAAAGCCTCCATGACCGCCGTTACAGAAGGCAGGCTATCTGATCCACATCAGCGATAAAAGACAGGGCTGAAAAGAGAAACAGTAGCAAGTTTTATTTTAAGGTACAGCCTCCCAGAAGGAGAGTTGCTCATTTCGAAGCTTCTAATTCTCACAGTTGCGTAGCTTAGTTAGCGCACGCTACTTGCCTGTATAAGTGAGAATACCTAGAGCCAACAGCATTGTCTCAATGGACGCATATATTTTGGAGCGTCGAGAACTTCGAACATAATTACCGTCACACCTTTCGAATTTGGTTTCTAAGGGGCTGGGTATGCACTATTGAGCACAATTGGGCACCACACCGCACTGCATCCAACAAATAAAATTCAAAAATTCATAGACTCATTTCTAGTATGTACGACAAAACGTTAGTCCAAGCCCTTCAATCTATCTTAGTTATTAGATTCCACCCTCGAGTTTTTTCATAGCCGACTTCGTTCCCAGTCGAGTCACGGCATCGCGTTAGTCATGGTCTTGCCCTCCAGGAAGAGCTGAAGGTTCTCCGCGATGAGAAGCTCGGAGCCCAGCGGCCGGTTTCCGGCAGCGTGGGGCGAGAGGATCAGGTTCGGTGCCTCCCAGAGCTTGCTCGACGCCGGCAGGGGCTCCGTCTCGAAAACGTCGAGCGCGGCACCACCAATCTGATGCTTCTCGAGGGCGTCGACCAGCGCCGCCTCATCGACCGACGTGCCGCGGCCGACGTTGACGACCCAGGCGTGCTCGCGCAAGTAGCCAATGCGCTCTGCGTTGAGCGCGTGGCGCGTGGCGTCGGACCCAGGCAAGATCATGACGAGCGCGTCCGCCGCGCGCAGCAGCTCCGGCAGCTTATCCTCCGAGAAGACCTCGACGCCGTCACGGACACCCGGCGTACGCGCGACACCACGAACCGTCGCGCCGAGCGCAGTGAGGTGCGGTGCGAGGGTCTTGGCGATGTTGCCGTAGCCCCAGATGACAATGTTCGCGTTGCGCATCGTCGAGAACATGTAGCCAGGGAGTGTCGGGTCACCGCGGAGGTGGCCTGCCCAGGAGCGCCGCACCTGGTGGTCGCGCATCTCGTAGAAGCGGCGCGCGGCGTTGAGCAGCAGCCCGAGGGCGTGCTCGGCAACGGGCGCGTTGTGCAGGCGGGAGCCCGAGGTGACGGCTACGCGTGTGCGGTCGAAGCCGGCGGAGAGCACGTCGTTGGGGCCGGCGGCAAGGGACTGCACCCACCGCAGAGCGGGCATGTTGGCGGCGGCGTGGGCGAGGTTGGCAGCGGAATTGGTCCAGGCGACGAGGACGGTGGCGTCGAGGTGCTCATCGGGGATGAGGGCCGCGGGGTCGTAGGCGACGAGGACGATATCGGGGTGCTTGGCACGGAGATGGGACTCGAGGTCGAGCTTGATGGACGTGGGGTAGAGAAGCTTCATGGTGACGTGATGAGGGGGTTGTGTTGGTTGGAGGAGAAGGGAGGCTGGCGATGATGAATTGGACGGAGGAAAGGCAAATGAGGAAGAGAGGAGAGGTGGTTGAGGTGTTAAATGGCAATTGAAGAGCAAATGAGAGGATGGTCTTGAGTGAATGGTCCAAACGGTCTTGGGGGTGCGGTTGCGTCGGCAATTGATTACGGTTGATGAGGAGGGGTGATGGGATGGCGGGGCAGATGGCGATTTGAGCCGTGAGTGTTCTTTGCTTGGCGTCGCAGCAAATTCCCGTCCGCATGTCTTTGGAGTCACTGGTCATTTGAAATACAGGTACTTGAGCACTTAAAATGCCGCCCGAGGTACCTGTGGCTCGGCACAGGGTGTCCGGCTGGTGAGCTCCCCACTGGCAGGGCTATTGCGTGGGGGCGTTGGTGGACGCTCTTTTGCACTTGGATAGCCGCAGTTCGCCGTTGGACAAGCCAGGCGGTTGGCGGCCGGTTACAGCAGATGATTGCATTTTATATGATTCAAAAATTATGCTGAATAGATCAGGAGACTTGTAGCGAGTTTGGAAACTAGGACGAGTGTTAACAACAAGCTCCTCAAGTTAATATGTAGCTAACATGCTCATGCACGGCAAACAGAAACGCCCCGCACTTATGAAGAATTATGCCGCCGGCAAAAGCCCCTCCCAAATCCCCAATCCAGTAATTCTCGGCGAATGAATCTTCTCCAACTCTCATCCTCCCAACTCACACATTCAACTCTTGGCATTACAACTTCCGCACTTCCGCGTCATTGTCCATCACCCCGCATCCTCGCCATCAAACCGCGGATCGAATCTTCTTCTGATACCCTCCGTTTGCCGCCGCCAGCTCCGCCTCCCACAGCATCACCCCTCCGTAATTCCCTAGCTTCATCGCCTTGATCTTTGCCACCGCCGCAGTCAGCGCCCCGGCATCCACATAGCCCTCGTCCTTGGCCGTACCGCCGGCCAGCGCGCCCACCAACAGCGTCGCGTTGCCGCCGGCAATCGCCGCGCTCCAGTGCCGCACCAACGCCTCAAACCCGGACGCCCCCACGTTGCACACGTTGTTGTTGTAGAACTGCACCGACACGGCGTCGAGTTGCCGCAGGAGGCGCAGCTCCGCTTCGTCCGTCGTCGGCGGGCACTGCGGTGCAGCCGTCATGTAGTACCGTCGGCTGGGATCCGAAGCAAAGTGTGACCGGAACTGCGCCGCCATGGTCTCGTACCCGGTCGACTCTCCAGACTCGTTGTCTTTTAGCTTGCGTCAGTCATCCACTTTATCACATGGTCGAGGTAGAAGAACATACCAAAGTCGACACCGTCTAGAACTACATCCCCGAATGGCCGAATTTCGGCTTTCTTCTTACCACCCAGAAACAGGTCCCAGATAGTGTCCGCCACCTGCCGACCCTGCGCGTCGCTCGCCAGCCGGACCTCGGCGTAGCCCGCCGCGCCTCCCATGCTCAGCAGCACCCGCTTACCGCCTACTTGACACTTGCGGATTGCCGGTGCCAGCGCCGTGCCGTCCTGCAGATCCACCGCGCCGGCGAGACGCTGCGCCTCGGAAGGCCCGATGAGCGATGCGATGGCCAGCCGCGGGTACTGCCCGTTGCCGAAGAAGTGGCTGAGGAAGGCGAGGTTGACCGTGTCGTAGGAGGCATCGCCGCAAACGTCGTCGAGGGACGCGTTGTCGCCCATGGCGCCCCAGTAGACGGCCAGCTGGCCGGGTTTCTGTGCAGGATCACGGCTGCTGCCGCCAGCACTGGGAGAGTCGGCACTGCTGCTGTGGCTGCTGCTGTTGATGTGCTTGTGTCTGGTCAGACCGACGCCGAGTCCGACCGCTAGACCGGCAACAATAGCAAAAGCACACCCGGCTATGACGAACTTAATCCACAACGGCCATCGCTTCCTGGTACTTGTCTGTTGTTTTGCGTCTTCCTCTGTACGTCCGGGCTGGAAAGCCGCGGCCCTGGCCACTGACGCTGCAGCTTTTTCGGGATCAACCCATTCTGTTTGCGAACTGACGTCTGTCGTCGAACTGCTTCTCGTTCCCGTCGGAGAGGCTTCGCTATCTGTTCTGCCGCCGAATGGTAGGCGGATGCCCTGTTTCAAGAAGCTTATACCAAACATCTTGTGTAATTGAATATCGTCATCGAGCAATCAAGTTTTGTAAACGGCTGTTTTTAGGAGACCGGAAGCAATGTCGACTTTAGTAGATATACACAACAATGAGAACCAGGGGACCAGCATGGGGTGCCGTCGTTATACAGTTGGAGCTCTCATGGCGGCAAATTACTCTGCTACTTGACTATCATGAAAGCATACACTAAGACCTCGACTAGGAAGCTAGGAAGCTCCCGTCTGAGACAGCAAAAGGAAAATAGGCCAACCGTCGTGGAAAGAGTCCACCACTAGTGACCCCTATTTCCGATTTAACCCAATAGTGCCCGTCGCGGGAAGGGGACTATCTAGTGTTAGTCCCTTTGTACCCGTTTTATCTTCTCGAGGGCGTATACATTCAAGATTGTGACCTTCAGCAGGGTCAGGCTCCTCGAATCCTTCTTGCGCCCTTGACTTGTCGATACGAGATGGCTGTCGCGTACGCGTGTGTCGCGGCATACTGGTGTTTTTGTGCACGAATGGACGTAGGTGGCTGTCGAGCAGTATTTGCTTTTGCGAGGCTGCTGCACAATGATACCATATTGTGTTAATGATCCAATGACACAAGGGTCATTTCTTGCCCTATGAGTCAAAGTGCATAGTTCATTTGGCAGTTGAGACATGACGCAAAAGAAGCTGAAATTGACAGTACCAGTAGAGTGTTCATATTCTACATTTTTACTGGTTCAAAACGAAGTTCATGCGCCCGTGCTTCCTCTTAATATCTATGTAATGGACAACCCGTATTTCTTGTTCAGTACAGATTATATATGGTGGGAGATTTTGTGGTTAAATGTTCAAAAAGTATTTGCGCTCCTTGCTTATAATTAGTACCTAGGTGCAGGCGGGGGTTGTTTCGTTCAAGTACCCCAATGCTCATATTCATCAACGAACACTTTCCAGCCTGTCTGCGGAGGGATCATCTGGATAGATGCGTATTTTTATTTTAGCACATGATAGGTTTATTCTCCCTTGCTATTAGATCAGGGACAATGCGTCAGGGGCATGTTGGAGGACAAGCGTACTCCCTCCCGGGTTGGTGGAGGTCGGGGTATTTCTTCCCTACCTAGGTAGTCACTTTGGGAGATTCCGTTGGACATGATTCCAACAGCGACCACGGCCGCATGACAGAGCACGACAATTCGACCTTTTGAGAGATGAAGGTCATCTGGCAAGAGACTCCACGATAGTGGAAGACATTGAAAAACTAGGAAAGACGCGTTTTTTCTTGCTATTCAGAGCCTGGGCTGGACTTTTTCTCGTGAAGAGGCTTCGCGTGAGGTAGGTAGTAAACGAAACGACTAAAAAAAGCCATTTTTCAACAAATCACCCTTATATACATGGTGCTATATGCGGAAGCATCAAAGCCGACATTGTTAAACATCCTGCCTCTGGCTTGCATCGCACTCATAGCGAAAATATCTGTCTGCGTAGCTATAAAGGTCTTTCTAGGTTTTTCGATTCCACATCCAACAGTAGCCTGGGTAAGCCGATTCGGATCTGCTGATGGTTCCGCTGCAGCACCTTCAACTCTGACATTGCCTACGCTGTAGGTTGCATTGGAGACGGCCACGGAGCCGGTTGAATGAGATTGGAGACCATCCTTGGCAAGTCTTTCACGTTTTGATTCGGGAGCACCAGGTTCAAACTCTGCCACTTCCTGAGTCCTTGTCCTTGTCTTCTTCTGTTGACTCTGCCAGCGAGTGTTCTCCGCCATCTCTAGCTCTTGGCTAGCACGGGCGCGCAGCTCGGTGCACATACTATTGATGTATGACAGGTTGGTCTTGCTTGCGTCTCGGTGCTGCTCCGCGTGTCGAATAAATGCCCTGGCGCATTGCATTGTCTGGTGGCAGCACACGCGTCTCGTCGCATCTGACATCTAGCTACACTGTTAGCGCCTGTTTGTTAGGGTAGTGATTGCCAATCTGTACGCTGCTCATAGTGTCTTCGAAGTCGTGGGCGGTTTTTAAACGGCCGTCTCATCCGTTCGCAGCCGATGAACGGGCACGAGTGTTGGATCTCTGACGAACTCTGTATTGCAGAGTCATCGTCATTGTTCGAGTCGTCAACTTCGTTCGTCCTAGCGTGGCCCCTGCATATCTCAACGCGAGCAACGAGATACTCTTCGAGGGACTGGATGTGTTAGCGATGAAGTATAGCCCTGCTCATTAAAGCACCTTGTTTTCTTCCAAGTGGACCTTCAACGCTTCGTTGGTCTGAAAGACGGCAGAGCAAGCGCAGCGAGGATATCGCCGCAAGGTACCTTTCATGATGGCCGGTACTTGGACAGACTATGATGGGATCTGCGGCTGCTCCGGACTGGCTCCTACCTTGGAGTGAAGCAACGCAGAAGATCACGGGTGCAGTTAAGTCAAAACTGGGGGAACGGGTATTTATGAGGAGAACGAGTGTTTGTTTGTCATGGTTAATGAAAGCTCAACCTTCCCACAAGCGACCGTGCGGTGACGACACCCGAGACCAACATTGCCTTGTTAAACGCGAAGCTGGAGCAAAAACTTCACAGGCCATTATGAATTATGGCTGTGACACTTTTATCGCGACACGAAAAAGCCACCAGGATATTCTACCCGCTGTATGGAGGAAGGCAACGTCTGGCAGCCAGTGTTACGCTCTCTGGCGGCGTACTCGGTAGGTACAAGCAGTTGAGCCTGCATGGGACATTTTTCAGCTGTCTGAAACTTGATTACCATTGCGTCGGTGCAACTTCGTGGCAGGTGTTGAAATGCAGCCGGCTTTGCCAATTTCTTTTTCTTTATCTGCGGTAGCCCAATGCGCTGTCTCCTCTCTTCTCTTGGGTTGCACCACCAAAGCCGTGGTTACTGTCAACAGTGCATCTGACTCAACTACAGCGAATGAGATGCAGCTATTGATGGACGTCAGAAAGAGGACAAAATGCACTCCAGGACGGACCACGCGCCGTGATCCTTGACCCAAGCAATAGTCAGTCGGCGTGAGTTGAACCCTTGGCACTGCCGGAAGCGACGAGTGTCCGACTACCACAAGTTGTGTGCTCCTACATACAAAAAGCCTTACCTGGGCCAGGTAACCTCAGCTCAGCCCATCAGCGGTCGGCCTGTTGCGGCCTAACTCCCCTTCCACACAGGTGGCTGGCGGTTAGCTGGGTGTTGGTATTGGTGGTACAACTGTTCACCCTACCCGACAAACAACTCTGGCTTGGCTGTGCTTTTGGCACGAAAATAGCATGCCAGGCAGTGACTTCGCTTGGCATGCAGCACAGCCGATGTGCATGTCCCACAGCCCACCCCATGGGCCGCCAGTATATCAAAAAGGCAACATGGTGCTGGCATCACTTCCAAGCACGCCCGCAACGGCGAGCCAAGGAGGGGGGCGACTGGCGGGTGTTTGCAAGTAAGCGTATGAGGACGGGATGACTCCCATTTCTGCCTGGATGGTAGCAGAATATGAAGGTGGTTACACCCTCTCAGTGAAGAACATAAATACCCGCGACTTCCCTCTCAACGTTGAGAGAGCAAATCAGCAACCGAGCAACCCATCAAACCAACAAAGTCATCTAGATATTACTCTCTGTTCCGTTGCAGACATTCTAGGTCCATATCGGTACGGTATCCCTGTTATCGCACTCCGAGTAACCCGTCGTTGACTCTTCCAGATATGTGCTACAACGACATTTCTCCGGTTTACATTATATGCGGCCACGAAGGACCCGAGAAAGAGGTCAACCCGAGGTCTTGCAACCAGACTCCGTGTGTGACTGGAGGAGCCATCAAGGACAATTACCTGGGAAGCAAAGGAAAGCCCGAACCCTGCGATAATTGCGCTCACGATCAGAACTAAATCAAGGTGGATGGAAAGTGGGTGAAAGCTACGACAGTTTGAGATCCGCGAAAGTGGTCTTGAGAAGATCCGGGGTTGTCTAGGCGCAGCTATTCCATGAGAAAGTTTATTCTTGGTGGAGAGAACGATAACGCAATTTTTATAAAAATGCCTTGTCCCTATCCGAACTTGTGCAACAATTGTTGTATAAGTGATATTGATGTGTATTGACGTTGGCCCCGCCACTGAAGTTTGTTCTTAAGTTATTAGGCACAGCGCTTGAATAGACTAGTTTAAATATAACCGAGTCTCTCCATCAACATGATCGCGGTAACTCCCCGCATCGAAGAATATACGCAGACGAATGGGTCAGCCAGCGTTTTCTTGGTAGAGCTTCTTTGTCTGGAAAAGACAAACAGTGTATTGTTTCTTGGGGTCAAACCTCCAATTTCGAAGAACCGCATGAAGAAAAAGGAATCAAGTCACGTGAACCTCTACGGATGCTGCAAGGTTGTACGAATATCCAGGAGTCTTCCTATTGGACCTGCGTGCGTGAACTTCTTCGCTTTGCCTGTTTGTTGCCTTTTTCTTGCCCATTACTTTGCTCTTTGCTTTGTCCTTGGCTCTAGCCATTGCGCCTTGCAGATAAAATTATTTACTCCGTCACCATGGGCAGCATCAACATGAGCTATGAGCAACTTGTCGCCTGCCATCCGAGCTCTTTCTGGGATCCGTCGGGCGTCAACAACATTAGTAAGTTGTCAGAAGCCCCAACAGGGCGGTGGATTCGCATGCCTCGCAACGCTGTGAGCGTCACTTCTGGAGACGCAACAAAGAATGAAGTTCAAAGTCCTAAAGTTGAAGACACCGTTGAGCGGCCAGCGAGGGAAGGGCAACCGGACGCGACTCGCAGTATAGCGAGTCTCTCCCTCGGAAACAAAACAGTCGAGGAGGTCAAAGGCACCAATGAGCTGCTTGTATCAGCATAGGACTCCAAGCATACCCTGCAGCACGGCGAAGCCCACACCATCTGGAAATGCTACGAACAAGGAGGGCATCAGTTCGAGAGTCGAGCATGGTGGTGAATTGCTCTCAGTTTCAATCGGCAGGTTTGAACAAATGCATCCTGTTTTTGTTAGCAAGCCATTGCAATTTTATCTGTCTGGCCATCTTGCCCTAGTATACGCCCTCGATCATTACGTTGTCAGTAGATTCGGGCCGATTTTAGACTGTTCTGTGTAGCAAGGTTAAACCCGCGCCACGTTATCTTCGATTCCGCCGGATCCGACTGGTCAGCCCTTGGGGCTACAAAAGCCAATGTATTTTCTTCACTCTTTTACCCCAATTGTAGAAAGACACTCGAGTTCGAATGCCAATGTCCACCTGGTGGATGCGCGCAGCTGGGACAACTGGCAAATCTACGACTTTACTACTTCAATGCTTGACACGACAGTAAATTCTTAATAGAAATTATAGCAAGCTGCTGCATATAGCATATATTTAGAAGCTCTGCATATCGCCGACGGTTCCTAGGACGTATTGCCCGATACAAATGTACGGCCCGAGCAGGTACAACGAGCACCATGGCACATGCTCGTCAGCACAGCCCTCCCCCAGCCATGCATTTCGAAACAACTGCTGTCGTCCCCCTCATCCAATCCTGAGAAACGTTTCATGGCTCTTGGTAAGAAACCCCCATCATGTTATTACAGGCAGTGCTGGAAGAGTTCCGCCCCATGGGGGCCCCGGGCGGCTTGTCCCAATTCGGGCAACTGCGCCGTCGCCGAGCCCCGTCGAGCCCCGTCCGGGAGCCACTCCGAGCGTGTTCGACGCCGAACCAGCGGAGGGTCCCTTGTTCTTATCTGCCCACATGTGAATGACATGTGAAATGCCAGGTGGTTTAATTATGGATGAGCTATAAAGAGTCGACAAGGTCTGGGGTAGAAGGAAGTACCGAGACATCCCAATTTCTCTCAGCCTTTTGCCCACTTACACCAGTTCACACTCCTACACACCAACATAACACGCACAATCACAATGGCAGACGTCATCACTGGCAAGTACCGTCTTTCCAAGACGGAAAACTTTGACGCTTTCCTTGCTGAAATTGGTACGTCTCTATCCCTCCCTAGCCATCACCAGCAGCATCGCTCACTAACACGCACCTCCAGGTCTTGGTTACATCAAGCGCAAGCTCGCCCAGTCGACCTCGCCCGAAATCAACATTACCCGCGCCGGCGAACGGTGGACCATGGTGACCTCGTCGGCGCTCAGCACGTCCGAGGTGACGTTTGCGCTCGACGAGGAGTTTCCCGAGGAGCGCCAGGACGGCGTCGCGGTGACGAGCTGCGTCAGCGCTGACGGCAACGTGTGGACGCAGACGCAGAAGCCTGGCAACGGCAAGGACGTGACGATTGTGCGCGAGTTTGGCGAGAGCGAGCTCAAGGTCACGTCCACGGTGAATGGCGTGACGGCGAACCGCGTGTATGAGCGCATCTAGACGTGGGGGTTTGGCTATACATGAATGATGAATTGTACATTATTATGCTACATAAGTAGCAAACTATTATACTGCATTATGCGTTTGGTGAAAACGGGATTGTGCTCTAGCGTGGTGGTGGAGTGTGACTGCGTGCAAACGGCAGCAAGGAAACCATCTCGCCGTTTGCTCAACAACATCATCTTCTCCTTCCTTCATCTGTCCCATCAGAGCGAATCTCCGCCTGCATTTCCAGCCAAGTCATGTCAAACCTTCAGAAAGTCAACCCTTGTTTCAGCTTCACCCTCCTGTCACCCGCTGCTGAATCGCCTGCGCACACGGGTAAGCCCTGCAACGGTCGCCTCTGACCCCCAAACAGCCCCTCTACAATCTAACAGCCAATCTCTCTCTAGATGGCCGAAACGCACAAACTACCACGCAGAGCGAGCCTGACGACGACCCGAAGGTCACTTTCTCCGAGCAGTGCCCCGTCACCAAGAAGAACCCCTCGTTTACATTTGGTCAGCACATGCTACTCTCCGGCCGCCGCATGGAGTCCACCGTGAGCCGCATCCGATACTCGACGACCGCAGAGCTCGGTTTGTGCGAGTCGCGCAGCCGGGCGCTCACAGAGAGATATTCAAGGTGATTGCGTGGGAAAATGGCCTCACGCCGCAGCATCCGCTTCTCCCAGACGTCGGGCCGTACCCGGGCACGACCACCAAGAAGCGTGCGGCGTCATTCGTGCTTGAGAACACGAATAAAGTGGTGTAAGTATGGTTTTATCAGGGTTTGTTCAACTCTTGACTGATGGAAAAGGGAAAGGAAAGAGAAAAGTGTGTGCTATAGTAAGACTTTGACCGCTGTTGCAGGCGAGAGGGCGGATTTCGCGGGTACTGTTTAGCTATCTGTCATGAGTTTGTTAAGTGTTGGCGAGCATGCTCGACACCCTGAAACTGCAAGATCTTGCTTGCCTGCCTTTTCCTTATTTCTGCCATTTTGATGTTAATTCAGCCGATGTTTGCAGCTTTCTTTGGCCACCTGGAAGACTTGGGCTACAGGTCAAGCATAAACGTCGTCCAAGTGTCGCAGGCCATGGCTCTCTCGTACACTTGCCAAGATACGTAAGTGGACGCTGTAGACCTGATAGCATTGGATCGCGAGATCGAAACTTGGTTACGAGTAATTCGCGATTGTGCAGTAATCTAGAAAATTGTGGTGGCAATGCACGCCGTCCCCCTACTACGGTGTGATGTCATTAGAGTTGCCGCCTGTACTGTACTTAAACGCCATTATTGACAATTCGAGAAATATATATGTTCCAGGTCGGGTATCATCTGCTCATAATTATTTTTAATTGGATCTAAGTATTGCTCTCCAGAAATAAAACTGGTGCTGTTTTGGGCTGCGCGGGCGTCTGCACAGCTGATGGATCGAGAGCGTAACCATTGCATCATACATCATACACTCAGCTACCAGTGCCATATAAAGCACGCCATGAACTCAGCGCAACTTGTTCCGAAGCACAACCCACCATTATTTCTAGGATTCTCGATATTTAATTGATCAAAATTCTGAAAAAAATGAATACACCCGCAGCAGCACGCAATATCCTTCGCGGCGTCCCCCGTTTCGCACCACGTACCGTCGCCGCCCGACAGCAGACGAGAGCAGTCAGCAGCAAGGACGACCTCGGCGGCCCGGGCGGCCAAATGCCACCGCCGCCGAAGCCCGGCGGTCCCGAGGCTATTAAGCGCAATGGGTAAGATGCAACGATAAGCAGATGAAGCAGGGAAGCTGACAATGTGTCGAACAGACCTCTCTACGCTGGCCTCGGCCTCGTCGCCATCGCCGCGTACGCATACCTGACGCAGCCGCGGGAGACGGAGCAGATGGCCGGCAAAGCCATGGCCGCGGGCGAGAGGGCCAAACAGGCAGGCAAGGAGGAGCTGAGGAACACAAAGGAGGAAATTGTCGGCGGCGTGCAACAGATGAGCGGAAGAAGCACGGATGGTCAGAAGGGATTCCGGTCGGAGTAGTGGTCAGGTATCACTCGGTGATGGTGGTGTTGAAGTAAGATAATGAAGGCATGAGATGGTGAGATTCAAAACCCCGAGGCCCACGATCGAAAGTATGGTGCTTGCTGGTGTCATGTAATAATTCAGAAAACTCGAGGAGATTTCGTTAATGTACGATTTACTTGCAGCATCGTGACACCAATCCCGTCAGTCTGGTGTAGACCGACAGACCTCCGAGATGTCCCCGAGTGAGGTAACGATCCATGTGTCTTCAACCCCGACAAGTCGGGATGTCATTTCCTTTCGCCAATTCACATGCTTAAAATAAACTTCCCAATTGCCTTAAATGAGGCATCCCTCCTTTTGATGAGCGCATGCAACGTGAACCTATCGCCGGCACTACGCATCTTGAATGGGCCACCATCTCACAAATTTTGAGGTGATTTCCGAGTATAAAGCCGTACGACTGCCTCTTTGGCTGCGCAACGTCGCATCATGATGGAGACGGCTTACACGCCGGACAGCGCCCGATCCGGACGGGCAGAGTAAGCCGTGCAGCTGCCTCCGCGACTAGCTTCCAGGTAAACTACATAAGATGGCATAATATCCGCACAAACAAGTCAAAATTCTGCTGAATTAATTGCGTTCTTCTTGTCCGTGTATACTCTGCCATCATGAAGCTCTCCAACCTGCTCGGCCTTGCCGCCGTGACGCCCGCTGCATCCGCCTTCTTCCTGCAGATCAAGGACCAGTCCCTCGCCAGCGTCGGCGCCGTCCGCGTGGTTTACAGCTACCGCGGCGCCACGGCCGGCCACCACGACGACGCGCCGTACATGGGCGCCGTCATCGGGCCCTCTGGCGCGCTTACGTCGACCGCTGACCTCGGCACCATCTTCTTTAAGGTCGACGAGTACCGCAGCGAAAAGGGCTGGTACCGGGCGGCCTTTTCCAACCTCGACGCTCCTACGGTAGGTGCTCAAGAACTTTGACTGCGGGCTAGGGCTAACGAGAGATGGGTAGAATGCCGACCTCAAGGGCCCGTTTGCGGTGGAAGGCGGCAAGCTCGTGTACAAGGGCGCGGAAAAGGTCTCGTGGACCATGTGCCCGGGCAGCGGCGATGGCGGTGAAAAGGGCCTGTATCTGCAGCTGTTCCTGACGACGGATGCGGTGAAGCCAGAGTTTGGCTGCGAGACCAAGTTTGACCTCTCGATTCCGCGGATTTAGGGAGGCGCAAGGGAATGATTGATATCATGCAGCCATGGATGGTCTTCTAGACGTACATGTCCCCTGTGGTGTATAGAGCATGAAACCTGGGACCCTTTTTATTAGCGTCCGACGCAAGAACCGTGCACAGCTTTAATTTTAAGCGGTCTTTGGCAATTTGGATCGAACGGTTGACATTATTTTGGAATAATGACGCTTAACAGAGTCATTGGAAGCTTCAGGGGTGTGAATATCTAGGGTCTGCCGCGACATGGAAAGTTGGAAGAGGGAAATCTGTATTTTCTGCAATTAAAGATATAATCACAACTGTTCGTCCGTGCAAATGTCGTAAACTATGTGGAGCAATATAAAATGATTTATAATTTGTGGACGATACTACCAGGACAGCCCAGCCTAGTTACCTCTGAGACAGAATTCACAAATGAATCATACTCAGTAAACCGATTGAAGAGGCTGCTTCGCTGTTAAATAGTAACGCTCAAGCATCACCAAGAACCCGCGGACAGGATGACGACAGCTTAGGTAGCCAATCGGCTTCGATCCCAAGGTTGTCTCACCCGATGAGGCGTTTTGATGTGGAGTTTTGGTCAGTCAAAAAGATGTCCGTCTTTTCCGCCGCGGCGGAGTTTGTAATGCCAAACAAAGCCCCAGCCTTGATCCATCATCACAACCCAGCCCATCCTCTTATACATGGTGTCACGCATTCCCCTTCGCCCGCGGCGTTCCTTCTTCACCTCCGACCCAGATTAAAACACTTTTGAGCATCACCGACTTTTGTCATGGCAGACGCAAGCCATAGAACCAGCTCCAGTAGCTCCGCCTCCACTTCGCCCGGCGCCCGGCCGGCCGCGAGGCGCAAGGTCCGCAAGGGCACCCAGAGCTGCTGGGAGTGCAAGCGCCGCAAGATTCGCTGCACGTTTGCCTCGCCGGCGCATAAGGTGTGTGATGGCTGCAAGAGCCGGCAGACACGATGCGTCGGGCAGGAGTACGAGGACGAGCCGGTGACGTCGGTCGCGGAAAGAAAGGCCGATCGCTTGCGGCGCATGGAATCCATTGTCAACGGCCTGGTGAGGCAGAACCAGACGCGCGAGAGTGTCGAGGAAAATGACTGTGGAGAGTCTCAATGCTCACCGGACAGAAATGGGACTGTGGTTGTAGGAATGCCTTTCACCCAGCGACCGGGATATGAATTGCTAATGACTAGGTACACAGAAACACGCAGGGCCGGACCAACACCACACATCCGTCTCCTCCGTCTCACTCGGCCTGGACGCAAAGACGCCCGCCGACCTCTCCCGGCACCTCCTCTCCCTCTGGCCCTCCGCCTCCGATGTCGACCGCATCGTCGACGCCCAAGTGAGCACCTCCTTCCTACTCCACGGCATCGTCTGCCAGCCGTACGAGGGCTACTTTGTGCGCCATGCCGCGCGCCTCCACCGCAGCGTGCGGCGGCCCCCGGACGGCACGCACCCGGTGCTCGTCGCCCGTAGCATGCTGATGCTCGTCACGCTGCTCGACGGCCTTCCGCCCGGCACACCGGCTGGCGATGTCGATCCGGGGGAACTCAAAGAACGCCTGTACAACGCGGCGGCGAGGCTGGTTACGGCCAATCATGAGCTGCCGCCGAGCTTGGAAGGCATCGAGAGTCACTTGATGGAGGTCATGTACTTGGCGAATGTAGGCAATCTCCGGCGTGCGTGGCTGGTGAACAGGCGCGCGGTGAGCCTTGCTCAGATGATGGGCCTGCACATGGCCAGCAGCGGCTCACGATTTGCATCATCCGCCACCGTGCTCGATCCCAGCACTCGCGCCCGCGTCAGACCCGACTACGCCTGGTTCCGCCTTGTCTTCACCGACCGACACCTGTCGCTACTCCTCGGCCTGCCGCAAGCCACCACCGACAACGAAGCCTTTGCCGCGCCTCGCGTGCTCGAGGCGCACCCGCCGCTGGAGCGCTTCGAGCGCGTCATGGGCGTCGCGTGCAGTCTCATCCTCCAGCGCAACGCCGTCTCTGGCAACAGCGACCTCGACACCACGTACGAGATTGACAGGACGCTGCAGCGCGCAGCCGCGCTATTAACGCCGCAGTGGTGGCTGGTCTCGCCGACGCTTGGTCCTCGGCGGGCGCCGCGTATCGCCGGCCGTGACGAGGCCGCCTTTGCCGAGACTATGCGGCTCATGAACCAGTTCATCTACCACCACCTGCTTGTGCAACTGCATCTCCCGTACATCCTCGTCCCTGCCTCCTCCACGACCGACCCGCGCGTCGACTGCAGCAAAATCACCGTCGCCAACGCCAGCCGCGCCATCTTAACGCGCTTCATCGGCTTCCACGCCTCGCCCGCGTCCGTGTCGTACTGCCGCGCCATTGACTTTTTCGCCTTCATCGCCAGCACCACACTCTGCCTCGTTCACATTGAAGCCGCCCGGCGTCACCGAAGCCAAGAAAACGGTTGCTTTGCCAGCGGCAGCGGCGTCAGTCTGCTTCAGCCCCTCCTGCACCAGCGCCACAGTGACCGCGCAGTCATGCAGAGTTTGCTAGAAATTGTCGGCGGCATGAACCAGACGGGGCCGGACCGGATCGCCGGGCGCATCGCGAGCATCCTCGGCCCACTACTGGAGATTGAGGCCGACGCGTCCCGGGGCGGCTGCTACAGCGTGTCGGCGGTGGAGGCGGACATCCGCGAGGGCGGCGGCGAGGCTGAGAAGCAGGGGGAGTCAGCAGCGGATTTTGGCGACTCGAGCGATGCGCCGCGCGTGCTGCGCATCAAAATTCCGTTCTTTGGCACGATACGTATTGAGCACCACCCGGAATGGTCCGGGTCGGGGGAGTCGCCGTGCCTGAATGGCAAGGATCAAGAAGTCGGGGAGATATCAGCACAGAATGGCTGTACTGGGGACAGCTCATGCAGCTCTGTTACCAATGACACGCTGCCGACGCACACTACAGGCCGTGCCATTGGTTCACACGCACTCGAGACGGGCTGGACAGGCGCCAGCACCATGCCGGAGGAGCAGTTTTCCTCTCTCGGTCCAAAGAGCGATGACTGGACTCTCAACTCCGCGAGTCTGTATCCGGAAGACGTTTCGGAGCCGTCTCTCTTTGTTCCCGACCTGTCTTCTGAGGAGCATTGGGCGCTACAAGGCGTCGATATTGCTCTGTTTAGCAACTTGACGCAGGGGTTTTGAACCGCATATGAGCCTGTGGCTCACTCAGAGCTACATGGTGGGAGGCGTTATCTCTTTTAAACTGTTTATAGCGGTGGTGTTTATTGGATTCTCTTGTTCGATTTAGAAGTAGACATAGGCGTGCTTTCAATGACGACCGGATAGTAGAACCCAAGTCAGGCGTACAACACCAGGTGCCACCCCCCCCCCTACTCCGTGAAGCCTCTATGGGTTGACCATCGTCAAAAAGACATCCCGTCGGTTCCTATATGAGAACGACGACGCCGCGCCAAAGCTTGTGCATGTCGAAGCGGCCACTGTGCCGTCCGCGAACGCTAGTGAGTATCCAAAAGTGACGGCCAGATGCTACTGACGCCGTTTGATGCATCTGTCAATAATTGCAGAAATTTCCAAACACTCCTCGTCTTGCATCTGGGGCGTGAATACTTGAATGGCGCAAGGTGCGCCAGCCAGATTGGCCGGGTTGTCTAGTCAAGGCAATTTCGTCGTCAGCGTGGAGAATGGGTTGAAGTGGCGCAAAAAGTCTAAAGAAAAAGGAAACAAAAAAATTCGGAGAAAAAGTGTGGCAAGACTTACAAGTTGGGCCTGCCTGCCCGGGTCTCAACTCAAATGGCTCTGCGGCATCTACCTCGCCAACCTGCCCAAAAGGAATTGAACAAGCCGGGTACTAGAGTGTTGAACTGCGTCAGTAACAGGGTGCTATACATTGTCGCGAACAACTTACATCCAGAAGATTCAGCAATACAGTATACGGCGGCAGCGTATACTCGTCGTGCTCAACAGCCGTGGTCCTACCTACTGGACCAATAAATGCATCAATTTCGTGCGTAGTCCAAATTCGGTGCCAGGCCTCCGATATCTCCCTTCGTTTCTGATTCAGCCCCGATAGCTTCTTCAAGCGATCGAGGCCATCCAGGTCCGCGATGAAATCCCGCGACACTTTGCCAAGCTCCTGGTCAAGCCGTTCCAGGGACGGAACCCGCGTCTCGCCACCAGCCTCGAGGACTTTCTTTGCTGAATCATCCATCGCAAACATTGCGAAAGCGACCTGTAGAGCATCGGCAGTGCGGCACTGCTCAGGCTGCAGCTGTATCACTTGGTGGCCGCCCGCCTTGATCAGTGCCACGGCCTCTGCGAGGGCTCTGCGAACCGGGGGATGCAGAGGGTACGTCGGGTCTTCGGGAAGGAGCCCCAACCTCAGCTTCGGCTTCAACTTTCCAGAGACCTCTCTCCATTCAACATCGGGCGCGCTCGCATCGTATAGGGCTGGCCTGACACCCAAGACGATCTTCATGAGGAAATACAGGGCACCCATATCATTGGCAATTGGGCCAGCGCTGGGTAGGATGGGACATAAACCCTTGTCAGCGCAGATGTGCTGTCCTTGATATGGAACGCGAAATGCTGTCGGCTTAAATCCGTACAGTCCGCAACAAAGGGCTGGTACCCTAATTGACCCTGTTACAATAGTTTTGTCAGCGTCATGGTTGCTCTTCAGGAAAACTTTCCCCGATCTCATACCAGCAATGTCAGTCCCAATGCCTAGAGGTGAGCCGCGCAGGGCAATCAGAGCGGACTCGCCGCCAGACGAGCCACCTGGGGTGAGACTCGTATTCCACGGGTTCAATGTCCGACCAAAGACCAAATTGTGGGAATCGGGGCTCTAATCAAGATGTTACTTCAGCCAATAATACAGATGGAATAAGAGGCCGCGGCCAAAAAGAGCATACCATCATTGTTTGGGGCACGTTGGTTTTGCAGTACAGCACAGCACCAAGGCGTAGCAAGATTTGGACAAGTGTCGAGTTAGATTCGGCCTCGTGGCCCAAGTTTGAAATAAATCCAAGGGTTGACGGTATGCCGGTGACTTGGAAAGTATCCTTCAGACTGATCGGAAGGCCGTGGAGGGGACCAGCGAGCTGCCCGCCGCGCCTTTGAAGGTCTAGTTGCCGAGCCCTATCCAGCGCGTCCTGAAAGAACACTTCTGTGAGACAATTCGTCTGCACCCGTCAGCATCCGTACTGAAATTAATGTAGTATGAGATTGTAGGGGCCGGTCTGGTTCGCACGCACGAGCTGTTGAGCAATGGCCGCTCGCTTCGAAAAGGCAGTCGTCACTTCGACAGCCGTCAATTGACCCGACGCAAGCGCCTTGAGCAGACCAGCCACATCATACGCCTCGGTAATCTTGAGTTCTCCCTCGCTCAGTATTCCAGATCTCTGGATAAGTCTGAGCTCTATGAAATTGTGCTTGGAATTTTCCCATGGAGTCTGCAGCTGTTCCAGGAGTGCTGGGTCGAGCTTCCACGCTTCTGGAATGGACTCAAGGCGCTGTTGACGTTTTTTCGCCACCTCGGCCTCCCAAGGGAACGCGGTGTTCTTATCAGGTTCGGACATTTCTGGAATATTCTCTCGTCTTAGTTGCGTATTAGTCGTAGTGGTCTGTCGCGAATGTAGCGATGCTGCAAGTTCTCGTCCACGGACGATGCTTTTGATCATGATGGTGGGAAAGTATTTATAGATAAATATTCAAGGCCACGCACTCAGTTCTCCATGTATTTCTAAGCGGGATTAGGCTGATCTGGCTCAGCAGTATATCGGAGACTTATGGCTAAGATGATGCAGAACCGGCAAATTGCCGACCAGTCCGTAGATGCCCCGGCTTTCAATTGTCATTCGCAGACGACATCATTCATGGCTGAATCGGGCAAGTAGATCGGTAAATAGTTATCTATCCGGTCAGTTACTGTGCCATGGCGGGTAGACCGGGAAGTTCCCGGTCAGCTTCGACAAGGTATCCTTGCACGATTTACACAAGCGAGCATGCACTAAATCTTGGCTACAAACCAGAAACATTGAATTTCGGAGTTCGGAAACAATGCATTCATCGGTTTCGGACTCTGACTTGACCGGTTGGGCGATGCTATCACTGGTGTTCACCACATCTCGGACACGCGGAATCCCCGCACTCCGGCAACCTGGAGCGGGCAGGACTCAGTGTCCGGCACCATGTCCATTTCGATCGCTCATTGGGTAGTGCATTATGTTTGGCGGTATAACGTGAACCAAACTGTACCAGTACAAGTCGGTGCGCTGTTGGCGAGCTTCCCATGCGGCTTTCAAAATTGCTTCGATGCGCTGCTGAAAGAGCGTGGAATACGTGGCTGTTGGAGAGAGTGCCTCCAGGTGCTGTCTGCGCTCTGTCTCTCCCTCGACTTCCATGCATGCTATAATGAGAGATAGATCGATGCATCTCGGGGTTCTGCCTGTAACGAGTCGTGTCATGTTGAGCTGGGAAAGGATACTGGAGGACAATGCAGAAGCCGTAGCGTCTTCTGTTCCAAACGGATGTCGTAGCCGGTGCATGACGAGTAGTGCGGCAGTCGGGAGAATGTGTGCTTGGCAGAGCAGATGGGCGACCTCGATCGTCGTGAAGCTGTCGACTAAATCAGTCGGCACAATGGGCTTCCAGCCCCGAATCGCTAGCTCAAGGTTGTCCAGAGATTCACCCGTGCAGTCGGAATCGCCGCGTCTCCTTTGATTGCATTCTTTACAAAGATCGTAAAGATGTGGCAAGAATGTGCTACACAGTCCAACATAGCAGTCAACGTGAGCTGAATGTGTTTGCGCCAGTGGCGGCACTGGAGGTAAAGTTGGGACTGTCGCGAAAAGTAGGCACTCCGCGAGCTCGGCCATAACGATGCCATTCACCAAGTCGCAGCTCATCCAGGACGCTGGATTCGCATCGTATGCTGGCTTCAGGAGGCTCAGTGCCTTGTTGCATACTGGCCGCGCCTGGGCGCCACCGAGCTTCAACGTGAACGTCAGGATTGCAGATCCAAGGATCAGGGCAGGCATAACGTCCTCGTGGTCCCCAGAATCAAGAGAATTCAGGGTGGCAATAGCAGAAGACGCCCGTCGATAGAAGTTGTTCGGCTCCGGTCCGCCCGGCGACGCGGCATCCTCAGAGCTCCAGAGCAAAGCGCAGGCCATGTAGGCATCCCTGACCAACGGCCGCGAGGTTATATAACAAGAGACGAGATTTTCGCGAAGCCGGCTGTAGAAGCTGGGGCCAATGACAAACAGATCCAGATGGCTGTCGTTGGCAACGGTGCCCTCCAGGAGCCACAGGTCTTCTCTGGACAGGGTTCCAAGGGCGCGAGAAGGGCTGGGGGATGTCTGTTGGTCCCTGGTGACGGCGCTTCCCGTTGAACATGTTCGAGTTCCGGATTCCGGGGACGGCGGTGCTGGCCGACGCCCGGCACGCTTCAATGGGCGACGCGTTTGACAGAAGGCGCGAAGACGCACACAACGGGTGCACTGGGAGGAACCCAGCGGTCGCGAGCAGCGTTCCTTGAGCGCGTGACAGCGATCACATGATCGAGGTGGCTGTATTTCAGGGCCCATGGCTACCTTGCGGGGCTATTTTACGTCTTGGATGGCATTGTATTTTATTAATGCGTCGATTGATGTAACAAGCACGGACTGACTGTACGCGGGACTCGACTGGGCTGAGCCTTTGGCACTGTTTACTTTCCCCGCATGCGTTAAAGTTACGTGGGGTATTTCCCAAGGGGTAAGACTAAATTAAAGTATGGGTAAAACATGTTAAAATAGTTCACCAATTACATCAAATATATAAAGTTTAAAATAAATATTTAAAGAATCGTAGAAGCTGAAACTCATTAAAACTTCGTGTTTATACATAATCATTTATTCTGGTTGCGGCAATTGACGTTGCGTTGAATCTGGTAGCAGAGTCCTACAGCCTGACAGAACTACCGATGTTGTCGAAGGACAGTGCAGTATGCTACTAAATAATACAAACAAAGTCTAATCTCTCTCCGGGTGTAATGATCTACCAGTCTAGAATTTTAAAATAATTCCGTGATTTATTCCGAGGCCGACGCCATCATCGGCACTGTGCTGGCTGTGGCTACACCATTCCTTGGGCGGAACGCCACAGCTGGCCTGATCGGCAGGCGGAGGAGGAGGAATTACCTTTCCCCAATATTAACTGACTAGCGAAAGCAACTTTTCCGGTTCTCTATCACGGAATCTCACATCTATAGAAGTCTACCGAGTTGCCAATGGATTTGGGAGTGGGACCGGCGTGATTGGTCAACCTTCCGGCTGCACAGCATGGCTCCCATCTTGACCTCTTCATGCCACCCTCTTTTGTCACGGGACACATACATATTTGGCTCATAGATGACATAAAACTTCAGTTAGTTGCCATTAACTGTAATAGTCTCAAGACCTAGCTCTTTCTCCAACCCGTATCATCCCTTCCCATCCCCCCGCTGCTGCTTGTTACTACCACCTCCATGACATTAATGCCCATGGCTCTCTCCGCAGGGCAGCTATTCATCAATGGCGTCATCTTTATCGGCGGAGGCACAGGCCTACAAGGCCAGCCCGAGTTCGTCGAAAGCATGTTTGTCCAAAACGGTGTCATCGCGGCCCTCGGTCCACAACGAGAGCTGTGCGCAAAATATCAGGACGACGCGTTGACCGTCACACGGGATATGAGAGGAAGAACAATCCTCCCTGGATTCATTGATGGCCATATGCACCTTCTGCAAGTTGGACAGTCAATTCAGCAGCTCAGTCTGGACCATTGCCAGTCGCTGGACGAGATGATCGAGACACTCGGCTTACACGCCAAAGCGAACCCGGAACTACCACGTATCCTCGCTCGCGGCTGGGCAGTCCATTTGACGCCTGACGGTGTTCATTCATCAACACTGGACCTCGTTGACCCTCGACCGATCTACATTACGAGCGTGGACTTGCACTCTGTCTGGTGCAACTCCGCGGCCATCGCCGAGCTTGGCGCTGCAGACATGCCCGATCCCGATGGGGGCGAAATCCGTCGTGACGAGCACGGCTCGCCTACGGGACTTGTCAGCGAGAGTGCCGTCTTTAGTATAGTCTTTCCGTTCCTCGCCCAGGTTCTGACCAACGAGCAGCGGATGGAGCGCATGGCTTCGGCCATTGAAGCATACACGGCTTCCGGCTACACGGGAATGATTGATATGGCCATGGATGAGGTGGCTTGGGACGCCCTGACTACACTGGTGTCCGACCGACCAGACTTGCCCATGCGCATCAGTGCCTACTGGCTCATGAAGCCCGGCCCAGAGAGCTCCTGCTGCCAGCAAGTCGATCACGCCATCGAGCTTCACCGCGAGTTCAACCGAGCAAACTCGCCAAACCTGAACGTGACCGGTATCAAGCTTGTACTTGACGGCACCATCGATTCCTGCACCGCCCATCTCTCAGAGCCCTACGCCGTGGCACCATCGCCAGAACTCTTTTGGCCGCCAAGCCTACTTTCCAAAGTCGTGCAGCAAGCATCGGCAGCCGGTCTCCAGATTGCTATGCATGCCATCGGCGACGGCGCCATCCGTACAGCCGTTGACACTCTCGAAGCCCATACCCGCCCCGGCAGCCGCCACCGCATCGAGCACCTCGAGCTCTCCGCGCCGGAAGATGCCAAGCGGCTCGGAAGTTTGGGCATTACCGCCTCCATCCAGCCTGTCCACGCCGACCCGGAAGTCCTGGTGGACTGGCCGCGTCTGCTCGGCGCGCATCGTTGCAGCCGGGCCTTTGCGTACCAAGACATGGCGGATTCCGGCGCGCTGTTGGCTATCGGGAGCGACAGTCCCACGGCGCCGTGGCATCCGCTGAGGAACCTGTACGTCGCGACGACGAGGAAATCGGCGCGACGGCCGGAGGGTGGGCTGGCGGCGGTGAATGAGCACTTCCGGCTGGGTCTTTGTGAGGCCATCACAGCAGCGACGGAGGGCGCTGCGAAGAGCGTCTTTGCCGAGCACAGGGTAGGTACGCTGGAGGTTGGCAAAGTAGCAGACTTTGTGGTGCTGGACTTGGAGTGGGATGCGGAGAAATTGCTAGATGCCTCGGTCGAGGAAACTTGGTTTGCTGGCAAGCGTGTGTATGAGAAGACAGTCTCGGCGGCAGAGTAGTTGTCTTTATTGTCAAGAGAATATAATGCATTTTTCGGGGGACATTTTTCAAAGGAGTATAGTCTTTTGCGGAGTGGAACTCAGTTTTGATTATAATGTCGAATATCCGGGCAACACATAATTTCGTCTCGACTTATACGGATTCGTAGGCGGCTTTCCAGCTCTGAAGCGAAAAAGAAATAAAGATGGAAAAGAGAAGATATGAAAAGTATGCCAATCCTTTAATTTTCAAATAAAAATAAAACAAAAGGGAATTGCATAGTTTTAATAGTTTATCGGGGAAAACGATCTTCGATTTGCGGGCCACGGTGTTATGCAAGAAAGAGACACCGATGTGCATTGGCCCGCGGAGACGCCATGGAGATGATATATATTCCTAGCCTGCGCAGGAATTTCCTATCACTATGTCTCAGTGCCTTGCTCGCTTCCAAATTTCCAGCCATATCACTTCTCCTTATTCCCTAGACTCAGAGTTGGCGGCTAGTAGATTGCCAGCGGGCCATCTCCTTGTACTTGCTCGCAAATGCGATCCTAGCTTTCTTTCCCAAAATCAGCAACAGTATCGGGGCAAGTAGAATAACAAAAACGAGCATGGATATTAATATAATCATGTTCTGTACTCCCATTCCTTGAATCCAAGGAGTGACGGTGAACATTACTACCAGACCAAGCACGTTGCGCGACAGCACGACGATGACCATGGCATTACCGATGACCTGTCAGCCACGAATTAGCACGATCAATCCAAGATGCATCAATCTTATACTAACGAAAGGCTTTTACTTACGTCGTGGTAGCAGTCCATAGAGTATGAGAGGGCGATACTCCCTGTCGCAGCTAGGCAGAAGCCGAGAATGCCAAAGCCACAAGCAACCAAAGGCCATGGGGCGCCCTGCCAAAACGTCCAATGTTTAGCGGATATTGTTCACCCAAAGGGAGTAGGACATCTTTGCACTTACCTTGGCTATCCCAAGCCCGACCATGAGGACGCTGCCAGCTGTCAAAACCGCCAATGGTAGAGAGAGCCAGAGCCGCATCTCGGGTTCGTAAATGCCCTTGTTACGCTTCGACAGCCACAAGATGGATTTGTCGTTCATATAGCCCCCAAAGAAGATGCCCGGAAAGGTGCCGATAAATGGAGCCAGGTTCATGAGGCCGATTCCTGAAGGAGTGAAATTGTACGGTGGAAGGAGAAGAAACGCCGCTTGCACAGACGTGATAGTGGCGAACGCGGCTAGGGTTGATGCATATGTGAGGGCCGTGTAGGTGACAGCGGGGAAGCTGAATAAGACAATAGGCTGATACATGTTGCGCAAGATGGGGGTATCCGTCTTAGTGATGAGCCGCATGCGTTGCCAATATGACTTGGTCGGGATAGCGGGATCGAAATGAACCTGGGAGCGAGTGCGTTCAACCAGGGCCTGCTTTTGGTACTCGTCTGAAGCGGTCCCTGAAACCACCTGGCCAATAGCTTCATCGTGATCCTTTGTTGGCCGCGCATGTAATGTATCCATGATTCCTGGCTGAGCTTCAGGTAGGGAAACAAATTTGGACTCTTCAAAGAGAAACAAGATGCAAATCAGGTTCACCCCCAACAGAATCGTGCACCACCACCAGATCCATCGCCAGCCTTGATTCTGGACAACGTACCCAGAGGCCACTGGGCCGAGGAAAGCGCCGGTCGCGACAAAGAATAGATACGCCCCATTCATCGCGGCGTGATGGTGGACGAAGAAGAGATCAGCGATCGTGATTTGCACAATTGTTTCGCTGATAGCACCGCCAAGGCCCTGGAAGAAGCTGCTAGCCCAGAAGTCTGCCCGCGTGTGCATCATGGCCGCCCACACGCATGCCGCAAGTTGGATGAGGGAGCTGACAATGTAGAGCGGACGACGACCGTACTTATGCACCAAGGGGACGAAGAAGAAACAGCCGACGCCCAGTCCGGCGTAGTTGAAGGCGCCACCGCTGTTCATCACGCTGATTGAGAAGCCGAGTTCCTGCTGATACTGGCTCCATGCAGTGAAGGTAATGTCAAGTTGGACAAAGGTCATGAGCACATAGAATGAGGCGATGAGGAAGTTGGCGGCCTTTCGCCAGACGGGCCAATTCAGCGGATCGTTCGGATCGGACGAGGGAGTCGGATGCAGGATAATCTTGCTGTCGAGGTTCCGCGCTAGGATGAGGTAGATAATATCAGTAAATTTTGGTTCCTTTTTGAAAAGCATCACTATCCCGGAAAATTTATTGCTACCTACAATCTTCAAGGCGAACAGTTCCAGGAGCCCAGAACGAGTCATCCTGGGGAGAAGTGTGTCGGTCGGCCATACTCAAAACGTCGCTCGCCATGTGCGGGCAGTGATTTTATGTTCTTGCATTGGATCAAGCGCAGAGGACGTGCATTTTATAAACATGTTATCAATAGGGAGATGGCAAGTTACCAAGTTTGTTCACCACGACGAGTTCCGGGGCGGAATGGAGTCGGCACCTCAGCCAGCAAGTGACAAAACGCCAATGGCTGTCCACGAGCCAATCATACATTGGAAGGTTTTGCGATTATGGCTTTTTTTTTACTGGGCTCTGTGAAAGCAACCTGATAGAAATGCGGCACCGGCAAATTGCCGGTCTTCGCCACCACCACTAATTAGTTCGAAACTGTACTAATAATAAAAGTATGGAGAGTAACCTGGGGTAACCATGTAACTTAGAGACGACAGATACCGATCAAGGCTAGTCGATTGCGGGGGATTGTCGCTTCAAAGGATGTATATAAAGTCGCGGGCATCTCCTTAACAGCGGAACTTAGTGTTCCGCTCGAGTTGAAAGCCGGGATTGAATCCGGAGCCCGCGGAATCTGTCTCACTGTTGCATCTGTAATCTGTAAAGAATATGCCACGGGCAAGTAGCCTGCTGTACCCTACACATAAGTAATGTAGTCGGCAATTTCCCGATCTAGCGCTTTGTGACACACGGCCTCGAAGATGACCTGACTCGGATGACATCGCTTCGTCTGCCACATCCAAGTCGGCAGTTGCTTGGCATACTACAAACCTCTGACTGCCCCCGCAATGATTTGGCTCACTACGTCTAGGGCTCCGGAAAGCGAATTTCGCGGCCGACCGGGTTACAGATGACCAGTTGGCCTCCGTAGCATTAGCCTTGCCGTGTAAGTCAATTTGCCCAGGGCGAAAACAAAAAAGAATTGAAGAAAAATGCGGAGGAAAAAATGCGAATATGAGAGAAAACTAACAAAGATTTAAACGGGCGACCTCGTAACCACGGTCAGCCGGGAAGTAGGAGTAGAGCTTCCCGAGTCCGGGGAAGCCTGAGACCAAGCCCTGGTCATGGTTTCGCTGTTCGGTTTTCTCTTGACTTATTGGTTTCCACCACCAGGCTGAGCAGCAACTCCAAACTAGTTGTGAAATGGTGACAAACAGGACAAAGATCACTGTGATTTTATGTGCGGGCGATTCGAGAACAAAAAATGACACAGTGTCGTTTGGTTCTGTTGTTGGGTATCGGGCAGCCCATGCCATTGTTCTTACATCTGCAAGCCTATTATCATCACCATCCTCTTTCTCCTCTTCAGGCAATTTGGATGATTCTCAAGTCTGGCTGTTTCATTGGCAATTGGTCCGAGACAATGTAGCGCCCGCAGCATGGGTATACATTTCATTGGGCCTCATCCAACCAGCTGTAGGCGGGATATTATGGCCTCTTCTTCTTGCATCATCGTCTTCGTAGCCCTTTCTCCTCCCTTTCCACTCTCTCTAGATACCAAGAAAAACTCGAAAAGCGCCTAACTCTCCCCCATGTCCTGCCAACTTCTGCCCGTAACGATGGCCTCTCCATCCATAGCAGACCATGAACAAAACCCGTCACATACGCCTGCCACCGAGATCGAAGACACGCGTACGCGACGACTCGCTCTGGCCGTCAAGTTTCGTCGCCTTATGGCTGAGGAGGCGCGCGCAAAGGGCAACGACAACAGCCTGTGGGAGTCGGCCGCGAGCGCCCTCCCCAGCATCCACGTCCAGTCCTCCAGCCCGTCGGCCGACCTCGAGATCGACCTCCACGACCTCTGGCATACATACTACCACGCTGCCAAGAACATGTTGGCTGACAACCCCATGCTTGACCGGCATGTCGTTCAGATCCTGCAGATGCGAGAGATTGGGCCTCTAGGGCAGCGCACGGCCACCACGGCTGATGGGTCATCTGGACGGACCTGCCGTTCCTGGCCGCCGACATGGCCGCATTTTGGCGCCGGGACTGGCCGGCCATGAGCACCACCCAGCGCCTCGCCGTTTCGACCTTCCTGGTCAAGCTCGCGTCCGTGGGCGCGTGCCCGGGCGACTCGCTGGGCTGCATCGGTCTCGACCTCCTGAGGGACGCCCTGGAGACGGAACGGTCCCTGGGGACTTCTGCGGGCGGTAAATGCTTGGCTCTTCCACGCCGGGTACAAGCTCATCCAGCTCTGCGACGGTCGGTGGAACGGCAGTCATAAGGCTACAGGCCCGGGCAGCGACGATGAGCTGGCCGCAGGTGGTGCGGCGACGGTGCCGAGCGACGGCGTTAGCCTCAGCCCAGAGCGTTGGCTGCTTTGGCTCAAGAGGCTGGAGGAGATCGCAGAAAAGGCCAAGGAAGCGGGAGACATCCGCCTTGGCGGCTTGATGCGTAGGTCCATGGATAACATGCTCTTGACCGTTGACGAGCTCGACTCCGAGGTGAAGCGAGCACTGCGCGACAGCCCTGGCTTAATTCGGTATCAGCCTGCTGTGGTAGAGTTTGGTTCAAAGAACTAGGATATTTTCTTCTGTTTGTTTATTTTGCCATGATCTTCCCACCAACGTAGGAAACTGCTGTCGCTGTTTGAGTTGGTCCTGATCCGCACAATGTGTTCGGCTATGTTGGTGCGATCGATGATCCTTCTGATAACCGCCCTTGGTGCTCCGAGTCTGATAGTTCAATGCATTGGGCCATTTCAATATAAATGAATGTTTTCCGGGACTTGGCGGTCTACCCTTCCTTGCCCACTGGGCGCTGCGACCTCCATGTGCTGTCTCGACAAGCGTTGACCTTGGTTGTTAGCTGGCGAATTTTTAACAAGTCTCACTTAAACCGGGCGTTTTTTGTTTCAACTAATCCGTTCTCTATGCTCTATGCTCTGCTATTGATATTGAAAGAAGAGAAAAAACCCAGCGTAGAGAAAAAGGGCCAAAGACTCTCCTACCTACGCCGACGAACAAGCAGACAGGCCTTGGCGAACAGTCATCAGCATCGATCAAGCCCCAGAAACAGAAAGAATGAAGTCTGCCATATTTTTCAGCATTTATCTCGGCCTCTCGTCTGTTGCCAATGCAGCTGTGCTCCCGGCATCAGGCAACTTCATCTCGCGCCGCCACGCCGATGACCCGGGTATGGGGCCGGCAATCCTGCTTCTAATTGATGAATGGCGAAGGGGTCGGCCTAGTATCCGGAAGCCGGTCTCGCACAAATCCTAGATATTGCAGGCTCTTCTGGAGAGACGGCACCGTTGCCTGCCAACCAAGCAATTTGCCCTAGGCGAGTTGTCCCATTAACCTTGGCCCGAGACGTCATAGCAGTTCCTAATGAATTACCAGTGCTCGGGCAAAGCAACTACTTCTTGTGGAAGACCGATAATAACAATTGCTACTTTTCGTGAATAAGGGTAATGGGTACTTGCAAGGCGCATGGCCACTCTTTTCGGAGGCACATAGGGTGTGGACAAGGGTTTTATCCAACAAATATCATAAAAGTTAAAGATAGAAGATTTCTAAGGAATATAACGCGGACAAAGAAGATTATAACCACTGCCAATACACCCTATCGAGGCCTGAACTCGGCGATTCTGACCGCAGACGGAGGCAGGCCTAAGAATTGAGCAATATGGGCAATCACATTACTCCATTGGCGTCGCCAATGACTGACTACTTGCTATGGTACGCATGAATGCGAGTCTGAGCGACGGCGAACATGAGCAAAAGGCGAGCTGGACAAGAAACTTTTTTTAATATTCAATAGGCCGGACTAAACCGCGAGATTCCGATTGCATTAAAACACTGCACAAAAGATGCCATGTCTAGGAATGAAATTAAAAGTCCTCTCACGAGCCGGACGCCAGAACCCGCCCGCTCTCGAAGCACCAGCATGAAACCGTTTTTAAAGACTCGGCGGTGTGCGCCATGGCTTAAATTATTGCTTGGAAAGAAATCCGCACAGTAATTCATAATGGCATATTCTTTTCACGACCACCAGGAACAAAGAACTTGCATCTCACACCGCCAGGCCTCATTCACCCATCCGGCGTCAAAAGCCCTCTGACCAACAGATCCTTTGCTCCTTCAACCTCTCCAGCTTTTTAACTTCTTCACTTTCTTCAGTCTTGTCCTATAAGTACCCGATCATCAGTCTTCTGTGAAGTTTTCACCTACCTTCTTCATGGCTCACATCACCTCTCAGAAGGATCGATCAAAAGAGTGTAGTTCCCGCCGCTCTTGATCATCAACAAACACGTCAAACGCACCTTCTAAAAGGTCAAAACAACAGAACAAAAAGGTCGACTTCACAGGGGGATTCCTAAAGGATGAAAACGACATGTTTTACCATATCTCGGCTCTTGAAGACGGCCACGATACTGTGAATCAGCTTATAGGTTTACTATCATCCTCGAGCGGCAAAGACTCTTTTCGGCCCTCATTTCTCGAAGGCTTTCTGCCGCGACATCTCCCGAACCTCATACAGAAAGACGTCTGGGAGCAAATAACAGGCTGACCAAGGTAATGTTGGTATTTTCTTCATATCTAACTAACCGCTTGCCGTCGCAAGTACCCGTATTGTTTGCTAACTGCAGCATCAACTTCTCCAGTAGTGCGGCGGTGTAGCGCAACGGCGTCTTCCGCAGGTATTCGCTCAGGTACACCACCGCGTTACTGCTGTTTTTTATGTTGCAGGGGAAACTACGGGCACCTCGACTGCAAAGGATTTCTCAGATACGAGACGAGTCTCAGCTTACCCGATTTCTTGCCGTTGAAGCTGCGAAGCCTTCCAAATGTAAGTCGAGCATCTACCTACAAGATTCGTGCTCATCAACTCTATTCGTACCGTACCAGATAAGAAGATCTAAGGAACCTAACCTACTAAGATAGCCTGGCAGCTACACAACCTCCTACACCTCCCTCTGATCAAAATTTCCTCCACGTCCAACCACCCGCCACGCCTCTCGCCAACACAAACGCCATTGCCGCGCAGACATACACAATACCACCCAACAGTATTAGCCCGGCAAACTCTCCTCCTTGACTCTCCATCACCGCCGCCGCCAGTGGCACGCCCATCAACGTCCCAAAACTCGCCACAAAAAACGCGGTCCCATTCCGCTTCCCCAGATCCTCGACCTCACACACTTGGCCAACACAAACGGGCGTCAGACTAATCGCCGCGCCCGACCAAAACCCAAACACAACCGTAAACGCCGTAATCGCATCCTCATTCGCCCCGGCCGTATACCACAAGCCCAAAATCAACACCGCGCATACGCTCGAGGTTGTGCACATGGTGTTAAACACGCCGAAGCGGTCCGCCGCGTATCCAGGCAATGCCCGGCCCGGCACCGCCCCAGCATTCAGTAATGCATTCAAGAGATAGGCGCGCCGCATTGGCAAACCCTGATGCAACGCGTAAGATACAATGTACGTGTACGGGATAAACACGGCAAACTCGACCAGGAAAATCGCCAACGTCGTCGTCGCAAACCGGGGCTCTCGAAGTGCTACCAAATCTACCGTTGCACCGCCGCGTTTGTTATGCGGGAGCCGCTTCCGCAGCGTAAGACACGACACAGTCAAGGTCGCCGCGCATATCAGCGCCAATACCCGGACCGCCCACGGAAAGCCGACCGACGGCGCAAGGTACAGCAGCACCAGCGGGAATATGATGCCTCCGAGACCGCCGGCCGTGCACGCCACACCTGTCGCCAGCGCTCGGCGGCGGGCGAACCAGTGACCGATGGCGGCGATGCTCGGACTGAACAACAGCGAGGCCGACGTGCCACCAAGCACGCCAAACGAGAGCAAAGTCTGGTAAAACTCTGCGACACTTCCATTAGCTCGCCCGACCTTTATCCACGCAGATATTTACACGTCCGTATCAAGAAGCAAAAACGCACCTCGCGAGAAGCTCAAACACACCAGCGCCGCCACCATGCCCAGCGACCCTGTCACCGTCAAAACGCGCACATCATGCGCATCAAACAACGGACCGACCTGCGCGCCGCCAAAATACAGGAAGAAAGCATAGCAACTGAAAATCCACGCCGTTCTGGTCGGCGGCTCCCCCTGCAGCTCGTGCTCGCCCAGCCACGCCTCGAGCATCGCCAGCGTGTTGAGCAGGCCCATGGAGGGTAGCAGCGCGCACCAGGCCCCCAGTACCACCGTCCACGCCTGTCGGCCACCGTCGGGGTAGGTAGAGGAGCAAGCATCAGACGTGTCGAGCTCACTGAGTGTGCCTTGATCTTCGTTGGTGGTGGTGGATGTGTTGGTCGTCGTCGGCGGCGTTGCGCCTGTGCAAATGGGTTGTAGACGCATAGCTTCAACGTGGAAACAACTCAGTCGACAAAAGCAACAACGAAGAAAAAGAGAGTGAAAGGCCTTAGAAGATGTTGCTCAATCTACTACATTATGCATAAGACCCGACTTATATAGATGTAGATCATTTAACGGAACGCGCCATGCATCTTCTCCATGATCTACACAGAGTAGTGAGAGGGTGGGCCGATACGGATATCCATCTTCCGGTAACACGCTTCTCGCACGCCATCAATTCGCCGAAATAGAAGATCAGCTGCTCCACACTCCGTAGAAAGCTTCGAAGTTATCATCTCGACTATGCTCGGGTTGCTAGGTTAACAAATTCTCGCTCATCGTTAAGCAGTACTTCCTTCTGTTGTGGAGCAGGCCAGTAGAGAGTGGCCGAATTCCCGTGCTGCCCTTCTCTCCTAAAAATCACAGCGGATCTCAAAAATGGCGATTTTGCGTTGATTCTTTTACAAGTATTCGCGCCGACATGTTTTTATGCTGATTGTCGTAGCTTCTAACTTTTCCAAGAAAAATTGGACAGCTCAAGCAAAGTTGTTTGTACGAAGACATAAGGTAACTACCAAATTGAGGAAGAAGCTGAAGCTGCAGTAGCAGCTTCTCTGTGGCGAATCAAGTGTGGCTGGTGCATCGCCTCGTCAGTGGGGCACGTCATCATTGTCGCGGCCAAGCTACCAGTATTTGACCCCTCGTCAGCCTGCCCACGTCCGGAACAAACAAGAAATCATCCGATATCTGCCTCTTAAACACATCGCTCACAGCTACTATCGTAAAGCGATATCTTCTGTTCAAAACCCAGATCAACAACCGAGGAACTTCACAACAGTCAAGTTGCGCCACAACCAAGAACACTGACCAGGGGCTCAAGATGGCGTCTTCCACCACAGAGACGGTGAGGGTCAGCAGTACTCCATACTTATCGAATCTGCCAGACTAACAACTTCTTACAGGACAAGCCGTCCAAGCCTACCGCAGAAAACATTCCCGAATCACCCACCACAGCTCGCCCTTTCGAGATGGACGACGACGACGTGCAGGACACGAGCATCGTCGCCAACGACGCGACAGCTACACCCACAAAGAATGCGGCCGTGACGAAACTAACAGCCCCCGAAGTTCACCCCCCCGCCAGCGAAGCTCAAGATGCAGCTCCTGCTGAATCCGAAGCTCCGCCGGCAAGGCCTCCTCGTCCCATGTCGGAAGCTCAGAAGAACGAGATCATCCTGAAGGAAGCCTTCCCATCAGTTGACCAGGGCGTAATCAAGGCTGTACTGAGAGCCAGTGGCGGAAACGTTGAGCCAGCATTCAACGCGTTACTGGGTGGGTACTAATATACGTGACTGGGACTCCAAATTGCTGACCTCTGCTGCAGAAATGACCGATCCTGACGCTGTAAAAAATGAAACCGATGAGCAGCCACCAGCTCAGCCTCCTCGCCCTCAGGGACAAGCGCCGATCTCACAGGTCGAGGCCGACGAGCTTTACGCACGACAGCTCGCTGAGCACTACGACAATGTCGGAGCATACGAGGCTCGTACCTCGAGCCTCAACCGCGGTGGTGGACCGCGCAACCCCGAAGATGATGATCGCGAACACAGCTTCCTCGACGATGACCTCCCTGTCATCCGGGAGAACCTGCGCAAGGGATTCATTGACACGCAAACAAAGGTGAATGGCTGGATTGCGGGGATAAGAAAGAAGCTGGAAGATAGCTTTGACGAAACAGAGGAGCGGACGCAGAGTGAGGGCCAGCCTTTTCGACGCCAAGGCGAGGCAAGTCGCCGAAGTGGCGACTACGACCGATACGATGCAGACCCGCAGGTCTTGAGTGACGACTTTGCTGGTATGCGATTTTCATCGGATGGCCGTGAGTACACTTACAACTTGCACAGCCTGGCAGTAAAATTAACACGTCGCAGATCCGACCAACCACCCGTTATCGAATCAGGGCCTGCACCGACCTCCTCCGCCGTCGAAATCACCAAGACCCGACGGCCGAAGAGTCGGCTTCAAGGAAGGCCACGAGGAGATTAACATGTACGACTCGTCGCCCAAAGTGCCGCCCAAAGACAACCCCGCAGCGGCGAGCAAGGCTAGCAAGTGGCAGCCTCTGTCCGCCGTCGAGCCTGAGCCAATCACGGACAATGATCCGTTTAGCTTAGGCGATAGTGAAGATGAGAAAGATGCCAAGGATACGAAGTCCAAGGATGCCAAGGAGGACAAGGCCGGCAGCGCAACCGAGGTCGACAACGCGGCGGAGCGTGTAAAGAAGGCGACAGCGGAGGCCATGGCGGACAGCCTAGGCGAGTCGACCAAGGCGGAAGAGACTGGGAATAAGAAGAACTAAGCAGGGACAGGACGACGTGGAAGCAGGCACGCATGGTGGCGGTATTTTTTGCATATGTTTAATAGCCATGTAAGTTGTCGACAGATTGACCGACGAGCTTTTTCTTCCTCTCGCCAGCAAAGACATGTTTAAACCAAATCGAGTAGTTGTTTCTTAATATTTCCACTTTTAGTCGCAGTTTTGTTATACAGTATGTCATGAAATCATGAAAATCATAAAATCATGAAGCCTCACTTTGCCTGGCCAGCAGGTAGTTGGCAACGCCAACCTGGTGAACCGCGGGGTAGGGAGGGGAATGGCTTCGTGTGACGTCGCACGGTAGGATAGTCAAATTCATGCACATTCAACATCTGGGAGCATGTAAAAGCCACTGCGGGTCGAGTGCGGACGAAAGGTAGTGGTAATGCGGTTGCGCAGCTTTTTGGGAGACGGTTCGAGCTGCCAACAGGCACGACCAGAGCTTAACAGCCACCAGTGAGGTTGCATAAAAACCATATTACCAGCGTATGGTTCCTGGCTAGAATGCGCTGAACGGAGCAGGCCGCGACTAAAGAAATACAGTGGTGCCTTGGAACCAGGGCCATGAGTCGAGCTTTTCGCGCCTTTGTCGCCTGTCGCACGACCACGAGGTCTCAACGTGCGCGTCTATTGGCCGCAATGGGACAGCACCAGAAGGAAGGGTGCCGACCGAAGAAGACGTCGGCATGAGGCTCTAACAGATGAGAACGGAATTTTTGGTGGGCACCTGATAGACGGCTAAACGCCGGGTAGATATATCTTAGGCTGCACCTCAAAGCTCCCCTCCTAAAGTCCACCACCACCAAGCTTTGCCCCCCATGTCTTCTAGGAAAGTGGGATGAGATCCGCAACAACACATACTATTACGCCCAGTACACCACCAACCCGTCTCACGCAAAAGCAAACCGGTCACAACGAAACGCTCAACGCCGGCCAAGAGCAACAAGCCAGCAATCGGGTTCTACGATAGCCAAGGAACGTCCACCTGAGTCGACAGCTAGCTGTTACCCAATTGGCGCTGTCCCAACCTGCTGTGCATCCCGCGAACTCCTCCGCCCCTTCGCTCGCCGCTTCCCTCTTCTTCACAACCATCTCATGGGAATGATGCCCTAGCTAGAAAATTCAACGGCCCCGTCAAAACTGAACGCCGTCCCCTCAAGAGCCTGCCTTTTTTTTTTCTTCCTCTACAGAGAAGAAGACAAAAAGTTGGCCCCGCCTTTGAGCTTGGCCGTTGTTCCCGCTTGACATATCAGAGAACCCAAGGCCTGCAGGAACAACACCTTTGCTGCTTCTAGCCCCTTCATGTACCATCGCCCTCGTTGCCTGGTTCCCTGCTACAGCTTCCTGGCCACACGCTGCACCTCCTCACAGAACCCTTGTCCTGCCACGGAGAATCCCGCCCACTAAATAAGTCAGGGTGCCGGCTTCGAACGCCTCCGGCCAGCGTGCACATCAAGGCTTGCCGCAACCAAACCTTGCAAGGAAGCACGAGGCTCACAGGCTACAGAACACGCCACCTGACCCTCAAGACTGCTGCACGGGTCTAACTGGCTTGATAGTTGCCTCGCCTCTCCAGCTCACGGTCACATCACCGCAGTGCACCGGCAGCTTCAGGCTCCTGCGGCGCAACGGTGCCCGAACAAACCCTTCCTTTGACACAGACTAGGCACTCACACAGTGCTTCTCTTCTCGCCTGTGCTACTCTGGGTCCTGTTTCTCTACGCCTTGCGACTCTGCAGTCCCCTGCCTCGCCTACTGCCGTCCCCCGAGTGCCGCCACTCACACGCACCTTGCATCAGCTCTCACCATCCCGGCCGCGCACCTGTGCCGCCCGCCGTAAGCTCCGGATTCAACGGAGCCAGATCCTTCGCCACTCATCTTCAGCTTCGCTAAGTTGCAGACTGTTGTCTGTGGACGCTACCGTCTGGTGACGAGTTCTTTTTCACTTTGGCCCTTACTGGCACACACACCCCACCGAGAACCCTGCTTGACGACCCCTCCTAACTACTGTCATGAGGAGCTCTCACTCGCGCTACTAAGACTTGTTTTCTTTGCCGTCCACCGACCTGCTGGACACGCCACTTCCAGCTCCCGCGCACCTCTCCCATCACCCCATCGTCCCCTCTGCGCAAGAGGTATCAACAGACGAACAATCTCTGCGCGCACGAGCATAGGCTCCCACATCCATCATGTAAGCTCTCACGTCCCCTACTCCTGGTAAATTGTGACGCAGATCCCAGCTTTTGCGTGTGCCATTGGCCCAAAACCAGCCAAATTCGACTGCTTACACCCTGGGATATAGGAAGTTCGGAAAGCAAATCCAGAAGCGTCAGCTCGAGGTCCCAGAATATGCAGCAAGCTTTGTAAATTACAAAGCTCTAAAAAAGGTACGTAGGCAGTCCTCTTTGGCTTGCTAGTGTAAATGGGCCAAGGAAACGAGGTCTTGCACAATCTCCTGGTGACGGTTCGCACTGCCGCGCGGAGGTTGCCACAAATATACAAACTACCTGCTTAAAAATTGCTAACATGCTACGCAGCTCATCAAGAAGCTCTCAGCGACCCCTACGTTAAGCGCCCAGCACGATGGACAACGAACAGGCGCCCTCGCCGACTCACAGGCTGCACTACAAGCCAACAAAGCCACATTCTTCTTCCAATTAGTATGTCTTTTGCTACCATTGGTAAAAACAGTTCTAACCGCGAGTAGGAACGAGAACTTGACAAGGTGAACGCCTTTTACCTGCAAAAAGAGGCAGAGGTAAGCTCAAACCTCCACTCCACACGGCATAGTCTAATACTTGGCAGCTCAAAATCCGCCTCAAAACCCTCCTTGACAAGAAAAAGGTCATCCAATCTCGCCAAGGCATTTCAAGACGCTCGTCCAAATTCACGACCTTGGAAGAGGGCTTCCAACAATTCGCCACCGACCTCAGCAAACTTCAACAATTTGTCGAAATCAACGGCACCGCCTTCTCCAAAATCCTCAAGAAGTGGGACAAGACGTCAAAATCGAAAACAAAGGAGCTTTATTTGTCAAGAGCTGTCGAGGTCCAGCCCTTCTTCAATGCCACCGTAATAAGCGAGCTGTCAGATCAAGCCACGACAAGTTTACAAGAGCTTGGCGCCTGGTCGGATGGCATCCAAGTCAACTTTCAGACCTCTGGGCATGTAGTCACAAGCCAGCATTTTATGGGCACTGACGAGGGCGACGCTGACACTCTTCTCCTCGAGACTGTTATTACCGGCAATGTGGACACCTTGAAGGAGCTCCTTGCCAAGATGCAGTCGGCATCCAGCGCCGAGGAGGGCGATAACTTACTGACGGACCGAGTCACTCGCACGTTTCTCGGTGCTGTTCACGAAGCCCCTCGTGTATCACTTCAAACTTTGCTCGATACTGGTCTTGTCGACTTGCATTCATATGACGACATCAACGAGCGGAATTGCCTGCATCAAGCCACAATTTATGGCAAGGAATACGTGCTTGAATGGGGCCTGAAGGCCGGTGTCCCTGTTGACCGAACCGATGTATACGGTCGTGTTCCTGCGCACTATGCCAGTTTGCACGGCCGACTTCACATGTTGGAAGCTCTTCTAGATGGTAAGTGTAACGTTGACATGTTCCCCGGCGAAGCTAAAAACATGTAGCAAACATCAAGACGATTGACCTCATTGACCACGACAACTTTACTCCTCTCATCCACGCCATTATTCACGGACACCTCGAGTGTGTCAAGCTGTTACTCGCCAAGTCTGCCCGCATCGACCCCGTTTCCGACGCCGACCACGTACCTCTGAACCTGGCCTGTGAACACGGTTCCGGGCCTGTTGTTGAGTTGCTTCTCCAGCATGGAGCGAACATTCTCCCCGACGCAGAAGGGCTCTACCCTCAACATCTGGTTGCTCGCTCAGGACAATCGCCTGACCTCTTGCTGCTTCTCAAGCAATTTGGCGCGGATCTGGATCAGATTGACAAGCTCTATGGATGGACTCCTCTGGTGCACGCTGCTAGCGAAGGCAGCGTGGAGTGTCTCCAGGCGCTCCTCAAAATTGGCGCGGATGCTAGCATTGTGGATGAGAAAGATCTCCCCGCTATGTACTATGCGGCTTGGGAGGGTCATCTGGCTTGCATGAAGCTTCTCACCCCGTTCAACAACCGGCCTCGGGCCAGCCCTTTGGTTGCGCAGCCGTCACTAGGACCCATGGGCAGCAGCAGCGCCCCTCAGCCAATGGCTCTAGATCCTGATGCTATCCCTGTCCTAGAACTGCCACCGCCGATAATTCCCTTGCGACGATATGGACACAATTTTCTCGACACCAAGACCGTGGTTCAGATCAGTTTCGAGGATGCTAGTGAACAGCCTCTTGTCTTCTTCCAAGATGGAAAATACCCAGCGGCTCGACTTACCATTTCGTCCAAAAACTCCGAACTCATCCCGAAGAACATTATCCTACCCATTCAGGAAGATACCCGCATTGTTTCTTTCCAGGTGGACAACCTTGACACCTTCGCCCTCGACTTTGATGTATTTCCTACTTATGGCGCCAAAATCATTGCGAAAACGGTTGCTTTGTCGAGCACTTTCAAAAATCCACAGGGAAGCACGGCTTGTTGTCTGCCGCTGTTTGACCCTCGTCTCCGGGCGATCGGCCAGATTAGCTTTAACACACAGGTCATCAAGCCATTCAAAGGACAGCCTCTCGAAATCACCGACTTCGAGACCTACTGGAAGGCCACTAGTCAGTTCAACCAGCCAACCAACGCTGTGGTGACTGGCTCAAGCCTCTCTGGCGACTATGTTCGACTATTTGTGCAGTATACGAGCGATGGTATTCCCGTGATTTGGCCGCAGTGGACTATCGACTGTGGTTGTCTCGACATTCCCGTATGTCGCCTCACTCTTGCCCAATTTAAGACCACGACCGCGCGGAGCGCCAGCCGATCCGATCTTTCTAGCTTGCCCGACAAGAAAGGCGAGAACATCGCCGAGATTTACCACGTGCTGGCGACGGCTGGTGTCACACTCAAGGAGGCGCTCGTCATCTTGCCGCAGAGTGTGCATGCCAACCTTCAAATTCTCTACCCGACGGCTGAGGAGGAAAAGGCTCTTGCGCTGGGTCCTGTCTTGGAAGTCAACGAGTACGTGGACGCCATTCTGACTGTCGTGTTTGACCACGCCAGAGCCCAGCGAGCGCAGTCCCACTCGTCGCAGGTTGTGCGCTCCATTGTCTTCAGCAGTTACAATGCAAGCCTCTGCACGACACTCAACTGGAAGCAGCCCAACTTTCCTGTTTTCCTGTGCAACGACCTCGGTAGAGAAGAGGTCGAGTCGCTGTCGCCCGCGGCGAATGTGCAGGGACGACGCAGCACATCGATTAAGGAGGCGGTCAGAATTGCCCAAAGCAACAACTTTATGGGTTTAATATGCTACTCGCGCCTTTTGGTATATTTATCTGAACTTATGGAAGCACATTTACTAACCAAAAGTAGGACTCGGTCCCTGCCCTCGTGGATGCCGTCAAGTCGCACGGTCTGGCGCTTGTCATGGATAAGTCGACTGACTCTCCCGACACGAGCCCACTGGCAGATCCTTTCCCACGACCACCCAAGGGCGTGGATGGCGTCTTGAAAAACCACGGCCTTTTACGCTTTACAGATTCGATCGACATGTAACGCTTTCGGATGGCAGACCCCGTTTTTTCTTTTTCTCGGCCTCTGATTTGTATGCGGGATGGATGGAGGGGTGGAATCTTTGCTTTTCTTGTCCAAGTTTTATGAGGCTAATTGCCATTACGAAAACCAAAGAGATAGCTCGAGCAACGAAATGAAGTCTAGAAAGGCGACGCATACTTCCAAGGCGTTGTACGCGAGTGAATGGAAAGATACATGAAAAAAATATACCTTGTTTAGAAATACATAATTTTATGGTCATTATACATTATCTGGCTCTGCATTTGTGATTCTTTATGCGCCTTTATAATCGTACCGCAGCGCAGAGAGCTCTTTTTCAGGGTCGACGCCGGCCATTAGGACCTTTGCCAGCAGCACGACCGCATACACGCCAACGGGCAGGTTGCACATGATGGGCCACTCCAGCGCTCCGCTCGTCGTCACAGGCTCTCTCCCACCGCCGTTGTCAAAGCGATTCGCTTTGTACGCGACAGCGGCGCCCCAGAACGCGAGCACCCCTGCTAGCAGGGCGTTGAGGTATGGCAGCGTGCGGTCCAACGGTCCGCGCCCGCCGGCTACACCACCTGTGCCCGTCCAGGCGTCGAGCGGGCCCAAGCCGGTGACGGGGGGCGGAAGTCGGTGCAGCAGGTACGTAGTTGCTGCAAGCGACGAAAGCGCGATACAAGTTGGCAGCGCCGGTGGCAGTAGCGTGGTGGTGGTCAGGTACGGGATGGTAGCGAGCAGGGGCATGGCGAGGAGGATGCGGCTTGTCTGGGCATTTTGCGCGCGGTTACGGTCCGCGAGATGCCGGATATAAGATTCTTGTTCTGAAGCGTGTGTTAAAGGGCGTGGGATGGGGTGAGGAGGCACGGGAGGGGATGCGAACCTTGCTCGTCCATGGCGGAGGGAGAGGAGTCGGAGTCGGAGTCGGCGGCGTCGCTGGCGTAGCGGAACGTGCGCCGCAGACGGGCGGCGCTGCTTCTAGTGGTCATGGTAGGGCAATAAAAGTGAGGATGATAAGGAAGAAATGTGGTTGATGAAAGGATGAAGCTGGCGGGATTGGGCTGTGATGTGGCTGCGATGTGGCTGGTTCGCCGTTGGTTTATCATGGTATCATGTCATTATTATTAAATACCAGGTAGGTTAGGTACATTGAGTGCTAATAAGTTGCCTTACCTACCAGGTACTTACCTGAGGTAGTAGACGCTAGCTTCCTTCCATCCCACTTACTTAGTTCCGGTAGGCAGGTGTGTAGTTAATAACGCTCGCACGGCTGAACGTCAGGCTAATCAATTGATCAGAGGCCAGATCAGCTCGATAGCCAGAAGGCCACGTCAACAACACCCATCAACAGCCTCATCGACAGCCAAATCAACACTTTTACAGTCGTCAAGCTCAAAGGGGGTTTCTGTAAAACTCCGGACAAAAATTGCCTGAAAGAGCTCAAGTTGGTCCTTTCTTAAAACCACTCTCAGAAAATACGGGTCTTTCGAAACTCAGACGAGATATACGAACCTTAATCTGCAAGCCATGCAAGTCAGTTCAGTAGTGGCGATGCGTGGTGCAACGTGCAACCATATAAAAGACACAGTCTGCCTGCCTTGACTCCAGCGCAGAGACTGGAGCAAATCAACCACAGACGGCTGCTTCCTAATCGCATTCACAATGGCTAATATCCCGGCTTATGCATTGCCCCCTCTCTTCTCTGACGATGACATACTGCCAGACATGTATGTTCCACCGCCACTTACGAGCACTTCCATGGCTGGCTTTCTCGAAAGCATGCCGCTCGTGCACACAATACTCGAAGCATATGCTTCTATTCCAGTGCCTACGAGTATGAAGCAGCCGTGTTCCTGGAGTCCTACTGGAAGTGGCCTGAAAAAGGCTACATCGTGGATGCACGGCTTCTTGTACTCCATGAGCAGTGAGACACTGGAGTTTCTGGTCGAGAATCCTGATGTGGCTGAGAATGTGTGCGACAACGCAAAGCTCTTTCTCCTTTTGTATAACATATCCTTCGATCCTCGGCCCCGCCTCTTCTTTCTACCCAGACTCGCTGACATCTCCGCTTCTTTAAGGTTCCGGCAACGAGAAGACAGAAGACTACAGCGGATATCAGGATGTCTCGTGGAAATCAGTATACACTCCTTGGACGCCATATGTCTGTTCGCCCCGTTCTCTGGTCACAAAGCTGTCTTTATATCTGTGCATTTCCGAGACTTTGGCTAATCGTTAGATCCTCTAGACCGGGGCACATTGTGTAGAATGCATCATTTCTAAGAGGAGACGCTCCGCGGGCCTGACTTACATTATCCCGCCGTTCAGCACCTGCAGCCAGGGCGCGCAGAAGCTACTGGAAAAGCTTAGCTACGTGCCGAACGCCATGTTCGGCACTGACGTTGCTCAGCGCCTCCACGCCCTGTTCAAATATCTTAACGCATCGCCCGAATGCCGACAAAACACCATGATGCTTTGCCCATAATCTCAGCGGGCTTTTCAACGACGGACACCTAGGTCTACGACCCCTCGCCGTGACGAAGCAGGACGGCAAAGATTCCCGCCGCAGCAAGTACCTCGTGCACTTTTCTGTGCACTGGATGCCGCAGAACCACCTCAACCCTAACGATCTCGTCGGAGGTCATCCAGACCGTAACTTTATCGAGCACATGCTCGCGCTCGACGAAGAGTATAAAAGAGACAAGGATTTGATATTCGAGATCCACGCGGTCACAAAGAAGCCAATTGCCGAGGGGCAGGAGTACTACGAGGAACATGATAACTACAAAGCCGCGGAGGACATGTTTATCTTGCTTGCCTTTCGCTGGTCGATTACTATGGCATCATGCCTGGCCGGGTCGCAAGGAACAAGTGCTTATGATCTTACAACGGAGTGGGAAGACCCATCTCTATATGAAGAGGACGAGGAAGAAGAGGATTCTGACATGGAATAGCCTCCCTGTGTTGTGTTGGGCCTTCGAGGTGAGCGATTCTACCTACGCGGGCGGAGAGTCTGTGGGAATTTGGGCAACGACACAGGCTCAAACGGATGTCTCTTTTGACACTGTCTCGAGACGGTGCAGTTTTATCGGGGGGTAGACTTGTGTTAGGAGGCAGGGTAGATCAGACGGGTACGGGCCAAGTAGGAAATATATTAATTCTCAATTACCTCTTTTTTTCAACCTAGCACCTAGCCAAGTACTCGATCGAATTAACAAGCCGGTCAGTCAACAAGACCACCCTAGGGGTCATCTAGTGAGTCATCCAGCCGAGCGGTCATCTCGGACAGTCAACAGGGCCAGGGCTCCCATTATCATGCACAATGATCTCTGCCTGACTGTCACAGCTATGGTTGCAAGTCCAAAAATTCGCAACGGTATCCCGGGGCTAGCATGACCATTTTTCGGGGGACTTTCATGGCTCCTTTGGGGGGCTCTTCACACCAATATATGGACACAGTCCCTGACCAGTCCACAGTTCAAGTCAACGTCGCTCAATCGGCCAAGACTCCCCACGCAGGATGGTACTCCAGCCAAGCCAATGGCCGGCCAAAGCCGTGCGCGATACCTTTCTCAACTTTTAAAAGGATAAGAAGCATGTCTTTGGTGAGCAGCCGATCGCTCCCTGCCTTGCTCCGATCCACGTCCCAGCAGCCCGTTGACAGAGGCTAACGTGAGCTATGCTTTTCCAACAGTCCATTCGGCGTCGGTCATCCCCCACAATGACCCGTCGCTGCTCTTCGTCAATGCCGGCATGAACCAGTATAAGCCTATTTTCCAGGGCACCGTCAGTTCGGGTTCCGACTTTGCCCGCTTGACGCGCGCGACTAACTTGCAAAAGGCCATCCGCGCGGGCGGCACGCACAACGACCTCGACGACAACAGCAAGGACAATGACCCCCATACTTTCTTCGAGATGCTTGGCAGTTAGTCCTTTTGCGATTATCCAAGGACCAAGGAAGACGCCATTGCGTGGGCGTGGGAACTGCTCACGCGCGTGTACGGCCTGGACCCCAGCAGGCTGTATATTACCTACTTTGAAGGCGACCCGTCGCTAGGGCTCGCTCCGGACTTCGAGGCGAGAGACATGTGACGCAAGACTGGTGTGTCGGATGACCACATTATTCTAGGGAGTATGAAGTATAATTCTGGGAGATGGAAGGCCGATGTCCCTGTGGCCCTTCTAACGAGTTTTTCTACGATAGAATTGGAGGCCGGGATGCTGCTCACCTTGTCAACCAGGACGACCCAAACGTCGTTGAGATCTAGAATGTTGTCTTCGTCCAGTACAACAGGGAATCCGACAAAGACCCTCCGGTTCTTGCCAGAAAAACACATCACAACTGGCCTGGGGTTTGAGCGTCTGGTATCCATTCTGCAGGACAAGATGTCCAATTACGATACGGACCTCTTTACTCCCCTTTTTGACAAGATCCAAGAAATTGCGGGCGTTCGCGAGTATCAGGGCAAGTTCGGCGCCGAAGACGAGGACGGAGTTGACACCGCCTACCGTGTCGTTGCCGACCACGCGCGCACCTACACCGTCGCCATCGCTGACGGCGTCGTGCCAGACAGCGTCGGCCGCGGGTACGTAGTACGTCGTATTCTGAGTCGCGGCGTACGTTACGCCAAAAGTTATTTCAACGCAGACATTGGTTCCTTTTTCTCCCAGATCGTGCCGATCATTGTCGAGCAGATCGGCGAGAGTATCCCCGAGGCCCGAGGTAAAGAGCAGCTCGTAAAAGATATCCTTGACGCAGAAGAACGCATCTTTACACTCACGCTTGATCGCAGCGAGGCCATGTTCAATGAGTACGCCCAGCAGCGTCTTTAGGCTGGTGTTCGGGACTTTCCCGGCAGCCACGTTCGGCGGTTGTACGACACGTTTGGGCCCCCACCGGACCCGACCAAGTTGATGCAGAGGAGCAGGGTCTGAGGATTTACAAGGTCGAGGTGACCGCCGGCCAGGAAAAGGCCCGGGAAACGAGCAAGAGCCAGAAGCAAGGCCCATCCAATCTCGTCGTCCTCAGCGTTCACGAGGTCGCTGCCCTGGGGAAGATGCCAGACGTCCAACCGACCAACGACGTGGCCAAGTTCAGCGAGGGCGCCATCCAATCGACCATAAAAGCACTATACTACGACAAAGCATTCATAAAAACTACATCCGAGGTTCCAGAAGGTGAAGAACTTGGCATCATTCTTGACAACACCAACTTCTACGCCGAAGCTGGCGGCCAAATCTTCGACACTGGTCAAATCGTCATTGAAGATGTTGCCGACATCAATATAATCAACGTACAGTCGTACGGTGGCTACGCTATTCATACCGGCCATGCCACGCACGGTCTCGTCAGTGTGAGCGACAGCGTAACTTGCACGTATGATGAGTCTCGGCGCCAGCGCATCCGAATGAATCACACAGGCACCCACATCCTCAACCTTGTGTTGCGTGAGGTCATCGGCAACGAAGTCCACCAAAAGGGATCCCTTGTTGCGCCGGAGAAGCTGCGTTTCGACTTGTCTCACGCTTCTGGTCTCAAACAGCCGGAGCTGCGCCGGATCCAGTCCATCGAGGACGAGCAGATCGCCCAGTACTTGGCGGTATTCGCGTCGTCGGTATCGCTGGCGAGGGCGCAGCAAATTCAGGTTGTACGCGCCGTGTTTGGCGAAACGTATCCTGATCCCACCAGGGTAGTCTCCATCGGCGTGTCCGTCGAAACGCTGCTTGGCGACGATGCGAACTGGCAGCACTACAGCATCGAGTTTTGCGGAGGCACGCATGTCGGGAATACAGGCGAGATTATGGACATGGTCTTTCTGGAAGAGTCTGGTATCGCAAAGGGCGTGCGGCGCATCGTCGCTGTCACCAGCCGCCAGGCACTGCAGGCCCGGGAGGCGGCCGTTCGTCTGCAGAAGCTCGTAAAGGGCTTGGATCAGATGGCACTGGAGGAGAGGAGTGTGCAAATAAAGGAGTTCCAGGCCGAGCTTCATGCATCCATCGTGTCAGCTTCGGAGAACAATGAACTGGTTCCGCAGGCATGTCGAGGAGCGTGATCAAGGAACAGAAAAGCATTCGCAAGGCACAGGTGGATGCAGCCATTCAGTTTCTGGAAGCGCAGACGTCGACGGAGAGCGCCTCCATTGTCATCCGGTTGCCGACCGAGTGCTCCTCCTCTGCCGTCATCACCGAAACCCTAAAGCAAGTCGCCTCCCGCCACGACGGCAAAAGCACGTACTTGGTCGGCCTGGATACCGCCGGCAACCGCGTTGCCCACGCCTGCTTCGTCTCCCCTGTGAGTCCTCCCCGCTTTCAAATCAGAGTAAAATAACCAACTCAGTCCACTCAGTAGCATGCGAAACACGGTTTGGTGGCGAGCGAATGGGCGGCAGAGGTGGCAAAGGCTGTCGGCGGCGTGACGGGAGGGCATGGCGCAACCTGCATAGGCAGCGGAACGGACGTTGCAAAGGTGGGCGAGGGCGTGGAGGCGGCGAGGAAGTATCTTCAGCAGCTGAGTATTTGAAGATGAGCTTAGGTAAATCCCGACTCGGCAGAGCACGCAAGGCTCGTCGGCCCGATGTTGTTCGAATGGCATGTGTCCTAGGCGACAACTTGTATATGCAAGGTATACAAGCCTCGATGGGTTTCCTAACCCACAGATGCAGACTTTGGTACGTCATGTCACATAAAGCATCTGTCTGCTAGTATTGTACCTTTGACTCAATCCATTGACGCTTATTTGACTCTGAAACTATATACAGACGCCGCCTTCCTTGCAGGCACGAAAAAACGAAAAACACAAAACACCTTCCCTTGAAAAACGGTTCGACCTCAACGCCTAATGAAAGCCTCAGATATGACTTTTGGTGGGCAATTGGTTTCGAGTCGTCGAGGAGGAAGAAAGAGAAAAAATGGGTCAAAAGTGTACAAGTTGTGGATGTGTCGTGTCGGGTGTGTGCTTATGCTTTGTCTTTTGTCCCTGTTGTGACAAGATGCCTTGTTTGTGAATTATTCCGTCTATATGCTTAGTGCTTCAAAGGGAAAGGGAGGACAGGAAAGAAGGGAAACGAAATACAAGTAGATGCTGCTGCTTGTTGGTTCCAAATCCACTCCAAAAAGTTATACCGAGAGATGTATATAAAAAGAAAGAGACGTTGCCCTGGCTGAAACACAAAACTCCGAAAATGCCATGGTCCTGAACGTGCACAGGGTTCGCTCACGGCCGCATACCCCATTGAGGCTTCAGCTGGTCGCCGAAGTTGCTGGTGGTAAAGACGGTATCACCTGGCAGACGGCTGACACGGCCGGCACCACTTCTGATGGCGCCGAGCTGCACAGCCGAGATGCCGCTACGGTTGCTCTTAATGCTGCCTGCATCGCTCACATCACCATCGCCCTTGAACTTCTTGGGCGGCGCAAAATCGAGGCCGGTAAACGTCGACGACTTGCGAAGCAAGTGAGGGCTGGGGAGGGCAGCAAGTTCATCAAATGCCGTGACGAGAGGAGAAGCACCCGCTTGGCCCGGCCTGTAGGGACGGCGCTCGCCCAAGGGACTCTGGCTGCGGCCGGCAGCTTGGTCCTTGAACAGTTCTGGCGGTGCAAAGTCCATCGCGTTTAGGAGGGCCGTGTCGTCCCTGAGCTTGGCGGGGGTAGGTAGTGTATTCAGAGCGGCGGGCGGCGGAAGTCTCTTCTTTGGTGCCTGGCCGAACTGACCATGCGAACCAGCACGCATGCGGCCACGTCCTCCGGGCAGGCTCATGCCACCGATAGAGCCAGGGCCACGTAGGCGTCGGGGACCAGGCGGGCCTCTGCGGGCACCTCCAGGAGGCGGTGTCATGGCGCGGCGAGTAACCGGTTGGGCATATGGCATGACAAAGGCATTGCTATCAGCGTCGTAGTAAGCAGCGTCGCCGAGGTAGCCAGCGTTGTAATCATCGTGATGCTCTGCTTGGCCAGGCAGGGGCGGGGCGTCGGCATAATCCTCGAAGTACTCCTTGTAAAAAGACCTGATACGGTTGGCGCGGTACTCAGGGTCCTCAGACTGCGTGACTTCCGCGGGCGGTAGGGGCACGACACCAACAGATAGCCTCTTGGCCATTGTCTGCGGGACTCCTAACCCTTTATCCATATGGCCTTGGGGCATATCATCGACCACATAGTCTGTGTCTTCATAGTACTCTGTTGTCTGGATTTGAGGGTATGCGTCGTTGTGGTCGTCGTAGACTCCATGACTGCTGTCAATGGGGTGACCATGCATGTCTTGGGCGGGCAGCTCGACGTTGAGGCCCAGACCTTGGTCGTGAAAGTTCTGGTGACCAACATCGTCGCTAAGCTGAGCGACAGCAACATCAGGGTCTTGTTCGACTGTCCCGGGAAGCTCAAAGCGGAAATTGTTGTCAATGGGTAGACCGGTTTTAGGATCCTTGGCAACAGCAGCGGGAGGAGAAGCAACATCGGGCATTTCGTATATGCTCTGGTCGTCGGCGTGAGCGTCGTGAACGGTGCCAATCTCGGGAACAATTGGCTGAATAGGTAGATTCTTGTCAGGGATGGAGAGGGGCGCGTCCACGTGTGCCATATGGGCAGGCTGCGGCTGTGTTGGGGTAGCAAATGGGTCAGTCGCAAGAGGAGACTGCGGCTTGGAGTGTGAGCGAGGAGGGATACTGCTGCCGAAAGACTGGCGTTTGCTACTCATGGGAGAGTAGGGGTCTCCGGGAAATGATCGAATAGAGGAGCCATCGCCACCGGAGTATAGAGGCACAGTGTGGTAGGGATCCTGGCGATTGTGGTACGACTTGGCCAGGGAATGAATCGACTCCTTGGACTGGTTGAGATCTGGGGGGAGGAGATAGGGCGAAGAGAGGTTCATATCCATGGAAAGCTGGCCAGGACGGTGCTGCTGTTTTTCCCCGCCGGCACCAAACATGGCCGTCATTCGCTTTCCTTTGGATGGGGCTTCGTCTAGGCCGTAGTCGAGGTCGGTTTCTCTGTATTTGGCGTCTTCCATGTGCATGCGTTTGACGCTTCGTCGGTGGAGGAAGAAGAATGTAATGGCGGCGGCAACAACGGGAATGCTATATTCCATCAGCAACCAAGGACAAAGATGTGGGTTTTTAGACATCTTACACAACCCCGAGGGCAATGGCCAAGTTAGTAGCATTGGGGCTAATGCCACGGCCGCACGTCTCGTTCTTGGAGCAAATTCGGTCTTCATCCGATCGGCGAACGATCCGGGACAAAAGACTGGGCATTTCCGCGGCGACTTGGCGAGCCAATTTAATGTGTGGATGCTTGGACTGTGAAGCACCGCTGGGGCTGCGTTGTTGATTATCCATGGCGGAAGAGCTTGACAAAGCAAGCTATATGAACAGTAGGATAATGGAGGATAAAATTAGAGCAAGATTCGAGCATGCATTTCCGGCGATTGAAACGATCGAAGGCGAGGGCGGAAGGCGAAAAAGAAGAAAAAAGTCGTGATGTTCCTCGTAAGATGGTGAGAGCTGACTGTACCACCAGGAACGACGTTTGTAACAAGGGATCGGTGAAACGAGGGCGTAGATCAACGGCGAGGATCGAGAAAAAAGAATACGCCGTAACTATGGAAAGAACAGACTCGTCCAAAGTCGGGAGGCGGGCGTCGAGAATCGAACGGCTTTGCCGTTTGCTGAGAAAAGAGTGACACGGTGTATTGGGCTGCACCAAACCGTGGGTCGGCTGCTGTTAAGAGGTAAAGGAATGACTGGAGTCTGAGTAAACAAACTACTGGAGGCGGAGAGTTCGAACAATCTAAGGAGTGACTGAAAAGAGCGTGAGGGTTGAAAACGAGAAACCACGGGACCGCGAGCCCGGCCTGGAACGAGATTGCTGGAGAAGAGGAAAAGAAGGGAAGGAAGGGAAAAGAGAAGTCTGCTGAATGAGGCTCACCAGCGGAGAGAGGGGGCAGGGCGATGAGGAGAACCGGGGTGGGATTGGATTGGGTGGACAAAAGGGAATGGGCGAATTTGCCAGGGGGTGGGCTCTCAGGTACTAAGGTTAGTAGTCAGGTACCAGCAGCGGGCCGACCAGGGAAAGTTACAGGGCACTGAGCGCTATACCTGACAGCTCATTTAGCGTCGTGGAGCGCAAGAATTGCCAACATTACAGGGCGCAAGTTGTCGGATGCCCACAGGAAGTGGCACAAAGAAGGTTAGTACCTCCCCAATCTGCCGCTGACCTGCTGGACCTGGGGACCTGAGGTGTAAGCTAGAGCGGGCGTGTGCCTGAGGCTAGGGCAAAAACGGAAAGGCACCAAACCGCCTGGCGCTGGGAACCACAGAGTTGGCCTTGCAATTCTACGAATCAGCCATCGAGGACCAGCAGCAGCCTGGTCGGCATGCGTGTGCGCGTGCTCCAGTTTCCAACATTATTGCGAAAGAAAAAATGTTGGTAAGCGGGGCGAAGAAGACAGGCCAAGCAAGCGACGGCCACGGAAAGGGCCCCAAACTAGGGGGCGACGGCCGGTCAGTCCTAGACCGCCGACTGGCGAGGCCATCGCTTTTTGCGAGAGGTTTAATTGGCGACGGGCCCTCTTTGCTCCTGGAAATCCGCCACAGGGGATGAGGTTATTGATACTGGTACGGTGGTAGGGGCATCATGACAGGGGTTTGCTGACGGATAGGAGTCTTCAGATTAACTTAGTAGTCTACCGCCAAATCGAACAGACCACGCGAGTCTGGCAGTTTCATCAAGAAGTTCACGAGCAGACACTCAAAGGCTACTTCGTGTTTTACAAAAACAAAGTCCAAGACGAAACCTGTGACAGCGCCAGGCGAGATGGTCCACGGGGTTCCCGGCCGAGTTCGACGGCGCATTTACCGATCAACAATGCAGTCTGCCGTCCCGGCTGTACATGCTCAAACTGGGCTATTTACCAGTATTGCGCCTACAACAATACTAGGTACTCGGCATGCCTCTCTTATCGCGTGCTGCTAAGGCCGGGGAGCCTGGTGCAGAGGCTCGCACAGAGAAGCCAGTCGCTCGTCGATTATTATTGTGCAAAGATAGGTGAGGAGATTGTGGGTATTTTACGGCGGAGGTCATGCCCTTCTTTTACTCACCGATGCATGAGAAACTGGTTGATAAAACAGCTAATATAAGGGAAACCAGGCTGATAGCCTCAGTTCCTAGGCTCTTGGCAGCTGCGATCCAGGCCCTACAAACAAAAGTCTCGCCGAGGTTTTTTATTGTCCCTTCCTGCCCAGATTTCATGCGCATTTTATTTTTGGGACCGTTGCACTTCTGGCTCCCGTCCCTGATGTAACGTCGACCCAAGATATCGCCAGGACCAACGCTAACAAAAACCCAGGCACAAGCATCCTATCCCATCCAAGGACGAGGCAAAAAAAGGCCAGGAACGAACTAGAAAAGGGGGCGCGCCAACTTCGGCATATTGATTGGCTCCAGGGGGGCGGCATAGCCCACTGCTCATGCAGGTACCAAAACTGGAAAAACGCCCAGGGCGCCCATCATCATCAAAGAAATGAGGTGCGTGTGGGGATTGGACCTCGAAACGAATCACGGCTTTGACCAGTCATTTCTTTTTTTCCAACTGAGAAGGAAAGCGGGCAAGGCTTTTGCTTCTTCTTCGGCTAGCCGGGCCTTGAAGACGACAGCCTCGCCGACCGAACCACTGGTTGGTACGAGTGATAAAAGGACTGCATTCCGATCTTCAGCTGCAAAACAAAACAAAACAGGTTATACTGCAAGGCCAAGAATCCAAGCCCCGTATTTCCCAGCGTTGCATGGCAGCGACCTCGACCTTGTCATATCATTAACCTGTGTCAGTTATACATCGCGACAGGGCCTCATTTCTGTACATTTCTTTTTTTTTCTACTTGATCCAATTGGCATCGAACCATGACTATACTGTACGGGTCAATACTGGTAAATTTTGCCTTGAAACTGTCCGAGGCCTGCCCTGCCGCTGAGTTGAGTCGCTTGCCGTCGCGTCATCAAACATTCCTCCCTTATTAGCCACTTTTTGCCCGTCTTTTTTGCTTGTTTTGAACCAGCAAAGTTTAAGGAAAAGACCATGTCTTTCAATCTCTCAAATCTCAGACTTTTTTCTCCCCCTTCGGACTGGTTCGTATATTGCATTCAATCCCGCTACCCCAAACTCTGTTCCGCCCCTCCCGTCCCGCCCCTACCCAGCAAGACCGTGCATTTCCCTCTTTGGCAGCATACGAGGTTCCTCGTCTCTACTTTGTTTTCAATTTATTTGATCCTATCAATCCAATACTCAGTCGAGCCGGCAAGCCGCCACAGCCTCTCGCACTTCGTACCGCGAAGCCTTCACTGGCGCGGCAGATACCAGCGTTCTAGACCACCTCCCTACCAGCTGGCCTCCGAAACCAGTCATGAAAAAGAGAATCCGCCGAATGTGTCCCTTTGCTCGCGTAGCGTTTTTCCTCCCCGGCCGTATCGCCAAGTTCGGCAGGAGCGCTGGTGCATGGCGCCCCCAAGCCCAAAATGACCTACAACTCGGACAGCCTCGCCATGGCGCAGGCTAGCACAGTGTTGCCACGTTACTAGAATCCTCACACTTCATCTGATGCTTGCACCGTTCGCGAAAATAGTAATTGCTTGCAAGGGTAATCCCGGAACTATCCTATTGCTCCCTCCGCGCACTCATCACCTGGTAGAACTCTGGCGCATACTCTACAAGCCAACTCTTCTCCGTTTTGCTCACATCCCTAATATACGTCTTGTCGCTGGTCTCCATAACTTCATGGAAGACGACCCAGTCCGCCTTGCGCCCAAAGAGCAGCGAGCTCGGGTGCGCGTGGAGAACCGTGCCGCCGTTGACGTTGCGAAACGTGCCGTCGGCCTGCATCCGCGCCGCGTGCGCAAAGTAGCCCGCCGTCAGGCATCTCAGTATCGCCTCAGCCTTGCCCGCCCTGTCGCCGCCTTCACCCTGCTGCTGCTGCTGCTGCCGCTGCTGCTGCTGTCGTGACAAGGTCTCGTCGATGACAATGTTGAACCGCTCCAAGTATCGCTTCAGCTGCGCGCGGATGCTCACGGCGCGCATCATAGCCCGAAAGTTGAGATGGTTCTCGTGGCAAAACTTGGCCTCCTTCTTGCCACGCGTCATGAACGCCTGGTAGGCGTTGAGCAGGGTGAGGTGGTCGCCCTCCTCGGCGGCAAACTTGCGCCGCGCGCCTTCCATCTGCTTGCGCTCACCCTCATGGTGGAACCAGACGCTGCTCCCGAGGCTCGTCATGGCCGCAATAGTGAGCATCTCGCTTGAGCAGCCAAACAACGGCGCCGACAAGAGCGTCTTGGCCATCATTGGCTCGACAGCCAGCTCTGCCATACGCATGCCCAGCGGCCGCGTGAGCTTGGCGTATTCGTCCAACGCGCCGAGCGAGTATAGGAGCTCGAGTGCCTTGCCGACGAGCTGAGACGGCGGCGGGGACAGAAAGTCGAAGCGAACAATGTTGTCGATGCCCAGGGCCTTGAGCTGCAATATGGTCGGGGCCAGATTCGATCGCTGAATTTCCGGCGGGTTGCTCTGCGCGAGTCCGTTGAAGTCTTGCTCCGTGTACAGACGGAAGCATTTTCCGGGTTTTGTGCGTCCTGCGCGTCCTGCGCGTTGTGCGGCAGACGCCTTGGTTATTGGTGTTGCAGTCAGGGACTCAATGCCCGTCTTGGGGTTGTATGCACGTAGCTTGACGTAACCTGAGTCGACGACAAACACGATGCCGTCGATGGTCACTGATGCTTCCGCGATATTTGTAGAAAACACCACTTTTCTTGTTCCTTCAGGGGGCTTGTCAAATACGTACATTTGCTCCTCTGTCGTCAAACCAGCGTAGAGTGGCATGGGCTGGAGAGGACCATACTTGGCCTCGAGTTCCGGGGCACGTTCCGAAATAGCCTGAACTGCGAAATCGATTTCTTCTCGTCCAGTCAGGAACACGAGGACATCGCCTTCTCCTTCCTCTCTATGTATGTCGATGACCGTCGATATGGCCTTTTCAACATAATTTTCAGCTGGTGCGTCCAGATGCATCAGGTCGATTGGAAAAGTGCGGCCTTCCAAGCTGACCACCGTTGCTACTTTGCTCGCGTCGTTTTCGTCGGCGGTGGTTAGTGCTGTTTCGCCGCTGGCGATGAAAAATTTGAGGAACATCTCCGCCTCTAGCGTCGCGCTGCTGATGATGATGCGCAGCTCTGGGCGCTTCTTGCGAATCTTCTTGAGGAGCCCGAGTAAGATGTCTGTGCTGATTGAGCGCTCGTGGGCTTCGTCGACCATGATCACTGAGTATCTGCTTAGCAGTGGATCAACCAGTGCCTCGCGAATGAGGAGGCCGTCGGTGAGAAATTTGATACGCGTCGACTCGGACGTGACATCCTCAAAACGTATCGAGTATCCCACCTCTTTGCCGACCTCACATCCGACCTCATCGGCGACGCGCAAGGCAACTGTCGTAGCTGCGACGCGTCTGGGCTAGTTTTCAGCACGTCAGCAGTGTATTCTCACGATTACGATCGTTAACGTACCTGCGTCACGCCAATAATTTTGCCATCGTTGCACCATCCTACACGTTCCAGGAACTGTGGGATTTGCGTCGTCTTTCCGGATCCAGTTTGGCCAATGACCACGGTCACTGGATACGTCTCTATCGTGTATAATAGGCTTTCCCTGTGTTTGGCAATGGGTAGCAGCGCGGGAGGTTTGTGCAACGCCGGTATGAAATTTGCATCCAGGTCATTTTCCGCCATAATGGAGGGAGGCAGTCGTCGACCCAGTTCAAAGCAGCAACCACGTTACGGAGTCAATGAAGTTTTCAGCGCCGAATCCCACTCTTGAGCAGCTTCAGTATCAATGCCATTCCGTGGCGGGCATTATCAAACTTCAAAGCCAAGACGAAAGCGAATAAATCTAGATGCAAACCACTTAGTACCCTAGAGTAGAGCACTGTACCTATTACCTGCAGGCACGCAAGGGACCCACATTCCGTTCTGTCCACGGTCTCTGCGAACCAACTTTTCTAGAAGCAACACCATCAGAGGGGGAAAGCTCATGCTATTCTTTCTAGGAAAAACATACATTTTCCTCCAGCCAGTGCGAAATTGCAACCACGGTGTCCCTGAAAATATCAACTAAGGAGCCTTTACTGCGGTGGCTGCGTCGGCCACTAAAACTCTGTTCAGGGGGCCCAGCTACGCCACCGCCTAATGCAAACAGCGCAAAGCACGAAAACATTGAACTTTGCTTAGGAACACCAAGAATCTTCAAAAATCCAATAATTATAAAAATACTACCATAAAGATCAATCCATTCCCTAAGCGCCGGTAAGAAATATATACGCTGTCAGGCCATGCTGGCCCAGGCACAGCGGCTCTTCAAGCACCACGAAAAGGCGAGGACGGCCTCAAGCCCGCGAAAGCTGTGACGGATGAAGTGTGTTGATTTGTATAGGCCGTGGCCGAGTCAAGCTAATAGACGCCCAGCTTACCCTGATCGAAGCCGAGCGCCATAAAAAAGACCCAGCAATGTGCTTGATCGGCTGCACCTCATCATGGCCAAGAACAACACAGTTGGGCCCCGCGGCGGTGACGCGCCAGCTCAGTTGACGGCGCTACTGACGCTATCGATATCGTTGTTGGTTTCGCGACGGACGGCAGTGTTGACGAAGCGGTTGGCGCTGTTGACATCGCGGTCGGCATCGCAGTTGGTAGAGCTGTTGATGGCGTAGTTGACGGCGCTGTTGACGGCGTTGATATCGTAGTTGATATCGCAGTTGATGGTATTCTTGCCGCTCCTGCTGCTGCTGACGGCTGCTGCTGACGGTACTGTTGTTGCTGTTACTGACAGCTGCTGTTGACGGCGCTGCTGGTATCGCTGTTGGCATCGCTTGATCTGATTGATGTAGGGTCGCCTACGCTGTGTTGATATCAGTGGCGCCTACCGCCCCAGCTAGGCATGATGCTAAAGCAATTGACCAGCGAAAGGCAAGCAGGAGAAACGTATTCTCAGCGGCTTGATAGCCCCAGCATTCTGTACAACGTTCATCACCGTCGACAATAGGCCGCTTAGTGACCGCGTCTATTTCGCATTGCTGGTTGTTCTCGTTTTCGTGCTTGCCTTGCTCAAGCATGCGGTCTATTTCAGAACGACTGGACGGGCATTCCACGTAGGAGTCTGGATCAAGTGTGGTCCGGGGCATCCAGTGAATGGAAAAGTGTACGAGATACCTGTGTTCCCTGGTGCAGACTTGTTGTTCGCTGCACTTCGTCACGGCGAGTGGGCGCAGCCCTAGAACCCCGTCGTTGAATAGTTGGCCAAGGGAAGCGTTAAGATCGATGGAGTTTGCTGATGCGGCTTGATTTCTCCATCGAGAAAGGATACACTCGGCAACAGGTGTGTAGAAGAGAACATCAGGCACAAAGCTAAGCTCGTCGAGTAGTAGTTTCCGCGTGTTGTCACTGCGGCATAAGTGCCTCGGAATAATGTCGGTTGGCCACACGGGACCTTTCTTTTTGGAAACGACGCATGTCGGCGGACATGCCCCTCCTCTCTTCTAGACGGTTATCATGTTAGAGATTAAAGAAAAAAAAGACAGCTTTGCGGGCTCCAGGGCGGACTGACTTGTCTTCTCCGCACGTTGCATCGTCGCTTCCAACCGGGTTCGTGGGTTGGGCTGTGTTGTATCACCCTTCTGCTGGAGCCTTGTTTTCAAAGAAGTAGATGTTAGCATTGTTATTAATTAGTCTAAAAAGGGGACTGAAGGCAGAAGAGATCCAGGATCAACTATGACTTACACAAAAGGAGAAAGAGCTCCGCGTTATCGCATACCGCCTCCGCCACATCAGAATTCTCAGCCAAGAACTCGAGCGCCTTGTTGCTCATAGAGTACAACAAGCCGTGCATCCATGAGGTAGCCATCTTGGGGCCGCCTTCATTTTTGGAGCTGGTCCCAGAGTACGCACCTAGTATCTTCTGCACGAGGGGCAGCTTTTCAAGAAGACTAGCCTTAGAAAGGCCAGTTAGTGGCGGCGGAACATACATGTCGGGGACAGGGTCGTCCTGAGAGAAGAAAGGGACATAGCTGTGATCAAGGAAGAGGGGGGGGAGGGCATCTTGGGCCGCCATTATTATGAGTGTGGGAAGCAGGCGTCTGCCGTAGTTGCGTTGTGAGATTTGCTGCTTCGAACCTTGGTTAAGGTGGGCAGACCTTCGAAGACATTGTATTTATATGCCTGCGGAAGGCATCACCTTTTAGAAATACACAACCAGAATTATACCATTAACCATGTTCAAAACTGCCCCGGCCCGCAACAGGTACGTACCTACTACGACCTTGGTACCTACCTAAGGTACTTACAGGTACAACCAATGATTGTCGAGACGGTCACCAAGCGCCACAAAACAAACTTCACGGGCAGCAGCATGACTTCAGCCAGTGACAAACGAACAAGGTTTAACCTGCGCAACAGAAAACTCAAGTTCATCGAAAACGCCTGTCACTTAAATGGCCCGAAGCCATCTGAACGACAATGTTTTCACTGGGATTACTTCCGAATTCACAGATCACATCGTCGCCGCCCCCAACGAAACCCGACAATCTCAACATGCAGGACATCATGTCAGACGACGCCGAATACACCCCGCTCTTCCCTCAAGATGGCTCCGTTCCAGACATCTACATCGCGCCGCCGCTCACAAAGCAGTCCAAGGCGCAGTTCCTGAAGAAGATGCCGCTCGTGAGCCACATTGCCACCATCTACAATGACACTCCCGTGCCTGCCGACACGGAACCGTGCTCTTGGAGTCATACTGGCCGCGGCTTCAAGACAATGACCGCGTGGACTCATGGCTTTCTCCAATCCTTGGGAGAAGAGTCGCTGGCCTTTTTAATTGAGAATCCGGGCTGGGCAGACAAAGTTTGCAATCACGCCAAGTACTTTCTTCTCTTATGTAAGTCCAAGCCAAATTATCTCACGGGAAATCTGCTAAGAAGCCTTCTTCGCCTCTGGGAAAAGTTTCTGGAAGTCGCATCGTTGAAATCTACTACCGACACATCGATGCATCGTGGAAATTAGCTGCTCTGGCTAGAGAGACGCCTGTATGGATGCCTCAGACCTCTACCAGTCTCGTGCTCTGGCTAACCATACCCCTAGGCTTGCGTCCGCAGTACTGTGCCATGCGCAGTCACAAAGAAGGCAGGCGTGATCCAATATACTCAGATCATTCCTCTGACAGCAACCTGCAGCCTCGGCGCCCAGTAGCTGCTTACCGAGCTGTATTACATGCTATTCATTCTCTACCCCCAGCCTGTTGCCCGACGTATTCTATCTCTTCTCAAGTCAAAAGATGGAAACTCTGGCTACTACACACATTGCATCCCTCTAACCAGCTACCTCGGCCAGCTTTTCGACCAGGGGTTTGTGGCCTTCCGCCCGCGGCGCCTTACAAGGCGCGTCAAGCCAAGCTGCACAAGCGCCGGCGAGAGAGAGCATCTTGTGCACTTCTCGATCCACTGGATGCCTCAGAACCTTTGCGATACCAACGACCGCATCGGTTTGTTGTCTGAAAGAGACATTGATGGTATGCTCCGCACGCGATGGGGATACGATGAGCTCAGGGACACGCTATGTGAGATCGACGCAGAGATGAAGCGACCCATTGCTGAGGGTCAAGAATTCTTTGTAGCGTGCAATTCATACCAGTCTGCGGAAGACACGTTTATCCTGCTTGCTTTTCGGTGGTCCGTGGCGATGGCTATGTGCCTCGCAGGTGCAGCAGGAATGGATGACGACGACACTATGACGGAATATTCGGATACTCCAATGTCAGACGAAGAGTAATAGGCTGTGTCCCGATAGGCCTCAACGGCCACGGCTCATCCTCGCCGGAAGGCTTGTTTCCTAACAAGGTATATGGCTCCAATAGAAATCACTTATCTAGCCAGCTAGCTACCTAAAAAGTTCACAGACATCACCGACATCACCGACGCCTACCTCCCTATGGGCTACGGCTTCGTCTGCTTCATCAGGCGCTCTAGATATACTTTTGCTTAAATTAAGATCTTTGGTATCATTGGCACTGATATATTCCTCGACTTGCTAAATGGTGGCCGACTCTCTTGGCTTTGACATCCATGCCCCCCGAAGATCCCCGCATATCCTTTCGCTTCATCGGCCATTGTTCTCTCAGACTTGTTTCTCAAGACTGAGTTCAATACCAAGTCTTACTTCGTGATCCTCAAGGGTGGTACGCGCGCCTTGGGCGCTCTCACAGATAACGTGCCAGGCACTGTTACATTGGCTGCTTGCAAGCCATGAATCCCCTGACAGTAATTGGATTCAACGTGAGCAGCGAGACGCAAGTGACTTACCCGATAGATTGGTGCGCGAAAACAAAAACAGCAGGAGCCCACAATCTGCTTGCCCAAGACTGTGGGAACTTTTTATCACAACCCCCGCAGCTAGGCATGCATCTTTACACTGGCAGCAGTTCAATCTCTGCCCCATCAACTCTTCGCCAGGAAAGAATTGTTGGTTACCTATAAACGGGGCTTGTCAGTTCACTTTTCCGTTGTTGCGGCAGGTAGGCGGCCTGCCGGCAGGCGCCCAGATGGCGAAAGTATTCGACTATGTCGTTGTTTGACATACCCTTATGACCCGCTTCTTCCAGGTCTTGCGCTTCTTGTCCTCTTTGCCGTCTATCTTTTTCTACGATGGAGATTACAGATATGGAAAGATTCCCTAAATGTTTCTGATCATATGTTATCTATTGCGGATATTTTGCTCTCAACGCAGATAATGAGTCCAGTCATTTTTTCTTTTTTGGTATTCAGAGGTGTGTCACCTCACCCTCACATAGTCGTAGGCGTCATTGTTAATTAAGAGAAGGTGAACGTGTTATGATAAGTGAGTAAAGTGAGCTTGTAACTGCCTGGGCATCGAAGGTTCTGGTCAGTCGCAGCAGGTCTCCATGGCAAACACTTGCAAACGGAAACATGTACCAATTGACTCTGATTTGCTGCTCTAGCCTAGTTTCTAATATCAGAAAAGTCCTTAAGTCCTTGCTTCCTCCATTCCTCATTTGACCTTACTTATTCTTGCGTCAAATTTTTGAGGTCATTTCTGTTACGCCGAGTTTATCTTCGTTAAGTTGAGGTCCTCTGCAAAGTTGATATCATTTCTGGCCTGTTATTGGCATCTTCTCGCGAGTCTTAGCCGAAATGTCGTCGTCAGGCGGGCCATACGTCCCTCCGGACCTCCAAGCCAGGTACCTTTTTCCCGCGATTGAGAATCTCGACCCCGATACTGTCCGCAGAAACGCCTCCAAGATTCGTGACATTGCCACAAAGTACCACTCACTCTCAAGTACAAGTGACGAGGCAAAAGACTTTAATTCCATTATGTATGCGGCATTATTCGTCATGCCTGATGAAAGTCTCGATGTTCTGCTGGAGGATCCTTCACTCGCGGAGCTCGTCTGTGATAATCTGCCCTCGTTTGTTTACCATGGTATGTGATACTGTGAACTATAGACTATCTGAGTTACGTTACTGACGCTAAATCTAGCATTCGGATCCCAGAAAGTGAGAGCCGACAAGGACCAATGGAAGCCTCGTACTTCCATCGCAACAACTCATGAGCAAGCACGCGCCAGCTCCGCAGCTGCTCAACCAGACGTGAGAAGCAGGAAGAGACGCTCGTCCTCGGCTCAAATTGAGTCTGATCCGTCTGCTCCGACGGAACTCCGACCTGCCCAAAAGGTACTCAAGAAGATGACCTCTGTTGGCGATAATCTTATGAGGGCATTTCAACCAAAGGCTTCGGCCCAGAGTGTCTCTGCTGATGAACAGCCCGCCTCCTCGGCTGTCCCCCAGTCCACAACAGCAGACGCGGCTGTCCAACCGATAAGTCGATCATTTGCAGAAATAATTGTACAGCGTGCCCTTGCGGGTGCACAGTACAGACAGAGCTGGGACTCTGCGCCACTGGGCAAGAACCCAGGGCGGAGAAAGCTGCAGGGGGTAAGTCCTTTCCTTTGCTTTTCTTTTTATTCATTCTCAAAAAAAAATGAGATTAACTTAAAGTCATGACAGTATTCCCGACGCGATGATCATATGTGCGTTATCACCAAAAGGTGGTTCACCACTGAAGGTGCCCATATCGTCCCATTCAGTATCAACTCGTCCGAGCGCGCGGTGTTGCGCCTTAAAGGCGTCCTTCCACATTGCCTTCCTCCTCTTTGGCCAGAAATTTGCAGAGCGTGCGCAGGTTTTGCTTTGCGATGTCGCCTCCTCCGATCAGAATTGGAACATTCTGACGCTGGCTAGCAACTTGCACAAGCTGTTTGGCAACGCCTTGCTCGGGATTCGTCCCGGTGAGATCACTAGAATTCTGGACGAGGACGGTGTCGCGAAATACGTTCTTTCTTTTACTTGCCACTGGCTTCCTCAGAATTGACACCTTTTGTGGCGCAGCTTCCCTCTCACAGCCTCGCGCTGCAACAAAGGCTTTTTCACAACCTAGCGGGTTTTACGGTATTTCAGAAGATTGAGGGCTTGGTCGAGGGCTGACGCACAAGTAGACGTTGTGAAACAAAATCAGGAGAAATACCGCCCCGAGCTTAAGCTCTTTTACCTCCCAGCACGCCCAAGTTTAGGCAGCGATCCAGCTTCAGCACGGTACACTCTCCAAACTCTCGTCACTAGCAAAGATATCAAGCCTGTAAGAATGGCCGCTGCTGGGGGCTACCTTCTCTTTGCCAACGGCGACATAGTTCCCGACGTCTACGTCCCGCCGCCGCTCACGAGCCTGTCGGAGGCGAATCTCTCCCAGAAGCTGCCGCTCGTTGGCAAGATCATCGCGGCGTACCAGAAAATTCTCGTGCCGCCTGATGCCGGAAAAGCCATCTGGAACAGCCCAGACTCTGCTAACAAGGTCGTTACGGCGTGGTTTTACGGCCCTGCTTTTCATCATGAGCACCACGGCGTTGGAGAAGCTGGCGAGCGATCCGCAGCGCGCCGAGGTCATCTGCGACAAGGCCATGGATTTTTGCTTGATGTGTGAGTCCAGTCTTCTCCTTCCATTTCTAACCAACATCATTTCCCCCCATTGGAGAAAACACACTACTGACTGATTATTTGCGGCATTACTCTCAGTTTCCGACTATGAAGACCCGTTTTGAAGAACCAGACGTTTACTGGATGCCAAAGTGCTCGCGATACATGAAGGCTTCTGTAAGAAGTCTGCTGGCCCCCTTCCCCAATATTTCTCGCTGTCTCCCTCTTTTTCTCAGCCTCAGCTGAACTAATACTTCGCAAGATCGACTCCCGCGATGGCGAGATTTGCGCCGTGACTGGGAAGATGGGCGGCTCAGTCTATGCCTACATATCGCGCTTCCACTTGGCGACGAAGATGACGACGACAATGGCGCCTCCAAGTTTTTCCAGTCGCTGATGTTGATTGTCAAACTTCTTGGCGATGCGCCCTTTGCGACATGCGTCGAGGACCTCCTCCGCAACTGGATGGCCTTTGAATCGTGGAACATCATCACGCTCAACGCCACCACGGCCCGGCTCTTCGACATGGGCCTCTTTGCGCTCCGCCCACTGGCGCTCACCACCCGCAGAAACGGCACGGCCTCTTCGCAGACCGTCAAGCACGTGGTGCACTTTTCTCTTCACTGGCTGCCCGAAACATCGGACGCGCCCGGCGAGCCTCGCGCCGTCGCCGGCCTGCCCGATGTCGACGCGGTCCGAGCCATGCTGACCCCAACGCTCACATGCCTAGAAAATAAGTTCAGGCTGGGAGATATTGACTGCACAGGCCGCGTAATTGCCAAGGGCGACGAGTATGCGGTCGAGCACAGCGAGTACGGGTTTGCCAAGAACATGTACATCATCCTCGCGCTGCGGTGGACCGTCGACATGGCACGCTGCTTGGCCGGTGGCGCCGGTTTGGAGGAGAACGCAAACTTGGTCTGGCCGAATTCAGAGGAGGGTTCCTAGAGGGCGCAGAGAGTCGATGAGGCGGAGAAATGAAGACCTCAACAGGAGGATGAAGTCTCCTAGGAGGAGCAGGAAAGCCCTCAACCATCTTCAAGGATAACACCAACGCGACCAGCTTTGGCTTTTGACTTTTTATTACTGAATTTTCTTCACCAATGGGACTTTTTTCCGAACTCGGAAGCCGAGAATTTTACCGAGCTCTCCAGAACCATGTGCCGACTCTTTTCTTCGTTGATGCTCTTCATATAATGCAACATATCTTGCACCAGGCTCCCTGTGATGTTGGATGGAAGGTTACCTGAGAGATGATGTCGCATCAAGAGACATCTCGACAAGGACAATTTACAATGCGCGAATACCATCGGCTCATGAAGCCCTTCACATGTTGCAGTTAACACCACGAGCAGAAGCAATTATAACCTAGTCTTTTAAGAAGCTTAATAACTAGGACGACGCAGAACTCCCACTCACAGGAAAACGGACCATTTTCCAAATTTTCTGACCTTATTTTTGACCGCATTTTTTTGCCCTTATTTTCCACTCTGTTTCTGACGTGGGTTACGAAGCGCGCGAGACCGAGCCCCTGTAAACGCCCTCACAAAAGAGCGGGATTTTCTTCAATAAACACAAGCTCCTGAGGTTCCACGATGTGCAGCGCTGGCGATTGCGGTGGCGTTAACGGGTAGGAAACCAGCATTCCATGAGGCGCGTGTTGCAGAAACTCGGCTTCGGAAACCTCGCCGTAGCCGGGAACGTAGTGTATGAATATGAAATTGATGGGCTGCGCTGCAACCGACACATTTATCGAGGTCGCCGGCGTCGACGGTTCGGATGTCGACGACGCAGATGACGACGAATCAGGCGGTGACAACGCGGGTACCGACCACTCAGACTCCGACGACGCGGGTGTCGATGGTGGAGGAGTCAATGGCTCAAGAGTTGACAGTTCAAGAGTCGACGGTTCAGGAGTCGACGGTTCAGGAATCGACGGCTCAGGAGTCGACGGCTCAGGAGTCGACGACTTCAGTCTCGACGACTCAGGCGTCAAAAACTCAGATGTCGACGACGTGGGTGTCGACGACTCAGGCGCACTGGCAGCGGACTGCGGCTGCTTAGCCGCCTTTGGCTTGGCCATTCTGGTGTTGTTTGACGTCATTCCGGCACGTTGATTCTGTCCTGTAATCAATCAGTTGATTAACTGGCTCGTTTGCTGAGAAGTTTTCTGCTCTATTCGCGTATTGATTGAAGATCAGTAGGTTGGTGCATGGTTGCGAGAGAGAGTATTGCCTCGGGGGGATATAAAGATTAAATACCCAGGCCAGGACACTAACTTTCAACTACACGACACTACCATGGCACTTAAAACAGTGGCTCATTAGCATAAAACTAAAGTTTGGGGAGGGTGGCCGTCTGCCAGTAGCGTAGGGTATGAGGGCATCACGAGATGACATGGCTGGTGCTGTAATGGAAGAACTAGGGTTGTTTCGACATTGCATAACTCTTCAGAAAAATCAATATCCGTAGAGGATTGAAGAGAAAAATCGGGAAAATTAAAGAAGATGTGTTGCGAGGAAATAAAAATATATGTATATCTTGGTTAAGAGGACAGTCCCCGTGTAAGTGGGAGCCTATGTCTGTAGCGCGGCGGCATCTTGAACGAAATGGGCCTGGGTGGATTTTATGATCAGTATCGAATAGTATGAGCAATTTTACTAGCCAGTTTAAATATTCTATTCAAAAATCAATTCTATTTAGCGAAGTCAAGTTGTCTAGACAGGTGTCATGAGGCTTTCCCTGTCTGAACTTTCGCGTGTCCGGCTTTTCCCACTTTAGCAAAGATTAACAGGAAGGTTCACAGGAAGGTTAAAAAAAGGAAGAATTTTCGCGAAAAACTCACACAAAAAAAAACAGGGCGTTGTTTCTGAGTGGGTATTCTTCTTTTCGGCGATACTCAGGGATCAAGGAACGTCGTATGAGAAGGGGGCATCTACATTCCAGCTGCTGCAGCCACAACCGGGAAGAGCACAGTGACTCGCTGCCACCTAACAATAGCTACTTGATATTTATTCATTAGTACTACCTAATGGGTGTCCTTTTCTTTCCCTATTGGTTCTTGGCGGACTATTTCTTTTTATATCCGTAGTCAACTCAGAGATCAGACCGCATCTTTGCCCTGTGTGTACAGTAGCGGGCACGGCAATTGCATCGACAGGGTTTCGGTTTCCTGTGACCACTGATTGACGCTTGGACATGGGCCACAAGACATGTAAAAAATACTAACCTGATCGTACCTGGCTGTCAGTGGTCTTTCCCCTGGGGGGCACCGTCTGTGCCCAAGGCGGCGGCACGTTCCGCTCATTTCGGCTGGTGTTGTGTCGCAGTGGCCGGGGGGAGGCGTCTGCAAGGACGAGGGGAGCGACGAGTCAAAGGTGCTGGGCCTTGGTAAGTTGATTATTAGATGAAAGCAGAAAGAAGATGTAGTCGAAATAAGTTCGTAATGTTGTGCCTAATCGGGAAGCCCTATTATTAGCCTTTTTTTAACACTGTTCTGGATGAGTTTAGTTGCTCCTTTATTTTTATTTTTGGTGCATTTCGAGCCAAGTGCGAATGCGGCTGTGCAGAGGCTTAACGTAAAGTACAAACTCTTCCGTACATTGCTTATATATTTCGCACCTACATACCACCCGAAGACAAAGGCATGGCATCAACCAAGTCGTCACATTAACTCTAGTTTTTTTTTTTTGCCCTTGAAATAATACCAATAGCGATATATGTCTTGACGAACAATACCGAGTGCGGCGTGTCTTGGGTCCCTGGTCTCAGGTCTGGCATTTGCGGTCGGGCTCTTTTTTTTGGAGATGTGCCCGCGCTAGTACCAATGCAGATGGGGTGGCTGCGCTCAACCTCGTGTTTGTGGCGTCGACCAACCAGCATCAGGGGGCAGCCAAGCCACAGCACCGGCAGCAAACTGAAATTGAGGAAAAGAGAGCTGTGTGGTTGCACGAATTTCCCCGCGGCCAAGTGTCTTCTTTGGGTGCAGATTGACAGTAAAACCAAGAAGTAAGAAAATTCAAATCGGGGATCGCATTGAGTACAGGTAATAAAATGCACCGAGACAATAGCGCAGCATGAGAATCCTCCACAACCGAGACCCGCCCACTCAGCCTGTTTAGTTCCATAACCTTTGGCGGATGCATCCATCACCTGCACTCACTGCATGTCTGCTCACGTCCAAGACAAATGAGAGTGGTTGAATGCAACTGCATCCAACTGCATGTAAATGGACTAAATGCAAGCAAATGCCCTTGTAATCGCTCTTACCCCACTCCACGTACCAGTTTATCACCTCTCCAAGCTCTCCCAGGGCAATCCTGCATCACCTTGCGGCCTCTGCCACCACTGAACCCGCCTAGCGCCCGCTGCCACTCCACCAACCCACCCGCCGCACCCACTGCACACCCATTGTACGAATAAGCAACAACCACTAATCCGTTGTTTAGTAGAGAAAAGCCTGTTCGTCCGGCGTCCGTCCTTTTTCTCACCACCATCCTCATCCTCTCCCCCGACCATCACCTCCTCCCAGTCTCCCTCGATAATTCTGGTCCTCTAACGAACGAACACGATCCGCATCCACTGCCTGCGAGGCACCGTCCTCTGCCATACCGCCAATCACCCCCTTGGCCCTGAGCCTCTCCAACGACACCACAGCCTGCAAAGGTAAGAAGCGTTGCGACGCCGTTTGCCTCACGCTCTTTTTATTTGAATCCATGGCTTGATCTTCGCTGCGTCACCAAAAAGCCACGTCATGACGACTCTACGACTTGCAATCTTGGGACAATGACATTGACGACAAATACTCCTGTCGCACCCTCGACTCCTGACACTCCCGTCTCGTCCTTCCTCTGACGGGGTTGGCTCGCTGTCGCCGACCGTTATCTGCTGCCTCACCCAACCGACAGCTTTGTGCGCTGCTCCACCACTGCGGCTGTCTGCGTCCCAGGTCCCCTGTCACCACAACTGCTGGCACTCTTTATCTCCCCTCGGAAACCCGCCTTTTTCTTCATTGCCGCGTGATTACCCGTTTCCGTCCGAGTTCTTCTTCCCGCTGACACTTGATGCTGCCCCTAGGCTAATAAAACACAACTCAACGCCAAGATGCCTCCCGCCGATCACGTCCTCGATGTCCGCAAAGGCATCGCCGTGAGACAGGCCACCGGCGATGCCAGCTCCCGCGCACCGGGCAGCACCGGCAGCGAGCCGAGCAGCGCCGGCCAGTCGACGCCGACGCCATCAGCCTCGCCCAGCAGCACGCCTTCCCCTTCCCCTTCGCCTTCGTCAAGCAGCGCCGCTCCCCCGCCCTCCTCGAGCTCCCCACCGCCTCCGGCCTCGTCGTCGCCATCCGCGCCTCCTCCTTCGTCGTCCCCCTCGCCGTCGCCGACCCCAACCCCGAGCCAGACCTCGTCCCCGTCTGTGCCGACCACAACCACCGTCATCACCACCACTGAGCACACATCGGCCCCCCCGGCGCCATCTTCCACCGAAACCAGCGTGCCTTCCGCCGAGACCTCCACCGTCTTCGTGACCTCCACGACCACCGGGAAGCCGCTCCCGCCTTCCTCCACTACCTCCTCCACGCATAGTCCGACCCCCGTCTCCGGCGGCAGTAGTGGTGGTGGTGGCCTAAGCTCCTCTGGCAAGGTCGCCGTTGGCGTCGTCGTCCCCATTGCCGCCATCGCCATTCTCGCCGTAATTGGTCTGTTTTGGTGGCGCAAGCGCAAGGCCCGCCTTGAGTCGGAGGAGGAGCGCCGCAAGGAGGTCGAGGACTACTCGTATAACCCCAATGCCGACCCTACCATCCCCGCTGTCGGTCTCGTCGGCGGTGCCGGTGGTGACGGCTACGAGATGCGCGAGGACACCTCCGCTGGGTATCGTGGCTGGGGCTCAACCACGGCCGCCGGCTCCGTCGGTCGCAAGGCTTCCACAACATTGTCCAACCCCGGCGCCTTCTCCGAGGCAACGACGGCCCGCGGCGGTCCGCACGACGCCCACGACGGCTCCTCGTCCCAGGAGGGCGAGATACTCGGCGCCATGGGCCCGTCGGCTGCACAGAACCGTGCTGCCGCCGGCGACGTCCGCCGCGGGCCATCTAATGCCTCTTCCTCGTACAGTGCCACCGGACGCTCCGAGGGCTCTGACGGTGGCGGCATGTACCCCGGCGGGCCAGGTGCTGGAGGTGCTGGCGCCTACTATGATCAATACAGCCAGGGCGCCTACGGCGATGGTGCTGCCGTCATTCGCGATAATCCCGCCCGACGCAACACCCAGATCGAGAGCACGTCCCACTACCCTCAGCAGAGCGCGGGTATCGCCCAGAATTTCTAAACGACGTGTTTTTTCCGAGCTGCCACGATTCTTTCTTTACTTCTGTATACCTCTGAGCCAATGTGTGCCTCAGCCACAATAGCTTTTTCTTGCATTTTATCAAGTTGTGCCTCAGACGACGGGGCTTCCTACAGCCCCCCTGCAACGCAGTTACTAGACGGCAACCTCAGCGACTTATTTCGACTCACTTCCACAATTCTTCTCGATACGGCACTCATTTACGCGAACCAGGGACGGGGCCATTCTGCGGGCTGTATATACGGTGTTGAGATATCAACACTCCTGTCCCAGCATTTTCCGTCTCGACTTTAATTCCTGACTGTGTTATAAAAATGCCTTTATTTTTTTGTCCTTCTTTACGCAAAGGCCATTGAACATAAACCTGGCCAGACACTCATCACTCCTTTATCCGGCTTACATTTGCCTGGGCACGACAACCACAACGGAGGCTACCAACTTTTGTTCTTGAATATTCGTTGCCTTGATCTAGGATTATTTCATTTTTTATCTTCTTTTTTTACTGGTATATCTTTATTTATCGTGCGTCCTTTTGACAGGGCTTCTTAGCTTTGTTCTGTTTTTTTTTCTTTGAGTTTGAGTGTTTATTCGTTGGATGTAGGCAAAAATGATGGGGAGGAGATGATGATTGGTGGATATCAATTAGTATAGTAATGTTGGTAGCTATAAAACAAACACAAATAAAGAAAGAAAAAAGGATTAATCTCGATGACGATTGATTGATGAAATGGTGCAACGAAACGATGACGACATTTACATGTCGATCTATGTGCTGCGACGGGAACGGGAATAGGGGGAGGTACGTCGTACAGCGGCTCAGAATGAGCTGCCTTTGAAATTTGTTACCCGGGACGTGTAATCACTTCGCGACACTGCAGAGTCTCATGACTGACACACGGCAGGATATATCATCATCACTAAAAGAACGTCGCATTCTCCTCAGCCTTAGCACAGCATGCCAATAGCCCCAAAGGACCTCTTTTGCTCTTGTTTCTGTACTGGTGCTGTACGCTTCCTGGTGTGCAGGAGCACTATTCTCAAGACCCGACGCGATCCCCCAACACAAGCCATCAATACTAGGTACGTAGCTGGCCAAAATGTGCGAGCTTTCAAGTCCCGGAAAAGGGCAGATGCTATCGAAAATAAATGTCGCTGGTATTATTAGATGGTGGTAGACGAGAGCCGAGATGTTGTAGGTGGAGCTGACGGCTTGTCTCATTGTCGGCTACCCATGTCTCACCGACAACGAATTGTGTTCCACTTTGAAAGCTCACATCTACGATTAACTAACTAGTATCTACTCCATAGGATTCTGATCAATCTGTATTGCGATTTAACCAATGACTAAACATGCTAATGTAACATTGTGGGCCAATTGCCTCCGACTAAGCAAGATATTCGACGCACTCGAAAACGCCAATCACCAACCTCTGCCAACGTTGTCCCGAAAAATGTGCAGAGGACATCTACATTCAGGCAGGCACTTGACCGCCGGCCATGCTACGCCGCTGCGACTCCTTCTGTGCCAGCTCCTGGCGCCGTTTCTTCTCTGCCCATTCGCGGCTCGCGGCTCTAGAGCGTTCAGCAGCTTGCTCCCTGGCAGACTTGACTCCGGTATCTTGGGCAGGCTGGGGTCTCAGTCTCGGCGCGCTGATATCACTAATGGTGCTCTGGCGTCGCGTCATCTTCTGCGCCGTGCTCAAGGATGAGATAGGTCTCTGGCCTGCAGTCGGGGCGCTAGTCTTCCTGACGGTGCCTGGTGCCACGGAGATCTGTCCATTTGGAATAACCGACAGTCTCTTGCCTCGAACAGTGGAAGCTGCTGCCGCGGCCTTGGCTTTGGCCTCCTCTTCTTGTAGCTTCACCTGTCTTGCACGGCTTGCAATGGTCTCGCGAGGTGCCACACCAGGCGCACTGCTATTGCGAAAAGGACGGGCCTTGAACTCTCGCTTCCTTCGCATTTCTTCTTCTTCAGCCCGTAGCTTCGCTTCATGCTGCTCCCTCTTTCGGCGGGAGATGGCCTCGCCAGGCAACTCAAAAGAAGGCTTCGTCACGCCGCGCGGCTTGGCAGGTGCCGTGCTGACCTTTTGACTCTTTTCGAGAAGAGCCTGACGAGCTTCACGCTGCTCCTTCAATCGACGAGCGACAGCTTCGCCGGGCAACTCGAACTTGGGAACCGTTGGCTGCTTCGTCGACTTGCTTGTTGGCGATCTAGATGGTGTAGAGCGTACCGAACACCTGGTGCTGCCACTGACTGGACTATCGGCCATTTTGGTAGGAGGTGTTGCCGGTTGACGGTTCTTCTGGCGCAGTGTCATGGAAGCAGATCGTCGCAGGGACTGTTCACTCGTCTTGCTGTTGAGACTCATCATCGAGGTACGCTGAGTAAGGGATTGGATGGACGGTGAGCCGGCAGCAGACTTGGCGGCGGGCGACCTGGCCACATCGTCGTTGGGCGCTGCTGTCTTGATCTTGGCCAGAGCGCCGACTGCTTCGAGCTGCTCTTCGAGCCTATCAAGCTCCTCGAGGGAGTCTTCGATGCGCGGGACGGAAAACGAGCCAGTTCTAGAGCTCCCGGCAAAACTTTCACTACGGTCCGAGATGCCTGACAGGGCTGGCGAAAGAGCATTCTCAACCATGTTGACCACCTCGGGCACCTTTAATGCAGGGCCTTCATAAGGTGGTGGCGGATTCTGCTGATCCCAAGACATGGCGCTGGGATTTGACTGGATAGCACTGATTGGTGTTGCTAAAAGCGTAATTCTGTTAGTTTGCTGCTGTTGGGCTGCTGGGTGCTGGGCAGGTCCTGATTTCGGTGCAGAGTGCAGCAAGTTGCAGCCAAAGAGCATAGCCGGATTGGATTCACGACTGCCGCTATGAAACCGTGGCTGATGCGGGTCGCCTGTGCTCGGCTCTGCTGGACATGAAATCAGCCATTTAAACTGACCTGCAAGATGCTTCTGAACCTGGTCTCGCAGTGTGGGCGCAGATGCCGTGTATGTGGGAGCCTGGCCGCTGGTGCAGTGCTTTGCTGGGACAAGTCAGTGAATGGTGCCTACGGATGAGGCGCGAGCGTCCGTGAACACCTACTTTCTACTCTCTGCTGCATAAAAGTCGCGTCACTGTTCTCGTCGAGCGCGGCAAGAGGCTCGAACGTGTGGGCGCTCAGGGCAGGCCGCTGTAGTCGCGGGACGTGCTGCTCAATCTGGGGCTTGAGAAGCTTGGGGTCCGGATCGTTCCTGGCAAGGGAGATGTTTTGACTATTGTTGATGACGAGTTCGCCGAGGGCGCGAGAGAACGAGTTGCCGTCCTTGTCAGCACGAGGGTATAAGTGCATCTTGGCAGTAGTGTCTTCGAGAGCGTCAAAGGCTGTCTGGTGGATAAGGCCGGGGCGGATGGATTCAGGGCGAGCCGGGGCCATTCTGCTCCGGGGACTCAGAAAAAAACCCTGCAAAAAAGGTGTAACAGTCAGGGGTTCAATGTGGCTTTCAAGGGAGTCCACGGGTGGTCCTGTTGCAATTTCGCGGGATCGGCAAGGGAGGTAGCGCAGTTTATGCTGGGGGACAGGTGGGTAGGGGCCGTTGTGTCTGGAGCGAAGAGTAGAAAATAGAAAATGAGGAAGCAAGTATAAACAGCTGGACAGTAGAATAGAATCCAAGAGACGACGATGACGATGCAAGTGTATGTTTTGCAGAGAATAAGACAAGTGAATGCAAAGAACAAGACAAGTTGTTGTGATTTGTTGGTGGCGCTGTTTGTTTTCGCCTCTGCCAGGTTTCTATTTACATGGAGCAACGGCGCCATACAGCCTGCAGCTAGCAGCTCTTTCCCCATTCTGCCAGCACAGCACCATGAGACGCTGACTGGTTACTGGTTGCATGCAGGCGGCCTCGCTGGTGATAGTGAATGGTCAGACAAGCAAGAGAAAACCGAATGATCCTGGTTCGGGGTTGATATGCCCAACACCGTGGCCGCCCGCTCTGCAATAAATAGCCCTGCTCCTGTCAACGCCCCGCAGAACATGGCGTTGATTATCGCTAAAAAAAATTCCCTTATTACAGGTGCTGGCGATTTATGATTTCATGGGATTCTTGGGCTCCCAGTTGAGGCAGCGCGTGCCGCGGTAGGATGCGTTCTTTGGCTGGCAAACAGCCCCGCCAACCTTGCCGAATTGCCATTATGCACCAAACATTACCAGTATGTCAGTACCTAGGTATGTTTATGACGCACAACTCTCGGCCTCGCCGTGTGCACATATCAACATGTGCTGTCATTATTGTTCATCTGCAGCTCATATCCGCCATGGCTGTCAAGGTGTATCCCACAGGCTGCTGAATCGCAGTGCTCCCCTTAGCGCTCTGTTGCGACTGACATCGCTTCAAGGGCTCGCCATGGACGCGTCCTCGGCGGCTGCGGCTTCCATATTTTCTGTCTGGGCTTGTAATGTCGGGGCGTGTTCCGTAGGGATTCGTACGAGCGTCTCTGGAAGCAGCGGTCCAGTTTCTTCAGGCTCCTCGTCGTTTGCAGTCGCTAGTGTTGGCTTTGCCAGTTTTGCTAAAATGATTAGCATATTGAAATAAGAGCCGGGGCCTAACTTACTTGATGCCATGTTGATAGCACCCAAAACGTTGTGCCAGTTACCAATCACGGCCGCGATAGCTGCAGACTGTTAGCAAAGCTTGACACGCACGGCAGTACCCAACTCGCCTTCCGTTCCATCCGTCAGTGTAGACAGCTTTTGCTCCAAGGCCTCCATCTGTGACGCCACCGCACCGCTAAGCTCCTTGAGTTCCTTCAAATGCTCCAGCTCGGCGCGTTTCTCTTCAATTCGAGCTGAGAGGGCAGATTGCTGGCTGGACGCGCCGATGCCACTTTGGGCGCGCATATGGGCCGACAGCGGACGCGTAGGGTATGACATTGCGGTTGGTTGTGGCAAAGTGCAAAATGCGCGTAACTAATTAATTCCTTTTCGCGAAATTCGTCGTGCAAATCTTTAATTGATCTACCCTTGGTCGCGCCTCCAGTGAGCCTCAGTACCCTTACTAGGTAGCGGGGTGCCGCGCCACACATCGCAGCGCCACGCTTTATTACAGAGGGCACTCCAGCCTCAGACCTCGTTGCCCCATCAACCATCACATGGGGGCCCACTCTACTTCAACACGCGACGCTACCCAGACCTTGCATTTGCCAAAGGCATCTTCGACCCGCATAGATCATCGACATTACACCCATATCCAACGTTGCTTCTGCTTTACTGCTCGCCTCGAGAACTTTGAAATCTCCATCAGTCGCCTCAAACACCCGATTAAAATACCTGAATCTACTTTCCCCGGCCACGCAGTCGCCGCGTCACACGAGATGGCCAGACTAAATGAACCCGCGATTTCAACCGCCGAAAGCATCGAAATGCGTACGACTCCTCCCTTCAGCCATCACGGCTTTCATGATACTAACTTGGGTGTCACATCTAGTTCGGAAAAAGATGCTTCGTCAGAATAGAGAGCTGGCGAAACTCAACAACGCGCGAGCCCTCCGGATACGCGAGCTTGAAGAAGAACTCTCCAAAGCGCAGAATGACAATCTGGAGCTCCGCGGCCGCATAAATGAACTCGAGCAAGAAGCCCGAGAATACGAATCACGCCAAGCACATACTCTGAAGATAAGGAAGGCACTCGAAAGCCAACTCACCGAATGGTGCACCATCGTTGGAGGTCTCGGGCTGGACCCCCCCAAGCGGCAGTCACCACCCACCGAGACGGCAACCAAGACCAGAACCAGCTTCCTCACTATACGGATGAGTCCCTCACAACGCCGTCTTCGGAATATTGCAAATGATGTTGAGCAACTTGGCCACATTGCTGAGCACAAGGCGTACTCGCGCAAGTCCATGAAGTAAGCGTCCGCCACCCCTTGGTTTGCCACCCAGCTACTAACTTCAGAAGCCCCGAACAAATTCAAGCACTTCGATCAGAGGCAGACCAAGAAGAAGCCCCAGAACTGCCACCTCCTTCCCGCACCGCCTGCCAAGAGCCAGCTAAGGCTGACACGCCACCACGCGAAACCAGAGCACGCAACTTCTCCAGCAGCATCGACTCTTCGCCCCTGGTAGTTTCATCGCCAAATCTCGATGATCTCCACATTGGCTCTGTGTCAGCCACGAAAATCATGACTCCGATGATAAGAGAAAGCCGAGTTCACGTTGATCCTACCCCTGACACGCCAATCGCGCCTCCCATTAAGGCTGGGTCTAAGCGCAAGTTCAACAGAGAGGACTATGCAGCAAGGAGAAAGGAATTGATGTCAAATGAGAATATACGACCGGGAGTTGAAACTAAGCGAGTGTCTATCCTCGACAACACACGCGGGAAGACTCTCAAGGAACTTGCCACCATCAGGCGAGAAGAGAGTCGTGCCAGAATCCAAGCCGCGAAAGAAGGAAGAATGCCACTCGCAACCAAGAGCACAAATGATGATATTCAGTCGCCCAAGAAGCGCAGGACAGTACCTGCCGATGATGCTGGCACTGTGAAGGTTGTCGCCACCGTGCCCATGCCTAAATTCTATTTAACCGTCCGACCTGAGCGACAGCGTGTTCAAGAAGCAGAGGCGCTCAAGGCCATGGAGGAAAGAGTTAGGTTGGCCATAGGTACAGAGACATCACCCCCCCAAGCAGACGTAGTGTCTTCTTGCTCACCCGAACCGTCAGCAGGCGTTCGGGAACACGTGAGAGACACGTCGCCTCCTACGGACATCAGCTCTCTGGGGGATACTTCTAGACCGAGCCGTAGAAATCGAGCGGCCATCAGCTACACAGAACCGAACCTGAGAGACAAAATGCGGCGGCCGAGAAACGAAACTTTCGATGCGGTTTCCGGCGAGGGCAAGAGCAGACGCTTCAGTCAGTCCGAACTCTCTACACTCGACACCAAGAGGGAGTCGAGCGGTTCAGAGTCCTGGAGAAAATACGTGGCCGCTCAACCTTACCCCCGCGTCTCTGGAATAACTACAGGGAGTGCACTAGTTAGTCCTCTTACGGGCCATGAGTCTTCAACTCATGAGCTGCCGTCTACAGTGGAGGCTGACAGTGAGCAGAGAAGCTCACGCCTCCTTGCCCGCGAAGAGAATGACGTCTACGAGTTCAGTAGCTCTTCGCCGTATACGGACGGAAGTTCCGGGCATTTAGCTACGAGGCGAAGCGGACGAAGGACGACTGCTACGAGAAGATTCTCCACCACGGACGATGACGACCGTGATGTTGTGAGCCACATTACGACGCGACGACGGAGCATGATAGTATAGATGGAACAGCGAGCATCGGTTTTTGAGCTTGGGTTTAAATTTGGAAAGGCATCAAGGCATATGCATCATTGGGCGTTTTTGGTTTCGTTTCGGGTTTGGATGAATACGTTTTTTTCAGATGGATTTCTTGGACCGCTTCTCTTTTGGATGACTGCGTTTTCTTTTGGATGGTTTCACTTGTTTTCTTGGAATGTTTTCTTGGGTTATTCTTCGTGATAGGGCGGCTGTCCTTTTTTGCGTTTCTTCACTGCATTGGCGCAGTTTGCAGAGAGAAGGGCTCTCATGTTTTTATGCTAGAGATACCAAAGTCGCAGCAGTTTGAATGATGCTTTATTACATTTTCCGCTCCCTCCCAAATCTTGCTCGTCCCGTAGTTGTGTCTGCTACGGAACCGCCATCGTTCACTGGCACCTCTCCGGTCACGCACAAAGTCCTCGCCGCCCGGCGACTTTTCTTTCCTGTGAGAATTCCATGCATATCATGGTATATATAGTTGTGCAATCTTGCAGTTGCTGTTCCGCGTATGCAAGCACAGTGGGTTGTCCTCGTTTCCAAATCCGTGGTCGCTTTGGGTGGCTATGATGCATTCCCTGTTTGCGGTACGGGCTTTGTGTATGTGACCTTTTCCACCGCGACCGTCTCGTTCCCTTGCTCGTCTTTTCTTAGCTGATAGACGTACAGCGTGAGAGAGATTCCTTGGACCTAAGGTGTCATTAGCAAAAGTAAAAAAAAAAGGAGAGAAAACAAGGCTCCGATTTCCACCGACTCGCGGTAACAGGAAGAAAAGAAGCTGCAGCTTACATCCATCAGGCAGAAGCTCGGGGTCGAGCCCTCGCCGTCGTCGCCCCAGCCGTTGAGGAAGGCACCGGTGGCGCTGCCTGGGTTGACGAAGAACTTGTCCATGTACTCAAAGGCGTCGAACTTGTGGGTGCCGCCGTAGCAGAGGACGTCGACATCGAGGCGGTTGGCCTCGGCGAGCAGCAGGTCGGGCTCGGCGGCGCCGACGAGAGTGAAGCCCTCGACAAGACCTACGCGGATCCCGCCGTGGGAGACGACTTGCGTGAGCGGCAGCGACGTCGCGCCGGCCTCGGCGACGTCATACCGGCCGCGGACGATCTTGAGGTCGGGCGCGATCGAGCGCAGGTACTCGTAGGTGCTCTTGTCGGTGAGGTTACCGAGGCAGAGAGTCTGGCCAATCTTGCCCGGCGCAAGGAGCTTCTTGAACTGTAAGAAGGAGGGCACGGTCAGCAATTTGCTCCTGGGTCGTGGTGACGGCGGCATCCGCGACAGGCGGCGTTGGGCGGCTCGGAGGTACGGCGGTTTACCTTGGCGGGAAAGTCGAGAGCTCGGTCGGGGATATGGATGTCGCCTAGAACAAGGATGAGGAAAGCCATGGTGTCCTGTCCTCCCTATGCAGCTATGCTGCAGCAATCGTGTAACGCGATGGTGTTCTGGCAGCGCGGGAGAGACTTGGATTGATGGTTACCAGAGCTTCGCACTTCAACGGTATGAGGCTGGAGGGGCAGCTAGTGACGAGTCCGCGCCGGGCAGTTTACGTAGGAAGCCACTACAGTAGTGGCTGGTATGTGGCTTGTGATGTAGATCCGGATACAGCGATAACTCGGCTAATGTACTCGCTTTGGACGACCTCCACAGAAAAAGGAAACGAAAAAAAGAAGGCGGACGGATCTTATCGCTGGAGGGGAGCCCCCGATAAGGAATTTTTCTTAGACGGTTACTGACACCAAAAATTCGGGCCTGGCTGGGACTGCCTTTCGGAAGAAATACCACCAGTTCGACTTGGACTGATCAAACAATCCTTCTTGGGACAAGATGGCGATAATGTCGACGCTATCTTTGGCTGAGAAGCTTGACAAGATCAAGTCGCCCGGCCTGCAGAGTCAGCAACGTGTAAGTCAACTCCCTATACCGCCTCGTTTGAGTGAGGCTCGACTGACTTACCTCTCTCCGTAGACTTTTGTTGTGCTTCAGGCCGTCGAGTCCACCCTCAAAGAACAAAATACCGAGCCCACCCCGACTGGATACTTTGCCGCCCTTCTTGCACTTCTCCAAAATGCCAACAACAGCGGCACTGTCAACACGGAGCTGGCCACGCCCGTCGTTTACCTCCTCGACGTCGTCACGCCGCACGCCCCCGAGGCACTGCTCCGCTCCAAGTTCACCCAAATTCTGACCCTGTTGGCGCCCGTCCTTTTGCTGCGCGAAGCGGCCGAGCCGCTGCTGCTGCGCGTGTCCATGGGCTGTCTCGAGGCGCTGCTGCTCGCGCAGGACGCTGCCGCGTGGGAGCTGTCGGTCGCCCAGATCGGCCCGCGGCGCGCCGTCGCCGGCCTGCTGAACCTCGCGCTCGAGCCTCGACCAAAGGTCCGCCGCCGTGCGCAGGATGCCCTCAAGCGCGTCCTGCGCAATCCGCCCCCGAGCCCGGCTATCGACCACCCGGCCGCGGATATGTGCGCCCAGACGGCGCTCAAAAACCTCGAGGACCTCGCAGCTCAGGCCCTTGCGGCGCGCAAGGGCAAAAAGTCGGCGGCCGCGGCTGCGCACGATCCGGAGTTGATTCACGCCCTGCAACTGGTCAAGACGGTTGCGGCGGCCAGTGGTGGCTGGCCGAGCACAAAGATTGAATCGCTCTGCGAACTGCTCCTTAACATTGCGAAGACGGGCAACGAGTACATGACCATGGCTGCGTTTGAGATTTTCGAGCTCATCTTTGAGGGCATGAGCGAGGAGGTGTCCTCGACCAAGCTCCCCAGGCTGATGGAGACCATTTCGGAGCTGCGACCGGCCGCCAACGACACACAGCTGGTCCCGCCCTGGCTGGCCATTCTGTCCCGAGGCTACGATGTCTCGGCGCAGGTTGAGCCTGAAGATACTTTCCAAAAGCTCCCCGATCTGTTCAACATGGTAGCGCAGTTCCTCGAATCACAGTCCGAAAACATTCGCATCTCCGCCTCCGAGTGCCTCATCTCCTTCATGGCCAATTGCGTTCCCCAGCAAGTCATCATCGACCCCTCAATATACGACGAAAAGACCCTCGAAAAGATTGCCAAGACGGCCGAGTCCCTCCTCACGGTGCAGTTCCAGGCCGCCTGGCTGCAGACCTTCAACGTCCTCGCCGCCATGTTCCTGTCCCTGCGCTGGAGAGCCAACCCGATCCTGCTGAGCGTGACGAAGACCATTGGCGAGATCCGTGATAACTCGTCCTTTGCCAACAAGAAGGAGGCCGACGAGGTGATTGGGCAGGCCGTTCGCGCTATGGGACCTGAGGCCGTCCTCTCCGTGCTGCCGCTTAACCTCATCAAGCCCGTCAAGGGCCAGGCTGGCCGCGCGTGGATGTTGCCCATCCTCCGCGACTATACCAGCAACACGAACCTGGCCCATTTCCGGCGTGAAATGGTGCCGCTGAGTGAAGTCATGTTTCAGCGCGTGCTGGAGAACGGCGACGCGCCGAAGACGATGGAGATTAAGATATACGAGACCCTCGTGCAGCAAGTGTGGTCTATCTTGCCCGGATACTGCGACCTGCCCCTCGACCTGTCTGAGGCGTTTGAGCAGACATTTGCCGAAATGATCGCCAACCTCCTCTACAAGCAGACTGAGCTTCGCCTGGACGTCTGCCGAGCGCTCAAGATCATGGTTGAATCGAACCAGGCTCTATCGACAATCACCGAGGGCGAGGACGACTTCCTCCTACAGGCCCGCGTCAGCAAGGAGACCGCAGTCAGCAACCTTGCCTATCTCGGCCAGTACGCTGGCAACATGCTCGCCGTGCTCTTCAACGTATACACCCAGACCCTGCCGCAAAGCCGCGGCCCCATCCTACAGACAGTCAACGCCTTCCTCAGCATCACGCCGAAGCAGGAGCTCATGGATACCTTTGACCGCGTGAGCAAGATGCTCGCAGCGGAGCTCGAGAGCCTCCCCACCGGCGACAAGAACAAGGACAAGGGCAGCAAGACCGGCCAGGACCACATGCCGTCGACCGCACAGACGCTTATGGACCTGGTTATCACAATGTCGGCATACCTACCACGCGAGAGCTTCGCGACGCTCTTTGAGATTGCAACGCTCATCATCGGCCGCAGCGACGAGCCGCAGCTGCAGAAGAAGGCGTATAAGCTGATTCCGCGCCTGGCGACGTCGGCGCTCGGCCAGGCGGCGCTGAAGGAGCGCAGCGCCGAGCTGCAGCAGCTCATCATCTCGAGCGCCGCCAGGGTGTCTGCCCCCGCGCGCCGCGACCGCCTCGCCGCCGTGTCCGCGCTTCTGCCCTACGTTCCCGACACCGCGCTGCACTTTATCCCCTCCGTTCTCAGCGAGGTCGTCATCTGCTGCAAGGAGAACAACGAGCGCGCGCGCGAGGCGGCGTACGACCTTCTTGTGCAGATGGGGGCGCGCATGGCCGCGGCCGGCGACGCGCCCATCAACAACCGGCTGGTCCCGCATATGCCTGACGACGCCCCCGCCGGCGTCGCCAGCATTGAGGAGTTCTTCACCATGGTTAGCGCGGGCCTTGCCGGCAGCACACCGCACATGATCTCGGCGAGCGTTACTGCCATCAGCCGGCTGATGTACGAGTTTCGCGCTTCGCTACGCGAGCAGACGCTGTCGGACCTCGTGCAGACCATGGACCTCTTCCTAACGTCCAACAACCGCGAGATCGTCAAGAGCTGCCTGGGCTTCGTCAAGGTGTGCATTGTAGGCTTGCCGACGGAGCTGATGCGGCCGCGCCTCGCGACGCTCGTGCCCAACCTGCTCGTCTGGAGCCGCGAGCACAAGGGCCACTTCAAGTCCAAGGTCAAGCACATCCTGGAGCGCATGTTGCGCCGCTTCGGGTATGATGATGTGCATCGACACTGCCCGGAGGATGGCCGTAAACTTATTATCAACATCCGCAAGAGCAAGGACCGCGCCAAGAAGAAGAAGGACGCAGCCCGTGCGGGCGGCGACGACAGCGGCGACGAGGATGACGAGGAAGACGGCGAGCAGCAGTTTGACACTGAGTACGACCGCGCTATCTATAGCAGTGAGTCGGAGGGTGAAGGTGATAATGACGACGACGACGAGGCGCCCCGGCAGAAGAAGAAGGCGCAAAAGGGCGGCAAGACATACATTCTCGAAGACGACGACGAGCCGCTGGATCTGCTCGACAAGAAGGCCCTCGCCAACATCTCCTCCACCAAACCCTCCCGGACGCGCCAGGGGCAAAAAAGCAAGTCCAAGGCCAAGGTTGACCTCGACGGCAAGCTCATCCTCGGCAAGGACGACGATGCTGCTGCCGACGAAAACGCAATGGAGATTGACCAGCCCGAAGGCGGCTCCGGTGTCGGCGCTTACGTCGCCGCCATCAAAGGCAAGGACGCCGCACGCCGCGGCCGCGGCGGCAAGCTCAAGTTCTCTAACCGTCGCTCTGGCGGCGATGAGGATGACGACGAGGACGGCGGCGCTCCGCTGGATGAAAAGTCGGCTGTCATCATCAAGAACCGAATCAGTCCCGGAAAAGGCGGCGATCGCGGTCGTGGCGCTATCCGTGGAGGACGAGGACGAGGTGGTGGCGGCGGTGCGCGTTCGGGGCGTGGCGGCATCGCGAACGGCCGAAGGGGTCTGGGCGCGGACAAGAAGCGAGGCTCTGGGCCGACGGGGGCCAACGGCATCGCCAAAGGCCGACGGGGAGGCGGTCGAAACTAAGGATAGGCAAGAGATCAAGATGGAAACTTGTTGCTGTTCACTTTTTTTATGAAAGCGGGAAAAAGAAGCGTGTAGGGACAAACTTTAACTTTCTATCTTGGGATTTTCTACAAGAAAGAGACTGTATATAGCAGGTAGAAAGACGAATTACCCAAAAAAAAGAGAAAGTATGATACAAGAATTGTGTATAAAAAAGTGAATGAGTGGTGAGTGTATTTGGGTCATCAAGTTCCATTATCTGAATATGCAACTTCCTTTCCTTCTCCCATCAGCTCCCAAAGTCATTTGTAATGCCCCTCTGTGTATCGTCTCTTCATACCAACATGTGTGTATATAAAAAAGCAAAGAAAACGAGTCATACGTCTTTATGGTCTTTCCCGCAGCGCTATGCAAATTTCAAATGCGAAAAAGGACAAAAGCCGTCGCAGCCACAGGCATTAAAAAAAAGAAAAAGAAAAGCGCAAAAAAAAGGTCATCACAAACAATTTGTGTGTCAATGGTTCGGTCCAGCGTGCAATCATTCATTCATTTCCCCGACAACAGAAAAAAACGTGAAAAGGTGGGCGGCTTTCTAGCAGCCTCTTCTCCTGGTCCAACAAAAAACGTATTGCGCCCAGTTACGGGGCATGATGCATGTCCACGGGCCTTTAGTCGAGAATAATCACGTTCCCTCGCGGCCCGTGCCGGCGCGGCGATGCCTGGATCGGCGGTGATCGGTACCCGTGCCCTCGAGCCTGTCCGTGTGCGTACTGGCCGTCTCTGGCGGTCCCCCAGCCGGTTTGGTTTCTGCATCGTGTGAGCACAGCGTCGAGGCAAGACTATAATATTTACAATAAAAAGAAAGAAACAAAGGCGGAGAAAACCAGTAATACTCACAGGTCCCTACGAGGGGATGGGAATACCCCTTGGTGCTCGGCGTGGGATGGGGACTGCGACACGGCGCGGATATGGATCGCACCGTGATCTCGATGGTCGGATACGGCTAGGGGAGCCGGCTGCGGGGGACTCTGGTACTGGGGTCTCCATGGAGGCACTGCGTGGGCGGGCTCGCGCGCAACAGGATACAATTCGACACCACCCTCCATGTCGTGGTCTTGCACCATCGGACTCTCACGGCGGAGGGCAAACTGGCGATTTCCATACGGCTCTGGGGGCCGAGACCAGCGATGCACCTCGCGAATATGTATGGGCTCTTCTGCCTGGGTGACGCGCTCGTAGAATCCTCCCCTATCCTCCATAACGATGGGGTTGGAGCGCTCTCCTGGCCGGTTGACATCCATAATGATCCTATGAGCGGTGGTGGGGACCTGCGCCTGTGATTGCCAAGGGTCTGCCTGAAAATGGGCATTAGATCCAGGCGGTTGCACGTCATTTACTTGCCTTGCTTGGAGATATACTTCAGTCCCGTACGGTGGCTGGTAGGGATAGGGAGGCGCCTGAGGAGGAGGAGCCGCCGAGTACTGCGATGCAGGCCCGGATGTCACCATGAACGGAGCACTCCTCCCAAGCGGCGCGCTGGTTTGGAACGGAGGCTGGTTCCAAGCTTCCTGGTGCTGATTGTCCATGGGGCGTGGAGGGGGTATGCGACGCACAAATGATGGCTGCATAGGTGAAGTTGGCTCTATCGAGGGAAGTGGTACATCATGGGAAGGGGGAGTGAGGGGCCGCGAAGCAGCTGATGCTCCAAATGGGGGCCTATGAATTGGCAGCATGATGGGACCAGAGCGCAACGGTTGCTGCCGAGGGTAGGTTGAGTATAGGCCTGGGTCAGTCTCCATGACCGTGGAAGAGGAAGAGCCCCGAACCTCTCTATTTCGCCGGATGGCTTCTTCCCAGGCACGGTATCGCTTAAATCCCCGTTGATTCCGCCTCTGGGATTTGGATCCTTGCTGTTTAGGGTCAGGGGATTGTACATGTCCAGGGGGGTGCCTGGTTTGGCCTATTTGGAAGTCCATGGAGATATCCAATCCAGGCTGTGGAAGTGGGAGCCTTGGGCTTGATGGTCTAGCAACGGCGGCTTCCGCGTCTGGGTCCTCGGTTGAGGTGGCATCAGTCGACTCGTCGTCTGAGTCACCTGTTTCAGAGTCTGAGATAACGACTACTTCGCGGAGGATCTCATCCAGCTGATCACGGCCAGTTTCTTCGTCGCCTCGCCACTGGACAAGGGTATCGAGGCAACGCTGTTCAACAAGTTTGCGAGCATTCTCCCAGGACACTTCCTTGAGGTATTGGTCATACGGGGTGTGGTTATGGCGTATATGAGCCAGGACGGCCAACTGCACCCTTCTAGCCAAGGATATGTCTTTAGAAAGGCCAACAGGCGGGACACCTTTGGTGGAAACACCCTGAATATGACAGTTAGAGAGGGCCGGAGGAGGAGGCGGGAAACGAACTCGGGTGAAGGAATGATCAATGATGATTTGGCGATCAGTGTTGGGGATTCGAGGAAACAAATCTCTGAGAGCAGCGTCAGCCTGTGCGTGATAGACATCCTGCGAGTCGGGGATAGGCTCGGGTGCTCCGTTGGTGGTAGCAGTGACGATGGGCAGCTGGGAAAAGTGACGCAGGCTGGCCTTCGCCTCCTCGACAATGATTGCTCTGATGTGGTGACCGGTGCGGTGAATTTGGTCGGCAATTTTAGGCCCGGGGGCTGCCTTCGCGTTCTGCGTAATAGGGTGTTAATATAGACAGCTACAAGTGACGAGCGGCCGCCAGCTAGCCACCTACGGAGACGATGAAGATCATGGCATCTTTTTCTCGAGAGATTTCCTTGCAGGCCGTCGTCAGGTCGGGGTTGCCTATGGGGACAAACTCGAATCCTGGGGGCGGCTCTTTGTTGGTCGTGACCTAGGGACGACGGGTGAGTCGATGAAGAGGTTACGGGCCATGGCATTCCTGGTCAATCAAACCTTGTATTCGAGCTTCTTCTTTTTGTTCTCGTTGGTGACAAACTCAAAGTACGTGTGATGCTTGGACTTGGGCATGAGAGGCTTCGCCGCAAAGCTTTCGGGCACGGGCGCAGAGGGGTCGAACTGGGGCCTGCTCTGCCTCATGTGCCGTTCCTTTGGGCCGCCAACCACCGCGGCGGGGAGGCCGCGCTGTTCCCTCACCATTTGTGGCGGCTATGTCATGTTTGAAGGGAAGGAAGACGTTCGAGATGCAGCCAGCCAGTTGAGCGAAGACGGGTGCGCGGGAGTAGCTAGGCCAGTCCGGCAGAGCAGAAGACCTCTACTCGATCGTGGGCGAGATGATTGGTGATTCCACAGGTCTGCAGCGGCAGGAGCTATGGCCACACAGGCACCGCGAGTGGCTATTTCAAAAAGACCACACCCGAGAAGGGTAAGTCGGAAAAGGGAAACTTGATCAGCGGAGCGGGCTGGCCTTTTGAGCTTAACTAGGAGCGCGTTTGATGGATGTTGGGGAAGTTGGGCCACGATTGAGGTTGGTTAGGCAGATCATGATTAGGTAATCACACAACTGCGATGTGAAGGCACAAACGCGTGCATCACGTGTGATGTATGGCGGCCAGACGAGATTGGGCTGTAATTGGGGATAAATAGGGCGGTCTCGATTTATGCAGCTTGACCTTTAAGGACCAGTTAGATTGGTTCAAAGGCCGGGCCGTGAGGCCATTGGCGGCGAGATGCAGCTGCACAGACGATGTCGCGGGGGATGCATTTAGATTGGCTGCTCAAGTATTACAAGTGTCAGGAAAACGAAGCATTCTGTGTGTGTGGGTGTGTGCGTGCGTGTGCGTACGGTTGGCAGTACCATGTACGAGAAATAGGTTACGAGCTATGGGCTACAAAGCTACGAGAATTGAAATGTTTGGGTGATGCATTTGCGGTGCCAATGTATCACGCATGGAACACACTCATGCTCCATGGCAGGGTCTGGATGCGACAATACTTTGAGGCGGCAATTGGGACCAAATCATGCCATGATTAGTCCTTGTACATTATCAAGAGGCATTGATGGCTGCGTAAATCGCTTCTAAGGTGGTCTGGGCGACGGACACCAGTAGTTGTCCGTGGGATGCCCAGCACCGAGTATAAACCATTGGCGCTAATGCTAGGGTCCGGTCTGACGACAGGTCGATTTTCAGGCATTTCGAGTAAAGAGTGATGGCCGTGTGCTATAACTGTAGTGTTTGGTGAATTCCGTTCGGTGAGTGGTAACGGTGAGATGCATGCATGAAATCTGGTACGGTGTAGCATCGCCAACGGAGCATGGTCAGCACTGGTGGAAGCGTGCCGACAACTGACAATGCCAAACTGTATGCTCTTTCAGGCTTGGGCAGACGAGACGGCTGGGACGACGAGGATAGGCAAGGTGACCTGCTTTAATTTATGCGGTGAAATGGCGTTTCTGCCTTGGTGGTGTTGTGATGTTTGGACAATGGCTCCCAATGGAGAAATGGTGTGGCCGATACCGAAAGCGATAGCCGGGCTGCGGCAAGCACGTGACTAGCCTTTCTGCAACAGCACGTGACTTGGGCTGACTGGGTGGGCCCTGTCGCTACACTAGGACAAGCACAGCCACCGCAGGCAGCAGGCAGCAGGATAACGAGATACATGTAGGAGGCTGTGCAAGTTGCACGATACTGTGTACTGTGCTATCAGGCAGGGCAGGCAGGCAATACAAGCAAGCAAGCAAGCAACGACAGGCGAAGTGCAGGATCTGAGACGGACATGTGTCCAGAGAGGGGAGTACGGTACGACGATCGGGCATTTGACAGTTACCGAGTGCGACGCCAGCGAGGCCAGTGAAGGAAGACCAGGGGTGCCGGGGTGTGGTTGTCGGGCGGTTTTGTCGGAGGTAGTACATGCGGAAAACGTGGTACCAGTAAGTAACTGGCTCTTACAGCATCTTTGGACTGTGGTACGGATAGAGTTTAGCGCTAGAGCGTTTCGAGAGGGGTCGAAGTGGGTGGCAGTGCTGGATCTTTGCGGCCTGTGGACTGATGTTCGGGGAAGGCGACGAGATTGTTTATTGATTGTAATGGGGACATTATTCTGCATTGAAATTTAGGAACGTGGGAATTATTAGATTAGAATTCCAGAATACAGGGCATGTGGGAGATTTGAAAGAGCAGACCGAGGACCAGGAGACGGAACTACTGGAGCAGACCATCAGACGAGCGCGAGCGAAGGCAGACATATGTACGGACAGCGAGACGGGGAAAGGGTACGTCAGCTTTTCGGACGCTAGATAGAAACACTTGGACGGTGCAGAGGAAGAAACGGCGGCGAGAGCTCCCAAAATAAATAAAACAGCGCGAGCAAGTAATGATGGAATGGAACGATTGGCTGACTGGAGGCGCAGCAGGATCGTTGCCCAAACGGGCAGGAGTTGAGCGTCGTCATCGTTTTTTGCTAGCAGAGATACCAGGTGATGTGTGGATCCAACAGACAGCATGAAGTACCGCTGGTTAGGCTGGCACAGTGAATGGGAGAGGCCCTGAGCGGACAAGGTCCGTTGGAACGCTAGAGCAGCCACCTGACAAGCACCAGTCAGCCAGGTTTGTAGCGCAGTTATGCACTGTAAGTGGTTCTGCAGTGGCCTGTCAGCTCGCCCGAAATGCCGACCGTTGCACTAAAAGGGAGCCTGGGACTGTGAGCATGAAATCAGTTTACCTGTAGAAAAAAGAGCTGACGCGTCCCTCATCCCCTTAGTCTCCACCCCAGACGCAATCTGACCAACCAAAGGTCAACCGCGGATACTCCGAACGGCTCCCCTTCCCGGTAGCCTGGGTCTCTGCTCGGCCTCTGCTCGTCTTTACGCCTTTGCTTGCCTCTGTTTGGCTGTTCCTTGGCTGGCTCCTTGGCTCATCCAGCGCCAGAGCCTTGTTTCCTCCCTCAAGCCCCCCTTGTGCGCCCGGCTATGCCACTCCACCCATTTCCTTCTGGTACTGTTTCCATTCATAGCCACAACAGCCCCCTTCTGCCTCACGTCACCCTTCCCGTTTACCTTTTCCTTTTTTCTTCCCTTCTCCATCATCATCATCGCATCAACAAAACATTCCGCCTCAGGACTTCCAAATCAGCGCCAATCATCCATCTGCAATCGAGTCTTCATCTTTGCTCGGTTCCGTCTTCGCCCTTGACCATCTCACATCGCCACATCGCCTTGACGGCAGCCAATTCAACACAATGTCGGCCTCGGCCCAGAACGAATTCGATGCTCTGCTCGACCTCTCCGAGTATGATGCGAACTACCAATCTCCCTCTCTCTCACCCAGCATGAGTACCAAGCCTGCCTTTGCCAGCCCCATGTCCGACATGACCCCCCCCTCAGTCACTTCCACCACAACCTCGCAAGCCATGAACGGTCCCAGTCACAACTACGACATGTACCGTCAGCAGACTGGCTTCGTTCCCGGTGCCCTTGCAAACACCATGGCCGTCAACCAGACCAACAACACTGGCTACCAGGATTTCGGTAGCCTCGACTACCTCACCAACTTCTCTCCCGAGAACGATGTCTTTGACTTCAATACATCGCCTTCCCAGGCTACTCTTGCCGCCTCCGAGCTCGACATGGAATTTGATGCCTCCAGCACGAATCAGTTCTTCACCGTCAACCCCAGCAGTATCGAGCAGCCTCAGCAGCAGGCCTCCGCTAGCAGCTCGCCCGGCCGTCTTTGGCCCGGTGCTCACACCCAGGCAGCCGCCGTCGCCAAGGCTCAAGCTCATCAACGCCAGATGATGCAACAATCCCAGGGCCAAAAGGCTCGCGGCAAAGCTCCCCAGGCCACCGACCCCATCGTTGAGCAAAAGATTACCCAGCTGCTCAACAACATGCGTGCTAAGCCTGCCTCTGCCTCTGGCGATTCTCAGTCCGGCTCCTCCAGCATGCCTCGCTCCAAGAAGTCTGAGGAGGATATGGATGAGGATGAGCGTCTCCTCGCCAGTGAGGAGGGCAAGAAGCTCAGCTCTAAGGAGCGTCGCCAGCTCCGCAACAAGGTCTCGGCCCGTGCTTTCCGCTCCCGCAGAAAAGAATACATCTCTCAGCTTGAGAGCGAGCGTGACAACAAGGACGACGAGGTCACCCGCCTCCGCCAGAGCAACCGTGCCCTTATGGAGGAGAACAAGCGTTTGTCTGACCTGACCCGCATGCTTCTGTCTTCCCCCAGCTTCTCCAACTTCCTCGACCACCTCAGCACCAACTCTGCCGCCATTCCCCAGGCCCCCATCAAGGTCGAGCCCCAGCCCGAGCAAGAGCAGGCTCAGATACCCAAGGATGCCAACCCATACGGCAACCAGTCTCAGCAGCAGATTGGCATGGCCATGATCCCCGAGCAGAGCATGGACTACTCGATGCTGGCCCTTGATGGCTACAACTTCCAGCCTACCGTCTTTGTAGTGGATACTCCCGAGATTCCTGCTGCCATTGACGCTGGTGTCCTCTCTGGCAAGACTTCCACCTTTGTCGAGTCCTTCACAGAGGACGAAAAGGTTGATGCCCCTGTCATCGAGCGCCCCGTCAAGGTCGAGACTGTCGAGCCCACTGAGGTCGCCCCCGTAAACGAGGAGTTTGAATCTGACCCCGAATACGCCCTTTTCCATGCCCAGCCCGCTACTATTGTCCCTGAATCGTCTGTTTCATCTGAAAGCCTCTCTCACATTGATGTCTTTGGCGGCATCGAGGCTGAGAAGGTTCTGTCCCGCTACGAGCTTGTTGATGCCACGGAAGGAGAGCGCTCCGCCGCCTACGCCATGGCTCGTGTCCAGCACATCGCCGCTAGCGCCGAGTCGGTGATGGCCAGATTAGAACTCCTTACCTTGGAGTTGTAGCTGGTTTACGACGTATTTGATTTTGCAACACAAAAGATTCACAGCGATCATGGCTTCAGCAGAGCGTTTCATTTGTACTTGATGTACTGTGCATATTTCGGAACTGGGCTACTTGGATACGGGACTGGCGTTTGGGACAAGCAGCGGCTTGATTTCTTTCTATATACATATATATTTACTTGTGCGTCTATATTCTTTGTATAGATAGAACCGCGAGGATACACTACTCAATGAGAGCAAACAAACACGTTACAACTACTTGTATTTTTTGCGAGGCTATGTTTATCTGTGACTGTTTTGTGAGATTGACTGACAGACAGGTTGATGCGGTGGACGTCTGTAGACCTTGCCGCTTGAGTTTCATCGTGATACGTCTTGGCCGGTCGATCATCGCGGTATGACCCGCCCCTTGATGGCCATGGCTTGGCCCGCGGGTAGTGGTGGCACAGCATGAGCGGCGGCCATTACTCGCCCCCAGGAACTTAATTCATGCATTGTATTAATGGCCGTGAAACCCAGCCAACAGCCTCAGGCTCCGTGCTGATCAGGCCCGTCGCAGCTGTTTCACATCCCTTGGCTATGCTGGCCGACTTGGGCCAAAGTCATGCCTTCTGCGTTGACGGGAAAGATGCCGTTAACATGGACCTGCCTGTCCCAGTACTCTACGTATCCCTTAGACCAAAAACTGAAGAAGGTAGATTGTTATAAATTGAACATACCCATCTCGTCTACCAACGCGCTCTGTAGACTGGGCTGTGACTTAGCAACATAAACTGACTGTAAAGTGTAAATTGTGACCTCGTTCGAGCAGTACAAGTGGATTCGAGCGTACCATCTTTCCAATAGATTGGTTTCCCTACTCCGGCGTCTTCTTCCAACCCTGATCCGGCTCCTTGACCTTGCCCTGGCCAACCGCGCGCATGCAGCCCGCAAGCGCCCTGCCTGGCAGCCCAGCGACCCAGCACGCCGCGTACAAACCAAGGCTAATTGTGCCAAACACCAAAAACGGTATGAGTGAATATGTAATGAAATCTGTTGCCTTTGTTAGCATCCTTCCCACCAGCATCGCCCACGGGCATAATCAAAGAAGAAGAAAGAAACTTACAGACCGCCCCCCCTGAGCGATGCACCACATCGAACAGCTCCCCGCGCATCACGCCCTCGGCGACAGCCTCGTCGCGCCACGGCCCGACGAGCCGAAACTTGGCATTGAAGTTGGGCCCCATGGCCCAGGTGTATAGGCAGCGCGCGTCGCGCCGCCTGAGCACGCTCCAAAAAGTCGATGCGGCGCCCATGTCGAGCGCCAGCTGGTACGCGTAGCTCTCGTGCTCGACGCCGCGCTTGTCGCGGAACAAGTCGTACCCCTCGCGTGCGTGCAGCGCATAGTCCATCTCGTACCCCTCCACCGCGTCCGGTGACCGCGCTCTCGGAACGGCTTCGGGGAAGGCGTGCTGGAGGAGGCGGAAGACCCAGAGCTGGGCCTGCAGCTCGGCGAGCGGCGGGATGGCGCCGATGCTGGGCCGCACGAAGCCGACGTAGCCGACGTCGACGCCGTGGTCCGCGGAGAAGACGCCGCGGCCGGTGCCGTGGGTGGTGTCGTCGAGGGAGGGGTAGGCGCCGCGGCTGTGGTCGAGCATGGGAAAGGTGGTGTCGTAGCCGGTGGCCATCACCACGACGTCTGGCTTCACGGTCGCGGGGTTGGAGTCGGAGTCGGCAAAGTGCATGGCGCCGAAGGCGTCGACTTGGGAAGGCCACCTCCGTACGGTGATTGTGCGGCCGTGGTTCGGCCGGATCGGCACGCTGAGGATGCGTGCGCGGATGCGCTGCAGTAGCGACGTGGAGCGGTGTCCGGCGGAAAGGTATGGCAGCGCGCGGTCCGACTTGCACATGAAGACTAAAGCGCACCAGTCAGTCATACAGATTCATGTGGAGGAATAGAAAAGGGGACTTGCGTGAATCGAGATGCTTCCGGTCCTGGCTCATCTGCCCGACCCATTGGTCCGGACCCTCCTCAGTGCCACTGATGCACCAGTGCATCTTGCGCACCCATATGTCGTATGCCGCCCACAGCAGCGGGCCGCGCTGCAGCAGCGGGTGCGCGTACGCCGTGTCGAAGAGGCTGACGATGGATGTGTCGACCGGCTTGTTCTGGCGGGTCCCGGGTTTCAGCGGTCGTCCTCCCGGCGTCGGTACCGGGATAATCTACACAAGTTCACATCAGTTTCCACCACGCTTCCTATCTGGCGGGGTATAAATACCTTGGGTGCGCAAAAGAAGCCCTCTCGGTGGCATAGCGTCACCGACGCCGTCGGCGCCGTCACCGCCAGGTGCGCCATGTCCATGCCCGTCTCACCGGCACCCATTACCACGACGTGCGTCCCCTCGCCCAGCTGCGCGCGCGTCTTGACCTGCGACGAGTGCAGCACCGTCCTCACCCCTTCGAGTAATCCGGGCACCTTCGGGAGGCGCGGATGCACGTTGATGCCCGTGCAAATGGCGACGGCGTCGCACTCCCAGACCTCCACCGCGCCGGTGTCAACAGCCGTCACCTCCACCGTGTGGCCCGTCGACGGTCGCCGGACGATGCGCGAGACACGCGACTTGCACCGGACGTGCGGCCACAGGTCAAAGTGCGTCAGGTAGTCGCGCAGGTACTGCACGTATACGGCGGGCGTGACAAAGTCGGGCGCATCGAGCGGCAGGCGAAAGTCGGAAAAGGTAGTCAGGTACTTGGACGAGACGAGCTAACAACGCTTGTCAGCACGTGTTCAAAGGTTCGTCTTGCGGGTATGGAAGGGTACCTCGGCGTCTTCGTAGACGCGCTGCACAAAGGTGCCGCCAACCTCGTCGGCGGCCTCAAAGAGACGCACGTCGACTGGCGGAATCGGGAAGAAGAGGTGTGCCGTAGCTAAGAACTTGAGCGTCGCGATGCCCGCGGGGCCGCCTCCGACAACAGCGACCTTCATGCTGCGTTTTGTAGTCGAATTGGGACGAATATAGACTTGATGAAATAATTTTGTGGAAGCAAAGACGCAAGGTCCGACTACGACGTGTATGAGAAGGAGACAACAGCAACGACCAAAGCAAGCGCTAGCCTACGGCGTTGGAGGTCTCTCTCCTTTCTATATATACACACACAAAGAAGTACGGCCAAATATCAAATACGCCTTCTCAGAGGCTTGTGGAGAGTATGGTCGCCAGCGCCCGGCGCACAAGGCGCCGCCACGGCCGGGCCCATACTACATGGCATCATCAACTCCACGAGATGATGTAGATGAAGAGTGCAAACACGACCAATGACAACACCCGCCAAAAGAGGCAACTCCTGCGACGAGACATAGCAATCTGGCTGCGCGCGTGCGCTCGGTTACGCTCAGGTGAACCCTCGATGAAATCGTGAATAGAACAGAGATGGGTGTGTGTGTGTGTCTGTGTCGCAGGCCGCAGTGATGTAACAGGGCCCCGTGATACCCCGTCGCCTGACGCTGGTAGGGGCTCCATAACTTTCTCTATTCAGCGCCCGCTTTTGTGTGTATTTTGCTTAGTTTTTCTTCTTGTTTGTTCGGCGCCGAGAATAAAAATGAGGGAGTAAAGTGGGTGAAAGGCGAGAGGATTGCTTGATTGCGCCCGCTAGTGGCGCTTGTCGACAAGCCGCCTTCGGCATTCTGCATACCGCATCGGACAACAAAGAACAAGTGGAAACGGGCGAGAAGGGTGGATGAAACGGAGATTCAGCTAGCTACACGAGCACGCCGAACCTCTGCTCTCAGCTCGACAATTCTCTTGGGGCCTTGGTCACCAGTGTTTGCCTCGCCACAGCAAACATGTGTACGGGCCTGTGGATTGTGCACAGGATCTACCGGTTCGCGGAAGAGATCAGGACTGCGCATGTATTTTATTAGGGTATATACACTTCAAAGTCTTTTCTTTGGTATCATCATCCTGCATTTATGAGCGCGTGGTACTATGAATGAAAATGCGTATTGGATCATGATGTAATGCAAAATACTCAAACATGAAACTTATCGAAAGAGAAAATAGATTGACAGATGGAAGCCGCCAGAGAGAAGCGACAGCCAAGATTTGACGTATCCGACATTGTTCTGGTAGAGAACTACCAATTGGCCAGTTACCAGTGAGGAGCAAATGTGATGAAGCCCATGAGAATACCCGACAGGAGACCGGTGACGGGCACGGTGATGAACCATCCGAGGTAGATCCAAGACACCATGCGCCAGTTGATCGCCCGCCAGTCACCGTTGCAGAGTCCAACGCCGACAATAGCGCCGGTGATGCACTGGGTGGTCGAGACGGGCAGCTCGAGACGGGTGGCCATGATAACAGTGATGACGGAGCCGAGTTCCATGGAGAAACCGCGCGAGGGCGACATGAGCGTGACGCGGTTACCAAGGTTGCGCATGATGTGGTAACCATATGTCCACAAACCGATGCAGATACCGGCACCACCAAAGGCGAGAATCCAGCGGGGAACGTCGGCCTTGAGGGGAATAACCTCGGTCTTCCAGATCTGGTAGATTGAGGCGTACGGACCGACAGCGTTGGCCACATCGTTAGCACCGTGGGTGAAGGAGGCGGCGGCAGCCGTCATGACCTGGAGGAAGGTGTAGAGGAACTCGGCTTTGTTGTCAAAGTGGCGGGCATGGGCGTGAATCTCTTCGACATCGCCGGCAATAACGGACTTTTCGCTTTGGGAACCGACAATATCCTGGTCGACACCACGGAGGACAGCCCACTTGAGCCACCAAAAGATGACGGCGCCAGTGTACCAGGCACCGTCGGGCTTGGGGCCGATGAGAGGCTTGTAGGTGGACTTGGGGACCTCGTCCGTGGAGACATCCGAGACAGCTGTCTTTTCCTGCTGACTTTCAATTCCGTGCTGGCCCTCAATATCGCCGGTGACAGCAGCGGCGTTGCGGTTGCGGCGAGCATCGAGCTCCTCACGGGTCATGTGGCCCTCGTAGTAGTTGCGAACGACACCCGTAAAGTTCTCGGGGGGAGGGGGCACCTCGCCGCGGCGCAGCAGGAGGGGACCCTGGAGAATATGCCATGACTTGAGCTGCCAGTCCTCCTTGATGACGACGCGGTACATCCAGGGCACGAGGAAGATGGTGATGAGGAGGGCAAAGCCGGCGCCGACGCCGACAATGACGCCGGGGATTTGAGCCTCGGTCAGGGCGACCTTGTAGTCACCGCCCTTCCAAATCAACAACATGACAATGAGCGATGAGGTAAGCCAAAAATAGATGGGCACGAGGAAGAGGCCCTTCGCGGCAGGGTTGGCGCGAAGGAGAACGCCGTACTTGGTGAGAAGGAAGATGATTGCACCGAAACTACCAGAGAGAATAGGGGCAATGATCCAGGCGAGGAAAACCTGAACAACACCTTGCTTCAGATCGAGGGAGCCAGTCTTGGTGTAGCCAACCCAGGTAATACCCTTGTTGCCGAGAGCACCGATGCCCATGCCGAGAACACCACCGAGGATCGAGTGCGTAGTAGAGACGGGCATACCAATCTTGGTGGCCATGGTGAGGTAGATGGAAGAGGCGGCGACGGCACACACCATGCCGAGCATGAGAAGCGCGGGTTCGCTAGAAAAGGCCTTGACATCGACGACTTTGGTTCGGATGGTATCGGCGACACGGCCACCGACACCGAGTGCTCCTGAAAACTCCATGAGTGACGCGCCGCACATGGCCTGGAGGTAGGTGACGGAGCGGGACGAGACGGAACTAGCCCACGAGTTGGCGACATCGTTGGCACCAATATTCCAGGCGTCAAGGAAGGCGAATAAGGTGCCGACCGCCAGGAGGTAGTCGTACTGGTGCAGAACCATGTTAGCGGCTGCGTCACCGGTGGTGGCGGGCGAGGGCGGGCGTTGTCGTTTCGTTTAGAATCTTTCCAGAAGAAAAAGAAGGAGTGGAAAAGAGCACCAAGACTCGTCGGCAAGGCCCAGTATAGAAGAGAAGATACGTATCGAGGAATAACCTGCCAAAGGAGGAGTAGAAGCGGAAGCTGGACGAGGATGAGTGGTCTATATAGCTGAGATGGGCCAAGAGCCAAGCGCATCAGACAATAGTCAAGTCATGTTTTTTTTTTCTCCGACCAGCGCACGGCTTTACTCGCCAAGACGCGGACCTGTGCCTTCTTTTGCAACCAATACATCCATACTGGCATCAGTAAAGCGCAACAGGGGAGCTCTGGGCGAGACGAGATTTCGAGCTGTAGGGATGGTGCCGGTCGGTTTGGTGTGTGTGGATGACGGCGGCGGGCAACCTGGGGCTGTGGAAACATGGAAAGCTGGGCGCCAACGCAGTGAGAAACTTGACAGGCGGTCGTGCCAAGACGAGCTGGTATCCTTCGGTCTAGCAGTGGGAAAGAAGTGGCAGAAGCTGCAGCAAATTCAGCCACGTGGTTCCCGTTCCGTTGAAAGCTCGGTCGGGATAAGTCTTGGACAAGGCATACTGTCGCTGTTGCCGGGTGTTGCCTAACTATCTAAGGCCGTAACTTTTGACATGGCTTTGCAGCTATCGATAGCCGTTTCGGTATCTTGTACATGGCTTTGCAACTGTCGATATCAGCTTTGATATTTTGGGATTGGGATTGCGATGTTAAACGGACAGGTATTGGGCCAGGTTGTAAGTGGTACTGGCGACCAAACAACATTGTTGTTTGAGGACAACGGTGACCGAGCCGGGGAGCTAGCTAAAAGTTAGGGCAAGGCTCATTTGCTCCAATTGCTTGTTATTACTGACGACCACTTTGTGATAACTGCACCGCCGACAGGCCTAGAAACATTGGCACAAGGCTCAGGACACTTGTAGGCCTTCGGTGGCTCCGAGTTGGCCAGCCAAACCTGCTCCATCCAATTAACTAATTGCCAACCGCACCTTCTAGGGTAGAATAGCACGTGGGCGAGTCTGCGAGAGTGTTTTGATTGATGAGCTTAACAAAGGGAGAAGAAGCGTCCTGTTAGGCCCGGTGGCTATGGCCGATGGCGCGATGTGGGTGACGGACAGTGGGCGGAGCAGACGGACGTGGGGATGCTTGCTTGCGGTTGCATCTTGTTGCGATGAATTTTTTATACAAGTGCAGAGGGGTCAGAGACGTTAGAATTTCGGTAATGCATCTACCTGTCTTGGGTATCTCGTGATGTGAAAGGAGCAAACGGCGTGTTGCACACAGCGGCGGGAGCTGGTAACGGGCGGCGGGATTGATTAGTCAGTAAGGACTCCAGGTACCTAAGGTACCTTAGTAGTAAGGAGGTAGGTAGTAGAGTTACAGGTCAATTGCTGGCCACGGTCAATTGGCTTGCCAATTTCCAACGACAAAAGCTAGTTACTTGCTTCCCCCGACAACAGCCATCCCAAGTACAAAGTTGAAAAAACAGAGACATCTGAAAAGAAGCATAATCTAGAAGAAGGGGACTGTTAGCGCATCGTACCCGGATAACTCTATTTTTTACCTCACGCTAATGCCAAGCCACTATCGCTCACCATTCGCCAGCCTCTAACGCCTTTTCTAGGCTCAAAAGCTGCAACCGCCAAGGACGGACGACCATTCATTTTGAAATTTCCCTCGTCTTCCGAAAAGCCACCTGGACAGTCTATCCATATCCAGATCTCATCTCTTGGCCGGCCAATCATATCCGATGCCATCTACACGTGCGTCCCTGTTTAGCAACTGGTCTTCGACGACTGATTCGGCAACACCAGGAAGTGCTCAGCCCACAGCCTCTACAGCTTGTTGCGCTATTCCGTGCATGTTGTTTCCCTCGCAAGTCATTCCCGGTTTCTCCCAGGCCGTCTGAATTTTCCTTCCGTGGGAATAAACTCACGGGTGCGGGTCACCCGCTGTCGCGCAGTCGAACGCTGCGTAGCGCATCTCGCGACAACCACTCAAAAGTTTGCTCACCATCTGATCTTTCAACACTAAATACCACTCATTGCAGTATAAAATAGACCATCCACAATCGAGGAAACTGGCACGTTCCCCAAGCGCAATTTTCTGCACCTCTCCCCTCCTGGTCACCGCGAAACGCCTTGCGTCGGCTGGCGCATCTTGGCAGCGCGTCTTGGCAGGTAACCCTTCTCCACGTCGAGCGGTTGTCATTCACGTTTTGTTTATTCTGCCAAATTTTCTAACAGTCTTCTCTCTGGTCCCAGCTCCGGACAATTATTGTCTCCTATTTGCCAGACTTTTTATTGTCTCTTGACTCCAACATATGAGCGACTATAGGCGGGGGTTGTTGGGACAAGATCCAACGCTTGCACCTCTTGAAATTCACAAAGTCAACGTACATACAGGTTTCAGAGCCTCCACATGCAAGAGCACGCTTGCCAGCGCCTCCTCTGTTGCACTCACCAGGCACTTGCGAGTTTATTGCCTCGGCTGAATTGTCCTCGTAAAGACTTGTGGACTGGTTGGCCAATATTTCCACTGCATGTCTCATGTTCATGTCCCTGCAACTGTTGGCTCCGACACGGTTTACCAGAGTACTTCATTAATAAAAAGAAATACCAGCACTGTCACTGTCAACAGCAGTAGGGAGAGTTATCCAAAGACAGCATCTCGTACTTGATTTGTCTATCGAGGGATGGACTCGCCCTTTTCTGCCATAACTCAGGAAGAAGCTTCCTTGTGGCTAATGCATTTAGCCGCTCGGCTTAAAAAACAAATCAAAGTCAAACTTTTCAAGCCGCCCTTGAGTATTTTCCTGCTCATTTCCTACGCGGGTTAATCAGGTTCGACTCATACCCAAAGGTAAACACCGGTGTCTCTTTCACCTGCCAGTGGGCCGCATTATTTGCGTCCCCAAAGACAGACAAGGCTCGAGCAACAAATTTGTATCTTCCTGGAGGTGCATATTCGCCAGACTCGAGAAGACCCTGGAAAACAAACCCGTTCTCCTCAACGCCACGGCCCCTGTGATGATGCGCGTAGTCGGGAATCACGCCAAGAGATTTTATGCCTGCAACCTCGACCAGGCTCGCCTCGGGAACGCAGGCTTTGCCAATGGTAAGCTTTTCGTCTGGCTGCTTCGAGCAGACATCAAGAGGGACGACGTAGACTTTTATATGCGGTGTTCCAATGGTGAGCTCAAAGAAGGCGACGGGATTGCCGTGGACGGTACTGCCGGGCCACTGAAAATTCTCAATGCCACCGAGCCCTGAAGAAGCCATTGAGGGGGGGTCTGCTGCAACGACGGGGTTAGAGTAAATTTTGTTGTATTTCGAGACGCTTGGTCTGTTCTTGTTTCGAACCGCAATGTAAGCGGGCTGCTCCATGAGAGGCATTGAGCGAAGGGATCCCGCCAGGCCAAGGTAAGGGACCGTCAGCGCTTTGTTAGATGCACCGGTCTCCTGGATCTTGATGTAGCCAGACCACACTGGCAAGCGTTTGTCATCAGCTTCCTCCGGGTCCGAGGCCGAGACATCGACCGAAGCCGACTGGCCTGGCTTCAAAGTAAAGCTGCTTTGGCTTAACTTGATCAGGGCCGAGCTCTTGGTGGTTGCATCGTATGAGTTCTGCACAGACTGTTTCCCGTTCGGATCCAGTGTATAAATAGACTCGGCGGGGATGTTGGAGAGCTCGTACTGCACGTCTGACTTGGCTGTGTTGGTGATCTTGAGGCTGAGCTTAGGCACCCTATGATCGGTGTCGTTGAAGGCGAGGCTAGCAGGCTGCACCGTGGTAGTGGCGTGCGCAGCGTCCCAGGCTTGGACAAGGCCACCGCCCTGATAGGCGACAGTGTAGGCGGGCATGCCTCGGGGCTCAGCCGTGGACATGAGAAGAGACTCAATCAGCACCGGGTCAAACGTGCCCCTTGCTTCGGCAATGAGCGCAACAATGCCGGCGACAAGCGGTCCCGCGAACGAGGTGCCGCTGTCCTTGCCGTAACTGCCGTCTTTGTAGGCAACGGGCACACTCTCGCCCGGTGCACCGACCTGCGGCTTGATGTCCAGCTGCGGCGTTGGCCCAGCGGCCGACTTACTCGCGATGTAACCGCCGTCCGTAAACGAGTTGACGCTGATGACGCCTCTTCCAGAAGACGGGTTCATGACATTGAACAAGCCGAGCTTTCTCTCGTTGCCAATCCCGACGATGCAGGGGATGCCCTTGGCGACCAAGCGAGAGACGAGCATGGCCGTTGGCCGCTCTGCCCAGTTGCCGCCTTGGATGCCAAAGGAGGATACGATGACTTGCATTCCGTCCTTTTCGGCCTGAAGCCAGGCAGCCATGATGTTGTCCTCGGAGTGAGTAGCTCCACCGCCGATTGCGTAGACTCCGAGGGTTGCGTTGGGCGCGGCGCCGACAAAGCCGTCCTCTTTGCTGTAGCCGGCCAAGATGCTGGAAACGATGGTACCGTGGCCGTGCGCATCCATTGGGTCCGGCTTGACTGTCTTTCCGTCAAATCGGCTTCCAAAAGCAACCCGACAGTTTGGGCCGAAGCAACCACCGAGAGCCTTGATTTTATAGTTGACCTGGAATCTTTGTCAATTTTCGACATCGTAATTACGATTATACTACGCATCAAAATATCAAGGAAAAACTCACACCCGTGTCAACGACTCCAATCTTAACGCCTTTGCCAGTATATCCCTCCGCATGAAGCTTGTCGACCTGTGTCATGAGATGGTTCCACGGCGCCTTGTGCTCGGTAGCACGGGCCCTGAACTCGCGGCTGCCGCGCCTCTCCAAGTTCTCCTGCACTTCCTTCGCCTCTTCTGTTGTCTCTTCTGGAAGCGTTACAGCTGCCACTGGCCACACATTCTTAACGCCGTTTCTCGTCTTCATTTCGGAAGAGAAGTCATCATTTTTGCCATCACTCTCGCCCGGCAGCTGCGCAGAGAGGCCGAGGAAGGTATCAGACGTGAAGTTGTGACGAATGGTGCCGCCGAGACGCTGGATCTCTTGTACAAGAGACTCTACATCACTTGGGCTTTCGCACTCGAGGATAAAGGCGCGATCAACCAAGCTGACTTCATTCTGGCTCGCACCTGCTGCCTCAGTTGAGGCTCCAATGGCCAAAGCAGTGGCGACAATGGGCCACAAGGCCGACAAGAGGTAAAGACGGGTCATAACGGGTGTATTCAATACGGTATTGTAAGGAACGTCGTCTTGTGAGTGTCTAAGAAGATTCGGATGGTAAGACGAGCCAGAATTCTTTGACGGAGGTTGCTGGCGGTTTTAAGTACGTCCAAGATTAAAGCCAAGATTAACCATATTAGTGAAGTTGCTAAATGGCAACTACCGGAGTGCTCTTCCCAATTAGCATATAAATTAGCTTCTACTTTCGATAACCATCTACATGAGCCTTTCTTCCTCCTGATAATGTAAAGTAAGCTTTTCTTCCTTGGCGTGCGGGTTCGCATATATACGCCATGTGTATATGTTACAAAGACGTCCGGGGCGACAACACCTTGACAGGCACAGCCACAGACGTAGAGTCAGTCTCTGACTCTCCATCATTTCAGCATTGACCCCAAGGTCGCTTTCCCGCGGCAGGTAGGCCGACGCCAGGCCAACTCTGTAGTACTGTTGGTCCGGGGTCACGCCAGCAGACTACGGTGATCGCCTGATTTAAGCGTTGCTGAGTGGAGAGGAAATCATGAATTGCCACTAGTAAGAGTTAGGGCTAAATCGAGGAACACCACTGGAGTATAGGTAGACATAGCCCTCGGAGCAGGGTTCAGTTTCTTAGTGAGCCTGTCTTACATACATAGCAATCTCCTCGGAGATAGATTAGCAAAGTCACTGACTTGATAATCCTGCATTACTGGCGGGAAATGACAGGGCTCGTAAGACTCGTAGCCACGCCCCGTCGTCGTCTTCGTTGGAGGGGCCACAGGGCTCGGAACGCTGGCGAAACGCTTCCGACGTCTTTAGCCTAGAAGATGGACGATCTGGCGCGCCGCAGCAACAAGAATGGCTAGGCAAGCCCTGCGTTTCTGAGTGAATGAATTTTGAAGTTGTTTAGAATCACACCACGTCTGTTGGCTCTAGTGTGGCATCCTTCTCAGGCGCCAGCGCTTTTTCATGTCGTCAATAATAAGTGAGGCGATGAGTCGCGTAGTTCAAGTTTCAGCGATATCTTCACTTATAGCTCAGGGCTGGCAGGTCCACGCCCGAGCACAGACTGAGGAAAGCCTGCCGCGTCACCAAAGTCATCCCTAAAATAAACAGGACCTGAGTATTATGGCATTGGTATTTGCTCCCCGTGAGTTTCCACTGTTCTGTCTTGGGACAAGGCTCGAGTGTGCTATCACAAAACAGCTACTCTATAGTCATGACAGTTAAAGGGAGAATCGCATATCCTCTTGAATACGTTAAACTAAAAGTTGATTAAGTGCGATCTACGGATACCTTTGTTCACTATGGGATAAAGTAGGAATACTCTCGCCTTTATGCGCCACCTTTATGGACTCGGTTGCAAGACCAAGTCAGCGCACTCCCAATTCTATGCGCTACAGTATAAGTTCATGCGGCAAGGACACGCTATTTTTCTAGCAACGAGTCTTCAACAGTGTCTACGATAAAGCCGTGCGGCTTAAAACAGAAAGCCGCTTGCTTCACGGCGACTGGCCTCACCACAGCCTTGCCGCTGATTATGCACCATCTTCAGATTGTGGCAAAACACTATGGACTTGCCTCATTCCGAGCACCTTTAAATGATGGCATAAGCCAACAATACTGGTAGCAAATCCATTTACTCCTAGTGCCATTTCGCGGGCTCGTATTGGATAGCCATCCAGTCTCGCCCATGGAGCAGTTGAGCAGGTCGCTAGCTGTGGTTCCCTTCCCTGTCGCCGTGGACATCTCAAACTCGGATGGCGCCCGGACTTGTTCCACTCTCAGAGCATAATCTGAATTCTCCTGTGATCGTTAATTAGAAGCTGCCGGAAGGGAAAGAGAGACGCTGGAACATTCGGTGCCTCTCGCCGACTCGTTCTCGCCGGTGCTGCAGTGCTGCTTCATTCGCCGAGATCACAGCTCTCTCAGGGAGAAATCCCCATCCCTGAAAAGAATTCGTCTTTGCCTCTACTGCTAGGTAATACTAATTCTAGGTAATATTCATTCCCTGTCCATCTACTCTTGAGCATCTACAGCAACGCCAAGTACGTCATACACGGCCGCGACAAACGCCGCCGCAGACGGATTTTCCCCATTCACCATTCTGTTCATCGTGTACGCCATCGTCAGCCTCCTCTCCGCGTCCATCACCACGAAAGAGCCTCCCCAGCCGCTGCCCCAGGCGACGCGGCCGCCACCCGGCAGCCTACCCTCCCGACCCGACCCTGGGCCTGTGAGGTAAACCCCGAGCCCGCGCCTGCCCGGCCCTCCCGTCACCAAATCCACGCCGGACGCGTGCTCCCGCAGCACGAGGCCTACCGCTTTTTCTGACAGCAGGCGGTGGCCCTCATCGCCCGCGCAGACACCGCCCAGCGCGTAGCACGACAAGATCTTGACCAGAGCCCGCGCATTAGTGTGCCCGTTGACCGATGGCATGACACTCGACCGCCACGCTGCTGTGTTGACTTCCTCCGCCGCGAGAGCCGGGTTGCCGAGCGTACGCGCCGCGATCGAGCCCGGGTCAAAGGCCGGATTGCTGCTGAGCAGTGCCTGGATTGAGGGTCCCGGGGGCGCCACGACCGGCGCGACACGGCTGCAGTCGTCCGGGCGACACCCAAGCTGAAAGTCTGCATCGCGCCCCAGTGGCCGACACACGTCCTCCGCGAGAAAGCGGTCGATGGTCATGCCGGTCACGCGGCGCACCAGCTCCCCGACGATGAATCCCTGCGTCAGCCCGTGATAGCCCATGGCCGTGCCGGACTCCCACAGCGGCGCCTGTTCCGCCAGCTTCTCCGCAGTGCCCGCTGCATCGTAGAGGTCTTCAAGCGTCATGTCGTCAATCCACGCGGATAGCCCGGCGGTGTGGGAAAGCACCTGGCCGACCGTGACGCCCGCCTTGCCGTTGGCTGCGAACGCGGGCCAGTGCCGCGCGACCGCGTCATCAGGGTGCAGCACGCCCCGCGAGATTAGCATCACCGCGGCCAGGTTGGTGACGAGCTTGGTGGTGGAAAAGACGTTGACGATAGTGTCCCGCGTCCAGGGCGTCGCCAAGGCCTCGTCGGCGTAGCCGCCCCAGATGTCGACGATGTTGTCTCCGCCGTCAATGTTGATGCAAAGGCTGGCGCCGATTTCTCGTCCGGATGCAAAGAATTCTTGCATCAAGTCCCGTAGCTTGGCGAACTTGGGGTCGCAGTGTCCTTTGACTTGGGCCATTTCCGGGGGCTGTTTGGTATGTGTAGTTGACAAGCACTGCTAAACTTGGGACTGTGGAGCGTAGAAAGCTTCAGCACCAATGTCTTGTAAGGGCTCCATTGCAGATATGATGCGGATTATTCGGGACTAAATAGTTGTGACAGCGTGCAGACGGCCATCATGAGAAAGAAGGTAGCCGCCACGAAGCACAGAGAGTTGTCAGATAAGTCTCAATTGATGAAAATTTTTATGCATATTGAATAGATTTATTGGTTTGCATGGAGATTTAATAACACAGAGCATTTGAGTATAGCGTCAGGCCCAACCGTTAGCATGCAAGGCCATATTCGCGGTGCTTGCAATCACTTTGCACAAATATGACAACATTTCCCATGATACTGTTTTTTTATAAAAAGAAACGAAAAAAAGGAGAGAGAGAGAAATTAGTAACTAGATATTCACAAATTTTGTGTTTATGTATATTACTTTCACTTTCATCTTACCAACCTAGTTATCTGGACAAGAAAGCGGAGCTGGGTGCGGCCCGCCTTATCTTATCAGCACCCCAAATTTTCTCTACAAGCCAGAGAAAAAGTTGCCCGCCATTGCAGCGACTCGCATCACCAACGTCAATCGCCACAAACGCAGCCAAGATGGTGAAAAGAAAGGTTGCTGCGCTCGAGAAAATCGACGCTGATTTGTTCGTTGAGTTCCATCTCTCAATACCTCGACCATGTGCTAACTGTTCCCAGTGCGAGTCTGCAATACAAGATCCGTCGTGATCCCAAGTATGTCCAGCCCAGCCTCGTTCTATCCGGGGGGAGGAAATAATCTAGGAACCCCCAAGCTAATCCCCCCTCTCAGATCATACAAGGATGAATTCCTAAAACAGTGGGAGCAGTATGAATCCCAGCGCGACATCTTCCTCACCTCCCCCACCACCGCCTCGGCCGACTCGATCGAGGCCTTCCACAACATGGTCGACCTTATGGCGCACATTGCTGACTGCTACCCGGACGTCATGGGCCGCTTCCCCGGAGACCTCGAGGCCATCCTCACACAGCACCACGCCATCCTTCACCCGGAACTGCGCGAGAAGATTGTCGGCAGCCTGCTCCTCCTCCGCCGCAAGGACGTCGTCGACTCCGCCGGCGTCCTCCAGGCCCTCTTCCCCATCCTCGTCGCCTCGCCCTCAAAGTCGCTGCGCGCGCTGCTCTTCAGCAAGATCCTTAGCGACCTGCGCAACTCAAACTCCAAGTCGATCAACCACCCGCTCAACCGTACTATCCAGACCGTCCTCTACAACCTCGTCACTGCCGACCGCGCCTCCCCGCGCGCCCTCTGGGCCGTCAAGATCACCCGCGAGATGTGGAAGCGCCAGATTTGGACCGAGTCCAAGCCTGTCGACGTCATGAAGGAGGCCTGCCTTGCCGACTGCGAAAAGGTTGTTATTGGCGCCGTGCGCTTCTTCCTCGGCGGCGACAAGGAGCGCGAGGAGCTCGAGGACGAGAGCAGCGATGACGAAGATGTTGACCTTGCCAAGGTCAAGCACCAGGTTAGCATCAACAAGAAGACCCGCAAGCAAAAGAAATCCTACTCCAAAGCCCTTGACAAGGTCAAGCGCCAGGAGCGCAAGAAGAGCTCCCCCCATCCCCTCAACTTCTCTGCCCTACACCTACTGCATGACGCGCAAGGCTTCGCTGAGCAGCTCTTCACCAAACATCTACAAAACACCAAAGCCAAGCTGTCCCTCGACTCGAAGCTCCTCGTGCTGCAGCTGGTTACCCGCCTCGTCGGCCTGCACCAGCTCACCGTCGTCCCGCTGTACTCGTGGTTCATCAAGTTCCTCACGCCGCGCCAGCAAAACGTCACATCCTTCCTCGCCTCCCTCGCGCAGGGCACGCACAGCCTCGTACCTCCCGACGCTCTCGAGCCACTCGTGCAAAAGATCGCCAACGAGTTCATCTCAGAGGCGTCGGCCGCCGAGGTGGCCGCGGCTGGCCTCAACGCGATCCGTGAGGTGTGCGCGCGTCAGCCGCTCGCCATGACGGACACGCTGTTGCAGGACCTCGTGCAGTTCCGTCGCAGCAAGGACAAGGGCGTCATGATGGCCGCCAAGGGCCTGCTGTCGCTATACCGCGAGGTCGGCGCCGAGCTGCTCCGCAAGCGCGACCGCGGCAAAGACGCCACCATTGGCCTGCGTAGCGGCGTTCAGAAACAGCACAGGTTTGGCGAAGAGGCCCCCGGCGGGATAGAAGGCCTGGATCTGCTGGCCAAGTGGAAGCACGAGCAGCGCAAACGGCGACTGGCTGAACAAGGGCTGCCATCGGACGCCGAGTCGGGTGATGAGAAGCAAGAGGCCGTTGATGACGAGTGGGAGGTGGCCTCAGACGGTAGCAGCGAGTCTGGCGACTGGATCGCCGTTAGTAGCGAGTCCGAAGCGGAAGACGAGGTGCCCAAGCAAAAGAAGCGCGCCCGTACCAGCAAGACTGCCGAAAATGGGGATGACGACGGCGGCGACGAAAAGGACGAGGACGCTGCCGCCGCCGAAGCCGCTGAGCACGAGGACGAGATTGCACGCATGATGAAACTCGCCACCACCACCGTCCTCACGCCCGCCGACCTCGCCAAGCTTCAAGAACTCCGCACCGCCGCCTCCGTCCAGCGCGCCCTCGGCGGAGCCCGCAGCAGCAAGAACCAGAGCAACGGCGGGCACGACGCGCGTCACCGAGACGAGGGCCTAACGGCCGAGCAAATCGAGGCGCCCGCGCGCCTGCGCAAGCTGACCAAGGAGGAGCGCGTGGCGCTCGCGCGAGAGGGCAAGCCGGACCGCGACGAGCACAAGAGCACGCAGGCGATGCGCAAGGCCAAACTTCAGGCGGCCGGCAAGTCCACGTCGAATCGCGAGAAGGCACGCAAAAAGAACTTCTTGATGACGCTCGGCAAGGCGCGCAGCAAGCACAAGAGGAGTCTGGTGGAAACGAAGAAGGTCCTCCAGGGGCATGTGCAGCGCAGCACGAGGGGAGGGCGGCGGGCCAACGGCATGTAGAGAGGGATACTACATAGAGTTGCTCTTTTCTGCTTGTTTCGTCGCTCTTGCATCATGGCGTTATTCGGAGTCAATTGCTTCTTACGAGGAATGGAAAATTAGATGACAAGAGATGTTGTAAAACTGAATCAATAAATATATGCGCCTTATTTGCCAGCTTACTTTCCGGTTTGGAAAAGAAGAAATGTACATCAACCAAATGTGACAGCAGAATAAATGACCACAGTCATAAAGCATGTAAATAACCACCAAAATATGCAAAAAGAGCCGTAGCCTGGTATCTTTAAAACAATACAACATCAGATTCCCTTCACCTCACATCGAACCCGTCTTTGACTCGACCTGCCTCTCCTCATGGTCAGCAGTCGGCTCAATACCAACCTTAGTCTCATTAAATGAGTCAATGACGCGCTTGTACGGGGGCGCAAAGTTGACGCAAAATGCGTACGACCAGGCAGCGACGAAAAAGGCGAGGGGCACGGTCATGGCGATGCCGGCGCCGTGCAGGTCAATGACCTCGCCCATGAGCGGCGGCACGCAGGCGCCGCCGACGACACCGGCGACGATGTAGCCGCTGCCGCGCTTGGTATGGCGGCCGAGGCCGCGCATGCCAAGAGCAACAATGGTCGGGAAGCATACGGACTCGAAGAAGAGGACGACGTAGAGCATGGCGATGCCCGTGTCGCCGCGACCGGTGATGGCGGGGATGGAGAAGATGATGCAGCATGTGAGGAAGGCGCCGAACACGAGGCGCGGGCGCACGTAGCGCATGATGCCAACGCCGGCGAAGCGGCCGATGGCAAAAGCGGCTTGGGCGCCGGCAAGCAGGTTGGCGGCGAGCGCGCGCGAGGTGCCGGGGCGCGTGTCGCGGGCGTAGTTGATGAAGTAGCTGGCGATGGCGACCTGGGAGCCGGTGTAGCAAAACTGGGCAAAGGCAGCGTGGAAGAGCTTGTACTGCTTGCGGAAGGGCTTGTCGACGACTTCGGTGCTGGCCTCTTCGGCCTGAAACTCCATGTCTGGGTTCAGTGTTAGTGGAGAGGGGATTGGGCGAGTAGGAGAAGGGGGGTACGAAGATGTGCTTACCGGCGTCAGTCACTTCCGGAATGTCGGCAAAGAAAAAGACGGTGGCGAGAATAAAGACGAAAACGGCAATGGCTAGGTAAACCCACTGGACGTTGGCCTGGGCTTTCTCATCGCTAAAGGCGAAGAAGACCTTGGAGGCCAGGACCGGGGCGACGACGGTGCCGATGCCGTTGAAGGCTTGAGAAAGGTTGATGCGGAGCTCCGAGTAGCGGGGAGGGCCGCACACTATGAGAAGTGGGTGGTTAGGAAACTGGGGAGATGGGTCCAAGTCGGCGAGGAGGGCGTGTTGTTCCCACCTGTAATATACGGATTGGCGGCGGTCTCGAGGGAGCCGAGGCCGTTGCCGATGATGAAGATGCAGGCGCAGAAGCCGCCAAAGGACCCAGCCTTGAGAGCGCCAATGCTGCAAAGGGCACCAATGCCGTAGAGGCAGAGGCCCCAGATAAAGACGGCGCGGTAGCCGTAGTGGCGGAGGATCCAGGCGGCGTGTCCGATGGAGGCGAGGGGGTAGGCTCTGGTTGTCATGGTCAAATGTCAGCGAATGCAAGAGAGAGAGAGAGAGACGGGGGGGGGGGGGGCAGTGCAAAGAAAAACGCACCCAAAGTAAGCGGCCTGAAGACCGGAGGACCGCGAGGGCGTCAAGCCCAGGACGTGCTGAAAGTGGGCGTTGAGGGTGTCAAGCAGGCCGTAACTGAAGCCCCAGAGGAAGAAGAGGGCAGTGACGAGACAGAGGGGAAAGAGGGACTGGCGGAGGGTGAGCTCGGAGGCCTTTGTGCGGTGGGTGACATCGGCCCGGAGCGAGCGGCGACGGAAGTAGTCTCTGGCAGAAGCCATTGCTGGCAGAGGAAGGGATATTATTCCCAGTTCCTAATTGTGTCTTTGTCGATGATGATGTTGGCGTTGATGATGTGATGTTGATGCAAACGGGAAAAAGGAGGGTACTGGTAGCTTTCCCCAGATGGTTGGGGGATCTGGGGGGGGGGAGTGGAGATGGTGAGCTTATATACCTAAGGTACCTAAGTAGGTAGGTAGCCAGCCTGGGGGAACTTTTAAAGAGAAGGAAGGGGGAAAAAGCGAAGTCATTCGCGGAAGAAAAATAATAAATTATAAAAAGACTAGCCGAGACATACATGCGGCCGCAAGCGCAAAATCTCAATACAATCAAGGCAAGGTTGTCAAAAAATGTCCACGCCCTTGCTGGCAGGGGACCCCCTTGCTTGCATCGTGTCTGCCACAGTTGCTTGCACAACCTGTCAGGCCCGCCCATATTGCAGGGGATATTCCAGAAAAAAGAGGGCTTCCATTTTTCCATTCCGCTTCCTTGGTCTCTTTCTTTTTCCTGTTTCCCAGTTCGCCACTCCGTGCGCCTCCCCCAGTTGCTGATCATCGGTTCTGGCTGGAGCTGCTCCCCGCACAAGAGTGAAGGATGTGGCTGATTATTAGTCCCGACGGAAGATGGCACGCTTACTTGTGCAAACTATACTCATAGGTGGTAATAGTGCAGCACGTCAGGTCATGCAGATCAACGCGGACGAATGGGCTCACCCCGCGTTCGCTTCGAGGCGAAACAGGCCTTTCCCATCATCTCATCTCGGTTCCGCCATGGCTGGGATGTAATCCCCGACGCCGCATCATCGCAGTTCGCCAGCAAAATGTCAAAGAATGTCGGCAATATTCAGTAAGGTAGGCTTTTAAGGAGCAGTCTGAGGATCGCCGTGCTTGGCTGCTGCGTCGGAGCTTGTCCGCCGCCACGAACCCTAAACCCTCCACATCCCGCTCTCGTCCAATGTCGCTACCCTCAGGCTGTCACTGTTGCTTCTCGTCAATTGCACGCCCAATGGCCCAATTCACCAATATGCTCCATCGCAGTAATAACATACCAGCGTGGGGCACAAACGGCCAAGCTCGCCGTTGCTGTCGCCGTCGCCGCTGCCCACTTGTTCAGGAGCAAGGAGGAGCAAATAGCGGTCCTACGACCAAGACGCATAAAAACAAAGAAAAGTAAATTAATATGTCAAACGTTGATATGAAACCGACGAAAAGCTTAAAAGTTGTTTTATTCACACATTCCATAATTAACTCATCTACACTGGGGTATAGTCCTAGCAAGTATTTTACGACAACTTTGTTATAGCGCTTATCGTGCCAATCACGTTGCAAAATGCAAACTTGAATTGAAACCAGGATTAATGCTTCAAAGATAAAATTAAGAAACAAATAGGTTAGAATAAACGTTTGCAACAGGCAGCGCCGTTGGTGCAGTCGATGCATAGCTAAAGCTAATATTGCACTAGGTTACTAAAATGCTAGCTTGCCGTATTTACTCGAGTCCTACAGTATCTCTCTCAATTAGACCACCTACGGAGTACTTGTTGTTTTAATGTCATCAAACCATTGTTATCCCAGTTATCAACCAAGGACTGCTCCAAAGCCCTCTGACTCCCCGGTTACAGAGCAACGTAACATGATGACCCCAGTTAAAGAAATTCCCCTTATATCCTTCATACAGGGCTTCACCATCATGCACATCCTCTGAAAAGTGGCGTGGTGCCCAGACGTGCCCAGACAACCCTTGTGGCGCCTTCTCGGCGGCATATGCCTGTCTCATCAAACCCCCCCCCCCCCCCCCCTGCGCGGACGAGGCTGCGACCCCCAAGTGCCGGTCTCCCCCGTATATATCCGACGGAATAAGAATCCACACCATCGGCGCCAGCCACGCGCGGGGGAGCTGCGCACCTACATAAAACGCCAGTGAATATGGCATCGTACTAAATACTTCTTGGCCGTGTTACCGATATATTCAACATGTCGGAAATGACCATATTGAGGCCGCCGTAGGGCGGAGCTGAAGATGATGGCAAGGCGTTTAGTGGCGCTGCGGGGTTAGTTCTGCCGTCGGGTTTACAGACGTCGAACGATCTCCTGTGACACCGCAATGGCATCTCGAAATTTCGCCGTCGCTTCAAACCCTACGGTCCGAGGCAAGTCGAATCAAGTGACATCAACCACCGGACGTACAAGCAACTAACAGTGGGAACATCAAAGTTGTCGGCACACATTCTCGCCGAGGCAAATAACTACCGGCCACGAACATCAACCACTCCAAACGCCACCAAGAGGTTTGCACAAGAGGAAAATGGCCTGGCCTAGACGTAGTCTCAGCATCAAAGAAGACGCGCGCCTCCAGAAATACTCATGTGGCTAGGGGATAGCAGCCCAGTTCCCGCCTCCGCATCACAGGCGAGATGATCCACAGTTTGCCATCTCCGCGGCCACAATACCCCAGCCTTCGATCAAACGGTTACCGAGCCAGCCTTAGAGTGACAGCATAGCAGCGGCAAGTAAACTCCTTACCAAACTTGCCCTATCCGAAAAGATGCTCCGCCGCCGGTGTTTATCTGCAGGCTCGCGCCGGCCTCGTCCACTAAACACCAAACCACCGAAGCTCGATAGCATGGCGTGTGCTTCGACGGCGAAGCCTTGACGCCTAGATACGCTCGTCTACGCCTTCTCTTGGTTGCGTCCTTCCGTGAATCCTATTACCATTGTTGGTTCAAACGCGAGTCGCGGGTCGTCGATTTCGACCTGTCAGAAAACACCATTAGGCACGAGAATCAAAGCAGGATGCATTAGTTGATCTACCGATGGTTAGCTACCTCTACTTGGCAACAGGTACGTCCCTCTTTGCAAAGCAAAAGACGCAAGTAGCCCAAATGCTCCCTCTTGATCCGTGCGACAACACTCTGACAACCGCGTCAGGAAAGGCAGGTGCAATCAACCGGACATCTCCTGCATGGTCAATTATGCCACCTCGACATCATCAACACTTGCGTCTTCCCATCTTCATCTTCTCTTCCCTTGCATCAATTTCATCAATATGACTGACCTTTGCATTGCCCGCTCCAGCACGGACATGCGCCGTGCCAAAGCACCTTTCACGCGCCCCCCATGCCCGCCATCACCACCGCCTCCCACGGCGCCGCCCAAGGCGCCGCCCGTCACACTCAAGATCCGTGGCCAGGCGACTGCCCGCTCCCGTTACGAGCTCGCGCGCATCACCGTCGTCCTCCGCTTCGAGAGTCTGAGTCCGGTCGAGGCCGTCCACACCCTGCTCGATGCGCTCCATCTCCTCCAACTCGAGTGCACTTGCCTGGCCTATTCGGCCCGTTCGTCCTCGCATCACGTCCCCGCGGTCGACTCATCGTCCACTTCCGACAACTTGCCTAGCATCGTCGAGTGGTGGTCCAGCCACATCGTAATCGACTCGCGCTGCACCGGACCCGAAGAAGCGCCGCCCGGATCCACCCGGCCCGTGATCGTCCACAGCGCCAGCGCCACACTGCGCGTGCTCTTTCGTGACATCGCCCAGATGGCCGTGTTCGTGCACAAGCGACGCCGGGAGCCTTACGTCGAGCTCTCACCGCCCGTCTGGGAGCTCACACCGCAGGACCGCGACGCTCTATGCGCCCGCGCCGCCCGCGCCGCGTACGGGGATGCCCGCGCCCACGCCGCGGCCTACGCCCAGGCTGCCAGCGTCTTCGAGCCGTCGCCTACTTCAACCGACTCGGAAGCACCACCCACAGGGCCTTCCTCCATGTCCAAGTGCGTCGCCAACACGGCGGATGGCGCGTCTGCGACCTTGCACGAGCCGAGGCCGAGAGTGGTACACCTGGTTGAGATTGTACAGCAGGACGTGATGGTATTCAAGTCTGAACTGGGCAATGGCAACCCCGATCGGTCGCAGCTACAAAGGGATCGGATCATTCAGTCGCAGCCCGACATGTGCGCATCGGTAACGTGCGACGTGACGTTTAGAATTGAATGACTTCGTCAACCTCAGTTGTGGTTATCGTTGGTTTTCTTTTTGCACAAGCGCAAGAGCGAGTCGCTTATTGGCGTAACAGCGTTTAGCATTACTTTGTTACAGCGTTTCCACACACATTGAAATAGAAAATCAATGTTCTTCAGGTGTCCTGTTCATAATGTCGAGGATATTAGCATACCAGTCACATGCAGTGCAAGAGACCGTCAAGACTTCAAAGGGAACCGAAGAATTTGAGACGCACGAAATCGATTATTATACAACCATCGGTCGGGACGCGACCAGTCCTCTAAAGCTCTAACATGTCTAGAATGTACCCCATCCCTCGCACGAAAGGCCAACTCTACTCGCTCTCTCGTCCTGTCTATCTCATCAAGATCCGAAGCGGCGACAAAACATTTAAAAAAGTCCAAAAAAAAGTTGTTTGCCAAAACCTTGCCGCAGAAAGTGTTGGTTCTCGCATGTATGCCGCCCAGCAAGCCGATTATGGTGTTACTCGCTTTCTATATGCTCATGTCGGAAAGAAGCAGCTGCAGATACAGCGCAGCCCAGCGCTTGGGCACATGCGCAAAGCCGTTTTGTCGTCCCCTTGAATTCTATCCTGGCCTGTTTCCTATCATCCACCACTCCGTCTTTTAAACAAAGGAAAGGTTATTTTTTGGCGGTTTCGGCCCGCCTATGGGCATACATGAGGTGTCGCCCCATATCGTCGCGTCGCCCCCGCGTATGAGCGCCTCCGTGGGGAAACGTCATCGGGGTAGGCAGGCATTCGTAGATCGCTTATTTGGCAATCTCAACGCCACCGGTGGCACCGAGGGCCTTCTTGATCTCGCCGTAGATGGCGAACTGACCGGCGGTCAGGGTACCGACCATGACCAGACGGGCACCAACACCCGTGAAGGAGCCCTTGATACCGAGCTCCTTGGCGATCTTGACGAGGCGAGAGGCAGTGCCCTCACCGGGAAGACCCTTGGTCTTGTTAATCTTGGACAGCATGGTGTCGGCAGGCTGGGAGATAAGAGCAGCGGCGAAACCGGCCATCAGACCAGAGCCCAGGTTGACACCGGTCTGGGCAGAGGGGGAGAGGTTCTCCTTGGGGAAGGTGCGGAAAGCCGCCTCGGAGACCTTCTCGAAGACGACGAACTTTGCCATGGTGTAAGGGATCCTGGTGCTCTGTCAGTGTGCGTTCATGTATGAGGTAGTCGACGTATGTGGCAACTTACTGCTTGAACAGAATAGGTCCGAATCCGGCGTACATGGCTCCGAGACCCTCGGTCTTGAGCATCTTGCCCATACCGTCAACGAGACCCTTGGCAAAGGTGGGCTCGGAGACGAGACGGATACGGGTAGCCTCAAGAGGGCAGAGGGCAATATCGGCGAAGAACTCGGCAGCACCGGAGGAGGCGAGGTAGACAGCGGTACGGTTGTTGGAAGCAGTCTCGTAGCCAAGGTTGTTGATGGCCTGCTGCTTGAAGAACTCGTAACCACCGAACTTCAGAGCACCCTGGAGGAAGTAGCCAGCGAAGGTAGGGCCGACACCGGTGAGGAGAGCGCCAGCACCCTCATTCTGAACGACCTGGCGGAAGCCGCCAATCATGCCGCGGTTGTAGGTGGCGGGGTCAAGCTGGATACGGGTCTTGACGCTGTTGAGGAGGAGCGCGTTAGTCGATTGATTGATTTCGGGTTGCGATGGGGTGCTTGGGTGCGATGCGCGATAGCTTGGCTCCGGATGGCCGAGACAACCAGGGGGGAAGCCGAGGGCGCAGCAACAATGCCGACAGAAACCAGAGCAACTTACACATCGACGGGAGTCAGGGCACCGTGGGTGACGGAGCAGCAGATGGCGCCAGCAAGAGCGAAACGAGAGTAGAGGGCGAGGCCGCTCAACTTCTGAGGCTCAGCAGCCTTGACATTTTGGACAACAGCGTCGAGCTTGGTCGAGCCGGTGGATTTCGCGTCGGAGGCCATTGTGACTGTGAGGGATGTTATGCGATGATGAAGCAAAGAGGAGGATGAAGGAGAACACAGGAGTGGAGAGATGAAGAGACGAAGCTGTGGAAATCACACAGAGATTGGAGCGGGTAGAGGGTGCTTGGAGGAGAAAAAGGGAAAGAAACGTTTCGGGCCAGAGTGCGGTTTGAGAGACTTTTTTTTTTCGCTCTCGCCCAAGGCCGGGGCTAGCCAGCCAGGGGACCCGCAGTCAGGAACGACAGTTTGGTGGTCCTCAGGGGGTATCAGGCACTAAACAAGGCACTAAAAGAAAATTTATAGCAGGTGGCTCGGGAACAATCGGGAGACTTGATTGGTACAGTGGAAAAAGCCTACGCCTGGCCCGTGCACACCCGTCGAGTCCGCCAGCTAGGTATCAGGAAGAGGACATCCTGTCTTCGGGCAGTCCGCGAATGGTTGATGATATAGATATCTTCTAGTATTGGCATGGAAGCCAGCCAGAATTCTCCAGATGCAACCCCATTCGGGTATCTCCCTGTCAATGCGTGCTGCGAGCCTGTCGCCAGTCACAAATTCCGTTGACCTGGTGACCTCTATGGCTTTGCGCCGGCTTTACTCCGGTTAACTGCAACAGCCAGTCGGCGGCTCCGCCCAGGAAACGTGATATCATCAAGAGCTTTTCCACCTGACTGACCCTGCCATGTCCGACAAACAGCAAACACACACCAAGACTAATACCAGCAATGTACGGATACGCCAAGTCTCACTCAGCACTTCAGCTCCATCACAGCCGCTGCACTTTCTACCACGCACGCAATGCCAAGATGAGACCTTAGCAAGCTCTCCCTCGGCATCTACCTTCACCGTAGCGACGTCATAGCTTACCCTGTAGCATTATCTCTGAATCGTGAACAACACCTACAACAAGCATCAACAGCGCGCCACTGGTGATGACGATGCACACTACTTTGGCGCAGTATCTACGACGAATAGTCAATAAGTACATGGCTAGTATCATGCTGCGTCTTTGGTAGCCTGATCCCAATGATGATAGCGTGCTGTTATTATCAGTCGGTATGGCCGGCTTCCTCCGGAGTTGACACCACACGAAACTTTCCCGCCTCGACAGTCGAAAAAAAGGCAAGAAATGCAGAGGAGCACTAAGCCATGTCTTGATCTCACCACAGATTGATAAGTATCGCGGGGACTTGTAGTTTTTATCCACAACGTGGGAACGACATGTTACTCCCTTACAAGGCAATCTAGCTGCAAACGGGCGGCCATACTGCTCCAACCTTATTAACATGCGCTCACACCGGCACCAACGGGCCACAACACGTCATCATGCAAGATGCGAGGTTATTCCACTGCTCTCCGTCAACTCGAACGCTGACACCCATATCTCGATAAAGTTGTTCGAGACCCTTCCGTGTCGCCTCATGGTGACGAGCCTTCTGTACCACCAACGACCCCGCAGAAATCCTAAAAGCCAGGCAGCTCTCGCCACTTTTCCTCGCCCGTCCTCCTCCCAACTCTTCCGTCAACCCGATTCACGCAACCGACCTGACTTGGCCCAGAGGAGCCTCGACATCATGATATCCAGCGTGCGATCGACCGGCCTACCATTTCCCGGCAAGCGAGCGCGGGCGCTGTCCAGCCTTGATGACCCCGACGTCGAGCTCGTCATCGCGGACCGCCTCCTCACAGTCTGCCTGACCATCTTTATCTTCCGCGGCCAGCCCGACACCTACTACAACCGACACGTCCTACTCTATTTCTCCTCGCCCGACGACCCGACGCTGCACGAGACGGTTCACGCGCAGCGCCAGGACGAGGGCGCGCCGTGGAACGTCTATCGCCTGCACGGCAAGACGGACTGGTCTGAGCCGGCCAACTACCTCGCGCATGTCAATGCCGGCGCTGTCCTCGTCCGTGGCGACGCCACCATGGCACCCGTCGCGCTTGTCGCGGCCACGCCGGTCGCCGGCCGCCACAACGACGGCGGCTGGAACTGCCAGAACTTCCTGCTGGAGGGTCTGCAGGCACTCGTGCGGCAGGGCATGCAGACGCAGGCCTGGTACGACGCGGTCGAGGAGGAGCTCCTGGATAAGGTCATAGAAGACGCTGTCGGCTGATACTATCGATGAATACCGTTCCAATCGTACAACTACACCATCGGATGGATCGAGCCGTGAAGCGCTCGCCGACACAGAGCTCGTGGTGGATGGAGGAATATACTGTTAAATCGGCGCAATGTTCCCACCAGCTTCCCGGAGCCCCGGAATAGCGGGAAATACTACGGAGTACGTTAGTCGAACGATGCCACCTCTACCAGTGCCTATCGCCTGGGCTGCGACGACTTGTGGGCAGGGAATTTATAGCCGTAAGTCCGAAACAACAAGTCGTCCCTCATAGCGGCATCAGCCATCAACAACGAGTGATGGATATATAGTTTTCAAACTCCGGTACCAACCGTTACTACCGTTATTGCACCCCTCTTTCTTCGTGTTTCTACTGCGCACGTCGATAGGCTTGGTAATCATCTAACGTGAATGAAAAAGATTGCCTCTCTAATCTCCGTGGTACCGTTGAGTCCGTCCTGCCACTGCGAACAGTGGACTTTCGGCACCTTGCATCATCTATCGCCGAAAAAATCTGGTCCCTGCCCTCGATGTTGTCATGGTTTCCCCCCATGGTCGCGTATTAGGTCCCATCGGCGATAAGCCTGCGCCGTGATTGGCCTACCTGATCGACCACTCGATGCACTTTCGGCACTAGCAACAGACCGGTCCCAGCGGAAAGAGTCTCGACAGAACTCAATGATATCACCGTCGTACTGTGTTTGAGTTTTCCGATTGCAGAAATGAGATGGTATAAAAGGGAGCGAGGAAGCTCCCTAGCGTTTATGAAACTCTTGAATCACACATTATTCGGCTGATTCCTCGTCTCATACTGGGCTTCACTTATACCTTTGTCTACCTAACACCACTTTCATACTTTCACAATGGCGACTGATTACAAGTTTGAAGGTTGGCTGGGCGAAGATGCTGAGTCCGCCAACGGCAAGATGGTCTGGAAGGAGTTTGAGCCAAAGAAGTGGGAAGAGAACGACGTTGACATCAAGATCACACACTCTGGCATCTGCGGATCCGACCTGCACACACTTCGCTCTGGCTGGGTAAGCTTCCCATAGGGTGATAGCTTGGAGACAGTTGACGCTGTTCCTGTGACATTACCTAAGCGACCCTGCTGATGCTAATATTTCTCTTCCAGGGCGCTACCCCATACCCTTGCGTCGTCGGTCACGAAATCGTCGGTGTAGCTGTTCGCGTCGGCTCCAAGGCCGAAGGCGGCATCAAGGTCGGTGACATTGTCGGCGTTGGCGCGCAGTCCGACTCGTGCCTTGGCCGCGGCAAGAAGGAGTGCGCGCCGTGCAAGACGGACGAGGAGCCGTACTGCGTCAACGGCAACGTCAATACGTACGGCTCGATCCATTACAACGGCGACAAGGCGTACGGCGGGTACGCGCTGTACCACAGGGCGCCGTCGCACTTCGTCATCAAGATCCCCGACGGCCTGGCGCCCGAGTACGCGGCGCCGATGCTGTGCGGCGGCGTGACCGTGTACTCGCCGCTGCGGCACTGGGGCGTCGGCCCCGGCAAGAAGGTGGCCGTGGCGGGCGTCGGCGGCCTGGGACACTTCGCCGTCATCTTCGCCAAGGCGCTCGGCGCCGACGAGGTGGTGGGCATCTCGCGGCGGGCGTCGAAGCGTGAGGAGGCCATGGCGCTCGGCTGCGACGACTACATCGCGACCGAGGACGACAAGGAGTGGGCGAAGCACAACGCGCGCCGCTTCGACGTCATCATCTCGACCGTGTCGTCGGCCAAGATGCCCATCGCCGATTACATCACTACGCTCGCGCTCAACGGTAGTATGGTGCAGGTCGGCGCGCCCGAGGAGCCGGTCCCCGTCCCCATCTTCCCTCTGCTGCTCGGCCGTCGCAGCCTCGCCGGCTCGGCCATCGGCAGCCCCAAGGTCATCCGCGAGATGCTTGAGTTTGCCGCCAAGAACAACGTCAAGCCGTTTGTCGAGAAGCGACCCATGTCGGAGGCTAACCAGGCAATCTTGGATATGGAGGCTGGCAAGGCCCGCTTTCGTTATGTGCTGGTGAACAACTAGAAGGAATGGGCAATTAACGATGTCGTGTAGTGGCTATGATGGTGTTGGTGGCGTGCGAGTAATTAGACTGGTTATTATTATACAAAAACGTCACAAATGCAAAGCACCTGGCAATTGGCTGCGTAGAACTGATGTGAATTTGGTACTCTGTACTGCTTGTAAGTCACGGCTGATCACCACTTGCGACAATGGCTGAAAACTGTGGTGAACCATTTGCACAAGACTGCTCATTTGTACAGCGTAAATGATATTGTATATGGTTGTCTTGCCGATATGAGCGGGCTGATGTGTGCGTGAATTCTGCACCTGGTACGAGACTGCAGTGTCAATAACTTACTATAATGAGCTGACCTCCGCTATAACACTGCTGTTCCATCACGATCAATGTGCCGATGCATCAATATACGCGAAAATGCACATTTCGGCATATTTCTTCAATTTCTGGCTCGCTGAGGGTACACTGCATATTCTTCAAGCCGCCACGGCACATATGCGGCCGTGCATGTGCATTCTATCGTTTTTGATGAGGCACGGCGCAAGACCAGCCTCTTGGTCACCTTTTCAATCGCGGGGCGCAGGCCCAGCCCACGCCACCAGCAGGCTTTGTGGCCACCACGGCAACACTTTGCAGGACGTGAGGCTGGCTACATTGACTTTTAAGAGAACTGCAGAGAGAGAATCTCAAAATTTGGTGGCGACAAAGTTCTTAGGCGGAGAGTGGGCACACCAACTCTTGATGCTGTGGCTGGTAGCTGAGCGAAAGCTGGAAGATGCAGGTTATAAAGAGAATGGCAGGTTTGCGACAAATATCTTGCCGCTATAGGTTTCAAGGTACCACTGCGACTCTATGGGTTACTTATGCATGAGGCGGATATGTTTACGCATCTCAGGGCGTGCGCCAAGTGCAGACTTGCCGAGCTGAGACCATGAAGCGAGTAGCGAATGTGCAGATGATGTTCGAAGAAAAAAAGCAACGCTGAGATGGTTAGATGAGAAAAAAAAGAAACGATGACTATAACATGAGAGATAGCTGACTGGGAGGAAATCAAATGTAAGACTGTGTGTGTGTCGTATAGCTTAGATGGCGACACTCCATCTTGATTGCTTCAGGCTACAGCGGAGTGGTAAATCGGCAACTGGGAATAAGACGTTGGGCAATGCAGTATTTCACAGAATTTATAGATTGTGAGTTGCGGAGGTGTCGGATCCAAAATCCCAGAGGCAGTGTCAATGGTACTTAGATGCCCAGTTCCTGGGCATTGAGGCGCGTGGCAATGGCCACGTGAAGGCGGAGGTGATTTCTGCTGTGGCGACGAGAGCTGGCGACTGGGTATGGTTAGAGTTTGGGCAGCCATCGAATGGTTCTCCCAGCATGAATTATCGAAATTCATGCTTCATGCGTGGGCAGAGTATAAAAATGACAAGTGCGTTGTCAAGCTAGACGGGCGGATGAGGTCCGGTCCACGGCAAGAAAAGCAGCCGGAAGAAGGAAAAACATAAGAGGATACGCAAAAATAAACAGACTTGAAAGAGTTAAAACCTGACGTCGTACGATATCCAGATCGTCCCTATACAGGGCTGCATTTTATATCAGCCATGCACGGAGGAAGTGGCAAGAAGCGCTGTCCGGCCGGATACACCCTCTTTTGAGTAGCAGCCGGAGTGCCCGCTACAGAGCTACGAAAGTGGGCATTAGATGTGATAAGGCAAAAGGACTGGAATAATAGAGAAAGAGCAATGACGACAGGATCCATTGATATCACAATCTGTCGAATTGGCTCGACGGCCCAAGGTGGCACAGCTCCCGCAGCGGTGACGCCCACCCCGGGCATGGGCAGTGAAAGCAAGCTCATCACATCACAAGGCGGGGGAAGCACAAAGGCGGGCAATACTTCAAGGGCGGGCATTGTTTGTACGACCACGGGCCAATACCAGAGGTAGGACGACTGAAATTGCAATCACTGTCGTGTAAGTGACCGCGGCGGCACAGTGGTACAGCAGAAACCAGCCAGCCACCCTCATCACGCAAAGGCCATTTCTCATCTGATTTTTTTTCTTTCACTTGCCATCTCGCGTAAATTATCTCAAAGGCCATTGTTCCTATGCACGATGATTTTTTTACGAGACAAGCTAATGCCCGTCAACCTGTGCGGCGTGCATTAGGGTGGGCGAGCCTGGAGGGAGGGACTGTATGTGGCTGGTGATTGGGCTGGGGGCTTCCTTGCGTGCATGAATTAGGCTGATAAGAGGTGGCTCAATACTGGGGCTGGGGCTGGTTTTTTTTTCTTGTTCTCTCGTATTCATGTACCACGTATCTGCAGGCACTGACTCCATAATGGTCATCACCAGCTTTCTACTCCGGAGTCTTTATCCATGCCGTTTGTCGTCCGGCTTGGCTCTGGCTTGGCCAGCGCTGCCGTATCCCAAGACCAAGAAAAGAAAATCAGCATACTCCGACCCGTTTTCCAAGCCTCTCTCTCTCCGAAATCCACATGGCACCACTTTCATCGCCTTGCAAACAGGCTTCGGTCGACAGGAAGGATCCAGAATGCTGGGTCGAGGTTGGACATGAGCCAAAAAAAAAAAGCCCTTCGATGACTCTTCCATGACGATTACCATTACTAGGATACGAAGGAACAGAGATTTTCAGAGCTGGAGTCGCTGACCTTCGCCTATTGCTATCCTCACTAGTCAACAGACAACCGTTTATTTCCGCCGTTTCACCAGTCGAGCTACTACTAAGGTACTAACTAATCGGCCACGCTATGCATGCACCAGGAGACAAGCAGCGCCAAGTCAGTAAAAAGACTCTCCCAGAGTCAAACCAGAGCAAAGCAAAGGAAACCCTATAATAAGCGACCTCACAGGGGTGGCTGTTGCCCGTCCAGTTACTTCAGCCCTGCCAGCGCAACAGCTCCACGCTGCGTCATGCCGGAACGAGATGGTAACTATGGCTTAGCTGAGCCCAAGACGCAGGAAAATGATACAGACTTGGGCAATTCCTGATCAATCTTTCTTTCCAAATCGTACAGGCGTGCAACACACCACCTCGTTGATTTACGCTGGCTGGGTAGCCAGTCTGCGCCAGTCATCAAACTGGGTCAGCAAGCACACACCGCTCACAACGTTCCACGACCGCCCGGAAGGTCTTGCTATCGCGGGATCCAATGCCTTGGCTGGCCGACTCGGCCTCCTCACACCCCCAGCCTCGCTCCCTTCATAATGTCTTAATGTTTAGCCCCCCACACACAGGACGTCAGCTCCGGTCGTGAAGCGAGAGCTACCCACCATTCATTCATACGAAAAAAGAATCGAGATGGCGGCCTAAAGACAATGGGAGCGTGCAATGCCAATAGACTACCCATGTCTTGGGAGGTGCTAAAAAAAGACCAATCCCGCCCCAGGCGGCTACGGGGATCCGGGTGGATGGCTGCGTGGGCGGCAAAGCCGGCTTTTTGGTGAATGATGTCCACTGGGAAGGCAAAAACGGGCACATACTGGCCCTAGATTCCAAGATGCTGCCAACTGACAGTTGTGACATGGAGCATATGAGGAAAAAGAGGAGCGAGAAGCACAATAATATTGGGCTGTGCACTGTTCTGCTGGGGAACCAAGCTGCGTGGCTGCGAAGCACCATGGCTGCAGAAGAGAAAGGTGATGACAGACGTCATCGGCAGCCAGCGGCGGCTGGGCACACCCACATGCAGTTCTCGTCGGAAGTGAAAGGAACCAGATGCGTCCATATTGTTGATTTCTTTAGCAGATCCTGGTGTGTGATGGGAGACACGAAGAAAAGGATTGTGTGGTGGCCAGAGCCCACAAACAACAACATGGACACACACATCAGCGCCGCTACTGCAGGTTGCTGCAAGACCAACGATGTAGTATTCGGCGCCTCTCAGCTGCAAATCGTTTTACCAACCTCGTAACACGCCTCTCCTGCAGGCCACTATCGTACGGAGAATAAGACGACGAAGAAAAGTGGACAGGCGATGCGTGTTCCTCTCCTGTCTTGTTTCCCTTTGTCTTGTTTCCCGGCCACTTTCAACCACCCAGCCAGCCAGCTCGCAGGAGGATCATCGCCAACGCACCAAGACGGAGTGCATCCGGCGAATAGAGGGCCTCTCGTTTTCCCTTGTGGCAGCACCGGGTTCTAGCACACCCCAGGCACACGCTCAAGATGGATGAGTCGATGACACCGCCTTGGCAGCTTTGCTTGCCTGCTCGATTTTTAGTAGCCCCAGCGCCCGACGCTGCCGATACGAAGATACTTCGTAATATTAGGGCAAGTAGTCCCAAAGAGCCCGGGCCGGTTTATTAATACCTTCTGCTAATTAATAACTGGTCAACAGGGCCTTGACCAGGACGGGCAATAAGCAATGCCTGACGACGCCGTACGGCGGCGACGGTGGGCGGAAATGAAAAGTTGTACAGCGACGCTGCTGTGACCATGGCCCAGTTATCAATCATTCATTGAAATCATCACCAGCCATCACAGGTTGCGGACCATCGACAGACCATGGCGGCGCCTGCAGGACCCCTGGCAGGCCTCGACTGGTGAAACAAAGGCCAAAGGAGGAATTCAAAAGGGCCAATCGCTACAGGTAAAAAAGGAACTACCTACGCATAGTTAGAACAACTCAACCGCTGGAGTTCCTCTGAGCTTGAGAGTGGAGGGCTGAGCGGGACTTGCAGGGGCCGTCCCCCCAAGTCCAGTGACTATTTTTTCCCTTGCCGCTATTACGAAGAGACAATAGAGAGACTTGCCAACCAACCATTTTTCGACTGAGCAAAAGGGGAACTTGGCTTGGTGTGGTGGTGGGGCGTGCGTGTAAATGCCGGTCCCCAGAGCGTCACTACCACCAAATCAACTGCCAGCCTCCCAATCAGACGGGATCGCAAGGGGGGCGTGTGCCTCTTCACTGACGACCTATTTTTGACTGTACCTGGGAGGGGGTGGGATGGCAACGAAGCTGGGCTCGTATTGTAGTATGGGCGGCTGGTATCCATCTTGGACTACGCTTCCTGCCTGCGCTTGCGCCCATCCAGTCTTTTCGGTGGAGAGACACAGAGGACGACATGAGAGATCCCGGCCAAGGTTTTCGCTATTCCCACACAAACGGGCGCCAAATGTGCTTGTGTAGTGTTTGTTGGTGATGACAGCTGAGCTGGGGCCCTTTGTAGCCCGGGTGTGTGACGGGCGAGCAGACGTATAAGGACCCCAGACCTCCTCCCCCAGCATTCACAGGAAGCCATCCTTTACTCGCATCTTATACACAAGAAGCAGCCTTGTTTTCTCTGTCCCTCGTTCGTCCCTCCCGTCTCTTTCTCCTCGTCCTACACATTCGCTTTATACATACTCGCTTTTACTACCCTTTCTTGTGCCTGCTGCCCCTCTCTTACATCCGACGATGAAGACCACCGCCGTCATCATCTCGGCCCTGGCCGCCGGCGCTCACGCCTGGAAATATCCCGACTGCGAGCAGGACGGCTGCTACCGCAACCTGATTGACAAGCGCTACGCCGGTGAGGCTCCGGCCTTTTGCATCGGCTGGATCGACGGCACCACCACCGACGCTGCCGCCATCCCCACCCAGTACCACAACTGCCCCGGCGTCTCGGCCCTCTCGTCGGCCTGCTCTTGCGTCGCTTACACGGCCACGCACACCACCAGCACGACTGGAGTCACTACGACCAGCACCCCGCCTCCGGTGACGACCAGCACTCCTCCTCCGGTCACCACTACCAGTACTTCGTCCGAGTCTCATGTGACTAGCAGCTCGACGACCGACTGCACCACCGAGACGGAGACTTCTACCCCTCCGCCTGTCACCAGCAGCACCACAATCACCACCACCTCTACGACCGACTGCACCACTGAGACGGAGACTTCGACTCCTCCTCCTGTGACCACCACCACTCCCGTCACCACTGAGACTCAGACCTCGACGCCTCCCGTGACTACCAGCTCGTCCGCTGTTAGCACCTCGACTCCTCCGGCCACCACATCGTCTGAGTCTCATGTCACCAGCAGCAGCAGCACCACTGATGTGACCACTCAGCCGCCCACGACCAGCTGGACTACATCGACCTTCTACACAACCTCTACCCACACCATCACCAAGTGCGAGCCTACCGTGACCAACTGCCCAGCGTCGTCGACCATCACCGTCACCTCGACCATCCCCGTGTCCACCACCGTGTGCCCCATCACCAGCACCGAGGTGCCTACCACGAAGTCCTCGGTGCCCACGACCGAGTCGTCTAGCACGGAGCTGCCCAGCACCCACTCCTCGAGCACCGCGGTCCCGACCACCAGCCAGCCTACCTCCTCTGTCGACACCACCAAGACGGCCGTCACCACCACGGAACCTGCCACCACGGCGCCGCCTGCCACCACCACCACCCAGTGGACCACGTCCACCGTCTACACCACTTCTACGCACACTATTACCAAGTGCGAGCCGACCGTCACTGACTGCCCGGCCTCGTCGACCGTCGTCGTCACCTCTACTATCTCCCTCTCGACTACTGTCTGCCCTGTGACCAGCACTGAGGCTCCCTCTTCCAGCAGCACCGAGGTGCCTCCCTCCAGCAGCGGCCCGGCTACGTCCACCGGCGTCGTCACCACCAACCCTCCCGCTTCTTCCTCCACCACTCAGTGGACCACCTCAACCATCTTCACCACCACCACCTCGACCATCACTCACTGCGAGCCCACCGTGACTAACTGCCCGGCCTCGTCGACTGTTGTTGTCACCTCCACCATCTCCCTCTCGACAACCGTATGCCCCGTGACCAGCACCGAGGCACCACCTCCTCCGGGATCTTCCTCTCGCGCTCCTCCTCCTCCTGAATCCTCTACCCAGGCTCCTCCTCCTCCTGGCTCGTCGACTCAGGCCCCTCCTCCTCCTGGCTCGTCGACTCAGGCCCCTCCTCCTCCTGGCTCGTCGACTCAGGCCCCTCCTCCTCCTGGCTCGTCGACTCAGGCCCCTCCTCCTCCTGGCTCGTCGACTCAGGCCCCCCCTCCTCCTGGATCCTCTACCCAGGCCCCCCCCCCCCTGGCTCGTCGACCCATGCTCCTCCCCCCCCTGGCTCTTCCACTCACGTTCCCCCTCCTCCCGGCTCCTCCGGCTGCCCTCCCGGCCAAACCACCGGCCCCAACGGCGGCTGCGTCGCTCCTCCCTCTTCCACCCACGCCCCTCCCCCCCCTGCCTCCTCCGGTTGCCCGGCCGGCACCATGCCCGGCCCCAACGGCGAGTGCACTCCCGTCTCGCCTCCTTCCAGCCACGTTCCCCCTCCTCCGGGCACCACCCAGCCTCCGGCCATCACAACCAGCACTCGCGTTCCCACGGTCCCTAGCACCGCTCCTCCCGTGGTCACCGCTGCTGCTGGTCGCTTCGGCGTCGAGGCTGCTGTCATTGCCGTCGGTGTTGCCGCTGCTCTCTTCTAAGCGACGAGTCGAGAGAACAAAAACCAAAACGCACACAACGTCACACTCTTTATTATTTTATTACGACTGTTGGGAACAAACAAATGCGAACTTAATTGCGAACTTAATTTTGGTTTGATAGAGCCAGATTTTCCCTGCCAAAGGGGGACACGAACTTTTGTATATTTGGGATTATTATTACTTTGAGGACATTGCCATTTTTCTTTTCTAGAAAGGATAAGGATTTTATTAGGTAGTTTTTATTGGCACCAAGATGTATATCTGCTGTATATGCAACTTGGAAGCGGGGGAAAAGAGTGTTATGGACAGGCCAATTGCAATAATTAGCCACATAATATATTCTCTTTTTTTATTACTCAATTTCAGCTTGTGATATTTGTTTCCCTGTGTGTGATGATTACAAACTAAACCAGCAGCCTTGTTTTTTTGTGTTCCTGTCGATCACTTCGACGCCAACTTTGTTAACTCGTTGTGGCCGAAGCGCCGAGTACCTACCTGTAAGTAAATCTTACTATTTTTTTCTCGTTGATGAAACAAATCTGCCCGAAAATCGAGTGGGGTCCACCAGGGGCACCTTCCTACCTTGTACGTACTAAAATTGGGCGCGCCAAAACATGCAGAATGACTGATGAAAAAAAAAAGGATGTTGCCCTGCAGGGGGAAGCGCAATCATGTCCAAAGATTGGCAAACTACGGAGTGATACAGGTGGAGAAGGACGCCGTGGCTGTATTTGTCTGCTGGTCGCTGTCTACTAACGATGGAGTGCCAGCATAGGAACCCTGCACCCCCGGCCCCGGTCTTGTCGGAGCGGCACAGATCGCCTGTGGACATCGCTCTGCCCGTGCTTCCTTTGTCTTTCTCGTTTCAACGCCCCCAGAGCATCTGAGCGGTACTTTCTGCATCGAACCATGTCTGTGGGCGTCGGCAACGGCTCGCACTGTTTCTTGACCCTATTCCAAAGCGACGCGGTCTGTGGTGCCTGAAAAGAAAGCATGGGGGAGGCGCCCACTTGGTTTGGTGTTCGCCGCCCCCTGCATCGACCTGCATCGGGGGACCGGGGCCTTCTGACCGGAGTTCGCAGAATGTGAGAAAAGCAACGACTCGCAGTCTGCAGAGGGAACTGGCGTTGGGCGCACAGATCCCAGATGCAAGGACGACTTGGGGAGGGGGCCGGGGGGCGGGCCAAGTTGGCAGAGACAGGTTGACCGAGCGTGCCGAGGTGACGATGCAGGGGCCGAAGAGGAGTGAATAGACCAGAGAGATTGGCTCAAAGCGATACGCCCGTCCGACTTGAACAGGGTGTGTCACAAATAACTTAATAAACCGACGGAGAGACCGCTGGCCAGGAGAGTAAAAAAGAGTCGTCGCCGCTTTAACAGCCCAACGAGTGACATGCCAGGGCCACGGCGTTGCTTCCCCAGTTTTTCGTCGTCCGAACAAACCCAGGCAACCCGCTAGCAAGGTAGCCCAGCTCAGGGACTTGCTGGGTGAACCAGTATTTGATTGTTTCATTTAGAATCTGTAAATAGTGGTTACTAATTCAATATTTGATACTCAGTACTCGCGGCTTACGGACTGGACGCGGCCGCTCCAGCTTGGTGAGAGGGCTGCGCAGGAACAAAAAAGAGACAATGCAGACATAGTCAGCCTAAATAGGCAACATAGCGACTGAAGCCATGACGTGACTGGCTGTTTCAGAAGCCTTCCGACACCCACATGCTGGTGGGTGTGGATACTCTTGTCTTCCATTGTTTCTTCTGGTGCCCAGTCGGCGTGGCTGGTTTGGCGCCCACACTGGAGACAATGGATGCGCAGCAAAAGGGGAAAGCCACAATGGAGACTCCAGTAGGTAAAGAAAAACCAGGATTACCGAGAAACTGGGATGGAATTCTCTATTCGTGCGGTCAGCTCGGAACTCCAAGGTTTCTGGAAGACGAGAAAATGGCTCATAAACGGAGTGCTTGGATCGTGCTTATGCTTTCTCAGCTAGCAGCCACTATGAACACCTTTGATCTGGATGTAAAGAAATGATAGATTGCACCCTGGCGATTGGGGGAATCTAGACCAGAATCAATTTGAACCGATCGAGGCTGTCTCAGGCACCGAAATGAGCCGGCTTGACGGGCGCCAAACCACTGGTAACTGCTGTTCCTTCAGTCTTTTCAGCTACCATCAATCATCTTATTAACGTTATTAGTGCTGTGAAGTCGGGCGGGCGCTTGCACGCAGTGACGCGGAGAGAACAACTCACCCCACTCCTATCATGTAGCAGCCGACACGTATACTACCTATTTGATTCGTAGAACGGAGAAATACAGTTGGCAGGTCATACGCCTCCGGACCCGTCGGTTACCATTCTGGTCTGTCTATAGTTTTTCGACTGGAAAGAACAATAGGACTTGTCAACTGACTCGCCTTTGCTTTGGTTTGTGCAAACTTTTTACTTCTCTTGGTCGGCGGGGAGACTCTTGGCAGCATGACAAGCTTGGCTATCTGTGGGCGGGTCAACATGCGGGAACAGATACACAGATTGAGCATGTGCATCGCCGTGGCAAAAAAAAAAAAAGATAGAAAGAAGGAAATAAATAAAGAAAGAAATTGAGAAAAAAAAAACGGAAGAATAAAGCCAATGAGAAGTCTGGCAGCTCGGTGCATGAACAGTGCAAACTCTATGCTCCAACGCTCGGTTGGATTAGGAGGCGACGTTTCAGATCAAGAGCTTGAGCGTTCTTAGTCGTGGGGCAGAACTGCTGGGGCGGGACATGAGGCTTTATTATGCTCTTGTCTGAATAGCCTTTGCTGTAAGCGAACGGTTTCTTCTGTTGCTCGGCCCGTGAATTATCATGCTGATAGCTTGTGGCTGGTACACTCAAGACACACTTGGTAGAATGGGGTTCCATACTTGTTACTGGCTACTCGGTGCATCTGGGTGAGTTGCAGCCAGTGTCCGCTTTGAGACGTATTTCGTAGTAGTATTAGTAGAAATTGCACAAGAGAAAAACCGGTCAGATGGGTAAAAGAGAAGCACAGTGATCATTGTCTTTCCCATGGGAGCCTCTTCGAGCATTGTGGCGCAGGTGCAAGGTGTGCTGGTGAGTATCAGCCTTTGCCAGCACCTGGGGTAGATGCGGTCAACAAATTCTTAAATCGCCCGCAAATGGCAGACAGCTTTCGTGATTCCGATTCTTTCCTCTGTTTCATCAAAAAGAGAAACAAGAAAGTAACGGAAGTTTACTATGTTGTATATGATGCTGCGTGCATGGGATGATTGAGGCGCAGTTTCTGCGTTGTTAGTCAGCTGGCCCAAATCAGGCAGGCGCAGAAAGGCAACCAAAACATGAGGCTGTGCAAAGCAATAAACGGGCGCAAAACAGCACCTGATGCAGCCCTCACCAGCCATATTTGTCTCAGAGGGCTTGGATGCCTGTGGCTTAAACGAGGGAGAGAGGCTGAGTATTTGGGTTCTGGTGGCTCAGCAGACCAGTCGAATGTGAAGTTGGCCGTCGAGCTCCGTGCGGAAGCTGGCGTTGATGCATCCGATGGTGGGAAATGGATAAACTGATGCGCAGGAACTGGCGCGCGCAGGCTAACTATGGAGCCATGGGCTGTGCATTTTATCCGTTTCGTATTGGGCGTCGACCTGTCATTCGCCCGTTTGCATAAGATTCCGAGATCCGTCTTGTTGCCTATTGCTGGGCGTCGAGCAGCTTGCTCTGCATGATGCCCAACCGCAGCACAGGTTGGGCTCCGATTGGGCTTGGGGTAAATGCATGGTCGGCGAGGCCATTGGCATATTATGGTGAGGAGAAAGGCGCCGGGGGGCCATAATTATCGGGCGGTGAGACTCGTCCCAATTGAGAGTGACAGCCGTTGTAAACCCGGGAGCTGCTGGAAGCCCTTGGCAGGCACTCGATGCACCACGGAAGGTATGGGTTAGGTAAGCAACTCTGGGAACCTTGAAGGTGATCGTTTGCTCCTGTCCTGACACTGTCTGCCGCCGTTTGCGCGACGCTTCAATCAGGAACTCCGTAACGCATCCATCTACGGCGCAGGCCTCCGGCATCATCATCAATTCACCACCAAGCAGCCTCCATTTCTGCCTCATCTCAGCCTCGCCCGTGCCGCACCGTCACTAGTATGGCTCGCCAAACGCCTCGCCGCCTTCAGAGGCCTACCGGCTCGCTCGCTGGCTGTCGCCGCCCCACCGCTCCCTCTGACAATGAGGCTATGCAAAGTGGCAGACTTCCAGGCACCTCCACCACAGACAGGCACAGCTATGCCACCACAACAAGCTCATCGCCAGCGAATTCTTATGACGGCCATGATGCTTCCCTTTTCTCCCAGCCGTGCCGTCATAGTTTTTGCGACATCCTTGAATCCGCTTCCGGCCCGCTCCATTCAATCATGCGCCCGCTCTTTGCTCCTAGTTGCTCCGGCTGGTCTGGCCCCCAACACAGGCCCTCCCAGCTTGACTTGCCCACCGTAAGCAGAGGCATCGCCATTGTTCGCACTTGCAGCTCCTTCGCGACTATGACGCCTTTCTGTTTTAAATACGACAAGGCCCCCTGATTAGGTTATCAAGCTGATTATAGATTTTATCCTTTCGTCTTTCCGCTTCGTCAACGCCCAACAGCTTGCTCACTTGACTTTGAACTCTTACAGGCACTTACACCACTGTCCAACTCATCATCACTTACACGCGCGACTGATTCTCAGCTATGACACAACCCTCACTTCCCAGCCTTACTATCCCGCCAGATCTCTATGTTTCACCAAACTTCAATACCTCTCCAAGCCTGTCTAGATCGCCATCTACTCATGGCCTCAACGCAACCACCGGCCGCCCTGCCAAGTGGACCATTGTTCACCAGTACAAGATGATGCGCCTCTACGTCTACACCAGCCTACCTCTCACGAAAATCGTCGACGTCGTCCATCACAAATCGCCTCTTGGAAACCACCCGCCTGGAATTGACTCTGCGAATAAAAATCTCAATGCCTTGCTCGACAAAGAGCCTCGGTGGCTGCACCCTAGGTCCAATGAGGACATGGGCCGTCGCCTCGAGCAGCTCTCCCTCTCGCCCTCCCGAATGTCATCCCGGTCCAGCGACAGTTCCTTCCGTCGTGCTTCGTCTGATCCACCGGCTCCGGGATTCCTCCCCCCTCCATTCAAGTCTGAGGGTAGTGTCAGCCCTACGCTCCTGGATGTCCCCCCCTACTCCATGGATTCGTGGAGTGCGCCTACATCACCAGTGGCTTCCTACCATTGCCCGGGAGAGTTGTCACCACCCCAAATATTCCAATCGCTTCAACCTTCTGCTCCTCATCCGGCAGAGGAACAAGATAGGGCATTGTTTGCACCCTTCCTTCGCAGGGCCACAATGACATCCTCGTCAACCGCTACATCAGCTTCTTCACTGAGAACCATCTTGGCCGAGTATAGCTCTTCATATCGTGGCGTGGTCAAGAGATTGATGCGACTACTTCCTGGGTTCTCTCCAAGGCGCTCGAGGCACGTGTCGCCCGTATCCGAATCCAATTCTGCGGTCATGGATTGGTTGGACGACGACGAGGCCCCAGCTCCATATGAGGGCATGCCGTTCCCTCTGCCAGGCGACTTTCTCAGTATCGATAGATACATTCAATGGCCACAGCTGGATCAATATCGCCAACGTTGTCTGTACTCTGATGCCGAAGCATTGCTGCAAGCACCTGCCACGGCCCTGCCTTGGGTGACACCCAATGGCCTGACAGAGAAGGGAGTTCGTATCCTTTCTGGCATAGTCCTTGAATCGGACTATTCCGATGTGGATGCCTTTGGCAACACCTTGCTGCATTTTGTGGCTGCTCGTAGCACCGCCAGGATGCTATACGACACCATAAATCACCCGACATCCCGCGACATTCTGCACAAAGTGAATGCGGCTGGCCAGTCTTTTCTTCACGTCATGGACTTTCACATCATGAAGGACACGGAATTTGTGACTGGGTTAGTTCGTGCACTGAGAGAAGGCAGTGACTTCGAGACATATGGCCAAGACCACTATGGCCGCAATTTTTTCCACATGCTGCGGGCCAGCGGCGCCAGCCAGACTTTATTGGACCAGATCCTTGAACCGAACTTCGCGGTCCAGTGGAACACGCGTGATGCCTTTGGAGAGAAGCCAACCCCTTCGGCGGCACAAATCACATACAACGTGTCATCGGATTCTGCTTCGCCGCGTGATGGCGCATTAGATACTGTCAGTAATAGTGCAGTGACTGCGCAATTGCAGCTTGTGACATTTATCAACAAAGCTGTCCACGAAGAACCAATGGCGGAATACACCCGGGGACGCAACGGCCTCCACTGTCTTGCTGCCGCCAACCTGAGCATGACCTCAACCTCTTTCAACATGGCTGAGAGCGCCTCTAGCCCGGCAACAGCCAACAGTGTTGCCACACCGACCGGTAGACGTCGCGGTAACAGTGTTCACAAGAAGGAGACTGATTCATCGGACAATCGTATGACCATGCGTCTCGACTCGCTCAAGGCTCTGCTCAACTCAGGCGTCTCACCAAACGCCTACGACGCCAATGGTAACACTCCCCTGATGGCGTTTGCCGCTCAATTGCCAGAGGACGGCAACTACAGGATCGGCCCAGAGATTCTAGCAACCCTTATCAAGCGAGGGGGAAACGTCAACGCACGCAACCGCGCGGGCGAGACAGCGCTGCACATCGCCGTCCGCTGTGGGCGCAAGCTCGCCGCCAAGACACTAGTTAGCGAGGGAGCCAATGTGTACGCCCGAGATGCTGCTGGGCGCAGTGTACTAGAGGTTGCAGACGCGAAGATTATGGCGGCAAGCGGAGACTGCCCGCGGGAGTATGCGCGCTTGGAGGCGTGCAGGGCGTGGCTGAGTGGGCAAAAAGGCGGCGCCATACAGAACCCAACCGTCCTGAACGAATGGGGATGTCGCTGATGGTGGATGAGAGATGTCACTTGGCTGTGGCTATTTATTTCTCGTTGTTGACCTTGATTTTGCTGGCATTTGCATCATGCTTTTCGTGTTCTTTGCCTTTTCATTTCTCATGAACTTTCCTTGTAGACTATGTACATGCGATATGGGCTGATGCTACTCAGCGGCGTTATGTGCGGCATGGGATGGAGTTTTGCTTTACAGACTTTGCCTTTATTCTACCCATCATAGAGATATCCAAACACACGTTTTCTTTTACACTAAAACCTGTTCTAGATAAAATCCCTGATAGCTTCCCAAAAGCCCCCTGGATTCTCGCACATGGGCAAGTGTCCTGCCCGCTTCACCACGCGCAGCTCAGCACCATTGTCACCCAGCAGCCCCTTGAACCCGCCCATGGCCGTGACCAAGACTCCTTTGCCGTCGGCCTCGCCGGCAACCAGCAGCGCCGGGACCGCGCTTGACGGCATCTCCGGACGCATGTTATAGTCCCAGAGCGCGGTGCAGCTGTGCGCAAAGCCCTCGACATTGTTGTCTGCCACCACGGCCCGCATCCACGCCGCCGTCTCAGGGGCCGTCTCCGGGTGGAACCACCTCGAAACGGTCTGCTCCGCCAGCGTCGCCATCCCACCATCTCCACGGGCCACTTCTATGCGGTCTCGCCATGACTGCGTGTTGGCAGGGCTGGAGGAGCAGTTAAAGTCGGCGGCGATGAGTCGGCCGACGCGGGCGGGGTGCGTGAGCGTGTATCGCAGCGCGGTGGCGCCGCCCATGGACACGCCCATCACGCAGGCGAAGCGATCGATGCGCAACGCGGCCCGCAGCGTCTCGAGGTCAGCCGCTACGTCAGTGAGCGTCGCAGCGATGGGGGGCTGCGGGAGGGCGTGCCGCCCGCGGGTGTCGTACCGGAGGATGCGCAAGTCCGGCCGTTGCTTTCTGATGATCGCGACGAGGGGATCCCACATGGACAGGGAGGTGAGGAGGGAGTTGGAGAGGACGATGGTAGGCGCGTCGGGCGAGGGGCTGCCCTCGAGGCGGTACGGGAGGATGAGACCATCGGAGGTGGTGATGCAGGAGGAGATGGAGGTGGAGGAGGTCGTGGTGCGGTTGTCGGGAGAGGTAAAGTCGGCGGAGGTGGGTGGGAGCTGCGAGAGGGAGTGCAGGTCCCGGGCCGCAGGGCCGAAGACGTAGAAGAGGGAGTAGGTGTGACGGGCTTTGGCGGCGACGTACTTGTCAAAGACGGTGGTGCGTCGGGGAGTGTCCATGGAAGCGACGTGCTCTGGGCCGCCGAGGCCGTTGCTTGGCGTGTAGTCGTGCAGGCAAAAGTATCTCGTCGTCGTTTCAGGCTCCTCCAGGGCAGACGTCTTGAAGAGGCGACTTCGGAGCCATCCAGGAACTTTTGTTAGCAAACCAACATGCTCTCCCTCGTACCACTTTCTGTACTCATCACCCGCGTCGGGGTCCTCTGTGAGTGTGATTTCCACCGCGACGGTCACTATCCCAGCGGCCTCGTCATCTGTCAGCTTCTCAATCGGCCGGAAGGCGGCGGAAGTCTTGGTATGAAGCAGGTCGTAAAAGGCGCGGCGGACGGCGACGCGCGCAATGGTGGCGGTTTCGCGCGGGGAGCGGTTAGCGCGAAGGACGGTGTAGGTGGGCGTGGCGAGCAGCGGCATGTGACGGACGTCGTAGACAGCCATAAAGTCCGGGGTGGTGGGAGTGGTGGTGGCACTGCGGTAGCGGAGGCCGTTGGAGAAGATGGAGGGGATGGAGAGGCGTGTCGGGCCGTGCTCGTTGTTGTACCACTCGTGGAATTGGGCGAGGTCAAGGTCCGGCTGCGGCTGCATGGTCACGTAGAGGATGCCGGGGGAGGCGGAGGAGGGGGTTGACGAAGCCATTGTTGGTGATGTCATGCGGGGGAGGGGTAATGTGCAGAGCAGAGAGATTGGAGATGGCGAGATGGCGAGATGGCGAGAAGGAGAAGAAAGAAGTAAGAAGAGAAGCGAGGGCGGATGATTGGGAAAGAAAAAGGGCTGAATATAAGGCGGGATTTTACGGCGTCGGTCTTTTGGGCGGATAAAGGTTCAACGGCTGGCGGGTTAGCGCCGTCTCCATCTCGGCAGTGCTGCTCGGGAAGTAGAAAAAGAAAGTGGGCGGCGGCACAAAACCCGGCTTCGGCTTCGGCCGCTCCACAACGGGGGGACCGGGAAGCCGGGACCTAAGTAGGTGGTGGTACTGGCACTCAGATCTCTCCTGCAATCTGCGATCTCATGTTTGCTTTCTGAATCTCCTGACAAGTAAGACAGGGGATAACCGGAGACAAGTACTGTCCAGAAATGAACAGAGCCCAGCTCGGCCTGATACCCTGCGACTCAGGGCGGGCCAATGCTGGCACCCGCGCGGTAAAAATCCAGAGACAAGCAAACTTTTCTATCTGCTTCCATACATGACTAAAGGCTCCCGAACAAGACACACTTCTCACGCATTCGGGAGGTCCCGACCAAGACAAGGCGGTCGTTCGTTTGAGCGCTGTCTTGTGCAACAAAAAGAGTCCCAAGTGAGTGGCAACAGTAGAAAAAAAAATCAACAAGGTCCCCTTTGTGAGGTCGCACGGAGTGAGCCTCTGAGCCCCCAACAATAACCTGCAGGCGCAATTCCTTGCAGTGAATGTAGGCATCCCCCACCTTGTTTGGCCTGTGAATCGCGGGCGACTACCTTTTGCCCTTGCCTGGACTTGCATAAGTAACTATCTGTCTTGGCCCTTTGGGGGGAACAAGGATCCTGGTGAGTGGGCAAACGCGGGCGTGATTTTTTTCTGCTCGCTTCCATCTGCACGTTCCGTCCCGAGACTGTGTTCTGTAACCTTGGGCACCACCTTACCGACGCCCGAGTTGTGTGTGTAAATAAACACCAGATTTTGTATTCCCTTTCGTTCTCCCCTTTCCCTACTTTTTCACCCTTTTTTTCGATTCTTCCTTGTTTTACTAGACAGAGATTGGGAAAACAGAAATTACATAGACAAGCCAACAACCATGGAGGTCTTTCTCCGAGGCGTCCCCAAGGACCTCGCAGACGACACTCTCCGCAATGAGCTCATCCCGCTCATGAAACGCCTCGCCATTGACGACTGGTCCTGCGACAAGCCCAAGAAGAAGACGCAAGCGTGGCTCACCTTTCTCCGCCGCGAGGACGGCGCCCTCTTCCTCGAGCGCCACGGCAAAGTCATTGCGCCGACGCAGCCGCGGTCTGTGACGGCGGCGGCAGAGGCGGCCGCCGCGATAGTCGCTGCCAGCAGCACCTCCCCTACCAAGCCGTCGCCGTCGTTTCCACGAAAAGGTCCGGAAATTTCAAAGCTTCGCCTGCTTCAAGCGGACGTTTACGCAGAAAAGAGCGCCAAGGAGCCGGACCATCTCATCCTCAGCCACCTCCTGCTCGTCAAGGACGAGCGCGAGAGTCGGCGCGCTGCCGCCGCGCCAGGATCCCGCGCGCCCGCCACGCCCTACACCACCTGCCGGATCAGCAGCATCTCATGCGGGAAGATGATCTTTCAAGATACTATTTTGGGGGGCGGCAGCGGCGGCGGCGGCAAGTCGCTCGTGTTCGCGCGGCAGACCGAGTGCACGACCGCCGGCAGCGCGCAATTCAAGCGCAAGGCGTGCGTGCTCACGACCGTGACCGGCAACCAGATGCACGTGCCGTACGCGACGGTCGAGGACTGCGTCTTCGATGTCGCCGAGGGTGCCTTCACCATGATCCTCAGCGAGAGCCCGCGCTTCTACGCGCGCAACACGGCCGACCCGGACCTGCGCGCGCAGTGGTGCCGCATGCCCGTGCTGAGCGGCTGGCCCGAGCTGGCCAAGTACGTCGCGCACTGTCTGGTGTACCGCTTCCGACTCGCCGACGGCGACGTCGACGCCGGCCGGCTGTGCGCGGCTGTCAAGGAGCACCATGACATCTCGGCGAGCCGGCATGCGCTGCGGGTGGACCGCGCGCCGCGACACCATGTGCACGACTACCTGACCTGCGCGGCGGAGTTTCAGCGGCGCATCAACATACTGGGGAGCAACCCGCTGCTGCTGCCGTTTGCGCTGCTGTTCCAGGTGCAGAAGATGGTGTGGAACAACTACCTGCACCCCCGCGCGGCGACGACGATGCTCGAGATCATGGAGCGCCTCGCCATGGAGGCCGAGATGGAGGGCCAGCCGCGGCCGTTTTCGGTCCAGTCGTTCAAGCGCCTCTTCAACAGCATCCCGTATCCGACGCCCGGCGTCAAGCCCAACGAGCTTGACCCCTTTGAGTTGCTCAACTGCGTCAGGGACATTGAGAGCGGCCTCGTGCGCGCTGCTGCTGACGATGAGCACGGCCACCCGGTGGGCGCGGCCCGCGGTGACACCATCTCCAGGCAGCAGGCCTGGGTCCTCAAGGCCATCGTCACGCCGACGCGCACCCTGCTCGGCGGGCCCGATGCCGAGTCCAAGAACCGCGTCCTGCGCATGTTCCACGACCGCACCGACTACTTCCTCCGCGTCACCTTCACTGACGAGGACGGTTCCGACCTCAGCTTCAATCCGCGCGTCTCCAACGACTACGTCTACGACCACTACCGCAGCGTCATGAAGCAAGGCATCGAGGTCGCCGGACGCCGCTTCTCGTTCCTCGGTTTCTCCCACTCTAGCCTGCGCTCGCACTCGGCCTGGTTCATGGCACCGTTCGTCGACAACCGTATGGGCCGCCAGGACTACGCCACCGTCCTGAGCTCCCTCGGTGACTTTCGTGAGATTCGCATCGCCGCAAAGTGCGCAGCTCGCATCGGACAGGCCTTCTCCGAAACCCCCTATGCCGTGTCGCTCCGTGGAGGTAGCATCGTCATCAGTTATATCGAGGACGTCCGTAGCGCCGTCGACTCCTCCCGCGTTTTCAGTGACGGCGTCGGCACCATCTCCCAGGGCGCTCTTGAGGAGTTTTGGGATGTTCTGCCTCTCAACCTCGGCTCACCCACCTGCGTCCAAATTCGCGTCGCCGGTATCAAGGGCATGCTCTCACTCGATCCCCGCCTCATGGGCAAGCAAATCTGCATACGTGCAGAGTCCATGATGAAGTTCCCGAGCCGCGACTTTGTCGAGATTGGCATCTGCGAGGTTGCTGCCAAGCCCCTCCGCCTCGTTCTCAACCGCCAGATGATTAAAATTCTTGAGGACATGGGCACCGACCCCGCCTGGTTCAAAGCCATGCAGGCCAAGGCTCTTGAGAGCCTGCGCGGCGTCACCGCGACCGTGGCCAACACATGCACTTTTCTAGAATACCAAGGCGTGGGCGCTAACATTCGCCTGCCGCGCTTCATCAGGCGTCTGCACGCCCATGGCATCGATTACCGAGGAGACCCGTTCCTGAAAGCGATTGTGGAATACGTGGTGTTGCGGGAGCTCCGGCTGCTCAAGCACAAGGCGCGCATTCCCGTCGATCAGGGCGTGACGCTGTTTGGTGTCATGGACGAGACGGCATTTCTTAAAGAAGGCGAGATTTATGTTCACTACGATCAGCGAATCCCGGGCCGCAAGGACGGCATCGAGGGCTCGCTCAAGGACGGCATCGTCATTGTCACCAGATCACCGGCGCTGCACCCAGGCGACATTCAACTAGCCAAGATGGTAACGCCACCGGAAAAACATCCGCTACGCGCGCTGCGCAATTGCGTCGTATTCAGCCAACGCGGCGACCGCGACTTGCCCAGTCAGCTGAGCGGCGGTGACCTGGATGGTGACAAGTACAACATTATCTGGGACGATGGAGCGCGACCCAAGAACGTGTTTGCGCCGGCCAGTTACCCACGCAACAAGCCGCAGCCGCTGGACCGGGACGTGACGCGCGAGGACATTGCCAACTTCTTCATCGAGTTTATGAGGAGCGACGTGCTGGGGCTCATCGCAAACCGGCACCTCATGTACGCTGACATTCAGCCGACAGGCACTGACGATCCCAACTGCATCAAGCTGGCCGAACTGCACTCTACGGCTGTGGACTACTCCAAGACAGGCATCCCGCCAGCCATCAACGAGCTCCCGCGACAACCCAAGACGCGACCCGACTTTACGGCGCCGGCACCGCCGACTACCACCTACAGCCTCGGGGAGATTGCATTTGTCGAAGTGGACGAGGACGAAGACGAAGGCGACGACGGCTTCGGCAAGCCACGATACCGGTACCACAAGTCCGAGAAAATCTTGGGCGAGCTTTACCGGGCGATCGATGAGAAGAACTTGTGGGCGCGGGTGACGGGCGCTGGCAGGAAGGGCGCCGGCGGCAGGACACCAGTGTGGGAGCGAGTGCAGCGGATCATGGACGCCGGGCTCGCGGCACTGGGGATCCAGCTGGAGTGGCACGAACGTGTGGACGAGGCGCGCAAGGTGCGACGCATCTACGAGACGGGTCTGCGGGAGAACATGCAGCAGTTCTCGTACAACCCACGGACGACGGTCAGCGAGGTCGAGGCTTTTTGCGGCGACATCATCAACAAGACGGGGGCGCAGTCGCGGCAGCAGCGAGACCTGTCGATCAAGCTCAAGGACGAGATGGACCGGCTGATGAGCTGGATTGTCAAGCTGATTCGCAACCCAGAGGCGCGGGCGAGCGTAGGAGGGGGCGGCGGAGGAGGAGGAGAAGGAGGAGGAGGCGGTAGTGTGGTCCAGACGGCCGCCGGAGAGGGATTGGTGAGCCCGGCGCGTTTGCAGTCGTTGGAGATGGCGGTCGCGTGCTTTCGGATTGAGCTTCAGAAGGACGCGGCTACTGCTGCGGCTGCTGCTACCGGCCATCAGACGCGGGGAAAGCGAGGACGAGGCGGCGGCGATGGCGGCGATCGGGTGCAGAGCTTTCGCGTGATTGCGGCGGCGTGCATGCTTAACGAGCTAGAGGCCGTGACCAAGGAGGTCAAGGGCGATGGCGTGAGGAGCACGGAGCTGGTACATCGCGACAAGAACGACGTGTTGATGTCGGGGTAAGGAATTCGGAACAATTGATGGCAATTTGGCACAGGATTTGAAGGAACATTGATGGAGGATTTGATGAAATTTGCGCGTCATGATTCACGATGTCGAGGGAGACCTGCACCAAGATGGAGCATGTTGATAGAGGAAAACGGCTTGCGATGGACCGACGAGGTCAGGAGTGGAGGCGATAGGGAGGCGATTAGATATCGACGGCCTCGGATTAGCAATTTTGTTTTGCGAAGTTAGTGCTTGTTTTGCTAGGAATTAAGATTGAGAAATTGAGAAGACGGCTATTTTTGCTTTTTTGGTGGTATAAAATGTTGTAAAATAGACTGGGGAAAAGGGGAAATGAGGCTCACCATTATGGAGACGCTGCTACTATCACTGAGTGAACAACGGGTGCTCCCTGAGGCTCCATGGCCCTCTTTATTATTTAAAAAACACAATAATTATCTCGACATCTAGATGAACGTTTTCGTATCTGGAAAACTTTCCGCAATTACCTACTCTTCGCGAAGAAACGGCGATGCTCAGCTCTACGTACAGAGGAGAGCGGCAGACCTCCATGTAAGCAGTCACATATTCTCTACAGATTAATGAGGTTAAAAACAATATTGCATAAATTTGTGGAAAGCACTATAGCTAAAGAAGATGTAGTTTGCGTCTCTCAAATGTGTATCTGTTGGGAGCACCACCCCTTCCTCCAGAACCGCCGATCGTCAAGTGATTAGCCGCCGAGCCAAACCTCGATATCCTTTTCTTCCCTTCTTCATACTTAGTCAACAGAAGAGTCGCTTATCAACCTTTGGATAATGTGTATTGCCACCCTGAACCAACGATTCATTTTGCTATCTTCATAACACGTCCCGTACTCCACGTCGAGCCATTTTCGGGGCAACCAACCGAGCCGATAATTCATTTCACCGCATCCCTTCACCATTTTCCAATATGAATATAGATTGTGGCGGAGACCTCCATGCAGTCTTGAGACAAAGCGGTCAGCTGAGACTATACATCCTGGCTAAAATGTTCTTCCTACCACCTCCGTCACAGCAGAGCCATGCACGCTCATGCAGGTTGACCTCCTCGTCACCTGCGGGGTAAACAACAGCCGTCAGGCTCCCATTTCTCTGTCCTGAGAGATAACGCAAAAAAAGTTCGATGCTTGAACGCTACAAAATTTTGCATTACTCGTCAAAACGAAAAAAGAAACCCCTGTTTTCCTCGCTTCCGCGAGCGCTGCCGACGAATGTGGGCAAAACCGAAGCCTGAGCCTCACTCAACCGCTGTCGTCGATGATCACGTTGTCGAAGGACGCATTGCCGACGGACACTCAATCGACGAGCAGGCCTCTAACGTCGAGGACGAAGGTTTGGGCCTTCAGTTCCTCGAGGCCCATCCTGTCGAGAAACGCATCGAAACGAGCACAGCCGATTTTGCACCAAAGCGAAAGTTGGCAGTTGATACATCCGCAGGTACCGCGCCGTCAGAACAAGAAACGAGCTCGGACGTGCTCGAGACCACGCAGCAAGAAGGAGAATCACTGTTCGACCGAGCATACTCAACACTCTAAGAAAAGCACGCAGAGCTTGTCAAAGAGTACGAAGAACTAACCTCTCGAGAGTTGTCGCTACCGGATACAGCGGTGGCCACGAAAACGGTGGGCACTGGTTTGACGAAGCGAGGGCAGCTTGATGATGTTACGAAAAGACGGCTTGAGTACATGGACAAACAAACTTCATCTTACACTATATTTGGGAAAGAATTCAAAGCTAAGGATCAAGTTGCCGAGGTCTCGAAGTTCCTGGTCGGTCTTAAATCATAAGTCGGATTGCTGAAATCACACCTCGATATCGCGAACATGCAACTGGTAATAGTGGGCAATATACTTGAAGAAATGTCTAGGTTAAGGTATGTGTGCGTTTTTTTATGATGTAGATGGCTGGGTTATTAATGACAACGCATAGGCAAATTGAGCGTATAGATCCCCGTCAATCCCCGAAGCCCGCTATGATAGCGCATTCGTTCAGGGCCTCAATACGTGCCTTGTGGACACGAGGTCGAGCGTGAAGGATCGCATTACAGCTTGGCTCAGGCGCGGCGCGACTGACACCCTCTTTTGGCTTACCGGACCAGATGGCACAGGCAAGTCTACCATCGCGCGTACCATAGCCGACAGGGCTCTTATAGAAGGGAGACTTGCCGCCACCTACTTTTTCAGCCGTGGGCGAGATCCAGAGAGAAATCGCGCGGCCGACTTCCTCCTAACGCTGGCTGAGCGCATCCCGGCGTATGGTGCTCGTCTACGTGATGCTGTCAGGGGCATGCCTGATGACGATATTAAGAAAAAGGCTCTTAGGAGCTAGTTTCACTTACTTTTTATAAACCCATTGCAAGGTCTGCAAGTTGAGAGACTAGATCTGCCTTTAGGTCCACAACTCATTATCGTTGATTCCTTGGATGAATCCAGCGAAGAAAGTGTTTAAGGAATACTGGAGCAGCTTTTAGAGCTCGGCAAACTATCCTCAGTTTGACTGTGTATTCTTCTCACGAGTAGAGATACCGTCTCTATGGGAAAGTCGTTTTGAGCCCTGCAACATTGTAAAATTGAGAACTTGGATCTGTATAATACAGAGTTTGCATAAGAGTCGAACCAGGATATGAGGAAGTATTTTTTAATAATGTTTAAGGTTTTTAAGGCGGACTATACGAACAATCTAGGAGATTGGCCCCCTGATGAGATTGAAGAGACATGGCCCCCTAACGAGATGAAGGAGCAAGTGATATTGGCGGCCACATCTCCATCGGCATTATTCATCTACGCGTCTACCCTTTCGAAATTCCTACGGAAACAAGGCGGAGGCATAACACTAAAGACCTAACTTGAAATTTGGCTTGATACTTCAAAAGGCACTGCGTCTTCTTAACTTGCGTCCACTTACATGCCTGTTTTGCAGACCGCATTTGACCGGAGTTCCTAGGAGTTCCCCGACAAACTCGGCATTAACGCGCCACTTGGCGATCGCATACTTGCCGCTATAATCCTCGCCCCCACGCCTCTTTCAACCTTCGGCTTGGCGAAACTCCTTGCAACCGAGATTGGACAGCTGTAATTATGGCTCTACGCGCTGACGCCGGTTCTCGATGTTCGTAAGGATGTTAACGCTCCTGTGCATCTCCTGCACAAGTCATTTAGCGACTTTTTGCTTAGCAATGAAGCTGGTGGATTCTAGGTGAACCCTGCAGCCTTTCACGAGCTTTTTGCACTCCGGTGCCTCTCGCGAATCAAATCTAAAGCTGGGGGGCTCGAAAGGAACATTTGCCACCTGGCCGAGCCAGGCCATTATGCTGCGGATGTGGATGAGAAACTGATTGCCCAACACATACCAGAAGACCTGAGGTATGCAGTCAAGAATTGTCTATATCACATCAACCAGTCTGGCCGGCAAGTTGAAAACTCTCGGTGTGTTGGCGGGTTTTTGGGGGCGCGCTTGTTGCGCTGGTTGGAAGCGCTGTCCTTGTTGAGAAGCCTGTCGCACGCGGTTTCTGGGGTGACAACTTTGCGCAATGCCCTATCGGAGGTAAGCACAATATTTTACGACAAAATTTTCGTTTTGCAGAGAACCGTGTTAAGTAGTCCGTGGCTAATAGGAAGACACCCGGACGAAAGTTGTCCAAGATGCGTACAGGTTTATACAGTCCCATTTTCCCGCCATAGAGATTGCGCCGCTTCAGGTATACAATTCGGCACTCATTTTTAGTCCAACGAAAAGCCTAGTGAGACAAAACTACGATTTCGACAAGCCGAATTGGGCTGCCCCAGTCTCTCCTGTGCAGTTGAACTGGGACCTCCATGTATGGATACTCGAATCCCCCTGTGGGCCACATCCGTCATGTCCCGACCCCCCCCATCTCTAATGACGGGAAAAAGCTCGCTGTGGCTTTTGCGTCCGAGGTGCGAGTGTATGACACGTCCTTGGGATATGATTGCTTCCTTTGAAAGGGATCTCACTTCGTCTAAGTTGCCTGAGGACAACAGGCTATGTCTCACATTCTCCGACAGCAACAAACTGATATTAGTACCTGAGAAGCAGGACGCTGAAATATGGGACTGGGCGTCGAGTGAAAAGTTAGATTCCATTCGATATATGGAAGTCCAAGGCAGAAGAATCAAGATATTTTGCTTCAACGAATCGCAGCTAGTCCATTTGAGCCATTACCCAGTACTGAAGGTACAGGATATGAAAAGTGGTAATAACTGTGTTGAAGAAATCTCTCTTCAGTCTACTCTCAGGAGCTTATACGCCAACCACATCCGACTGAACTTCACAACAGGGGCGATGGCCGAAACAAAGCGATATATGTGAGGGCAGTGCAGTAGGCATCCAGCAAAAATATTCGGTGCCATCGCATTCTCAACACCTACACGGCAATGAAATTTCCTATGAAAATTGCACAAGCAGTGAGAAAACACTATGGCTAGGATTCTTTCAAAATGTTGAGAAAATAGCGCAAGCCACCACTGTGGGAAATTTGCTTATATGGAATGTTGAGGGATCGGTCCTGGTACAAACCTTCAAACTCTATCCTCCTGTCTTGTCTTTCAATTCCAGCTTTGACATACTGCTCCTCGACGGCCAGGGGCAATTGGTTTCAACAGATCATAAACGAGGCAACGTACAAATATGGGACATACCACTCCTGATGACCGCGCCGCCAAGAGATATGCAGGAGAACTTGATACGTCACGTCAAATATAAGGATTCCTCGTCGCGTCTCATCGCTTCCTCATCATATTGGGACCAACAAGTCTGGAACACGAATTCAACGGAGCAGGTACAGTCTTTCAAATTCAGGAAACCGAACCACCTAGACGACGAATCCAGCGACGTGGAAAGAATGGAACATGGCCTGCACATGTCCGCTGAGGGTCAGCATCTGATACGCTATCATTCTAGGCTATCATTCTAGGATTTGTTACATCTGGAATTTCGATGCTGGTTCTTGCATGAGAACTTTTCGCATACCTAATTATGTGAGCTTCCGAAGAGTCTCGCCCAACGATCGCTATATTGTAATTTTGTGCCGGGTCCAGAATTACGACGGCAGCGGCCCGCCAGATTTCCTTCAGATTCTAGACACTTCCAATCAAGCAGCCCGCTGGCCCGCCACCACTTTAGGACCCCTGATACCATATCGTGTCTTTAACTGGTACTGCGTGTTCTCACGAAACAGCAAACATATGGTGATCACTTCTTGTTTCAAAAAAGACAATAGCGCGAGGGAGATAATCAATATCTACGCCGAAGGAGCAGGCTGGAAAGAGCCACGACAAGTCGATATCAACTGCAAAGTTCATGCCACTACGCTTTCTTCAGACGGCCAGCTTTTGGCCGTTCTTATAGAGAACCAAAGAATAGTGATATTGAATGTGCATGCTACGAAGAATGTTCCGATATTTCAGCGGCGAGTCAAGGACTACCAGCTTACCTCCTTTGGCTTGGTAGAAGTATTGCGACGTCCAAAATTCTCAGTCTGCGACCAGTACATTGGTTTCTATACAGGTACGAAGAATTTCGAAGTTTGGCACATCTGCAGCGACAAACTCTTTCGAACGTTCGATTTTGACGAAAGCGTGTGGTATGATGATGGATCATGTCCGTCTCTGGAGATCGGCAAGATCTGCTACATATCGGGTACAGGTGGGACTAGGAAGTTCGGACCGGAATTCGAGGATGAGATGACATATGAGGGATATGGGTTGAGTGAAGATAAGAGGTGGATCATGAAGGGGTCGGTCAAGAAGCTATTCATCCCATTGGGGTATTTCCAATCGGAGCCGATTGTGTTGGGTTCGACCGATATTCTGTATAATACGGACGGCTACGTCCTTTTTTTTAAAGCTTAGCTAAAAAAACGAAGAAAAAATGCTTCTTTTATTTTTTTATTGTATAAAGAATGTTTATATTTAGTGTATAAAGAGTAATTTTGAAGCTACTTCACTTATTCTAACCCTAAGCAACTTATTTTCTAACTATTATACTCTAAGTTATTAAATTTTAAAAATCTATACTAAGTTTACTGAAAGGGATGCGAGAAGAGAAGGATAATAAATAGAGACATCTAATGTTAAGATACCATGTTTTATTTCTCGTTCGCAAGGGGGCTATGCGCCTGAGCCATTTCACAAACGCATGTTGGCAACTCTGGGCGGGTAGCGGAATACGGTTTTGCAGAGACCAAAAGTTGCAGATCTTGAAGAAACTGAAAGTGCAATCTATATTTTTTTTATTCTTGTGCCGATGAAGGTCAGTGTTTGGGTTACGTCAATGAGTGTATCAGAGCGTACAGTGCGGCCTGTACAGTGAGTCACAGTGTGGCAGGCGCATACATAGTTACCTGTAACGAGGCTGTGCTTGCTTACCTCAACCTAGGCCTTCATTTTGCTGGCAGGTTAACTTTCTTTAGGTATATTGCCCGTTGCTCTCTTGGTGGCCTCTTTCGGTGCTATTTTTCAACTCTACCTCTCACATTTAACCCAGCATTATTGGCAGCCCTGCATGTCTCTTGCTTGTACGTGTACGACCGGGCCGGGATCTTTGGGCCGCCTTGTGCTTGTCAAATGACCGTTGCTGCCTTGCCCAACACATTTCGCTGCTCGTCCAAGACCGACGATCCGCATCTTTTTTTTTCTCGGCGTCTCCGTCATCCAAAGAACTTGCTCCAAAAGGCGGACAAATATCGTCATCAACTGTATCGGCTATATCCGGCCGGTCGCGTAGCACCACCCAGGTGGCAACGCAGACTGGAGGGGCTTGGACATTGTGCCACGACATTGCGCCTTGTTTTCGACGACACTGTAGTGTTGCAGCGTCAAAAGTCCGGTACAGACTCCCTGATAGACACTTTGCTGCAGAACAGGAGTGAATCAATTTGTTATCTCGCTGTGCACTGTCACTGACACGGATGAGCCACTCGTCTCCCCTCCCCCCTCATCCACCGAACAGCCGTTTTTGATTGTTGGCTTCGCCCGGGCATGGGTTGATATGCAAAGGGCAGCCGCCAGAAAAACAAAAATCGCTGATTCATGGAGAACTTTTATAAGCTATACACGGCCGCCACCCGACGTCGCCGCAATAGTAGCCGACAGGGCCGTGATGATGCATCACCACAGTTGGAGCTCGACACGATCCATGTATCAACAGCAGAACCCCACCAGCCACAGGACGAGCATCAGCAACTCCCTCATCAGCCCGAGACGCTTCATCTCATGCAGAGAAGCGTGGGAAACGCAGACGACGACGATATCACAGCAAAGCCGCGCAAGCTCAACAGATTGGCCAAATTAGCTGCGCTGACCAATGTCGTCAGCATCCATCCTCGCAAACCAGCTACCCCGTTCACCACCAACAGCCCCCCTCGCCAGAGAAGCGAGCTTCTCGGCCGCTTCCTTCGCCTCCCGGTCGAAATGCAGCTTGAAGTCCTCGAGTATCTCAACTTTGGCGAGCTTGAGAACCTGCGCCGGACCTGCCACGCCTTCCGCACCTGCATAACTCCCCAAACAGTCCGATTGCTCCTCAGAAATTCTGACCACCAAATTCGCCATACCTGCTACATCTGCCTCAAACAGCACGGGGAGGGCCGCAACAACTTCGTCACCACTGACAGGTTCCATCCGCGGTTTCCCTTCTCCAGCCGGTGCGTAGACTGTGTTTGGGACGCAAGGGGCTTCGATGTCGGAAGAAGGTATCTCATGATAGACAACACCGCCCTCTTTGTCTGCCGCTGGTGCGGACGTCCTGCGACGCAGCCGCTGCTGCCCGGCCAACCGCAATTCCACAAAAAGTGCTTCGAGCGCTACTGCAAGGTCGGGGGCTTGTATTGTCTGTTTGCTGTCGCCCAGTGGGTAGTTATGATCATCGCTTCTAGCTTGTGCTGGCACTATTTCAGAACGCGGGCCAGGGCTATGTGGGTGGTTGGGCTAGTTGTGGTAGGTTGTGCCATTGCGCGATGGTTGCCTGTCATCTTCCACTTCCTCAAACTGACCGAGAAAATAGGCTGGATTCATCGCGGCTATCTGGAACTCGTGCCTCAAACGCCACCGCGGCTACTATATGCGGACATATCACTTTTCGCTGGTCCTGGAAGCCGCCACCTTTGTATTATGGTTCGTGCCGCTCCTGCAACTTTTTCGCATCAACAGAGAGCGAACACCGTACCGCGCAATGGACTCGTACGAGCGGGCGACGGTCGTCTTCATCATCTTCAACCTAGTGTCCCGCGGCATGAACGTCATTGGAAACTTCATCCTCATGTGCGAGTATAAGCTGTGGCGCCACAAGAAGCCACACATGTCGCCTCTCCGCAGTGTCTGGATTCGTGCACTGGAAGTTTTTATGTTTTTTGTCGAGCCACGGTTCGTCAATCAGGAGTATCCGCCGAGATGGTGGTTTTCAAACAGGGTGCGGCGCCGCATTTGGGAGATTGCTCGTGACATTTCCATGCCAACCGTGGGCGTTTCGGCGGCTGGCCAACGAGAATTAGATGAGCAGAGCGCTGTGGAGGCGGGACAGCAAGAATTAAACCATTAGCCGCGTCCTGGTATGTTTGGAGATGGCCCCTATGGCGCGCCGGTGTTCTAGGTAGAACTGCTTTCGTTGTTTTTATCTGTCACTTCTCATGCTTTGTATGCTTTGATTTTAACTAGGTTGGGGAACTTACGACGAATGGGGGGCATTTGCATCACTAGAACTTGCTGCTTCTAGGTAGGGAGTTTGGTTTCACGAAGCGATTGTTTCAGCAAGCGATGTTTTTTTTTTCTTTTTGCTTCCTTTATTCTCAATTCCAAGATTATCGCTACCACAGCAATCACAGCGATTCTCCTCTATACTTTTATACTGCGCCTTGTATCCTTGATCAATCCCTGTTTGTAGAATGGCGACAAACACGACTTTTGAAAAGCTCCTCCGTACCCCAATAAATGTGGAGGGGAAGCTTGGCAAGGTAATCTCTAGGCTTGCCATGATTCTGTAGAAATGCAAGTGTTACTTGTAACTGTGATTTTATTCCATTGTTCTTTATAGTGACTCATGCATTATGCATTACTGTCAACTTGTCTGTGAACGCTTTGATACACGCCGAGTTATTACCGTGCTCGCAAGGGTGAATCAAGTGCGCAGCCACTCAGTACAGACCAGTGTTAGAGCTACAGCTACCCGTTGTAACCCTGTCAGTCTGGTGGAAAGGAATAAATATGATATATTACTAAAACCTTTCTTTTTTGGCAAAAGAATTTCTCCGAAAAGAGCTTGGCCTAAAATAAGCAGTGCTGGTTCGGGCAAAAGGGAAATTGTGGAGAGACATAAGAATCTGGGGTAGAAACTAGCGCAGCGTCGGAACGGAAATCATCTGGAGACGATGGGGTTTAGTTTGTGGGGTAGATATACGATGGGGGACATATGAAGAGGAGTAGTTTAGACAAGGACAGAAATTGAACGAGTGTACGGCTTGGTCAATTTTCTATATTATTCTATAAAGTTGTATTGACCCGATAATCAAGGGTTGATTCGCTTCAATTTGTTCCCAAGGCGGTCTATATGAGACGGAAGCCACAATGGGGTAGATACCTTGCCTACTGTCTTCCTCGAGTGAGCCAAGATTCTTGGCGGGAAAACTATATCCTGTCATCTCGCAGGGCCTTCTCATCGCAGCGGATCTTCATGCTGTCAAAAGCTACCCCAATCATTCACGGCACTCAACTTTGTTCCACTTCCCCTCATTCGATCCCGGTGCCGGAAAACCGTGCTCATCCTGCGACAAGCCGCAGCATCTTGGCACGACAGCTTCTTCATCTCCTCCTTCAATCCAATATAGTGAGCATGACCTCGCAGCAATAACTAGCATTAGCCTATAGGATTGTTCTCAACCCCCCCCCCCCAGACCACCGCGTGCCGCGAGCAGCATGCATGCAGCCATGCGTTCGGTCCAGCAACAGATTAAGCTCTCCGATCTGCATGTGGTCGTGCGTTGCTGCGTTTCTACGGCTTCCCATACCGAGCGCTGTTCGTCCAAGCAACATGGCCCGCGCCACCACCTCCCCCCTTTCCCCCATCCTGTCAGTCCGGCACATCTGCCAGACCGACACGGATACCTTGTCCTACCCCAACTCGTGGCGTACGTGGACGTGGATTCCCCTCTCGAACCCGGATCAAGGGAATGTTGACTTTTTCTTCAAACCTTGCCCCCCGCCCCCTGACCGCGCCCAGCACCGCCGACTGTGCGAAACATGCTGGTGGTTGTGGCGTGTCCATTGGACCACCACGGCGCAAAGGGAGTTGGCCTGAGAGATGATATAGGCCCATGGCACGACCAGCCCCATTGTCAATCTTTACATATATGATGCGGAGAGCTGGTATCTGTGGGTCCCTTCAACCTCCTCCTTCATTTTTGTACTTCCTTACATGATACCCCCCCTCTTTTGACCAACAGCAAGAATCATGTCGGATCACGGCAACGGCGTCCATAAAGGCGACGGCTACTCTGAAAGTCATGGTGAAGCTCTTGATCGCTTCCGTTCCGCGGCGAGTGTGGCCATGACGCCGGCGTTGTTTGAGAAGCTCTACCTCTCGCCGCAGAGCGCCGTCAAGGGCGACTTGCGCAAGACGTTTGCCAACCCGACGCCACTGTACGTCCCGGTTTGCTGTGTTCCTAAACTTCATGACGCCAATGGCTAATGCTTGTAAAGCGCCGTCGCAGGATTTATCCTCTGCTTGACGCCGCTGTCGTGCGACCTCATGGGCTGGCGCGGCGCGGGGGGCAACGGCGCTGCGAGCATGTAAGTGCGCCGCGCGACAGCACTGCATCTCAGCCACAGTAACTAATTTTGCGATTTTCTTTTGACATTTAGTCCGGTTTATTATTTCCAAGGCGGCATCCTCATGACCCTTGGAGCGCTGCTTGAGTGGATTCTCGGCAACACCTTCTCCGCCGTCGTCTTTGGCACTTTTGGTACCTTTTGGATATCCTTTGCCAGTACACTCTCGCCATCCTTTGCTGCATTCTCGTCGTACGCACCCGCTGGGGAGCCCGCTACGGCTGGCCTGGAGACGACCGGCTTCAATGCCAGCTATGGTACGTACTGCTTCCCGCAGCAGGGGGCGGGGGGGGGGAGTACGGGTCTCCCGAGATGCTAACCTACATCAGGCTTCTGGTTGCTGTTCATGGGCTTGCTCTGCTTCGTATACATGGTGTGCTCTGTCCGGACCAACGTTGTCTTTTTTCTCATTTTTCTCTGCCTGGTCATTTCGTTTGGCCTGCTGACGGGCGCGTACTGGGGGTTGGCGCAGGACTATGCCGGCAACGCCGTGCGCGCACACAGGTTGGTCGTGGTGCGTCTTCACACCGCCGTATATCCTTGTCAGAAAACAAACCTGAAATGGCTAACCGAGGGGGATTGTAGGGCGCCGGTGCGGCAAGTTTCGTGTGCGCCTCGCTCGGATGGTACCTCTTCTTCGCGCTGCTCTTCGCTGCTGTTGACTTCCCGGTCCAGCTGCCGGTCGGGGACCTGTCCACGCTGGTAAAGGGCTACAGCGAGAAGAACAAGATGGTGTAAGATGTCTCGGATGAGTCTGTTGAGTCATGACTGCGGTAGTTCCGAGGCGACGAGACATTGTATGCACCGGAAGGGATGGGCCGTTGCCGACGCAAGGCTCGCGGGTTGTTCGCGTGTTTACGATTTGCGGTGCTTCTGGGAATGGTAAACCGGGTCTACCGAGTTCTAGATTTACTCTTCAAGGCAATTTTTGGCGTGTGCGAATTTTTTTCATAGATCATTCTCCGTACAGATGCATGCAGGCAGGGCTTCCTTCTCAGCCGTGTTGGGCGGACGGGCCTCCATCACGTGTCGGCTGCATATATCCAGACAAGTAAAATAAAATACAACGACTTTTCTCTTCTAAAATCTTTCGATCTGTCAGTTTCTACGATTTGTTGTGGAACTGAACAAGTCTCATTGCCATTGGCTCTCTCCGCGCACCCGCTCTACTACTTCCATTACGCCTACTCCTACTCCCACTCGGATCGCTATTATTTTCTGGATTTTTTTAAGAAATTGATCCAGAATTTGCAGATCTCCAGACATTTCTTTGAAAAGCACCAATGACCGAAATAGCCCACAACGGGCAGGCCTGCTCTTCGAAAGAGCCAATTTCCGGCATCGACGTGCCTCGCATCATGGTATTCGGCCCTCAAGATGCTGCCAAGTCTGCACTCTTGGAAGCAATCTCGAGAGTCAACTTTTCAGTCAGTTCTGAGCCATCTCACCTCTGTCTAACTGAGCTCTCGATGAAGGACGGCCCTGGCTTTTCCATCACTACGGGCAACAAGTTCGAAGACCAACTCAAAGGCTCAAGAAACTTCACACAGGACACTAATTTGACGAAATGGCACGAGTCATAAAACAGTCGCAGGCCGATATGGTTGCCGAGTGCGGCTCTCTGGAGTCCGCTGATGTCCTCGACGTCGTCACCTACCCCGGCCTGTTTCCGCTGCGGTTGGTCAACATGCCCGGATTCTGCATGCCAGGAAACGATCGCCTGCTTAGCGTGTCAGGTGTTGTTGGTCAAATTCTTCGCCGCTACTTTGGAGGGGGGCGAAACTGCAATTACCACCTGGTTGGGTTCTCATAGCAGCGGATATACCCAACAACCTACTATTTACGACCTTAGCAAAATGCCAAGAGTTGCCGTCTTGTGCCGGCCAGGCTGGGTATTCAGCTGGATGTAACAGCTGTCCTTGGATCCTGTTATACACGGTTGCCGCGTTCACGTGCTTCCGCGCAGACACGGCGTCTGCAACAGCGCGTCGGGCCCGTCCGTCCTGCGATTTACAGACATCGGTGAGATGCACAAGGATATTAGTCAGATGTGTTTCGAAGAAATACAGGACCAGACATCATCCGCTAGAAGCCGAATCGAGAAGAACTTGAATGATGTGAAAGAGAAGTTAAAGGAACTGGGGAAGGATTCGGAGTCTGAGCCGCCAAAGCCACAGGATATACGATCTCTCTTTATAAAAACGGCCATTGAATTTCAGGGGCTGACCAGAGGCGCCACGTCCGGAACCTATGGTGGCAACTTCTTTCGCGCACACGGCGACGCTGCAAAATTGCGCGAAAAACTCGATTGCCACAGTGAAGCATTTAAGCACATTTTATGGGAGTACGGGCCTCGAAGCACGCAAGACAGTAAGTGCTTGTGTCTGCTCCAGCATTCAGCTAAAGTGTGCGATCTGCTCAAAAAGTATCCTCGCGGAGTTGCGACGCCCCAGCCAGTGCCCCTCCATATGATGCAAGCCCGAATCACCGTCAAAGGAGCCAAAAGCGCAGAATCCATCCCCGCACAGATCAACGCGCAGCTTTCCCAGTTTGCTACTCAGTGGCGAGGGATTGCGCGGCAGTACTCGTCCAGTGTTGTCGCCGAATGCAAGGCATTTGTCGACCTCGTGCTGGATGATGCGACTGCCAAGTGGCCCAACGTGCTCTTCTCCAGCATTGTCAATCCCCTGTTTGACAAGTGCGAGGAGGTTCTCGCAGACCAGATTGACGAGATTTCGGAATTCCACGAGAAAAGGTATAGCTTCCTGAGAGACGAAGAACTGCTCGCTTGGATGGACAAGGAGACGAGGCGAGGCGAGTCTGGAATGGATATGATGACTGGCATCGTCAATGAAGACGGAACAGAAAAAGTGTGCAATTCAGAGCCACAAATCAACACTTTCGCAGCGGCAGGTTGGAGCAATGGAGCAGACAGCTCGCTACAAAAATACGCAATCGTCACTTTGCAAGGTGTCTATGAAGTGAGTTTTGCCGATACCTTGGTCTGATCTTTTCTTGTCTGTGGACTTCATGTTCTTTTGTTTTTGTTTTTGGGAGTCACTATAGCTCAACCTCTTACTTCACGAAAGCTGTACTAATCAACTTCAGGGGCTGGCCACCATCTTTAGCTTCAACGTCGTCAATTCGGCCGTCGAGCGGTGTCTGGTTCGGCGCCTGGAGACCTTGCTCACAGCCGAGATGGCTGACAACATGAACGACGACAAGATTTTGGAGATGATCTCGGAGCCGCCTCACGTCCAAGACAAGAAGAGACTGCTAGGACAGAAAATCAATGATCTGGAGGCTGAGCTCGAGCACTGGCGCACACTGAAGCCTACAAAGGCACAATGTAAGTCGAAATTTAATGGTCCCAGCTGACAGTTCTTTTGCAACTGTGTAAAGTACCATTGTCCAAAGTTTTCTGACATTTTTCCTCTAGTCAATTTGGAGTTACCAAATAATGTGCAGGCTCGCATCCCACGCAGGAACACCACGGTGCCGCCCGACGCAGAAATCATCAAAATTGAGGACGACTGACCATGACCGAGATGGTTGCCGGCTTAGACTGTAGAAGAGATGATGACTGGGGCTGAACTGCTTATTTTCGACATGGCAGGCCCTTTAATGCTCTCTAGCTCTAGTGAGACCGGGCGGAGCAAGTCGTCATCTAAGCAAAAGCCTGTCAAAAATATAAGATTGTAATATGGAGTACTTCAAGGCCCCTACTGTTGAGACCAAGTCATGCATGTCTCCAGCAAGACGGCGGCCAAGGACGGGTCTGTCAATGGGAGGACACTTTGTTCATTTGAGAGGTTGTTAGGGCCAATATAGATATTAGCTAGGATTAATCAGCATTTTTGTTTGTTTTATAAAGGCTTTCTTTGAAGTTATATTTCGTCGGGATAGCAACACCAGCGGCCAAGACACCGGACTCACATGAGACGACTCCTAGCCTATCACTTGTCTGCCTAGCAAACTAATGTTGATCGTCGAGATGATTTTTACGCCCTTTGTATTTCCAATGTTTTACTTGCTTCGCTTCTATTAAAATACGTGGCTTGTCCTGCGCGGGCGGCTGATAGGAGGAGATTCGTGGGGGTTTGCCCCCCGCGTTGGCCGCCCCAACGCCGTAACGTAACACTGTCCAAAGGCTCACTATAAATCTCACACAAACATGTAGCAAACCTCTTCACAATCATTCATCGGAATTAGGTCTAACAATGTCCCTCATTCCCCAGCCGCAGTCCGTCACCCTCAAAGACGGCGTCGTCGAGCTCGCCAGCCTCGACCACGTCGTCGCCGCTCTCGACACCGCCCTCCACCCCGAAGGCTACACCATCGACATCTCACCCACCTCTGGCGTCCAAATCCGCGGCGGCTCCCCGGCCGGCCTCTTCTACGCACGTCAAACCTTGCGGCAACTCCTGCCCGCCGCGGCCCTCCGCACCGTTGGCCCCGCCACCTCCGGCCCGTGGACCCTCCCCGCGCAAGCCATCGCCGATGCGCCCACCTCCGGGCTGCGCTGGCGCGGGTGCATGCTCGACGTCGCGCGGCACTTTATGCCCGTGCCTGAAGTCCTGCGGATCATTGACGCGCTTGCCCTGCACAAGCTCAACACGCTGCATCTGCACCTGACTGACGACCAGGGCTGGCGAATCGACGTGCCGGCGTGGCCACGACTCGCCGCCGTGAGCAGCTGGCGTGCGCGCTCGATGCTCGGCACGCGGCATCGGCAGCCCGGTCCGGTGTTTGACGGCCGCCCACACGGTGGCGTCTACTCGGCGGAGGACCTCCGTGAGATTGTCGCGTTTGCGGCCGCGCGCCACGTCACAGTCGTGCCAGAGGTCAACATGCCGGGGCACATGCAGGCCGTTGTCGCCGCGTACCCGGAACTAGGCAACACCGACGTCGAGGGCCGCAAGCCTGACGAGGGCGTCTGGGACTCGTGGGGCATCTCGCCGCGTGTACTCAGCGTCTCTGACCAGACCCTCGACTTCTGCCGCTCAGCACTCGACTTTGTCTGCGACGTGTTCCCGTCCGAGACCATCGGCATCGGCGGCGACGAGTGCCTCTATGATGAGTGGAAGGCCAGCCCGGCCGCACAAGCCCACATGCGCTCCCTAGGCCTGGAGACGGAGTCACAGCTTCAGGGCTGGTTCACCGCGCAAATGGTTACGCACCTGGGCACCCGTGGCCGGCGCGCGTACGGCTGGGACGAAGTCGTCGAGGGCTACGCCGGCGCGCCGGAGACGCTGCTGGTCGCGGCGTGGCGCGGACCTGGACCGACGATCCTGGCGGCGCGCCGCGGCTTCGACGTCGTGACGTGTCCAGACGTCCACGCGTACCTCGACTACCGGCAGTCTGACGACGAAGGCGAGCCCACGCCGGTCGGCACGTTGCTGACGCTGCGCGATGTGTATGCCTTTCAGCCGGTGCCGGCGGGGTTGGAGGAGGACGCGGCGAAGCATGTGGTCGGCGCGCAGGTCAATGTCTGGACGGAGCACATGGAGAGCGCTCGCCGTGTCGAGTACATGCTATGGCCGCGCGCGTGTGCCTTTGCGGAGGTTGCTTGGGGGAAGTCGCAGACAGGCGGGTTCGAGGACTTTCGGAGGAGGCTGGAGGACGGGCATCTGGCGAGGTTGGACGCGCTGGGGGTTAATTACAGGCCACAGACGGGGCCACGGCCTTGGGATGGACGACCGGATGCACCGGGGAATCCGCTGTCTAAGGAGGAGAGGATAGCTGAGATTGAGAGGATGAGTGCTAGGCTTGGGCATTGAGAAGCATAGAGGTGGCTGTAGAGAAGCTATTTCTGGGGGCGGCACGACAATGCCTCAAACTATCACAGCAACAATAGAGCACAGAGACTCATACTCTAAAGCTTACAATATCATTGAATCCACATACATATACAGCAACTATATACCACCCATTCGCACTCCCTTACTGCGTCCAGAACCCAACGTTGCTCCACGTCACATCAATCGGCCCCGCGCCGCTATCCGTCGTGTACGTGCCAATTTTGTCATAAAACGATCCTCCTGGCGCACTCTCCGTAAACTTGAGCTGCCCATTCACATACACCTCATACTTCTTACTCCCCGTATCATGTACTGTGTTAACCGTCACCGTGCTGCCTACCTTGGCCACGCCCGCCGCAATCGTCTTGCCGCCCTCTACGCTGTACAGGTCTCCGTTCTTCTTGACGCCCATGATGAAGAACGGGCCCGAGTCGCCGTTGAACGTCTGCTTCAGCGACACGCGGTCGCCACTAAACGAGTTGATCTTGACTTGGCCGCCGAATTGGTGCTTGCCCGAGGAGTAGTCGTTGGTGTAGCGGCGTTCGGCGCGCGTGTGGCCGTTGGAGCAGCCCGCGCCACCACCGGAGCCATCGGGTTTGCCGGGGATGGAGAACTCGTTGCCAGAGACGAGGCCGCCCTCGCAGGTTTGGATGTTGAAGTTGGGGTTGACGGACTTCCAGCCGCTGCCGCCGACAGGGGAGACGGCAGCGAGCGTGGATGTGGCGGACAAGGCCAGGACGAGGATGTTGCTGAGCATTGTGAGGGGAAAATTGTTTTTTGTAAGCTTTATTTGGTGTTTGGTGCACAAGGCAGCTTGAAAGATGGAATGTTTGTGAAGAAAGGGGAGGCGGTCAGGTCTCTTTAATAGCACAAGCTGCTGCTGGTCCGGTAGTGGACGCATCAGCGATCTGCGGGCGCCTCCAGATCACTGCCGTGAATACTTCCACCTATCAAGATCTCAAAAACGTCGATACTTCACAGCCGCTTGTACTAAAATCGCTAGAACCCGGTCGCTGGTGCCGGGATTCTGGAGTAAGCACCATTATCGCATTTTCCCCACAAGCCCTGAAAACGTGCTGCAATAAGTCAGCTCGTAAGCCGCTTTGTCGACAGCTTTGGACACAGCCCCTGGAAGCTATGGGGTGGGCGTTATTGGTGGAATTGACGCCGGGGTCGTCCCCCGGCCGCTGATTGCCGTCCCCCGACATCACCAGAGCACATGCCGGCCCGGGGTGCGCAAGTATAGGCAGCTAAGAATAGACGGCATGTAACGCCATGGCCGAAACGGCTGCTTACCATACACCTACCCGTAGCATGTCACGTTGCGGCTCGTTGACGATGCATGGTAATAGATGTACTCTAACATTAATTTCTCTGTACACGGCGCTTTTGGTTCTTCATCCTCGGCACTCTGTAGAATAAAAAGACAGATTCAGGAAACAACAGCGCAAGACATGCAGACGGAATGTAAGAGAGGCATTCTTCCTCCACGGAACAGGGCGCAGCGTTTTTGTTTTCAAGTCACACATGTCATATGCGCGCTTTCAGCCGCCTCGGTACTCCTCCAGCGGAACTCCTCAAACCGCGCTGTAGCCACCCCGGCTGCCCGCGCCCTGCACCGTGTTGAGCACCCGGCGTATCCAGTCCTTGAGAAGGTACGGAATGTCCCGGATCGTGTCGCCATGCGGCAGGAGGTCCCAGCCGCGAGCCCCGTACCGGTTGTAGTTGAGCCACGACCCAAAGATGAGGTACGCCGCCGTGCCGAGGAAGCCGCTGCACACTGTTAGCCTCTGATGAGCAAACTCCATTCCAGTGAGTGACACTTACACGATAACCAGCCAGGTAAAGAAGCCCCAGCTGCTGCTGCTCGAAGGCTCATCCGGATCCTTGACGTCGTTGTCATCGTCGCGCTTCTCGCAGGCATACTTGGTGTGCCAAGTCAACCGCAGAATGTCCGCGTCCTTTTCTGCGCCGTAGCTCTCCCACAGCAGCGACGCGTCCTCCTTCTTCAGTTGATGCTCCACCTCTTCATTGCTCGCATCGTCGTCGCCTCCTTTTTCTTTCTTATCATCGCCCTCCTTCTCCTTGTCGTCACGCCTGCGTTTCGCGCCGCTTTCGTACTTGTCCTCGGCCTCCCACTCGCCCTCCAGGCCGGTGCGGTTGCGGTCGCACAGAAACTCAATCACCGCCCGCTGCTCGCGCTTCTCGTGGCGGCCGCCCTTGAGCACCAGGCGCAGGCCCTCCTTCTTCGAATCCGCGTTGGAGTCGCTCGTCTTGAGCCGCGTGACGTCGTAGTCGAACGCGGTGCCACCGTGGTTCTCCAGCGAGCCCGCGATGGGGATCACCTCGGTAATTTGGTCCGAGTCGTCGCCAATCACTCGCTTGATCGCGCACACTTAAAGTAGCCCTAGGTCAGCAGCTGTAAACATCCCGGGTTCGCCACCACCTTGCCTCATCACCTACCTCGCGTGCCGTTAGGGCACTCCTCCGTCTTCTTCGCGTCGCCGCTCTTCTTTAGGTTCCCGCATACGTCGAGCGTGTACGTCCGGTTGTGGTGCAGTCCGGTGATGGGTTCGAGCCGCGACGTGACCACCGAGTGCGGGCCGCCGAGCTTCGACAGGTCAAACGTGTGTTCGCTGGCAACAATCTTGTTGCAGTCCAGCATCGCCGATGCTGACGACGCCCCGAGGAGCGCTGTGACCAAGATTTCGGAGCGCATCGTCGAGATAATCGGAAGTGGACAGCTGGAGAGTAACGACTCGCGTGACAAGAACAGCTAAGCTCTTTCTCCTATAGACAGGGCAAATGTGTCGGCTTCGACTCGGATGGAGCGGAAAGGGGAGCAAATGAGTGCCGGGTTTCGAATAATGCAATGTCGTAAAAGAATGGATGCAACAGCTAGCAGCCCTTGCGGATGTGTCCCGAGTTGGATGGCTTTATTAGGTTGCAGTGATGATGCGACAGCTTTGCCTCTGTGCCATGTCGTAATAGTTAGGTGCTACACGTGACCCACTTCTGGTACCGCATCCGCGACAATTTCATGCCACTATTGATCACTAAAAAAGATATTTCAAGAGTGAAATAGAGAGGAAGAAAAATTCGGGGTTTCTGTGAGATGATTCTAGATTGTTCGTGCTTTTTTGCTTTTTTTTTCTTCTTTGTGTCTGCACTACATACTACCCACGACGTGATGAATACCTGGATCTAAGCCAGCAGCCCAGGATAACGTGCGTATTGGCAGCACACATCATCATGATGCACACTTCATTTAACAAACACTTCAGCTGTGAATTATAATAATTCAATACATAAGCGCAACTATAACGCTAACTTTAAAGGTCGCTCGATTCCCGACGAGGTGTGTGCCTCAGGACTGCCAGAAACAAAGAAAGAACAACAAGTATAGCATAAACACAAATTCCTTCCGTAGGGTATTGGGAAACCTTGCCCAAACATATAGCCATGCTCGCGTGAAGAAACCAAGAAAAACAAAACTGGCCGATTTCTGGACCAAGATAAAACAAACTCCTTGCTCCATACCGCCAAAAGAATAAGCCGGATCCAAATCGCGCCTCCTCCTTTTGTTGCTCCCGCATATATCCAATCTTCAAAAAAAATACAATGCAAGAAATCTGTCAGTACAAGAATAAAGAAAACAAGAAGGAATAAGGCAAAAACCACATAGCCGTTTACATCCCCTGCGGCCCCATCATACCACCGCCCATGCCTTGCATCTGCTGCTGCTGCTGCTGCTGCTGCTGCTGTTGCTGCATCATAAGTTGCTGTTGCTGCTGCTGGGCAGCGTGCGCTCGTCTTTGCATCATCTGTGCCGACAAATGCTGGGTAGCCTGGGTCATCGCGGAGGCCTTCATTCTATTCATCGTCTCCGATGGGATGTGCTCCGGGCCGCCAAACCTTGGCGCAGTTGTGGCCACCATTCTCTGGAACAGGAGCTTGGCATGAGTATTGATTTGCATTTGCGCCGCCTGTTGCTGTGTTGTCGGGCCTTGGCCGAAATTGGCTTGGCCCTGCTGGCCCTGCTGTTGTTGCTGCGGTTGTGGCTGCTGCAGCTGTTGTTGCACTTGCTGCTGCTGTTGCTGCTGCGCTTGCGCTTGTGCTTGCGCTTGCGCTTGCGCCTGCTGCTGCATTTGCTGCTGCTGCACTTGTTGCTGCATCGCCGCCATCGCTTGCATGTTCGCGGCGTTGCCGTTCACACCTTGCATGTTACTGACATTGCCGTTCATGGCCTGGCCCATCTGCCGTTGCATTGCGTTGCTCATCTGGCCAAACTGACCCATCCGAGCCATCTGTTGAAGCTGCTGCTGGATTTGGGGTGACATCTGGCGTAGCTGACCGCCCTGAAGATTTTGCAACTGCTGCTGATATAGCGCATGTTGCTGTTGCTGCTGAGGGGTCAAAATCCCGCCTTGCTGCTGCTGCTGCTGCTGCATAAGCGCATGGCGCTGCAAGACCTGGATCACCTGCTGTTGTTGCTGCGGGGTCATGGGCTGGCCATTCATCGCCGCCATTCCGCCATTTTGCATCCCCATCTGCTGCTGTTGCTGTTGCATTAATCGCTGCTGGACTGCCAATTGCTGAGCAAGCATCTGATTCTGAGGGCTCATAGCGTGGTTGTTAGGCATGCCCATGTTACCGGCCACATTACCGCCGACCTGTGAGCCCTGAGCCATCATGTTAGGCGGCGGGCTGGCCTGCGTCATGCGAGGCGTCGTGCCCATGGCCTGTCTGTTGATTGGTGTAGCATGCGCCATGTTAGGGGTTGCATTCGGTATGCGTGGAGTGCCCGATGCGTGACTTTGCTGGCTGCCTCTGGCTGACATGTTATGTGCCATGGGAGCAGACATTGGGTTTTGGACAACAGAGGGAGGCCGTGCCGGGCTACCCGCGGCGCCAGAGTTGGATTGTTGCATAGGAGCGCTACCAACCATCGGCGAAGACATGTTTTGCGGCGTTCCTTGGCGCACAATCGGCGAGGAAGCTGCCTGGGCCTGTGCCATTTGCGACGGAAATCTAGCCTGAGCAGCGGCATGCATTCCATTTTGCATTCCAGGGTTGGCAGCAACGCCATTTTGCGCCATACCGCTTTGACTGTTGCGCTGGGCCATCTGGGCCGCTTGCTGCGCTTGTGCAGATTGCGCGGCGGCTTGTGCCTGTCGGTTGGCCAGGGCTTGTCGCTGTGCCTCCGCTTGGCGTAGTTGATTCTCTCGATTGATGGCAGCTTGTCTGACGCGCTCGGCTTCCGCCCGCTGGGCCGCTGCTTGCTGCTCTCTCTGTTGCTGTAGGCGCTGTTCATGCAGTCGCCTATCATTTTCTTGCTGTTTGAGTTTCTCCTGTTCCTTCTTCTCGGCATGTTGTCTCTTAATATCCTCAATGGCCTTAAACCGCTCGAAGCGCGGCTCAAATGTAGCAGCCCCATTTTGAGCATCGCTATCCGCAGCACCTGCACCTTGTCCACCAGCAGTACTGGAGGAGAGACGCTCGTCCAGGACAAGCATGTAGCGTTCCTGATCCGCGGCTGCGGCCTCGTCTGCCGCAACTTCGGCAACAGTGCGCTTCCTCGTCTTCGGTTGTGGTGGTGACTCGGCGTGCTTGGGGTGAGACATGGCCTCGAGGAGGGCAATCGTCTCCTCTACGTTCTTGGTCGGAGTCAACATCAATGGCGCCATGGTAGCTAACAAGATCTGTCCCTCTGCAACGTAGATGTTAGATCCGTCCAGTTCAGTCTTGTCTCTTCGTTGGCGTTTTACAGGTGGCGGCATGGTATTGACAGTTGGGGTGGGTGGGTTTCCGAGTGATAGGGGTGTCGGTGGTGGTACATAAGTTTCCGGAATGCCCTTCGGGGTCGTAGCCTTGATTTGAAGGTCCATGTACAAACTTTCTGGGGTGGGATGCAGCACGACCGTGAAGACCTTTGGTTTCGCGGCGACCTTGGGCTTTTTTTCTTCCTGGCCATTTAGTTCAGAGGATTCGCCTTCAACTGATTTTGTTTCTTCCTCCGTCTTTTTGGCTCCCTCATTTGCTCCCTGTTCATCTTTGGGAAATGGGACGTAAGGGGACGGCGTGAGCCACTGATTGTAGTTGTGAATAGACGATGCCACAGTCTTAGTCGAGGCGGATGTCGGTCGCGCAACATCCTTGGATTGCGCTGCTGACTTGTGGTCGTGAAGTTGGACGATGAGACACCCATCGTAAAATGCAACCTTGGCTTGGACGAAGTACTGGAGAAGGTCGTGGGGAATGGTGCGGGCTCGGACGTGCTCCAGGAAGAGCTTCATCGGCGACTTGTAAGGAAACATGCCATCCTGACCATCGAATCGAAAATGTGTAGTGTGCAAGTGCACGACAAGAGAAGGCGGACTGCCGGCGTGTTTCGTGAGGATGTATGAGTCGGATATAACTGCATGGTATGTTAGCGTGCGACGAGGATAGGCACCAAGAAGAAGAAAAATACCATATGGAAGCGTTCCTCCACCGTTAGCGGCGGCATCGTCTGAGATCGACCCAGTGCGCTTCCCAGCGCTATTCCGTGAATGCCTGCCGAGGGCCTGCGAACTTGTATCGCGCCGTGCGCGATTGACAGGCCGAACAGTGGGGATCACAGCCGCACTGCCGACGGCGCTGGCAGGCGGCTTCGCAGTCGCAGCCATCTTTTTATTGGCGAGCGCTGGTGATGATGAGGCTGCTGGATACGCGACACCGTTAACTCCGGTTCCTATCGGTGATGGCTTCTTTGCTTTTAGCCCAGGGGTTGGTACAGCGACCGCGGTTGCCGGGGACATATCTCCTCGAAGCGCCCACCGCGGCCGGCGCTGTGAACGTGGAGGTGGTGCTGCCCACTCGTCGCAGCTCTATCGTAGTGGTCCTCCGATACGGTCAATACGCGAACATTGATGGTTATGGTGCGATGGTTGACGGAATTCGATGCCGGTTGTCGTCGCGATGTGCTCGGCGCAAGTCTTGGAGGGGCTAGCTAGTCGTAGTCGGCGATGCCGTCGCGGAGAAAACGAGTGAGTGCGTGACGGCGCGAGAGTGTGGCATCAAAAAGTTTCAGTGCGCATCTCCTGATGCAGTATTTGGATAAGAACGAGGGGCCGTACAGAATCGAGAGAGTCGTGTGAAGTTGCGATGCTGCGAGTGGAGTGAGCCGCTTACCCCAATGTAAGGTTCGATATGCTGGAGAGAGATCGCGTCTATAGAAGAGCGTCACGTGACCACTGTCATCTGCTACCCTACATTCCGAAATTTTTTTTTTTCTTCTTTGCGCCCGTGAATAATCGTGGCCTCTTTTTACATGATAAAAAAAGAACTAAGTCGAAAGCCAAAGTGTCAAGAAGTAGCGTAAATATCGTCTCTAGGAAATGTAAAAGTTGCGACTTCATCAATTAGGAGGCTCCCCATTCACTTTAGCCGTTAACCCAGCCTACTAATAAAAAAAACCATGACTTTGCTCACGCACCCAAACACACACACAAAGAAACCAAGAGCTGTACAACAAGTTAGTAGAAGATACCTCCAGGCTACAGGTTCCTCATACATCCGCAGGAACCCATGGACAAGAAATGACGCCCGTGTAATTAGTCGTGACACCTAGAAAACGTATAAAAGCACACCTATTTCGACAACTCGTACCTTATCCAAAACTGATTATATTCACATTTACACATCATACCGTGCCACATCAGTGTACGTGGCCACGGCGCTAAATAACTAAAACTATACAAGCCATTTATACGATATCCATCCCCCCATAAAACCTATTCGACACGGTTGACGCGGCGAGCCCAGTCATCAGTTACGCGCATGCTGTCCACCACAATGATGCCCCTACCGCGGCCGACACGTTCGGGTCGCTGCCACCATTTCTGCGTCTTCGTTGTGCGCTCCGCCTCCGACTCGCTGTCCGCAAGACCACCGGAGCCGCTCTCGGCGCCGACAACCAGCATGATGTCGTGGCGGAGCCAAGTCTGCATGCTGGTGATGATGCTGCCGTTATCGCCGCTGAGCGACTCTTGCAGGTAGATGACTTCCGGCTGCAGGTGTCGCAGGATGTGAACGTGGCCGTTGGGGGTGGTGAAGGGAAGAATCATGGTCTCCTTGTCAACAAGCGCGAGGGCCTGCGAGTAGACAGCATTGAAAGCGCTGTTTTCGGTAGAAGCACTGCTGTAAATGTTAGCTCGAGGGGGGTTTACTATTGCGAGGCGCGGATTGACTTGGCTTACATGGGGTTCTTGCTCTCCTCGCCAGGCGTTTGGGCTTGATCATGGCCAATGTTAGAAAATGACGAGCTCAGGGACGGCGGCGGTAAGTTACTTGTAGCGGTCTCCAGCGTATTATCCTTGAGATCGGGCGCATAGATGAGCACAAACAACTTGATGCGAGAGAAGTCGTTGTGGCGAGGGATGTGAGACAGGATAGACTGGAAGATGGTTAGAGCTGCATGGCGGCGTTGTGGCGACTTTTACTTACAGCATGCTCGTGGGAATCATCGTCCACGAAGCGACCCAAAGGGCTATCGGCGGACACCACAACGGCGACAGTGCGGCGGCGCTTGTCATCAGAGATGGGAACACGATCTTTCTTCGCGTCGGCTTCCTCAGACCAGACTCTACTATCGTCGGGGTACTTATCCTCCTCGCGGATAGAAGCCAGAGTCTTGCCTATGACAGCGCCAGCTGCCGCAACGCCGGCGGTAATGGTCTTGCCTGTCGAATCGAGAAACTGCTGGGGGCTGGGTGTGCGGCGCAAAGCACCAGACATTCTCGCGCCCCAGTTGGAGGCGCCCGCCTCGGCTTGCGTCCCGTACGTGTCATCTCCGCTTCGAAGGGGCGGCGGGCCGTACCCGGGCCGCGACTGGGAATCTGCGCCGGGGCCAGGTCGCGGGCCGCCGCGGTTGGTCGCCCCGTATGGTGGATTGTCCCCGTAGTCGGCATTCTCGTAGTCGAGATGCTCGTGCTCCTGATCGTAGCTCGGGTGCTCCTCCTCCTTGCGCTGGCTCAGCGCCCAAGCGACGAGTCCCGCGCTGGCGATGGTGACGGTGACGACGAGCGGAACCCAGTGGCTCCATACGCCGCGCCGGCGGTCATTTGGCGAAGGCATGGTTGGAGGCGGCCGAGGGGAAGTCGCATCGCCCACGAGGGCGGGCTTTTCGGGATTGGAGGGCTCGGTGCAAAGGTTCGCAAGCTCTGGGCTTCAACGCGAGGGAGGCGAGGCGAGGCAACGGGATTGGGGGCGGCCGCGTCAAGTCGCACAGAATGTCTTGGAGTGCGCAAATGCAAGAGAGAGACGCAATCTACGCTGCCAGTGGGGTTGTCATGCGTTTTGGATGCGGACAAAATGGTGGCTGGGGGTTCACTGATGAACAATGTCAACAATGTGGAGCAGCCGAGGAGGCTTCCCAGCAACGCGCTGCCCGAGGCTGTTGCGGTACCATAGCGTCCTGTGCAGCCACAGTTTTGGTAAATTGGCTGGTGGCTGGTAAGCTGCGCCACGTTCAGAGCACGTGAAGATACCGAGAGGTTGGGCAGCGAGTTGTGGCGCAACTCTAGCCACACTGCCATGCGCCACATGTCGACCTCAACTTCTTTGGTGGGGTGAAATAATAATTGTTTCCTACCCAGCTGTGACTCTTCAACAAAGGACGACAACTGCTGTACGATCCCAGACGCGACAGAGCTATTACGCTTTATCTTGGAAGGCACCAAGGTACCAGAAGTCTGCAAATATTGTACCTCGGACGTTTTATCCTCCCAGCTGCAGTGCGCACACGATTGAGCTTGTCCCCAGCTCATCATTGCCCCTCCATCATGCCGCACTCGGTCTCAAATGCGTCTACTGGGCTGCAAGCTCTGATCCTTTGCGGCCCGGGATCGTCGTTTCCGACATTTACTTCGAATCCCGATGAGAACCCCAAGGCGCTGCTGCCCATAGCCAACAGACCGATGGTCTGGTACCCGATTGACCTCTGCTACCGCACTGGCGTCTCAAGTGAGTATGCCCGTGACATTCCGAGCATTGAAGTGAGAGTCAAGAACAATGAAGTCAAGAAATTGCAGATATCAAACTTTGCGATTGACTAGTGATTATTGAGGATGACCACACCACATGTTACATATAAACTGAAGGCATTGGTCAACTGACATCAGCGCAGAAATCACACTGGTTTGCCCACCGTCAGCAGCCAAAGCCATGAAGGCCGCTATGGGCACAAACCCCCATCTCACGGGCCTGCCAATGCCCAGACCAGAGATTGTTTGTCCAGCAGATCTTACACAGACGACGGGTACCGCGGAAATCCTCCGCCTACCCGAGATCTACAACCACATCACCGGCGACTTTATCGTTCTCCCGTGCGATCTGGTTTGTGAATTTGGCGCTGAGCAGCTCTTACAAGCGTGGATGGTGAAAGCGGCCAGTGCGACTGATCTCCTCGGTGCGAAGGGCTTCTCAAACGGCAGCCGCAGCCGTCACAGCGGTGGCATCGGCGTCTGGTACGAGACGAAGAACAACGTCACGGTCAGAGGCGAAGAAACAGACTTTGTCGCGACCACTGCGCTACCACAGTCTGCCACCCTGCCGCCCAAAGGCTCCATCTTGGCCAACGTCTCTCGCATCGTCTGTACCATGCCTACTGATGCGCTCAAGGATCGGATGGAGGAACGCAAAGCGCTTGACCTCCGCCATGGCCTACTGAGAGCCAACCCTCGCATCCGCATGCTCATGACTCATCGCGATGCACACATCTACATTTTCCCTCGTTGGATTCTTGACTTCATACAAGCCAACGACAGATTCGAGAGCATAGGGGAGGATGTTGTTGGTTGGTGGGCCAAGGCTAGCTGGCAAGAAGGCCTGGCCGAGAAGCTCAAGATCATGGAGTCTTGCAAAGGAGATACTGAAGAGGACGCCGAGTCTAACCCAGATAGCGATACGGGCGCTTCTGACCAAAAATCGTCGACGACAGCTGGTGACGAATGCTCAAGAACACCGCGTAAACCGTCAGAGTCTGTCCCGCCGATGATTGCCTACCTTCACTCCAACAAGACCCAAGAAGCCGGTTCCATCATCCGCCGCGTCGACACGGCGCAGCTTCTGCTCGCCATCTCCCTGCAACTCGCCAAGCTACCGTCGCTGGAGGAAGCAGACCCCGACGCCGCGTCTCCGTTTGCGCACCCGCGCAAGATCGCGTACCCCGAGGGCGTGAAACCCCGGACGACCATCACCAAGGCCGACAGCCTCATCGCCGAGAATGTGACCGTCGAGGAGAAGACGTCCATCAAGGAGTGCGTGATTGGCGCGGGCTGCCAGATCCAAGAGGGCGCCAAGCTATCGCAATGTCTGCTGATGGACGGCGTTGTGGTTGGGAAAGGGTGCAAGCTTACCAAGTGCATCCTGGGTAAGCGAAGCGTGATTGGTGACGGCTCTGTCCTCACGGACTGCGAGGTTCAGGAAAACCTGCTTGTCGAGCCAAGAAGTAAGTCGAGCCTACTATACCGCCCCGAGATAGCATGCTATGCAATCGGATGTAAAACTAACTATCATCTACAGCTGAGGATAAGGACAACAGGCTTATGAGCTCGGAAGGACTAGAGGCTACGGAGGCTGAGATGGAGGAGGTACTGGGCCACGCAGACGATGACATGGACACAGTATAATGGCAAGCACCCAAGATCTTAAAGCAAATAGACTCATTGTACAAGATTTGGAGTAATTTCACAAGAATTCTAAGAAAACGTCAGAGCACCGCTTTGCATCATGATTCCAGTGATATCCTTTCCCCCAGGGGTCTCTGCGCAGCTTCGCCTCTATACCCATCGCCTAGAGAGTTAACCTGTTTTCAAAATGAACTTGCACAGATTGCTTTTCTCAAGATGAAAACAAGGTTGGGCTCCTGCGTCGCGAGCGGCAGCCTTTCCGGGACGCTGGTCAACGCGTCGTTGCAGTCCCCATGGCCCCGTCCAACAATGCCTGCTTTCCGGGACCCGAACCCGTGCCCTACTGCAAAATTCCGGCCGAAGTTGACGTCTATGATACACAGGCCTCAAATGCTGAAGCCATGAAAGAACTGATACGGCGTCCACGTTGGCATCACTTGCAACGCCATTCGCACACGGGAGGCGAGATAGTGACTTAGCGTGAAGGCAGTGCAGGCTCGCTCACAGTCCACCTAATAAGACTACGGGAGGAAACCGTACGATATAGATAACTATTTGTCATTGCAAGATTCGATTCCTGCTCCATTTGATTTATTGGTTCATAACCGAAATATTACATTCTACTTACACTCCCACTCTCACCCACAAAAACCCACGGTAAGCTAAACGCCTCCCGAATAGAGTTTCGTCTATCCAAATTACAACTACCTACTCCCCCCCCATTTCTCCGCCCTCGTGTTCCGCTTCAGTGGCTGTTGACCCCTCTTTCTTCTCTTTTTCTCCGTTCAGCAGGACAAGGCCACCTCTTCAGTTGTGGTGTTTTCGGGTGGGCTTCTCCAAAACTGGGGATTGTCTTACACCAGCCAGCCTCGGCCAAAGGCCAAGTTTCCCCTCTTTCTGTCCCGATCCTGCCGCAGTGATGAACTGGTTTAGCACCAAGAAGGAAACAGCGCGAAGTCATTGTCTTGCGTTGGCTTGAAACAAGCGCTGTTGAAACGAGTGACACGTCTCTTTTTTTCCCTCATATTCCGCCTTTGACACTTGAATGTCTTGTTGTTTTTGGCGATTTTGAGAGAGACAACGGCAACAAGCCGATCGGCGTACTCCGTTCACGACTTTTTGACATTGGCTTGGGAGAAAAGCAAATAATGATTGAAGAAAAGAAAATAATAGTCAAGGCATCTGGATTGTAATTAGCTCAAGGCGGAGCATATCGCCCGCCAGTACGGATTACTACATTGCCCATTACCGGCCCCCTCTCAAGTATTCGCTGCAAGGCGGGAGTCGTGGAACTGGTTCATCTTGAATACTTGATCTCGTTCTTGATCAACATATAGCTTTCGCTAATTGACCGTAACAATGCTGAGATCTCACCAACGACATGCACGATAGACAAGCAAACCCCACCACCTACCTTCCACTGGCTCACTCACGCTTTATGGACACCCCTAGCAACTAGAAGCTGGCCATCCCCACGATCTTCATGCGCCCTACGGTCGGTTTTTGGGCTCATCGCTCATCCTGTCGCAACCTGTTCCCGTTTCGGATTGTCACTCCAAGACATGACTGACCTCGAGCCTGATCCACTTACTTACACGCGCCCCAATCGAATCTTGAAGGAGGTGCAAGTCACCAAGTGTTTGCATGCTCTTGTGGCTAAATTTGCTTGTATGTGGGCTAAATGGCAGCATGTGGTAAAGGAATTGAGGTTGCGACGTTGCTTGTTTGGACGAATGTCTCAGCTTTACCCAGCCAGAACTTGCTGCACTCACCAACCGCGGGCCTCTCAACGGTTCACCATCGCGCAGCCCTCTTGGATTACAAGTAGCCTCTGGTTCAACTAGCGCGATGAGCGAAGTAGAAGTCCTTGCAACCTCTGGCAGAGTGGTGACTTCTGCGCAGCGGGTTTTCTGTCTGTTGCCACCCACACAAGCCAAGTTTTCTATAGCCTGCTTGCACGCCGACAAGAAAATTTCTCAAGGCATGAGCCTATCCTACCAGAGCGCAGTTTCAAACGTGCTCAAAATCGCTGCTGATAGATTACGTAGCCGATACCGCACTCACTCACTAGGGTAGCGACCCGTGGACATAGTTACTGCTTCGTCGATACCTCCAGGTTGCCAGTCCAGAAAAAGTGTGGCGCGCCGAGTGGAGTGTATAAAGTGACATCTCTTCTCTTGCGCTGTAGATCTTCGTACTGGACGCGTCCCGTGGCGCGCTGCTTCTTTAGAGCGGCGAGAACATCTCGCATGCCAGTCAAGTCCTCTGGTGCGGGGGAGGCTAGCTCAGGCGGCATTATGGCGGTGCGCCACGCTGTGTGGAAAATGTATGACCTTTCAGGAACGCCTGCAAGAATCTGGCCTGGGTTGACCGGCCCAACACCATCGCGCAGGCTCCCATAATTTAGCACAAGCCGGCGGTACTCGTTGATGATGGGATTGTTGTGTGGCTGCACTGGGCCAGCCCACACCCGCAACTCGAAGCCACAACCATTCCACTCGTCCTGATGCGTAATGAACTCTTCATTGTCTCGGTCGTTCTTTTCGAATCCTCCAGTTCGCCCTCCACTAGCATCCGTAGCGCCGCCGCCGTCAGAGCCTAGGCGGCGGCCACAGTGAGAATTCGCATTTGGAGCCGGACGCGTAGAGTGATAGCTCTCGTCCTCGAAGAAGCTGAAACCCCTCTCCCCGCTGCTCATGAGCTGTTCAGCATCCACATCTTCGGCTGTAGCAATGCCTTCACTCATCGTATCGAGCTCGAACTCTAGTCGGAGGTGTCTCAGGCCTTTCAGCATACCTGGTCGGCGCCACGATGATGCTTGGCTAGAGTGACTCACATCTGAAATGCTTCGCTCTTGAATGGACAGTAGTTTGAGAAAATGTAGCAGCCGCGCAATGAGTGGTCCAGATGATCGGCGTGGCACACACGTCAACGTTAGTGAGGAAAGTCGGGCGTTCATGTCTGGCACAAATCGCTGGGGGTATGCCTTGTCAACTCGAGAGAGGATGGATGTCTCGGCCACATACAATCTCGCCAAGGAAGACAAGCCATCGGCAGTTAGAGTAGGAATATTGGTGACGAGCGAGTGGTGAATTCGTAACGATCGTAAATTGGACGAGTATACTGGTCGAAACACATGGGCGCCTCCTAAAATTCCGTGGATCATGGTGAAACTGGGCCAAAATTCTATAGCTGGGCTGCGAGGCGGTATGATAGGCATAGATTCGCATGCAAAATGTTCCAATTGTCCATTGGATGTCCGAAGTAACCTCTCGACGCCGCTGGCCGAGATTTGATTGTGCGAAACATCTAAGTGGGTGATACCTCTCGAGTTACGGTACGTGTCTTCAATGTCATAGTTTGTGGACTGATGCGACAAGATGCGAGTTGCTTCGTCCGCGGAATCAGAGCGTAAGGTGGTTTGTCCATCAGAGCGAAGACCCTGGCGTTGGCCGTATAAGGAGTAGGACTGAGCATCGTATGTGGGAGCGTCCGAGTAATATCGCTCTGGGCTGCTGAAGTTACCGCTAGACCGAGATTCCTCGATAAACTCGAATCGGCCGTAGGAAACAGTGCCCTGACCAGAAGCTGATAGCTTGCCCTCTGCCTGAAAGTGGACGGGCGACCGCAGGGATGTGTGGGGGAGGCATCTCTCCACCAATGTCTGCAGAATAGAATCCGTGAGCATATTATGGCTGAGATCTAGGCCCCAAAGCCTTAGCCTATACAGTTCAGCCAAGCCGATGAAGGTGGCGTCGTCTAGTTCACGCCCAGAGAGCTTCAAGATTCGCAGATCAGGAAGAAGCAAGGGCTGAAGCAGAGGCGCTATCGAACCTGGGAGGTTGGACAGATCAAGATAGACAAGCTTCTGTAAGGAGGGCGAGGAAAAAAATGTTCCAGGGAGTTGTGCGGAGCAATGGGAGATGCTGAGAAGCAAGGGGGAAGAATGTGACCTGGTGAGGCCGACGAGAGAGTTTGGATCAATCTCTGTGTGGTGGTCAAGTAAAAGGACGTTTAATTGAGGCAAAAGCTTCAGTGCCATGTGCAGACTGCGAAGGAAGCGGGCATTTTGGTCCGTGGCAAACTCGTAGCACTCCTTTGCGAAATCGCGAAGGTCAAGGATGCGGGCCAGGCCGCGGGTGGAGGGGCGGACATCGCCGAGTTTAACGAACGTAAAATCGAACCACCACAGAAGATCTGCGAAGACGACATTAGAATGGGTATGATTGAGCAGGAAAGCTGCTGCTTCAAGGTGCCTGGCATGATAACTCACCATCATCGGGTGGTAGGCCACGTCGGCGAACGGTGGCTAGAATGTCTACCCACAAGTGAGGTGAAGACACCTTCCAGAAATGGCGGTTGACCAGACATAGGGCATGAAAGTCGGCTTCACGAATGTATGGGGCAACAACCTCCAGCCAGTCAGCGACGGCGATGGCTTCCTGGTACGATGGCAGCGATGCCATGCTATGCTATGTGGCAGGGTTCATCGAGCGACGCGCGATCTGTGACTCTAACGAGTTAAGATGATGCAGCCTGGACTGATACCCGGGTGGAGCCCGTTCCAGCGGAAATCGTTCGAGTTTTTGGAACTTGGCTGCTGGTGTCGTACCAACAGCACACAGTCCGGTTTCCAAGGCGCAGTCGATTAGTAGTGGGCGTCGAGCTCAGTTGTTCATTCCAAATCAGCGTGGGAGGAAAGATTAGGCAAGGTACGCAGCAAACTGAAGCCAGTTGGCAGAAGGAAGAAAGCACCAAGCCTGGACGGCAAGAGAGTGAAAAGAAACGCTGTGTGTAGCGCGCTCCGTCGCGGTGCAGTAGTCGGGCGGGCTGGCCGTCGAGGTCAAAGCGAAAGCTGATGGACGTCGAGTTCTTTGATTGGTGGGGGGTGGGCGCGAAGGCCGGATGATAATCTGAGAACTGACTTCAGATCAACCACCCAGGCTTATGTAGCTGCAGCTCGCCAAAAAAGCGCCATGCAAGTACCACGGGCGGTGATGTGGACTTTGAGGTGGCACGGTGGACGGAAATAGCAGTGAGACGTGTGTGAGGGCGGCGGCTGATTAGCGCTAATGATGCACAATCAAGGAGTAGGTTCAAATGTAAAATGATGGCCTGGGCAGGACTTGTGGCGTGAAGAAAAAGGCAGTGCTTGCATCAATAATAAGCAGCAGTGCGTTTGATAAAAATGATGCTGCTGATGATGCTGATGTGATAATGGTAATGGAACAAACGGCGGAAAGGGAAGGACTGAGACAGCCACGCGGGGCAGTCACTTGCGTCACTTGCCAGCTGCCAGCCGCCTACTTTATTAACTACTGGTAGTAGTACTACCAACCTAGGTAAGCAGCTGCCTGATGAGAGGAGACATACGGTTTGGTGGCGAACGCCTCCCAAGACAAGTACCTCTGCCTGCGCCACAAAAGACGGGAAAGCGCATTAAGCCACTCCACAAACCGCCATCGCCTTATCAGTACGCCCGCCACGGCCAACATTCTCTGTGGCGCGGGCTGCTCTAAAAAAAAAACACGCCTCATTGCCTCACTCTTATTACTCCTGGTATGATCTGTCATTGTCAAATGAGGGCCCGCCTGCCAAAGTTTACGTTTACATATGCGATGTCAAACTCTGTTTACACCAAATATCCCGGTAGCGGATCTCATTGTACCATGGCTGTTTATATAATCCACAATCGAGAAAAGAGACGCCTTGTAGGGTGCTGGGCCGGCTGCCTCTGGGTACTTGGGGAGCCTGCTGTCCTAGAATATGACCTGTCGGGAAGTGAGGTGATGAAGAAAGAATGGAAGCAAAGTTTGGTATGAGGAAGCGACAGGCCGTGTGAATAATGGAGCCACGGTAAATTAAAAACGTCCATGCGGAGATCACCTCTGCAGATGTTGACAACACGATGCCAGTATTGAGCTCTGCAAGGTACAGCACACATATGATATTTGCATCATGCCTCATATATTGCTCTTCGGGATGATGCGCAGCTTACCCCTCCCGCCTGCAGCATCTGAAAATGACCATGCATGTCTCTCTTATTATCCATTACAGGGAACCCCAGTTTCGAAGGCGCGCGCTGCCCGGCACCCCTGTCCAGTGGCAAAAGAAGGAAAAATGTACCCATCACGGAAGAAAGGGCTCACCCGAGGCTGCATGGACGGGATCGGAGACTGGCCAGGGGAGAGGGGGGAGACTGCCGAGCTGGGCTCATGCTCATCGAACGGCGTTGTTTTCGAGAAACCGTATCTTCTCTTCCGATACCGAGGACCCCGGCCCTGCTGCCGAGTAAATGAAGAGACGCAGCGGCCATCCCAACGTTTATCCGCAACTTCAATTGCATTTACCAGCCAGCATTTTGCGGTGGACTGGGACGTGACCTGGCCTTGGCCCTTGGCGCACCCATCACCGCAGGTGGCTATGCCCATTAGTGACATTCTCGGGTCAGTCTCAGCCGGTGAGCGGCCAGTTTCTTACACGTCCTTTTTTTTTTTTTCGCTTGACGTACCGAGTCATGCTCAGTCATTGAGAAAAAAAAAGAAGAGTTGCTGTTCGCGAGCCCGAGTACGTTGGATAAAACGTTACATGATGTCGATATAATGATAAGGCGTTCAATATGTGGTGAATCTAACTATAGAATCTGTCGGTATTTATGATGTGTAACAAAACGTCAACAACCAATATAATCCACGTCGCGTGCGTCCGAGCAAAGTCGCAGCTCTCGAGTCATTAGCAAAAGTCAATTTACACTGCGAAATACGAAAACACGAAAGACACGAAAACAAGTTATCAATTGGCTTTTTCAGTATTCCTTGCATTTGCAGTCATATGCAAGTTGTTGGCGACTTCTTTCGCTGTTCCAGTGGTCTGGTTTGCCCACACTCCCCCCCCCCCCCCCCCCCCCCCAGCCAGCAGCATTTTAGAGCGCGACCAGGTTACCAACCCTGTCTCGAACTCACTCTCGATTTGCGACTGTGTGACTGCATGGAATAATCTAGGCCGTCACACAAGACGTCGACGAGAAAACATGGTCCTGCACACACTCACCTGGCACGTTACACTTGTCTCCTTTCTTATTTTCGGCTTGTCTGGCGTTGCGAGAACACAACCTTCAAGTTCGGAGTGGAGTAGATAAAGTCGCCGACCAAATAGATGTAGATGGGAGAAGAACAAGTCAAGATGCCTGGGAAAACAAAAACCTACTAATAAAGTGATGGATTATCGATCAGCGGTGCTCGTCGCGGCACTCGAAAATGGGCGGCGGCCCAGGCAGTGCGGAATTACATGCGAAACAGCGAGAGGGAGGCTGGCAACAGGCAGCGGCGGGCACAATTCTCCGATCGTCCAAAAAGAGAGGCAAGAAGAAGCAAAAAACAGGAGTGCCTACGAGTGCTTACGAATGGATCGCCAGCCTACCAATCCCCCATGATCCAAACCATGGCAAAAGTGAGAAAAGCCCATCCAGACCTGCGACTTTGCCTTGCGCTCTTCCCCAGCCGTTCGTTTTTGGGGGCGTTCTAGGCGGGGTTGACTTGGGTAAAGCGAGACGCCGCACTGTAATCTCACTGATTATTTTATTTCATTTTTTATTTATTTTGGGGCGCCGATCAGTAAGGGAAGAAACAGGAAACATGGCTTGTTTTTCCTAAGACTCGGTTGCTTTGGGTAACTGCAATATACTGGTACGCAATGTTCAAGACAGCAAGGAAAAACCTCCCCCACTCTCACTCACCACCCCATTATGGAGGAAAAAGCAAAAAGTCGATGAAAGTAGGCAAGTAGACCAGCAAACCGTAGACTGGTGAACGAAAAGGGAAGAAGAGCGACCTGTCTGTTCTACTGTCTAAGTCAAAAAGCAACGCCAAGCTACGTCGTGGTTGTCTCAACTAACAACAATATATTCCCGAGCTCACGCCCCTCCCCTTCTGAGTCTTACAGTGACGAGTGGAAAGAGGGGGGGGGGGGGGGGGGGGGGGCGTGTACGCGGGATCTGAGACAATCACCTTCTGGGGCCGAGCTTTCTCGCCTTGTCTTTCAAAATCCCATCATGACAAGCACCCCACTGGCCGTCCAGCTGCTGCACGCCACGGCACGCTAAGTCTTTTGGCAGTGGCCCTTGGCTCTTGGCTTTCCTGATAGTCAGTCCCAAGGTTGCTACCCCTGTTAAGATCAGTCTATTGTCCGTATCTTGTTGGTGATGAATCGGAAGTGCTTGAGTCTTTCTCAATTGCCGGCTGGGCGAGAGGGCTTGTTTCGTCACTGTCACTCCCTCAAGCAAGTGTCTAAAACCACCCTCAGCTGCTGTGGCTCGTTGATCTGGTAAACGAGTGACTTGGGGCGAAGAGGGAACATGAAAAAATGTCGCCGACTCGAACAAACCCATTCCCCATCCCTTCCCGCCGGTGCCCTTGATGGCCCACTCACACACCAAAGAGAAGATATGATATAGGTATAGGCAGACTGGACTAGTAAACTAGTAACACGCCCAGAGACAGGATGATGTCAAGTCGATCAAACAGAGCACACAAGGGAAAAGAGGCAAAAGGCGTAAGAGTCGTAACAGGTGTCCTGTCATTTGCTTGTCAGGCCAGGTTGATTGTCAGCTACATTACAGTTATGTACTAAAACACAAGTCATCCAAATCACCAGAGCCAGGGGTCAGACAAGCTAAAGCCCAGTCAAAATTTCCATTATGCGTTCGATACTAATGTTGCGTTTGCTGTATCACTTTTCTGTCGTGCTCAAACACACTTCTGTATCTTTCTCGGAGTCCCAAAAACGTATTTACCATTAGAGCCAACACCCCAAGATAAAGATTCATCAAGACAGTTCCGACCGAAATATTTCCTTCCTCCTCCACACACATCCAAGTTTTGTCCGAGAAATTAAGGTAAAAAAACAATGTTGTAAAGTGGCCACCGCGACATTGCGAATAGGCGCCGCCCAAATAAGAGGTTATAAATCCCATAGCACTCCCACCAGATGGATATCAATTGCCGTTGACGCGTAAAACGAAGGTCGAGAAGAAGAGACACTGTTGAACAAAAAGACAATCCGATGCGCCGCCGAATATTAAGAGAATTTGCATTGCGTTTTGCAGTTGTACAGGGAGAGCCGTGACTTGTGCGGGTCGGGGAAGTCTGATATCATCCCTCTGACCTCGACAGTCGGGCTCTCTTGATAAGCATCGCTTTTGTTTTTTGCAGATGCCCCGGTTTGAGTTGCCAAGTAACCATCCATCCCTTTATGATGGGGCCACGAACTGTTGGCAAATGTGAGCTCACCACGCGAGCCTCTGCATGTCTCAGGCTCAGGCCGCTCTGAAAGGGCAGAGACATGCCTGTGGCCCCGCTGCCATGCACAATGATTCCGCACTCGTGCAGCGTCTCTTGGCTCGTCTGGGCACCGCTCATAACTCAAACCGTACTGAGAAGTGAGAATTCGCTCAGTAATCGTCGTGCTTCTCGGCCATCATCTTGGCCTTGGGTGGGGCTCTGCGCTTTCGGCTGCGCTCTTCTTGCTCGATGATGGGAACGGCTGCGGGGATGAATTCCACTCCGCGGTTGCGGCTGTTTGGGCGGGCGTGCAGCTTGCGGTGGTTGTTGAGATTGTCCTGTCTGTTGAACTGATCCTTTCCACAGAACTCACACGAGAAACGGTTAGGTCCTTCCCCGTGGAAACTAAAGTTGAACAGGGTTAGTATCAGGTCAGGCTGTGTGTTCTCAAGTTTTGTGGTACAACATACGTCTGCTTGTGTCTCTTCAGGTGCTCGTTGCGGCGGAAGGCCTTGTGGCACCCGGGGTAGTCGCACTTGCACATAGCTCTGCGGACGACATCGACTCCGTTTCCGTCACCCTTCTCGGACATCTTCCTTGATGAGCGGATCTGGGCACGCTGAAGCTCGGACGTCTTGCGCTGAATCTCGTGTACCATCATCTTGCGGTGAGCACGGAGGCGGCTAGGAGAAGGAGGAGGACCCTGTAGGTAGAAACGGCCAATGGGGGACTGGGAATGGCGCTCGAGATCAATGGCTTCGAGGCTGTGAGAAGGGAGCGTTCTTTGCTGGGGAAACAGAGCAATGGGACTGTCGTTGGCACATGACCAAGATGATGAGCTGTCGCCAATATCCGATCCGGAAAGGCTGTGTGTAGGTGTCATCATGAAGGAGCCGGGGCCCATGGCAGCCTGGGGCGAGATAGTGTACATGTTGAAGGAGTTGGAAGGAGTCAGGGAGCCCATGGACTGGTGCGAGGGCATGTTCATGCCGGGCATGAATTCATAGTCTGTGTGAAGGTGCTCAATCTTGCGGACTGGAGTTGAGGGCAGGACCTCGGGGAAGCCCATGTGGTCAGGCTCAGGCTTGACGTTGCCGAACATGTACTTGGGCATGGTTGCCGTGGAAGGAGGAGTCAACTCGCCAGCATGGTGAGCGGCGGCAAAGGAAGCATCAAAGTCAAGAGTCAGTTCATTGGGCGTAGATCGTCGAGAAGTAGGCGTGAATGGTTCGCAAGCGGAGGAAGCAGATGAGAAGCTGGTCCCTGTGGACGGGCAGGTTATGGCCTGCGAGTAGATGCTGAAGTTGTCGTCCATGTCGAATCGAAAGTCCGACTCGAACTGCATTGTAGTTGCCATTGCGTAGGAAGCTGATGTAAAACGAGAGTTTGAGAGTTGGATGGAGGGAGAAGGGGAAAGGAATGTATGATGGATAAAGAAGAACAAAGTCGAAGGGGGTTCAATATCCAGGTCAGAGGCCCGTAGTAATATAAAGGAAGGTGAGGAGGCAGGCGAGCAAGAGAGAGATGAACCTGAACAAAGAATGCAGTTTTATTTCGGAGAGGACGGACGCCCCTGAAGATATACCATCGAGGTGGAATGAGCTGTGGAGGAAGCTGCAGGCCGGACTGAGACAAGAGAGGTGTAGATCGCCCCGCGAGAAATCGTGAGGTCTGGTGAGTTGTCTGAGCAGGATATACGGGCTTTTGGGAGTAAGTGGGAGGGGGAGTGAAGTTGGGAGGTGAGTTGACGGAGAGGGTGTATATAAGTGCAAGGCGAGGGCGTGTAAGAGGCGTCTAGTGAGAGAGAGGTGTGGTGGGAGAGAGGTGTGGTGGGAGAGTGAGATGGTGTGAGGCCTAGGGAGGCGGATGAGTGAGTGAGTGGACTGCGCGGGCGTGTGTCTCTGGGCAAAGACCGAGGCGACGAGCAAGCTAAACATGCTTGATGAGAGACGCCGGGAAAGAGAGTGAGTGAGAGACAAGAGAGCTTGTGGGTTCCCTTTTTTTTTTCACGTTGCTTGTCAGGTCAGGTCCCAGCCAGGGTGGAATGGAACTAGACGATGCACCAGCGCGGGAGGGGAGGGGAGGAGGGGAGGGGGGAGAACAGCAGTGCAGGGGGAGGAAGAGGGCCCCGTTTGATGGGCCAGGTTTCGCTCGATCAGCCGATCCTACGGGTTGCTTCACATCACAACGAGGGAAGGACTGGTGAGAGAGAGAGAGCGAGAGAGAGGCGCGGGTACCGAAGGGCTGTGGATGGTTCCACCCAGAGACTATCGACGGTCACAGATGGGGTCCCTTTTTTTTTTTTTTTTTTTTTTTTTTGGTTTTGCGCGAACGACTGTCACCAGGAAGGATAAACCACTCTCGTCTTGTCTCTGGCGTCCCTCGAGTCCTGGTGTCGCTGAAGCCCTTTGCTAACACGTTGTTCCGCCAGTGGACGTCTTGTTCAAGGGAGAAGTATTTGTAAAGCGGGTTCAATTGTTGCGTAGCTGTGGTGACGACGGTGAGAAGAGGGCAGTGAATGGGAAATTGACGAAACCCGCGGCCTTTTGCGAGGGGACATGGGAAAAGGCGAGACGACAGTCCAGGAAGCTGAGGTATGGCGGAGATGGTGTCGCACTGGACGGAGTGGTTCGCCATGTATCTTTCTTTTTTCATTTTCTTGCTGGAACATAGCAACCATACTTGGAAATCTGGAAGTAGCTCGAAACTGACAAAAAAGAAAATCGAAAAGCTCCGAAAAGCCCATCTTCTCCTCATTCCATTCAGTGTAATAAAAGGCGTAATGCCATTTGTGGGTTACATGCCACCACTTGTTCGACCAGCAGCCTATTCTGTTTCTTTTTTTTTCGGACTTTTTTCTCCTTTCTTCTTTTTACTGTTAGGGTATCATTGACACGTCCTTTGTTCCTCTCTAACAAAGCAGTTTTTTTTTTTTAGCCTTGGCGTAGAGTCCGGCCAGGGCACAAAAAGCAACCAGGAAAAGAAACAGGCTCGCATCAACTCCAAAAAGCACGGGCAGTTACAAAAGCAACAAGCAGATCACCGACAAAGGCGACCAGGCTAACTAGGCCTCCAACGTAAAAAGAAGATCCACCAGGGACGCTGGGCATCGTGCGAGAGACGGACGGACGCCGCATCACGGTTGGTTGGTCGGGTTTTGGTGGATCGGGGACGCGCCGCAGTGTCGGGAAGAGCATACTTGGTAACTCACGCTAAAAACTAGAACTAGCCTAGACGTGACGAGATAGCTGAACTGGGAATTTGCCCAGCCGGGTTAATACAGCCAAGCCAAGCAAAGAGGCTGCGGCTGTGTGGTGGACTGCATGTGTGGTGTGGTGCCTCATCCCAGGTTAGTGATATGGAGTTCTTGTTCAACTGGTCAATATCTTTTGACCAGATATGCACACAACGGCCCGAAAGAAGTCAGGGACCAGGACGACCAACCAGGATGTCACGATGCTTGATTCATTGCGTGTCTATCTACCTATACCTTCTCCTACTATAGACGTTGTCGGAATGTCATCACGTATTGTCAGGCGGCTAGGACCAGCCAGCCTTTTTGTCGACCCATAGTTCAGAATTTCTCTCCGCCTACGACGGACGAAGAGCGACTGATGAACCTTTTGGGCCTGTGGCGCTCTTGGTACTGCTTGCTCCTCCTCCTCCTCCTCCTCCGCTCCCTCCAATACAACCGCCAGGCAGGGCGTGATATGGAGCAACGGGAGCTCCGTTGGTCGCCGCACCCACAGCCAAGCCCAGAGAGAGAGAAACAGAGAAAAAAACTTCCCTTCCGGGAAACCCGCTGGGATGGATGGGAAAAGAGCCCACTGCAACGTGTTGCTGGAATCGGTCTCCCCCCCTCTGGGGCCTGCCTTGCCCCCGCCAGTAACCCGTCGCTACCGTCCCGCGACGCGCCGTGCCCCCGCCCCGTCCTTCCCGCGAGGTGAGGTCGTCGGTTGGTGACAGAGAGCCGCGGTCGTGAGGGGGTTATTGAGGGAAATATCATTTTTTTCCCCTTAATTTTCTATAACAGATAAGGAATTAGAATAAATGAGAAAAATACGCCAATAATACGATGAAAAAAAGCGTTGAGAAGTAGGCAGCGCCATCCGTCAATGGCCACTGACGTAGCCGCCATGGGGGTCAGCCCCGGTCCCCAGGACTCGCCTCATCAGCCACTCAGCTCTAGACGGCAAGTGAGAGGGCCATTTTCATCTCCTCTCATAATTATGCATCATCGCTAGCTCTTCATTTCATTCTGTTCAATTTCCATCATCATGCCCGTAAGTTGCTTTCATTTATTCTCATTCTATTTGCATCTCTTGTAGTGTTTTACGCAGCCGTTCGATCCCCCCCCGTCTCACTAGTTAGTGTCTATACGAGCCTCGGTGGCAGAGACCCTACAAAAGGTCTCCAAATAGAGTTTCCCACGACCCTGGTCCATGCTGCCACTCGCCCGGTGACGCACTCACATCTTTCGTCTCCCCTGCCCTGTCCTTGACTTATTTCGGTCTCAGCGAAATATTATACAATACAGGGCTTGTCCCCAGCCGTGCCAGGCCGTGCCAAGATGGGATTATCGCAATAACAAACGTTCGAGCGCAAGAGAGCACAAAACACAACAAGCAGTTGGTCCTGTTATAGCCCCCCGGTGTATATAGATCTCTGAGCGCTGCCACCCGTACTCCGTCCACACATCAGGCCATATTGGCTTGCCTGCGTGGATCTGCTGCCCGGCAGTTTGTGGTCCACTCGTCGGCATAATACTTGCCGATTATGCTGAACAGATGCTCCGGGGCAAGAAGCACTGAGTTAGCCTTTCGGCCATAGCCCGTTTATCCGTGGGCAGGCGCTCTCTCGGCCTTTTCAAAGTCTCTTATACAGAAAGGAAGCGAGAGGACAGGACTAGCCACAACGACGCACAAGATGCAAGACTAGCGAACGCCACAGCTAACCGAGCCTGCTTCGGGGTTGTGTATGTGTTGCGCCTTGCTCTACCATCAGATGACATGGCTTTTTACAGCTTGGTCCAGACGCGCGCGACTCACAAAAAAAAGTCAAGCCACGGCGAGACTACGAATAGTCAGGTACGGCGCTGGTGGTGGTGTGATGTGGTCCTAACTTGTCCACTCATGTCTCTGCGTGACAGCTCAAAAATGACTAGAACTGACAGACAGGTTGATGGCTTGCCACTTGTCTTGAATAGAGGAGATCGCGAGTGCTTCAACCAAGCTGCCAAGCGCTTGGCCTAGGATATTCATCGTTATGTAAATTGCCTGATATGGTTTACAGATCTGTCCAAGTAATCATGATGAATAATACAGATAAAGGTATTTTGAAAGTTTTTAAGATGTATTTTTTATTCCCCCCCTCGATGGAAATCATGCTGGTGATGGCCAGACCTTGGCCGTAAAGATCACAAGGATGATAAAGGTACAGCGCCTTGAGAAAATCGACGATTCACGTTTCTGCACTGCTAACGAGCAATCTCGCACCTCTTCTTGTAATCTCCATCGGCGTGCAAGAGACAGCTGAGCCGCCTTTTTGGTCTGGAATGGAGTGAATGGCAAATTGTTGTGTTAGCCGCCACCCACGAAAACCCCCCCACCAGTGAGACAACTCGTGGAGTGGTTTCAGAACTCTTTACTCGTTTCCCTGTCCAGCGCCACAAGAAAAGAACCAGAGGAGAACTGCGCCTCTCTACTATGGAGTCCACCGTCAACTCTTTGTCCATTGTTACGACGAGAATTCGACAGATAACAATTCGTGTGCCCACCCGGGAAGCCAGCCCGCGTCGGACAAAAGTTGCATGTCGCCATCGCGGATATCTACAGATAGTTTTCTTTTTGACTTTGCTCTTGCAGCAGATAGCCCAGGTCAACTAAACATACATTTTGCCATCTCTCCACTACAAGGGACGCTGGGCCACAAGCGGGCATTAATTCGCGGGCCTTTCCTCCCGCAGCGAACAAAAAACGCCGGCATAACTAGAGTTTGGAGCCAAGACGAGAGGAACAAAAGGGTCCCGCCATGACGGGATATGCGGTAGGGAAGGAATACAGGCTCGGTCTGTGAAAACCGGCCGGGTCCCATATTCCCAGGAACAAAAAGCACACGACTGGAGGTTTCGAGCTGGTGGTGTGCTACCCTTCACCTAGACTGGATGGGTAGATGCGAGGGCGAACCTAGCTCTTCACCAACGCCCCCTACTTCAAGCTTTCCCCAGACTAATGCCTAATCTGTTTGGCACTTGGGAGTATCTCTGTACCTGAATGTTCCTATAACTGAAGGGGGAAACCGATAAACTCCAATTCTGATCTATCGGCTCCTTTGCAAGGGCAACGGGCAGCTGTGTTGGCGGACCAAGAGACCAACTGCGGATCCCTGGTGTTGGGCAATTTCCTTGCCAGACATGTGTTGTATTTTATCGATATTATAGATGTATCGATTCCCCCAATCCCATCAATTCTCACGGCATGGGCAATATAAAATGCCACGAGGAGGAAACAAGAAACATTTTACCTTACCCAAATATAGGTCTGCCGACATGGATTGTTTCGGCCACCTGCATTGCGGCTACTCCGTAACAAGGGACACATGCCAGATCCAACAGGGGTAGCCTTGACCTTGACTGACTTGACTCTGGCGCCCAGGCACCCCCCTGCTGTTTATACCCTGCTCGTAGCACAGAAGAACAGACCAAACGCTTGAGCTGCCACATGTAACGTGGGAAATACAGCGGACAAAGAGCTGTCCGATCACAGCCGCCAAGACGAGTAACTAGAAGCACCTTTTGGGCACTATAACTTGCTCAAGGTCTATCCTTGCAGAAAAACGTCATTTCGTCGCCGAATGGCCAACCCTTTTTGCCCATGTGAGTGACATACCAAATCACATTCCCCAATTGGGATTCAACATGACCTCTACTCTTTTCCACAGCCACGCGGGTGGCGGGATGCCGGCCCAGGTGTTCCATTTAACATATTTCTTGTCAATATGTGTATCCGTATTGTTGGCGGGTCGCCGTACGAACAGCAACTAGCGAAACTTTAACGTCCTGGGCAACGCCCGCGGTTATTGCTTGGAGAGCTCGACGGCCAGGACTAGCCCACGTAAAAGCGAGGGATTACAATTGCGGTGGCTAGACATGGGAAAGCGGAGTGAAAGTTTCCCTCTTTTCAGAAGAAAAAACGACATGTTTTCCCATCTTGCCGTCGCGCGCTCCCGACTCTTACATGTACGAAGATGGAGACGGATTGGGGCCAAACCCATGTCCTGTGGGCACGGCCATTACCGAGGAATCCCACCAACGGTGGCGTGGCGTTCTTTCTCCAGCAGCGGACATGGGTTTGTTCTGTAGCTGCCGTGACGCGGGCCCTTTTGGTAGGCAATTCAAATGTTGCAGCAGAGAGGATTGGTCGGCTGCCGCGTCTTTCTGAGGAGCAGGGTATCCCGGCCTGGCTGAAAGGGCCCAGTAGTCGTAGGCGGAGGTCAAGCCACTGGACTAGTTGGGAAACAAATCGCTCTCGGCATGACGGAGCCGTTCTGCTTTGTTGATGTGCCCTTGTCAAGTTGTCAAGAGACAATAAGCGGGTTTCGTTCTGTTGGTGTACGACTGACAGCCCATCATCATTATCATCATCACCACCACCACCGCTGCGAGGGCGAATCATGGGCCCTTGGCAAGGCGCCTCGAAGGATGGGGGCCAAGAACAGCGAGCCACTGAAGATGGCCTCCATATCTGCGAGGGAGGCCAGGAACTATAGTCTTCGAGGGGAGCGCTTGCCGAATATTTAATTAAACAGCTGGTCAAAGGATCAGTAAATACAGTCAAGGGCAGCATGACAAAAAAAGTAGAGTTGCAGATGGTGCGATTGTGGTTGTTGTTCCTGGACCGCCCGCCGCCCTGTGCAAGGGAGAGGCAAAACAACACCAGGAACAGATCAGTAAACCCGTTGTAGGTAACATATTTCCTGCGCCATGCCCTCGGGAGGCCACCTCCTCTCCGCCTCGAGGGATGGTCGGAACAGGAACAGCAACAGCAACAGGAACAAGCAACGAGCTTGTTTCCCTAGTTCGCCTACCGGCTTACACAGCCCCTCGAACGATTCGGGCCCAGCAGCTTGGGTCTCACCAGCGAGGTTGCACTCCCATACGAACGAGTGCCTAGGGGCGCAATATAATACCAATTCAAAGGGTTCAGATCGAGTTTACCTGAAAAGATGATTTATTATTCTTCTCCGCGGGCGAACAAAGTGTGTGGGCGGATAGTAACAGGTTCCCAGGAAAACAAGCAAAGCGGCCAATGCAACACAACCTTGTCGATCGCGCGCGCGTCCAAGAAGGAATCTCATACGATTTTCAGCTGTCCAATGGTTGGTCTTGGACGGCAAGACACAGAGTGTGGGGGAAAATGGACGAATATGTCCGACCACCTTTTCATCATCGCAGAATGATTCGGACAACCCCGCCCTATCACTCCAAAAGACGTCATATTGCGCCAATGCCGACAAAGATATCATAAAATGGCAAAAAATACGAGAGCCTTATTTTGCAGATGTGATCATTTCTGTCTTCTCTACTTGTTCCTCATTCAGTATCATGTTTCGAAGCCAAAGCCTGATTTTCAGGACTCGACAGACACCAAGGCTTGAGCACATGGCGGAAGAACTACTGGTAGACCATGACGAGTCGGATCAACCGCCCTTGCTCGAATCAATTATCCTGGGCTGATACTACGGATCTGACGGCGCGCCAACAATCACGAGGTACTATAAACTGTCCCGCCATTTTGGTAACGGGCAATACGGGAAAGGTACCCTCCCCACGTTGGTACGTGAACTCAAACTCTCTTTTATTTTAAACCTCCGGCGGCTCGCTACTATCCGCTCCTACGGCCCAGGAACGCCGCGGAAAGAAAAACAAAAGCTCCAATTATGGGGGGCAAAAAAGGTTAAAATATCATTCGATGCATTGCCCTCAACGCCTTGGCCGAGAGTGTGCGACCTTGGCGGTCGTCCTTTTGAGCAGAAGAAGGTTTGGATGGCATTTGGCTCGAAGAAAAACCTCCATCAGCCCGAAAGGCTGGGCTCTTCTTTTTTTTGCTAAAAGTGATCCATCACATGGCGCTAGCCTTCTCAGCGCAATCAGACACGGTTCGGAATTCTCGGTTTTCTTGACAGGTGTGGCGGATCTTGACAGCTTCTTGCAGCTCTTACTCTGCATCGAGTGTGTGTGTCGACTCGGGGATTTTTTTTTTTGCTTTCCTGTTTTTTTTTTTCTTTTTTTTTCTTTTGCCAGTTTTTTTTTTTTTTTTTTTTTTTTTTCACTTGACCAAGGGCTAATCGGAAAGATAGCAAGTGGACAACAGCCTCAAGCTTCACACACACACACACACTCACTCATTCACTCACTCACTCACTCACACCATTCCATCTCTCACCCCCATCCTAAGCCATCGCAGAGACACCCCCTTCTCAGTCTTTGCTTTTTCCTAGGAACCTGTCTCACTCCAGTTACGATGCACACGCCCCTCCATTTCAACCATCTCGCAACTGCCCACTTTATTACTTGCACGTCGAGCGATCGGAACCCACAGCTCTGGATCGGTCGTCGCGCGTCGCTGGGCCATGTATGTATGTATGTATATACATGCACCGGCCTGCCTGCATACATGAACCAATGTGGTCCGATGCTACCCCAGGTTACTGGGCTCTAAAAACGGTCTTTGACGACTTTGGAAACATGGTAATTTCCTTTTGACTCGTTTTCCCCCCTGTCCATGGTGTTTCCGGGAGGACAAGGGACGTACATTCCCACCCTTTCCGACAGCCCAAGTCCAAACTTGCCATTTACAACACATAGAGAGAGACTTCAACCCCTGTAAAGGCCGATCGACGCAACATCCCCCGCTTACATCGCGACGCTGCTCTTTTTCGATTGCCGTGGTTGACACAAAAACGCCAAAGTACCTCTCCCCCGCGATGCCATGCAGCCCAGTCCCTTTGCAGCCAGGCTAGATGTCTCTTTTCCGCGCTGTATCACCCATGTCTAATGCCTCCTGGTATCCCGTCTATTAAGATACAACCATCGCGCGGTTCTGTCCCTTCTTCGTGCCTCTTGCCCTCTTGATCGTCAAGGGCGCGCCGATCAGGCGATTCCGACCCTGCCCCTGGGGCGGAGTCCGTCGGGGGTTCATGGGTTTTTTGGAATACCATCATGGGAGAGAAAAAAGAACATGTACCCCGAAAAGATCTCGATCGAGGGAGGAGAGGTCGCTAGGTCTTCGTTTTTATTTTTATTTTTTCCGGCTTTGGGATTGTCGCTGCAGCTAATGCTCTAGTAGGAAGAAAAATGTCCGAGTTGACAGCGTGCAGTAGTGGCATGCCACTAACATGCAGCCAAAAGCGAATGCAAATGTGTTATGTCCCGTTTCCTATGCTACCTGGGATGTTTCTTTTTTCTAATATTTCTTTTCATTTTTCTCTGTCTGTTTCAGGCTTTTCGTTTCAAAAAGCGCGGCCTCTGGGTTAGTAGTACAGTCCTAATTAGGTCGCTCGCAGAATCGCTCGGCCGCATGTACCGGTGTCCTGCCCTCTTATACCAAAGCAAGGCCAGTTTTTAGCTCGCCAACGGACCATTTCTCGTGAGCTTTGCCATTTTGAAACCCAATCAGTACAATCTAAATAGTGCTTTAGTACTGCTCCGCTAAACCGACAGGGCTACCCTCCCATGACTGCCGAAGCCGATCTCGAGTTATAGTCACGCAACTCTGAAGGAACCATGGAAATGCAGCCATTGGTTTATCAACATATCAATATGATGGCTCCCTTTGTCCATGTCTGTTCGAATGGCATAGTATTCAGCCGTGATGGGCACCTGTCTATTGTCTCAGGCAAAAGTGGGCATGGCAGTGGCCAACACTCTGCCTTCGCAGTCCTGGTTCACACAACGTTACAACACCTACTCAAAAACTGAGAAGTGAATAAAATCAGCATGCATGTTCAATAAACATAAGAGGTTAAAAATAAAACTGTCACGAATGTCATAAAAAAGGTGATGTGGCTTAGGGGTTGCACCACTTACAGCTCAGCATTGAACTCCATGGCCCGATTACACGTCCCAACATGAAGTCTTTCACCAAAGAGAGTTCAATAGCACTGCCCTTCGTATCAACCTACCAGCTCGTCTTTTCGTAATTACAGTGAGACCAAGTCTACCGATTATCGACCTTTCCGCCTTGCGTGATCCGCCACTGTGTATAAGCGAGCACACCAATTGGCAAGCCACAATGAACCCCCCCGCCCTCCCCTTTCTTCTTTACTAGCTTGGCAGCTGAGCCATGATGAGCCGAAAAACAACTTGATTGATAGATTAAAAAGCAAAGATGTTGAAAGAAAGCCCAGCGTTGGCTCGTTCCTCCACGGCGCCGGTGCTCACCGTCGACGCCGTCGGGCAGCCACAACGACCAACCAACTAACTAACTAACTAACCAGGTAGTTAGATGGCCGGCGCATCCAAGAAAGAAGAAGCTCCAAAAAAGCTTCTCCTCGCAATTAATACCCGTCGCCAGGGGGCCCCCGGGAAGCGTACGTCATGCTACCATGGTTCCATCCGTTCACCTGATCGATCGAGAGCAAGCTCAGATAAAATAACACAGAGACAGAAAACAGTCCACTGGTTCCGCACCACACCACAGTACAACCACCAGGTGGCCTGCGCTGCTGAGAGAAAGACGACCCCATCCCTGATCCCTGGGAGATGAACCACAGTAATTTCGCAGCTTGCCGAGCGACACACCCCTCGAACCCCATCTATTCCCCTCTTTCTCTGCGAATCCATCCCTGCGTCATCGGCCGAGCTTCATCTCTACATCTACTTGGTTGCTTGGGTACATGAACAGCGTTTTGACGGTAGTCCCATCTCGCAATGACCGGCCAAAAACGTCCCATGAGATCCCCAACAAAGAATACACACAAAGGGCAGCAGAGGAGCCAATTTCCTAGCTTCCATGGAGTTGGTCGCTATGATGCAGATTAGAGTTTTTTTTCACAACCTCAAATTTTCTTGGTGCCTAGTCTTTTAAGCCGTCGAGCGCGTGTTGTCCGGCAACGACCGGAGTGCCTGTGTCTGCCGGGCGAGATGCGAATTTTCACTGCCTTTTCGCGTTGCCTGCCCTTCCAAGGACTCACTTGCCGTATCTACCCCACGCCGGCAAGGGATACCGTAAACTGCGACCCGGTATAGCACAAAAAGGTTTTGTAATCACTTGGTGATACGGGCGTCTCCGAGAATTCATGCCATCGACATCCGATAGCACGTATGACTTGTGCTCATCAGAGCTTCGCCGGGCGAGGGTCATGCAACAATTTTGCATGATGGCGCAAAAAGTATCCTCTAAAGGCCGATGGTGATTTCGCCATGTTCCTTTGCGATATGATACGAGCATTAGTCGAGAGGCAAAATGAGCCGATGTGTGCAAGTTACGGCGTTGCAGCATCCCTGGTCTCTCCACATCTTGCATAAACTTTTCTAAGATTAGAACCAATGTCCAAAAGAGAAAAACAAAGCAGTAAAATTCTATTAAAGTGTAATATTTCAAGGCCACATATGTTCGCTCTATGATGGAAGATAATCCCATCCTTGGACGAGTGCTGTAAGTGGAAGCGTTGAGGGGATTGACATGAATCTGGCGTGATGTGAAGAATGGAATGCTGGTAATTTGGTTTCCTGTATACCAAATCAGAACTCTAATTTCAACTCACTTATTGGTCAACTGAACGTGGTGAAATTAGTCGCATTGTCAGGGTGGTGTGCCAGGGACACGTAGCCCATCTTGGCTTCAAGTTTGGTGATTGATGCTCTCTGATATACCCTCACGAATTATCATGGTATCGCAAAGAATGCAGAATTTGTGGCTCATATACTTTAATGGTCTCTCTCTCTCGGGGGATGAGTGTTGTATCTCTTCTATTTTCTTCTTGAATAAAATCCTTTCGCATGTTTGTCATTTCACGAGCAGGTCTCCAGCAACGCTACGTATAGGTGATGGAAGTAGATGGTAGCTTTTTCGAAAGCATTCTGCTGATACGAGTAATATTTTGGTCTTATTAACGCAAGCTACTTGACTAGATACAATGCATTGAAAAGCACGCAGGACATGAGCCACCGCCTCGCGGGTGTATTGAGGGTGAGTCGGGACAGTTCTAGGGTACCTTGAGTACAGCGGATTATTGCTGGGATTCTTTGTTGCAATGATGTTCTTCATACTAGTGTCGCCTAAGAATAATTTTAATGTGTGATTCTTTGACCTCACTTTCATTTGATTGTACCCTGGTCGACAGAGTTACATGTTGGCTCAATTCGTAAATGGTGCAAAACTTCAACTCGATAACCTTTGACCAAAACAGCAAACCAGCTGGGGTTAAAGAATTACGAATCAGAGGTTGCTCTTTATGCTCCATTTAGTGCTATCGCAAATGAGGTATACGTTCAACGAAGAACTCTGGTCGAAAGAGAGTGTTGCTTCTCCCAAAGACACCCAGCAGCGCTCGAGTGACGAGGGGAAACTTGCCTGCCTCTCAGCGAGTCATCTGACAACATGTTTAAGAACACGTCCACTCGCCGGTTCCATCACTAGCCACCCGATTGGAAGCTCGAAGCGCTGGATGAGTTTGAAGCTCTGACTACGAACAAATATGAGACTCGGCGAGCGAGGCTGCTACTGCATCAGTTAAGACCCGGTCCAGGAACGACAAGCCTCACCGATTCACCCATACTCGCTCGTTTCATATTATCGCACGTCTGAATCATGTGCATGTGAGAGATTCTTTTCACCGGTACTCTTTTGCAGAACAGGCGCCTGCGGTCAAGCCAACAGTCCTGGCAGAGGAATGAGTGTCTTCACAGTTGGGCCATGCTGAACGCTGGACAAGTCGAAACAGAAGAAATCAAATTGGCAGCTCGAGACACAGGATTACTTAAGATATAAAGTGTTTGCCAAATAATGAGTCGCGTATTTGCGTATATTTATATGCTATGTAATCAATCCTCTTTAAGAGTTGTGTGCATCCAAGTGAATGCTTCGCCTGCAAACAGGCCCACGGGGCTGCAATTAATTTTTTACCGTTATTTATCGGCGTTTCATCAAAATTATGCAATCTGGATTTGCATCCGATTTCCAAAGTTCTAGTGATGCCAAGCAACGGCACCCCATGCTCAATTTCGTCTGCATAATAAAGCCTGTCCGTGTATCACCCCACCTTCAACACGGGGCAAACCCAACGTGAAGCTTCTTCTCTAGCATCCAACACGAGCATGTTTTCTCTCACGCGCCAGCGCTTGCTATCCAGAGCAGGCTTTGTCTCCACGTTATCATTTTCTGGTCGTCGATCCAGCCTCGCTGCGGGCACCTGCACCGTGCTGACGTTGTCGATACGAGGCGTGATCGCGTGGCCAACTCCCTTCCAGCCCGCCACGCTTCTTCCCCAACAGCGCTTCATGTCGTCCCTGGAGGACCACCCGTCAGAACAGCAGCTGCTGGCCTACGAGCTCGAGGACTTCAAAGAGAAGAAATGGGGCTGGGTCATTTACCGGTGCACGTACGGCGACGACGCGGCGTGGGAGCGCTTCAAGGAGCGCGTGGTGCAGCAGACACGCGACCTGCTTGCGTCCCCGTATCAAGAGTCGCCGCCACCGCGCAGCGTCGTCGACGGTGTTGACTGGACGTTCGTGTCGGACCCGGCCCTCGAAGGCGCCTCGCGCAAGGCGCTACGCGAGCGCTTCCGGGCCTGGGTCGCCGAGGATGCGCCCGGCCCTGCGGCGTCGCCCCTGGGTACTCGGTCGTCGCGGCACACCTACTTTGTGCAGGTGGATGAGGCGTCGCTGCGCAGCGTCGTTGACAGCGAAGACCCGAACGCCTGGAGCTCGGGCTGGGTCAACCTGGTGCGCTGCGCTGAAGGGCTGGATTACAATCTGTCCCCGGAAAACGAGGCCGCGCAGGACGAGTACAAGAAGGAACTCGAGGACAACGGCGAGGAGTGCATCCCAGAGGACTGGATTATGCTGTCGGCGGAGGGCTTGTCCCCATCTTTCTACGGCGGTTTAGGCAGCGACACCCAGAATTGGTACACGTGCTATTCCCAGCCTCCAAACATAGTGTGTCATTGAATGGAGTGATGGAGGAAAGGGGTGGCTAGAATAGAATGAGCGAGCAGCCTCGAGAGCACTCAGAAAGCCCACATTGTTGCTATCTCAACTTACCACTATTATCAGAATTCTTTTTGTAAGGATAGAAACTATATAAATTGTAAAAAATAAACAGTGCAAGGTTTTTTTTTTTTTTTAAATCTCAAGTTGATAACTAACATCCTGGACAAGTATCTACTCCCAGGGGTATTTTAGATCCGGAATCTTGTCTTCTAAGTCCTTGAGTTCAGTGAGCACAAAGTCACGGTAAGGAGTGTTCGTAGCTTGGAATGCCCGACGAGCCTCTCTAATGCGATCCGCGAGGAAAGTTCGAGAGAATTCGGATACTTGCTCGAAATAATACGGATAAGCCTCGTTCCAATGACCCGACAGCCTGTTTGTTTAACAGTTAGTGGCTTGTTCCAATCGCAAAGATGGCGACGTGTACTCACCCCTCAGACTCAGGGAACGCCCTCTCGATCCGTTGCAGCGCCAGCTGGACTCGGCCTGAGGCAGCGTCGAGTTCCGAGGTTACGAGATCGTTGTTCAAGTAGTCAAAGACAGCCACCGTCTGTATATCCGTGTTAGAACATATGCTGGTAATAGCCCTTGGTGGTACTCACCTCGCGCAGCGGCGCCATGAATTCGGTGACGGCCTCTTCGTCGCCCGCGGCCGCCCTCGCCACGGTCCGCCGATACTTGTCCGGATCAACCGGGTTCTTGAAGATCTCCAGCCGGCCCTTGACCGCGTTGACCGCGTCCTGCAGGAGCAAGAACGGCGCCGGGTTGCTGTTGGAACCGATCTGCTCGTTGACGTACTCGTCCGGCTGACGGATCTCAAACTCCCGCGGCAACGCGTTGCCGCGCGTCCAGACATTCTCCCAGAAGGCACTACGGATGGCTGAGCGAAGAGTCCGCCGACCGTCGGGTGCCGGGCGCCGTGGGGTAACGGGCACGCCGCGAAAGTGCCGGCCATTGTTGGCGATGGCCGGGAAGCGGCTTAGAATGAAGACGAGCTAAGAGGTAGTGTGTTAGTGTTGCAACTGGAGTGGTGAGGGTGATGAGGGTGGTTTGGGTGCTGTAATACACGATGTCGGGTGGACGAGCAAGGCGGAAGAAACCATTGGGATCGTACTTACTGGGATGACATGCTCGACTTGACCACCAGTCGGCGCGCTATCGTCGCTATCAAGGCGTTCCGTGCCCAGGGCCGGGTCACCGCAAGACCGAGACCTCATGCGGAACCAACGATTCGCAATGCCGGACAGTCCCTGGCGCAGGCGGCGCATATAGCCCGCAGGCGTCGGGTAACTCAGCGACCAGGACGCGACAGTGAGACCGGCCGTGGTAATCCACTTGAACTCTCTCGGAGGACCACGTGCCTCAAGGTAATTGAGTTCATCAGAGGTGTCCCTCTTGGTCGCGAAGCTGCCCTCGGAGCAAAACGTCGAGTCGAAATCGCACGAGGTCTTGCTGCAGGTCAGGTCTTTTGGCGGCGGCTTGCTGACCTTGCAGCAGTTGGTCCGCTGCCTGCCCCCTGTTGTGGTAAGAAAGACCGTTAGCAACCATTTAGTGCGATGGGGAGAGGATAATCTGTACAGTGACAAGCCCACCAGCTGGGGTTTCCGTTGGGATCGTTGGCGACGGCCACTTCGCCGGTCTCGCACTTGGCGTTGGGACAGTCTGGCCAGTTTCCTCGCCATTCGCACGAGTGAAGGCCGGTATCTTTGGGACAGCAAAACTTCTTGGACCGGCTAAGCATACATCCGGCGGTCGAGGTGACGTGTTTCTCGTTGCTGTGGCAGTCTCCTCCGCTAGATTGATAGTTAGCATCTATTACCTTGACATGTTGGAGAATTAGTTGACGTACCAACCGGTCCAGCGGCAGCCTGCAATCACATTCTTCCAGTCGCCGGCTTGACAACAGAAAGCCTTGTCGCCTCTGCTGCATCGACCTGTTCCACTCTCTCCATCGAAACCAGCACCTTTGCCGCCCCTTTACGCTGTGAGTAATCGAAAAAAGGGAACATGGCTGAGGTCAAAACATACCACTTTGAAAGAGCCACCGTCGCCTCTCCGGGATGGCACTGGCCGTTGCAATCGCCGCCACTTCCTCGCCAAGTACACTGGGTTGGCGCCGAGGAAGCCGGGCAACAAATCGGCTTGCCCTCGTCCGAGTTGCTGCAACCATCCCGATCCCAGCCGATGAGCGTCTCGCCGCTTCCACAACGCAAGTCTCGCGCCGGACGGCAGGAATAGTTCTTGAGAACCTTGCAGTCTTGGCCGTTGTCGCCCGCCAGGCTTTGCCCGCGGCTCTTCTCCGTCAGCGTCATCTTCATGCTCAGCGAGCTCGTGTCGACGTGCGCGACGTCCTCGCCAATCAAGCCGCTCATGGCGCTGTACTTGTCGTCGTCCGTATCGACGGCCCATATCATGGACCCGCCGATGCCGACACTGTTGGCCCACGCGAGCTTCGCCGAGAAGGTGTCTGCGTCATCGTACGACACCCACTGGTTGTCGTCCCAGACAATGTACTTGACGGCGGCCTCTTTGTCGTGAACCGGCTTCAGACCGGGCACTTGGTCGAGGATGGCCTGGATCTCGTAGTACATGAGCACGCCGCTGGTGTCGGAGCAAGGGCCGGCGCGTGCACCCCCGCTGAACCGACAACCCGGCTTCGTGCAGCTTGGGTCAGCGAGCTCAAAGGAGCGTCCGTAGAAGCCAAAGCCGAGGACGACCTGTTCGGGCTTGACGCCCGTGCGCCAGAGGAGCTCCGTGGCGAGCCGGATCTCGGTGAGGTTGGTGTGTGACTGTGCAATGGCGCCAATGGGATTGTTGCGGTCCCTTGAGTTCGTCTAAGTCAGTAGCTGTAGCTGAAACTGTAAGGGACAATTATAACTCACCAGGTGCCGTGAAGATCATAGGTCATCATGTTGGTCCAGTCGGCATACTTGAGCAGACCTGGTACGTCGAACCATCGCAAGTACCAGTACGATGCGGGAATAGTGAAGGTGATGCCAAGCTTGCGTGGCGAAGCATCAAACCGCTGGCGCAGGGTCTTCATCAAAAGGACAAAGTTTTCCACATCTTCTGGCTTGCCACCACGATCAGGTGCGCCAGGGTACTCCCAGTCAATGTCGATACTGATATGCACACTTGTTAGCAGCCAGCCGCGCAAACTTGTATGCACCCTTGGGGTGCCTCTCAACTCACCCATCAAAGCTGTATCGGTTCAGGAACCGGACACAGTTATCAGCGAATTTGAGTCGGTTGGCCTCTGTGCTCGCAATCTCGCCAAAGAGTGGCTGCGTCACGGTACCATTGTCCGAAAAGGTCCAGCCTCCGACGGCAACGTATACCTTGAGGTTAGGGTTGAACTGCTTTGTATCTGTTGTGAGTTTCCATAAATCCTCTGTTGTGGCAGAGTCCATGGTGACTAGCTCGTAGTCACCAGGACTAATAAAGGCAAAAGCATAGTTGAGATGAGTGAGCTCGCTGAGTGGCATGTCACTAGGTGCCTTTTTGTTGCACTTGGACCGATAGCTCCAAGTTTCGTAGTAGCCAATGACTGACGGCATTAGCTAACTGAAGAGACAGATTATTGCCGCTGGGGATTATTACCTTTGCTTAGTGCTTGGTTCTTGGGAGAATCGCCAGCAGGTTCAGGGTGAAGCACGCAGTTTGACTGACAAGCGCCTGTACAATAGTCCTATGTGACAACTTAGCGGTTGAATAAACACTGCATATACTATTTCACTTACCTTGGTTGAGCCGCAAAAGCCAAACTCACTGCAACATGTATTCAGAGGACAGGTCTTTCCTGATGGAACGGCATCCTTGCCACACTCGGCCACGGCGTTGCAGTTGGATGTGCAGCCCGCGCCGCAGTAGACTGGGCCGTAGCCACAGTTGCCACTCTCACCACAACAGGCTCCGTTGGAACAAGGACGGCCAGGACCACAAGTGTAGTCTTCGCGGCGAAGAAGGCCCCAAGACGAGGAGGTATCATTCGCGGGCACAACATCTTGAACAATCGGCGCGCCATCTCTTACACGGGAATGAATGTCGCGCTTGGCAACCGAGCGTTGGGTACTGGTAGTACGCAGAAGGTTTGTGCTGAAAATGACAAAGAAGATAGCAGCTATGGCTGAAACCCAGGCCAATGGCCTCAGCGAAGAAAGGAGTGACTTCATAGTTGGCAATGCTGAATGACCAGGTAACTTGGATATCTCGACATTGTAAAAAGCAGCTTCACAACAATATTATAAAACCTTGACAAGAAACTGGCCAGCGGCAGTGGATGCCGACGAGGCCGAGTCTACCTGCAGCTCGAAATTACGCTTAAGCTTGGCATATGCAGGCTTTGTTCAGCTGTATTTCGGGGGACCGTGACCAGCTGATGGCCCGCTCCGAGCCATATCCCCGAGTCGTATGACGGGCGCTGCTCGATCTAATCATCTAGCAAAGAAACAGGCATAAACGAAACGACCCGTTCCGTACCTGCAGAAAAAAGCCGTCTTGGCGGTCTTGGCGGCCAGCCTGATTTCGACATGCCGAGCGGCAGCATCACGCGGCTTCGTCGATTTAGGACCATTATTACTGTCCGGTAATGCAGGCGGCTGAAGAAATCGCGCAAAAAGAAATTACATGGTTTCGATGCCAAGACTCCGCGGATTTTTAAAGGCAATAATGCGGCAACTGTTATAGAAATGGCCCCCCGCCGAGCCCGAGTCCTGCATGACCGCGGGGCCCGGGATACAGCCAAGTATATTGCCTATCAACTCGAAAGAGTGAAATAGAAGGAAGGGAAAAGTACCGGACCCCTTCTCAATCCATATACACTCTTTTGAATTTTCTTTTTCTTGTTGTTGTATCACTCTTTTTCAGCAACCATGAAGGTCACCTGGGCCTTGTCCCTTGTTTCGTTGGCGACTTACACGGCCGCCCAGCAGTTTGCGGATATTCAGCTAGGCCAGGACTATCCCGGAATCACGCAAAAATGTGCTGATGCTCTGAATACAACCGTTTCAGTGTGTCCGAGTCTACTGATTAACTGGTCTGTCAACAACCCGCGTCTTGAATCAGACGAGCTCGCGGCTCTCTGCGCCAATGGCTGTCTGGAGAGCCTGCAAAGCGTGCGACAGACGATTCAGTCTGGCTGCACTACAGATAAGGATATCGTCAAGTTCGATGGAGTCATCTATCCTGGTGAGTTTACCCAAAGAATGTGACCTGGAGCCTTAACGATACGCAATGTTAACTAACGCCATATAGCGACCTATGTCGTGGACCGATTCATCTATACGCACCAGTTGTCATGCCGCAAGGATAGGTACGTTCTGCAAAAATTTTACAGTTAGCCCTTATAGAGAAAATTATCTAACCCTCCATAGCTCGTCCGGAAATTACTGCGATGAAGTCTTCCGCTCGTGGCTGGGATCCGACATTGATTCCTCTCAAAAGAACTGCTCTGACTGCATGCTCGGCGCCATGCAGATCCAGCTCGGCTCGCCGTTTGGCTACGACGCCGAGTTTGCGCAGCAATTTGCCTCGGCCACCGCGAGCTGCGGCGCCGGCAGCTACGCCTACTCCACTCCCGCGCCGTACGCCGTCGGAGCCAGTCCGGCGCCCGCACCCGAAGTGCCGGCCTGCGCCGACCCGTACGTCGTTCAGTCCGGCGACAGCTGCGACGCTATCGCACTTGCCAAGGGCGTATCTACATACTCCATTCTCAAAGCCGGGAACCTGCGTTCCGACTGCAGCAACCTCGAGATCGGCGCGAAGCTCTGCCTCGCGAGCTCGTGCGAGCTGTACCGCGTGCAGTACGACGACACATGCGAGAACATCGTGCAGCGCTACGACAATATGGACCTGTTCAAGCTGATCAGCTGGAATCCCAACATCAACGTCCTATGCACCAACCTGAAGCCGCTCGTCACGTCCCTCATTTGTGTCAGTGCGCCGGGCTCAAAGGGTCGGGCGGAGCCAACGCCGACGCCGACGCAGGACATCACGACTTCGGTGCCGAAGCCGACCAACGGCAAGGACGAGTCCAACTACCCGTGTGCAAAGTGGTACACGGTACAGCTCGGCGACTACTGCGAGGCGCTGTCCATCCGCGAGGGCATCCGCCTCAAGGACCTCTACTATCTGAACCCGTCGCTGAACAAGGAGTGTTCGAACCTGTTGTTGGACATTGCCTACTGCGTCTCGGCTGTCGGCGACATCAACACGTACTCGGGCTACCCCTACTCGACGACTTGGCCGTACACGCTAACCTCGGCAACGTACGCGACCACGACGGCCACATTCTCCACGGTCGAGCCAAGCGTCACGCCGCGGACAACGCTACCGCTGGCTCCGGGGAGCAAGTCGGACTGCGAGTCTTATGCTGAGCATGTTCCCGTGGAAAAGCTGGCGGATCAGAGAGAGCAGCCGTACGTGCCAGTGATCACGGACAATATCAACAGCTGCGACTACGCCACGACCGCGTTTGAGATTACCCTGGAAGACTTTCTTTTATGGAACCCGAGCCTAAAGGACGTCCAGCCGTGTATGCTCCAGGACGGCTACCGCTACTGCAACCTCGACAGCAGCAGCTCGCTGCCGGGTAAGTAAACCGCCCTTCTGAGAATTGACGGATCTCAATGCTAATGTGGACGCGTTTTAGTACCCGGACCTGACAGTCGCTGCCTTACGAATGTCGGGGATCCATACCCCGGAACCACGTCTTCGTGCACATGCTTCTCGCTCCTGCGCGGCTCCGACAAGGGCGCCCGGCTATGCGCCGACATTGCCGAAGACGCCGGCATCTCGCTCCAGAACCTCAAGACGTGGAACACATGGGCCGGCGCGGACTGCGACAATGACGTGTATGCAGGTCTTGAAAAGGCAGACACGCGTCCCATCTGTGTTGGTGTCAGCGGTACTGGTCCGACGGGCTCGTCATCGTCGTCGCAGCCCACGCCAACAAGCGCCACTACTACCACAGGGACAACGACGACCGGTGCTTCGCCGTCTCCGACGCCGCCGGCGCCGACGCAAGCTGGCATCGCGGAAGACTGCGCAAAGTACCACGTTGCTGTGGATGGCGATGGTTGTTGGGCAATTGCCAACCAGTACGGCATTCCGCTGGAGGAGTTTTACAAGTGGAACCCAGCAGGTATGATTATGGGCTGTTTTGCCTCGGTTGTACCCGATTGAGAGACTAACAATTTTACAGTTGGAAATGACTGTGCTGGACTGTGGCTCGGATATGCATACTGCGTCAAGGTGTAGAGCGAGGCGGAAACTCGCAACCGCGACTCAAGAAGATCAGGTGTGTTTGACTTTGTTTTCATCATCGGATATACCGCCTGTTATGCGAACGAACCGAATCGTACTTTTTGTAATGAAGGAAAGATTCCATACCATATCGATGGCCTCCTCTGTGAACACCTCTAAGCCCGCCTGTAATGCCAGGCATTCTCTTTTCTTATTAGATAGACATGAGGCATCCCGGTTCAGGAACCCCCGCGCTACCATCCTGACAAGCCGCCGAGTAGACCGGCAAACGTCGGCGAAGGAGCGACGAGGAGAGGCCAACGCCTCTATCTTAGTGTGTGGGGTAGTGTGAATGGCTAAATTTGTCCCGCGTGGTTGGTCTTTAGGCTTTAAGTGCTTCACCTTTCCGAGCTGCGCGGTTTTAGTATAGTAACATGCGTAAGTGGCAGAGATAGGAGGAGGGCGTCGAAGCCGCTGTCCGGGTGATAGAATCTTGAAGAGAAGATGCCTTGAGAAGTAATTAGCTTGCCTTGAACATTTTTATGTAATCCGGTGAATTCATTATTAGCTTTAATAATAATTTCTTCGTTACAGTAGCGTCCTTTCGCCGCTCAGCTCTCCGCTAATAGCGCCCTCTCCCCATGCCTAACCACAAGAATTGATAGTGTTCGGCAAACTACGGCACGATGTCAACTCGTCCATTTACTCTCTCACTTGGGATCGGACAAGATTCAGCCTGCCATTGAATGACCCCCGTGCAAACGTTGATAACTCTTGGACTGGGGCAACTTGATTGCTCATGATTGGCCCCGAGCACCCGGAGGAATAGATTCCACCGGTGAGGTGTAACAGTACTATCTGGGGCTGGAGCGGCAGGTAGCATGCATTGCGGGTCGCCGTTCTTTAATATACTCTTTGCCAGGTCCTTTTGCTTGTCTGTAGGAAGATGCCGTCTTACTCCAGTGGGCTGGACTAACACACCGAATTGGCGGGGAGCTGGGTCTGGACCGGCGCGTTGCCGACTTCTTCCTTCATCGTGTATCTCCTTTGCGATAGGAATAGATCATATATGAGAACGTGGCTTGGCGCAATGTCACATTCCATTGCCAGTCTCTACCGACCCTTGCTGGTAACAATGCCGATCCTACACTCTCATATATGAAACAAAAGTGCCCGTTCCAACCTCAATTCCTCTTCTTTTGCAACTCTGATCATTCCTCGAGAGCTTCCATAACCGATTGAATCCGTCATGGTAGCCACCATGCCCGAAAAGGCACCCGAAGAACGGGTCGACACTGTCGACACTGTCGACACCGTCAACACCGTCACCCACGCCGAAGACGGCATCGCCAACAAAAAAGTCAAGCTCGTGCAGGGCTCCGAGCGATGGGCGCAGGCTGCCGACGCCGCGCCGCCGACGGCACTCTCTCGCAACATGATCTTCGTATATCTCATGTGCATCGCGCCCTTTCTCTGCGGCAGCATGTCCGGCTACGACAGCTCCATAATGGGCAGCTTCCTCGTCGAGGACTCCTTCCAGAAGATGTTTGGCGCCAAGGTCAACGGCTTCGCCGCCGGCTACATCACCGCCGTGTACCAGATCGCCGGCGTCGCCGCCATCCCCTTCATCAGTCTATGCAGCGATCGGCCCGGACGCCGCTTCGGCATCTTCATCGGGTGCGCGCTGTCCGTGGTCGGTGCCGTCATCCAAGGCACGTCGGCGGCTACGGCGTCGCTCGGGCAGTTCCTCGCGGGCCGGTTCCTACTCGGCTTCGGTGCCGTCATTGCGCAAGCGGCATCCACCACGTACACGGTTGAGATTGCGCACCCCGCGTACCGAGGCTTGTTGGCGGGTGGACAGAGCAGCATGCTCAACTTTGGCGGCTTGCTCGCCGCGGCCGTCTCGCTAGCGACGGTCGACATGCCGGGCAACAGCAACTGGACGATCCCGACGTGGACGCAAATCATCTGTCCGGGCGTGGCATGCGCGCTGGTCTACTTCCTGCCCGAGTCGCCGCGGTGGCTATACACGCACGGCCGACGCGACGAGGCCGTCTCCTTCATGGCAAAGTACCACGGCGAAGGCGACGCCGAGAACCCGTGGGTGCGGCTGCAGCTCGCCGAGTTTGAGGAGCAGCTGGCGCTTGGAAGCCGGGAGAAATGGTACGACTACCGCACGCTGTTCACGACGCGCGCGCGGCGGTACCGCCTCGGCAACAGTTTGATGATTGGCGTCTGGGGCGCGCTGTCCAACGGCGGCATTTCGTACTTCATCGGCGCCTTCTTCAGCAGCGCCGGCATCACGGACCCACGGCGCGTGTTGACGCTAAACGTCTGGCAAAATTTTATGAGCACCGTCGCCAGCTTCATTGGGTCGCCGTTAAGTGACGCACTCGGCCGCCGGAGGCTGCTGCTGCCGACGCTCGCCGGCATGGGCCTGTCGTGGGCGGCCATGGCAGCCGGCACGTCAGTCGTTGAGGCCGACGCGACCAACGTGGCGGCAGCGAAAGCCGGCATCGCCTTTTACTTCATCTTCTCCTTCATCTATTGCATCGGCATCACTCCGCTGCAGGGCGTCTACGCCGTCGAGGTGTTTGCGTACGAGCAGCGTGCCAAGGGTGTCGCTTTCCAGAACCTGGGCGTCAACGCAGCCGGCCTAATCAACCAGTTCGCAACGCCGGTGGCGCTGGAGAAGATTGGATACCGGACATATATTGTCTTTGCGGTGTGGAATTTCGTGCAGCTGACGATTTCGTACTTTTACAGCGTCGAGACCAAGGGGTACACGTTGGAAGAGCTGGATGACATTTTTGAGAGCCCGAACCCACGGAAAGCATCGACGAAGAAACGGCAAATGGTGACCATGGCGGAGTGAGGAAGATCAGTCTGTATAGAGCTAGTATGGAGCACGGTTTTGAAATGTTTTCTCGCAAAGGCGGTATGTTAGTGCTTATGGACATGGTTGTTGCATGGCGGCGGCGGCTGTGCTTCATGTTACAGATCCTCCCAGATGATCAATTTGAGTTCTAGGAGTTGCAGAAAATAAGAATATCTATATCGTTTTTGCACAATTTGCTGTCGCTCCATTCACTTCCTGAAATGTAGCATGTAAGTGGACTGAGCGACCAGGTGGGTTGGGGGCGGCAACGGAGCTTTCGCCGACGGCTTTGCATGCCTAGGCAGGAATTACAATTCAGAGCTTAAACAAAGAAGATATGATTCATTTAAAAGTAACATTCTCACCATAACGCTTTGATGAGCGAAATATCGACCCATAGAGTCGACTCACAGGGCGCACGCTAATCGATAACCGTGTGCACCTGCCAAAAATAAAAAACGTGCCGATGGCCCACCTCCGTCCGCTCAATCCCCTCCCAGTATTTATCTTGAGTCACTTTCCACTGTCTGCCTTTTCCCTTCATCTTTCCCAATCGAAACAATTATAAGGGAAATCCTTCCATCGTAGTCATGGCGTCTCGATTGGCTCTATCTAGGCATTCTGCCACCGCCCTGCGCTCCTTGACACGTCCTGCGGTGCCCATTTTCGCCCGCGGCTATGCGACCGCCGGTGTCGGCGATAGCTCCAACCTGTCGGCGTCAACCCAGTCCAACATCAACGTACGTTGTTTGGGGCCTCGCTTCGCTCGAATTGCGGCATGAGAGCGCCTGCTCACTGCTCCGTGTTGTTTCAATATCATCCCCGCTAACAGCACAGCGTGATGCGCAGCTTCCCAACCCCGATCCCGCGACCGACTCACCGAGCGCCGCGCTCGTCGCCGAGCACGCGCCGTACATGGTGGCCACGTACGCCCGGCCGCCGCCCGTCTTCGTCAAGGGCGCCGGCTCCTGGCTCTGGGACGTGGACAATCGCAAGTACCTCGACTTCACCGCCGGCATCGCCGTCACCGCGCTCGGCCATTGCGACCCCGAGTTCACCGAGCTCCTGACCCAGCAGGCCCAGACGCTCGTCCATGCCTCGAACCTCTACTATAACCCCTGGACCGGCGCGCTATCCAAACTGCTCGTTGAGAAGACCAGGGAGTCGGGCGGCATGCACGACGTCGCCCGCGTCTTCGTCTGCAACTCCGGCTCCGAAGCAAACGAGGCCGCGCTCAAGTTTGCCCGCAAGGTCGGCAAGGTGCTCGACCCGTCGGGCGCCAAGATCGAGGTCGTCTCGTTCAACAATGCCTTCCACGGACGCACCATGGGCGCGCTCTCGGCCACCCACAACCCCAAGTACCAGCAGCCGTTCGCGCCCATGGTCCCCGGCTTCCGCCAGGGCACCTACAACGACGTCGCGGGCATCGACGCCCTCGTCACCAACAAGACGTGCGCCGTCATCGTTGAGCCCATCCAGGGCGAGGGCGGCGTGCAGACCGCCAGCCAGGACTTCCTGCTCGCCCTCGCCAAGCGGGCCCGGGAGGTTGGCGCCGTGCTCATCTACGACGAGATCCAGTGTGGCCTCGGCCGGACCGGCCAGCTCTGGGCGCACGGCCACCTGCCCAAGGAAGCCCACCCAGACATCCTATCCACCGCAAAGGCCCTCGGCAACGGCTTTCCCGTCGGCGCCGTGCTCGTCAACGACCACGTCGCGCAAAAAATTGCCGTCGGCGACCACGGCACCACCTTTGGCGGCAACCCGCTCGCCTGCCGCCTCGCCCACCATATGGTCACCAAGCTGTCCGACCCCGCCCTGCAGGCCGACGTCCGCGCGAAGTCTGAAGTCTTCCGGGATGGCCTCGCCCGCATCCGTGAGCGCTTCCCGGATCTTGTCAGGGAAGTCCGCGGCAAGGGCCTCATCCTCGGCCTGCAGATGACGGAAGACCCGGCGCCCGTCATTAAGGCCGCGCGCGAGAGGGGCCTGCTGGTGATTACGGCCGGTACCAACACGCTGCGCTTCGTGCCGAGCCTCAAAATTTCCGAGGAGGAGATTGGCATCGGCCTGGGCATTCTGGAGGAGGCCATTGCCGCTACGACGAAGTAGGGGCAGAACTGGCATCGGTATAAAAGAAGATGACTTAATAGAGATGGGCGTTTATCTGCACAATTTTGGTATATATTGAAGATTTCGTTTTATTTGCACGTTTCATTTCTTTTTTCGTATATTCATAACTTGTCCGCGCATTTAACAAACGGCGTGCGTCTTGCCCGACTTTCCCTGAAGCGAGTGCTCCTCGTCCTTGTACGCGTGGGCCGTGTGCTTGTGGTTCCGCTTGCCGTGGGACGAGACGTGCTGGAGGACGTACTTTTTGGCGCGCTCGAGCGACTCCTTGTCCGACGTGGCCAGCATGCCGAGGCACAGCTTGACGTCGGCGATGAGGTCGTCTGCGCGGCTGCGGGAAAAGTCCTCGCGACAGACGACGCGCAGCATCTTGAGGCCGTCCGTCTTGGGTGCCATGGTGTACGCAGGGACGATCCAGCCGCGGGCGCGGAGGTGCGCGGCGAGCGCAAACTCGTCGTATGCGCGGTCCGCGATGGCGTGCTTCTCAGAACCCTCGGGGAAGCGGAAGGCGACGAGGGGCAGGCCTTCGCCAGAGGTCTCGGACATGATGATGAAGCCGAGATCTTGCAGACGGGCAGAGAGGTGGTCGGCGGTGCGGACGAGGTTGCTCATGATGGCGCGGTAGCCGTGCTTACCGAGGCGGATGAGCTGGTAGTACTGGCCGATGACCTGGGAGGCGCCCTTGGAGAAGTTGAGGGTGAAGGATGACTGCTCGGCGCCGAGGTAGTTGATGTTGAAGATGAGGTCCTTGGGGAGGTGCTCGCAGGAGCGCCAGACAGCCCAGCCGACGCCGGGATGCACGAGGCCGTACTGCGGTTGTCAGTGAGCGAGTTCTATAGCGAAAGGGCGTAAGTGTCAAGAAGGGAAGGACATACCTTGTGGCCGGAGACATTGATGGAAACGACCTTGGGCAGGCGGAAATCCCACTCGAGATCCGGGACGACAAAGGGTGCGACGAAGCCGCCCGAGGCAGCATCGACATGGATGGGGCAATCAATGTTCTTCTTGACGAGCAGGTCGTTGATGGCCTTGGTATCCTCGTAGTGGCCGGTGTAGGTAGTTCCGAGGATGGAGACAATGCCGATCGTGTTTTCGTCGACCAGCGCGACGGCGGCCTCGGGGTCAATGACGAAGCGCTCCCGCGTGCAGTTGACGTACTTTTCCTCAATTTCAAAGTAGCGCGCCGCCTTCTCCCAGCAGACCTGGACGGCTGAGGACATGATGATGTTGGGGTTGTCGGCGGGCTTGCCGGCGGCCTGGCGGGCGTGCTTCCAGCGGCGCTTCATGGCGAGGACGGCGAGCATGATGGCCTCGGAGGAGCCGACGGTGGAGGTGCCGATGGCGTCGCCGTCGGCGGGGGCGTGGAAGAGGTTGGCGATCATGCTGACGCACCGGTTCTGGATGTCTGCGGTGTAGGGATACTCTTCGTAGTCGATAAAGTTGGTGGGGAAGGCGTCTGTCATGAGTTTGAGAGCTTCTTCTTCCTGCGGGATGGTCAGCATAGGGCAGCTCGGAGAGGCAGGAGGGAGTCTCACCATGTAGGTCGAGACAAAGGACGCAAGGCTAAACAAATGCTGGTGTTAGTTAGGCTACTAATATGCTTGCGGGTGAGACGGGGAAGACGTACTTGAGCTTGGGATTACCGTCAAGGCTCAACTGGTCCTTGATCATCTGGTAGGCAACCTCCTTGGGCATCTCGCCCTCGGGCATGGAGTCCTTGGGCAGGTCCTCGCGGGCGAAGCGGGAGCCGTAGACGGACGTGGTGAACTCGTCGTTGTACTCGGCGAGGCGTAGCTGCGAGGCCGAGTGGTGGAGATTGTCGGCGGCCGCGGAGGTGTGCTTGGGGTCGGCCTTGGAATCGGGCTTTGCGCCGGCGAAGCCGGTCTGGACGCGGGTAAGGTGGACCATGATGATGGTGATGAATTGGGTTGTTAGGAGGGAGAGGGAGAGTGTGAAGAAGTTGAAGAAGAAAGAGGAGGGAGAACGGAGGGGAAGAGAGCTTGGGGGAGCTGGTAAACTTTAAGTGAGGGGGAGGGGTAGCAGCTCTCCTCATTCTTGATGGCCGTGTTAGCCACGGGCCGGATTGGTGCACCTGGCTGGCTCAATTCGACACCGGCACAAAACGGGAACCGGACATCTCGGATCCACTGATGAATTGATAAAACTCTCCATCCTCCATCGAGCAAATCTAGCTCTCCCCAGCCATGGTTTAAAACCCCGGCGGCGAGAGGTAGCGGAGCTGCTCAAGCTACTCGTAGCTACCTGCCAGTGGCGTCTGGAGCTCCCACAGCGGGGTTAGACAGAGCTTCATCGCCAAGAACTTCCCGCTTCGCTAGAGCCAGGCTGGAGGCTGTTTTCCTTTCGAGTAATTGTCCCCTTTTCTGGAATTATGTCATTTCCCAGTACACTCGTTTCACCGTCTAGGTATCGTATCATCATAAGCTCAGCCGAGGCCTCCCAGAGAGACAAAAGCACCAGCATCCCTGCTCAGACCACGCCATCTCATGCGCCTCCTCGGATCAGACGGCGACGCTAGGCGACCATCCTGGGAGCTTCAAGATCAAGATGCTTGCCAATGGGTCTCGTTGCAGCGAGTGAGGCTTCCAGGGCCAGAAGTGCACAGCCACGTTGGCCACACTAGACAGCAACGAGTTCAGATGATTTAATTCTACAAATCGATACAGATACGTCTACATATACAGTCGAAGAAGACGGCAAAGATGAAACCCACCAGTGGATCGCTGATCCGTGATTGCCGGCTACAACGTCATTCCTCCACCAACTTCAGCACGACTTTCTACGGCTGTGGCCGTAGTAACAGACGATTCTGAAAAAGAATACACGGAAAAAATAGAGATTTTATTCTACTATATATTTAAGTACTATGGTCTTCCGAGTTGCCGAATTGATAAACGGTGCACAAGATCACTACTACACCCGCGCAACATCCACTCTCTGCATCGAGTAGTTAAGAGACCAACTAGTCCAACTTTATCTTGAAAAGAGATCTATAAAATCTTCTCCATTCATGGGATAAACTTATTGAATGTTCCTTGATCGCGAAACGTGTGCCAGTCGTCTAAACATGAAAATCACGCTGGCCAACCTCAGTCACCAAGTAACCCGTCCAGAAATCTCATCTATACCCAAGGAGGTCAAAAAAGTCTATCCGGCTCATAAACACATTTCATGAAGGAATTGCAGACAATGTACACAACAAGTAACTATGACAGCCATCACCCATCTGCCAGTCAATCCTCCTCACCCGTCCCCGTCAACCCGCTCGCCACGCCCGCCATCCGCCGCCCCAGCAAGTCATCCGTGCTCTTGAGCTTCAGCAAGCTCTTATTCAGTTTAATCCTCCGCCTGGGCCTCTCCTCCTCCTCCTCCTGCTCCTCTCCATCATCCGCCCCATCACCATTCATCTCTTGCGTCGGCAACGTCCCGCTCCGGCCCCTCGTCAGCTTCGTCATGCTAATCTCGAGCGGCTTGTCCTCATCACCACTCGATTCCGCCGCCACCGTCGTCTTGTGACTCACAGCCTCCTCCGCCCGTCGTCGCGCCCGCGCCCGCGCCTTCTTCCGCCGGGACGACTCCGCCTCCAGGAACAACTGGTCGAACCACGCGGCGCTACGCGCAAAGTGTCGCCAAGACGGCGGGTAGATGCCCGGGAACTGCATGAAGCCGTGCGAGGCCCCCGGAATGAGCACCACCTCGGGTCCCGTATCCTCCTCCTCCTCTGACAACACCGACCCCGAACCCGCTGCCGCTGCCTCTTTGGCCCGGCGCAGACGACCCGCAAAGATGACCGTGTCGTCCACCAGCGGGTCGCGCTCACCCGTCATAAAGTACGTCTTGGGGAAGCGCGCGAGCAGTGCTTCGGGCGCGAGCACCGGACTCAACAGGTAGTCGCGCGCAAAGTCTGGGCGGTTGTGCTCGCCAATGTAGAGGATGATCATGGCGCGCATCATCTCGGGCGTGAGCACGCGGTCGTTGACGTAGGAAATCATGGAGGATGTAGCGAGGCGCGTCTTCATCGGCTCGGGGCGGTGCGAGGTAGTCGTCTTCGCTGTTGGAGCTGCCGAAGTCGCCGCGGCACTAAGCGTTTGCGGGCCGCTGTGAGAGAACTCCGGCCGCGATGCCTCGAGCTTTTCCATTGGCAGCAGCGGAGGGGTGTTGCTGCTGCTCGCGTCCTCGGAGGTGTCTCTCGGGGAGCTCTCGTCCTCGTCCTCGGAGTGGTACGGCGTGCCGACCACATCGGTGTATTGCCGACTCTTGCGACGCACGATGGCGCGGTTCGTCTGACGGAATTTGCGGTCGCGGATCAGCGACATTTGCTCGTCCGTCATCCAGTTGCCAATGTTCATGTCGAGTGCGGGGTAGAAGCAGACCACGCCGTCGGGCGGCGGGAGCGGCGTGCCTCCGCTGGCTTTCTCGAGAATCATGAGTGTCGCAGCCACTACGAGGTTGCCGCCGGCGCTGTCGCCTGTCATGACGATCCTGGGGATGCTGTCGCCCGCCATGCCGATGCACTTGCCGCGGGTGCGGACCAGCGTGGCGTAAACGTCAAAGACCTCGTTGAGGGCGTGAGGGTACGGAAACTCGGGCGCCTTCTTGTAATCCAGGCTGAGGATGGGCAGGCCTGACTTGGCGGCCCAGGCGAACAGCTTGTCGTCGTTGCAGCGCGGGTCCATGGCAACAAAGCCGCCGCCGGGGACATCGAGGATCAGTCGGTCGTGTCGGGTCAGGTCCGAAAGCGGGCCGTCAAAGTACAGCCATGCGGACACGGGCTCGCGATAGTCGCTTCCGGACGGCCGCGGGATACGGACCTGCCGCGGCGGCCACTTTGTGAAGCGCGGACGCATAAGACTCTGCAGCACCCTCAAGTACGGCGTGGTCCCTTTATTCCACGCCACGCGCATGTGCTCGACGGTAATCATGCCACGGACTTTGCGCACCTTTTCGTCCGCGCGCTCCGCGGCGAACAGGTAAAATATGGAAAAGGCGACGCTGGCGAGGTCCCGCGCCCACTTGGTGCGTATGCGCATCGCGGTCCAGAAGCCGGCATCCATGGCTGTCAGCACCCAGGTGGCGCGGAAGTAGGTGGCGTCGTACATGTTGGCCATGGGCTCCGGGCTGGCGAGCCCTACAAGGGCGGAGAAGTTGCGCGCCGCGTACATCGAGGTGACGGTGAGGACAAAGACTTGCCAGGCGGTTAGGCGCGCACTGATGAGACGCGAGACGCGCTGGACGCCCGGGGGGCCGTGGCGGCTGCCATGGTGTAGGTAGAGACCCCAGAGGGATAGCACGGCGAGGACTTGGAGGCGTCGCGACTTGGTCGAGGGGCGGCCCAGGACGTGGTCAATCATGGTGGCAGTTCTAGTGGCGTAGCCGGCGATGGACGCCTGTTGAAGCCAAGTAGAGAAGAATGGGGCGGATAGAGATTGAAGATGCAGATATGGGTCGGGTTATATGATTAGGGTTCGGTTCAGTTCCGTTGAATCAGTTCATCATGTGTCGAAGGCTGAGACAAGCTGGCGTTTTGCCTACGTGTAGATTGTGACGTATGAAGAGCCAGCCACGTCGATAAGCGTCGTGGGTAAGGGTTGTTGGTGATGACCTCGAGGTCAATGATGAGTATGATCGATTTTAACAACTTTCAAACGACACGGAAAGATGGCAGAGATGCTACTTGGTGATATTGACGAGAGGAAACAAAGAAGGCTTAGGTTGGCTTGTTTGCCTCTCCTCTCTCCCTTTGCCCGCAAGCGTCGTGTGGAGGGGCAACCTGGAGGCTGGCTTGTGAAAGTCAGCGGCCCGCGTGACAGCGGCTGACAGGGGTCCTTAAGAATGTAAGAGTAAGAAAATGCAATGCGCTAAACTGGGCAGCAGGCTTGGTAATTGGGAGAGAATTAAAAAAGCTCATTTCTGCTGGAGGATGGAGTACATGTGAGCTTGGCGATGCTGACACTGGATTGACATGTGAAAGCCGATGCTAGCGCGACAAGGGCAAAGGGTCCCGGTTTGGTGCAAAAGTTAAATGAAAAATTATTGACAAAATGAAAAAAATGATAACGTCAATTTTCTTCATAGCAAATATGTGTCGATTAGCTTCGTCTTCTTTGTTCATTTGTACAACGTTAACCCAGACATGGCGGGCGGACAAAGGACTGCATCCGGGAAGGCGGGCCACAATCTGGGGTATTCCAATCCTACCCACCCCTGCAGAGCCATAACGAGAGATGGTAAAATCACGACGAAGTGGTAATCGGACTGCGTGGGATTTCCGCTATGCTGTCACGGCTTTCCCAATAGATGTCCAGGAGACAGGCATTTTGATGCCAAAGGGTCCATCACCGTTTTCAAAGGGTGAGGGAGGAAACCAAAGCTGGGGTACTGGATGCTTGAGTTTTATCCTGTCATAGGTATTTACAGTACGTCAACAAAAGTTTACTATGCAAATTGCCTTACAGAACGTATGGAAAATATTTCTCGTCACTTCAGGTAGCCCTTCTCTTACCTTTAGAGGTACCCCACGGGGCAAATTGGTGTAGCAAGGCACGTAAAGGAAAATTCTGGTTAATTGAACGTTGTATGCTTGGAAAAAAGAGAAATTGGAATAGAAATACTAATAGAAATACTAATAGAAATACCAATAGAAATACTAATAGAAAAATCATCCGTTAAAGAGGGCGCTGATTAATCGAATACACTGTAGCAAACCAGCAACGAGTTACGTATGTAGTTGTCGTAACGTACTAATTCAGTTATTAGTATAAAATAGAAGGCACGGCTTAGATAATATTAAACTTGGTATGGATGTTGTAATATGGCTTCAGAATTTATTGCAAAAAGTTTGTGAGTATGTGTGAGTACCCTCCCCGCCCGGGCCAACAGTGGCTGTCCTCGGCTTTACAGTGTGCAGCGTCCCCTAAAACGGTCGACTTCGGCGCTAATAAGGCAAGCGGCCATTTGTTAAGTCACCATCATCTCAACACTCCCTATCCGTACTCTTCCCTCCTTCACTCAGTCCGAAACGCACAGCTTTTCCCTGTCCATGCCACCATCATAACTACTCGCTATCTCGTCTTCTTACCTCATCCACTACCTTCTCGATACCTGCCTGCACATGTCTAGGCTTGGCACCCCGACGCCCCCCTTACACCGCCTTTATCGCCAATTCTCACCAGCAACGTCATAGGTCGCAAGTCATGGCGAGCACCACGCCACCCCCGACGCGACGCGAGAGCAACGCCACGGCCCCCGACGTACCGATCTCCCGCTCCTCCGTCGTCACCGGCAGCGGCAACGGCCTATCACTCTCGCCTCCCATATACGGCTCCGACTCCAGCGACGATGGCTTGCGCATGACACCCGCCGAGGCCCGACGCTTCGCCCGCCGCAACCTGCACCGCGCCTCGGCCACGCCCGACCTCGTCACCAGCCTCGTCCGACCGCCATCGCCCGAGGCCTTTTACATCACGCCCGAGCTCCACGGCCGCATGCGGCAAGGGGGCGCGCTGAGGGGCTTGCGCCGCCGCATCTCCGGCTCAATGTCCGGTGCGACAGCAGCTGGTGGCGGCGGCGCCTCGACCGTCAATGCGGACCGCCGCTCGGGGCCGCTGCTCCCGCCGCACAAGTCCTCACTTGATATCCCGAAACGCTACGGCGGCCAGTGCATCTTTGATATGTACTCACTTTCCTACGTTGCCGAGCCCGACGCCAACCTGCTGTGCCCGATCTGCCACGACCCGCTCGTCGATCCAGTCACCACGCCGTGCGACCATACGTTTTGCTACAGGTGCCTCCGCCGGAGTATATCCTCGAGCCCGTCGGGCACGGCCTGCCCCATCGATAGGGAGCCGCTGTTTTGGGCGGACTGCTTCAGCGCCGCCCGGCTCATCCGCACGCAGCTCAACGCGCTGGTGGTCAAGTGCCCATACACGAACCGAGGATGCACAAAGGAGCTGCGCCGGGAAATGATTGAGAAGCATGCCTCCAGCGATTGCCGATACCGTGAATACTACTGCCCCGACAAGGACTGCACCAAGAAGCTGTCCTCGAAACCGGCCGACGACTTATGCCACCACAAGGAGACGTCCTGCGCAGCGTGCCTAGAGCGGATTGAGGAAGTCGATTCCGAACTGCACCTGCTGTCTTGTCTCAAGAGCAAGACTAGATGCGAGGCGTGCTGGGACATGGTTGTGCGGTCACAGATGGACGCCCACCGGGACCTAGAGTGCGACGGGGTCGAAGTCGGCTGCCCATATCAGAACCTTGGCTGTCCTGCCCGCATCATGCGTGGGCAAGTCAGCACGCATACAATCTGCTGCGCATTCCACCCAGAGACTCCCTCAGGGATCGTTATCCGCTCACAGCGCGACGTGATCCAGTCGTACGGTGACCTCGGCAGCCAGCTGCGTGACCTGCAGGCGCGCCAGACGGAGACGACCCGGAGGCTGGACGAGATGTCAGCCAGCGGCGGCGGTTTCGGAGTCGGCGGGACCAGCAGCAGCGGTGCCGGTGCTGCGAGCTCTAGCGTGGCTGCGGGCGAATCGGCCATCAGCGACAGCTGTCGGACGATGCAGGACTTGGATGCGGGCTTCGAGGAGGTGCACCAGAACCTGACGCACCTCGAGGCGCGGCAGAGCATGTGGACGCTCAACCAAGTCATGCCTATCCGGGAGGAGGTGACGGAGCTGCGTAACAATATCAACATGATTCGCATGCACGTCAACTGGCTGCTGAACCGGAGCCGCGAGGAGGGCCGCATCCGGGCCGCCAACAATACGGGCGCCGCGGCGGCGGCCGGGGGCATCCGGAGGAATAGCGCGGGAGAGGGAGTCCTGCTGCAGGAGCGGAGGCGGTCATCTGGGATGGATGCGGATGTGCCCCGATTGTAATAATGTTGTCATGTCATGGTTTTGAAGCGAACAAGCAGGGATAGTTTGCAAGGGCGAGTTGGTCGGTTGATGTGTTTCGGAAACAAGGTACTGGGCTATACGAATATACCATCTCAAGTTCAATATGATATTCAGGAATAGAAGAATAAACGCTCTCCGGGGCACATGCGTGATCACTTGCTAGTTTTGTGACTGATTACTCCATGCCAGTTTGGTCCTGGGCCTAAATGGTAAAGTCCGCACCAAACCCGGTCCGCAGCGGAGAAGGCGACTGCGGCGAAGGGATGGCAGAAGTTTAAAAGCATGCAGAAATACCTCTTCCCTTTATGGTATTTTATTGATTATTAAATAAATCTTCTCAGTCGATTCCAACCGAGAGTAAATCATCAGTGAAAGAATTCATCTCGTGCAGCCAACCGCTGCCTTGTTCATGGATCCGTCCGTCTCACTGCTTCTGCATGCTTCCATCTTACCCCAGCTGTCTCGGGCGGCTGCCTGGTCAACTTCAACAACAGCAAACACCGACGTGACAAAAAAGGATATTGATACGAGATCCATGCGATCCATTTTCATCAACCTTATTCGTACAAGACAGAATAGAATATTACTCACTACAGTGAACGAGACGCTGCGACCACCACCAGCCGAGACACCGAATCGCCGCCCAAGAGCTCCACTCTATCCCACTTCAGCACGTCACAAACGGCAACCAGCATCAACTTGGCTGTCAAACGAACCAAGCCGAAGCCTCACTTCTTCCCTCTCCATCATCCGGCTGCCCTGTAGCTTGCCGTTCTGTCCTTGACCGCCCTGGACATTCTTTGATTTTCCGTAGTCATTTAGCGTCGCCATTGTTTCGTTCTCTTTTTCTCCTTCTTGGCCGCCCACCGCCCCCCGCCTCACTTTTCGTTGATTTCCAATTCTCGTCAGCATGGATCCCAACGACCAACCGTACGGTGGCAACGAAGCTCCCGATAAGGAGAAGATGGATCAGGTTGGTCCCTTGGAACTTGTCGATTCGCCTCTCCGTACACTGACAGCCCTCCTCACCCCGGTAGATTCGAGCGCGTCGGCTCGCCAAGTTAGGAGCACCGAAACCGCAGACCGATAACGAAAGCGGCAGCAACAGCAGCACCGGCGGTCAGTCCGCCTCATCTAAGCCAAATACTGCAGGCTCCTCATCCGGCGCCGCCGCTCCCAAGCCGAAAATCAACATCACACCGGCCGCTGCCGCCCCCGCGCGCTCTGGACCGAACCCGTTCACGCAGCTCGGGGTCGGCAAGCAGGGCGGCGCCAAGGGCTCGCCAGGTACAGCCACCGCACCCGCCTCACCGCGCAAGAGAAGCTTACAAGAGATGGGCGGCGGCTCTTCAGACAGCAACGCCGCTGCGCCGCCCCCGCGCAGGCCGACCACCGGAGGGCAGCCGGCCGCCGAGACGGACGAGCAGTACGAGAATCGTGTCCTGGCCGCCGTCTTCCGCCTCTCCGTCGATCCTCACCACATGAGTACCCCGCAGGGCGCCCGTCTCACCTTCCTACCCGGCCTCAACGATGAGCTCAACCAGGCCGGCGAGTCCCTGTGTCTGTCCGCGGCGACGCTCGACCAAGCCGTTATCGAGGCCTGCTCCGCCTGGCCTGAGGACAAGCCCCTCCTCAACTATCTGCTGCCGTGCTGGAAACGCGCAGTCAAGCAGGCCGCGCAGAAGACGAGCTCCCCGGCGAGGCGCCAGATCCACGACGAGGCGAAGAGGCTGTGCATGAGCAACTGTCTGTTTGCTGTGACCATGCCAGAACTCTACGGGTTAGTGGAGTGATGGTGCACGGGAGTTGTCCAAAATTAACGAGACCTAGACGCGTTGCGAACCCCAATCATGACACCATCGCGCCACATCTGCTCCGTGGCTTGACTGATGAAAACGGCATTTGCTTTGATTTCATCCAGGACGCCATCAAGCGATTCGACGAGGATGAAGCCTTTCCAGAAATTTTCAGCAACGCCATGGTTCGCATAAGCAACCAACTATCACTCATGTCTATGAATGACAACTACAAGCCACATGTCCAGGTATACTCTCATCGTACTCCTGCCGAAAGCTCCTGCTGACCAGAAAGGCTTTGCTCACATACACCCGATTTCCCATCCTCATCACCAACCTCTCCAAACACGCCACCTTCAACATGGCGCAGTCTGCCCCCGGCATGGAAAAGTTCACCTTGCTTGGCCCCTTCTTCCGCCTCTCCCCCCTCCAAGCCAAGGCCGCCAATAGTTACTTCCCTGGTGCCCGCTCACTCGACAAAGGTCGCATCACAAACGCGCAGGATGCGCTCCGCATGGTTCTACGTACCCACCAGGACGACCTATTTACGATTTCCAACGCCTTCATAAGAGCAGGCCCGGAGACGAGAACGAGAACGTTGGACTGGTTCGCGCGCATCATGAACACAAACCACAAGCGCAGAGCTATTCAGGCCGATCCTCAAGAAATTGCCTCTGATGGCTTCATGCTCAACATTGCAAGAATAATGGATCGGTTTTGCGAGCCTTTTATGGATAACGACTTTAGCAAGGTAGACAAGATTGACATCAAGTACCTACGACGCAACCCGCGCGTGGACATCAAAGATGAGACCAAGCTCAACGCCGACCAGGCCACGGCTGACAAATACTATGAGACCAAAGAAGAAGGCGAGTCCAATTTTATCTCAGAGGCCTTCTTTCTTACTCTGGCAGCACATCACTATGGCAGCGAGTCCCTGAACTCTCAACTGAAGAATCTCGACAAGGACATCAAGTATCTCGAGTCGCGTATCCAGGCTATGGAAGCGGAACGCGATAAGGTGGCAAGCAATCCAAGCCAACTAACTTTGTTTGAATCGACGCTACAGAAGCATGTCAGGGTTTTGGAGCATAGCATTGCGTATAAGCATGCCATAGAGGGTGTTCTTCTGGATGAACGCATGCAGAGCACGTCGCTTCGATTTATGCGTTACGTGGCCGTCTGGCTGCTGCGCATTGCCACGGGCCAAGATTACAAACCTGGCAAAGAAAGCCAAGTGATCAAGCTTCCCTTGGCAGACCAAAACCAGGAGGCATTTGCGTGCCTCCCCGAGTACGCCTTGCAAAACATTGTAGACAACTTCAAGTTTGTCTTTAAGTGGCTACCAACCATCCTCCCCAGTGCCGTCGGCGAGGAGATGATTGCCTTGTGCGTCACATTTCTACGATCCTCGGAATGGATCAAGAACCCCTATCTTAAGTCCTCCCTGGTTTCGTTGCTGTTCTACGGCACTTGGAACTTCCTGCACCTGAAGAAGGGCGTTCTCGGTGATCAACTCGTAGCCCTACCGTTTGCCAATGAATACCTCCTTCACGCGTTGATGAAGTTCTACATCGAGTGCGAGTCGACGGGAAACAATGCCTTTTACGACAAGTTCAACATTCGCTACGAAATCTTCCAGGTCATCAAATGCGTTTGGTCAAACGACGTGTATAAGCAGCAGCTCACACGAGAAAGCAAGTAAGTATCGCCTATGAATAACCAACCACTGGAGCCTGCTAATATGTAAACAGGGTCAACCGCGGATTCTTTGTGCAGTTTGTCAACATGCTACTCAACGACGCGACCTACGTTCTCGACGAAGCGTTGACCAAGTTCCCCAAGATTCGCCTCTTGGAGATCGAGCTCAAAGGCGGGAACCTCTCGGCCGAGGACCGCCAGAAGAAGCAGGAGGAGCTACAGACACTCGGGAACCAGGCGACGTCGTACATGCAGCTCGCCAATGAGACACTAGAGATGATGAAGCTCTTCACCAAGGCGCTCAGCGACGCCTTCACCATGCCCGAGATTGTGTCGCGGCTGGCGAGTATGCTCAACTACAACCTGGAGACGCTCGCGGGCAAGCGGGCAGCCGCGGAGCTCAACGTGGAGAACCGCGAAAAATACCATTTCCGGCCGATTCACCTGCTGTCTGACCTCGTCGAGATTTACCTGAACCTGGGCTCCTCGTCCGTTTTTGTCGACGCGGTGGCTGCCGATGGGCGGTCCTTCAAGCCTGAGGTGCTCGACCGTGTGACAAAGATCCTGACGTCGCGGCACCAAAAGGATCCGGCTGACATGGCGCGCTGGGACCGTCTCCAAGAGCGCTTCCGCGCAGCCAAGGCGGCGCTCGACCAGGCCGAGCTCGACCTCGGTGACGACATCCCGCCCGAGTTTGAGGACCCTATCATGGGTGACCTCATGCGCGACCCCGTCCTGCTGCCCTCGCGCCACATCGTCGACCGCTCCACCATTGTCCAGCACCTCCTCAGCGACCCCAAGGATCCCTTCACCCGTCAGCCCATGACGGTAGAGGACGCAGTGCCCCAACCGCTCCTCAAAGAGAAGATCGAGCGTTGGCGCGAGGAGAAGATCGCGGAGGCTAGGAAGAAGCTGGCAGGCGCTGCTGTAGGAGTGACAAATGCTGCAGGAGGGGAGGCGATGGATACGACTGAGGGGTGAAAAGAATAGATGTTAATTCGAGTTCAGATGGAGTTTTTCTCCGGTATTGCCTTGTTTTTATGCTTTCGCTGTTATGATAGGGAAACTTTGGTCTATCTGATTCGCTGTTTTTCTCGCTCGCCAGGTTGGTTGGTTGGCGTTGATGCATCTTGCATATACTGTAAGAGAAACATTGGCCCCGAGGTCACTACATTGCATGCTTGCCCAAGACGTGTGACACATGAAGAACAGTTTTAATACAGGACGGTTCTACGTTTCTCTTGCTTCCCCACCCATGCTCATAGGCAGGTTGACAGAAGAGAATGCGCACACGCTCATAGCGGCACGTCGCATAGGCATCACCCGCATCTGCCATGAGCCTCGCCAGGCTTCCAGTCTGCAAAGCACAAGACAGCGCGCTCCAGATGACTCAGAGGGCGTTTATAATATGACTACAAGTCTCTCTTCCCTCAGCCACGTGCAGAAGACTCAATGTTTCGTGCATTGCAAACGACGGCGCCGTTCATCTTGCTTACCCTGGAGCTGCCCCCTGGGGTATGGCAACACGATGGTGACCACGAACTTTCGCGAGAGATAAGCAGACATCACACTCTCACACACGACACAGCGCGGGGAAGAAGACCATAACGTTGGGAGAATGACAGCAGCAGCAACCACAACCCAGAGAAGGATCTCGGGCGGTGCCGGACGTTGGCGTCTATGAAGGCACCCTTCTCAACGCACTTTCATTAAACTTCCCCCGACAAGATGCATGTCCACCTTTTTCCTTTGTGCTCGGCGACCCGAGAAGAAGAGGGGAGGAGGGGGGCCGCTTTCCGGCAGCAGATTTCCATGTTCCGTAGCCTCCCAACAGCCGGGTCGTCCGCCCGCTGGCCGGGGACCTGGGTGCGATAGGACCAAAAAGCTTGTTCTTGTCCCCCGCGGTGAAGGGGCAGGGACTTGGCGGTGCGGCTGCGGTAAATAAGGGGATGCATACTGCACCACGAGCGGCAGGCAAAAAGAGAGGAAGGTGCAAGCAGCCGAAACCTTCTTTTCTCGGAGCGGATGCGTGTGTATTCCGCCTTCTTGTTTTTCTCTATTGCTAATTGCTGAGAAAAACGGGAGCAGGCAGAAGAAACTGGTACGGAAATGCCTTGGGCCTTGGCAACAAAGGGATAAGAGAGATGGTCCCCATTGAGCTAAAAGAAGCGGCGCGTTCTTCCTTCCCGTCACAGCGTAGCAGCCCTGGCAAAATGACTAGTCAGAACCGAGGAAGAGCCCAGTACTGTTGTGTCCTGCGCTGTGCTGTTGTGCGAGTCGCAGCCTCGTCGCCGGATCTCCGGTTTCTTGTCTTGACCTCATATTCGCACAATCATGCGCTATTTAGGGGGCGGATGGGCATAAAAAGGCAAATGATAAGCCAAACATTTACCCCCCTTTCATCAAATTCACAAAATATGACATATAACCTGGCCCTTACTCGTTCAATCCCTTCTAGTGTGGTTCGCGCGCCCCATCCCAGGTTTAGAAGCTGCCTTCTTCTTCGCGGCTGGGCCAAGCCATCAGGCTGCCCGAGGGCTTGTATTTGCGTGGGGCGCTCTGGAAAGTACCCGACAAGACTGGCCACCTTCTTGATTCTTCTGTGGCGCCGGGTATTAATTTTATGCTGGCTGCCAGTAGACCCCTCTTGCAGGTAGGCAAGGACCTCTGACTGGCGCATAGCTGTGTGGGCAATCAGGAGACTGCGCTCGTCTCTTTCCAGATGGTGGCTTCCGGTAAAGGCGCAGGAAAAGACTCAAAATTGGGATTGGGAAGCGGTGCGAACTGCCCTGCCTGCCTCCTGCAAAGGATTTATGAATGCGTAATACAGGGAATACGGCTTCGGCCGCCCCTCACCTCCTCTGGCTCTCTCAGCCAGCCAGACCATGGGCACAGTGGCAAGTGGTGTCTCTCGTTTCTCGGCCCGGCTTGCTTACGCCGATAGTCCAGGGCAGCCAGGATGGCCGTCCGTCTAGTCGGAAGCTCGGCCGAGATGGCAGCAATCCTACCACTGGCTACCAGCGTCGGTTATAGCTTCATGCCCTCCACATGTTCAACCCTGCCCGTTCGTTTTGGTGGAGCCGAGGAAAATGAAAGTGAAGCTGCTGTGGTCATCAATGCCTAGGGCCTTCAATGGCATCTGCGCCAGCGCATGGCGCCGTAAAATTCAGCCTTCCGGTGAGCTAATCAACCACCCACACCACAGTTTCTGAAGATGGCCTGTTATGAGCTGCGCATGCGAGCGAGAGAGTCAGTATCAGCGCCAACGCACAGGGTCGTCGCCAAGACCAGGGATCCGGCACTGGCACCACCATTCAGCCACAAACCCCAGAATGCAGCACGCTCGGCTCCATTTCTAGGGGACCCTGGTTGCAGTGGGGGTTGGGTTCCAGCACGCCAGCAAACGCAATCTGACCCCGGGGAGTAATAAATGAAGCGGACGGCTGGCGGGATAGCCGTGCAGGCTGCCCTTTGCCGAGCCGGCGCCGCAGTATGTTGTTCCCTGGCTTGCTAGTGGCATAGTCAGATTCCAGACTTGATTGGTGGGCCTTTCTTGGCTAGGCAAGCCATCGTCTCAGACCCTTGCTGCTTCTTTGTTCCGAACAAGAGTCTAGAAAGCGGATAATAACGTTGTTGCACGTTGCAACTGCCAAAGAACTATTGGTAGTTACTGTTGACCCAAAGTCAGTTAGTTAGTATATCTTCCGAAGGTAGATCTGCCGCATGGAAGCCTGTTTCGACTTTTGCGTTGCAAGTCTGCGCCAAGTTCCTCCTGGGTTGATTAATAAGGGGCATCTTCTTGAGGAGTTGCGAAATGCTGCGAATCTCTGACGCAACAGAATCAAAATAAATCCAGGTTGCGCAATGTATTTGGAAACCTGGCTTGCCATTGTGGCTTGCTCGAGAGCCTCCATGATTGGTACAGTTTATGTGACACTAGATGGCCAGTGTCAGTCAAATTGCTCAATGGCAGCAATTATCCCCATACCTCGACATCTAGCGTATTTGAGTAATGACAAGTTTTGTCATTGCTTCGAGTGATCAGCGGCGGGGGCTGAAGCCACTGACAGGGTACCTAGGTGAACCAGTGCCTGAAGTGCTGAAGATTGCACCTCAGTCTTGTACAGTATGCTGCATCGTCTTAATAGTTTGACTAAGAGTCATTGTCCCTCCCGTCTTATTGCAACTGCCACGCTTGACATTACGCTTTGCTCGTGAATGGCTTGCAATGACTAGCGTGTCCCCTACTAATCTGCTAATAACAGATCTCATTTTCATGACTTGTGACAGGCGTCTGCGCCAACGTGGTTCTGATTTAGTAGACGTGGCGTGAGCGAGTGTTTTGGTACACGGATCGGCACTCTTGTCTTGTTAGTGCTGCATCGCTCAGAGAGTTTGCTGGATGAGTGCCACAAGTATTATTAGAGGACGGATGCAAGGCTGCTGGTATGCCACTGTGTGCGCATATTCGATCCACTCGGTAACGAGGCCGCGAGAAAACAGCATCCTTAGCCTGCAATGGCTGTTTGGCGCAAAATCGGCCTGTGTACGCGGATCCACGACGGCAAGGCGGGATAAGCCATGGTTGTGTCAGAGGCAGGAGAAACCAAGAATCGGTTGTCATACCAATGCGTTGCAGCAAACCCCTACAGCCGAGGAATTCTCGTGTAGGACAGTGTGCCACATACAACGGGCGTGATTAAGATGAGCCGGAAAAGGGCCGTAGTGGTTTGAAGGCGGTGGCCGGCGATGCTTCTCGTGTGCGAAAACACTTGCAGCTGGCTGAGCGTACTTTGTGTCTGGGCAATCACACAACTACGATGCTGATCAAAACTCAGCCCGTGGTTTCTTGCGTTCGTGGCTCCAAGCTAGGCTGGAGATATGTCTCTCCGTCGCATCGCCCGATCTGTTGCACCAATGAGCCACGTAACAAGTTATCAGGCTGTTGTCTTACGACAGTTTCCTAGCGCGATCAACCTCGCACAACGAGCGAGGCTGGCATGGGGCATGGCATCTGGGCCGGAAATTCACTTCGGCACTCGTCGCTGTCCGCACTCGGCGTGCGTGCGGCATCTGCCTGAGCAGCACGCCATTGACTGGATACCCGGCTCATCGGTATTGTTGAAAACTCCACCCCTGTGCAAGGGCTCGTGGTACTGAATTGTTTCCAGGGGCCATTATCCGCAAAGCCCAGCGCGATACAAAACAGTGAAATGCTAAATACATTGCACTCGACACCAACTTGCAAGGTGTTTGTTCAAAGCCAGCAGGCTTGCACAACCCAAGCGGCAGCTAGCGATTCCCGGACTCCGTATGGTGCCGCGGAAGGCTGGACGCGAGGTTCTGGAAGGAATGGGCACAGGGGCAAGTGATGTGAAGCTTGGGCCAGATGACGGGCAGGATCTGGTGCCGTCTGCCCGAGCCAGCCGCAGCGAAGGCTTCGATGGTGGTGTCCTGTGCTTCTGCACATGTCCTGGCCAGCTGGTATGGTCGACACAAGAGAGCAACTGTCACTCAAGTCTGCGCTGGACAAGCGGTGAGTATCGGTGGATGCAGTGGATGTGGTTTCGACTAGGACAAGGGCTCGAGACTAGCTGGCAGAAGTATATTGTAATCAACAAATTATCGACTGAGCAGGTCGGCTCAGTGCCGAAAGCTGTTCCGTCTGATAAAGAGATGTACCTTAGGGCATCATCTACCCATGCTCGTTGGGTGGGCTTGGTCTGCCTCGTGGGCCTGTTTGTTGAAGTGCTGTCTGTTGCAAATGGTGGTAACTAGTAGAGAGAGAGTCAAGCAGGATTGTGGAGACAGGTGATGGCTATTATTAGCGTTGGGTTGGCAAGTTGGTGAGGTGAGATGGCATCATGGAATGGAGGGACAAAAGGTGGTGTGCTAATCATGGAAGGGATGTGGGAGGAAGAATTTGCCGTTAGCAGGTTAGTACGAATAACTACCTACTAGGTACCTAGGTACCTAGGTACCTACAGGTAGGTACCAAGGTAAGGTGCGGCGCGAAGGGCTTGGGTTTACGGGAGCCAGCAGAGACAAGTAGACAGGTAAGGCACCAGTCCATGAATACCTCTCATAAAGGAACCAAAAAATTTAGGGGGTGCTAGCTGCCCGTTAGGTTGGTACGATAGGAGGCAAGGCAGCGCGGCCGGCGCTGAGTTAGAGGGCAACCGCGCTAAAGGCGCTGAAAGGCTGGGGCGAGTGCCGCTAAATGTTTAGCGTTACCTGTACTGTAACGTCTCCCTCCCTCGGTTGTGTCATGGAAATTGAATCGTCGAGATTATTAGGTACACTTTATTACTCCAGGTATCGAGACTCGCCAAGTCACATAGAGGCCGACATTGGCCTGCGTCCCGATCTTGTAGAACCTACCTAGGTGGCATGCATATCCCGGGGTTCTTGCGCCTTAACTAGGAATGCCAAGCCGCATGACAGTCGACAGATGCCAACACCTGGCAGACAGCCGACTTACGAATAGACAGGCCCTCAGTCATCAATGACAAACTGTTACAGATTAAAAAAACCGTCTCAAGACAATGTACAAAACCAGGGTTACCCTGCCACATCGCCTCCGGGGGTTGGATGCTATTCTCAGCTCAGTGCAGGGAACGGCGCGTGAGGCACGTCCAAGCCCGACGGGGTGGTTGCCAGAAATTGTAGGGTATCGCGGGGGTCGGGCACTGCATACAGGTCGTAACCTCAGGGGTCGGGTCTACACGCCCGAGGCTACCTGGTACTACCTGTACTAAAGTACCTCCTATAAGCCGCCAAGCTTACAGGGGAGTTAGCGCCAATTGCATAGGTCTCCAGCTCTTCCAGCAAGGCCTAGCTAGGAGGTAGGAGGTGCTAGGTTAGTACTACTAGGTAGGTAGGTACTCTAGGCACCTCTAACCTTAGTACCTACCTAAGGTACTAGGTAGGAGGTAAGGTACCTGCCTCGGTGTCTGAAAGATGTGCAAAGGCAGGTACCTCCGCTGCACCCCAGTCATTCGGGAGGCCGCCGGCGACCTCCAGCCAATCAGCCTAACCGTCCCTCTCTCCTCTTCCTCGAGGCCGCTCCATCCATCTCACCCACACACCATCCAATCCACACAAGACACCCGCTTCGTCCGCCTGTTTGTTTGACTCTCCTCTCGACTCCATCTCCGTACCACGGCAAGGCCCCGATTTCGACAAGCTTGCCAGCTGCTCGATGCTGTCTTCTCCGCCAGCTATCACTTGTCATTTCTCTCCTCCCTAGTGCGGCCCAGTGTGGGCTTGCTTACCCTGTCTGTGATACTGATTCGGATATGTAGACTTTCTCGTGGGAGCTCTCGTCATGCTTGGCCTCCACCACCATCGTTTCCGCTGCAAAACGAAAGATGCCTGATCTCGGCTCCGCCTGGCCTGATGGAATGCCAGCTCGCCGGCCGGGTTGCTTATCCGTCGCTCCTGAACCCAAAGACCTAACGTTAATGAAGACCCATCGGTTTAAGCCTCATCCTAGCGAATAGCCCACCATCACAACGCTAATACCCTCAACCCACACCTCTTTCAACTTCTCCAGCCACCTGCGCGACAAAGTCTCCGGCCCCTTTGCCATCCCGTTCGGATTGCCCTCTGTCTGGCCATCTTTCCGTGCCAAGTTGTTTTGGGCACCGGAACCGTTTTGGTGGGACGGCACGGCGAGTCGCACGCGCCCAACTTCCATGTGTCCATGCGCCAACCGCCCCGACGCACGCTAATTTCACGCATGCACCCATCAAACGGAGCCTACCGAGCCTGCCTGCCTGCCGGGTGAGCACCCGAATTGCTGGCGTTCCATCTAACTAGCCTCAGAGTCATCGACCACCAGTGCTGTCAACTACTTACCTATCTCTAACTTCGTCCGGCTTGATACAGTTAGGGATACACTGTCAGTCATAGATGAGCACTTACACGAGACCACTATCGAGGGCTAGGCAGCGTTGGGCTCTTTCTCATCTATCGACTGTGGCCCCAGGCGATGACCCCCGAACTTCCGCGCCAAGGGTTTAAACGGACGTAGTATACTTGACCTCGACCGCCGCTATTCAGTAAATCACGCAAGGGTTCTAATAATTTGCGACAATTCCTACAATGCATCTGTGCTCTTATCTATGCCTACAACCCCCTTCCATTTAATCGACAGCCTGGCAGCGTCGATTTCCAGGCTCTATTCTGTGAAGCGGCGGCTCACTCGGTTCGCGGCGCAACGGTGAAAGCATAATCCAGCCTCCGGATGCTGCCGTATCATTAACGCCCATGCGGTGACGTACAAGCCAGCACTTACGCCTGGTCAACTTGGCACGACGCCGTGGGCAAGCCACAAACAGCCACGCTTTCCACTACCACCGACCAGCCCGCAAGAATCAGGCGGTATTCCTGGCCCAGCCACTAAGTGCTGCGACGCCGCCGCTTCAGGTACCATGAGCTGGTATCAAAGACTCGATGGGATGTTGAATGTTGTCTAAGCAGCGCGTAGAAGACGAGTAGATGCCAGTTGCCTGCAGAGACAAATCGCAGCGAAAAGTGTCGAAGCGACGCCCCCCCGAAGCCATCAAGAAGCTATCAAGCCACGGACCATACGCTTTTGAGCTGGAGAGACAATGACGCAGATTCGCCACAAATGTACAAGTCATTTTCGCGGGGCAGATCTTGGCGGAAACGCATGAGCATCAATCTGTTGCTCCCGTCCAAATTATTTCGATTTGCATCATCAACTCGAGAACTATACGTTGGAGCGCGATGTGTTACTTCGTACACCTAGCCACAGGTTGCGGGCCTTGCTCAGATCGAAAGCCACGACACAATCCTGCCCGCTGGCAAGCTCGAAAACTGTGTTCAAGCTGGTAGATGAAAGGGCCATCACAGCGTCGTCAGCCGTTAACAGCGGGCCTCTGTTTCGCGCATATCTTATCCAGAAAAGGTTGAGCCTCGTGCCAGTTAGAGCCACTCGCGACACAGCTTGACCCGAGAGTTCTTGGAGTGGTGGGCAGCCATTGTGCAGCAGCTGTCGTGACGCCTTTGGCATAAGGAAGCAGCGTTTTTATGCCTCAGCCAGCATTTTACGGCTTTTGCGACTTCTCGATATGCAAGTACAGCTCCCTTGCATTCGTTGCTCGTGCTACATACGTGTACCCAAAAGCGAAGCAAGATGCTCGGCGGAGTTCCGTTTCGTCAACGGTCCACTACTATATTACCGTGAGGGGCGGGACGGCCTACCTAGACATGCACCAGCAGCTGTCTGGTGGCACGGGATCAGGTACATCTCGCCCTTGTTGGCAGAGGCTACAGTCAAATGGGCACCAGTGAATCGGAATCCAAGGCCGACAGAGGCACCGGCTTCGGCGTTAACTCCGTATCTCCAGAGCATTGAGGGCTGTGACGAGGAACGTGTTGCGAGTCAATACCAACACGCCTAACCTGACGTGATAGCGTATCGACAGCGGAAAGCACAAAACTACAAATACGTGCGGCGAAAGCTGACATGCCACTGGGGCTTGTGGGAGCAACTTGTGTTAGCTCATGGTTTGTGCTGCCGCCGACGGCCCAGGGCGGGCACACCCCCGTTTCCCCCATGTAACTAACGATACAACGTACCGGGCCAGCAGATACCCTAAATGAAGAGCGCCATTGAGCCGAGAACAGGGGTGTGGTTGTCTCTCCGGGGAGCACTGGAGCCACCGACTCAAACTCGAAACATGTTAGTGGCCTTGAGCTGATCTCAACGCTGTCCGCCTCATACGCCAATCAGGGCTACCAGACTGGGTAAGTAGGTTGATAATTAGGTTGCTTGGTTGCTTGGCCTGACATGCCACCTCCACACGCACACCGGCACGCTGTTGCGGGAACTGACTGGCGACACTGCTTCTTGCTGTTGTTGCGCTTGACGAATATTGCTGTGGACTTTTCTGGATACCTAACCTGCCTCCCTTAGTAGCTGTCTTCCTGCTCACGCTACTGATGTCGTGGCCGCTGGCACGCGCGACTCTGTTCCAAGCCACACACACACACACACACACACACACCCCTCCCCGGCCCAGACGGACCACTGAGATAATAATAATATTTCCGATTTTAACTAGACGAGCCAAAGAAGGGCCCCCAGCCGATCACCCCGAAACCTTCCACGGAGCTCCCGCATTCCGTGAGCCAAACGGGCCAGCGTACCGAGTCTACCTCCGCTCACTCTTGCTCTCCCAGGTACATACGTGGAGGGGCCAATGTCGACCGACGCTTGCCTTTGCATCGTCCGTCACACCATTCTCCTTTGTCCCTTTGTTCTTTCTCAACTCGCCGTGCAAGCCTTCTGCCTCGGATTCTCAGCAACTCTCGCCTGCACCCGGTCCTGAGGCTTGCTGTCCACATTCACGTCTAGCACGCACCACCAAAATCGACGGACTGCCTGCCTGCTGGAGCTGAACCGACCCCGGCGCCAACGTCATCTTGAACCTTGCTTTCTCTCTGTCCTTGGGACAACTCTGCTGGACCATCAACTGCTACTACCTGACCTGACCTGTGCATCGCGAGACCGACGCTGCATCTCGCGATTCTTTTGCTCTGTGTCTCTGTAGTACGACATTACCGGTTTTTTTTTTGGCGCAAGACAAGCACACACAAGATTTGTCTTTGCTTCATACCGCTCTGTGCTCGCTCTGCGACAGTCCTAGCCGTAGCCTCTGCTGCCCTTTTTCTTCTTGTCGGTTTAGCGACACGACTCTCATCACCTGCCGACCCGGGGGCTTTTACGGCAAAAGCCACAGCGATCGCATAACGCTTTTCTCTTCCCCGCGCCATCGCCCTCCCAATCGACACCTATCTCTAGCATCATTTTCGCAGCGCGCTTCAGCTGAAGCTCACTTTTCCTTTTCGCGTTCCCTCGACGTCCAAACTGTCAGCCGCGGCTTCCCCGCCATGGCTGAGACGGCTCACAGTTCCTACCCGCGCTCCCCGAATCTCTCGACGCGATCGTACGATTCCTCGTCTGTCTCGTCTGCCACCTCGCCGCGACCGCATTCCCAGTATACCGGCGTATTAAGTCATAGCTCCCGCCAACCCCAACTGACTGCGCACTCTCCGCATCTCGGCGGCATGCCGTCGCTGCCGTCTGTCAACCATGGTTTTCCGCCCTACTCTCCCGTGCCTTCGGGCATGATGGGCCGCGAATCAATTGGTTCCAGCGATTCCATGGGCCACCACAGCGGCATGTCCCTCTCCGGCAGTCTTGGTCCGCAGGCACAGAAGCGAGCATATCGTCAGCGAAGAAAAGACCCTAGCTGCGATGCTTGCCGGGAGCGCAAGGTCAAGTGCGACGCTACCGAAACAACTAGCTGCTCAGAGTGTTCAAGTCGTAACGTCAAATGCCAATTTACCAAGGAAACGAACCGACGAATGTCATCCATCAAACAGGTTCAGGACCTCGAGAAACAAATTGAACGTGTCAAGCGTGACAACACCCAGCTGCGCCGCATGCTCCAGGACAGAGACGTCTCTATGGATATGGAGGGGGAGAATGGCGACCAGCCGCTCTACCAGATGCCCGCCATCGACCCAGAGCAACGGCCCAAGAGACGCGGGCCAGTCATGCCAGAACTCGGCAGGGCCAGGTCGAACCTCCGTGGTGCGGCTAAAGGCGTGTGGAAGCCTCCTCAGATGCACCGCTACTTGTCGAGTGCGCCCACAGAGGCTGCCATCCCTGAGCTTCCACCCAGGGCCATGGCAGACCAGCTTCTGCACACCTACTACAACTCGCTTCACACCATGTTCCCGATCATTCATCTGCCCACCTTTCGCGCAATGGTGGATGACTTGTACCGAAACCCCCGCGGAGCTGCGCCTGCAGGCTGGCTTTCCATGTTCTTCGCCGTCTTGGCCGCTGGCACTCTGTTCAGTCTCGACCCCCCGACCACAAACACACGCGTAGCTGCGCTGCTTGATACGGCCCGCAGTCTTATCGACCCTTGGAACAACGCTTTTACGCTGGATGACGCCCGCGCATACATTCTCGTCGCCATTTGCTTGGACGAGATGAACCTAAAGTCGGCGGCCTGGAATTGGCTGGGGAACGCCATTCGTGTTGGCCAGGACCTCTGCCTGTATACCGACACCGAAAACTTTCCCATCATCGAGGGCGAAATGCGTTGTCGAACATGGTGGGCGATGTATGTCCTGGACCGGACGCTCGCGACCGAGCTTGGCCACCCATGCTTGATCAACGACGCTGACTGCGACGCCCGGTTGCCGGCCGCTGTCGATGATCACTACGTGCGCGACAACGGAATGCATGTGCCGAACGGTGCTGAACCATTGACTCACTCACTTCTGGCAATCATTCATGTCGTACGCTCATATACATCTGTTCTGAAGGCCATTGACAGTCCCAAGGTTCCATCAGCACATCTTTCGGCGTTCGATAGCCACTTTCGCAAGTGTCTCAACACATTTCCACCAGCTTGTGATCCATCCAGCACCGTTGCCTTAGCCCCGCACTTTCTGCCGCCTCTGGCCTATTTGCTTCATATTCGACTCTTGTTGCACAGGCACAACCTCGCCCCTAGCTGTAGTCCCGAAGCGCGATTTGCCGCCGTCGAGAGCTGCACGCACATTGCCATGGAGACTGCGTCTCTGATTGCGCGAACTAATTCCCCTGCAGAGGGGGCAACAGCGCTGCTATCAACGCATCTGTTTCGGTGCACCTTGTTTCTACTACTAGCCGGACACTTCGACCAAGCCATTACCTGCACTCGGGCACTAGGCTCCATCGAAGGACTCCGTGACGTGGTGACACCTTGTGGGCGATATCTCGCTTTCTTCGCCAATATTCTTGCTTCCAAACGCGCGGAACACGCCAGCCACATTGCTCGCACTACCGGGTCGACTTCGATACCGCAATCACGGATCCAGGCTGACAACTCTGCGCTTCTGCTATCGCTTACTAGAGACGAAGAGCTGCTGGTATACGTGTCTGCCGACACACAGGCCGCGCCGTCAAGGACTTGGGTTTGGACCATGGTTGAGCGATCGGAGCCGGTGGCCACGAGCTCACCAAAGGCTCCAGGAGTTCCGCCAGGTTCAATCTTCCAGGCCGAGCAGCGCACAGGTCTAACCGCGTCAGAAAAGCGCGAGTGGGGTGGATGGCAGCATCTCGAATCCACCATCAGATCTCTCACTTCACACAATGCGGGATGGACACCTGTATCGGCGCCGAAGATCAAGAGCGAGTCGCCAGGATCCGGCGGACTGGACGTTCCCAAACACTCGGAGCCGCCTCGATTTACGTCAGAGCTCAACTACGGACGCGGCGCCGACACCAGCCCGTCTCCGAATACGCAGAAGAGGGGCAACGACCGCCTGAGCATTGCCAATATTATTTAACGGCAACGTTTGAGTCGGCATGTTCCACGGGCAAGACGCGGATGCGAGATTAGTCGCGCAACAATCTCGCTTTCTTATTTCTTTGCTCTTTGTTGTACATTTTTACCAGCCTCACAGCATGGTACATCCATCGGGCTGAACACATCTTTTTCTTTGGTTGGTATGAGCATGGTGAGCTGCATGGTTTGGTTACTTGGCGGACACTTATCAGCACTATGGATATACCCTATTGCATTCGGATTCTTTTAGGATCATGGTGGCAGGCAAAATGTGCTTAGTTCGACGACGACCTATTTTTCCATATGAAGCGATTTGCTTTAATCGGGATGCTTCCTTGTTCCTTTGCTTTTATTTCTTTCAGTCCTGGATTGGACTTGACTTCGCCAATAGAACTCCCGACGTCCGTACATGAGATATAGATGGGGCAATCATTGGACCCTGCCCCAAATTTTCCTTTCTTCTTTTTCAATAGCTTGCAGAGACGAAGTTTAACGACCGGATGTACTGATGAATATTTTCGATAACTTTGAGACCACGAATCGTGCTGATTTGCTTTCCATGTTTCGTTTCGAGGTCTGCTGTACATTGAATCAAGAAATTGCTTCAGGGCTAAAACAGCAACTGCAACGTGAGGTGTATTTGGCGGGCTACATTGTGCCTGCGAGTGAAGAGTCCACCAGCCTTTGGCGTCGTTGCTGCAGAGAAGCGGCGAAGCGGCCGCCGTCGTCCACGTACCGCGCCATGGCCACAGCCCTGTCCAGCCAAACGTGGCAGCCGGGCGTGTCATGGCCGGCGGCGGCAGCAGCGTACCGGGTGAGTCCGTGGTTGAAGGCGGCGGCGGCGAGCCACTCGGCTTCATCTGTGGGGAACGCGACGCCGACCTGTTTGACACAACCACCCAGTTTAGTATTTCTCTGTCATCTCTCCTTCCCTTTCTATGGTTATCGTCATGGATCCGACCTTGAAGCCAGGACAGAGTGGGGTGGAGAAGGCAATATGAAGCAAAGGGAGCTGGGGAAGATGGTGTGGTGGTTTGTTACCTGTTTTGATTCCTGGGCGACTTGCAGGGCCTGGTCGAGGAGATCCCGCGCCGCAGAGTCGTCTGCCATGGGGAGGAGCACCTGCACCATGCAGCGGAGGTACCGCGCGAGATCATGGCTCTTGAAGTCTTCGATGTTGAAGATTTCGTTGACGATGGACTTGAGCATGCTGCTCTTCACTAGACGATCGCACATTCCTGTGTAAGCCGCTCTGAAGGTCATCCATCCGCGAGACGTACACGGGCGTTGGCTTACCATGCACTGGTGTCTCGCTTTGGATGATGCAGCCGCCGAGGGCCTTGAAGACGTTCACATCCCCGCAGAGACGTGCTTGTCTGACGATGCACGGTAGGTGCTCGTGCGACTGCCGAGCCAAGAGGGCTTCGCCGTGAAACACGCACAAGCCGCCCAACTTTTGCCGCAAATCCGGGCATCCATCTCCTTCGCCACAGTGCTCCACGAAGAGCTGGACAAAGGCAGCCGCGTGCCGCTCCACATCCGCGTACAGGCTGTGCTTGTGCTCGCCGGCGCCGGCGCGGGCCTCTCCGATGTACAGGGAAGCGAGAACAAAGTGGCACCTCAGCGTGATGAGCGTTGCGTCGGCAGCGGTGGTGGTGTCGGAGGAGGTTGAGAGCGCTTGGGAAAAGACGAGGCAGCTCTGGAATAAGGACGCCAGGAGACCGGGTGTCCAGAGCGTGCACCGCGTGACGCCAATGTTGTACGCGTGCGAGGCGAACCAGCGCAGCTCAGTGGTGTGGAAGACGGCATCACCGGCGTCGTTCCGTGCGTTGTCGGCAACAAACGCGGCCGCTGTGTCACCGTGTAAGTGACCGTCTCACATACAAGCCACAGACTGGTAGAACGTCACCTGCGCTGAACAAGCTTACTGTCTCGTTTGACGTGAAACTACCCGAGTCTGCATTGGCCACCTCCTCGTCGGTCTGTTGGAGCAGACGGATTGCGCAGCGCAGCAGCGACGGCACGTTCCCGGCCACTATGGCTTCGCCGGCCCACGTCGCCGCCGCCGCGCGGAGTGCTTCAACCGCGCAGAGCCGATCGCCCGCGCGCTGCGCCTCCCGCACGCATGCGTACAGCGCGTCCCGTGCCGCATCCCCTTTCTTCGCGGCCAGCAACCCCAGGCAAGACCGCGCGAGCGTCGGGTCCCAAGCACGCACGGCAAGGCGGAAAGCGAGCAGCTGCGTGGCCAGATCATCGTTTGCCAGGGTCTCGAGGACGGTCAGGGCGTCGGCGTACTCGCCGAGCTCGATGCGCGCGGCGAGGATGCGTCGCAGGAACGCGGCCCGGTGCTGCTTCTGCCCGGGGGCGAGAGCGGGGTGTAAAGCAAGTTGGCTCCAGGATATGACTTGCGTGTAGAGCTTGCTCTCGTACCGGGTCTGGATCGACGGCCAGAGTGCCTGCTTTCGCGGTCAGCGTGGTTAATGCTAACGGGGGGCGGGGGTGGGAAGACGGACAGCGTGGATGGCCTGCACGGGATCGGGGCTTAAGCTGTCCGCGTGGAAGTGTACGCAGTCGAGAAGGTGGAAGGCGTCCCAGACGGCTTCTTGGTCGGGACGCTGGATGAGCGTTTGCAGCTGCATGGGGACTGCTTTGTCGAGAGCTGCGCGGTGGCCCGGTGGGAAGTTGGGCTTGTCCATGCTGTGACGAGGGCAGCGGTCTGTCTGGTTTGGCGTTTTTCGATGCTGCTCTATCGTATATGGACTCGTTGAAAGAGCGATGGTCTGGAAAAGTGGTAGATGATGAAGCTTGGAGCATCATATCGCTGACTCAGCTATCGCATCTTATCATTACGAAGCTCTCGAATGTGCACGAGGCAAGTTCAACACTACGAATTCGAGCTTCTACAATCATGCAGTTTATAAGTCATAATTCAGGACCCTTGTGCGGATGTCAATATGATCCTTGTTTAATGTCAATCTATATACAGCAAACCAGTGCGCATACAGCAAAAAGAGAAAATAATGCAAGCCCTCCTTCAAACCAGCTCCTCGTTCGTTTTGCTCGCAGCCCCCTAAACGGGGTACTGGTCGCTGGCCTTGCCCGAGGTCTGGGGGAGGACGTTGTCCTTGAAATACTTGCCGTTGTTGCCCATCATGTTGCCCGCCGGGTCGTACTCGCAGACGACGTTGGTTCCATAGTTGCACTTGGCCTCGGCGCAGCCCACCTTGGTAGTCGCCTTCCAGACGAGCTGCGTGAAGTGGCCGGTGCCACTGGCGAAGCCGGGCGAGTCGAAGCTGTACTTGACGCGCTCGTTGCCCCAGAGGTTAGTCCAGAAACCCGCCGGTCGCTGGCCGGTGCCCCAGGCAATGTTCTCACCGTGAGGCTGGCCAGGCTGCGGTATGGTGATGATTAGTATGCGAAAGAAAACAAAATGGGCCCCGAGTTGTTCATACCTGGTGACGGGGGTTGTCGGAGCACTTCTGAGCCCAGGCCTGCGCGTTCTGGGCCAGCTTGTCGTCCCACTCCAGCGGCGGCGCCGAGTGCTGGGCGCGGTACCAGTTCTGCGCGTCAAGAATCTGCTTCTTGAAGTCGCCCTGCGGAGCGCCGGGCTGCTGCTTGGGGTCTTCCTTGGGCGCGTCAGGGTCCGGCTTCTTGGAGTCCTCCTTGGGCGGAGCGTCAGGGTCCGGCTTCTTAGAGTCCTCCTTGGGCGGGGCGTCGGGGTCCGGCTTCTCCTTAGGAGCGTCAGGCTTCGGCGTCGGCTTCTTGGGGCCGTTCGGGGGACCGTCAAAGACTGGCTTCTTTGGGCCAGCCGGGGGGCCGTCGAATCCTGGCCTCTTGAAGTCGTCCTGGCCGTCGAGGAACTGCTTCTTGTTGAAGAAGTCCTTCTGACCGTCGAAGAACTGCTTGATAAAGTCGCTCTGCTGGCGGGTTTCAATGTCGCGGTCCTCGACGGAGACGGGAGCGGCGGCAACCGCGGCGACCAGCACCAGGATGGCAGCCTTGGAGAAGACGTTGGAAAGCATGTTGAAGGAAAAAAGGCTTGAGGAGAAAGGAGTGACAAGAAAGAAAGAAGCTTGATGGAGATCGAAAGACTGATTGTTTCGGCGGGAAGAGCAGCGTCTTTTATAGATCGTGCTCATCTCCGTACCGCGATACTATGGGTTTATACACCCCAGTGCGTCCATGTTGTCTAGACCGTTCCCGCAGCATGGATCTACATTTTGCATTGAACATGTTAATCCCTGCGGAGCTTGAGTCAACCCAACGTTTTTGCGACGATATCCCGCAAGAGATAATCAGTACCCGTTGGGCTTGTGTGCGATGGCCCTGCATGTTGAGCGGATCTAGACCGGGGTAATGAGTCCTCCAGATACATTCGTCCTATGTGAACCACGCAAGACTCCATATTAGTTACTTCGTAAGCATATTAAGAACCACTATACAAGGCACACCTTGACTCCACAGGGCCACTCGTTTCGACTTGGCTAAAACAATGTGGCGGACCTTTTTCTATGAGGCTTACAAATGAAAGGACTGTATTGTTCTTTGTAACTCTCAAGTCGTGGGGCCCAAGAGAGTGGCGGAGAAAGAACGCGCAGTGCCGATCATCAGACGAGGCGCGGCCAGGCGGTCGCTGTTCGGCCAAGGACAGCGGTACCAGTCCCAAACGAGCATGTCGGAGGGACAAGATTCAATTCATCTCAAACGTCGTCGTTCGAGACTCCCGGAGAAGAATGTATATCATCTGCACGGAATTGCCGATTGGCGGTGGCCCCCGACTCTTGGGCTTTCCTGTCTCGCCTCCTTGCCATGAACCCGTTCCGTCAGGCATGGACGCAGCCGCAACGGTTGCAGCGCATCATTTTCCTTTTGCACATCCGTCAGAGGTATAGGATGGGCAAACGAGCGGTAAGTGGAGAGCGCGTGGGATGCCGTGCAGGACAAACCAAGAGAGGGCAAAGATTCCCGTCTCAATGGCTTGGCGGCTCATGCAGCCTGGTGTTTAACATCATCGTCTTGAGCCGCGTTCCAAGACATGCTTCTGTAGGCGCCAAACGAGTCGCAATTAGAGAGAACCGGTGTTCATATGCAATGCTACATGGATGCAGATGGCCAATGTTATGAAACCGGCATAGTTGACTCCTATTCTTCTTCTTCTATGTAACCTGCCGAATGCTACAACGCTGACCCTCGCACCATGTTGGAAAAAAGTGACTGGCAAGCTCGGCTGCTGCCGCCGCCGTTGGGAACAAGCAATGAGCTAGGACAAATTCCGACCAGGCTGTATCCCGCCGGTTAGAATTGGTTGCATCTTTTGAAGAAAAAAAAATTCTGCCTGGCGAGACCCGTGTACTAGCCAAGAATAAGCTTCAACATCATGGGAGCCCCTGTTCGCCACCGCCAAGCTCTACACTCACGTCTTCTCTCATTCACCATCGCCACATAGCTATTCGAACACGAATCATGAGATACAGCATGGATCGGTTGCATCATCGTCGGCTGGGATGGATTGTTTTTGGTGACGGGACCCGCGTCATGCGTCAGGAAAGCAAACCCTCCAACAAGTCGGTGAGGGTATCGCTCGCGTTCCCCTGGGCCGCCTGCACCGCGACCAGCATCTCCAGTACCTCCACCCGTCCCTCTCCGAACTCAGCCTGCGCTGCCTGGACGATGCTGTGTGCTTCCTGTAGCGACTCACGGGACTTGAGTCCCCCGAGACATTCAACCAGGCCGCAAAGTGCGGTCAGTCGAGCCTTTTGATGCAGTTGCAGGTCCGCTTCGGTAGCTATTGGGTTTTGGTTGTCGTCCCTAGAAGTAGAGGATTCTGCAGCTGCGCGGCGGAACCATGGGGCAGCCGCCGCGAGGTTGGATTCTGCGACGAAGCTCTCTCCAATCTGGGCGAGGACCTGAACGAGTGTCGTGCGGGTACCGGTGTCGATGTACGGCGTATGTTGCGTTGCTTTAGCATACATGTGCTCCGCGAGGTCGAGACGATCATCTTTCCAGGACTGCCATGCGTGAGTAAAGAACAGAAGACGCCAAGAAAGACGAACAAACCAGTGCGATGCGCATAATGTAGTAGCTGGCATAGTCTGCCTGGCTAATGACTTTGTTGTCGCCACCTGCCGGCGAGATGCCGCGGGGGGTGGCGGATAGATACTCTGTGATCTTTTGAAGTGCTATTCGTCCAGAGTCCAAGTCTGAATGGTTTATGCAGACTTTGGAGAGGGTGAGACCCAATCGTATCAGGTAGGCTGTGGATTGGGCTGCGTTTGCATCAGGACGCTGCAGCAGACCGATCCCGAGGAGCAGGTAGCCAAAGAGTCTGGCGCGTAAGGAGAACTGAATCTGTGATCTCACATCATCTGGGCCAATAGTGCCGTCTTGCTTCCGTAGAAAAGTATTCCATATTCGCCGCCCAATGCTTTCGAGCTGATGGGCTATGTCTGGGGGCAGCGCGCCCGCGGGGAACTTTGCTGGGTCGTTTGCTCGCAGCGTGTAGTGCTTGAGATCAGAAGGATCAACTTCTCTTTCCGTCAATGCCGAAGACTCTAGATCCATGGCAAAGTCTACCGTGGCTCGGTTAGCAATTGCCAAGGTCCGTTGGCACTGACTTACGGAGGAGGGTGGCTGCTGCCTTACTTGCCACGATGGAGGGTGGCGACGATTGCTTGCCAGCTGCCTTGGAGTCCATGCTCTTAACTTGTGAGTTGCTGAAGCATTGGTTTTAAGGTGCCCGATTCTTTCAAGCCATTCATTCCTCACAGCTGAGAGGATCTGCAGTGATTGAAAGCGGGTACATGTACGTTTTGGCGCGTCAAGTCACGAAGACCAGAGAATGGCTGAAGTCCGTGACAACCAGTAACGTCATATTGAGGCTAATATGTTTGAATAATATGTAACCCGAATTTCTTAAGTACAGATGATATTTCTTTTCTGTTAACAAAACATTGTATAATTCTAGAGCCCTTCTTGGAATATCGACATGCTTCGCAGAGCAACTTAAGGGTACGAGATACCTACGGAACAACACGCGAGGTGCGGAAAACATGCGAAATACGGAAAGGGTATTGCAGGTTATGTAAAGAAATCTCTCTGCTCTGTAGATGCATTAAAATGCACACACCATGATGTATAAGACTAACAGCAATCGCCATAATCTCAATATAAATCAGTGGTCAAGGGGTTCAGATTTCATAAGAGTCAGAAATCCGTATTCATATCTTTCGTTCAGTCATATGGTGCATCCATGTTGCGGCTCAATTCCAATGCATTCTTTCCGTCTTTATTTTCTTTCAACATACCCTTAGACACTCTTTACATGAACGCCATCGACGATTTTGCCACGTAGCGCCATGTGCTCATCCTCGCCGGGAGCGCAGTAGAAACAGTGCCCAAGAGGCAGGCCAGCAGCGACACATGCCTTGCAAGCAATCGCACGGCCAAAATAGCCAGTGTTACAGACGTACCATGGAAAAAGCGTCGATACTGAGCAGGCAGACTCGACGCCGGGCGGGAGATGGGAGTTCACGCGGCCGTTCAACGACGCCTGATGCGCGCGATGAAGAGCGCCACCGTTCAGCCAAGCCTCGTAGCCGCCGAAGTATCCTTTGCGCTGGATCAGTCTTTCCAGTCGATGAAGCCCTCTGTCAATGGCCCTCTCGACGGATCCGTATCTTCGGACGCAGAGGTCGCGCACCGCCTGGTGGTCAATCAAGCGCCAGCCTGTGGTATTTACCTGCCATGTGATTTGCCAGGGAAACTTGCGGCGATGAAGGATTGCTTCCTTTGAGTAGCCGGGCACCTGGATGGCGGAAAGATCTGCGAGAAGTTCGAGACGCAGCGCGTACTGCTCTACAGCCTGCATCGGGCGCCGCGCACGGTAGATGGTGTTGGTCTGGAGACACGGCTGGCACAGCCGGCGGCATTGGAGGATGTGCAAGACATTGCCTGGACTACCGCAATCGAGACAGTTGGGCTTGATGAGTTGACCATGCATGTCGGAGCAGATGACCAGGCGGCTGGCCCGGGCGGCCGATACGGCCCTCATGGCATCTGGAGCGCAGTGCATCAGAGCTCGAAGCTTCGGGAGACTCGCCACGACGCGCCTCATGCCCTGGCTGGTGGCACTCAGACGTCGGAGGGAAGCCAGGTCGAGCTGCTGGAAGATGTCGTGTATGATCTCCAGAGGGACGCTGCAAAACGAGCCCGCGAGGTCGTTTCGGGTATCCAGCACTTGGCCGCTCTCCCACCTGAAGGCTGAACTGCCCGAGCCCCAACTCAATCGGGCGGATAGATTTAAGGTGAGAGGGTGCTCAGCCAGGTGAGGATTCTCTTCAAGATACTTCTCCTCCATGTCGATCGCGGCGAGCCTACGGAGCACGCACAGGAGATGTTCTGAGGGTTAGGTGTAGGTAGGTATAAAGAGGCAGCAACAGAAAGACGTTGCTACGGAGAAGTTTATCCTCGCAAAATTCAAGGCGACGAAATAAATGAAGCGATTAGGGAACCAAACCCTGCCGTTGCAGTGAATACGTCGTGAATCAAGTATGCGGGGGTCGTGAGAACAAGATCTGAGGAGCCAGTGTGAGCGTCAAGTCAAGTCGCGAATACATAGGCAGCAACGAAGTAAAAAGGGAACTTGATTTTCCACAACAGTTAAAGTGCCCGGCTACCAGTCGCCTAATGTTTTTGCAGTGGCAAGAACAGACAACCTAGTGTTGCTAGATGGTAGATGTAGACAGAGGCTCGTAGCTTGGGCAACCGCCTGCGCAACAAAGCACACAGAGCTGCACACGACTTCAAGGCTGTATCGTATGAAACTGGTAACTTGTCGCGTCACTTATACCCAGTGCCGAAAGACCATGAAGCTACACCGAGATGCACCCGCTAAATCGCCATCACAGCAAACCACCAGTGAGTCCGGGCTGCAGATTTGACCAGTTCCGGCAATTGAACATCGCGGGAAGAGTCTATTCCTATCAAAGAAGAAACCAGCCTATCTGACCATTATTAAAGGATGTAGAATATCAAGTAGATTGTGGAGATCGGGAAAATGACTGAGATGACGAAGACTAAGAAGAAGTTTATAAAGTAGAATGATATTAACAAGTCCTGCTGATTTTTGTGAATCGCCCCAGTCACGCGCTGTCTCCGTGCCTTTGGTCCATGAGGCCTTGCCGTGTTTCTGTCTGCAAATACTCACTTACAATGGCTCGCCGAGCTTCCCTTGCCTCGCGTAGATGCTCAATTGAATCGCCGCGACCCGGGCTGTGGTTTTCGTCACTGGTAAAATCGCCACTAATATGTGTCGGGACTACCTGCTAGTTTGTATGTAAGGTTCCTCCTGGCCTGGCCCCTGACAAGCCAACGGCAAATCATGTCCTCCTCTGCTTGACATCCACAGCACTCACATGTGCACCATCAACAATGCGTCCGTAGTGATCAACGTGATCCTTGAAACCCTGTGCCGTCCTACAGTGATACCACTGCTCGCGAGGTACCTCGGCGAACCGACATGCGCGGCACAGAAGCGGGCGGCCGACGTTTTGAGTGCTGCGGTCCAGCCACGGGAACAACGCCGACACGGAGTAGGCGTACTCCGAATTCGGTGGCGGCGACAGCGACGAGAACGCCGTCCCGCTGGTCGGCCACGTTTCGTGGGGCGGCACCCGCCTGCTGCGCAGCTCCGCGACCTGGGTCCGCGTCTGTAGCCTCCACTCCGCAACATCCCTGATGCCGCTCGTGGCGCGCTGTAGGCGGAGACTATGGCGCAGGGCGGCTTCCCGGTCGATGAGCTGCCAGCCGGTGGTGTTATGCTGCCTGAGCGCGGATCGTCGCCGCCGGCCACGGCCACTCAACCGGAGCACGCGCGCCCTGCGCGAGTACTTGGGCACGCGAAGCCGCGGCAGGCGACCGACCTCGGAAGCGTTCATGCCAAACTCCCTCGCCGGCTCGCCAGCCACAGTGGATGCACGTCGGCCAGCGCAGCTTCGCGTACAGCTTGCTGCAGAGGATGACGCGCCCCATGTCCGCGGCCCAGATCGCGCGCAGGGTATCACCCGCGCACTCCGAAATGGCCCGCAGCTGCGGTAGGCTCGTCACGGCGCGGCGCATGCCCCATCTGACGCGCTCCAGGCGCCGCAGGCGTCTAGGTCGAGCTGCTGCAGGATCGTGTGGCTCAGCTCGAGGGGCAGCACGCCCATCGGCCCGACCTCGCCCCGGACATCTCGTAGCGGCCCGTCTCGCCACCGGAAGCGCGTGGACGAGGCGGGCGGCAATCGGCCGGAGAGGCCGAGGTCCCGGGGGTCCTCCCCGAGCCGGGCGTTCCAGTCGCTCATGCGTCCGTGAGGGGGGCTAGGATAGAGGGACGAAGCCAGGATGATCGCGAAGCGGCGTGGGTTGACGATGGATGGCGCAACAGTTGGGCTGGAAGAAGAAACAAGCTGGCACAAAAGAGAATTGAGATGAGACGCTACAAATGAAGCAGCAGCGGCCTCGCCCCTGGGGAAGGGAGATACAAACGCCAGAGAGTTTGTAGGCGAAATGACAGTGCAATCGCGATGGGGTGCTGTGTAGGAAGAAGAAATGGCAGTGTGCTTGGGCAAGGAAAGGGGCAAGCACCGGAGACTTTGTACCAGCAGTTGATGGAGTGAATGCAGCACATCACGGATGGTGAGTGAAACAAACGGGAACATTAATCATGCCGTTTATTCTTTGCTTAGCTTAGCTGTTTGCCTGAAATCATTTAATCCTCGCATCTCCCGCGTGAAAAAAGCAAAATCACACCCAATTATAGCAATCAACTTTCGATATTGAAGCGAAAAAGAAAACCCTTGAAATCATGAAGAGCACTTGTAAAAGCTTGCCAAGAAGTCATGAATTCCACGATTCCATAGGTAGTAACATGCAGGATCAAGAGGCAGAACTGAGATGCCTTCCACCGACAACCTTGCCCAGGGCCTTCTCATGATCCTTGAAGCACGCCTTGGTGAAGTGCCGTTCGGCGGGATTCATGTTCAACCGCAGGCATGCGTTGCAGAGAATTGGGGTGTCGACGGTGCCCGAGCCGCAATCAAACCATGGAAACGTGACCGCACAGGCAAGGGTCGTCTCAATACCGGGGAATTTTGTGTGTCCGTATGTACCGAGCAGCTGTCTATTGTTTCTTCGACGAAGTGACCGCGTGCGCTTCAGGCGCTGCCGATCGCCAACTCTAGCCAGGGAGCCGTGAGCACGCAGGCTGTGGTCCACCACCGCGGTGTGGTCGACGAGACGCCAACGAGTAACGCAAGGGATTCGTCTATACAAAAAGGCAGTGCTTCGGCGAACTCTAGCCAGGATTTTCTTGTCACTGTATGGCGGGACGGTGAGAGCGGGCAAACTGCGGACGGCGTCCTTCCCGAGGCTGTAAATGTAGGAGGCTTGCGAAGGACGGAGCGGCCGGTACTGATACGTCTGAGTGAGGCAGTGGAAGCAGACACGCTTGCAGGTTAGCAGATAGAGGTATGTACCCGCCTGGCGGCAGGTGTCGCAGAATGGCTGGCAGAACTTGGCACAGAGCTCGTGGCAGACAATAAGTGAGCCCGACTTAGTCGCCGCAATGCCGCGAATGACCTCGGCACCGAAATCAAGTAGAGTTCGAAGCATGGGCAAGCTACCCACGGCGCGTTTCATGCCCGGACTGACACACTGCAGGCGAGAGGGTGGCAATGTCCAACTGGTGCAAAATCTGGTGTAGAACCTCAAGGGGAAGAACGCCCAGTGAGCCGACATCTGCGTCCAGATGGAAGACGTCATGGCCGCGCCACTGGAATGAGACAGCACCAGTTTTGGGGGGCGGGATCCTCTGCCCCGACAGCATTAACTGGTCCAAAGCTTCAGGGCCGAGGTGAGAAAGCAGTTCGCAGTTGAGCTTTTTGGTGAGAAGCTGAGTTGGAGACGCCCCGCCGCAGCACAACAGCCAAAATGCCTCCATCTTTGGTTCGAGAAGGATCAGAGGTGGAAAATCGTACAGAGAAACCGGCAAGAAGGGATGTCGGCTATGGAGGTGGGAGAGATTGGCTTCAACGTAAGAACGAGGAGCGAGCGAGTGAGAAAGAAAGAAGAGGTAAAAGAAGATAATGGAGAAAGAGTCAGCAATAAACAGAGAGGTGGCGGCGTGCGTGAGTAACCTCAACGCCGAAATTTCAGAGCTCAACTGGAACGACTCGTTTGGCAGCTCGTTTGCTTGCAGCAGCAGCTGCAGGTGCACATGCAAGCCCTTCGTTATCAGTCTCCAATCCTGCTTCACAGCCAAGCCTTCTCTCGAAGTAAGAACAACGTTCTAGCGGAGGGAAAGCAGTGTTTATTCAGGCGTAGGCGGGTCGTGCGGCAAGAAGTTTCCCACGATAAGTGCAGGGCTTCGCTTATGTCAGTATTCAGCGTAGAAACAAGAGGGCATTGTTAACATACAGCTTATGCTCGTCGCGGCGAATGGTAAACGAAAAGCAGCACTTCATAATTGGATGGTCTGAGGAATCACTGGGATTCTTGAGAGAGCATGCCGTGAGAAGCGTGTCATGAGAGGGGTCAAAGGCAATGGTGCCAAACTCCTCCCAGTAGCGGACCATGGACTCTTCCGTCAAAATCTCATGCAGTGCGATTTTGCCCTGTTATCTTGCGTCAGTGAAACTCAAACTACTAATCCCGCACCACAGCATGTGATGTATCGCAGAGGAAAAGAAGTCACTTACGTCGCGTAATTGGTCAACAGGCACGTTGATGAGCTCTGCCATTTCTTTATTTCCCCGGAAAATTTCCCCCGTTCTTCTCCAGCAGCAGGCCGGTACGGCCATACTGGCAAAGACACGGTCATAGTCCATCAGTTGGCGCTCAAACCACATCTCAACATACAGTAGCTGTAGATCTGTGAGGCCTTGGGCCTTTTCCCTAAACTTGGGTCGGAAATGGTGGATGGTGCGGAGAATCTTTTGTTTTGACGAGGCTGCAATGTGACCGTCGAGGTACTTGCCGAGGCGCGAATAGCCGTTTATGTAGTTGAATGGTTTGAGGAGCCCCGCGTCGTACTTGGCCAGAAGCACGCGGGACATACGCTCCAGACCAATAGCGTTACCGGCGGGGTCGGCGGCCTGCAGGTAGTACTCGCGCTCCTTGTCCTTGTCGGCGGCGGCAGCGATTCGAGACGACCGTGTGCGACCGGGGGTGCTAGCCGAGGCAGCGCTTCCGGGAGGGGGGGGCGGCATAGAGGTGGTCAAATTCGGAGAGCCGGACTGCGCGGCATTGAAGCTGGCTGCGAGTTCAGACTGGCTCCGGGCAAAGGTTGGAGTGGTAGTCTGGGTGTCGTCGGGTGCGATGCCAGGCTCATCGAGGAGGTTATTGTTAAGGAAGTCGTTAAGGAGCTTGAACTCGTTGACATTGTCGCTGACCATGTAGTTGGGGTTGTACTGGTTCATGCCATTGAAGTTTTGGGCCGTAAGCCAGGCATCAGAAAAGCCGGCGACTAAATGCAATGTCAATACGAAGCAGACGGAATATGTATGAGAGGTTTCAAGTACACTGATTCATGTTGCCAGAGGGATTAATGGCTCCAGGTTGCATGTCTAGGTTGGGGACCATGCCAAGACCGTTATTGCCCTGGCCAAGGACGCCGCCAAAGCTAGAGTCGGAGCGCTGTCGGTTGCTGAATGTCGGCGGCGGTCCCATGGTGGTAGATGTGGACGAGGCAGCCTCGGAGTCGTCGACAGAGCCCTGCTTGGAAGTCTTTGGCTTCTTGATGTCACTCTCGCGAGGTTGATCATGGCAGAGATGGCCAATATTTCGCTTGATGCATCTTGTGCAAGGTCGCTCCTAGAGTCGGTTAGTGGGCGGGGGTGACAAGCTTGGCACAAATTGTCAAGTACGTACAAGGTCGCAAGTCATGTGCTACCGGGGAGTCAGCAAGGCGAAATCGAAGCAAGAAAAACACGGGAGGGAGAGCTTACAGAGCGGCGGCAGTAGACGCAGGCATGGTTGACCTTGCGGCGTTTCTTGGGACTCGTCTTTTGCGCGCCAGTGCCATTCTGGTCCTTGGCGGCGGCTTCCTTGACGAGCAAGCTGGGTTTGGGTTTGGCCTTTTCTTTGCCGTTGGGGGCGGCATCGAGAGATTTGCGGTCCGTCATGTCGTACAAGCTGGTCCCATTTGATGGGGTAGGGTAGGGTAGGACGGTGGCGTCGCGGTCAGTCGCGCTGGGAGGGCAGCTCAGGAGGATTGCGCGTTGTCGTCGTGTAAACGGCTAGCAGCGCAGTTCTAGAAGCAGCGTCGCGAGGGCAGTTCCCATGTATCGGTGGGCAAGGAGCGACTGTCCAGCGTGTTGGGGTCGGCTGGACTGTCGTGAGCACGCGGGCGAGCCGGGGTGCGGGTGTGTCCACACGAGTCGCGCAAGGTCAAGTATAGCGGTATCGAAATTTGAGCTGCTTGTATTCGCTATTCGACGAGTAGTATGCAGACAAGTATTGCGGCGTGGTGTCGCAGCTGCGTTTGAAAGCGAAAAGTAGTATGCTGGGGCGCAAAAGCCGCGGCTCGGCAGTGGGAGGGTGTCGCTAGTTCCAGCGGGTCAAGAGCGCGGCCAAACACGGTGACAGCAAAAGACTATCTCAAAAAAAAAGTATAGAAAAAACGATTTATTGCAGGCTTCAATTGCGTCGCATGGTGCTGAAAATCGTGATTGTCTTGAATTGTGCTGGTCGGCCGTGGTCGTGAAAAACGTGGGGAAGTGAAGGAGGGAAGAAAGTGAGAGCAGCTGAAGATTGGACGTTTCGGTAGTTTTGGTGAGCGGGCCGGCAGCGCAGCCTACCAGGTGTCAACAGTCTCCAATTGCCAACTGCCAGCCGGCCCAACTGGGGCCTCCAAACAAACGAGCGACAATTGCAAACGGGCGTCGAATCATCCAGCCACTAGCGTCGCCCAGAATCCTGCTGAGCAAACATTCTGCACATACTAACAAGATTCCTTAACCCTAATACGTTCGATTTACATTACTCGAGCACTTCATCCCCGAGTACTAACACGTACCGCCTCGCAAGCCTTTATTTAAATCGCTAGCCGTTAATTGATGGTCAGGTTCATTCGCGCTATTCCAATTTGCAACATCATTAGGTACATCCACCTCGCTCAGGGTATTCCACTTCAGCGCACGCGACAGACTCCCTTTCCGAGCACTAACCAGCACCCGATAACGTCTCTTGCCTCATCTGCCCATGGCTTCCGGGTAGCTCAGCCGCCTTGATCGACTGGCCCGACACTTCGAAAAGTTGTGTCGAGGAGCCAGCGTCTGCCTCATAGAAGTTTGGCCTTTGAGCTCCCATTACCTCATGGACGCTGGACACAGCGTCTGAATCAGACCCCTGGTTTCCAGCTACTTCACGAGTGCCATGCGTTCTGTAAGAGGCCGACCGCTGGCTTCCGCTCACTTCATGGATACTGTGCACAGTGATGCCCGCCTTTGCCGCCAACTCAGGCCGTATTGGCGACTGCTCTTGAACATGACTTGCTCCCAGGTCCTTGGCCACGGCGCCGGATTCTTGGCCGCCACCACGCTCCTCCATAGCAACGCTGTCCAGCCTCCTGCGCCTGGAATCCCTTCGTTTGCGCCAGAGTAACAGCCCGACACCGGCCATGACGAGCAACGCAAGAACGGGAATTCCGACGCCCAAGCCAATCTTGACGGCGGCAGATGGCCCCGAGCCGCTCCCGTGCGAGCCATCGACAAAGACCGTTTCTGTTTCCTGCACGACGACTAAATGCCAATTCGGTGTATTAGCATGGATAGAAATGACGCGACAAGACACACGGGATGGGCGGGCAAACCTAGAGAAGCAGGATTGACATGGCCAACCCCAGCAGTAGCAACGTACCTTGGGAGCCCGTGCCGTCAGCGCCACTCGCCTTGGTCTGCGTGACTGTGGTCTTTTGCGTCGTCGTCGAGACACCGGCCGACGTCTTGGAAGGCTGGCTCGAATCCGTCTTCTGCCCCGTCGTCTGGGCGCTAGAGGAGGAGGAAGCACTCTCGCTGCTGCTCGGCGTCGGCTCGGCCGCCGTGTAGCCCAGCGCGACGGCGTCCTGCGAGTACCCTGCGTCCTTGCAGTACCCGACGTAGATGCTCCGCAGGGAGGTGAGGTCGCGGGTCAGATCGCCGGCGGCGCAGCGCGACGAGACGCACTTCTCGATGGCGACGCTGGCCTTGCTGACGGACTCGGTGGCGGTCGGGCAGTAGCACTCGTTCTCGTACGGGTCGGCGCAGCCTAGACCCACGGGGAGGTTTCCCTGGTAGTTGTACCAGGCGCAGAGCTTGATGCACTGATGCGCCTGGTTGGGGATGATGGACGTGATCGAGGCCGTCGCGCCCAAGGCGGGACTGGCCAGGGCGACCACAACCGCCAGCTTGGACAGGAACTGTGCTTGTCTCATGTTGCGTAGTATCAGAGAACAGCAAGAATGGTAAAGAACGAGTCACGATTGACAGTCACCGCATCCAGGGAGGACACTCGTGAGTTATATCTCACCTGAGCGTCATTGATATCCATTCAGTTAAGCGCTGAGGTTTCACACTGGAACATGTGCAAGAACACACTCCATACTTGAGATTCAGGTGCAGTGTGATACCAATACAGTGCGCCATGACAGAATGTTCCCCTGTCCTCTTTGGCAATTCCTTGAGATGAGCTGAAAGGTATTGGGAGACTCAGAGGACGCCGCCACCGACCAGTAAGCTGAACCTTTTTTTTTAGAGAGCTGAAGTTCTGTTTCGGTGTAAACCGTGAGGATAATCCTTGCTGCATGTCGTCTTTCAGCTCAATACAGCAAGTATGGCTGCATTTCAGATGCAGATGCAGGGGGGGCCGTCCTGTCGGCGGTTAAACGTCGTGCTGCCCCCATGGGCTCCCGGCATCAGCCTTGCTGGGCCAGGTTGACACAACGTTCGCGATGGTACTACCTTTGTGTTCTGCGATTACAGTCTCGATATCGGGTATTGCTGTTAGTCGTGTTGGCATTCGCGAGATGCTTTCTTCTATTCTTTGCCACTGCTTTCCGTTGACAGCCCAGCTTTTCCCTGGCTGACATGTACATACCACTTTTGCGCTCACATCACAAAAGGAGCATGCATGGTCAGCCGCATGTTCCATTCTGAGCTGCGTTTCGAACATGCAGGGACGCCAAGGCGTGCAGCTGACCGCCCCCGCGCACCACCAAAGACCTCCCGTACACCACCAATAGTCCCTTCTGGCTACACGCGGCGCTCGGGTGGGAAGCAGGCCGCTCCATGGTTGGGCGAGCTTGTTCCAAAAGCAGTCGGGCGAAGAAATCGGCAAATATTCAAAATTGTCCACCATTTAAAGGCTGAGCTCACGAATGCAGCCACGGCGCGGGACGGCAAGCCTCGCCAGCCTATCACACTTGGGGGCTACTTTTTTTTTACCCCTGTGCCTGATACAATCATCATGAGGGAAACGGAAGATGAGGAGCTTTGCCGTCCCGCGGATCACGCTCCTCCCGCCATGAACAAAATCGCGGGCCGGGGTGGAGGGCGCTGGCTTCCGCGAGCTTTCTGGGGAAGTTCCCATAACAGAAGCACGAGAGGATGGGAACGTGGAATGAAAAAAAAAAGAGGTATGCCAAGAAATGGATCAACAAATCAGGAAATGAACCGGCAGCTGCCATGTTGGCTATTACTACGAATCCCAGTCTTTATTTTGCCAGTTTCTAGAACGCTCTACGTGTAACCGCCCGCTCTTGGCCGAGTGGGTAGGGCTTTCACGGCGACCTTGCATGCATTGCGCAGGGGAAGAGTCTCCTGAATTTACACCTTTGAGTAACTCAGCCCCAATCATATCGCATCTATTCGTAAAAGCCGAAAAGAAGAAAATGGCGATTTCCTATATACAGTATTCCAATCTCCGCAGATCCCCCACCGTCGGACCGCAACCTAAATATACACGAAAAAGCTCTTCTCACCCTCCTTTGGCGTCACCCTCGCCCTCCTCATGATGCCATCCTCGCACGCCAACCGAATCCGCTCCGCTGTCGCCGGGCTCTCCAAACGCAACAACCCCTGGTCCTCATCCTGACCACTGCCCGCCGCTTCCACGCCCTCTGCGCGTCGTGCCGCTTTGAGCGCGTCGCGGATCGCGAAAAACACCACGCTGCCGAGGAACAGCGGGGGCTCGCCGACGCCGCGACTGCGCTGGATGGTGCGCAGCTCCGCCCACTCGACGTCCTTGAGGAGCGCGACGTTGAACTTTTGCGGAATGTCGCGGAAGCCGGGGATTTTGTACGCGCCAGGACCGCGCGTGAAGAGGTTGCCGGCGCCCGGACCGCCACTCAGCCAGAGCGACTCCTCCATCGTGAACAGCCCCAAGCCCTGGACGAACGCGCCTTGGATCTGGCCGTAGTCAATGGCCGGGTTGATGGACTGGCCGACGTCCATTTTAATGTCGGCCTCGAGACACGTCCACGACCCTGTCAACAGGTCAACCTCGACCTCGGACGCTGCTACGCCCTGGGTAAAGTAGAAGAACATCTTGCCCTTATTCTCCGTCCACGAGTAGCCAATTTCAGGCGTTTTGTAGAAGCCCTGCGCCGAGAGGTTGACGCGGTCAAAGTACGCCGCGTGCGCGATATCCTTCATCGACGCGCCCTTCCCCAGCTTCTCGCGGTACGGCCGCAGGCGCTCGTTGAGCTGCTCGCACGCGTTGTAGACCGCGAAGCCGTTCAGGTCCGACGACGCCGACGCCGCCGTCGCCGAGGCGTTGGCCACCGTGTTGGTCGCCGTCTCGGAGATGAAGACGTTGTCTAGCGGGACGCTGAGCGCCTGCGCCGCAATCATCGTCATCTTGGTGTGCAGGCCCTGACCCATCTCGGTGCCGCCGTGCGCCACCAGCACCGAGCCGTCGTGGTAGATGTGCACCAGCGCGCCCGCCTGGTTCAGCCACAGCGCCGTGAACGAGATACCAAATTTGGTTGGGATGATGGACAGGCCCCTCTTGCGCCACTTGCTCTTCTCATTGAACGCGGCGATCCGGCGCCGCCGCTCAGTGTAGCGGAAGCTGTCCTGTACCTGCTTGTACATGAGTGGCACGTGCCAGTCTTGCAGCGTCTGGTTAAAGTGTGTCTCCTCGCGCGGCTTGTACATATTGATCTCGCGCAGCGTCTCCACCGGCATGCCCAGCCGGTCTGCAATCTCTTCCATGTACGTCTCGGCGATGAACATGCCCTGGGGGCCGCCAAAGCCGCGAAACGCCGTGTTGGAGACGGTGTTGGTCTTGCACAGGCGGCCGCGGATCATCACGTTAGGGATGCTGTAGCAGCCATCCGAGTGCGTCATGGCACGCTCGCAGACCGCTGTGCTCAGATCAAACGTCCATCCGGCGTTGTTGTAGACGGACAGGTCTAGAGCCTGGAGCTTGCCGTCCTTGTTGACACCGACCTTGTAGTGAGCCAGGAAGGGATGCCGCTGTCCCATCGTCAGCATGTCTTCCTCGCGGGTTAGCATGCATCGGACCGGACGCTTCGTCTTCTTGGCGGCCAGAGCTACGACGGAGCTGAGAATCACAGAGCGCGACTCCTTACCGCCAAAGCCACCACCAAGTCTCTTGACGCGAACAACGACCTTGTTCGCCGCGACACCACAGGTTCGCGCAGCAAACACTTGCGTCTCATTCGCATTCTGCGTGCTAGCAAAGATCTCCATCGCGCCATCTTCAGGCGACGGGATTGCCAAGCATGCATTCGTCTCGAGATAAAAATGTTCCTGGCCACCCATTCTGGCGGAACCGGTAAAGACGTAGTCGCAGCTCTTGAAAGCCTCTTCAGTGTCGCCCTTTTTGATCTCTCTGTACACGGGGTGGAAGCTTTCTTGGTCTATGGCCTCTTCCATGGTAAGCACACAGGGCAGCGTCTCGTACTCGACTTTGACCGCACGAGCGGCCTCAGTCGCCTTGTTGGCAGACGTGGCCAGTATCATGGCAATAGCCTGGCCTGCCGTAAACACCTCGCCCTCCGCAAAGAAGCGCTCGTCAAAGTGTGGCGGGCCAAACTTGTTGGCCTCTGCGTCGGGCATGTCCTTGGCGTCGATGTAATCCACCACGCCAGGCATATCAAGAGCTTTAGAGTAGTCGATTGACAGAATCTTGGCGCGGGCTTTGGTCGATAATACCCAGCAGCCATACAGCTCATTCTTCATTTGGGGAATGTCGTCTGTGTACTGAGCTTCACCGGTGGTCTGCTTCAGGGCGGCGACATGCGGGTTCGATTTGCCCGTCACCTCGAGTTCGTATTTTTGCGCCGAGTCGTGGTCAATCTGGCCGACGGATAGCTCTCTTTCGATCTCGTCCACGGCCTGCTTGTCCACATCTTTGCCGCTCAAGGTAGAGAGGACATCGTGGTAGAACCGGTAAAAGAAGCCAAACGCGAGCGCCTTGCGGTACGAGGCCATACCACCAGGGACACTGAACTGCATGTCAAAATCGCGACCGAGCGCACTCATCACGCCTTCGAGCGTTTCCAGCTCGGCAAAAGGCTTTCCGATGAGATAATCCTCTGCGGACTTGGCCGAAACCGTGGTGGCAGCCATGCCTCCGTAGATGAGATTCGTCTCCTGGACAATGCCAGCATCATCCAGCTTTACACGCAGAGCGCTGGTGACAATGGCGATGTCATCGTCCTTTCTCTTGGCCTGCTTGTAGCTCCTGTAGAACTCGCCCTTGGATGCCGTGACCGGTATGCGAATAGATGCAATAATAGCATCAGGTGCCAGCGCTGTCCTGCGATATCCGGTAAAGAACTGGGACATGTGAATCTCCGTCTCCTCTGTCGCCGACTTGGCGACCAGCACCGCGTTGGCGCCCCATAGCGCTGGGTTCAAGTCAGAGATGGGCGAAGCGGTAACGAGGTTGCCCGCGGGTGTGCCGACGTTGCGGATCTGTCGGCCAGCAAAGTACTTGAGCTGCTTCAGGATTCCCGCAAACACCTGTCCGCGGACAGGACCGTAGTGCTCCATCGCCGTTTCGCAGAGCCTCTCGAGATCGGTTAGGGTGACGTTGCCTCCAATCTCCATGTCATTGTCGCGCAGCTCATACTGCCTGAGCTCGGCAATATCGCCGACGTACACGGACACAGGGTACTGTAGGGCTTTGAATTTGATCTCAATCTGGGTCTCGGTGCTGCCGCCGATGATCTTGGCTTGGGGGTAGACGCTCTTGATCTGCAGAAGCTGGTCAAGCGTGACGGGACGGTACCATGTCTTCTTCCTGGTGCCAAAAGCCAGCGGCCGCATGTCGTGCTTCTTGAGCTGCGGTGGGAAGATGAGTTCGGTGTCGGGCTTGTACTCGATGAAGCCGGGTGGTGTGAAGCGCTTGATGGGCTGATCGTCCTTGATCTTGTCCATGCAGCATCCGCCGTTGGCAGGGCGGCCGTTGCCGTTTTCAATGCAGCACCCCGTGCCGTTTTGCTTGCCATTTGTGCCATTCGTAGCGGCCGCTCCATTCGAGGCACTGTTGGTCTTTGTATCCATGCAGCAGCCTCCTGCGCCCTTCTTGACGCTAAACGTCTGGGCGGCGTCCAAGATGGGACGGTAGCCCGTACAGCGACAGAGATTGCCGTCAAAGGCCTCCTCAACATCGTGCTCGGTGGGCGCGTCGTTATTGCGCAGGAGAGCGTAGAGGCTCATGACGATGCCCGGGGTACAGAAGCCGCACTGGCTGCCATTCCCCTTGGCGACACGCTCCTGGGTCGGGTGCGGCCGCTCGGTGTTGCCGATGCCCTCGATGGTGATGACATGCTTGCCATCGAGACTGACGAGGGGCGCGAGACAGGCATTGACGGAGGCGTGGTAGATCTGGCGGGTGGTCGGGTTGAACTGGGAGACGACAATGGTGCATGCGCCGCAGCCGCCCTCACCACAACCGCTGGTGTTGAAGTTAGAGAGGATTTTCGTTGCAAAAGAATAGGACTTGTCTTGTCGCAGTCAAGGGAGAGGCATACAGTTTGGTGCCTGTGAGGCCGATGCCCCGCAGATACTCGAGGACGGTGACCTCCGGATCGATGTCGTCGAGGACGACCCTGGTGCCGTTGAGGTAGAAGCGCAGGGTGCTGTCAAAATCGGCGGTCAGGGCAGCCAGGTCAGAGGCCTTGGGCTCGTTTTTGACATCGACGGCCGTGGGAGCCATGTCGGCGTCGGGGACAGCGAGCTGTCAAGGAGGCGGGGAGTTGTCGGTGGTTCGGTGGGTAGAGAAGGGTAAGTGTCCGTATGCCGTTCGGTATGTATAGGAAGGGCAGATATTCGCAGACTGCCGAGATGAAGATGGAGAGTGAAAAGAAGGCTCGGTAAACACGGAGCCGGGCGGGCGTGAGATAAAGTACCCAATGTCGGGGGGTCTAGAGTTGGGGAAGCATCAGGCTAAGCACAGATACTAAGGTAGCCTCCACAAACGGTAGGATAACGGCGTGGTCCTACGGCGTATATGGGAGATGCAGAGGGTTGTTCCAAGAAATTTAGAAAACTTGAAACGAATGTGCCATGAACTTATAGTCTGGAATTCTTCTAGAATAGAATAAAGCAGTGCAACTGCATCCCCGTGGCAAACATGTGCATGTCATTGCAGCGTGATGCACAATGTCTGCACATTGATTGGAGACTTTCCTGCACTGGTGGCGACCTCGTTAGTGTGGGGTTAGTTAGCGGGCCGCAGCCTGGCGACATGTACCAGGTACCTCTAAGCCTGGCCGCACCTGAGTAGAATCTTGGTAAATTTGTCGTTGCATATTCATTTTTACTTTAGAAAAATGATCAAAGAATATTGTCATGGAAGTTTTTTGTTAAAGACATAGCAATATAGATTTAACTGGTAAGTCTAAGGTAGAAAACTGCCAGAGCGAACCTCGAACCGACCATCGCCAGGTACTCAGGTACTTGGCGGCCGTCATCGCCCCCCATCGGCCGGCTCCGGACTCCCTCCTTCGGACCCCTCCACCCGCCGATATCCCACCGCCGCCATCAACATCGAGAAACCATGAAGATTATAGTCGCTATACTTCAAATCTTCTCAAAAGTATACGTTATCCTCATTGTTCATCTTCCAGTCTCCGACCTCTATCGGCATAAACCGGGCCTTTTACCCCGGATTTTCGTCTCAGGACCCAGCCCACACACACAACACACGCACACCCACCACGAAGCATGTCGTATGCCGGGCTGCCCCGGACCACATACCCAATGCATAACAATATGGAAAAGATGGTCTCTACCTATACAGCCTCTACTATCCCCATCTCAAGTTCTCCTTTCCATCCCTCCCAACTGCCATCTCCTTCTACTCCATATACTTCTTCAAGCCCCGCAGCCTATTCTTCGCCTCCTCCAGCACGGTATCCTCCTTGCACACCGCAAACCTAATATAATCCTCTGCCAGGTGCGCGTTCCCATCCGTGTAAAATTCCGTCGGCGGGATCGCCGCCACGCCCACCTCCTGTATCAAAAACCACGCCAACTTGAAATCCCGAGGCCGGCTCGCCACGTGCGCCGGGAACGGGTAGTCCTCCGGCACCTTGACCTTGGCCATGTTGACCAGCACAAAGTAGCCGCCCTCGGGCTCCGAGTACGGCAGCCCGAGCTCAACCCACACCTCGTTGAACCGGTCCATTTTGCCCTTCATCTCGGTAATCGTAGAGTCCCAGAAGCCGTGCGCGTCCGCTTGCTCGAAGCCGACGGCGCAGGCCTCCTGCAGCGGCGAAACGGACGAGTAGCAGATGCGCGTGTGCGCGGCGGCGACGTACTTGATCAGGTGCTCCGGACCGATGAGCCAGCCTGGGTTCTGTATCAGAAAGGGGACCTGTATATTGGGGAGAAGTAGATGGTAGGTAGACAACTTACCCACGCGCCAGCCAGTGGCGTAAAAGTTCTTGCCCGCAGAACCGACAGTCAGCGTCAGCCGCTCGACCTCGGGCGACAGCGTCGCGATGCGTGTAAACGGCACGTAGTACAACTTGTCGTAGACTTCGTCCGACAGGATGATGATTTCATTCTTGACGCACAGGTCCGCAATCTTTTGCAGCTCATCTTTGGAAAACACCTTGCCCACGGGGTTATCTGTCCAAGTTAGCACGGTACTCTTGTCACACTGCTTTCTTCGGTTCTTATTTGACGGGCAGTCACGTACGAGGAGTGTTGATGACAATCATCTTCGTCTTGGGCGTAATCGCGCGCTCCAGCTCGTCAAAGTCCACCGTCCAGTCCGCCGCTGAGGACGTCTTCGTCGCGCCGGTGGCAGGCGGATGCAGCGGCACGTAAACAATCTTGCCTCCCGGCATCTGGATATTTGAAATGTACCTATTTCTTCTGTTAGCTCCGCCCATATCCCCTTGCTTGCTCTTGTCTCGTGTTCACGTACTGGTCAAAAAAGGGCTCAAAGATGATCACCTCATCACCATCCTCCAGAAACGCCATAAACGCGCTCAACATGCCCTCATTGGCGCCCGTAGTAATGGTTACCTCCGTCTCCGGGTCGATTGGCCGTCCCCAATGCGGACTATACGAGTCTGCAATCGCCTTCTTCAGGCGCGGTCGGCCCTTGGTTGGCGAGTACTGGTTGCAGTCCACGCGGTCCAGCGCCTCCTTGGCCGCGTCCAGGATGAACCCCGGCGGGTTATAGCCGAAGAAGCCCTGACCCATGTTGACAATCGGCTGCTTGGGCGAGGCGGCGGCCGCTTCGTTGATGATGGACCTGCGTTGGAGGCACACCTTCTGTTAGCTAGTCATGCTGATGGCTGTCTCCTCTCGTGCGGGGGAGAAAAGAGGTCGCGGGAAAGGGAGGCTATCCTGTCTTGCTTACCAGACATCTTGCTTCTGGCCGGATACCCGTGCTGCGGGCTTGAGCTTGCCAGTGAGGCTCATGGTCGCAGACAGCCCTCGTGTCGGGGTAGTGCGGAGCGCAGTCGGGGCAGAAGCGAGCGATCGGACTAGAGGGCGAGTCGTCGCAGCAAACACAGACATTCGTCAGAATCCGAAAAGTCTCAATCGTGAGCTTCCTTCGCGTCGTCGTGGAAGATTCTCGGTGATGTGTGATTGAATTGCGCAACGTTTTTCTTGGTACCCCCTCGGAAACCCCAACCTGCATGACGTTCTGGTTTGGCGGGGTCAAATCTGGGCCGTTATCGCAGCTGGGTAACTTATGACTAGTTAGGCCTCGCGTAGCCGAGCCGTTACTAGTAAGCTGCAAGCACGCAATCGCTCCACGTTTATCAAGATGACTTCGAAGTAAGATATACCAATCTGAACGATTAATAAGAATGATGCATTGTTGAACATGATAGCAACATGTCCCATTGAGGGAGCAACTAAACACTACACAAGCCAACGCTGTCTGGCTACTATAAAGCCAGCTGTCCAAGCAGAGCAGGAGAACTGTCTTGCCACTAGAAATTTCGAGTAACAAAGTTGCAAAGGAGAATAACAAGAAGCAAAAAGTCCGAAAAAAAAAAGAAAGAAGAAGAAGAAAAAGATAAAGAGGTGAAGAAAAACCCCGCCTCCCGCTGTTGCGCCATGTAATTCCGAGACGCGCTGTGAGCGCACCACCTTTTCATGATATAGTATACGCCCCGAAACCTTTCAACGCCGGTAAAAAATATTCAAAGAAAACAGTCCCTACCGTCGAGGGGAATAGTTGTCATAGAACCCAGAAGCGCAAGTCGTCAATTTCATCACCAGTGTACAATTCAAAGAGTCGTCATGCAGTCGCGCAAATTAGTCTGTTGGCATGCCTTGTTGGGACGCCCGTCGCAGATTCCGCATCATGTTGTCGACAAATTCCATAGATTCCCGGCCCGGCACATCCACAAATTCTTGCTGCTCTAGCTGCGTCTCTCTGCTTTGTGGTAGGACCATAGGCGCTCCCCCGGTTGAAGCAATACCCACATCGCCGGTAATCTGTGATGTTTGCGTGTCCATATTCATCCCGGCACGCAGCTGGGGCGCCATGGCAAACGATGGCAGAGGCACCGGCGTCGTAGATATCTTTGCTACTGAAGAGGACCTCGAAATCTGAGGCTGGCTCGGCGTCGTAGCTGCCGCTGGTGTCGCTGACCATGCTGAGACAGGTGCAGGCGGCTTTTCAGTCACCGGCGCAGCTGTTGGCGGGGGCGATGCGCCCATTGCGGCAAGGAACCCCGGTGGTAGCGGCACGGGCGACTGTTTCGCGGGTATCTTATAACCGGCCTTTTGAGGTGGCGTCGCCTTTGGTTTCTGCATCTTATGTTCTAGTGCGGCCACAAGCGGGAGAGGTAGGGCACCCAGTGCCGCAGGTGAAGGTGGTGATACGCCGGGTTGAAACTGGCCTCCCGGGGAAGGCCCGCCAGGCCGCCAGCCGGGCACGTTTTTAGCCTGGCTCATCGCGCCAGCTTGGTTGCTATTAGCCATAAATTGAGCTCTGTAGTTGGTTTCGTAGCCATTAATGAATCCCCCATAGGTTGCATAGGGCGTGCGGTACCTGGACGGCTCTCTATTGAAATGGATCCGAAAGAACTCGTACGTTTGGTAAACAGACGGGTGAACGGTGCACCTGGGTACCTCTTGTGGCGCAGGGTTCCAAGGAGAGGGTGGCCGCTGATAGACGGCCATGTTATGGCCTTGCATTCGCGAAGCTGCGCACTGTAGCTGCATGTAGGGCCGATCTTTGACCGTGTTGCCGACAGCCAGCGGTGGAATATGCGGTCCGTTAAACTGCTGGTGGCGCACGTACCCACCTGGCACGCCTTGTTGTCGATTCTGCTTATACTTCAGTGGTGCAATTGGCCTCGGTGGCTTGGGAATAGTGTCCAGGAAGTTAGCCTTCGGGTTATGTTGTCGCTTGGAGGGATCCTCGGTGTATTGGGCCTTGGCTTCCGTAGAGGTGCTGCCAAGATAATGCCAAACCTGATTCGGCTTCGTGAAGTCGACCTTGACCTGGTCCTTGTTGACCACAACGTCGTGAAGATGGAATTCGGCCCACGTGTATCCTCCAGCGAAGTCGTCGCCCTTGCGAGGCTTGTCATCATCTTGTCTCTTGGCATTGATTCGAGTTCTCGCCTTTTCTGACGCAGGTAGCGGTAGTGCATTCGGTGACGCCTTAGGCAGGTGATAGTCCGATAGATCGGGTATGAGCAGCCACTTCCACTCAATGTCGATACGCTCGCCACTAGGGATGACGCTGACAAGGAACGTCTCTTCATCGCCGCGATTCTCGATGACGAGGCCAGCAAAGATGTCACCTTTAGCGTACTGAAACTGGCATATCTCGCCCCTTTTAACAGTCTTAGCGGCGCGATGAATGCGGCGGTCAGCCTCTAGCGCTATGCCATCGAGCTTCTTATCTCTGCGAGTGCGGTGGAAGCGGCAGCTGAACTCAAAGGCTTGTTCCTTGTATTCAATGCCGTCTTGGCCATATACAGGGACATCTTGTTCCTCAATAAATACACCGGCTGCAGCGGCGCATGTCGCATGGTACGCTCTGGCGCACTTCTTCTGTGAGCATTGGAAACATGCGCCGCGCTTAGAGCGGCAGAACAAGCACTTGAGGTCCAGTCTGTCCCTGTGCACGCTGTTGACGTTGCACACGACATCCTGTCCTTCCACTGTATCAATAAAGGTTTCGGGGATATACAGAGCGCACATCCTGTGGGCCTTGCGGCCGTCATTGGTGGGCAAGATCTCCATGCCAGTAAAGTCGTTGGGGCAAAGACAACATGGAGGGTCTGCCTTTGGCTTGAGACGTAGGCGGAGCTTTCTGATTTTCTTTGAACCATGCTCCCCGCCGTGCTTGCGCTTCCTAGCATCCTTGGACTTGCCGGCACTGTGAGGAGGCGATGGAAATCCCAACATATCCTCGTCATCTTCTTCGTCTTCGTCCTCGGTCTCCTCGTAGTATTCTGGTGTCGGTTCGCCACGTAGCTTGCGCTCAATTTCGTAGACATCGATCCAGACACTGTCCTGTGCCTGCGAGCACTCACATCGTTTTGCAATTTTACCCATCGGAAGCCATGAGTCGAGGGCAAAATTGACGGCTTCGGCACAGTTGTAGCCCAGGTTGTATCCGGAGTGATAGCCATAGGGGTATGTGACGACGAATTCCCCGGGGTAAGAGAGGCACTTGTTAACGCGAATGCCGTAGTGTGACTGAAGATGCTGCGGGGAAATTAGGTAACCCTTGTGTCGCAGGAACTGGTTACAAGACTTGGCATCCGCGGGCCAGATGCTCTTCATTGCCCTCTCGAATTTGGGGGCATCGGCTTGTGAGATGCTGTACCACTGCTTTGGTGCGCCAAAGTGAAGATAATTGATGCTGTACAGATCCACGTCCTCGAGATGCCAGGCAAAGGTGGCTTTCCACATGCCGAGATAGAGATAGGCAGTGTTGACGCCAGGAATCTTGGTACCAAGTACATCGAGAAGATTAGGCAACTTGTTCAGATTCCAGGTGTCCGTGGACTCGTCAAACAGAGTACCCATCATATCGGCACCATAGAGGGGAGGCGCATACGTTAATGTTTTCCAGTACGCTCTCTCCAACTCCTCACATCGCTCGGCGGTGTAGTCGGATATGTCCATCTTGTAGTCGAAGTCTTTGAAAGCTTCCTCGTCGATGGCGACAGAGCCCTCACGGCGACCATTCTTTCTGCGTGCTGAAACGGACTGCGTCTTTTCTTTCATAGATTTGACGCCTCCCATGCGTCCACCCATTCGGCCAGGAGGTGGGGCAGGCTCCTGCTCGGGTTCTGGCTCCGGGCCGTCATTCTCGACGGACGCGACGACGTCGGGCTTTTCTTCTTTTGGTTCTTCCGACGCTGGCTTGGGTGACACGGGCGTCATTGGTCGATCGTCTCGTTCGGCGGCCGCCTCATCCTGCTTGGCCTTATTCTTAGGAGGACGGCCGCGACCGCGCTTCTTCGGCGGTACCAACGCGTTAGGTTGCTTCGGAGCGGCAGGCTTCGATCTAGGAGGTTTCGGCTTATCCGTGTTTGCTCGTCGTTCGCCTCGGCGCGCGGGAGGCTGGTGCTCGCTCTGGTCGCAGAGCTGACGCCATTGGGGGAGGTTGTACGATCGGCCGTGCAGAATGTTAACCTGTCTGTAGGTTCCGTTGGAGCCCATGATATCCTGCTTGATCGGTTCGCGGACGCGAATCTGCTTGATCAATTCGTCGAGTTGGGGCTGAGCATCCTTCCACTCCTGGGGCGGAATAATTTTGATGATGCCCGACGTCATGCCGTAGCTGTCGACCTTTTTCATCTGTTGCGTGTTCGCATGATTAGCTAGAGAGAGAGGGTTGGGCGGGAAGCGCCAACGACAGCGACGGGCAAACGCACAAATTTCTTAAAGTCTTTGAATTGATCCATTGTCGGCTTGAAGACGGGCACAGTACCGGACCAGTGATCGGGCACCACCTCTCCGATGTCATCTTGATCGTCCTCGGCGGCAGGCGGCTGCTCGGCCGAGGCGTCTAGACCGGGGGGAGCGCAGTCGTGGGCGGGCTCGTCGTCGAGTTCGCTAAGCTCGGAGTCGCTCGCGTCGGATTTGACAGCATTGTTACTGTCTGGTGGCGAGTGCAAATAGCTAGAGAGCGAGGAATCCGAATTGTTGACAGCGTCACGGGGGCCATCGGCCTCAGGCGCAGGTGGCTGCGCAGCGAGGTCCATGTCTGTCTGTCTAAAAATGGGGGTGGAGAGGAAAACGAGTGGTTGCGTGTTAAAACGAAGAGTGAGGGAGGGATGAGAGATCAGGCGGCAGCCTGGAAGTCGTCCATGCGAGCGGAGGGCATCAGAATGCGCAAGCGCAAAGGACGTTGTGTAGGTAGGTAAGTCGCGAGCGGTTATCAATCAGTGTGCAGTCAGTCTTGCCTCGTCGATGGATGGATGGTGCTGCAGGTGCGTTGCTCGATCTGGGCCGGGGTAGTGCAACGCAGGCTTGGATGTGGACTGGACTTGCTGGGACTTGCTGGGACTTGGGACTTGGGCAGCGCGGCAGCTCACTGATCACACTGATCACAGGCGGGAGACAGGGAGAGAAACCAGCCACAAGGCGAGCCACGGATGCTGATTGGCAGCAGATTGACTTGGTGGAGCTGTTCTTATTTCGTCTTGTCCGGCTGACTCAGGAAGAGGAGCCTTCCTATTTTGGGTTAGTGCTTTAAGGTGGCCGTGCGCATCAATCTCCCTGCAGCCAGCCTGACAAGTTGCAAAAATAACCACTGCACTTTTCTACCAATATTTCTTATTACTCGCTGGCCTTTATTCCCTCGGCCGAGTTGTGATGTCATGCGACAGGCCAACGATCTGATAAGAAAATGCAAGGTTACACCCTCGCTGCCTCTTCTAACAGCATAGAATTGGCAGATCGGTGTATCGGTATATCGTAAGGACCAATATGAATTGTATTGTTAAAATAATTCAAAGGTGTAGATGCTGCAAACACTCGATAAAACCCTTTCTTTTCAAGTCAAAGCCCATGGATATTGGCCACTCACTTCACAGCCGGCGGAATCACTCCACCCAGCATCCCAAACACCGCATCCCACACCTCACACTCTGCAAACTCCATCTCGCCCACGCGCGTCTCCTCATCCAAAAACACGCCTTTGCGCTCGCTACCAAACCGGGGCCACCTCAACCTCTCCGTTGACGGCGCCTTGTTCGCCGCCATCTCCGTCCAGGCTGCCACCAGCGTCTCGCTCAGCGTGCGCTCTCCCGCCGACGCTGAACAGTTGCCCTCGCCAAACGGCAGGCGGTTCATGCTGCCAAACACAAACGGTAGCTCCGCGCAATGCGCCGCACCGTAAATGTCCGCGGCGCCGGCAGCCGGCACCGGCCCGACCCCCGTCGACGAGCAGCCATGGGCAGCTTGGTTGGCGGTCGAACTGGTAGGCATAGGAGCGGGTGCGCGCAGTGTGGGCGGCGCGGTGCATCTTGTATGACGGACACTTGAAGCTAGCGGCCGTTACCATGCGCGACATGCCGGCAATAACGCCCTCGGCGATGCTGCCGTTGAGCGCGGTGGCAAAGGCCGCAATTGGGTAGGTCCTGTTCAGTAGGTTGGCGCCGGGACCCCAGGCCGCGATAATCTTATTGTGGTTTTCCTCACTCGGTATGGCGTCTGGGGTGGTATGGAGGTAGTAGTACGGAAAACCTAAGAGGTTGCTATCATTGGCATCTTCGGTCTCTGTTAGCAACGCATCATCTTCGTATTGTTAGCTAAGTTACACGTACTAAATCCAGAGATCATAGGCAGCTGAGAGTCCACATGCAGTGGCTGCTCCTTGATAAGGTCATTGTCAATCGATGCCGCGCCCACGTCTGGCATGTTGGGGCGGCCAATGTTGAAAGGCGCAAGCGTCTTGGCCGAATAGTCACCGATGAGAAACAGCGTGTAGCTAAAAGCATCCGTCAGGTTCTTAATGGGCATGGATTGCAGGCAGTCGAGCTACAACGGCGGCACCTGTTAGTCTATCCGCCATCATCCACCGCAGGGTCCAACTTACATCGTGCGCCGCGCAGTGCATGTACTCTGCATACGCCGAGCCCACTGGCCTCTGGCAGCGTCGACACCACAAACGCGTTGTCTGCGCCGGCGCTCTGCCCAAATAGTAGCACGCGTTCGCGCATGCCGCCAAACGCCGCAATGTTGTCCCGCACCCAGCGCAGCGCCATCAGGTGGTCGTGGATGGCGGCGTTGCCACGAATGCCCGCGGCGTCGAGCGCGAGGAATCCGAGGGCGCCAAGGCGGTAGTTGAAGGTGACGACAATGGCGTCGTGGGCGAGGCTGCAGGCGTTATACAGCGGGTAGGTGACGGCGCCGCCGGTATTGCCGCCGCCGTAGGAGTAGACCTTGACGGGGAAGCGGGAGTGCTCGTGCGTCGTTGGGGGGACGTACACGTCGAGGTAGAGACTGGCTCAGCTTTAGCAGGGCAGTGCAGGAGGAATGGAATTTGCGTGTATGTTGTACCAGTCTTCAGAGGGTGTGGGATGGTTGACGGTATAGGCGTCTCCAAACTGGATGCATGGTGCTGGTGGTCTCGTCGCAGTCAGGAAGCCTCCTGGATAACGCCCTTCTAGGCCTTGGGGGCCATGAAGCGACCTTTGCCTACTGGGGGCTGTGTGTAGGGAATGCCCTGGAAGAACTTGACGTTGGAGTTGGGGCATATTCCACCTTGGACTGTACCGCTTGAGAGCTTCACCTCGGAAGGCTTGGTGGCTTCAACGCCGAGTACGACGGCTGCCACAGCAGCCCAGGCGAGCGTCGAGGTGAAGAACATGGTTGTGGTAAAGTAGCAACGGGAAGCAATGTCAGAAATGGAGTAACAGTAATTGGTGGAACGGACTGGAGTTCCTGCCCGGGGGACACCTCGAGAATATATAGATCCAGGCTTCTACGCCGAGGTAACTTGCCGCTCGGGATGCCGTAACGGCCGTGAGAGGACCCTAGGAAATGGAGTTGAGGCGAAGAATACATGTCATAGATGGAGATGGCGAGTGTTCGTCTATATTTCCTAATCAAGTGCCTCGTAGGGCTGTGCTTCCATGTACGCGGCCAGACTTACACCTCGCCATATGCTTCTCGATGTGAAATAGTGTGGTCTTGAGAAGACGACGGGATGCTTCGTTCTCATGCGCTTGCCACGCAAGCATTCTGTCACTTGTTGTTATACGTAACATGTCTGTTATTGTCTCTGAGATAGTTTCTTGGAGCTGCCATGTCTTTTCTTCCTCGGATTGACTTTGCCGCTTCAACGGCGGGGGATATGAAAAGTGTAACTCGTACATACGAACACAGCCTGCCTGATCGTCAGGCCCCAATCATGGAAATTGATGACGGTGGAGTGTTTCCATCTGAAGGCTGGCCAAGCAAAAGATGTTTGGAAATTTTCAGCGCAAGGCTGGCGGAAATGCCCTGGGAGATGTGTGTTGCCGCGCTCCACCAGCCGTCGAAGCTACAGCCTGATGTGTAGCTGGAGAGTCACCGCGGAAAATGCGCGCAAAACGAGCGACGGACACGCACCAAAAAGACTACAACGCAAAAGGACAGGGGTTCAAAAAACTCGGAAAGGGGCCGTCTGCTCGCATGAACGCGACCAGAGCAAAATGCAAAAATATAGGTTCCAGGGGGAGTCGAACCCTCGCTGGCGGAATCAGAATCCGCAGTCATAACCGTTAGACCATGGAACCAGTAAAGTGGTTGACCACTTCGCATGGGGAGGTTGAGGACATTGACGGGCTCGTTATTTTGCTTTAAGAACTCTATTCCCAAGCCGATCTTATCACGGAAACTGAACCTTTGCTGACCCAAATCTCCTCGCACCGTTCCGCAGCACACTTTTCAGAACTCAAGGAAAGAAACAGCCCTTTACAGGTACAGTCCACGCCATGGCGCTAACACACCCTGCTGTGTCTTTCTGGTGGACTAAATCTACAATCAATTGGCCGCTGCTCTCCAGGGTGCAAGTCATCAGCTGCTGCCCGTCTTGGGCTCCCGAATCATCAGCGTAAATGTGAGCATCTCCCCATCACCGCGCGCCAGCTCAAACGAGCCCTTCTTCTCCCAGCCGAACTTTGTGTAGAGCGTCTCTGCATCCCCCGCGACCTCAAGGCTGCTCACCAGCCCGTGTGCATCGGCAAAATCGGCCGCCCACTGTAGCATGAGGCTCGCTGCGCCTTGGCCCCGGTACTCGGGCAAGGTGCCCATCAAGTCGAGGCCTAGGCATTTTTCACGTCAGCTTCACTGCGGTTCGATTGGCGTAGTTCTCTTCTTTATTTTTCCTTCTTTCTTCTATTTCACTCACGAAGACTCGGACGCTCCCCAATCTCCCGCGCTTCAATAGGGTCCAGCTTGTCGTAGTAGCGCGCGAAAAACTCGCGATCTAGGGTCGTCGGCGGCTTGCGTGGTGGCAGCTCCATTCCCTCGGGGATACCTGACACGAGTTTAGCCATTCTGCCCTATACTGCAAGAAGGCAGGGGAGCGGCTTGTTGTACCTGTGAGAGCAGGCAGGTTCTCCTTGTACGGCGGCGGCACAATCCATCGCGACGTTGCGACGGCCTTGCCTGTTCCAGTATCGACGACCTTGAGCGTGTACCACGCCTCGTAGCCGTACACGGCTGGCCAGCGCTCCTTGCTGCCAGCGAGCTCCTCGTCGTAGGAGCGGTTGGGGTGCGTAGCCTTGTTGAACTGGTTGTCAACGTTGGAGAGGGCCGCGACGAGGGCGAGCTCATCGCCGTCGGCAAAGTCAACATGCTGTAGTTCAAGAGGCATGCTGGGTGGGAGAAGTGGCAAGTTTGTGAGTGAATTGCTGTAGACTGACGTTTGAGGGGCGTTCGGCAGTACTTATCTTCATTTTCTCGTTCAGTATAATGAGCTTGTTAGAAACACTAGTTATGAATAGTAACGGCCTGACTCAACTGCCCGGTAAACAATAGCGTCGTCTAGAGCCTGACCTGAACGAGCGACTATGAGGCCACACTGACTAGCTCGAGAATTCCCATAACCTGGTCTTGACAATGGCGGTTTTTGTGCATGGAAAGGACAAATTTATTTAGAAACTTCCGTCTATCGCTTAGGGGACTACTGAACAACAACTTCTTCGAGTAGAGTAGTCAAGAGAGGTAGTGGTGGTTAAAATGCAGGGTACGATGCCTCTTGATCTCACCATTTCCCGACCGTACCTACATGGATGCCTAATATTAATCCGCCTGTCATCCCAGTTTCCTCAAAACAATCATCACCCCCCCCCCCCCCCCCCCCCCAATGCAGCACCGCGTCTACCTCTGCATCTCTCTCGGCGCGCCTCGCGACCACCACGCCCTCTTCATCCAAGACGACGCCGTCGCGCCGGCCGACAACCCCGGCACCGGCACCGTGCTACAGGCGACCGGCTCCATCCAGCATGGCATGACCTTTGAAGTCAAGACGCGCCACCGGCCCGAGTCGTCCACCGAGTTCCTCCGCCGCGAGTACCTGGGCTGGGTCGCCGCCGCGGACTTGCCCCGCGTCCGGGCCGTCTGCGCGGGGGTGCTGCCGCCCAAGAAGCAGTTTGACGGCCCGCGTCGGCTGTTTCCCGGGGAGCCTCTCCGGCGGTGTCAGGAGTGGACGCGGGAGGCGGTCGAGGCTTTGGTGGCAGCAGGTATTTTGCACTCCACAGAGAAGGGTGCTGCAGGCAACCTGAATCGCAGGGAGGAGAACCTTGAGGACTTGACGAATTGACACCCATCGTGGTTAGTGCAGGTACCAGCTGGCATCACCGCCGCTTCTCAGCCGCACCGCCCATTCTTCAATTCATCCTAGGCCGGAGCGCCAAAGCGGCGGGGCGCCCCGGTGCGGCCAACCACCGACCTCTATGGCCTGCCTGGTTCAGCCTTTTTTTAGCTTTGAAAATACGAGTCCCTGGTTTTCTATCCCCGGCCTCTTTCTTTTGAATCGTGAATCATTTTTTCCCCCTCGTTGGCTCTTGTTCTTGGAGCACTGTCGGTCGGTTGTCGAATCCGAAGAGCTGGGCTCAGTGAGATCTCTTCCCGTGCAATCCCGAGAATCTCATACCAAAATCAAGATGATGACCCCGCGATCGTCGCTCCTGCCCCTCCTCACCCTGGCCATCGCCGGCGCCGCGGCCCGGCCGCAAGAAGATGGCGGCTCCAACGCCGTCACCAGCTCGAACGGCAAGGTCTGGGCCGCCGTCGCCTTTGTCAACCACGGAGAGACCACGCCGTTTCTTCTCAGCTCGCACCCGGTCCTGACGCCGGCTGGCGCTCAGCAGCTGTACCGGCAGGGCCAGGCATTTCGCAGTCGCTATCTCGGGTTGGCCACCACCACCGGCAACGTGACGGCCGGCGCCACGGCACCGATCCAGGGCCTCTCGCAAAACGCCATTGACAATACGCAGCTGCGCATCCTCGCACAGACGGATGAGTGGGTGGCAGGGGGCGCCGTCGCCTTCATGCAGGCGCTCTACCCACCGGACAGCAAAGCGTTCAACGCCGCGGCGGGTGGCCAGGCGCTGGCCGACAACTATGTCGGCGCCAATACGACGAGCTATCCCCTCGACGGCTACCAGTATCCTCAAATCCAGACGCTATCCAGCACGGATATAATCTCCATCGGGTATGCCGCAGACTATCTTGACCATGTAAACGGTTACTGACAGGCTATCCAGCATTCAGGGTCATCTCAGCTGCCCTGCCTGGCAAGCCGCCTCCACGACCAACCTCACGACCAGCCCAACCCTCAAGGATGCCGCGCAGCAAAGCGCCGACTTCTACACCAAGCTCTTTACCTCCGGTCCGCTGCAAGGCCTGCTCCCCGTCGACGACGCCAACTTCTTCAACGCCTACGACATCTACAACCTTGCGCGGTACGAGTACACACACAACAAGACCGTCTTTGACAACCTCTCCGACGCAAACGCTACGCTCGCCCGGCTCGCCGCCGACGCCTTCATTCTGGCGCGCGCCAAGTCGGACCCGGGCTCCAGCACCGCCAACGACACGGCAAGCGTCACACTGACCATCGCCGGACGCACACTCGCACGAGTCGTCGCGGAGCGACTGGGCGTGGCGACAAATCAGACCGTTGCGGCGGTGGCACGGCCGCCACTCACGCTTCTCTTCGGGTCCTTCCAGCCGCTCTTGGCGCTTTTCTCGGTCGCCGGCTTGCTGACGCGCGACAACGTGCTGAGCACGCCCATTGGCAAAGTCACCGCTCCCGGTGCCGCTGCCGTCTTTGAGCTCGTCAGCGAGGATACCAAGGGGAATAGCTTCCCGAAGCCTGAGGACCTGAGCGTGCGTTTCCTCTACCGCCCGACGGCCGACGCGAGCGACACTTTCCAGGTATTTTCGCTCTTTGGCTCTGGCAACGGCGGGCGTACCATCCCGTACCTCGCTTTCCAGGACAAGATGGACTCCATCAGCAAAGATGCGGCTGCATGGTGCAGCATCTGTCAGCCCGGCGCCTCCAGCGCGTGGTGTCAAAACCTTAACTCGCTAACCCGCAGCAAGGGCCGTTCACAAATGAGCCCAGCCGTCGCGGGCATTGTTGGTGCCCTCATCATGGGCGTGCTTGTCTCGCTGGCCGTTCTAGGGCTCTGCGGCTTCGGTGGCTTTCGCCTGCGTCGTCGCGGTAGGGAGGGTGCTTCCCCCGGCGGCGCAGAGAAGCGTACGGGCGACCGGGACGTGCAGTATGGTAGCGGAGGGGATGCGCAGGAGCGCATTGGCAGCTGGGAGATGCGAGGGCAGCCCAAAGGACAGAGCCAAAGGTCGGCGCGCGTGGACCAGCAGAGGAATCCGTTTGACGACGATGCGATAAGCGATGTGGATGGTGCGGCGCCAGTAAGAGCGCGCGAGGGCTTCTGATGAGATGACGAAATGAAAACGATCTTAGATATGAGGAATGTACATAGCTGCATTTGCTGTCAAGGCTTGGTGTAAAGTTTGCGTAAGCCGAGGCTTAGCTGGTGCGGTACAATCTATATGTTATGAGCCAGTGAATAGAAAGAGCGCCAACGGCTGGATAGCACATTAGATTTCCCGGCAGGATAGCGATGAAGTAAAGCATAGTGCAATCGAAAATAAAACCAAGTCTTTGTAAAAGCAACGGTATGAAATGACAAAAAGAATGGATGCTACTTTGGCTAGGGAATGACCTTTGCACAGTTATAAGCCAAGAGCGTCAGGAAACGCTTGTCAATAGAGCGACCTTGCCAAACACCATTCAAAAAGTCCTGCACTGGCGACACTCTAAGATCGATATTGTGAGTCTTGAAATTGACAAGGCCCTGTACAATTCGTACGTCGCGGTCGCAGAATGAGAGCACAGTCACCTGGTCACCAAATGTCAGAATCAGGTAACTGAGCCTACGGCTTTGTGCTTGGAGGGAAACTCACGCCAAAATAGTCCAAATGACTATACTTTGCCTTTAAGTGGTTCGCAAGAGCTAAGAAGATGATGGTCTTGATTTCACTCATCCTGATTGCCGAGCTATCAAAGGGGGTCGAGTCCACGGCATGGTAGATGGCATCATATCAGGTCGACAACCAGCGTAGCCATCCGGCATGGGATTGAGGTTATGATAAGCATAGCCACGCCGCCAGATGTAGTCATGAATCTTTGGCGCACTCAGAAACTTTGACGCGGACCGGGAGCTGATTGAACGATGCAGAGGTCAGTAATTCGGGGGCTTCGTTACCCAGAGACACACCCACTGATGAACACGCAACGTACCTGTGCGGGCACCAAGTAGTCTCATAGAGCAACGTATCATCATCCACGTCGCTGCGAGACTCTGAAAGCCAGGCATCTATTACGTGCGAAAAGTGCTCAGCCGCGCGGTATCGCTTCATCGCCGGCGTGTCGCTTGTCCGAACCTCGTGGGGTGAGAAGTTCTTGAGCGTCACCTTGCCGAACAGATCGATCCAAGGCTTGACCCTCAAAACAAACTTTTCCACGTAGTCAACACTGAGGAGCTTGAGGAGCGCGGGGACGTTCGAATTGACAGGCATGCCGGTCTCAAAGTTGAGTTGCGTGACGGTGGTTTTAAAGCGTTGAAGCTCCGACAATGCTAAACTCGACTTTATCTTGGATGTCTCGTGGAGCGGCAGGGCGAATTTCTTCGCAAAGTCTCCGGCGACATCGCGAGACTTCCGCGGCTGCGACTCTGCACGATTATATCTCTGCATGGCGGAAGATAGTGTCGGAGGCGGCTTTGGTTGTGGTAGAGATGGTTGTCGACGAGGCTGCCTTTGACCGCTTCTGTTCTGGCAGGAGGGAGGCACTGCTTTCTTCTTGTAGTTGACATTTGAGCTTAGCGCCGTGTGTTTCGATTGTTTTGTTCCATCCGGAAAGAGGCGATTTGCAGAAATCGGGTGACTATGCTTGGCTATTGTGTTGCTGGTGAGGAAAACACAGGTGCGTTGGTGATGATTCCTGTGTTGCGGTAACAGGGGGACCAGGAACTTGCCGTCGCCTGTTGGAGGGCTTGATACCTATGTTTATGTACCGCCGATTACCCATGTCTCGGGAGGGCTATGTTTTACCCCCAAAATCCCAGATTCACACTGGGTAGCCTTGAGTAACCTGGAGGAGCCTCGGTTGCCTGGTTACCTGGGTGCGAGGCACGGTTCCCTGCAGACGAGAGCCGTGTTTCCATGAGCAGTAGAGGGACTTTCTCTTCGTTTTTCAATAAAATTTTGGGAAGGCAGACAAATTGTTGGGCGGAAAACTTAGCCACATTTTCCGCCCAAATCGCAGCCAAAGGGTATATTGACGGAGAGCTATCGACCTGCATCTTCTCGTTTGACCATCGCCGTCTCCTTAGTACTAGATATACCGGGCTCAGGCCACTTGAGTTTAGTAATAAGTATTATCTCAATGTTGTTATCTACTTCTCTAACCCGTTGTGCGATTTTTGTCGTTGATCAAGCAGTACTGTTCCGACTGGATGATGCGCTGCTGACTTACAGAACTGAGAGGCTTACAGGTTCAGACTGACTGAAGAGCAAATAGTGTTTAACGTCAAGTCTATTGGCACGAAAACTAAAAACTAGAACTAAATCGACACTAAAATAAGGGGAAAAGATCCTTAAGCGCAGGAGAAGGCCGCCAGTTTATGTAAAATGGGCAAACCTTGACATAGTGCAAGACTATTTTCTCCTCCTCGCCAACGTCCGTTTGTTTGGGTTTGGGTTTGCATTTGCCTTTCCCTGGCTATTAGATCCTACCGTTGTCTTTGCGCTTGACTCTGCCTTTGCGATTGACTCTGCCTTTACATTCGTGGTTGACCCTGCTTTGGCCTCTGCTTTGCTGCCGACATCCGGATCCGGGAACCCCCCTTCAAGCGAAAGAGCAAGCACCGCCTGACACAGCGTCGTCATTTGATCCTTCTTAGTGATGTCAAAGGGACCATAGCGCTGCATCATCAAGAAGGGCTTAGCTTTCGCGTCTCGGTCATCGCCGCGGATGTAGCCCACGTAGCCATCGTCAAATGTGGCGATTGTGATCCAAACATCGCGGCGGTTCTGCGAGACGAGCGCGTGTCTAAAGCCACAGGCTAGTCTTATGTTCCGTCTCTGGAAAATAGATTGAAATGGAAGCATTCTTACCGATAAGACAAGGGCTCAGGAACCGCCTCATTCCTCTGGTCCGGTAGCTTAACAGCCCCCATTGCCTCCTCCTCTTGGGCAAAATCAAGCTTCTTCCCAGCTGTCGAGGCGATACACGCGGCCATCTGAGCCGACTCCTGCATATCTACCGCAACGCCGCCTTTGTACCGAGAATTCGGCTTGACTTCGATGATCATCTTGACGCCAGCGTTGTCGATCCTGTAAACACCATCCACCCGGGCCTCGTAGACTCTAGCCGTGCCGTCTCTGACAAAGAACGGCGCTCGATAGGGAGTCCAGGATCCTTCCGTGTCCGAGCAGTCCTCCGCAAGCGAGTCGAGTAGGAGTGACAAAGCAAAATTCACAATTTGCTCATCTTCAATAACTTCAAAGTGCTCACCCCGAAGTTTGCTTGCTAGTGGGGTACTGAAAAGTGTAAAGCCGTGAAAAAGGTCCATAGAATTGTCGTCCTCATAATCACTGTCGCTGTCGTGATCACCGTCGTCATAATTGCCGTCGTCGTCGTCGCTGTCGCTGTTGCTGCAGTCTGCCTGATCTTCACCGCTCTCAACCGACACTTTTGTAGGTGTTTGCGGTAGGTCGAGTTTGCGTAGAAGATCATTCACCAGATCATCATTGGATCCCGACCCATCCTGGAGGTCTCGGCTCGGCGATTGCTGCCTCTCCCGCGCCGCTTTGCTGCGGATGGCGTATCCGCCGCCCTGGCTTGTGCCAACCTTTGGGGGGCTGAACTCGCTATCAAGACTCTTCAACATACTGCAGCGACGTTGATACAGTAGCGCCAGGTTAAAAGTCCCTGCAGACTTCTTTGCGTCCTCTATGGAATCCAAGTATTCGATGAAGCTCGCAGAGACATCGAGGTGCGTCTTGGCTTTATTCCATATATCCGTTGGAACAATCTCTCCAGCCTCAAACATGTCGTAAAGCTTCGATGCAGCTTCGGCAGTTTTATAAAAGATACGCAGCATCAGGAATTGCTTCCGAGTAATCCTTGAGGCGGAAGTTGGGGAATTGAGGGTAAAAATTGACGTCTTGGAAAGTCCTAGCTGTCTCACCTCTTTTCGCCACGATTGGTAGTTTTTTGGCAGATTTTTAGGCATTGTAAGTTTATATTCTCGAAGAAATGTTGAATTGATAGGACTTGTGTTTGAAAGCGTAAAATGTAAACTGAGTGGGAGTATAGCAAGCCGAATGTATTTGAACGTTTGGGAACAGGGAAACTTTATTTGAGTTGTCTGTACTGTCAGACTTAATTTCTAATATTTATAAAGTATTACGGCACCATACCTACCCATTCCTGTATAACATGACAGTCGCCGCTGACTCTACAAAAGCTGCGGGTGTATCGTCGGCATCAAAATTCTGCGTACTCACGGATGAGCCTATGTTGGCCAAGTACTGTCGCATCCTAAGAATGCAAGTCCAACTTTGAGACGGGATCTCGAGCGCTACGCCGGGATCAATAATGGGAGTCGGTGCCGGAGTCATGTGGTGGGAGAATGCGGCGGAAGCAGGCATGGCGGGCGGGATGACGGGAGTCTAGCGAGAGAAAAAGGGTTAAGTAAAAGCATTATTATTAGGAGGACTGGATTGATTAACGCTATGCTACACACCGTTTACCACGCGCGGTCACATAGGGCTGATATCGTATACACGATGATGGCCGTGCAAGGGACCTGATGCTTATTCGGTCAACATGGCAGACATTCATACTGACAGGGGACTATTGCTCCAAAAACTATTGGTAGTACAGAAGGAGGCTCAAAAAAGAATCGTGATACGGATCAAGCTATTTGCTGCATTCGCACAAGAGCAAAGACGCCGAGCACGCGACTCCCGGGCCGAAGCCCCAAAGGTCTTTTTCAACTACGCCCACAAGACGAGTCTACAGACCGTTACCTCCCATTCATGCTGCGCCAAATTATGCGATGGCCATCCTTGGTGATTCGTGATGGAGTCTCCGTCCCGATTATTGCCAACTGTTCGCAGCCGACATACCCGCGCGACTCGCTGGGGAAGCGATACCAGGCCGGCTGCGCCCGAGCCTGCACACACCTGATCAAATGACTTCCTGCATATCCGCCCCGGAGTCAGTGTATCCCGCGCTCCTCTACCACAAGCCCAGCGGCTGTGGTGGGCCGGGTGCTCGCTGGGGAGGGGAGGAAACGAGGCTGGGCTGTGACACGGTAGCTAGGCGAGGAAAGCGGATGCTACAGAAGCTCACGGAATGGATATTCACAGTAGATGGAGGTCTTCGCTGTCGATTTCGTCATCGTTGTCACCGTTATCATCACGGCTACACCACCAGGATAGGAGGGGATATGTTTTGTCGAGATTGAGGCGCCGGGCTACTGCTGCCGTAACGGAGAATCATGTCGCCAAGCCCGTCCACGGTGCCCTTGACGGACACCGTGTGCGTGACTCGCGAAGGAGTGAGAGGTGCAGCACGGACGGCAATGCGATACTTGACGATCACTTACATGCGGGGAAGCCAGTGCAGTGAGGATGCGTAGGTATGTTACGGGGTGTAGCTGAAACACAAGTCACCCGAGGGGCAAAAGAAGATGATGATTGACGCAGGAAGCTTTGAAAAATGGGATGGCCAGGATGCATCTCTACGTATGTATGTTAAGGTTGTAGTTAAGCAGGCATAAAGTTTGTAGTGGCTCATGGGTGAGTGAGGATGCACTTACCTATGGGTAATCTGTAGCAGGTCGGAGGTTAGCACCTTATTTAGTACTAAGGCGGGGACTACCTAAGGCACCCACAGGTACTGTGTTAAGGTCGAACTCTGCCTCTGTATCATGTGTCCATCGCTACGTACTAAGGTACCTAGTATGGCATCCAATATTTGCGAATTTACTAGCAACTTGAAAGGTTAATATCCAACGTCTCAAACAAAACGAGCGATCTCTTAAATTGGCTGTACCTGGGTCATGCCCTTGATCAGTTAGTACTAAATAAGGTTGTCACAGTGTCAAACCCCCCTGTAAACGCACTGTAAATAAACTGTCGCAAATTCCCTCGAGCCTCGAGTTACTCGAGGGGGTTTGGGTGTCTCGGCTCTTGCAGCTGCACCCGACGGGACGTGCGCTGTGAATTGGCTCGAAACCACCTGTAATGCACTGTAAATGACCTGCAAGAACATTTCAACGCCCTCTAAATTACACGCGACTTTACAGGCTACAGCTGAGTGTGGCTGCCATGCAACGGCAGCCTGCAGCCTGCAGCCTGCACGGTGCAGCCGCCCCTCCCACTATCCATGCCTATACCTGCACTATCCAGTTATTATTTAGCAGGACCAGGTATCTTTTTAGGTCCCTCCCCGCCCTCGACTTGCATCTCGGCCAACTACCAGCAAAATAAACTTCCTAAATCGTCATGACTGCGAAATAGATACATTCCTTCTGCATCCCTCGGCCTATTCTTACTAATTTTACCTTGCATCATCCACCAAGACTGCAGGACCTTGCACTGCAACAAGGTTTTCCATCCTTTTCCATTCATCCCTCCCTCCCGCCGTTGCTTGGGCCCTTTTTTCCCTTTCCTTTCCTTTGCTTTCTTTTCTCCGCTCGACTTAATTAATTCTTCTTTTCTTTTCTTCCTTTCAACTCAACTCTTGCCCATTTCTACCTAGAATTCTTCTCATCCCAAACTGCTGCCAGGCGCAAACGGCGACAAACAAACAGCCATGGCCTCCAAATTGGCGCTCTCCAAGAGCACCCGTATCAAAATCATGATCGGTATTGATACTGCTTTTTTCCTCCTCGAACTCATCTCCGGCTTCGTTGTTCATTCCCTCGCCCTTACCGCCGACGCCTTCCACATGGTTCGTTGTCTTGCTCACCCTGTGCGCCCGCACCTCCACGCCACATTGCTGACCAAGCCTGCATGAATAGCTCAACGACATCATCTCCCTCATTATCGGTCTTTGGGCTGTTGTCGCTTCGCAAAAGGAAACTACTGACGAATTCACCTTTGGCGTATGTTCTGTTCTGATGACCCAACCCTCGCCATTTATTCCCTAACATCCCTGCAGTGGGTTCGCGCCGAGATCCTAGGTGCCTTCTTCAACGCAGTCTTCCTCATCGCTCTCTGCGTCTCCATCATCCTCGAAGCCCTCACCCGATTTGTCGAGCCTCCCGAGATCACCCAGCCCAAGCTTATCCTCATCGTCGGTACTGCTGGTCTCATCTCCAACCTGCTCGGCTTTGTTGTTCTCGGCGGACACGGGCACGACCACAGTCACGGTGATGAGGAGCACGGCCACGACCACAGCCACGACCACGAACATAGCCACTCGCATAGTCACGATATTGACGAGGACCGCCGCAACGTCGCCGACGAATCTGGTCCTGTTGAAGATGTCTACCCTGACGTTGTCGTCGGCAAGCTCACTGCCGCTGCGCATGCCCGCACCTCGTCCGAGAGCCAGACACGCGGCCGTCGCCTCTCCGGCAAGGCCCAGCAGCACTCGCGCTTCACTAGCATCGACGACATGAGCATCCACCCCTCCAGTTTTCGCCAGGACATTATTGCCGCTGGCCTGCACCACTCACCTGCTCATCAGGAGTGCGAATCCTCCACTGACGAGCCTACCGCCGACGAGGCCGAGTTCACCGAGACCTCACCCCTCCTCAAAGACTCCAAGGGCAACAACAGTGGCGCTGCTGCCATCAAGCCTCGCACCACCAAGTCCAAACACCGAACCCGCCGAAACTCGAGCGTCCATGCTGGTCACAACCATACTTTCCCTCAGAAGGCTGGCAAGACTACTGGCCACAACCATGCTGACATGGGTATGAACGCCATGATGCTCCACGTTCTCGGCGATGCCCTCGGCAATGTCGGCGTCATTGCAACAGCCCTGGTTATTTGGCTCACCGAGTGGCCCGGCAAGCACTATGCCGATCCCGCCGTCTCACTCTTCATTACCCTCATTATTCTCAAGACGTCGATCCCCCTCACCCTTGCAACCTCACGCATCTTGCTTCAGGCCACCCCTGAGAACATTAGCATCAAGGACATCCGTCAGGATATTGAGAGGCTGCCTGGCGTCGTCAGCTGTCACCACATCCACGTCTGGCAGCTCTCCGACACCAAGATTGTAGCCAGCATGCACCTCCAGGTCGAGTTCCCCATCAACACCCATAGCGGCGAAAAGTACATGCAGCTCGCCAAACGTGCCCGCAACTGCCTTCACGAGTTTGGCATCCACAGTGCCACCATCCAGCCCGAGTTCTGCCTCGACCAAGATCACGAGCACTTGAGGGATGCTGCCGCGCTGACCCTCGACGGACAAAATGACCCTACGGCCCCTTGCCTGCTTGAGTGCATTGAAGATTGTCAGGGCCAGAGTTGCTGTACTGCAGAGGGCTCCTCCAAGTCGCCGTCTGTCCGACGTGCGAGCGACTCTTCGCACGCAGCCGCTTAAAAATGTCTGAACCGTCATTGACTTGGCAATATGTGCCACGCCTACACATTCATTGAAACTTACCACTACCCGTGTTACATCTACACCTCTTTTTTTTCTTTTTTGTATACTCTGGCGACAATCTTCTTTCCCGTCTTTGACTGGCATAAAAATTGGGCGCTTTGTTGTTTAGTCCCTTCCCAGCGCTGGGCTGTCTAGGTGGGACAAAGCTGTTTATTTTTTCTTGATAGCGAGGGTGAGGAAATGGCGATATGAAATTCAAAAACACTGTTTGATTGGGAGAATAGACTTTGGGAGTTGTTCATTCTTGGCGCGTGGGGAGAGTGGAAAATGAGGCGGCGATTAGACGCCCTTCTTGAATAATGTTTGTTTTTCAGAGTCAGCGACAGATCTTTTTAAACATGTTGGTTCTTGTTGTATGAAGAATGACTAAAGCTTGCCTCGTGATTTGACGTCAAGACGGTCTTGTCAATAATGGCTTTTGTTGTGTTGCTTTTGGGATTGTCCGGCTAGTTTTGCCCTCGAGTGAAGGGCCGCGCCAAGGGAGACGATGGCGTAGATCGTTCGGATATCGGCGAGGGAGAAAAGAAACCGTACAATTCTCAGCCCTTTGGACCCGTCGGGCTAGGTCACCGGAATTGTGTTGGCTCCTTTTGAGGTCCCAGTCTTGCGAGATGTGATTTATTCTCCGCAATCGCCGTTTTTGGGTCCCGGGGGAAAGCGATCCTCGCAACCCAGCCTTGAGCCGGAGTTTTCTCAAAGCCCTACGCTTGTAACTACCTAGTCAATGTGTTGGTCAATGGTCTTGCGATGCCGCCGCCCAGCGGGCCTCCGCAAATCAACGGTTGGAGACTAGTTAAAAGTTGTTAGGTAACGGGAACAAGAACTGGCCCCAGGCCATTTCCCTTGGAATCTATTACGCGACGGCTTTTTGATGATCTGGAGAACGAAATCATGGTTACATGAGTTCTGGGCCAGGGTGAGTTGTTTATCGAAAATGCAGCCATCGTGTCAGGCACGCAGGGGCTGGGTAGAGTCGATGGACCGTCATTGAAGACTTGCTGGGTTGGCAATAGGTTTATGTTGTGAGAACACTGTCATCAGTGTCAACAGACGATGTTGGCAGCTTTCAACGACTTTGGTGTCATTGATCATTGCCGATACTATTGGCAGAAGTCTGCATGTGAGCGGGGGCGATTAGAATCCTAGGCGCAATGGTGGCAGCAAGGGGTTGGCGTGGGACTTGACCAGCTGCTGAGCCCACCAGCCGTGTTTTATGGGCGCACTGGAGTTTAGAAATCGTTCTTTCATGATGTCACGCATCGAAACAAAAAAGAGTCGCAGTGAAACAACTATTTTGTAAAATCCGATATCTAGTGTTTAAGTAAACACCGCAGATGCGGCCATACGAGATTTGTTACGCCATGCATCCCCAAAATATCTGGGGTGACATCGGACATAGTGCAGCCTCGCATCGGCGATTACCTTGGTAGCTTCCACTGGTCTTCCAGATCCGGAGCGATGCAGACTGTAGCATGATTGATCGTCGGCGTAAACTATAAATGTGGACGGCGCCGCTTGTAAATCCATGTAAACTCATCAGATATCATTACGATACACACAGCATCTCGTTAACCAACTACACAAATAGCAAATACGCAACTATGGCAAAGGCTCCGGTCTGGTTCATCACGGGTGGCTCCAGTGGCTTTGGCCTCGAATTAGCCAAGGTTGCCTTGAGCAAAGGCCATACAGTCGTGGCAGCCGCTCGCAATGTCGAGCGCATGAAGTCTCTTGGTGAGGCTGGCGCACATACAGTCGCGTTCGATGTTACTTGGCCGCTGGCACGATTGCAACAAATCGCGGCGAGCGTGTTTGACAAGCACGGCCGCGTCGACTATCTCATCAACGCGGCTGGATATCTTCTTGGCGGCAGTGTGGAAGAGGTCACCCCAGAGGAGGTCTTTGCGTGTTTCAACACCAATGTTCTCGGCACCATCAACACAGTCAAGGCCTTTGTGCCTCGACTGCGTGAGCAGCCCATCGCTGACAATGGCACCCGTGCCACCGTCGCCACATTTGGCAGTCTCGGGAGCTGGAACGGCGCCGCCGGCTGTGGCATCTACTGCATGACCAAGGCCGCCGCGTCGTCGCTTGGCGAGACTCTGTTTGCCGAGCTTGCGCCGTTCAACATTGTCGGCACCGTCATTGAGCCCGGCTACTTCCGTACAGGATTCCTCAGCTCGAATGCAGTCGCGCACGCAGCTACGCAGCTCGACGTTTACAGCGATACAACCACTGCCGCTGGACAGATGCGCAAGGCATTGCATGACGTGAATGGAAAGCAGCCCGGCGACGTGGTCAAGGGCAGCACCGTCGCATTTAACGTGCTCACTAGAACAGGAGTCGCAGAGGGCAAGGCTGTGCCGGTGCGCATTGTGTTGGGGAGCGACGCTGATGCATATATTCGCAACAAGGTCTCGTCGACCCTGAGCATTTTGGAGGACTGGAAGGGACCTATTCATAGCACAAACCACGACGACGCCAGGTGAGAGGATAGCGGACGGACAGCGGATTATTCATATAGGGGGCTGAAAAGATGGATAATGATGCCGGCGAGACGCTAAAATTATTTGCGGTCTGTTGGTTACGGGTTATCACCGCAAAATAAATAGTGTCACGCAGGGCAGTTATAGTCCATAGTTAACTACAAAGGGGATGGGTACCGGAATAGGGGCAAAATACCAGCCAAAATGACACATAATTATGTACCAGTGTCGTATCACACCTAACTGCCTGACAAATAGACTTTTCTACAATGTTATTGTCTCTTCTGTGAGAATTCCCGAAGAGCTGAAACCATATTTACCGTGCGGACTGTGTCGAGTCACAGTCATGTGCACCAGCAGAGCGAAAACTAATCTACTGGCCTGATTTAATTACTTTGATAATTTTGATTATCTGTAGCTTCGGTCAATGCCGAGGCGGGAGCCGCATCGACGACGCCACTGACTAGTTGTCCGATGCAAGCCGGCAATACATGCTTCGTCATAGTCTTGAGGGGAAGACGTGATGGTGAAGTTGATTTTCATTACGCAACCTTGATCCAACGTTACTGCTTCATAGACACTATGATCGCGTCACTTGGGGATGACGAATGGCAATCCTGGACGCCGGGTTCTGGGCTCTGGGCTCTGGGCTCTGGGCTCTGGGCTCTGGGCTCTGGATCCTTTTTACCCTCTGGATCCTTCTTACCTCTTTTGCAGCTGCATCATACACGTCAATGCTTGGAAAAGAAGGTTGATTAGTGTTGTTACATGCCGCCTCGGCTCACAAAGTTCATCATGTTCATCATAGGCCGGCACTGGGGAACAAGGCCTCCCTACTCGTGTACCTGAGGGCGCTAGGGTCTTTTAACGGAGATCCATCCGCGCTTGTCGATGACCAAGATGGACGGTGACTTGTTGGCACAGCCCTGTGCTCTATGTGTGAAGCAGTGGCCCTCTGCATTGGTCTCCATGGGGGTGCGTTCGGCTTCCAGCCGAAACGGGCAGCTCATGGTCGTATTGGCGAGTTACGCTGCTTGCCCTGGCGAATAATCAAGTCAAAGCTGGTGGACCATGGCCAATTCGTCATGCCGCTTATGCCGGAGGAATGACATTTTGTTGGATGGAGGATTGCAGCCGGCAGATGACGCCTGAGAGCAGAGATCTATAAAGAAGCTCACCCGCTTTGGCACCTAAAGGATCATCATTGCCAAGCACGATAGTTCAGATATTGTCCTAGTCTTGCATTCAATCGCCACAATGAAGAGTGTCATTCTGTCCACCCTTGTCCTGGGTGCTCTCGGCTACCCTGCCGCGGACACCCACGTCGTGCACGAGAAGCGCGACACCCCTCTGATGCACTACACCAGAGGCGATGTTGCCGGGGCCGAAACCAAGATGCCGGTACAGATCGCCCTGGCGCAGAGCAACCTCGAGGAGGGTGCCAGCAAGCTTCTGGATGTGTAAGTCTACAATCTGTCTGTCTGTTACTTCCCGGAACACGTTGCTGACCGATTCAGATCCAACCCCAAATCTGACAGCTACGGCCAGCACTTGACTCCTCAGCAGGTTATGGACCTTTTTGCTGCCAACTCGACCACGATTGACTCCGTCACGAACTGGCTTGTCAACTCTGGTATCCCCAAGAAGGACATTTCTCTTGACAAGACCCGCACCGTCATCAACATCAACACCACTGTCGGTCAAATTGAAAACACTCTCCAGACCAGATACCACATCTATCAGAACAAGCTCACTGGTCGTGACCATATTGGTGCCGACGAGTACAGCCTGCCCAAGGAGATTGCTGGTCTCGTCGACTTCATCCGTCCTGCCGTCGGCCTCGGACAGCTTCAGCGCCGTGACGACACCACCGTTAAGCCCAACCCGACGGCCGCGGATGCTTATGCCGTCAAGGAGCCTTTCGTTCCTCTCACCCAGGACCAGGCCGACAAACTCGCCTGCAACCGTAAGTGTAATCGTATGATACCAAAAATGGACTGTAATTTCTCAAGAGCAGAGCAAGCTGACATGTCACCAAAGGAACGATTGGCTGCGACGAGATCATCAGCCCTGAGTGCATCCGCCAACTGTACAAGATTCCTCTGGGAAACAGGCCCGAATATGTCAATGAAATCGGCATCTGGGAGTCTGGCGACACCTTCGATCAGGAGGACCTCGATCTCTTCTGGAAGAACTTTGCCCCTAATGTCCCTGCTGGCACCACCCCCCCAGCTCGCGTTGATCAACGGCGCAACTGCCCTTGTCCGCCAGCAGGATGGCGGCGGCGAGTCCCTGCTTGACTTCCAGATTGCCTACCCTATCATTCAACCCCAGGGCGCCGTTCTGTTTCAGAACGCATTCCTGCGCCAAGACTTCAGCCAGGTCTTTGCTGACTACCTGAGCGCTATTGACAAGTCCTTCTGCAAGACTGACCCCAACTATAATAAAGTTCTCATGTGCGGCAAGTACCAGCCCACCAGCGTCCTCTCTATTTCTTACGGTGATGCCGAGATGGACGAGCCCACTGCTATTGTGCAGCGCGTCTGCAACGAGTTCATGAAGCTTGGTCTCATTGGTGTCACCGTCGTCGTCTCCAGTGGCGACACTGGCGTTGCTAGCCGCGGAAACACTTGCGCTGGTCCTCATCACGACATTTTCACTCCTTCCTTCCTCGCCGTCTGCCCTGATGTCACTGCTGTTGGCTCCACCTACCTCCCCAAGGGCCGCAAGGTTGGTGACTCCGAGATTGTTACTGACAGCTTCTCTCCCGGTGGTGGCTTCAGCAACATCTTCCCTCGTCCCGATTGGCAGAACAAGGCTGTCAGCAACTATCTCCTTCGCCACAACCCCAACTACTTCTCCTATGAGACGAGCAACGGCACCATCCCCACCGACACCCGCGGCGTATACAACCGCGCTGGCCGTGCTTATCCCGATGTTGCTGCGGCCGGCCAGAATGGTCTTGTTGTCTACAACGGCAAAGCCACCCTTAGCGGAGGTACCTCCATGTCTGCGCCTATCATCGCCTCTATCTTCAACCGCATCAACGACGCCCGCTTGTCGCTCCGGAAGGGCCCCATCGGCTTCGCCAACCCTGCCCTGTACGCCGCTGCGGACACCGTTGACGGCTTCTACAACGACATCACTGAGGGCAACCAGTTCCTCGGCGGCATCTTCAGCGACCGTGTGCTCAGCTCGTGTGGTAACAACGGCTTTACCGCTGTTGAGGGCTGGGACCCTGTTTCCGGCTTCGGTACTCCCAACTACCCAGTATGGGAGTCCTACTGGATTGAGTTGTAATTGTGCATGAAGCATTTCTCAATATCATAGCATAGAGCAGAATCTTTAGATTCTTACAAGTCAAAAATATTATAGAAAAGAGTACAGATATGTAAACTTTATTGTTACAAACGTTGCACCGCAAAACATCACCCGTGGGGTGGGGAGGCCACCCTGCTTGTAAGGCGGGGAGCTGCGTTGCGGCAAACCACAAATAGCAAAGGCTGTCTATATCTCTATTGGCCAACGTGGTTCTGCTCTTAAGAGTTCTAATCTTGACAGACTTCTATACCTATACTGTGAAATGCTCATGGCACCCTCTAGCTACCTAGCCTGACTCAATTTTCAAGAAACAGATTTACTATGCCTTAGAGAACAAGCCACCGCTAGATATATATATATAAGGAAAAATGAATGAGCCTCCCTCCCAGCGGATAACAACCGTGTCTTGACGCTATGGATTCAATGTACTACCTTTGGATCGGCCACGACACGGGCTCCAAAGCCAGTCAGCCACTCCATCGCCGCGCTGCCCCTCGTCGCGTCCCGCGAGGTCGGCTTCAGGATGCCGCGCCCCGAAGACGGCAAGCTCTGGGTCAAGGACAACTTGGCGGCGTTTGAGAAGCTCGCGGCCGCCGGCGTCGAGGTCTTCAAGACGCTACTCTCGGAGCTCCCCAAGTAAGCCGGGTCACAGCACGGCCTTTTTGGGGGATACACAGGATCATTGTTGAACTTGGAAGCTGCCTCCGAGGATTTGGGTCGGTGGGCACGTGTAAAGGGCAAGAGGGCACACCGAGTCTGCGGCTCTGGGGAGAGCATTGTCGGAAAATCCTGCATTCTCAAAGTAGTACAGTCGGCTAATTTCAATCTCACCTCAATTATTACTTCTCGATGAACTTAAAGGTGCTCCTGTAGGTCAAAGAATACGCCGATAGTCGATAGAGGCTGATGCTGAGGCCATGTTGCAGTCGAGGCGCCCACTTTGATGCCGACTATAGTGACCTTCTTGCGTGAGATGGTGTGACTCGCCTGCAGGTGACGGATGTGCAGTGCAAAAGCAGATTTTTTTCAACTTAGTTTAAGTACCAAGCCTCCAAAGGGCCATCAACGGCCGATCTTTACAAATACACCGCTGGTTGTAGCTCGTTGCTCTACAATGTCAGCTTCAGATGCTGCACTTCGTCTCATACGTGCAAGATACCCGTGGATCAGTCTATTTAATTCCGGCTTGGAGAGAAATGGCCGAGATCCTTCAAATCGTCATGTTGTGTAATAGTCGATGTCGTTATTCGTGTGTCTGGGGCTCGTCATCGGCGGCGTCAGATCTCGCGAGGGGAGGACTATCGACTTGATCGACCGCCGCAGATATCACCCGTTGACTCATTCCAATTCCAGCTCGCTGCGGTGTCTCAGAGATGCTGAATCTCGGCTCCGTGCCTTGGTGCATGCAATGCCAACCACGGTGAGCATCTGCGAGATGCGTGCCGTGGAGCCATCAGTCATTTCCTCGCACAATCACTGGACAAGTATGGACTTGGAGCATTAAGACTATATATGCAGCTGCAGCTACTCTATTCCCTTATACCCGTCTATACTCTCTAATTATTATTCTTACGGGTATATCCCTTGCAGTTTAATGCCGCCATTCTTGATTAGTACCTATGCAAACTGCAGTGCGTCACGACCTACGGTCGCCTGCCTCAACTGACATCGTCCTCTCCTTTGTCATGTCTCCTAAAAAGCAGGCTCAATAGCTTCCCTGGTTTGATATCTAAAAGTGCCTCCTCCACCTTATCATGCGCCAACGCAAACCCTTCGTCTTAGTGACACCGGAGCCCCGGCCGGTCCTGGGTTTGTGCTCCGCCAACAGTCTCCTTAATATTGGTATTTCGGCTGCTGTAAACCATATCTGATCGATGCCAATTGAAACAGCCGCAGAACAAATGGATGAGTCAGCTACATTATATTCTTGTCGTAGGCCTATCAACGTTCCCGAAAATGGCGTTCTCCAGATCGGCTTCCCGGCTAGCCTCTCGATGATTGGTGGTCAGCGGCCAATATGATTTGAATGTGGTCGTCTGTGCTTTAGCAATAGAGTTGATTGCTGCACACAGACCAAGATTTCAAATTAAAAAAAAAATATGCTGCGACCCTTCTCTTTACTGTCCGACATGGCCCTATCGTTTCTTCATGGCTGTTGTAACTTGGCCCGCGCTCTTTTTCCACCACGGCTCAACTCACGCCATTTGCGCCCACTCAAAAGGCTGAAATTGGCCGGTCGTATCCGTACAGAGGGGGCGCAACTCAAATGGCGCTGTTTGTAACCGTCGGTGCGCGGGGATCAAGGGATCAATTGGTAATGAGGACTTCACGATGCCTGGGGGCGGATCCGCCCCAGCACTGTCTTTGATGCCACCTGAGACAACTGGAAACCTGTTTGCGCAGGTTGACAGGCAGCGAGCTTCTAGTATATGCATGGAAAAAGAGAACCCCATCCCCGGGCTGCGCAGCGTCCTGTAGTTATGTAACCTGCGCCGATATCGTACTACAAGCAAGAACCCATTACGCAGCTCAGTGCCTCTCTGGTTGTCGCTTTTATCGAAGCCTACAAATAGTCTGTACAGATGGCTGGTGAATCGTGCGCAAGTTAGCCAGTGTGCCATGTTCGGTCTAAATCCGCACCCTAGCACATACTGGTAGCAACAATGTCGCCCGTGCGGCTTTGTTGCCCCTCAATCTTACCCCAGGGAGACAAAGAGAGACATCCGAGGCTGACGGCAACGGATGACTGTGATGGCCTTTTGAAGACTGATGCACCGATGAGCAGGAAGAAGTGCCATGTCTCAAAACGCTGCTGGTCAGCTTCAGGCAGGTCTCACAGCCCTAGATAAGCCGTGATGCCCAGCTCCAGCATAGCCAAATCCTGCACATGTAGGAGTTGCCCGAGTCTCTCAGCCGCTCAAAGCAGGCGGCCTTGAACAGCCCATTGGGCTCGCGATTCATGATGCTCAACACCGCACGCACCCATGGAGCATCACTTGCATTGACAGCAAGTGATGGATGGTAGTGGTTCCCCATGGAGCCGATGTCTAGAGGAGCGACCTTTTGCGTTTGCATAATAATGGGCCTTGACATTGTGAGGAGAAAGCTATCGCGTGGCCAATGCTTCACGCCTGACCTGCCCTGCCCTTGTAGATTTTCTGATGCTGCGCCGCAGGTATCCCCGCGTGGCTGTACAGGATAGTACCTTCCGCCAGAAACATGGCTATTTTAGCATGGGCGCAGCTGCTGATCCTTTTATCTGCTGTGCATCAACCTGGGCTTTCCGCAGCCTGCAGTAGCTTTGATAATCTAGCCAAGTCGGCGCTTCCATCTGATGCAGCTAGGCTAGTAGCTTTCCTGTAGCTGCCGTGGGGTTGTTACGAGTGATGCCCACTAGCAGGAGATTGCTGGAGATGCCAACAATATGGCCTCACCAGAGCTCCGAGGTGGAAATGAAGCCTATGCGGCGATTGATAAGGTGTCTGACGTACGCATGTCGGGTAAAAAGCTCTACAAGTACGCCGTGGCTGCACGCAATTGGCGACCGACAATTCAGATTTCCGCCAGTGGCGTGCACTATAAGCGAGTCGCCATTGGCATAACTAGCAAGGTATAGAAAAGACGCCGAAGCTCCATGTCGGCTGGCAATTGGCTGGTCGCGTCATTGCATGGGCCATCTGCAACAGCAAGGTTCGCTGCAGAGCTGAACTCCTTGTACGGGGCGTTGTCGTACCATACTAATGCAGTAGTAGCTGTCCGTACTGGCGCAGGAGCAAAGTTTGATATATCGGTTGGCGTTCAATTGTTCATAGATGATGTCTTCTTGGCTGGTGCATCCTGGGTCGAGCTGCAATCAAATATGCGGAATTGTTGCGCTCGAAATCGTCATGAAAGCACAAATATCAAACGGCGAGGCGAGTCTCGAAGCAGTCCAGAGCCTCAACTGCAGACCAACGCCTGTCCTAAAGTATTAGCCACTGAGCTAACTTCGTTACTAGCTAGAACTGTGGCTGCTACAACGCCTTGTCGTCGGGCTGTACCTATACGTTCCGGTACATATCTTGTGCTTGGCGTCGAAACATCCCTGCCAAGCTGCAGCATTGGCTCCATGAGCTCGTCCACGATTGAAAGAGGCACTGCTCTTGTTAGGGGACGCCGCGAACCGAAGATGGCAGTTTCGTAAACAGGACCAAAAAGTTGTCCGTGTTGTGGAGCTGATGAGGAGAGCTAATTGCTTATTTTGAGGGGTGTCCTCGCCCGCTGTTGCCAGTTCGAGTCACGAATGGCCGAGAATGGTGACGTTGTGACACGGGAAACAAATGATGGCCATATTGCAGGGGTATTGGATGCCCGAGTCGGAGAATCTCGATGTGTCGCCGTTCGGTCAGCGCCAATGCTTGTCACGAAAACCTGGAAGTTCGTGCCGCAATCGCGACGGGGTTTCGTATAATCCCATGCTTGTTCACCAGTCCAATTTATGGAGAACAGCAACATCTCGATAATGGGGCACTGCCATTTTCCAATTGCGTTTTTCTCCTGCCGCTCATTGTCCGCCAAGCCAATTCTAATGCGGAGCTCAATGCATGCCGAGTGCTTGCTTGGACTTGACGGCTTTCATCGGTTCGTTACCCACTGGGCTCGCCATATAACGGACGATGCAGTAACTATAGCCTCGAGTTGCATGACGTCTATCTGGCGTACCACACTGCGGAGACTTGGTTCACTATACTTTGCTAACCTCGACACCAATGCAGCTACGAGTGGCTGGGGCAATGTAATAGCGCGCGCCACGGCGTGCATGCTGTATATACTCGCCATGTGAAAAAAAGTCCTTTCCACAGCGAAGGTGTGGTATTTAATAAATCAAAGTTTGCAGGGGGCTGTCAGACGCTTGTACGTGCGTTCTTGTCCCATCGCGATCGTGGTGAGCCTTCCACACGGGATGGAGAACGGGCGTGTTGTTAAACAGGGCCTGGGCAGCTCACCAGCGAACATTGCCCGAGAAAACATTTCAGTTGATACCGTTAGGAACCACGTTAGGGCTTGTTGACTGGATCGTACAGCGGCCAGGGTCCGAGCTGGAAGAGACCTCTAAGCTAGGCACGACGTCAATCGCAATGTCCATCACGCGATGAATAGCGCGTCTGCGGCCGATGGCCTCAAGTGGCCATTTTCTAGCTGCAACGACGCGTGAGTGGTCAAGTCGGACTGGGCCAGTTAGCCACACACAGACACCAAAACAACACGCTATAGAAAGCTATTGGCGTCGTATGCGTCCACAATCGGTGTAACCGCAGATCTGATTGATCGCTGGCCTGCAGTAGAGGGAGCTGGCGAATCGTGGAATAGGTATGGCGCGTCGTGTTAGCACACAAGCCGCTTCTTATTAGCCCAAACAACTAAGGGCTGTCTGAGCCAAGTTTCTGTTTTCTTCACTGGCTAGAGCCTAATCGTCGATTGCTCTACTTTTCTCAGCCATAATTGCGAGAGTTGAGGTGGAGCAAATCCGTCGTGCCAGACAATTGACCCGAATTGGGAGCAACGCCGTCTGAATCCGCGTCAGTTTGTGCTTGGAACAGATGGGTTTGCCTCTGCATGATCTGCAGCCGCCACAGCTTGGCAGGTCCAGGGCGGCCCATGATTCGGTGTGAAAGTGGCTCAATCGAGAATGAGGTCGTGAGGTTCGTGAGCGCTCGAGGCACAAACAACAAGGTCCGGACCTGCAAGCCACGCGACGATGTGAAGCCAAGCACTGGTTGAACCAAGCGTTCGGTACCAGGTTTGAGTGTGCAACGCTAAATCCAGTTCATCGCCCAGTGGTAGCACTGGTTGCAACGCATGCTAGTAGCTTGGAAAAGAAGCAAAAAATATCCTAATTCGGTGGTGACAGTTGCGACGTCCCGGCCGCCTGCGATGATTGTGTGTTACTAAGACGCAGCCTCTAGTTAGTCGAAGAAGATGGCCTCACGTCGCGCGCCGTTGTATTGAAGAGTCTCATAGCGGTCGCAGCGCCGGGCCACGCCATCCTCTCGACTCCCAAGTCCAATGCAAAGCCAATGTAGCGCCGAGCGGCTGACTTGGCAATGCAACCCCGCTCTCGGCTTGTAGTTTCAAGTTCTCCAAGAAGGCTTAGAGCGCGGGGAACTGAGTCCTTGAAAGCGTAAACGACGTCGATTGCGGCATTGCCAGCTTCGGGATTGCATCCCGCAGGCAAATGGAACGACCGCTCGGCGATGCCCATGCTCACTCGCCTGCCCAAAATGGGACAGTTGGTGATGTGCTGTGCAGGGTTGTCGGGTCTCGTGCCTAGCAGTGAGTGGCTTGCGGCGGCTCCAAGCTGTATTGATGACAATTTGCCTGCTCAAGAAAAAGAAATTCTCCCTATTCTCTCAGATCCGCGGGCAGATGGCTCACGCCAGCAACCAGCAGGCTTGTACATATATGTACTCTGGCCAAGAAGAGACCAAGTGAAGAGCTAACGCTTTGAGCTTGGTATCGCGCTACCCAGGATGGATCTCGTTGGCTTGTCTGTGTGCCCATTTTCAATGGCATTGTGATACGCTAGCAGCAAACCTTGAGGCCCTCGGCGGCGTTTGTGTATAAATCCAGATCTGTTGATAGACTCGCGGCTGCTTCGTGGTATCTTTGCATTTCGGGGCTCGGTCCGCAACCTCATACGGCCCTGAAATAAAGTCAGCGATGGCCGCACAAGACCTAGAACAGATGACGATGCTAGCTTGCCTTAATTTGGAGTCCTTCGTGGGTGTCTGTGTATATCTGCTACTGATTGACCCGGCAAAATGTTGATGCAAGAGGGAAAACGCATCGTTGGCGGCTGCCAGCTGCCAACCGTTTGCCTTGGATAAATCCCCGCTTGAGTTCGATGTGTAGGTTGGTGTCGAGAGCTGCAACTGCTACCGTTTCAAGCGGCTACATTTTCCTAGATCCGTTCAGAATTCACGATGAAATTGTTCCCCGTCTCGAGTCGAGGCATTTTACAAATCATCGTCCACTTGACTATTGCTTCAATACAGAGGGGCTGGGCTTTACCGCTTCTTCCTCGCCTCTTTGCACGAAAATTTTCCATCGTCAAGCTCCAGAAGCGCGGGGTTTCGCAGAGAAAAAAAAACCGAATTAGAGAAATGGCTCCGTACGTCTTCATTTTACCTGCACGGCCATGGTCTTGGATGTGGAGGATTTCCACAGGGTGTACGTTTTCAACAACGCCAAAAGTCTTTAATAGCTTCGGTGGTTCTATGTCGTAGAGCTAGCGGCTCCTCTGCCAACCAATCCAGCCAAGTTTAATCCCCGCTTCTATTAGAGACTTTAAGGTATCAGAGAAGGAAGTGAAATAAACGACAGATAGTTCATTTGCGGACGCCGTACGCAGCTCTGCGCAGATTGCACAGGGAGCTGGTAAGCTATGTCGATACTGCCACCTCGGACACGTTATGTCAGGATCGTCAAGTCGACACCAGTTGACGCAGGGCTACCGGGCACAGCTGCCTGTAAAGGAATTAAGTAGCGACAGTCAACGCCGAGTTGGTTTTTACGCTAACACGCTGACTGGCGTCCTGGTCCGAGCCGTCTTTGTCCAATTCTCCACAGGTGATGAACCATGATACAGCAGTTAGAGATCTTCAGTAGCCAGCAAAACTTCAGTGCTGAACCGCTCTTACCTACAGCATCAAGGACAAGCAGCACCCAGTCGCAAAGCTGGAAACGCCTTGGTTATTAGAGCCGGTTGTCCGTCTCCACGCTCCCGCTGGGGCTCGGCACTCCTCGGCCGCTAGATAAAAGACCTTTGCCAATAAGAAATGGGACTCTTTTCAATGTCCTCGTCACCAGCCCAGGTATGAATTTTTTTTTCCTCTTCATTCCGCGGTCACTAAATAGATGACCTTGAACATCCTACGGCGTTCCATTCCTGCAATATGATGACATATTATGGAGCTTGCAGAGAGAGGAGAGGGAAAAGGCAGCCAAGCCCCCGGCCGCCTTATGGGAACATATGCCCACTCACTGTACCAAGGCGTCGCCGAGACCGTCTCCGTCTCTATGTACAACCTGGCAAGGATGCTGGTCGTCAGGATGATGCTCCAATTGGAGCCTCACAGGAGCATTAGCTTCATGTATTCTGCTGCATGGCGCATCGGGGCAATCTTGCTCACCTGCGGCAACGCCCCTCTCAGCCTGCGACGACAGCCTGTCGTCAACGCTGCGTTGCTGGTTAGCCTCTTTAGAAGACTGAGGCGTGGCGTGACGGTTTCGCGTGTCTTTGGTGGTCGTGGCGCGGCTGTCTGGTTTAGGTTGCTATTTGCTCGTTTGTGCCCTTTACCTTCGCTGTGTACCTTTATGCAAAGAAGAGGCCGGTTCGGAGCAGGAATTACAGCGTTACGAGTATTTCTTTATATATCTCTAAATTTTCTATTCCCGGCGAAATTGACCTCCTAGCAACCGGTCTAACTGGCAGGGCTCCCCAGCGGGTGGACATACCCAGTACCGCGCTACTGAACTCAACAGGCACTTTTTTATCGCTTCATGGATGACCGCCGCTGATGAGGAAACCCCAGCCGATAATTGGACTGGAAGGGGGGGGGTGGGTAAGGTTCTGCAGCAAAGACCATGTTCATGATGCCGTAATACCTCATCAATTTTTGTGCTTGCCCGGGTGCAGGTCGTTCTTCATGCCGTTGCTAGTCCAACAAGACTCAGTAATAAGTCCGACATGGGCGTATCCGTTCCAGCCTCATGCCAGCATCTCCCTGTCAAGCGAACGTTGAATAGCCTGCTCGGCAATCGAGTTGCTATTGAACCAAGAATGGCTCAGCGCCATGGTTTTACAAGCCCTGGAGCGAATTATCTCCCGTCAACTGTGTAAGACGCATATTGATGAAGAGTGATGCAAGACACATCCAAGACGTTTTACTGGAGACTTCTCAAGCTTTTGCGGTGTGTCGCCCTGAGGGAACAGGCCCGGGCGGCGAGCGACTGTGTCGTCAGTTGAGGCGGGGAAACGACGCCTCAACGCGGCGAGGATATCCAATGAAACAATGGGCAGCGCAATGGCCAAGCTCGGCTGGCTAGGGTCAACGTCTCATACCAGTTTCTACACAAGACAAGGCACGTCGGACGGAACCGACCCGTTGTGCTGAGGCCGGCGTCGTGTCTCTGTCCCAGGCAATATGCAATGCTACAACTGGACAGTGCTTTTGCTCCTGCTTGTCTTCTTTTTTTGTTCTCCCAGGCGAGAAAAAAAATTAAAGTACCTTGCTGATCGTCAGGTGGAGAGGCCCTCTCTGTCTGGTGTCAGAAATCCAAAAACGGCACCCCGTAGCAGATGCCGAACAAGAAACGACGCATCTAAAAAACAAAAAATCTTTCTATTTTCTATGAAGGAGGAATTTGTCTCTCCGCTTCAAATTCAACTGTCGGACAAGGGCCAGGGGAGGGTGTGTGTGAGTTGAGCGAGTGTACCGACGAGGTTGGAGAGACGCGAGCATCTCCAGAAAATCCCCAATTATCCTGCCACGGAAACAAGTCGGTCCTCACTCATCTGAGGACATTGCACGCATCATGTGTCGTCTTTGCAGCCTTTCTTGTGCAAGGGTCCAACAGAGTGGGCAGTGCGGGTGCCCTGCTTTCGGCATGGCCCATTGTGCCGTGGATTCGACCCGTCGCCGCAAACTTTTTCGTTCGCTGGAAGCTTCGGACCCTTGATTTTGTATCTGAGCTTCACCGACGAGAATGGGGAGATGGTTAGAAAATCCTTGCAAAAGAACAACCCACAGCGGACTCCTTACCCACGTCGGAGTACGTGAAGACGCCGATGGAGTCAGTCCCAAGAGGAGCCAGAGGCACGCGACTCGGTGCCACTGGGATGAGCAAAGCGGAGTATATGGGCATCGCGCAGTGCAGCTTCACTAGCAATGTATGTACTTTACATATCACCGACCATCGTGCACTTGTGCAAATCTGAATTGCCTGGCACAAATCGGCACTAACATGCTCCCCAGCCCCGCCTTGCCTGTGGCTTTACCCGTAGGGCGGGGCGGCGTCTGCTCGCGCCACAGCGGCTGGTACCTGCGGAGATGCAATGCGGGAGCTATCATTGGCCAGTACCCGTCCTGCTGTGTCGTCATAAAAGCACAATGGGGAAAGGCCCAATTAGGCAAGCTTCTAGAAGCAAGTTATGCAGCCACTATATAAAAAGGGAGCAAACAGCGTGCACAACCCTCATAATAGATTGCTTGTATGCAACCACTATCGGCGCCGACGACATTCCACGCCATGCCCCCTTTTGACCCCTTTTGTTCAACCTGTATCGAGAGCCGACATGTAGAGGCCCTTTGGCTGAGTCACGGCATATATCGGAAGAAAAGACGGTGAGTCTTTTCGTAGGAACTATTTTCTTCTCTGCCATGTCATCTGTAATTACTCACACTCCGCGCACCCCTTTATGGTGGAACACGGATATGTCGGTTTGTTCGACACAAGAGAGCGGTTTCGTTGGGAATTGAATTTAGAAAAAAAAATATATAATGCAATCCATTTAGACTATGCACGCCCTCCTCCACCGCCGCCGCCGTCGTCGTCGCGGCCTTTGCTCCCACCGCTAACCGCTCGCCTTGCTCCAGGCGGAGTCCGCCATCTTTTCGTGTTGTATGCTGTGGCCTTTGACCCCAGTCCTAGGCTGTGCCTGCCAATGGTTGCTTGCAGTTTGGTTCAAATTGATACCACTGCCGTAGCACAACCTGTGGGACGGTGACAGGTGGGTTTTGCCAGCCTCTGGACCCTGTATGTCCAAAAATTAAAAAAGAAATGGTTTTTAACAAGGCAGCCCAACGAAAAGCTAACACTGAAAAAAAGAGTGGTACAGTTAACGCCAACTGTGACAGATTACAGATTACAGATTATTGCGATTTTATTGCCCCAACCCGCGCTCTTTACTTTGCTGCCGAGCCTGTGACGTCTCGCGTTATGCAAGGTCTTTACAATGTAATCTTAAAGTGCGTACCTGTAAAAAGGAACATATTGTATTTCACGGCAATGTCTGAGACGAGACCGACAAGCGCCAACGCAAGTCTCCATCAGATACGGCGCGGGCGAGCCTTGCTGATCATGGATTATTGCACTACGAGAGCGCTTGTGCAGAAATAAAAAGGAAGCAAGTCCATTGTGTAATAATGCCTGCCGCGCTACTCGATAGTGGTTCCAGTGCTAGGAATTTCGCAACCAAAAAAATCCTGCAGAAACAAAAAAGAAAGGAAACCCCAGTATCAAATCTCCTTTTCGCGCATCACAGTCACTCAGAAACACCCATGTAGGCACACGTATCCGCACTCCTGCATCAGGAGATGTGCTCTCCGTGACCTGGGCGTGTGCATTGATGAGGCGGCGAGATGGAAAGCAAAGAATCCGTGCTTACTATGAGGAGGGAAGCACAGATGTCTGGCCCTGCATTTGGCCGAGATGGCCACTTGTCTTGAGATACGAACAAAAACGCAAGGGCCGGCCCCCAAAGCAAAACAGACAATATGCAACCACTTTAACAAAGTGCCGTGGCCGGTGAAAGATGGTCGCGCGCGGCGAGGATGGAGCTTGGCCGCGGCCTTGACGGGAAACGTCAGGATGGCAAAGCCACGGCGGTCAGGTCCTCGAGACACGTCATGCAGATACACAGAAACGCGGGCCCTGGCTGGCGATGCTACAGCCTCTGCTTGTTGTGACGTGCATACGGGGGTCACCAAAGCGGCCTCCTTGGGCCACAATAACGCTTGCTGCTGCCCAAGTAAATATTATTATTATTAACCAGGCCGCCCCAGGCCACGGCCTCTCCGCAGCCGCTCCCCTGCTTGTGTTTAGCACAAACCCTCCTTTGTGTTTGAACGGCCCTGCGTCGAATGGATCGCGACGGTTGAACCACTGCGGATTTTCCTAAACCCCAAAATGTAAGCAACCATGTGGCGTTGTGTAATTCCTCTTGCCGTACCCGACCGCGAAAAAAAGCACCGAATATACAGGGGATCACCAAACGCAGGAACTATCGGTGTCATTATTAGTGTTAGGGGCGGCCCATGGTTGGCCGGCGGTGCGAGTCGTCGGCGGGGTCTCTCTGCAGGGCGACAGTTTGTGATGTCTTGAGAAGCTTCAAATTGTAAAACAGTGACGAGTGCATATGTTTTTTTTTTAATCAGAGTGCGTTTTTGAATGTATGGTTTAAGTGACAACGCAAGCGTCATTTCACCCTTGCATTGGTTAAACTAAACCCCTACAATAATTTCTATTTGCAAAAAGGTTGCCACATCTTGATTGCTCCCCTAATAATGAAGAATATTATCGAGAAGCTGCCCGTCATCCACGTTTTTTTGGTTCTTTTCATACCTAGCCAACTCGAATCAGCGCCCGCAGCCACGATATCAGCGCGGGCTCCTCCCGTAATTCAGGAACCCCGACAACCGGGACTTGGCCTCACTTTCTTGCTTGCGCCTCCAAAACAACGCCGGCCTTGTCTTTATATAGGTACATCATTTATTGGATCCTCAGCTTGAGTGGCATGTCACCATTGGCGCGGTTGACTATTTAAGAGGCTTCGTACTGGAAGCGAATCGGTTTACCCGATTTTACAGTTATAGCGGTGCTAATCACTGGGGGCAAGGAACCCGCCGCCGCCTCGAACTCGGTGTTTGTCCAAGAGTGGAAGTAAAATTCGGGCCCGCCACGTCGCAACAGTAGGGGCCGAGATTACAAAGTAACTGGATATCGCAAGACTTAGTCGGCGCTGAGCGTTTTTGCTGCCCAACAAAACGGTCGGTCAGTAAGCTATACGCGCCCATCTCAGGGGAGCACCTTGTACATGAAAGGGTCTGACAGGCCAAGAAACAGAGGCCGTCAGACCGTGATGTAAATTGGTTTTATGAGCTTCAGAAAACGGGCTGTGCCTTGCATAGCAGTGCACGGCACCAAGGCAGGGACCAGCCTCGACAGGCAAGGGAGTGGCAACACAATTTAGCTCCTGCAGGCTTTTTAGATGATGCTGCATTAATAAAAAGCACAAGTTGAATATGCAATACAAAAGACTACAGTTCAAGACCTGCACAGGGACAGGGCTGAGGCGCCGCTTAGATAGGCACTTGCATACGACTACATATGTGTTCCTGCTTGGTTTGAGCTCAGCCGCCCGTCGCATATATCGATGGCAGGCTCCAAGACTTCGTCTCCCATTTCCTTGGTCGTTCCGCTACGCAATCGGCCACGGATTTGATCACCATTACCGCGGGCCACGTAGCGCCTTTCTATGACTGTAGATCGGGCCGTCAACTCGGAACCGGCATGTTGACGCGTAAAGAGAAAGAAGAGAGGCCATCAACTTGCTTGCTTATCAGAAACAGGCTGGGAAGTGGTACAAAGACGTTCCGCATTGTAACTATTGTGTCCACCGAGCCGCTCCACCACGGACGGCCGTTTGGAACAGCAACTCACCAGTCCGCGCACAGCTTCCTTTTTTTTTTCGCGGGAACGGGAGCAGAGATAGCACTAGCTTGAAACAACCCATCATCAGTGCGTCGATGCAAAGGCCAAAGGAATTAAAAAGAACCGAGTGACCATCCGGTTTTACGATCAAGCCGACCCATTCATCTACTAGAAGGAGGGAGGGAGAGGGGCTCAAATTCGTCCGTCTGAAGCAACGCTTTGGACAGATCGAGGCTGAGGCCAAGCAGAAGCCTGTTTTGGTGGTTAAGATTGGCCAGACAGTAACTCCGCGAATTATGGCCGAGGCATAGCTGCCCGCGGAAGCCCGTCACCAGCAGCCATACGTGGAAAGTGACTCTCATCGCCATCACCAGTGGGGTTGGCCGTTACGGTGTTTCTGGGTGACATTGTTTAATGGCTATGCGTTACATGTTGGAGCTGCGAGTCGGCATTTCTCATCATTGATGGCAGAAAGAAGCCATTCTTCGAGGCCTGGCTAGTATGGTCGCGTAGGCAGGTGTCTTCAGGGTTGTGCATGGAGAATGTAGGATATTTTGGTTGATCAGTACAGAGTAATACAGTGCGAGTCGCAGCGTGTGGGTTCAGTGAACAATGGACAAATGCAGCCAAATTGAAAGCTCCGCGACAGAGAACAACCTTCACTAATCCATACTGGTAACCGTCTTGGTGGTTCCAGTGGATGCAAGGCCTTTTTTTCGGCGTTGGTCTCCCAGCTGTAAAGGCGTGATTGGCCCGAGTCTTCATCAGCTTTGCTTTTTTCTCCATCTTTGCAGCTGCGATGGTGATGCTCGTCGAAGGCAAAGAGCGTACAGGTGCGGTGATTGGCTGTGATGGGCCTGTCCAAGAGGCTTGCGCTGCCTCACCTACTACCTAGCGAAAAAAAAAGAAAAAAAAAAAGGGCTCTTGACTGAAAGTAAACTCCATTTTGTCTGCAACCCCCGTCTTGCCACTGGTTTGGCTATGGTCTCGTAACTTTATTTGGACTCGGTCGTGTGTGCGTGGTGCCCAGCAAAGCGGCGTCATCAGGCCATGGAGGACGAGTTTTGCCTAGCTCGACGGGTTCTTTTGTGACGGTTTCACGATAACGCTTCCTTGGCTGTGAGCGGTGCTAAGAGGGGTACACTTGACGTTTGCCGCCCTATGGTCCATGCATGTGTGAAGACTGCACCGGTATTGTCGCCGAGGTCGCCAATTGGTGATTACGACGGGCCAAGCTTGACGCCATCATGGTACGAGATGCTGGAGGTGGATGGCACCACCAGCAGTCCATCGTCATTAGCTAGTTAGCTTCCGAGGATCAAGACCAACCAACCATCTGACGTCGGCCTCAGGCCCTGGCGTTGCTGAAAATCGGCGTAACCCCGCCCGGTGGCCTGCGCTGGCTCTGCCATTGTAAGCGGCGGGGGTTTTCACATTGCCACTGTCGCTGTTTTGACTTTATTATGTTGGGCTCATGTGAATGCCCCTCATCACCATGTTTGAATCAGAATGTGTTCTTGTACAACCGTCCCGGGCGCCAATTGACTCTTGGCGGTGAGGCAGCCATGGTCGCGTGAGCGCGCCGATACTGTCCTATTCATCTCGACGATGCAGCCAGGGCCGCAATCAGGGACAAGGTACGAATTATATTGCAGAGAGGAGAAAGCCATGTTTGCCATGTCTGGGCTGAGAGTGTCGCCTCAGGCCCCTCGGGGGAGCCATGGTGGCGACCACTCACTCAGTACGGGCCGGCTGCTGCAGCCACTTCTTCGGGCAGAAGAGCAACAGGTTCCTCAGCCTCGCTTCGCTACACTAAAATTAGGAACTTGTGTGGCATTGTATTATTATGGAGCCACAGGAGGAAGAGAGGAGGCGTCGAGCTCGCGTTGTACCAGAATCCTTATTGATAATTTGTATCCTCACTTGGATACCACCGCCTCAATGCCTTGGCGATTGAGACACGGAAGAAAAGAGACTCCACACGAGAAGGAAGAGACAAGAGTACTTGGAATAGCTGCAGGGCAAAAAGACACGGGACGATGAGATGGATCTGGCATGGGAAAAAAAATTCTCAAGGTGGTTAAATTACAAGTCTTGACTTGCGATCCACGTCCGAGCTACCTGGAGTGCTGATGGAGGAAGGGAGGAAGCGACAAGAGGTTTCCAGCTTCATGCCTTCCGCTATCCTAGGCGTTGAGCGGTCGTGGTTCGAAACTAGACAGGGGAGACCGCACCGGCCGGGCACCAACAGAACGAGAGAGACGGAGGAGAGACAGCGAGCCTTGTCTTGATTGTTGCTAGGTGGTGGGCTAGGTGCCTTCGTATGAGTTGGAGTTCTCGGGAAAAAAAACCTGATGCATTGTAGTACGTATTCGTGGAGAGATGCGGGTGACCGGTGATGATGATGGTGATACGCCCTCGGAGAGGAGGGCAGTCGTTGTCAGTCAACGCAAGAGAGAACTTAATTCTGAATATAAAGATGATAGGATACGTTTGATGTACCATGCCACACAATTTTGCTATGGGTGGTGTGCTCATCGAAGCGGAAGCCTGCATCGTACTAGGCAGTTTGGATGAATATGACGGTTGGAATTCAAAAGAGAAGCAGCTAGTCAACTAGTTCGAGATGATACATGAATATATGCACGGATGAGGTGCCGCGTCCAACTCGTGAAGTAGGAGCATTTCCAAACTGGCTGCTCTTGCGGGGACCATCGAGAAAAAAGACGGCTGGGGTTCGTTTGGCTTTGCACTAGCGAAACACGGTTCATGTGCTAATGATGCATAAAATCCCCCAAACCTCGATGGGGGGTTTTTCAGTTTGTTCTCTTTGTGTTGTGCACTTGTGTTATCGACATGTGCAACAGGAACGCTGGAGGCGGTCGGGTATGCAGAAGAGAAGGGGGTCAGTTGTTCCATATTGATGCATCCGGGGACAATGCAAACCACTTTTTTCTTCCTTTCTTTCTTTCTTTCTTTCTTTCTTTCTTTCTTCCTACCACGTCAGTTCCGGTGGATTGAAATAAAGTGCGGATAATGGTCAGGGAATTGGTTATGAGATGTGATGAAGGAATTTATTAGACGGCAGAGCATTTCACTTATTGGGGTCGGCAACGTGGCGAGTAAGCGAGGCGAGTCCGAGTCCACTGCAACAGCTGTTTGCAATTATTGTTTAATCGCGGTCGCGGCGCGGTGGTGTTCAGCCTGTTTGGCCCTGTTTAGCAGGGTTTATTAGTTATTATCACCGGGCTGTTTGGCAACAAACACGGCCGCGCGAGGGCCGGTCGCGGACAAGTTCATTTGTTTACTACTATATTAACAGGCAACTCATCACAACCACGCAGTCACCCGACCTCGCTAGATTCTTCCGGCGTAGCGTGCAATTTCCAAGCGTGTCGGTGAAAGTGTAAGAGAAAATAAAATCACATTTATATCCAATTTCACCCACGACATATCACTGGCAGTTTGTCTGCAAACGCAAGCACCCTTTTTATGCTCGGTCCCGCTTTTTTTATATCTGGCTATGCACGCATAAACATTTTTGACATTTAATCTTGGGAAAATAATTGGGGTTATTCTTCCTTCGATTTCCCCACAAAGTCATTCAGCACAGGCCACCCAGGCCGACCCGAGTCTCTGTTTTTAGTGGCTCGCCATCTGCCAGTGCTCCGGCAAGATTCCGTCTCTTGATCTTCTGATGTATGCAGGTAAGGGATCTTGATAAGAGATGAGATTGGAATTCAAGTAAAATAAAGAAAACAAGCACCATCTTTCCATATCCATGTTCGTTGACATCCCTACTGATGGCTGGATACCAAACAGCTTGTTTGACTGCAAGGGCCAGAGAGTTGCAAGACAGCTGTCACTCGATCAGACACAATTAGACACCTCGGCACGGCGTTTGTCTAGAGAAATTCTGCACACTGGTACATACATATCTGATTTGATTTTTTTTTTCAATTATTTTTCGTTGGGCATCTCTTTTTCTTGTCATTTACTGGCGTGCTATATCGCGTTTGGTGACGTGATTAGCGTGTCATTTGCGTTGCAATTACATATATATTGGATAATAGACGGGAATGGAGCAGCTTGTGACTTTTTAACAAGAATAATAATTTTGTCTTCCCTATTCCCTATTTCACCGCTGTTCCTGGTCTTTGTCTAGCATATTTATTTTTTGCTACATAAAGCCAGCGGGTGTCTTGTGCTTCCTGAGGCGGGGAGGGAAACAATGTGTGTACCAGTATGGAGCGTCGTTGGTGGTTTGTGCCATGTATAACGAGGGGAGGGTGTCATTTTGAGGATGCACAAAAGAAAATCGTCTGCACAACCCGGGCGCGCAGTTGTAGCTATTTGTGCCACGCAAGGCCGAGTCTTTTTTTTTTCAAGTACTCGGTGCAACAGAGCCAGAGCACAAATCACCAGCCAGACACGCCTGGCGCGCCTGACGCCATTTTATTGCCAGTATGGACGCCTCGCGCCCGGGGCGTGGACACACCCAATTCCACTTCACTAATCTGTACCTACCTGGGAGGAAAAAGAAAAGTACTAAAAAAAAGACACACTCCTGGTCTGTTACTTGACTTGACACCCAGCAAACACGCCCTCCCTCACCCCCGGTTCCCCCCCTGTCCTGTTGTAGTAGTGACCCTCCCCCCGCCCAGCCCACACGAGCACGACGCCAAAAAGAGCTCCAAAACAAAGGCTCCAAGCAAGGACGAGCGCTGAATGGCCCGCCACTTGGCTGCTGGCTCTCGAGCTAACGTGAGGGGACAAGCACAAGCGGCGGCAGGGGGTGCTGCTGTGGTGTGGTGATGTGAGGATATTGTGCTGGTGGAGGAAGGTGCTGCTGTGTAAGGTTACTGGGGCTGGACCTCCTGCCCGTGCTGTGCGGTACCAGGCTGTACCTTGCCCGAGGCGGTACCTTGGCTTTCCACCTCATGCTGTTTGCAGCGCCTCTCATGGATTTTTACAGAGATCTTCCACACAGCTGCTGTGGCCGCTGGGACTGGTTCTGCAACGCCTGCCCTCCCTCCCACACAGTGGCCGCCGCCGCAGTTGATGACTGAGTCTGTTCTGCACACGCCCCAGGGCAGCCCCTACCTACAACAGCCCTTTCCTTGCCTCTGCTCCCCGCTAAACGCCGTTTCTCCTCACCACATTGTCCACTATAACCAGGCACTCTGCCTCTCTTATTACGTTGCACCACAAGCTGTTGTACGAACTCTGAGTGCCCCCCGAATAAAACTAACCGCCTCTCCGCTGCCAATAAGTTCTTCTCGTCTCCATCCTCCTCTTACCCTCTTTCTCTTTTATCCCACCTCCCGTCATCCTCCTCTCCTCTCCTCTTCTCCTCCTCTCTCGTCCATTCGTTTTCCTCTCCGCCATTTTTCTGCTTCGTCCTGGCCCCGTCACAGCAGGTCGACACCCTCGCACGGAAAATCTGGCCCTCGGATTGACGACATCCTTAAAAGCCGCCCCTTCCCTCCTCCTCTCGACTCTCCCTCCAAACCAAGATCCCCCCTTGGCCGCATCTAGCTTCAACCACCTCCCGTGTAGAAAAAAAGCTTCACCAGCTGAGGTCCAAAGACAAGATCCACTGCCTCTTCGCATCTCCCCGAGAACCTCATTCAGCGATACCTTAATTGGTATTGAGCCTCGTCCTCAAGTCAAGCTAGTCTTGCCTTGCCGCTCGAGTAGGAGCTTCGCCAATTCCAGTCTCGCGACGTGGAATTCGATCCACCCTTCCGCCGTCCGTCGCGAACTCTCCCTTCTCTGGCCTCCCATCGACTCGCTCGACAAACGATTCGATTTCCACCCCTTCCCGAGACTAGTTCCTACTAGACGCTCTCACCTCCGACCCTCCAGTCGCCGCTTCTCGATACCTGCAGCCGTTCGATACGACCCCTTCCCTCGAGATAGCCTCACGAGCCCGAACTGCTCGTCTCTACAATCTACCGTTGGCCTGTTTTTTGCTTTAATTAGCAAGAAAAACGGCTTCGACAATTAATCTCTTGCATGTCGCTGCAATAGTGTCCTCTCATTTCTCTTGATCTTTGATCGTTTTTTCCTCGTCTTCCTTTCCCAAGGTTCAGGACCGATAGTATGTACAAACCTTAAACCCCATTACTGCCCGTCTCTCAACCACACCATCAATCGCCATCTTCCCTTTTTTCCCCACACCAAACTCTGCTGTCCCTTGGCTAACCTCGTCTCCAATTGTAATATAGTTGCATGCCGGGCACCCTACTCTGCATTCTTCGTCCTCTCCACTGTCGCGGTCGACTTCAATCCTGTGCACAACGCTCTAGGACACGTTAACTCGTTGGTCCCACCTACTGCACAATTGTCTCATCTTCATTGTCTCGTCCCTTCTGCAACGGAGCTGGTGAGTCTGCCCTTTTCTTCCTCCTGCTGGCCCGTCATGCCAATCGATCGAAAGTCTCCCCATGCCAACCCACCCCTACTATCCAAGGGAGCGGCACGCCAGGGGAAACTTGTTCGATCCCCGCAATTCCGCCTCTTCGCAATGTCTTTGAGCCACGGAGATGCGGTTCTGCAACGTGCACATGGCTAATCAGAAGTCTTCGATTCTCTAGAGCCCTTGGGTTCTTTAAACCGGCCCTTGTCCGACCCTTTCGTCACTCTTGACTCTTTCGTTACATGGTCCTGGCAACTCTCTCGCCAGCAATCCTTCTTCGACATTCGTCTCACGCTCTTTTTTTAATACTCTAATTCTTTAATTCCTCCAGCAACCGGCTCTCTCTTTGCCCCGGCAGCTCGAGTTTCACTCTTTATACAACAGTCGCCGACCCAAGATTCCTGGAAAACCTGCCAGCCATTCCTTGTCCAACGGCATTCATCACCAAGACATAACCCACACGCCGCCTCTCTTATAATCTTTCAATACCCATCCTGCTTCTCTGTCTCGACTACGAGAAGCTCGACCATCTCAATCCGCAAATATGGCTTACTCGCACTACCACGATGATTCCTTTTTCATCGAGTCGGACGAGCCCAACTATCCACGAATGAATGCCCGCTGCGCCGCCAAGATGATTGCCCGCCAACGGCAGGACATTATTGCCAGCGAACTCTCCAGACTGGCCGGTGAAGAGTACTTAGAGGATATCATGCAACACATGACTAACATGGAGGTACGAATTCTCGCCATCAGCTCCACCACCTACCACCCACCTTGAATCGGTTAACTAACTTGATCACAGGAAGAGACCCTTGCCGATGCTAACCTCATCGACATGCAGCGTGAGGTTCAGTGGTTTATGAGACCCTATCTCATCGACTTCATCATCGAGGCTCATGCCGCCTTCAGCCTGCTGCCTGAGACTCTATTTCTCACCGTGAACCTGCTGGACCGCTACTGCTCTAAGCGAGTCGTTTACAAGCACCACTACCAGCTCGTTGGCTGTGCCGCCCTCCTCATTGCCGCGAAGTACGGTGACAAGAAAGACCGCGTTCCCCAGATTGCCGAACTCAACAACATGTGCTGCGGACTCTATGACTCGGGCATGTTCACCCAGATGGAGATGCACGTTCTCAACACACTAGAATGGGCCATTGGTCATCCTACCGTCGACTGCTTCACTCAAATCTTGGCCGCTGAGGAACGGGATGACGCCGAGGTGGAGCACATGGCCGCATACCTCTCCGAGATCGCCTTGTACCACCGCGACTTCGTCTCGACGAAGCCCTCGATGATGGCCCGTGCCTCACTCGCCCTCTCTCGCGCAATCCTTGGTCGACCCGAAGCTAGCGACGGCGAGTGGGCACACACGGAGAACGTCACCCTCCTGACCCTGTCGCAGCATCTCAGCCAGCCCTCCCCCACCTTGGCACGCAAATATGCCACACCAGAACTATCTCGTGTCTCTCAGCAGCTCGCCGACTTCATGGCCGAGCAGGCTGCCCTGGCCCGCCGCGTCGCCGATCCTCCTTCGCCTCCCATGGAGATGGCCGCCAAGCCTTCCAACATTTACAGCACTCCTCAAAAAGGCCACGCCGCCGGCCAGTGCTACCAGGGCTACCTCACGCCTCCCATCACCCCCGACGGTGTCAACTTTGGTCACGGACAAGCACAAAAAGAAGTCTACTCCTCGTTGCCTCCGAGATGTCCCGTTACACCGACACCGCATCAAAATCAAGGGGCTATGTACGCAGCACAATCGCAACAAGGATACGCAGGTCAGCATCGCATGCAATATTAAAGCATCGCATACGTCATTTGAGCATTGCATACAGCATGAAGCATTGCATACATCGGAGCACTGCATACGGCATCGAGGTACTGTCACACGGTATCGAAACGCCAGAGTCTCGTACTGCACATAATCTCGGGTCCTGGCGCAACATATTACTCTTTCTCGCCATTTTGGGTTGCACATGCGCATTCAAAATGGATTCCAGTTTTCTCTCGTTTACGTCATGGCATTTAGCGACTTTGCTTTTCCTTTCATTTTCTCATCATTACTTTTTCTTCGCCCTTGGCTTTTTTTCAGTCGAATATTCGACAAGAAAAGAAAAAAAAAGCGTCCGACAACCAAAAAAAAGTCTCTGCGACATTTGGCCCGCGGGTCGACAGAGTTCATTTCGCATGTTACATCATTTTGCACTTTCTGCACCATTTTCTTTGGGAACACGAGCCTCCACGGGCTTGGAGCATAATGGCCCTTCGTGGAAGTTATTTTTGGGAGGATTAGACTACAAAGGGGGCCTGGCCAGCCTTTCTATGGAACACAAGAATGGAACAGTGGCCAAGGGGAAGTAAAAACAAAAGGATACCCAAGCGTTTGGTCGCAAATGGCAAGAAGGCCACGCAGAGTCAGACCAATGCCTACAATATTGTTATATTTTTTCTTTCCAATACTGGCTTGGAGACGCCTGCCTGGCACTTGTTCAACTGGGGGGCGACTAATAACTTAGAAGCGGTCAATACAGCGTGGCATGCATCGCCCTTGAGGATAAGGGGTGCCAAGCCAGGAGCTTGCTATTGATGAGGGGCAAAGCCCTGGGTTCAATGTATGGGTGGTTGTAAAACAGGCACAAAGAAGTAAAATACAACCTTTTCAAGGGCAATCAATCTATTGGTCTCGTGCAAGTGAATGAATATTGGGAAGTAGCGTGTGCGCAACTAAATCGGCGATGTGTGCTACGCTTGGTGGGATTGGTGACGATTATCGACCGAGTGTGGAGGATGTAATTTCGGCAGCCCACGCATGATTTTGATAAGCTAACGTTGAAGTAAGCTCTAATTCGCATTTGTGCTTGTGACATGGCAGGGTCGCAGGCATCTATGCGCCGACCTCGGCTTTATTCCATGGGCAGATATATGTACGGTATTATTTATTAGTAGTGTGAATACAATAAGCCGACTTAGTTTTTTAGGCAGGGCTGTACCTGTCGATCAATTCAACCGAGGATTGCGATGTTATACACATACTTTTTCCTTCTTTCTCAGCCTCATGACGCTATCCGTGCCGCTACACCGAAAGGCAATTTCAAAAGGAATATATCGAAGTTACCTGGTATCCACACAGGTTCGAATGTCTTGAAAGTCGGTCCCCCCCACGCCATCGATCGTCGTGGCTGTTGGAATGGAAAAGGGGGGTCGGGTCGCAAGGGAGAACAATAAGGGTTGTTGCGAGCAAAGGGTTGCTGGTCGGGAGGCCGAAACATGAGGCACCGCCAACAGGTATGGGGAAGTAAAATACGGCTCTTTTCTCCTCTGTCCCTACCTTTTCATTCGGGAGTTGTTTGACGGATTGGGTGTGGTAAAACGGTTGATGAGGCTGATTTTAGGGTAGGTGTATAGTATTGCTCGGATAACGTCGCAAATTTATTCGTACAACTTGCTGGGAAGTTTTTCGTGTTAGGACAAGAGTTATGTAGCACTCCGAATTAAAAATATCCATCATTTGGCACAGTTTTGCCCTTCGCGATACCGCTGTTCGCCGCCGACCTTGTCTACATTCCAACCGGCGTAGCATCCGGCAACCATGTCCATTCAGCGCACAGTACAAGGGCCCAGTAACACACAAGAATACCATACCGGGAAGGCAAAGACGAGATGAACTCTCGACCTTTCCACCCTGGGTAGCTGAAGCGAAAGAGCGTTGGTATGGAGCAATTCGCGCCGAGCTGGAATGAATGACATCAGGGCGGCGTTATTCCCACATGTCGTTTTGGTTTTTTTTTTAAACTGGGCATTTCTTTTTTCGGATATATCTCTGACGCAAGGGTGACAAGGTTCAACATGCATATCTCGGCGTGGCCTTTTCTCTAATATCCCGCAAGTTTAAATGATGCTACATTTCGCGATGTGGTGGTCTGCCCTGTCGCGTGGCACGCGCGCTGCTGGGCATATTTAGCTAAGATTACATTTCTTTTGTAGTCCAGAAAGAACGAGCCTGTTTCTGTCCCGTCTCGGTGAAGAGAAGAGGAGAGCTAAGAAAAAACAAGTCCACCTTTTCTGGGAGGGTTGCGGATGGCGAGACCCCTCGTAGACGAAATTCTCCGACTCGAGACGACATCTTGACCACGCCGAGACCTCGTATTTCAAAAGCTTCATGAGTCAAAAATAGACGTGCACTGCCATATATGCCAAGAGCTTATAAGCCAGGTTCGCATAGACGCATATTCGTTATAAGTACGGATACTAGTCCTCAAGTCTATTCATATAAGTGAATAATCTGTAGCGAAAGGCTATATCACATATCCCAGACACATAACACGGCATGACCAACGAAAAGACAATTTCCACAACTCCAGCAATGACTCAAGTGCCGATAAAACAAAAGCGCATATACAACTACAGGTCCTAGTTTCCACCAGGTTCCTTTCTCATCCCCAGCTAATCCTTCTTCTTCGCCTCCTCCGCCGCCACCTCAATTTCCGCCAGCCTCTCCAGCACCAGCTTCCTCGCGCGCTCCTCGTCCCCGTCGACGCGCGTGAGCGCCTCGTCCATTGCTACCGCGTACCGCTTATTCGTGCCGTGCAGCGCGTCCAGCAGCCCCGTCGGGCCAAAGTTCTCATCAAACGCAAAGTGGTGAAAGTCGTGCTGCAGGTTCGACGGCAGGCCGGGGATGTTGTACCCAGAGTGCGCGCAGATGGTGCCAAACTCGAGGAAGAGGAAGGTGAAGCACTGCTGCGACCAGTGGTGTGGGACGAGCAGCGTGCCGAGGGCGTTAGGGACGAGGTTAGACAGGATGTGCTCGGTGACGGTGCAGTACGTGGCTGCGAGGCCGACAGGCGCGGTAAACTCGTGGTGCTGCTTGTGGAAGCGCGCGTAGAGGGATTTCGAGTGGAAGAGACGATGGACGTAGTAGAAGCCGACCTCGGTGCAGAGCACGTCAAATACGACCGTCGCGGCCGTCTGGACGGCGCCAGGCAGCGCGGCCGGGTGCACGGGCCGGGGCAGCGCGACTCGAGAGACGAGGTATATCAAGGGCAGCGCGACAAAGACCTGGTTGCGCAGCGAGATGAGGCAGATCCAGGCGTACTCGCGCGCCGGAACGCGGACAAAAGGCTGCGTCTTGTACTGGAACAGCCAGCGCGGACGCGAAGTCAGGTCCGCGAGCGCAAAGACGCCGCCCCACGCCCAGAAGAAGACGGAGGTGATGAGGAAGGTGCCCCAGACGTTGACGGCGGCGGCGCCGTAAGTGCTGTCCAGGTAGGCGTAGAGGGCGTGCGCGGTGGCGGAGCGCTGCCACAGGACGAAGAGCCCGACGACGACGAGGTTGATGCGGCGAGAGCCCCAGTTACCTAGCGCGACGGCGGGCGTAGAGTATGCCCAGCGGCGGGAGTGCGGGATGGCGGCGCCTTCGAGGTCGGTGGGCACGAAGCGCCGTGATGCCGGTGTCAGAATGGGAGCGGCGGCCTTGGAAGAGGCAGAGGTCCGCGCCGAGGCGGTGTTGGTATGAATCGCCGTGGTCGACATGATGAGAAGGAGCTTTGTCGTGTGCAGTGTCTCGGATATCTCTTGGGGGCGGTAGGGGAGGATGGTATATATAGTTGGGGGCGCACGAAGGGCAAAACGTGGCGGGCCAAGAAACGAGGAGGGATTGCCGCTCCGGAGTGAAGAAAATCTGGGGAAGCCGGTCCCTGAGTGGCTCCGGCGCCCCGGCTCCGGAGAGACGTTCCCCGCCCGCCACAAATGCTGCTCGAAAGCCCTTCACAAAACGAAAAAAAAAAAAACGTAAAAATATAATCGCAAATATTGAATGAGCAATATTATTTTCCGACTTTCTATTCTTAAACACTTCAATGCAGTGTATTTCGGCGGCGTATTGTCGCCAGAATGCTTTGCGCTGGCAGAGCAGGACGGCTTAGCATAAAGGTTGTCGGTGGCAAGGGTTTCGACTAGTCCATACGAGCGCGCCACTCAGCGACTACATGATGGCTTCGCCGGCCGCAGGTGGGCCGACGTGCGCGGTCGTGCAAGCATCGGACGAGGTCCGTTCAGTCTCATGTCGCCCTGTCAGGCATCGGAGTTGCGGCACAACTAGAATCGAGCCCGAGATTTCTGATGCCGTCGAATGGACTTGGGGTTGAAAATAATGATGCGAAAATCACATGGTGTAGAGTGCTGATTTGTATCTCGGCATGGTGGCTGGAGATGCCGAGCTCGAACTCATGTGAAGTTTGAGACGATCAAGGATGCGCTGTAGAGGTCACGGTCGTTGCCCAAGGAGAGCAGCCGCCTAGAAAATTCCCAACTGAGCCCCTAATTTCTTGATGTGTTATCCATGACGGGGGCTGCACCTGTCAACCGCACTTCATCGTCTCGTAAATTGTTTGTGCAGCATTATTCCATCTGCATACTGCAATAATTGCCTAGACCGTGGCGTCTGGGAAAGGAGATGACCCTCAGAAGAAAATATACCTTCATCTGCCCGCCGCGTAGTCGCAATATCCCAAACTTCAACCTGATGATCCCAGACTCCAACGTGATGACGCGAATCCCCCCATTAACCGCCAGGAACCGTAAGAGACTCTTGAAAAAGAGCCTCGGGTACTCTTTTACGCAGAGTTCTGAAAATGACGAGTTACGGTCGACGTTTGCGTCTGTTTCACTCGACTCGAGAACTCCGTCGGCATTTGCGACGTAACGCGCACGGCTTCCACAGCAGCAGGCAGCTCTCCCTACCCTCCTCGACTAGAACGTACGATAGATGACACGGCTCATCCACCCTGCATCGGCCCCGTGTGGCATTTGATTTTGGCGGCAAGGAGCCCGCCCATCGATCCGAGACTCGATCCGGCGCTGGGCTCTCGCAGAGGCCGATGGGACAGTGATGACCTTTACGCAAGGGGTCGAGTTGCGTGTCATTGAAATGGTAATCACAGATGTGTCATACGGTAATTCAGGAGACCCGCTCGCCTGGAAACGATGGTATAGCTGCTTCGTAGTTGACGTAAAACGAGCTGCCGATGGATGTCTGGTGAGCCTGGGGCAGTCAGACGCCATCAGAAGGTACTGCTGCATAAGGATGTGCCCCTTGGAACTGCATTACATCTGGTAGCAGAAAAGTTGCTGCTGAAATCGGCAACCTGCACGGCCACAGAAGGAAATAGTCGATTCGGGGCAGCTGCGTCTGCCAGCTGTCGCTCGCGGATACGGCAGCACCGTTTAGACCGTCGAGGCCGTTCAGACGTAACGGGAGAGTTGGACCTACACCGCTTAAGAGTACGGAAAATAGAATGCTTCCCGGCACCGGGTAGCTTGATAGACGAACAGCGCATTGGCTTGTGCCGGCCCTTGGCCGCTCGTCAACCAGAACTGCGGTGGTCCGGCCACGGGCCATCGGTTCAACATAGGTCGGATCAAGGACATTAGGTTGACTTGTTTTCCTTGTCGGCCGTATTGCTGTCTAGGCGGACGTTGCAAGGCGTGGCGCAAGGCACGGCAGATATCGTTCGTTTGTGGCTGGCACAAGACGATGCCGATGCTGGGTGCTTGGTGAAATGTTCGATATCCATGTATCAACTGTACGATTAGCGAAACGGAGAAAACAACAAAGATTAAACAATTCACATGCGACATTCCAGTAAATTGTATAACTTTTTGTAATTCAGAAGGTAGCCACGAAATGTCTCAGGTGCCCAACTCTCTGGCGTTAAATCCTATATAATCGGCGAACCATCATGCAGATGAAAAACAAATCATGAATCGTTTGGACCCCGGCACATCGCATTTTCCCTTCTTCATAAAAATCCCCTCACATCACGACGTCACCCCGTGATGGAGTCCACATATAACCGACCAAACGCTTTAAATGCGCTTGGTCTCCTTGAGCGAGTCGGAAAACTCCTCCAGGGGGCTGCGCAGCAGCTTGGTCTCCTTCCACAGGTTGGGGGTGAGGAAGCCGTAGGTGTTGGAGACGGCGACGAAGCAGGCCTTGAGGGTGTTCTCGAGTGTCTTGGTGGAGCCGGCGGACGAGGTGTAGGCGTCCTCGACACCAGCGAGCTGCAGGAAGCGCTTGACGGCGGGGGAGGCGACGAGGCCGGTACCGCGGGGCGCGGGGATCAGGCGAACGGTGACGGAACCGCACTTGCCCGACTCCTTGCAGGGGAGCGAGTGAGGCTGGCCGAGGTTGTTGCCCCAGTAGCCGCGACGGACGGGGATGACGGACAGCTTGGCGATGATGATGGCGGAGCGAATGGCGGTGGCAACCTCCTTGGAGGTCTTGATGCCCAGGCCGACGTGGCCCTGGGAGTCACCGATGATGACGACGGCCTTGAAGCGGGTGCGCTGACCGGCGCGGGTCTGCTTCTGGACGGGCTTGATCTGTACGGCAATACACGTTAGCATTCATTCCCCCAATTTTTGTCCTCGAACCGTCGCCAGCCCTCATGTCTCATCGTCTCGCTGCATTCGTCTCTGCAATTGGCACCATGAATGACAGCTCGTCATCCGCAGCGAGTCGATTCGTACGTTGGTGGTTTTCGGGTGGAAAGTTCAGAAGTTGGTGCGCACCTTCATGACCTCATCCTTGAGGGAGTCCTTGAGGAAGTGGTCGACAATCTGGTACTCCTTGATGGGCAGGGAGTGCAGGTAGATCTCTTCCATGCTGTTGATCTTGCCGGCCTTGACGAGACGGCCGAGCTTGGTGACGGGCTGCCACTCCTTCTCCTCGGACTTGCCGCCGCGGCGACCACGGCCACGGCCGCGAGGGCGACGGTCGCCGCCACGGCCTCCGAAACCACCACCGCGTCCTCCACGGTCAGCCATGTTGTATGATATGTGTTGTTGTCGGGGGGGTTTGTGTGTTGGTGTTGCGCAAGTCACAAAACGGTGGGCGGGCAAGAGGTCGTCGTGATGGTGACTTTTCGGCGGGGTCCCTGGTGCAATCAACGCACAACAACTGTGGGTGGTTTGGCCATTTTTTTTTTGCCAGTGCGGCCAAGGTTAGCGAGCCCTAACAGGATTGTGTGGGTACCGGACCACTCGGCTCTTTCTGCCTGATATATTGCCTTAAATTTCAGGCTTAAATATAACCTTCGCGCTAAACCTCATCAGTCGCCGAGTCAAGACAGCGTCGAAACGGCTTTGATCTATCGATGCACTATGACGAAAGAGTGCGGCTTGACTGTAAACTAAATTCTATGTTTGTATTTAGTTGTCTTTAAACTTAGCACTGCAGAGAGCAACGCGCTCGTGAACTATGTACTTGGGGCCTCATTTGGGATATACAAGACGGTCTGTCGAGACTCAGATCAATTGGTGGAGAGTGTACTGTACTAGATTCATAGATAATCATACATAGATTGGTGCGATAGACGTATTCCAAAGGGTATCCAGGCTGCTCCTCACATTATCCAGCCTATACTAAACCAACTCTACTCAGACTTGAGGATGAGGTTGTCACTGGGCTGCACACGCTGTGCCCATTCTCTGAGACGCCGTTAGCGGTAGTTCTCGTATCGTTCTATTGTCAATTACTTACGTCCAGCTGCCATCATACACCTTTCGTGACTCTGGAGTGCCGTAGTTGGCAACCTCGAGGGCAGTATCGATAACGCAAGCCGTCACGCCAGTTCCGCAGCTGGAGATGATGGGCTTGTTGGGGTCGACGCCCTTCTTCGACAAGATGCTTTTGAGCTTCTCTGGCGAGGGGAATGCCTTGGTGGCCGGATCGAGCAGCTCACTAAACGGCAGGCTGATGGACCCGGGCATGTGGCCCGATGATAGTCCCTCGCGCGGCTCAGGAGCCTGGCCGGTAAAGCGGCCATGTGGTCGCGCGTCCAGGATCTGCACGCCCTCGGCACCCTCCTTGTTATAGTCGAGGGCGACCTCCTTGGTCTGCTCAAACGTGGCGACCCGGGCCTCGTCGAGCTCGGGGATCGGATACGGGAAGCACTCGACGCTGTAGAGCTCTCCCGACTCAGTCGGGTAGCCCTCGTCAATCCAGAGCTTGAAGTTGTTGAGGATGTGGACGTTTTCGTGGCCAAAGAGGCGCAGAGTCCAGCCGACACGCGGCGCAGAGAAGATGCCAAGCTCCTTGGTGTCATAGACGACGAGCACGTCCTCCTTGCGGACGCCGAGCTCGCTCATGGCGCCGGCGAAGCCTTTGGCGTCGGGCAGCATGTGCGGGTAGGGGCTGCGGCGGTCAATGACCTTGTCAATGTCGAAGAAGCGCGCCTTGGGTATGCGCTGCTCGCGGAAGGCCTGGATGCCGGTGCGCTCATCGTTGGGCAGGAACCACGCGGCGCAGAGCGGGATGACGCGCGCGTCGGTGCTGATGGACGACGGCGGGTTCCGGAGGAGTGCCGCGTTGAGCTCCTTGGGCGTAACGAGGTACGAGGAGAAGCCGCGGCGGCCGGCGGCGGAGGCGGCGGCCATCCCGGCGGCCCAAACCCGGGGAAGGCCGGTTCGCGCAGCCCGTCGTCCGACGGCTACGAATGCCATGGCCAGAAGGCGAGGCTGCCTACAACAATTCTTCCGGCGATCGGACCGGCCGGGGGGGGGGGGGGGGGGGGCGTGTGTCTGTTGTGAGGATGGAGGAAGCTTTGGTGAGCGGAGCGACTGGTTCTGATGAGCGGTGGAAGCACAACCGTGCGGCTGGTTTCAATCACAGCAGTGTCTGCGAACGTCACGAGCGATATGTCACGGCTTGAAGCCAATATGAGAAGCAATGGCGGATTGAATAGCAATGGCAGATGGATAAAATGGCAGGGTCCGGAACGGCGGGGGGGTTGGCGTCACAATGATTTTGGTCCGCGGATGCGGGGAGCTTGGACCAGCGGCAGGCAAGCTTCTCAAGGAGGCGAGCTTGGCAAGCTTCTGAAAGTCGAGTCGCCTTGTCGCCGTTGTCGCTCAAAGGTTTATTAAGGTAGTGCTGGCTGGTCGGTTTACAGTGGCAGGTACGCTAAAGGTCCCCTGAAAGCAACGTCGAATCCACTAAACCTTTTTCAGGGACCAGCCCATTGGCCACCAAACCACCAAACAACATCACCAAGACACGCCAAATCGCGTCCTCTTCCATCATCTTGGCCAGCCGCAGATCGTCAGGGACGCCGTCAACCACGCAGGAAGCTTTGCTTCCGAATATCTCATCGTGTTATACCACCTCTCATAGCCCACACATAACTGGTGCTATTCCCTCATTATAGCGCAACACAAGCAACGACAAAAGCTCGCGATGAAGGTGACCATCAAGGAGTGGAATGCTGTCGCCACCTGGCGATGGGATATCCCTGAAGACGACGTCTGCGGCATTTGCCAAGTCCACTTTGACGGGACGTGTCCTTCGTGCAGATATCCGGGCGATGATTGCGCACTGCGTACGGCCAATCTTTCCTAGCTACCGCCGATGAAGGCAGCGATGCTAACAAACACGCAGTATCAGGCAAATGCGGACACAATTTCCACATGGTAAGCATACCCCCTTTTGCCTCTATACCACTATTCCATACAATCTACTCGTTTTTACTGACAACACGCCTCAGCACTGCATCATGGAGTGGATTAAACAGGACACTTCACGAGGGCAATGCCCCATGTGCCGACAACGTAAGCACCCTCTCGCCTGGCTGTCTCGCAGCCAGTGGTCGCTGACTGTTCTCAAATGCAGCATTTGAATGGATTGAGCAAGAAAATGAGCAGCCCACTCGCGCAGACTAATGATTATGATGACAATGGCCGTGACGGATTACACATCGGCACCTCTGGCGCCACAAAGCTGATTCTTAACCTCATCAATTGCCGTTGAAGATGCAATGCTCTATATACAAAGAAAGCCCGCTATCAGAGCGGGCTTCGGCACCGCTCGCTACAAAACGCAACATGCCTATATACGGGTATAATTTCTACTTTCCACTGCCGCCGACGAGCGCCCCGGCTCGTGGAGCCGCTCTCCGCCAGCCGAAATCTCTTGGTTGATCGCCGTACGAACCTCGATTCCCTTGAGCTCAATCTCTGACGAGCTCCTGCCGTCTCTCGGCGACGGCCGCAGACCCGGCATAACTTCACCGGTCGTCCCGATGACCGTCGTGTGGATGACGCTCATCTTGTTGTGCTTGCCGAGCATGGACGTGTCGTACATGCCGGCGTAGCCCGACGTCTTTGCCTTGTTGGAGCGCAGGCTGCGGAACATGGGAGCGATCTGCGGCGTGCAGCCGCAGATAACGGCAAATTCGTTTTCGAGCACACACCACAAGCTCTCCAACCCGCTCGACGCTGTCCAGGACGTCAGCGATACTGTCTCCTGGTACGATGGAAAAAGGGGGAATCAATGTTACTCACTCGATATGTGGTCCAAGTCGAGATAGAAGAACTGCACGGTTCGCAGCAAGCTGAATATGCAGACACTGTTCTCCCAGTTAGATCGTTGCTTGCTCTTGAACGCCAAAGATGGGGATAGATTCACAATAGACCAATGCTCAACACGCCTGTCATGGCAATCTTTTGTTTCCTTCGCATCTGCGACCGCCACAGAGTCGGCAAAGGGATGACGAGGATGACAATGTCCGTCAACATGCCAAAGACGGCGAAGACGATATTGCCGGTCTTGTAGTGGTGACGTTGCAGGCAGTGGCCGTTGTGGCTTGACCGATCCCAGTAAAACGACACCGGCCGGCACGCAAACGTGGAGAAGAGGATGACGCCGATCGCCCAGAGCACCGAGATCACGGCGACGGTAATAAGGGCCGCGTTGACGGAGCGCTTGAAGCCGACGACGCGGCGCAGGAAGAGGACGATTGCCACTTTGCAGCACGCCATCGAGCCGGCCCAGAACTTGGACAGCAGAAACGAGCCCTGATTGTTACACTTCGCGTTAGCCTTAACCGAGGGATCGACAGGGAGAGAGGGAGGCGTACAAAGTTGAGCAGAAATCTGCGGTCGTGTGGTATTTGCCACTCGTGGAGTCCAATGCCGTTGTAGGCCTCTGGAGACGGGGAGGGAGACCAAAATTAGCAAATCAGGAGACCCAAGGAGATCCAAGGTCTTGCGAAAAAGACAAGAGACTCACTCATCAACACGGACGCGACGGTTCCCCACATCAGCACGACGCTGACGCCCATGAGCATGTCCTCTGCCCGGATCTTGCACGATGTGAACCGCGCGGCAAATATGCGGAGGGCGAAGATGAAGGATGCCAGTATGCCAAACGTCAAGGAGACGGCGGGCAAAGTTACCCGCCAATGTTCCTCGACCGGAGAATGTGGCATCTCCGTCGGCGTCGTGTGATTCCTCCACTGCCCGCGATACATTTTGCCTTTCCTTCTTCTTCTCCCTTTTCTCCTTCTACTCCTTCGTCAATCGGTGTTGCTGTTTATCGTTGTATCCAATACTGAACATGTGTTGTCTTTCGTATGAAGCGTCGGCTCTCCAATAAGGCGCACCAGTCTGTTTCGTCCCATGTACTTTTGTATGAAGATGTTGGTTGTGGTTTCTTTCCTTCCTTGCTGTATCTGTAGGTTGTTCGCTCCTAACACCTCGCCTTGACCAAGAAGATCAAGATTGACCAATGTCCCAGCGCCGATGGGAGGGGGCGCATGCCGTGCCTTTATGAATTATGACAGAGAGGAGAGAGTAAGGTCCAAGTTAGTCTCGCTGCCAAGTAGACGGGAATCATCAACCGTCGGGTAGTGGGGGATGGCCCAAGTTTCTAATAATGGGGGGTTCTCTATTCAGCCACGCCAAAAACCCTCAATTAACCCTCAATTCGGGAGTTATTAGGGCCGTTTCCTTGTCTTTAGTTCACTACTTGAGCAGGGCCCCGGGGACCGCAATTCACGCCACGAAGTTGCGGAGATGGGACGAGCATGGGAAATACTGCATTTGACTGGTGAGTGTGCCAGCATTGTCAGGCACAGCACACAAACTGAACCCCTGCTGAACTGATTCCACCCGCCGCGTTAGGTTAGTTTAGAAGACAGTTTGTTTCCTCTGATGGCGGCGCCCCGTCTCTTCTGTTGTTAGCCCGACAGATTGCTTCTAGACTGGGCGTAGGCTGGGCCACTAACGAAAAGAATGGAGGAAAAAAAAAGTGCTGAGGTGGGAAATCCGCTCTTCCCGTGACGGGGTTGATCTGCGGACAATAGAGAGACAACTGGTGACAGAGCTCGTTCAAGTCGAACCGAGTATATCAGAGACGGCGCCGCCTCCCGCCAAACTTGTGCCATGTTTCAGATGCACAGGTCCGTCATTGTTGTTGAAGGAAATTCACCGGGTTTTGCAGCCAAGAAAAGTCAGTCTCCCCAGCTAGCTGGTAATCCAGGTGGCTTCTCACTGTCCGGCGGGGGTTACTTCCCTCTATCGTTAGGTTGTTAGCGATCTGCAGCCCAGTGAGGAAGGCCTTATTGCTCAGCCTTTCAGCTCAGATGGGGCCTGATATGGGCGTCTCACCTTGCAAGCGGACTTTGAACGAGGCCAGTTTGCCAGGGACCAGCTCGCAACGCCACAGTCGATGGCCCAGGGTATTTGAGGAAGAATGGCATGTGCCCATTGGCTTGATGGCCACTCTCGCCTCAGACACCGTACCAGCATGGGCATGGGTTATTAGCGGTCAGGAAGGAAGCTTGGGCCAGGGGATGGGATTGGCATCTCGTTGAAATACTCGTATGACTGAGAGTTTGTGCAGTGTCTCGCTTGCTGGACGTCTCCCCCCTCCGGGCTTACTAGATCCCTGGATGAAAAAGTTAGCTTCGAAAAGAAGATACAAGACGGGCCGGCTTCCAAATAAAGGCAGCTCGGAATTACGTGGCGGCTGGTGACTTGCGTTGCCGCCAACTCCACGTGGATGGAAGACGTTTGTCAACCACTCAAGCAAAAAGCTCGGGGCAACAAGGCGCGGATGAAGAAAAACGGCGACCCTGTCCAACCCATGCCGCGCATTGGCAACTTCGCAAGAGACATAGGGTCGTAGCAAACAATCGCCGGTAAGGTACTCATCTGCCGATATCTGCCGGTACCGTGGGTGTTACCGATCCCGCACATGTCTCTGGATGTAGTGAAAGTGAACGATGCCTTTGCCAAGTTGTTACGAAGTAATTGTTGCTGCGTCGCTGCTACAGTTTCACCAACATACTGGCACGCTTCAAAAATGCAAGCGGCAGGCCCGTAGCGTCCTGTGGCGCCGCACCACTGCCCAGAATTTCGACGCGTTTAGTTAATATGATTGCCAAAAAAGTTGCAGATCCTCCATCCACACAGGGGAGGAGGATTTGCTCCTGACCGGTCACCCGGTGTCCTAGGAAAAAGGAGGCGTACACGCAAATATAAAGAGCCGCGCCATCTGGCTGGGGCTAACTGCCACGAAACGAGATGACAAATACGACCAGAGTCTGGGGCAAGCCCGACCATGATTGTGATTTGCACTGTATGTAAGAGCGGCGGGTTCTTGGACTCGCGGTTTGATTGACGCATTCGAGCTTCACCGGACGCCACACAAAGATTTCCGACGGGCGGCAAAAAGTTCAACTGGCATCATGTGGACAAAATTGACACAGAGAACTCCGAGCCGTGTGGCAGAGCATAACCAGGGTTCGAGTTTACACGATAGATGGACGGCAGAAGGATTTGCTTGCCAACTTGCTTGTCAATCATTGTCTGGGCTCGGGTAATAGCAGCAGAATTGACGGCGGCCGGCAGATCATCAAATGTTTACTTTGTAATCTGTAAGAGGATGAGTACTCCGTATTGCCAGCACAATTCCGGTGACACTTGCTCCCGTTGAGTTGTGATAGAATCGGCCGGCGGCTGCATGCATGTCGTACCCTCGGTGCAGTGTCTCGGCAAGGGGCCGAAGTAATGCAATACCAGTAAGCGAGCAGGACAATATGAAGTAATTTCGAGTTGTAATATGACAAGGTTCGAAGAGATTCTCTACCGTCGTTCGATATTGCAGGCGAAATGTCAGAGACAAAGAAACTTGCGAGGGTCAGCTGCAAATTTTGACGAGGTGAGACTTCCGCACTTTTAGGTGGGCTTTCCGCGCCCAACGTATACTTCCTTGCGCGAGCCAAGGAGGCAAAGGGTCTCTGGCGGAGATATTACACAATTATTCTTGAATTCGATTGACCGATATGCAATCTAGCTAGTCGCCAGTGAAGTTGGCGACTTGCTACGCTCCACGCCATCAAATGTTGGACATCTCGATCCAGAGGCGACCGTGCCCCATGAAGCGCACTGCGTCGACCATCCCGCGGCAATCGGAAATACGCCCGGTGAAAAATTCCTGGACGGATTCCAGGGCTCCGGGCAAAGTCATGATGCTTTACATCACTGTGGCGAGATGTCTTCCCGCCCGCTGAACAATGAAGATCTGGGGCAAATGCTTGAAATGGCGACCATGGGCCTTGGAAGCATTAGGCAGCGACGAAAACAAAGAAAAAAATCGAGCGCGGTCCGTTGCCACTTCTGATCTGGAGGCGGCGAATCAATGATGCTACCGCGAAACGATTGCTGGTTGCTGACGTATTTATGTCGTCCTGGAACCAACTCGCCCGCGTAGCTCGGCGACCTACTCGCTGGCCTAGTTACCAGATCTGCTGCCCAGCCATCGAACTGGGTGGTGTCGGAAGCCTCAGCCGTCGTATGCTGTGGAGTGAAGCGGCGCGGGATGGTGTGCCAACACTGAAATAGTGTGGACTGGTGGGTAAGGTTACGCTTCCTCGACGCGCATTCGACCAATTCTGTGCTGTCCGGCTGCCCAAGATGCCCTTCCGAAACTTGGCCGACTGGGTCAACCTTGCAGGACCCTGAGGAGGAGCCTTGGTCGGGTAATCAGGCTTGCCATCGTGACGATGGGCATTTTGCCACACACAGGCATCCTCGGTCGGACGTGTCTTGAAACTGCGATAACGGCAGCTGACGCGGAATGTTGTTGTCATCATGTCGGGAGTAGATAAATCTGACACTCTTTATCAGAGGCTCTAGAGATAAAGGGCCAACCTCGGAGCTGAGATAGTAGAGATAGTCGAGATAGTCAAGTCGAGATAGAAAACCGATAGGAAAATGCCATGACACCAAGAACCTGATAAACTCGTTAGCCACCTGGCTGATAGTGAGGATCGTCTGTGCGCGTGGTCAGAACAGATGGTGCGGGGAATGCCATTGGCCCTTGGCCACGACGAGATAACTTGCTAAGCCGAGCCGGTGCCGCGAGTTGTGATTCCTGTTACCCTATCACCCCACTATTTTCTGAGTCTACTGCAGGCGGACTGCAAGATAGAATGCCACCCGAATGCCAGATTAGGAAGACGGCGGCTGTGGGGAGCCAACCACGAGGGGGCGTGTGGGAGGGAAGTGTGTCTTGGAGGTGAAGTTTGGAGGGGCCGGTCGGGCGGTTTGCAGCATGCATCTGCGCCTGCGTGCGTGCCCCGGCGATATCGGGCCCGGACAGCGCTTCCGACGACGCCATCTCGCCAACACCCCCGATACAAGGCGAAAACAGAGTTTCCGGATGGCTATTTGAAAGAGCCCTCCCCTCCTCCTCGTTGATTTGCTTTGTTTTTTATTTCCCATCAGCCTGGCATTGTTTGAATTCTATTCGGCAAGGCGCACAAAGACAACATCTAGTGCTGGCAGCAAGTTGGCGACAACGGCTACTTCCGCTCGTCTTATACCACGCCACTCACCACCACAACAATGTCGGCGCTTGCCCCCGTCACCACCGCCCTACGCAAGCAGGCCGTCAAGCCTCTATACAGATACTCTGGTGTCCGATGGCACGATAGCGTGCGATACCTCACCGGCACCACCACGGCCGGGCCCTCTGCCACCCCCAGTCCCTCCATCCCAGCTCCTACCCGCACCGCGCTCTCCCGCCTGCCGTGGCTCACACTCCTCCGTTCTGCGGTGCTCACTACCATGATGTGCTCGCCGGCGCTCCTCAAGCCCTCCATCGGCGTACTAGGCCTCGTCACACACCCCAAGACCCCTCTCTTCAACCCCGAGGCCAATCCGCTCCTCAACCGGCTGGTCCGCCACGCCGTCTACGACCAGTTCTGCGCCGGCACCAACGAGGTTGAAGTGGCCAAGTCGGTCCGCGACTTCAAGGCGCTCGGCTACCAAGGCGTCATCCTCACCTTTGCCAAGGAGATTGTCCTGTCCGAGGAGGAGCGCGCCCACGCCGCCGCGAACCCAGGCCGGTACACCCAGGCGCACCACGACTTGGTCGCCTCGTGGCGCGAGAGCTCGCTCGCCTCCCTGCGCATGCTCCAACCCGGCGACGTCCTCGCCATGAAGATCACCGGCGCGGGACCCATCGCCATGGACGCCCTGCAGGCCCGCGCGCCCATGCCCGCCGTCATCGACGAGGCCCTGACCGCGCTCTGCACTGAGGCTAAGAAGCAAGGCTCTCGCCTCTGGTTCGACGCTGAGCAGCAGTCGGTCCAGCACGGCATCGATGACTGGGCCATTGAGCTGATGCGCCGCTGGAACGGTGACGGCCAAGCCCTCGTCTACAACACCATCCAGGCATACCTCAAGGGCGCGCGCGACGTCGCGGACCGCCACATCGCCGCCGCCGCCGCCGAGGGCTGGAAGCTCGGTATCAAGCTCGTCCGCGGTGCCTACATCGAGCACGAGGAGCGCTCCCTCATTCATGACACCAAGGCGGATACAGATGCCTCCTACAACGACATTGCTGACAGGCTCATCAGCCAGCGCCTGCCCGCATCTCTTCGTGGCGGCGAGGCCGCGTTCCCCAAGGCCAGCCTCATGCTCGCCACGCACAACGCCGACAGCGCCGCGCTGGCCACGGCCACGCACAAGGCCCGCGTCAGCAACGGCCTGCCCACCTGCAAGCTCGAGTGCGCCCAGGTCGCCGGCATGGCCGACGAGCTCGGCTGCGAGCTCATCATGAACTACGAGAACACGCTTGCCGACCAGACCGCCGCCAATATCATGGCTCCCAAGCCCTACAAGTGCCTCACCTGGGGCTCCGTCGGCGAGTGCATGGGCTACCTCCACCGCCGCGCGATTGAAAACCGCGGCGCCGTCGAGCGCACCAAGCACATGGCCGCCGCTCTCCGCAAGGAGCTGTGGCACAGGCTGTCCTTGAACTAAGCGACGTCTACATTTTTGATTACGACCCTTTTGATAACAGGGAGGAGATAGCATATACCATCATGACTTATGAGCGAGCATTGGGTCGGATTTCATCATTAATTGTCTTATAATCCTAATTTCAGCTAGAGATAACCAGATTAGAATAAAAATCAGGAAAATTACTATACAGCATGTCTCTTCTCGTGACATGTACATGGTTTTGAGTAGCAATAAATCTTGGGGAAGATCTTCGTCAGTCACAAGACACGGCAAGGAATGACGGTGATCATAATGATGTCTGTTTCGGATATCCAAGGTCTATGCAAGTCTACGCAAGTCTATGTAGTACAATATTAAAAATGAGGGGAAAGGTTCATCATACCCTAATTCAGGCCCTCTTGTCCGACTCGAGGCTAGACAGCAGCGCAGAGCTTGCCTTTTCATCCGCCCACCGCTTCCTAGGCAGCTCAAACGTCGACGTTATGCGGCCATAGGACATGCCGCCAAGCTGCGCGATAGGGCGCAGCTTGTCGAGCTCAATGTGGCTGGCGTCTTCGTTGGTGGCGTCCTCGCGGACCCAGAAGCGCGTGGCCTGGATGAGCACGACGCCGGCCGCGCTCATACCCGGCCTACCGTGGCCGAGCTCCTTGGCGTCGACGACCTTTCCCTCGATTGAGAGAACCGACTCGTGAACGCGGGCTGGGCGCACCGTCGTCGCGGGCGCCTCGTGCAGGCCGGAGATGGTCCACTCCGAGACGCCGTGGGGAGGGTCGAGCGACGTGGCATTGACCGCCTCCATCATGTTCTCTGACACGGTGTTGATGACGCACTCGCCCGTGTCGCGGAGGTTGCGGTACGTGTCCTTCTCGCGACCCGGCCGCGACGAGAAGCCGACGACGAAGGTGGGCGGGTCGTGGTCGACGACCTGGAAGTAGCTGAAGGGCGCGAGATTCTTGGTGCGGCCATCGGCTGACACCGTGCTTATGAAGCCGACGGGGCGCGGCGCGATGCCGGACACGAGCAGCCGGTAGTTGCTGACCATGGGCCGGTCCGAAGCATACGGGTCAACCTCGCGGTGCGTCCACGAGGCGTCGTAATCCCGCGCGCCGGCGCCGTACTGCCAGCCGGGGTTGGGTTGCTTGGTCACTTCGATGGGTGTTCCGGCGTGGTCAAAGTCGGGCCGGCGGGCTTGCTTCTCGGCGAAGTCGGCGGCGCGGTCCACGATCTTGTAGCCAGCCTCGGCCTGCTTCACCTGCTCGGCCGCGGAGCTACTGCTCCGTCTACTAGATATGACCAGAAAAGCAGGTCGATGTCGTTTTAGGGGCAATGGTCTGCATTGAGTGGGGGGGTCTTTGCGTAAGTCCAAGTATTCCGATCGCTATGTGGCAATTTTGTGATGTCAATGGGAGACAACGAACCTGGTCAGGGAAGCCAACCAGCGTGCCGACTTTAGGCCCGATGACATTGTTTTATCGCGACCCCTCTGTTCGGTGTAGAAAAAAAAGAAAAATGCTGGATGTTCCAGAGCGATCGTGATTTGTGCCCACGTTGTCCCTTTTGTAGCCGATCGCATTACTCATAGGAGTGTCATGTTTTCATGCTGGTTCCAGGTCGTCGGATGGGTCATCCGAGGCCGTTCCGACGCCGGAGGTACCCATAATAAATTATTGATATTGCACTTTTCTGGAATGGTTTGTTTTCGGTGGTTCTTGGTGGTTTTTGGGCGGCTTTTGGTGGTTCGGGGAACCTGCACGTAGCGTCCGTCCAATCGCCGAGTCGCCCTGCTGCTTACCTCATCCTCATCATGGTTGCAGCGGCGCCTCGTCAGAAGCGACAGCTCCTAGACCACTTTACCACTTTTCGCTGCACAACGCCTGATGAAGACTCTGCCAGTATGGCATGATTATTGCGTGTCTTTAATAACGATCGTATGGATTAATGCATAAAGGCAAGCCCGGCCAGATCCTAGTCAGCCAACCAAAAGCTTGTCTGTCACAAGGCCAAGTGGGGATTTCGCCCCCAAAATCTGGTCCCAGCTCACTCACTGCTCTTGCTACGTAATAACACTGGTTTTTCCCTGCAAATGGTGTGCGATTCCCCCGGAAGACGCTGTCCGAAAGTATCGACTTTCCCAGGCTTCTGGATCACAACCCGACCGACAACATGGACAGTCGGCCGTCACCTTCCAGGGTGACCAAGAGGACAGTCCCAAAGGTCTCGAAAGCGTGGGTGACGATTCCGATGGCAGTTTGCTGCTGCCGCCCTCCCCCGCTCGACGCGGGGTTCCGAAACTCGAGCTCGGCTGACCAGATTTTTTTGAATCAGATGTGAGCGATGTAGGACGATGAAAGTAAAGTGCAGCGGGGAACAACCCTGTTTGCGCTGCGCGAGACAAAACGAGAGGTGCTACTTTGTAGCTGAATCCAAGCGGATATCAATATCTGAGAGGTAAGGAAAAGAAGCCAACACACAACATGCAGCCGGCGGCAATTGATAACCTCGCTACGAACCTCGCTTCCGCCGCCGGGCATGGCCTGAGAACACTGAAGTCTTAAGTACTGACAAAGCCGGTTTCGCCAAGATATCTCCGGGAACTGGAAGGCCGCAAGGCTCAGGATGACGGCATGCTGGATCCCGTCGCCGCCCCGCGCCGGCTGGATGTCGATGCCCTCCTCACACAGCCAAGCCCGAGTGTTTCGTCGTCGCGGGCAGCCTTTGGCTTGCACCCGCGCGACGTAGCCCAGCACAATGATCACCACAATAACGGCCAAGACAGCAATGGTCAGTATTCCCAGGTACCCGTCGCTTCCGTTGTTCGTCTTCTAATCCCACATGCAATATTAGGGCCAACACCCTCACTGGCCCCCGACACTGGGCGTCTATCATATCACAGCAGCCATGGTAGCAGCAGTGTGGATGACAACAACAGCATTGAGCCCTCGTTTATGCAGAATCCTCTCGCAGATAACGACTACACATTCACTAAAATGAAGGGCAGATTCTGTAACTAGTTACCCCGCGCTTTCCCCGCCTCTGTACTGTTACACAAACTAACTCTCGTGTGTCTCTGATAATAGGGTACATGGGACCATCCTCCTCGTGGTCCTTTTGCCGTCGCGTCTTGACGCTGCTTGGCCAGCACCTCCCGGACCAAGGCTACGTCGCGGACCCCGGCCACTTTGATGGCGGGCACAAGCTCCTGTGGAACGCGGTGTCATGGGACGAGACGCCCGACGTGTCCAACCTGCCGCCGCTTGACTACGCGCTCCTGCTCTTCAACGTAGCCAAGTTCTATCTGGGGTCCATCTTCTACCTCATCGACGAGCAGGACTGGCTGCGGAACCTGTACGAGCTATACGAGGACCAGTCGGCAAAGGCGGCGTCATCACGGCACTGGTACGCGCAGTATCTCCTCATCCTCGCCTACGGAAAGGTCTTCATCACCAATCAGAGCAGCGCCGAGGGCCCAACCGGCCACCAATACGCGGCGCGCGCCATGGCGCTCATGCCAGACCTGTCTGGGCTCGCGCCCGACTCCATCACGGCCGTGCAGGCACTCGTGCTCGGCGCCGTGTACCTTCAGTCGATCGACATGCGAGTAGGCGCGTTGCAGCACGTATGCCACGCGATGCGTATCTGCATCATCGAGGGCTGGCACCGGCACATGCCCGTCGAGGTTGTGGGCGCGCAGCACTCGCAGCGGTGCAACCTTATCTTCTGGGTCGTGTACAAGCTGGAGCGCGAGTTCGGCTCACTTATGGGCGCGCCATCGTCGATCCGCGACGAGGATATTACGGCGCGCGCGCCGTCGGACCTCAACGACTGTTTTGACGCGCGCAACATGTCGCTGCACGTCCGCCTCGCGCGCCTCGTCTCGCAGATCCTCAACGCCATCTACGGTGTCGGCCAGCGCTTCGACGGCTCCCTCGTGACCAACACGCAGTCGGTGCTGCGTGACCTTGCCCAAATCTCGCGCGACGTCCACGTCCTACTCGAGTCGCATTTCCAGGGCTCCATCAGCAAGGCCTCGCGCATGGCCGTCCGCCTGCTGCTCTCCTACCACCACTGCGTCGTCCTCACCACCCGCCCCGTCGTCATGTGCGCCCTCCACATGCACATCAAGCGCACCAACTCGGTCGTCGCCGGGCCCGTCATGCTCTCCACCCCCGTCGCCTCCCTGCTACAGTCGTGCGTCAACTCGGCCCAGACCGTCCTCCGCATCCTCCGCGTCATCGGCGACGAGGACCTGCTCGAGGCCTTCCTACCCTTCCAGCTCGAGGACGCCTACTCGTCCGCCTTTGTCCTATACCTCGTCCGCACCATCTGCCCCTTCCTCGTCCCCGACGACAACTGGGAGGAGAACATGCAGAGCGTCCTCGACAAGATGATCTCCAAGGGCAGCATCGTTGCGCCCGTCCGCAAGATGGAGCTCGCACAGCTCGAGCGCTTCATGAACGCGTTTACTCCTCCGGCCCCGGCCGGAAGCAACGCGGGCGGTGCTGGTGGCAGCGGCAGTGGTACTGGCGCGCACGGCGACGACCATCATATGTCAGAGCAAGGCCAGGGGCATGACGACAACCTCGACACGCCGCTGACGCCGAGCGTTGCAGCGGACGAACCGGGCTGGGATCTATTTCAGACGGATACCATGATTGGTATCTCGCCGGGCGAGATGCTCGATCTGGCGGCGCAACTAGAACTCAACAACCCCTTGCTTTCAGCGTTACACGAATGAAAGAGAGAGAAAGCAGAATAACTTGATCAAGCGATCAAGTCTGGATGAAAACTTCGTTGTTATTTGTGCAGTCATGACGATGCCTGGAAAAATCAATCTTCATTAATCCAAGGATGCTTATTCTATCGCACTATGCTACAATTTCCTGGTCTATCCAGCATACTGATGATATTTTGTCTACTCCCATGGTCCCATCTCCCTCATCCCCTGCGCCTTGCCGCGCCTCATTGCCCGCCGCCATGGACCGCCGGACCGCCGTCTAGGCATCCGGGACATACACGCCGTCCTTGCAAAGCACGACCACCTTCTTGAAGAAGCGGCGCCACTCGAGCGGATCGCCCTTGACCTTCGTGAAGCGGACGTCGAGCACCTCGCTGCCGTCGGGCAAGGCCTGCCGGTGGACCTGGATCTCGCCGTGCAGGCTCTGGTTGCGGCCGTCGACGGCGCGGACCTTGATGGTGGCGACCGAGTAGGCATATAGGTTGGGCGTGACGGGGGCGAGGGGCACATTGAGCTGGTGCAGGGCATCGCTGAGCATCTGAACGAGGTGCGCGGGCGGGACGTGGGAGAAGAAGCGGGTGAGCGACTCGGCCGGGCAGATGTCGCGGAACTGGCGGGCTTGCTGGGTCAGCGTCATGGACGGGCCGGGCGCCTGGGAGAACTGTGACATGGAGGGCTCGTCGGCCAGCGCGTCGAGCATGACGCGGCGTCCGTCAGCGCCGGCGTGGGGCGGCAGCGATGCGGACGGCACGGCCATCGATCGGAGGGCAGGGCGCTCAAAGTCCCAGTCCGTGTCGACGATGGGCACGTCGGGTTGTGTGGCGGCGAAGCGACCGGCATTCATGCCCGAGTCAACGGCCATGTCGTCGGGTATGGACGACGGATGGAGCTGCTTAGAAAGGTCAACTCGGAGGTTCTCGAGCATCTGGGTGGCGAGGTGAATGGGGTCTGCGACGCGGCCGTCGTTGGTGAGCAGCGGGTTGTGCCGCGTGTACCAGGGATGCTGGCGGACCTGTGCGAAGCTGAAGCGCTTTTCCGGGTCTACACACATCATGCCGCGTAGCAGAGACAAGGCTTCCGGAGGAACGCGCTCCCACAAAGCATCGGTGCTGTGGCCGCCGGATTTTACGTATTCGGTAAACTCCCAGCTGTTGGAAGAGGGCTCGTCCCAGGGTGTGTTGCCGACGAGCAGGACGAAAAGGACGACACCGCAGGACCAGACGTCGACGCGGTCGGGGGCGTACTTGGCCGAGGTGGCGGCGGACTTGCTGTCGGAGCGGCCGCAGGCGAGGATCTCGGGCGCAATGTACGGGGGGCTACCGCAGAGGGTGGCGCTGAGCTTGCGCTGGCCTTTGTACTCGAACATGGTCGCCATGCCAAAGTCGGCGAGCTTGAGGGCACCGTCGGCGGAGAGGAGGACGTTCTCGGGCTTGAGATCGCGGTGGGCGACGCCCTTGGAGTGCATGAAGCTGACGCCGCCGACGAGCTGAAGGAAGTAGGCCTGGGCGACGTCCTGACGGACGCCGACGTCGGCCTCGATCTTGTCGAAGAGGTCGCCGCCCTCGGCGAACTCCATGGCAATCCAGCGCCAGGAGGCGTCCTCGCCCGAGGCAAACCATTCGATGACGTGGGGGTGCTGGCCGACGTGGGCATGTAGGGAGACCTCCATGGCGAGCTGCTTGGCGGAGACACGGCCGTGGCGGACGGCGTAGCCCTTGTGGATGAACTTGACGGCGAAGACGGGCGTTTGGGCGTCGAGGGGGACAGCCTTTTTAATGCTGCGCGTTGGAGAGAGAAGAAGCCCGGGTGTTAGTCGGGAGGGAACTATTTTGATTTCATGTTTGTTTCTCGATTGTTACAGTGGGCAAAGAGCGTACGAGGCATAGGCACCGCGGCCGACCGTCTTGGATACGATGCGAAATGGCAGGTCGCTTGGTAAGGGGTCTAATTGTGACTGTTTGATGAGGCTTGTTAGCGAAATACATTGTGTGGTAGTAAAGTGATGGTCTTTTTAATGTACAAAGTAATAATCATAGTGATTAAAAAAAGAGACTGTGTATCGTGGGAGCCGTGGTTTGTGATACCGTTGTAGATGACAATGGCGGGGTAGAGCGAGACCGCTGGGGAAACGTACCATGGCGCCGTATAAGGGTGCCGCAACGAGTGCGGACACGTCGGTAAATTTGCTTGATTCACCGGCAGAAAGGGATTCGGAAAAGAAAAAAAAATCGTAGGTATGACGAGGGCGATCCCGAGTCCGGTGCGAGTACAGGGTCGGATGCGTTGTTGTTGTGGTGCAGTTGTTGGTCAATGCGGTGGACGTGTGACCCCAGAGTACCTGTGTGGGACTTTTTTGTTGTATTGTTGTATTTCTCCGCGAGCGGTCGCGTTGTTGACCGCGTCTGACCGCGTAAAGCTGTTTTCAGAAGGCCGGCTGACAAAACAAGACCAAAGTCCTTGAGCCTTGTTGCTGGCGCGCAAATGGTTGGCCAGCAGGCTGTGGCTGGTGGTTTCAGCGCCTCAACTCCCCTGTAAATTTGTTAGCGCTTCACTGGCTCTCAGCTGTGACTGGCACATACCCCTTGTGGCGTCATCCGCTCGTTGCTGGGCAAACAAAAAAAAGCACCCGCCACCAACAACGCAAAGCCCACTGCTTCTCTCGAACTTCCGCTTCCAGCGCTTTCTTCTTCTCCCGACCTATCAATTTCCCCATCTTTTTGCTTTTTGCTTCATCTTGCTCATCCCAGGGGCTTCCTTTGTTCCAAGGAAACGCGAGCAAATAAATATCATTTTTTGTTCACTGTCGCCCAAGATCCCTCTTCTTCTGCTGCAGTCCCGGAACCCGCCTGTAGTGACCACCCTCAACACCCCGTATAAACCGCCCGTCGTCGCCGCCGCCGCATCGTCTTCTTTCTCCCTAGCATGCCTCGCCCCAAAACCCGACCTTGATTCCGTCTGCGGCTTCGTCTGCAATTTGGCTCCTTTATTACCTCACTTATTCATCCATCTCGTTCGACGAAAAGCCCCTGAAGCTTTGTCACTCAACTCCTGCGACCCAACAACCTACCTAGCTACCTACATCGTCGCCAAACCCGTCGCCTCCCTCAGCTCACCCTCCGCCCTTTTTTTCCTCAATCACACAATGGATTTCGCAATGGAAGACAACCAAAACTCTGCGCCCGGCAGCGTCCAGGCCGCTAAGCTCAACGCCTCGCGCAAGGGCCCCGACTCACAAAGCGTCACCAAGCGGTAAGTCGGACACAGCTCCTCCTCATGGCTGCCCATCCGCCGCTCGTAGCACAATTGGAGCCCTCAAAGCTAATTAGCATTCTCTTTACAGCTTGCAGACGGAGCTGATGCAGCTCATGACGTCGCCCGCGCCTGGCGTGTCCGCGTTCCCCTCAGCCGACGGGAACCTGCTCTCCTGGACCGCCACCATCGAGGGCCCAGATGCCACACCGTACGCCGACCTGACAATGAAGCTCAGCTTCGGGTTCCCCTCCAACTACCCCTATGCCCCTCCCACGGTACTCTTCAAGACGCCCATCTACCATCCCAACGTCGACTTTTCCGGACGCATCTGCCTCGATATCCTTAAGGACAAGTGGACCGCCGCATACAACATCCAGACTGTACTGCTCAGCCTACAAAGTCTCTTGGGTGAGCCCAATAAGTACGTTCTTGTCCGGTGTCCATGACATCCCTCTCTCTCTCTCTCCCAAGTCATGCTAACACAAATATAGCTCCTCTCCGCTGAACGGTGAGGCTGCTGAGCTCTGGGACAGCGATGCCGAAGAGTTCAAGCGCAAGGTCCTCGCCAGGCACCGCGACGTTGAAGACGAATAGACGGGGTTCTAGTGTCCTTTGTATCACGACAGCCGCATTTGTTTATATGCAGAAATTTGGGAGTCTTTGGGGGCCTGATTACTTTGGAATTCCGCGCCATGGTTCTTGGATTGCATCAGCATTTCTGTCCCTGGGAGAGCTGGATGTGCCTACCTACACACACACACACACACGTAGGCGCTCGATATACCCTCTGGGTCTCGCAGCATGATGGAACATACACCCCATCCGTGCATTTTCAGTTCTAGATACGACAAGTCGACCTGCGTTGCCAGCGAGACAATATATGATTAAAACATGCCGTGTTGTTTGAGCAATGTGAATAGCGCTCGTACGCATCGCCATCCGAGCTCAGTGTGCAAAACTGGAATCTGGTTCGTCGCGTTTTGATTTCACAATTCATCTGTATTTTTTTGTTGTTAAATCAGCGTGAAAAGCTACAAAGCCGGTTGCAACTCCAGAATGCCATGCCCAACCGAAAAAAAGAATCCATTTTCCGATGACCGAAAAAAATGAGTTATAATTCCTTTTTTATTCTCTTTTTTTCCTTTCAAGAGTGTGTAAGTTTTCGTGATCCACCTCCCCTCCATCGACCCTCTCCCCCCCAATCAATACAACTTCCTTCTTTACTCCTCAACCACGACGGTGTGGAGACCCTTGGGGTTCTTGACGTTGACGGCCTGGACGTAGCTGTACAGCTTCTCCTTGGCGCCCTCCTCGTCATTGCGTCGGCGGGAGATGCGGACGCGCAGTCTGTAGGCGACGCCCTTGACACCGTTCTCCCAGACCTTCTTGTTCAGGGCGGGGTCCAGACGGACATCGATGGTACCCTGCGTTTGTCACTCAGTTAGCAATTTCGCTTCCCCTTCCTAACAATCTATTCCGCAACCAAGTTGTGTCCTCCATTTCTCGCATTGATCGTCCCATGTAGAAAGAAAGGCTCCGCAACTTGGTCGGGGGCGGATTCGGGTTATAGATAGGATTTGGGCTCGTACCATGGCCTTGACAGCGAAGTCCTTGATCTCCTTGATAGCGCGGGGAGCACGCTTCTTGAAGGTGACACCATGTAGCTACACATCCCCCGTTAGCCTTGCTCTCGTCTTGTTCGTTTTCTCGTATATATGTTGTCTCGTCGTCCCGTGGGGCTTTCGCAAAACAGAAGACGGCGCAAACATCGTAGGACGACATACTCTCTTGTGCATGTGGATGGTGTACTCGCGGGCAACAACGTCCGCGATGGCGGAGCGCTGGGCCTTTCCGGTGGGCTTCTTGGACGACATTTCTGTAAAAGGATATCGAGTGTCAGCGGTTTCGCCTGGACGCGCGCAAGAATTGGCCGGTGGGTTGGTGATTGTCGTAATAATGTAGGGTCGAAGGAGGGAATTGTTGTGTTCGTGTTGTCTTGGGGAGCTTTGGCGGTTCGTACCTATATTTCGTCTCTTCAAGGTATCTGGTCGGTTGAAGGATTGTCGAGGGTTGGTCGGGTTCGCAAATTCCGCAAAATCTTTGTGCGTAGGGCAGGCTTGGAAAACTGGTGGAGGGTGGAGAGGTAGCGAGCCAATCAGGGTTGAGACAGCCTGTGCTAACTGAGGTAAGTCACGTGAATGTGTACGTACCTTTTTTAGTGCTTGGCTGTTCCGAGACAACCAGGAGCCCAAAGCTATCGTCGGGTGGGTCCGTCTCCCGAACACTGTTATTCGCTGTTGCTCCGTGCATTCCTCTTTCTAGTTGAAGGTGACGAGCCCAATTTAAAGCACTGCCCGTAGCAGGGAAGCCGGTGCAAACACCACCGTCTCGTATTGGCCGGCCCTTTGTCTTCCTTTCTTCAGCAAAGTTGTTTCCGTGTTGCCATCCTTTTGCCCGGCACGGTCCCGTCGAAACGGTAGATTTCAAGGGGGACGCGAAGCTGAAGCCTCTTTGTGAAACGCAATCCCTCCGCCGCGTTTGCCCTTTTTCGCCCTCCCAACCCAGCCAGCCTCCTCTCCAGCATCTCGCCGTTGCAGAAATAAACATTTGAAGATCCGACCGTCGACGATCCCTGCATTGTGCTCAACCGCGAGTTTCATCCATCGCCTGGTGCCTCGCTTCTTTGGCCCTCCCGCACTACGATCTCCGTCCGAAATTCCTCACAAAGCTGGTCATGGTTACCCGAACGAGCGTCGGCGCGCCCATGGCGCAGCCGGACCTGGACCGCAATCGACTGCCAACGCTCTTTGAGGTGCTAAGCAGAAGAACACTGCCGCCGGTGGACTTGTTTTCTTTCTACATTTACATGCGAGATCAGCAGCGATCGGTTGACTATCTGGACTTTTGGTACGCCGCACTGCCCTCCGCATAGCGTCCGTCCCAACCTGCGGGAAGACCAAAAGTATTAACGTGCATTAGGCTCGACGTCGCGCAGCACATGTCGCTATGCCGTCACTACGTCCGTGAACTGCGACGCTCCGTGCTCGTGGCAACGCCCGACATGGAGCGGGCCGGCGGTGCGGCCTCAAAGCGCTCCTCGACGATCCTCGACAGCATGGGCGATCTGGAACCCCGGCCGGCCGGGCCGTCTATGTACGCGACGGAGAAGGAAAAAAACCAGGACGCGCAAATGTCGGCGTTCCTGCGAGAGGAGCAGTCAGAGCGCGAGTCACCGCACACAGGCTCGCGGCCCAGCCCCGCGGGAGCCAGCCCAGGCCGCAGCGGCGGCCACGACCTGACCGACTCCAACTCGCCCGCGCACACCGTCTCGCGCCAGGACATCCGGGCGTCGGCAGAGAAGATCCTGTACACGTTCCTACTGCCCGGCTCTGAGCGCGAGATCATCCTTCCCGGCTCAATCACGCAGGATGTTATCAGCGCCATCGAGGAGCACGGCCGCGACGACCCCGAGGTCTTTGACACAGCAAAGGACTATGTCTTCCAGGCCATGGAGCGTGACGCCTTCCCCGGCTTCCTGCGCATGAAGGCCCTAGGCAACCTGATTCCGCCCACGCTGGTGATGCGCCTAATCCTCGGCTTAGTTGCCATGTTTGGTGCCTTCTGGACCGCCTTTGTCCTCATCTTCCTCAACAAGAGCAGAGCCACAAGATGCTGGGTAAATTCTCGAAAATGTTACAGCTCCGTTTGTGATTCTGTCAATGCTGACCTTCGCTTTTTCATAGGTTATCCTGCCATTCACAGTCGGCGTGTATTTCCTCGCCTCAAACCAGTATTCGCTGGACCCCATCATGGCGCTCCTCGGCTTCAGCGAGTACACGCCCTTTAACTTTTCACGCATCCGCGAGCCTTACGTTCGTACGCTGCTCGCGAAGCGAGCCTTTATTGTCCTCCTTGTGACGGCTCTCGTTACCGCCGCTCTGTGCGTCCTGTTCATCTTTGTGCCAGGCAAACGGCTGTAAAGGAGAAACGGGGCGCCGCCAATGACTCGCAACATCACCAGTTTAATATAATACCCGCAACAACCCCTTTAATGTCGCAAAGCCGCTTGCTATTTCTCGGGCACACCAAAGTGTCACTTTTACAAGATGTTCCTTTTTTTTTATCTTTTTAACGACCGTTACGAAAAGGGGGAGAGAGTCAGTCGGTGGAGATGATCGTTGTTAATCCTAGACAAGGGCAAGTTTGACGACGCCGTTGGAGGGTTTCAGGCGTCGTTGTTCTCTTTTTGCTACCTCTATATACCGCGTTAGAGGAGCTCATCAGCATGTACGGCCACAGCCGAGTGCGAAAATCTGGATCCCGTCCGATCTCCGAGCGATAACCACTCGAGCGCCTGAATAGTAGCTGGGCCGGTGACGACCAGCAAAGTCCGGGTGCTGTACGTTGTTTTTATCTTTTTTATTCTCGTCGAGCCCGACTAAGTTACACTTTTTTTTTTCATGCAGCTGATTGCTCCATGTTGTCACCTTTCTTTGAATATCTTTACACACTTGGTTCTCCTTGTCTGCCTAGGATCAAGCAGGGTGTGGTTTGGCCATCTATCATTTATCTCGTGAGAAGTAAAAATAGTGTTCGTCATCTAGCAAGTCAGCGGGCTAACAGAGAATTATTTTCAACGTCCGAATCAGGGCAACGATCATGGGTGTAGAAGTGTGCAAGTAAAAGGTCTTGTGGTGTCATTGATGCGACGTGTATCGTTGCACCCTTGGGTGCAGACTCATTAACGCAAAAGGAAAATTAAGGCTTTAGTTTATGGCTTTTCGCTCTCCCAAACTTATTCTCTTCGTCCACTGATATATTCCCCGCCACCCACAAAGTAGTGGTCCTCCTCGTCGACTGTTCTCTCCCTTCCCCGCTAGTTCACATCTTTCTCTTACCCGCCCTTTTCTTGCCGTCATCAGCATGAGACAACGGCACGTCCAGATCCATGGCCTCCTCCGCCACGGCACTCTTGCCCATCGCCGCCTCAAACATGTTCTTTCTTCCCGTCGCCGCGGCGCGGCGCGCAAACTGCTCGCGGGCGGAGCCCTTCCTGTCCCCGTCGCGCAGCTCAGCAACCGACATGGCGAGCTTGTCCGCGGCTAGTGTCTCAGCCTTTACACGAGCCGCTGCGCCGACGCGCACGCGCTCCAAGTGCGCCTCCACGTCGGCGAGGACGTCGCCGCAGCGGCCGGACCAGACCTTGAGGGCGGCGCGCATGCGGGCGGGGTCGTCGGGGCTGATGTCGCGCAGGGGCGCGACACGGGTGACGCAGACGCGCTGTCGTGCCGGGTCGAGCTTGGCGTCGACGAGCCCGGCGTCGATGGCGGTGGCGACGAGCGTCTCGACCTCGGCGGCGGAGGCGAGGCCTAGGCTAGACTGCAGGCGGTCGTAGGTGAGGTCTTCGCGGCGGCCTGATGCGGCGAGCGACAGCAAGCTAAGCTGCCGCAGCTTGAGCCTCTGCGCGTCACCGAGCGGTGGTAGATCTGGTGCTGTCGTCGCTGCTTCGAGGTAGGTGGCGTAGTCGCCGTGGGAGAAGGCGCGGAGGAGGGCGAGGTGTGGCCGCAGCGCGTCGGGGTTTGCGGCGGCGAGGGCACGTAGAGCGGGCGCGCGAAGGAGTTCGGCGAAGACGTAGGTGTTGGGCGCCGAGGTGGCGCGCTCGATGAGGTCGGCGGCGGCACGTGGTGAGGTGGCCGTCTTGGAGAGGGCGATGAACGGCTAGTTGGGAGGGACGGCGGGTGTTAGCGATGGTAGCAGAGGAATAAGCGGGGGATGGCTTCCCTGAAGCTTGGAATCATACCTCTAAAGCGTTCAGGGCTTTTGTTTGCTCCATGATGGATGGGTGTGAGCTTGTGTCAAGGTCCAACACAGAGGAGGCGGTTATGTTTGTTTGAAAGGTGATCGGATCAAAAGGTACAGTGTTTAAGCGGGGCTTGTCTGCCTGGTGGCGGCAGTGACGCGGGGCAGCTAGCGAGATCGCTGGAGGTTTGTAGGTACCTAGGTAGTATGTAGTAACATGTACTTGGTACCCGTAGTGAGGTGATACAGGGCCAGGTTGGACGAGATTCTTTGAGAATTGTGGGCTTAGGTTTTAAACTGGTAATATTTTGGTGGATTCAAAGTGCTGCAATTAATTTGAACAGCTTGATACTAAGGTAATGTGGTCTGTCTACTGTCCTATACCTCTCTGTCAACTTATACTGCAACGCATTAGAGTGTTAGATGTGTAGGTTATGAGCACGCGAGCGACCACAATAAAGTCCAATCATGTCTGTCACGGAAAAGAGGGAAATAGAACTAGAATCATCTCGTCCCATCCCTACATATGGGCATTGAATGATAGAACTAAACAAGTCAAGCAAAGCCTCGCAGTTAGTCTACTCTCTCGGGTAGGTAGCTTCAACTGGGCGCTTGGCGCGCGCCCGCATTTACAGACCTCATGGACTAGAGGCCGCTAGCCATCTCGATTAAATTCCGAGAAAAATGTTCAGAATTGCGGCCATTGCTATATCGTGTGTGACCCATGAGAGATCAAAAATAGATCAAATTCAGGTGTTGAGTGCTGGATAGTGAAGCAAATGCGCGAATGACGCAAATACCCATCCCCACCCAACCATTCAACAAGCAACCTCCAGCAAGACAAGTTGAATGACCGAGAACCAAACGGGGGAAACAACCGCAGGACTTGATCAGGCCAGAGAGATATTTACGGTTTACTGATTTGCTGTAACGCCTACGTTGATTATCAACTGCCTGGAATATCCCGTTCCTGGCCGAGCGCCCGGCGCACAGTTGGCACAGACAGTGAATGGTTCGAGAAATGCATTGCACCGAGTCACCGTCACCATCAGCGGATCCGATCAGCTCGCTTTGCATCTGTGACCTATCCAGCAAACAAAACGAGATGACCGGGTTTACATGCCTCGCTGTCTTGCCCAGCGCGTTGGCCTGCCCATTTTGGTGGCCCAGGATGTGGCATCCATTCTGGGCATTCATGGCACTCTCAATTAATAATGAAGCTCGTAGTTACGGAGGAGGTACCCAGGTAGTAACCTACTCAGTACCTACCAACTACCCTAGTAGTAGGTACTAAGGTACCTAGGTAGTTGGGAGCAATCATTGAGTTTCGATGGCCAAGAAACGGCCCTGAAACTTGTCCCTCGACCGCCCTAGCGCCGACCGTCCGCCCGCTCGCCCCTTTTTGCTTTACCTGTGTTTTGTGACAATTTTATCACTAGGAGGGAAAGCAAAAAGTCAAACACGGACGGTACCTGGCTGCGGGTGGCCGACGACCCCGTTTTTGAAGGGTCGCAGCTTAAAAAAAAACTGGCGTCATCAGCATGGGGTAGGTGGTAATTTGAAACAGCAGAAGCTATGGTGCGATTAGGTGATGCTAGCTGCGATGATGTGCGTGGAAGGGAAATGAAGAGGCACCAGATGTTTAGAAGAGTAAGAAAGGGGAAGTTTGAAAATGGCAACTAGAGAAAAAGAAGAAGCAAAAATAAAAGACTAGAATTATCAAGAGGAATATTGAGAGAAGACGAGAGAGGGGTGGGGTTGATTACTGAGTGTATATTATGCATCGTGTCCCCGACCAGTCCGTCCATGGCATTGTTCCCACCTCGTCATCTTGATCTTTTTTTTTTCGTCGTCGCCCTTGAGCTGTCGACTATATTTCATCGACGCTGGGTCCTTCCGTGCATTGCTACCGTCGTCGAATTAATCACCTTAGCTGTATTAATCTGGTGAATTGGCTAGCACACGGACGTTACCGTTCAGACCACACGTTGCAACCGGGCGGCTCTGGGGCTTGACCAAATATATTGGCAGTCCACTGCAGGCAATAAGTTATCTGGTCATGACTTGGATGACATTGCAGGTGGTGTGACTGTGACCGTGCATATTATCAAGGCTAGCAATCCTCTGCCAGCTCCCTCTACTGGGGGGGTTCATGTTGGTTTGCGCCACCCTGACAGCCTCGGAACGGCTTCATAATTTATTAGCGCACTGTACGACTTCTCAGTTGGCAGGCTGACCAAACTCGCCTTTTTTCCCCTACTCATTCTTGTCCAACTGGTTCCTCGCTTGCGCCCAGCGGAGATTTTCTCTTTCTTCTTCTTTCATTTTATTCAGTGTCCATCTGCGTGGGTTGCACTCTGACACCTTACCCTTATTATTTCTTTTCCTCTATTTACCCAGGTCAAGTCGAAACTTGCCCCCACAATCCTGCCGCGCTCTCCGCCTCGTCCGCGCAGCAAACGTCGCATCGATACTTCTCCTCCCCCCATCAACCCCCCCAGCACCGACCTGGGCGCTGTGTGCCTCCTCTTCCGATAATCCCGGAGCAGCGCCGTCGTTCTCTTCTTCCCGTTTATCATACTTCCGTCGTATATTCATATACCCGCGACTCTGACGGCTGCGCCAGCCAGCACCGTGCTGTGCACCAAAGAGTCTCTCTTCCGTTGCGCCCAGGATGGCTCCCTCACATATTCAGATCCCCCAGCGGGAGACTGGCCATCTGTCTGCGACGTTGGCCTCGCCCGGCGCAGCACACATGGCCACCACCACGCTGCGCGTGAGCGGCATGACGTGAGTTGACCTCTCTTCTTTTTTCCTGACCCCGGAACGACCTCTGGAGACGCCATGTCTCGGCCCGTTTGCGCGCCAGAGTCCACCAGTCGAAAAGCAACACCAACTAACCAACCCTGCTGATCTGCAGTTGCGGCGCTTGCACATCGGCCGTTGAAGCTGGCTTCAAGGGCGTCGAAGGCGTCGGCAGCGTCTCCGTCAGCCTCGTTATGGAGCGCGCCGTCGTCATGCACAACCCAGCTAAGATCTCCGCCGACCAAATACAAGAGATCATCGAGGACCGCGGCTTCGACGCCGAGGTCCTCGCCACCGACCTGCCCAGCCCGGTCGCCTCCCGCCACCCGAGCCTCTCTCTCCAGTTGACCACCGTCTCAACCACCGTCGCCATCGAGGGCATGACCTGCGGCGCCTGCACCTCCGCCGTCGAGGGGGGCTTCAAGGACGTCCCCGGCGTCAAGAGCTTCAGCATCTCCCTGCTCTCCGAACGCGCTGTCATTGAACACGACTCTAGCCTCCTCACCGCTGAGCAGGTCGCCGAGATGATTGAGGACCGCGGTTTTGGCGCTGAGATTGTCGACAGCGTGCGCGTAGAGCCAGCTGGCAAGACGGAAGAGCCCGCCAGCAACATCGCCACCACGACAGTTGCCATTGAGGGCATGACCTGCGGCGCATGTACGTCGGCCGTGGAAGGAGGCTTCAAGGGCGTGGACGGTATCCTGAAATTCAACATTAGTCTGCTCGCAGAGCGAGCCGTCATCACACACGACATTACGAAAATATCTGCGGACCAAATAGCCGAAATCATCGAAGATCGAGGCTTTGACGCCGCTGTCTTGTCATCAAACTCTGACGTGCAAGATGTCGGCGCCGGAACCACGACTGCTCAGTTCAAAATTTACGGCAACCCAGACGCCACTGTGGTCAGGGAACTGGAAGCCAAACTCCGCGGACTTGTCGGTGTCAAGTCTGCCTCGCTTAGTTCATCGACAGACAGGTTGTCCGTCACACACAACCCGTCTGTCATTGGGCTACGAGCCATCGTGGAGGCTGTTGAGCAGGAGGGCCTGAACGCCCTTGTTGCCGACAGCCAAGACAATAATGCCCAGCTCGAGTCCCTGGCCAAGACGCGCGAGATTACCGAATGGAGGACAGCATTCAGAACATCCCTCTTCTTCGCCATCCCCGTCTTCCTCATTGGCATGTGCCTGCCCATGGCGCTGCCCAGCTTGGATTTTGGCAAGATTTCACTACTTCCTGGTCTTTTCCTCGGAGATGTTATTTGCCTCGCTCTCACTCTACCCGTTCAATTTGGCATTGGCAAGCGCTTCTACATTTCTGCATACAAGTCGGTCAAGCACGGCTCTCCCACCATGGATGTCCTGGTCATTCTCGGCACGTCTTGTGCTTTCTTCTTCAGCGTCTTTGCCATGCTGGTCTCTATCCTCATGCCCCCTCACTCCCGCCCCAGCACCATCTTTGACACGAGTACCATGCTCATCACCTTCATCACCTTTGGCCGCTACCTAGAGAACAGCGCCAAGGGCCAGACATCAAAGGCCTTGTCTCGTCTCATGTCCCTGGCGCCTTCCATGGCCACCATTTACGTGGACCCCATTGCTGCCGAAAAGGCCGCCGAGGCCTGGGCCAAGTCCAGCGACGCTACGACTCCCAGGACGCCGCGTGTACCTGGCTCCCAGGGCTCTGCATACGAGGAAAAGTCTATCCCGACCGAGCTACTGCAGCTCGGCGACATTGTCATCACCAGACCCGGCGACAAGATCCCCGCTGACGGCACCGTCGTCCGCGGCGAGACCTACATCGACGAGAGCATGGTCACGGGCGAGGCAATGCCCGTGCAGAAGCGCCTTGGTGACAACGTCATTGGTGGCACTGTCAACGGCAACGGCCGCGTCGACTTCCGCGTCACGCGCGCCGGCCGCGACACGCAGCTCAGCCAGATCGTGCGGCTCGTGCAGGACGCTCAGACGACGCGCGCACCGATCCAGCAGGTCGCCGACACGCTGGCGGGTTACTTTGTGCCGACTATTCTGGTGCTTGGCCTCGGCACCTTCCTGACCTGGATGGTGCTGTCACACGTGCTGTCGAACCCGCCCGAAATCTTCCTACAGAACGCGAGCGGCGGCAAGATCATGGTGTGCGTCAAACTTTGCATTTCGGTCATCGTGTTTGCGTGCCCGTGCGCGCTGGGCCTGGCGACGCCGACGGCCGTCATGGTCGGTACGGGCGTCGGCGCCGAGAACGGCATCCTCATCAAGGGTGGCGCGGCGCTCGAGCGCACGACCAAGATTACCAAGATCGTCCTCGACAAGACAGGCACCATCACGCACGGCAAGATGAGCGTCGCGCGCATGACGCTATTGCCGGCGTGGAGCGCCAACGACGCGCGCCGCCGGCTCTGGTGGACCATTGTCGGCCTGGCGGAGATGGGCAGCGAGCATCCCGTCGGCAAGGCTATTGTTGGCGCCGCCAAGGACGAGCTCGGCCTCGGCCCGGAGGCTGCCATCGACGGTAGCGTCGGCGAGTTCAAAGTCAGTGTCGGAAAGGGCGTCGTGGCGCAGGTCGAACCTGCGCTGTCCGCGGACCGCACGCGCCACCGCGTCGTGGCCGGCAACCTCAAGCACCTCAACGCCCACGGCGTCGCTGTTCCCGAGGACGCCGTCGAGGCGGCCGAGCAACTCAACGTGCATGCCGCGCAGTCCAAGCCCACCGGCGGCAAGTCCTCAACGAGCCGCACCGCGGCTGCCGCCGGCACCACCAACATCTTCGTCGCCGTCGACGGGCAGTACGCCGGCCACATATGCCTCGCCGACACCATCAAGGATGGCGCGGCGGCCGCCATTGCCGTGCTGCACCGGATGAAGATCAAGACGGCCATGGTGACCGGCGACCAGCGCTCGACCGCGCTCGCCGTCGCCGCCGCCGTCGGCATCCCCGCCGCCGACGTCTACGCCTCCGCCTCGCCGGACCAAAAGCAGTCTATCCTCCGGCAGATGCAGTCCCAAGGAGAGGTCGTCGCCATGGTCGGCGACGGCATCAACGACTCTCCCGCCCTCGCCACCGCCGACGTAGGCGTCGCCATGTCCTCGGGCACCGACGTCGCCATGGAAGCCGCTGACGTCGTGCTCATGCGCCCCGGCGACCTCATGTCCGTCCCCGCCGCGCTCGCGCTCACGCGCAGCATCGTGCGTAGGATCCGGATGAACCTCGCGTGGGCGTGCCTCTACAACGCTGTCGGCCTGCCCATCGCGATGGGCTTCTTCCTACCCCTCGGCGTGCACATGCATCCGATGATGGCCGGCCTGGCCATGGCCTGCTCGTCAGTGTCGGTTGTGGTGTCGAGCTTGTTGCTGCGGCTCTGGCGCAGACCGAGGTGGATGGATGAGCAGGAGGTCACGGAGAAGGGTGGCAAGCTGCGCTGGCGTGCCGGACGTGGGCTGATGGGCTGGTTGCGAGAGGCGCTGGGGTCGCGGGGTGGTGCCAAGGGCGATGATGGGTATGTTCCCTTGCGGAACATGGATGCGTGATTTTAGGAGATTTTTCCTTGTTGTGGCATATATATATATATATGTACCTCTTTAACCGTTGTCTGTTTCTTGTTCAGCATCGCTCGCAATTTTGCATCGTTTTTTGATATCGGCATAGCGGTAACATATCCTACTAGCATCTACTGTTATAGCAACACAAAGTATTCTCAAAGATTGCAGTGCACATACAAAGTGATGGTGACGATACGCATTATGTATTAAATAAAACGAGCTTCATATTATTCCGCTCAATAGTTCTAGTTCTTCCGCCCATGCGTCCACTGCAAAGAAACAAGCCCATCCCAGTAAAAGTATATATATACACGTAATCAACTCCAGTGGCCCAGAAAGAACACCAGATCCTGAACCATCCCTCGCACTCTTGTTCGCACAATTCTATAATTATCATTCCTTCACACTCGTGATTTCTAGTGCTCATCTCTGCGCGTCCAGCGAACCTTGGCAGGCTCCAGGGGCCGCGAGAAGAGCGAGGCGTAGTCCGTGCCAATGATGCTGTTACCGCCGTCCACGTTGGCGAAGCGGAACGCGCGGACAGTCTCCGCGACAATGGTCTGGAGCTGCACGTTGGCGAAATGCTCACCGATGCAGCGGTGGCGGCCGGCGCCAAACGGCAGGTACGGGGACGCGGCGCCCTTGGAGACAATACCGTAGCCGTAGTCAATCTTCTCGTCATCGTCGTCGTTACGGGGCGCAATGGTCGGAGCGTTGGAGGAGCCGGGCAGCCAGCGGTACGGATCCCACTCGTCCGGGTTCGGGAAGAAAGCCGGGTCGCTGGCGCTGACACCGGGGGCGGCGAGGAGGACGTGCGAGGTGGGGATGACGAACTTGGTGCCAGGCACGGGCAGGGGCTGCTTGACGGCGCGCATGATGGAGTGGATGGGGGCGTGCAGGCGGAGCGTCTCCTTGATGATGGCCTGGTTGAGGGGCAGCTTGGCGAGGTCCTCGTACTGCAGCGGGGGCAGGTCCGAGCCAAGCGCGGCAACCTGCTCGTCGTAGAGCGCCTCCATAATCTTGGGGTTCTGCGCAAGGCGGAGCATGATCCAGGAGCTCGTCGACGACGAAGAGTGCTGGCCGGCCATGAGTAGGGCAATCATCATGTGCGCGACCTCGTGGTCGGGCACGCGCGTGCCGTCCTTGTAGCTAGAGTTCATCAGGTGCTTCATCATGTCGAGCTCGTCGTCATCATCGGCGCGCTCGCGGCGCTCGCGGATGGTGTCCATGTAGATCTTGGCGACGGTGCGCTGCGCGTGGTCACGGCGGCGGTTCCACGGCAGTGGCGCCCAGTGCAGCATGAAGTTGATGGGGGTGAAGCCCATGTCGAGGTCGTGATAGAGCGCGGCGAGTGACTCGTCAAACTTGCGGCGGATGGCGCTGCCCTGGAGAGCGTGCGAGGCGGTGAAAATAGTGACCTCGGCCATCTTTTGCGGCACGTCGACCACGCCAGTTGCGCCCTTGAAGCCGGCGTCACGCTTGTAGTAGGACGTGACTTCGTTGGAGATGATGGGGACGTAGGACCGGAAAGCCTCGGTGGTGAGGGCAATCTTCATGAACTGGTGCATGTTAGCGGGTTGGTCGGGAGGGCTGGCTCAGCTTTTTGCGCATTTTACCTTCTTCTGCTCCATGAGCTTGGCATTGGAGCAGTCGTAGACGACATCGCGGCCAAAGACGGGCGTGGTCAGGACGGTGTAGATTTCCTCGGCATTGACGTCCTTGAGCTTGCCGTTGAGGATGAACTCGTTGCCGGCGGGGCCGACCGCAACCGTGGTTTTCTTGCCGAGGAGGATAAAGGTGAAGACGTCACCGTACTGCGCGGCAGATAAAAATTAGCATGGTCAAGGTAAAGGACGGAGAAGAATGCGTTGCTCACCTTTTGGCGATTCGCCTCGAAGAAAGTAGGAGGGTCCATGCCGTAGGTGATGGTGCTGCCGATAAAGGGGAACCAGTGAAAGACCATCGGCGGCTCGTTCTTGTTCCGGAAGAGGACCTGGCCGGCGACGTTGAGGATGACGGAGAGTGTGAGGACACCGAAGAAAAGGGTGGCGGACTGGATGACGATGCTCTGGGCCTGGAAGGCGTGCACCAGCGGGTGATTGGCCGCGACCTGAAGGACACCCATGATGTCGGTCGGGGGGGGGGGGGGGGGTCCTGGGCGGACTTGGGCTGAATTGAGGGAGTTTAGTAGGGGATGGTATTTGCTACAACGTGTAGCGGCGATCTTTTGCAAAAGGGAGACTCGTAGGGGCGGGATGAGAGGGAAACAAGAGTGGCAGCACCCGTCTCTTGTTGAATGGAAGTGGGAAGAGGAAAAACGAGTGAAAGAAGAGGGCAGCGCGTAGATCTAGATAAATAAAATATGGTTCGAAAGTTAGGGGTGGCGCAAGCTAGCGAAGCCCCCCTTTCGTATTCGGACAGCATGAGACCAATGCAGCAACTCCTTGATTTTCATCTCTGCTTTCTGTTGTTATTTTTCTTCAGTGATTGGACTGCATTTCTAAAACTCCGCATTTAACAGAAATGGTACCAACCACCGCATTAGCATCATCAATCTTGGACATTCGTGTGCCTTCAAGCTGCCCCTGCGCCACTAGACCACTGAAAACACGCGATAGGCCAAGTTGAATATGACAGTTTCCCCATAGTTTTACGGGGCATTGGCCAATTGTAGAAATTGGATTTGGCCGTTCATTTTAGTCGCTGTCGACTCAGATGCGAATAAGAACAGCATTGAACCATGTTTCTTATTCCTTTACAACCACTTTCCAACGCTCGATAACGAGCAGCATCACTACATCACAATATCTCCACATCCAACCAAACCCATTCATGATTGAATCTTCAACTTGACTGACGTTAGACGCGCTTGTACAAAGCGCAGATGTACCAACAACTAGCGAAAAGCAAATGTCCATCCCTTGGGAATCTGAAATCATGTCCGCAAATTGCAGATTGTCCAACACACGAAACAACAAAAATCCTCCTTTGAGAAATAAACAAAGCCCAAATTCATATTTAACCAACTCCGTATCGTAACGTGAAATCATCATGGGGGCGCAGATGTTTTAGTCTCCGTGCATGCGTGTATATGTTTATATTACCCGTGTTCCCTGAACCTACGCCTGAGCGACGATGCTCCGGCCCACTGCGCTCCAGCGCAGCTTGCGTAGCCCGACCGATGAGCGGATGACGTCGCCGCCGGCCGCCGTGGTGTCGTTGACGCCGCCGCTGCCGACGCTGGCAGCCAGGACCCCGCGTGCCTCCTCGCGACCGACCTCACGGCCGATGACGTAGCCGGCACCGAACCCGACCACGGACACGAGGACGACGACACCGGCGCTGACGACCCAGCTGAGTAGCGTGGGTGATATCAGCGCGTACTCGGCGTCAACGCCCACCGCCGATGCCGCCGTTCGCTTCTTCTTGGCCGGCCGTGGGCCCCGGCCAGCTGACTCGGACCGCTTCGACTTGGGCGACACAGCACCAGAGGATGGGTGCCGGCGGCGGACAGTGGACGGCCCGGCCTCGACATCAGCTTGCTTATCTTCGCCGTTGAGCGCGGACTCGGGCAAGAACCGCAGCTCCATGGGCTGGTTGCTGGGCGTAACGCCGGTGTGGGTAGTACGCTGAGCCTCCGTCTCTTCCTTGCTCTTGGGCAGGCCGCGGGCCGCGGCGGCACAGGAGAGAAGGGTGGTGAGAGACGCCCGCAGAGCAGCATCGTTGTCTTCGCGGACCGAAGGAGACATGAAGCTGGGTGTACCGCGGTGGCCGCGGGGCTGCCGGTGCGGGTACGAGGAGCGGCGGAAAGAACTGTGCGGGTGAGGGTGCTCGGCCGAGCTCGTCGAGTAGCGGCGCTGGGCCGGGCCGCCGGGCGGGTGGGTGAAGGCGTTGGGATGAGGGCGGAAGACGGGAGCGTCGGAGGCTCGCCCGAGCGTGGTGGCGTTGTCACCGTCGTCGTCGGACTCGTCGTCGGAGCCGTCCGAGGCGTCTTTTTCAGAGGAATGGATGTTTTCGGCGGAGCTCGTCATGACGCGGTCCTCGTCGCTGTCGCTCTCGTCTTCTTCCTCCTCCTCTTCGTGGCTGCTGGTGCCAACGACGTGGATGGCTGTTGCCTGTTGGGGGAGGGAGCGCGCCGAGGGGTGCAGCCGGCGGCGGCGCTGGAAGGGGCTACCGACCTGGAGTCCGGTGGTGACGATTTCGTTGTCGACGCTCGAGAGGGAGGAGGACGAGGGCTGGGAGGAGAGTTCGACCCAGGATTCTGCACGAGTTAGAAGGAGCGGTGTCTGGGCAAGAAGGGAGGTATCTCTCGCACCGTCAAATCGACGACTGTGATGTATGCTGGGGCTCGGACGCGGCTCGGGTTGTGAGACGCTGCGGCCGAGATGCCTGCTGTGGGTGGGCTGGTTTTCCATGATGCCGGCGCGGTCGAAGGCGTGCCAAGGTGGTATGGTTATTGAGAATAAGATGAATACAAAGTATGGCAAGGGCGAGATATCTTTTTTTTTATCGATAGAGGGGATGTAGGTCGGTGACGCGCGCGGAGGGGAAACCGACGACTCGAGGACGGACTCGTACCAGGCGGTCTGGTCTTTTTGGGCAACCCCGCCTAATCGGGCTGATAAGGTGAGAAGGCGATCTGCGACTGCGGAGACGCTGTCGCTACGAGTCGGCCTACCTCCAGATGCTGCAAGGGTTGGTGGCTGTGTTGAGGAGGGTTGCCAAGACTCTGTGCGACAGTGTGGTGAATGAAATGAGATGAAGGGGAGGGATGGATGGACTAAGGATGATAAGAAGGAAAAGGGAATGACACGTTTTAGAGATGTGGCAATGACGGATTTGAACAAAGGGCATGGACGGGAGAGGGGATGGTCGAGAAGAGCGAGAGTTGGGCTCACGAGCCAGTCAACCAGTGACAACGTGAGCGGGGGATAAAGGGAGGGGGGGGGGAAGGAAACGTTGGTGCTGGCGTTGGCGCTGGCGTTGGAAGCGTTGGGGCGGGCCAGTGGGCGGATTTAGTGGGCAATGGAGGGAAACGTTGTACGCTGAAGTCAGGCAAGTCAGCGCCCTGAAGCAGCCGGTAAGATGAAGATATACTTTGAAAGGCAAAAACCAAGAAAAATGAGACTAGTCTCTTGCATGAACATGGATTATTGACAGATATTCTCCTATTCGCTTCCCGTTGTATTGGCGCCACAACAGGCACGCTCGAGACAAGCACATCACGCGCCCAGGCATTGCGTCACAGGCTGACCAGCCTCGTCCGTCACAAGGGCGTACCGAGTGAGTATGGAGGCGTGAGGTGGGAGGCTTAGTCACCCACGATGTGAGACGGGCGTTTGCGTTTCATTTCTTATCATTTACAATTAATTTGGATTATTTCCATCTTGCCAGTTTCATGGTTTCAGATGTGTAAACACGATGCTGCATGCTGCATATATTTTATGCACTCTGCCCCTCTTCTCAGAACTTGCTCACCTGCTGGACCTGTCTGTGGACCACCTACCTGGTACTTACGGTATAGGCTACTCCAACCGATCAAGGGTCTTTCGTCTGTCAATTCCCTGACTTTTGTTCTTTGCATGCACTGTCAGTTCTTTTACAATTTCGCCAGCTTGACAGGCGTCGTTCAGCATCAACATATGACCATCATGTGCTGATTTTGCTCACAATACATGGTTCAGGCCCACTGCAACATCCCTGCAAACACGCAACTGCTGGTCCGCAGGCATGCTCTTTTACCTTACCGCCAGTCCATCGACCCACCAAACCATGCAAGCCTCGATGCCTTCTTTTCCACCCAGCATCTCTATTTCAACATTGCCATCTTCCCATCAACCCCGCTCGACAAGACCTGTCATATCTACAGACCACACACCCTCGACATCAGAACATTCCGTCCACCTCCCTCACTTGCCCCCCACGCTCTGCTTCCCGGCCTTCCGCCACGCCATCCCGTACCGCTCCACCGTCCACAACGACGGAAACGCCGCGCCCTGCATCACCGCAATCACTGCGAAGCACCATCCGGGCCGCAGCCGCCGCAGCATCACATCCAGAAGCGCCAGCGCGCCCGCCGCTACCTCGCACCGAAACAGGTTGCACGCCGACTACACCGTCGCCGTCCTGTCCGAGTGGTAGTCGGTTAGCAGCGCGTTGAGCGACTGCGCCACCTAGTCAGCTTCGTCCTCGCTCGCATTCGTATACCTAGATGGGTATGTATGGATGTACTCACTGTAAAGGTGATTTGATTCGTAAAGCCAATAAAAAATTGCAGCACCAGCGGCACTGCCATGTGCTGCACAAGATGCCAGAGGTTAGCAGGAGGAGACGTCCAAGACGAACAAGACGTACTGTGTGATATTGTAGTGCCCATCCATACCCCACGATGCAAGGCGCGCAGATAACGACAGCGTACTTGGTTACGCTCAGTCTTGCGCGATCAATCGGAAAGTCTGTCAGGTCATCTAACCGGCCCTTTACCAGTGTGATGCCCACACAAACTCATGTAAGGATTGCTCTTGTTTGCTTGAAACCGTTGTCAGGCACTGAACTACAGCCTCCGCGTACAGAGAGAGCATTGATGAAGAAACGGCTAGATATTTCACCACTTCTGGGCTATGCCATCGAGAGCTTCTCGGAGCACGTTCTTGACTCGTCACCACAGAAGGACGGAGAGATTTTGACAGCCTTGCAACAATTCTTTACAGTTAATATCCTGGGATGGATAGAGAGGATTGCTGTGGGTGGAAACTGCCACGCCATCCTGCGTGTGTCCAGAAACCTGACCGCATATTTGGGCCGTAGAGCTTCAACGCTCCCGCCAGATCCAAAAGCAAGTTATATCCTTCGATGGGCAACGGACCTCGGCCGTCTCGTGACGAAGTTTGGCGAGCCGTTGCTAAAGCAGCCGTGCTCAATTTATTACCTTATCCTCCCATGTGTCCTGAAAACACTGCTATCGCACAGGTACCCGCAAGACGAGCTGGCGGATTGGTGCTGAGCGGGAGTACAGCTACAGACTGGGATGACTGCATCGCGCATATAAGCCTCGGCGATGAAGGCGCCTCTGCAGTCTCGGCAGGAGAGCAGCAGCTCATTATCGGTACAGATTTTGGAACTATTACAATCTTTAATCGGAGAACGTATCAGCGCGAGGCGACCTTTAGCCGTGGACGTGCAGTTGATCTCATTCACCTGGCAGATGCCACCGCCATCATATGTACCACCAAGGCAATCCTTGTGCAAGACATGCAAGGCGACATTATCTGGCAAGATCGTCTGCGATTTAGATGCCTGTGCGTATCGGTGCTAGGAAACGAGGTAGCTGCCATCATGTACCATGGTCATTTGATCAAGTGGAACAAGGCAGCTGGACAACTCCTACAAGACAAGCGAATGGAATATCGGAACAACAAGTCGGAAGCCTGGAACAAATATGTGGGAAGTAAAGCGCCCGTACTCGGAAGACTATAGGCATCATTATTCGAGGAGAAGCGACCCGTTTGACACCAAAGAAAATCGGCAAAGCTATCCCGAGGCGTTATCTGGACCTGTTGTGAAGGGATCAGCACTTCTGAAGCCTGTGATTTCGGGCCGCATCGAACTGAGACGAGCAGCGAAGTTTCCTAAGAGTCACGCGCCCGAGCCCGAGCCCGACGTTGACATCCTTGAGGCTAGACGGAACAAGACATTCAGACGAGCAGATTCATCGCCAATTCCTGTCTCATTGATCAGGCTACGGGGATCAACGCACTGTCGACCGTACACTTGATGAGCACCCCCTTCGATACGTAGCGAGGGTTGAGCGCCCGATGAATCCGAGTCTCAAAGTCAGCGAAAATTGATGCCTACATATTCAAACGTAGAAGTTGTGCAAAAGTGGACTTTTTTCGACGACGCGTCTCTCCCTCTGTGCTGAGCTAAAGGCGGTCAGCCTTTCATACTTTACTATCCCGTCCTCGCCTCCCGGCAGATCATCTTCCTACTAACAACTCCGGAGGCACACACACGCGCCCGTCATGGAAGTCATCGCCGACCTGCCTGAGAGCCATCTCCGCGCCATCCTCGTCGCGCTCTGCGACGACTCTCGCACCCGCGCCAGCGCCGTCGCCATGGCGCGCGCCTTGGCCACCACGCCGTCTCGCTGTGGCGGCAGCGATCTGGCCCTCTGCGTCCAGTGCTGGCAGGCATTTTCGGTCTTAACGCGGCCAGAAACCCATGTCGCTACCATCCAGGCAAGTTTCCCGTGTCGAGTCCGCGTTAGAAGTTGGTTCCGTTAACCGAGGCGCGCGCCGGAACTATAGGCACTAGGTACGCGGATACCGACGACGACACGTGGGCGGACCACGACGAAAATGTCCACGGACCACTGGAGACAGAAGAGAACATGGAGGAGTGGCCGGATGCCTTTATTTGGGAGTGCTGTGAACAGCGCGGGAGCGCGGCGGGCTGCGAGACTGGGCCACACAGATCGCAGCGATAAGTCTGAGTGTACATGGCCAAACACATTCACGCAGTCATGGGAACAACAGAATCAAGTAGTATAATATAAAATTACTTTTTCCAGCCGAGAACGCCAGTAATCACTAAGAAAACTACAGAAATCGCAAAAGTATCGTTACATGCCGACATACAGCCCAACACTTACCCGGTTCGTAACAGCGTGAGAAATAAAACGCAACGTTTAAAATGTGCATAGATTGGGGGGTGACGGCAGATGCCGCGCGTTGCCCCGGAAGCCAACAAAATGTTGCCCTCGCAGTGTTTCCAAAGCCCAAGTATTTGCATTTTTTGGTTGGTCAAAAAGCCCCCAGAGCCCGTCCGAAGATTTGTCTCGATCCAAATTGGTCCACGCCCACGCCATCATTGTCGCCCCTTCTGCTTCGGCAGAGCGAGGACAGAAAGGAGGACGCAGAAGAGGGATATTTTCCCAATATTAGCCCGCTCAAAATCCCTCAGGAAGCCCACTGGATGGTTTGCTCTTTTGCCGCCCGGAACGGGTAGTCAGAGTCTAACATCAAATATAACAAAAGAAAGCCAGTCTCAAAATCATTTCTCTTACAGCAAGAGAATACAAGGTCTCGGGAGGAGACATAATGCCACAAGCCCTCGGCTACCCAAAGTGAAAGAATGGAGCCCCCAGGTACTATCACCGTCTCGTAGAGACAGTTTTCTCAAAGCCCACCAAGCTCAGTAAAGAGCCCGCCAACTTGTTTTGAAACGACAGCCCACATAGCCCAGAGCCCACTAGTAAGTCCCGATCATAGCCTCTCCCCAAATTTACCCCGCGAAACATCCCCTTAGTCGAAAGAGATCTTGGAGCCGGAGTAGCTGCCGCGGGAGGAGTTGAAGCCACCACGGCCGCCGCCACGGCCACCGAAGCCACCACGGCCACCACCACGGGGACCGCCACGGCCACCACCACGGCCGCCACCGCGTCCACCGAAGCCACCACGGCCGCCACCGGCGCCGTTCTGAGGAGGACGGCTGCCGGCAAAGTCGAGGCGGACAGCACGGGACATTCTACCGTTGCCGATGGCAGCGCCGCTCTTGGCCTCGAGGGCAGCCTTGGCGTCCTCGATGGAGTTGAATGTGACATAGCCGAAGCCCTTGAGGTTACCGGACTCACTGGACAAACATGATTAGCAAAATGTGCAATGGAATACGTGGTCATGAGTTCATCGACTTACGGGTCGGTAGGCAGACGAATGCTGGCAACCTCGGCAACCTCGCTGAAGAATTCGCGGACAGCTTCCTGCTCGGTGTCAAAGGGCAGGTTGCCGACGAACAGAGTGTCGCTCTCGGCGCTGAGGGTGTCGCCATGGCGCTTGGCACGGTCGGCGGCACGGTCCTGAGGCTTGGCCTCAGCAGGCTTGGCGTTAGCGTAGTCGAGGTTCAGGGCACGGCCGTCGAGCTCCTGGCCCTGCATCGCCTCGTAGGCCTTGGTGGCAGACTCGGAGTCGCCAAAGTCGACGTAGCCGAAACCACGGCTGCGGCCAGTGTTCTTGTCGGAGACGACGCGGGCGCTGACGAGGTTGTCGAAGGTCTTGAAAGCCTCGTAGAGAGCATCGTCGTCGATGCCCCAGCTAAGGGAGCCAGCGAAGAGGGTGGTGGGAGCATCATCAGACTTGGACTTCTTGGGAGCCTCGTCAATATCTTCCTCGGCCTTGCGCTTCTTGGAAGGGGCGGCCTCGGTCTTCTTCTCTTCCTCATCAGAGTCAGAGTCATCGCTGTCATCAGAGTCATCAGAGTCGGCCTCCTGCAGCATTGTTAGTATATGATGACACGGTTTGAGCGCAGTAACTATACATACAGCCTTCTTGGCCTCGGGGGCAGCCTTCTCCTCCTCCTCATCAGAGTCAGAGTTGTCACTGTCGGAGTCATCCGACTCCTCGGTGGCCTTGCCGTTGGTCTTAGCAGCGCCGTTAGTCTTGGCAGCGGGCTTCTCGTCCTCAGACTCCTCCTCGTCAGAGTCGGATTCAGAATCAGAGTCATCGGCAGCCTCGGCCTTCTTGCCGTTGGCTACAGACTTCTTAGGAGCCTCCTCCTCAGAGGCGTCGGAGTCGGAGTCAGAGCCGGACTCGCTGGCCTCGGACTCGTCCTCGGACTCAGAGGATTCGGGCTCGACGACCTTCTTCTTCTTCTTCTCGATGTTCTTGGCAGTGGCCTTAGCACTGTCCTTGGCCTTCGCCTTGGGAGTCTGGGAGGCCTTGGTGATGCCGCCATTCTTGACAGCCTTAGACTCGGCCTTGGAAGGCTTCGCCACCTTGGTCGCGGATTTGGCCATTGTGAATGTGTGTAATTTGCTTTCTAGATGCTGGGAAAAGACAAAAAAGGACAGCCCGGGAAAGAAGTTGGGCAGAGGGTATAAAAAAGGTGTGGTGTGAAGAGACAGGGAAAATTTCAAAACAGCGGGCGAGCAGGGTCTTTTTAGCTGGAGGCTGGGCAGAACTTTGAATTTTTTTCCTTTGCAAAAATAAAATGGGCCTAATCAAAAGCGGTGACTGCGATAAGAAGGACCTTTGGTGCTTGCGGAGTTGTGCCACAAGAATGATGCCTGACAAATGAGGCGCTACAATTGGTCAGTCCAGAAACGCCGCTGGAGGTTTGTGATGTCCTAGGCCGAAGAGCAAGCAAGTAGCAGCCATCGCTTCGCAGTCTACCCGCGATTCCTTCCTCGAGCCTCGTGATAGCCGTCCGACACCCGGCATCTACAATTTAGAGGACCGCTCTTCCAACCGCCCAACATGCCGACCCCCGAATCCGAGATGTTCAAGGCGCAAAAGCCCACGGTCGCGCCCACCTTTAACGGCGTCGACTTTGACGACACCAAGGCCTTTAAGGCTGCTGAGGACGCCATTATCCGGGAGCAATGGGTCGGCGCCATGATGACCCGCCTCGTCGGCGAGGAATTGAGCAAATGCTACATCAAGAATGGTAACAACCACCTAGAGAAGTGCGGTGACCTGCGAGGTAAGCTCCCCATTGATACGGCGCTAGTTGAGGGACATCTGGACGACGGGCATGTCAATGCTAATTGGATTGCGATGATACAGAGAAGTACCTCGAGTTGCTTGCCGCCAACAAGATCAAGGGGACAAAGTTCATGCAACAAAACTACCTGGAAAAGAAGGACGAAGAGCTGGATATTGCCGCCAAGGTGCACACCTCCGACAAGATTGCCAAGCTGAACCAGGGGCGGTTCTCTTCATAATCAAGAAATTGAGGTTCATTGTAATAAAAACAGAGCGATTGCCAGATTTTATCGGCATTTCCTCGCAGAGGCGGGTGCACAGCTGGTTTGGGCAGGTATAGAGTGCCTGTGACAACCTGACTACAGCGGCGGCATTATGAAACTCTGCGGGAGTGTATATATGACAAAGAAATGGAATAGAAGTTTCAAAACTCATTTTAAACTTCCCTTGACGTAATTGCAAATCAGGCGAGAACGTGCCTCGTCGCATGGCTTGCCAAAGAGCTGCTAAGCTCTCCAACACCCGCTGGCGGCAGAGGCTCCGCACACGACAGCGACCCCAAAATTTCTGAACGGCTGCACTACAACTCCTAATCACCACCACACCACGTCCTTTCCCACACAACACAGCGCCGCTAACAGCCGCATAATCACCATGTTCTGCACACGGTGTCTGCGCACTGCCGTCGCGCATCGACAATTCCCCGTCGCCCGCCGCCAATTCTCCGTCGCACCGTTCCTGCGCGCCAACGCAACGCCAACGCCAACGCTCTCGACGCCCACGACGGCCGCCGGCGAGGCAGCCGCGCCAGCCAAGGCCGCGCCCCGATCCAGCTGCCCCGAGGGCACCATACTCACGGGCCTCAACTATACCAAGGGTGGCGCTGACCCCGTCGCGTTGAAGGACGAGGAGTACCCCGAGTGGCTGTGGTCCTGCCTCGACGTCACCAGGAAGAACACCGAGGGCGACGAGGACGGCGCCGGTGACGAATTTTGTACGTTCCATGACCCCTTGACACTCAAATCTTGCACTGTTTCGGGGATTTATGACGCATGCTAACAATACTTTCTCGCACAGCCAAATCCAAGAAGCAGCGACGACTGGCAGCCAAGCGACAAAAGGCGGCCGAGGCCGAGCAGCTCGCGTCGGGCAACCTGGAGGCCCTCCAGCCCAAGATCCCCATCCAGCAGCAGTCGATCAACATACAGGGACAGGAGGATGGCACCGTTGCGGACAACCTCGCCGCGGCCGAGAAGCGCCAAGAGCTGAAGCTGGCTATGCGCAAGGAGAGGAAGGCCAAGATCAAGGAGTCCAACTACCTCAAGTCTATGTGAAAGAAGGGGGCGTATTATGTCGTATCCTTTATGGGATTTGTGTATACTATCATGTCGGCATTACGCAATGCCTTGCTGTAAAATAGATTATTTTAGATTCGCGCCGTCGCACTCAATCGTATTCTATACATGCACACACGGGTTCAAAAGACGCTTTTATTTCAATCGAAAGGACTCATTCGATGTACAAGAATGCAATTTGACTAACTAATGACTACAAAGCGCTCAAATCTAACGGAACACTGCTTCCCCTGCCTGCTCTGTATCGCCGGCTACCCCCAGAAAATCCTCTGGGTTTCGGAAGCTGTTCGTCCTCCTTGAAGTGCCATCTCGAATCGTTAATGATGATACGACTCCCACCGCCAAGGCTTGGGCTTGGTGAATGGAACGAGGTCCGCGACTTTGGCGTAGCCGCTGGCGAGGGTGACCCGTTCGTAGACAGCGTGTACGCGCTCGGATCGAGCATAGATTGCCGGAGCGATGCACCGCGGCTGCGGGATTGTGGTGGAGGAGGCGGTGGCGGGGAAAGTGCAGACGGCGGTGATGGCGCTGCACCGGGCGGAGGAGGCGGAGGCGCTGTCGTAGGGGACGATCGTCCGGACGGCCGCTTGTTCACGGCAGAAGCAATTGAAGGCACGGCGCTGGCTGGCGGAGGAGGGGGAGGAGGTGGTTGCAGTCGAGGCGCAGCTGCTGGCAAAGGGGGAGCGCTTGATGGCGGCGGCGGCGGAGGCGCGCCGGGAGCTAATGACGAAGGACGAGGAGGAGGGGGCGCAGGTGCTCCTGATGGAGGCGGAGGAGGCGGAGGGGCAGGAGAAGATGGAAGCGTCGGCTTCAGTGCTGGTTTTCGAGAAGTTGGTAGCGCGGGCGGCTTCTTTCCTATGGGCGGCGGTGGTCCCCTTGCACTCGTCTTTCGTAAACCACTGGGACCGGGCACAGGCAAGGACGGTCTTCCTGGGATTGCGGGAGCGCCGCCGGACGGTGGTGGAGGTGCCGAGGCAGGCGGTCTAGGTGCAGAGAATTTCGACTCGCCCGGGTCAGACAAGTACGAGGAGTCCGTCTCCCGTCCGGTGTCGATGCCTCCGCCTCGCTTCTTCAGCTTGGGCATGCCGCCCGCGAACAGCCCGCCAAGCTGTGGTGCCGCAGATTCCAACCCGGCCGACTTCGCCGCCCCGGTACCCTGATCACTGTTGCTCCTGGCACGGTTTCCAGGGACTGGCGGCGCGAGACCTGGCACGGGCGGCGCACCGCCTACTGGCGGCCCAGAGGATGAAGCGCCACCACCGCTAACCAGAGGGGCGGAGCGATCGTTCGTGACGGCCTTCTTGAGGGCTCTGCCTTTGCTAATATCGGCGAGGAGGGCACCCTAAAGCACGCAGTTAGAAGAGCGTCGGAACGAGGCCAGGTCTAGGCATTTCGACGTACGCGACCTGGTGGAGGACGTCCAGGGACGCCGCCAGGTGCTCCTCCAGGAGGAGGAGGAGGCGGGGGAGGACCGCCAGCGCCAGGAGGAGGAGGCGGAGGAGGCGGAGGAGGAGGCCCCGGCATGTTGTATTGTTATGCCCTCTGGAGCTTTCAGCACACGGGGGAGTCGTGAGCAAAGTAGCAACTGAGGTCGGAGCTGAGGTCGACGGATCAGCTATCCGTTCGCTTGAGCTAACTGCTGGTTATCTCTGAAGAGTCGCACGGTAATCGATGGTACGTGAGCAGCAGAGATATAAATAAGACGCCTTGCACAGCTATCAATGTTACAGGCAAGATGCAGAGTTCGATCTACCAGCGTCTCGCGTGAGATGGTTTTGTTTCGTCATTGGGGTGACGCTGGGCCACGCAAGAGCCGCCCAGGAATGAGTGGCTTGGTGGTCTGCCCCACCTCAGGTGTTACTTTTACAGCTGCCTTTGTGACATGGTCGAAGCAGGACAATTTGGCTGTTACAAGTTTAAGGCGGTTGGTTCTATGAAAAGTCTATCGGCCAATCTAATTCGTGAAGTTTCATGGGATTTATTAGAATTCCAAGTTCCAGGTTGCATTCCTGGGTGATCGGTGGTCGTCGAACTGGCTGCCATGCGCTGTAGAGGGGCTCACCATGCAGTGGACGTCCAATCACAGCGCCAAGAATTTCTTTCCATTTTCATCACCACCAAGTGTCTCGTCACCTCCTTGCCGACAAACAGCCAATACCGGCACTCGCGCCGGCATATACGGGCTCAGGATAGCGTGGGATCTAAAGGAACAACGCCAAAATCTTTCCTAGTCCCAGAACACTCGCCATCGCAGCACCAGCAACGACAATGCGCTCTGCATCGACTCGCACGGTGAGCGGCTTCGTCTGCCAGTCCTGCGCTGTGCTTCCGCGCTCCACGGGTCCGCTCGGCCGACCGCTCATCGTCTCCAGCCGCCGAAATGCGAAGGCACTACCTACATGGAGAATCCCTGGCGCCCGCTGGGCCAGCAGTGACGCGGCCGCCTCGCAGAATGGTCTACAACACCAGAGAGATACCGCCGCCGCACCACCACCCACAAAGATCCAGCGCATCACCGACCCGGCCGAGCTCGCGGCCCTCGCCGAGGATAGCTGCAACAAGATCCAGTCAGCAGACGACATCCCCGCGCGGCCCGTGACTGCTGCGGCCCTGCAGGCGTGCCTGCGCGCCGCGACCGCCCTCCACCCGCAACTGAGGCGCAGTGCCGCAGCCGCCGGCGAGGCACAAGGCCGGGCGTCTACCGCACGACTCGCCGCTCTCACCGGTGAGCGGCGGCCGGGCTCCAAGCTGCCTGCCGTTGATGCACGCGTCGCTGAGGCGACGAACCGCATATCCCACGCCGCGTGGCGCGTCCTCAGCCACCCGAACGTTGAGATGGCGCCCGAGCTTCTCGAGGCGTACGTCCGCATCCAACGCCAGCTCGGCCGCCCCGAGTCGCTCCCGGCGGCCCTCGAGCTCTACGCCAAAAAGAGCAAGCCCGTGGCAGCGGCGGCGGCCGGCAACGCCGTCACGTACCGCCGCACGAACCCCAACGCCGCATCCCGCGCTGTCGAGACGCATGTCGTCGACCTCGCGCTGCAGACCGCCATTGACGCCAAGAACCTCGACGCCGCGCTCGGCATCATTGAAGCCGGCTTCTGCGTGCCCGCTTTCCGCCGCGCCAAGCTCATCAAGCACGGCACCGCGCCCGCCCTCGGCCTGATGGCGCTGCCGTTTGGCGTAGTCGGCTTGTCGACCGCGTACGCGGCCTACTGGCAAAACACCATGGACGTGACAACCGCGACCGCCATCGGCGCCGCCGGCATCTCCGGATACCTGCTCGTCGTCGGCTCGCTCGGCGTCATCGCCAAGCTCAGCCACAAGGATCAGATGCGCCGCGTCACATGGACGCCCGGCACGCCGCTGCGCTACCGCTGGATGCGCGAGGAGGAGCGAGCCGCGCTCGACAAGGTCGCGCTCGCATGGGGCTTCAAGGAGCCCTGGCGGCACGGCGAGGAGACGGGTGCCGACTGGGAGGGCCTGCGCGAGTACATGGGCTACCGCCAGATGCTCCTTGATCGTGTTGAGTTCATGGACGGCATGAGCTAGTTTACGAGCACCTGCGGTCGTGAAATCTTTCATATGTACTACTAAGTAACCCTGTATATTTATAGCCTGTGGATAAATATGATTACTTGTCATCACCTGCAGTTGAGGCATCTCAACAATTACCAATGCATCATCCATGATTTTAGATTGTATGTACAGTAGCATTGTTATGTGAAGGAATGTCATGATATCGTCCAAACATTGAAGCCCTCAACCTATTCCTGTTGATCCCTTCACTTCACGTATACATTTAACCTTGGAGATATCCCGTTACCTGGCCGTAACTCCCAGACGCCAACTAGGTGCAAATGCTGCCTGAGAACGAAGAAAAGCAAGAGAGTAATCAACTGAAACACCTTTATGAAGTGTACTTCATATTGGGCCCTCCAACCTAGAGACTTCGGGTTTTTTGTTTGCCCGTCTTCAACTCCCAAACCTGGCCTTCACTTTTAAACCGCATACACGCGAGTTGTGTTGCAACGCCCGTTCTCGGCCTTGGAGTATTCACGTTCGTGATAGATTTCGTACTGTGTGGTTTTTCTGATGACACCACCCGCAGCCTCTTGGATGTAGGCCTTCTGATAAGGGGCCAGGATAAACTCCTCACTACTCTCGTCATGATGGTGCACCGCGTTGTGGTTTGTCCCCTCAGGCTGCTTCGGACCCGTGTACGGCGCCCACTCACCGTTGAGAGAGCGAAGGCGTCGATGGCCAATGGTCATGGTAGGATCCGATGAGCCAGATGAATGCGCATTCTTGGGGGTAGACGCAATGGTGATGGAACCAAAGAGGCCGGGAAGCATCCAGGCGAGAACCATGCGGCACATGGGTAGACAAGCGCAGATGATGGCTACGTTGATCTCGATCATGGTCCAGAGAGTAGATGCAATGTCGTCTGGTGATATTGATTAGCATGCTTGAGGTGAAATGTGGGATGACAACACCCACATGTTACATCGGGAGACGTGATGGAAAAGTTGAGGGTCGTGGCGCGCAAAATCGAGGTGACGGTGACGCTTAGCAATAAATCGTTAGCTTCTCGGTCCATTGTGAAATACGATGGTAAAACATACAAACCACCGAGCGCAAAGACAAGCATCAGAGCACGTTTCTGATTGACGGGAAGCTTGCTTTTCCAGATCGGTTGCATCGGAAGACTGAGAATCAGGATATCCGTGGCGATGGCAAAACCAGCATTGGCATACCAATTCTTGATCATGCTAATGCAACTGCCGTGGAGAGACTTGTCCCAGGCAAAAGCTACAGGTGTACATTGCCAGATGGACGATGCCGTAGTTGCAACGCAGTAAGCAAGCACGATGCAGATCATTGTGTTGCAGCTGTAGCGGAACCATTTCTGGACAAAGATTCGGCGGTATAGCAAAAGAATTGACGTCTTAGTGAGATTGATGGTAAGCTTGTAGAAGATTTGGGCAATGTAGAACATCTATCATGGGGTTAGTCAGAGGCAGGAAACATCGAAATAAGAGACCTACCTGGAGGGCCTTGAGTCTGTTTGGTCTTGAAAGCGACTTGACATGCTTTCCGAAGCCGGCGTCTACTGATACCATCATGAAGACCATGACAGTCAAAGTGCAGAACTAGAAGAGACCGATTAGCGGCTAATTTATGTAGACAAGAGGTGCTGCCATCTTACATAGGATAAGATAATGGTGGCATCGTCCCAACCTAGTCCAGTCCTCCGCGATAAACGGTTATATACCCGAATACCCAGAAAGATGGGCGTGACCGCGAAGAAGACGATGCAAGGAATCCGCACATAGTCAGCATGGCTAGCTGCTGTCTGACTTTCGAAAACGGTCATTGTGATGGACAAAACGAGTAACCTCGTAATGTTGCGTAGGATCTCGAACACGCGGAGGGATCAAACAAGATAGATGATGAGTATATACAGGCACAATGTCTAAGAAAAGAAACAATCTCGGGTGGCAGGGGCTCGGGCCGGGAGGGGGATCTTATAATAAACCTAGACAATATTGTCTCAAGCATGAACATAAACGTATGCAGAACGGGGTGGACGGCGAACACACGCATCGATGAGCAGCGGCGCATGGCCTAGTCGATACAACAAGCATGGGCCACTGCCACTACCTCACCCCGCCTTAGCAATGGGTGATCGAGCCAAGGCGAAGGCGAGAAAAGATAAATCTCCATCCTCTCGTTTGAAGGCCAAACCATGCAAGGCACGCGTTAGGCTACGCTAGCTATTGGAGCAGAGCCCTGTGCGTGGTCGTGTGAAGCAATTCGCCGCCACCAGGATGTCGTGCGCCTTTTCCCGTTTCAAACTCGAATAGAGCCTTACTATAGTGCCAAAAGTTCTTTAGGATAATATAATACAAACTCATGCCACATGGATCTTGTTGTAGAGCCAAGCTCGGAGCTGAGCTGAACAAAAGATCCTCTGCCCATTTCGGTAGGTGGTTAGGCACCCCCCGGTTCCTGATTAGTCCTCAGTGATTGTAATTGCATAATTACGAGCCAAAAGATCGGGCTTTTTTCTTCAACATTGAGATGTGATAGAGTAGACGAAAGACAAAGCAAGGTGGCAAGTCCCCTCGTGTTCTTCGAGACTCAACTCCGCCGTGGTGAAGTTGACTACCACCTAACGTTAGTATGTTTTGGCTGCAGGAAGTTAGACGGTGATCGGTCGGGCTAGTTTGCACAGGCGACATGTAAGTAGCGGGCTAAAAGTAGTCGAAACAACATTTTCTGCTGCCTCACGGGGCTAATTTTGCAAGAATACCTAAGAAAACCCATATTTCTCGACGCAAAGACCAAGAAGACTCGGCTTTCGCGAGTTCTCTCCGCATTTTGCCACAGAGGCGTGCAAGTTCTCCAGTGTGAGTAGCCGACTGTCCGGAGAGGATCAAGCTTCAATATAACCAGATGTATAAAAACTTTAGGCTGAACCGGGTATTGACTGACGAAACATAGTCTGAGCCGTCAAATCCTGGAAAGTACTGCAACTGCAATTGCAAGTAGAAGAGACAGGTCATGAACAACCAAGAGGCGATCGCACAATAGGGTCACGGAGAGAGCTAGTGCGGAGCTGGTCCGAGGCGGCCAGACTCCCGCGTCATAAGCTGCGAACACGCTGTATTGTAAAGCAGTTATTTCTCTGCAGTTGGGTGCTACAGCAACTGAGGCAAAGTCAAGCCTTTGGCGCAAGCCCTCGGAAGTTTCACGGCCGCAAGAACCGCAAGCCTTCAAGCCTTGTCGATACCCGGCGGCCGGGCCTTATCGGGTAATTCTTCGGCCGGCAGAGTAGGCGCAAGAAGATCAGGTAGAGCGATGGTGCGGCAACTAGCAACGAGATGTAGTGATGGCGGTGAGCGTAGCTAGTAGGAATGCGGCCTGGTAGAGGTGGTCCAGTCTCAAGCTGCGAGAAATCGAGCCCGAGGCAGGCATGGCCGTTGCGTTCGTGGCGTAACAAGGCTAGCCAAGCGTCGTCCAATTCATGAAAACTTGAGAAGATAGTAGATGGGATGATGCCAGGCGGGTTCCCCGCTTCCCTAGCTCCTGGTGTTGCTATCAAGTATAGTGCGTTGTGGCTAGACCGACGGCGTATCAGTAGCAGTTCGTCGCAATAGGTACAAAAGGCCCGGCTCTAGCCAAGCTATCGCAGTAGCTAATGCGCTTCACGGGCCAACACTCTGCTCTGTTCGACAATCCTGCTACCTGCCACCCTGCCTCAACACGGAGTGCATTAGTTGCTTGCCACTAGGCGATCCTACATGGGGCAGGTTCGACAGCAGAACCCCGTATATGAGTTGCAGAATTGAGAGGGGAAGCTTGCCAATGCCACAGCAAGCGGACGAGTCACCAAATGCGGGAAGAATCCCTGCAGAGCATTTGAAAGGCTGTCATGTGGCTGTTGTGGCTGCGGCGCGGCGCGACTCTGCTAGCCAAGCTGGGGTTGGAGGAGACCTGGTCAATAATCTGGCATGGCAGTTGTTGATAGGATGAAAAACGATATAGGGAGGGAGGTTGGGAGAGTCTGGATCTGATGGATGGGCGAAAGGACCATTCTGTGAACCGATCGCGATGTCTATGTAAGGAAGAAAACATTTGTTGAGGAGAGACGATGGACTGCCAAAATTTGTCAGCCGCCAGCTGCCAAGTACCTATTCGCCCCGGCGCGGGGACATCCATCTTCTGACGACCGTTTGCCAACTTGCATCCTTCATCATCCAGCACGATTCCTCGCATTACATTCGGAGATCAAGGTAATACAGTGGAGGATCCCGCTCATGCCATTTTTTCCCAAGCATGTCAATATTCGGTTCTGACGGACTTTGGCACAACCCAGCGTCGGCTCCGGAAGACACCATTGCCCACAGCACAAGCCATCCACCTAGCAAATAGGAATCGTCAGCGCCGAATAATGGCCGCACACGCATCAGTGTTCCCAGCGACATGGACATCCGTCGTTGCGTCCGGGCCAATTTCTATTAAGAGCTAAGAAACCATGCGACCATTCGGCCATGCACTTGCGATGACATCTTTACGATATGGTTCCCCATCTGGTGTCTATTACCTAGGTGCCCACGCAATGCCGCTGCCCGGCTAGAGTCGTCCACTAGGAGGGAACCGCCTCGATTGACAAAACTAGCGGCCCGAATCCCGCTTTCAGTGGTGTTGATTCTTGGCCCAGGAGAGGTTGTCCCCTACCAAGGAGGCTATCCGCCATGTGGGATTGCAGGTGTCATGCTCCGGGCCGAGAAGTTATTCGTTCCTAACCCTCGTGGAAATTAACCTGAGCAAATACCACAGCAGCCGGGAATTCGCACCTTCGCCAAAAGACGCAACCGCCGCCTCGTGGCAGCCACCAACCATTGTCCCTGACGCGAATAACGGAGGTTGGTTGGCCCAACTCTGGGCAATTGGCAAAGCCAGTCCCATAACACATGAAGCTACGACAACTCGAGCTACTCGCCTCATTCACCTGCTACATCTGGCGCCAGTTGGTAGAATTATTCGGCTGTGTTATCCACCTCCTTGCATCTCGTCTAGCCAAAAGAAGACTCCACCGGACAGCTATTCCCTCGAGTAAACACGCCTGTTCATCACTTTCAATTCAGGACACCTGCATGCATCTTGGCACCTACGTTACATGTGCTTCCGTGTTGAAAGTTTTGCTTCGCTGCTGTACTCCGATTGAATAAAACCCTGGCTCAACCAGCTACGAGAGCCTCCCCACGACACCAGACGCAGCTTGTTAGCTCTCACACAAGCTCCGTGTTTTGGACCTCATCCCGCGACACTTCGTCTGCGCTCTTTCCAGTCTTCTACAAGTACGCGACTTGAACTTCAGCATGCGCTTCTCTCTCGCAGGGCTTGTGGCCTCTGGTCTGTTCTGCGCCGGTCTTACCTCGGCGCAGACCGACGGCTCCATTGACAATGGCCCTTTTGACGACGACCTCAACGGCTCCAACTTTACCTACCCACATCCGGTGAAGCTCTTTCGCTTCCACAACCAGCTGCAAGACCTGGAGATGGCGTTCATGGACGTCCCTCCTTCATGCCCACCCAACGGCAAGACTGCCGTCGTTCTGCATGGCAAGAATTTTTGCGGCCCTACCTGGGGCGCGACGATCGATGTGCTGACGAGCATTGGCTACCGTGTCATTGCGCCGGATCAGGTTGGTTTTTGCAAGAGCAGCAAGCCCACGAGCTACCAGTTCAGCACCAACCAGCTGGCCAAGAACACGCAAGCCTTGCTCACGACTCTTGGGATCCAGAAGATCACCTTGATTGGCCACTCTCTTGGCGGCATGCTTTCGATTCGATTCGGCCTGCAATACCCCGATATGATTGAGAAGCTCGTCCTCGTCGATCCTGTCGGTCTTGAGGACTACGTGGAAAAGGGTGTCCCCTATATTGCTCTCGATGACAGCTACAAGTCCGAATCTGCTCAAAACTACCAGTCTATTCGAGGCTACGAGCAGGCGGTCTACTACGTCGGCCAGTGGAAGAGCTCGTACGACACGTGGGTTAACATGCTGGTCAATATATACAACGGCTCCAAGCGTGAGCAGTTTGTCACCAACCAAGCGCAGATTGTCGACATGGTGCTAACCTCGCCTGTCGCCCACTATTTTGGCGACCTAACGCCCAAGACGCTCCTCATTGTCGGTGACAAGGACAAGACGGCCATTGGATCGCAGTGGAGCCCTCCTGATGTAGCTGCCAAGCTCGGTCACTTTGACGTTCTTGGGCCGCAAGTCGCGTCTCAGCTTCCCAACGGCCAGCTGTACCAGTTTTCGGACCTTGGACATGCTCCTCAACTGTCAGACCCCTCGTCTTTCCATTCCGTCGTGGTCGACTTTCTTTGGTCATAGGGCTTGTGAATGATATTGATGTATAATCGATGTCTTTTGGTGATACGTGCTGCATTGCGGGGTTTTCCAGCTAGCTAACAATGATCACTTGTATTATTTTCATAAACTCCCATTATTGTTGCTTGATAGTGTCTACCTTGGGAGTTACCATGTATTAGACGAAACTCCTCTCACTCAGTGTGTTAGGGTCGAAGCATTACCAGCTCCATCATTTCACTCGGTCTCATGTTCTGATATGATTCATCAAAGAATATTGACTAGTTACTCAGACATGACACGAAGTGGATAGGCTGGCAGTTGAACTGTATCTTGTTCAATTTGTTATATTTACTATATATATATATATATATTGCTTGTATATACATATCTGCAGCATCACATCCTCCTTCTTTCCCGCACGCTCAGATTCTCTAACCGCTGTAGGCGCACTGGACACCCTGGGAGTTGGCCTGGCAGTTGGTGAGGGTCTGGCCGTCAATCTCGACGTTGGTGATGCGGCTACCGTCAGCGCCAACGGTGCCATCGCCAGAGGTGGCGCTGGTGTCGTAGAAGTCCCATTCGCCAAAGTTGGCAAAGGTCTGGGAGTCGCCGCCGTACTCGAGGATCCACTCGGCGTCGGAGCCGCAGAGGGAGTGGCGCATACCGCTGTACGGGGTGGTGATGTGGGCGCCGGTGCTGAGGTTCTCGAGGGTGGAGGTGCCCGAGTTGGCCGAGGTGGCGTTGACGGACATGCGGATGACGTCGCCGTCCTTGACGGGGAACTGGTCGTCGTAGTACACGGGGGGTTCGGGCCACCACTCGTACCAGGCGCGGACGGTGCCGTCGCCGTGGGCCTGGACGCCCGTCTGGAGGATGGCGCTCTGGCAGCTGTAGCCTGTTGAGGGAGTCAGCATGGAATTTCAGAGAGAAGTCAAGGCCAGGAAAGGAAAACGCACCGTCAATGCCAACCCAAGCGGCGGTACCGGCGTAGGTGTCCTGGCCGGTGATGGAGGGGATCTTGGTGGTGCCGGTGACAAAGGTCCAGCCGTTGCCCTCCTGGACGCCGCCGCCCCAGGGCGAGTTGACCTGCTGGCCGGAGAAGCTGCCGACCTTGTTGCGGAGGGGTCCTCCGACGGGCAGGTTCTTGTACTCGCGGCCACCGGGCGCGGCGAGGGCGCCCGAGGCGGCGGTGAGAAGAGCGACAGCGGCGGTCTTCATGATGATGCTTTATGAAATCGGATGAGGTTGCTGCTGGAGATGAGAATCCGGGGACGATGGAAGCAGGCAGTGGGCTTGTATTTATACGTAAAGAAACAGGTCTTGGGTCAGCGTGCCATCGCCAACCATGTCTATGTCTGTTGTCGCCTGGGGTTGGGAAGTACACCGGGGGTCAGGTACCAGGGACGTTACCTTGGCCCGGCTCAACGGAACAAGAATAGCATCACCCTCGCTGCGTGGCCTGCCTGAATCGTCCTAGTATGTTGGCCGGAAAACCGCATGATAGCAGATGGCAGACCAAAACATTACAACTCTCCGAGGCCGCAGCAGCAAAGGCCTTCCTTGTCGAGATGGTGCTTATGGGCTTGTCGGCTTTACGTAAATGAAGGGTGCGCCGCCGATCGCTGATGCCGGCGCCGTAGCACATAGCAAACCACCTGCCATTAGCGGAAGGTCTATTTCTGAAATTGTCCGTTATCAGTCGTCTTGTCATGTTTCCCACTGACGTCGCATCGGCCGCCCATCTAGTCCCCGTCTAGTCCCGCACTCGGCATAGGGTGGCCCTCTTCTCCACGATATCTGGCACATGCAACAAAATGGGCGCGGGGGGAAAGGTGGCGTTTCTTTTCCCCAGATGCCAAGAGATGGCCCAGCGTACGTACGGTAATAATGGGCGATGAGACCGGTCAGGTTGGGGGTCGCAATCGGTGATTCGTGATCATGTCATGTGGACGTGGATGGTTTGTTGAAGACTGAAGTCAAGTCTACAAAAAAGTAAACCCCCCCCCTTTTCTCGGTTATTATACAACGAAATAGAGTCTGTCTCAAGTCAAATAAGCACGTTTTACCTTGCTAGACAAAACCAAGGCAGCAGCAGCTGATGATCAACGCAATGTCGTCACTTTGAGCGGGGATGTTATTTACCAGCATGAACTTTACAGCCCGGTCAACCCCCTATCTCACTTGACACTATGATATTACGTTCCCACGTTCCTTAGCAACTCTCCGTTTACGGAAGCTCAGTCGTCCCGAGGTCAGCGATCGACAACAAATTGTCTGCCCAACACCAGCGGGTTAAAAGGACGATGAGCCGAGAAAGGAGGACGGAACCAAGTCGCGACCTGGAAAACAACGGGTCGGAACGTTTCCGCTGGGAGGCGGCGATGGCAACACGATGCCAAGAAGGGAATGTCGATGTGTGGCTTGCCCAGCCATTGTCTTGGCGATAGTGTCGGGCAGGGTAGCGCCTGAGCAAAACCATGCTGGGTCGTCTCAAGTTGTCTGCAAGGCACGCAGCGCAAACGTTGCTATCTTCATCCTAAAATGGCATGTTGAATGAAGTTTTACGTAGACGTTGGACCAATACGGCCAACTCGGGAATGTACTTTTTTGAAAATGACATCTTTTACCCTAACAATAAGAACGGTTATTATCGGACGCGAGAATGTAGTAAAGGCAATTATCAATATACAGTCTGATATAACATTCGGCATTTATTCATCTATTTCTCATATGTGCATTTACATTGTGTCACGGAACTTTTGTCTGAATGCAGCAGTCTTTATGCTCGCGGCGCACCGCCCCAGCCAGTAAATATTCCGAAACTCGTATCAAAGCCGAACCTGACCGTGAACCGGTTAAACATAAGGTCTTGTCCTTGAAGCACAATAGAATCATGATTGCGGCGCAATCCAGCATAGGCACAAACCTAGCAACCAACTACACCACTCAATGTCGTTCTTTCACCCTTTCGTCTGCCTCCTAGTCCAAACAAGGCTCGCCAAAATAAAATAAACAATCCCCCCTTCTTCCCTCAGTTTGCCGTCTCAGACGAAATCTTTACTCCCATTCCCGTCTTGTGGCGGCTGAGGCTACGCAGGTGCTGTATTTGCACACATTCTGCAACAGACAAAGGAACAAAGCAGACAAACGAGTACATCATGAACGCGAAAAGTAGCATAAAGCCAAAGTTGCGTCACCTAAATAAATGCCCAAAAACATCATGTTCCTCAAAAGGAAAAACGGCTTCTCTCTTTTCTTCTCTTTAAAAAAAGAATAGACGATATGCCGCCACATACCATCCTTCAACCATGACCGCCCTCAACCTCCCCCTCGTCCCCCGATCCCCTCCCCGCGCCGTTCTGCAGATCCTCCTCTGCGCACTCCTCTTCCGCGCCCGTCCCGACCTCCTCCCGCCATGGCACCACGTCCTCCTCGCCATCCTCTTCATCTCCTCCCTCTCCCTCCTCGCTACAGCACGCCGCTGCCGCCGCCGACGCCGCCACTATAGCCTCACCCTCGTCCTCCTGGACTCGTCCACTCCGCCACCACCGCCGCCGCAATGGAAGTGGATGATGTCCGGGTCGCCGCTCTGCAGACTCGCCGCGCGTCTCCAGTCTTGCACGCGCAGGCTCACCGAGGCCCTCCGTCGCGCGCGGGATGCTACCCGCGCCGCGATGCTGTTTTGCGTGGCTGCTGCGGTGCACATGCTCGTATGCGGGCTGCCGGCGCTCGGCTGGCGGTGGGTCGCCGCGGGTCGCCGGGCGGGGCGGGCGGCCGCCGCGTGGGGACGCCGGCGAGCGTTGGAGCTCCGGGCGCTGGGCGGTTGGCTGGTGCCGGTGGCGCGCCGGACAACGTGTGCGGCGTGTATTCTGACGACCCAGTCCGTATGCTTCTGGGCTGCTGAGGCACGGTGCGCGGCAGGCAGCGCGCTGCACACGGGTCGCTGGTGGCGTCTCCGTGGGGGCGGGGTGCTGAGCGCTCGCCGGCAGCTAGGCCGCGGCGCCGGCGTAGCTACGGCGGCTTGCAGAAGCGTCGCAAGGCGGCTCGTCTGGATGTGCCTCTGCGTGGCTCATTTTCTCGCCTTTACTCTCGGTCTTACCATTGTGTTTCCATGGCTGTGCGCGTACGGATTCGTGGTATCATTTCTTCATTTACTACTTAATCACGGCGCGACCACTCTCGCCAGCGATGTCGCGTCGCTCCTCGGCCTGTAAAAACATATGCCCCGACGCCGCAGATGGCCGGCCAGCAGCGCGTCCATCCTAAAGGAGAACGTCCGTGTCCATGGGTATCACCAGGCCGTAACAGTATCTTATACACAATATACAAACAAGTTCAACATACGCACTCCTTTACCCCATCGTCTTAGCCAGCGACTCGTCTGATCCACAGCTCCGGAGGCTCGAAATCATCTTCCTTCATCTGCCGCTTCCAGGCGCGATGGAGCATAAGACCGAGCTTGTGCTCCTCGCGTTGAACTTCCGCCAGCTCGACTTTGAGGGCGGCAATCTTTTCCCGCTCCATTTCTCGCTTCTTTTGCACTTCTTTGCTGTCGAGGAGATTGTCCATGGGAATGAGCTCTGTCATCTGCGTGACGCATCGGTTGATATTGAGACGCCGGTTGGACAAGCTCTCTACCTGAGCAGTAAGATGGGCGATTTTGTCGCTTGCTGAAACCTCGGGCGGCGCGGGTGGCAGCGGTTTGCTCATGGACGACAGAGACGCCCGTCGGGGCGTAGCAACCGTGCCGTCAGCTCTAGAGTCGGTGGATTTACGGGTGGTCTTGTTAGAGGCAGACGACTCGGGCCGGGACATCAGAGCGCTTCGCGTAGCAAAGGGGGCGTCCGAGACGGACCTCAAGTTTTCATTTCCAAGCACTGGTCCGCCGAAAGAAGATCCGGGCAGATTTGGTTCCATACCAGCGGCGGGGGAGCTTTCAATAGATGTCATCCCACGTGTAGTTGTGGCATAGGTTGTTGTGCTAAATCTCGACGCGGGCTGTATCCAAGAGTCGCCTCCAACCTGCTGTGCGGTCGGACTTTCAGGCGTAAGAGGGTTGGGAAGATCATGTTCGTTGATAGGGCTGGATGTCAGAGGATGCGCATGGTCGTAGTTTCTCATGTGCGCGCTCGGGGGTGGTTTGCGTTTGATAGTGATGCTCTGACCTGGGGAATGCTGCAGCGATGGGCGGGTGGCGGTGTCATTGTACCGGTCCTGATAGGGCGGAGAAGGATATGAGTCAGGGCCAGGTTCGCCAGCATCTATGTTGAACTGGGCGCGAGGAGACTGTGTGGCAAGACTGCGAGTTTTTTTGTGTGTTCTCGAAGAGATGAATTTGCGCATAGCAGCACCAGCGACGCTGGTGCCATCCGCGCGCGGGGTACCGATATGTGACAGTCGGGAGCGGAATTCGCCCCTTTTACCAGCCTTGGTAGGAAGAGATAGCGGCGGGACACTCAAGTCATCCCGCATGGCACTGACTTGCTGTTCGCGGCCACTGGCACCATGCCAGGGTGGCCTAGCATCGACCGGCACGGTCCGCTTACCAGCCTGCTTTGAGCGCATGCCAAAGGACGAGTCTCGCTCAGGAATGAATGTCTGCTGGGGCGGCCGCTGCATTAGCGCGTTGCCGGGTTGCCTTTGCAGCGGCAGCTGAGGACGCCATGACGCGTTTTCGTCGCTGATGGGCTTCCTATGCGAAAGCTCTTGCTGATAGGCAGGTGCTTGATCTATGCCTGAGGCGCGGGTCGGGCCATGGCGAGGCACCGAAGGCAGGTGGCGCGAAGGCAGGTGGCGCTGGCCGGCGGGAATGTGACGATAGTGTGGACTTTCAGTGGGAGGAGTCACACCTCGTGAAATGCCCTTGATAGCTTGAACAAAATTCTCCAACGACGCGTCCTCGTCCTCGTCGACGGGTGAGACGGTCTCAGGTTGGGGACTAAAGAAGAATGCCGTGTTAGTGGTGCTTGGCTCGCAACGTGTTCGTGTTATGACTCACGCTATGCGCCAGGAGGCGATTTCGGGAGAGCTGGGGGGGGAGACGGGTTCAATAGCCAGAGAGAGCGGCATGGCGAGGGCGCCGGGACCGTGTCGAATTGTGGTGGGAGAGGCGTCGTCAGGGTCGCTGCTGTCGTCGGTGCTGTAGATGGAGGACGAGCGGGTGGGTGCAAAGGCAGTATGGTAACGAAGCTGTTGGAGGCGACGCGGGTTGCGAGGTGGAGGCTGCAGTTCAGGAGAGGAGGGAGGGCTGATGGAATAATCGAGGGGAGAGGAGTATGAGCTATTATGAGGAAGCATCATGTTAGCAGAGCCGTGATTGTGGACTGTGTACTGGTGGTAAGACGAGCGCGAGTGGGCAGTGTGGCTGTGATGGTGACGAGGCTTGGGTCTGTGTCCAGCTGGCCGTGACTAGGCAGAAGCTGTGGGATGTGAGGCGGGGATGTCAAACGGGAAGGAGAGGATAGAGGTGAAGACGAGGCGAATTTCGTGTGTCGTGGTGGAAGAAAGGACGGGAAATTTGGCGCGCGCAAACGGAGGTGGTGATGTGGTGGTTACAGTTTGGGCAGCTGTAAGACAGGGTGGAGGGATAGGTACCTCTAAAGGCGACTTACTCTTGGGGGTAAAGAGACTGGGGTACCGCTTTGCCGTTGAGAATGCGATATTTGTGTGTAACGTCTGTGGTGATGCCGAAGGCGCTGAGGGGATGGTCGAGATCGAGACTGAGGTTGAGGTCGAACTGGGAGCGTGAACGTGAAGACGAGAGGGAGGAGTATGCCTTGTGGTGGTTATAATTAGCAGAGGCAGCCTCAGCTTTCCTTGGAGAAGCAGCTCCAGCACCGGCGTCCGTTGAAGTGGAAGTGCAGCAGCAATGGCGGGGCCACAGGAGGGACGTCGTGGACGCTGCAGAATGGTGCGGGCAGCTAAAAGAGCCGCTAACAGGTGAGCCTCTTGAACTGCATCGTGCAGGCCAGGGCTGGCAAGGTCTGCGACGGTCCCACATTTTGGGCTGCAAATTGTCCTAGAGTCCCCTGTAATGAAAGTAACAAGACCCCTGTAATAAACCGTTCGTCAACGCTTCCATGCATTGTCGGCCACTTTATTTTTAGCCAGAAAGCCTGTGGTTGGAACTTACCAGCAGCAGCAGCCAGGTGTCCTTCAGGAAGGTAGGTAGTTAGTACCTTTGTACTTGGCACTGTAGATGACGCAGGGGCACGCCACGCGACAGCTTGCCTTGTCTTTGTCGCACCGTTGCCGGATGGCTGGCTCCTCGTCGATTTCTTGGAACCTCCGTCTTTTGGGGGCCAGTTTTTTTCTTCTCAAAGAAAGGAAACGATCCCTGCACTGACTTGGGATGACTGGGAAACCAAACAACCTTGCCAAAGTTGGGAACCCGGAGCCCCCCCTTCCTCGTCGTTCGTCTCGGTCCGTTTTTGGTAGGCTCACGACTCCTCCAAGTCAGGATGTTGTCGTCTTCTCTGCGATTCTGAGCCAAGCAGTGGTCCTGAATCGGTGGTTTGGAGTTTGGCTTGACGGCAGCAAAAAGGTCAGCAGGTCGTGGCGTCGTATGAGTCGGCGGAACAATGCCAATGCTAGATGCGACGTGATATAGGTATCGAATTTGTATGGGCGCCTATAGCACCGACTCGACAGGAAACTCAAATCAACAAAACAAGAGAATGGTTGCAAAGAATTACACATCCCATCGTCACGGCAGCCGCCCTCATCTTTATTGTCCCACGGACTCCGACCCCCGGCCATGCTGAATTATAACCCACGTCTCAAGCGCCCGCAAACACCGCCCTCACCTCCTTCACCTGGGTCGCGTTTCTGGGCCGCCTCGCATCATGTTTAACAAAAAAAGGGCCCTGCTTCTGCCCAGGATGTCAAAATGCCAGGATGCCAGGATCGCTGCGGTGCCACGCTGGAATCATGAACAGACACACAGACGCCGACTTGGCTCGATACCCAAGTCCCGCTTTCACGTCTGTTACAATGAGAGGCCCGCTCTCTTCACAGCAAGGAGGGAGAGATATACGTAGTAGATGGGGGAAAAAAAAAGGTCCGAGAGCCTGCCATCCAACCATCCATCATGCCCTCACGCGCTCCGTTCTCTCGGGCCGCAATGACGCCCGTCCGCCGGCCGTCTCCAACCTCATCCCCCCCCCCCCCCCCCCCCCCAACACGGAGGCAGTGGCCGTTGCAGGACCGTTTCAGAGCCTCGACCGCGCACAAAGGATTGGTCCAGCGTCGCCCAAGACAGACCGCCACGTCTAAAGAGGGGGCCATCCACGATTAAACAACAGTTGCCGAGAAGCACTCATGATTCCTTTTTATTCTTATTTTGGCTGGTAACCAGTAGTGCTACCTCGCCGTTCCGTCCCGCCTGCGTCTGACCTGCTTAGCCGCGGCCAGAACATGCACTAGGTCCTACAGGCAGCCTACCTAGTTAAGAAGGTAGGTTAGTACCGGGGTATCCAAGAACACAACGGCATCGCTGGCCACTTGATTCCATCCCGCCTGCAGCTGCTGATGTGCACTTCTCGGTTTCAAACCATTGTCCCACAAAGGGGAGCAGACCACCGCCAATCTCCGATCCAAAATAGAAACTCATTCGAGCTTGCTCTTGTACTAGATTCCAGTCTCTGATAGGCAGGCCTGTTGACGTCAACTTTGCCCGCGGCTCTCCAGTCTGCCCGCACCTCCTTCTGCGAGTCCTAATCATGTCACCTATCAATATCCATCTTGGTTGAGGAAGCAGGGGTAACCTAGTGATCGCTAAGAGAATTCGTTTTGTTTCATACCCTACCGCCATTCTATCGATTTAGGCTTTTGTAGAGCACAAAAGGTGTGATCCCCCCTCCCCTCATCACGGCTTTATTTAGTGCGTGTCAGTATTTGAGATGCATGAAAGCAAGCTGCCAGATGTTGATCTGGTGACAGCTGCTCTGCTTGCTACCTAGAAATTTTCCGCGGGCACATTTGCGAGATGGTAAAAAGGGCCCCCTGCGATGCCGCCTCCGGCCGCGACCTGTTGTGCCAGGAGCGGCTGCATCCGAGCCCACTCACCCTGCTGGGCGAATCGAAAAGAGGTGTATAGGTCCAGGTGCCGGGTATCTCGCTAAGGATTCACAAATCGAACGTTTTGGGTTCTTGATGGAGAAAAACCCTGTCGGGAAGATGAGTCTCCCTGGCGAATACCAGCTTGCGTGCCACTACCACCCTAGAGGTCTGCGCTGCGACGACGGCAGTCTTCCAAAGTAAACGGCTCTGGCCTCGCTTGACGTCGGCTGGGTATTTGCTCTCGGCTTTGCAGGAGGATGGATGGATATCTATCTCTCCAATATAAACGAGCTCTCTATGCGAAACCGTCCTGTAAAACGCTCCTATCTCGCCCTGGGGTGCCTATCCACTTACACTGACCCAACTTGTACAAAGACGCCGGAGGTAGATTTCACACGACCCCATCTAACTTAAAATCTGACAAAGTAAGAAGAAAACACTGGCGAGAAAGATAACAAGGCTTGAGAGACTCACCACGCAGGAAATAAAAGACCAACTACGGTTAAAGATTAGACCGTAGGCGAAAGCACACACTTCTGTCATGTTGTTTCTAAAATTTAATCGTGATTCTATTACATCATTGCAAAGAGGTATTTCCATCCCTTCCGCAACGCCAAAGAAAAAAGAATACAATAATACAGAAATGGAGACTTTGCCAACTCCCGATTTCTTCCCTTCCATAGTCGACAGCCTTCCGCAATACGGAAACAAGAGCGTGTCGGATAATATAAACAAAAACAAAAACAAAAACGCTCACCATTCCATTCCATAAGTTGTCGTGTCATTTCGCCACAACTCCACCGCCCAGGAAATGTGCAATGCCAGGGTCCTTACATATTCCCAGCACGACGCCGCATCATTCATTACTCGACTTTGACCCGCTTCGGTTCCTTCACATGTATACAGTTGTCCGCCTCTATCTCATCCGCTCGTCGTTTCCCCTCAGTGGCCTTGTGTACGTTCTCGCTCTCGCACACAGCTACCTCGTCCGCCGGTGCCTCCGCCGGTGCCTCCGCCGGCTCGTCGTGCAGCGCGCACAGGTCCAGTCGCTCCTCGCCGTCCGACAGCGGGCGCAGGTACTCGGGCGGAATGGCAGTCGGGAGCTCGCAGTGCGCTGCGCACGGCTTGTATGTCTCCGTGCTCCATTCATCGTCGGCGTAGTTTTTCGCCTCGGCGAGCGTGTACCCCGTGCTGTACCCCTCGTGGTACGCGTCCGGCAGGATAACAATCGTCTCGCCGGGCCGCTGGTCCACGATGCGGTAGGGAATACCTAGCTTTTCCAGCTTCTCGGGGAAGAAGAACTCGGCGCGGTGCCGCATGAACTGCGAGCAGCCGTCGGGCTTGCGGCCCAGGGCCCGCTCGGCCACGTCAATCGCCGTGCACGGGACCACGATCCAGATCTTGCGCCCGCGGTAGAGGTGGTTGAGGGACAACAGACGGTAATCTTCTGCGTGAATCTGAAAGGTGGCTCCAAAGTGCGGCGCCGACTCGTATACGTACGGCGTGTGGATGCCAGGGATCACGGCCTTGGTGTGGTCCAGCATGTCGCCCCGGAGCGGGTGGATCGGGCTCCAGTCGGAGGGGACGCCGGCGGCGCTGCGCTGCTCGCTGTTCCACGCAGGCACATCGGGCCGGTACCGCACACTGCGCATCTGCCTGCCCATGTTTTTGCGAAAAATCGTCTTGAGCGTCTTGAGCGTCGCCTCAACCGACTCGGTCGGCTCTGCGTCTACATCATCGGGGGTATAAAAGTCACCCTCCGCCCTGACCGTGCTCAGCTGCCAAAACGTTGTGCGACGAATTTGCTTCGCCTTGTATGCATTAGCCGGTAGAGTTTGCTTTGGCTTGTGCGGCAGCGGGCGGCGCAGATCGGCCGGTAGTTTGAGCTTGAAGCAGCCATCATCGCACGCACCCAGCTTTCGCGCAAACGCCAACAGCGCGGGGAAGTCGTCCCACTGCGCAGCTGTGGGCTTGAGTCGGATTAGGCGATGACCCGAGGACTCGTCGTAGTCATAGTCGAACTCTTCGGTGTCACTGGCGTCGCTGAGAGGCGTCCCCGGAGCACAGTCATCCTCGGCGTGCTGTCGCAAGGGCGACGAGAAATTCGAGCGCTGAGAGCCCATGTCGGAACTGGCAGTGGTGGTTGCTGAATTTGGCGGGCGCAACAAGGTCGTGGTGGGTGGTGGGGGAGTTGTCGAAGTTGTTAACCTAGTGTCGGCAGCGACTTTTGTATGAATTAGAGAAGCTGTATTCTCAACCGCTTCCTCAGTTTTGGCCGCCGCGACTGTGTTGGCGCGCGCATCTGCAACGGAGGGGTCGATGGTGTCGCCAGTTAAGGCGCTCGTACCCTCGACCGAGGTTGCACTGGCGACGTCTTGGTTTGCGCTGGCGGTTGTACTGTCGGTTGTGGTCGCTACCGGCAACGGTTCATGTGCCTCTATGACGGGATACTTGACCAAGTCGACAACATCGTCATCATTGTCGTCGTCTTGCTCGTACGTCTCGGCGAAAGCGTCCGGGCGCACCACCGGCCACTCTATTGTCGCAGCGGCCATTGCGAGTGCGGATGGGCCCGCTGCTGCTTTGTCCCAGGGCAGGTTCTGTACACCTTATTGTGCATGTAATGTCAAAAAACGAGCAAACCGCAAGGGCCGGGCAACGAGCCAGGCTGTGCGAGGGATTCGGGCGTGGAAGCAACAAGGAAGAAGGAAAAGGAAAAACGACGGTGACCGAGTCGTGGCTGGCGCCAAAATCGATCAAAGAAAGTGAGAGTGAGCGAGCAAGGCAGGCTTGGTGTCGGGCGGCGCTTCCCAGAAATGGGGGCAGGTGGGTGCAGTAGTGTGAATGGGCGTTTGGGCGGTGTTTCGGGAGATGTGCGCACGATTGACGAAGGTAAATCAGATGAAGAATAAGGGCACGAAGAAGAGACAAGAAGTAGCTGCATCGCACGCATCAAGGTTTTACATCGTTCCAGGCGTGCCACATCGGTTGACAAGTCGTGGCCGAAAAGTGTCGAAGCCAAAAACCAAAAGCAGAGCCACCCATGTTCAAGTGGCTCAAAGAAGTGGGGGTGGGTCTGCAATGTGGCTTGACCGCCGCCAGCCTCGTCTGGCTCTCCACTTGTTTGCCTTTGACAAGTCATGAGCGTCATCTTTTACTCGGCAAGCCCGTAGATACTAGTCAGGGGAAACTGGTCAAGCTCACGATTGCAATCATACAAAATCAAAAGGACTGCCATTGCTAGAAATTCAAAATAGCATATCGAAAAAGCAAAAGCCGTTCGCTCAATTCAACAAGGTTCAGGAGACATGACCACAAGGCGCAAAAAGCTCGCAGCCACTCATTTCCTCCTGAAGAAAGAAGAAAAACTTCTCAAAAGTAATTCAGATAGTGATACAAACAGACTCGCCTGCATAGAACTCCGGAGGCTCTGTCGCGCCTAGTTTGCAGCCCGATGAAAAACGCCAGCTCCAGGTCCTTCTATCCCAGCACGTCGTCCGCGGTGTCCTTTCTAGTGTCCCTGTCGTTTGCATGCAAATGTCGTAAGGCATTTCTTTCAACCTCGCTCTCCAAAAAATTATAATAATGACCGTCCGTGGCCCTGCCATCCCAGGCTAAACGAAGCAAAACATAATAATTCCAGCAGTTCGTGATCCGGGTGTCTGTTCCCGCATCCGAGGGGTATCAACAACAAGCGCGTCTCGTCTTCCACCAACAGTATGGCAATGCTGCTGTAGTCTCGTCTAGCTTAGTAGCCGTCGTATGCCTTGTAACCGTCATCGCGGCCGTTGCTGGCACGCCCATAGCCATTCGCCATGCCATTCGTCATACCATTGGCGCCGTTCCGTCCATACGGGTCGATCGATTCTCGTGGGGAGTTGATGGGGCTGTACGCAGACGACTCGGCGCTCGCTCGTATGCCGCCTAGCCCTTGGAACGCTGGTGGTGCTGGTAATGAGTCTTGCGAAGATCCTGCGTGTGAAGTACTGCGAGGCGAAAAGAAGCCCGCCGAATCAACTGGCGTTACCGATCCGTCGTCATCATCTTCCAGCTCTCCCGCCGGCGTCGGGCGAATCTTACAAACACGAAGTAGCTCGACAATGGCCGCCGTCAGGTGAGAAGCGGCGGCATCTACTAGTGAGACTGGCGAGATACCCGCACCGGCCGCAAAGTGCTTGGTGACTGTAATTAGATTGTTGGCCGTCGCGGAAACCCTGGCCTTCAGTTTGGCCTGTTGCTGCACCACCTGTTCGTCATGTCGTGCCACGCCGTCGGCGTCTCTCGTAATCCGCCGCACGCTAACCACAACAGCCTTCATCGCGTCAATTGTCTTTTCCGGGTTGTCTCTGCGCGCCGACTGGAGCAGCTCGTCGATGGCAATTTGATATTTGGTGACGTGGACGTCCTTGACAAGACCATTGTCGTCGCCAAAGCCCTTTTCTCGAATCAGGCGCGCGCCTTCACTATCCTCGGTCAGGCCGAGTGACGAAGAGCGCAGGCTGCGGAGTTGCGTTTTTGTGCGGGCATATCGGTTTCGCCATTCTTTGACTTCGGCCTCGAGCGATTCGACGTTGCGTTCCAGTTCTACCTGCTTTTCGTACCGTGCGTGACTTTGCTCGGAAAGCGTGCGCATCTCACGGAGGAACTCTTGCGCCTCTTGGCGGACCTCTTCAGTGACGCGTTGCTGTCGGTTAAGCGAGTTGCGTAGCTCCTCATTCTCAACCTCCAAGTCTCCACCCCCACGTATGCTGCCGGAATTGCGCTCCATCTCGTCCAACCTTGATTGTAAGTCGCGGGTTTGCCTGGCATGGCTATCCTGTAGCCTGTCCAGTTCTTGTTTCATTGAAGTATTTCGGTTCTCTGCCTCGGCTAGCTTGTCGGTCAATTCCTGCCTCTCTTGCGAGTCGTCGTCCTTTTTCTGAGTCTCCATGACTGAAAGTCTTTCTCGTAGCTCTCTAAGTTGTACTTCGTAGTCCTCAATGAGCTTTCGGTCGGCCTGAGAGTGAGCATGTCAGCACCAAGAGGATATTGAGGTACAAGCATTCTCTCGACTTACTTCCGATGTGCCCTCGCCGTCGTCCTCTTCGAGCATGGTACTTTTATTGGGAATTATGGTATTATTTTGGTTAAGTTGCCTAGGCATGGGTCGGTTGTAGTCGCCGTTGCTTAGACCTGGGGACGGCGGGACGCCATATAGGTCTGGTGGAGGCGGGCCGCCTCTCATTGAGCTCGCATCTGACGGACGTCTGCCGCGACTCTGGCCTCTGGGCGGGAATCCGCCATTAACAGGGGTACCGGTGCGACCGCCGCTGCGGTTAGACATGGCGCTATTCCCGCGGGGAATCTCGCCTCCCACGAACCGGGGGAATCGTCGCTCTAGCTCGGAGAAGACATCGGCGGCCAAGTCTCGGAAACGTGGGTGTCCGAGGGAAGAGAGTCGCTGGCGGGCCTGGTTGCGCTTCGGATGAAAGGCCTTCTCAGGGAGCAGGAACGCGGGCGGGCGGTTGGGAGCATTCTTGGGGATGCGAGCGGTGGCTTGCCGGCGCATCAGCTCGTCGAAGACGTCGGTACTCAGCTCGAAGAACTGAACAGAGGAGAGTCGCAAGAGCTTATCGCGCGCCTTGTTGGGCTGCTGCTTCGCGGCCGAGTCGCGCGAGTTGAGGAAGACACGGAGGGTGAGGTAGTGCTCGTGGAGGACGCCCTCGTCAATGTCGCCCCTTTGCTGGCCGCCGGGACCTCCTCCTCCTGGACCGCCGTTGAGAGGACCAGCATCGCTCCTGGCGTACATGTTGGTACCGCTGGACGAACGGCCGACCGATGGCGGCGGAGAAGGGCCGCCGGTGCTTCTGGGACCGCTGGGGAAGCCGTTGATGCTCATGTTGCCGTTGGAGCCGCCCGAATTGGGGGGCGAGGTGAGGTTGCCGCGACTATTGGGATAAGGACCGTCGGGACCGGGAGGATATTTCGACATGGACCATTCGTTTCCACCTACAGAAATCGGAGAGAGCGGCGCATTGCGACCAACGGCGCTCATGATCGTGAGGGGGGTTTATGCAGAGGGAGTGTTTGGAGGAGAGAAGGGAAAAAGGACCGTGGGCGGTGTCTTGGTTGGTTCCAGGAGTCAACAGCGGCAGGCACGCCGGCACGGGGGGGGCTGCTGGCTGGTGGTGGGTGTGTCTTTTGTGGTGTCTTTGAGCTGACTTGGGGGTGCCTTGGGCGCTGTTAGCGGGCACAGCGGCCAGGATAGGGCTGTTCGCCGGTGCTTGGGGGCCCGTTAGCACGAAGTTAGCAGCGTCTTTCAGGCCGTTTGATGGTCCTTGGGTGAAGTTTGTTGGCGGCTGTTGCCAGTGGGGCAACGGGCTCCAGGGACGCTGCGCTAGGTACCCCCTTGTCCACTTCCTTTTGTGATCGGGGATTGCGGCTTGGATTCTCAAGGGAGGTCGCCTGTTATTGACTGATTCTGTAGCCTCCCTGGGACCTAGATGCCACTCGATTCCACTGCTCGGTGTTGACGAAGTGCTGATGAGTAGCGGGTCGACGTAGCTGGCTACTGGTGCACACCAACAGTCCGCGTGTATTGCAGTTGAACAGCGGCGCGTTGCCTTATTACGTCGGAAATCGAGGGCGGGGTTAATGGCATATACTGGCAGAATGTATACTCAATGTTACAGGTCGTCGCACAGAGAAGCCTTGCTAGGCCTGCTGCTCGGAAACGTTACGGAAGTCGAACGGAAAGCTCACGATGCTGGAGCCTCAAGAAACACGGCGTAGACTGACGTTTGGCCCGCACCGCTGACACAAAAGGCCAAACTTTGAACTCTTTTTTCTCGGGTGCTTGTCCCACGCGGGAGGCCAGATGGCGATCGATGAGTTATTATGAGCGGCTGTCGCGGGGGCCTTGATTGCTTCTTCTCGCTGTCCTCTAATAAATAGTTAGTTGATACCAGTACTTGGCAGCAATACTCTGCGACAATGACAACACACACAGCCAACTAGTCTCTGCGTCGGTTTGAAACGGCTACCGCAAGGGGGCGTGTGTGGACTTGCAGTGTGGACTTGAGCAAAAGAGACTTTGCAATCGCGGAGCAGAACAAATGAACAAGAAGACGGGAAATGAGCTACATTTGGCAATTTCTGAGCGCCCACAACTGGATGGGGAGGACCAGGCCGGGGGAGGGGATTCCAAGGAGATTTGGTAGATAAATATAGCGATAAGTGGATGTTTGCTATTGGGGGAGGGTGTCATTGGGGGTTGCTTGTTGTCAAAGGATACTTCGAGTATGGCGAAGAAGGCTGAAAAGCCCCGAAATCAAGCTCGTTGGAGCCAGAACAAGCATCCAATGAATACCGAGCTACATATAATGGAAGCAAATCATCAACTGTCTTCATTATTGGTTGCGTGCGTATTACTGGCTGTCATTGGGGGCTGTGGTGGGCATAGCATGATCAAGAGCTGGATAGCGCAACTGACGGCGCGTAGCGAGATGATCCAAGTTTGCTGCAATTAGGTTCCTCTTTGTAACGCCTACCAGTAAGTACCATCACTCGTTACCGAATTATGGTCCTGTGTCTGGATCCTTGTCCAGCTGTATCACCAGCCAACAACTGATAACTTTTATTATGCTTCACCCGCAATGTTCGATTTCAAATCATGATGAGTTAAAAAGAGAAGGATAATGTAAGTAGTCGATCTAATATGTAACTGCTGCATTCGGGACTTGTCGGCTCTGACCCTGTGACGAGCATCATGATCACCACCGCAGCCTTTCCCCCTTCAACACAACTTTGGGCGCAACTCGCTCCCTTCCATCCGCTATTTAACCCTCGCAGCGCTGTGAAATTATCTGGCTAGTGCCCCTGACTTGTCTCTTCCTCCCCTGATAGAGCCCACCCCGAGTCCTGCCCTGATTTGCTGACTTGTTCACAAGGGCTGCCAGCCAAGTCCACGCTAGATTAGCGGCATCCTCTCCTCCGAGATGCGTCCTGGGCGGTGGGTCTAGGCTTCGTGTCTACTTTCAGTTCCCTTCACTTGCCCAATCCGGCTCCCCTTCTCCTGCTCATCAATGATCAAGTGAACCAGGTGATGGCACAGCGCGCTGGATGGTTCGGTTACATTGGTGGTGTGGAACATCCGCAAGCCACCAGGCCATTTTCTCTTGACAATTGACCATCCTCCAGCGATTATCCGTAGCTTTTTTCATCTCTGCTCTCTCAATCGTTCTCCTCGCGCTGGCAATGCCGCCGACCGAGTTTCTCCAGACAAAGCTTCAACCTTCTGTCATCAGTCATCAGCTCCGTACCTGCGTTCGCTGGGTGAATACTTTTCCCGCTTGCAGTTTCACTGCAAACACAAGGAAAAAGAAGAAGAAAAAAAGGTATAGAGAATTGCTTTTGGCAGGTCATAATCCGCTCGCTTCAAAATCAAACCTTCTTGACTGTGGAATCCATGGCCATTTCGCGTCTGATCCGTTTTACATGTTGCATCTATACACTTTTATAGCGGGTCAAAATCCCGGCCGCTCAACGCTCTCCTTCGGTATACTCGCATTACATTGACAATCAGCTTTGTACGCGTAGCCCTATACCTACACCTATACCTATACCTTGCCTATAAGTCGTGTAATACGTGGGGTGATGCCGTACATCGTTACCCGCGGCTGCTTCCGGAGTGTCGAGAAAGCAAGAGGAAGAGAGAAGCAGATAAAAATGCTGCAATAACACAGCCCCAAAACGGCGCCAAGACCTGCGTCAATAAACAGCATGTTGCGAATATACCAATGTTAATAAACGGAACATCTCCAGACCTCTCTGCCGTTGAACCAGGCAGCGACCCTTGACGAACCCATAGTCGTGAAACATGTCTCGAAATTCTTCCTTGCAGCCTCCCCTCCTGGATGGCAAAATGTTCAAAAGGTTCATTAAATTTGCAAGGAAAATGACTTGCTAGCTCCCGCAATCTAACGTACTGGTAACAATCGCCTCAATGAACCTTGTCATACCAGCCCAGTTTCTTAATGCAGTCCTCTCCTAGAAACTGTCTTTTTTTTTGCTTCTTCTATTTTAGACTCGCAATGCGCGATCTTAGCGTGCATCAATCGATGGCGAGGTCCGGTGCTACATATACGAGATTGCGGCTCTGCACGGGCTGCCGTTTTTATGGCGCCCGGATCCCGCAGATTCATGCATGGCTGGTCGATGATCTTTGTATACTTATTGCTATAAGCAGCTGTGTATTCGCATATGAACAGGAAACAACGCCAAAATTGTCTTTAATGAATCCGCTTGAATTGCTCCTGCAATGCGGTAATTTGATTATACAGTTGGTCATCACATCATTACCCATAAAACCACAAGGCACAGCATTTGGCTGTGCAAGACTACCTAGAACCAGGCCAGTGTCCAGGTACATGGCAGATTTGGCCATCTCTCTTGCCAAGCAGCAAGGATATCCGGCACGCGCTCATCGAACGCGGAGCGGCTCGCGGCACCGCCGAGGTCGAAAGCGCCAGCTCCAACGGCTTCGCGCTCCTCCTTGGCAGCTGCGTTGAGTGAGTTGGCGAGGTCCAAGATGCCCTGGCCGCCAATGTGCGCCTCCTCATGGTTATCCTTGATTTCCACATTGATAACATGGACGGGTCGGTTCAGCGGCGAGCCTCTATTCATGAGGTCGTCTACGACAGCGTCCCAGCAGCGTTCCTCGCATGTGAAGACGACATCAACTACGCCACCTTCGCTGCCGTCGCTTCCCCGGTCGGTCGTGTGCTTGAGACGAGGAACACCAATGGCCCAGTCCTGCCAGCGCTCTGGTCCCCACTTCACCCCGCGGTTTCTCGAGAGCATATTCAGGATCCCGTTGTTCTTATACAGCCTGGAGTCCTTGGATTCGAGTTCCTTGTACATGCTATCGTACGACGTCTTGTTGAACTGATACACGTTGGGCTGAGTGATGGTCGGACCGGGAAGACGCACAAGCGAGCCCGTGCCGAAAGAGATGACGGGATAGTTTGCTTGGGACAGTCGGAGATGGGCTTCCATGGATCTAGCATTGGTCAGACTAAGGGGCTGAATGGTCTGGCCAACGAGGCGACATACCGGTTCTGGTTACTGGCACAAACGGTGCAGAACTTAAGCTTGAAATCGCCGGGATCGCTATCTGTTCCATTGGCAGCAGGAGCCGCAGCATTGTCTGTGGCCGCCATGTTGATACGATGGTATCGCGGTTCGTGGCGCCTTGAGAAATTGGACTGACAGGGTCGCTGGGGGCGAGGACGACGCTATATAGCAGCAGTCAGTTAGAATGCTGCCCAGAAACAAGATTGCACGACGTGAGGGGGGAAATAGTATTCCATCAGTTGTAAGTTGTTTGCGTATAAAGTGTCTATCCACATGCAAGCTTCAGACAGCTCCAATAATTGAAATCATCACGGAATTGGGCACGGGTATCAACGGTGGCTTCTTACCTGGCTCAGTAGAGTCTACGTCATAAGATAGATGAGATAGACCGTCGTGCCACCAGCTCAACTGGTGGTACGGGACGATGTCATGGGGGAAAAGATGGAAGCAAGTGCGGTGTGAATTTGCAAGGCGAGGAAAAGGTGAGGCGATTGTTGTGGGTGAGCTGTAGTGGGGCGACGGCTAAATCTCGGCTTGGAGAGGAGCCACTGGTTGAAACGTGTGGTGGTGGTATTGCATATCTAAAATTAGAAGCGACAATCTACAGGTAACACATCGCCCATGAGCTAACGTTAGCAAGAGATGTGGTCAAGAGGGGAAAAGAGGAGAACAAAGGATGTCGATGAGAGGAAAGGCTCGGAATACCTATTTTGCAAAGAATGCAGAATCGTTTCTCTGGCATTCGACTGACGGCGTTGTACTGTTTTTGTCGTGCAAGGCTGCACCTCCAACTCGACATCCACCAGCTGTCGGCCGGTTAGCGCATGCATAAAATGTGAAACACAGGGGCGGTCACCTTCATCCAATCAGCGACGGTGTAGGATGCACCACAGTGACTGCAGCTGTTCGTCACAGAATAAAGCGGCCTTCCCACGTCCTCCGTGCAGAAGCGGCCTGCAACACAAATTACTAGAAGCTTTTTTTTTTTTTTTTTTTTTTTTTTTTTTTTTTTTTTTTTTTTTTTTTTTTTTTTGGCTTTTCTTTGCTTTTTTTTCTTTGGACACGTCACGGTTTGAAATTCTGCGGACTAACTTTAGGGTTCTGTATATTGACCAGGCGGTAGCGAAGGTGATGCGGTTGGCTCGGAGACGACAGCGGCCTTGGCTTCATCCGAGCGAACGCGGCCGAGTGACTCTCAATTTGTGTATTCGTGTATTCATAAGGACTGGCTTGGCCTCCAACGCGGCCTCACACGTGGCGCCTCCGGGATTAACACTTTACAACCCTGCTCGGCGGTTTCATGATCCCAGCTCCGTGGCGGCACCGTCGGCTACACATCGCCGGGTTCTGTCGACTGCGGAAGACTTGGCCGTGACTAGATACCATAAAAACTGCTAGGTTCGTCCGGCGAGGGAAGACCCCTGGTTCTTGTCAGTCCCCATGATAATACTAATTCTTATAGTCGTTGGGGCAGATTGCTGTCATGCGTCTATTTGTATCCATGGCGGGCGGGCTTTGGGCCGAAATGTGCCATGTGGAAATTGTGAGCGATTCTCAGCCCCAAGAATTCGTGTCCTCTTTTACTAACTTGAATATTCGTAATATGTTGCGAATTGAATGCGAACATGTCGTACCACGTAGGAAGCTGACGAGTGCGCAAGATTCTATTTTTATCTGTTATATTGCGAGCTTGGCTGGGCTCGGGTAATGCGAGCAAGCAGGTCTAGGTAGTGCCTGATTCGTCCCTTGACCTCCACCTGGCAGTTGGCGTTTGGCTTGTGAAATGATTGGAGGGGTTGCTGGCTTTTTTAATTGTTATTATAATAAGTTTTGTTTTTCCTCCCCTTTGACTGACTGGTGTAACTAATAAAAAGGGTTGGCAGACAGCAGATTTGCTGGTCGTGTGCCAGGGTATGCTGGACATGCACCTCCCTACCTTGGTTAGGCAGGTCTTGTGCGCTGTATGGTCTACGGAGTATTTATTCAGGCCCAGGTAAATATTCCGTACATGGCTGGAATCAGCCAGCCGTGACCATCTGTTGGTGACAAGTCGCAAGGGATGGAAACAAGGCTTGTGCACAAAGAGGAGACTTTGCCTGAGCGGCCGGCCCTGGTTACCCGGAGCTGATTGGATTTCTTCCTTAGTATTTTCCGTGTTTCTGGATGCGCCCAAGCGCCATCTAGGGCGGGATTGTTTATACTTATAATTTATGCCGAAACCACCTCACCTTGCACTTTCCGCAATTTTGGTACAGGTACTAAGGAAATAAAGCCAGTCTAACCCGGCACGGAGCAGCGAGCGATCTTGTTGGGGTTCCTCACCACGAGGCACCTACGTACTAACTTACCTACTAAGGTACCCTACCTGTTAGGTGAGGTCTGCATGGGACTGATGATATTGGTAGGTAGCCCGCCAAAACTCTCGGCGTCTTGACTTTGTATCCTGCACCACCAATACAGGTATACTTCGTGTATTCCTCTTTTCCCTGTGCTTTCTTCATCGACTGGCCTTTGGCATAGACCAACTCTCCGCTGATGATTGGTGGCCCTGTGCCCTTGTTTGGCGCCGGCTTGTTAGCACAACGGGCAACCCCAGTTGACCAGCTCTGGCGGGCCTGCCTGCCTTGCCTGCCTGGCCTGCCTGCACCTTGCCGACCTGCTTTTAGTACCTCAGTTAATAGCACACTCAGCGAGCACCGCTTTCCCCTCCACATCTTCTCCTCCTCTTCCTCTGCTCCTCTAAATCCCCCCTCTGCGCCCAAATCTTTTCTCCTCTCACCACGCGCCTTCCTCCTCATTGCTGCCAAGTTCTCACAAGGCCCTCGCCAAACACACCTCCTCTCATCTCTCTCTTTGTCTTGGTCCCCGCTGGACACAGGTCGCAGCCGCGTGCTCTTGTCGCCTTGCCCGCCTTGGTAGCCTCTTTGCCAGGTACCTCCTACCAGGTACCTACCCTTACCCCACGCTCACGCCTGCGCCTCTTCTCCAGCCGTTGCCAAAATTACTACCAACCACCAACCTGCCGACGCTACCAAGGTTGCGCCAACCGCCAGCCAGCACAAGGAGTACCTTCTTCACCCGTCCCTCGCACCCGCCGACTGCACATAACAGTACCACCAACAAATCCATCGACTGGCCTCCCCTCCCGACTCTCCTCACAGCGTGGCTTGTTTCTTCCATCTACCGCCCGTCCGCCACTTGCTTCGTCCCATCACGGCAACTGGGCCACTGTTGCGACCGCTGCCCGCGTCGTACTCACCAAGCACAAGCACCTAGCGCACAACCAGCGTCAACTACACCTGCTGGTGCGCGGCCCGCCTGTCAAGGCGCCCGTCCACCTGCCCTTATCCGCGACGGTATGACAACAACAGCGCCTACGTCGGTCACCTCTACCCCCTCGACATCTTCTGCCAACGACTCCTCTCCCGCCCCCTCCAAGGCCAACCCCTCGGCCTTGCCTCCTCTCACCACGACCACACCCACCGCACGTCGATCAACCCTTTCCCGCCCAATGTCGCACGTATCGAGAAACCGCCTCTCCCAGTTCTCCACGGGCTCTGTCCCGTCCAAGTCGAGGCCAGAGTCGAATGCCTTTCCGCTCTTCCCTTCCACCCTGTCGTACACCCTTGTGCGCGATTTCGCATACCCATATACAAACCCCCTCCATTATGGGCCACCCCCAGAACCTTCCGGGCCGCCCTCAGGATGGACAACTCCCGCCAGCGAGAGTCGCAGACTCTCGGACCCCCCAGTCGCTTGGGATCAGCGCCTTTCCTCCCAGTTCTGGGCTTCGGACAGATTCTCACGAGCCCATGACATCCCTCCCATCCACTGCGGTGATGGCGGCCCTCCATACAGCGAGGACGAAGACCTACAGAGCCCCGTGGTTGCCACTCGGCACCGCAAACACAAGTCTACAGCATCCGCCAGCGGCGCACGCCGCAGTCAAATTATCAACCCCTCCAACTACGATAGCGAGAGAGGCTACTACGTTGGTACCAGCGGGGATGGCCATGAGAAGTATTATGTGAACCAGGGAGGAGAAGCCAATGGCCCTGGTGGCGAGTTTGTCACATATCCTCCCGACCAATCACGACATAGCCGTGCCTATCACTACGGCCAGACTGGCCGACCCCACGACGAGTATGATGCCTCCGAGAATGCAAGCTCACCTGCATCATCCGGTTTCCACGATGCGGACCAATCTCGCTATTCACGGGATTACCAATTCACCATCACCTCACCCGACGAGGAATTCCACGGTAAAGCTGTCGCTCTTTTTGACTTTGAGCGTGAAAACGAAAACGAACTTCCTCTTGTTGAAGGCCAGATTATCTGGGTCTCATACCGACATGGCCAGGGCTGGTTAGTGGCGGAAGATCCCAAGACACAGGAGAGTGGTCTGGTACCCGAGGAGTACGTGCGGCTGCTGCGTGATATTGAAGGTGGAATGAATAGCCTCACGGGAAATCTTAACGATCCCATGGGCTCTGGAAACGATGTCAGCACTCCGACACAAGCCGAGCACTTCACCCATAGCCAGATCACAGGCACTGGTAGCGGTGGCACAAATGGATACCACCAGCCTGTTGTGTCCATGTTCTCTACTTCCAGTAAAGATCTCAACCCTTATCCAACTGAACAACTGGGCATTCAAGCTGGACAAGCCCCACCACAAGTGGTGCATTACCATGGACAACGCGGCGGTAGCCAGACCAGCACACCAACAATTAACCAACCACAGGATACGCCCACGCTTCCCAAAGACAATGAGGACGGACTCGCAAAGGAAGATAAGCGATCCTCCCGCCAGGCAGCAAGGGATTCCAAGACTGTTGCTGCATCAAAGGAAGAAGAAAATATCCGCTCCCAGCACCGATGAGCGAACCTGGCATCCCATCATGACGAAGCAAAGACAGCCTATATTATAAATGCACCTCAGTCGAAGCAACAAGGGCATGGCTTTGCCCCGACGGCTCTCTCCACCATTCAGGAAAAAGCGTATGCAGGCCCACCGAGATAAAGCAGCTCAAGTGACGAGACACTAGCCGGCTCCAAGAATACTGAGATGACGACTATCGATGTGGCATCATCGCCAGAATGAAACATGCAGCTGCCATTGTGGACTCTGGGAGAATCCCAGCCATCTCCAAGTCGGGCTGTTTTTAGATGATCATCTGCCCGCAGCTGAGGGGTTAGGAGATGCATGCCACATGGAGCGAACGAGAGGAACCGCCCCAGCGGGGCGAGGCTGTAGCAGCTGCCTACCTATGTACCTGAGCAGGGTAGAATTGAATTAAATAACCTATTTTCAGCCATTGGATACCAAAAAAAAAAGTTCAACTACCCTGACTAACACGGGTTCATAGTACCCAACCCTGTGTAAGTAAAAGGAGAGTTGAGTTGCGGTGAATATCACGTGCATGGCGTCATCTGTGCCTGGTGGGGAGCTCACAGTGGTTGCTACATGTGTTACGTCAGGATACTCCCGGTAGCTCCCGTAGCACTACATCTCTGCAAACACAGTTGTTCAATTGCACATCCTTCAACCTCAAAAATCTATCCAAAATGTTTGCACGATCTGCCTTCCGCGCGGCTCAGCCGCTTAGAATGGTACGTGCTGTTGATTTCCCCATGGGCCGAATACAATTGGGACAATCTGCCTTGCTGCTCTGGCTTTTGCCCGCAGACCCTCGGTCCAAAGTTGATTTCAAAGCAGAATCTCAACCAATTCTCAGCCGCACTCCTCGCCGCAAGACCGCTGACCACCCATTATAGCACGCCCGCCGCTTCGCGACCGAGACCGGCCCTTCTACCGCTCAGCAGGCCGCCAAGCCCGCTGCCGCGGCGGCACCAAAGGCTGCTCCCGCGCCCCCTCCTCCTCCTAGCGGCGGCGGCGGTAGCAACGCGATCGTCTACGTCTTGGGCGCGGCGGCCCTCGGCGGCGGCTACTACTACTACAGCACTCAGAGCGCTGCTGCGCCCAAGCAGCCCGCCAAGCCGGCCTTTACTGGTGGCGACCAGGGCTTCCTGTCGCTCAAGCTCGCCGAGGTCATCGACGTCAACCACAACACCAAGCGCTTCCGCTTCGAGCTTCCCGAGAAGGACATGGTGCCCGGCCTGCCCATTGCCAGCGCCATCCTGACCAAGTACAAGGGCGAAAACGACGCGAAGGCTACTCTGCGTCCTTATACCCCTATCAACGACGAGAGTACGTGAGACGAGGACGCCCCTTGCCTGCCTGCCACCCCTCTGCTAACATTATCCTCTTCTTCTTCCTGTCAGATGAACCCGGCTATGTCGAGCTCCTCGTCAAGCAGTACCCCGGCGGCCCCATGAGCACCCACATCCACAACCTGCAGCCCGGCCAGACGCTCGACATCAAGGGCCCGCTGCCCAAGTACGCGTGGGCTGAGAACAAGCACGACCACATCGGCCTGATTGCCGGCGGCACCGGCATCACGCCCATGTTCCAGCTCGCGCGCGGCATCTTCCAAAACGCCAATGACAAGACAAAGGTAACGGTCGTTTTCGGCAACGTCAGCAAGGACGACATCCTGCTCAAGAAGGAGCTCGAGGAGCTCGAGAACACCTACCCGCAGCGCTTCCGCGCCTTTTACGTGCTCGACAAGGCGCCTAAGGAGTGGCAGGGCAACACGGGCTTCATCACGAAGGACCTGCTCAAGACGGTCCTCCCGGAGCCCAAGAGCGACAACATCAAGATCTTTGTCTGCGGCCCGCCGGGTCTGATGAAGGCCATCTCCGGCCCCAAGGTCAGCCCCAAGGACCAGGGCGAACTATCGGGCGCCCTGCAGGAGCTGGGTTACAACAAGGACCAAGTCTACAAGTTCTAAGTGAAAGTGAGAGCTGGTTACATTAGATTTGTCCTTTTTTTTTTAGAATTGTAAGATTTAGATGGAAAATATACGGCATTCTGTTTAATGGCAATGCCTAAGATTGAAACGGCGCTGGTGGCGCGATTTATCTTTAACGGCGCCACAGTTTTCGCGGTCACGTATGAGACGTTAAGTCGATTGTGCAGTCATATGTACATAACTTTCCACACGCACACACACTCCCCCCCCCCCCCCCCCCCCCCCCCCCCCCCCCCCCCCCCCCCCCCTTTCCTCTCAACACACGCAGGCGCCTATTGACCCCTTTACTTGGCCCGGGCCACGATGAAGTCGGCCGCATCCTGTGCGTGCGTGTCGACCTCGGCGCTGTGCACGGCGGTGCTTCCAGCGCTCGAGCAGACAATGTCGCCTGTGTCGCAGTAGCTGGCGAGCCTGTTGGCGATGGCGTTGAGCTTGGTGAGCTCGGTTTTCTTGGAGCGCGAGAAGATGCCGCCTTTCTCGCCGTGCGCGTTGGACCCGCGGTCGTACGTCTGGTTGGGCGTGAACGTCGGGTCGCCAAAGACGGTGACGGCGACGACTACTCAAGCGTTAGCCTGCATTCTCCCCAAAGTATTCGTTTCATCTTAAAGGGAAGCGGGGAAGGAGATGTTCTCACTGTTCTTGAGGTACTTGTCGTCAAGCGGCGCCGGCTTGAGGACGCCACCGGCGAGCATGTCCGTGATTACATTGCCACCCTGGCTGAAGCCGATGAGCGCAATCTTGCTCGCGTTGCCGCACTTGGCAACGTAGTCCTGGACCTTCTTCTTGGTATCGTCGATGCCCTTCGTGACGGACAACGGGTACAGATCGCGGGCCTCGAGCTGCTCCGGCTCCCCCCGCTTCAGGATGGACGCCGGGTAGTCGACGGCGACGCTCGCCGAGCCGGGCACCCGCTTAGCGACTAGGTCCGCGACCTTTCCGGGCTTGCCCTCGCCGGCGGGCTCGCCGGAACCGCGCGCGACAATCATGTACACCCCGGTCGCACAGTCGGTAGCGCGGGGCTCGAGCGGCGCGGCGACGGCGACGGAGACAACCGCGGCGAGGAGGAGGCTACGGGCGTTGACCATGGCTGCTGGGGAGGAGGGAGGATAGGGATATATATAGATGGGATCTATAAACCTTTTGGAAAAGGAGCAGAAATGGAGGGAGGGGGGAACGACTACGAGGAACAAGGCAAAACAGCCCTCGGGAATGAAGGCTGCTGCGTGTCTTTATACCATTTTTCTCGCGGAATGTCTCTCATGCACCGGACACACGGAGTCGCATTCTCAATCCCTGGCCGGGGTATTAAAAAAAAGGTCGTACCGGCGCAAAAGGGCCTTTGTCCACCGAGGCATGTTGCCGCCCTCCCTTGTTCGGTCAAAAGAGGAGCGGCGTCCTTGCATGAAATAGCGCCCAACGAGGTCTCAACCACCCCCCTTCTTAGAGTCCTCACTCAGGCTCTGAGCCTTTCCTACTGTTAAGCTTGATCAGCGACGCGCTGCACGTGGGGTTGTCGTGCATGAGACATTTGGCTTATGTTTGTTGCCGGGTTGCTTTGCTGACTTCGGCTGACTCGGGGCGGACTCTCCCCCCCAACGTTGCAAAAGGATCTTGGCTAAATTTAGTGCCCAACCTGTCATGCTTGATAACCCCCTAACTATGGCATTTATTAAAAGAACTGCGTATGCAGTTGTTGTGCCCATGAAGCACACCATCTGTTCTTCTGCAGGTTTGAGAAACCGCTGCTGATCTTTCCCTTCCCCTACCAATATCTGCGTCCTAACTGATTTCTTACTAGCATTCACCACCAAATCCCTGCTATGCTATAACTAACCCTTATCGACCAAGAAGCCGACAGCTTATTCCATAACAAGAAGGTCCCCTAGACCACAAAAGTAAGACGTGGGTTGAAACACGTAATGCGTCGCTTCAAGTATGCAAGATACCACCCAAGTTCCTCGTTAGCTCACCACCTCACGAATGATCACGTAGGGGTCCCCGTCTTGTCAGTCCGGTGGCTTGCAGTGGCTGAATCGGAGAACGAGAGGGCACCGACGTTCGGGGGCAAGATCGAGCCGTCTTTCCCCTCCCCGCACGCTGATCGTCACCCACGTGTAAGGGAGGTTAGGCCGGATAGGATTCCGTCAAGTCGCATGGAATATTCTAAATGAATCTCGGTGAGATAAATAGGATTAATGATAATGGGCAAAATGGATCGTCTTTTTTTTCTTCAGCATGATTAGTAACAAGAAAACAAGTCCCTCGGAGCCCGCGCTTGAGCGGTGTCCGGGAGCCGGGTATTGGCTGGAGCTGCAGAGTCGCTAGTCGTTCATGAAACAACAGTGATGAAATCTCGAGTCTCCGTTGGCTATTAATAAAAGCTGACCGGTTTGAGTTGTGCTTTCAACCATGCCGAGCACGGAAGAGACACCGTGCCTGTGGCCGCCAACTATGCACGAATGGCCAAACCTGCACCGGAATGGCATGTCACATGCTAAACGACGCAAAGTTCCGTGCTGAGCAGCCTCGTTTTTGTAATCTACTAATCAAGAGCGCATTGCTCACAAACCACCCGCTTTCGGATATGAAGCTCTATTCCTTAGATAAGCGCGGCATCACAGCGTGTCGGCTCGTCCACCTTGACGGGACTGCGGACCAGGTTCCTCCGTTCGACTGCATGTATTTAATTTACTTGACCAGAATAACTTCATCGTATGGTCCCGTTTATTACAGAAACCGAGTTTGCCTACATACAAGTCGCTATCACCACAGGCGGCGGTCCGGGAACCAGTCATATTCTCGCCTTTAGAAATGCTTAACCGACTTCACTCTACGCTGGCTCCTTGACCCTCAAATTGCGTGGCTTCAGTGGCCCCTCCGAGTGTCTCTGAACCTTATTTTCGAATTATGGTCATCGTATCGTGGTTAAGCGCTGCAAGTTAGCACATGTTTGTTGGTGATGTTACGGCAGACGACGCAAGGAACCGGTGTAAGCTTTTCAGCCAGGTATGGCGATGCAGACAGTAAAAATTCAGAAGACTAGCGGCTTTAATTGCCGCTTGAAGTAGGGCCAGATGCAAAGGTCGATTGAGCCGGGCGACAGACGTCACCATCATACTGGCAAGACCGAAGGAAGCACCGGCTCCTGCCCTGGTGAAATTGGCCGTATCGTTCTAACCTAGCTTCATATTCACATTTTTGGTGCTTAACTTAAGCAACAAATACACTTCTCATAAGTCTTGAGTTGCGATTCTTAGCACTTCTTAAAGTACACATGTTGCTGTCCTGGACACCGTTCTAGCGTTCCCTGCATACCGCCGGAGCGTACCATATTATCATAGCTCAGAAGAACGGAGCCTAGCATTTCATGATAGTCAAATTCAATCAGTACTATGGGGTCTCTACGCGGAAACATAAAACAAGCTCTAGAATCTGTACTTCCTCCGTATTTACGGCGGATAACGAGCACCAGGTTGGTTCCTGGACCACTGGGATTCGGCTTAATTATGACGGGCGGCGCGCACACTATGGCTCACGTAGAACATTATATCTGTTACAACAAGTATCGTATTCGAAGCCACGCGCAACACGGTCTATTGACTCCGTGCGGCAGCTGGCCGAGTATTCGGACTGTTGCTTGATTCCTCATCTTTCAGTCAAATAACTACCTGTCTGGTCTACAGACTACCTGGGTTTTAAAAGTACACTTACTAAGCGTTGCCATAGAGAAAAAGGAAGGACAAAGAAAAAGAAGTGCGTGCGTGCTATGTGATGAAAAAATTGCCAAACCGACCAGCGAACCAAATAAGTATAACACCATGGATCAAAGCGTTGCGCACGAACACATACGTTGTGTAACGAGATGCACCAAAAACATTTCCCCCGCCAATTACAACTATGAAAAGCTGACAAACTTTGGATCTCTTGGTCTGCCGTCAGGACCAATGCCGTTTGCCTTGAACCGGCTCTCCATGTAGACCTTCCTGGCCCTATCAAAGTTCATGCGCCGCTTCTTCATGATCTTGAGAATCTCCGCCTTGCTGGCATCGTCGAGGCCGGCGCGGCTGTCACCCGCCTCCACATTGCCGCTGAGGTCAAAGTTGCTGCTCGACAGGCCGGCCTCGATGTCGCCGGCAAAGGTTGAGGGCAATCGCGAGTAGAGGTAGTCGGCCGAGGGTAAGCGAGCGCTGATGTCGGGAAGGTGGTGAAGCCAGTAGGATCGCGTGAAGAATAAGGCGGTGGCGGTGACGAGGAAGAAGAGGGAGACGCTGAAGAGGATGAGCATGGCTGGGGGTGGTCGCCAGCACTATGCGGGCTCTCGGCGCGGGGTCGCAATTATATATTGAGGAAGAGTGTCAAAGAGAAACACTTAATAAGGATGAAGAATGAATCACGCGCGGCACGATGTGTAAGACGGGGTGGATGCTCTGAAAAGATTGTAATGGTTGTTGTAAATCGATGCGATGCGGAAAGCTCGGGAACCGTCGGGGTCGTCGTTGGGCGTCTTGGTTCAACGTGATTATTGCGCACAAGGCATGGCAGGCAGAGACGGCTCGTATGCTGTATTAGGTTCTGAAATCGTGCGCTTCAGTTACGCACACTGACGACCGCGTCGATGCAGAGTGATGGAAGTGCTTTTTGCCAAGCGCGGCCAGACGAGGAGGCCTCGGGTTGCTGTCTCAAACCGTTTCTGGCTGACGTGCGCCAGCTTGCTGCGCCATCTGGAGCTGGAGCCTCATCCCTGCACCTCCCGTGACGCTAGGTACGTACCTCCAAGCGGGCCCATACCCCGTTAAACCGCTATCGTTGATATGCATCTGTCCGACAACTTAGGACCTGGAAGCTGCAAAGCGCAGAAGGAAGGGCGCTAACCGCTACTAGGAAGTTAAGCGAGCCCACACATTGCAGCTTGGATGTTTTGCTGAGGCGATCGAAGAACTACCTTTTGGTCTCGTCTCTCTGATAGTTGTCGTTTGATAATCGTCTAATTTGCCAATTCCGCCAAAATGTCTGCTCCCGCGCTGAACAACGTGTCTTCGGACCTCATCTGGGCTGTTGTCCGTACGTTTTTATCCCATGTCCCGGACGAACTCTTCGCATTAGCGGCGCGGAATTTCGCCAATGACTCTTTTCGACGCAATCGACAAGCAGGGTGCTAGGAGGCTTGATGTTAATTCTTAAAATAGGTGACAACCACTGCTTCCTCTCCAAGAGCCGTCGCAATGGTGGTGCTCAGTTCTCCTCCGACCCTCTCAACCTGACGAACAAGAACACCCGCAAGGTTCGCACTCCTGATCCTCCTCTGAGGAGAACGCCGTAATTTTGGATGAGGATATTTCGCTAACTCGAGCGCACAGCACGCTGGTTTCGTCAACGACAAGGTACTACGGACCGCTACTTACACCATCTCGAAAGGCGAATATAATGCTAAAACTACGTTTGTCTAGGCCATTGGTGTCATCCCCGGCGAGAAGGGCGGTCTTACCATCCTGAGCAAGACCATCAAGAACTCTACCAAGCCTGCCAAGGCTTTCTCCCAGACCAAGATCTCTGGCGCCAAGTCTACTCGCAAGTAAGTGCCAGCATCGAGCTTCTCAGAACATGAAGTAGCAATGAGCGACGTGTGCACGCGCGCGCGGATAGCAATATTCAAGCAGGCCCCGTACTGACCTACGTTTTGCGCCAACCAGGATCTACAAGGCCGTTGCCAACCAGACCACCAAGACTGGCTACCGCGCTGACCTCCGTCAGCACGCCGTCGAGCGTGTCTCCGCCATCCGCCGCACCCAGCGCCCCGTCAAGGAGGCCCCCGAGCCCAAGCTCCGTGGCAAGAAGGCCCAGAAGGCCGCCGAGTCCTCGTAAACGATTCAATATAATTGGCGCGTTTGGCATGGGTCGGTAGTCTGTGAGAAGACGACAAGAAAATAAAAAAAGACTTTCCTGGAGAATGGAATTCATGCATCTAAAGAAGACTTGATTGGGATTGCGACAGCTTAGGCGAAACCGAGAACAAGAACGGTTGCTGGCTGGCTCGCGTCGCAGCTGTCGATGTGATGCAGATGAGGAGAATCGAAGGTGGTTCCCTTTGTCATTGGCTGGAGTTGGCATTTGATATGAACTGTTTCTCTAGCTGAAATACACTTGGCGCCGTGAGGCCCAAACCTTGAAATCATGAGCTGAGTATCTTGCGCGACGCTTTTGTGCCAGGACTTCCACGACGAGTGGAGGGTGAGGGTGGCTTTCGCGACGTAGAAAAGTGCGGATATTGAGGCCGCGTGTTGTGCCCAGTCCAGGTATATGTGTTGGCATGTAAGTTGCTTAGTAGTCAGACGAGGTGAGCCATTTTTACTGTAGAAGAATCTGCTATTGTTGTTCGCCATGAAGATCGTACGGTGCAATGACGACATTGGGCATTTGCAAAAACCAAACCACAGCAGTCTAGCCTTCATCGATAATCACCCGGAAGCTGGTTACTGGGCTGATCCCGAGAAGCACGGCGACGGTGTGGCTGGCGGGGACCTCGGGAGGTGGTGGTGGGATGCAGCCGTGGGGAACCCGTCACAAGCTTTGTATTGCCGGCGCGCGTGGCGTCAGGGCCAATGGAAGCAACTTCGGGACAATACGGGGGAAGACGGCTCGCAGCACCCGGGAAAGTTTGGATAATTGTAATTTTAGCTAGGTACTATTGGCATGCGCAGTGGCAGAGACCATCATAGAGGATGCATGTTCTGTGTAGGTTGAATTTGAGCGCTTCGCGCTGCTAACAGTGTAAGGGCGGCAGCGCCATTTGCTTCAGCCCAGCCGCAGATTTAGCATTTTGACACATGCATGAAATGCGGCAACTAAAAAAAGAGCAGCGACTTTCCAGGAAGATAACTACTAGTTGTCGATTGGCTTATTAAGGTGTCAGTAAGGCTATAACGTTGTCTGGGGCTGCGACTGTGGACAGCTTACAAGGGTTGAGGGGCTTCCAGCGTCATTCCCCTCTCTGGTGGCCGTAATAGCAGTCGCAGACAGCTGGACTGCCCCTCCTTCCTCCCTCCATTGCCCCTCCGGCCACGGGCCAGGCCACCCCCCTCCTCCTCCAATCGCCTCTGCCTGGTTTCACAAGCTCTTATCGCCCCAGTGCCGACTTGATTTCTTAACCTTCTTCCATCATCACCACCAATCTTGCTTCCTTCTTCCTCCATCCCATCGTCTTTTTGGATTTGCCCCTTCAAGTCCTCCATACATCTTTTGAGCTCCAGCATATCTCTGGCGCCCACTTCATCAACTACCTCTTCTCTTAGCTTCCTTATCTTTCACAATGGTTAAAGCTGGTGAGTCTGCCCAGAGTAAACCCCGCATCGGCCCTGTCTCGGCATTTTCTGCCCAGAATCTGCTTTCAAGTGTTGAATAGCTTCTTCTGGTGTTTTGCTAGCTGCTGGATGCTGACGTCTCGTTTGCACAGTTGTTGCTGGTGCCTCTGGCGGCATTGGTCAGGTAAGAACCGAATTCACACGCCTCGGCTGTCCACCCGAGCTGATAGCTGCTAACCCGCGTTCTCTCCCAGCCTCTTTCTCTCCTCCTGAAGACCAGCCCTCTCATTGACGAGCTCGCCCTCTACGATGTCGTTAACACCCCCGGTGTTGCTGCCGATCTTTCTCACATCTCTTCCCAGGCTGTAAGCCGAACCCGACCCGCTCCCGCACTGGCCCGTCCTCCGTACTAATCACATGCGACAAACAGAAGCTCACCGGCCACCTTCCCGCCAACGATGGCGCAAAGGCCGCCTTCAAGGATGCCGATATTATCGTCATTCCCGCTGGTATTCCCCGTGAGTACCCCAATCCAATGCGCTCGGCCAGGCCTAAAAGCCAAGAACTGCACTAACAGCCTCTAGGCAAGCCCGGTATGACTCGTGATGACCTTTTCAATATCAATGCTGGCATTGTCAAGGGTCTCATCGAGGTCGCCGCCGAGGTTGCCCCCAAGGCCTTCATTCTCGTCATTTCCAACCCCGTCAACTCGACCGTCCCCATCTCGGCCGAGGTCCTCAAGGCCAAGGGTGTTTTCAACCCCCAGCGCCTCTTCGGTGTCACCACTCTCGACATTGTCCGTGCTGAAACCTTTGTTGCCGAGATTGTCGGCGAGAAGCAGCCCCAGAAGCTGACCATCCCCGTCATCGGTGGTCACTCTGGCGAGACCATTGTTCCTCTCTTCAGCAAGGCTTCTCCTTCCGTCAACATCCCCGCCGAAAAGTACGACGCTCTTGTCAACCGCGTCCAGTTTGGTGGTGACGAGGTCGTCCAGGCCAAGGATGGACTTGGCTCTGCCACTCTCTCCATGGCTTACGCTGGTTTCCGGTACGTTTTCACAAGCAGCTCGCCTCTTGCACTTACTAACGGTCCTGCCTAGCTTCGCCGAAAAAGTCCTGAGAGCCGTCAAGGGCGAGAAGGGTCTCGTTGAGCCCAGCTACGTCTACCTCCCCGGTGTCCCTGGCGGTGACGCCGTTGCCAAGGCCACTGGCTGCGATTTCTTCTCGGTTCCCATCGAGCTCGGCGTAAGATGATTGACCCGACTAGAGTGTTGTTCCGTGCTGACCATTTATAGCCCAATGGTGCCGAGAAGGCCACCAACCCCTTGGAGGGTATCACCGATAAGGAGAAGGCTCTGCTGGCAAAGGCCGTTGAGGGCCTCAAGGGCAACATTGCCAAGGGTGTCCAGTTTGCCCACAACCCTCCCCAAAAGTAAATCAGCCCTTTTTTTTCTTTTTCACCAGTAAGAGCACAACGCGTTCCCGGACCAAGATTGGACGAGAGGGAAGCCATTGGCTTGTCCTGATGCAGGGTGGTGGTGAAACAATACGTAATATATGCTTTATACGGCCAGGAATACTGATTATTCACTTTCTCTTTGATAGGCTGTAAGACGTGTCTGTTTTAGGTCTTGCCAATAGGCTAGTCCAGATCCCAAGTCTTCTTCCAGCATCCAACCCTACGACCAGGGTTTGTGTGGCGTTGTGAGCGACAAAGTGCACAGCCTGGGGAGCGGAACCGACACCGGCGCGGCTCTGATTGGATGTGAATGGGAACAGCGGCTGCATAGAGATTTTCTTTTGGTCGTGGAGTCGGTTCGCTGGTCCATCATATATACAATTGCCGTTTGTGGCCATTATGAAGCTTTCCTCTAGCAAAACTGAAACAAAAAAAAAAGAATAAAGAGACAAGAGTCCATGATTTGCGTATTTACCGCCTCTGTCATGTCTTTACGGGCAGCGTCTTGATCTGAAATACCGCCCCTGGGAGCTCGTTGATCTCCGCCTGCACCGAGGCGTTGATTCCGAGAGCGGCCAGCGCCCCCCGGACGATGCCGCACGGGAACCATAGGAACGGCTGCGCCCGAACCACGGCCTGCCCCCCCGCCACGGTGCTCATGCGCGAAAATGGACGGAAGACGTTGTCGGTCAGTACGTAAACGCCCTTACTCATCATTATTAGCAACGTGCTCTGAAAAAGTGGAATAATGGCAGGGGAGCTGTGCTCGGCTTACCCGGTGGTTGGTCTTGAGATTGTCTATATTCTTGCCAAATACCAGTGACCAGAGATCCTTGCATAGGAACTTGATGACGTCGAGCGTGTCGTTTAACCGGGGGCGATCGCGAGAGAATCTGCGTTTTGGCCCTGTCAGTAACCTGATCGCGAACAAAAGCACAGCACTCTTCTTCTCCCAAACCCCCAATCTGTTCTCCGTCCCCCCTTCGGACTCTTGACAACGGAGAAGCTCTGAGACGGTACAGGACTCGGGGATTGTTGTAGAAATTTTTGTGCATTCGCTCCCTCTTCTCTTATCCTTCCTGGGAGACAGAGTTCCTCGGCCTTGGTTACATACCTTTCCACAAGACCCTGGCCGACGCGGTACCCCAGCGTCTCCAAGCGGTAATGCACCGCGTCCAGCTCCTCGTCATCCTCATCGTCCAAGCGTCGCGAGTTCCCCCCCGCCGTCGCCGGCCCCGCTGCTGCTGAGCCCGCTCTCCGCTCACTCCCCGTCTGTTGCTCGTCCGCGCGTTCCTCCTCCTCGGCATCGGCGTCGTTGTCGTCGCTGCCGGTCTTCTTGCCGTCGCGATCTTGCGTCACACGATACGCCAGCGGTACGAGCTCTATGAGGAGAAAATCGAGGCATGAAGAGCTGAGGAAGTTGGCGGTCGGGTCGGAGGCGTTGTAGGGGGGCATCACGGGGTCGAGAGACATGGTTGGCGCAAAGCGCTGGGCGCGCGAGCCAGCTTTTCGGTGGTGAAAAGTGCGAGGAGGGTGTAATTCGGCTGTAAAGGCGCTGCTATTATCGGGAGGGCTGGGTTGTTGGGAGTATGGGTAGCTGCGGAAGCTGTCTGTGAAGTCGTTGGAATGGGAGCGTGGCTCTCCAAACTTGTCCAAGCTTGGGTTGACAACCAAGGAACATTGCGGGGCACCAACACCATCGACAACAACCAGTGACAGATAAGCTAGAGTATTTAACTACTATTACTTGCAGCATCCTTTTGGGACGTCAAACTATTAGTAAAAAGGAATACAGTAAGTAGAGGCTCATATATCAATCATATTCTTCTACTTGGACGCTTGAAAATCACGTCTTCGCCCTGACATGTAATGTGTAAATGTAAATGAAGGCAAAACATGCATGCGATTTCGTGCTAGACGAATAAACTAGGTATAAAGTCGATATCATCAATCCTGTTATCCCCTTCCCTTCCCTTTTACTGCTCTCATTCCATATGATCTAAGGTAGAAAAAAAGACATCATGTTCCGTCCCATGCGCCATAAACATGATTGAACTATCATACATTTTTTTTAACAACGATAGAATCACAACGGCGGAATACCTGGTGACGCAAGTTGTGGAAAGGCCAAACTGCTTGGTCCATGGTAGCCGTTGCCTACCGTGCTCTGTCTTTTGAAGGGTCGCTGGACTGGCTCGTCTTCGTCGTCGGACGATAGCGTCAGGTCAATAACCACCGGCGCGGGCCGCTTCGTGCCTCCTCCATTCTGTCGGGACGGGGTGTTTGGGGTGGGCAGCTTGTCTGCAGGTCGCGCCGGGATAGTGCTAAGTTCCGAGATTTCAATGGCGTCGTCGTCATCATCGTCGAAGAATGCTTCCGACGGAAAATTGTTGACCTCTTGCTCTTCTTCTTTGAGGAGCCATCGCCCATTAGGTTCAATGGTCACTCCTTCCAAGCTTTTTGGTGTGTTGTCTAGGATATCCTGGACATAGCTAAGTCTACTGTCAGTAACAATGCGGCAAAGGCCAGCCTGCGGGATCACGTACTCGTCGACGGCCAGCTGTTCGTATGGCGTTGGCTTGTTGCATATCGGGCAGAGCCATTGCGGGCCTTGTTCTTGCAGCTGCAGATATGATGTCACATCGAAGCACTGGATGTGGGAGCAGCTCATGCCACGGCAGGGTACATCTAGTCTCATGTACGATAAGGGACACTTCAACGACAAAACTGATGAGGTTGCCACGACATCGGGGTCTTGGGCCTTTTGATTCACTGGACGCATATTAGTACACGACGTGTTGCAGCTGAATAGAAAGAACGTACACTCTGCAATCACAGAGTCCTTCGGGATGCGCCTCCTCGTCGAGATGGCTCGTGCCAAGTCCGCGACGGAGTGCACTTGACAAATGTTCGCTAATACGTAGAATTTCTAGGCCAGTTAGCAACGTGAGCGACGAACAGACGTCAAGTTTCCCCACCTTCGTCGTTAGAGCGTATGTAAAGTCTATATTGTTCACGTAGTTTGGCGGCTTTAGCCTTAACGCATGTGTAATGTCAACCGGTCTAGTAGACCCTGGTTTGTTCTTTAACCCGCGTAGGTTGGCCTTGACCTCACTTCCGTTTACCCTAATTTCGGACTGGTGAGGAAATGCAATATCTTGCATGCCGATTGCCTCTCCTGCACAAAAGAGCAAAACCCTGTACGAAGAGTCGGCATGGCATTGCTGCAGCGCGGGATATGTGTTTGTGCTAATGTGAAGCGATATCGTATTCCTATGTTGAGCCATAGCTAGCGGCTTATTAGTCACTTCCGTAGAATTCAGCTATGCTTCTTTGTGAGCAAGTACCAACCTTCACATATACGAACTTCGCCGATGATGGACTTGACCACATAAAACGGGCTAGTCTTGAATGCAAGGGAAGGCGTGGTCAAAATATTATTCCGCGAGCCACCGAAACCTTGCCCCATGCTGGAAACGCTGCTGCCATATACGGGCAGCGGGAAATGGACATTGTGAGAGGATGAAGAGGCAATCCGAGACTTTATGGGGGTTGTGACTGCAGCCACGGTCGTGGCAGTCCCATTTCGCTGGGCGCACGCGTTGGCTACACTCTGCTTCACCTGGGCAAAGCGAGAGGGGTCAACTGATGACTCTTGAATAACTAGGATAGGATATGGGAAATCCGTTAGTATATGCCTTTTTTTTTCCAATAATGACTAGCTGGCGGTAAGGGCTCACGCGTGATGATGCGTCGTTGCAGATCTGCCTTAACGCCAGTGCTTTTAAGACCGTTGACTTGGCAGATAGACGACAGCTGACGATTATACAACTGATTGCTCTGGATCTCTCGGATTAGCGAGATCATCTCGTGCTTCGGCACGCCCGCCGACGACGCCATGGCTGCACGAGACTATGACGGAGCGCCTGGTGGCCGGACAGGCACAAGCCCGACCTCGCAAGGCAGCGAGTGTCGCAGTATGGAGGTCGTTTTCGTTTCGCGGGGCGTGCTAGGGCAGGAAGGCTCTCGCCGAGTTGTCGACGGGCACCAAAGAGCGTCGGCCGCTGGGATTCAGAGTCGTTTGGCGAGGAAGAACTCGGGGTTGGTAGGCGCCAATGCGATTCGCTCGCGCGCGCGTTCGGAAGTGCGGAGGAAGTGAAGGGCACTGGCGCAAGTGAAGGTGCAGGAAGCCAAGGAGCGAGACGCGACTGCAAGTGAATTATGTGGGCACGTGATGGATTACCACAGTGCTTGCCACATCACTGTCCTGGCGTTGACGATGGCAGGTTTGGGGCGGAGGAAACCTTTCGGATCAGATCATGCTGTTGTGGAAATATGTTGCACACTTGAATTCACCCAGGTCTCTACTAACCTAGACGCCGGCCCGCCTCAGGTGTGGCTGTCGCCCGCCATCGCAGTGGCAAAGCTGGCCAGACTGCACCAGCCACAATTCAGTTTCGCAGCCGCGCCACACTAGGTCCTTATCGACAGTGGGCTGCCCCTCTGTAAAAGTTACTATCAGGGTTTTTTTTCTAACTACTATACTGCCAGACGCTGGGAGCCATCGTCGACCGTAATAGAGGCCGCATTTCCTACACTCTCTAGACACACCAGACACAAAATCAAATACAATGGCCAAAAGCGGTCGTTCAAGTACTCGCAAAGCGAACAACAGGCGCCTGGCGGCCACTGTCTTTGGCCCTGCTGAGACTGCTCGTGCTGAGCGCCTGTCGACCAAGCTGCTGGAACTGGCTAAGCAGCCCAAGCCCGAGACGTCTGATGCCAACATGGAGGGTAAGCTCGAAAGACTACAAAGAGGTCATTGGCAGCCATGACTAACTAGATTACTACAGAGGCCGCCGACGTTGTCGAGGATGCGGGAGCGGATGCCGGTGACGGCACAGGTATGTCAAACAAGCGCATGGCACGCAAGCAAGCAAGCACGCACAACTAACAGGCTCCTAGCCATGGATGTAGACACGAAGCGCACAGCCTCGAAGCGTATTGGCCGGAAGCGAATCGACAAGCGAAAGACGAAGAAGGCCTCCATCGTGTTCCCCAAGTACAGCGACAGAATCAAGGCCAAGAAGAACAAGAAGAAGGCGTAAAAGGGCAAGCTGGAGTTTGGTGAAAGCATTTGTTTCTCTTATGATTTGGGTCTCTCGTATTTTGAACTATGGTCTCTGCATATTGAGTCGGACAGCGGCGCATTCTTTCTCGCCACAACGACAACTTCATCATCTACGAACGCAATGTATTTAAGCAGATACCCACAACAACCAAGTGGAATAATGACCAAAAAAATGTTATAACACTCTTGGAGATGTCTGATCCGTTGTGATGGCTGTGTAATATTGATTTCAGTCTCAAATCATGGCTGACATTGTTCCTCGTCTAGCATCGGTTCTTTGCGAACCTTTGTGGAGAGGCGCCGCTGCAGCTAGCGCCACGACAGCCATCCCTCCCTGGACATTGCAGTCGTTGCATCGCAAAACAGCAGCTTTCCGTCTTCATCCATATTGTCCTTCTCGTGTTTGTCCTTCTACGACTTGAGTCGCCCACGATCCGCATTGTACTACACAAATTCTACTACAATGGGTGAAAACTTCTAGTCCCTCCTTTACACATACCACGCGCACCAGACCGTCCATCACGCTCCTTACACGTCGCGCACTTCCCATCATGAGCCCCAGAGCTGCTAACTCAGCAGGGCGGCCATTCACCACCTTGCTGCTCGCCGTCGCCAATCTTCTAATTCCGCTATCTATTCTCATATTCGCCACCGGATTCTTCCCATACAAGCCGTTCCTGCCCGGCTTGGCCGAGTTTGAAGTCCTCGAGTCTGGGCCGCCCCCTTCGGCGCCCTTTGACAAGCTTGTCTTTGTGGTGATAGATGCCCTTCGAAGGTAAGACACATGCATACTCTACATCAACTCCTTTTCTATATGCTGACAAGTGCTACCAGCGATTTTGTGTACGCCCACGGTTCTGGCTTTGAATACACGCAAAGGTTAGTGACAGTCGTGTTCAAAAGAACACCCCTGCTTACATCCACAGCCTTATTCGCGATGGCGCAGCCATTCCATTCACGGCCTACGCTCGCTCGCCAACAGTGACGATGCCTAGGTTGAAAGCCATCACTACTGGCTCAATACCGTCCTTTGTAGACCTCATTCTCAACATCGATGAAGGAGACGAATCCTCGGCCCTCGCCGCGCAGGACACATGGTTGGCCCAGCTCAAGGCGAAGGACACGGGAAAGGTGCTCATGTATGGCGACGATACGTGGCTGAAGCTGTTTCCGGACTTTTTCGATCGTCATGATGGCACATCCAGCTTCTTTGTTGCTGTAAGTCGCACCCGCGCCCAAGCCACGGACAGAAAGCTTACAGCTGCCAGGACTTTACAGAAGTGGACAACAATGTGACTCGCCATATTAACGGAGAGCTTCGAAATGGCGATTGGTCGCTCATGGTACTTCACTACCTCGGACTCGATCATATCGGCCATAAGTCTGGGCCTAGGAGGTAAGTCCAGCGCGCGTACGCCACTTCTCCTCATTGCTAATTATTCAGCTCCAACATGCTTCCGAAGCAGCAAGAGATGGACTCCATCATTCGCACAATCTACGACTCCATCGCCTCCAAGAAGCATCTAGAGTCAACTCTGCTCGTAGTCTGCGGTGACCACGGGATGAACGACGCCGGAAACCACGGTGCATCGTCCCCTGGCGAGACCTCCCCGGCGCTGCTCTTCTTGTCCCCCAAGCTCAAGGGCGTCGCGCCCGCTGCCTACGAGGCCCCAGCGCTCCCCTGGGACGAGTTCGACTTTTACTCCCAGGTCGAGCAGTCGGACATTGTGCCGACCGTCGCGGCCCTCCTCGGCTTCCCCGTCTCCAAGAACAACCTAGGTGCCTTCATCCCCGAGTTCCTCCCCTTCTGGCCGCGGCCCCGGGACAAGATCCAGATCCTCGTCCGCAACGCCCGCCAGATCCTCAACATTGTCACCGCTGCCTTTGGGCCGGAGCTCTTCGACGCGGCGTCGACGGACGACCCCTGCCAGCTTGAACGTACGGACATCAATGAGCTTGCGTGCGACTGGCGATGGATTACCCAGCGAGCGCGGACTCTTAATTCAAATGATGCAATCGACCAGGAATGGCTGACGGCCACGTCTCGGTGGATTCGCAAAGCGCAGGATCTGATGAGCAGTATGGCATCCAACTACGACATGCCGCGCCTGTACGCCGGGCTTGGTCTCGGCGTTGTTGCCCTCGTCGTGGCGGTGACGGCGGCCTCCGCCCAGGGCCTCCTCAGGTCGCCGACGGCACGGCCACTCCTGCTCATTTCCTTCCTGTACGGCGCCATGATGTTTGCGAGCAGCTACGTCGAGGAAGAGCACCACTTCTGGTACTGGGCCGTCACCCTCTGGCTGGCATTCCTCGGAACCAAGGCCATTCGACGGTACGCCGCGTTCCTCGCCCCTTTGCCCCTCAAGTCCATTTCCGTTACTGACAAAATAAACCAGCTCCGGCAAGTTCTCCTCCTCCGGCGGGTACCTCGTCGCCCTGCTCGCCATCCGCATCACGCGAAGCTGGAACCAGACGGGCCAAAAATTCGCCGGCGAGCCCGATATCGTCAAGCTCTTCGTGCACCGGTACCCTGCGGTGCTGTGGATCGCGGTCATCGCCATGTACGCCGTCACCTGGGCCCAGATGCTGCCAAGCCTCGAGAGCATCCCCTTCATCGCCGCCACATCCCTCACCTCGGTCCTCATCTCCTCCGCGTTTACGTTTAAACTGGCTTTCACTGCCGCCGACGCGCCAGAGCTCGTCGTCGGCTTCGCGAGGACCCTCCACGACAAGTTTGAGGGCCAGTCGCTACTCTGGCGCGCTCGCGTGGTCTTTCTCGTCCTTGGCTTACTCTCTACCTTTGCCGTTGTCCGGGGCGTCTCCGGTGGTGGGCGACATGCAAGAGCAGCCGGTAAGTTCCTCCCTACCGGATTGTTGACTTCTTTCCTTGCTGACTGCCTAGTAGCACGTCTATTGCATGAACTCGTGACCCTCTTCGTCATGACTCAGTCCCGCAGCGCCAACATTCCCATCTTCCTCCTGGGGCACATTATCTACTGCGCCGTCGACTCCCGCCAGGTGACGCTCGCTGAAATCACGACGTCGTCCATCCTCCTCCAGTACGCCAGCTTCTTCGCTACCGGAGGCTCCAACGCCATCTCCTCCGTTGACCTCTCCAGCGCGTACAACGGCGTCGCGGGCTTCAACGTCGTCGCCGTCGGCGTCCTCACCTTTGTCGGCAACTGGGCTGGCCCTATCTACTGGACGTCTGCCACCACCGTCCTTCTCCTGGACAAGCACAACGCCGGCGGCGAGCGCGGCGTCTTCCGGCAGCATGTCGCGCTGTTGACCGTCTTCGCCACGGCGTCGGCGGCGTTCGTCATGGCGGCGTGCATCGCAATGCGCACCCACCTCTTCATCTGGACCGTCTTCTCACCGAAATACTTGTACGCCATGGCCTGGAACGTTGCACAGCACCTCGTGGTCAATATTGGCTTTAGCGGCGCTCTTTTCTGGCTCGGCACTCGGACAGCGCAGCCGTGAGTGCAGCCGTGATTCGGAGAACGTGTAAAAGTATTTCGATTTAATTTCGACTGAGCCATTAGACGACTTCTTCGAGAGCAGCACACTGTATTGTCTGCTTGCCTGGAATAACATAATAGATATGGGCCGGCCTATCGTCCAGAAGATAAGATAAAGATAATTTGATACGCGCAGCCCCCAGGACTCTTAATATATACCCATATAGCCAACAACCAGGTCTCATAACGCTTCATACAAGATAGTGTTCAGAATAAGAAAATCAGATACAAAGTAGAAAGCCGCACTACTCGTCCATCTCCTCGTCAGAGGCCGCGGCGCGAGACGGCGTGATTCGACTGCTCTTTGCAATGACGGTGTCGTCGCTATCCTCTTCCTCTTCCTTGATTACGGGCTCCTCTGAAACAGCTTTGCCGTCAGAGGGCTGCTGCTCCGGTAAAGCGGAGGCGCTGCGGCTGTTGCGCTGCGGCTGCTGCTCGTCAAGCGCGTTGACAATCTTGCCCAGGCTGACGTGTATCTTGTATAATGCGTTCTTGCTAGGTGAGTCCGTCACAACACCCTCCTCAACCGCTATGCAAACCTCCTCGTACGTCTCCCGGAGCTTTTCCTCGGAAGATCCGGACGAGATGTACAGCTTGCTAAGGAGGCCGGCAACGAGCTTCTTTTCCTCTTCTGTTCATCTGGTCAGGATTTTAAGTCCGCATTTTAAGTACCGCCGATCAACTTACTGGTAACATTGCTGTGCAATCTGTCCATGATATCAAGGGCCAACTCCAGATGAACATCGCCGTTGATGCTCTTCTTCTCTGGCTCAAGGAGACTGGTAGGGCTGAAGACCTTGCGAGGGTCTGTCCAGTCAACCAGGCAAGCGCCAATGGCCGGCATGCTGACCATGTCTTCCTCGATATCAGCTTCGTCATCGTCCTCGAGGCCCTCGCGCACGTTGAGCAGGGTGTGCAGGGCGGGGAGGGCAATACTGCGCATCAACTCTTGGTTCGTCGCTCTGGAATAGCAAAAAACGGGCAAGAAGTAGTTGAGAGCCTGGCGCACTGTCTGGTTCCCAGCCGAAGTCGGGTCAAAGTAGGCGACGACTAGCGATTTGAGGAGCTCTTGGCACGCCTCTTCGTCACTAACTACGCGACCAAGTAGAAGCTTGGAGACTGCCATGACAGCAGCAGCTTGGACTTCTGGCGCCCTGGAGCCACTCTTCACAGCCTTGACATACACTTTGAGGAGTGCCGGCGTGGATGAGAACAAATGTGCGCCGTGAACGTTGAGAATATCCGTCAGGATGTGCAGCGAAGTAACTTGGAGCGCTGCGTGACCCTTGCTAAAGAAGTGAATGAACAGGCTCAAGTTCTCCTCCGCTAGCGAGCGATCCTGCAAAGCACAGAGGCCCAAACAGACCAAACCCCGTTCACGAACAGGTGCCTCATGGCTTCGCACCGCCGGAACAACCAAGTTGTTAAGCATGGCGACCAGGTCGGTATTATCCTTCAGATTGCCCGAAATGTGGCTAAGCATGCATTGAACAATGTGCAGACACTTCATGTTGATGACAATCTCCTTAACCGCCTTGGCACGAGCATCTTCCTCGCTCAGTTCCTTGCCGCGGCCCTTACTGTTTGATGACGCGCTCATGTTGCTGACCTCAGACCGCGCAGAATGGAAGCTATCATCCACATCATCGACCGGGAGATCGTCAACAATAGTGTCGTGAACGTCGGCAACCGATTCAAGAACAATACTGCAGAACTCACGCTCCCCTGCAGCGTCGGGGGAGCAGATGTAGTGCAGGGTCTCAATAGTGAGCTTGGTCACCTCGTCGGGAAGTTCGGGGATAGACAAGGCTTGGCGGAGCAGGGTGAACATCTTACGTCGACCTACTTCATCAGAGTAGTCGAGACTCAGCGCGATGTGAAGCAGCTGCTCAGCAATGAACTCCTGCTCCACAATGGCCGCCTCGTCCTCCTCTTCGGCAGCGTCTTGTTCTGCTCGGCGCAGTGTCTCTATCAGGGCGTTCAGATAACGCTCAAGGAAGTAGGCGACCTTGGTGACTTCGGGAAGCTTCTCTTCAATCAGTGATTCGTATTTGCCGTTACCCTCCTTTCGGCAAAAGTCGTTGAAGCTACGAGCAAGGAATGCAGATTCAGCGGTGAGGGTTTCCCAGAATGCGTCGTCAAAGTTGATGGCTTCGCGGTAATCAGGCCGACCTTCCCAGAAGCCGAACATTGCTTCGAGCGCGACGCCGTTCTCAACTCCAGAGTTAATAACATCAACTCGCTCAAGGAGCTCGAGCAACCCGTCAAAGCTGGGGGTTGGGTTCTCTTGCTGAGCGGTCCCTGCGCAGTCTTCGATCCAGCGGTCTCTAAAGAGTCTTCCAGCGGCTTTGCGAACATTTTCGTCTCTATCCCGAAGACCCCAACGCAAAAGCTTTTCTCGCATAGAGAGAGACAAATGGCGGAAATCGCCCAGTGCAGGGAGCAAGCGCGAGTAGACAGCCCTACGCGTCGCAGCATCTTGATCCCTGGCACGCTCGAGCAGGTAGGGAAGGGTATTGGGAAGAATGGGGAGGTTGACCAGTAGCGAGCGGCGAACATCAGCGCTTGGGTCGTTTTGCAGCACCTGAAGAAGCTTCTCCAGCAAGCCAGACTCCTGGTCTGCATCACTGTCGTCCGGATTTGTCAGGCCATCAAATTGGTTGCCGGCGAGGCGGCCAAGCCCAAGAACTGCCTGTACACGGACCATAGCCTCCTTGTCGCGGATTCTCTTCAAAAGCGCGTGGCGGAGTGATTGGAACAAGCTATCGTCGAGCGCATCGAGAGAGTTGACAATCTGTGATAAGAGCTGCGTTGATCGGTAGCGGACAAATTTGTCTTTTGCAATCATAAGAGGAGAGACAGCCTCCACCAACTCCGAAATCAACCGTGCGCTTGGTGTTTCTGGCATATGGCTGGCGTCGTCGGCCATGTCGCCCAAAAGTTCGTTATCTTTGTCGTTGGAGTGTCGCAGGTAGAAACCGATGAAGCGAATTGACTTTTCCCCTACACCCTCAGTCTTCTTGACAGGCATGACCTTGAGAACACAGCGAATAAACTCGCTATTAAAGGCCTTTTCGTCAAAGTCGCTATCGGCAGTTGTCTTTTGATCGGGTGTCTCGTAGCAGCATGCCTCGTGGATCTTTCGAAGGGTAACGGTCAGCTTTCGGTGTGTCGCAGTGTTGCGCTGGGCATCGCGGAAGATTGGGCTAATCCTCAGTCTCAAATCATTATCCGGTGTGTCGACAAACTCGGCGGCGGGGGCGGGCGAGGCGCGGGAGATGGAGGTGACTCTCCCGCCCAACGCCGAGTTTGAGCGTTTGCGGCCAGCGGCCGAAGAGGGCCGGGCAGACCGTGTCGTTGACGCTCTTGAAGGCATGTCGATGTCTATAAGAATAAGGAGGCTTGTGTATCAGTACAAGGTCTAGTGGTGATGCACAATGTAAATTGGCACATCCACATGCGACCCTTTGTTTGGATGCGCGGGCGCGTGTTGACGACCAAGTCAACAGTGTTCCCTTTTTAGCATAGCGTCAATTTGCTTAATGGAATTGTCCCTCTATCACGTGCGATAAGATATGCCATTTTGGGGTTCATAGTGGGGCCCATAACTTTTTTTTTGGTCGGCCGCCAGTTCGAGTTGTCTGTAGCGACGAGTAGAGACAGAGAGTTCATTGCTGCGCTGTACTTAAAACCTTTGGCAGAATGACCGTCGCCGAGGAAAGTAAGAAGAGGCTTCGGCCTGAAATCGAGGAGGCACTGGCAGCAATGCCGGACTCCGAGACTGTTGCCGCTCCATCACCAAAGAAGGCCCGAACGGAAGAGCGCAGATCTCTCTTCGTTCGATCGTTACCTCCAAATGTGACGAACGAGAGCCTTGCGGCTTTTTTTTCTGAATATTTTCCCGTCAAGCACGCAACTGTGGTTGTTGATCAGCAGACTAAGGAGTCCCGTGGCTTCGGTTTCGTGACCTTGGCGGACGGCGACGACGCCAAGCAGGCTCAGACCGTGTTTGACAAGAAGCATTGGGAAGGCAGAAGTATTCGAGTCGAGGTGGCCGAGCCAAGGCAACGAAAGGAAGGTTCCGAGGTCTCAAAGCCCCGTCAAAAACCTGGAAAGCCCGAATTTGAGCCGACACCAAAGTTGATTGTGCGAAACTTGCCTTGGAGCATCCGCAACTCTGAACAGCTTGGTCACTTATTCCGAAGCTACGGCAAGATCAAGTTTGCAGATTTACCCAAGAACAAAGGAAAACTGAAGGGGTTTGGTTTTGTAACTCTACGAGGCAAGAAAAATGCCGAGAAAGCGCTTGAAGGCATAAACGGCAAGGAAATTGATGGTAGAACCCTTGCTGTGGACTGGGCGGTCGACAAGAATACATGGGATCAGCAACAGGCGGAAGAAGAGGAGGAGGGTGGCGATAGCGACAATGACGACGAGACCAGCTCCGACGAAGAGTCTAATGCTGAAGACGGCGAAAACGACGACGACGACGACGACGACGACGACGACGACGACGACGAAGAGAGCCCTGAACAAGATAGGGAAGAGGGTCAGCTGAATGCTGACCTAGAAAATTTTATGAAGAACCATATGCAAAACATGGTTGATGAAGACGATGAGGAAGAGGATGAGGAAGAAACCAAGAGAAAAGAAGAGCGTAACGACTCGTCTGATAACTCTTCGACAATATTTGTCCGCAACCTTCCATTCACCACCAACGACGAACAACTCAAGACTTTCTTCAGCACCTTTGGCAACATTCGATACGCCCGGGTCGTTATGGATAAAGCCACAGACCGCCCTGCCGGAACTGGGTTTGTTTGCTTTTTCGAGGAGGACGATGCCAAGGAGTGCATCAAAGGAGCTCCACGCGGGCAACAGCCGGCCGCTTCTGGCAAGAAATCGATTCTCCATGATGACAACCTTGATCCTACCGGAAAATACACTCTCGATGGTCGTCTCCTCAGCATAGCACAGGCCGTCAACCGTGCCGAAGCCAGCAACTTGGCGGAAAACTCGATGGCCAAGAGGAGAGAAAAGGACAAAAGACGCCTCTATCTTCTCGCCGAAGGTTCCATCGGTACCAACTCGCCAATCTACAACCTGCTCAGCCTGCCTGAGATTCGCATGCGACAGGCCAGCGCGGCCCAAAGAAAGAAGCTTGTCCAGGGCAATCCAACGCTGCACATCAGTCTCACGCGTATTGCGCTACGGAATATTCCCAAAAACATTGGCTCCAAGGAACTCAAGGAGCTGGCCCGTAAAGCTGTCGTCGGATTTGCGCAGGATGTCAAGGAGGGCATTCGTGAGCCACTGTCCAAAGAAGAGAACGCCAGAGATGGTAAGGACGCCAAGGAGAAGGAAAAGCAAAGGAAATCAAAAGGAAAGGGTATCGTGCGCCAGGCCAAGATTGTGTTTGAGAGCACGCAAGGTTCCAAAGTCAGTGAAGACTCGGGTGCAGGCAAGAGTCGCGGCTACGGCTTCATCGAGTACGTGTCTCATCATTGGGCCCTAATGGGCCTGCGATACCTGAACGGCCACCAGATGGAGGACGTGGAGGAGGGCAAGAAGAAGCGCCTCGTTGCTGAATTTGCCATTGAAAACGCCCAAGTCGTGCAGCGCAGAAGAATCAACGAAGAGAAGTCCAGGCAAGCCAGGGAGGACGCAGCCAACGGCAAGCCGCGCCTCAACAAGGACAAGGATGGCGAGGAGCGCAACGGCAGCTCCCGCGACGAAAGAAGCGAGAGGGGTGGACGAGGTGGTCGCGGCGGCGGTCGTGGAGGCCGTGGAGGCCGCGGAGGGAGCAGAGGTGGACGCGGCGGCTCCGACAGGAGGGATCGCGGCGATGACCAAGGTCACAGCGGTGCTGCCCGGGGAGGCCGCGGCGGTGCTCGGGGCCGTGGCGGCGATCGTGGTGGTCGTGGTGGTCGTGGTGGTCGCGGCGGCGGCGAGGCGAGGGAGCGTCGCGACAAAAAGCCCCTGATGGACAAGTTCAAGGGCGACGGAAACGAGTCTGGCAGGAAAGGGCACCTGCAGCAAAAGCTCACGGCGCGCAAGCATGAGGTGCGCAAGAAGAAGGCCGAGTCGAGAGGCAACTAAAATGCTAGACATGCGCGGGACATGGCACATTTCGTTTTTGTGTTCCATCATGTTCATCCGAGGGGCACTGCATATGCATTGGCGCTGCACTTAATGTCGTTGAAAAGTGTGAATTCAGATACTATACAAATTATACGTTCTTTTTAAAATATCGGAGATGTTGATGAAAGCTACAAACCAAAACGCCGAGACTACGATGCATGAGGGAGGACAGTAGGGATATACCGATCACCAGAACCAGCCCCGGTTCTTCTTCTCGGCCGTATTTGTGTTGCCGTCGCGGTTGTCCACGGCATCTGCGTCATTCTTATCCGCTGGCTTGATGGTGATGGACGTCGAAGAGCCTATCTCCTTACCGTCATTGTCGTACGTCTTGCGCTTGATGGTCGTGTGCTTGTACCCGAACGCGTCCACCCACTCCGACTTGGTCTCATTTTCGTTCTTGCCAGTGGTCTCAGCAGTGACCTTCTTCCCGTCTTCTACCTTGAACTTTTCCTCCATCCGACGCTCAAACTCGTCCACGCGCCGCGGCAGGTCTTCGTTGATTGTCTTTTTAAACGCGTCCCACGCGCCTTGCCCATCCGCGTACGCCGACCGAATCGCCGAATACAGATCGTCGAAATGTTCAGGCTCTGTGCTTTTGCTCTTCGAGTCGCCGCCGCCGGAAAGCTGGTCGCGAAGCTCTCGAAACACCCTGCCAGCCTCCGCGACCGCCTCCCTGTGCTTGGGGTCGTCCCGGACGCTCCGCCAAAACTCCTCGGCGCTCTCCTCCAGTCCCCTTTGCAGCTCATCCCAGCCCGTCTGCGAGGCGCGCAGGATATGAGACCCAGTCCGGGGCGAGGAGCGGGCGGCGAGCAGGCCTTGGGACTGCAGGCGGCGCAGCCAGAGCCAGGTGGGCTCGCCGCGGGGGTACATCTGGCGCAGCATGCGGCTGTGCTGGTAGCGCGCACGGATGTCGGGCAGCGGCCCGCCCTGGGCGACGGCAAGCAGGTCTTCAAAGGCGTCCTGGAATGTGAAGACGCCGCCCGCACCGCCGTCGAGGTCGGCGGGCAGGTCGGCGGGCACGGGCTGGCGGAGGTGAGTGAGGGCTGCGGGGTTGTAAGAGGACGAGAGGGCGACCTGGCGGACGGTGAGGGCGAGGTCCTCGGGGCTGGTAATGGTGTCGGTATTGCGTGAGTCGGACATTTCCTTTGGTCAGTCACGGAGTTGCAGTGCAAAGCGATGAAGACGAAGATGAAATGGTGGTGGTTGGAGTGGCCAAGTGTAGGTAGCTACGTGGTTACGTAGCTTGAGCCGAATCGTGAAGCTTTATGGTGGGGTATCAGTTGGTAAAGGTATTGGGGCTTCTTTGTCCTCCAACAGGTTGGTAAACCAGCTTAATGTTTGAAGTAGGTAGGAATTGTTTCTGCGATACTTGTTCGTCGTGGGTCAGGTCATTGATGATAGCAATTAGTTTTGTGACTTTCAGCTGTCGTGACTAGCTAATAAGGACGCGACAGCAGCAACGTAATGGATAAGTCGTTGTCGTGCTAATAGGTATTTGGGCTGAATGGTGCCAACGGTCACGCGCCAACGATAAGCCCGTCCCTTAATTAAGTAGTCTGACCTTACTATTAGTAGTAATCATAATGTCAAATTTACCTTGAACTAATTAGGTATTCATGACCCAAGCTACAGGGTCTGATTCAGCTACGTACCTAGTAGGTAGGTAGCTTACTTGTAACTTCCTACTAACTAAGGCAGGTACAGTACATTATATGTCGTCACACCGCAAACTTGTCTTGTCTACTAAGGTAAACCAGCCCAGCTTGACGGGCTAAGCCTCTGGAAACAACATCATGGCAAAAAGATCATGTACAGAGAAGGATCCGAAGAAAATCCCTGCCACGACTCAAGAACATATGGGAATCGTCAGCACTGAAACGTCCAATGTCAGGACGGAAGCTCTACCCGGAAGTACCTTGCCACTAGCAGCCTTGTGCGCAGAGGCCACGCAATTGCTGTTAGTGGTGGCGTTACTGGGACCGACACCAAGGCAAATTGGCCGAGGTGCCACAGTATGACGCCGTAGTAACATGCTAATTTAGCGACGTCGTTTTCTATCATTTCACATCCTGCGGACATACTTCTCTGCTCTTGTCAGCGTCTCTAGCAGTGTCGCTATGCTTTGCGCAATCGCTGGTTTTTAACTCTTTCCCCTCATTTCACCTTCGGCTCCGAATGACGACCCGCAGCTGAAGCGCGCGCGCGAGACATTCTGGCCGAAAAAAACTACCAGCGCCCTCTCTCCCCCATCCCGCGGCACGGCCGGCCGAAGCGGCAAAAGAAAGTCGACACACGAGTGACACCATGGGCCTCCAGTCGCTGCTCGTACCCATAGCCACGGCGACGATGACGGCGAGTACCAGCGTCCTCCTGTCCAGTACGACGACGAGCGTCCCCCCAGCGCCGACGATACCGGGTGGTGGCGGCGGCGCCACCGGCGACGACCCCGGCGACGACCAAGACACGCTGCGGAATTGGTCCTCGCTCATCGGCATCGTCACCGCCATCGTCGGCAACATACTCATCGCCCTGGCCCTCAACGTCCAGCGGTACGCGCACACACGGCTTAATAAGGAGCGCGCGCGCGTCAAACAGCGCGCCCGCGCCATCCTCAAACGGGCGCAGAGCAGCAGCAACGGGGGCGGCGGCGGCCACCCGCCCAGCTCATACGGTGCCATCACCGGGCCCACAGGCAACGGCCACGCCAATGGCAACGGCAACGGACCAGCGAGCGCCGCGAACGAGTACCCCAGCGCCGAAAACGATCCGCTGTCTGCGTCCTTTCAGTCGGACGCCACCACTGTCTCTGAGGATGAAGCCGCGGGCAAGACGTCGTCCAACTACCTCAAGTCCCCGTACTGGTGGCTGGGTCAGATCCTCATCACGCTGGGCGAGATGGGCAACTTCCTGGCCTACGGCTTCGCGCCGGCGTCCATCGTCTCGCCGCTCGGCGTCGTCGCCCTCGTCTCCAACTGCATCATCGCGCCGGCCATGTTCCACGAGCGCTTCCGTCCGCGCGACTTTTGGGGCGTCGTCATCGCTGTTGCTGGCGTTGTCACCGTCGTACTAAGCGCCAAGACGGAGGAGACCAAGCTCAAGCCGGGCGACATCCTTGACGCTATCACCACCACGGCGTTTGAGATTTACTTCGGCGTTACGGTGTCCCTGATTGCTGTCCTCATGTGGGCGAGCGGACGATATGGCCGACGCACGAGCCTGATAGACCTGGGCCTGGTTGGCCTCTTTGGTATGTTGGCAAAACACAAAAACTCCCGAAGAGCGCGCTCTACTAACACCGTCGTGCAAAAGGTGGCTATACTGCCCTCGCGACCAAGGGCGTCTCGTCGATGCTGTCATCTACCCTTTGGCGGGCATTCACCGCACCGCTAACGTACCTACTACTCTTCATCCTGCTCGGCACGGCCGTCATGCAGATCCGCTACGTGAACAAGGCCCTCCAGCGTTTCGACTCAACGCAGGTAATCCCCATCCAGTTCGTCATGTTCACACTTTGCGTCATCCTCGGCAGCGCGGTCCTCTACCGCGACTTCGAGAAGACGACCACCGAGCGGGCCGCTAAGTTTGTGGGCGGCTGTCTGCTCACTTTCTTCGGCGTGTTTTTGATTACAAGCGGGCGCCAGCGCAGGGACGAGGATGAAGAATTCCTAGACGACGCCGAGGGCGTCGACGAGACCATCGGCCTAATCGACCAGGAAGGAAACCCAACAACAGCACCAGAGGATGCCAGTTCGCGGCAAGATACGCCATCCCGGCGCTCCAGCAAGGTTTCGCGCGTGAGCTTCGTGGAGCCGTTCAAGACGCCGTATCGAGACGTGCCGGAGGAGGGCGGCGCGACGCCGCGCTCCAATGTCCTATCGGGCAGCCCGACTTCGCGGAACCCAGAAACGCCTGGAAGCGGCCAAAGTAACGAGCCCTGGCCGCCGCGTGCTACGCGGACCCTGTCGGCGAACTCGGTCGTCTCAGCCCCGGTGCCGTCGATTACGGACGTGCCCCCGACACCGCCGACGCAGCGAGAGCAACAAGCCACGCCCTCCAGCGCCGAGCGGCCCGTGACGCCGCGTGCCAACACGACCACACCCAAGTCGACAACCCGCGACCGGGATCGCACATTTTACTCGCCGTCGCCGTTATACTCGACGGTCACGACGGTCGTCAAGGACGCGTTGCGGCAAAACGCAAACAACAACCAGTCGTCGCTGCGCAGCATCCGCTCGAGCATCCGTGCCAGCCTCTTCATCGACTCGGACGAGGAGGACCAGGGCAGCGGCGAGCACGACACGCAGCAGACCATTGTAGTCCCGCCGTCGGAGAATGACCTGCTGAGGGTGCTCACGGCCCCGGAGCATGACGACGATGCGACGGCGGCGGCGGCGGCGCAGGGCAGGCAGCGGGCTAGAAGCCTGAGCGAGACGGTTGGCAGCTTTTTCCGATCGAAGAGGAAGGCCAAGAACAGCGACGTTGAGAGCGGCCGAAGCGGCGGCGAAGACGACAATGCTGAATCCAGTGCGCGATAAACATGGACGCTGAAATCAGGACGAAACAACATCTCGTGGACCAAGAAGTAACGAATCTACTTGTTCCGATCTCGTTCCCATTCTATTCTCATTCCATTCTCGTTCTCATCTCATCCACATTCTCATTCACATTCTCATCCACATTCGCATTTGCATTTTCCCTTTGGTTGGTCGGCATTTACTGCTAGATAAATCTGCGTCCTGTTTTTGTGTCTTTTGGCGACGGCGTTTTAACGGAGGGCGGATTTGCACAGTCATCTCTGAACGACAATAATCAACTTAGACTGGTCTTTTTGTCAATTTTTCTATGTTCTTGGCTTTGTATATTTTGCATGTTTTACCCAAAACAGAGCTGTTGCATCTATATCATTCTTGCATATCTGCCGACCTTGACACTTTCGTTTATCGGCACTTGGCCTAGCTAAATGCATACACTTTTCACTTTTCGCCTCTTTTTTTTTCAACTTTCATCTTGCCATGTTCTTTTTTTAACAACAGTAGGGATGTGGTATCTATCACGGGCTCCATCAGGCGATGTCGGCAAGGTCCTCCGTCTACCTCCTGACAAGACACAGCCATCCAGCGGTGTGCCAAGTCCTCTTACGAATCGGCTCCCCGACACATGGGGCAATCCGGGCGGCTCCCATCCGGCATGACAAGGGAAAAAAAAGCTTCTTCTCCAGCAAAGACGAGGAAGAGAGCAAAAGTTACAAGGCTCATGCTGGCTTGTCAAGTCAAAGCGGGCGCAGGATGGTAAATGCCGGCGAATCCTGGCCCACGATGGCATGAAATCGCTGACCCCGGAGGCTTGCCGAGGCCCTGGACAACCAGGCTCATCCATGCCCAATGTGTGTTGAAACAGGGCAAGATATTTTTTTTTTAAGCGTGACGCATTAATTACGGGCAATCTCGATTTCCAAGGATCGCGTGACGGCACTTTAATGCCTTGTGGAAGAAAGGCTGTATGCATTTACGGAGGGAGTGACTCGCAAAGCACAAATCACACATCTTTCAAATCAAACGCGTGACACTTGTATTGATATCATTATTACTATCATTTCATGTTGTTATCTTGCCACACGCCCCGACTAACCAGGTAGTCTTGAGACACCGTGGCCAGGAGAGGCAAGTGAAAAAGACGGAAACGCCACCAACAACAACGTCTCAACAGGGTCCTCGAACTAGTTAGGGCTCCTGCAAGTCGGCGTTTGAATACCCTGAAGTTGAGAGCCGAACTTTCTTTTCTTTTCTTTTCATCACATAAACCGCCATGCAATATTCCATTATCAGCGCGCGCGCCCCAACTTTACCGTGTAACTAACTAACCCGCATGAGTTGGTGGAACCGAAAGCCCTCTTTCTGTCTTGCCCTTCTGTTGTGTCTCCTTCTGCATTGGGGCTGCGGCGCATAACAAAACGAGTACAATAATAGCAGCAGGGAAGAGAGAGAAAAAAACCAAGAGTTCCTTTTTTTAATGCATAAGCAGCGTACATATGGGCTGTCAAGTCATACGAGGGGAAGCTACTGCAGGGCAACCACAGCGTCGGGACGCGAAAAGCTCCATAGCTGTCTCCATGCGCCAAAAAAGGGACCCATGAAGCCACTTCTCGATTTCTTTTTGAGCAGGGCGCGCACATATTGATTGCGTATATTTTTGTTTTTCAGGCTGTGGGAATCTATTGCTTTTGGAGGCTTTTCTCTCTCTCTCTCTCTCTCTCTCTCTTGGGGAGGGTAACGCAGGCAAGCCCCTCGCGTGGACCTCGCGTGGACTCGAAGGCAACACGGAAGGGGTTGGTGACGAAAAGGGCAGCGACAAATAACTATCTTGGCGGGCTCGGGGTAATCATGTTGCCCTCTGGACCGGAGAAGGATGCAAGATCGACAATTGATTCATCTCAGGGCGCCTGGAGTGTCATTATAGCCACGCCACTGTGAACGCGAAAAGGGTGCGCTCTGCCCGAAGACATACTGATGAGGGGTTTCTTGGTGGCTGTCGTTACCACACAAACCACACCAAGTTGACCAGCAACAGCTTTCTACTGCTTCTGCTGAGCATCCACAACAGCTTCTCACCAATCCTGGCCGCCGCCAGCAAGCTATTCCTGTCCTGGGCAACTCCCAACCATGGAACCCCCCTGTGTCTTGCAGTAGTTAGCAGTCCCGCGAGACGAGGAACGCGCGCCGTTGTCTTCGGGGCCCCTGGCCCGGACGTGGCTTTTCTGGCGAACAAGCTTGCAAGCCACCAACAAAAAGGGTTCCACTGGTCGTGGAAGGTTCCACGGACAAGGTTCCAAGCCCAAGAAAGAGGACACTCACTAACAGCAGGACTAACAGCATGTGCGACGGGGGCATACAAAGTCGGCTCCGCAGCTCTCCGCTTGGAAAAAGGCGATGCTAGAAGGAGGCGGAGAGCGATGATGGGGACGACGGGGGGAGAAGCATCTAGGAATAGCTCAATGGACAAGGCTCCTCAGTCATGTCACTGCTGCTCATCATCATCACCATCAGTCAGCCATGTCATTTGCCTAGCTTGGCCTATCACCCAGCCACGTCGAAATGGTAAGACATTTTGCTATAATTACAAGATGTAATAACACAGCATCTTGACTAACGGAAATTTTTTTAATTCAGCCTCGGAAAGCAAGTCACGCAGCTCGCACATCTGCCCGTTCTGACCTGCCAAGTCGAGGCTGACGACTGTCTGTGGCTTGCTGAGAAGCCCAGCATGAACAAGTAAGAAGGACCAATTTGGCATTCTGCGCAAAAGGTCCTTGGTGGCGCTCCTCCCCGCCTCCGGACCTCGAGCGCAGAAAGAGAAAGAAAAGAGGGCTTTCTTGTGGTATCGATCGCGCGTCTGCTGCGGGTACTTTGTTAATAAGGAAGCCATAAACTTGTGGTAACTATGTATGTAGCTGTGAAATGCAACCTTGCAGCCGCTGCAAGGGGTTGGCGTAAGCAAAAAGCTGTACGGAGTAAGTACTTTGTATGCGCAGAGAGTATATTTCTGCAGCCGTGCGTAGCTGCGTCTTCATGCATCCCAATCGAGCGATGAAGGCGAGGAAGAGGAGGAGGAGGAAGAAGAAGAAGAAGAACAAGCAGACGACACGGCCAAACTCTTTGACCGGCCGAGGCGTCATCATCACAAGGCACCTTCATCGGCCGAGGCTCCCTTTGAGCTCGGCGCTCGTCAACTACTACACCACACTTTGGGGAATTTCATGTAACTAGACCCCTTGCCCGTGTGGCTGCTGCCTGCTGTGCCCATCCCATCCCATTCTTTCTCCAAAAGTAAGCCTCTTTCTGAGGGGAACTTTGGTGTCGACGACGAACATGCAAAGTAACCAACCATGCATGGAACTTGTCCGCTGAAGAAACGACGGGCGAGCCCATCCCCTCCCGAGAAAGGGGACACGCCCCCCGGAGGCAGCTCCCTCAAAGACTACAATGAACTCGGCTGTCGACGACGGGCAACTTCTGGAAGCAGAAGGATGCCGCGTTGATCCGTGCAGGGGAAGCAACGGGCACACCCCTGCTATCCGGGCGCTGATTTTCCGTTGCTGTCGTCACATCGCAGAGAGATAGACGGAGAGAAGACAAAAAAGTCTGGGGAGACTCTGGCCTTGCATCAGCGCCCAATAGCCTCGGGACAGAGGGAGGGAATTTGGCTTTTCAAAGAAAGCATAGGCAAAGAAAAAGCTCGTGTTTCAGAAAGGCTCATGGACCTCGCCGCAGTCCCGGCTTCGCCTCCGCGTGTTGGAGAAAGTTTGCTGGCGAGACATGGCCAGACAAGAGGAACAAAAAAAGAAAAAAGAAAAAAAAAAACTCTAAAATATAGGACCAAGATGCATCGACCAGATGCTTGGGCTTGTTGGGCTCGAGGTTAGCTGAGCCGCCCAATCTTGTCTGCGTCGCAAACAGAAACTCAAGCTTTTTCCTGTCCTGTCTGTGCAGGACAGGGCTTGGCCTGTGTGTGCTATTGTGTGCTATTTAGCCAACAAGCGCAGTTGGGTTGTCAGGTACGCGTTTCAGAAGTTGGGGTCAACCGGGGGTTGTGATAAAGCTAGTTTACAGTAGGTATCCGTGGGACGTGAAGACAAATGGAAGCTTTGGCAGGACAAGGAGACGACAAGGCGAGGCTTCTTCTTGGGGCCGAGTCATCTTTGCCAAAAGGAACAACAGCTGGAAAATGCCCAAACCGTCGCATGCGAGGAAGCTTGTTGTCCGGATGCTTCTCGTTTTGGCGACTTGCATATATATCATCAATTTATATAGTTGGGGTTACCATGCAGCCTTGTTAACAGCGTCTTGTCCTGTGTGACTGGATTACGCAATTGATTCGGCCAACTGGGAGTAACTCCAAGTCCAGCACAGATTATCTAGAACAGCACTGTAGACTCTGGACGGGAATTGTCGTCACGGCCACATGGCGACTGGTCGCTCTCTCTTTCTCTCTCCCGCCCGCCCACGCTGATCATTGGTGACAAGGTCTCTGCCTATCGTTCCGTCTGGTCTTTTTTTCTGGCGCGTCCTGAATAATGCGCTCTGGGGGGACAGCCAAAAGCCCGTTTTTTCCGCGCCGCCGACGCTAGCAAGGAACAAGTGTCCATCTTTACCGTCCTGCCCCGGCATTGGTGTATGGATAGTTGGCTGTCTTTGTATCAGAATCTTCCGTGCCTTTTTACCTTTCTGGCTTTGCGAGAGCGCATGGACGGACGGACGGACGGACGGACGGGAAAGGAAAGGAGCAAAGAAAGCTAAAAAGATGGGATTTCGATAATGGGGGGGAGGGGGGCCATTGTACGTTTTGATGCGAATGAGTACAAATGGCATAAACAGGGTAAATGCTACGAGATCCGTTCGCATGGGGGCGCTCCGCAGCGGCTGAGCAGCGATGGCGAGGCGTTAGAGTAGAAGAAAGCATGGGGGGTCGTGTTCCAGGGGAAGGCATAGTTATCAAATGACATCTAACTATCTACCTTCAGTGACTTGTCGGTGACGCCGCCGAGTATATGCCAGGAACGGAGATTGCAATCTTGTTGTCATTCTCGTGTAAGACTTGTTGGCTGTGATAAGCTACCAGAATTCTTGGCTACACCAGATCCCTTCACCGACGGATGATCTTTGTCGACGCCGCATCTCTCATCTACTAAACCGGAATCCCGGGGCCGCGGATAAGACACAAGAAGCAGAAAAAAAAAGGAAAAAAAAAAGCAAAGGTTAATCGTCCCTTGGGTGTTTCACCGACTAGATTCAAGGTTCGTGAGGCGAGATCAGCTCGGGCCGCATTATTACTGGCCGCCCGTCGCCCTGCCTTTGCGCTGGGTCGCAGAATGACGAGCAATGCATCTTCCAGCCGACGAAGAAAAGACCGCGTTGATCTTTTCGAAAATAGAGCAAGTATATGAGAGAGAGAGGGGGGGGATGATGATAAACATGTGGCGCTGCGTTAACTAGCTTATACACTATGTGATGACCCTCGTTGCCCTCTCCACAGAATGTCAGTCATTCGAGAGAAAAACTTGATATAGTATCCCGTAACGAGTACATATGATAAGCAAGTCAATCCGTGAATGACGAGCATGGATGCGATGCACGCCATTGCACTGCAGCAATTGACGGTCAGCACTTGCAAGGGGTCTTGTCCCCCCAATCTCAAGTCCTCATCGCCATCCGGCCGCCTGTTGCTGCACGTTGTCTTTGGCGAAGCCCAAGAATTCAGTGACAAGCTTGTTTTCAGTCTTGCTGACGGTTTGTTTGGCCCCCGTCTCCATTGCAACATGGAACCCTGCGTCGCGGTACCGGCAGTACGGGAAGGGAGATGGGAGACGGGATGCCGGCCGGGAAGCTGGAAACAGTCAACCCACGCGGGAGGAAGTGAACTAGCAACTAGCAACTGGCTACCTAACGTTAGTTATTAGATAGGTATGTCGGTAGCTAACAAGTTGTTAGTTGCTTCGACCGACGGCTGGCCGCGTCTCCAGCCGTGTCCCGAGCGCGCGTCGAGCTTCCAACTGTGTCCGAAGCTGACAACCACCCCTTCTTTCCCATGACGATGTATTACAGCATTGATCTACCGTTGCAGATTATTACTGCCCATGCTCGTGCTAACAGAGGTCACATCCGAAAGACTGCCTCCATCCTTTTCTGTGTGTATGTGTGCTACAATGCTTGGCGCCGGGCAGCAGCCGCACCCGCCCACCGAGTCTTCAGCGTCTGCTGGTGCCTTGTGCCCGAGTTATTAACGAATAGCAGCAAACAGACAAGCAAACCACAGGATCAAAGGACGACTGTGACAGACAATTGTGCTCATTCACAAAAAAAGAATAAAGAAAAATAACAAAAGAGCATAACTCGGACTCTCCGTTTATTACCCACTAGAAACGGGGTGCCGGCCGTTGCTGTTCCCGTCCGTCTGCCCCCTCCCCCTGACCTGACCTGACCTGACCTGACCTGATGGATGGATGGATGAGTGAGAGTTTCCCTCGCGGATCGCCAGAGGAAAAAAACGGACGGGGCCCTGCTTGTGCCCGTTTCACAAAAGCCGGTTCCCCCTCTCCAAGCCTCCAAAAAAAACGAAGCTGTCCTGTCCTTGATGAGGGTGGGCTGGACCGGGCAGGGCGGAACCTCCCCCCCCCCCCTTTCCTAGGCGTAAGCTTGTGGGTAATAGGTGAGAAGAGAAGGGTCAAAAAAAAAACGACTATTTATTATTTTAGAGGGAGAAAAAAAGAGGGTTCTGGACCTCACAGCACACGACAGCATTTTTTTTTTTTTTAGCGCAAGAGAGACTTGGGAAGCGAAATGCACTGCGTAACTCTAGATGCTAATTATGGGCTCTTTGGGGAGCACAGAGCAACATAGCACACACAATGCACAACCAGTAACCCCTCATTCATCAATGTGCTTGCAGGTGCTGCAAAATACAAGGTTCGGCAATTGTGTCGTCTTGCGCGTCCTCCATCTAAACTCAGTTACTGGGTACCGGGTTGATTCAATACGGTGTGGTGATGCGACAGTAGTTAGTTAGTCCAGGAGAGGAGAGACAAGGCCAAGAGAATACGTACGGCGTACTCGAGGCTTCAACTCTGTCAGTATCCCTACATGCGAATATTCCAAATATTCTACCAATAATCCCATGATAATAAGATAATAGTAATACCTGCACATGCATGTTATTATTCCGGACTCGGCTGCCTGCTTGCTGCTTGCTGCTTGCGTGTGCCCTTTTTTTCTTCTCCTCTGCCCTTTCTCACACCACCTTTTCCCTTCTTTCTTCCCAGTCCTGCCCGTTATTATGCAAAAATGCTCCGCCACCACGCGACAATGACCAATGATGGAGGTCCAGTTCCTGGGCTAGTCCAGGGGTGAGTTCTCGCTGGGGAGAGCCATGGAGCTTCTCGACCTCCTCCATCACCAAGCAGCACTAACAAACTAACATGCAAGCCTCCTCCTCCTCCTCCCCATGACGCAGCTGGCTTGATCTCCACCATAGTATCCAGAGTTTCTTTCGCTCTTGTCTACTTGCTGCCTAGCCTCCTTAGCGAACCCTAGTTGGCCCTACAAAGCTGTCCCTCGACCCTTGACACGGTGAGGAGCTTGTCGGTGGTGGACTGTGGAAGGGCTCTCTCTCCCCAGCTAACTAGCTAGGTGTCTGTCTCTTTTCTGCGTGTCTCACTCTCTGCTGTCGATAGGATCATGTACCTGTGCTGAAGAGAGGTCTCCCGGTCACCGCCTGATCAAGGCTCAACGGGAACCAGAAACCACCTGAAGCGCAGCACTGGTTCACCCCGTGCCGGCTAAAAAAAAACCAGTCATCGGCCGGGCCTCAGATCAAGTGCGGGCTGAGCAAACTGTGCGTCGAGACATGTCGAGACATGAGCGAATACAATGGGCCTAGTTAGCAGGTAGTAGGTAGTAGGGTCTTTCTACGGCTGCCTTCTCTACATAGGGAAATGAAACTCAAGATGCTCTTTCATCATGTCCCTTGTTACTTGGCCTAGGGAACAAGACAGTGCGTCGTGTAACTACTTCGTACATTCATGGCGTCCATCCAGCTTCCTGCAACTCGCCAGTTCCCAACTTGCCGAATTCAACCGTCGTCCAATCGCCATCCTTGATATTTCCCAGGATGCTGGATTTGCCTTCCTTGCTCTTCTTCCCTTTACTCCTCTGACCCCCTCCCTCGCCCACACACATCTATATACACCCCCCCTTTATCCCCATCCCCCATCAAGCCGCCGGCGTAACCTGGTTTGCTCTTGTTCATGGGTTCTTTTCTTTACCCTCACTCTCAGCCTGCAAATTACGCCAATCTTGCTCTCCCCCCGGGTTCTTTAGTCTGCTTGCAAAATTATATCATCTACTCGTAGCCGCCCACTCTCCCGGCCTAGCAAGAGAGCCCCCGAGAGATCTTCATATCCTACTTCCTTCGACACTCCTTGCTTGGTTGTTCTTTCCTTGTACCGGCTGGTCTGAATGGGCTCAGTCCTTGTCCCTTCTCCACGCGAGAACTGCATTATAGTCCTTATTACAACAACACCCTCGTCCTAGCTCCTCCTCCTCCTCCTCCACGACCGCGCCTTACCACTACGAATAGCTCCTCCGTCTTAACAAGACCCGCAACGACAAAAGCTCTCTACGGATACGTTTCTGCCAGGGCCAAGGATTATCCCTCCATCCTCCACTGAAGGACACTGACAATGTGGGCCAATGGCTCCCCTTCGTACTTCTCTGGGCTCGCCAGCGTCCCGTCTGTGCCTCTGCTCAGGGAGAGGCCTGCCAAAAAAGTTGATAAAAGTTGTGCCTCCCATCGCGGCCAGTCCTCTGACTCTGCAGGTACACTCATGGGCCTCGCCGGATTTTACCTACCAGCCGTCCAGGCCGCTGCATCGCCAGACAGCATTCGTCAATTACACGCCGACATGAGACTGGCTGCCAGCTTGCGTCGCGGCCAGCCCAAGGGCCACAAAGTCGCCGCCTCATCATCCTCTTCTGTAACCTCGTTGGCCGGCGATCTCGACCACTCGCTGGACAACATGGACCTGGTCCGCCGCTCCTCCTTCACCTCGATCGAGAGCACCAGCGTATCCAGAGACGCCTCGGAAGCCCTACAGCAGTTTTCCAAAAACCTCTTCCACCGCCGCGGCAGGTCCAAGCAGGAAAGCACCTCGTCTGGCAGCTCCCTATATTCGGCCGATGTTCCCATGGACGGATCATCCAAGGACTCAGTCCTCCCCAAACTCTTCTCACGACGAAAGCCCTCGCGTGAGGAGCCCGCCACTCTCCAGAAACGCTTCCAAATCTCAGACCCATTCAACTTCCAACATGTCACTCACACCAAGCGCGACGCGGTGGAGGATGCCATGACTCTCGACGACGACGACCAATCAGACGCCAACCAACCCAGAGGCAGACCCCGGGCCGCCACAGGCGCGTCTCAGCACACATATACCAACGTGTTGGCGGAACCCGTCGCCGAGCACGAAATTGCCTCCGACTTTGCTCCTCCTGCTAGACCAAGCCTCATTACCCGTCACACTGGAAGCTTCCAGACCATGCGTCGTTTTATGAAGTCGGGCAAGATGCCGGAGCTCTCGGCGCCGCTGCCACCAGCACCAACATCCGTCCCGATGACCAACAGACAACTACCGCCGCAACGTCCTCCAAGGTCCCCCCCCGTCTCGCCCGAAATGCCCGAGTCGCCCGAATCGCCGCCCGTGCCTCCAAGAGTCTCTAGCCGTCAAAGGCTCCGTTCCGCCACGGGCGAGTCGAGAACTAGCTACTTTGCCGAACGCCCCATCGGTGCCGGAGGCTTCCAACGCCCTAGGCCCTTCACACCTTCGAGCCCCGTTGAGCCGCTGCCGATGCACCACGCCTTCCCGCCACCAACCGCCGATCTCCCCGCATTCCCCCAAGAGGCACTGCTTTGCCGTCCCCGAACCGCCACCCCGGAGCCCTCTTGGCCGCTGGCCAGCCCTACCATTGCCAGCTTTGAGGCGCCGCTCCCGGACCTGGTGGCGGACGACGGCCACACGAGTTGGTCCTCTGTCGCCGCCGCCGCCGCCGTCGGTGCACACACCAAACGCCACAGTGGCAACGCATCGCTTCGCGGAAGCAAATCGGTCCCCATGTTGACCAAGCTCGCCGAGGAGCAAGACGCGGGCGTCATCAAGACGCAATATGTTGAGCCAAGCGCATGGTCCACGCAGATGAGGTTGGAGCTGGAAGAGTCGCTCGGCGAAAGCCCCACGCTGGGCCGAGCAAGCTGGGAGGACGATATCGACTACTGCTACGAGCACGAGGCCGAGGCCGACTGCGACTACCAGTGGGAACGTCCTTCGGTGGACGTGGCGCCTGGCGGCCGGAAGATGTACGCACCCGCCCTGGGCGACGTACCTCTTAGCTCGCCGCCTTCCGGTATGCACTCCTCTGCGTCTGGTATCGAGTCGGTGCCGGAGCTAAGCCCCCCTATCAGCCAAACGTCGGCCGTGCTAGCTCATGAAGCCATCACGCCGCCTCTAGCCGGCAGCGGGCGCACCGTAGACGCGCAGTTCCTGCTCCGCCACAAGTGCACCGAGCTCATTATCAGCGATGCTCGCCACGAAGCTCACGAGTCGGAGTTTTCGCCCTCGCTGCTCGTCCCACGAGACGACTTCCGACGTGAGTCGAGCGGCCCTCTGACGGCTTCATCGCTGCAGCTGCAGCAGCGCGCCAGCACAGCCACGACGGCCAGCAACTATACCTCGGGCTCCGACTCGGTCGGTGAGCGCCACGCCTCAACCAACTCGAGCTGGACGGCCCTCACTCGCCACACAGCCAGCACATCGTCCCTGAACAAGCTCGGCATGTCGTGGGTCGATGAGGCCGAGCCGGTCCCCGCCCTGGCGGCGGCGACCGAAGAGGCTTCCCTTGCGGGCCAGGACGAGACGGCGCTGCCGGGTGCCGCCGTGTCCGATGAAGACGTCGTCATGGCGCTTCCCACGCCTCCGCCGACGGTCGGTCGCCGCAATGCCATGCACAAGAGCCATGCGAGCGAGTCCGTCCTCCGCAGCAGCCTGGCCGCTTCGATGGATGCCCAGCAGCCGCTGCTGCCCAAGTCGCGCCGGCCGCGCGCCAGAACGTCCAGCATGGGCCAGGCGCCTCCCGTCGGCCAGTATGCCTTGTTTCCTCGAAGCTCCATCAAGACGCACGGCGACAAGATTTGAGCAAGATCTTGTTTCATCAACATCACACACACACACACACACATACACTGTCCTTTTACACCCACGTTTTACACTCTGCATTCGCACTGGCCCCCGCGGGCCTTGTTTCCAACAAGAAGCATGGCGACTCTTATAGCACTTGCCTTTCACTCGCTACCACAATTCTGCGTTTTTTTTTCAGTTGGCGTTTTGAGCATCATTCTTTTCTTCTTCTTTTCACTAGACGGGACACTGGGTCAAAAAGCAGTTAGACTTTTTTTTCTCTTTTTTTGCGGCATCTCTTGCACCACCACATGCGGGCTTCGTTTCTGCATTGATTGCAAAACAGCCTCGCCTGCTTTTTCTTTTTGTTCGTTTTACGTTATGCATCGTCACGGTCGTTACAGAGGCGTACATCATCTTTATGAGATTTTCAGTATTTTTTGACACATATATAGGCATAGGAAGGAGGAACAGCACTGGGAATTGGACCGGGATTTTGGTTTGGTATATATACTGATTTGGTAGAGCATTTCTTCTAGAAAGCTTCTTCTGTATACAAAAATGATGACTTGGAAAGTTATTCTCCATACACTCTCTCATTCGCAAGCTTCGCGCATCTGCTCTCACTCAACTAAGAGAGTTGTCATATCGTCGGCCAGCTGCAAGAGGTAAAATAATTCGGTCGTAAAATTGCTACTCTGCAATAAAGCAACCAATCAAAAGCTGATAGACTCGTTGAATTTTTTTAAGCCAACCATAAAATACAAAAGTATGACCAAGAAAAAAAGACCTTGTTTCCCAAAACGCCGCTTTTCATCGCTCTCCGAGTTGCCTCGTCTGAATTCCCAATACAACTGCCTCTCTCCCCCTTCCTTGGTCTACCGCCTCCTTAGAGGCGCATACTCGCTCATCAACCGCTTCAAGTGGACAGGAAGAACCTAACTCGTCTTCTTCTTCTTCTTGGGTCGCTCCTCTTCCTCTTCCTCGTCATCATCGTCATCATCCACGTCGCTCTCGCCGGCATCGCTACCTGAGCCGGCCTCGCTTTCGTCGCTGGCCTCGGGATCGCTGATGTCGCTCTCCGTGTCGGCGTGAAAGTCCTCGTCGACGCTCTCCTCGTCCTCGTCTGCGGAGCCGCGGTCCGCACCGCCGCCACCGCCGCCCGCGCCCTTGACCACCTCGTCGTCCGAGTCGTCCATGTCCTGCTCGCGCAGGGCGGCGGCAAGCAGGTTGGCGTCCTCGTCAATCTCGTTCTTGACGCGCAGGCCCTTGAGCTTGAAGAAAGTCTCGAGCGCCTTTAGGTCTTCACGGTTAATGTTGCTAAACTGCGACGAGCCGGCTCCGCCCTTCATGGCAACGGTGATGTCAAAGGTCGATAGCGTGGAGACGGCGCCGCCCACGCGAGAAAAGGTGATGGACTGCGTCTGCTCGTACGCAATGTACGTGGCCGGCTTGGGTACGAACATAAAGGCCTTTTCCAAGCAGTACAGGAATCCTTCGCTCGCCTTAATGGAGCACTTGATGCCGTATTGACTGCGGTGACTGCGAAGGGGTTAGTGTTTGTAATAGCAGGGCACAGCAAGGTCACTTACGTGATAAAATCCTTGGCGGGCGACGAAATCTTCTTGTTGGCAAGGCCGCGGAAAATCTTGGCTACGACGTGGTGTAGGGGCTCCTCGTAGTGTGCGTCAAGCTTGTCCTTGTACTTGCTCTCCAGAGTGGCCTCGTCAAGGTTCAGGTCGATAGTAACTTCCTCATCCTTCTTGAACTGCATGACCACAAAGGGATAGCGGGTTTGACCCTGGCGCAGAGGCGGATCCAGGCCAATACAAAGCATGCAGTGCATCTCGTCGGGCTTGGGCAGGACCATGAACTTCTTGATGGCGTCGTATTGAATCTTGTAGTCGTACGTTTTACCGCGAAGTCGAAACGACGCCTCGTACATGTCGATGTCGAAACGTCCTCTGTTGATTGTTAGCAAAGCCAGTTGCCCGGCAATGGAACACTGCGACGTACCTGGGGGTAAGGTGCAGAACATCCAGAAAGGTGGCAATGGTATCGCCAGCCATCTCACCAATCTCTGCCTTCTCCATCAGTGTTTCATAGAAGAGCGTGGCCGCATTCTTCTCCGCCTCTTGCTCCTGGTCGCTACCCTCGCCATCCTCACCGTCAGCCTCCTTCTTGGTGGTGGTGCCAGGGACGTAGAAGCGCATCTCGACGAGCTGATCTCTGCCGGCGGCGGCCTTTTTGCCCTTTCCGTTGGCCGTCGTGGTGTCGTTGCCATCCTGAGGCAGCGACATCTCCACGGCAACCTCGTTGCGGCCGGCCAGGTTGGTGTTGCCGATTTCGGCGTAAGGGAGCTCAAAGGCGGGACGATTTTGCACGTTGAAGACAATCTCGGCCTTGGAGAACTCGGCCTTGCCCCAGTTCCAACCGCGCAGGGCGTGCTCCTTGGTCTCGAGGACGGTGCTGTACCAGTTCTTGAAGACCTTGCTCAGGCGGTCGTAGTCGTCTTGTTGGAAACCGTCGAGCTGGATGATGCCCGAGTTACGCTGGAGGATGCGAACCTCGTAGCCCTTGGCTACCCTGCTCCATTGCGCGCTGCTAATGTTGTTGTGATCGAGGGTGAAGGTGTCGCCACCGCCGTTTGGCTTCCAGCCGAAACCAGTCTCTGCGAATCGGCATCGGCCGCTCTCCTTGGAGAGGTCGAGATAGATGTTGTCAAAGCTCTCACTACAAGGGAATAATGCGTCAGCTTCCATATACGGCGAATTGCTGGCAGATGCGCCCTCATCATGGGCGAATTGGTCGAGGAGGCCACTAGCGCAAACGCTGGTGGAGGGCAAGATTTAGGCAGACTCACATGGCAGTCATCTTGAGTAACGTATCCTTGACTTGAGCAAACTTTGATAATCAGAGACTCCTTGGCGCCGTGGTCTTGAAGCTCGGTGCAAGGTGAAGCTTTCTGAATGAAGCGAAGCAATTCACCAGCAGGGATTGGGTGGTGTGGAGAAATTGTGCACGTCGCCAGCGCGTTCTGGGAGGCACTTTAAAATTGGCGACGCGCCTGCAAGCTGTGGGCCATAGGTAGCGAACTAGGTAGGTACGGATTACTCTCTCCTACAAAGTATCAAGTATAAAAAGAGAAAAATATACATATAAATATAAAAATATCTGCTGGAAGAATTTTGTACTAGTTATCCAATGGTTCATTCGGAAATAATGTCAAGCCCGACAGCCTTTACTTGTAATGCCCTATCGCTTGCAGTCTAGAGTCACAAAGTCGCTGCTGGCCCTGTCGCCTTGCTTGATATTCGTCTGGCAGATGAAGTGATCAAGAGTCCCTGCTACGCCTGCGTATGTGATGACTCGCACCTTGAGCGTAACCTCGCCGTTGTTGAACCAGAACAGGCCGGGCATCCGAACCTGGTTCTCGCCCAGTTGGAGAGCTAAGGCAGAGCGAGCGTCATCAGCGCACGTTGCACGGACAGCAGACAATATATAGCCCTTCATCAATTCGACTTACATTTTGCATCCGTGACGGTCAATATCTGACCCATCTCATTGTCTGGGCTGTTGAGATCGTTGGGCAGTTCGCCCCAGATGTAAGCGACCTCGCCGCTGCTCATGGCGCTCTGTACATGGACAAAGGCAGCAAACGACTCGCCCTTGCGGACCGCCTTGGGTACCTTGATATCGACGAGAGATGCGTGCGCAGAGGCGGCGAACAGCGACGCCTGTAGAATAGAGGAGAAGCGCATGATGAGTGCAGAAATAGAGGGTGGTTGTTTGGGCAGATGCGTCAACATGTAGCTGCATCTACTTTTATATGTTGAACAGGTAGGTACTAAAGAGGCTGCAGCCTGCAATCCGTAAATAAATTTCCAAGTATTGCTATAAGTGGCGGCATTAACAAAGATACGAGATACTGCATGTCGTGGGCCGATCGCACCTTTCTTGTCATCGTCACCGCTCCTCTAGCACAGCGGGAGTGGAACTGCTCTAGACACAACATTCAAGCAGCCTATTAAAGGGTAATATATATATATATATATAAGGCCATTATGTCGCCGAGTGGTGGCTGTGATTTTGCCTCTGGGCTTACGGCGTGCTCATTGAGAAGCAGAACCAGGCAGTACTTCTGCTTCATCATTGGCTTCCTAGGTGCATCAACAGGATTGAAAATGCAGCCATGAAGCCCGAAGGCTCGGATCCTCCGGGCGCCATTCCCAATACGATGACCATAAAAAGGAAGCAACCATAAATGAACATTTTATTCAAGGCTGTTATTTATTGCTCGTATTCAACCTCGCTCAGGAAAGCTACGTCACTGTTGCACGCGCACGGTGCTGTGACGTCGCCCTCGCCTGTCAGACACATGCAGTGGTACTTGGTGGCGACCTCTCTCGCGTCCTCGCCGCATCGGCATCGCTTGACCGCATCAGCTCCGGCCTCGTCACGTTCGGCCGGACACATGCAGTGCGGTGGTGTGACGGCGCGACGACCGCCTCGCGCGGAATAGTCACAGGCATCGGCGGACGCCGGCTCACGCTTCACCTCCATCTCGTAACCCAGCTCGCGCTCGGCGGCCGCGATGCACTCCACGTCGGTGCTGTCGCAGATGTCCCACGGGTATCCCTTCCAACCGCGCGAGACGATGCAGTGCTCGGCTCGCTTCTGGACACTGCTGCACCATTTGCTCTCCGTGCTCCTGGAGACCCGACAGTGCTCGTTACGCTTGCCGCACCAATCCCCTGGAAAGTCGCCCTCGGGGCTCCTGGAGCCGATGCAGTCTCTCGCTAGACGCAACGAACCGCCGCACCAGTCGCCGGGGAAAGAAGCCTCGGGGGTCCTTGAGGTGATGCAATCGATTCGTCGACGTCCGCACCAGTCTCCAGGAAAACCATCAGTTCTCTTCTCGCTCGCCGCAGTGATCCCGCAGCTCTCGTTGACCGCATCAATGGTGCCGCCGCACCAGTCACCCGGGAAAGGATCCTCTGGGGTCCTCGAAACGATGCACATAATGGCGCGCTTCTGGGCCCTTGTGCAGGCATCTGCTAACTGAGCCTCGCTGTCGCCCTCGACACTCCTTCTTGCAGGAGAACACACAGCGTCGGCACGTTTCTGGGAGCCGCCGCACCAATCACCGGGGAAACCTGGGTTTCTCGAGACGATGCACGCAACGTCGGCGTATTTCCGGGCTACGCCGCATGGGTTGTCGGGGTAGGGTACATCCTCGCTGCTCTCGGAGCGACGCGAGGCGACGCATTTCGGTACGACATCGGAAAGGACCTGGACGGACGTTTCGGCATCTTGGCAGTGACAGGAGCTCGTCGTGGAGGAGCACACGCATGATCGGACGTCGAGGCGCTGCGGCGGTTAGTTCTGCGCATTTGAGCGTGTCCAGGTGCAACTTACTTCCTCGGCGGCCAGGACAGCCGTGGAAATCGCCGTCGCGAAGAAAATAGCAAGCTTCATGGCGACTGTCTTGACCTAGGACAACTGGATTGTGGCTTACGTGTTTTTGTGAAGGAGAGAGAGAATGTGTCGTCAACAGGGGACGAGAGGTTGGGCGACTACTAGTACAGAAAGATCATCGGCAGTTATATCACAAATAGGCATCTGAGTCGGGCTGAAGTATCCTGGCAAGGCTGACCGTGAGCGCTTACTGTGGACTGTTCTCGTCGTGGCTCGCAGCCTGATTTGAAAGAGTTGCTGTCTAATAGGCGATGATCGGAGCGAGGCTGCAAGCTGAGCCAGGGTAACGAATACTACGCTGTTACCCTGCTTCGTTTATTGATTAATTTCGTAGTCAAGGCTACATACAATAGGCACCACTGTGGGCACCTTGTGAGGAAATCACACCTTGGGCTTGCATGATGCAACGCGCGACGCGCACCACAGCCCGGCTTTGAGCTGTCCGAGGAGACGCTGCAGGATTCATCAAGGCAACGCTCGGGATCTGGAAGCTCTGTCTCGGGGTCCTCCACATGGCAAGATTAGTACCGACTTGCTTATATTTAGTATCGATTTCTCGACGATGAAGATGCCCAGTGCTTTTAGTCGCACTTTGCAGGGACATTGACCTTTTAGGAAGGTGCCGGCTCTTTTGCCCTGCTCTCTGCTGCGGAACAGCGTGACTCATGGCATAATTACTAGGTAAGACATGTCTCTTGAGAAAATAAGAAAGGGGCGACCTGAACGAGCCTGCTGCCGAGTGGATTTGCAAGTTGCGAGTTAGCATTAGCCAAATTTGCCCGAGCACAAATTCATCAGCTTATGCATAACTTGTAAGCCTCATGCCCAGCTGTGTGCGAATACTCTGTAAACTCACAGCAATACAATAGCAGTCAACATCGCCACCACTGCTTAACATTATACCTTGCTTGAATTTGGACCGAGTAAGTAAATGATGATAAAATTGGTGGGTAAATAACTGAGGCTTCTTAAAACCCAACTCCCGGTGACCATGACTTGGGTCCTGCCAACTTTTGTGCGCAATGAATCGAATATAAGTTTTCCCTCGACTTGAATCAACTCGCGGCACGGGCGCCCAGCGAGGCTGCTCAAGCTTGACAAATCCCCCGCTCAAGAGCCGACGTTGCCGCCGTAGCCCGGGCCGCCGACGAGGATATAACTGTCCCAGGGCGCGCCCGAGTTGTAGTACGCCTCCAGCTGGTAGCTGTTGGGGTCCGTGACGATGTTGTTGTTCGGGTTGGCGTCGTAGTTGTACGTGACGCCATTGGGGCTCTTGTACACAATGTTGCGCATGTACGCCGCCTTTTGGTATCCCGCCGAGGGGAATTCACCGGATCCCATGTCGGTCGTGGTCTGCGGATTGGAGCTGTAAATCTCGCCGTAAAAGGCAATTCCCGTGGCTCCGGACGCGAGGCTGGCCCCGGACGTCACGTTTTGGTTGAACAGCGACGTCGGGTAGTAGCCAATGTTGCGGCCGCCGACAGACAGCCACCACTTGTCCTGGATGAGGTTGAACTCGATCCTGACGTCGTGTTGCTCGCCGCCAATCACCGAGTGGGGGAACTCCTGGCCGGGGAACACGCTGGTGTCGACCTGCTTCCAGCCCAGGTATTGGGTGTCGAAGCCTGCCGCGTAGTTACCCATACCGTTGTAGCCATTGGCGTTGAAGAAGGTGAACAAGTGAACGGCAGCGGGCGTGGTGAATGCAGGGTATTTAATCCAGCCTGATTCCACCGTCTGTCGAATGGGTTTAGCATTCCAGTACGAATTCTGCACGCCGTCGTGCCTGATGGCCGTCTGGATCAGGGAGAAGTCGTATTGGTCCGCCACGAATGGGTCGTAGGAACTAAAGGTTGCTCCACCACCAATGTTGTTCACCTCCTGTGAAGTCAAGGCGTACTTGTGACCGTCCGGAATCTGCCGTTTGGTCAGACCAGGCGCAGAAGACTTGGCGAGGCCTTCGCGATTTGGGTCGGGTCGGAGGTATGGCACGGCTCCCTTGGGACCATTGAGCGGCTTGACCAGCTTGCCCAAGACATCTTCAGTCCCAGTAGGAGGGGCAACCTCATCTTGCAACACCCAGTCAATGATTTGACCATTAGGCAAGGTGGTAGTATCGACAATAGGCTGGCCATCGCGTAAACCTAAGGTGGCCAGCGAAGATACGCCAGGCAAGGCCGCAGCTGAAGCGAGAAGAAGCTTTGCGTAATGCATTGTGTGTCCGAGTAACGATGCTCCCAGTAATATTGATGTAGACGACTGTCCACGCACTCTTTATATATCTTTTTGCGGCCACGGCTTCTCCCAAGCTCTGTTAGTGTCAAGTTTCCTTTTCCTCATCCTGTTGTCGAACCCTTCATGACAGTTGTTGCGCGGCAGTTGGGCGTGAGCTAATTTATTGGAGAAGCATTCCCAAAACTGCCCTGGGTTTTCTCTCCTTCCACATAGGGCGGGGAAATCTCCAAATTCTTTTTGGGGTATTCGAGTTGCGGACAGCCGCGCTTCTGTACCTTCCGGTTTAGGCAATCATCGCCAACACGCGCAATCACATTGGAGATGGCAAAGCTGCCGCCACCGTTGAATTATCGTAAGTTTCGGGTTGAATCGCAGCCCTAACACAGTTTATCAGCTTCGCGAAAGTTTTCATTTGGGGTCAAGTCTTGTGATCAACGTCGACACACTGTGGTCAAGGAGAAGCATCGCATCGCATCGTCCCACTTTTGCAGCGAAATGGTAATGTGAGCGCCAGGTATACTGGAGCTATTATGTAACGGATAGGAGAAAATACGAACATGATTAAACAGTTCGTTCAACAGCTCGTGCGGCGGTCCGTAGTTATTGGTATTTGGCAAAGGGCAGTCCACAGGCCGGCTCGATAAGGACAGAGGTGAAGCAACATCGCGATGGTTTGCGGCTTGGACATTTCGGTTCTCCTGCCTCTCCAAGCTCTCCCGGGGCATTGTACTCAGCATCGTGTCTGGCTCGTACCTCTACCTTGAGGGCCCGTGACGACCCCTCTACCCCAAGCTTGAGTGGGACGTTGATGAGCTCTATCTCGGGTTGCCCAGGGGGCGCGGGGTTGGTGCTAGCTACCCCAAATTATCCAGGATATTGACGCGGTTTACCCCGAGTATCCAGGGGATGAAGTGGAATGCTTCAAGTCATCCAGGCGAGGTCGACGCGGCTTACCCCGTGGATAACAGCCATGAAGCCACAAAGGTTGCGTCAATGTCAGCGGGGTCGTGGTCATTGAGCAGGGTACTCCTCTCGCGCGCGTACCAATTCAACGCCTGCTGACCAAAAAGGCCTGCATTCAGTGGTAGGTAAACGAAGGCGAAGCAGGGATGCCCTGCTTCGGTAGATGGAAGACGTCGGGGCTGGTTTTCCATGGTTAACAAGAGTGGTCGTATGAAAATGGCGTCGAGACTCCTGAATTCCGGTATCGGAGGCAGAATCTCAAGATACAGCGGCAGCTGCGACGTAAACAGGACCGCTCAGAGGGTCTAACACTGTTAGCGAGCATCAACATCAACAAAGAACAAGCTTACTTCAAACGTGAGAAAGATGGCCTAGCCGCCCTTGATGGCTAGACACTATTCCTCCTAGACACCACTGAGGCTCACGGGAAACGATGAAGCGCAGCCGACGCCGCGAGCGGCCGCCAGGTCCTCTGTCGATGTCCCGGAACAGCCATTGTCAGGGCTCGAGGGCCACAGGTTTGGAATCTAATCACACGATGCCGTTCTGGGTGGTGCGTTCCGCGATGACAAGCTAGTGTTTTGACGCCTCTGGTCACGCCGGCAAGGCTGGCGTCTCTTCTGAAGCAGGCAGTCAGGGCTTTGACCGCCCGGTTGTCGAGTTCTTTGGGGGGAGGGGGGGAAGGGGGGGTGCACAAGCCTGCGCAGGTCGCGATCAGAAAACAGCTTCCTCTTCGAGTAGCGCTTTGCGAGGAAGGCATGCAGCCAAGTCTATGCGTACCGCGCCAGAGGTCGGGGTGAACTCTGAAATGTCAGACTATTTTTCACCGCTCTTGAGGCCCAAAGCCAGCCGGATTGATGTTTATAACAGGATAGATTTTTTTAATCTATGTCGTATAGTGCAGAGACGATGCTGATCAGGGTAAGAATATATTAATTGACGAAAAACATCCCTCCCCTCTAGCTTCAAGGATTTTGGTGCAGCGTGAACGTCATATCACCGATACGAGCGAGCCAGAATGGCGTATGGTGTGTTCTCGTCGCGGACGGCGACCAGAGCACCATTTACCAATATAGCGCCCTGCATGATAGCGAGGTCTGACTGGACGCGGAGCTCCAAGATGGTGCGCTGTGCGAGTGTTAGCATGGATTGGCGCGCGGCCACGAGGCACGGACTTACTTTGTCGTAGAAGAAGGGCCGACGGCTGGTGAAAGTTCCGTGGGGCGGGGTGGAAAATCGCGGTCTCGCCGGTGGCCGGTGTGGGGGCCGGGGCCGGGGCCGGGGCTGAGGCCGCGACGGCGACTTGTGCCCGCGTCTCCGAGAGGACCGCGGCGGCACGGCCCCTGCACGCCGTGGCTCAGCGTGCCTACGGACCCGCTGAACCGTTGACAGCTGGAGATGATGTCTGCGTGAGTGGTTAGCGCGTGGTCCTTCACCCGGGCATTCGTGCTCGGTCAGAAACCCATGCGCAGCCGCTTGATGCATTCCGGGCAGATCACGGTTCGGGTTTCGCCGGACGGAGGCTCGTGGAACTGCATCGGAGACGCGTGCTCTTGCTCTCCTTGTAAGTCTCGTAGTCGGCGTCACGGCCGGACCCTGGTCGGACATGTTGTCGGTGCGTGGATGTGATTGCGCGGGGCATACGAGCGTAGAGTTGGTGGAAAGAGCTTGGACATTGACACACGTTGCAGTTTCACCACAGCGCCAGTTAGGTCGATCGGGCGTGCGCGTGTGGCGGCGTGCTAGGAGGCAAGTGTGTGCAGGAGGGAAGTTGTTGAAGGAGTGCAGTGACCATGGCCGGCGAGGAGAGAAGTGGGAGGTTCATAAAATGATTCAAACTCACGTACCGCGATGGAGGTGATGCCAAATCTGTTTGAAAGTGTCAACTGCGTGAATGTTGGCCGCAGTCATTAGTGGCATCTCCATCTCGAATCGCACGCTTCGAGACTGCAAACGCGCGCCGGTTGCCAGCTGCCAGCTGCCGCCATCATCGCTCCTTAAATACAGCACACTCGTAGTCCTCTTCTGTTTCCTCCTCTTTCTCCTCCTCTTCTTTCACCAACATCTCCTTTCTTCCAATCGAGGTGGAAATCCAAAGCTTTTGCCTCCAACACAACTTATCAGGCGCTCTTCGAACACCCACCAGTACAGCACCCATGGCTCCGCACAGTGATGAAATCGGTGGCCCTGTGGTGCAGACGTCTAATCCAGGGCCGTGGACCCTTAATGACGCTTTCGCGGCGATGAGGTCCGATTTCATTGCGGCTGGGTTGGATCCCAATGCTGACCGCTTCATTCCGGAGACGCCTGGCTATGCTTTGCAACAAACATATTTCGATGTGGCATCCCAAGTCATATCGTTATTCGAGGATGAAGAAGTTAATCTCTCATATAGCCAAGAAAAACTCCGAAAATCCTTGCTTGTGCTGAGAAGGAGTTCATTTCGGCCGGGCCTCGCGATATCCTCTTCCGCGAGCTGCTACCAAGACACGGGGATGTTCTCACACTAAAATACGTGAGTCCGAATGGAGGTTTCAACCAAGAAATGAAGTCTCTTTTGTCGGCTTGTCAGGCAGAATACCTGCTTCATCCCCGAGGCGAGCAAGAAAGCCAAAGAGGAAGTGGTACGTTATTCGGGGATGTCCTTTTCCGTTCCTTTATCTACAATGTTCCCGCTCACTATTCATTATATCAAGAGGGAATATACAGCTACCAGTCTTTCATGTGTCTTTCATGTGTCTTTCATGTGTGTAACCAAATTTGCTGACAGAAATTACAGTCACCTCGACATTGATCTCAATGGAACAAGACGAACTCATCTCTGAGAAATCCGAGCCTGTTGATGCATCCTCACCAGCCCCAGAAATCGACATGAAGCTGGAAATAGAACAGCAGGAGACTGAAAACCTCTTGCGGCCGCTTGTGCAGACAATGGATGCCGAGATTAAAACAGCTCTGGGTGGCAATCGTGTTGTCGAGGACACCGGGGAACTTTCGCCTCGAGGCAAGAGGAGCTGCAGCTCTGCATCCGCAGACAGCGATGATGAGGAGCGCAAAAAGCGTCAGAGAGTGGTTGAGGTTATTGATGTCGATGACCTCTGAGATTTTTTATTGCGACTACGCGCAGGTCCCTTCTCGTTGACTTGGTCGGTGGATGGTTGGGAGATGGCGTTGATTCGGGATTACAATGAAGCCGCTGCACAATTTGCTTAAAATTCTGGGACAATATGGGAAAATGGGACTGTATTTTGTCAAATTTCGCTACATTGCTTTTGGAATATTCCAAAGATTAAGTCGTATTTTGGCTAGCAAAGCCTATTCAGAATGAACAACACGCATCACTTTCCTCAGCGCCCCCATGACATATTATGCACAACATACATCTAAAATTGCATAATTCCCCCACGTCTTGCATAATAACGAGATGCGAGACAGCGGGGTTGTGGGTTACATTCGCAGGGATACGCAGCCATATTGTTCATGATGATTGGCCTGTTCAGAATGAATCATCCTGCATCACCCACATTCGTCCCGATTTGGCTGCCAGCGCACCTACCAGCGGAGACATCAGCTGTGGTGGAATTCGTTGGGCAGAATGAATCATGGCATACTCAGTCGCCGTAAGTTTGTACAATGGATTCTGCATGCATTGGTTCGGATTCGGCTCAGGTTGCGCAACAGCAATCAGTGCTACGGATGAATCACCTTGGACAGTGGACAGAGCATCAAGATGGCTGGGCAAATTGCCGACTATAGAAGTAACTTAAGAGCAACGCATGGGTGTAAAATTGTAGCATCGTGTAGGCAGTCAATCCATTATTACTAAATAAGAAAAATCACCATGTCTAAGAAGGTAAGAGATGCCATTCTGCACCTACGTATCATCTCCTTGATCCCCCATGATGGACAAATTACATCTTCGGAAGCTACTAATTCTGCACAGCTGTGAAGAATCGTTCGAGTCGACATCGTCTGAGAAATCCAAGGGCACATAGAAAGAATTTGCAATTGAATGAAATAAGCCTTTATGAACACAACAAAAAAAAAACTACACATCCCGCCAAACAATCCCCCCGATAGACAATAAAACCACAAGAGAAAGCTAACTGTCCTTCACCATTCCAGGGTTTGCCAATTTCAACATCTCCCGCAGGGCGGCCGTCTCCGCCTCCTGCTTGGCCAGCCGGATGCGCAGCTCGTCACGCTCACGCCTGACGTCGGCGACCTCGCCCTCAAGCTCCGAGATGCGGTCGAGCTTCTTCTGGCGGTAGCGCTGCGCGGCGACCTTGTTGCGTTGCCGCTTGAGGAGCAGCTCCGGTTCGACAGCGTGTCCACGGCGGCGGCGATGCCCTTCAGTTTGCAGCTGGACAGCCGAAAAGTTGGTCGACGTCGCGGGCGTAGGGTGCGTGCTGCCGCCGCTGCTGCTAGTCGCGGTCGTGGTCGGCGGGTTGCTATCAAAGACGCCGAAGCCGGACCAGTCGGCCGGGGCTATCATGGGCGCCGCGGCGGGCACGAGGATGGGCAGCGCTGGCGCCGCGGCCGTGGTGAGGGCAGCGGCGGTCTCGGCCAGGGCACGCTGCAGGTCGTCATCCAAAGTCCAGTCCAGCTCGGGGCTGGCGTCCACGAAGGCGTTATTGTTGTTGTCTGGCGGCGACCACCATGAGGGGTCTGGTTCAATATCGGCAAATTGGTCTGGAAGGAAAGGGGTTGGACAGAAAGCGGTTCCGATGCGTTCATCGTCTCCCCAGGCAGTCCGAGAAAAAAAATTCCCGGCGTGCCGTTCAGAGGAGGATGAGCTGGCGGGAGCAGCAGGCACTTGCGGCGGCTGCTGATCCCATGGTCTCAGGTTATAGTTGGCCTCTTGCGCGAGGCCGGGCTACTGGTAGAGAATAGTAGAGGGAAGGGCGTTTGGTGGGAGAGGGAAGGAAGGAAGAAGGTCAGTGAGAAGGCGGCCGTTCTTTTAAAGAATCCCTTGGTGAACCTTGGTGCCTGGGTACTACCTATTTCAGGATACGCGTAGCGGCCGAGCCTGATGGCCAAAACAGGTATAGGCTGTGGGTATTGCTGATATGTAATTGGCTGCATGTCTGCATGTTTTATTGGGCTATGAGTCACAGATGCACAAAGTGTGTACGCATTTTATGCAGGTCTTTGCACACTTTATGCAGTCTTGTCCCAGCCTGGACGAATTTGTCCGTCCTACCGTCTACGGGAGCAGGGCACCGTCAAGTGCACCATTTATCACCAGTTGGGCCTCTTCCAATTCATGATTAATAAGAGACCTCGACTTGTACTCGTCGAGCCAGAGGAGCAAGGCGGAACAGTTGTAGCAAGACGATGGGTAGGTACCGTAGCCACCAGTAATCCATGAGTGTCACACAGACAATCAGTGTTAATAGTTTGTGATAGACGTTGCTGTTTGAAAAATAAACTTGAAAATGCAGAGAAATAAATGAAGCAGCCATATACCACTGATACTGCGTTGGCAATGATACGCATGTCGTTCCGATTACTCGGCTCCGCTCGCCTCAGAGCCTCATCCATCCATCCATCCTCCAATGAACCAACGCACCCCACCTCAAAGTGTATGACGTCGGCGCCGTTGTCCAAGTTCGCCTCGAGAAGTATTGACGACCAAACGCATAAAACGTTTTTGTGCAATCATGCGCGGAATCTTCGATATCCCTTCGCTCTTTCCCGTTCCAAAAGAAGTATTTGCTTGGATGCTTGGCAAGGACAAGACACCATGCCCGTAGTGTCCAATCCCCCTGCCCATCTTCATCCAATCTCGACAACTCGATGAACCAATTGCTCAAGTCCAAACTCTACTTGCACCACCGGGAAACAGCCGCATCTACATCCATCCCTACCTACTACGCCATCATGACGTGTGAACCCTCCTCCGATCATCACCATCGTGCCCTTCCCTATTTGCCATCCAGCTGAAACAAGCTTCCACCCTCAGCTTTCTTTGTGTCTGCCCACCACCATTTAGCCACAACGGTCATCGAAACCGGTTTCCCCGTGCGCCGGCAAACCATATATTTCCTGGCCGTTGCATCCTTCGCCTTGTATCCCGAATTGACGGTGGTTTGCTAACCAGCGCATGCAGCTGCTGCTAGTCTGCCCCTTCCGCTGCAAGTGTACTACGCCACTACGTCAGAGAGACATCCTCGCTGCATCCTGCCGATCCGTAGCCTCCGTAGCCATCAGTATTAATAGACATTCTTCTTCTGACCTATTCTTCATTTCATCCTCCCAAGTGAAACAATTCATCCATTCCAATATACCCTTGGCAAATTACTTACACTCACACCAGCTCACCTTCCACCATACTGCTACTTCACAAGGCAAGCCAGCTTCACACTACACGACATCACTGCGACAGCGTCTCAATCCTATACAGCACGCGACCTCTCGCAGCTTCACCTAGTAATAATGGAAACCATTTCTCAGATGGCCACCACCGCAGCCAAGTATGCCTTTGGCGAATCCACCAGCCAAGAGCCCATCTCCGGCTCCCAAGGCGACGTCAGCAAGGGTGAGCCCTACGACGCCGGCAACCTAGGTGCGTACAATCACACATCTTTCTTCTCCATCCTTTATGTTCTTTTTATCCCCAAATAGACAACATGAACAGTCGCTAACGAAGAGTGCTAGACCCCTCGGAACAGGAACGCATCGGCCAGAGCCTGGGCGGTAGCACCGAGTCCGGCTCTGACGCCGTCGCCTCCAAGCGCGAAAACACCGGCCGCATCACCACCGCCACCAACGCCACTGACGACGCTGGCTTCACCCATCCCCAACACGACATGTCCGCGCCGGGCCTGAGCGGCTCCGGCAGTGGTGGCGGCGGCGTCACCACCGCGACGAACCGCACCACCGACAGCAGCTTCACGACGCCCGGCCAGGACATGGGTGGTAGCGCTGGCAGTTTGAGCAGCAACAACCAGCAGAGCGCTTCCTCCAACCAGGACCTCAACCGCACCGGCACCGAAAACGTTGACAGCAAGAGCAAACCCTCCGAGAAGCCCTCCTCCGCTCAGGACGACAACAACGACGACGTTAATGTCTCTGGCCCCGGTCCGCGTGACATTTCCGCGGTCGCGCGCGAAAACGGCGGCGACGCCGGCCGCCACGGCGCCGAAACGAGCCCCTCATCCTCTTCCCCCGACACCAAGCAGAAGCAGGCGGGAGACCTGCCCGCGGACGAAAGCCAGGACAAGGGCACCGGCGAATTGTACGTCAAATCGAGCGGGCTTCAGGCCGACGGCGGCAACTTTGATGCCACCAAGCCCGGCGCCGGCCGCGAGGCGGATCGTCTGATGGAGCAGAAGGGCATCACCAGCACTTCGACCAATGCCAAGGACAAGAGCAAGGAGCAGCACCACAAATCGGGGAGCGGTGGGAGTGAGGGGAAGGAGAAGCACGGCTTGGTGGAAAAGATCAAGGAGAAGCTGCACAAGCACTAAGATGAGGAGGTATGCAAAGAATTCCCGGTATGGGTTGTTGATGGCGCGCCTACTTTAGAATGAGACTCTCTGATGAAGCACTATTGAAATGATTATGACTTTGAAACCAATATAATTTGAACACCTATTTCATCTTCTCCCCCAAATGTATAAGCGTTCGTGCCAAGTACCTGCAAGATAAGCCAAAGAAAAGAAAAAAAATAAACCATAAGAGACCAGATACAGTATACAGCCCAACAATGAAGATCAAGATAAGAGCCCCATTTCGATAGGCCCAGATTCTCTGAATCACAAGCTGAAACAACCCTCGGCGCCACCACCATCACGATAGGCACAAGCGGCAAGGACAAGATCGTGGTTCAATAACAAGAATAAAATAAACAACGAATGTAAAAGCCTTTCACATGTTTCCTACACATGACCCTCCCTCAAATATCAACACACAACCAGCACGTCTCTTTTTTTCTCTTCATAATCTCCGTCCCCCGTCCTGCCCCCCACAAAATTCGCACCGACCTCATCCACCACATGTCCACATCCCGGGTTACATCCATCGTTATACCAATGAGAGGCGTGCACCTCCATCAAACCTTCTTTGTTTCCCGGTTTCCCCGGCCCCGAGGTTGATTTCCGTCGGGCGCCGTAATTGGTTCGTTCGTATTCGACGCTCGGTCGGCGACCGGGGGATAGAGGGGCATTAGTACGACAAGATCTCCCTTTCCTCTTCTCTCTCTCTTCCAGAAATGGTTGTTCAAAAAATAAAGACGTGAGTTCAAAACAGAGGCGTCGCTCGAGTCGTTTCGGGTCGTAAATAAAACGCGCGTACGTAAAATAAATCTATCCTCCTTCCAAGAAAAGCACGGCAAATCATGGTTCTCATAGGAATCCAGATTCAGCCAGCACTCTATCCACGCGGGGGAAACGAAAAGTCAGTAAAAGAACATCATCTCCTTTGTTTCTCGTCTAATTCCCCTGCTTTCTTTACGCGCCCTAGGGGATTGGTCTTACGAACCTCACAATTTTCTCTTCCTCGCGCTCGCGCGGCTCGATCTGCAAGCTCTTGTCGTACATCTCGTGCACGTCGCCCGCCGCCTGCATATTGCTGATGATGTAGTCCTGAAGCTCCGGCACCGGCTGCAGCGAGTACCCCACGTTCTGATACTGCTGAATGTCGCGAATTACCTCGGCTGTCTTGGCCCGCTTCGCAAAGTTAATGAGGTTTGTCTTCTTGATAATTGATGGGATGCCATCCTCAATAAAGGTCAGATCGGTCAAGTAGACACCGAAGAACGGAATGCACGGCGGGTTCGCTGCGTGTAGCGCCTCGCGGTATTCGCCAAAGTTTTTCGTGCTCGCCATAAGCTTGCGCATCGTCTCCAGCACGGTATGTGTCCGCTGCGGTACTTGATCCCACGTTCGCTTTAGACGCGCGATCGGCGCCGTGCCGAGAGCCGATATAATTGACGTCAGCGTAGAAAAATTGTTCAGCATTCGGCATTTCTAGAAAAATATTAGCTTGCTCGCATACATATGAATGCGCGCACTTACGTCGGCGACCGAGACAAAGTGCTTGATCACCACGACTCGCTTCTTGACGTCTGTTTGCGCCAAAATCATTTCCGCCACCCAATTGGTCATTTGGTTCGAGTGCAGAATCAGGGCCTTGACGTTTGGCGCAGGCTCAGCCTCGCCCTCGCCAACCTTTTTCTGCCATGTCTTGTTGAGACACTCGGTCGCCTTGATCTTGCCGTACAGTCTCGACTCGACGATGGTAAGTTGGCGAGCAAACTCGGTCACGTCGACGTCCAAGAATTTCAGCTTCTTCATGTTCTTGGGCATAATCGGCGATGGCGTGGTCTGGTTCAGAGTTTGAATCATGCGCCTGGCGTTTGCGTCTGTGCCGTTGAGTCTTTGGTTGAGCATAGCCATCAGCGGCCCTGAACCCGGAGTTTCTGTCGACTTGACGGTATCTCTGGCAAAGTCGTATACGTCTCGGATCAACTGCTTAGATTCGTCGTTGTACTCTTCCATCCAGAAGCTGTCAAACCAACTCTTGAGGATATTGACCACACGGAATCGGATGAGCTTTTGCTTTCTGTCGCGCCAAGTCTCAAAGTCGGCTTGCGAGAGACCCTCGGGTGGTTGAATGGCAAAACGCTTGACCAATAGCTCGAACAACTCTCGTGCCGACGTAAAGGACTTGTATGTGAGGAGGAAGGTATTATTAAAGGATGAATCCAGCTTGTCGTGTCGTGTGAGCTGTTCGACAAGCGCGAGTAGAGAGCCGCCGCGGACGGCGGGTTGAGCAGACTTTGTATCCCATGAAACATCGTTCTCGTAGTCGAGGCGTAAGAAGTCTGGAGTGTCGTCTGCCTGCATAGTTTGTGGCGAAGGATCTTCTCCAAATATCTTTTTGACTTTGGAATAGTCTCCCTTTCGCAAAGCGCCAGGCGGCGGTTCGCCCTCGGTAAAAGATTGGGTGGTGATAAGCGTAGGGCGTACAGGCGCCGTTTTCGACTCAGATCGTTGATGTGGGCGATCATAGGGCATTGATTCGCCCCGTTGCAGCGGTGCGGGGGGTATTGGGTCCCGTGGCCGCGATTCTTGCTTCTTGAGTGGCTGGAATTGCAGGTTTGTCTGTACCTGTTCTGACAGTAGCTGTAATGAGTAGCCAGCATGGGCTGAGTTGGTCTCGAGTGCCCTGGCACATGTTTTAACGTATTCGAGCCTATTTTCCAACGCCTCTCCCCGAACCTCCGACCATTCGTCGGCCAAGGGGCCAGCGACAGCCTGGCAAGCTAATAGCAAGTCTGCAATGTTGTCGTACAAGCTCTGCTTGGAAGTGGCAAACTCGGCAAGCTGGGGGGTCTGAAAGCTGTCCCCCAGCGAGGAGAGGTCAGCAGACTCAACGGTAACAATCCAGGGTCGGAACATGTCGATGACCTTGGTACCAGCCAGGCAGATATTGTTGCTAATGGCCTCGTGTCGGTAGGGCGTAACAATATTCTCTGGTGCGGTGAGCGTCTTATCAAGGTCCCGCAGGCTTGCTATCAGCATGCGCTTCATCTCATCTAGTCGCTCAAGCAGTCTACCATCCAGGACAGCTGTCGGCTCAACAGCAGCGTCGTCATCCTCCAGGAAGTTTGATGTTATGGGGTCGCGCGGCCCGAGGCCATTGTTTTGCCAGCTTCCGCCAGCAGTGCTACCAATCACAAAGCCGGGAAATAATCTCGGAATCTCTTCGCCACGCTGCTGTCGCGCGACTTCAACGTAGCTAAAAACGCCGAGAAGAACGCCGTCAGCTTCCTGCAGACACTTTTGGACCGATTCGGCATTGGGCCAGTCTGCTGCAGCAATATGCGAGGAGATGACTAGCTTGGAGAATTTAGACATCATGTCGCGGAAGTGGGGATAGAGCGCCTTGTTTGTGGAAATGATGGACGGCTGTCCAGAGTGGTTATCAGTCGTCCCAGAGCCGGCAGCAAGCAGCAGTCGCAGATGATCTGAAATGTCCTCGGCCCTAGCTACGTATTCAGAGCGGTTGTTTGCGGTGATAGCGTCTCGGTAGCGGTCAATCGCACGCTTCATGTTGGAGACTAGCAGACTCCAGCTAAGCTGTGGCGTTGAACCATCGTCGAAGAATGATCGCGGAACCGTCGTTGTGGTTGGGAGGTTGTATGTGGTGCTAGTGAAGGAGGTGGCAGAGGCGATATTGGGGGGCTGATGGGGTCCATTTGAAAAGCCATTCGTGGCGCTGTCGTTTCTTCTTCTCCGATTTGGCGAAGTGCCGTTGATGGAGTCCATGGAGGTGGATGGCGAGAGAGCTCCGCTGAGCGGGATCCGTTGGCGATTCTATCGTGGTCAGCGGGCTGAAGGGTCGGGAAGAAAACGGTACATACCGGTCGGCGAGATGCAAATATGCCGTCGCCCTCTGCTTCTGAAGCCGAAGTTGCGGAGTCGTCGTCTTCGTCTTGGTTGAGACCCCTGGCCATCATCTCAGCAGGGGGGCGCGTCTTATCGGGCATGGACGCGTTCATGCGGTCTCTGGGGCCCGTTTCGTTTACTGAGCTAGGAGATTCCAGCGGCAACTCCATGCTGCGATCGCCCGTCATCATGTTATAGTAGAAGAGTCGGCCGTCGGGGGTTGCTTGAGGGATCCAGAAGTCGGCCCTAGACTTGTCACCGATATCAGTTCCCTCGAGCGGCAAGGCACCGGGCGCGTCGCCTTCGGATTCGTAGTCTTGCTGCTCAAAGCTCTCGTCGTAGACATCAGCGTCTTCGCGTTGGTCATCGGCGTGGTCGAGACGGCTATTTTGGCTCTGGTCGACCAGGTCCTCGGGCCCGGTGATGATCTGACAGTAATTACTGGGGAACCAGCCGCGAACACCATTTATGACACCGTCCCACCAGCCGCTTTCGAGCTGGGTGATGACTTGGATAACGTCGCCCTCGTGAAAGCTCAAGCTTGTCCGGTCGTCGGCTTCGTAGTCGTACAGGGCGCGAACATACATAATGCCAGGCGGCGTAGTACCAACGGTACCGTCCATGGCTGTGTGGGTTGAGGGTTATCGGCGAGTGGCGTAAGGACAAAGAATATTCTTTTGTGCGAGAAGAGCAGCGACGCGTCCACAGACGGGGGTACAGATGCAAAAGAATGTTGGTCGGTGGAGGCTGGGGTGTGCGGAGGAGGTTATCGCAGATGGAGCCGCACGGCAGCTCTCGTGCCCGCTGCAGATTTTATTGAGGAACGAGGTGAAGACGAGATGCCCATGTCATTGTCGCGAGGGCATGCGGGCAGGTAATGGTCGGCCGAGTGCGTGTCGTGGTTGCCACGAGGCTGTTGCGAGTTGATCAGTGCAGAGGATGCCCCTCTTGGACAAAGATTTGGCTGGCGTTTTTCGCGCAGACGTGGCTCAAGCGGGCAGGGTAGGGGAACGGGAGCAGGCGCCAGGATTCAAAGACGACGGTAAATTCGATAGGATAGCGTGTGTGGGAGTTAAAAAATTGAGAGCGAAAAGGTAGTTGAGACTTGACGGTTGAGGGGAGGCAAGGTTTCCTGAGCCGAGAGAGGGGTGAAGGCCGTGCCACAGGGTTTGACTGACTGGACTGGACTGAGAGACTGACTGACTGACTCCTGGCAGAACGACTTTGCATAGGAAGGTTTGTATGGGCTGACAGCTGACAACGGTTTGGCGGGAGTTGTTGGCGGTGTGATGTGGGGAGGGGGCCTCTAGGGACTGCTAAAAGAGAGAGGGGGGGTTCACTAGTCGTGGTAGTTCGATGGAGTTTTTCTTTTTCCTTTCGCGGGGGAAAATGAATCTCGAACAAGAAGTTGATGAGAGAGGAGAAAATATGATAGATAGGCTGTGTGGTTTTTGATGATTCGGCGGATTGGTACATGCAGCTGAATGTCCCAAATTCGGCTGGCTGTGCTTTGTGTGGCTCAGTGCTCGGTACCTCCTACCTTCCTTCCCAGGTACCAGGCACTACCTAAGGAACCAGTGCTGCAGTGTCGCAGCAAGAAGAACTGACTGACTAACGAATACAGACAGATAACGTACTGCTAATAAGACAGCTCACGCAACTTGCAAATACCTACAAGCAAGTTTGCTGCAAGCTCTCAACTACCATGTTGATGGTGGTGGTATCCAAGGTAGCAATCGGCTGTTGGTGGTGTCCTATAATAACCGGGCGACATATGAATACCACCGATAACCTGTACAGACAGACCATTGATCCATCTCGGCAAATCTGCCATCAACGTTACAATGCGTCTTTGACGAGCCACATTATAAACTGACTTGTAATATAGGTAGTAATGCTCACACAGTCACCCAGGTTGCCAGGCAAATCCGGTTCTACCGTCTCCTGCATGGTGGCAACGGCTCGGCATGACAACCGTCGTCCCCGTCCCGCATCATCAATAAAATAACCTTGCGCGGCGCATCAGACGTGCAGCCAAACCTACAAACCAGGCACCCAATCTATGCATGACTGTATCCTCCTTGGTACAATATCCGACTCCCACCCTACCGCAGCTGATTCCGCTCAGATCCATCGTGGCTTGTCTATATACTGCCCGCAGCAGAGTGGTGATGCGCCGGTCCAACCAAACTTACCAGCCTTTGGAAGGGTCGTGCATTGCGACGGTCGGGCTCTGGAGTCCGCCTCATGTGTACCAGCACAGGCCGCCGGAGTAGTTGGTATATCAGCGCTGATCCCGTACATGAAGTACATTACACTTCCCACACCAGCAACAGGACATACACCTAACCGAGAGAATTGACACATACTGGACTCCTACGGCTCGTCCCCTCCCCAGCTCACAGCACGTGTTCTCCCGCGTTGCACTCCGCTTGCTGCCAAACGACAGCTGAGGCGCATCCCTACACATACCAAGCGGCCGATGCCATCGGGGACGCAGTGATCTTTCTGCAAATAATCCTATACAAAGCCTAGGCGTCACTAGCCATTGACTGTCGAAGCTGTCCAAAGTACAAGGAACAAGGAAAGGAAGAAAGGCCGACAAAAAGTGCCGAATATTTCGGCACTCGTCAAGGGAATTGCAATAGAGGGTCAAACCAACTCAAACGACAAGTTGCCCAGTGATGCGCTCTGACAATCATATTCTGCAACCGAGCGACTCATTCGCGAAACAAAGGGAAAAAGGAAAAAGGGGATGAGCTGCGAACCTCTACGATCCCTCGCGCCCGTAGGCGAACCATCCAGCATCGGGCCGTGGCCACGTTCCTGTCAATCACGGACGACGCCCGACTAGTGCTTCGTAAATCGACCATCTCTTCTCAACCAGCTCTTGTTTTTCAGATTTCCCTCAAGCACCTTATCTGGCTTGCGTATGTCTCACCATGGCTCGATCTCGCATGTCGGTAGCCAATGAAGACGACGGATTTACCGCGAAAAACCTATAACCTGACCTGTACCTTTTTGAAGAAGAAAACATGCTTGGTTCGGGCGAAAAAACAAAGTTTACGGCGGCGTCGTTTTCTCAATCATTGTGAAAAAAGGGAGGAAACTAGGCGAGATTCGGCGTTCCTCATGCTGTCAAGTTTTTGCCCTGGCTACAAAAGCGCATGATATACGGAAATGAATTTGAAAACCTTTCTTCCTGCTTTTCACCTCGCCCTGACGAGAGACTCTGGCTCTGGATCGTCCTATCCGAGACCGCCAGTCCGGTTCCTGGCGCCCGTTCTCTTTCAAGCAGGCCCGTCGCGAGAAAACGACACCAAGGAAATGGGCCGGCGTGGATCCTTGAACCTGACTTTATTGCTCCAAACTAACCAACTTAGTTGCTCGGAAGGGCTCCCGCGGTACCCGCTATGCTCATGTTCCGTTATTTGGTACAGGGGAGGTCAAAATTAGCTTCTTGCCCTGGAGAACAGGCCCATAATGCATTGGCAAGGTTTGGCCGGTTGCCCGCATTGCTGATTTTCCGCTGCCGAAGAAAAGAGTCAGGTAACACACGGTGATTACCGATTGACTTGTGGCGCAGGATGAAAATGGAATCCAAGTGCTCTGTCTTCGTGTGTTGTGGTTTGCCCGTTGTTCGCGCGAAGGTCTGACTGTAATAAGCCACCATAGCTTCCTCGGCTGAGCTCTGCGGAGAGGGCTTTTTCATTAATTGTAGAGGCGCCATGATTTCCTGCTTTCTGCTCCCGTAAAGGGCGAAGACTCTTCTTCTGCTTTTTGTCCTGACCGCTTCCTCATGTAGAGCCCAAGACGCAACTTATCCGTCTCAAAGGCAAGCCTGCAGTAGTTGGAGCTAGGGAGTTACTTGTCCTTATTACCGTTCATGGAGCCCACCCTCCGTTGCCTGCGGGGATGGACGCCTCCTGTCTTTTTTGTCCTTAGCATGAAGCAGCATTTGGAGTCGATGACAGCTTATTCCATGGAAATACGCTGCCCAAAAACGCCTTGGGTCGCCCAGCTAACCGGGTACTCTATAACACGAAAAAGGACGACCACTTTCCTTCCGTCTCCACCTGCGGGCATCGTCGGGCTGTTATGTGGAGGAGGAGAGGTGCATGTACCGTAAGGACAGAGTGTTGCACTGTGCTTGGACACGTTGAAACGAGCCAGTGATGCATGCGTTGGCAATTCAAGGTCTCGTGGGCGACAATGCGCATGTGGCAGCTGCGTGTATGTATGTGTGTGTAGCCGTGTGTGCTGTTGCCTGCGACGAATGTCACCGCGATTGGGCCTCGCGGCATGTCCGTGACAAGTGTCTCGGCAGAGGACAACAAGTTTGGGCCACCGAAGAGTGAGTGAGAAAGGGGGACGGGTGCGCGTACGATAATGTGTGCTGTGAATGTCGCGATTGCCACTTGGTTCCGTCTCCGCGGTCACGGAATCGTCGGGCCTTGTAGAACTCACCGTATATAGCCACCACATGCAGTCAAAGGTAAACATAGGCGAGAATAAAGATACATACGAAGTATAGGTAGTTAGTTATGGGCCGCCTGCGAACGCGTCGAGGAGGGAAGGACAGCAAGGCGCGCGTCGGCGGAGCCGCGACCTGTTCCCCAGAGTTTTGGAGGGACCAAGTCTGCTCGTATCTGCATGACCACTGAATAATGCCAATATTAAAAAGTATTTGGAAAGAAAGTACTCCTCACTGCCTTGTAAGAGAGAGTTTCTATCTTCAACAAATGAACAGAAGAACGCGGTTGCACAGTCAGCGCTTGTCGAGCTGACGACACGTGCGGGTAGCCGGCCCATGTCATCACCGTTCTTCCAGAATGATTTCTTTCCATGAATAATCGAACAAACCAGGGGTAATTGTTAGCGGCTTCAAAGATTTTCGAGCAAGGAGAAAATAAATAGGCTTTATTACAAGGGAAGGGAGCGCCTTGATGACTCGCGTGGAAACGGGACGGGCCACCAAGGCTCATTGCTCAAGGGACGGTCCGAGCATTTGGGCTATGACATTAAGGAGGAGGCTTGACTGGATGATTTTAGTATAATTTTATCCAACTTTTTCTCGTCTTAGGCAAGCGAGAAAGAAAACTAATACATGACTGGTATCTGGTCAGGGATGGTGTAATAATATCCGTACCAGAAAAAGGAAGCTGGCGGCCCCCTTTGATCGTCCCACTTGATCCGTCCACTTTGGGAATCCTGAGAAATTAGGTGCAGGTTTGTGCTTCTTATTAGCATTATTGTTAGTACATTACTGGTATTACCAAGGGCCCCAAGGTAGCTAAAATAGCGGCAAAGACTGTTACAGAGGACTGGAATAGTGGAAGCGGCGAGCCGTGTGAAACAGGCCCAGACACAGACCCAGCGGTGCTGTGCTTCGTACAAAGTATAGCGAATAGACGACGCAAATAGAAGATGGAGAGCCGCTCTGGGAGATTGAGCTCTCCTCTTTGGTGCTTGTTAGTGCTTTGTAGGAGCCGCCAGCACCGTGTTAGCCGAGAGACCATCGTCAACGCCATCGATTCTCACATGTGCGGCGTTCTTGGTGTACATCTCCCGTCGGTCGACGGCCTGAGAGCCCGATCCCGCAAGAGTCTAGCGAGACAGCCCGAAAACGTGGCGGTTGGCCCTTCGTTCCTGACCGATTGTTTCTTCTCTTCTCATATAAAAATAGTGAAGCGGTCAACGCAAGGAACCCGCCGCCATGCCACGGATCGAGGTCTAGTCCTTGATGTACCTGGCTGCCCGTTGCTTGGGCAGGCGGGCGAGCGAGCTCCAGAGGGCGCGACTGCGCTGGGTGGCCGCTATAAATGCCCCGCTGCCAGTGGATCTCATGCACAGTGGCCTTGTCGACAGCAACTCGAATCAGAGAATTGTTCGCGTACGCCGTAACTAAGTTAGTTACCAGGACTGCGTTTCTAACGTTAGGCCAATGTCTTGGTTCCTTGCCGAGCTGGGTTTTCGATCCAGGGGGTTTTGCTTATTGGACCCAGCAGGCCACCGCTCACCGGGAAGATCGAAGCCCTGTTGCGAAATCGACAAGAGCTTACGGATACATGGCGGTGACGAACAACCTGAGCCTAGCAAAAAGAAGAAAACATGTCCTGCTGCACGAAAGCCTCTAGCATGAAGCAAGCCGCACGGACAGGGCACAGGGGTTATTTTTCTATGTCACCGTGTTCTTTGCAGTGACGGCTGCAGGTCTTGCCGACGGGCACAGGTGAGGATCGTGATGCTGGGAGAGATGTGTGTGTGCGGGCGTGTGAGAGGTGCGACCTAGAATAATTCGTCAAGAACAGAGCTGGGAATAGTTAGTTAGTGAGAAAGTGCCTTGTGCAACTTATTTAGCCAGCTCCATTGGTTGCTGTGAGGAGTGTTCAACTGTTCTTGCGACTGGTACCATGTGGCTGGTTCCCGCTGTGCTGGTACAACGGCAGTAGCACCAGCCACCTTCTTTTCCCCTCTTCACTTCCCCTCTTCCCCTCCTCTAATTCCGTGGCCGCTTTTATTAGTGCCGTACCAGAGCGGATTGTAGACAAACTCACCATCCCGCTGAATAACTAACTGCCTACTACCTAGGTACCTAATAATAAGTAGGGTACCTGGTAGCTCAGGCTCGCAAGTCGGCGCCTTACTTCGTATTATCAACGACCAGTGCAAGCAACAGCACCCAATCATTTTAGATACGTAGCGTGCCAGGGGAATGAAGAGCGAGAGGGAGGGGCGCGGCATAATAACGCCTATCGAGAGTTGACTGAGGGAGCGGCATATTAGAGGAGGCGCGGCCACTCGTACCACTGAGCAGGTACCTAATAAAGAATGTCATGTACCCAGCAGGTCGTCAGTCATTCGATGCGCAGATGCCTGCTAGGGCGGCGAGCTAGCATGCTACCCGAACTTGACTTGTGGTGTGGCGTCCGACAATCACGTCTCGCCAAGTTTGTCATGGACATGCGGGTCTGTCAATTGAGAGAGGGAATGCAGACAGAACAAGCCAGAGCCGCTAGCCCAAGAGGGCGACGAAGACGAGAGGAGAGGGGGCAGCCCAGCGAGGAAAGCGCAGGCCGAGCAGGTGTGTGTGGGGTGTGGATCCCCGTCACTCTGATTACTGGTACCCGTAACAGCGTCTCTTCCGCGCCAGAGTCCACTGTGCGTGTTGACAGACTGGCTGTCTGGCCGCTGCTGATGCGCTGTACGGATGCCAGTTGGTGCTTGCTTCTTATTGGCACCTCACGCACCAGGACGGGCCGGCGCCGCCCCCTCGCTCTCGCCCGCTGACTGCCCCGCCCGCAGCCAGTGAGCCACAACATTCGCCAGGCAGTCCACTGTATTTCCATTCGCTGTCAGAGACATGTACCCGACCAAGTACCCCCCCTGGCACCTCGCCTTGTTGCCGCCTCAGGCAGTCAGTACATCCCCCCTCCAAGGCGTTTTGCCGGCATTCCCACGCACTGAGGCACCGCTCGCGAGGTACTCTGAGCCGGGCAGGCCCTCGGTGGACCGCACAAATGGCCCTAGACAGGCCCCCCCGTTTGGAGGGGTAGGTACCTCCAGACGGAAGCTCCGGTACATTCCCTTACCAACCCAGCAGACTCACCTCCGACCATTATGGACCACCTCACTGACTGATCCAGCCCAGCCTGGTCAGCGCACCACCGTAGCACCGTCCCTCCTTCCTTCCTTCCAGCGGCCTCTCATTTCCATTAGCGGCCTTTTCAACTGCTTCTCACTGGCCCAAGCCGCCCACAGTGCTGCTGTGTCGTGCTGAGGTACCCCCCGCCCCTCATTCTCCCTCTGGTCTGTTGCCCCCCTCTTCATCCCTCTCTCTCGCTGTACTTTTTTTTTCTGGTGGTGCTGCGCGCGCGACCCCCCCTCCAATCCTGCTGCTTCCTCGTCTCTCGCCTTTTTTTCCCAAGCCTCTTGGCCCCCCGCTTGGTCGCTGGCGTTTCCCCCCGTTTGTATCCCCCCCCTCCCCCCTCAAACTTTCTATTACTTCTCCTCCGTTGCTCCTCCATCTCCTCCATCTCCTCCCTCCTGCGTTCATCACCAAACTCAACGCAACCTACCACAACGGTCCTTCGCATCCCCGCGTTTGACTTTCGACCAGGCTTTTGCCTTTCATTTCTTTCAGAGGCCTTTCGTCGCCTCATACCTCAGACCCCGAATATATACCCCAATCACATAGCACTTCCATGACCAGAATATCTTCCTCCCAAATGACCAGTTCCACGATCAAGACCACCGTTGTCACACTTTAAACCCCACGGGAGCGCGCGCGCGAGCGAGGCTAGGAGTTGATAGCCCAACCCGCATCCAGACGATATTCAACCATCGTTCTGCAGGTCTTCGATTTTATTTTCAGCCCTCGCAGACAGTGTTTTTTTCTCGACAAACTTTCGCACTGCTGATTTCACCCTTCACCACCAACAACTACTCGACACCCATAACGATTGCGATACGCACTGCTTACTATGCCTGGAGCAAGCGTTGCCGTTTTGCCGCCACAAGCGGCGTCAACGTCGTCCCGAAAGACTGCCCTAGCACCTGAGCGCAAATACAAGTGCCAGTTCTGCAACCGAGCCTTTAGCAGAAGTGAACATAGAAGCCGACACGAACGGTCACGTACGTTGAGTCCATGTTACGTTTCTTTTGTCTATGTATACCGCTATTTTGAAGGGGGCGAGAAGTTGAGGTGCCGCAGAAATCCGCCAAATACTTCATGCTTCCGTCAACTCGACAATTGCCATCTGTTCCACCTGACTTTTATCCAGCCTGACACTGACTTTGCTTTCCAGACACCAAAGAACGTCCCTTCAAATGCATGAAGTGCCGAAGCACTTTTGTCCGTCGCGACTTGCTTCTTCGCCATGACCGCACTGTCCACGCCAAAGACGGCGGAGTTCCCCTCCACAGTGACGGAAAGCGACGTGCTGGTCCCAAGACCCGCGGTATTGATGGCACACCCAAGGCATCTCTCGCAGCCCTGGATGCGTCCACCCTCGAGCAGATGGAAAATGGCCCCGATGGCATCTTTGATGTCGAAGCCGCCGCCATGCTTGTTGCCGACTTGCACCACAAGGCCACTGCCGCCGCCATGCGCAGCGAGGACTCTGTTTACGATGACGGTCAATCCATGCCCTACTCGCCCCGCACCTCTGCTGCAATGGAACCTGCAGTCACCTACCCGTCTGGCGCTATTGCATTGCCCCAAGTCCAGTGGGAGAACTTCATGTCGCAACCCGGCGCGGACTCCAAGGCACACCCCATCACCCCTAGTGTGGCCGGCTCCTTCGACTCGCAACGGTCTTTCGCCAGTGCTGCTACTCTCCAGCCTCATGCTAACCACATGCCTCCCATCGGTGGTCAGACTTCTCACGGCTTTGTCCCAGCCATCCAGTCCATGCTGAGATCTGCTTCCCATTCTGATGCTGGTACGCCCATGAGCCCTACATTCGACTCCGCTCAGGCTGGCTTCCGAGCTCCTCTGTTCTCTGGTGATGATGAGCGTAACGCCATTCTCGACATCATTCGCGCTCATGATCGCGAGAACGCCATCCCCGAAGGGTTCCGCCTGCCTGGCCTTGGCTCCCTGAACCGGTATCTGTCAACATACTTTGGGCTATTTCATCATCACCTGCCTTTCTTGCACCCTGCTTCCTTCAGCCCCACCCAGGTATCACCTCCTCTGCTCCTTGCTGTCCTGAGCATTGGAGCCCTCTACGCCTTTGACCAAGACCAGGCGTATATGCTGCACATCGGCTCCAAGGTGCTTGTGAATCAGTTCCTGCAGAACAAGGAAAACTTCAGCTCTCGCAAGTGCCCGCTCTGGACCATGCAGAGCTCGTTGCTGAACATGATTTTTGCTAGCTGGAGCGGTGATCCCAAGGGACTTGAATGGGCGTGCTCGATCAAGAGTCTGCTCGCCAACATGGTTGCTGGCAATCGCTATGAGCTCAAGCTACGCCAAGAGGCCCGCGGCAATGCCAAGCCCACACGTGCCGAATGGGTCGAGGACGAAGGCTGCCGTCGCACCTATTACGCAGTCTATATCTTCTTCGGTCTTCTGACGCTGACGTATAACCACACTCCTGCAATCAGCTTCAACGAATTTGAGGACCTTCAGCTTCCGTCAACCGAGGCGCTCTGGAACGCGCAGGTCAATGACGAGGTCGCTTGGCAAGATCATCTCAATGGATCTCCCGCTCTCACGTTCCTCGAGGCCCACGACAACCTCTTTCAGGGCGAGACTCTACAGTACAGCGCGTTTGCCACTCGTGTCATGATCAATGCTTTGTTCTTGGAGGTGTGGTACCACAAGCGAAGCCCCGAAGCACTGCAGGACGTCGTCACCGAGTACAAGCTGCGCCTGGCACTCGAAACTTGGGACAAGTCACTTGAGCGCTGCGAGCCTGAGGCCGTTAACGTTCCACTCAGTGCTCCCCACAAAGGTCATCCTCTCATTTTTAACGCCAAGGCCATGTACAGAAACGCTCGTGCTCGCCTGGAGGTCGACCTGAAGGCTGTCCAAGAGGCTCTCCGCTACCACGATCCTTACGAAGTTGGTGCTGCCATGTCTCATGCTCGCGATCGCGTGAAGCGATCAAGCGAGATGATCAAGGTCATTGAGGAATGCTATAGCTGCATCGAAACGGCCGTTTTGCAGGGCGTTCGATGGGTTGCCCGCACCTCACCTACAAATTGGAGCGTAGAGCATCCGTTGTGTGGGCTTGACCTCATGATCATTCTTTCGCTTTGGCTCTATCGTCTGGAACACGACGAGGAGCCAGCTACGCAGGAAGAATTGGCCATGTACAACAAAGTAAGGCAGCTTTTTGTCAAGGATCTGGATGAGACCTACATGTCTCGGCTCAGCTCAATCGTTGCTCGACTTTGGGGCTCCATGCTTGACGAAGTTGTTGTTTGGGGAATCACCCGCCTTATGGGTGAATCCTTCAAGCTGCACTCCCAAGCGCTCGTCGGCTATGTCGACGATCGCGAAGCTTCCTCAAGTGTCTCGACGCCTTCGATGATTTCTCAAGGTGCGGACGAGGACAGCGTGTACTAAAATTGCGATGACTGAACGATTTTCCTACTATTTTCATTGAGGGTTTTACCCCGTTTCCTTTTGCATATACCTCTGAGCTCCTTGAGTACTTTTCCTATCTGCCTTGTCATCAGGCTAATCATTTTGGTTTTGGCGTCTGTTTTTCGAATTCTCGACTGGGAATGGAGTCGGTCTGCTTGTGCTCTTTCCAAGTTTTTCTGCTTTTCCTTGGCCTCGATCTCCTTTCCTTGGAACATTCATCGGTCTCATCTCATTTCTACTGTCCGCGACGCCTGAGACAGAGCAGGCAACATGTCGTTTGCTTAAATTGGCCAGTTTCTTTTTGTCGTCAAGTTTTGATGGTTTTTTTTTGGGGCACGTAATATTGTGGGATTACAGGTACACTGGGCTACGAACGGGGAAGGGTTTGAAATGATACACCGGAGCATGAAGAGGGAGAAGGCATCCTGACTACTAATTTCTGCCAAGGCAGCAGACTGATTGGCTGGTCCATGATGGGAATGCCGGAGATATTTCCTCTCCTGTTCTACCACCTGTTATCTTTTTGGTTTTGGCCTTGTTTTCTTTTGCTTTGCCAGCAGCCTGTTGCGTGCCAATTTGCGGCTATTTGCGGGTTCCATTTCCTCGACTCCATTTTCGCGTCATTCACTGCGCTTGCTTTCTCTTGTCATACTACTACTCTCCTTGTGCAAGTTTGTTAGCATGCTTTGACGTTTGCTGTTTTTTTCTTCTTTGCATATCTTATCATTTGTCTTTTCTTTTTACTCTGGTTGTGTCAACGGGCTTGAACAACGCGAGAGAGAGCCTTGGAAGCTACCTCGATGTTGGGTCCTGCCCCTTCCGGCACGATTCCTCTTTGAATCGACTGAGCCCGTTGCTCGTGTATAGATATTTAGTACTACATTGAATCAATAATACCTGCTCTGTCAAAATCTTGCCAAAGAAAATAATGATAATATCGTCGTTAGGTACTTAGTGATGCGGGCGGCGCAGATGGCCAGTTGCAGTAGGGGTGTGTTCATTTTGCAAAAGCCATGGTCCGTGTGTAACGCAGTACACAAAGAAAGAAAGAAAGGCAGGGTACGGGGCGGACCTGCTTTGTTCCTGCGTACCTGTTACCTGTACCTGTACCTGTACCTACCTACCTACCGCCTCGTCCATCCAGTGGGTGTACTCGAGGAGGGAGGATGCGTTTGCCGCCGGCATTGAGAATTTTACCCCCTCATCTGCACGCGCTGCCTGCTCACCTTGCAAGCTGCAACACATGAAACTACTACTGTCGACTTCGTTTGCGACGCCTCTCCAGAAAACCAGCGTATTGACTACACTGTTCTGGGCAAAACATGATGCGGCATTGTCGTGGGAGCATCGGGCTGCAGGCCTCAGCCGTGCTTCTCACTCTCCTCTGGCTCGGCAACGTATCGGCAACGACATGCTCGTGTGGCTACCAGGTTGACGGCGCAAACGGTGATGGCTGGCTCTTCACTGAAGCCATCGAAACGGATTTTACCAGAGTCAAGTCCATCGCTGCAGCTACGGACTGGCAGCGGCAGGAATTCAATGTATCTGCAGAAGCTGGGCGCGGCAAGTACTCAAAATATTTCACGCCCAAGAATGTCGCTGTTCGACCCGGAGGGGCAAATCAGGGCGCCTCGGGGAAGCAGGCTGGCGTGGAGCTATCGGTTGGTGCGACCATTGTCAACGGTGCAGTGCCTGTTGCGGAGATGGATACTGCTCGTCAAGATCTTCTATGGGGATCCTTCAGAGCAGGAATAAAGTTGACACCTGTGCAAGGCACATGCGCAGCCTTCTTCTGGGTAGGAACATCCTCGTGCAACAGAAGTGACTGCAGCGACTGCTAATGCGAATGTCTGATGATGCTAGTATTTCAACGACACACAGGAGATCGACATGGAGTTCTTGTCCATGGAATATAATCGAGAAAATAATACATTCCCGGTGAATCTCGTGATACAGTCCAAAGACTCGGCTGCGAGGGGCTATGACGCCAGCGGTACTCCGACATACAAGACCGTCAATCTCGGCTTCGATCCATCTGCGAGCTTTCACGAATATCGATTTGACTACGTTCCAGGTAAGGTCTACTTTTACGCCGATAGCAATCTATTGGCGGAGATGGAAGGCACGCAGATCCCGGACAGTGCGGGGCATCTTATTCTCCAACACTGGAGCAACGGCAACGCAAAATGGTCGGGTGGACCGCCGAAAGAGGACGCTTCGATTGTTGTCAGCTACGTCAAGGCATACTTCAACTCATCTGATGCTAGGCGGGAGAGTGACTGGAGGACTGGGTGCGGCTCCGGGCGGGATGCCGCGTGTTTGGTGCCCAACGGTACGGTCGATAACGCAACAGATGGTGGGCAATTCCTCAACCCAAATCACACGCAGGGTAACGGTGACGAAAGCTTGGCGTCTGCCATACTGCCTAAGCTAGTGTATTTGCTGTTGCTGTTTATCGGAGTGATGTTAATATGGGGTGATTAGGTGCACGCGATGTGGGAATACTGAATGTCTAGCATGCGCGCGATGTGTGTGTGTGTGTGGGTGTGTCTGTGTCGAGGTTGATGTCAACGGGCTACAAGTCATTTGTGAGTAAGCTTGGGCGGCGGGTAAACATGAGGGAGACTAGCTTGGGCGTGTATATATATACAAGGTAATGATGCGCTGAAATGGTTGATGATAATAGACCGAGTTGAACATGGGACGGTGTGTGTGTCAGGTGGGATGGGACAGTTAGGCTGCGAGACTCGTGATCATCTGACACGACATGACTGCGTGGACGGTGGACGATCAACGGCATATTATTTCTATACGTGGCACTATTTTTCTGCGACAGAAATAATGTGACTGAGGCGAAGTCGACACACTTGTCTCATATAAGCTTTTGTCGAGCTGAGCCAAGGGCCAACCAAGATGACAAGTACAAGGCGGAGCATGTGGATATCAAGCACGGGAGCGATCGACAAACATGAGGGTTCTCGAGTATCGCGCACAAGGGAGGAATGGGCCTTCAGCTGGCCAGACTGCGCGGACATGACAAGACGCGAAAAGACAAGAATGGATTGCTCCATGTCTATATAAAGTGGACGGATGCGGCCCGATGCCATTGTTCAGATGCCCTCTCATCTCATCATCATACTAAGTTTACACCAGTTCAAGCCCGAAACCCACATTGGTCCCCGCCAAAGTCGACTTACATGGGGTGTTTGAACTAAGCTCACCTAGACCAGATCAACAAATCGAGTTATCATATATCGCGCAAGCCTGCTCCGCGAGGAGGAACCTTGCTCTTTTCGCCAAATTCATTCACCATTCACGCAACTTGTCCGGACTCGAGATTACGTCTCACGACCAACACACGACGTCCCAGCATCTCCCCATCCCCATCAACCATCAACCATGTCTGGCACTCTGCAGATTGTGCTGCGCAACAGCACCAACGCCGGCGCTCTATACGCGCACATCACCGGCACCTCCGACGCCGGGCTCTTCATTCTCTCCGCCGATGGGCAGACGGCCTACCACCCCGCCAGTCCCGCGCAGACGCTCTCGCCCCTCGGCGCCGACTGCGCCATCAACATTGGCGGCGCCGGCGCGACCCGCACCGTCACGATCCCGTATGTATCGGGCGGCCGCGTCTGGTTCTCCAAGGACAAGCCGCTGACCTTTTTCGTGAACCCGGGCCCGGCGCTTGTCGAGCCGTCGGCGCTCAACGCGGCCGACGCCAACTATGACCTCGACTGGGGCTTTGCCGAGTTTACCTTTAACCGGAGCGAGCTCTATGTCAACGTGTCGTACGTCGACTTTGTGAGCCTGCCGGTGAGCCTGAAGCTGGAGAATGCGAGCGGCAAGGTGACGAGCGTGGCGGGCATGCCGGCGGACGGCCTGGACAAGGTGGCGGCGGGCTTGCTGGCGCAGGGCGCAAAGGACGGCGCCGGGTGGGACAAGCTGGTGGTCAAGTCGACGGCCGGGGCGGTGCTCCGCGCGCTGAGCCCAAACTCCGGCGCGGTGGTGGTGCCGGGCCTGCTGCAGGGCTACTACGACAAGTACGTCGAGGCCGTCTGGGCAAAGTACGCGAGCGAGGACCTCACGGTCAACACGCAGTTCAAATGGGGCGACGCCAAAGCGCGCGTCAACTCCTCCGGCCAGCTGGATTTCGGGGACGGTGTCGGCAAGTTTGGCAAGCCGTCGGCGGCGGACATTTTTTCGTGCAACTCGGGTCCGTTTGCCCACGGCGACGGCGTCACGGACGAGGCGCTCAACATTGGCGCGCGCCTGGCCGCGGCGTTTAACCGCTCTACGCTGCTGGTGAATAGCGTGCAGCCAGAGGGCGAGGACGTGTCCAAGTACTACGCGGCAGACGTGACGAATCACTACGCGCGCGTGTGCCACGAGGCGGCGGTAGAGGGCCGCGGGTATGCGTTCCCCTATGATGATGTAGGGCCGTCCAAGGGCGTGGACCAGTCGGGCTTCTTGAATGATCCGAACCCCAAGACGCTGACGATTGGCGTGGGTGCGCCGCTGGAGTAGGATGAGATGGGGACTCTGAAGAGGCATGAGTCGTGGATGTGGTTCGCTCATTTATACCACCTTGAACATTCTGTCGTTTTCTCATTGTTTTCTCCTTTTTTCATTTGTTTCTCTTTCACTTCCTTCCTTTATGGTTCCGCGCAAGGTCGGCGGCTTGTTCTTGTTCTTCACCGTGTATACCAACTATACCCTCTCATTACTCCTATTTGTCCCTTTACTTTCTAGAGTACATAGAAGTATATATAGCCCAACTGCCTGTACATAGTATATAGATATCAATAAACACGTCTCTCATTATACTATTGCACCTTGCACTTTATTTAATAGTAAGGATAGTAAGGATAGTAAGGATAGTAAGGATAGTAAGGATAGTAAGGAAAGTAAGGATAGTAAGGAAAGTAAGGATAGTAAGGATAGTAAGGATAGTAAGGATAGTGAGTATAGCAGTAACAGTGATAATAGTGGTTGTTGTTGATTTTGTAGATTCAGTCCGAAATTGCATAATAACACGTACAATAGATTTATATAACGCCCTTAGCGGATTTGAAAGTCAGGGTTAATTTACTAATCCGTGCCAGCGGCTGAAGTCGTCCGTATCTACTACAGGCTTGGCAAGGCACCAATTGCAGCTTAATTAACGCACCCCAGTCTGCCAACTTTGCTCTCACATCCTCGGCCGAATCCTCACTCCTCACATCATTTCCTAAATCCTTTCCAAAGAAGCAACCAGCTAATGGCGCAATTCCCGCCCATTGACGTTGCCGCCGTTTGCGCGGAGCCGCTCGACGGCGCGGCTGCATACACCCGCAAGGCACGCGATGCGCTCAAGCACCTCGCAAAGTACGACGGCACCCACGACTATGCCTACAGCTGGGGCTACACCGTCTTCCGCACCGTCTACGCACCCGGCTCTGACGAGCGTATCGCCGCCGCCCTCGCGCGCCTTGCCGTCTACGCCCGGTACTTTGTCACGCACGACACGCAGCTGCATCCTCAGGGGCCGGCTGGGCGCGAGACCGCTCTGTTTGACCCGCGCCCGAACGAGGAGCTGCTAGGCCGCTACTACAGCGAGTTGGTCCAGGATGAGAGTTTGGAGGGCCTCAGCGAGAGCGAGGTCGGCGAGCGCTTCGACGCGTGGATCGAGCAGCATCGGAGTCGGCCCAGGACGGAGGGCAAGACGCGCGAGCGAAACACGAGGTTTACGTTTTGTGTGATGCTCGACGAGGAGAGCCTGGACAACATCTTAGCGCTGCCGCCGGATCCGTACGCCTCAGCAGCCGGCCACAAGGATGACGAGGATGAGGGCGAGTGCTACGTCAAGGTCATCTCAAACAGGATCAAGTCCGACGACGAACCAGGCGCTGTCGGCAGATACTGGCTAAGGGTCGGCGTCGTCGATTTCTTGTGGCCCATGTGGTTCTTCCCCTGCGACTCGGATATCTTGATTGAAGAGATGGGCGTCTACGACCCGGAAGACGGCGTTCAAAACCTCTGGGGCACGCCCGATGACTGGTTCAGGGAGCAAATGGCTGCATATTCTTGATGTCCGGGTTGTAGTCTATTCCCTTCCCATTCCAAAATCAACACATTCTAGCAATACCTTGTGAAAATTGGCTGCTCAAAGCGTTCGCGAAAAAGAGTCAAAATACCTTCTTTATTTCTCATGGAATTATGTTTCACACTCTTTCACCAACTTCCGGTTTAGCACCTATTGCACCTTTGGCTACTGGCATACAGCAACTTCAGCGTCCACAACTCTACAGCTCATCCTTCTCATCCCACCCATAATTTGGCCCTGTACAGTACGCATTTCCCTTCACCAGGCTTGGCGTACACTGCATATACTCGGTGCCCAGCGACGGATTCGCCTTGAGCAGCAGCGCAATGTCAATCTCCTCCGACAGGCAGATGCTGACGCACGAATCGCCCTCTTCGACGACGTGCCACTTGCCGCACTTTGCCGTCGTCCCCTGCGCTACCGTCGCATTCTGCGGCGGCGCTACGGGGTCATACGTGTGGCCGGTGCCTGGGTTCGGCGTTGTGGTGTCGCCGCCGCCGCCCGGTCCGCTGTGCGTGTATAGGCCGTTCTGTGGCGCCGCACACAGGATGCCGCCGAAGAAGCTGACCGCGCCCGCCAGGTTGCTGCAGTCAAAGGCCACCCAGGGGTTGAAGCGGCGGATGTCGCCGCGTCGCAAGCCGTGCTTGGCCTCGAGCGGCGCGCAGTCTGCATCATCGGCGGTGAACGGGATGAGCTTGCTGCAGGACAGAGGCAGGCAGAGCTTGGCGCCGGGGGCGATGCTGCCGCAGTCAAATATGTCTGCGTTGGCGGTGTATAGAGCAACGGTTGAGACATTGTTGAGAAAAGCAATGTCCTCGCATGTCTCTGCTTTGGAGCCCACCGTGTGCCACTTGTCCGAGACGCACATGGTGGACTGTTCAGGCACGGGGACGATGGGCGCCGGGACAGAAGTGTTGCCAGTCTTGCCGCAGTTTTGGTATACCAGCTCCAAGTCGGCCTTGTACTTGTGATCATACACAGTGTAGGGTGAAGCTTGCATCATGGCAAGGCGGTTCACGTAGCAATCGGAGCACATCTCGGACTTGGGCATGTCTTTGGTCGAGCCTACTGTGGTAAATTCTGCGATGAGGTCTGTTTCGTGTCAGTTGGAACGGGAAGGGGGGAGAAGATGGGGCTACGACATGACATACCATTGCAGTACTTGCCGGTGCCGGCATCTTTGAGACAAGTCGCGTTATAACCAGCCCAGATTCGACCACCGTACAAGGTGGGAATACCGCCCGATACGCTGTATCCCTTGCAGTTGGCGTCTACGTTGTCAAACCAGCTATTCAGGGACTCGCCACAACTCTTGTCACAGACGGAGTCTGTCAAGGTCGCGTTGTTCAAGCTGCCGTAGTATGACGGCTCCGAGAAGAAATTGACCCAGTAGTCGCAATATACCTTGGCTGTGAGCGCCGCCTTGCACGGATCCGGCGCATTGTGGTTGCGCAGACCTTCGAGGGTATAAATCTGGAAGCCCGGAAAGTTGCGCCGACCCGAGGTATCCTCGGAGCCCTCTAGCCAGGCCAGCACCGACGACAGGAAGCCATTGACGTTGTCCTTGGCGAGCGTGGCGACACCGCCGGTCGGCGTCACCATCTCGAGGATGGCCTTTGTACAGAGGTTGTACACCCAGAGGTCCGCGCTCTCCTGGACCTCGACACCGCGCCGCTGGCAGTCGTTGGCGTCGACGCACGCCTGGCTGTAGTCGCTAAACCACGAGTACAGGCCGGCGCCGAGGACGTAGACGGCGGTTGAGTCAACGATGCGCAGCGCCCACGACGAGTAGCAACGCTTGTCGCTGGGATCGCACTCGCTAAAGGTCGGGTCGTCGGGGAAGAGGCCCGGGCGGAAGGGCTGCGGCGCAACGGGTACGGGCTGGTAGTAGGGCGACTCGGTCTGAATCATGCCCATGACGATATTGGTCGCCTCAGAGACCTGGTACTGGTAGAGCACGCAGTGCTCCGAGGCCGTGCCCCAGAGCCAGGCCTTTTGACTCTGGATCAGGATGCCGCGGCCGACGTAGATGTCAATCTGCGGCCGGTCCGGCTTGTCGAGGTCGTGGTCGGCAACCCAGGCCCAGATGTTCTCCAGGTACGCAGTAGAGTCGGGCTTCAGGTGCAGCAGCATTGAGCCGGCCTTGCAGTCCGGGTTAATCTTGCCACTCTTCTTGGCACAGGTCTCTTTCTGCAGCTTGGATCCGATGGCACCACCAACACGAAAGTGCGAATCTATATGCAGGTCATGTCAGCCAGAATAACATCCAAGTCATGAATGGGACAGAGGCCGATCGGTTATCCATGCGGCCTCAGAATCAAAGTACTTACCCCACATTCCCACGGAGCCCTTGCTGGACTCACGGGCGTTCCACTCCATCAGCACCGCGCCGGCAGTCGGACCGGAGACGGTGAACATCATGTCCTGGATCTCTATGATTCCGGAAGGATCGCTAGGGTGGCCGACCTGAACGACAGCTCGTGGCTTCAACTCGTCTTCAAAGTTGGAGCCGGTGCCCATGATCTGCGACCAAGCCTGGCCGATGATGCGGGAGCCAATGGGCACGCGCAGTGTGTCCTTGACAACATAGACGCCGAAAGGAAAGTAGACAATGGACGACGTGTTGGCGGCGCCGGACAGGATGGAGTTGAGCACGGCCGTGTCGTCAGTCTTGCCGTCGCCCTTTGCGCCGAGCGCGCGGACATTCATGACCTTGTTCGCGGCGACGTTGTGGTATTTCGGCCTGCGGCGCGTGAAGAGGTTGGGCTTCATCTTGTTGTTCTGGACACCCGTCAGCGCTTCGGTGCGGTTCATGGCGGGGATCGTGCTGCCGTCGACGAAGCTGCTCGCGCCGTCCTTGCTGGTGATGCGCCCAAAGCCCCAACTGTCGACGTGCACCTCGTTGCCGCCCGCGAGCAGCGTCTTCTTGGCGACGCTGTCCGCGACGGCCGTCTGCACGCCAAAGAAGCCCACGTTTTGCAGCAGGAACGAGGTCGAGTTCTCCGCGTGCAGAGAGGTGACGATGCCATTCGGAGTGTTGGCAATGATGGTGTCCATGAGGATGAGCGAGCCCACGCCCTGTCCTGTGCTATGAGCACCGCCGGCGCCACCGGTAATCACAAGCCCATTCTCGCAGCTCTCGATGATAAAGTCGTGCATGGTCCAGGCCCAGTCCCAGTGCACCTGGACGGCCGTCTTGGCGTTGACGAAGACGAGGTGGCTGGTGGTGAACTGCTGGTTGCCAAAGTAGGCGCCAAAGTTGCCGCCGACAAAGGTGAGGTCGGCGAGGAAGCCGCCGGAGCCGTTTTCCATGTAGATGCCCTGCTGGGTGTTGTGCGGTACGTCCTTATTGTACTGCATGTAGAACTCAATGTTCTCGAGGGAGGAGCCCTGCGCGACCTGCCAGTGGATGGCGCAGACGTAGGCGTAGGGGTCGGTCAGGCGGATGTCAATCTTGAAGTTTTTGATGCTGCGGAGGAAGTTGGCCGTGTTGAGGTACCAGCCGACGTTGTCGCCGATGTACTTGTTGGAGGTGAAGACGCCGAGGCCGACGAAGCTGGATGCGGCCAGGATCGTGGGAACGTTATTGGGCTGAATGCGGTCAGCATTCAATACAGAGGGAAGCGTGCAAGGAGGGGGAAAGACTTACATCGCCGAGGAACTGAGTGTTATAGTATTGAATGATTGATCCACTGACGAGATAGGTTCCTGGAGGGAAGTAGACGACCGCCGGAGCAACTGTGCTCGTCTTGCAGGTCTCTCCACAACGAGCTCCGTCCGATATAGCCTTGTTGATGGCCACCGTGTCGTCCGTCTTGCCATCACCCTTGGCCCCAAAGTCCTTGACGTTGCGCCATACCTTGTACCCTGACGGCGAGAAGGGACTCTGGCCGGGGAATCGCTGATCGTCAATCAGCCAGTAGCCTGAGTCGCGCTTCTCCTTGTCGGCCGCTCCGCCGGCAAAGACGGACATGCGGCCCTCGGGCGCCTGCGACTCCTCGGGGGTGTTGGTGTCATTAAGGAAGCCAGGCGTGTACTTTTGGCGGATGCGCGCCGCGACCTGCCCGTGGTCCCCCTTGGGAATCTGTGGGCTAGACTCGGCAACGGCGGCTGCCGCCTCGGCCAGCTCTTTGGGGATGCGATAGCTGCCGCGCGTGGTCGTGGAGTTGGAGCCGCCGTCGCGCCGCACTCTGGCCGACTTGGACTCGGCGGCAATGGCAGCGGGGTCGGCCTTGTAGTTGAGTAGCGGTGCCGGCTTCTCTTCCTCCGCGGGGTCCTGGCGCGTATTCTCGTTGAATACGGGGCTCTCGACGCGGTCCTTGTTGACGACGGCGAGAACCTTCAGCGCCTTTTGCACGAGTGCGGCCGCATCGGTGCCGTTGGTGGTGGTGGTGGTGGTGATGTTGTACCCATGACCGCCGCTGATACTGGTGGCGATAGGACCCACGGCGGTGGAAGCAAGAGCGGTGCCGATGTTTTGGAACAGAAGGACAAAGAGAATGGAGGATGCACAAAGGCCGCCGCGCCCAAAGGACGAGGGGCGAGGACGCATGATGGCGGTAATGAGTGAAAGGAAAAAGAGTGTAAGAAGTGAGGACTTTGTGTAAGCTATCGAGCCTAGACAGAAGACTTGGGGGACAGGATGGGGAGAGAAGATCAAGAGCCAGTAAGTATAAGACGGCGCAAGACGTTGCGTCCCGTAGATGTCAGTGCCCGTTGACCATGTGCCGTGAATGAGGCACTTTGTCTTCTTCCGCGGGATCGGCACAACTTTTACCTTTGCTGTGTAATTGACTATCTAATTACCGACTTCACAACCTGTAAATACAGCACCATCATAACTACTTTGTTCCTGCATCCGACAGTCTTGGCAGTTCCTCAGCTCCGACCAGTACTGCACCGCTGCGGTAATTACAATAGCCTTGGCTGCATGATAATTTCGACAAAAAAGCTCCGAGTGTATAGGATAGATTGAGGTTAATTCCATATTAGGCCATCGCCGATAGTCCCGCTGTGGATAGGACCCTTGTTTCGTGGAGTTGTAGATCCGCTGAAGGTTATTCGCAACCCTATCAGGCGACCCCCATGCAGAAACGCCACCAACGAGCCTTGTTAACTATTTATTAGTGATATCGATTACTTGGCATTTTCGGTTTCCCCTGGATAACGCACCAATGTAATTGCAGACTTGTTTACCACATGTGTGCTTCTCTGTTGCTAGCTCGATAGAGCCACCGAGGATAAGCGTTGAAAGGCTTGGCCCGTCTCTTCATGTGTCTCGTTTTGGAATTCGGCCGAGTGATTTACATACTCCGGCATATATTTGCGGCAGTTCAGTTGCTTAGAGCAAGGAGGCCGGGGTTGGCGCTGAATAGAGCCAAGACACAACCCTGCAGCCTGATATGAATGACCATCGTGCCGCGGCTGGCAGGCAGGACTGCGCAGATGATCGAATCGAAGTCAAAGGGTTAACGTTCCTTGCATGAGTAGCGGCAATTGAATGTATTCTTTATCCCCTAGGCCCCTTCTTTCCCTTTCTCAAAGCGACCAGCAGGAGTGTTCTGCTCTGAATATTCACTCACTCTTTTGGCATCGACATCTCGCGCCATGCGAGCCTTCACCACCACTCTAGGCAGCTTTAGCCTACTCACACTCTTTTTTCTACTTTTCATTAATCCTGTTCTTGCGGACACTGAGTGTAGCGCTTCCATTCCTTGCAAGGCGGGCTGCTGCTCCAAATTTGGCTTCTGTGGCTATGGCAAAGACTGTAAGTTTGCTAAGTTCTTCACAAAGTCGCGAATTGGGACTAACACGAGCACTCTGTAAGACTGCCACAAGGATGTTTGTCTCAATAACTGTGACCGTCGCTCCGAATGCGACCCCGGCGGCTTCGGCTCCGATTTTGCCGAAAACTCCAAGTGCCCGTTGAATGTGTGCTGTTCTAAGCATGGATTCTGTGGCACGACCGAAGAGTACGTACCCCCCTCGGTCCATTCCGATATTCCAAGAATAAAATTGACAAGAAGCCTCCAAGATTCTGCGGCGACAAAAAGGTTGATCGGCCCAAGTGCGACAGCCATACGCTTGAGCGTGTCGTCGGCTACTACGAGGGATGGGCTGCCCGTCGTCCCTGCAACGCCTTCTTGCCTGAGCAGATCCCAACTGGCGTCTACACGCATCTCAACTTTGCCTTTGCCACCATTGACCCTGAGACATTCGAGGTCCGCCCGGCCTCGAGTGCCGATACGAAGCTCTACCGCCGTGTGACCTCCCTCAAGGAGCGCGACCCGGATCTCAAGGTTCTGATTGCCATCGGTGGCTGGACCTTTAATGATCCTGGCCCAACGGCCACCACCTTTTCTGACATTGCTCGGTCTGAGACGGCCCAAAAGGCATTCATCAAGTCACTTGTCAGCATGATGTCCACGTACGACTTTGATGGTGTCGATCTTGACTGGGAGTACCCAGCAGCCAAAGACCGCAGCGGTCGCGAAGAGGACTTTGACAACTTTCCCAAGTTCTTAGCAAACCTCAAGACGGCTCTCAAGTCCAGCGGAAGGGATGAAGTGAGCTTGACGCTTCCCGCGTCCATGTGTAAGTGATCGATTCGTGCTTGTCGCCCATCAGATTACTAAACCGAGTTCAACCAGGGTACCTAAAGCACTTTGACATTGTCAAGCTTGAGAAGAATGTTGACTTCTTCAACATGTACGTATCCATACGCGGAAAAATGGAGGCATGCACTTAGTACGTGATTCTAACTGGCATTCAGTATGAGCTACGATCTCCATGGCACCTGGGACAAGGGCAACCAATGGGTCGGTCCATATCTCAACGCGCACACGAACCTCACGGAGATTAAGCAGGCCATGGACCTCCTCTGGAGAAACAACATCAACCCGGACAAGGTTGTTCTTGGCACTGGCTTTTATGGCCGCGCCTTTACAGCCACCAGCCCCAACTGTCTCTCCCCAGGCTGCACGTACGAGTCTGGCGCTCCTCGCCAACCTTGCAGCAACGAGATCAGCGTTATGATCCAGTCCGAGATTGTGGATGTCATGAAGAGGACTGGAAGCAAACCCACCTTGAACAAGGAAGCTGCTGTCAAGATCCTGACCTTTGACAGCAACCAATGGGTTGCGTATGATGATGAAGATACGTTCAAAATGAAGGCAGACTTCGCCCGCGAGCAGTGCATGAGCGGCATCATGGTCTGGGCTGTCTCACAGGACGTGCCTGACGGAACGTACTCCAAAGCCATTGGCAAAGCGGCGGCTCGCAAGTTTACCTCGTTGCCCGGAAACTTCTTTGAGCAGCCCGAGGACATGATTACCACCACTACGAAGCATCCGCAGTGCAAATGGACCAACTGCGGCGAGAGCTGCCCATCTGGCTGGGTGCGCATGATGCGCAAGGACAAAGAGGCGCGAGACAACGAGTACCTGGTGGACGGCTCACACTGTCCCAGCGGCGTGCACGAGCTCTGCTGTCCTGCTGAGAACCCGCCGACGTGCGGGTGGTATCAGCACAATAATGGCAAATGTGACCCGACCTGCCCGCAAGGCACCGTCGAAGTCGGCTCCCTCAAGACGCACTGCAACAACGGCCGGTATCAGGCTGCGTGCTGCACCACTGGCGGTGACAGCATGAAGCTCCACGACCAGTGCAGCTGGACTGAGTATCCCATGTGCATGCGTGGCGAGTGCAGCAGCGGCCAGGACGAGGTTGTCCGATCGCCCAGCGGCAGCGGCAACGCCCCCTGTAACGTGGAGATCTGGAACCATCCGTACGGGGACGGTACGATCAAGATCCAGGAGCGCAAGATGTGCTGTAAACAAGAGGACAACAAGAAGTGGGATGACTGTCAGTGGTATAACAATCTCGGTCCCGGCGGTGATGATGACAGATACTGTCGCAGTGGCTGTCCGAGTGATCGCGTTCGCGTGGCCATGGATGATACCTGGAATAAGGATGGCAACTTTGGATGTACACGTGGTGCCCGGGCCAAATGCTGCATTCCAAAGTTCCAGACCGTCGAGAAGAGAGATACTTCTCAAAATGAGGTTCTCCGCGACGCTCTCGAGGCATTCTTGAGAGAACCTGTGTGCTCCGAGAATGGTGGAGGCTGGACTTGGAACTCCTTTGACGCCAGAGAAGTCAATTCCTCCTTACCACATAGCTTACCGCCAAAGTTGAAGACGAGCTTGAAGCATTTGCGGAAGCACATCCGCGATCTGTCCATTGACTCCGAATCTGGAAGCGTCATAGGTCACCACCTAGGACACCTTGACACATCCCTCGAACGGCGACAGAGCAGTTTCGGCAACTACGCTCAGGATGAGATCAAGACCCTCGTGTACGCGATGCTTCTCGCCCGGGCCACGCTCCGCCAGACGGAGATCTGGGACGAACTGGTGCCCAAAAAGTACACGAACCTCAAGTGGTCCAAGGTGGCGACCTGGGTCAAGGACACCAAGGCGATTGTCCAGTACGGCTACGACCAGCTGGCGTATCTCATCACCTGCCACATGGGTGACTTTAACGACTGGGTCGGGGGAAGCAAGACGGACGACTGCGAGTGCGATACCAGCTTCTGCTGTCCCGACGGCGGCGATTGGTGCGAGTCGGAGGAGAGCGTACCGGATGATAGTGGCAAGAAGACGAAGCGAGAGACAGGTGAGGATGAAGATGAAGAGTTTGCCAAGATTTTTGGTCGGGCGCCTGGTGGAAAGCGCACGTACACGATTAAGCTGCGAGATGGCACAGAGATTGAAGTTGAGAGTGAAGAGGTAAGTGAAGCTTCTGCCCGGCACATGCTCACTGTCGGTATGGGAGCTGAGATTGACATGACTCACCCTGGTTGTAGTACTATCCTGCCACCAATAGCCACTGGTATGCGAATCACCCAGTCTGGAACAATGTGTACCTGTACCCTCGCGACCGCTGCTTCGAAGTCGAGCCACAAATCTCGACTTGGACAAAGGGCAACCCAGGACTGCACTGTAAGTCGTCGAACCCCCCGAACCCCGATTTCGTTTACAGACATTGACTATAAACCAGACGAGCACCTTATTGAGCAAAACACTCTGGCTCGTTTCTTCAGTCACTTCTCCCAGGGCACGCTGCCTTCGGGGCGCCAGATGAGAACGCCAAGGTCCGACCCGCGTCTCATGGACTCTCTCCGGGCACAAATGCCCAACGCGCCGCCTGCTCTCGGCGGCGCCAACTTGGCCGAGCCGATTCGAAGATTGTTCAACGCGCTGGGCAGCCGGGCGAATACGCAGCACGCAGCGTTTACCGTGGGCGGTATGAACCTCGTCAAGTCGGCGGTACGTTTCCAAAGTCACAGAGGATGCAACCACGGGTAACGAAAACTAACGTGGCAATTTGTAATAGCTTTGGACACAAGATCAAACCTATGGCTGGGCCAGGGAGTGGATGTCTCCTGAAAGCTTGTCGAGGCACTTGCGCGACTTTCGAACGGGTACATTTATCCAAAACATTCGCAACGTGAGTCCATCTTCATACTATGTCCTTTAACTTGGCCCCTTGCGAGCCGTGTCATCTAATAACTCACACATACCCCTAGGTCATTGTCGCCATCAACTACATGCGCGACCCCGTCGTCTGGAACCGCATCCTGGCCATCAACTTTGACATTCGCGACGAGCTGCGGCGTCTGCAGACATTCCACGAGCAGCGCACCGGCACCACCGACTATGTCGTCTCTGCTTGGGACGAGTACTTCCGCGACCACCTGCAGACCGTCATCCGCTACGCGCAGGGCTTTGTCCGCGACTGGGTCACCAACGCGCGCAACGACTGGCGCGATGACAACGACGAGGACGTCATTCAGTTTCTGGCGCTGATGAGCACGTTGCTCCGTCATGCCGAGGACCTGGAGCTCAACTATGATGATCTTCCCAAATAGACGGTGGGGAACTGCAGTTGAAGCTTCTTTTTCGCGTTATGTGAGACGCGACTTTTTTGACAAAAATGAAAATAAAACGATTCAATCTCCTTTTTCGCAAGGTACAGAACGTAGACACCAGCCAATCGAGTCTAGTATTGTATACAAGCTAAGCCTTGTCATGTCAAAGCTATCCTCGCTATTATCACACTCTTTGCTATTATGATTTTTTACGATCTCTTTAGTTTTTAATCTTTAGTCGTAGTCAAGTTTAAAAATGGGGTTTTTTTGTTATAAAAAAGAATTTTAAGTTAAAATCTCTTTAAAGAATAGGAATGAATAGTATTGGCTAACATAACAATTGTTAGCTTCCCAGCCATTCAAATCTTGTACTAGAGGTAAACTTTCATCGAAATTCCCAAGAACACGACGCCGAGCAAAAATAGCGCCCAAAGGTGGGAGCCTTTCGCGGGGCACGGGGCGGCGGCGGAGAGTAGGTATGAGAGAGGTAATTCAGGACAAAAAAACATGTAAAAGGCGGCTAATTCTAGCTAAAACAACAGTTGTCAAAGTAACATGTGCCGTTAGTGGCCTTGGGGCCTACTGTGTAGATAGACCGTTGTTGTTGTTTTGGGTAGGAAAAGGGCACGCGATGATTACCCATCCTGACTCTGGCCTTTGATGTTTTGGCAGCCTATTAAAGAGTCCTTCCCTCTGATTATCCAGGCTTTTCCAAAGCGCATCTGGAAATTTGGCTTCTTTTTGGCAAGACAAGCACGCTACTACCAGTCTTGATTCGTGAATTGCCGAAATGCATGCTATCATCACTAAATATCGTCGCGATCATCGCTATTATCATATGATTACTTTTATTACTATCATCGGCGCTCTTTTAAGCTCCTTTTGCTCTACATAGCACAGCTTAACCTTCACAGAGGCATGATTCCTATCAATAAGCAAAATCCACCATGCAACTTTTTCAACCGAAAAAGAAAAGGGCTCCTGTGGGCTAACGTGAACTTACTTACACCCTCCATCCGCAAAAGTACTATCCGGCTGTCGCTCTGGCTATCGGGCCTGGATGAACTCTGAGTCGTAAAACGGGTCTGGCTGGCCCGAGCCGGAGTGAGGACCACAGGCAGGTTGCTAATAATAAATGGGATACGGGCCCTCCGTTTCTCTGCTGTGGAGTTTGTGGCTTTCCTTCTTCCGGCAAAAGAGCCCGCCGGGTCAACAAGGAGCGAATCTTGCCCGAGCAAGGAAACACTCGAGGACAAATCGGGGACTCATAGCATGCGGCCCTCGAGAGAAAATTGAACCGTCGGCAATGGGGAGTCGAGCAACTAGCGATGCCCGCAGCTTAGGACCTGGCAATGTCACAATGTTGACTTCGTGGGCAAACAGTCCAGCGGCGGCCCTTGGCTTCGTGGACAATACCGAATTTTCTTGCTGGTAAGTAAAACAAAGCATCACCTAACAAAAATCAGAAACAAGAAAGCACGGAGGGTTTTTCTCCCGCTCTTATAGGCGGCACTGGTGCATCGCCAGGGCTGAATGTGCCCATCAGCCGTGGGACAATGGCTCTGCTGCTGTCGCTGTCAGCCTCATTGCAAGCTTTGACGGACATATTCCGGGCCGACACCGGTATGGAATAGACAAGAGAGTCGAGATTGTGGCTGTCCGTGTTTCTGATGCTTCGGCCAATTGACGATCATAGCATGCGTCGGCACTCGCTTTGCTGGTGCTCGTCCGGTGTGGGCCACAGAGCCCCATGTGTAGATCGGACACGGGCGCCGTGCTATTTGGTCAACGGTCTCTTGCCTCTTTGGCGGATTAGCTTTTGCCTTGTGGGCATGGCCGGACAGATCCCGACAGTGGAAGGAATTTCTTAGCTGGACGGGTCGATCATCTTGGTGGAAAGTTCCGAAGGCACGGATGCAACGTTCTTTCATGTTAGAACCCCGCCAAATTACCGAGCTGTTTTTTCAGTCTGCTGTGGACTCGTCTTTTCGTCAATTGGACCATGGCGTCTACAGGCAGACTCTCACAGCCGCATCGTCTGCTCGAGCAGAAAGGCTGATTGGGTTGTGGTGAAGGTTGTAATTGGCTACCCACAGCCGCAGCAGGCGGGGTTCTGTCTGACTGGATGCAAATGCAGGCACGACTGTTAGTGAACAATCGAGGATGCAGATATGACTGTTGGAGACAACGAGATCTTCACAGCGCCAATGATCCAGCCGCACAAGACCCCACCCGCACATGGAGCTGAAGTTGGGTTAAAATGGTCATCATGAACGACAAGCAGTATGGCAAGATTGGTGTGGTTTGATTGTAGTAAAATATGTACGGCAGGTTTGCGTGTTTGAGAAGTGTCGTTTGGATGGCAAGTGAAAGTGTGGCGGCACAGCTGCAAACGCCTTGGAAAGGGAGAACATCGTAATCGAGACATTCACTGGTGATGGTTTTGTCCTGGCTACCTGTTAGCGCGTTACAGCGGTGCGCGCACCCACACTAGCAGCGGTGGACGTGGCAGCGCAAATAGTGGAGGAGGACCCTATCTGAATTAGCACCTACCTGCAAAATTGGCCCTTGCAAGGCGGCTTCCTTCAGCAGCCTTTGCCCTAAACAGTTAGGCGTCTCTAGCGGACTCGGCCCAACTCTTCAGCGAATGTATCGCCCTAAAACCTGCTGTAATAATAAGTCTCGTTGCAGCTGCCTTGCTCTTATTTGTAAGGCACTTGTCCCACTCCATCGTCTTCCTACTATTCTACACGCCTTCTTCCTCCTGCAACTGCCGTCCTTGCCTACCATTCAATCAGCTTTGAAGCTACAAGATCTTCTATCTATTCATGGATTGAATTGAATTTCCGGGATTCCTTTCGCCGACTGTGCAGATTCGTCCCGTCTTGGCGCCAAACCTGCCCCATACGCTCTGCCTCGACACACTCGGCATCAGTTCTGAGCTTATACACACCGGCGCCCCTCCCCCTCCTGATCCCAGGACAATTCACCATCCACGATCCTTTCGACGTTGCCTCCGCGGTTTGGGGTCTGTGGCGTACTGGCATTGATATCGGGTGATTTATCTTGACGAGCTTGGTTTATTGCCATACTTTTTTGGTCTTGTCCCGTATCACATGCACTGCGGGCAGCGCTCGGCGCACAAACCATTCAGCGTAGCCACCGCCAATGTGCGCGCATACCGGTTGCAGTACCTATCATTCGGTGCCAGCTGCCACTCACGATCCTCTCCGACTTTCCTGAATGCTCTCGCTCATTCTATACATCGACCTACCTCGGCTCTTCCGCACAAAATTGCGCAATGGTGTATTGCGGTAAACCCTCTAAGGGTTGCTCCAACTGTCGCAAGCGCAAAGTAAAGGTACGTAGATCTACGTGCCACCACAAGATTCTTGCCCGACTCTGCATGCATCTACCTAGTATCTAGCCATGTCTAACAGTCATCAGTGTGACCAAGCAGAACCTCACTGTGGCCAGTGTCAAAAAAGACATTTACAATGTCCTGGTTACCGCAATCTCGTCGACCTCATGTTTCGCGACGAAAGCGAGCATGTCATTGAAAAAGCAACCACGTATCGAAAAAGATCTGACGCAAGAAAGCAGTCTCCCAGCCCTGCATCGCCCTGCAGTTCAGACGAATCCTCATCGCCTTCTCTATCCGCAAGACCAATGAACTGGAAAGAAACGCAGGCCTCGCCTAGATTCCCGCCAAGCAGAGCAAGGCAAAAACAGGCTTGCGCCACCTCCACCCAGGGTTGGCTTTGCGAGAAACAACGAGAAATGGTACTGGCAAAGAATTCTCCCAGAATGATCAACCCAGACCTATTTTTGCCGTGCCATTCCATAAACTCCTTCCACGAGCGCGGCATGGCTTTCTTCTTCTCCCGCCATGTAGCCAGGAATGACATTGGCTACCAGAGCTATGATTTCATCTACGATGTCTGGAAGCCTCCCAGCAACCCCAGTCCAGAAAGCCAAGATAGCATCGCCGCTGGCGTCGTTGCCATCGGCTTGGCCGGCCTCTCCAAAGTCACACGCTCTGCAGAAATGATGGACATGGCGCGACGAAACTACGGCGCAGCGCTCAGCCTGACCACCGCCGCTTTGAGTGACCCGAGTGAAGCCGTCAAGGATACCACGATGCTTTCAGTCCTTCTTCTGAGCACGTATGAAGTCGTTTCCGGAAGCACACCGCAGACCATGGAAGCATGGCAAAAGCACGTTGACGGTGCCGCGGCTCTTGCTACACTTCGAGGCACTGATCAGTTCAAGACCACGGCCGGTTGCAAGATGTTTCAAATGTTGTGCTACAGTGTGCTTCTCAGCTGTATGCGCTCCGATATTCCCGCACCACCAGTCATTGAGGAGCTGCGCAACAAATCCCTAGAAATGGGCAAACTCGATGGGACAAACAGAAACCTCATCGATCACATGTTTAAAACGACGACGGTGCGACACCAGATCAAGACTGGCATTATTTCCGATAGGGATGACATAATATCCACGCTGGCCAACTGCGATGCGGAATGGGCTCTCCTCGCCTCAGACTTGCCAGATATGTGGAGGTATCACAACATCCGACTTCCTAGCGCGAACCCGACTGCCATGCATCGCAGCTGTCACGTCTATCCCGGTCTCATAGCTGCTATTACGTGGAATGGCATTCGGTCTACCAGAATGCTTCTTCAAGAAGCTATCATTGAGCAGCTCTGTCACAATGTTGATAACGAGTCCTATCTATCCAGCGCCGACCAGGAGCGGCTCATCAGCGCAATAAGGACGCACAACACCCTGACTGATGCCATAATTGCGAGTGTCCCGCAGTTTTTTGGCACTGTCCGTTGGGAAGATTATGTGAGGAGCACTGGTGCAGACACCGTTAACAATCCAACCACGGACCCTACGACTCTTGATCCGCCGCCTCCTTCGAGTTCCCAGGGCTCAGAGCCCATTGTGACGCCACACGAAGAAGTGGTTGGCCGAAAGGGGCAGTCTGTCGTTGCCGTACTGCCGTCCCTCTTCGAACAAAAGGATAGGCCAATGGGCGAGCTGTGGTATGACATGGAGCGCATCATGACCCTCGCCGCCTCGTGCACGTCGATTGTTTGGCCGCTGTATAATATTGGCATATCGCCCAACTGCAGCCCCGAGAAGCGCTCGTACGTCCTCAACAGACTCATGGCCATCTATGAAGAAACAGGGCTGGAGAATGCTCTCGAGGTGGCGGAAACGGTGCGGCAGAAGATGACGGAGCATCCCACGCAGAAATGCCCCAACACGGCCAAGGTAGTCTTGGCCGACTCGCTGCCTGCTTCATTGGATATTTGATATATAAAGGAGGCGCGGCGATGACGCCGTTTTCGATTTTGATTAATTGCTTGTCTATCAAGGCATTTTCAACTGGTCGGCTCCAGCGACTGCAACTTACACACAACTTACGGATGAAGGCAGGCAGTTCTCCGTTGCGGACAAACACTCCCGGGCTAGGTTATACAAAATACCTATTTAGTACTTTTTGTAGTCTTTAAGAGATACCCTCTTCATCTATAATCCAGTCGTTCGTTCCCACAACAGTCCAGAGTATCTTTTTTCAATTAGCCATAACGCCTTTTTCCATCGAATTTGTCCTCGTATGATGCAAGAACATGACGTGGTATATATACAAGCTTCTTCCCTCCCCAACCCTGCCGTACATGCTTCACCATCCATCGAAATTGCCAAACCCACCCGTCCCACGCATCTTTTTCCGGGGCGGCTCCGGCTCCGTCCATACCTCCTCCTCTTCCTCTCCGCCCGCCGTCTTCGTCGTCTTTGCAAGGTACTTGCCCACCCCGCTGCCTTCCGCCGGTGCCACCGTGCCGTCCGCGCGGATGCGCTTGCCCGTCCACGTCGTCCTGTCCGCCTCCTCGCCCCCGCGGCGCTCCACCTCCTCTCTTCGCGCCTCGTCGCGCTCCTGCTGGCGGTGCTGCGCGAGGAACTCCTCAAAGGGATCGACGAAGACGGCGACGTCGTGGATGACAATCTTGCGCAGCGGGCGGTTGGAGCCGTCGGTGGGCACGTCCTCCATCTTGGCGAGGACGTCGAGGCCGGAGACGACGGTGCCGAAGATGGTGTGCTTGCGGTCGAGGTGTGGGACGGGCTTGTAGGCGATGAAGAATTGGCTCGAATTTGTGTTTTTGCCCTTGTTGGCCATGGAGACTGTTGGTTTTCTTGTGGTTAGCTTTCATGCGAGGCGTAGAAGGTATGATGGACGTAGAAAACGCATACCTGTGCCGCGGGCATTGTGCGTTAGAGGGCCTTCAAACTCGTCGTCGAAATACTTCCCCCAGATGCTCGCGCCGCCGCGTCCCGTGCCCGTGGGATCGCCGCCCTGGATCATAAAGTTGGGAATGTTGCGGTGGAACGCGACGTCCTTGTAATAACCCTTTTTCGCGAGCCGGACAAAGTTCCAGACCGCGCGGGGCGCCGTATCGGTGTGCAGCTCCATGGTCAGGTCGCCGAGGTTTGTCTCGAGCCGTGCATATCCCTTGTTTTTGACACGCTTCGGCTTGAGCATGAACTCCTCATCCGTCAGCAGCGCGCGCTCGCCGCTCGTCTCCGGCGTCAGGCCGGTGCTGGTGAAGCTCGCCGCCGCGCGGCCCGTCGTGTAGGCCGCCGCCATGGCTGCGAGCTTCTTCTCCTTGATCATACTTTCACGTGCCGCCGCCGACACCGCCGTGCTCGACGTTGCCGTCTTGGCCAGGGCCGCGGCCGAGCTGCGATTCACATCAGCGCCACCCTCGCGGGCCTTGCGCGCCTTCTCGACCGCTGCTTTGGCCTTGAGCACCTTGTCCCCCATGCTGCCCAGCGCGCCGGCGTTGATACCGCTGTCTGCGCTGCGCTCCTCTTCCTGCGTCTTGCTCAGCTGCGCACCCTCGCCGTCCTGGAGGTATTTAAACCGGTCGAGGCTGCGGCTCGCGGCGTTGTGCGGGTCCTGAAGCGTGATGATGTCGGCGCGCGTGAAGGGTTGGTCGTCAACGAGGTCCTGCCACATCTTGGCCTTGATGTTCATGCGCTCGACCGTGTCCCAGGCAAAGGCGTTTGCGTAGGTGCCGTGGCGGACGGCGACGATGTGCGTGTTGTCGGTGAAGACCTTGTATGTGACGGGGTCGACGAGGTCGCCCTCGTCGTCGCTGAGACCGGCGCTGCGCGAGTCGCTCTCGGCGTTGCGCGCAAAGTTGAGCTTGATGAGGTCGCGCGCGTGGAGGGGTGCGCCGTCGACGGGGTTCTGGTTCGGGTGCTTCTCGAGCCAGGCGCCAATCACCTCGACGTCGAATATGGTACCGTCCGGCGTGCACACGGGGTTCTTGAAGGGCTGTAGGCTGGCGGCGCAAAAGTTGAAGGGTAGCTTGCGGAAGGGGACGCCGTTCTTGCTGTTGCGCGACGAGGCGCCAGCGCCAACGCTCGCGGAGTAGGCGTCCGAGGACGACCACTCAGAGTGGGTGATCTGTAAGGAGTGTCAGCGGAAGAATGGTCCAAAATTGATGCAGCGCCGTCCTACGTAGAGCTTGTCTGTGCCTTTGCCCATGTTGACGATTTGGCCACAGTGGTGGTGCAGAAGAGGACGGGCAGGCAGTTGTGTCACTCTCGCGCGAGAAGGCGGCAATTTTTGGCGGCAGCAAGTGTTATCGATAGCCAGGATACAGCCAGCTGACAAGCCACACGATACATCACCAGTTATTCTACAACTAGCAGTGACATCGCATTGATCCGGCGGCCCGGTGTTTAAATTCTGATTTATATTTACTTTCTTTATTATTATCGTGTTTAGAAGCGCATTAAGTCCAGGCCCACCAATTTCAGCACACCACGGCCATGGCCACTAACAGGACCAGACAACCAAAGATTACCAGACAAAGATTACCAGAAGCTACACCTACACAGACGCAGAATAAGAGCGGCATTAAAAACTAAAGTTGATCTATTTATACCATCTTTCACATCAAGAATGGGGGGGGTTGCAAATTCTTACACGCGTACAATCTACACAATACTCATCAGGCCGTGGTACCTCTGGTCTCTGGTGCATCCGGTCTGACCCACTATTTGAGCCAGCAACGTGCTGCCCGTTGTCACCGCGGCCTTTGAAGCTGCCACATCGCATCCTTCCAGCTACAACATGCGACTACCAAAGCACACATTCTTTCCATCATTTCAGACGCAACATCTCGAATACTAGCCCAATCTAGCTGACCCGCGCTGTTCCTGATCCTTACCCGCATCGCGGCATGATCTGCCGAGCTTAGCATTCAAGCTACCACAGCCCATCATCTGGCAGTGCTGCGCCACCAGCGACAGCTCTCCCCCGACGTGGCCAACGACCATCAGCATCGCATCGCAGTCTAGAAGCGCTTGCCACAGCCCTGGAGACGACAAATTTCAATAGAAATGCGGTCCATACTTGGATATTTCGCTCTCGGCGCGTCCCTTTGGACAGCCACCCAGGCGCTGGAAGTCGGCATAGTAATGACGTCCACCCATGACAGCTAGGGGCTTCGAGCACTGACATATTTGACAGGACCAGTCCAGAGAAAACCAGCAATTTTGCGCCGGTAAGTTGTTCCTGATGCGTAAAGGAATTAGAGTCTGAGGCTAACGGAAAGAAAAGGCATGTACAGCAAAAAGTCATGGGGCGGTCCGGTCGATCCATTCATCCTCGTCAAGTTCCTGAATAATACCCTGCCCGAAGGCGACGATCCGACAGTCAGTCTCGTAATATTTGAGTGGAAAGATCGAGGTTTTGTCGGAGTTCCCGGCGAAAATGGGGAAAATGTAAGACGCCGCGACGCCCTGCCGCCTGATTGTACAGCAACTCTCGCTAACTCGTGTTGCGTAGGATCTTCTCCCCTGCAACCAAGACTTTGTTAGCAGCGGCGCTTGCAATTCGACTGACCTGGGCGAGTTTATACTGGCAGAAAATGCCACCGAAAAATCGAATGCATTTATCCTCTCCAAGGCTATCCACCTCAAGTCCAGCGGCCCCGTTCGATACAGCATCAAAGAGACCGGTTATTATTGTCTCTTCACCGAGGGCTTCAACACGGACGAATATTCAGCAGTAGCCGAGTTTCGCAATGCCTTTGGAGAGATTTCGGCCACGCAGATTCCAAAACTCCCCTTCTACGGTGGCATGAGCATCCTCTACGCGCTCATGGCAGTCTACTGGGGCTTCCTCTACTATCAGCATCGCCACGACATCCGTAAGCTCCTCTTTCTTGACTTTCACCGCAGCTTTCTAACAGAATCTAGTTGCTGTCCAAAATTATATCACCGCAATCCTAGTATTTTTGGTTGTTGAGATGCTCATGACATGGGGCTTCTATGGTATGAACCTGTCCGTCGCCCAACTTCGCAGCCCAAGCTGACTGTTGCAGACTTCCAAAACACACACGGCTCCAATGCTGGTGCCAAGGCTTTCCTCATTGTTGTCGCTGTTCTCAATGCTGCTAGAAACTCGTTTTCTTTCTTCCTGCTGCTCATCGTCTGCATGGGATACGGTGTGGTAAAGCCTACGCTCGGCCGCACCATGATTTATGTCCGCTATCTTGCGGCTGCTCACTTTGCGTTTGGTCTCATTTACGCCACTACCAGCCTGCTCTCCTCTCCCGAGAGTGTCGGTACGCATTCTCTTTTATCCTCCTGACAAACGGAGCGTCGCTAACATGCTAAATAGGCCCGTTTGTGCTACTCATTGTTCTCCCCCTCGCAGGCACACTGACTGCCTTCTACGTATGGACCCTCAACTCGCTTAACTTCACGCTTAAGGATCTTCGCGAACGCAAGCAGCACGCCAAGGAAGCCATGTATAAGAAGCTATGGTGGTGCATCCTCATCACCGTCGTGGTAACTTTTGCCTTCTTCTTCCTCAACAGCTTCACTTTTGCCTCCATCCACGAGGTCGACTTTGTGCCATCCCACTGGAAGACGCGCTGGTTCGTACTCGACGGCTGGCTCAACATTGTCTACCTCGCCGACGTCGCCTGGGTCGCCTACGTCTGGCGGCCCACCGCCAACAACCGCCGCTTCGCCATGAGCGACGAGATTGCCCAGGACGACGATGGCAACTTTGAAATTGGCGAGATTGGCATGCCTGGCGACTCGGAGGACGAGGATGAGGAGGCGCACATTGGCGCTACGAAGCCCGCCGGCATCAGCGCGAGCAGCGGCGCGCGTGCTGGCCAAACGAGTGGCGTCACGTCCGCCGCCACGGCCGGCGGCTCGGTCCAAAAACCGGTGCGCAGCGTACCACGGGATTCGATTGACGGCGAGACCATTTTCGCGGTTGGCGAGGACGGCGACAAGTTCTCCGATGACGAAAGCGACGAGGATGTCAAGCTTGTAAAAACAAAATAACCATGTTGCACTCTGGCGTTAATTTTACTACTGTCATCAAGCTGCTTGGGAGAGCAGAAACCAGCGAATAGGGGCATGAACACAAATACCCATGTTCCCCCCTACCTGCGTAATGTTTTTGTTGATAGGCATATAGTTTTGGTATTGTTTTTTGAAACGATTGAATTTGGCATTATACGAATACTTCACAACGTGCTAAAAGCTTGTACAATTATTTACCAGTGAGCACGTAGCCTGCTCAAGAACTGCCGTCGCCCTCCTCTTACCCGCTCACGTCGCCGCCGAACCCCACCGGTCGCCGTTGGCCGTCATTCTCGGGCAGGATGGCCATGACCTTGTAGACCTTGCCCATGCCGCTGGGTCCGCGGTCGACGAGGCGCCTACACGCCTTGTCGATGGCTTCTGAGGCCTCGCGGTCCGCACCTTGGGCGAGCGCGGCCGCGCGCTCGCGGATGCCCATTTGCTCGAGGAAGTCAGCCTGCGACACAGGGCCGTGGACCTCGACGCCGTCGCTGGCGAGCGTGGCGGCCTCGGCGATGGCGGCAAAGTCGACGTCGGCGGAGAGGTCGACGAGGCCGGGCGCAGCGAACGGGCTGACGAGCTTGTGCTGGCGGATGCCGCGCAGCGAGTTGACGGGGACGGTGTCGGCGGGGCCGTAGTCGAGGATGAGGGCGGCGCCGCGCGGTGATGACGATGATGACGAGGATGATCGCCTGTTGGATGTGCTGCCGCCGCCGATGCGCGTGGCAAAGTCGGCGGCGTAGAGCGCGGCGTCAGGGCAGACCTCGACGACGGCGCCTTCGGTCTGCTTGAGCCGGCGGTAGCGTGGCGACGACTCGGGCACGTACCGCGAGTGCCGCGTGGTGCCGGGGGAGAGCGTGAGTTCAAACTCGGCGGGCCCGTCGGCGGCGGCGGGGTCGAAGCGATAGTTGGAGGAGGCGGTCTTGGCGCTGCTGGTGCCGGGGGCGGTCGGCGACACCATCATCTCGCGCCACTCCATCTTAGGGGCGGCCGCCTCGTCTGGTTCGGCGGCGCGGGAGGCCGGCGGCGGCGCAGGGCTCCCGGGGATCTGTGGCGGTGGCGGCTTTACGGCGACCTTTGCGGACTGGAAGCTGTGTATGGGTAGCGCGTCAAAGAACTCGTGCGCAATGATAAAGGGTGTCTTGTTGTGCTCTAGGTAGTCTGTCAGTGCAGTTCAGGGAAGCCTCAGATCTGATCTTGCATACCCATGGGAACAGACTTGATGGTCTGGGTCCAGACAATTGGGAGATTGTTGTACTTTCCTGTGCTGTGATAGCCAGCCTTTGATTCCGTGGTTGGGGTTCCTGGGCCACAGAGTAGATCTTTCTGGGTAGATCTCAGCTCGGGGCTTGCTTCAACCATGTAGACGGCTTCTATGCTATTAGCCATGTCCGGGAAGCGAGAAATAGTCTATATGCAAGTCAGTCCTGGTTTCACTTCCGTTTTTCCGCTGCTAGTCTTACCCGGAGCATGTCGTCCATCAAAGTTCCTCTTCCAGGCCCAACTTCAATCAGTTGGACCCCATCCTTGGGCCGGCCTTGGCTCATCCATTCTGCGACGAACCAAATACCAATCAACTCGCCAAAAACTTGCGAGATTTCTGGCGATGTCACAAAGTCTCCTTTGAGGCCAAACTGGTCTCTGCCCTCCCCGATAGCCCCGGTGTAGTAGCCTCCCACGTCACCAGTAAGGCACATGCGCATGAAGCTTGCCAGTGGGACTGTCCCCGTTGTCTGTCGTAGCGTCAGCAGTAGCTCGCCGGCAGTAATGTGTGATGTGGCTGCATCTTACAGAGATGGCTTCAGATAGCTGTTTAGCTAGCGGTGTAGACCATTTCCTCTCTTCTTGTCTGCGCAGGGCAGATGATGAGAAGCTCTGTGCTGCAAAGGTTGGCCTTGGGCGCGCAAGACCCAACGATCGCTGAGCGAGGAGCCGTGGTGCAGCAGCCACGGCACAGCGCATCGCGGTTCGGTCCCAAAAATAATTCCAAAGCACTTCCGCAGTGAAATTTGCGAACTTCTAGAGGATAAATCAAGATTGGGTTCCCCTGGGCAAGATCTGGTTGAACTGTCACTGTCTTGTAGCTTGAAGGTTGGCCCTGGGGGCTTTTCTGGGCCAGGCGCCTCGATAAGATAACGGGAGCTCAACCAAGCTCCACCAGCTTGCTTGAATCCTGGACTCTACAATCATCAACAAGCATTTGCGCGGTCGAATTGAAGAATGGACAAGCACGAACAAGTCATCTGCCCCGCACAGTCTACGTAATATATCCAGCGATTTTATTCCGGGACATCACGAGACAATACCACGCCCACATATACCCTCCGACAATCGATTGAGCGCCTCGTGCGCGAACGTGCAGCATCATGTCTGCAGCTGGCAAGTCACGATGGGCGAATACGGAAGAGGACGCTGAGCTGGACGCCAAGATCAAGCGAGAAAAGGAGGAAAAGCGACGCAAAAAGGCTGAAAAGGCGCGTAAGCTCGAGCAGGAAAAGCAGGCAGCCGCTACGGCGTTGCGCGACGATGAGGGTCGCCCTTCAAAGCGCCGCAGGATGACGCCAGAGCCAGCAACGCGCGGGGCGGAGGGTACGTCTGCTGAAGATGACAACTCCCCTACCAAACTTCTACGGTTCGAGTCCGGCTCGTGGGGCCGCAGCAACAGCGTCGAAAATTACGATAAACTCAACGACATTGAGGAGGGCACGTACGGCTGGGTCGCACGCGCAACACAACGCGCCACAGGCAAGGTGGTGGCTCTGAAGCGTCTCAAGCTTGATCCTGCAGACCGGGGCGGACTACCCGTGACGGGCCTGCGAGAAATTCAAATTCTGCATGATTGCAGGCATCGCAATGTCGTCAACCTCGAGGAAGTTGTCGTTGGCAACAACGTGAACAAAATGGACAAGTGCGTATTCCGGTTTCTTTCCGTCACAAATTTCTAATCTTTTCAGTTCAATATTTCTTGTCCTCGAATTCGTTGAGCACGATATTAAGAGTATCCTAGACGATATGCCAGAGCCGTTCCTAGCCTCCGAAATCAAGTGCCTCTTACAGCAGCTCACGGCAGGTGTGGCCTACTTGCATGACAACTGGATACTGCACCGCGACCTCAAGACGTCCAACCTATTACTCAACAATCGCGGCCAGCTCAAAATTGCCGACTTTGGCATGGCCCGCTACGTCGGCGACCCCGCGCCGAAGCTGACCCAGCTCGTCGTAACGCTCTGGTACCGCAGCCCAGAGCTCCTCATGGGCGCCAAAACGTACGACGCGGCCGTCGACATGTGGAGCGTGGGCTGCGTCTTTGGCGAGCTGGTCGCCCGCGAGCCCCTCTTGCAGGGCACCAACGAGGCGGACCAGGTGACCAAGATATTCGAGTTGTGCGGCGTCCCAACAGAGGACTCATGGCCCGGATTCCGCAAGCTCCCCAACGCGCGCTCGCTGCGGCTCCCTAGGACTGCCCCAGCTGCCGCTTCAGGCTCTGCGATCCGCGCCAAATTCCCGAGTATGACTGCGGCCGGCGCTGGATTGCTTGCGGAGCTCCTGGCACTCGACCCCGACGCCCGCCCGTCGGCGAAGGAGATGCTGCAGCATGAGTACTTTCGCCAAGACCCGAAACCGAAGCCGGAGAGCATGTTCCCGACCTTTCCTAGCAAGGCCGGCCAGGAGCGGCGGCGGAGACACCACGAGCCGAACGCTCCCGTGCGCGGGCAGCAGGCTGCCGCGCTGGGGGACGTGGACTTGGGTGGTATTCTGCAAGGTAGAGACAGGGAAGAGCGCGGTGGTGGATTCAGCCTCCGGATGGTCTGATGATGCTAGGCATTGTCACGATATGATTAAGCAAAAATTTAGACAGATGCAGCAATATATACCCAGTGAATATAATTTCCGAATCAATTGACTAGATTAAATAGAAACTATTTCAACCCCAGCCGTCAATCCACGTACAGCGTCTTGTACATGATCCCCAGCTGATTGTGCCCCACCAGATTTTGTCTTGTCCCATTTCCCCACCACCGCCCGCCAACCCTCTCTGCACCTACATCTACCCCAGCTTCGCCGCCATCTCGAGCTCAAACGGCCTGTATCTACACACGCAGTGCCCCGTGAAGCTTCATTCAGCGACATAGAACAAGTGACTCGCAATACGTCGGTGCATCGCGCCCGCACCACGACTGCACGAGGGGCCACTGGCGCCGTGCCCACGAGACCACACAAAAATTGAAGCCCGCACCAGGCCAGCCGAACCGACCACAAGCCGCAAGTCAAAATAGCACGCAACAAGCCATGTCATACTTTAAAACCGGCCAGGAGTGGCTGGATCAGTCCACGCTGCTGATCCAAGCCAGCCCTACCACCGTACGTCCTTTCCGCATCTGACAGCAGCCCCCGACACTGCACTTGCTAACCGCCGTGGACAACGCAGACCAGAATCACAACGCGATACTCGATAAAGGCCGTGAAGCGTCGGAAGCCCTCCGTCTCCGATGCCACCTCCACCGCTGCCGCCAAGGAGAAGCCCCCGCGCGCTGAGCTCGTCCTCAAGACGTTTGACCCCCGCAGCGGCGTCACGCTCACGTACCGCACGACCAAGGCGGCCGAGGTGTCGCGGCTGATGGGCGCGGCCATGGGCCGGCTGGGTCGCAGCATGGCCGCGCTGCCCGAGGAGGCGCCGCCAGAGGAGCCGATGCCGGATGCCGGTGGTGAGGATGATGGGCAAGCCCAGCAGAAGCAGGCACCGCAGCCGCAGAGTGCGCCAGCACCCGCGCCAGCGGCTGGAGGAGGCGGTGGTGGCGGCAAAAAGAAGAAGAAGGGCAAGAAATAGACGAGGCTCAGTAAAGAACGGTTTGTCGCTGGAATCTGGGCACATAGATACAACGAGACCGAAATAGCATATGCATGAGAGATGCATGGTCAGACGTACATGGGAATATTGCTACTGAATGGGTCACAATGGATTACAGTAGGCTTCAGGTATCACTAAAAACTTACATTATTACGAGTGCACTTGAGAAATAGCCGAGGCACGTATAGTGTCACACTTGTATTAACGGACCGTAGAAAATGCTAAAATACTCTGAAATCATGAACCCATCCAGCACCGGTGCTGCTCGTATTTCCCATGACAAATGAAATGCCCTCATAACGCCGTGATAATCCAACCTCCCAAGCAGTGCCTGTCTCTACTTTTTCAACAGTCGCCGGGTTCATTCAAAACATCCAACCCGTGGACGGGGCTTCTTTACAATATACATGACATAGAAACAAGGAGGGTATATGGTGGTGTAGGTAGGAGAAGACGACTCGCTTAGAAGTCGTCGTCAAAGGAGAAGTCACCACCAGCCTTGTTCTCGTCAGGGGTGGCGCCATCGTCAGCCTTCTTGCTGGCGCTGGCCATGACACCAGCCTTCTGGTACTCGCCGACACGCTTCTCGAAAAAGTTGGTCTTGCCGCCGAGGGAGATATTCTCCATGAAGTCAAAGGGGTTTGTGGACTTGTAGATTTTTTCGTTGCCAAGGGCGACCAGCAGACGGTCAGCGACGAACTCAATGTACTGTTGCATCAGGGTGGCGTTCATGCCGAGCAGAGCGCAGGGCAGAGCCTCTGTGAGGAACTCCTTCTCAATGGTGACGGCATCGGTGATGATGGTCTGAATGATTTCCTTGCTGGCACGGTTGTTCAGGTGAGAGTGCAGCAGACAGGCAAAGTCGGTGTGAAGACCCTCGTCACGCGAGATGAGCTCGTTGGAGAAAGTCAGACCGGGCATCAGACCACGCTTCTTGAGCCAGAAGATGGAGGCAAAGGCGCCAGAGAAGAAGATACCCTCGACGGCAGCAAAGGCGACAAGACGCTGGGCAAAGGTAGACTCCTTGTCGGAGATCCAGCGAAGAGCCCAGTCGGCCTTCTTGCGGATGCAGGGGATTGTATCAATGGCGTTGAAGAGGTATGTGCGCTGGGCCTGCTCCTTGATGTAGGTATCGATGAGCAGGGAGTAGGTCTCGGAGTGAATGTTCTCCATCATGATCTGGAAGCCGTAGAAGCAGCGAGCTTCGGGGATCTGGACCTCACCACTGAAGCGCTCGACAAGGTTCTCGTTGACGATGCCATCAGAGGCAGCGAAGAAGGCGAGGATGTGGGAAATGAAGTACTGCTCGTCGGCGTTGAGGCGGTTGTTCCAGTCGTGGAGATCCTTAGACAGGTCAATCTCCTCGGCCGTCCAGAAAGAGGCCTCGGCCTTCTTGTACATTTGCCAGATCTAGTGAACAGGGGTGTTAGCGCGTCGCGCGGCCACTTTACGCGTAAAAACACGTCCAACATACCTCGTGATACTTGATGGGGAAGAGAACAAAGCGCTGAGGGTTCTCCTGGAGCAGAGGCTCATCGACCTCCTCGGGCTTGATGCCGGGGGCAACGGCAGGAGTATCATCCTTAGCGTCCTTCTTGGCCGCAATAGCAATGGGCTTCTGGTCGATGATGTCGGTCGAGGTGGACTCGAGGGAGGCATCGGCAGGGAGGTTTTCCTTGTTGGCGGAAGAGAAATCGAGCTTCTTGACGGGGGATTCCATCTTGAAGGACTCAATGGCGGAAGCAGCCTGTGTAATGGAGCGCGTTAATGGCGTTGCTCGGTGAGGGGTGACGGTTCACACAACGGGGAAGAGTCGCGCGCAAGTCGCACGGAGACGGCAAGCTTACCTGCTTCGAGGGGGTTGTTTGAGCAGCCATTGAATGTGATGTGTGGTATGTAGGAGGATAGATGAAGGTCAACGCAAGCAAAGTGTAGGCAAAGATAAAAAACCGTTTGAATTGAGCTGTGCCTTGGCGTGGAAGAGAAGCGCGTAGAGAATACCGTTCAACTCTAGCTGACCGGTGGCGTTAGAGGTTTTTGTACAAGCAGTAGTACGCCGTCACGTGCAGCGCGACGCGTCGAAGCGTGTTTTGGGTGGGTCAGCCGTAAGTGGTTTGAAGCTGTTAAGTGGGCCACTTAAGCTGAAAAAAAGGCTGGCGGCCCTGGCAGTGGAGCGCTGCAAGGTACCTGCGCGGTACCAACAACAGCCAACAGCCCCCGACGGCGCCACAACGCTCCAGCCATCTTTTTTTAGTGATGCTAGCATGCGCAACGCGTGAATCCCGGCCGAGGCGTCAAAGTATCTCGGCAGTACCGGGGCTCCCCCTTGTCTCCCTTGTCTGGGCATGTTTTGCGTCGCAGCTTGTCCTGCCACACAAGGCCTGTAGGGAGCCGCGTCTGCCCACCCATCGTGCCCATCCTTGGTCAGGCTAGTGTCATCAATGCACAGTTATCAATCAGCAAACAATGCCAATTCTCACGCGCGGTGGTGGGCCGGATCCAGTCGTCGACGGCCTATGAGGCCTCAGACCGAGCAGTTTTGCATGGGCTCGGAGAGCACGTCGGAGATGGGCCTATGGGTAGGAATGCCGTCACAGATCCATCGTGAATGCAGCTGGCGTGCACAGCAGCTGCACAGGCCATAGATCGCCCAAAGCTGGGGTCAAAGTACTCCGTATGCATACTGTGTCTCGTACTTGATGGAATTTGGCGAAAAAAAACGTTTTCATGTATTAAAGTTAACGTATGGACTATCTAATTCGTGATGCCGTGCAATTTCGTTACGCCCGACGGGTATCGCTAATATTCTGTACCCTCCTCATACTTGTGCATATTCCACCTCTTGGATTCTCAACGTGTCTCGCGCCTTATTTTCCGCGTCGACCAGACTTGCTGCTCGCGACGTTGCCCACCTCGATATCATCTGGCCGCTTTTTGCTGCGTCCCAGCCAGCCTCTGCTCTCGCGAACCCGGGCCTCCTCCGGCGCGGTCACCGGAACGGTGTCGGCGCGCGAGGCGCCCGTCACGCCGGCTTCCTGCGCCGAGGCTGCGTGTTGTGTGTGGTATGCCGGAGGCTCTTCGCGGCGATCGCGGCGGTCTCGACGGTCGTCTCTGTCGTCGATGTAGTTGCGGTCAAACTCTTTGGGGTCACTCGGGTCCACAGCCGGGATGGGCAGGTTTCCCTTTTTAAGGGTCTTCTGCCCCTGGTCGCGGAGGTGTGCCTCGAGCAGCACCGCGTTGCGCGTGTTGGCCTTGAACATGGCATCGATCAAGTCTCCGACAAACGGCGCGAGGCCAATCGCAAAGTCGAACGCAATGTTGAGGAGCATTTGGAATTTCAGGAAGAATGGTAGGCCGCCCTCGATCTGGTCTGCTGTGCGCATGACCATGAGCGCCAAGAGGCAATCCACAACATCGCCGGCACTGTGGCTGTCAGTAAGCACTCGATATATCAAGAGAAGCAACACTTACACTGGAATCAACCCAATGGCGCTGCCCCAGCCAAACTTGATGCCCAAAAACGTAAACAGAGCACAGTCAAGGCGATAAGCGCGACGCTTGACCTTTGTGAGGACCTGGCCATCGTGTTCAGAGAGCCCGGGCGGCAGGGCCTTTCTGACTTTTTTAAACTTGGTCGTGCTCGGCTTTCCGTTGAGTCTCGTCGCGGGGACTTGTTCAAAGTACGGATCCTATAGTGTGGTCAGTACCTAGGTAGCTATCGTGGCCGGCATGGGAACGAGCTTACCTCTTTGCCAAATTTATTCTGTAGCGTCTCCCCCAGGATTTTCTTCCCTACCATCTTTGCCACCATGGACGTCATGTTGGCGGTGTTGCGTAGGTTGTAGAAAGGTTCTGATTCTGCGTGTGCGGGCGAAGGAAGTTGTGCTTGTCGCGTGGACTAGCCCGACTACTTATGCCAGGGAGGGAGCTTGGGCGGCGTCGTGCAAGTGAGACGATTGGAGGAGCGGCGACGGTTTCAGGCGCTTAGAGTCAGGAACGGGGACCTACACTGCAAAAGCCGACGGTGCAGAAGCAGAGTCGGGATGCGGCGATGGGTCGCGGGCGGGATTGGCGGCGCTTAATATAATTTCTCTTATACATTGGGAGCGAGGCCTCCATTCCCAGTTTTGGACTTGTAGCTGCAGCCATTCCCTGGCGTTGGCCTGAGTGATGATGTAATTCGCCGCTCATCTCATTGTACTTGAGGCAACCCACTAGCCACAGCCACAGCCACAGCGACGCCACACCTGTTATACATACCTAACGGCAGCGGTGCTTGGTAATCTCTACAGAGCACTGGTTGGCTCCTTGTGCGAGTTGCTTGCCTTGCTTTTTAGTGGCTATATTCTTTGTTGAATATGATTCAGGTAAGTAGGTAGGCACTGTACTTATTGTTGCCGTTTTGTTGGGCAGGTGTGTGAATGCAGCACATGTCCACAATAGCTCAGCGTTGCATGGGCTGCCTCTCAGCCTCCCCCCCAACGCTCAGTCCTCGTACAACAGCACTTGAAAAAGCCCATGTGAAAATTTCAGAAGAAAAAACACGATCACATACAGCTGACTATGAATTTTGGGCAAATTGTATCGTCCATTACTTAGCTCTAAAGAGTATCGTTGCCAAATTCGTCAGGTGGGGCCTGGGCTCTCGCGTCGAAGCGTTCCAGTTGCGCGCCACGATGAGCATCCAGCACATCGACATGCGCAATAGCAAGAACCCGACCACACGACTGGCCAACTGGCGCATGGAGGCAGCGCAATGAATAAGCTTCTATCCATATTTTCGCCCCTGAAAGAGACGGTCAACTCACGCAATGGCCAGGCCCTTGACCGCCTCGAGGGCATCGACAGACCGAAAAAGAGGCGCGCGCCGTCGGGGCACTCACCGCGCAAGTCGGTGGCGTTTGACATGACTGTAGGCGCACTTGATGGTATCGAGAGATGTAGTACTAACAAAAGCAGCCCAAGGCGCAAGTCAAGCACACGCCGCCTAGGCTGGGGCGTATGCCGCTGGCGCGAGAGCGACGCGAGCTGCCCACTTCGCGAAATTCAGACGACGAGCTTGAGGATGATCAGCACGCGGATAACGACGCGGAGCCCGACGCGACAGATGCGGATGAGCCCAGCACAGAGCCGACGGACGCCCCTACCCCAGTTGAGCCCTCAGAGCTGGCCGAGACCATCGACGAGCCGACCAAACCCGCCGACACTACGGACGGCGAGTTTTCCTTTACAGCCTTTGTCAACCACCGGTGGCGCGGCGACACCATGCAGATTCAGGTCGAGTGGGACGGCGGACAGCGCACGTGGGAGCCCGAAACGATGCTGCACGCGGACGCGCCGGCGGCTCTGCTCGACTACTGGCGGCGACAGCCGGACGGGCGGCCCGACAACCCGCGCCAGCCGGGACTATACGAGATACACGCCATCCGCAAGCACAGCCGTGACCGCAAGCGGCTGTTTGTCGAATGGGTCGGCTATGGGCCTGGGGAGAGCACGTGGGAACCGCGGGCGGTCGTGGCGGACGCGGCGCCGGAGATTCTGAGCGAGTATTTGGGCAGCTTGCCGCGGACGAAGCGGCGTCGCGCGCGGTAGTTTTTGGGTGTTGGAGAGCTTACACTTTGTGGATTTCTATCATGTGTTTGTCTTTTATTTGTGTATTACGACGGGATGATTTACGACAGGCAACGGCGCGCACAAATCGGGATACGGTATTGACAGGCGTTGGCATGTCTTGCTTGGTATTGCATTAAAATACTTGCTTCAATGCACTGTATGAGTTTAATCAAGTGGCTTCAATACACATTATTACTTTGCTAGTCGAGGGTTCTGCGTGCATACATACTACAGACTTGACGGGCTAGCGTTGACGCGGTTCCCATCCAGGTCGCGCTTTCATACTGCCAACCTCGTGGATTTTTAACCAGGTTATAACAAGTGTTGCTCCTTGGTTTCTATGTGATGTCCTACAAGTAGGCGTCTTCCCTGCAGGTGTCCGTTAAATGGCACCAAGCAGTCTCCCCCGTTATGCCATCAATGCCCATGTAAGCCATGTCCATACAACTCCTCTGGAACCCATCTGCACATACATCTGCCAACCACCATCACAGCCAAATTACGCACATACCAAACAAGTAGAGCCCCCGTAGAAAGTGCATCCACCTTCAACCTTAAAAACTACCCAAGCTACTCATCCGCCGTCCGCATAGAGCCCGATGTTGCGTCCAGACAACTACAGGGTAACTACTGACCGCCGCAGCCCTACGGCTGAGGTACATAGCCCCGCCTTATCAATCGGCCAATCAGAGCAGCACCTTCAACACCTGCCCAATCAAAGCTCAGACGACCCACCAGTGACCCCGCCTGTCCCCGCAAACACGAGAATTTCCAGCCACCATTCCCTATATCACAAAATAACTCAGAATCGTTCAACAACAACATTCAAAGCCTACGAATTCAATTCGAAGGACACGGTCTGGTGGTCTAGTGGTATGATTCTCGCTTAGGGACCCACCCTGAGTATTGTTTCTGAAACAGCTTGCGAGAGGTCCCGGGTTCAATCCCCGGCCAGACCCTTCTTTTTGGGGTTGGAGTCATTTTTTGGGTTGTTTCTTTCCAGTTTGGTCAAGTTTGAATGAATGCTGTTTTTTTTTTTTTTTTTTTTTTTTTTTTTTTTCTATGGTTGTGGTTGAGTAGGGACAGTGTCCAGCCTTTCCTTTCCTTTTGGTGTATTGCCGCCCGTTGTCCTACTTTAGCGGCGAGGTTGGTTTATTTGAGGAGGACGCGGACAAGTCGTGTCTTCTTCCTTCTCGTCAAATTAATTCAGTAGCGAAGGATGGAACGCGGTGTAGATTCAGCTTATCCTGAATATAATATTCAAGTATTTGTGCAATGAAAGACTGCTGTAGAGGCACTGGGCTTCTGCTGGGCCACATCCCAGGCAGCTTCCATTACCTTGGTAGCCATCTTGTTCGCAAGATGTTCAAGGCTTCTTTCAAGTGAGTCTCTGACAACCATGCTTGCAGAATGAATTAAGTCAAGTCTGGAACTCATTCTTGCACTCGTTCAGGAACACTCCAGCCACTGCCGACTTTGTGACTTAGGTTGTTCTTACACGATGCCGTGACTAACTATTCATCCCCTGTGCCCTACCTAGCTACTAAAACAACTCACTGAAGCATCGCGCTAGTGACATCACCACAAGTAGCCGAATGAATCCAGTAACCGAGCTCCGACATCTGCGTCGCCAGGCGCAAAAGTCAATTGATCCCCAAAGTCCATCCGAGGGATCTTAAACTTTCCAATTCTCTTCCTCATTCTCCTGGAAATCCGACTCGACATGTTTGGCGGCGCGGCGAGACACGGCGGCGTGCGGGGAGCTCTGCGACAGCTGCCGAGCTCACGACGGCACTCGAGCCAGTACGAAAAGACGATCGGAACTCTGCGCCTCACCCAGGACAGCAGAGTAATTTTTCAGGGTAAGTTTACGACGGGAGAGCTACAAGATCTTGGGCTGACTTGGCAGGGTTTACTGGGCGAGCGGTACGTTGATCCGATACCGCAACGGAATGAGTAGGCAGGCTAATGGCGTAGGCGACGGCAAATGCCAAAGACACGATAGCATATGGCACGCAGATTGTCGGGGGCGTGTCGCCCGGCAAGGGCGGGCAGACGCACCTCGATCTGCCCGTCTTTAATACGGTCCGTGAGGTAGGGCACCCCGGAGAGTCTCTTGTGTCTCTGCTCGAATCCGTCGCTAACCAAGAACCTAGGCGATGGAGGAGGTCAAGCCGCAGGTCAGCGCCGTCTTCGTGCCGGCGGCCGGCGCGGCGGCCGCCATCCTCGAGGCCGTCGAGGCCGAGGTGCCGCTCGTCGTCAGCGTGGCCGAGCACATCCCCGCGCACGACATGCTGCGCGTGCACGCCGCGCTGCGGACGCAGTCCCGGACGCGCCTCGTCGGGCCCAACTGCCCGGGCATCATCGCGCCGCCCGCGCGCTGCCGCGTCGGCATCATGCCGTACCGCCAGTACCGCCCGGGCTGCGTCGGCATCGTCTCCAAGTCGGGCACGCTCAGCTACGAGGCCGTCGGGGCGACCAGCGCGGCCGGCCTGGGGCAGAGCCTGGTTGTAGGCATGGGTGGTGATTTACTCCCAGGTGAGTCCTAACGAGCCGCTAGTATGGATATTGAGGCTGATAACAAAAAGGCACAACGCTTGTCGATGGACTCAAGTTGTTCTTTGACGACGACGAGACAAAGGGCATTATCGTCATTGGCGAGATTGGCGGCGAGGCGGAGCTGCGCGCCGCAGAGGCCATTCGAGAGTACCGCGCGCGCACGCCCAACCCGAAACCAATCATCGCCATGGTCGCTGGGCGCACGGCGCCGGAGGGTAGGGTCATGGGACACGCTGGTGCGGTCTTGATGCCGCGCGACGTCCCGGCTTCAGAAAAGGCGGAGGCGCTGAGCAAGGCTGGTGCCGTCGTGGTGCCGCACCCCGGCGTCATGGGCGAGACGATGAAGCAGCTCCTGGGCATGTAGTTAGAGCGATGGGAAGAAACGGGTAAATGGAGTGTACAGCGTCATTTCTAGAATTAGATTACCAATGTGATTTATAACGTCTTGTTGCTTCACTGTGTTGGAATGAGCTCAGCACTATGCGGACTAGCTGAAAAGAGAAGTTCCGCCTCCGGGGGGGCGGGGGGCACGGGGGGTTGATCGCTTTCGATCCGAGGAGCTTAAATACTGGTCCCCGGTGGACGGACGGTGGACGAGGCTGACCGCTCGTTCAATAGTGGAAAGACGGGCCTGCTTTCGACAATATGCGGACGCTGATCGTTTTTGACTCATGCCGATCAATCCTAATAAACTGTCAAAATCTTGAATGGACGGTGTCAGTGTCATAGTGTGGATGTCAGAGTTTAAATAGAACCGGTCGTCCTCAATCATCATATTCCGTCTCAGCGAATAGCACTTTATTCACTGAGTACATCTCCAACTCATCACCATGACGGCTTCTACATGCACTGTTGAGCTACAGCCGCTGACGGTCCCTGCGCCGACAAAACAGACCGGTCCTGTGAACGACGACGGCCCTCGCACCGAATTCTTTGCCGGCGACGGCCAGAGGCTAGTCGATGAGTGCGCCACGCCGGACGATGCCCCAGCCGGTGCCGTCTCGGCGTTACAGCAATGGAACAACCCCCGCGGCAACGTGTTTCGACTCGCCGCGTGCTTCTGGTGCTTCCTAGTTATGGGTGCTAATGACGCCGCCTATGGAGTGAGTGCACCTACAACTTGGAAACAAAAATCGTATACTGACAGAGATAGCCCCTTCTTCAATCAGTAAGCCTGCTCGATGTCTGCTTAATCTCTAGTCGAGCTGCACTGCTAAAACTACTACTCAGCTCATCAGCTACTACGACCTGACATACACCGTCGTCTCCCTCGTCTTCTTGTCCCCGTTCGTTGGCTACGTCGGCTCCGCGCTGCTCAACAATTACCTGCACCTGCGCGTCGGCCAGCGCGGCGTCGCCGCCCTCGGCGCTGCCTGCCACGTCGCCGCGTACGTCCTCATCGCGACGCACCCGCCCTTTGTCGTCCTCGTCTTCGCCTTCATGCTCGCCGGCTTCGGCAACGGCATCAACGACGCCGCGTGGAACGCCTGGCTCGGCAACCTCGACCGCTCCAGCGAGCTGCTCGGCTTTCTGCACGCCTTTTACGGCGTCGGCGGCGTCATCAGCCCGTTCATATCAACGGCCATGATCAGCAAGGGCGGCCTTCCGTGGTACACGTTTTACTATCTCATGGTATGAGTCCGGCTCACCTAGTTTATAGAGACATGGAGCCTTGCTAAAACTTCTCTTCATTTAGATTGGAATCGCTGGGGTGGAATTGGTCACTCTCACGGCTGCGTTCTGGGAGTCTACTGGGGCCGTCTACCGCGCTGTTCACCAAAAGTCCCAGCGGACGCAGACCGGAAAAGAGACTGGCCTCGGTGAGGCTCTATTTCAGAAGCCAGCAGCGCGCGTCTCGTGGGTCTCTGCGCTCTTCCTGCTCTGCTACGTCGGCGTCGAGGTGGCTCTCGGTGGCTGGATCGTGACGTTTATGAGCAAAGTCCGCAAACAAGACGATTTTTCCAGTGGTATGTCAGCTGCTGGTTTTTGGCTTGGGATTACCTTTGGCCGTGCAATTCTGGGCTTTGTAAGCCCTAAGATTGGTGTCAAGCTGGCCATATCGGTACGTATGCCATGTTCGCTCCGACGTCAACGTGCTGACATCTTTAGATCTACATTGGCTGTGCTGCTGCACTGGAGCTTGTATTTTGGCTTGTACCGCAATTCATTGTCTCTGCCGTCGCAGTATCGTTGCAGGGATTTTTTCTAGGGCCCATGTTTCCGGGCGCCGTTCTGGTCGTCAGCAAGCTGCTCCCGAAGCACTTGCATGTAGTAGTGATTGGCTTCGCCGCAGCGTTTGGCGGATGCGGTGCTGCGATTTTGCCCTTTGTGACGGGTCTACTTGTGCAGGGATCAGGCCCGACTGTATTGCAACCCATCATTCTTGCCCTGTTGGTGGTGATGCTGGTTGTCTGGCTGCTTTTGCCGCGAATCGACAAGAAGCGCGACTAAGACGAATGCGAGATAATGATATAGACTGTAATTTTTCAAGGGGAAATGGAGAAAACAAAGTGACCCAAAACGCTTATGATTTGACCTATGGACGTTGCTTCATATTTACAGATCCGGCACCGGGTCGACCTTCTTGACCACGCGAGCCGGGGTTCCGATGGCGACGGAAAAGTCGGGAATTGACTTTGTCACGATGCTGCCGGCGCCAATAGTGCAACCCTTGCCAATAGTGACACCGGGCATGATTGTTGTGTTGCCGCCGATCCAGCAATCATCACCGATGACGACAGGTTTGGCGTACTCGACGCCGTCACGGCGCGACTGAACGCCGGTTTCGTGGGTGGCGGAAAAGATGGACACAAAGGGGCCGAACATGACACGGTTACCAATCTGTACGAGGGCGCAGTCGAGGATGACGAGGCTGTACTGTCAGTTTGGGTGAGCATGCGAGTAGGAAGATCGACTCACTTAAAGTTGGAGTAGAAATTATCTCCAATTTCAATGTTGCAGCCATAGTCGACGCTGAGGGGAGGCTCAATATATGCGCCTTTGCCAACTTTGCCAAAGATTTCGCCGAGTGCCTTGCCGCGATCTCTTTCAAGAGATTCTGCGGTGGCATCCTCTGGAAATGTAGTATTGTACCTATAATAGATATTTTAGCACATGTTTTCGCCGGAGAGTCCGAAGGGTTGCGGGCGTACTTGTGCATCAGTCGCCTGGCACGGAAGCGGCCTTGGACCAGCTCAGGAACCTGGGCGTCATATCTACAAACTCGTTAGTTTGCTTCGTGTGTGGCGGTTATTGATGCACTAACAGGACACCGGAAATCATCTTTTCATAGTCGTCGCACCAGGGAATGTGCTCGAGCGTCTTGGCCTGCGCGATGGCGGCGGCGTCCTTGTCCGTGGCAGCCATGATTATGAGATTGTCAGCAACTTTGTAGATGAGGAAGAAAACCGCAGTCGAGATGGAAAGTGGCCTGTTTAAATAACGGCCACCGTGAGGGTCTGAGATGGATTTCCGAAGTCGAACCGTCGGACCGACAAAACGTCTTGGCTAGTTTGACCGGGCGTGCAGTTTGTGGGGGGTCGGATTCTATTTTGATCTGGGCCTCGAACCCTGAATATGGGGTTTCACAGTTGACGTGGCAGAGGCGATTTTGAGCGAGCAGGTTTGGCAGGGATAAATATATAAAGGCGGTAAACAAGGCCAAAAGACAAAGAGTTGGCGCAATATGACATTGGTACACTGGAGCAAGAGCGACTCAAAATGAGGCTGCATGTACTCGCATCTGCGGTGTCGGTCTCCGCGGCCGCTGCCAACTACTACAACGGGGCTCTCTGCCACAGCAGCCTCGACTGCCTCAAGATCTGCAAGCTGGGCGATTTCAAAGTCATACAGAGCTCAGACGGCGAGCCGCAGCTCGCGTGCGCTGCAGGCATCATCGAGTACAGCCGCAAGACGTGCCTGTCGCGCAACGGCCTCGGCGATGAAAACGTTCGGTTGCTCAGCGACGCCTGCGCCAGGTCTCGCGGCCTTTTCTGCGTCAACTACTGCATTGTGCCGACTCTGGATCCCGGTCGCTTCGAGGACCAGTGTCGCGGGATGCAGGGCATGCCGTCGACAATCATGGGTGGTTTGACGGAGGATCAGGCCAAGGGGCAGGAGGTCTGCTCCTGGCCGGGACCAAAATAAATGGGATGAGATGAAAATGCTTTCGCTACGAATTGGTCTCGGGCGCTTGTCAGGTTAATAATTTTAGTTGTTTTGTTGAGAATCCGGGGTGCGGGGAGATGGCGAGTAGCCGAGACAGGGATACAGGTACCTATGGATATAACCGTTGCCGCTGAAGCGGCCAGAGAGGATTAATTAGTGGATGGAGATGCTACGAGTCGCTATATCGACATTTTAATCAATATCGTATCTTCATTACGATATCTGGCGGTTACTATAAACACTATCAACACTATCATCACTATCATCATATCGTTATGCATTCATGAGTGGTAAACGTTAATTTACCTAGTTCCCGTGCTTCATCAAGCATCCGGATTTATAATCAATTAAAATACACGAATACATTGGCAGTCACTGGTGTAACTTGTTTCCTTCTTAATGAGCTTGACTTTCAGCTGTACACCAACGTCAAGGCCTCGAAACGGATAGTCCTCAAATAATGTATTGTAAAATTACAGGCTTAAATGACCCCGGTGGCTCATCATTCATCTCTTTGATCCAGCCTACATCTTAGACGGCACCCACTGCGGCTTCTCCTTGCCCACAAACGCCATCAAGCCCAGCTTAATATTCTCGCCATTCACCAGCTGCCGCATGTACCGCTCATCCATGATCTGCGCCGCCCTCTCGACGCTGGCCGTCTCCCACGCCTCTCGCAGGCCCGCGCGGCTCATGATGATGGCATCAGGCGACATCTCTGTAATCTGCCGCGCCAGCGCCACCGCCTCGGGCACCACGGCCTCCTGCGACGCCGCGATGCGCGCGAAGCCGTGATGCTTGACTTCTTCCGCCGTGAGCGTGCGCGCCGCCAGCACAATCTCAGACGCCAGCTGCATGCCAAAGATGCGCACCACGCGGGGGATGCCGCCGGCGCCAGCCCAAACGCCTCTCTTGACCTCGGGCAGGCCAAAGGTCGCCGTGGGGGACGCGACAACCATGTCGCTGTCCGCAAGTGTCAGCTGGAATTCTTCTGCGTGCTGCGCTGCGCTGAAAAAGGCGTGTGCGACGCCAGGTAATCGTTGCTTACCAGTTCAAGGCCAGCTCGAAGCCGCCACCCAGAGCCAGCCCGTTGACGGCGGCAATCACCGGCTTCTTTCCCAGGCGTCTGCTGAGACCGCCAAAGCCCGTCGCAGGCAGGGCGGGCACATTGGATTGCTCCCCCGAGAGCTGCCTCTCCATCAGCATCTTGAGATCCTGGCCGGCGCAGAATGCCTTTTTCCCCTTGCCCGTGATGACGGCCACCCGCAGCGAAGGCTCGTCATCGAACCACTGGAAGAGACGCTCGCCCTCGTAGTGACCGTCTGTGTGGATGGCGTTCATGGACTTTTCACGATTGATGGTCACCAGCAGCACGTACGGCGCTGGGTAGCTGAGCTCATAAACGGTGACCGCTGGAGGCTGTGTTTCTAGCTTGTCTGCCATGGTGTCGTATATTATATTATAGTGCCAGGGATACTATTTTGCAAAATGATTCAGAAATGATGTCGTATGTTGAAGGAAGGTGTTGATGGATAAATAGATGCTAGAAGCCCGCGGAAGTTAGCTGGTGTTCCCCTGGAACCTCGGGTCAGACCATCTCCCCACAGCACATAGCCGACGAGCTATAGCTATATGCAACCATCAACTGTCAACTGTCAACTGTGCATCCTCGTATTCTGTTTTCAAAAAAAGACTGCCGACAACGTCCTAAAATATAGAGTGCCAATGAAACAATAGGCAATATCTTGAACCGTTGAATTCAAGGCCCGCCAGATTCAACCTCCACCAAACAACCACATTCAACCGCAAACACATCTCCAGTCAGCGTTTGGTGGCGCATCTAAAATTATGTCGCGAGCCACTCCCATTCTTGTCGGCGTCGGTGATGTTCGAAACAAGTCCAACAAACCGGAAGATGCCATAGAGCCATCCAAAATGATGATTCGCGCCATCCTCAATGCTGCACAAGACACTGGTCTCGATGCCCGTACCCAGAAACAGCTGCTCGCTGATGCGGATGGCTTGCGCATCATCCCTACGTGGACATGGGCCTACAACGACTTGCTGAGCACCGTCGCGGACGGCCTGGGGATCAAGCCGACGACCAAGGAGATGCCGACGCACGGCGGCAACCAGCCGGCCCTGCAATGCGACGAAGCGGCGAGGGCCATTGCCAATCGCCAGAGCAAGGTGGCCATCCTGACAGGCGGCGAGGCAATGGCATCCCGTATGTGCTTCATAACCCCTCGTCGCAACTATGCTAACAAATTCAGTTGCGGGATGTCAAAAGGCGGGCAAAATGCCACCGCCAGGCTGGGTGGAACCAGACCCTGACGGCAACACAGTCTCCATGGACCTGTCTATCTTGGGAGATGGTAAGATCATCGACATCTGATGAAGACTATGCGCTGACCATGTAAGGTGCTGGTCCGCGCCACTCGGTTGGCCTACCCATCCACGTGTACCCTCTGTATGAGAATGGACGTCGCGCGCATCTGCGCCAGACTGCACAGCAGAACAACCAGGAATCGGCCACCCTGTACGCCTCATTCGACGAAATTGGCTCCAAGAACCAATACTCCTGGAACTATGGCGAGAAACCCAAGTCGGCTGAATTCATCGGCTCCATCTCCAAGCGGAACCGTATCATCTGCGACCCTTGTAAGTTGCTTCATGAACAGAAATGGGGATGGGATGGGATGAGCTAATGTATAGACAGACCCGCTGTTGATGAATGCCTTTAATGGTGTCAATTTGTCCGCCGCTTGCATCCTGACATCGACAGAGCACGCTGAGAAGCTGGGTATCCCCAAAGACAAGTGGGTGTATATCCTTGGCGGCGCTGGCACCCATGAGAAGGATAACTGTAAGTTGTAATCACGACAAGCTGAGCGCGCAAAACTAATTTTCGGAATTTAGTCTGGGAACGACCTGGGTTTGCCAGTAGTCCAGCCATTACAAACTCTCTCGACTCTGCGCTGCAGGTATCTGGCCTGACAAAGGATCAGATTGACGTCTTTGACTTCTATTCGTAAGTCCAAACTTGGTAACGGTGAAGTTCTTACTGACACAATGCTAGCTGCTTCCCTATTGTCCCCAAGCTCGCATGCGATCATTTTGGACTTTCCCCGACCGCTCCGGCGAAGCCAATTTCGCTGCTCGGCGGACTTACATCGTTTGGAGGCGCTGGCAACAACTACTCTATGCATGTAAGTGCAACTAGGTGCAGAAAACCGAACAAACCTATCTAACAACTGTAGGCGCTCACGGCCATGACACGGGAGTTGCGCAGCCGCAAGTACAACAACGGCCTGATCCTTGCCAACGGCGGCATGCTCACGCACCAATACGTCGTCTGCCTCTCAGCGCAGCCTCGCCGGGACGGGCGAGACTATCCGTCCAAGAATCCGCTGCCCCTCGTCGTGCCAGATCCGGCGCCGCCATTCGTTGAGGATGCCAACGGCCCTGCCACCATTGAAGTAAGGTTGCCGATCCGAGTTCTGCGCGCTGTCATCAAGACTGACAAAAGCCCACACAGACTTATACTGTTGAATATGATCGCTCGGGAACTCCTAGCCTTGGGCACGTTGTCGGGAGGCTCAAGTCTGGCGAGCGGTTCCTCGCGAACCATGGCGACGACGCTACGCTCGCGAGACTGGCCCAGCGCTCTGCAGAGCACATTGGCGAGGCCGGCGTCGTGCGCAAGGACGACGACAAGAATCTCTTTTACTTTCCCGCCAAGTCGAACCTGTAGAATAAACACGCCCTGGATGAAGGAGAGATATTTGAAACTTGTATACTGTCAATTGCAGGGAAATCATTGTCCTCTGCACGTGATGCCATCGAATGCGACCGTAGGCACTGTTGGGGTGTAATTGTCCGCGATCTCCAGCCCGCGGTTAGTATATAAGCGTTGCTATCGACACCTCCTCATCTCGCGACATTTCAGCTTGCATCTACCAACCGCCACTCGTCTATCAATTCATCCAAAGAAAAAAAAAAGGCCTGCGTAGACTACTTCGGCGGCAATGCCCACGAGGGCACGCCCAAGGGCGAGGTCGGCCACATCCACGGCCTGCCGACGTATTTTTCCAGCCCGCCCGCGGCACGGTGTCGCGCGGCATCGTCGCCATCCTCCCGGACGCATTTGGCGGGGGGGTTGGTAACAACCGCCAGCAGACGGATAATTGTGCGGAAAAGGGCGGCTTCACCGTCCATTTCCCGGATTCTATGAATGGTGTGTTGCACTGGTCTTGCGCACACCAACTAGCCGACTGACTGACTGACCTCCGCTGTCGGCCCCGCTGCTCCGTTGAGAATATTTGAACACGGCCGCGCCGCTTCAGCCTCACACAGCATTCTTCGGAACTGCGATTTAACTCATAAAATTTTAATATAAGGCTACCTAAGGCAGACCTAGGCACGCGAAAGCACTCTAAACTCTGTATACAACGCCTCAGTACAGGCTCCCCCTCTAGTCATCGTCTCCCGCTACATGCTCCCAACGCCTGCGACAACGGCAGGTCTAGCCTGTCTGACTTCGCTCCAAAATCTTTGTAGTTTCCAAAACACTTCTCCCAAAATACGCAGACAACGCAGAGCGTAGTCTTTTTTTTCGTCATGGTTCTCTTTTATTAATGAATTCAATCTGACGAATTTACTCGTCGGCGAGGTTGTAGAGCTTCTGGACCTTGGCAAGCATCTCCTTAAAGTCAATTTTGAGATCAGTGAGGAGACCGTCGTTGAAGCCAAACACCCAGCCGTGAACAATGGGGTACTGGTTCTTCTTGTAGGACTGCTGGACGGCGGCGGTCTTGATGACGTTGCGGCACTGCTCGACAACATTGAGCTCAACGAGGCGGTCGTAGCGCTTCTCCTCGTCGGCGATGGCGTCGAGCTCCTCCTCGTGCAGGCGGTAGACGTCGCGGATGTTTCGCAGCCAGGGGTTGAGGATGCCGAGATCCTTGGGAGTCATGGCGGCCTTGACACCGCCGCAGCCGTAGTGGCCGCAGACGACAATGTGCTTGACGCCGAGGTGGCGGACGGCATAGTTAATGACGCTCATAACATTGAGATCGGCGTTGACAACGAGGTTGGCAATGTTGCGGTGGACAAACGTCTCGCCGGGCTCAAGACCAGTAATCTGCTCGGCTGGGATACGCGAGTCACTGCATCCGATCCAAAGGTAGTTGGGGGACTGGCCAGCGCTTAGGCTGACAAAGTAGCCCGGGTCCTGCTCCTTCTTTTTGGCGGCCCATTGGCGGTTGTTTTCGAAGATGCGGTCGTGGGACTGCTGGAGGTACTCCTCGACGTCCTGAGGGGTAGCGCCAGCCATGATTTTGGGTTTGGAGGTCGCGGGTGGGTGAGAGTGGTTGGAGTCGTTGCAGCAGGAGCTGGCGAGACGCGAGGCGGCAGCGAATTGGATGGGGAGTGCAACAGTCTGGTGAGGCGCAAAAGAGGCTTGCCTTGTTAGTGTCGAGCGCAAAGGTCGAGCAAAGGTGCGAATAGGCAGCATCAAGTAGGAGAGGGAGGGGGGTAAGCGAGGGGTGGCGGTGGGCGAGCGGGATATATATGCAAAAAAAAAGTGTTTGTCAGAGGTCTGGCGTAATCGCGAGTTTTGTAAGAGCAAGTCGAGATAAGTGTTACTCGGGGTCGATCTGCGCGAATGACGTTGGCGGGAGTAAGTTGAGGGGTGGATGTGAGTGGGTTTAGGAGCTTGGCTGGTGCAGTAGCGGCATGCGTGTGTTTGTGACTGGTTGAATTGTTGAGTGGATGCTTATGCGGCTTTGGGAGGAGGGATTGCCATATGTAAGAGGTGAGAAGGGTCAGACGAGAGCAGGGCTGGGGTCTTTTGATGCGGATGATTGGTTGTGTCGGCGGATGATGGCACAGGTTTGATCGAGATGGGGGTGTTTGGTGGTGTTTGGTGGTGTTTGTTGGTGTTTGTCTGGGGGAAATGGGGATGCAGCCTCGCCAGCTGTGCCTGAGGGATCACAATTCAACAACAGGAAGTTACATCGCATCTGGTCAGCACAAACACCGCTGAACCCACTGCACTGAACCATCGCTTCAGGCAGCAGTGACGGCACTGATTCAGCAATGTTTACAGCTGGATGCACTGGTAATGCAGCCTGTGACGCCTGTAACCAAATTATCTTGGCGCAACGCGTACGGGGAGGTATTGCAGCGTGTATTGCAGCACAAGCCCATATTAACGCATGTGGCAGCTGATGGCATCATGTATGCCACGTCCTCCTGTTACACTAAAAATAAGGATATATTACTCTGTACGAAAGAGGGGTAGCCATGTAGTTATAGGATAGTCGTGGTCAAGATATGATGGATTTTTGGTACCCGCCAAATCTTGTTGAGCAGATGCAAAAGAGCCACCCACATGCGGCTTTGCTAGAAGTACCTACTAAACCCAGGCTAGGTACCTAGTCGGAGCATCTCCACACTCCGCAGTGGAAAACTTTACCCAGACGGGTGAGAGCGGCACGAGACAGTGCGTGCGTAGCTGGAGATATAGGTAAGAAAACGACGTGGTTTATTTCAACAGTGAGGAATTGCCCTAACATTCTTTTCTTTTCTGTTTTTCCCCGAAGTTCTATTGTACCTCATCTGCCCTCTTCCCCAGCTTCATGAAGCTCACAGGCCAAGGCTCCTGCACCAGCCACCTCCAGCCCCAACCATGCCCCACCTTGAATCTTTCCCTCGGCACAAGACAGCGCATCGTCGACAGATTTCCAGCGCATTTGCAGCGCAAAGCTTCCCTGAAGTCTGGTTGGGCGACCCACCAGCACAAGCCACAATGCACTGCTAGCTCGACTCAATTGGCAGAGAAAATCTCAGTAACTGGCTGTCTGTTTGCCTGCAAAATCCTGCACAACCGGTGCTTTCCACTGCAAAAAGTCGACCCGGTTGCTCCGCCGCCCCCGTCTGCCGCCCAACCTTACCTTGGCTTGAGCTATTCGGGAAATAAACTCCCAAGACAAAAACTGGAACAAGGAAGGTCGAACTAGCCAGCGCTCGAAGCCACGAAGAAAATCCTTGGTCAGCGCTCAACACCATTCCTCGACGTCACATTAACCTCCTCCTCCCTCCTCGTCCGCCAACCCCAACGTCGACTTCTTCCCCGGACGACGTACCTCCTCGACCCTACAGCAGCTGCCGCCAAGGGACTGCATCGCCACTTTGCTGTCGCCGCCGCCGCCGCTCCCGAACAAGGCTTGCTTGCTACGTATTTGTCTGAGCTTCGGGCTGAAATCGTCATCATCGCTGTCGCCTTGCTTGTCGCCGCCACCACCCTCGTCGTACAAACAAAAATAGCAGCACCAGCAGCTATCCCCACGCGAACGAGTTTCTGTCATTCACCATCCAAAACAACATAAAAGACGATTGGTCCGCCAGATTCTGCAGCCATGACTAGACCAAAGCGCGGTGTTCGCTTTTCCCACAAGTCCGGCAACGGCAGTGGCTCAGAGGGCCGTCGGTCCAGCTTCAGCGACGTCAGCGAGGATGGTTCGCCCTCGCGCAGCAAGGCGCACCTGACGCTCGAGACGGTCGACGAGGTATGTCTCGCGTCATCGTCGCATCCTCGCCGATGCGCTGCCTGTCAATCTCCCCTCTTGCGCCGCAAAGCACTAACCCTCTCGTCCTCGATAGAAGCCGCCCACCCCCGAGGAGCAAAGGGCCGAGTACGAAAAGAAAAAGGCCAACTTTTGGACGCGGACGTTATGGACCTTTGTCATGATTGGTGTCTTCTTTGGCGCCCTCTTCATGGGTCACATCTACATGATCGCCATCGTCACCGCCGTTCAAATCATTTCCTTCAAGGAGGTCATCGCCATCGCCAACGTCCCCAGCCGCGCTCGCTCCCTGCGATCGACCAAGAGTCTCAACTGGTACTGGCTCGCTACCACTATGTACTTCTTGTATGGCGAAAGCGTCATCTACTACTTCAAGCACATTGTCCTGGTTGACAAGGTGCTTCTTCCGCTCGCCACCCACCACCGCTTCATCAGCTTCATTCTTTACGTCTTTGGTGAGCCTATACACATTCTGCGATTCTAGGCGAAGTCGTCTGCCTGCTTCTACGCTTGCAATGCTAACCAAATCTGCTCAGGATTCGTCTTCTTCGTCGCTTCCTTAAAAGCTGGCCACTACAAGTTCCAATTTACCAACTTTGCTTGGACACACATGGCCCTCTACCTCATCGTCGTCCAAGCGCACTTTGTCATGAACAACATCTTCGAGGGCATGATCTGGTTCTTCCTGCCCGCCGCGCTCGTCATCACCAACGACATCTTTGCCTACATTTGCGGCATCGCCTTTGGCCGCACCCAGCTCATCAAGCTCTCCCCTAAGAAGACGGTCGAGGGCTTCGTCGGCGCCTGGATCATGACCGTCATCTTTGGCATCTTCCTCTCCAACCTCATGATGCAGTCCAAGTTCTTCATCTGCCCCGTCAACGACCTCGGCGCCAACATCTTCACCGGCCTGCAGTGCAGCCCCAACCCCGTCTTCCTGCCTGCCACCTACGAGATTCCGCAGTTCTTCTTCCTGCCGCAGCACCGGACCATCACCCTCACCTTTGCGCCGATTCAACTACACACTTTTATCCTCGCCTCTTTTGCCTCCCTCATCGCCCCCTTTGGCGGCTTCTTCGCCTCGGGCCTGAAGCGCAGCTTCAAGATCAAGGACTTTGGAGACTCTATCCCCGGACACGGCGGCATGACCGACCGCATGGACTGCCAATTCATCATGGGCTTCTTTGCCTACATGTACTTTCACACCTTCATCGCTGTCTACAAGGTCGACCTCGGCACGGTGCTGGAAACTGCCATCACCAGACTCGGTCCCGACGACCAAGTCGAGCTTGTCAAGAGCATGTGCCGGTATCTGGGCAACCAGGGCATTGTCCCTGAAACCGTATGTCCTCCACACCAAATATGAGTCCCTCCTCACGATCCACCTGCTAACTCCATCTGTAGCTTGCTGCATGTATTGACCAGGCCATGGCTGCTGGCCAATGAGCAGACGCGATGAATGACCAAATTGTTTTAGTTGCTTCTATTCCCCCCCCCTGAACAAAGGCTTGGTGGCCGCGTCATGAACCTCGACATGTATTCTCACTCATATGCAAAAGCATATATACGCATTTCTGTTACACATTACACAAACCGGGGGATAAAAACCATGGAATTAGCCAAGCTAGTACGAGCTCAACACTCGATACCAACATTGGGAGTTTGCGATATATAAAGAGTCTTTTTTCTTCCTTCTTCCACGTTTCCTGCTCATCTTGCAACGACAGGATTCATCACACCTGCCAAATAAAATAAACCCTGAAAATTATGCCCAGAAATAAAAGAAAAGAAAGAATGACCCCAACAATATCCTTCCACATGCAAGTCCTGTATTTCCGGGTGCGAGCGTTTTTCCTTTTTTAACTTATAAACGAGGCTTGAGCCTGCCAACTGCTGACCACGATTTGTATCAGTTTACCTTGTCTCCGAATACTTGCGGAAAATGTGATCGTTCTACGCGTGATTCGTACCGTTGTGGCTGGCGCCGTTCATCTGAATCTTTCTCGCCGGTTCGTCGTAATGCTCATCCAACATCGTCATCGTCGTCGTTGTCGTCATTCCCGTCGTCTTGTGATGCACGCGCCGGGTCCAGCCGCCCTCGGCCTCGAAGAGCGCGCCGACCGGCGCCGCGACCGCCAGCAGCTGCGCGTCCCTGAAGCGCGGCGCGACCAGCGATAGTCCAACTGGCATGCCGTGCGCGCCCTGGAACCCGGGCATGTTGAGCACGGGCACGTGCAGCGCGGACCACACCTTGCAGAAGAGATAGCTGCCAGTGGTGGCGCCGACCGGCGCCTCGTCTGGGGCGCTCGGGGTGAGGGCGGCGTCGTAGCCGGCGAGCAGCTCGTCGAGCTGTGGTCGCAGCGCGGCGATGCCGTCGAGCGCCTCGAGGTACGCGCGATGCGAGTAGCCGCCGCCCGTCTCGGCGTAGCCGACCAGCAGCGCGCCGAGGTGCGAGCGGTTCGCGCGGTACTCGGGGAGGAACGCGGCGCCGCCCTCGCGCGCCAGCACCACGTCGTACCACCCCGGCAGACGGTCAAACGCGGCAGGCAGCTCGATGTCCTCGACGACGGCGCCGCGCGCGCGCAGAAGCGCCACGGCGCGGTCCATGGCATTGCGCGTGCCGGGCCCGGCGTGCGGCCACATCATGGTCCGGAGCACGGCGAGCCGTAGCCCACGGACTGAGTCGAGAGACGGCGACAGTGTTGGCGACGGCAACGAGGAGTCGTCGTGCAGGCCAAAGGCGTCGGCCAGCAGCACCAGGTCGTCGACGCCGCGCGCAAAGAAGCCGAGTGTATCGTAGGTGACGGAGAAGAACTTGAGGCCCTCGCGGGAGATGCGGCCCCAGGTCGGCTTGAAGCCGTACGTGCCGTTGAAGCACGCCGGGCGGATGACGGAGCCGCCCGTCTGCGTGCCGAGCGCCACGGGCACTTGGAAGTCGCCGACCGAGGCGCCGGAGCCCGAGGACGAGCCTCCAGGCGTCCGTGACAGGTCGTGCGGGTTGCGCGTGGCCGGGCCTTCACCGGTCGCGGCGAACTCGGTCGTCGTCGTCTTGCCAAGGAGTAGCGCGCCGGCAGCCCGGAGAAGCTTGATGGGCGCGGCGTCAACTTTGGGGAAGTCGCCTTTATAGGCGCCCGAGTTGAATTGTGTTGGCATATCTAAGTGCGGGCGGTCAGCGATAGCCGGGGCCGGGGGGGTGGTAGTATGCAGCCGCCCGAGATCCTTGCGGTTCCCGGGAATAAATAAAAAAATCGGGGGCCTCACCTTTTGTGTAGATCACGTCTTTGACGCCAATGGGCATGCCGTGAAGCGGACCGCGCTGCTCAAAGGGCACGGCGTCGAGGGCGCGGGCCTGCTCGAGGACGAAGTCGGGGTCCAGGTAAGCCCACGCCCGGACTTGCGGGTCGCGCTCGGCGATGCGATCCAGCAGCGCCTGCGCATACTGCTCGACGGTAAGCTCGCCGGCACGGATGTACCCGAGGACTTCGGCGGCCGTGAGGAGGTGAGCGTCGTCGGTGATGGATGGTGCCTGCGCCGCGCCCATGTTGTTGACTAGCTAATTGAACGGGCCCGAGAAGAGAAAAGAAGCTCGTCCCTTTTTTTTTCCGTCAATGGCAAAATAAATGGCAAACCGCGTGATGTGAGTGGGGTGTATATCTGAAGCACTTGGCAAAGTCCCCTTATGATATGCACAAGTCAATCAGATGTCGCGGCGATAAGGATAGGCAGGATGTTATAGGACGGTCCCCTGATATAGCGATGGGCTCCGTTGTCGGAAGCAAGTGGTCTGGAGACGAGCAGACTCGGGAAATATGGAGGAATAGAGAGAAGAGAGTGATAGAACTTTGAAGGCGGCGCAAAGCTGACGATCAAAGTGTAAACTAAAAAACCGGCGGCGGCGGCGCAGAAAACGGACCGTACCTATCGTTAGCTTTTATGTTCCCGAGAACAACTTCCCCACTGCCGCGTACGCTAGAGCAATTTACACTCTGTCTTCTCTTCTCTCTTGTCTGTTTCCTGGAGAGAAGACGAAGTCGGATGGATCCTAGACGAATCTGTGTTTTGTATAACCCCCTTGGCGAGTGGCGAACAAGGAAGCCGAGACCGCGAAGAAATGGGTGTGTATAGACGGAAGCGAAGAAAGCCGTGGGGGGGTGGCACGGGGAAGAGAGCCCTTTCGTTCGGTGAGCTTGTGTGAGGCAACTTATCAAAATGTCCCTATGAGAATCCTTATAGAGCAAGTTCCCGTCCCCGTCTAACCTCGGGGGTTGCTAGTGGCGAGCACGGTGTCGTGTATAGGCCGTCTGGAGACCCCCTCCGAGATTGTGTTGGTCAAGTGGATGAGTTAGCGGGTACAGAGACACACACACCCAGAGAGAGAGAAGGCGGGAGCGGCCGATTGTTGGTGGGAACTAGGGTATTAAGGTTTTGGGATTCCCTGGAAAAGAGACGACGTACTTGGTTGTTGTCTTGTTCTCGTGAATGTCTCGAACGTGTCAGGAACCGAGAGTCGGTCGATAGGTAGTGCGTCGTCTGTCTGTGTTGGACCCTGTCAAGTTGTGCTCAGGATCTTCGGACCATTCAGATCTCAAGGTTTCGGCCAAGCCCTTGAGACCTTGTGTCTTCCAAGGTCCGTATATATAACTAGCGGTTCCCGAGAGCACGGTTTGCGCGTTACATGGGGGGGCGCTCTCAGTACATACGCTTGGGCCCCCCGGTAGACCACCGGTAGATCAAGAAAACGGGCGACGTCAGAAACGAATGACTGGGCTGGCGGCGACATGGGATATCCGTATGAGGCGCAGCGCTGAAAGTAGAAAGGGGGGAGGGCAAAAAAAAAAGTTGGAAAAACATGTTGCGCTTTTGACTGGAGCTGTGTTATGTGTATGTATGCAGAGACAGGGTGTGTGTGTATTTGTACACAAGGACATTGACTGATTAAGCATAGGTAGTTGACAACGACTGACTTGCTATTTCGGCGTTTCTTGGACAGAGTGTCTCAAATTCGGGGCCGGACATGTCTTGCCTAGTAAGGTAGTCTTGCGCAAGACATGGGTGGTGTGGCATTTCTAGTCCTTTTTGATAGGAAAATCCAGGAAAATCCTCTAAATTTTCTTCTGTCTCTCCCTTTTTTTTTTTTTGGCTGCCCAGCTGCAGCTCTGTCCTCATTCGCCTATACAACTTTGCTAATTTTGGTTTCTTGTGCATAGCCAGGCCGGGGGTAAGGCATCGTCCAATCAGGCACGAGTTGGTGAGCTAAAATCGCCAGCTAGTAGGGTTCTCGGTCCTGGTCCTGGCTGGGGGGGGAGGGGAAAAGGTCCAAGGAGGGAGAGGAGGGGCGAAGGGGAAAGGTCGTCGGTTGGGCACATTGTGTATCCGGATCGGTATCTGGAAGCTTGGGCTGGGAAACGCATGTATGTATATAGTACATGGAATACGGCGTGAAGTCATAGCATCTAAAAGGCGGTGATACTCTCTCTCTCTCGGCACGAAGCCACCGTGATCGAAAGTTGCGAACCCAACAGACCAGCTTGGTCGTGAAGGCTGCGGGATGCACGGACACGTGTCGTGGTCTTGGGCGAAAACCTGTCTGATGAGGACGAGAGAGAGAACTCGGGGGAAAGAGAAAAAAAGGCAACGCATGACTGAGAGACCACACCAAGAGAGGCCCTCCAAGACAACAACTCCCCCCTGGCGTGAATACACTATACGAGTATACGAATCGAATGAATCGCCAGATCAGCAGAGTTGCTTATTTCAAGACTCGAAAAAAAAAAAGACTATTCGTACTCTTTCACCAGCGCACATGAGCTGTGCCAAACGCAAAGCATGCAGAGCAGGAAGCGGCTCCGGCCCAGGAGATCGGAAACAGGGTATAGACTGGTTTCACTCGGGACGTACAACTCCACAGTTTCGATTTGAGGAACAAGTTATATAGCTACCAGCGGGTTTTGATAGAGACAGCAAGGAAGAGAAAGAAAGACAGGGAGATTCGAAAGAGGAGTAGGGACGACAATGTCATGTTTCTGTGTTGCCCGGCATGAGAAAAAAGCAAATATTCATGCAGAATGCGCCAACCAGGAGGCTTGTTGTCAGCCACGGCTGGCGGGGGAGAGAGGGAGGGTCAATCAATGATCAGCCCATCGAAGAACGCCCGCAGGTAGCTCAATACATAAATACTGAGTAGGCGGGGGGTTGTAGTTATAGTTAGACTTGTGCTGGTATACATAACTAGGAAAGGAAAAGCACGCAAGAGCGGTGTGTGTCTGTGTGAGAGTGCATTATCCAACTTTCTCAAGCGAAAAGCCTCGTCAAGATGGCAGTTGGACCATGACACGAATGGGCCCTTTTTGGGAAGAGCCTCTGCTGTGCCTCCCCAAGACGATAACGACAGCTGCATAATGACTGCGGCTCAAATCGACAACCCTTGCAGCTTTTGCTTCCGCGAGCAAACTACCCGCCTTGCTCGGAATAGGTTGTCCGAATTACATCGGTCGCGGCAAAAAGTTGATTACTATTCCACGAAACGGCGGGCACAAACCCGGAAGAAGCAGAAAGAAAGAAAGAAAGAGAAAAAAAAGAAGGAAGGAGAGAGTCATGTTTGGAAGAAATTACGGGAGCCAAGTTCCTCCACTTGTCCAGTCCAGACACACACATACCCTTGTCCATGCTCAAAGTGGTGGTGGCGCTGGAACAGTGCAGTTTTTTCAAAGGTATGACACTTTTCGGCCTCATTGTCCGTAAATTGCCAGGATGCAGGCTGCCAGGCTGTAGACAGGAAGCCGAAATTTTTCACTTTGCATTCTCTCTTGGTCATTATATCGGTGAGAACCCGTCGGGCTCCTTCCTTTGCCTAGTCTCGACGCAAGGCAATCAGAACACATGCATCATCATAATCTCTGCTCAGCTCCCATACATACATCCATCCATGGCATGCGACCCCTTGTGCATTTGGCCGCAGCAAAACTTGCCCCCCCCCCCCCTGCGGAACCGGGGAAACCCTCCCGACCCTTGGAAAGGCCTCGTTTGCTTGTCTATCTGCGGCCTCCATATCCGTCCCCCCTGGGCCATTCGGCATCTTCTAGAGTCGGGCAACAGACTGCATATCCAAGCAGGCAAGGGTTTGCTTGTCCGGATTAGCACGCAGACCGAGGACGCAAGGCGCGCCAGCTTGCATACCAACTACATTCTATGAGCTGGCGGCGGTGTGTCACCTCTGGGTAGAAACCGGACATGTGCAGCCTCGATTATGCACGGCGGCAGTGATGGATGACGTTTCGGCAAAGAAAATCGGTTGCCTCATCCAACCCTCATCTGTGTACCCCCCCAACAAACGGTATGAACAGCAGCGGAGCAAGGCAAGTCGGTGCGGGCAATCGTCTCCGTTCCATTTTCACTTCCCGACATGCAAGTGATGCATCCGGAACTCATCTCGGCATCGCGACTTGCCGGGCCAAAAAGAGCAAAATTTCGCTGCACATTGAATAACTTGGCGTCCATACCGCTGCTGTCTGATATCCGGCAGTGTCTCCGCCTCCGGCTTATGCTTCATGCTGTGCCACCCGACAAGGCCCAACGGCAAGCAAAAAGCCTGACGCCTGTCCCTAGTTTCCTCCGCATGGACAATATTCCACGCTCGCCATCACCATATGATCTATTGTGAATGTTTCTTCAAGTCTCAATATGCCGGTAGTTGCGACACAAGTTGTCTTGCCTACAATACGCCGGCAAGTAACGACACTTGTTCTCCAGCGACGCGCTGGCTTACATGGGTCAAGGAGCGTAGCATCTGCCTCGCATCGCGTCAGGAAGCACCGGCCCGTCATGTACAGTCACCGGGATAATATGTAGGGTCATCAAGATGTGGAAAGCCAAGATTTGGAACATAACAACAACATGGGAATTCCAAGCTAGCTAATAAATACAAAAAAACAAAAGCCATCCTTGCTGTCAGATGACCACTTTTGGTCGTGGATGCATATGGCTGCATCTTATCCCGTATAGTACAACGCCACGTTTCAATCAAAACCCGATGAGACAAGACTAAAATTTCCCTTTCCGCGTTCTCTCCCAGCTGACCACGGGAGCAATCAAGACCGCATGCTCTTGCCAATCTCCGACTGCCAGCCCTCGGAGCGCTCGAAGCCGTTGGAGTGCGTCTGAAAGTCCGTGATGGCCTGCACCACCTCCTCCTTGGACGTCAGCACAAACGGGCCGTACTGTACAATGTCCTGGTCCAGCGGCTGGCCCGCGACAATCACCAGCCGCGCGTCCTTGGCCGCCCCGGCGTCGTTTTCCACGTACACGGCATCGCCCTCGGCGTTGAAGACGGCGTTGTGATACTGCGCGACCGGCTGGCGATTGCCGTCGCCCTCTTTGCCAAAGACGACATCGCCCTCGAGGACGTACGAGAAGGCGTTCCAGCCCTGCGGCAGCGGCTGCACAATCTTGGCGCCGGGCCGCAGCGCGACGTCCAGGACCCAGACGGGCGTGTAGGCGAGGTCCTTGACCGAGTCGACGCCGTGGCTCTCCCCGGAGATGACCTTGATGGTCGCCTTGCCGCCGTCGACGTCGACCTGCGGAATCTCAGCGGCGCGGAGGTCCCGGTACCGCGGCTCGCAGGACTTGAGCTCCTTGGGCAGGTCGACCCAGAGCTGCAGGCCGACGTTGGCGCTGCCGTCGGCGTTCATGTGGGGCATTTCCGCGTGCTGGATGCCTTTTCCGGCTGTCATGAATTGAAGATCACCGGCGTTGATGGTGCCGCTGGCGCCGGTAAAGTCTTCATGATCGACGGCGCCTTCAAGGAGGTACGTGATGGTCTCCTGGCCGCGATGGGGACTGAGTTGGCCATGTTAGCAATCGTGGTGGAGAACAGCGGAATTGTCGACAAGGGACGAAATTGAGAATGGAAAGAGATAATGAGGAGAAGAAAATGAAATAAAACTCACTGATCGGGGAATCCAGCACCGGGCTTGATGGAAAAGTGATCGAGCATCAGAAACGGCGTGAGGTTGCGCAGCGCCGGCGTGCCGATGGAGCGACGGACCCGCGCGCCTTGGCCTTCCGACTGCTCGACGGCCAAAAAGGCCTTGCGGATGGTCCGCGGAACGGGGGAAGTGGTAGCGCTCATCGAGACGGATGTGTGAATCGCTCTCTTCTGGATGCTGGACAAGATGGAGCCTGTCAGGAACTGCTTGGCTGCGGAGAATTTCGTAGACGCAATGGTTGCGGTGGTTGGTTCTGTTGCGTAGATGATGTAGATGAGACTGGAGATGAGAGCAAATACAACTGCTGTGAGTATGCTGTTGTTGTTGGGTGTGCTTCGAAACATGAGAAGTCTGGGTGCTCAAGGACGCAGACGGTCGTTATATAGACAGAGACGATGTGTGATGGAAAGGTTGCGAACTTTTCAGACGAATCTGGCGTTTATATTGCTTCCATTCAGATTCAGGCTAACTGAGAACGACTACAAATCAGAAAAGGCTTTTTAATAGCTTTGCTGTTGCTTGCATAATTATTAGTGACCATCCCAAGACACCTGGAGCCGGGGGGGGTCCTCGAGACCTTGTCCACTCAACACGCTCGATTTCTGCTTAGATGGACCTTACATCAGCACTCTGTAATTGTCAATTGGACCGAAGCTCTGGTATGTGGGACATTGCGGTGGGCTGAGCTGGCTGGTTTAGTAGGTTGGGAAAATGCGGCGCTGGAAATAGTGCGGAAATGTTTGGAATACTTTGGAACTTGACAAGATGGCAGTGGTTAACCACGAAGAAAGCTTTGGAGTTGGCGGGAATAGATTGGAAATTTCGACATGAGATTTAGAGTGGAATGAGTCAACCAGGGTTACGAGCGCGTCTACTCTATGCAGTCGCAACGACTTACATACTCACACCCTCTATGAAGCTACCCTGAAGCCCGAGAACATCCAAACACCACACAAGCAGTCCATGTACGAGATCCAAAGTCTCCCTCCCATCTACGCCAGCTCCGTCTTCACAACCTCAACGAGCTTCGTCACCGCAGCCCGCACCGCGTCCATGCCCGGCTCTTCATCCTCCAAGAACAGCGCCCTCTCAAACAAGTGATCTCTTCCTCCCGCCACAAACACCTCCACGCGCTCCTTGCCCATGACATCCCGCAGCCGCTCACTCACCTCCAGCGGCACCGCCGCGTCCTCATCCCCGTGAAACACCACCGTCCGTGGCCACCTCCCCCGGCGCTCCGCGTCCCAGCCACTCCACACCAACCCGCCGTCCAGCGCCGCCGTCATCTCCGGCCACCGGTTCTTGTAGATCAGGTAGCGATATACCAGCGCACGCGCGTCGTCCACCCTGCGCACCTCCTCCGACCGCGTGTCCTCCACCATCGACTTCGTGAACCCCGGGTCGCGCGTGCCGTCTTCCCGGAGCGCTTCCACGCGGAAGCCGGCCGCGCCTTCGTGTCCGTTGGGGATCGAGCGCCCGACGATGGGCGGCCCGGGTAGGAGGGCTGCCGCGACGTCGGCGTCGGGCGTCGGCTCCGGCGTCACGAGAGTCGAGGAGCTGTAGAATGGGTGCGTAAAGGAGTTGATGCCCGCAATGGAGAAGAGTGCCAGCGGCGGCGGGTTGGCGGTGCGCCCGAGGTACGAGGCGAGAAAGAAGCCTGTGTTGCAGAGTAGTTAGAAAGTACAGTGTAGTCTCAGAGGGAAAAGCACGACTCACCTGCGCTGGCACCAACGACAATAACACGGCGCTTCTTCCCATTTTCACCGCGGTCCCAGTTCAGCGCAAAGTCGTACGCCGCTGTCACATCCTCCACCAGGCCGTCGGTGCCCGCCTGCGGCATCAGCCGGTAGCTCGCGCTGATGAGCGGCCACTTCTGCTTGTAGCAAGCCTGCTCCCCATACCCAGACAGTTAGAGAAAACTCATATAAGTACCCGGCAAGCACAAGACTGGGCCTTCATCGCTTCTGTAGAAAACGTACCTGCACCAGCCATGGCGGCACGCAGTCCCGGCCCCATCCCGTCAGCGCACCAGCGTGGAAGAACAAGGCGACGGGCGTGTCCGGCCCTGCGGGCGGCATGGTGGTGTAAATATCGCACTCGATGGGCATGCCATGGTTCGCGTACACTTGTGTGATTTTTTCGAGCATATTTAACAAACGACTTTTGCTTCCTCTTTAGTGATGTTGAAGTTGGGTCGGTCATGTTTTCTTAGCTGTGTGGTGTTTGTAGAGCGGCGGCTGCTGCACCGAGGGTCGTGGCGGGGTTGGCACCAGTACGTAGCCGCCAGCTGAAGCGTCGCTGCCTACAAGGCGGCAACGACCCATTGCTTGGTTACTTCCCCCATCTATTGGACATCGCCTGTTTTATAACGGTGCTGCAGGTGATGGTCTTGATGGATGTTGTGTTGATGACTGGGTATTTGCCTCCCTACTCACGGAGCACAGCTGGCAGGGACAAAGGATCGGGAAAGCCACCAACCATGTGCAATGAATCGAGCCGAGCGAATACTGGGTATTTACACAGGGGCTAAAAGCAGAAGGCATGCTGGTCTTACGATTAGTACCAGTGTACTCGCAGAGCATCAGCCTTGGCAGACTCCGACGCAATCGACAGTAGACTGTCAAAGTCCGGGTTACGCCACAGCCCTAGGTAGGGGACCGCACCAGACAAAGTCGAATCACAGGCCAGGCCAGTCGTCAAAGATAGAAATCGAGCAAAGCTAGAGTTTGATAAAACCAATTATTATCTATTAATGCCTATGGGCTGGACAACACCAGCGACCAAGCCGGGCAAACGAGCAGGTTTATATTCTTTTAAACACTTGTGGCGTAAAAACCACACACTGAGAATCCATTTGTCCATCCCCCGTCGTTACCATTAGAACAAGAACAAGATCACTAAATCATATAGACCTTCGTAGAGCCTGCCGAGTACCGCGAGAAGAGTCAACGGCCGAGTACCACGCCATTGCCTAGATTGGCCCGAGTAGGTTCTTTCCAGTTCAAATGCGACACCCAGATGACCCTTCAAGTCGACACATCAAGCGGGGTATTATGTGACAAACATGTGCATCATGAAGAAAAAGAGATTGCAGATAAAGGCTCGAGTCCTTTACAGGAAGAAAGCGGCGATACCAGCGGCGGCAGCGACGACACCGACCTGGGCGGTGGCCTGGGCAGCATAGTTCTTGGAGCCTGTGGTAGAGGTAGCACCAGAGCCGTTACCGGTAGAAGACTCTCCAGAGCCCTCGGAGGAGGTGGGAGCCTGGGTGGTCTCGGAGCCGGAGCCAGATCCGGTAGAGCTGGCCTCTCCAGAGCCGGAAGTGGTCTCGGAGCCAGCACCAGTACCAGTGGAGGTAGCCTCGCCAGAGCCAGAGGAGGAGGCACCAGATCCGGTAGACTCAGAGCCCGAGCCAGAGCCAGTGGAGGAGCCGTTGCCAGAGCCAGCGCCATTGGTACCGGTGGACTCGGCGCCAGAGGCGGAGCCGGTGGAGGAAGCACCGTTACCGTTACCGTTACCAGTGCCAGTAGCGGATCCAGAGGATGAGCCGGAGCCGTTTCCGTTGCCAGAGCTAGTAGGGTTGACGGTGACGCCAGCATCCTTGCAGTACTGAACACCGTAGGCAATGATAGCGGGCAGCTTGCTCGCGTCCTCACCCTGGCAGACCGCGGTGGAGCAGTCACGGAGGCCATAGATGAAGTTGGCATTGTTGCAGAGGCACTTCGCGTCCGCGCCAGGGCAGCCGAGCTCACCGGCCTTGGCGACCATGTTGCCAGCGCAGAGTTGCTAAGACAAGGTTAGATGTGTGCCCATATTGTAGTCGGCACCCTAGTCGTCTACTTACACCACACTGGGGTAGGCTGGACAGATCCTGAGCGGTGGCGATGGCGGCCAGAGCGCTGAGAGCAAAGAAAGTCTTCATTGTGATGGAGGGGTTTGGTGAAACACGGGATCTAGGAAAATGAGTGATGTTAGCAGATGCCAGAACGATCGTGGTGGAAGATGAGAAGCCAAGAGTGTATCGCAGGGTGCAGCAGACGAAGTGCGTTGAAACGTATTCAGGCGCCAGATCACATTCTGATGCTCTGACGGGTTCGAACGCATCTCGTCTCCATCTGTGATGAACAATTGGCGTTTCGTTTGGTACAATTTGGCGAAGTTGCCGGCCGTTGTAAGAGGAAGGGAGGAGGCAAGACATACTGTGAAGTAGTGTTTGAGTCGACGAGACAAAGCACGGGGCTGAGAGGTGTTGCAGGGAAAGCTTGAGAGGAACACTTGAGAGAGGAGACCGGTGGCAGTTGAAGCGTGAAGAGAGAGGAGAGAGAAGGGATCGCGGTGATGGAGGGTGGGAGGGAAGGCAATTATTAGTAGTGCAACGAGAGAGCGTGTCTGGGAAACGGCAAACGGCAACTGGGGCGTGACCAATTGATCTAGAGAGCGAACTCTAAATGTGGGTTGGCAATTGAGGTCTGCCAGCTGGCGGGCTTGGGTGTGTGGCAGCTGGCAGCTGGCAGCAAACGGAAGAAGCAAGGAGGGCCATGACGACCTGCCCTGGTCCTTGGATTCGGGGAAGAGAGGTTGTTCTTGCTTGTCCTGTCTCGCCTGCTCCAAGAGGCTAGCAGACTAGCGCAGGACGGCTGCGCGCGATGGACCTGCAAGGTATGGAAGTACCGTGTGTGCAGGTACTTCGCGTTACAAGCGGGTACGTACAGCAGCTCTTCCAAGCTGTTTTTGCCTCTGAGCCGGCCTGGGGTAACACGCCGTAGCACCAGTCAGGTACCTCAACTTTGTTTTTGTCTTCCAGTAATCACGGCGCTGGGCCGGCTTGGAGGGACCGACGCGCTAAAATCGGACTGGCACTAGCCACACAGGCGGACAGGGGTGGCTGAGAGTGAAAGGGGAAGGTGGGTGGGGCCAGGCTCGTCATATCTCGCTCCCTCGCTTTTTTTCTTGGACTTGGATCTTGTGGCTTCTTCGAAGAGCAGCGGGGATTCCCAGCGAGAGGAAGGAATAGACAGGGTGTAAACATGTTGACAGGGTCGGTTCAGCCCAGCAAGGCCTTTCTGTATTCTCCAGGTGAGGCGCAGTCATTGTGCGTCTTGCCACAGAAAAACGTCTATGACCGCATCTCGCATTCATCATGCAATAATAAATCCAATCAACCGCAGACAAGCCTCTAGGCCACCCCCCTCGCTTGGGCTCTCACTTTACAGCTGCTCTCCGTTATTCTTTTGCTTTTTTTTCTTTCTGTTTTCCTCCTTGTCTCTGGCACGGCCCTATGTAATAATTTGATTTGGTCCGCGCTAATAAACAAACCACAGGGCACCAACTTGAGTGGTCTCTTGGCTTGGATCCTCCTAGCTGCACTCTAGCGGGCTTTTAGCGGCCTCTCCCACTGTGAGATGCGCCCCCAACCCCTTAACCCTGCTAAATCCTGCCGCCCTCCAGTGGAGTCAGGCACCTGAAGCGAAATGAAGAGGAACTCGCCATCGCACGACCGTGAGCCGCTCACCCGAATAAGCTCTTTTGCTGTAAGTCACTTGATTGATTCTAGTGGCTATCGTTTTAAATTACATCGTCTGTTCTGAACTCCCTACCATGTCGTGCAGAAGCCATGCCGCCTTACTGATACACTGTACGAAGTAAGCGTGCAACAACCCAGCGGCTTTGCCATTGCCCGAAGCTTCATCCTCGGCTTCCTCCCCATGCAAATTAGATGTACGTAAAAGTAAAGTTTTCAGAGACTTCTACCTACAATGCTTGCTCGGTATGGCGAACCCATCCCAACACTCGCTCCTCTGCAAGCAAGGAAAGCCACATCCTCCCTCCGTGACACAGTCTCAAGCCCCGCTAGCTTGGATGCCGGTTGTGGCATCTCCCTACTTCCGCACAATGCTTGGAAATTCCTCCTGGCCTTATTATTGTAAAGGCCTGGATTTGAGATTGCTATTCTTGTCGAGGAGGGGTGCATCTGCACCCAGTCCACGTCACACGGCTTCAACGGTATGCTATACTGGACCAATGTACAGATTAGTTGTCCGATCTCCTCCACGATCTCATGTCTCGAAACACAAAGGCCGGACCCTAATAATTTCGGCTTTTACTCGTACAGGCGTTTTCCCTCGCGGAAAAAAAAAATACAAAGAGGCTCGTTTCTGGCCGAAGTCGGTTGTTGCAACTCACTTATGGCGAGCATCTGGCCGTGTGAGCTGGACAAAAAGCTCTCTTTAAGTTAGTCGCTGGTAATGTTATGCTAGAAGCCACGGGTTGTCAGTCAAAGTGATCTGTGGCTTGGAAGGCCCGTATCGCTGGGAATACAGGCCCTCGGCCAGCCCTACTAATGCTGCACTACATCAATAGATTGCAGGGCCTTTTGTTTCGGAATCTATCTATTGAGAAGTAAAATTACGGAGTCACACTATGCGATTATAGGGCTGCCAAGCAAGAAGACAACTGTGCTTTCCAAGTTTCGCGCCTTATTATTCGTTCACGCGTTCATGCTCCGCACGGGAGAGCAAACTCTCTCAAACCCGTGTTGCGCCAAGACGAGGCGATGTCCCGGTTGCACAACACTCATTCCAGGCTTTCTTGGGATCTCACTCGTCGTAGCACGCAAAGTCGTGCTACCAAGCGACCCGCAAGCGTGTTTCGCTGGAAACTGGTTCAGAACTTGGTGTGATGCCTGATGTGCGATGCCTGATGTGCGATGCGCTGATGATATATCTGATATGACGATCGACAGCACCAGCGGGGCCTCACGCGCTTCAACCGAATCTCTGGTTCTTTTGCTGATACTCTCCAATGTAGACAGTAAGCCCCTTTGGATTTTGCCAAAGTTGACAATTAACATTGTGGTTGATACAGAATGGACAATAAAAGCGAAAGAAAATGTAAAGATCGGATAGGGCTCATTTGCCTCATTTGAAACAAGTAATCTACAGCTTGGGCCAGTGCGCTGGGCGCCAAAAGTATAAACTTCCGCGAAAAAAACGCGCTCTTGGCTCGACAGAACAACTCAAGTCGTGCCATCAGTGACCAGACTTTCACATGCTCCACATAAAAAAAGCCCATAGCCGGACTCAGGCGTTGCTAATTGCCATTTACAACATGGCTCACACAGACGTTGAGAACCTGAAGTGAGCCTCACCAATATGTCATGCTGTGGCGCAGGCAGTCATCCATCTCGGCGGCCTCCAGGCTGTAGCGCCTCTAATAAAAGAAGCCGTCAGCGGGCGAGGGCTTCAGCAGGTCGCTCACCCCGAGGCGGAGACGCCACAACCAGCATGCGCCACATTGAACAAGCTGGAACTTGTTGGGCCACGGAAAGCTTCGTGAGAGCTTTCACCCACCTTGATCATCCGAGCACCAACCGTTTCTGAACAAGAGCAGCACCAGGCTTCCATCACTGTTTCCATCTAGAGTATGCGAGTATAAGGCTCTTCAGTTAGACTCTATCTAATTTTACCAGCTTGTAGATTAGTACAACTGTCTTCCCGCTGCGTTGCTCTGGAGCAATGACGACCTGCGTTTACATGCTACAAATTTCGCCTGGACCACTTGGACTCTCGCAGGAGTCCAATGCCAGTTAGCCACTTTCGCCATTCATAAATAAATTTGGTCATTTTACCTTGATCGATACCGACTCGGCGAGCAACCTGTTTGCCTGCTAACAGGACCAAAGTGCGTGAATCTCCAATCCCAGTATGGTTGGGCGTCGGAATTACATGCTCTCCTCGGATGCCCCTCCCGCCTAGATCCCCTGCTCAGCTGGGCTCCCAATTGCGCCGATCCACACCAGCATCCATCACAGAGCTTGGCCCGTGGCCCGCTAGCCTCCCCATCCAAGCTGTCCTGCGCTCGCGGTTCGATCAACCCACATCCCTCCCCTGGCCAGGACTTCACGTCAACGCCACATGATGAATGAATCCTCGACGTCACCGTCTGCCCGGCACCGCCCAATGTGCAGCAGCCCCTTCGATGCGACGTTGTCGTCAAGACCCTCAACGATAAGAGCATCAGCAATAACTTGCCTAGCAAGGATGCCATGATGCTATCCACGAGCGACTGGCAAATTCACTCATCTGCTTTTCGCTGGCAAGTTATATTTCAGCCACTCCGCAGTTGTCTCTGATCTCCATGCACATTACAGAAACCTGCAGCCCCGACTGGCCCACAGCGGTAACGCAGCTCAAATGGTCCACCATGAGAATCCACTGGTGCATGGACAGGTAAGAATACAACACAGTCGTTGACCTCAGACCTGTTATAACGACCTCATTGTTTACGTCAATTGACTGGTCGAAATGTCTTGGCTATACACCACTAATTAGCCTCGATTCCGTCGTCCGCAGCCGCATTCGCATAGCCATCAATATCTACCATTGTTGAGATGACAGCCACATTACCTCATATCTGGGAACCCCGACACTGTCCGATCTGAAGCCATTTTGTGGTCAGCCACAATCCTGGTTTCGTCGGCCGCCAACATGGCGGTAACTAGATTGTCGGCCACTTTGGTGGCTTTCCGCATCAGCTCTGGCTAATCACCCAAACTTGGCACTTGCTGAACACTTTTTGGGAAGTTTCTCGTCTCCTATCCCCATGTCTCTCAATTGGACTAGCAAGGGTTGTCATGCTCTCCCAACGGCGGGGCCTATGTGTGGAGGAGATACTCTTGCCAGTCAGTCAGTACACAGAGGTACAAAGCCATACCGCCGGCCAGTCGCCTCTGATCCAGGTCCTGCGAAGAAGCGATGCCCGATGCTTTCTCCATGACCATGCTCCGTACGGAAAAACGACTTTCTTTAGCGGAACAACAGCACTCATCACAAGGGCCCCGGCCCATGCAGGACACGGATGTCCATCATGGTGGAAATATTTCCATTATTCATACATTGGCGTGCCGCCCGAGTGGCCGAGCAACCATTGAAACAGCCGAAGCCGGTGCCGCTGAGGGATGCAACCTCATCAATGACAATGCAGCAACAGTGTCTTTATTATCGAGAAGCCCTTCCTTCAATCGGGCGTCTCTATCAGTGTTTTGCGACTCGGCCAAGCTCCGCCCGTTGTCGCTTTACAACATTACATCATTCGAGGCGGGCCGTGAACGATGGAGAAACGACCTTTACGAGTACAAATTGGAGTTAGCAATGCCCTATCACTGCCCAATGCCCATTTACGCTTGGCTAACTTCAGCCCGGACTCTTCGACTAAGCTAATACGTCTCTCGTCATGTTTTCTGATTATTCCTTCTTTTGATAACGAGTCAACTAGCCTTGCCGCGAAGACTGCCCCAAAATTTACACTTTCTTGCTACCAGCAAGCGGTGCCAATGAGCTTCTTCATTGGCCAGAGAAGAAGGAAGAAGCTCCCTTAAGCTTGGTCGGCAGCCAGTTCAGTCAAAACGACATTTTAGCTCGCCGTCCATGCTTCCCTATCCGGCTACAGCTGTGCGAATCTCGCTGAGCCGCCAAAAAAAGAACGCATCGTACATTTCGCTGAACGTCGGCCTCTGCCGTGACAGGAAAACCTGGAACCCTAAACCAGAAGACTCGTCAAGAAAAAAAGTCAATTTACAGTGACGCAACAGATCCCTGCAAGTAATCGGTCATTAATTGCCCTCTGATCCTCTAGTGGTTCAATGTTTCCAAAGTACGGAAAGAGGTACAACACAGTAGCACACCGCATACACGATGACCTGGGCATCTACACCCAACCTCCACGCTTGGCCGGGAACCTGGTGCATGCGGCCCGCAGCTTGCATAACACTAGTCTCGCAAGCCGCATGTATTTGTCTCCTCTCGGTGGGCTTCTCTTCTATTGACGTAAACGTCAGACGGCACAAAAAATAGTTCCAAGACTTTGAGCGTCCTTGTTGCTCCGTGACGCCCCCTGCCATGCAGCTCGGCGCTGTCGCTTGGATCCGTCGGCACCCCAGGACACCGGGGGTGTGGGAGACTGGTTGGCTGGCCAGTGTTGAATCATCCGATCGGAGCCCCCGCCACAGATCTTCTCTTCGCCACGCCGCGGAGGAGAAATGGTAGGTTACTTTACGCAATCGACGCTGGCTTCGGAGGCAAGAGATGCAAAACCGGTAAGGAGGCTGAGAGACGAGTGGATTCGACAACAAACTCCAAGAGTGGCAGCATCATCACGCCTGCTTGGGTAACCGAGGTCATCGGCAGCCAGTCTTTGCCACGCATGGTTCGCAGGCATCTGGATTACAAGCATGGCCACAACTTGGCAAGGGCACGTGTAATTATGCACGTATGATTGACATTAACTAAACAATAAAAAGTATACACGCACACCAGAACAAGATACTCAAACATCCCATTCAATGAGAGGTACGAGAGAAAATAACACCAAGATATCGTAACCGCGCAGCGCAAAAAAGTGAAACGACAATGAAATAAAACCCATAACCGAAGCTGCTTAATTACCCAGCATGAAACCCATGTCCGTTTTTCTCCTCAATGCTTTGTGTGAATAATAGAAAACAAAAGAAACCGTCCCACATGCCTATTTGTCTGCTTCCAAAGTGATTGGAGTCACAGTCATACACTCGTGTCTAATATTGCTGATAAGTGGTTATTCTTTAACCGCTGCACATGACGCAGGACTCGGGGTTCTCGATGCTGCAAGCAACGACGGCCTCGGAGTAGATATCACGCTCACGATCCTCGTTGCCATCACCGTCCTCGTCCTGGTCGCTGCTGCGCTTGCCCTCGACAAGCTCCTCGTCGACCTGCTCCGAGGGCTCGGTGGCAAGGACCTTGGGGCTGTCACCGTCCTCGACGTCCGCCTTCATGGTGTTGGGCTTCTGGGGGGAGGCCAGCGGGCCTCTCGCAATCATGGCGGGAGGAGGGGTGGTGCTGGGGGTAGGGATGCCGTTGGAGCTGACAGAGTTGCCGGCTTCCTTGGGGGTGACCGACGCTCTAGCCATAGGCGAGGCAGACGACATGTAGCTGGTACCGGCAGGAGGAGCGCGCTTCTTGGGGAGACGCTCACGGGCAGTAGCAGCATCAACCACCTTCAGGGCCTCCTGGTCGACAGTGAACTGAATAGGAGCAGCGGCAGCTTGCGTGCGCAGGTAGTACATGCCAGTTTTGAGACCAAGCTTCCAGCCTGCGAAGTGCATACTGGTAATCTTGCCCATGGTCGGGTCGCGCATGTGGATGTTGAGCGACTGAGACTGGTCGATGAAGGCACCACGGTCAGCAGCCATCTGGACAACCTGGCGCTGGGAAATCTCCCAAACGGTCTTGTACAGAGCCTTAATGTCGGCAGGGATGTTGGGAATGTTCTGAATAGAACCGTTCTCGGCAATGATGCGGTTCTTCATGGCGTCAGACCAGAGACCCATGTCGACAAGGTCCTTGAGCAGCCAAGGGTTGACAACCTGGAACTCGCCAGCGAGGACACGGCGCTGGTAGATATTGGAAGTGTATGGCTCGAAGCACTCATTGTTTCCAAGAATCTGTGAAGTACTGGCAGTGGGCATGGGGGCAACTAAGAGAGAGTTACGGACACCATGCTCCTTGATCTGCTCACGGAGTTCATCCCACTCCCAGAGATCAGAGGGCTTGACGTTCCACATGTCAAACTGAAGGATACCCTCCGAGGTGGGGGAGCCCTTGAACGACTCGTAAGGACCTTCCTCCTTGGCAAGCTCCATGGAGGCAGTGAGGGCGGCGTGGTAGATGGTCTCGAAGATCTGCTTGTTGAGCTCACGAGCCTCGGGAGACTCGAAAGGCATTCGCAGAGCAAGGAAGGCATCAGCAAGACCCTGAACTCCTACACCGATGGGACGGTGACGCATATTGCTGTTGCGGGCCTCGGGGATGGGATAGTGGTTGACATCAATGATGCGGTTCAGGTTGCGGACGACGACCATGGTCACTTCGTGCAGCTTCTTGAAATCATAGACACCTTGGCTGTAGTCAACGTAGGCGGGAAGGGCCAGGGAAGCCAGGTTGCAAACAGCGGTCTCGTCAGGAGCACAGTACTCGATAATTTCAGTGCAGAGGTTGGAGCTGCGGATGGTACCAAGATTCTTCTGATTGCTCTTGCGGTTGCAGTGGTCCTTGTAGAGCATGAAGGGGTTACCGGTCTCAGTCTGGGCCTCCAAGATAGAGTACCAGAGCTTCTGAGCCTTGATAGTCTTGCGGCCCTTGCCCAGGCTCTCGTACCTTTCGTAGAGAGCCTCGAACTCCTCGCCGTAGCAGTCGGCAAGGCCAGGGCACTCGTTGGGGCACATGAGGGTCCAGTCGCCGTTCTTCTCAACACGCTTCATGAATAGATCTGGGATCCACAGAGCGAGGAACAGATCACGGGCGCGAACTTCCTCCTTGCCGTGGTTCTTGCGAAGGTCAAGGAACTCAAAGACATCCGCGTGCCAGGGCTCAAGGTAAATGGCAAAGGCACCAGGGCGCTTGTTGCCACCCTGGTCAACGTATCTGGCAGTGTTGTTGAAGACGCGGAGCATGGGAATGACACCGTTGGATGTACCATTGGTACCGGCGATATAGGAGCCCGTGGCACGAATGCGGTGAACGTTGAGGCCGATGCCACCCGCCATCTTGGAGATCATCGCGCAAGACTTGAGAGTGTCGTAAATACCCTCGATGGAGTCATCCTTCATGTCAACCAGGAAGCAGGAGGACAGCTGGGCCTGGGGAGTACCAGCGTTGAAGAGAGTGGGCGAAGCGTGGGTGAAGAACTTGCTGGACATGAGGTTGTAGGTCTGGACAACGCGCTCAATGTTGTCTCCCCAAATGCCGACAGCGACACGCATGATCATGTGCTGTGGACGCTCAACGATCTTACCATTGAGCTTGAGGAGATAGGAACGCTCCAGAGTCTTGAAGCCAAAGTATTGGTAGTTGAAGTCGCGGTCGTAGACGATGGCGGAGTCGAGCTCCTCCTTGTGTCTCATGACGCACTCGTATGTCGACTTGGCAATCATGGGGGATGCGCGGTCGTTCTTGGGGTTGACATAGTGGTACAGGTCGCTGATGACAGATGACCATTGCTTCTTGGTCTGTTTGTGGAGGTTGGAGACGGCGATGCGGGCCGCAAGGATGGCATAGTCGGGGTGGGTGACCGTCATGTAGGCGGCAGTCTCGGCAGCCTGTTGCCGAGTATAATTAGCAACAGATAGTGAGACTGGGCTGTGGAATAATTGACTACTTACAAGATCATCGAGCTGAATAGTTGTGACACCACCGTAGACACCAGAGATGACCTTTTGGGTGATAGCGACGGGGTCGACATGCTCGGTATCTAGACCGTAACACAGTCTGGAGACACGGGCAGTAATCTTGTCAAACTGAACGCGCTCCTGGCGTCCATCTGCGGTGGGCATTAGCGGCTGTGTCTCGAGAGGGGATGGGTGCCTCGCGACTTACCTCTCTTCTTCACGTACATGGCGGCGACGTGATGCGACGACTGTGGGAAGAAATGACGAGGTGGAGGATGGCTGCCTTCAACTGCAGGTATCAACCGGGATACACACAGTTTGTCGCGGGGTAAAAAGCCGTTGCAAGTAGTGGCGTTGGTGTAATGCAGAAGCAGATGCTGAAGATGAGAGAGTGAAGAAGACGCGTAGAGAGGAACGGTGGAACGGGCTTATATGCTTGAGCGCGTGTTTTTGCTACGCGACGCCAAAAAGTTAGCGCGACAACAATGACAAAGCCTGGGAATCCATTAAAGTGGTGGGCCTAGGACCAGGGCTACGAGAGGCTGCTCATGGTTGCCACGGCGCTGCAGAGGCTGGGAATTGGTATTGTAAAATCTGGATAAAACTTAGATATTGCAATTAACTGTTGTAAGTTTTGCAACTGAAAGAAAATGACTATTTTGTAGCGGTTTGTACGACTTTCATCTACAACTTGGCCCTGACGCAACCACTTAAAGTGGCTCGCCAGGCGCGTTCTGCAGCATGGCGCGGAGTCACGTGAACCGGTCGATGCACTTAAAGGCGACGGCGACCGAAGGGAATCGAAGGGAATGCGAGACAAGGGACGTTTGTACCTGGCTAATGAAACAATTATTGAAAGTTAGTTACCTTCACCGTAAATGAACCAACGAGCATTTCTGTCAATTGGTATTCCTCGCAGACAGTCCTGTTGCTTATAACCCAATGCCTAAGGAGTGCGATTTATACGCTAGCCAAAGTCAATCGACCACTGGCTACCTGTTCCAGTATTAATGACCAAAATGTAGGCACCTAGTAGTCTAATTACTTCGTTCTTTGAAAACTGTTTTTCCCAGCGTTTCAACCGTTGGTAACCGTGGCTGTGGCTATGACCGTGAACGCGTTTCACTCTGACGCGGAATCACGTGCAACTTGCGCCTCGTAAATGGACAGGGCCATGAGCAAAGAGGCTGGTCGCCCTCTTGGCATCAACAGTGCAAAGACAACCACAGGGTTTACCATCTCCCAGCCACTTAACGCGGACCTGCCGTGAATTTCAGCTCTGCGGCAGCGTATTCGCTTCACGCAGCCAAGGAATGTGCGGCTCGCCAGGGGTATTGGCTCCATCGAACACGGCACCGTCTGATGTGCAACACTGTGATTTCCGATCTAGGCTCGGTCACGGTCGGAGTCCGATAACCACAGATTTGGCTATTTTCCAACTATCTTCTTGCATCCAGACCCGATCCAAACTTTTGAATAACCTGAATCTTGCTGACGGCCTATGCCAAACGTGATCGATCAGGCTGCGAATAATGAAACTACACACTAGCCTCGCGACTAGCTCTCGGAGACTTTCCATGTCGCCAGCAGTAATTGTATAACAGGGTTTGGTCCTTGCATGTTCCCGTGTCTCTTTCCACCGAACTCACAAGCTATGGCCGACCGCACTGCCGCCCCGACTCCCTCCTTCGCGACCGGCCAGGGCATCATCTGCGCCGGGCTCCCGCGCTCCGGCACGCTCTCCCTGGCCACGGCGCTGGACATTCTCGGCGTCGGCCCGATTCAGCACGGTCTGCGCGACACCGACACCCGCGAGGTCTACGCGTGGACGCACGCAGCGTGGTGCTCATTCCCCTTCCTGCGCGCCACTCGGCTGTCCTCGCGCGATGGCCGGCTGCCCTTCTACCTGCCGCCGTACGACCCGCTGCTGCCGTGGACGCGCGCCGACTGGGACCGGCTCGTCGGGCGGTACCGCTGCACCACCGACGTCGGCAGCATGTTTAGCGAGCAGCTCATCGGCGCGTACCCGGAAGCCCGGGTCATCCTCGTGGAGCGGCCTGTCGACGCGTGGGTGTGCAGCTACGGCGGCGTCCTCGTCGACCGGACGTACTTTGGCGTCGGCGGCTTCATCAAGTCGACGCTGGGACCGTGGGCCGATGTGACGACGACGACGGCCTACTCGGACGTTTCCATGGGCTGGCTGGGGGCCAACTCGAGGCAGGAAGCGCGCAGCCTGCTGCGCGGCCGCCACCGAGCGCACCATGAGATGGTCCGGAGACTCGTGCCGGCGGAGCAGCTGCTCGAGTTCGATTTGAAGGACGGGTGGGAGCCGCTGTGCAAGTTCCTCGACCTTCCTGTCCCAGATGTGCCATTTCCACACGTAAATGAACAGTCGCAGTTTCTGAGCATGCTTCGTGGTCTTGATATCATGATACTTACGCGTGTGGCCCAAAGGCTTGCTTGGGCTTTTCTGGGTGTTGGTGTCACTGCAGTCCTCAGCCGGACAGCTACGAGGCGGGCTTTGCTTGACACTCTGAAGCACATCTTGGCTTAGCGCAAGCATCTGCATAGGAGTTGCATAATCGATAAATCCTCCAATTGTGTGCTTTGGATCAGTGCATTTCTTACTTTAAATAATAGAAACAGTATTATCCCATTCGGTGGTGGTAGTCAATCAAGTGTTAGACGCCTGACCCACCTGGCACTGTCAGCCATTTCACTCAGTGAAACTAAAACCACCACAGCGACTTTTTGATACTTCACACAATCAAGACTTGGTGAGTCAGAGTCGATGTATGACTCTACCGTCGTCTACACCATTCAAGCATAAATAAGCCAATGCTCTGCCGCCCAAGGTGAGTCGGAATTCGCCCTATCTTTATCACCAGAAATTCGTCAAAAAAATTGACAGCGCCGCCCTAGACCCCGTTTCATCCAGCAGTCACTATTACGTTCCTTGCCATCACAGCGATTCAGAAATTCAGCCATCCACAGCATGGCAGCCCAGGAGCCTACTGCTGAGCCTTCAGCACCGACATACAGCCCTAGATATGTCGATGTAAGGAGCCTCTCCACGCGACCGGGTGAGGCTCACGAGTGACTAACCCTGGCTAGATTGGCATCAACCTCGCAGACCGCGTGTACCGCGGCAGCTATCGCGGCAATCAAAAACATCCCGACGATCTAGAAGCTGTGATAGACAGAGCCAAGCAAGTGGGTTGCACAAAATTACTGGTTACAGGCTCCGATTGGCACAGCATCAAAGATGCTATCGACCTTGCAAATGAATATCGTGAGTTCAGACCAGCAGATGAGAAACGCCGATTTCACCTACTCACACAGCACTTCACCCAACAGCTGGGACCGTCTACTACACTGCAGGTATTCATCCCTGCAGCAGCAGCATATTCGGCACCGGGATGTCCACCACCGCCCACGACGATGAGCACACGGTCCCGTGCGACCCGGATCCGTCCGCGCCCATCCCTGGCAGCGTCGTGGACCTCGAAAAGTCCGCCGCCAATATTGCACAGCTCAAGATGCTCATCGCAGCTGCCCAGGACTCCATCCCAGGCCGGCGCCCCCTCGTCGCGCTCGGCGAGTTCGGGCTCGACTACGACCGGTTGCACTTTTGCAACAAGGCGGTGCAGCTGCACTCCTTCGCCACCCAGCTGCAGCTCGCCGCCGAACTGGACCCGCCGCTGCCGCTGTTCCTGCACTCGCGCGCGGCGGCGGCCGACTTTGCCCGGCTCATGAAGGACGCCTTCGGCCCGCGGCTCGAGCGGCTCGCGCGCGGTGGCGTCGTGCACAGCTTCACCGGCTCGGTCGAGGAGATGCGCGAGCTGCTCGATCTCGGCCTGTACATTGGAATCAACGGCTGCAGCCTCAAGACGGAGGAAAACTGCGCGGTGGTAAAGGAGCTGCCGCTCGACCGCATTATGCTCGAGACGGACGGGCCGTGGTGCGAGGTGCGTCCGAGCCACGCGGGTTGGAAGTACCTCATCGAGGCATCGTCTTCGATGTCTTCTGCTGCCGAGGTGACGCCGTCTTCGTCGTCGGTGTCGACGCCGGCGCCGCTGCCGGAGGACGCTGCCACGGCTACCAACGGCACGGGCAAGCGGCCCAAGCCCCAGAAGCAGCCCAACCATGGCAAGAAGAAGAACCAGCGGGCGGAACCTGACGTTTCTTCGCGCTTCAAGGCGACCAAGAACTGGCAGGAGGGCTGCATGGTCAAGGGCCGCAACGAGCCGTGCACCATTGAGCGCATAGCCACCATCGTCGCGGGCATCCAGGGCGTCTCGGTGGAGGAGGTCTGCGAGGCGGCATGGCGGAACACGAACAAGGTGTTTGACCTCGACGTGTTTGACCTCGACGAGAGCGCATAGCGAATGATTCACACAAAACTACAGCGTGCTTTGGGTAGAAGTGGAATATAGAGAAGAATAGACAAAACGCCTTGTCGTATCCCCCGGGGTATCGTTATTTCAAAGATGATATCAATAAACAACGCTAGATCATAAGTACAGATACAGGCACACTAGAAAAAAAAAATCCTAAAATTCATACCCCCGAGCCCTTGTTGCCTTTTATACGTCCATGGCGCACGACACCGGCCGTGACGCCGTCCTCGCCCGTCATCCAGCCGGGCATACGCTCGCCGTCGACGATGCCGGCCTCCACCAGTTGCCGGATACCCGCGAACACGTGGGTGCCCTGAAACGTCACCCGCACGTTGGGCGTCCACCGCGAGCCGGCGCCTCCACGGGGAGCGTTTGCATCCTCGTCGTCCTCGTCTAGCATGGTATCCAGACTCCTCCGCCGCCCTCGTTTGGCCCCCACGGGCGCTCCATCCTCGCCATCGTCACCCGAGTCCGGCACGTCGACGCCATTGACAGACGGGTACGGGTCCTGGATGATGACGTCGAGGCGCTCCACACCCTTGCCATCCGTCATCTGGGCCGAGTCACCGAAGCGGCCCTTGGCTATAAGCTTGGCCCGCTTCGCCTCGCGGCGCTGCTGCGTCAGCGGCGAGGCGCGCTTCCGGCTATGCTCTGATGCCGACAGCGGCGCTGGCGGCAGTACGGAGTCGAGCGGCGACTTCTTGTTCTTCTCGTTGGCGTAGATGCTCCAGCCGCCGCCCGCGGCGTTGCCGCGACCGGGGCCCTTGCGGTCCAGGAGCGCGTCGAGATTACGGCTGGTGAGGCCCGTGTTCTTGAGGGCGAAGCGTTGGCGGGGGCGGGAGAGCGCCTTCGGTACGCCCTTAACGATGAGGCTCTGCAGGCTGCGCGACTCGCCGTGGGCCGAGGCGCCGGCGGACTGCGACTTGGAGATGTAGAGGTTTGGGGAGCCATCGGGGAAGGCGAGGTAGACGGTGCGCGAGGAGGTGTAGTTTGTGGCGGCGCCTTCGCTGCCGGCCGCGGAGAGGGCGAGCTGGCTGTTGTAGGGCGAGTCGATAGCGAAGACGCGTAGTAAGAGGACGGGGTAGTCGCTGGGGCGGTAGAAGTGGTAGTGAGCTTTGACATCCGGGAGGACCTGGTCCTGGAGGTTCTGGAGGAAGGTGGACGGGTGGAAGCGGGGGATTTCGAGGCTCGCTTCGTCGATCTTAAGGGTCTCGTCGTCGTCGGCAGCGTCGTGGGAGGGGTGGGCGAGGGGCAGGATCTTGTAGGCTGTCCATTTCTGCGAGGCCGGGTGCTCGTCGAGGTAAGCGAAGTCGACCATGGCGAGCTGGTAGAGAGTCAGGCCATGGCGCCAGTCGCCCTCGAGGACGCGGCTGACGACGTCGCGCTTGGAGCCCCTCTGCTCCTGCATGTCGGCGTAGAGCTGTTGCAGCTCAGCGACGGTGCGGCACGGCGGGTAGAGGTCGTCGCCGTCGGGCTCCTCGTCGGGCCCGCGGCGATCGAGGTAGGGCGAGGCATTAGCGACAGTGCCATCGTCGAGCCAATCAAGGGCCAGAGCGAGTAGCGACTCGCGCGACAGCCGATTCAGGCTCTTGATGACGACAATGTTGGAGGGGTCGACACGCAGCGATGAGGGCAGCCGCGCCGTGGTCGGGATGGAGAGTCGGGACATGGCGACGGCGGTGAGGGCGGTGCCATACCCCGGGACGGGAAGAAGGAGAGTGCTGCGGATGTGATAAACGTCGACCAGCTTTGGGGGGCTGTTGGTTGCGATGTTGCTGGTGGTTTCCTTAAGCTGGGATGCGTTTGCAGGTCGTAGCTACCTCTAAGTAGAGGCCGCAATTAGCTGAAAGACGCGTCGCGCGACTGGTGCAGGTGCCCTACATTTACAGGTAGAGAACAGGGGTAACTACACTGGAGCAAACCACCGCTCGATCGTGATTCAGAGGTTAGTACCTCTAGGTACTAATGTCGCGCCAGTACTACTAAAAGGTAAGGTAGGTACACAAATTGCCTAACAAACCGTACGGAATTTTTGTCTCCCCACCGTAGGTACTTACCTGTCACTGCCTAACATCGGAATACTGGACCACGACTCCAGCCAGTCGTCGCCAGTATCTGGCCAAACGGCCTTCCAAGCTATACCAGTTATGCCATCCCACATCATGTCCGCCATCTTTTCCTTCGTATGCTCCTCGTTTACGTTTATAAAGCACCTCTCGGCGACCACATCAAGCTTCTCTGTTCCGGCCTGATCGTTTACATCACTCGGATGGTCTGTCCACCTGCGAGGTCGACAAATCCACGATCTCGCGATCCATTCTGCAGTGTCTTGAAACGACGGACCAGTTATTTCGCTGGCGTCTGCATACTCGGACCAGCTACTCAGCGGCCTCAAGCACAGGCGCTGTAGTGAAGATGCCCCTGCTCCTGCGTGCTGCTGAGCGGCCACGGTGCGAAACATGGACTTGGCGAGATCTGCGTCGACGGCAAACTGCGGCATGTCCCGCTGGATGTACTCGACACACTCCTCGTCCGAGTGGCTGCACATGAAATTGATATCTGCCACCTCTTCGCTGGGCGGTGGGAATGACAGCCATATGCTGAGCCGCTCGAGCTGTGGAAGCCGGCCCAGCGTGCGATACATGTCGGCTTCGTGCTCGTCACCAGGCTGGCGGGGCAGAGTTATCAGGAGCTGTTTGAGCCTTTGGCACTGGGATTGCAGGTTCTCAACACAGGCAGGTGAAGTTTTGACCCCTTGTATGCAAAGCGTCCGCAATGTCCGCCCATGTCGCGCGAAAACTGCTCTCAGTATCCTCTCTGGGGCGTCCGAAGTGTCGAGCGCAAAGTACTGAAGCGGTGGCAGACGACCAAGGAGCTCACAGGCGAGCTCGTCGGTCTGAGGGTCAATATTATCGCAGAGTCCCCAAGCCAAGGATTGGAGTGAGCTAAGGCCGCCCCGTTGCTCCAACTGCATCAACGCCCGCATCATATCGACCTCGACAGGCCCTTTCATGTGTAGACTTGATATTTGGCTGAAGTCGGTGGCGTGGATGTAATCCTGGAGAGCGACTTGATCACCGCACAGGATGAGGCTGTTTAAACTGCCAGTCCTAGAGGTTGGGTAGTTGGCGTCCTGGGAATCAGGAAAGAAGCCGCTCCATGGCGGCCTCGGCGTGCGAATGTTCTCAATGAGCCCAATCTCACCGCCCGCAAATCTCCTTTCGGTCCAGAGATGCCGAAGATTTGGAGAGTATCGAGACAGCATGGCAATAATAGCTTCCCCGTTGTAGTCTACACTCCCCCCGGCATAATTGCAAGAATATGAAGTGATTACGCTGTAGAGGCAAGGTGACGTGATGAGCAGATACTCGTCGTCGTCGATAGTATTAGGGTGATGCTTTACGCAGTATTGGGTGCGGAGACTGAAAGCGTGCATGTGAAGGCGGCACGATGGGTGATTTTCGTGGAGAAAATGCAGGATACTGTGAGGCAGCCGTCCCATTCTCTCAACAACGAGATCAGTGAGCCTTGGGAGGTGATCAAGCAGACCGACGAGGGGCTGCCAAATATCGGCCTCTTCATCTTTACCGTGGGGTTCCTGGCAGCGGCAGTAAACGTCGGCGAACTGCGGAGGGCGAAGTTGGGGTGAAAAGAAGCGGGTTTGCTGAGGATCCCACTCAGAAGCCTCCATAACCTCTTCACGCTCTCTTCGCCGTACCACTTCACCCCGCCTGTCGACGTCACCAAGGTGATCTTCATAGTTGCTGTTAGGACATAGCTCAGTGTGCCCTATTATAATCACCTGTCGCACATAGGCGTAGGCATGGGCGTCGGAAAGCGTCTTCCTCGCACGCGCGACGTCGGACCTGAGGCGCGCGGCGGATGTTGTTGTGAAGGTGACGCGGGAGAATCGCTCTCTTGCCGCGGCGAGACTACACAGCTTGCTTGCCAGTGAAAAGGAGAAGAGACTTTGCCGCTCAAGGTCTAGCGGTGGTAGAAACTCGCAGATCTGGCAGAGGATGCCGAATGGGAGTCTCTCCAAGGAAGGGCGGGGAGTGAGGGCCATTCCGTCGATGAGTTGGCTGCACTTGAAGCGGCGTTTTCCGTCTTGTAGCGAGTGGGTGGCTCTGGTTTTTTGTTGCCTCTCGAACCCGAGGGTTAAATGCATGCAGACAGAGACTGCTCAAGAGTGTCGGAAAGTTCACATTAGAAATGAATAAAAAATGAGGCTGTGACAGCGGCCGTCTTATCGTTCGGCGGGCGGAGCAGAACCCCAGGCAAATTTCAGGACCAACGCTGGCTGGGCGGGCCAAGGCAAGGTAAGGCAAGCAAAGCAAAGGGCGCCATATTAATGAGAGCAAGTTCCCCTATACACATATTCAATACATTTATAGTAATGTGGAGGTATCTTGTTGTTACTCCGTTTCCAAAGTTTCTATTCACAGGCACAGGTAGTGATTACCTGTAAGTGTCGGCGGCACTCGAAAGAAAAGTTCGCGCTCTTTTAGCTTTTAGTGGTATTTTGTATTTCTAGTTATTGCTCATCTGCAGTTTACCGACAAACACAGGCCCATGAATTCTCTCAAAACCCCCACGACGGAGGGAAGGCGAACTCGCAAAAACACGATCGTGGGAACTGAAAGCTCCCCATTCTGAGCTTCGCTGAGCCCATCTTCAGGGTACTTCCTATTATGGTACTTTATATAGTATAGCGGAAGCTCGGATTGCCCTCAATAATGGTTTCACCACGATCGGCCTTGAGATTTTGTCTTTTAAATTCCCAACTTAGCAGGCCGACGGTGCAAATGACCAAGACCTGCGCACCCATGGCAACGCTGATGCCTGGCACGTAGCCCGGCGCGTCCTGACTTCGGAACACAGTCGATCCAATGATACCGCCAATGGCACCAAAGCCGACGAGCGTAGCCGAGCAGAAGGCGCGCTTCCATTGACCGCAGATATTGTTGGCCTGGTAGGCCATCGCGACGGGGCCATTGGCGCTGGAACTGGCAGTGGCAAGGAACACGCCAAAGTAGCGGACCTTGGGGTCAGAGACGAAGCCGACGAGGGCAAGGCCGATGATGGCGATAACGGCGTTGACGGCGCATATCGGGCCACGCACACGGTGCTTGTCCCCCAACCACCCGCACAGCACCATCTGAGAGATCATTGTTTAGCCACATGAAAGTGCAACAAGGTCAGGGATGTCCCTACAGCGATACCAGCCACCACGTAGGGCGGCGCAACGAGACACTGGGCGGTCCCAACATCGAACCCGAGGCTATAGCTCAATATTTGAGGGAGAACTGTTCCGTTGCTTAGTAGATGGCTCACAAAGATGCGACAGGGTAAGCTCACAGTAGGCCAATGCGTAGGAAACGGTGGTAGTGGCGGCAAAGATGACGGCATACGCCCAAACCTAGACGAATGATGTCAGCTTGATGGACATGGTTTCTTCGAGGGCGAAGCTCACCTTCCAGTCCAAACCAGAGGAGGCCCACGTCTTCAAGTTGAACGGCTCAAGAGTGGCGTCGCCACGATCGTCGTTGACGCGGGCGAGGATAAAAAGACGTTCTTCTTCGGTCATAAACTTCAAGGAGCGAGAGCCCTTGGCGTCGGGGAATGATCGAAGGAAGGCGAAACCAAAGCCGGAAATTACAATGGTAGCAAGTCCCTCAATGATGAAAATCCATCGCCATCCGGCACAGCCTGAGATAAGGAATATTTAGATGTCGTTGCCCAAGACACTTTTGTGGGATGCACACTTACCGGCAAGGCCATTCATATGCATCAGACCAAAGGCTAGAATACCTCCAAAACCAGCGGTCACAAGCCCAATGAGGTAGAAGAAGGCGTAGCGTCTACCGACCTCGTACCGGGTGTACCAGGTAGACAAGAGATAGACTACACCAGGGAAGAAGCCGGCCTCGAAGACGCCCAGGACTAAGCGTAGCGCTACCAAGGAAGTCCACTCCTTCACAAATCCCATGCCAAGCATGACCGCTCCCCATAGCAAAACAAGGCTGGACAGGAATACTCGTGGCCCAATCTTTCGGCATGCGATTGTCGCTGGTGGTTGGAAGAGGGTATACGTGATGAAGAAGACGAGCGAGATGATGGACTAGTTGGATGTCAGACATATTGGCCAGTTGTCCGGGTGGAAGCTTCATACGTATCGATCAACGCCGCCAATCTTGGTCAGCTTCAGCTCCTTACTCATGCCAGCGAGGGCAGCATTGGCTAAGTTTGTCCTGTCGATCAGTGACACGCAGTACATGATGCCGCATAAGGGGATCAGCCTGAGATCGACTCGTCGCATGAGCTTCTTCTCTTCTTCTGGACTGTATCTTCGTAGAGACAGCTGGTCGTCGGTAGGCTTCTGGGAACCGCTCACGGAGGGGAGCCTCTCTAGGTCGTCAAGCTTGATCTCGGTGTTCGTAGTCATTGTCACGGTTCTGAAGAGACTAAATGTTCGTCGGTAAGAACTTGGAGAAGGAAGATGTGCTGAGCGAGTACCTTGGCCTCGACTGGGAGCCCGTCTGTTGATTTATGTACGTTGGCAGAAACTGGAAGAGCTGAGAGCACGACGCGTTTCTGGGATATGCCGCACGTAGGTCGCAGCAAGCACGAGCTCGACGCAAGGAGTAAATCCATGGTTATTTGGTAGGTAAGGGCTGAATCAATTGCGTCACGTGGAAAGTAAACTAGTATGATGCCCGTCTTGGGTGTTGTCTGCGAGGCGGAGACCTGCCGAGATTGAAGCTGGGGAAGCGCATCTCGTTGAGATTTGCCGCCCCCGCGAAACTACTCGGAAACCATCCATTCGTCCGGTTTTCCCCGCGACCTCAAGTTATGAAGTGTATTATGGAAATCAGCTCGTTTATGTAAGTAGCAGCTGGGGAAAGCCGGGTCGGGTTGTCCTGGCGCGGGGAAGAGTATGCTGCGTCCGCGACGGCAACCCGCCTCAGCTGAACAACAAAGATCGGGAGCCAAAAATATAGTCTAATAAATATCGCTGAAATAAGATTCGCATCAAGCCCGCGAAGGGCCTTGTTTGCCTCCACTGCAGATCAAAATGTGGGCATTCGCTCGTTTATGCATATTCTAGTCCCGGAAAGATCGCGAAGGTTGGTTGACACTAAATCAGCAACGGATTGACTGCGCCATGGTTTAGTTAGCCTAACGGGTCAGTCTGGGGTATTTGAGCCATCAAGGAGGTACATAGCCAAGCCTACCGGAGGACGTATACGGGAAGTTCAACCACTTACAATGCCCTTTTGTGCGAAAGACCCCCAGTTTCAACGGCGCTATCCGTCTTTCAGCCTTTGAGGCGCTAGACAGCGCTAGATTGGATCGCAAAACACTTCCATTTTGAGAGTTCCCTCCTCTCGCGGTTGATGATGCGTCTCTCTAGAGCCAAGCCATGCAAGTTTGTGGACAACATGCCGTCCTGAGGCCGGGACTCTGAAGGCTCCGGTCGACCCCAGTGTACATCAGTAGGCACATGCAGTTTCCGGCTCCGGGTCTCGGGCCGAGTCGGGAGGATATAGAAGGGACACACTCGCATAGGTTCTGGTTGATAATGGTACATTTTCACACACTACAATAAGGCTACTTCGTTCACGCACGACCTATAACATGCCCAGCCCTGTCAACGGCGCGTGTGATGCCCGATTCAGCAAGCTCCGCGAGCTGCTGGCTGGCGCGCTGGATTCCGATGAAGAGCTTGGGGCGTGTCTCTGCGTAAGTCTGCATGGTGAGACGGTGGTCGATATCTGGGGAGGGTGGAAGGATGTGGAAAAGACCCAACCCTGGGAAAGGGACACGATTGGCGTGGTGTGGTCCATATCTAAGTGCGTCACCAACCTGGCGGCCCTGATCTGTGTCGATCGCGGCCTGCTGAGCCCTTACGAAAGGGTCGCCAAGTATTGGCCCGAGTACGCCGCAAACGGCAAGCATGAAGTACAAGTCCGACACTTTCTCGGTCACACGTCCGGACAGCCCGGATGGGAAGAGCCCAGCGGGCCGGAGGAGCTCTATGACATTGCCGGCGCGACCGCCAAGCTCGCTGCCCAGCCGCCGTGGTGGCCGCCGGGCTCGGCATCGGGATACCACCTGGCGAGCCAGGGCCATCTCGTGGGCGAGCTCGTGCGCCGCGTCTCGGGCAAGCCGCTTCAAGACTTTATCGAGTCCGAGATTGCCGCGCCGCTCGGCGCCGACTTTCGGCTTGGCGTGCAAGCCAAGGACTATCCTCGCGTCTACCAAGTCGTCCCGCCCCGAGGGCTCCCTGCCGCTGCGATCCAGCTGCTTGACGACCAAGACAGCATAACCGCCAGAACCGTTCGCGGCACCCCCATCAAGGCCGAGGACTCGGAGACCAAGGCCTTCCGGGACACGCACCTGGGAGGCGTCAACGGATTTAGCAACGCGCGTGCCGTGAACCGCATCATGTCGGCCGTGACGCTTGGTGGCGCCGTGGATGGCACCAGGCTGCTCTCGGAGAAGACGCTCGACATGGTTTGGGAGCGGCAGTCTGAGGGCATCGACAAGGTCCTCGGTGTCCCTCTGAAATTCGGAATCGGGTTCGGCCTACCCGATCGGGACGGGCCACTGCCCTGGATCCCTGACGGCCGGGTTTGCTACTGGACTGGTGCCGGCGGTCACATTGCGATCATGGACTGCGACAGACGGCTGACAATATGTTATTCGATGAACAAGATGGATTCGGAGCTGCTTGCATCCCCAAGGACGGAGCGATATGTGCGCGCCATATATGAGGCGCTGGGGTTAGCAGCATAGTGACAACTGTCGAGCTTTACTAGTTCATTCAGCAAAGCAATCATTAAATCAAACATCTTGAGTTTAAAAAAAAATAGAGGCATTCTTGAGTAGTCTAAAGCCCGTTTTGTCCTGGGCTTTCAGTGCGTGAAATGGTTGCAACGAGTAAGAGGCTAAAGTGTGTTGTCAAGACCATAGTTCGGCCACAGACATGGCCTCGTAAAGCCGCGTGGACAAATATTGGATTCTTAGAACTCATATTAAATTATTGAAAACTATGGGTTACCACGGTAATCAACAACGGTAATCGGAAAGCATCGCTCTCGGCGCGAGGCGACCTCTATAGTGTGACACTAACCCTAGACTAATCACCTTGTTGATGCCTCTAGTAGGCCAAGTTTAGTATTTGCAACACTGGGAGGTATATGCCACATGGGAAGTCTGCTGTTGAGAGCGGAACAACGCTCAAGCCTGTCGCATTAGTCGCGGAGCCGAGACGACCAAGTTCTTCTCCCCCAGCGCTGCCCAGTTTTGGCCACCCCGTGCCTTGCAAAGGGTCTCTGGCGAAGCCAGCCCATATCTGCTGCATGTATCTGCTGAGAATCTTCTGCTCTTCTGTCGCAGAGCCCAATCGATTCTGAAGCTCGTACGTACCCCAGACCTGGGGTAACTCGGAGCCGTGGTATGCGCCGGCTCGGTTGTACAGTTGCAGGTTGGGGAAGGATGCGTCGTAGCGGTAGCGCCACACCGCGTAGCCGGCTTTTTGCAGTGCGTCAGAGAGAGAAAGAGTAGTGCAAGTGTAGAGCAGATCTGTAAATATTCTGAAACGGGAGTGTTAGCCGAGCTCTCCGGTGGTTCGGCATGTACTCACTGGCTAACAAGAGCAAAGGTGTCGGTGCTGTTGATGGAATACGCGGCTTCCAGAGACGGTAGGATGGGAGTAATATCCAGGCCAATTACTTTGAAGAACGACTTTATACTCGTCTTTCCGTCGCTGAGCCCGCTCGAAGCGGCCAAGAGGGTGCCCTCGTCTTTGTTTGTGCCAATATATATCGGAACATTGGCAAACTTCCTGGTCACTATACTTGAAAGAACATTGTCCGATTGCGTGATTCCGTCATCGACCGGGGGGAATACCAGGTGACTCTTGTTTGCCATAAAAGCTTGGAGTTCAACCAAGGGTACCTTTCGCAGACAAGACAAGGGCGAAACGGTCAGAAGACAACCGAAATTAGCAACAAGCTCGAGGTAGCTCGCTCTTGCATTACCAGGCTGCAGTGTCATTTGGGACTGCATGATGGCCGCTCGGTAGGGAAGCGGCGAAGGGGGGTTTGCCAGTAGTTGCTTGACCGAGTATCCTCCGGCCGACTCGCCAAAGATTGTGACGCGCTGGGGATCGCCGCCAAAGGCCCTGATGTTCTGCTGGACCCATCTGAGCGCAAGCCGCTGATCGAGAAAGCCGAGATTTTGCAGACCAGGAGCGAGCTCGGGAGAGTAGGAGAAGCCAAAGAGATTTGTCCGGTAGTTGATGGCGACAATCACCACATCCTCGTTGGCGGCGAGCGAGCTCCCGTTGAAGAGGGGAACCCCCGCGGTTCCCATTACCAGGTTTCCCTAGGAGGCAGGCATCAGTCAATGGGCGGCAAGCGACTATTCGCGGCGGGCAGCCAGGGACTTACTCCGTGAATCCAGAAAAGCACCGGCTTCAGGTTGGCCGGTGAGGCCGACTCGGGCGCAAAGATGTTTGCGTACAAGCAGTCCTCACTCTCGCCGGCCACCTTGCCGATGGATTCGGCCACCAAGCCGGTGTACCCTTTGTGCCGTGATAACTCCTTAGCTCCCAAGCAAAGATGAAAAAGCGAGGGGAGTCGTGTGGGCATGCTGCCTCTCACCTTTCTGGGGACAGGAATTGGGCATCGTCTGGACTTTGAGCGGCTCCGTCCACGGCGTTGCGGCAACAGGCGGAGCGAACCGGGTGGGCGAGGCCGCGAACGGAACGCCCAGATATGCGTTTACCTTGCCCGTGACTTCGGGCTGGTTCATAACCGACGTGGCGGTGCCAATTAAAACGCCATTGCAGATGGTCACGGTCGGGTCTGCCGCTGCTGGTTGTGTAGCTGGGATGCCTGCTGCGTCCGACAAAGCGGCGTAACTAGCGAGTAACGTCAAAAGAGGTTTGAAGAGCGGCATTATTTCGGACGGCAGGATGAATAAAAGACTGGTTACTATTATGCCAGGATGCAATAGACTTGCTAACTTGAGGACGTGATCTGCGGGCCTCTTTATACTTGCACCTAGAGGCAGCTCAATTCATCTTCAGCGTGCGCTTCTCCGCAACATCACTCAATACTACCGCATCTGAGCCACATGTTGTTTAATATCGGCCTTGGCATCTGAACATGATTTTTGCCAGGTACATCCATGACGTTGCATTGTCGTTGAGACATGGCTTGTCATTGCATCTTGATCAGCTTGGGAAAGAACGCTCTAAGTTTGCATGCGGCTGGGCGCCAAGCAACGGACACAAAATAATGCCTGCTTTCTCCGTAAACGAGAGGAGACCCATATCACAGACTTTAGATGCTGTCAGTGTGCCTTGGGCTATGCTGAGCGTCATTTACACAAACGAGGCGGTGCGCATATCTTAATCGGAACTACGTCAGTTCCAGGGCAACTTTGCGGGGTCACCTGGATTCACCTCAATGCACAGACGCTTTCCCTTCCCCTTCCCCGGCTTGAATCCATCTCAGCGCGGCGTTTTCCATATGCCAGTGCTACTTTCCATGGGATGGGTGCTCTCGGGGCAAGGGTTGGCCTAGCCCCCGGTTCACGAATCTGGGGGGTGCGCCACTTGCGAGATAAAATGACAACTTTTGGTAACGATCGGCATGTTGATATCAGAATTGTATTCGCTCGTGGAAGCCGAGTGGGGGTAGAGCAGGCTGAATCTACCGATCTGCGCGGGTTTTCTTACTGCTATCGAGTAAAGTTCAATAAGTAAAGTAAAACTATGGGAGGAACGAGCCAACTAGTTTGTTAGATTGCTTAAGTTCCCAAGTTGAATCTACCTACATCGTATTCCACAGCTACTCACACCTCCACACCGCCGGTCCGCCGCGCCACACCCCCGGGCTCACCGGAGGTGTGGGGTGTGGCTCATGTAACCTAGTAACCACAACGCATCTCGCAAAGTATTACTTATTATAGATAGCTGCTTCCATTACGAATACAATCATATTTTCTTTGGGAGAGCCATATCCCCTGCATTTCTCACCCCGCGACTTGGGCTGGCTCTCACGCCTAGACCCAGCTGGCTCTTTGGTATGCTTTTGACTCGTCAGGTCAACGATCAGCCGGGCAAGCGGGTGGCGTCGGCGTTGGCATTGAGGCTGGTGTGCAGCTGCGGCAGTTCATCGTGACGACTTGAGGTGGTGGTTTGTAGTTTTCGATAAATCTCTAATCAGTCCTTATCAGTCCTTATCCAGACTGAAGGGGGCTTTGCAGCCAGCCCTTTCAACCTTGCTGCTGTCATCCCGCTGTTTAAATGTCCAAGCCTCGTCATCAGGCTCTCCAAGAAGCCAAGTTGTATTGAGTCAGTTGCACAATCTATATTTCTCACACAAAATTCACAATCTAGTCAACTCTCTAGCTACTGCTATTGAGTCACCGGCGTGGCGCACCCAAAACTTTCTCTCAAGGTCGACTGTGGCTGAGCTCTGCCATCCGTGCCCAAGTCATGGACAAATCGATTCGACCGCTCAAATGTTATTTATTAGTATGATTTATCCGCGCCGACGCTTCAGACACGTCTGCTTATCTGATTCCGCAGTAATACGCGCAAATTATCATGAAACGCACCCATCGTAAAGTCCGCAGCGGCTGCGACGTTTGCAAGAGCCGCAGGGTAAAGTGCGACGAACTCCGCCCGTCCTGGTAAGAAGACATCCTCCCTCCAAACGCACCGTGACGACAAAGGCGCTGCGCAGCATGCTCACGTCCGCACAATAGCTCTCAGTGCCTTCGTCTGGCTGCCGCATGCACCTACAACTCGGCCAAACATGTCCCTGCGAGCGCAAGGGAGCAAGCTGGCATCATGGGAATCACGTCTCATCTGTCGACTGCACAACATGGATGGCCGCAGGATCTCCCAGAGTTGGAAAGACGCCTGCTTCACCATGCCGCCTTCATCAGCGCCAATATCGCCGCCACCGTCAGGCTGGGGCACGTTCCTGGCCTCGTCAACTTCTCGAGGTATGTTGGGACAAGACACACAGAGTTCATACAGCTAAGCGGCTACGTTGCTGATTATATCCAGGTTCCTCGCGATTGCCCGACACTCAACCCATGTGCGACATGCCCTCTGTGCCGTGGCTGCAGAACATTTGCGGAATCTAACGCAGTCGGCCTCCTTCACTGTATGCGAACACAGAAATCGAGCGTTGGCCATGAGATTCATGGTGGTGGGCATGCAGGTCTTGCATCGGCCATCAATAGCACCGGCGAGTGCGTATGAAGAGCTCATAGCATCGTCGACCCTCCTTGCATGGAACGCTCCCTGCAGGTGTGTTGTCACAGCCGATCGATGCCGTCAAAACCACCGACTAACAAGCAACTAGTCGCGAATACAAGATTTTGATCAAAGGCGTCAGCTTGGTGAGTCTACCGGGCCCTCGACTACGAACACAGTATGCAGCCGCTAACAAGATCGATTGTTTCGACTCACAGCTCAAAATTGAAGCTCGGGGCTTGCCAGCCAACAACCACCCCGGAATAGAAGCCGCCCCAGTCATGACGGCTTCAGACTGCGAGGCGCTTCTAACAGCGCTCTACACATCGGTTTCCCTCTTCAGCAGATGCGAAATGCATGCAAATCTCAAGTCGGCCGTTCGGGATCTCCAGTACTTTCTCTACAACCTGCGCGCTGACTCAACACCTTGCTTTTCGGTCGAAGCCGGTCTATCGGCACTGTGGCCATTTCGAAACGCGATGCGACTGGTTCCCGAAGGTATCATCAGTCTAGCGGAAAATGACTTCACTTTCAACCTTTACTTGGCCAACCACCAAGCCCTCCAGTTCTTGGTTCTGGTAATACTGCCCTGGGAGGGTAAAGCCGCATTCCAAAGTGATCAGAGGTCGCATCTTATGCAGATGCGCAAGGTCATTCGAGCAGGTTTGAACGCCGCTTCAAACAGAATTATCAGCGACAATAGGTCATCGATGTGCGAGCTGCAGCGGCTGAAGATCGCCTCAGAGGCCTGGTTCAAAGCGATAGCAACTTGTACCTGAACATGGAATTCCTCACTGTGACAATACGTCGCCGAGACATTTTTCGGGCAATCCCGATGCTCCTAAAGAAAAGGAATCCAAACTAGCGATGCTTTAGCTCATGGGCTCACACTTAGGCTTCGTCTGCGACGTTCGAATGCATCAGCTATGCAGAGGTTGCCAAGTGCCGCCAGAACTTTGGCACTGACCTCGCCTACCATCCTAGATCTTGTCGACAGTTTGATGTCATGCGACCGGCCAGCTTCATGTCAGCCTCGCGCATTTTGAATCGCCTCAGGTCGACTATTCGCAATGCAACCGGCGTGGCCTTCGGTGCCCGTGGCGCCATGTCGAGACTCGCCATCGAGACGGAGACGTCTGCGCTGGTGCAGCAACAGCTTCGAGCCTTCATCTCCTCTACGTCAAAACTCTGGATACCTAGAGTGAAAAGCCGCAACGTGGGGCTTGTGACAGTATACTACATGATTAGCGGAAGCGCGCAACTTGACCTTATTGCCCAAGAAGAGTTCCTACGCGCGGCATTTGGCAATAACTTCAATCGGAGCTGGGCAGGACCGAGAGCTACGCGCGGTCTGCTGCCTCAGACGATCCGCGCTTCACCCTCAACAATGTCGACGGCACAATGACGGCTGCGGGCAGATAGGAGTAGTATCAGTATAGGCTTTGTTGAGCGTGCTTACGAGTTGTCTTTACTCATCTCCGGCAGTCAAAAAGGCACACCTTCGGACATATCCATCTCCACGACTCAATCCACCAGGATGCCTGCCATGCTCTAGTCTCCCCCGCAACAGCTGCCACCTACCATCTTGGGACGATGCTCCGGCCGGCTTTTTGCAAAATTTGAAGCCGGCAGATATCCGTTGGTTTACTAGCTTGTCAGCCAAAAGATGGGGTAGATGCTATTCTTACGCAAAGCCGGTTACAGTTTCCGCCCGACGATATTCACGAAAGCCACAGCAGCGTCAATACAAAATCCATCTCAGATAGAGGTTTCCAGCGAATGCAGAGAAAATGGTCCTCCTTTCCGAAGGTAGCTACCATGAAATCTTTCTGCTGCTATGGATATGTCCATAAAATAAGCATACTTCGCTTAAACTTCTCACTTCACCAAATAAGTTCGTTCCAGATTGCGCAGATCGTCATGCCCGCATATTGCTAGTTGCTGGTCTGCATCCTACCAGCTTCCACTTTTGACCGACAAGGCAGGAGGATAAATTGATTTCCATGCACATTCATTATTCGAAATAGTTCTATCATCCTATTGTTAGGTTGCTTAGCGGTTCATGGGCGAGTGAGGAGAAAAATATCATCCGATGCTACTTCACCAACATGTCCCTGACCGCGGATGGGACAACTTCTTCCGAAAGAGGCAGCAGATTCAACTCCTCAATTTTGTCCTTGATTACATTCACGATTGATTCTGCACAATATAAAGAAGATTGGGCGGGTTGTGGGAAAGTTGTGAGTTGTCTTTGTACTGTACCGTGTTGGCTCCCCAAACAGACCACGAAGGCGACAACCATGCCATGAAATAAAGACATAGACAAAAAACCACGAGTTATCGTGGGAATTGAAACAAATCCCAATAATGCGAAAGCGATCATCCGACGGCGTTCAATGCAACTGTCAACCAACTAGTGTGCCTCCTGGCGTAGTCTGCATTAGGCAGGTCATGTACCAACATTTGAGCATAAGCACAACTCTATCACGGCACTTCAATCTGCATGAAACCATTTGTTGTATAGTTCAGAATACTAAAGAAAGGGGGCGAACGAACTAAATGAAAGTACAATCTTATGGAAGTCACGATTTGGGTAGAATGATGTCAGGGAAGGGCCGAGGCCAAGGAGGCACTGAGCTCCTGGTTTTGGAGCTGAGAAGCCAACCTATCATCACGAATGTTGAACCCCAACCTCGGCGTGCTAGTGTTTCGATATAACCCGGACCATGGCCTGTGCATGCTAGGAATAGCCGGCTTTCAATTCTCGAAAACGGTTGCTGCGGAGGTGCGCATCCAGACATCACGGATCTTGGTAGTGCTGACATGGAATTGGATAGTCCTGCCAAGACGGCCTTGGCGATTTCGGGCAAGTCACATCGGACATAATATCGTTTGAACGACTGACAATGGCTTTCTCAGTCTCTTGGCAACAAGATCGGCGGAGTAGTCTCCCGTGAGAAAACAGTGCCTTCCAAAATTGGCAGCTCCTCGGGCAACTTCTGTGAATAGCGTCGTTGCCATCCCCAGAGGTTCTGGTCATCTCGCAAGTCTGTACACAGGAGATTGTGTATAAAAAGCACATGCTGTGCCAGTTACAGAGTGAGAATTAGCCCATCAAGGTGCATCACATCAACCACTTGTCCTCTTCTATCAAGACCTCAATTCACTCGTCTCTCTTCGAAATGAAGTTCTTCACCCTCGCCGCTGCTCTTGCCTCCGTGGCTACTGCTGCTCCCTCTGCGGCTCCTTCTCCCCTGGACGTCAAGATTGAGTCTGCTGGCAGCTCTGGTGAGGTCAAGGCCACCATCACCAACACCGGCAAGGACAACCTCAAGATCTTCAAGCACGGCACCATCTTTGACAATGCCCACACCGAGAAGGCGACCATTGAGGCCAACGGTAAGCTCGGCAATCATAACCTGCAGCCATGAAGAGAGTATATCCTAACAGAGCCAAATAGGCAGCAATGTCGAGTTCCAGGGTCTTCGTCTCCGTCTCAGCACTGAGAACCTGACCGACGAGGACTTCCAGAAGATTGATGCTGGCCAGTCCGTCGAGGTAACTTTCCACCTCGCCGAGACGCACGACCTCTCCGCCGGCGGCAAGTACTCCGTCTCCTCCACTGGCGTTCTGTCCTACGCCACCGAGGCCGACAACAAGCTGGTCGGCTCCGTCCCGTACACCTCCAACTCCATCGAGGCCGAGGTCGACGGTGCCATCGCCGCGGCCGTCAACTCGGCCATCCAAGCGCGGTATGAGAAGCGCACGCACGTACAGAGCGACTGCACCGGCAGCCGCAAGACGGGCACCATCAACGCGCTCAAGAACTGCGTGTCGCTCTCCAACCGCGCCGCCGAGGCCGCCCGTTCCGGCTCCGCCTCCAAGGTCGAGGAGTACTTCAAGTCGTCGTCGTCCAGCACGCGCAACACCATCGTCAACGTCTTCAGCAAGGTCGCGCAGGAGTGCGGCTCGACCAACGGCGGCGCGTCGCGCTACTACTGCACCGACCAGTTCGGTGGCTGCGGCGGCCGCGTGCTCGCGTACACGCAGCCGTCGCGAAGCCTGCAGGTCTACTGCGACCTGTACTGGGACGACCTGCCGGCGCTGACCAACGCGTGCCACCGCCAGGACCAGGCCACGACGACGCTCCACGAGACGACGCATCTCCGAGAGGTGGCTGGCACTGCAGACAATGGCTACGGCTACGACAACATCCGCAAGCTGACCACGGCGCAGAGCCTAAACAACGCGGACAGCTACGCCATGTTTGCCAACGCCATCTACTCGGGCTGCTGAATGGCGTGATTGTGGCAAATTATTCTGAATGAGACATGATGGGCGGGAGGGTAAATAGTACAGGGGATCTCAATGTAAAAAGGAAAGTAGAAACGATTGGCGTGGCCGATGGCCCGGTGGCTGCCCGGCACATCTAGTACATATGTCAACGAAACTCGAATACAAGTATATATGACTTGACTTTTTAGCTTCGTTATATTGTTTGCCGTGACTCAGAGTGTGAAACAAAAAGTACGCCTTAAATGTCTTGTCTCATGCGCTACGGTTGCAGTTACTTGATATGACTACATGACGCAACCTCATAGGTTAGAAGCCATCACGAGGACGAGAAAGTGTATGTTGATCATTTCAACAATCTCAAACTCCTAGGACCCTCAACTTGAAATTTTCAGTAAGTTTGAGAACCCGAGGACCAGGTAGAGCGGGATCGCCGTCATCAAGGGGCCAGGAAAGGCCTTGCATGGAGGCAGCGATGGCGCAATCGCGCCATCCCAACCGACAACTGTAAGAAGATAGGGGCTCCGCGGCACCCCATCTCAGCTCACTCCACAGTTGTTTGAATGTCTATTGAGTCTATGCAGAGTTTTCACAGCAGATTCCGGCGCGATCGGTCCCAAGTTTACGTTGTGTCTTCGGTTTCGGTGTATTGGTGGATGGTGAAGCCGTCAACAGCCGAAACGAGTGACCCGCACAGCCATGCACAACTCGCCACGATAATGCCGTGAGAACGAGAAAAGTAACAGATATCCGCGTATTCTATTCTGTGGCTGGACTATGGCCACGGCAGGCTCAGAGCCAGCCTCTTGTAGTTCGGGTCTGCCTCATTGGGAGAGCCGTGAAAGAGTATTGTTCAGTCCGTGGAAGGCTGCCCATTGTAAGACATGGCTAGAAGCAACTAATAATTATGAAGCTTCATTAAACTCTAAATATTTATCACATGGAATTTCATTTATGACACATTCCAGCCCCGTCAATCGGTCGTAGTGTAATCATGGGCCGAGGAATCGCTACCAGAGGCCCGGATCTGAGAGCGACTAGCACCTGTTCATCAAGAAGCCGATATTGCTCGTACAATTCTTCCCTTCCTAGTTTCTGGCATTCGTTGTTTGCATTTTATTGGCTAGAGACCCCAAGTTCCTCTCTCTATCGGCACCGATCTGTAGGTCCAGGCCCTCGACATTACCGAGCTGCACCGTAGATCCCCATGCAGTGTAACCTGCGGCTGTCAAAGCTGCGCGAGTCGTTACCAATTATGTAACTCGAAATTTCAAAAAGTAATTCAGGCGGGGCTATTTATTTGTAGAGCAGGTCAAGTGCCACTTGCAGTCAGGACGACCCGAACGAATGTCTAGACGCTACAAGCGCAGACCTAGCATAGGCCCGGGAGCGTCTCGTGTGAAGTATACTTTGAGCACTACCTAAATACAGAAGAAAAAAGCAATTTTTCTTATCTATTTTCTAAGATATCATTGAGTAGTAAGTACCATGCCTCATGCTCGTGATGGATAGTAGGCCGCTCGCTGAGGAGAGACTCCCGACCTGGTACTTGCAAAGCTCTCTTGACATGTGAGCAATTTGTTTCTTAATATCCCAGAAATATACAACTAGTACCTATAGCCACCAAGTCAAATAGTCTCTATAAATAAACGCACCACTTGATCTTGGTGATTTATCGGAATGTTGCATATGGCAGTGCATGCAGAAACCGTTGAGACGGAGCTAGAGTAGCTACGTCATTGTCCGGTTAACGTTTACCACAGCGATGCGCCAGATGGAAGAACAAAAGAGCTGATGCGCGGTTAGTTTACCAAGAAATCAAGAAACTAAAAAGAATCTAGATAAGCGCTATTATTAGAGTGGCTTTCCACCCACGCCAACGCATCCTGTTACGTCTGTCAAGGTTCTGGTAAAGGCTTTGTAATCCACGGAAACAGATCCCAGATCGACGCCTAGCAAAAAGCTGCAGCTTTCAAGGCACTAATTGTATACGTGTGCTGGCTGACAATTGTAGGCTCTCTCCCGCGCGTCTGCTTACAATTAAGCTTCATGCATTAGTGCTACATCGGTGCTCGCTCTCCGCGCCGGATCCGTGCAGTGAAGGGTTGTCCGAGTTCGTAGAAAAATCCATCTATGGTGTCCAATATAAATACAGAAGCCGTAGAGTTCCTTTTCCACTTCCATAGCTCACGCCAACACAGCAAAGCAAGTCTACAAACACACAAATTCACCATGCCGAAGCCAATTCTCATCTCGGGCGGTGGCCTCTCATCCCTGCTCCTCGCCCAATCTCTGAGACGCTCCAAAATTCCGTTTCAAATATTTGAGCGGGACTCGTCTTTCGTCTTCCGCGCCCAGGGGTACCGGCTCCGGCTATCCGCCGAAGGCCTGGACGCCGTGGAGTCGGTGCTGACCCCCGAGCACTGGGACCTTTTCTGGAGCAAGAGCGGCAAGACGGGCGGCGCGGGGCTCGCCCTACTCGACGCCATCACCGGCGAGACTATTGACGAGACGCTGACCGTCGGCAGCGGGCTCTCCTCGCGCGGCGGCAAGGTGGTCGGCATGGCCCGCGGTGATATGCGGCAAATATTTGCCCAGGGCCTTGAGGACCACATCCAGTGGAACAAGAAGGTCGCTGGCTACGAGCTGACCGAGGGCGGCGTGCGCGCCGTCTTCCACGACGGCACCAAATCCGATGATGGTGCGCTGCTCATCGCCGGCGACGGCATCTACTCTAAGATTGCGCAGCAAGTGTCGGGCGGCCGACTCAAGACGTACGACACGGGCGCGCGCGGCATTCACGGACAGGCCCCGACGGCGTCATTTAAAGGCCTCGGCGAGGGCGTCTTCTCGCTGCGCGGGCCTGACGGCGTCAGCATCATCACCAATGTGCGGCCGGGCGAGCTGGACGACCCGAGCCTCGAGTTCGGCTGGACCATGTCGGGCCGCCCGGGGACCATCCGCGCGCCCAACGACGACTACAGCATCGTCGGCCCAGTGGCGGCGGCCATCGCCAAGGACCTCACCAGGGAGTGGCACCCGCGATTCCGCGCGCTGGTGGACGGCATGCGCACCGAGGAGGCCGCGTTCTGGAAGATTACCTGCTCGAGCCCGTCGGGCGTGCCGGAATGGCCCAACGTGCCGCGGGTGACGGTCATCGGCGACGCGGCGCATAGCATGACGCCGGCAGGCGGCCTCGGCGCCAACACGGCGCTGAGAGACTCGGCGCTGCTGGGCCGCCTGATTGGCGAGGCCGGCGGCTTCGCGGAGGGGCTCACGGCGGCGTACGAAAAGGAGATGCGCATCTACGGCAGCGAGGCGGTGGGCCAGAGCTACGGGCTGGCCAGCAAGCAGTTTGGCATTCACATTGATGAAGGCAAGACGAAGCTAGCGTGGTAGCTTCGCTGCAGAGTACAACTTAGTCGGCTGGTACTATCGATATGTTTCTGCAACGCTGCGCGATATTCGTTTCGAGTACAGATTTTATAACGGATACTTTAGAATTGACCGAAATTACCAAGACTTTTTTGTTTCGTAATTGCCCTTTGAGACAGGCTATCGTCTTTGCATGACACGGACATTGGCCCGCGCGGGGGACGGGGTGAGCAAGGTTCGAGACGACAGGGTTCGCGTCGTCGGAAATTTACGCCCAAGCCCTAGCCTGCATATCCGTACTTTGGCAATAGTTCGATGCAGTCGAGGTCGTCATGTGCTGCAAATGCTGGGTCGGATAGCTGCAATTGGCAGTGCCGATGGAGCACGTCATGATGGCGTTGAGACTGGATGGCAGCCAGCCGGGCTAAATGGTTCGAGGATATAGATTACTGGTGGGGGATTTCCAGACTGCTGGCCAAGGGTTCGAACGCACACGTCGACCCTGCGGCTGGCCACGGCCCCATGATCGTCTGTTGTGGCCTGTCTGCGTGGTGAGCCCTGCCTGATTGTCGGAGGATGCAAGCGAAGAAAAGAGCGGAAGAGCGGAAAGTGGTGATTCGTTGAGGGCAGAAGCACGTGCTCGGAGTTGCGGCGCCGTGCAGGTGATTGGATTGATTACAGAGCAAGGCTTGTGGTGGTGGGGACCCTGCAGCTGAAGTTGGCAGGCATTGGACAGGCAGGCAGACAGACTGGCAGCGAGCCAGCAAACAAACAGGGTGGCCAAGAGGTTGGCAGGCACGCACGGAGGCATGAAAGGAAGGTGGACTGTGGGGGCCAAGATAAGGTCATGCAAATGCTCGTTGCTCTTCCTGATTGGCTTAGATAAGATGTTCACGTCCCGCTATTGGTGCAATTTAAGCTCAGCTCCATACCTAGTCTAGCCCCATCTGCGAAACAAGCTGGTGATTGCTAAGCAGGCATTTGCAGGCTTGTAGGGCGCAGAAGTAGCGGCAACAAGTTGTCTCGGTCCGCTAAAATACAATGAACAAAAAGTGACATCGTTACGTTACCACAATACCCGCTGAAGGAGGTCCACACAACCAACCCAGTCCGCCCCTCTGCTGTTCGCGGCGGAATAGGCCCCTGCGCCCGCCTGGAATCCTCGGCAATACTCACTGCAAGGCCGCCGCCTCCCCCCAGCCCAGACGGTATCGGAGCCCCTCGGCGAGCGAAAAAAATCCGCACAAAGACTCACAAAAACACCCTGCCGACATACTAATCCACCACCACGCCGTCGCCCCGCGTTGTCTCTCTCCGCAAACATCCCACGAACGCTCCCTCTTCCACCATCACAAATTCGACAAACGGCATCTAACGACTTTGCTGCCACGGATTCCATCTCGTCGAATTTTCATCTCGGAATTTTTTTTCCCTGTGCAACGCGATTACGACCGACAAATCCGACTCGGCCTTGCACGAACACTTCACAGTGCAACTTTGCGGAACTTGAGACAGTCGTTGACAGCCCGTGTTTCGACATCTCTTATCCCCGACGACAATTCATCAACCCTCATTCGATACAATTGTCAAAGGATTGCCAGTCTCGACGCCGACCATTACCACCATCAAAATGTCCAACTACAACGGCCGGCACGGTCCCAACGTGTCCAACTACCTCCGCGACCTCAACACCATCTCTCCCCAGGAAGGTTCCGTCGACGAAAACTTCAACATCGAGGGTGACCTTGCCCTCTTCACCAACACCGAGTTCTTCGACTTTGAGACGGGCCAAAACACGGATTTCCAGGCCCAGCCCGTCAAGGAAGTTGCCCATACTACACCCTCGTCCGATGATGTGAGCGCTGCTCCGTCCGTCATGGGTGACATGCCCAACTTGGACTTCATTTCTAGTATGTATCATTCTCTTTTACATCCCTCTTTGTCGTTTAAATTTGCATTTCATTCCTTGTTACCGTTTTATCTTTCTTTTTTTTTTTGCCCTCCTCAACCGCGGCCACGCCATAGCTCCTGGTCAATCTGGGCCTGGCTCGCTACCACTGTTAGCGCTCCAGCATCCTGGGTGCAGATTGGTTCAGCTTCAGCTTCGCCACCTCCACTTGCACATCAGCTTATACCACGCCTGCATCTGTACCTCTGGCACAATATCCCCGCCTATTTGCAAATTGCGACATGGCACCTTGGACGCGCCGTTAGGGAACAGCCAGCTGTCCCAGCCAGCCTGTCAAGAGCCTCTGCTGCACTGCAAGTGGGGCTAAGTACGGGGAGCCTGGGCTTACAAATGGCGGCACCGATGGTGCAATATCTCGTGATGCCGGGGCCCCTCAGTCAATCCACCCAATCTGGTCTGGGCCGCACGGCCTCAGTGCGATGAACGCAGATCGAGGGCCTTTGATAAGGTTGGCATCTTGCTATAGCCTTTCTTTGGCCCCCGACCTGCCTGTTATCTACTGTTCTTTCCTCTTGCACACATTCTCTCCTCGTTTTTTGTTACTTGCAATTGCGGTGCTTGCCTCTGCGGCGGCACAATGCTACACGTCACAGATCGCAGTTGACTAACACGGCCGCCTCCATCTATAGACGATTTTGCCTTCAACGAGTTCAACAACACCTATGCGCCCCAGATGAACACCTTCGCCGACGCCAACCACAACTTCCAGCCTCTGCAGCCCAATCATGGCCCCCAGATGCCTCACCAGAACCCGCAGTACCACGCTACTGCCGCCCGGACAGCCGAGGTCAAGCACAAGGCCGAGCCCATTGCCCCCCAGACACAAGCCATAAACTTTGAGGAGGCTTCGCGCGTCGCCGCCGAGGAGGACAAGCGACGCCGTAACACAGCCGCAAGCGCCCGCTTCCGCATCAAGAAGAAGCAGCGCGAGCAAGCACTCGAGAAGTCCGCCAAGGAGATGCAGACCAAGGTGTCGGACCTTGAGAACAAGGTCTCGCAACTCGAGACGGAGAACAAGTGGCTGAAGAACCTGCTCGTCGAGAAGAACGAGGGTAACGAGGACATTTCTGCTCTCTGGAAGGAGTTCACGAAGCAGGCCGGCAGCAAGCTCAACAAGTCCACGGGGTCAAGTACCGCCGCCTCCGCCAAGGAGGAGCGCTAGCTTCGCCTACCTGTGTAGTGGCTTGCCAGCCTCTGCACACTAGACGTTGCAGAAAAGTTAGAAAGCTTTGAACCTTTGCTACAAGGACTGAAGCTGGCGTTATTCTCCTTCTCGGCGGATGCTGTGTTTTCCCTATCTTGATTTGTCTTTTTACTCTTTTTATATGTTGGGGGGGGGGGCTTTCTGATTTATGTCTCCCGGCGGAGCTTGGGGTCTCATCGGTGCATGAGATAGGCAAGGAGCAGTCATGGGTACGCGGCAATGGGGACTGTGCAGCGGGCGGTCCGGCTTTGAACAAAACTGTGGGACAACCATGACAATAGACTCTGGTTGGCAGTTGTGGAACGTTTCTAGATGAAATACGTGGTTATGATTTTCTTGTTTACTTATTCATTCATATATACGCTACATATATACGTTATATCTGTACTTGTACTGGGACTTTGTCGAAAGGTGACGAAAAGATGCAGTTGACAAGGCGGAAAGGAATATAAATGCCATTCATCTCTACTTGCTTTTCAAACTTGGATAAGGAGGTCGTGCGTCAGAGACACCAGTTGAAGGGATTGACACATAACACAGAAAAGCAGAGCGACCGCCAGTGCCTATGAGGACGAATTCGTATACAAACAGGCTTGTATACATTACATGCATCTATATTTATGCATAACCATAGCCCTTATAAACGTGAAACGAATAAATAACAACTATCATAACATTGGGAAATCTAAAAACCTTCTTTTATACATTCATTTCTTGCAATCATGGAAATATCAAAACAGGCGTGGCCTCCTGAACCCAAATCTTGCCCGCTATTCTAGTATACAATGCATCATTAGTAGTATGGTGTTTCAACCATCGCAATTACATACACATGTCCACTTCTGGTTGTCTCTTTTGAACACACATCTATTTTACCCGCCATACACCCACAAACCATTACGCACCGGCGCCCGAGCCCTCCGCCTCTTCCTTGCGCTTCTTCAGCGCGTCCAGGCGCTGCTTGTTGCGCCGCCCGACCATGCGCACCGTCGTTTCGCGCTCGGCGTCCGTCATCTCCTTCCAGTTGGAGATGCGCGCCACGGTGCCATCGACGTTGACGACGAGCGGGCCCAGGTCGGAGAGCTTGACGCTGGTGCCCTCCCCGCTGACGTCGAGCGTGATGGGGGTGCCTTCGCCGGGCGCGGGCAGGCCCTGCTGGCATTTTGCAGTGACGGTAATGGCATCCTCCTCGTTGGCATCATCTCTAGACGAAGATGCGTACTGTGTTGTGGCAGACATATTGAAGGGTCGAGCAGGAACAAAGGGGCGGTGGAAGAGGGAAGCGGCTGTAGCACAGCGCTGGTGACGCAGGGAGTGCCGGGCGAGCGCTACAAAGACAGCGCGGGGCATTGGGCAATGTGATATTTGTCCTTGGTGGGAGCTGCAGATTGATGAGCGGTCTGCTGTAGTGCGCGGGTTGTGTTGCCGGTAGCTATGATGTATCAGTATAACAGCATTGACGTTGGCAGAAATGGAGCAGTTTTTTTTTCTACGGGCTTGGCGATTTTGGCTGCAAGTAACTACAGGTAGTTAGTGGGTTGGGTTAGCTGTCTCGATGCGCCCCCAGGAGCCAGGGTCCGAGACAGGATGCAGTGCGACGCCAGAAGAGCCTCTTTGTATTCACGTTGCTCGTTTCCATAGAATGCACAGGATGGTGTAAAGAAAAAGTGCGAAAACTGAAAGGGGCCTCAATTGGCAGCGTCGTACTTGTAAGAGGGTTCTTTCTTTCTTTGTCAGGCTGTATCGTGCAACTCTCGTAGCCCAGCCACGCTGTCATTCATCCGATGCGATGAAACTTGCGGTGGAGCAACCAGCCAGGGGTGGCCTGCGGTCATTCTGCAGAGCTTCGGGATTTATGTGAGGGGGTGCAAGTCTGTGTAACGAGGTGGCATTTTTCCTGAAGCATAATAACGACTCATGTACAAGTTGTGTGTTTCTTTTGTACAGAGCTGTGGCCAGACCTTGGCGTCATGCGAGCGAGGCCGCCATATGAACAAAGGTCGGATGCAGCTCCCCGTTTCGAGCTTCGGTGTGTCAAACTGCCAGCACTGGGAGCTGTCTTTTGTTTGCGCGCTCGGGTCGGAGCTTTTAATGCCTCAAGCAATAGCATCGTGATCAATTTCCGGATTGGCCCGAAGTGACCTCCAAAGCCCTGTTATATAGTCTCAGCCCCTTTTAACGAGACTGGGCGGAATACCGTAGGGTCCGGAGTCGCCGTGGATGCACCCCAGCTTCAAGGGACCGGCCCGCGGATGGCGATCACCACTGTCATGCAGCTAGACAGCTAGGGCGGGTGTCGAGGGAAGGGAAGAGCTGATTTTGTCACCGAACGAAGTGATTTTTCTGCCTTTGAGCCCTGATGCGTCGTTTGTCGGCCAATTTGCGTCTTTCAGCTCGGTCTTCGGACGATTTCGTGAGCTATTAGCTTTTGACCGGGAAGTGGCGTAGTCGATGCTCACCCCGTTTAGTTGCTCTTGGTCGGCCCATTCTCTGCCACCGTCTCGACGGATCCTGGCCGTCCAACACGACCCCAGCATTGGTGGGTGCCGAACTTCCGAGGGGTTTTGTGTGTGATACGGAGTACGTATACCAATGTGTGGTATGGCAGGCAATTGAATGGTTGGTTTGGAGGTGCGTGCGTGTATGTGTAAGGAGAAGGCTGGCTGATGCTTGCGCTGTGCCATGCCATGGAAAGGGACAATAACAGCGCATGGCGGGAACGAGGTCAATCACTGGTTGGCCTGGCGGTTAGAAGCTGGCAGCTGGCAACTACTCGCGTTTGACGTTTTGTGTTTTGGAGGGGCTCGCAGCTGGCAGGCAGCCCGCCTAAAAAATACATGAATAAATAAAATAGACCGCCCTCCCCCATCTTACAATTGAGCCACCTCAACTGGACCCTCACCAGCGAGCGCTTCTTTTTTTCATGACTCGATTCCCCTCCCGTCAATAAGCTTTTGTCTCCTGTACATCGTCCTTTGCTTCTTTATCATTGCTCTAGAGGCCATCTTGACGCCGTCGTACCTACGTCCCGCTCTTCTCTCACATCACTCTAACACTGACGTCGCGTCACCCAACAGCTTCAAACACGCATCACCAGAGCCGTCAAAATGTTTAGCGGCCGCAAGTTCTCCTTCAACCGCCACACCGGCGCTCCCAAGCCCATGGCCAGACGTTTTTCCAACGCTGAGCCCGGCTCCAACGGTATGTCCTTTCCTTTTTACGAACTGCTTGTTCCCGCGCATTGCGAGGCCCGACGTTGCTGCCCAGCCCGCCACTGATGTAAAATCTGCCTCCTCCAACGACAAGCTACCCCGCCAAATGCGCGGAAAACGCCACCAATGCGACGCAAGGCGAGGCAGCCACCTACGCTCTTCAATGCAGCCTGGTTCAGGTACATCAAATAGTCAGAACTAAACACTAATGTTGCCCAAAATCAGAGGTTCAGTCCAAAGTCCACCGTCAATTCCGCAATGCCCACGAAGGCCACATGCCCCATGCCGGTCTCGATGCCAGCCGCGCCTCCACCGGTGTCGTCTGGTGCACTGAGCGCGCTTGCGAATATGGCTTCACGGAGCACCCCGAAGAATGGGCTAATCTCGGCCAGGGTGCTCCCGAAGTCGAAGATGATATTGCCGGCTGCTTCCCCCGTCCCAACACCATCGACATCTCCATGGCCGCTCGCGAATACGGCCCCACAGCCGGTATCAAGCCGCTCCGCGAGGCTGTCGCGAAACTCTACAACGAGTCCCACCGCAAGGGCAAAGAGAGCCAGTACACTTGGGAGAATGTTGCCATTGTTCCCGGCGGTCGCGCCGGCCTGATTCGTATCGCTGCTGTCCTCGGCACTTCGTACCTGTCCTTTTTCTTGCCCGACTACACGGCTTACAACGAAATGCTGAGCCTGTTCAAGAACGTATGCCAAGCCTCGTACTGCATTCACTAGAAAGATTGCGCTGACAAAATTAGTTTGCTGCTATTCCCGTTCCCCTCTCCGAAGAGGATGGCTACCATATTCATCCCGACAAGATTGCCGAGGAAATCTCCCGTGGTACCTCCGTCATCCTTACCTCCAACCCCCGCAACCCTACCGGCCGTGTCGTCGCCAACCCCGAGCTTGCCGAGATTCAGGATATTTGTCGTGGCCGCGCCACCTTTATCAGCGACGAGTTCTACTCTGGCTACAACTACACCAGCAATTGCGACGGAACCACCATCTCTGCTGCTGAGAATGTCGAGGATGTCGACGAGGACGATGTCCTAATCATCGACGGCCTTACCAAGCGTTTCCGACTTCCCGGTTGGAGAATCGCCTGGATCATCGGTCCCAAGGGTATGTAAAATCTGAGAGGCTGACAGAACATATATGCTAACAGACTATAGAATACATTAGCGCGTTCGTAAACCCATAACTTGCTCAGAATTCGTGACCCTAACTATTTCTAGTATTGGCTCCTGCGGTAGCTATCTTGATGGTGGTGCCAACCACGCGTTCCAGGAGGCTGCTGTGCAGTTCCTTGAGCCCAAGCTTGTCCAGGAGGAGATGGTGCACCTACAGCGTCACTTCCGCGACAAGCGTGACTTTGTCGTAAAGCGTCTCCGCGAGATGGGCTTTGTCATCAAATACGTTCCCGACTCTACCTTTTACCTGTATGCTCCTCATCAACGCCGTTCTACGAAACGGGATCTTGTACTAACTGGCGCAGCTGGCTGAACCTGGAGGGTCTGCCCGAGGCCATCTCCGACGGCCTCAACTTCTTCCAGGCCTGCTTGGAAGAGAAGGTCATTGTCGTTCCCGGCATCTTCTTTGATCTGAACCCTTCGCGTCGTCGCGATCTCTTTGACTCGCCTTGCCACCACTTTGTTCGATTCTCGTATGGTCCGAGAATGGACGTCCTTACCAAGGGCTTGGACAGTATTGAGAAGGTCGTCAACAAGTACGTTCTACACTCATCGTAGTACTGCTACCCCCTTATACTAACACCACTTGTAGGTTCAAGAAGCAGGCTTCGGCTTAGATTGTATGGTGTAACAGATGAGAGCTTTCAGAAAGCCCGGCTATCATGAGTTTATGGACAAATGAGCACATGTTTGAGTATGAATGACTGTATTTACCCCATCGTATTTAGGTATATGAAGCTGTAATTGAATGGTCTCAACATTGTCAACATCATTGCCTGTGTTGGGCACAGCTCAGCCTCGTAAGGTGTACAAGTATCAGCTAGCCGCCCGACCAAGCCTGCCAGACTAGCCAGGCGGAAATAATGGCAGACTGTTGTTTCTCACAAAAATGCATTATCCATGCCAAGCCACAGAGAAGATTCTAAAAAAATCCACCCTTGGGGCAAGGCACACCGAGAGATCCGGTGCGATGCAGCCATGACCCTATGTGCCACTGGTGGCTGTGCATCACCAGGCTGCGTGGCGCAACCTTGTCAGTCACACATCAGGGGCGACGACAAGGCAGTCAACGAAAAAAGTAGAAGGCCATCATCATCGTCATATTGGTGCCGGGAAAGGGGGCAGGTGTGACTTTGTTTCAGTGTAACTGCAACGCCTGCTTATCCTGGGGTGAGTCGGGCGCGTAGAGAGAGGCTGTGATGAGTCTCAGTGGCCCAAAGTTACACACATGAGGCCAAAACATGCCTTGTCCGTGGCATGTATATAAAGAGCAGCTCTTTCCCCAAATACAAGGTCGAACTTTCTGCAACCCAAACACATCAAACCATCAAACTTGGGCCCTTTCGAGACCTTTTCCCTGTCGACCAACTTCAACTTGACAAACGCCGAGCCTCTCAGCATCCCCACCAAGATGGCTTCAAAGCTGAAATCTCTCCTGGGTTCGACGCGAAGACGTGGTAAGTGAAAAGATGTTGATGTTCCCATCCAGTACATCCACTGACATTCGTCAAAAGTTGCTTCCGTCAGAAACGAAACCCCTCCCGTCAATAACGATCTTTCCAACAATGGCCCCTTTCCCGTCAAGAAGGATGCCTCTCTCTTGAAATACTACGCCTCTCCCTTCAGCGATGCCTCTCCCTTCAATGATCCCCCTCCCGCTTACATGATGGACCTCGGCTCTGCTCCTGCTGCTCCTGCTCCTCCGGCTCCTCCACTCGCCAGTACCAGCAGCGCCGGAGGTGACGGAGACAAGTTGGCCTTTCTTTCCAAGTTTGACACCATCTTCCTTATCGACGACTCGTGCTCTATGAATGGGAAGAGCGGCGGCAAGCATTCTGGCAGTCGCTGGCACGAAGTCGAGGAAGTGCTGCGAGCTGTAGCGCCCACCTGCACCCAGCGTGACCAGGACGGCATCGATATCTACTTTATCAACCATACATCTTCTCAGATATCCCCCGACATGGCTCCAGGCGGGTACTATAACGTGCGCAATGATGCGGACGTGCTGACAATCTTCCAAATGGTGGGCAACGCGTACGGGCGGACATACACGGGCGCGCGCCTCGAAACCATCCTTAGACCGTACATGGAACGGGTTAGGAGTGCAGCAAAGTCCAGCAGCGGTTTTGACAGCCTCAAGCCGCTAAACGTCATCGTCATCACTGACGGTGAGGCCGATGACGACCCAGCGGGCGTGCTAGTCAATATCGCGAAGGAGTTGAATGATTGCAACGCGCCGGCGGCGCAGCTCGGCGTCCAGTTCTTCCAGGTCGGCTCGGATCCGTCGGCGCGCGAGGCGCTGCGCGGTCTGGACGACGACTTGGAAAAACACGCGGGAAGAGACATTGTCGACGCCGTGACTTGGGATGGCGAAGGGTACGAGCTATCGAGGGATGGTATCTTGAAGGTTGTGCTCGGTTCGGTCTCTAGGAGGCTGGACTGGAAACCCATGGCGGGCCGGCGTTGAAGCTGATTGAAAGTCAGGAACTGAATCTTGTTGCTATTTGGTCTCGGTAATGGCAGAAGGTTGTCGGTAACGGTAACGGGATGATCTGGGCTACATGGCTTGGTGCTGTTTCTAATTCTCACCTCATGGATTGGCCAGAGTGATTGAAATTTGTTTGTTCCCTTGCTAAAGTATCTGATATTTACTCTCATCCCTCGTGCATTGCGAATTCGTCCTTGGCCAATTTTTGTACTCCATAAAAGAAAAATCCAGTCTCAAAACTCTTCTGTTCCCATGCTGCGGTATTCATCACTGCTGTATAAAAGAAAACAATCGTACTCTCAGCAATAACCCGAATCCTTCTCTCCAATCATCTCCAAAGAAGTCATTTTCGTAAAAATAGCTGCATAACCGATGCGACGTCTGCCAAAAAACAGCACTTTTTATAACCGAAAGTCGTGTTGTTTCAAAATCCATAAAAAAAACGCAACAAAAGGTGAAGGGAAAAATCATGTAACATGAAGGGTAACCTTTCTTTGCAGTAGCACAAGGAGGAGATGTTTCGCACACTCGTCATTCTGCTCTGTACCTTGACCGATACCCCGAAAGGGGGGGAAGACGAGAATCCTAAAGTCCTCTAATTTGCTAATGCATGCAAAACACATCAGCCAGGGAGACCGAGTGTGCCGAGATGTTGGTGCCCGTGTCGTTGCGGCACGTAATGACCGGCGTCGTGACCAGCGCGACGCGCCAGTGCTTGGCTTGCAGCTCAAAGGGGTCCATGCGTGGCCAGATAGGCAGCATGGACTGGCTCGAGAAGCGGCTGCCAATCTCTGGGAAGCGAAAGTCGAACGTGAGGCGGGAGGTAAGAATGCGCGACGATAGCGCCCATGCATGCTCGGCGACCTGCGCCATGTCGCGGCAGGCGTCGGCCGGGTTGGCGAGGCGGTTGAGCAGCGGCTGCAGGTTTGTGAGCAGCGCGCCGGCCATCTCGTCGACCTTGATCTTGTGAAAGGAAGAGGAGTGCTCGCGCGCGAGGATGCCGTCGATGATGGCGGCCTGACGGTCGAGCAGCGGCTGTCGAAAGGCGGAAGGTTGGCCTACAAGGTAGAGATTAGCAGGTTTGTTTCGGGCAAGCACAAGAGGACATTAGAGAGAGAAAGAAGAGAAAAGAAACTCACCAAACATTCTCTCCATGTCTTGCTCCAGCTCCATCAGCGCATACGTCGACTCATCATCAGCACCACTCCACGCCGCGGGCGTCCAGACACGGTTCACAATATAGTCAATTATGACGCGCGTGACCAGACAGGCCTTTGAATTCTCGTTGCGCAGGTGGTACTCAAGGTACGATGCAGCCTCAGCCTGCCTCAACGGGTGGTACGTCGCCAGCAGGATCGGCCAGAGGCTCGTCGAGCTCATCTTCATCGCCGACGCATGGTCCGGCTGGCTGGCGTGCCGCTCGACAAAGGCGCGGATCACGGCGTAAAAGTCCATGATGCCGTCGTGCCACACCGCCACCGTCCGCTCGTTCATGTGCACCAACGGCGCGATGGCCGGGGGAGGCAGAGGCGCCGCGGGGACTAGACAGCCGCCGGGCATGGCATTGCTGTTGTTGGGGCCGCAGCCCAAGCTCACGCCGCCGCCAGGGGTGTCAGAGCCGACGGATGGGGGAGCTTCCTGCAAACGACCGTAGCGGCCGCGAGATGCCGCAGTAGGGGTGCGAGGGTAGTAGTCGCGCCCACCGCCGTTGTTATTGCTGCCGTTATTGCCAGGACCGGGACCGCCGCCTGCACCAGTAGGAGCAGCACCGTTGCCAAAGGAAAACGTGGACGCATGACGCCCGTTGCCGCCATGGTCACCAGATGAAGAAGGGTTCCACGGGTAGAACTCAGTCGCGTTAGGGCTAAAGTGCGAGGTACTGCCTTGCTGTCCCTGCATAGTCTTGCGGCCGACAGAGCCCGCACGGCTAAACGACGACAGGGTGAAGCGCTCTCCGTCACCGCCAGCACCACCACGCGGCGGTGGTGGAGGGGCCGGCATAGGAGGCTGGTCCCATGCAGCGGAAGCCGGATTACTTCTCCGAGCAGCGTACGGCGCCGCAGACGGCGGACGCATCGGACCGCGCATGGAAGGAAGCTGTGCAGACGGCCGCGGGTAAAAGTCAGGCGAGGCGATGCCGCTGTCCATGTCACCGCCGGGACGGCTGCCGTAGTCTTGGTGCATGTCACTCGCGTTGGTGTGGAAGCTACTCGCCCGGTTAATGTTTTGTCGGAGCGAGATGAGCGCATTCTGGGCGGCGGGGTAGCCGTTGGCCGAGTCGCGCATCGTCTCAATGGCGCGGGCCAGCGACTGCTCGTCCGGGTGCTTCATGACCCAGAGGGAGCGCCGCCCATTGACCTGCTCCTCTAGGTGCTTGTTTGTCTCCTTGAGAGCCTGTCCAACCTATTAGCATGCTGATGCGGTAAACAGGGAAAGAAGCAAAAGAACGCTCGAGATGCGTGAAACTGACCTTGATGAGCTCGTCTTTATCCTCGTGGCTCTTTCCGCCGCTCTGGCCGGGCTCGTCGTCTCTCTGACTAGTCTGCGTTTTGCTCTCCATCTCCTTGATCTGCGCCTCGAGCTTTTGAATCGTGTTGCTCTGCTCATCCACCCGGGCTTTGGCAATGTTGGCCTCGATGCTCATCCGCGCCACCGCCTTGTCCGTGTCGTCCTGGTCCAGCGTCAGGTTCATCACTGCGTTGACCAGGTCGCTCGTCTCGCGACTGATGACCTGTCCGACCTCCTGCAGCTGCATCACAATCTCGGATGATTCGGCCGACGACACGCCGGGCATGCGGCGCAGAGACTGCTGAATCTTGACCAGGATCTGCTGCATCGCGCGAGACTTTTCAAACGCAGCCTGGAATTAAAAGTTAGCGGCTTCGCTCTAGGCTTCGGGGGCAAGCGCCAACTCACATGGTTTTTGGACATTTGCTTGATCTTTTCGGTGCGGGCTGGGCCGGCGAGCGGCGTTGAAAAGTTCATGGAGAGCATGCTGCCGACAGAGTCTCGCTTCTCGATATCGTCGCCGACTTGAGAGGCCGGCTTCACCATGCCACCGTCGACTCGCGATTCGTATTCTGAGCCAGGGGTGGTTGACTCGGCCACGCTCATAATGTCGCGAACTCGCCAGACAATGTACACAGACAGAGTCGGAGGGCTCGAAGGTGCATAGGTGCTTTTCTTTCTTTACACGGGCAGAGTGCAGCAAACACTCACTTTCATCTTTAATTGGGGTAGATCCTCGTATCGTAAATTGCTTAGTAGAATAGAAGAAAAAAAGGTCGTGAGAGAAGTGCAAAGGCCTTGTTGGTGATGATGCGAGTGCAATGACTGTGCAACTGCTTCACGGTATGGGAGCGTGGAAGCTAGGTCATGACAGAATGAGTGAGAATGGGGTGGGAATCTTCTTCAGGCGGTAAGAAGCGAAGCGAGTCATCTTCCAATAGATAAGGATACTGCACGGCGGAGTGAATGTGGCCTGTGCCAAGTGAGAGGAAAACACAGGAGAATGTGAACATCAAAATTGCCCAGGCTGCAGGATCATAAACGGGCCGAGTACTCCTATCGGCAGCTGCCAGGTTCATGAAAACCAACTTGCAAACGACACGATTTACTGCTGCTGGATGAACGAGAGCTGTTATAGTGCGTGACGTGGCCGTACCAGGCAGGCACACTCATTCATTTACTTACAGATATTAGAGGCATGCACAAGAGCAAGAGAGCAAGTGATTTGAAAACAATTCTGTTAAAGATTAATCATCTTAAAAATATACAAAGGCAAATAGCATCCAATTTTTAACGACTTTTTACCAGGGAATGCCTATCGCGACTCCTGCCGGTGGGGAGCCGGAATTGGCTGTCCTAGGACATATAAATCAGTATGGGAGACAAGGGCGAGGCAAGTGTGAAACCTGTGTGCTCGAGCTGATGTGAGGTCGGATCCAGAAGGCGGAAATAGCGGCACTTAAATCGTCCAGGGTAATAAAAGTACGGTTGCCAGTCCTGCGACGCGACGGCTTCGGCTGTCTGTTGAGACGGGGGCAGATTGGCGCGGGCCTCTCCTTGTCGGATCCTATAGTGAAATAAGAAGAATATCGAGGAGCTCATGATTAGCATTCAGAAAGCTCTGGTGCGAGAGAACAAACTGCTGTAGACTGCGTCTACAACAGGGGACGCGTCGATCATGCGCCCACCAAAGTATCGGCCGTTCAGGCCGCGAATGGCGTTCTCACCGCCCTGAACCTTGTCGAATTTCAAATAGATGTCTCCTTTGGAGTTGGGATCCACGGAAATGTGTACAACATGGCCGTACTTTTCCTCAGCCTCCTGGCGCACGTCGTCCTCGAGCTCTTTGACCCAGTCATCGCCTTCCTCCCTATTGCGTCTGTTAGCAGAGTTCAACCTTGAAATAATTAGAGACAACGTACTCATCAGGATCAAACATATTATGGAGGACGACGCAGCGGCTAGCAGTGTTGACGTTCATGGGGAGCGGCTTCGTCTCGGTTCTAGGTTTGAGCACCGGCCTCTCGTCCGAGCCTTTGTTCGACTCGTCGGTTCTGGCAAGCTTGCGCATCAACGCATCGCGACTATAGTTATTAAAATTGACCCCACCGACGTCCGTGTCATCCAGGGCGCTGGCGCCGCCCGTCTTTTCGCTATCGCGCGCGCCGGCGCGATCAAAGTTGGAGTTTTGTCCTCCACGACCACCGGATCCCGAAAAGGACGAGCCCTGGTGATTGGAGGCATTCTGGCCCGAAAATCTCTGTAACATGTTGGCAGTGCTCTCAGGGGTAAACTTATCGTTGCCAAGGCCAACTCGGATAGGACGGCCGGCCAAATCAAAGCCATTCATCTTTTCCAAGGCCTCACGAGCCTGGCCTGCATCACGGAACCTGAAGAAATGTTAGTAAAAACGAATCCGCCATTCTGGGTATGTAACATACTGTACAAAGCCATAGCCACGGCTGCGATTGCTTTCATCCTTTTGAAGCTGGACGAATTCCAGCTCTCCAAATGGGTCAAAAACGGCCTGTAAATCTTGCTCGGTGACATTAAAGTGAATGTTTCCGACATAAAGGCGATGGAATGGAACATGGTTCGGGTGGGAGCCGCCAGATTCCGTGTTGCGGGCCTGGCGATTCTTCTCTGCTTCCGTTACTTGGACAATGACAGGTATACCTAGTAGCTTCTGTCCAGTAAGCTGAAGGGCGAGGGTTACTGAATCTTCATTCTTAAACTCGACATAACCGACACTGTGGGTTGTTAGTACGATTGCTGGATGAGTGCTGGGACTGGACGTCTTACCCCTTCGATCGCCCACTGATGCGATCTTTTACGATCTGTGCTTCCGTGACAGGACCAACTTTTTCGAAGAACGCTTTCAACTCACGACTCCGCAGCCGGGCTGCAAGTTGCTGTACAAATACTGTTCTTCTGTCCCTTTCGTCTTCATTCAGGACAGGCGTAGCGTCTCGCCTGTCGCGTGTGTCATCATCGCGGTTTCGATAGCGGCGATCACGACGATCCCTATCCCGATCATCCCGGCGGTGACGGCGCGGTGAGCGTGAGCGCGAGCGGCCTCGGCCACTACGATAGTAGTCGCCGTCTCGGTTGCGTCGTGAGCGTCGGTCATCATCACGACTTCGGCTGCGGCGTCGGCTTCGGTGGCTGCCTGTGTCACTGCGGGGCGTGCCCTCATCCGGCGTTTCTCGTCTGCTTCTGCTCGGTGGGCTAGCATCGCGGCGGTCTCTGCGGCGGCGGTCGTGATCTCGGTCATCATCCCGATCACGGTCTCGCTCTCGGTCCCGGTCGGAGTCTTTGCGGTCCGATCGCTCATTTCTGGAAGCATCTTCAGCAGATGGCCTGGCCTGGGACTCCTCTGCACTTTTCGCCGTAGCGTCGAGCAAGGCTTCCACATCTAAGCTGGCCATAATTGAGATTTCGAGAAATCGCTAATATTTGACTTTGGAGCAACTTTACGGTGTCACGACCTCGGAGGATTTGAAACTGATTCCAGCAATAAATGTCGATGTTGGGAAAGGTGGTCAGGCAACAAGAGCGGCGAAATTTGGGTCGGCGATAGGTCACGTGAAGACGCGGCATTGTCTCAATTTCCCTGTTGTTCACCAGGAAGGGAAGACAGCCACAGAAATGAGGTGGGGCGGCTCAGTGGTAGGTATATTAGTGACGGTTTCTAGGAATTAAAATTCATTAAACTAAGTTACAATTATTGTATGAAGAAAATCGTTCATTCGCATCTTTGAGTGTTCTTACAGTCATGTCGTAGGTTTTCAATTCTGCCCAGCAGCTGCACCTGTCACTCCGCTCTCTCCTGTACCTCCTCGTAATGCATTCAAACAGTCGTTCACTTGGTCTTAATGGATGTAGTCAGCTCGGTTCCAAAGATTGTGTCCCAGAACTTGCTGGTGACACCGAATCCAAGCTCGTAGTCAAGGAAGTGGTGTTGAAGATGGTACTTCTTGAGCTGCTTGTACCAGAGAGGAAGGTTCTCGTGGTGCAAGAAGTAGTGGGTAAGATCGTAGCAAATGTAGCCAAAGATACCGCCGCAGTAGACAGCAGTAGCAGCATACCAGCTATAGGAGAACATTGCATGCGCCAGGCTCCAGAAAGGGGTCGCAAGGACGACGAAAAGCGTTGGTGGCATGACAAGTCGGTACTTGTCCATGGGCAGGTAGTGATGAATGCCGTGAAGTAGGAAGTGAAGGGTGATGAACACGCGGTTATCAGGGAGGTAACTTGAGGTAATTTTAGCAGTGAGCTCAACAGTACAGCCGTTGCCGTAATACATACCCATCGAGATGGAAGAGGAAACGGTGCAGGCAGTATTCGATAAAGGTCCAGAAGAAGACGCCAAATACCCAATACCCAGCAACATGCAGAACCGGGAGGCCCTCTGCTGCTTTATAGAGTCCAAAAGCAACAAAGGGCAGCCACAGTGTCGGAACTACCCACCACGGGGTCTTGGTGAGAGGCTCTAGGAAGTTTCCAAACAAGGGAGCCGAGTCGCCACCCCTGTAGTGACGCGGGCGATGGACCTGGTCGAGATAGAACTCCTTGGAGAAGCCACCGTTCCAGACTTGAAGGAATAGCGGCTTGCTGAGATCCAAGAACTTGTGTTTTTTGTAATCTTGGTTGATGTCGGTGTCCCTGCTGAGGTCTTCCGCGCAAGACATGCCAGTACGAGGATGGACATAGACGCCGTTCTGATCGGTAGTGGCGGATCCGTTGGCATCGCCGTTAGGCATGTTCTTCTCGGTGACGAATCCAACAAGGGAGTCGTCCAAAACTTCGTAGGCAGCCTCGGAGTGTTCATGAGAGGTAGGATCCTTCAGGATGTCGGCAATGTCCTTGCCCGCGTATTCGAGGACCAGGCTGCTGCCGCCGGGGTGATCGTCGGCGAAGTCGGTCACATCGTAGACTTTGGTACCGATTGTAACATAGCAGGAGTCGGCAGAGCTATGCGATTCGACTTCAGCTCGCGAAAAGGTAGGAAGCGTTCTGGATGGCATCTTGCACAGATCGGGTAATCGGGAATGCTATCGGGAGAGTCGGGTATCCTTGAAGGAGTCGCGACAATGGCAACGGTGCGCCTGAGCAGTCGCTATTTGCCAAGGAGGCTATCAAAACAACACAAGAAGGGCTAGTCCAAGCTATCAGCCATGGAAATGTAAATCAAAGAATGTATGGACGCGGACAAAAGAGTAGTGAAGAGGAAGGGTTTTAGGATCGGGCATGACGGAGCCAAAAATTACAATGGGAATAAGTGGTCAGGCCTTGTCAGGCAGGGCCCCTTAACATTCAATGGCGGCGCGGTGTTAGCGGATGCCGAATAGTGTTAGTGGCGTTACTTTTTTTGCTTTGGCGGTAACAGTCACGCCAGTTGCAACCGACTCCACTCCCTGGCGCGGATTTTCAGAGGCAGGGCCGGCCTTTCAGTGCACTCTTTCATCGGGTTGCCCCCTGAAAAGCCGCTGAAGGAGCTGACCTCGGCGCACCTGCACCTACAACCTCATCATTTTTGCACTTTGATCGGGTGTTTATTCTCCAAATCGTCCCGAGCTTCCGGCGAGCCGTTGACCATGCAAGACGCGTGGCTTGGGCCCAGGAGATGAAAAATAAGCATATGAACATTGGACAGTTTCAATGACCTGCCTGAGCCTCGCATTCTCTGCCAGTTAGGTACGTACCTACTCAGTAGGTACGTACAGCAAGTTGTGAGACACAAGCACAGTAATCCGTACTGGTAGCATTGCATTGAGGTAGGGAGTCAACAAAACCGTGACATCGAAAAGTTACCACAATGTCAACACTAATTATAAATCGTCACATGCAATTCGCATCCTTTCAGCCAACTCATCACAGTATTTAGAATGTACTAACAAGCTTCTATTTTGGCCTCCTCCACGCGCCACAGTGCTGCGCCATACCTAGATGCCTACACCCTTACAGCTGACGGCCTGGTGGCGCAAGCTGGGGTTAGACTGCGCGGGCTCCCTCACCAGCCGCTTGTGCTTCTTAGACAAAGCTTCCTTCAACCCCACCTACCTTCACTCGTTGCCGCGTGCTTTTCTATCACAGGAGGCCGTCGACACGCTGTTTCCTCATTTAACCCATCTTTCTCAAGACATAATCGACCGCCGTTTAATTTTGGTATAGCTCCTTGAACGGGCTTTGGGCACATCTAACTACAACTCTGCTTCACTTGCGAACCCCCACCATGCCGTCATTCGTGCTTTCGCGGGGTACCTTTATCCTGCTGGTAGCCGTCGTTTGTCTGGCCTACCTCCCTGGCAAGGTCGCCGCATTTGGTGCGGGAAATATCCCTTCCATTGCGCAGGTTCGTCTTCTTGTTCAAATCAGCCATAGTCACTTTCCTAACTTGTAGCAGGTAGAAGGGTTCAACTGGCGACATGGAGGTTTGTTGAGCCCCGCACGCGCAGCGCGCGACGAGACAAGAAACTAACAACGATGACCAGATATTGAAGACATGCTCACGAGTCTTGCGTTCTTGCATGGCAAGAAATGGAGTTCAATGAATGTGAAACGTGTGTACTTTGGCAATTGGCTCCGCGACTACTCGCAGGCTGTCGACGTTGGCAGTCTCAAAGGAGTCAATGGCGCAACCATTCGCATTCTTGTACTTTTTCCCACTCTTCCATTGTGCACCATAGACTTCTGACATGCTCTCTTAGGTTTGGGTTCTCTCTTTTATGGCTCACGGATATGCTACCGACGAATTCGAAGTCACTGAGGAACGCCTTGGGTGCTACCGACCCGAAGAGCACATTGACAACCCCCTCGGATATGCCGAAGGTGTTGATGCTCGCACGCTCGATCCACGCCTTAGAGGGCCTGTCCGAGCTGTTGAAACCGAAATCGACATGGAGACTGGCATGAAAAATTACATCAAGAACGAAAAGGGCGACTGGGCGACCAGTGCTGGCTATCTGCGATTCAGCATTGCTCGCTGCATTCACTTTGGTCGCATCTATACCAATGGCGACAAGGGCAAAGGAAAGGAAGAGAATCTTTGTGAAGCTCTACGATGCCTCGGTCAGGCTTTGCACTGTCTGGAAGACTACAGTGCTCACAGCAACTATTGCGAGCTTGCTCTTCGAGAACTCGGTCACCACAGCGTCTTCCCTCACTGTGGTACTCAAGCCGAGATCAACGTTCGCGGCAAGAGAATCTATCCTATTGTTACTGGAACTTTTGGAGGTGTTGATTTCCTTCACTCCGTCATTGGAGAAGCCAATGATCACTTCACCCAGTCCGAGGTCGACGAGGTAGACGTTGCCTTGAAAAACGCCGAATCCGCCAGGAGCGGCGGCGGTGGCTCCACCGATCGCGGGTTTCTCGGCGTTTCTGCACCAAATGACTTCATTTCATTGGTATCTAAGCTTCCCGGAGAGGGAGACGGGTTCGCTGCGCAAGCCAGGGAGCTCCAGGCCATGTCCGACGCTCAGGAGCAGCAGAACCGATCCATGGACCGAGGCATGGATCGAGCCAGAGCGGAAGGAAATACCAACATTGTTCCGGGTATGAGCCCCGACTTTGACCCTGTCAAGACCGCGAGACAGATTTATCCGATCCTTCAATTCCGAGACAGAATTGTCAAGACGATCAGCCGAGGAATCTCCAAGATCCCGGGCCTTGAGAAGCTACTGGAACACATTAGCGAAACTCTCACCGCGTTTGTCCTCGGACTTCTCGCCCCCTTCATTCGTCCCATCATCAATCAGGTGTCCAGGGTCCTCAAAGATGGGTCTTCAGGCATCATCTCAGCTAGCTCAAAGTCTCAGCTTGAGCCTTGGGACAATCCTCGTTGCTCGGATCCTACTCACTCCATGTTGTCGAAGGACCATTTTACCAACGTTCTCAACTCCTGCGCGGGTCGCGTCGCTGCAACCTGCCTGCAGTATGCTGTTCCGTAAGTTTCTTGCCATTTCTTGCAAACTATTTGTATTGTTGTATTGACAGTCGTAGTCGCATTCTTTTTGCTTGGGACAATATTGGTGTACCCACCGACGAAGTCACTAACGATATTCTTCGCGCCTTGCATCATCCTGCCCTTCGCGACGAAAGTATCGAGATTCATCGGGACATGTTCAAGACTGTTCGAAAGTGGGCTGACGAACATCCTCGTCGCCATGAACTGGACCGTCTCTTGTCTTCCGAATCTGTCAAGGCTGGAAAGAACCATATTCTGAACCAGCAAGGAGGCAGTGGCAAGCGCGATATTCACTCTTGTGGAGGTGGCTTAGACTCGGCACACGCAGGCCACGGCAAGGTTGCCGGCTCGCTCTGGTCCCAAATTCAGACACGAGACTTGACCTCGATTCAAGGAGGCGATGGAAACGCCAGCGAAAACTACATGTCGCACTCGCCTGCTCCGCCGACGAGTCGCCCGCCTCCCTCGGACGGATACAACTACAGTCAGCCAACATCCGGGCCTCCAGGAGGATACAACCAGCCTCCCCCGAACCCAGGCCAGTACTACTCTGGATATAGCCAGGGACCTCCCGCTCCCCAGCAGGGCGGCTATGGTGGTGGGCCTGGATATGGTGGTCCTCCTCAGGGTCCTCTTCCAGGCCAATGGGGTGGTCCGTCGCCGCCCGCTCTGCAAGGCTACAGCGGCCCTGGTTATGGCGGAGGCGGTTACGGTCCTGGACCTGGCGGTCCTCCTGGCCCTGGCTACGGTGGTCCTTCGCAGCAACAGTATCCGCCATACGGACAGCAGCCTCCTCCAGGTCAGGGCCCGCCTGGCTCATGGAACCAGTATCCTGGACAGGGTTCTCGATACTAAGCGGCGTGATACAATTTTTCGTTTATTTGAGGATTTGAATTCTGGATTCTTTGGTATTTACGCAACGCGTTAGGGGTGGTGAATGGAGTTTTGGAGACGAGGGGAAGGCAACCAGGCAGGTAATCCTTACTAGGGGATATTGGCCATGTATTTGTGACCGCAAAGGAGCTTATATTTACGAGACAAGAATCTATCTAAAATGCCAAGGTTCTAGTGATGCTGATGGTGCTAAGATGGTCATGTAGAAAGCGCAGCAATAGAAAGCAAATGCACCGCAAAGTACCAAAGGAAATGCTGTCGCGAGTTCAGGCGCACGATTTAGGTTCCTCCAACGCACATTCATTGGTTTTATCCCTCGTTATCCGTTCTTATCGCTTGCCGCGTCGCGGATCCAGAGCCTCCTTCCGTCGAGCGTCGCGCACCTCCTTTGTGCCGATTGGACCGAGGCCGCCCTCCGAGCGACGTTCCCAGCCGCCAAGACGGACGACCTGGCAGGTCGCGTTGTCGCCGTCATCCGAGACCTCCGTCGCGTAGTCGACTACGGCGCGGGCCCCTTGCTCCGGGGTTCGGGCCTCCTTGACGACATCGACAATCTCCTGGTCGGAAAGGGTGCCGCAGACGCCGTCACTCATGAGGACGAGGAAGGAGTACTGGGCGGGGCCGAGCTCGACGCGGGTGACTTCCGGCTCTGCAGAAACGCCGATGCGCTTGCTGCGAATGTCGCCGAACGCGCGGCTGTTGGCGAGGCCCGCGATGCGCTCCTCGCCGAAGCTGTCGCCCGAGACCATGGAGCCGGCGGGCGCGTAGCGGCGCAGGCGACGGCTCTCGGTCGGCGTGCTGGGGTGGTGGTCCGAGGTGAGCGGCCGCGGCAGACCAGTGGCGGTGTCGCAGAGCAGCACACGGCTGTCGCCGACGTGGGCGACGAGCAGCGTCGATTGCGCGGCGGGGTGCCAGAACGGCGCGGGGGTCGGCGTCGAGATGAGCGCAATGGAGGCGGTCGAGCCGCCCTTAAAGCGCGTGGAGCCGCCGATGCCGTGGCCGGAGGGCGTCGCGTGCGGCACGCCCAGGATCTCGTCGCTGTTGACCGGCGAGTCGGACACGCGCAGGTCGTCCGGGTCGGCCTTGCGCGCCTGCGCCGACACGAAGTCGAGGTCGGCGCGCAGGAAGGCGTACGTGAGCGCTGACTCAAATGATACCACCGAGTTGTGCGACACGTCGTCGGACAGGTCAAAGTGGTCCGGGTTGAAGCGGCGGAAGTAGCCACCGATCGTATCGGCGTATTCGGAGACGAGATCGCGCTCAAGCTGCACAGCCTTGGGGTAGTCCTGCAGCTTGGCCGGTACCGCGTCCTCGCTCTGCAGCGGCTGCCCATGCTTTGGGGCCTGGCGCATCGAGGCCGTGTCGGGATCCTCAACTTTGTCCTGAACTTCTTCAGGCTTCTTGAGGGGCACGGATTCCAGCGCCTGCTCCTTCGTAAGGACGCTGCCGTCCGCCTCGCGGCCCGGTTTCCGCTTGCGCAGACTGCTCTGCAGCCCAAACGTGCTCGATACCTCCTCAATGTACCCATGGAGCTCGTCCCGGAGAAAGTCCGAGCACTGCGTGCCACCGTGTCCGTCGAAGACACCGAAGTAGAAGATCTGCGGATCGCCGGACTGGCTCTCGGCGGGGGTGGCCTCGCCGGGCTTTTGCTTAATGCTCATCGGCGCGCGCTTCGCAAACGCGGGGATATCGACAATGCCCGCCTGGTCGGTATCTTCGTTGTATGGTCGACTGCCTCGCGAGCTCGCGGATCCAAAGTGGTGCTTGGCTCTCCGGAGCGGGATGCGCACCACGGTCAGGTCACGGGACGATAGGTTGGGGATCGCGACAGCGGGACCGGCGCCTGGGCTCGGCGTGTGAGGTGTAGAGGCATCACGGGGGAGCTTGTGACCACCGGCTATTCGTCTCGAGTCCGGGTGCATGGAGGAAGAAGGAAGATGAGTGACAAAGTAGGTGTGGAAACCTCGTCTCTTAGATTCTGGGTGTTGTGTTGCAGGCTCACGCGGCGCGGCTATTGACGTTCGGCGGGAGGAGCGACATGGCAAGTTCTGAAGTTGTAGTGAAGAAGAGGCTTCTCTGGGTGAATCATCGGCCGCTTCTGAATGTTTGTTGGTTCGAGTAGGTACGGCGCGCAGCTCTGAGAAGGCTCGCGCGGCCCGTGGCCGGGCAGCCAGGGCTGGTAGAAGTCTGGCACACTCTGTGCAAAGATAGGCGGCTCTGCTCGGAAAGCGGCATGCGCTATGCGCCATTGAGGCCATGATTTGTCGAATCCGTGTCGAATCCGGTGATAGGTTCTGTTATTGTAGGGTGCCAGTCGGCATGTCGAGTCGAATTGGCCGCACGGCGACGCTGATCTTGTCTCACGATGTCAGTTGTTGGGTTGAGCTAGCGGGGGGGCGCTTAATTGTTGACACTCACAGTTCAACGAGGAGCAGCGCAGCGTACAAAAATTGTACAGTCCCAAAAAATATTCCCGCGAGAGGAGAAATTGAGACGGCCACAGACGGCCCTCCGAGGCAAGGGAATGAGGGGGTGGTGGAGCTTGAAAGAAAGCCAAGTGGAAGTTGACCAAGAGCAAACTGGAGACAAAGATAAGATCTGTTGAGTTAGTGGCCGACGCGAAGCGTGGGCGTGGGGGGACGGATGATGGGTCTAGCAAAGGTACCTAGGTACAGCTAGCAGAACAAAGGAAATCGCAAGTTCTAGGCAACGAAAGCAAGGTGTGGAAAAGAGGGGAATAGAGGCGGCGACGGGTATTTTAAAGAATCATTAAAGTGTAAATGTTTTTTTCTTCCTCAATAATCGCCTTAGTTACAGCCCTGTTGTTCATCACTAATCATCACTACAGCAGCCAATCACTGCAGCAGCGCACCTAACCCATTTTTCAGCGGCATGCCAGGGGCCAACAGGGCACTGTGGACGCCCAAAACTCCGATCCTGACCCCCGTCTACAGCTTCGGCCGAACACTCCCTGTTAGGCATCTACCAGGCGCGCTTCAAGGTAATGCAACGTCGCCACCACATCAGCGCAACTTGGCTGCTTTCGACATCAATCTCCGGCCCCTCTACGCTACCGCTGTTGCGATAGATACGATACCAAGCGCTACGCCCGCCGTAGTTCATGTCTGAATGCCCTAGACCACAGGATGGGAGAGTCCGCCGCTGCCTCTGCAGATGGCGAGGCATCTGATAGCACAACGGCGGATGGACGCAGGGTCGTCAATGTGGCCGCGGATGGCGATATTGTGCTAGATGTGACCTTTGAGACGTCTCCCGAGACGCTCAAGAAGCATCGACGAGCCGGGGCGACGGCGCTACGCAAGCCGCGGACGCCCAACCAACCGCCCCCCGACCGGGGCAGCATGCGCGTGCGGGTAGCATACCGGCTCAGCCTCGAGGTGCTGAAACGTAGCTCGAAGTACTTTGCCAACCTGCTCTCCAACCCACAATTTCGCGAGGCCGATGCCGTGTCCAGCGTCCATGCCAAGCTGCGCTCCATGAAGATCCAGCCAAAGGCGGCCGGCGTGGACGACCTCCCGTGGGTCCCTGTCGCCGACGACGACGACGCCACCAAGGCCGCGAGCCGTGAGATCGCGTTTGAGGACATGCTGCGGATCCTGCACAGGAAGCCGGTCAGGGAGAGCCGAGCTACCATGTCGTATGCCACCACCATGGCCATCATTGCAGATCGCTTTGACTGTGTTGCTGTCGTGGCGCGGGCTCTTAATACGGATCTCAAGTTCAAGTGGCCGCTGACCAGCACAAAACCACTCATGGATGATGCAGGTCGACCTACTGATTTCGAGCAAGTGCTGCGTCAGAAAGTGCTGGTTTCATGGTTGCTAGGGCAGCCTATGAGGCTGCAGCAGTCGTCGCGCGAGATCATCATGCGCGGATCCAGTCTCTGGAGTGTGTATCATGAACCAGACATGGTCTCGACAGCTGCTTGGTGGAATTTACCTGACGGAATTGAAGGTACGAAAAGCTTGGTTGAGATCACTAGTCGTTACATGCTAACGCTTCATAGACGAGCTTCGGCACCGCCGAGAGTCCATACTCAACACCATTGCCTCTGTGCAGAAGCATTTCCTCGATTTATATTCGTCCCGCGACAGACAATGTAAACTGGGCTACGACTCAAGTGCAGCGTGTGATTCGTTTCAGCTGGGGCAAATGATCAAGTTTCTAGTATCAAAGAGTCTCCTGTACTTGGTCGACTACAGCGCGTCGTCTATCAATGGCGTGCCTGACGCTTCCTCAGTCAACATTGAGGAGCTTCTCAGCACGCTAAGGCAGTGTCCCAACTATCAGATTGACAAACATCACACAAATTGCGGTCCACGCGTGCGTATAGGACCGATCCTAGACTATCTTCAGTCGATGCTTTCGGCGGGCGTCGTGTCATTGTCTCACGCCGACTGGGAAAATCGGCGAGAAACGGCTTCCTGGGGCCCGGAACACGGCTCAGACACAGGAAGTGGCGATGAACAGAACAAGACATTTCTGTTCACCCGATCCGTGGCCAACGATCAGCGCCTACGGTATGAGGGCGCCCTGTACGTTGACAGGATGGCCAAGCAGCTTTTTACCTCTGACGCGTGGAACTGGACCCCGGAGGTGTGAATGCAGCAAGCACCTGACGAGTCTAATCATTTACTTTTCATCTATTGATGCAATATCGTTGAAATTGACGTTCCACTTGTCAAAAACCGCGCAAACATAATAAATACCTAGTAATTAGATTGGCGAACTTCCAAATGGGCAGCCTGCAGCTTTATGCAGGTCATTACTCGCACTGAACTATAGAGGTCCACCTCTGTTTGCGCGGCAAGCAACTAAAGAACGTTAGTAGTTCGCATGTGTCGTTTATTTATTTATTTATTTAGATTGTTTTTATGTGTTTTGGCTGTCGATTCATTCATTGTCTACGGATATATGCCAGGACCTATTCTGTATTGACCCCGAGCTGGGTGGTAACGGTGAGAGATGAGACCAGTCACGACCGCATGAGCCAGGGTCATGTACGAATATCGGGAAGAGGATACAGGGACTGGCTGCAGTCCAGAGGATGCAGCCTGTCACCACCCGGGTACCTGCAGAGATACAAGCAAGAGAGCAATCAATTTGATCGCAGTTTAGAGTTTTGCATTAGATTTTGGCTCTTGTAATTCCAAACCTTGAAAGCAATTTGGGTCGCAGTACAGACGAAGTACCTCGTGATGACGCGAGCGCCGCTGTGGCTTCAGGTAGCCCCGCTGTCACGCGCCGTGGTTCGCGCCACCGCCAAAATTTTAGAGGCCCATCGCCTGGAGCAGCGTTAGAAGCAGAGGCCTCACGCCTAACAGAACGGCCTGCGGACTTGGGAAAAGTACCTACCAGCCAGGCGATGACCGTCAAAGTGACTTTATTTTGCTAGGGTCTTGCACCAAAACCTAACGTCACTCCCACCCAGACCCTCGCCCGCATCCGTCGCGCCCAGAACGCCAGAGACGCCAGAAGAGCCAGACCGCGTAACCACTTGACCCGTTCAAGAGTTCAACTCTTGAGGTCGGGCATCACGGGCAACCTCTTTCCCTTCTTACCTCTTTATTCTCTTTCCATCCCACACAACTTGCTACTTCTAACGCGCTTCTCTGTCTATCTTGCTTCTCGTTTGCTTCTACACGTCCAGTCGCTGCATGACCTTCCCACGAACGGCTCCTCGTCCCGCGTGCTCCCACCACGACCCTCGCTCTCGGTCTTGTCCGGCACGGCCCTCTCTCTTCACGACCGGTGATTGCCAGGCCGCCGACACGCTTCTACCCGCCAGCTGCTTCGCTCCCCTGAACGCAGATTCGAATCCTTCACCATTATTTTTTCTAGCGCCTCCATTCTCCGCATGTCCCAACCCGGCCGGGAGACTAGCAGCAGCGAGGCGGCCGTGCCGTCTTCCTCTGCGTCGTCGAGACGCGACGGGAGCGACCTCACCGTGCCGGCCACGCCGCCTATCGCCCACGCACATGCCGACGCCGGTGCCACATCCTCAAGGCTAAACCTCACCGGCCTCATGAGCGGCGGCTCCGAAGCCTCGCCAATGACCAAGGCTCCCTCATCGTCGGCGCTCGATCACTCCGCGACCGCACTGCCCCCCTCAACGGTGCACATCTCGTCCCAGACTATACCCGACTCGCAAGAATCCGCACCCATGGCCGGTGGTGACACAAGGCCAGGCGCTGACATGCAGCGCAATGGGGCCGCAAACTCCAATGGCCAGTGTGATGTGCAGATGCAGGGACTGTTAGAATTCGATTCCGTGAAGGAACCTCTCGACCACCAGGACGCTGCGGCCGCCTCACGGAAGCGCACGGCCAACGGCCAAGTCAAGATACGCAGCAGGAGCAACAGTCCAATCAAGGGCCATGCCAGAAGCGTCAGTGCAATCAGCACGACGTCAACTGGAAGCCATATTGGTGATGTACGCAAGACGCGCCGCCATCACTTCTCTTATCCTCTCTAATACGCGACTTATAGATATCGGCGGATCTCAAGACCCGGCTAAGTTACGCCATGCTCAAGGTCAACAACGGCTGGCAGGCACGCTCTTTCCCCGAAATTGAGTCCCTCGCCTCGCAAGCCGCCTCGCCCGTCTCAAGCAACTCTACCCTCCATCGCCGCCAATCTTCTTCCACCAGCCCGCGACCGCCTACAACGTCAGCAGCGCAGGTGCACTTTGCGGCCGATCCTGTAGAACCTCACCGCAACTCTCACTCACCCTCAGGGCTCTCCAGCAAGCCGTCTCTCGCTCCTCCGGCGCCCATCCAGCCCTCTTTGTCAAGAGAAACCGCACACAGCCGTCGGCGTCGCTTCTCAAAGCATCCGCCCGCGCTACTCACACATTCACATTCTGCCTCTGCCGCGGCTAGCTCTTCGCCTCGACAATATTTGGGCGCATATGCCATGCCGTCGTCACAACCGTCGCGCCCATCGGAAGGCATGCTATACTCGCCGCCTCAAAACATGAAGGAACAAGCCGCCATCGAGACGCTCTTGTTTATGAGCAGCCCAAACAATTCTGCCAATCTCAGACACACCTTCTCCCCTTCCGTGTCACCCGGGCCGCGGCAAGGCCCCTTGCATGAGAACACAAGTCGCCACACCCCGTCCAGCAGCTTCCGAAAGGGGCTACCCGGTCAGCGCCCTGCCCTCCCGCAACGGCGGGTCGGCTTTGACAAGTCGCCCGCCATGGGGCCGCCCGGCTCGCCGATGGACTTGGACTCGCCGCAGCAGCAGCATCATCAGCCACCCATGTCACCAAACGGCTGGGGACCCAAGCGGAGAGCGAATGGGCTCAGCGGCCACATGCGCGGCGCCCTGTCTCTGCCCAGCGGCCTCGGGCTCAGTAACAGCCGCGCTAGGCAGGTGCTGCGTGATGAGGATATTGAACGCATACTAGACCGTGCCGCTGCCGACAGCTCGGATGATGACGGGGACATTCAGCTGCCGCCCAGAACAAACGGTGTGGCCAGCGCGGTTGGTATTTGAACGAGCTGAAAATACCTTTTCGAATGATTATATACCCACCACTTACCTTTTATTCTCTTCGCTCGCCATTTGAAGGGGCTATATATATGACGACATTTAGCAATGTTTGTTTCGACCACGGTCGCGTTGGATATTGAATTAGGAGGATGTTAACGATTTGTTTGTTTTGCTCGACTTTGATCATTAATGGGCAACGGTAACTCCTTGAGTTTTACTACATGCGATGTATTACCATGCTTCGCTTCCTGTGCATTATTTTTGTTTTGGATATATTTCAAGAGCACTATACTGTGCAAATATATTTACGCTTGTTTCTGGTTAGCTCTCGCTAGAAAGTGTAACTGGATATCCTTCCATGTTCATTAAGCCGCCATGTCTTCTGTGCATCCCCATCTCCATCGTCCTAGTTATACCAGTACCCCTTCCCTTTCCTGTTTCTCCTTTGCGATCTCTCCCACCAATGATCTGCCCTTGCTCCTGTCCGACGTCCACTCCTCGGGACGAAAGAGGTCAAACATGCCGACATTGTGCAGCACCGGCACCGCGGCCCGGATCGCCGCTGCGAGCCTGTCCTGCAGGGTGGTGTCGCCCTCGGCGACGGCGGCGTCGTAGGCCCGGATGTTGACGAGCAACGCGCCGACAGTACCCGTCGGAACCTGGTTGCCGTTGGGCAGCGTGACGACGGGGAATGCGTCGGCGGACGTGCCCAGCGTCTTGTTGTTGATGGCCTGTAGGCTCTCTTGTGGTGTGGACATGGTTGCTTTGTTGGTTGCTTTATCGTAGAGAAATTGAGTGTTATAGATAGGACAGTATTCAGCGTAAATGACTGAGAACTAGGTGAATATAGGGTGGGTGATGAAGAGCAAGAGTCATAGCTGCTCCGTTGATACTTATATATTCATCTTATAAGAGGCAGGCTGTCAGCAAAGGAAGCTCCACGGACATTCCGTGGAAACACTGTCGGCCTCGCGGCTAGCCAAAGCCGAACAGGATGCCCCGAAACGCGGGTAGAGGTCATGATCCTGATAGGAATCTCGCTTGGAAGGATCATGGTAGATCGAATTGGATTATTCTGGTGGCGTCCAAGGAATATAACGCGTTGCCCACATATCCGCATGTGCATCATGGTATAGTTTTGGGTGTGATGCGACAACTGTGAAATTCATCTAGCTCAAACTAGCCAGCAGACAAACCAAAGATAAGAGAAAACAAGCAAAACCGGAGAAAGAAAACGAGTGGCATCACTCTTTTCATGGAACAAAAAGATTCATACGCTTGCGCGTCGACTTTGCGCGAGAAATCCGGCTGTAGCCGTTGTGTACAGGGTATGGGGAGGAACCAAGCTTGTCTCTAGAGCTTTATTAGCAATCAAATGTGATGTAATCTGTACATGCGCGAGAGTTTCGCCCCAACACAGCACAGACGCGCAGCAAGGTAGGATCTGGGCTAAGTGGCGATATTGAAGCAGCAATTTAAGAAAAAGAGTCAGAAGCGGCACTGCGTCATCGAGCTGAGGAGAGGAAGCCGATATTCAGTCGGCGTTGGTATGGAAAATACTTGAGTAGAGTCCTAACTAATTCAAGTTCATTTTTGTTTTATTCTTAAATTTAGCATCTTTTCATTGATGCCATCCGTTCGCCTTTTTGGCTTACCTTTCTAAGCCGGTCCCAATCCGTCGCTACATTATTCATGTTCTGGAACTGGAGACAAGTGTTCTTGACGCAGTTGCTGTCAATGATCGTGTAACGTGATACAAGATCCTGAACGGATAATTGCATGAACATCATGTGCCTGTTCGCTTGGAAGGATGGATACCTGCTTTGTTTGTCACCGCGCGTCTCCCTGGCTTGACCCTGGATGGTGTCTAATAAAGGTGAGACATAGCAGCCATGGAACACGCCAGTATTTGCTACGGTGTATGGAACCGCGTCACTCGGAATGCGATTACTCTCCCTAGTACTCTGTACCGATCGAAAAAGAAATGACCGAGTTTGTTAAAACGAGGTCAAACTTGCGATGTCGCTTGTTTGGGGCAAATGGGAATCACGTTGTACTGATACAGTTACAAGGTCGGCACGGTGAGACTTCACTTCACTATCCGTAATGTACCATCCTGGAAGGGAAACGCCAAGTTCTCCTTGCCCCAGAAATAAAGCAAACAATGAAGAATCAGAAACGGATTTGCAAGTGTTATTGGACGGGCGAAGGCATGTCTCAGGGTGATGCTGTCAGGAGGACTACCATCCCCAGTCAAAAACAAGCAGCGTTTGCTGTGACTTGCTCCTTTAAAAAGGGATATCAATCCCCCTTCCCACTACCACTACTGTTGAGAAATTCTCTCAAAAAAGAGGCCTTTCAATTTAGGGCTTCGACTGATTGTTTCTTGTTTTCCAACAATCATGTTATACAAGCTGGCACTGGTAGCGACGCTCCTCGGATGGGCGTCGCTGGCGGACATTTGCATCGAGAAAACGGCGAGCCTCCCTCCAGGATGGATTAAAATCGGCGACCAAGTCGACCCAAAGGAGCCGTACTCGTTTTCAATTGCGCTCAAGCAGCCACAGATGAAAGGTCTACAGACATTTTTGACCTCAGCGCAAGCAAATCTGCTATCTCTGGAGGACGTCGCGACCATGCGCGCTCCGACGACCAAGTCCGTCAGTAAGGTGCAGGCTTGGCTGCGCAGCCACGGTATCCAGGACATCGAAACCAAGGGTGACTGGGTCAATGTCCGCGCGACAGTCGGGCAGACTGACGCGCTCATCGGCTCTGTTCTGGAGCACTACATCTACGATGGCGACGAGACGCCTGTTCTCCGGACCACGCAGTACTTCATCCCCGATGCCCTGGAGGATGCCATCGACTTTATCCACCCCGTGTCCAACTTTATGAAGCCCGTACTATCCGTCTCCAATTTCAGGTGGCTCGACGAGACGGAACTGGCGAAGCGCGACCCGCCGTGCACCCAGGTCATCACTCCCAAGTGCGTGCGCGACGCGTACAACTTCTACCACAAGACGCCCGACGACAAGTCGAGCGTCACGATGGGCATCACGGGCTTCCTCGAGCAGTACGCCAACTACCAGGACTCGGACCAGTTCCTGTCGCAGCACGCGCCCGAGATCGCGGCTAAGGGGTACAACTACACGGTTGAGCTCGTCAACGGCGGCGAGAACCCACAGAACCGGTCGCAGTCGGGTTTCGAGGCGGCGCTGGACGTCGACTACGGGCTGGCGCTCGCGTACCCGGCCAACCTCGTCTTCTACTCGACAGCCGGGCGCAGCGTGTCCATCGGAGAAGACGGGCGAGCAGACTCGAGCAACAAGTCAACCAACGAGCCATTCCTAGAGCTGTTCCAGTACTTCCTCGACAAGCCTGACGGGGAAGTGCCGAGCGTGCTGTCCGTGTCGTACTCGGACGACGAGGTCTCGGTGCCGCGGCCGTACGCCGAAAAGGTGTGCAACATGATTGGCATGCTCGCCGGCCGCGGCATGACGGTGCTCTTCGGCTCCGGCGATGGCGGCGCGCAGGGCGGACGCGACTCCAACTGCCGCACGCGCGACGGTTCTGGCAAGAAAATTGCTATGACGACGTTTCCCTCGACGTGCCCGTGGGCTCTGGCCGTCGGCGCCGTCACCAACAGCAAGAACCCGCCCGAGGCCGCGTCGTTCAGCACCGGCGGCTTCTCGCAGTACTTTGCGCAGCCCAAGTGGCAAGAGGACGTGGTGGGCGACTACGTGGACGCGCTGGACGGCCGGCTGGACGGCTACTACGAGCCTGGGAATCGCGCGATCCCGGACATCTCGGCCGTGGGCACCAACGTCCTGGTGGTGATCCAGGGCAAGCCCGCCGTGATGCAGGGCACGAGCGCCAGCACGCCGATGATCGCGGCGATGCTGGCCATGGTGAATGACGCGCGGGCGCGCGCCGGCAAGCGGCCGCTCGGCTGGGCCACGAGGCTGCTGTACCATGAAAAGGTGCGGCGCGCGTTGTTGGATGTGACGGCGGGGGAGAGCCGCTCGTGCGAGTACGGCAGCGAAAAGCCGGGTGGGTGGCCGGCCAAGCCCGGCTGGGACGCCGTCACGGGCTTAGGAGTGCCAAAGGACTTTAACGAGCTTCTCGACGCGCTGGTGCATGTGGACGATTAGGATGGTCCGCCTGGCGCGTGTGGAGGAGATAGGAGGTAGTAGTAGCAAGGTGGGATAGAGGCCGTTGGGGGCAACCGCTGTCAATTGAAAAGATAGACGCGAAATCAAGCATAACGGGAGGAGATAAACTAGTATAGATGCGATGCCCTTTATACACAGCATTAGTAGCCTAGAAAAACGTACCAACATCAAAGGGCCACGACCACGTCAAGGCAAGGAGCTGTCAAGCTATGAATATCTGTGAATACCTGCGGTACCAGGTACCTCCTGTAAGGAACCCACCGCTGGAACCGCTGCAGCCGTCCTGACAAAGGCCCCGAAGGACACTAGCAGCACCTGCAGCTACTAATTGAACCAGCCGTCCGCAGGCGGGTCCTTTCAGCAGCTTGATGGGCAATCAGTGAGAGCCTGAACTACGCTAGTCCGCCATGGGCAGAAAGAAAACAAGCTGGGATCAGCAACCAGTTGAGCTCGCGACATCAACATCTTGGTAGTGGTTGCTCTGTGTGAGGCGCGTCACAGCTTGTCAAACCCACAGCAGCGCTGTACAAGGCAATTGATGCAGCTTTGATCCTGGTCCTGGCCCTGGCACCTCTTTTTTGGATATTTCTTTTGCCTCTTTCTAATGCTTTTTTTTTTTTTTTTTTTTTTTTTTTTTTTTTTTTTTTTTTTTTTTTTTTGAATTCGTTCTTGCTGTTGCATCTGTTTCGCACCTCGACAGCCGCACCTGCCACCTGACACCAATACCTGCCGAAATTCGCGACACACAGGGCGGCAAACTTCGCAGCCAAAGAAACGCAGCTACTATAAAGTACCGACAAGCGATACAATATGATGGAGTAATTTTCTGTCGACAACATTGATACAAGTTCGGCACTGCTATTCGCTGTGGGGTGTGACGCGTTGGCTCGCCTCGTCGATAGCCAGCGAAAGGGAGACCATCGAGCTTGTTTGCTCTTCGTCCAGAGTCAACCTTGCACAAAATAGCCGCGATGCCGACCGCACATGTAGAGCCCAGCTCTGGGGAGCTTCTGCAGGACATTGCCGAGTCGCTGCTCAAGGCGCGCAAGATTGTCGTCGTGACTGGCGCGGGCATCAGTACCAACTCTGGCATTCCGGTGAGGGCCTCAGACTGCAAGCACCGCGCGTAGTCTTGTGGTGCTTTTGAATTGTATTTTTGCTAACCAGGGATTCCTTGTGCAGGATTTTCGATCTGAAAATGGACTTTACTCGCTGATACAAGCACAATTTGACGCGGCGTCTAAGCAAGCGGCGCAGAAACTCGACACGGAGGAGTTGCGAGACGACGTGGACGCGGATGAAGAAGGCTGCGGCCGCCCAGCCAAGCGACACCGAGCTTCTAGTACTGGCTCGCCGAAAAAAGGAGAGAAGGGAGAGGAGGGAATCGACGACACGGAACCATTACACGAGCAAATAAACCATGAAGAGCTGGCTGCCAGCTCGACAACTGTCCCAGAAAGCCCATCATTGCCAGAAGCAAAAGCTTCAACGGCGCCACCATACGCTACGCCGCGTTCAGCGCGTCATCCGCTCTCCCTTGCCATCAACCAGCTTACGACTTCACCGCTGTCCTCACCACCGCCGGACGATCAGATAGTGCCGCCGTCTGCCTTCCGTTTCACGGGCCGTCTGTCGAGGCTGGGCGTTCCTCCCAGCTCCTCGCCACTCTCCTCGCCTCCACCCGTTCTGTTTGACCCTTACGAATCTAGTTCCCAGTCAGACACAGAGTCCAACGAACCCAGCAATACGAGTGACTCTGAGTCGGAAGACCGCTCCGCAGCGCGGAAGCTATTTGCCTCCTCCCAAGGGTCGAGCTCCAGCCGCAGCACGCTGCCCAACATGAAAGGTAGAGACCTGTTTGACGTGTCGGTTTGGGCCGACCCGGTCCGCACCCAAGTGTTTTACACCTTTGCCACGTCTCTGCGACAAAAGATCAAGGACGCGGAGCCGACGGGCTCACACCGGTTCATTAGTCACCTCAGGAATCGTGGCAAGCTGGTCCGCTGCTACACGCAGAACATTGATCAGATTGAAGAGAAGGTCGGCCTGTCGACATCGCTGATTGATGGCCCTGGGAGCCGTGGCAGATTTTCGCGTCGATCTACGGCCAACAAGGACCAGCTGACCAAGATGGTGGATGAAGCATCGAGCACAGAGCTTCCTAGCAGCCAGAAGTCTTCGCCCGAAATTTCCGCATCAGAGTCCACCACGCCCCAAGCATCACAAGTTTCAGTATTAGATGTACCGCCGTCATCGCAACCTGATCCCGACGCATCGTCTAGTGTTGCCAAGACCAGCGCGCCACCTGCAACCCTCAAAAAGGAGCCATCGCAGTCTGGTGTCGAGTGCGTCTTCCTACATGGATCCCTAGAGTTGCTACGCTGCTTTCTATGCGGGCAGGTTTGCTCCTGGGACGATGAGGACCGCGAAACAGCAACCTTGACGGGGCAGCAGCCCGAGTGCCCAAGATGCGCTGGAGCGGCCGCGGAGCGTGAGGAAAAGGGCAAAAGAGCCCTTGGCGTTGGAAAGCTGCGCCCGGATATCGTTCTGTATGGGGAGGAACATCCGAATGCCCATCTGATTAGCCCTATTATCACACATGACTTGGCTCTCTATCCAGATATGCTCCTGATCCTTGGCACAAGCTTGCGTGTGCATGGGCTCAAGGTCATGGTGAGAGAATTTGCCAAGACAGTTCACAGCAAAGGCGGCAAAGTTGTCTTTGTCAACTTTACCAAACCATCAGAGAGCTCGTGGGGAGACATTATCGACTTTTGGATACAATGGGATTGCGACGCTTGGGTTAACGACCTGCAGGCTCGCGTTCCGAAGCTCTGGCGTGACCCCTCACCGAAGAAACCGCGCCCACCAGCTGCGAATCCAGTGGCTATGCGTGACTCCAAAGTCACTGGGGCTTATTGCACTCTGAAAATTCTCAAAGAGCTGCGACGCATTACAGGAAAAGAGACACCGGAAAAGGTTCCCCGTCGAGCGACAATCACAGCAGACTTAGTCTCGTCCTTAACGAATACCACCTCGACGGACATGCCATCAATACCTGCCCCGAGGGCCCCTCGACCGAGAGCAAAAGGCCCACGTAAATCAGCCCCCGGGGCTCTCGAAAAAGCCAAGAATCAGTCCTCCACGCTGAACCCCAATCATGGCCGCAGCCGTAAGAGCGATGCGACTGAGGTGGGCATGCAGGAGGGGCCACTGAGTCTTATCGTACAACTGCAGCAACTGCAGCAACTGCAGCAGCAGCCGGACAGCCCTGTGCCGAGCGACCTTGCCAACGAAAACTCTATACTCAATTCTGTCAAGTCAAACCCTAGAGTCCGCAAGCGCAAGATGATTGACGGCGAGGAAGTTGTGATGCCCACTGTTGGGAGACGTCGCGGCACGCCACAAAGCAAAATTGATCCAGGCATGACGTTGCCACCACTGAGACCTGGTCTTGCATCTAGCCCTTTCGGCAAGCCACCGCCCATGGAGCCCAGAAGCCCTCCAACTGGGCCGCTGGCGTCCCTCTCGCCGAACCTTCGCTGGTTCAGTTCATCGCGCCGCCCAAATCCATTTTACATTGACGACCCTCTGGTAGGATTGCTGGAGCAACCGTCTCCAGCTGTATCCGAAACAAAACGGGAGCCGCATTCCTCGAGACAATCACAGCAACGAGCCAAGCGAACCACGAAAGCCACACCACCGGAAGCCGATGCGGCTGCGGCGCTCGCTGATCTGGGGGCTAGCCCGCTGCTTCGGAAAGCTGCAGCCCCCCAGATCGGCACCGGAGGTCTAGAAGGTCAGCTGCGGAACTGGGGCTCCAGTTGGAACTGCAGCAGACGAGATGCACGAGTCAGTCAGTGACTGCACCACAAGCTCATAGATGACGAATATACGACCCTGTTTAACATTTTATTTTCGATTTTTGTAGCTACCGACTGAAATACCGAACCGAGCGGCGATTTTGAACCTCACCTCACCTCGTGAAGTGATGAACCTGATTATGCTTTCTTGCGACGAGCAGCCAAGAAGTCATCGACGCCGCGCTTCTTCTCGTTGGATCCAAATGCACTGTAATACAGATTCCTCTCAAAGGCGTCGTCGCGACAGAGATCATCCGCTACACCAAGTCAACTCGTGCCACAATGGCGGGGGCTCGCTTATTAGGGGATGCGACTGATCTCACCTCTGCAGATAGCCTGCTTAGCAAAGGCAATCGCCTGCCTGTTATCGGCGGTGAACTTGGATGCCATCTCCAAGCAGTGCTGGGTCAGGGTGTCGGAGCTGACCACGCTAGCAACGAGGCTGGCGGCCATGGCCTCGTCAGCAGTCATGGGTTGTGCGAGCAAGATGCTGCGCATGGCCTGGTCAAACTTGTTAGCTCTCCTCGCGTCGCCAGCGCACGGCCTCCCGTTGAAGAAACCCACCCTGTACTTGCCGATGGCCGCCGTCAGTCGTTGGGTACCTCCGGCGCCAGGGATGAGCCCAATCGTGGTCTCTGGGAGTACAAAGTACGCGGACTGGGCCGAGACGATGAAGTCACTCTCGAACTGTTTAGCACAATGTGTCCTAAAATGGGCGGGAATGGTGCACATCAGAGGGTCAACCTTACCATCAAGGCGATTTCGAACCCGCCACCCAGCTAGTTGGATATTAGCCATTGGAAGCATTTATAAGTTATGGAGTCGCTGGGGAACTTACCGCAGGGCCATTCACGGCCGCAATGATGGGCTTCGTGACGGATGCGAAGCCGACACACAGATCCTCCAGGTAGCGAGTCGCTCTCGCACCCGCTTCGTCGAGATTGGCAATGTCATTGAGGTCCGCCCCGGCTAGAGATTGTCAGCAACTGCCATCCGGACATCCAGACGTTTGCTTTGAAGGACAAAGAGTTAATGCCGCCATTGTCGTTATTGCCGACGCTGGTTACACACTGACCACAAAAGAAAGGCCCGTTTCCGCTTAAGATAATGGAGAAGATGTTCTCGTCCGCGGAAGCATCGCTGAGCTCGGAGAGGAGAGCGCGGATGAGAGACTGTGACAACGCATTACGCTTCTCTGGTCGGTTGAGGCAAAGCAACCTGACACCCGGAGCGGGGGTTGACGACAATACGACCTCAGCTGTAGAGCAATCTGTCATGGTGATTGTTGTGTGTCGGTAACGCCGTGAGCGTGAACGACCAAGAGCGGGCCACTGATGCGGGCAACGCGGAATGGAGTATTTGCTGAGTGAGTGATGGCTTGTGTGATGGTTTATGTGGTGGCTTGAGTGATGGCTTGATTGTGTTTTGAGTGATGGTTTGGATGATGTTTGTGCTGAGTGATGGCTCTTGGGAGATCTGGTCAACCAGGTCTGAGTTCGGATATAGAGCGGTATTCGCAGGGGTCAGAGGAATGGAGAAGCAAGGACAAAAAGTGTCGGGGGGCAGAGAGTACCTTGGACGGGCGGTGCAGACGTGCCCGCCACTTGGTACTGGTAAGTCGGCCGAGGCGAATCTGGACAAGCCCGACAAAGCGATATGATCGTCTTGCCGTAAACTAATCTACGACGCACGTCGACGGCCGACACTCCACTTTTCGAATGTGACAGAGTGATGTTCAATGTGTTTTTTGTTTACTCCGATGTACGTACAGACTGCATCATGGGTTCATCGCAGGTTTGACGACAAGTCGACGACGTCGTTTTGTCTGCAAGCCTTCCAACATCTCAGACGCCCGCCCTCCCACACAAGCGGCCTGCCGAAAAGACGCATCACAGTGTGTGACCGGAGCTGCATGAGTGAACTGGGACACGTTTCTGCGATAAAAGACCCAAGACGGGGCTAAACCCGAACAAACAAAACATGCCTCTGTGGGCTGAAACCTCAAAGGGCCGTGCAAACCCTGTTCGCTCGACAACTCCCTGGGGGGACTGGGATACGTACGAAAAGGGACTGGGATAGAGACCGAATGAGGGCGGCGAGGAAGTACTGGGACGACAAGAGACAGAAAGAGAAAAAGAGACGGGACGACTTCTTTCTTGCTGAAGAAAGTGACGCAAATCGGGCCCCAAGAGACAACCACACACCCAGCACCCCCCCTTGTCTCGGTAACAACAATGTCCACACCTCTTTCCCCTTCAGCTCGTCGTGTGGTAGGTAATAACTAAGAGGTGAGAGGAGGCATTTCCATTCCTCACCGTCTCCGCTCGCCTCGGGGGAATGGGGTGAGCGATTCTGGCCCGAATTTTGTCTTCCGTCTTTTGTTTTGGGAAGAACAATATAATGAATGGTTCTGTCGGTTCCAGAAACAGTCTTACCTGCTGTCTCGAGAAAAGAGGCAAGAAACCAACTATGTTGTTGTTGTCATTCAGTCCGTCCTTGTCTTCCCTCCCACCTTTGACTGGGGAACCGGCATCTGCATGACAAGAGAAGAACAGCACGGCTCGCTTCAAGAGGTTAGAGTAAACCACCTGTTCGTTAGGAAAAATTGACCGGAAATATGGTGCCCCTGTCTCCCATATCCCTTCACCGCATTCATCTGGTTCGCTTGCATCGTCAAAAAACGTGGCTGGTTTGGCTCGCGACCAGGTACGGATAGTGGACAAACAGTGTTTTTTTCTTCTTCCTCGGGTTTCTTATCGCCAAACTTATCGCGGTCATGTGCCTACCGCGTCGCGTAACCTCTGTCGACTGGATGGGCTGACCAGGGGGGCGGTGGTTAGCCTCTGGGTGAGACATTATCATGGATGGCCGTGGGCAAAAGAAAACTCGACATACAAAACCAGGTTCGCCTCGTGCCAGTGCCTTGGGTTCAAGCGGAGCGACGCCACGAAAACGGTTAAACAGACAGGGCCGGGTTCTTTCTTTCTTTGCTGCAGTTACCGGGGTTGTGGTGAGGCTGGAATGCCGCCCTTGCTCTTGATATGACTTGTACAATGCATTGTGGTGGCATTTTTTCTCCCACCAAACCAACCTCTTGCCCTCTAACCGCCCAATAGACGGTTACTAAGAGTCGCAAGTAATCGATCATCCCTCCCTCACTCCATCTATTGCCTCATCCCCGCATGCTTCACACCCCTCCCCCCCGGTGCTGAGCGTCGATAGGTGTGGCGAAATTCCCACCGGTGAGGAAAGGCATGTCTACGAACCTGACGCCTTCCCGCCCGCCGCGTGACTGAGAAAAGACGCTTGATTCGGAAGAATTTGGGGAGATTGGATACTTTGCAGAACGCAATGTTGCCGTAGAGATGCACACGTTTGCCTCGCCCCGTGCAGGCTGGGCTGCATGGATCAAGCCTGCTTCGCCTGGCCTATTTCGAGACTATTGGAGACAGACTGTGCCCAGGGAATGTGTATATATATAGGTTGTCTGCCTGTAGCCGTGGAGTGAGGGAAAAATTAGATATCACTCATCCAAGATTGTAACCTCCAGGTGCACCGAAGGAAGTCGGTCCATCAGTATCATCAATGACAACCACCATGATGGCCTCGACCAAGAGCATCAACATGGACATGGATAAGATGGTCTTTTGTTTTGGCCAAGCTCTTGAGGCTCCTTTCTGTACGACGACAGCTGCATTCGTTCATTTTGCCCTCGCGAACCCCTCGGCCGTCGCCGTGCAGGATCTATCCGCTCAAGTCGCACGACAGCTGACATACTATGAACTCGCTCGGCAGGCACAAGCGCTTGCTTGGCGCCTCCGCAGCCTCGGTGTGCGACCCGGGCAAAGAGTGCCGCTGGTGGTGAAGCGCAGCCAGGCCATGGTCGTTGCCATCTTGGCCGTGCTGCTATGCGGCGCGCAGTACGTCCCGCTGGACGGCGGCGTGGTACCTGACGCGACCCTCCGCCATGTGCTCCAGGAGAGCGGCAGCAATGTCCTAGTGTGCGTCTCTGCGACGGAAACGAGGGTAAGGGAGCTGTTTCCGGATATCCTCGCTGTCAATGCCGAGGAGGAGTCCGTTGTGGAAGGCGACGGCATTCATCCCGCGAGTGAGGAATGGATGGACCTAGCGACTCCGACGAGCGGTTGCTACGTAATTTACACTTCAGGCAAGTCAATTGGGCACGTCAAAAAAGCCTCTGTTCTAATAATCTATCAGGAACGACTGGAAAGCCGAAAGGCGTCGACGTTACACACGCCAACGTAGCCAACCTTGTCTGTCAGGCTCCCGGAAACCTTGGTGTAAGTCCGGGTGTCCGCGTGGGCCAAGTTCTCAACATTAGCTTTGATATGGGTACGCACTTGAAACCGTTTTCAAAGAGAATGACTTTGAATACTTATGCGATCTAGCTGCTTGGGAAATATTTACTAGCCTGTGCAACGGCGGTACTCTCGTCATCCGAGGGTCGGACTGGAAGCCCGCGATGAGCCAGGTATGGAGAAACTCACACACAACCCACAACGACAACACAGATGAGCTGACCGACTTCTCAGATTGACGTCTTGATTTGCACACCAAGCATACTAGCCAAATACCCCCCTCAAAAATACCGCAACATCAAGGTCGCCGCAACTGCCGGGGAGCCTACGACTCAGTCACTAGCCGATCTCTGGGCTTCGGAAGCGGAGTACTGGAACTGTTGCGGACCAACTGAGACAACGATTGTCAACACCATGAGCAGGCATGTCTGCGGAAAGTCGATCAACATTGGGCGGCCAACGCCCAACAACAACGTGTACATTCTCGACAACGCCATGCAGCCGGTCGACGGGCCCGGCCGGACGGGTGTCATGTGGGCGGGTGGACGCGGCGTGTCGAGGGGTTACATCGGACTGGAGCAGAAGACTAGGGAGTCGTATTTCCTAGACCCGTTTATGAATGATGGGTAAGACAGCGGAGCTCCCGGGGGAAGGGGGGAACAAAGAAAAAGGTTGCAAAGCGGAGGCTAACAGGTTCTAGATCGCGCATGTATAGGACCGGCGATCTCGGCCAGTGGGATGAGTCTGGCAACATTCTAATTCTTGGCCGCTGCGACGACCAAGTCAAGGTTAAAGTACGTTACTTGACTATTCGGACTCTTGAAGCAAGCAACTTGGAATACTAACTGTGACCAGGGCTTCCGAGTCGAATTGGACGGCGTCTCCTCTTCGCTTCTTGCTTGCCCGGGCGTCTCCCAAGCCGTGGCTCTCTTCCTCGACGACCAGATTCACGCATTTGTGTCGCCTGCCAACCAAGATGAGCAGCGCATCCTCGCCGCCGTTGCCGAGCGCCAGCCGTACTACGCCCTGCCCTCGGTCGTCCACCAGCTCGCCGCCTTCCCCGTCACGGCCAACGGCAAGACGGACAAGCGAGCCCTGCGCGCCGCGGCGGAGGCGGCGGAGAAGCACAGGCTGGACAAGGAAACGATGAGCGAAAAGGGCACGTTGGTCGAGACGCGCTCGCTGTCGTCGGCCACGACCGCTTGCGCATCGGACAACGGCGGAGCCTTGTCCATCGTCTTGGACGGCGACGTGCCAGAGAAGAAGTTGTCGAAGCCGTGGCGCGGGCTCGCCTACCGGATCTTTATCATCTACAGGACGCTATTTTCATTTGTGGTGCTCCTCAATGCGGGCGTTTTGGCACTTTTGCTCGCGCTGCAGGCAGACGCGCAGCTGCTCAAGCTCGTCGTGGCCGCCAACCTCACCCTCGCTGTCCTGGTCCGGCAAGATGTCGTCATCAACGTTCTCTACACTATCTGCTGCTCGGTGCCAAAGACGGCGCCGCTCTGGATCCGCCGCCGCTGCGCCAAGATTTACCACCTCGGCGGCGTGCACTCGGCCGCTGGCGTGTGCTCGACGGTCTGGCTGCTCGGTAGCAATATTTCCTCAACCATTTCCTATGTGAGGAGAGAAGAAGGTAGCATGGACTCGCTTGCCTCCATTGTGGTGTCGTGGATGGTCTGCGCGCTGTGCTGCACCATGATTGGCTTTGCCTACCCGACCTTTCGCAAGAAGTACCACAACACCTTTGAGCAGGCGCACAGATTCATGGGATGGACGGCACTTCTGCTTTTCTGGGTCAAGACTGTCCTCAATGCCAGGGACACGGTACTGCCAGGCGAGGATCTGGGCTCAGTATTGGTTCGCAGCCCTGCCTTTTGGCTGTTGGTCGTGGCCACCTGCAGCATCGCGTCCTCGTGGATGTTCCTTCGCAAGGTGTCCGTCGACACCGTGCCGCTCTCTGAACATGCAGCCGTGCTCTCGTTTACCTACACCGTTCCCGTCAACGGAACCTTTACCCGGATTTCCACCCGCCCGCTCCTCGAGTGGCACTCGTTCGCCACCATCCCGCAGCCCGAGCCCAACGCCCTGGCCAGCCAGCCCGGCTACTCCCTCGTCGTGTCCAACGCGGGCGACTGGACCAAGGCGTGCATCCGGGGCGCCCCGCGGTCCGTGTGGGTGCGCGGCGTCCCGACGTGCGGCGTCATGCGCATCGCGACGCTCTTTGAGCGCGTCGTCGTCGTCGCCACGGGCTCCGGCATCGGCCCGCTGCTCGGCCACATACAGAGCCCGACATGCGCGACGCAGCTCATCTGGTCAACCAAGAACCCGGAGAAGACGTTTGGCAAGGCGGTGCTGGAGACGATTTACAGTACCATCCCGGACGCCATCATTCACGACACGGCGACGAAAGGCCGTCCGGACCTGGTCAAGATGGCGTATAACCTGGCGGTTTCGTTTCGCGCCGAAGCGGTCATTATTATTGCGAATGAAAAGATTACGAAAAAGGTGGTGTATGGACTGGAGACGAGGGGCATTCCCGCGTATGGTGCGATTTGGGACAGTTGATTGAGAAGGACATGGACGACTTATACCCGCACACGATTTGAGATTTTACGGCATGGTGTTAACTTATATATTCCCTTTTTTAGTCAATAGGTTTCATATAGTAGAGATTATGGAGTTGACGATATACTTGATACAATGCGTCTATGCAATGTTTGACCGTGACATATTTTGGCCGCTGTAGGTCTGAATCTAAGGAATACAATGAATATAAGGCATAAAAGGAATCAAAGGAATATTATTGTGAGCCCTACCTCGAAGCCTAAAGGCGGTGGCTGCTTAGTAGACCAATAGCCTCTTCCTCGTCTATAGTCAATATACTACGAAGAGAATTGCACTTCCCAACACTAATGGAAAGCTAAATATCACACGAACTTAATAGCTTAGCTTTCTACTGTAAGGAGGACTGCTGCCGAAAGTAATATTTAATTTTTATACTTTGGGCATTTCCGACTCCCCAAAGTCTCTCTGTCTGCCACAAATGAACATAAAAAGACACCCCCATCCGCCCGTCTGGATGCGGATTGTTGGCCATCTACATGACCTACTCCAGTCACTATTGCCGAACCGACCTTTTTGACTGCTCTGACAGGGTCAATAATGGCATTTAGCAAGCGGGAACTGCAGGCTATCGAGGCCCATCCCATCCAGAAGAAGACTCGCCGCCGCGCCAAGGCCATTACCAATCTATACCTTGACGCAAAGCCGTACAGAAAAGAGGCTAACCGGCTTATTCTACGAGATCTTGTTGAAAATAATGCATCCAAGGTTATACTCACAACTCGGCGAGATCGAGATCTGTCTACCGCGCTGTTTCAGTTGGCGCAGAACTTCGAGAGCTTGCCCCTAGAGAGTACGGAGGATCAACTTCGACCTTTGCTTGCTGCTCTTATTTTCCCGAGGTATACGGATCAAAATATTTGGCAGGCTGTTCTCGACTTGGTCGACGCTGGGAGGGAATCAAGGCCCCGTACCTTTTGCAGCGTTCCTCCTGCCCCAGCCACCACCAGTCCGAAGATTGTTGAACATATGTCCGTGTCCAAATTCCAGCCCAATGTTCTGAGAGGCGTCAAGAATTTTGTCCACAATCAATTTAAGACGGATGATTGGCATCCCTGCAGAAAAGAATTGGTCGCCAACGTCTTGAAGGAGCACAATGGTGGCAGATGGGTTGGATTTCCGGAGGATATACGCAAAGCTAACGTCTTTGAATGGCTCCGGAAGCTGCAAGACGACTGCTTCCCGGGTGCCCCATATACTGTTTCTCGGAAACGATTTCCTGATCCATTCGAACCAGACGAAAGAGGGAACGCTGGCATATTCTTCGATAGCAGTGTCACCTGGCCCCCATGCGAACGCACATACCAGAAGGTGTCCGTCATCGCTGATCACAGAGCTTCATACGATAAATGGAACTTTAAATCAATGTATCAAAAGCTGACACATCACGTCCAAAAAGTCTTTACGGAGGAACCTCTACGCGCATTCGTCCATGGCTTCAATAGCAGGCGCTCTCCTAATAACTGAATCCTCTGGCATATTCTGTCATTGTCTTGATGCCCTGGTTGTCTGTTTTCTTCTATTACTAGGCCTCTAACATATTTTATTTACATCTTCAAAAATCATGTACCATCACCAAATTGACGTTATTAGGAAGTCGTTCTATCCCTTAGCTCTTTACTCCTTGTACTCTCCCTTGGCAACGCGCGCAACCAACTCCTTGAGCACGTTGGCAGCATACTCGTAGTCCTTGATGTCGAGGTAGATTTGCGCACTGATGCGCACCCACATTCTTCCTCCCATCGCAAACAGCGGCATGAGCGTCTTATACTCATCCTTCATCATCTTCATCATCCATGCTCGCACCTCCGCTGCATCTTCCTCCGGCGCCACCACATCCCCCTCCTTGGCACCCTCCTTTGTCTCTCCAACCCAGATCGGTAGCCCAATGTTGCCCATTGCGCAGTTCATCAGCGTGCCCTTTTTGTTCTCCAGAACCTCCGTGCCGAGCTCCCCCGCCACGTACTTGCACCCCTTCCTGTTCAAGTCCCAGAGGTACGCCATGATGCGCTCCTCGCCGCCGCACACGTCCCGGCGCCACGCAATGGCGTCCTTGGTGACGATGTCCTGCGAGCGGTCCTTGGTCGCGACGAGCTCGAAGCTGCGCACAAACGCGGGCTTGCTGTTTGGCGGCAGCACCTCGCGCCGGATGGCCGTCTTGGGCGTGTAGCCGTGGCTGGTCGCGAGCGTCGTCGAGATGATGTCCTGGTTGCGCGGCGGGACGTAGAGGATGGCGCAGCCGCGCGGCACGTGCAGCCACTTGTGGCAGTTGGAGGTGAAGAAGTCCGGGTCGGCGGCGGCAACGTCCAGCTTGACCATGCCGATGCCCTGCGCGCCGTCGACCATGCTGAGCACGCCGAGCTCCTTGCAGACCTTGCAGAGTTCCTCCCACGGAAAGACGAGGCCGGGGTTGGAGGAGACGACGTCGAACGTGCAGATGCGAGCCCGTTTTCCTTGCTTCTCGATCTCGGCCACGGCCTCGCGGAAGAGCTGGATGATTTCCTCGTCTTCGAGGGGGTAGTCGAGCGGGATCTCGTGGATGCCGACACGGTGGGCGCCAAAGAAGTCGACCATGTAGTCGGCAATCTTGGCGCAGGCTGGGTAGATGGTGGAAAAGAAGACAATGACATCCTTGCCGTCCTCGTTCCACTGGATGTTGCGGTACACGGTATTGACGGCCTCGGTGGCGTTGGTGACGAAGACTACCGTGTCTGTCGGGGCGTTGACGATTTTGGCAACGGCTTCACGGGACTCATCGATGAGAAGACCCTGGTCATACCGAATATACTTGTCCGGTGCCGCCTCGGACAGATCCTGATACTCGCGAAACTTTTCCCTGATTGCGAGCGGCATCGTCCCGTAAGATCCTATGTGCGCGGGTATCAGTCGTGGCATTCAATACTATCCCAGGTCAATTGCGCGCACCATGGTTCAGGTTTACCCAATCCTTTGATTGAGGAAATAGTTTCTTCAACTCCCCGCCAAACTCGAGATACTTTCCTCGAGTAGGAAGATCAGTCTGAGTAGTGGAACCCATAGTTGCGGAGTAGTGTAGATGGTGATGATGCGGTAATATCAAGGCGACGGATTAATATCCCGACAATATTCAGCCCGTAGATGCACAGAGCGGGGTTCAATTATTTATCGAGTAAACACCACGACAACTCCCTGAATTTGCGTTTCCTTATAAATCAAGCGAGTCCAAGTGAGTCACTAGTAGCTGAATAAGTCGAGGACTTGCGGGGATCCGATTTCGGTTTACGCCAATCGTCCATACTGACAAGTCATCCGCGCCCTTTACAGATGCTAACGAGATAGGCCGTGAAAAGCCGCAGTTGCTGGGACTGCCCGAATGAACTCGAACTGGAAGAGGGTCTGGAAACCCACTACGGAGCTCGACTATTCTTGGCAGGAGTATTGCCCAGATAGTGTGTGTGTGTGAGTTGCTTGTAGACAACCACAAGATGTTCATCGCTGTTGAGTCATTGGTGGTGCTATTAGGTCTGGGGAACATTTGTGGTTTAGATGCACGACATGCATGATGCACCTGCAAAGTACATACTCTAAAGGCTCTCTCTTTTCCCCTTTTCTCTTCGTTACTATTATTGTTATTTTTCTTCGTCCTTTTCAACTTTAATTGCGGTCTCTTTCCCAGTCTTGCGCAGTGCTTATTACCGGCAATGCCTCGACCTGCCGAGTCTAAAGTCGGGTGGTCTTGGATGCAGCTAATCTTCAACAAGAATGCGTTATGCTAGGTCAAATGAGGCATCAATTCTCGGGGTAAAATAGTGCTAAAGTCTCACTGGAAAATACATAGCATCAGCGGGGTGTTTTGAAGATCACAGGTCTGCGGATGACACTAGGATGATAACCTGGAACTAGCATACCCTAACAATGCTCGTTCCATTGCGGCCAAAACCGCCTAGAAACTCATACGGCCATGTAGAGCAAATTCAAGACTCTGCAGCTGGCAACTATGGAAATGTCCTCTCAGAGCCCAGTCGGCGATCGAAAAGATGGGCCACCAAGACCAGAACGGGATGTCTAACCTGCCGGTGCGTATCAGTTAATGCCCTGCGGAAATGGCTGTTGACAACTTGCATCACAGGGAGAGGCGCGTCAAGTGTGACGAGCAAAAGCCTTTTTGCCTAAAATGTATAAATCTCGGCAGAGAATGCAAAGGCTACCAGCTGTCCAAGGACATGATGACCATGGAGTTTTCCATCCCCGGCGCTCCCGACCATGAATCCCTCAAGTTGGCAGATGCCCTTGTATACTGCAAGTACCACGACAATTCTTCTGTGTTCTCTCTAGACTGACTCAATTGATGTACAGTTGCCTTGAGAATACAGCCCAAAGTCATCCGGCAAGAAAAAGGCTCTGGCGCGTTCCAGTCCACCAGGCCGTCGGTCAAGGCGCACATGGTCATCTTTCCCGACGCCTTCATCATGAGGACCATCAATCACAATATTGTCACAATCACGCAGCAGAACCGCTGTCTTCCCAGATACGGCGATCTGCCTTCGATTAGCTACCTGTGGAGGCAGCTGTATGAGTACGTCGCGTCGACGATGCGAGAGCTCAACCACCTGATTGCTACGGGTGACGACGTTGATATGATTTTGCATTATATCTTGTCCATTTTTGCCATTGAAGTAAGTACATTTCACCCCCTCTCTAGGAAAAGTACACTCACAGCTCAAGGGGACCATTATCGACTCGGCCTGGAAAGTGCACGTCGAGGGCTTTGCCTCTCTGGTTCGCTTCTACGGCGGTGTCGAGAAATTGTCCAAGACTCCGATGACGGCCATGGCAATTCGACACATGCTCATGTATGTTGCGACTCGTGTTTCCGCATCCTTCTTGCCCGTTCTCTAACCACAGCGCAACGTGCAGCTACGCCACAGTGGCCAACACGACAAGCCCGACTACAGATCAAGTCACTGGCTTCGACACAATCACCGCGGAAGAGGTCGTCATGATATACTCCCACTCGGGCTTTTCCAGCTTTCCGTGCGCGACGGCCATGTTTCTCGACATGATGCAAATCACGCGCCTGCGTCGGCGCTGCGCCGCGGGTCCAGAGGCTATCGCCAACCTCATCCCCGAAGCACGCAGCCTCTTTCGGCGGCTGCAGGACTTTGAGACTTCTGAATGGAAGGAGACATATCCCGTTTCAGACGACTTTTTATTACTCGCGGACACCTTCAAGGCCGCCATTATTCTGTACGGTCTACTGTCGCTCCCCAAGGCCCTTGCGCTACAATGTCGCTGTCCCGAGGATACCAGCGTCAGAAATACTTGCCTCTATTATCGCACGCTTCTGTTAAATCTTGTTGCGAAAGGAATGGACGTGGTTGAGCGCAACGAGTGTTTCACTTGGCCGATTGCTGTTCTGGGTGCTGCCTTTTACGGTCGGACACCTGCCATTCAAAACACGCTTTTGCAATATCTGGAGGGTATTATAATGAGACCTGGTGTTGATTGTGGTGCGGTTACGTTGACGCTGAGGCTTGGTGATTTCTGGGAGTCGGGTAAGAGTAAGTGGGAGGGTTGTTTTTATAAATCAACATCCGTTCTAGCCTAGAGTGGAAGTATTACTATCGTTTATTAATTTGATAATTTAACTACCATCCGTCTTATTTGTGATTTTTTTTGTTCAAGTATTTCTTGCGCAGTTATGAAGAGTGAGTGCCAACAAGTATAGCCCCTTCTTACCTTTCCTTCCCTCTGACAATTTCCCTGTTTCTCACTGGTTATATGTAGACAATTATCACCTGGAGACGCAAGCTCATTCCCTGCTTATATGCGGGTCGTATCAGCGTCCAGCTAATATCAATCAAAGCCGCCATTCACACCTGCACCGTCTCGGCGATTCGGCGAACTCAAAGATCCAATCCACTAAGCTGGTCTAAAAGCAGCCTAAAACAGCCTGATCAGGGTTCTCTTGGGGACGAATAGCGGATGCACGTGGAGACGTGCGTAATTTGCGAATAATACAGCCTCTACAGCCTCACTAGTCTCGGATCGGAGCTCCGACCGTTTGACTTGATAAATACCATTCATATTCTATACTGCGCCATGACATCTTGAGGGCTCAATTCATCTTCGTCGCGGGACGGTCAATCACTGAGATATCCCTCATCGCCATATCCATCACAACGATGTCGCCAGCCACCATGGACGACCAGCCGCGAGCCCCCCTCTACTACCGCATCCTCGCTGAACTCGGCCTCGTCACGCTCTTCCACTCGCCTCGCGACATCAAGCTCCTCTGTCTGCAGCGCTTCGTGCGTCTCTTCGCTTATGGTGTCACCACCCTCATCCTCGTCGCCTATCTCCAGGCCCTCGGCCACTCCCGCACGCGCGTCGGCCTCTTCATGACCCTCACCCTCGTCGGCGACGTCGTCATCAGCTTCCTCCTCACCCTCTTCGCCGACCGCCTCGGCCGCAAGGCTATCCTCTGCCTCGGCGCCCTGCTCATGGTCGCTAGCGGCGCCGTCTTTGCCGTCTTCTCCAACTACTGGGTGCTGCTGCTCGCCGCCATTCTCGGTGTCATCAGCCCGGCTGGCAACGAGATTGGGCCGTTTCGCGCCGTCGAGGAGAGTATTGTCGCGCATCTGACGCCGGCGGAGCAGCGCGCAGAGGTATATGCGTGGTATACGCTGTTTGCGCCCGCGGGGTCGGCGTTTGGCATGATGGCGAGCGGTTGGGCCATTGAGATTGCGCGCAGCAAGCTGCATTGGTCGCTACTGGGCGCGTATCGCGGCGCGTTTGTCGCGTATGCCGTCTTTGGCCTGATCAAGTTCCTGCTCACCGTTATGCTGTCGCGAAGTGTAGAGCTGGATGCAGTCGTCCCGCCAGCGCCAACGGACACGGCCGATGAGCGCGCGCCGCTGCTTGACAACACGCCGGAACCTGAGGCGCCGTCCAAAAAGAGCCGACTGGCCGCTATGCTTCCTCACATTAGCCCGGAGAGCAAAAAGGTCACCGCGATCCTCTGCATCCTGTTTGCCATTGACTCCTTGGGCTCTGGTCTAGCTTCGCTGTAAGTTTTGCTGACAGAACAGCCTCGTACCTCGTAATAACGCTAATTCCCCTTCCAGCTCATGGGTAACCTTTTACTTCCGGAGCCAGTTTGGCATCGAGGAAGGAAAGCTGGGGTCGCTCTTCTTTACGACCAGCATCATTTCCGCCATCACGGTGTTGATCGCGTCTTCGATTGCAAAGCGCCTCGGAAATGTCAAGGTTCGTTGCTCTCCTCCTCCAAAGCCGATGCAACTTTGCTAATCTTTGCAGACCATGGTCTTCACACATCTCCCATCGGCGGTCTTTCTAGCCCTCATCCCAATTCCGTCCGACCCCAAATACGCCATCATGTTCCTCGTACTGCGCGCCTCTCTGCAGAGCATGGACAGCGCGCCGCGGACCGCTTTCCTCGCCACCATCCTCCAGCCCGGCGAGCGAACCTCGGTTATGGGCGCCGTCAACGTCGTCAAAACGACCGCGCAGAGCATGGGTCCGCTGATCACCGGCGTGCTGGCTAGTCACAAGTACTTTTGGCTGACCTTTGTGATTGCGGGCTCCCTCAAGGGAACGTACGACCTGCTCTTGCTAGCTGTATTTAAAAATTACGGGAGACATCGAACCGGCTGATACGTCGGGTGCCTCAACGCCTGTGGTGATCAGCGCCGGGGACCGGCAGGCCGACGTTGTGGCTGGTACATACCACACTACAGACCTATATAGATGAATCTGACAGAAACGAAGTCAACTTATGCCAAGTTCGATCACGACAACTGCAAAGCAGACCTTGTGCCTGACCAGCTCTTGGACTAGGGCCGGCTGTGAGATGATCAGGATCGCCCCCTTTCGGTTATGACAGGCACAATGTTCTTGTCGAACATGTTTACCAAACTGTCACGAATTTCATGCGTCTCAAAGCCAGTTCCAGATTTTCTTCAGAGCCTCCTAAATTCGCAGATTCGCAGCGCGTAGGCAGTGCTCCTGTGAGTTTGAAGACCAATATGAAACGGCTAGCCTATGACGGCCGGTTTCAACGCCAAGCCATCCATACCCACCAGCGATCGCCTATGCATCGCCAAGGGAGGTTGTATCGTTTGCCAAGTTGCCAAGCTAGATGCGTGCTATATTGGGTCTTCTTCAACAAAAGAGTCGGATAGAAACCACCCGACGGGTTGCTAAATTTAGGCTGCGAGAGAGATTCTTTGTGGAAAGCCGACATGCGGAATCAGAACAGTAAAGCAGAGTGACGGAGAATTGGGATCTTGAAACAGACAACATCATCATGCACCATTCCAAAATGCAGCTTTAAAATTTTGCTTGGACTTTTCGAGTCAGCGTCGAATGCCATTGAGCCACCACCGCGCGCGGCTGAGTCGATGCGGCTTTGCTTACCCCAGACAACAGCTGAAGCAAGCGCGTGCAATCCATCAAAGTATGATAAATAGTGACCGAATATAATCACGCGATCAAAAGCCAAGAGCGGGCGGCAAGCAAAACTATCAACGCATGACTGACTTCGAGCGGCTCCTCGAATATGAGGCCACCAACTAAGAAAAGGTGGCCAATTGTGAACTATAACTATACCTGGCTCCGTGATGAACGGTGCTCTATTATTAGCGCCAAGACAGAACATATCTCCGCTAAAGTTTGGGGTTTGGTTTGGTTGCCTGGCGATCTTTCAGTTGCTCGATTTGTGGAAATCAAGGGAACGCTGATTGTAAGTATTCAATGTTCACTTTTCTTATACCTGTAATATATTCAAATTAATCAATCATCCCGAGAATGACTCCGGTTTCCCGCCAATTGACGGGCGGCTTGTTGATGTTCCATCTCGCTCATGAAACATGATTGGTTTCGCTCCAGCGGGCCCCTGGTTAGTAGTTATGGTTGCTACCATTGTCAGGAAACCGAAACCTCAGCTACCTTGCAAAGACAAATCAATCTTCGTCAGCTATTTGCTGCGGCTCGCTGTAGTAATATACACTTATGCAAGTTCATGTACGTTAGTAATGTCTCCTGGGCATTCGTGGTTGGGTGAATGCATAAACCTGCAGCAACCTCAAGCGCCAAAGTCCATCTACATGAACTATCCGGAAATAATACATGTTTCGCGTAGAGCAGAAAACTTTGACAGTCACAAACGGGTTCATCCGAATTACCCGTCGTCGTACGCGTACAAAAGAGCCCATCACCTGTTTCGCACAAATTGTGTTGTTATTGCCTGAGATAGCCGGCTCTGACGGCATGAAGAAACAAGAAAACAATTGACATCCCCCCGTCACACTTCTCAAGGCGCATGTTACCGCATGCTATTGGATAGCGCGAAACAGACGGCGCATCGAGTCCCGGCCCAATAAGCTCGCTTCTCCTACTCTACCACCCATTTTGTTACAAGCCATGTATGAGAGCCCTTCTCCAGTGCTACCTGTTTTGCCTTGTTCGGACAGCCAGGTCTCTTTCATGCAAGACCCTCCGCGGAACTCCGCAATATTTGCTGACGACGTCTCTGGGTCTCCATTGTTGGAATCTGGGGGTGATTTGCTGCGACGCCCTTTGTTTTCGAACGGATGGCTGTAGCCGATGGCACGCCGTCTATGGGCGAGGTAGCAATAGCATGTGCATACCCCTTCATGGGACATTTATTACGAGTAGGGTCCTTCATTTTGTTCATACTTCCTTCGCTTCGTCCATATAGTGAAGGGGACACATTGTTCCTGCTCTTGTGTTGCTGCTGCTCTTCTATGCATTCGGTTCTTGGCATATAGTATCTTCTCTTTTTTTTCTTACGGCTCGCTCATTACTTTCTATACACTTTTTTTTATTTCCAGTTTATTACCATTTCCTCTTGTCACCGGGTGTGACTTTTTTCTTTCTTCTCGTGAGATTCTTACGGTCCTTTGACATTGCCAGGCGCCATGTACACCAAGGCCCTATCCGCGCTCCTCCTTATATTGGAGCTGGCCAGCTTGGCTGCTGCCGTGCCGCACGTGCAGAAGAGATCATTCAAGTCGGAACGTGTCGCCAACGACGGCTTCACGGGTAAGAATGGACCGCGAGCCCTCGCCAAGGCATATCGCAAGTTCCGGATGCCTCTGCCTGCAGGCCTGACCAGCACCCTCGAGCAGCAGGACAGGGTGCTGCTCGCGAAGCGCCGAACCAAATGGCACAGCCCGCTTGAGAACGTGGCCGAGCTTGTCGACACGAACACAAAGGCACTCGGTGCAGACTCTACTCTTGACGATCTCCTCGGCGCCTTGCTAGGCGGCGGCAATGAGGGTGGCAACCCTCTTGGTGACCCTCTTGGCAACCCTGCTGGCAACGAGGGTGGCCGAGGCGGCTCTGGCCAGGAGGGCGGCAGAGGCGGCTCTGGTCAGGAGGGCGGTAGAGGCGGCTCTGGTCAGGAGGGCGGTAGAAGCGGCTCTGGTCAGGAGGGTGGCGGCAGAGGCCCTGGCCAGGAGGCTCCAGGAAGGGGCTCCGGCGGCGCCAACAACACCAACGGCGATCCCGAGGCCGATGCCGTCGCCAAGACCAACCAAGGCAACCAGACGGGCGAGACCCAGGCCATCCCGGAGCAAAACGACGTCGAGTACCTATCGCTGGTCAAGATTGGCGGGCAGCCCGTCACACTCGACTTTGACACGGGCTCGTCGGATCTCTGGGTCTTCAACTCGCTGCTGCCCGCGTCCTCACAGCAGGGTCGCACCATCTACGACCCGCGGCAGAGCAAGTCGTTTGGCCTGCAGCAACAGTCGCAGTTTGAGATCAAGTACGGCGACGGCTCCGGCGCGTCCGGCATGGTCGGCACCGACGTCGTCGAGATTGGCGGCGCCGCCGTGCCCAAGCAGGCCATCGAGCTCGCCACCGACGTCTCGGGCCAGTTCCTCCAGGACACCAACAACGACGGCCTGCTCGGCCTCGCCTTTGGCAACATCAACACGGTCAAGCCGCAGAAGCAAAAGACGTTTTTCGAAAACATCATGCCCAGCCTGGCCGAGCCGGTGTTTACGGCGGACCTGCGCGCCAACGCACCGGGCGCGTACGAGTTTGGCCGCATCGACGCGACAAAGTTTACGGGCGAGATGGCGTGGATCCCGGTCAACACGTCGCAGGGCTTCTGGCAGTTTACGAGCGAAAAGTTTGCCGTGGCCGGCGGGCAGGTGCAGCAGTCGACGACGGGTGCGCAGGCCATCGCGGACACGGGCACGACGCTGCTGCTCGCGGACCCGGTGCTGGTCAAGGGCTACTACTCGCAGGTGCAGCAGGCACAGTTCGACGACCAGCAAAAGGGCTTCGTGGTGCCGTGCAACTCCAAGCTGCCGGACCTGGACCTCGATATTGGCGGCGTCTACATGGCCCGCGTCAAGGGCGAGGATCTCAACTTTGCGCCTGTCGACCAAGCTGGTACCAGTAAGTGCAGTTCTTTCTCTCTCTTCCTCTTGGCTCGGTGACATAAGCAGCGGCATCGGATCTCGGTGCTCGGTGCTCGGCCCACTTCCCACTCAAAGCCTTCCATCCACCAGTCAGTCTCGACTAACACAGCCGTTTTTTAGATTGCTTCGGCGGCCTGCAGGCAGCTCCTGCCGGCGTCATGGGCATCTACGGTGACATCCTGTTCAAGTCGCAGTTTGTCGCCTTCAACGGCGGCAACAACAGTCTGGGAATGGCTCCCCATGCCTAAAACAAAATTGCATTGGCAACGGGGTGGACGCCGACCACTGGGCCACATGGGTTTTATTTTGTCATGAACAACGCCCGCCTGCCCGCATCACTAGTCCCGCGATGGCGCCGCCATGCTGCATTGAATATCGCCGGCCAAGTTTGAAAAGGGCCGAGAAGGGCTGTGAAGAAAAGGAGGGAAAACGGGTGGTTGCCTAAATTTACCCAGACGGTGTGTGTGGCTCTGCTGGCTGGTGTGTGCCTTGGTGCCTCGCAGCAGTAGATGTATATTTCCAGACTGCCATGCTTCAACAGAAACCACAAATTTACAGAAACAGTTCTTAGCAAAAAAGCAAATCCGCTAGTTTAGGATAATGACGTACCCCTGGATGCCGAGTGTCTGACAGATTTCCCCGAATCTTGGATTGATTTAATCGTCCAGTCCCACGTTGGGACCCGAAATGGAGGCTGAGCAATTCAGGGCGGCTAGATGGCACCACGGGTTAATTTGTAAGAGAGGAGGGTCTGGTGACCAATACTAGCAGGGCGTAATAGCAAGAAAGCCTGCATCAACTCTCTCACGCAAACATTCCAGAAGCGGGACAGCTTCGACGCCACGGTGCCTCTATTGGACATGAGTTCTCGGTTGGTGGCTCATGCTGTCATAGCAAGGCTGAGCTGGTACGATTCGAGAGCCAACGTTGAACTTACCCCGTGGAGAACCCTTGGTGATTTACTACTAAAACGCGCCTGATCCGCCGCCCGAGACAGCGTTACTCAGTACATCCAACACACACAACAAACAACATATACAACATACGAAAGAGCCAACTTGTTTTCTTCCAACAAAACTACACACATACACATATAAAAATCATGGGTCTCTTCAACTCCAGCGACAAGTCCACCGACGACAAGGGCGAGAAAAAGTCCCTCTACCAGCGCTACCAAGACTCCAAGCGCGGCGAACCCATCAGCGACGCCGACCTCCTCAAGTACACCGGCAAGACCCGCGAGCAGTTTGACTCGTGGAAGGACACCCAGCCCGGCGTCGGCCGCAACCAGCTCGCCGGCACGCTCGCCATGGGCAACGCTGCTGGGCTGGGCGGTGTCGCCACCGGCGCTGGCTACGGCGGCTGGGGGCCCGGTGCGGCGCCCAACGGCCCGGACCGCGGCATGAAGTTTCCGCCGCAGAAGCCGCAGCAGTCGGACAAGGAGAAGGCGCTGGAGGACAGCGACTGAATGTGGAGGGCTTGACGATGATGAATTTTGGAAGCGAATGACTGCTTGATACAGACTTGACGGGGCGCAGAAATGCTCTAGATGAATAGGATACTTGAATCGAATTGGATACCCATTATCGTGTAATAAAGGCAGGAAGAAATACTTGGTAAATGAGAAGTTCTCGTCCCCGAGTAATCAAGCAGTAAAAGCGCTCTTCTTTGATCCCAGTCCGTTTTACATCATAGACAAGACAGTTTCACTTGCAACAAGACCCATCCTGTTATTAAATCATTTTTATTATGCTCTTAAAGATTCAATTCGTACTCACCGACTCCCTTGCCAGCTCCGAAATGCCCGCCTGTAATCAGCCCCTGTATTTACACAGGTACCAGTGTCGCCCAACAAAAACGCCAAATGCAACCCCCCAGAATTTCATCCTCCAATTATTTCTTGCCCGTATAAGCCTTGTGCAGGCCAGCAATAACAACCATGGCTCCCCAAGCACCAGGATCAGGAGGCAGCTCCTTGCTCTCGCTGCCACCACCTACATAAGTCGCGCGACCCAGGCGGGGCGTCATGGTCTTGGTCGCCTCCGCACCCTTGACAGCCGCATCGACAGCACCATCAAAGCCTGACGCGCCCATGGCCTCGGCAAACGGCATCAGAGTATCCATCACGGTGCGGTCGCCGACCTTGGCCGGCGTGTAGCGGCGCAGGTTTTCCAGCGCGGTGCTCAGAGCCTTGCCCCAGAGCGCGACCGGCCCGTCGGCCTTTGCGACCGCGATGTCCTTCTCGACGGCCGCACGTAGCGAGACGAAGAAGATGCCGAGGATGCCACCGAGCGTACCACCCATCTTGCTCTCCACAATCTCCTCGAGCTCCAAGAGCACAGAGACGACGGAGCCCGATTTTGCAAGACCACTGTCAAGCGCAGCTAGCAGCGCGGTTGCGCCCGTCTTGAGCGTCTCGCCGCAGTCGCCGTCGCCCATGACAGTATCCCACTTTGTCAGGTCCGGCTCCGCCGTAACGAGGTCCTCGCAAGCGGTGCGCAGCATCGCCTCCAGCAGCGTCGGGTCCGCCTTGAGGTCGCGCAACGAGTCGACCGTCTTGTGCTCCGGCGCCGGCGCCTTGACAAGCTGGTCCTTGCGCGCGCGGCGCTTGGACTGCTCCCCTGCCACCGACTCCCAATAGGTATTTGTGCGGGCGTCGAAGAAGGCCTTGATCTGGTCGGCCGAGTAGCTGCAGTTGCGGGCGGCGGCGGTGACGTTGATGACGGAGACGGAAAAGGCGGGCGCGTTGAGCGACGTCTCGAGGAAGCCGGCGCACACACGCGCCGGGTCGATGCGCCAGTCGCGCTCAAGCTGCTCGAGGAGCTCGTCGACCAGCGCGCCCATCTCGAGGTGCGACATGCCGCCAAAGTTGCTCACGAGCAGCATAGTCTCGTCACCAGGCACAAACTTGACGTAGCCGCGCTCGGGGTCGTTCTCGTCGAGGCAGTGGGTCAGGATCTGCTTGACAAGCTCCTGCGGCGTCGGCGCGGGCGAGAGCTTCTTGTAGCCGGGCTCGTTGTGCGGGCCGGTGCCGAGTTCAACTTCATCTTCTTTGAGCATCGCATGCTCGGCGCGGCCGGGGACGTGGCAGTGGTCCAGCGTCGCGGCGATGGAGACGATTTGCTGCGAAAAGGCGACGCCCAGATCGTAGACCTCATCTAGCGAGGCGCCCGCGCCCGCTGCGCCGCCCATAACTTTCAGGACTCCAATCTGACCGGCGAGACCGCGGCGGCCGACCAGGCTGCCCTTGCGACCGACGGAGACGTCGTCACCACAAATAATGGTGCGGCAGCGGTGGCCCTTTGCGTTTGCCTTTTCGTTGGCGAGGCCAAAGTGCAGGCAGTCGCCAGTGTAGTTTGTGATGACGAGGATGGTGCCCTTGTCACTGGGGACGGCGTCGACACCGGCGACGATCTGTTTGGTGCTGGGGCTGGCAAAGATGTCGCCCTGGACGGCGGCGGCGAGCATGTTGCGGCCGACGTAGCCGCTCCAGCCGGGCTCATGGCCCGAGCCGCCGCCCGAGATGAGGACGACCTTGGAGCGGTCGTAGTCGGAGTCGAAAACGACGCGGTTGGCCTCGTCGAAGCTGAGGCTGGGGTTGTAGCGGATGATGCCGCGGAGGGCCTTGTTGACGAGGCCGTCGGGGGAGTCAAAGAGGTGACGTTTAGACATGGTGGGCGGTGTCTATGGTCGTGTGACGGGAGGAAGAGGACGACAACGACGATAAATGGCGGCAGCAAGTCGTGCAAAAGGGGCGAGGGAAGGATAACAGAGAATGAGGATGAAGGAGAGATGGTCAGCGATTTATCGTGAGTTGGGGGTGCGTGGCGAGGGACAGCTCCTCCTCTGACCGCGGGGTGTCGAGGATGCTAGGCGTGCCTACAGCGACAGCGTCGGGCATTATGCCGCAGTCGGAGAAAGCGGCGAAGGGGAAAGCAATAGGTTAGACAGCAAGAAGCAATAAATCTGGAGCTTCCCGTCTTCGGACAGGAACTGGACAGTGCAATGTGGTACAGCTTGTTCAGTTTTCTTGTTTGCGGCGTCATGGAGTCATGGAGGTGGTTCGGTCGGGATTCCGCATTGGGTAAGCCGGCGGGCATATTCACCCGCAGAAAGAGGTCTGGGACGGAGCTTGCCCCAGCTTTTTGGATGGACGCCCCCTCTGCCGCACCCGGGGTTCTGGAACTCGGATAGCCATTGCTAGTACCACGGTCCCTGGATGATGGCAGCGTGATCAATGGTAATTTTTCCTGGATTTTTTTTCGGTGGGGGTTTAACGAAGTTGGTGAGGGGAGGGGTGGGTGTGGCAAGATGACCGAGCTCGGAAGTGCAAACGACAACTTGCCTTTCTTACTTCTCCGCCCTTCCGTTTGTCGAATTATTTTTATTCTTTCATCCTTCAACTCATAATCACTGATCTATTGATTCCGACGACGTTTCCCATCATACATAGACACAATGGCGCCTACCTGGAGAATAGCAATGGGTTGCGATGTAAGTGGCCTCTCTCCCCTTTGCCACCATCCACCACTCACTGACACCCAATCCCCAGGAAGCCGGCGTCAGCTACAAAAACGCCATCAAGCGCGACTTCGAGTCAGACAGCCGCGTGAGCGAGGTCATCGATGTGGGTTCCGGCGAGCCCAGCGACAAGACAGCGTACCCGACACGGGCGGCCGCCGCGGCGCGGCTGGTGGCCGAGGGCAAGGCGGACCGGGCGCTGCTCGTGTGCGGCACGGGCCTGGGCGTCGCCATCACAGCCAACAAGATCAAGGGAATCCGCGCCGTCACGGCCCACGACAGCTTCAGTGTCGAGCGCAGCGTGCTGAGCAACAACGCGCAGGTGCTGTGCATGGGCGAGCGCGTTGTCGGCCTCGAGCTGGCGCGCAGACTCGCCGGCGAGTGGCTTGGCTATGAGTTTGACCCCAACAGTGCGAGCGCAAAGAAGGTGGCCGAGATTGAGCAGCTGGAGGGTTAAGGATATGCTAAGATGCGTCCTTCCCAAGATAGAAGATTGTTTGATATAGAAGGTTCTTCAAGAGCCACATAATAAAGAGCTACTAAGAGGTACTAAGTCCTGTTTGCTGTTCCCGTACAAAACCCCCGTGATACCAATAGACAAGCAGAGCACATCAAACAGCTTGCCCTAGTTAGCTGTCTCGGACTGACCACAAAAAAAAGACGTTCCAGAATTCAAGGACCACCGGCGTGAGCGTGGCAATGCATCCGTCACTGTCAAGCCCGGAATGCCCAAAGCGGCAACACTCAGCGGGCCCTTGTGGACACTGCAAATCGGCGCATGCAGTCCGCTGTAAAGCTATGGCCGGAGTCAGCACTTGACGAAAGTGAAGCGAGGCTCGCTTAAGAACGGTCAATTAGGAGAAACAACTACATTGAGAACTATGTATATGACAAAAATATTTTCAACATATTTTTCTCAGTCGATTTACCAATTCTAGCAGTGTCCAAACCCAGGAATATCTAGTCATCTCCGTTCTCTCACCCGCAAAGCCCGTTGCGCTGTAGCTCAGGGCTCTAGCGGGGTTCAATAGCGCACAATGCCAACCGACCCAGAGGGTGTGGTTGTAACTCAGCTGTCAGGCCGCTCACCGAGCCCCAGTCGCGAGTTCACAATCAACACCAGTTCCCTTTTAATTTTTTAATTCAAGTCTCATTCTTTGCTTCTTCTCTCTCTTACCACCTCTGCCATATTTCTCTATCCCACGCAAGCTCATCGTTCTTGATATTGTGCTGCAGTGTCATACCACCCACCACCATCATCACAGCTCCCTCAGCATGACAACACCGACGGCTCCCCGCCGCCGCCTCGTCGGCCTCTCCTCCAAGATGTACTTTTCCCTCGACCAAACCCGCGACTACACCACTGACGTCCTCGCTCGCCTCGCTGCCCTCCCACCGCCCGTCCTCGCCCGCGCCGATGTCTTCATCCTGCCCGACTTCCTCACCGTGACCTCCACCGCCGCTCAGGTCCGTGCGAGCGGGCTTCCGCCGGCCTCTGTGTGGGCCGGCGCGCAGGACTGCCACTGGGAGGACCGCGGCGCCTTCACCGGCGAGGTGAGCCCGGCGGCGCTGGCCGCTGCCGGCGCCCGCATCGTCGCGGTCGGGCACGCCGAGCGTCGCCGGCTCTTCGCCGAGGATGACGACGTGACGGCGCGCAAGGCGGCGGCGGCGGCGCGCAACGGCCTGGTGCCGCTGGTGTGCATCGGCGAGCGGACGGAAGGTGACCCGGCGGTTGCGGTGGACGAGTGCAGGCCGCAGGTCGAGGCGGTCGTGCGGGCACTGCCCGATGACGCGGAGCTTGTGCTCGCGTATGAGCCGGTGTGGGCGATTGGTGCCGCGCAGCCCGCCGGTGATACGCACGTTCTCGCCGTCGTTGCCGGCCTGCGCGCACTCGACTGTATCAAGGGGAGGAGCGGCACGACACGAATCGTGTACGGCGGGAGTGCCGGTCCAGGGCTGTTTGAGCGCCTCAAGAGCGGCCTTGACGGCTTGTTCCTCGGCCGCTTCGCGCACGACCCAGAGCGCTTTGTTCAGACTGTCAAAGAAGTTGCTGAGGCCGAGGTCTAGAACTCGCCCCAACAAATCATTGCTTCTCGTTCAGGGCCGTGGGGACTGGATATTGCCGCCCACTGCCGTCAGGTCCGACATCATCACCGAGCGCTTGAGTTGGGCCTACATCACCAAAGTAATTCTTTCATTTCAAATGGAAAAGCGGCCACATCCCGTTTAATTGTGCAGGGGCACCGGGCAGCAGTTGGTCATGAGGCTTATTAGTATTGAAGTAGAGGCAGTCTACTTCATAGAGCTACGGGCCACAATTATGAGGGATTATAGACCTATAGAGCAACAAGAATTATGAGTCGATATGACTCAATTCCCAACTTCAGCGATGCAGAAAATATATACTTTTTAACAGTTAAAATTTCAGGCCAGCGCTAGCAACGGCGCCGCATTCGGCCCCAGAATCTCGGCTGGCCGGGCTTCAGCTCGATCTCGACATCTCGATTACTTCCATCACCGTCATTTATGGCAAGCACCAAGGCACAAAAGCCTCTTTATTAGCACCAAAATAAAACAATCCCCATTTCTACCAGTCCCGCAGACTCCGTTAGCAACGATTGGCAATCAAATACCTCTCTTGCCCGCCTCTAAGCGCAATTGCCGTGTCCGGTGTGGAGTGGTTGAGCGGCTTGGCCCCTCCTTAAACCCCTCACATCGGAGGGGTTGTTCCTGGCTTGTCATGGGCTTGATAGGGTGGCAACATGTGCTTGTCCAATAGAGAGACTGGTTGAGAAAAGAGGAGTAATGATATAAAAAAGACGCATGGCAGCCATTTCTGATGCTTCCAATTCCTTCCTCCTTCACACACATCCATCAGTAACAAGACTGACAACGACTTGCAACCTATTCAATAAGTTCGTCTACATCTCGGCGGCTGGCAAGTAACTCTCAGGTAAAAGCAACGGATAGCTAACGTCTTCTCGACGACACGCAGATAAACCTTTCGGTATTTCAATACCCCCCATCCGGGACAATGGCCCTCATCATGGCGGCCTCTCGGTGGTATTCTGTCCAGACTTGAGCGATCTTTTCTTCCTCTGCAGGTAAAGTGTTGCAGCATGAGCCGGTGCCTGCTCGTCTCTTGTCCTGTTTCCCACTGCTGTCATCCATGGCGGCACCATGGAGCAGGCCCAGAGGCGGGCCTGGCTGAGATTATACGGCCTTCAACTTGATCTGGATAATACCAGCGAAAGGATCATGCCCTCCCCCCTTTGTCCCACCATTTATCGCAGGACATGATCATCCTAACCGTCACAGGTAACCACCCCAAAAAAAACTCAACACTACCTTCAACATGAGCCCTCCCGCCGCCATCTCGCCTCCCCAGTACGCCGCTGTGCCCGTGTCCAAGGCCGGCACCAACGACCATGCTGTGCCCGTGCCCTCCGCCTTCCCCGACACCAGCCGCCTCACTATTGACGACATGCTCGGACAGTGGGACAAGTTCACCTTTGCCCCCATCCGTGAGTCCCAGGTCTCGCGCGCCATGACCCGTCGCTACTTCCAGGACCTCGACTCCTACGCCGAGTCGGACATTGTCATCATCGGCGCCGGCTCCTGCGGCCTCTCCGCCGCCTACGTGCTCGGCAAGAAGCGCCCTGACCTGCGCATCGCCATCATCGAGGCTTCCGTCAGCCCCGGCGGCGGCGCATGGCTTGGTGGTCAGCTCTTCTCCGCCATGGTGATGCGCAAGCCCGCCGACGCCTTCCTACGTGAGGTTGGCGTGCCCTACGAGGACGAGGGTGCGTACGTCGTCGTCCGCCACGCCGCCCTCTTCACCTCGACCATCATGTCCAAGGTGCTGCAGATGCCCAACATCAAGCTCTTCAACGCCACCTGCGTCGAGGACCTCATCACCCGCGCCGCCCGTGACGGTGATGACCCCGCCAATGTCCGCATCGCCGGTGTTGTCACCAACTGGACCCTCGTCTCCATGCACCACGACGACCAGTCATGCATGGACCCCAACACTATCAACGCGCCGCTCATCATCTCCACCACCGGCCACGACGGTCCCATGGGCGCCTTCTGCGTCAAGCGCCTCGTCAGCATGCAGCGCATCGAGAAGCTCGGCGGCATGCGTGGCCTCGACATGAACACGGCCGAGGACGCCATCGTCAAGGGCACCCGCGAGATTGTTCCCGGTCTCATCGTCGGCGGCATGGAGCTGTCCGAGGTGGACGGTGCCAACCGCATGGGTACGTAGCTTCCTTCAACAAGTCCGCGGCGTGGTCTGCTTCAGTGTCAACTAACTCTCGACAGGTCCTACCTTTGGTGCCATGGCCCTCTCCGGTCTCAAGGCCGCGGAGGAGGCCCTCAAGGTCTTTGACATCCGCAAGAAGGAAAATGAGATCTAAGTCAACGCAGCTAGCCAGGCAGAAACACGGCACAGAGTGAAGACGAGACACGAGATTCCGCTCCTCTCGTACCTTTGCAATTCACTGTCGCTATCTACTGAGTCGTTGACCTTGGTCAAGAATAAATCAATTTGTGGATCGTCAAACCATGTTTCATCTGTTTTGTATTGTGACCATTTTCTTCGTAAATTGTAGTGGTATCCTGCGTATATGTATACATGTCGTAAGCTGCGCAGCCCTGTGCTGCTCATCACCAGTTCATGGTAACCATGTGCACCGGCCAGCGCCGAATCACATCACCCAAATCTTTAAACAAGGTCTTGATGCCGTCCTCGCGCATAAAGTCCTGCTTGATGTTGGGCGTGGCGTGCTCGTGGCAGAGGCGCGTGTCGTCGACGCCGCACTCGCAGCCGCCCGCCGCGATGCGGTCGTCCCAGACAAGCGACCCGTACGGCACCAGCGCGCCGCGCTCAAACTTGGACCCGAGCACCGTCGTGTCAAAGTAACCAATATCCGACGGCCACTCGCCGCCCGTGACGAGCACCGTAGCCGTCTGCAGCCGGTGGCGGTCCGAGCACACGATTGGCGGTTGCACGAGCTGCGGTGCAAACGGCACCGTGCCAAACGTGGCGGCCAGCGTGCACTCCTGGTCCACCTTGGTCGTGGCATTGACGTCGCGGATGATATCCTGCGCGAGGATGACAACCGTCTCGAATTGCGCCATAAACTCGTCCTTGGGGATCTGCCGGTCCTCAACGAAGCGCAGGTGCAGGTCGACCTGGCCCTTGACGCACCACAGGCGGATCGTGAGCGGGCACTCGTTGCTGGCGTGGTGGTGACGCGTGATGGGAAGGCGCTGGATGATCAGCTCGCGCGGCGGCAGGTTGGCGGCCTCTTCTTCGGTGGGCGGCTCGGTGGCCTGCTCCATAAAGCTGTTCTCAAAGTATTTCATCATGGCGGTTAGGTAGTCGGCGGTCGAGCGCGCGCTCTCGGACAGCCGCGGGTTTGTCGCGCGGCGCGCAAAGTTCCACTGGCGCGTCAGCTTCAGCCCGTAGAGGGAGTGGATGAGGGCGTCGCGATTCTCGAGCTGCATGAGGCAGAAGCAGCTGAGCACGATGCACGCAGTCAGGACCGCCTCCTGGTCCGTGCCCGTCATGTCCGCCTTGCCAGAGAGCTTGACGAGCTGCGCGATGGACTTGCTGTACTGGCCGAGTGCAAATTTGAAGTGGTCCTGGCGAGTTTGGTGCGCGAGCGCCGTTTTGTCGTGGATGGTCTCGCGCAGCTGCATCGCGGAGAGCGCGAGCGAGGCGTGCCAGAGCACGGGCTGCGCCTGGGCGAGCTGCGGCAGGTTGATCTTCCAAAAGGCCGTGTCCGTCTTGCCGGCGACCTGCTTGACGGTCAGGTTGTAGAAGCGGAAGAAGGCGTCCTTCTCAGCGCGGCTGGAGCCACCGTATATGGGGCCCGATGCGTGCGCGGGTTGGTCGAGCAGCTTCATCAGCTGGTCCGTCGACATGCTGGGCGGTGATCCGGCGGCGGCGGCTGCTGGGGCGTCATAGCCGTCGCATGTTCGACCCGTCGAGATGCCTAGAGGAATAGGGTGAGATTCCCATCGGACAGCAGCACGGGTTTCCTATTCTTACACTTCTTGCAGGATGGTCTTGCCTCGTCACATTTCACTCGTCGAATACTATGGCAAAAAGATGAGCATTCTAGAAGGATACCAAGCCCTTCACAGGTAACAGCGTGTGCGGGTGGACGAACCGGCAAGTCTTGCACCCAGTCTTGGTCTTTGGAGCCCACTTCCTTAAGCGTTGAATTGTTGTCGGATCCTCCTGGACAAAGACAATGCTCGCCGCGGACGGCTTTCCCGGCGATTTCATCTCGGCGGCACGCACGGCTCTACCATGCAGCCGAGGGTGTTAATCGTCCGTGAGGGGCTGTTCGATGGTGCAGGGAGCGCCTCTTTGAGCGTGGTTGATGAGTTTGGGTTCCAATGGTTTCAGACGTCCAGCAAGTTGATCAGATCGGGATAAGGCACATCGCTCGTCAATGAAGTGGCCAAAGGACAACGCCACCCGCAAGCCTCGCCATCTCACAGGCTTCGTCATCTCACGCCCTCCCGCGCCTCTTGGGGGGCTACAGTGCTGTCGGTAGTTGATGCTGCACGTGACTCTGTCAGCATGGGAAAATGTGACGTGACGTGGGGTGTCAGCCTTTTCTGGTTGGTGAAACGGAGCAACAGATTCGCACTAAATTGATCGTGAAATTATTCGGGGATATTGGGATGCAATACGCGTCGGGTCTTCACCGAGAGATGGAGTGGTTGTTTCCATATCCAGACCCCGTTTGGCTCGCCGAGCTTGCTCATACCGGACGGACTCCGAATAAATTGTGGTGGAGTTGGTCTGCGGCCGCTACAAAGCCGTGTCCGATAAGGCTGTGAGTTCACCGGGGAGAGCAGAGAAAAAAATACATTGCAAAAAAGTTTGATGGTAAGAGAGTTGGAAAAGTAAATGAGTGCAAATTGAAAGAAACAGTACAAAATTGTCAGGGCACAAAAACCCCCGAATTCGTGTCTATCGTCAAGTCATGTCGTGGTATCTTGTCTAAAACGCCATCCGCCCAAATCGCTGGCCGTCTCTCACTTGTTGACAATATACGCTGCAGAAGAAAAAGTATTAGCGGATAAATCACGATATATCTTGGCACAACGAATTCTCACCTAACCTGGCTTCCACAGCATTCCACTTGTCCTTCTCCGAGGACAGTAGCGCCTGCTTGGGGTGCTTGGACTTGATGGTGTGTGCTGGCCTCTTGGGGGCAGACTGGTAGGCAGAAGGGTCGACGAGGGTGACCTCGGAGGCAGTCGACCCCAGGTTCGCCGTCTTGGACTTTTTGAAGAAGGGCATGGTGTAGTGTATGTTGCGTGGTGTCTTGGAGAGTTTGTGTGTAGATGTTGTGTAATGGTAGGTTTGCAACTTGAAAACTGGTTGATGATTCAATGAATTGAATTAAATTGATTGACTTGATTAGTCTGATTCACTCAACTTCACTCCAAGAAAGGTACAGCCTTATATATATTCACGCTCGTCACCGTCTGCTCGGTGGTCGGCTTGCCAGCCACGCGCCCTTCGGCGACAAAACTTTGCAACACGCAATCAATCTACGACTCACTCGGCGATCGTTAATCATCCCCCAATGTAGGTCTCGGCCTGGACTCAAGCCGGATTCAATCCGTGTTCGAGTCACCGTACCAAAGATAGTCGGGACCAAGTCAGCGCAGCCTGACCAATCTCTCGGCTTCGGCTTCGGAGTGGGTGGGGCTACCTGCCCAATCCCAACGCAAGCCGCCTACAGCAGCTGCAACAGCGAATGAAGGCTCGGCTTCGGAGCCTCAGCTGAAGCAACGCGGAGCTCGGCGCGGCTCTGCTTGTGCTATGAACGGTGACGGAAACGATGAAAAATGCACGATCGATATTTCTAAGCCTATGCGATCTCGGAGCACGCAATAAAGCCTGTGATAATTACCAAGCGTGGCGCTCCGTCGTTGCTGTCAAACTTGACAGTATCGGAGATGACGTTTAGCGCCGACCTGTGAGCGAGCATAACCTGAAGATGCATTCACAATTGTGAAGCCGAGGACTTTATAACATGCCGGTCCAGTACGTCTACACAATCCTAGTCAGAGAGCTTTCTCCAAGTGCACGATTATTCAACCTGTGTATATTTTTAAACAATCGCGCGTCCAACTCGAAAGTCAATGATCTGCCAACGCGCTATCGTTTCGTTACCGAAACCACGCTCACTATCCATAGGTTAGTAGTTATTAGAGACGGGTCGCTGTTCCGGGTTGGTAATCAGCAACGGAAGGGCTGTCTGCACATGAACCAGATTCCAAAGTCAACTGATCGTCATAAATCTATACGTATTTGAAATTGGATTTTCCAAGACGGTCACGGTGTGCTTTTGTGCTTTTTGTGCTTTCAGCCTGTCGCCTCCTTGCTCTTGGTCGCATTTCGTACATTGTTGCTCTCCCCCGTACTGACTTAGAAATACTTGAACAGCTCCTACACGGGTATGACATTCTGCACACCTCTTAATAATAGAGAAGATAATAATTAGCATGAAGAACAGGTAATCTACTACGGCTCTCTAATCTAAAAAAAAAAAGAGAAAAAAACGAAAGCCTTGCTCTATTTCGTCGTTGCAGTGGGTGAGGAGACTCTGGCCCTGCGCCCCGGCATAGGAAATTACAAACGTGACGTTTTTTTCTCGAATATGCAGCTCTGTTTACCGGCCCCTCATCGGTCCAACGGTCATGCTAACATTAATTTGTAGTGCGGGGAACATACAATACACTCCGTACTTATTAGTAGGTCCTTTAAAATTCTGTTCAATGTTGAGAGACGATGCAACAAGGGCTGTGTCAGGAGAACCACGATGGCCATCGAATTAACCAATTTATTATTAGTAAATTGTCGCAAAGTTTTAAGGGTCTTTTGGGAAAACGTTCTAGTTGTTTCCCTCTGCTTATTTGCTTGAATCTATTGTTCATGATGGCAAGGACGACCAACCAACCTCATGATGGTGAGACATAACTTCTGCCAAGCCGCTCTCGCATGCGCCACCATCAGCTGCATGCTGCCAACGACAGAATAATAAGTGCCAACATTGTTGCAGTGGGACTCTCAGACCAATCTCCAACCGGGCCTCAACGAGCATCCCAGATCCCAGCCAATCCAGATGCTGGCTCGTCAACGACCCCTAGCGTGCCCACGCGGCCGTCCACCGTCGCAAGCTAACTAGCCAATGATAGGGCAGGTGGGGATTAACTTGCGAGCCCCTTCAATCGACAACTTCAGCTCGCTTTTTCTTCGGTTCAACATCAACACGTTCAACATACGAGCGCCTTCGCGGGCCGTGATACAGACTGCCACACTCAGTACCGCCAAGGAAAACCACTTGGCGATTGCCAGCGCAGGTCGGGCCGTGTGCGTAGCATTGCAGCGCAGACATATATGGATGGCTCCGAGACCTGCCGCTCTTAGCATCAATCGACGTGCTCTGTGTAACTAGTCTGCCAACAAAGTTCCTCGCAGAAGTTCCGGCCGGCCACACCCCTCGCTTGCTTCTTGGAGTGTTGCACAAGGCGAAAAATAAGCCGCTTCCAAAGCTGATAAAGCTAGAGCATGTCAGCCATGTCGCCCACCGATTCCTCCGATGGGACACCATCCCGTCCTCGTCGCTTCACAGAGCGACTGTCTGCGCTCATGACTGCTGCTGAGCTGTCGTCGGTCTCTCAATGGTTTGTAAGTCACCTTTTCCCAGGGACCAGTGATATTCGATTCGCTGACTGCAAAATACCCCCAGAACGATGATGTCCGGCCCGTGGAGAAGGAAAGGAGGACATGGAACCTCAGGTCATTTCACGATTTTTGTATGAATGCCGCAAAATCGAATGGGCCCTGCTAGCTGTGGCTAACCTGTTTCATTTCAGGGCTTGTTATTAACTGCAACACGACAACGTTCATAACTGGAAGTGCCCTCATTCCACTTGGGCTTTCTTGGTGGCAAGCCGTCATTTGTATGTCTTCGCTGCCATTGGATTTGCGTGAATGGATGCTAACCGGCGTAACACAGGCATCGTCGTCGGGAACTTGATCGCCTTGGCTGCGGTTCTTGCCAATTCTACGGCGGGATCTCGGTATCATAGTGAGCAGTTTCGGAGTCTACCGCGTGAATGCATGCCGATGCTAACGTCGATAAAGTTGGATTTCCTGTCATTAGTCGATCAGTTTGGGGTATGTGGGGATCTCAGTTCACCATCTGGAACCGCATATTCCTTTCTATAGGTATGTTGAGACTTCTCTTGTGTGATGCTCTTTCTTGTTGCTAACTCGACACAATAGTTTGGTCAGTGCCTTGCTTCATGCGAAGTTCATCCTGGAACTCACTAATATCACCGCAGGTATGCCTCTCAGTCATGGACCGGCGGACAGTGCTTCCATCTGATTGTCCTGGCCTTGGACCCCAAAGTCGACCAACACATTCACAATACCATGCCGCGCCGTGCGCACTTGACCACGGCTCGCTTCATGTCGTACGTGATTTTCTGCGTCATTAGCCTCCCATTCATCTGGAGTCGGCCGCATAGACTGCAGTGGTTCTTGAATAGCACATCCCTCGTTGCGCTTGTCTTTTACATCGCCCTGTTGATCTGGGCTTTGACCACCATGGGGCCAAGCGGATTCGGAAGCACAATTACAGAGGACAAACCAAACCCTCCGAGCGGCCCCAACAGCACCGCGTGGGTCATGGTCTCTGGTATCGTTGCGACTGTCGGTTCAATTGCGGCTGGTATTCTGAACCAGAATGATTATACACGCCTTGCTCGCGCACCACGCGACGCTAAATGGGGCCAAATTATTGCGTACCCGATTTATAGTATTGGCACCTCAATCATCGGCATCTTGGTAGTAGCAGCCACGCAGGACCGTCTTGGCAAGGAGCACTGGTTTCTCCCAGGTCTCTTGGCGAGGGTTGTGCGCAGGAATCCAACGCCGGGGGCTCGTGCTGGTGTCTTTTTCTCAGGGTTGGCATTGACATTCTCTCAGCTGGGAAGCAATGTTCTCGGCAACGCGCTGGCAGGAGGCATTGACTTGGCGGCCGTCTTCCCGCGATACCTGAATATTCGTCGTGGTGCCTACATCACCGCGATCGTAAGCCCCATTGTGAATCCATGGCGCATGGTAGACACAGCAACCATTTTCATCTCGGTTATGTCTGGGTATGGGGTGTTTCTGGCGCCCATGACAGGCATGATGGTGGCGAGCTATTATATCGTTCACCGACAGAAGTTGGACGTTGACGACCTGTTCCGGGGCGACCCATCGAGCAAATACTGGTACAGCCACGGGGTGAACTGGAGAGCGCCAATATCTGTGAGTATTGTACTGGCCTTGGTGGTGTGAAGAGCGGCAGCTAATATGACATTGCGCAGTGGGCAATCGGTGTCGGTCCGTGTTTGCCAGGATTTGTAGCCTCGGTCAACAACTCGGTCAGCGTGCCGGACAGTATTCGAGAGCTGTACATGACAAACTACCTATATGGGTTCTTCTCGAGCGGCCTTGTATTCGTGGCGCTGCACATGGCGTTCCCTGTGCGGGCGGTGAATGAGTTTGTCAAGAATGAGATGACAGCTGCGGAGGTGCAGCGATACTATAGCGAGCGTTGGGATGTTAGCTTATCGGAATCGGGACGAATGGCAATGACGAATGCCGAGGATGAGAAAAAACGCGCGGAAGACAGTAGGTCGGAAGGGCGAGGAACGGAGCCGGTAACAGTACCAGATGGCGGTGAGAGACGAAGACGCTCTAGGGAGGTTTGAATACAGAGCTCGAAGGACATGTCAGCGGTATTCCATTGCCTGATCATACGATCTGGTGCGTCATCCCGACTTTGCGTACAGCTGCGTTTGGGGGTGGTGTCGAGTCAAAAGTCGGAGCTGGAAGGTCGCCGTGGGCTAAGACTGAAGTATCCCCCGCATTCAACCGTTTAGTAATAAAATGTACGTTTATTTATGATAGCTGAAGGGTTGAGAGGCGTAGATATTAGTTATGGTTGTAGTGGAGATGGTTTTGCGACAAATGAGGAGCGACTTTTGACTCTTGTGTGGCATCGTCGGCCAACTCCTGAAGGGCATCGATAGAGGAGGTATCCACAAGTGGTCGGCACAAGGCGCTCCGTCGTGGATGTTGGATGGGTCAACGGGAGATGATGCTAGGGATGACAATGCACAGATTGAGATTGATCATATTTTTTTGCGCCTCTTGAGTCCATAAACCGCGGCTGTATTATTCGATGTTGAAAGGCGGGAAAACGATTGCCAAGGGACGGAATCAGGGTCCATCCTTCCCAGGTGGCGAGGCCGCTAGAAAACAGGGGAGGGCTATTTACAGGCATGTGTAAATTACCGCTAACTTATTACCTACTAAGGTAGGTACTAGCTACTACTTAGTTATCAAGGGAGGTACGGAGTACCTGGTACGGGCAGATGTCACTTTCAAATGTCAAGTCTTTACTAGGGCCTCTAGCAATACTTTGAAATACCTGGTACTCTTCCTCTACACAGGGGGATCACAGCTATCACAGGTATGGAATTGCGGCAGATATGACTTTTGAACTGTGCTGTAGTTAGTTACCTAGGTAGATATGCAGGATCAGATGCTGTGGGCCATTGATGATGACAAAGCACAGGTACCGCGATGTAAACCTTGAGGCAAAACTCGAGTGAAAACATTACTGCAAGTTGGCAGTAGCTTTGAAAAATATACCAGTTGATATTTCTGACATACAAAACTAAGCTCTAACTAGCTTCCTACCTAGATACTGATGAACTTGGCGCATAATCCTACCATCTTTGACCTGGTGATGACCCCGCTAAACTAAGCCAGTCAGCCCATAAAACAGCCTTGCTAAGCATCTTGCATAAGTGCCAAGTACATCAGATAGTGTGCCCAGCGTGGCAAAAGCTCACTCGTTAGCAATGTACAGATTATGTACCTGTCAGAACCTGTCAGCCAGCCCACTCCTGCTGCCGCCGTCGCCGCCGCCTCGTCTCTCCTCTCGAGCCTCCACTCCTCTCATCCTTCGGCCAACTTTTTTTTCCCTCCCCTCAACGTCGCATCTTAGCCTCCTTCTCGCTCGGCCGCCTCATCTGCACCACGGCCTATTCATTCTTGGCCGAAATCCTGTTGGCCGATCACCGTCTCTCGCCCTGATTGCCCCGGCTGCGTTCTCCGGGGGTTCCCGCCCGTTCCCCCGTCACACGCTCTTGTTTCGGCTGCAAACCATCCGAACATGCACAGTCCTCCCGCCGAGACCCCCGAGGCTGCGCCGGCGGCTGATGCAGCCTCAGCTGCCTCCATAGCCCGCCGGCGCAAGTTTACCATCCAGAGTAGCTTCGGCCAGGCTCGCGAGCGCAGGAGTCGCAAGAATCGCCCCTGCGATGCGTGTCGCCGCCGCAAGACGGCTTGCGTCATCACCGACCAGCCGCCATGTAAGTCTTCTTGCTGCTCACAAATTTCATCGTGTTGTTTTCATAGTGTCACGAATTTTGTTTTTCTGTCCTCATGGCGAGACCCGATCTAACTTGCTCATGCAGGTCGATTTTGTGAGACACGAGGCATCCCTTGTCTATCTTCCGGCACACTCGCAGACAAGGACGGCGGTGCTACCGCAGACGGAGATCACGCCTCACCAGATGCCGCGTCACCTCATTCACATTCACTCTCTATCCCCTCCCCTGCCGACTCAATCCGGCATAATCGCCCGGATCTCTTCGTCAACGGTGCCTCGCGTCCACCTGTAACTTCATGGCCCACGCCCTCCCACGACAGCCCTGGCTCTTCTCATCACGCCTTTTCTCCAGCCAACGTTCCCGCACATCAGGCTACAGCCCGAACTCCAATCCAAAGCAGTCCTCATTCCTCCTCACATGCGACCCTCCCTCCAGCGTTCACCGACAAGGATCGTACCGGCGCAGTAACTCTCCCCCCTCCTGCTACTATCGCTACGTTCACCAAGGGCAGCATCGAGGGTATGGGCATCTGGCCTACGAATGGGCCAGGTCGCATTCATACACTTGAAGACAACGTCAATAAGACTGCAAACTATATGGGTCCCGCCGCAGAACAAGATACTCACGTTCTTGACTCATTCCGCTACATGCTTGTCAGTGAGATCGACGAGATCGACGCCGACTACCTGCAGGTATACCCAGGCAGCTCACGGTCAAATGACCCTCCAGTTCATTTCCTGCTTCTGGAAAATGAAGTGCCCGAGTACACCAACCGCCCCAAACGAGAGGCATCTTTAGCCATCGAATCAAGAGTCTACCCGTATGGACCCAATCTCGTTCGTTTATACTTTAAATATGTTCATCCCGTGTATCCTGTTGTCTCCAAAGTTCGCTTCCTACGCCTCTACAATTCTGCAAAGGAAAAGATTCCGGCATCGCTACGTGGTGCCGTTTATGCCTTGGCCAGTGTGTTCTGGAACAGAGACCCATCGCTCAAAGGTCCTTGTCCCTGGGAGCAACACGAGCTGCATTCACAAGCGCAGAGCTCTCTACGCTGTGAGCTTGAGAACCCAAACTTGGCCAACCTTCAAGCATCCCTGCTTCTGATTCATATGGCACCGCCGTGGACCGATACGGTAGAGACGCCTAGCATCTGGATTCTCGCAGCTCAGGCCGTCTCCAACGCACAGATGAACGGCCTCCACCAAGATCCCACCGACTGGAATATAGAACCATGGGAGAAGAAGCTTCGCAAGAAGCTGTGGTGGGCTATTTATATGACTGATTGCTGGACTTCTGTCTGCCATGGCAATCCGCCTCATATATATCGAGAATCCTTCAGCACGACACCGCCTGACATTGAGGACGTTCGCTTTGATGAAGATGTTCCTGAAGACCTGAAACACATGGTTGACCCAGATTCATCGATCTTTCAAGTAGCCGTTGGCCAACGGTTCTTGGAAATGGTTCGCATTACCAGAATCGTACGCGAAATAATCGATTGCAGCTTGTGAGCCCCCCCCCCCCCCATCTATGGAAGCACTTCGCATTTGGCATTGGCTGACAATTTGAATAGTCTTGTGAATCCGAATGCCAGATATGCTCATGGCCCCGACCACGTCCATAACACACTAGCAGCACAGAAAGAAAAACTCCGCGAGTGGCCGGCTTTACTTCCCCAATGCTTGTCAACGAGACGAGTCAACTCAGCTCCTGCTATTCATAACAATTGTATGTTTTTCCTTTTATTGCAAGTTGTCGCACATAACCCAGACTAATGCGTTGCAAGGCCCCCTACACCTGATGTACCACGCTGCCAAAGTGTTACTGTTGCGAGCTATATTGTCTCCCGCCACGAAGGAAGCCAGGGCCAACCCCAATTCAAGCTTACGCCGAAACTTTCACGAAGCAGTTTATGAGATGCAAGTTTTTGCGACATTTATGGATGAAGTCACAGAAGGGGATTTACAAGGCTTCTGGGGCCGTCGTAAGTTGCTTCCGTCAAGTTTTTGCGCAAACACGATGCTAACATTTTTGTCAGTCGGAAGGTCTCAGCTCATATTGTGCGGAAACTTCATGATTCACTTGTTCATTGTGGCTTCTGGCCAAGATGACATCAGAGTAGCTCACCATGTCCTTTTGAGTTTCCACCAGTCTCTACAACGCCTGGCAGCCACACAGTACTACGTCGGGAAACTACTCCTCAGGCCTGTCGCCTTACGCGTGGACTCCTTCTTTTCACAAGCCGGCGAGATTATCAGGCGCGGCGGTCACGGATATTGGCAGCTGGACTCGCTCAGGATCATCAAAGACGGCACTCTTTAACTTGGCGCAGGAGTCATACGGAAACACAATTGTAGCATATATTAGTCGGGCTTACAGTACCGAGTGTACCAGTAACAGCAGATGCGATATATTCACGAGAGGCATAGAACGATGAATCTATGGCGCTACCACTTTTGGTCAGCGCCATGCGACATGGAGTGGAATTTATACCATACAGTTGAAGAAGCAGTATTTACTTTCCTAGGGGAATTTTCGATCTCCTTGTTCTTGTTTTCTCGAACATTCAAACAACACCTATGACAAGCCACAGCTCTCTACCTCTCTACCTCTCTGCCACACGCTCACGAGACAGTTTACTTTACACAAACAGCAGTGATAGCAGTTATCGGCACACCAAAACCATCGCTGCCGTCCACATGGACACAAGGCACAGCAACCTCTGCGGTGAGTTCTCGAACCGCAGCGCGAAACGTCTCCCGTTCATCCTCCGTCCAAGCCTGGTAGAATGGTGCAAACAGCTCCAGGAACTGCTCGCAGATGGCATGCACGCTGGGCGCTGAATAGTGCAAATTATATAGCTCGACCATGACGCGCTCAAATCCGCCCTTGTCGCGCATGCATGCCTCGACTTGCGCGGGGTCGAACCACCGAGGATCGAACGGCACCGGAACTGGCTCCGCGCCTGGCCGCGCTCTCGCCTGCGCGGGGCGGAACACGTTGTCAACATAGCCGAGACGCGCCCACGTCGTGATAACGGCGACGCCACCGGGCTTCAGCGTGCGGCGGATCTCGTGCGCGCCCGCCGCGGCGTCCTCGAAGAATAGGATGCCCATGTTGGTGATGCTGTGTGAGAAGGTCTCGTCTGGAAAGGCGAGCCTCTCGCCGGGCATGGCGGCCGTCGAGCAGCGGCCGTCGACGCCCAAAGCGGCAAGCTTGGCCGCTGCCAGAGTCACCATGTTCTCAGCCGGGTCGACGGCGTGGATGACGGGCGTGTCGGCGCTCAGCTTCCGGCACCGCGATATAATCTCTTCAGTGACAATGGCTGTGCCGCACGCATTGTCGAGAACCACAGCCTCGCGCGGGGCCGCAAAGAGGCCCCGGAGAGCGGGCAGTTGAAGGGCGTGGCGCGCAACGGCGCGGGTGCCTCCACCGGTTGTGCGTTCGTATGCGTCGGCGACCAGGTCGAAATGCTCGACGCCGTTGGGCGGCGAGGGCGCGGTTCGTTGTTGCTCAGCAGCCATGTTGTGTTCAACAGCAAGAAAAGGCAGCAACGAAGAACTGGAAATTTATACTAGAGAGAGAAAGCTTCGTACATGTGTCAAATGTGGACGCCAGCTTTGATACATGGCATCTTAATCTTGCTCATCAGGAGACCTGTCTACGTAATGCAGCATACTCCGAACTCAGCCGCAACCCCGCAGCCTATATCTGCTGGAACAATTAGTGAGCTGCAAAGGTACAATTCTGTGGCTCGTTTACTCCTGCTTCCCTGGGGACTTTGGTAGATGTTCGGTGGTGTGGGTTCCTGCAACGCCGGAGTGCCTTTTGGGATCCGATGCACCTTACGAATGAGGAGGTACGGCACTGCTGTGCCGCACACTTCGTATTCAAGGAGCGATGCATATTCGCCAGATGGGTTCCGGGTTGTTGCAGCTGCAGTAATCCTGGATACTAATAGACGGGCCCTAAAGTTACACAAGAGAAGAGCTCAGGTTTACACTGACGGCCGGGCTCACACATTAACTCTGCTGCGTTTGGGGGGGGGGCTCTACACATACTGTTGAATAAGTAAGCTGGCGCGTAGAGTTTCGGAGAATAAAGCTCGCTAATCGTGGTTGTCAGTGGTGTAAGGCTCCGGGTCCTTTCCAGCGGCCTTGCTTCCCCTCAGCCCGACTCCGACTTCTCCGTAGGCGCTGCCATTATGCTCCTTCGCCTGCAGCGGCCTACTCAAAGCAGGAAACGCTTGTCTTGGATATACCACGTAGCCGGTGTCATCAGGATGCACATATATAGGCTTGCAAGAACCTGATTACCCAATACGGAGCAGACACTGCGCAATGGTGAAAATTGCTAGTATCATGACATCTCGGTGCTTCATGTCGGTGTTCTTCTCTCTTCTTTCCCAGACGGAACATGGCAACTGCATTTTGATGTTCCATCACTTTTAGCCAAGGAGACGGCTGCTACACCCAGGATTGTGAAAGTTTTCAGAGGTTAATCTAGGTAGCTGATCGGACTTTGGCAAATCTGATTATCTAGCATTGAAGTCTAGAATGAATTATCTACTAATGGGTCTAAAAATAGACGAACCACGTTTTCTAGAGTTGTACTGGTAGACTACCTGTTATTATCCAGGCTTGACTAAACGGCATGCTTGCGCAGTATAATAAAGATCTTCAATTTGATTGAACCATTATTTCACTGCTATATTCACTCTTTTTATGTAATTTGCTAACATCTAGTGATCTCTTTCAAAGATGAAGCTCCCCCAAAATGTGCGTCGCAAAACTCTACAGAGGGTTGAGGAACTGGCGTATTATTAAGAAGTGTATAAGCAGCCTACTTCACACGCTAGTTGCTTAGCAATACAGCTCGCGCATTGGCTCGACCAAGTGATCTAAAATCTTGTAGTACAAGAGGCTCCGCGCAGATCTGTGTTATATTGCCATTCTTCATACTTGTAAACCCGGGCATGTCGGCTCCTCGCCTCCGTGGACTCACATCACCAGCTGCCCGAATTGCCCGTCGCCACCATATCTCTTTAAATACTAGAGTCGCTTCCCGAAAACCGTATTTGCATCTTTTGAAATTCCCATATTCTTTGAAATTGCCGTATTCGCAACAAGCAGCCATGGCATCAACTGCGGCGGACAAGCCACCGGTGGCCGACGCCGCAAACTCTGTCGCAAAGCCCGACGCGGAGCCGAAGCCGGCGCCCAAGCTGTCGGATCACGACTTTAAAATCTACAACCAACTAGCCGTCCGTATGGACTATTTTGTAAGGCATTTCCATCATCATGTCCTGAAACGCTAGCTAATGACCATAAAAAAAGCACGAAAACTTCCGCCGCACTTGGAACCTCCTCTGGACGTACGCCACCACCGGCAAGCGCCAAGGCGGTCTGTCCCTCGCGCAACTCGTCCGCGCCGGCCTCGAGTTTGGCGAGCATCTGACGCTGCACCACGACATCGAGGAGCGGCACATGTTCCCCGTGCTGGCGCGGCGCATGCCCGCGTTTGACCGGCGCCGCGGGGAGCTCGTCAAGCAGCACGCGGCGATCCACGCGGGGCTGGACAAGCTGCAGGCGTACTTGGAGGCTGTGAAGCGCGGGGACGAGGTGCTGGAGGCGGGGGCGCTGCGGGAGAAGATGGAGTCGTGGGGGACGGTGCTCTGGGAGCATCTGGATGAGGAGGTGCGGACGCTGGGAGCGGAGAATATGGCAAAGTACTGGACAAAGGAGGAGGTGATGACGATGCGGTGGTGATGGGGTTACGTTCTTTGGCGTAATGATTTGACACATAGACTCCACATTGATATGAGAATGGCTTCATAATGTATAGTAGATAGTGTAGCTTTCAATTTTGCCCTTGTTGATAGAATACGTACCACAGGCGTTGAGCCCCAAGCCTTTCCATAGGCAAGTAAAGATTGACAAGAAATCTGTTAACAAAGCAGAAGAAAAGGGAAGAAGTTTTCAAAACCCGGAACCACCCGAGTTTCACCATGAATCCATACGATATTTTGCAACGTCACCAGCTGTCCCCGCATCCTTGTATCCGCAGCTGCACGTCGCCACATCCACGCATCTATACATATATATACCTCTTCCCCCTTTCCTTATCATCCCCATCTCACGCCGTGCTGCGCCAGAGATCCCGCATGCCGCCCGTCGCCGGATACAGCGCAAACAGCGCGACCATGAAGTCCGGCATCAGCCCGCCCGGCGTGCCCCAGTGCATCGTGAGCGGCGCCCACGCCGCGTTTCTATAAAACGCCTTGCGCCAGCCCTCCTGCCACTGCCGCTGCTCCGCCGTGTTGACCACGCCGCCGGCCGCCGACAGCTTGCGCCCGCGCTCGACCAGGTGCCGGGTGACCTCCATCGCGACGTACGCGCCCCAGAAGCGCACGCTCAGAATGGCCAGCTTGCCCTGGTTCAGCGGCTTGATGGGCAGAATCTTCTTGCTGCCGAGGTACGCCGCGTTTTCGCACGCCTGGAAGACGACCAGGCAGAGGACCTGCGCCCACGCAAGCAGCCCGTCAAACGTCTTTTCTGCCGCGTCGTCGCTCAACGGGTCGCTGTTCTTTTGCTTGCGCGCGGCAAACGTCTTGGCCGCGAGCCCCTTGACGGCCGAGTACAGCCCCAGCAGGCCCCAGAGGCGGCCCATGGTGCGCATCTCGGAGATCATGCCCGAGTAGGCGAGCAGGCGCTGCGCGAGGTCCAGCACGGCGCGGATGGCGGGCGGCGTGGCCGTGGCCGAGTCGAGCACGACGGTGGTGGCGGGCGGCAGGGAAAAGAGCGCGGAGACGAGCTGGCGCGCCGAGGACCGGAGCGCCGCGCGGCCGCCCATGTCGAGGGCATTGCCAGCGAGGCGCGTGGCGTAGCAGGCAAACATGAGCACCGTGTCGGCGCCGGTGCGCGTCTGCATGCATCGCTGGAGGTGCGCGAGGAAGTTGTCGGTGCGGGCGAGCGTGGAGAGGTTGTGGGCCGGTGTTGGTGGTGGTGGTTTTGACGATGTCGGAGGGGCGGCTGCGGCTGCGGCGGCTTTTTCGCTGGGTTCACTCGAGGGGAGAACGGCGATGGGCTCGACAGGAGCGAGCGTTTCGCTGGCTGATTCAGACATTGTGTGTGTGTGTGGTGTGTGTGTGGTTGATGGAAGAAGGAAAAGAAGGTTGGTCTCGGTCGGCGAGGGGAGAGCAGCGGCGTTATTCGGCGAACAAACGGAGTCTGTGACGTCCCGCAATTGGTGAATTTCTGTAAGACAGGAAGAAAAGGAAAAATATTGTATCAAGATGGAGCTCGTAGTATGGGAGGATAAAACAATAAGAGAAAAAGAAAAGGGAAGAGAAGACGAGACGAGACGCCACCCCTGGAAAGCGGTTGCGAGCTGAGCAAACAAAAGCCACTGAATGAATGGCCGAGCGAAGCCTCGGCAGAAACTGCTTAGTTGAGCTTGTTGGTACCTACCTTAGTAGTACAGTAGTTATTTACTGCTAAAAGCTGGGGATTATTTGTTAGAAGAATGCCGCCATCGGGCCTCCCCACACCGCTTGACCATAGAAGTATTCGGAGTCGACGGATGCCGCCGATGGACGGGCTCAACAACTCTTGATGAATGATGACTACCAATAAATGGGTATAATTGCAGAAATCAAATGCATCTAATTCGAAGCTCTTCTTGCCGGCCTTGGATTGCTTCGGTACATCGTTTGACGCCCAACTACCCAGCTGATTTCCCCAATGGCCAGTCTAATATAAAAGCCCGACCCTTGCTAGTGAAATGTCCAACGGCTTTTCGTGATGAGCGGCGCTATCCGGCTTCTGCACAGACATCTCACTGTACTACTGCTGGTTCCCTGCACTCTCATCACACAGTACATCTCAGCCACAAGCACAGCAATTCGATCTTGCTCTCCTTGTTTTCTACTTATACAAAAAAGCCCGTACCTCGACCTATCTTTCATGTGCTACAGCTATGCGGCTCAAAAGCATCAGCGCACATGGCGTGTGCCATCTTCACATGGTGAACCACCATCACAAGCCTACATTTGACGTAAATACACCATACCCAAAGATCCTCGGCCGAAACATTGACACAGCCATTAAATTCGAAATCCTCCATGCACCCTACCATATTCAAAACTGTCCTAATCTGCCTCAAAACCAATGTCCCAACCCGCGCCGCTCGCCCTCGCCTAGATGCCCAACACCCGCTTCATCAACTTCTTCCACGAGGTCTTCAAGCCGCCCTCGCCTTCTATCCATGAAAAATCGTGCTAGACGGTTTATTAATACGCACCGATCAGAGACTGCTCTCTTCATCTATCCCTCCCTACACGGGCACCGCATTCTCGCTCCTTTTTTACTTACATGCTCATACACCACCGTGCCGACCGACGCCCCCGAGTCTCGGCAGTGTCGACACACACCCCTCCGCTGCTCCGTCGTCTCTAGCCGCGCCAGTTCCGGATTATGCGTCGCCGCTGCACATCGCGCCAGCGGCCGCGGGCGGGCCGTGCAGCGTCGGTATAGCCTCTTCACCGTCCGGTGTGGCGGCGCGCGGCGGCAGTTGCCGTGGATGATTTCGGCGTCGGCGTATTCGCACATATGGCGTCCTCTGTGTGTACTTGTTTTCTCGTGCTGTCGCACTGGTAAACTCGTGAGCGTGAGCAGGGGATGGATTCTCGAAGCTTAGGTAGCCCGTACGAGGGACATCGTCGCTGCAGGACGGGGGGGGAGGGGGTTATATATAGACCAGACGGGAAGGACGAGATGCTTGACGCGCTGGTGTACACACGCGGCGTACTCGATACCTTCCACGACGGCCATTCATTTGCACTTGTGTTGAAGATAGGCGGTGCCAAACCGAGGGCGAAACGAGGACCAAGTAGCATAGAAGCCCGGCACGGGACTTGGCTGTGAATCATGGTGTTCCATGAGTGTTTCTTGAGTGTTCCTCCCACAAGTCTCCCTGCCAACAACCGAAGTAGAGACTTCGTCGCTGACCGCTGGTACAAGACGAAAGAAAAGGAGCGGCAGATCAATCCATCGATGTAGTACAATAATTTTCTAAAACAAACAAGGTCATACATGTATACACACTCGCACCTCACCAAGTCTATGTCCAGGTATAGAGCATCCGCTAACCAACTTTGTCCATCAACATCAACCCTCTATTGGTATCCTAAAAATCCTGTTTGCTATCCAGAATGGTGTATAATACATGATTTCTAATTTCGTTTCCGATAAAAGCAAAGGCAATCTGTCATCGCCCACCCTTATTCTTTTTATGCATGGGCCCAACCCGCTTCTATAATCAGTCAGTCTCCCCGCCAAAACACCTGTGAATGGAACAATCATGACCAACAATGAAAACAAATCAACACTCCAAGCACCCAGAACACCCCACAGTTGACATCTACAGACTTTTGCCTTACTCAGCGCCTTCTCTTCTTGGCAGCCTGTGTAGGCGCCGCGGCTGGTGTCTCCATCGCCTCTCGTTTCTTCGTCTGCTTGCGTAGACGAGGCGGCGGTGGTGGATCAGCGTGCAAGTGGCCGAGCTCTTCAAGCGCCATGGTATTCTCCCACCGTAGGCATCGGTAGCTGGGCGGCTCCGGCGTCTTTTCCCGGAAACGTGAGCTACTGCGCTTCGACGCTGCCTCCTCTTTGCGTGCCTCCTCCTCCGTCGAATCTGTCAGATACTGCTGACGCTTGTCCATGTGTTCCGCAATTTTATCCTTGAATGCGACCAACTCTTTTCGAAGTCGCAGCTCGTTGAAGCCTCGCGGGTCCAGCCACCGAATCAGCTTATCCAAGCTTTCGGCATCGGCGATGTAACCCCACTGCTGAGAACTTTCCATGCTTGTGCCACCTTCTTCCTTGTTCTTGCGTTCGCGAATCGTCATATTGAACTTGGCTTTGTACTCATTTTCGAGGTCCGCTGGTACATCTATGTAGCCCTCGCGTTCCAGCTCGTCGGGTCCTTGAATCCATACGCGTCCGTTGGCATATCCGGCTGCAGCAGTCGAGCTGTTGGGCAACCCCCCGTAGGGCATGCCGTTGCGCTCGAACCAGTAGTATCGGTTCCAGAATCGATCTCTGCCCAAGACACGCGTCCGTGGGCAGTCGGCTTCACGGAGATCATTTTCGATGGTTGCGATTTCGTCCTCGCACTTCTTGATTAGGTCTTCCTTCTTTTGGATTTCCTTGAGCAACTTGGTGAACTGCTTAGATTGGTGTGACGCTTTGGCGGCTTCTTTTTGCGCCTTTTCCTTGGCCTTGCGGGCAGCCTCCTGTTCCTCACGCTTCTTACGCTTATCAACAACCTGGCGACCATGGCGCTTCTTGTGCGGCCTCTCGTCGTTGCTAGGGTCCGCTTCGTCGTCACCTTCCTTTTCAGTGATGGTGTCGTCGGCTCCGTTCATGCTGACATCGCCATTTTCGTGGGTCTCCTTGGTCTCTTCTTCCGGGGGCGTGTTGTCAGGAAGCAGAATCTTGCGTTGTTCGTTGAGTTGGCGGAGATCCTCGATTGCCTGCTTGCGCTGGCGCTGCAACTCAACTCTATCCTTGCGATACTTGGTCATGGTTTCGTTGCAGTCCTCCATGTAGGCTCGTACAGCCTTCGTCTCCATTGTCAACATGCAAAGAGTTTGCAGAATCTGTACTCGCGTGTTGATATCAAGCTCGGCGTACTTTTGGCGAGCAGCCTCTTGGGTAGGATCCGTATCGTGGGGGATGATCTGCAGGAGCAAGTCCTCATACAACTGCTGATTCCTCTCGCCTTTGGACAGCTGGTGTAGTAGGCCGACGACGATACGCTCCCAACCGCCATTGGTAAAGTCTCGTTGACGAAGGTGCTCCACCCAGTTGAATTCCTTCATCATCTCCTCGGCGCGCGTCTTGGATTCAATTTCGGCCTTCATTGTCTCCTCCTCGGCTGCGGCGGCCTCTGCGGCTATGCGCTCGGCTTCTTGCTTCGCTAGACTGCTGCGCGTAGCTCGTTTAACGGGCTTCTGTTCTGGTTCTTCTTCTTCCTCTTCCTCTTCTTCTTCGTCAGCCTCTTCTGCTTCTCCATTTTCGTCCTCGCTGTCATCCTCTTCGATTTCCGGCAATGGAATGCGAACTCGACCACCATCTTGCTCAGAGTCCACAAGAATCTTTAGAACTGAACAGTGGATTTCGTCAAAAAGCTGAACAGGAGTGCGTTCAGAAGTCATAGACATGGCCTCAACAAAGTCGTCAAAGGTGAAAGAGTCGAGCTTGAAAATTTCGCAGTAGACGTTAAGAGTATCCCAAGTCTCCAGCAGAGGACCGACAGATTTCATTTCGACGCCTTCTCCGAGCGGATCGTCGTTGCCCTTATCCAAGGGTGCATCTTTGCACATGAACTTGATGAATGGCCGGTGTGTTTCAGGATTGGGCTCGAGTTGCAAGTCCTCGATGGGGTATTTTGGTGGTGGAGGCGCCAACTGAGGAGAGGGCTCCTTTTTAATAGTCGGCTCCGTACTGCCATTGACGATTCCAGCGGGCCATTTAAGCCCCTTGCCGGGAGGGGGTTTGGGCTTGATGCTCTTGGCAGGCTTGAGCTCGGGCAGTCGCGCTGGTTGGGATGCGGCGTGGCCATTGATGTCGGATGAGCGCTTCTGGGCCTGGAGCTGCTTGCGCTCTTGCAACTTCGTATCGTAGCGCAGATGCGGTGGTATTCTCGTGTCTATGTGGTACTGCGCAGCGTAGTCTTGCTTTACCAGCCATGGTGCACCAGTCCAAGCTTCGCGCATGACCGTCTTCTTGAGGAAAGCCCGGAGCATGGCCTTGGTGAATGCGCCTCGGTCGCGTGAGATGCTATCTTCGGTGACGATGACCTCAATGTCGCTATCGCGAGCATCAACGAGGTATCTTGTCGAGGGCTTTGTGCGCGAGCCGTCGGCAAGCAAGCGCTCGCCAAACGTTGTCTTGTCGCGGACGAGGCCATGGGTCCGTTCGCCGGTTCCGGTTATGATAGCGACTTCTTCGCCGGGGTAGTAGTCTTGTTTGAATTCGTCGAATATGGTATCCACGAGATTGTCGAGTCGCGAAACGATTTGGAATTGAACTCTGCGGAGAATGGGGCCTTTCAGGGCTTCGGGGAAGGATTCATCGACTTCACGTGCGCCGGCGAGCTAGAGACAAGTTAGAAACAGACGCAGGCAATTTGTATTTTCCTGAAAAACAAACCTCGCTTTCATGTGCTTCGAAGAAAGTGAGGCCGGAATGACCCGTTATTTGGTCATTGAATCGAGGCTGTGAAGGTTAGTGTTGGGTCGAACATTGGGCTCGATTGCGCGCTGTACCTGTTTATAAAAGTCCATGCTAGAACAGTGTAAGCGAGATTCAATGACATTCGTAGACTTTGGTGTATTTTGCTTACCGGTCTAGATAATCCTCATAGGTGGTGAATATTTCCCCCGTCTGGGGAATGTGCCAGACCTGCGTCGCGTCAGTCGTCGCACAGAGACATGCATGTGTAACAACGGAATCAAGGAATACCTCTGCATCCTCTTCATCAATCTGTTGCGGGGGTAGGAATTTGACGGGCTTGCGCTTGAACAAGACCTGGGGAGGCCAGTTAGTCAGGGGCGATGCTCGGCGCGTAGTGAAGTAGGCCCACGGGGAGGTGGCGCGGATAGGGTCGTGACCAGAGTGCGTACCATTGTGTCGAGGACGGCGACGACAGCCTAGTCGCGCTTATACGTATGCGCTGAGCAGGCGGCGAGTTGCACGTTGCGCGGACCGACAATGAATCTCGTTGCTGAAGAGCGCGTCTTTGCGGAAGTGGATGGACTCTTACTCCAGGTGCCGTGTGTGGAGGGGGGGGCCTGCAGAATTAGGGACGCGCCGAGGACGAGGACGAGGCTAAGTTGGCGATGGGTCGTCGGCGGGTGGTTGGCGCGCGCGGTCTGCGTTGGTGAGCAAAGCAAAAAGAGTCCAGAGTAAAAGGAGCTGCCGCGGCAGGACGGCTTTTGGGTGTAGCTGCGGTGTTTTAGATTGTGCAAGAATGAAAAAGAGTTGAAAAGGTCAGAGGTGGAGACCCTTTTTTCTTGGGTGCCGCGGTGGTTGTTGTCGTCGGGGTCGGTCGGGGGGGCGAGCTGGAGGAGGAGGGTGGATTTTCGTTGGCCTTTGCTGTGGCGGTCGGGGTGGTGGGAGTGATGTGGTGACCTCACTTACACGACCAGGAGGAGGTTGACGGCGATGAGGGAGTTTGATGATGATGATGCCGTATGGTGATAATGGTGATGGTGATGGCGGTGGTGATGATGACGAGGAAGAGGAGGGGGGAGGAGGGAGAAGTGAAAAAAAAAAAAGGACGGAGGAAAATATAATAAAAATAATATACAACGGACGGGTACGGAAGTTGTCGTTTAATTTTTGGGGCGTGGGCAGCTGGCAACTTTTGGTGTGCGTGCGGCGGCGCGTAGAAGGACAAACGAGGTCGCGCGAACAAGGTACCTCGCAGGCGGAATACACTGCAGTTGGTACTTGCTTCTCCGTAAATTGGGTTTCGACGAGTGACAGAGCCTGCCTCGCCAGGAAGGGAAACCTTGCACTAAATTTGTGGGGGCCGAAGCTTCAAGGTACCAAGAGAGTGAGCCTCCGTGGCAGGTTGCGACTTGGGAGTCATTTAGTTCGGCGCCAATGGTAAGTTTTTAGCAATTAAAAATACACATCGGGCTCCCTTGACTCGGAAAATATTTTATCAATTGTACTTGCCACCCCCAATTCCCCCAATAGCTCGCTGCCTTGCACCCTCCCCTCCTTCTCTGACGCCCTCTCCCTCCCCGAGCTACCAAAAAGGTACTTCCAAGCCCGGCCCACCCGGCTGCGCCGGGGCCAGCCCCGTTCTACTTTACGCCTCTCACTGCCCGTTGCACCACCTCGAATACCGACTCGCCGTGATATTACCTTCTTGCATCGCAACCCGCAATCCTTTCGTGCTCATATTTGTGCTCGTTGTGCTCCTAGATTTACGGAGATTCGAATAAACTATACGTTTGAATTTTTAGTACCACCATGCACCACCTGGCCCCGCCCCTATGCTACCCGTCCTCCCCTTCTCATCTCCGACGACCCCCAGACTTGGCTGCTGGGGCTCAGCGGGCGTGGCTATTGCGGCCCCTTCAAGGTGGTGCTTTTCAGGTCTCTGTACGGACCGATTCCATTGCTTGAGATGTATGATCTGTGCGATTCTGCTATTTGGTTCCTGCAGGAAACTATTTGTTGATTTGGCGTATGTGGCTTGAAGTTCAACCAACAATGAAAAGTCACCGCCGACAGTAGGATGAAGATCGTTCCCAACTATATCATACACCAACCAGAGCCCAGAGCACGTAGATACCCTCAATTAAACTATGAAGCTAATACAGAATATCTTACTTCCCAGATCACCCACCTCCTCCCCTCCTCAAGCCAGGCTGGGCCACTAAAATCCCCATCTCCTCGCCGCCGCTCCCATCAATACCACCGCCAGCGCCGCATACGCCGCCACATCTAAAAGACGCTTGCCCCGTGCTGCCAATAGGCAGTAATTCAGCGAATGATGGTCGCGTATGAATTCTGCGCTGCTGTTGAGATGCGGCGTGCCCCCGGCCGCCAAGTCCTCAGGCACCTCGCGACCCAGGAATTCGCACAGTGGTGCCCAGCCCTCGCGGACGTGGTACTCGAGGAATCTTTCAGGCGGAACGAGCGCACGTACCCGGTCATTGTGCTCCTCGTAGACTCGCCGCCCATTTGCCTCAAAATAGCCGTGGAACCGCAGCCGACTGAGTGTCTGGAACATTGGGTGCATCCACCGTGTAGGCATCAGCATCAGCCAGTCCGTCAACAAGAGCAACTGGGTGAGGCGGCTTCCATGTATGGGACGAAGGGTCTTCTTCATAGGTCTATCGAGTTTGATTAGCCAGAACCCGGTGGTGGTGTGTGTTGCATGGTGTCTGCTGCTCTGGGCCGCGGGAGAAGCAGCTTACGCAACCCAGGTCTCCGTATCTCGCACAGTCAGAATAACCTTGGTATCTGGATATGCTTCGACAAGCTCTTCGGCGAAATAGGCAGCCGGCTCATCCAAAACCGCCTACAAGGTACCTCGAGTCAATGACAAAAGATCCCGTCAACGCCACCTATCGGCGGCCGGGGTACGAGACGGCTCACCTGGCTGTGTCCCAAAATTTGGTCAAAGTCCTCACGCGTCACATTCTTCCCAGCCTCCTTCTTCATCAGATCATTCCACAACTTGCAGTCATAGACGTTGGCAGTGACGGCGTCTATGGTATGGTACGAGTGCCGATACCCCAGAGTCAGCAGCGATTCGCGCAGTGCTGTCCCAGTTTTTGTTGAGTCAAGTTGCCTTCAGTCTCATTCATCTTGCCACCGTATGTTACAAGCGCGAAAGATTGTACACATACACACGGTTCCTGTGCGGCCCATGCCTAAACACAGCACCTTCATTGGCACCGTTCGGGCTGTCGGGGCCTGTGCCGTTGCTTTCGAGTCTGTAGCCGCAATCGAGTATCTATTTCTGTCAGTGGGCCGGTAAGACGCAGCTGTAATGAGCACAGTACTTACTGCTAATCGTTTCCAAGGAAGTACTGATTCAACTCCAAATTCTTGAAAAGAGGGGAAATTGAGGAAGTCGGGTGCCGCCGGGGCTGTGTTACTGTCCCTATGCATCTATCTGCATGCGTGCAGGGCGCCTTTCCACCTACCAGTCCATCGTAAGGAGGCAGCTGCAGGCAGCTCTGCCTACTGCCTCTATGTCTCACTCTCATGTCCGCATCAGCGAGCCCGAACCTGGCGCAAATGCCAGCTCTCAAAAATGATTTGTACACCGCTTTTGTTGCATTTCTATAATAAGTCTAGATATTGCCTGCAAATGAAAGAAAGGCCCTGGATATTATGATGTAAAGTACACAACCACGTACGCCACCCAGCTGCCGACCACGCCCACAGCGGTGTAGACACTCGTCAGCATCAACGGTAGAAACTCAAGACGCTGACCAAACACGATCTGATGCACAAACGACGTGTATATGACCAGCGGTATGCACAACGCAATGTACAGCGTGTTGAAGCGGTCCAGCAGAAAGAAGCGCGTCTTGTTGGACGCCGGCGCCAGCCTGTCAAAGGCTGTGAGAAAGATGACCAACCAGAGCAGCGTATATACGGTCTTTATGGGGAATTCGGCTGGGGTGAACAACAGAGGAAAGAGAGAGACATGACCCGCGACAGCCAGTGGCCGGAAGGTGGAGAGATGTCGCCTGTCTCGCAGCGCGATCAAACTAAAAGGAATAATGACGAGAAGAATGGCCTTTTCGTGTACATGGTACCCGAAGAGAAATGATGCGTAGCCGCAGAGGGTTGTGGCTCCGATGAAGTTCTCCCACGTCGGCTGCATGAAGAGCTTAATGAGTGGGAGGACCTGGAAGAGCAGTGTCAGTGCAAAGCAGGTGCGCGCGCTGATTTCAGGGAGGACGGCAAACGAGGTGTCACCGACGAGCCCTCGGGTGACGCTCTGAAGGGCATCTGCCTTGATATCGAGGCCCAGCCTTGGGGCAACTGGGTAGGCAAGTTAGCGCAAGCGTCAAGGTTGTGTGACTGTCCGGCAAGTACTTACGAACGATGAGGGCACGGTCAGCAAAGGAATAAAGGGCCCAGACATTGGGAGCCCAGTACGCATGGCACAACCCTCGCGCAAAGGGAAACAGTCGACTGAGCAGCTGCGGCATCTGCTTAAGCGCCGCAAACGGACCCAGCGTGGCCGCCACAATCGCCACGATGCCGCCGCCTAGCTTGGCACAGTTGGCGAAACGTATGCTAAAGATGGACTTCGGCGACAGACAGTAGGCGCGCAGCAGGTAGACAAAGTACGCCGGGGCGAGGTAGACGTAAATGTGTTTAAAGCAGAGCAGCGCCGCAAACGCCAAGCCGCTGCCGAGCAGGGAGTCCTTGCCGCGAGCGAGCACGAGCGACAGCACGAGGATGCCGTACATGAAGCCGTTGTACTGGAAATGTATGTGGTCGATGATGAGCAGGCCGGGCGACAGCAGGACGGAGAGGGCGGCGGCGCGGGCAGCGCGGCGTGAGGCCAGCGGGGAGGTCTCGACGAAGAGCTGCAGCGCGTAGGCGAGCAGCAGCTCGGTGACGATGACGGTGGTGCGCTGGAAGTAGACGGTCTGCCAGGAGTCGTGCTCGAGGTTGAAGACGCGAACCATGGCCGGGTCGGCGAGGCGGGCGATGTGCGACATGAGCCACTCAAAGTAGGCGAAGAAAGGCGGATAGTCGAGCGTCCATTGTGACGTGTCTTCGTAGTACCACTCGGAGAGGGGGAGGCTATTTGTGATGGCGAGCCAGTTGCGGTGGACTTCAAAGTCGGTCGATTTGCTGGGATTCCAAGGAAAGTTAGCAATTGTCTTCATCTCTGCTCGTGGATCGGCGGTAGTCGGTATCTGGGGGGGAGCCGTACTAGGCGGGGAACAGGAGAATCTTAAAGGCGGCTGCGACCAACGCGCACTGCGTGATGGTTGGATACGTCGTGTCGGACATGTTGGGTAAGAGACGAAGAGAAATTGTTTAGGACATGTGCGGCATGGCAGAGACCATTGATGGTGGGCAATGCCGAGCCGAGATGAACGGCGTGTTGTTTGTAGATGGGCAGTGAAGTATCACCAAATATTTGTACCAGCTGTACCTGGCAGCTGTAACTTGGTGGCACTGGCCAGCTCTCCCTCACCTCCACACGTCCACATGTTCGGCACCTTATCGATTAGCCACACGCGCCACTCTTCAGATGAGCTTCGTGTTCCCCGAACGCCCTGCGACTTTCCCCTCTCTAATACCATTCATTCGCGACAACAGGTTGCTTTTCTTTTCAATCAATAACTGTTTTCAGCGCCGCAGTTTTGTTTCTCTTTCTGCCACAATCTGATCACCCGCTTGTGTAGCTGCCGTCTCACTTTCTGGCAGCGCTTCCCCGCCACGACTCCAACCCCCTGTCGCCCAACAGCCTGCAAACTGTCCTCTCGCTGCCTCGGCCGTTGGAGAGCGATCCTTCCACACTCTTTGTCCACGACCTTCGATACTGACCATTGGGTCTGCAAACTCCAAAAGCAGACTCTTGTAGGCGCTCTCGATATATATTTGCCTTTTTTGACGACACAGAACCGAAGCAGCATCTCGCCACCATGCGCACAGCTTCCATGATCCTGGCAGCTGTTGCTGCTGGGTTGGGCCAAGCACAGTATCTCATCAACGAGCTGAGCTTCGGTATAGACTCTAGGTCAGTTTTCACGTCTCCCAATCTACCTCATTGTCCAACTTCCAGCTCCGTACCCATAATCCTCTCCCTGCACCAACCGCTAACCGCTGACACCACCGCTGACACCCAAACAGGCTCAGCCACGACGAGTCCCCCGGCACCATCCCGCACTTCCACGTCAACGGGCAGCCCAACCGGCCCGACGTGCTCTCCAACAAGGTCATCCTGACGCCCATGGGCATCGGAAACCAGCGCGCCTCCATCTGGGGCGAGCGCACGCTGCAGCGCGACGACTGGGTCGCCGACATTGACTTTCGCGCCAACGGACCCGAGCGCGCCTCGGGCAACCTCAACATCTGGCTCGCCAAGGACGGCCGCGCCGTCGTCCAGGAGAACAGCGTCTACACCGTCGGCCGCTTCGAGGGCCTCGTCCTCGTCCTCGACCAGTACGGCGGCTCCGGCGGCATGCTCCGCGGCTTCCTCAACGACGGCACCAAGGACTACGCCGCCCAGACCAACCTTGACGCGCTCGCGTTTGGCCACTGCCAGGTCGGCTACCGCAACCTCGGCCGCCCCTCGCAGATCAAGGTGCACCACAGTGGCGGCCGCTTCAAGGTCGAGGTCGACGGCCATACGTGCTTCGAGAGCAACAAGATTGCCATCCCCCAGGGCTACACGTTTGGTGTCACCGCCGCCACACCCGAGAACCCGGACTCGTTTGAGGTCTTCAAGCTCGTCGTCATGAGCGAGACTGTTGACCCTCGCCACACCCAGCAGCAGGATAGCAACAACAACAAGAACAATAATAACCAACAGGCGGCGGCCGGTGGCTTCGACAACCCTGAGGACGTCTTCAAGAACATCATCCCCGACGAGAGCGCCGACGTCTTCCAGACCTCGGCGCGGCAGTTCGCCGACCTGCACAACCGTCTGCAGTCGACCTACCACCAGCTCGCCGCCGTCTACCGCTCCGTGACCGCCCACCACGCTGTCGACGAGCAGCGCCACCGCGAGGTCCAGGACATGGTGCGCAACATCCGCTCCGACCTCCAGCGCCTCGACAAGGTCGACTCCCTCACCCGTACCGTCGAGTCCCTCCAGCGCGACGTCGCCTCACTCCGCGACGCCCTCGACCGCCGCATCAGCTCCCACGAGACCTCCTTCCGCGGTGCCCTCTCTGACCACCACCGCCAGCTCTCGGAGCGCGTGCTCGACAACATCCCAGGCCACGGCAAGCTCATCTTCGTTCTTGTCGGCACGCAGGTCGTCCTCGCGGGCGTCTACATCATGTACAAGCGCCGCAAGATGGCGGGGCCGAAGAAGTATCTGTAAAGGAGTATAAAGAGAAGCAGTCTTCAAAAAGAGGAGGTGTGTGGTGGATGCTACCATCTTGGTCGAGTCTGTACTCAATGGGAGCTATTGTTTCTGTATTTCTTTCCTGGCGTTATTGTTTGATTTCATCCCGGGGAACACGATTGTATTTGGAGCAACTAAGAATGAGTGAGACTGGGGGGCGCTCGCCGCCTGTGTATAATTTTACGGCCTAGAGGAAGAAGATTGCGAATCAGCCATGTGTGTGTACAAATATTTGTCAATTGATTGTAAATACTGTGTTTTGGGCTATTTCATCGCCATTGCCAGCGCCCATTAAAGAAAAAAAAAACATTACACAAGCCTCGAGCTTACTGGCAAGACTTGGCTGCCTCTCGCCCGTTGATGACGACTAGCAGTTCCTGGCCCTTCGGCGCCGTCGTCAGATTCTCATAACCGCTCTCCGTCACCAGAATGCAGTCTTCGGTGCGGCTGCCGCCGACGGCGTAGTACCGCTCGACAACGTCCCAGTCGATGAGCTTCCCGTGGACGGGGTCGTCACGGAAGAAGCCCTCCAGGTACTCGCGGTTAAAGTACAGGCCGGGCTCGATGGTGAGGATCATGCCCGCGCGAAGTACGGTGCGCTGCTTCTCTGCTGCGGTGGCTCTGCTGATCCTGTTCATGGCGGCTAGCTTCTCGGGCGTCATCATGATGCGCTTGCCGCGATTACGGAGCCCGCCGATTGTCTCGGCGGCGGCGGACAGCATGAGTGGCGCGTCGCCGACGACGTCGTGCACTTCGAGGCCGACATGGTGGCCAAGGCCATGGGTGAAGAAGGCGGAGACGGTGCCGGCGGCTATGAGCTCCTCACGAGTGCCGCGAAGGACCCCGAGCTTGAGGAGGCCATCGACGGCGACGTGGCCGGCGTGGTTGTGGATCTCGTAGAAGAACTTGCCAGGCCGCATAAGCTCGATGCACTGGGTCTGCATGCGTGTGACGACCTCGCTGATGGCGGCAGCGCGCGGGGAGAACGAGCCGGAGATGGGCAGAGTTCGGGTGACATCGCTCGCGTAGCAGCGGTACTCGCAGCCGGCGTCGAGGACGATGGTGGCGTGGCCCGCGAGCGGCGCGTCGTTGGCGCCGTAGTGCAGCGTCGCGCCGTGGGGGCCAGCGCCAGCGATAACGGGGTATGCCTGGCTGTGGGCGTCACTGGCAGTGCAGACGGCCTCGAATACGGCCTGCAATTGGCTCTCGTTGCGCATGCGCAGCAGGTTGCGGGCGATCCGGCGGTGAGCGGCGCTGGAGATGTCATTCGCGCGGCGGATGAGGGCAATCTCATATTCATCCTTGACCTCACGGGCGCGGTTCATGGCCGGCTTGAGGGCGGCGGTGTCGATGAGCGGCCCGTCAGATGAGCGTGCGCGGAACGACTGGTGCTGCACGAGCTGCGGCGGGCGCTGGTCGGCGTTCAGCGCATAGACGGTCGCCTCGGCCGTGAGGCTGGAGAGGTAATCCCCCAGGTCGCTGGTGTAGTGCACCTGGTCGGCATCGTACAGGCGGGCGGCTTCAGCGGTGGACGGCGTCGAGCCGAACCAGTGGCTCTTCTTGGGCTCGGTGTAAGGAATCCAGAGGGTGAGGGTGTCGAGGCCGATGTCGTAGGTAAGGGTGCAGCCGGCATAGTCTACGCCGGAGAGGTAGTAAAAGCTGTGCGGGTTAGGATGAACGAGCCGACTTGCGAAGGTGCCAATACAGGAGGAGAACGTACTATCGCTGCTGGCGGAACTTGGGGCCTTGGTCAGAGTCTGGAAAGCGACGCTCTGGTTCGCCGACGAGATAGATGATGCCCTCATCAACGCCGAGCTCATGGGCGACCTTCCGTGCATGGTTCTTGGCTGAGCTGGTCAGTTTCTATGTGGGCAATGTTTAATAGAGTCGCAGTTACACACCAGGGTATTTTCCGCTCAGGATCTCGTCAACAGACTTTTTCTTGTCCAGAGAGCTGTCCGTCAGATTGGTCAGTCAGTGGCGTCGCATGTCGTCATTGGTCGTGCAGTGAAGAACAGTGCACACCGAAAAAAACATACATGGCATCAAACTCATCCTCCAGGATAAACTCGTAGTCTAACTCTGCAGCTGCCATTTTGAGGTGAATTTCCGACACGGTCGCGTGTTACGGTGATGGAATTGGAAGCTGCGCAATGAACAGCTTGCGAGAAGGAAGCTGTCTTAAAATGGCTGCGGGGGAACAGAAGGTCCACCCCCACAGCAGCTGATGGAGATAGTGGCAGGTCTGATAGGGTTAGGGTCGTACCATCGGCAAGCGTACCCCAAACATGCGGATCTCGGTCAGCGCCAGCTGAATAGACTGCTATAACTATGACATCCAGAAAGGTTACCATTAGGTAAAGGCTCAACATGACCAAGTTCCGATACCCAGCTGTTGCGCCGTACCGGACAAAACACGGCGCAATACAGGCATGACCTGGTCGCAATCTCAGGAAAGCGAGAGGATAATCCGCACGAGAATGTGTTCCAAGTCATAGTTAGCGGGTAGAAAATAGAGACGGGACATGCTCGCCGAGAGTATCCTAGTTAGTATTGTCTAACCCACGAAGAGCAAAGACATACTCCCAGTACTCCAGATACCAGCCGGCGTACTCCCAGTCCAATTAAGCGCCCCAAAACGATCCGGCAGACCAAGATTATTTTTGTCGCGTTTGTATCAGTGGGCTCCAGCAAACACGGCTGGCGACAGACCCATCAATTCGTCGTCCTCCATGCGTCCCAGGACAGCCCCTGCTCCCCATCTACTGAAAGTAAAGCAGCTGCCCAAGTCGTTGAAAACCGCCACGATCCGACGGCGGCTTGCGTCGCAAGCGTACGAGTACGCGCCAATGCAGCTGGGGCCCTTCTCAAAGGGCCCGTATGCCGCAATGTGCCACATGTCTACGCAGTTGCTCTTGTCCGCCGGACAGTCGCGCTCGTCATAGTACGACTCGACGCCGCGGCCCCACGAGAGGTTGGACAACCCCCCGGCCTTGCTGACGACCTCCATCTTCTTGCCCTTGGGGCAACTCACGAGGACGCGGTCACAGAGCTCGCCGCACGCGTCAATGGGCGCCGATATGGGGCGCTGCTTTCCTGTACAAATGTTGCCGAACGGGCCGGAAGCGCCCTCGTCGCACTTGTACCAGCCGTCGTCCCGCGGCTTCGGGTTGTCGGTCGGTGCGGGAGCTGGCTCGGGTTTCCCGTGTGGGTAAATGGTCGAGCTCTTGCCCTCGCACAGCGTCAATGGGATGTATCCAAGGAGGTTTGTGAGCTTGGAAGACTCGCAGATGATGGTGCTAGACCCCCATTGGTCTACATAAGTGAACGGGTAAGGATTTGTCGGAGTGACAACGACGACCGACGTGACGTCTTCGGTCACGGTCACCGTGTCTGTCGGCGTAACTGTGACAGTCACTGTGGTTGTGCCTGGGCTACCAACCCCGGCCCTTGGCGTGTTATAATTTGGAGGCTGGTGATTGTGCCCAGCGCCTGGATAACTGTCCTCAGAGTAGTCACTATCGTCGTAGCCGGCACCGCCCCGACTGCCGATACCGGAACCATCCCCTCTGCGACAGACGTCATCGTCATCATCATCGTCTTCCTCGTCCTCTGGTGGTTCATTACCTGGTGCAGTCGGCCCAGGCTTGCCACCAGGAGGTACAGGTATGATCACCACATCCGGCACAGGAGGGGGAAATGGGAAAAGAGGCGGTGGCAGATGTGTATGCCAAGGACTGGTAGCCTGAAGCAACGAGGTTTCCTTTTTGGCTTGGGTCGAATAGTCTGTGTCGGAATTGCGCCAGTAACCGTGGTCTTACTGATCCTGATATTTTGCGTTGTGTAAGGTGGCACGATGGTTGACGTCGTTCGTGAGGCTGTTCTGTATGTGACGACGGGGGGCGTCCAGGTCGTAGTAGTTCTGAGAGGTGGAAATATAATGGGACATGGGTAACTGCACGTCACCGTGTGCGGACCATCCCAGAAATCTGAGGGGAGGAACAAGGTCCCGTTGACATCGTCATCATCGGACCTTGTGTCACTCAGAGGCAGGCCGCCGGGGATGATGAATGGAATGGGGAAGATGGTGCCTATGGGAACAAGAACTTCTCTAGGCAACGGCACCCCTGCTGCATACACGATACAATCGCTTCCGGAAACTTGCTGGTTTGGTACAAAGCCCGGAGGTAAAAATACTGAACGCGGAATGGCCGTGCCAGCACCAATCTCGAGGGGGTTGGCCACACCACCACCAACACCACAGCAGGTTGAGGTAATGAGACGACTCAGATCGCATTTCTAAACTTGAACGCAGGTGTTAGAGCCTGATTCCTTTTAACCATAATGGATTTGTGGCATATCCTCTTCTCTGCATGCGTCCACGGCCAACCTACATGGCAGTTGGCTCATCCAGGACCCGGAGGAATATTTTGGTTTCCGTCGTTTTCGCTATAATCAATCTGACTGACCACCGAGCCTGAAATTGTGAATGTCTCGGTCGGCCGTACAGTCGTAGCAGGGAACGGGATGACCGTTGCAGATGCAGGCGATTTGTGGATGACACGGGAGTTTCTGCGTCGCCCCGTCCATATTATTAGAAAAGGCCCTAAAGGCATTGGAAGGGTGATCAACTTACCTACCACCGCCTGCATTACCAAGCCAGGCCATAATGATATCGCACTAGTTGATCTTGTTATCCTTGCCGATAACTGCGACGCCGCGGGCAGGACTAATCATCTCAACGGAGGCCTTGGTTATGAGGCTGTATATCCAGATAGAACTGCTGCCCTCAATGTAGAATATGCGATCTTGACAGTTCTCCGCCCCGAAACAGGCTTGGCTATACTGGTTGAACCAAGAGTATAAACCGGCTCCGTAGATATGGATGTTGACACTGTTCAGCACACGGACGCCCCAAGAGAACACGCAGCTTTGCGAGTCGGGCTTGCAAGAGCTAAAGGACGGATCGGAGGGGAAAACGTAGGATTTTTGGAACGGGTCTGGGGCGCGAGGCGCTCCCTGATAATACGGCGACTCTGTCTGGATCATGCCCATGAAGATGTTGGCCGCGTTGACGGTTTGGTACTGGTACAAGACGCAATGCTCCGAGGCGGTGCCATACAGCCAAACTGGCCCCGTGCTCTCGACGAGAAATCCACGGCCGACATAGACGTCAATTTGTGTTTGGGCCGGTGTATCAAGATCCTAGATGAGAAACGTGTTAGCCCTAGTCTTGTGTGCGCGCGAACTGAGGCGAGCAAAGTTGTCGCAAGTCTCACATGGTCAGCGACCCAGAACCAAGTATTATCAAAGTATGTCGAGGCCTTTGCAGTAACATGAACAAGCATAGATGCTGCGATGCACCGCTTGTTTACCGTACCCGTCAATTTCGGGCAGTCGGCAGACTGTAAGTCGGAGCCTACCGCACCACCAACACGAATGTGCGTGTCCCACATGGCAGCAGAGCCTGGGCTGGACTCATGGATGTTCCACTGTAGGATGATGGCTCCGGCCGTGGCCCCCTTGACTGTGAAGAGTAACTCTTGTATCTCCACACTACCGACGTCTCCTTTGTTTCCCACTTGAACCACCGGGTAGGGGTTGTTTATGTCGGAGAACCGGTAACCAGTGCCCATGATCTGCGACCACAGTTGGCCGACCACCTTGGCTCCGGACGGAATGGTGACCGTGTCTCTCACGATGTAGACTCCAGCCGGTATCCATAAGATGCGGTTACTTCGTGCTGACTCCTGCAGGGCGGCGTTGAGAGCAGCTGTATCATCCGTCATGCCGTCGCCCGCACCGTGGAACGCCGACTTGAAGTTGATGAATTGTCCGACAGGCACGTCTTGATACTGCGGCTTCGTCCTGGCGAAGAAGCTGCCGTTTTCGCTCAAAAGCGAGGGGCTGATGTCAGGCGTATGGACATAGTTGGCGCCGTCCTGCCACACGCCGCCAGACTCGCCGTTGGCGGTGTCGTATCGCTTGCCGACACCCCACGCCCGGACTGTCCGCGAGCCACCGTCAAGAAGGGTCTTGCCGTCTTTGTACTGGACCCCGACCTGAACGCCGGCCATGGCCACGTTGAAGAGGTTGAGCGTGACCTTGCCGCGGGCGGTTTGGCGCGCTGAGCTGAAACCCGGTGCCGACATTGCTGAAGGAGCTGTCGAGGAAGATGGCCGAGCCGACTACGGCCGGATCCGGCCCTCGCATTATGACACCGACAGGGCAGTCGTCAACATGTACGTCTTTCCAAGTCCATCCCCAGTCCCAGTGAATTTCCAGGGCGCGACTAGATTGACCGGAGAACTTGAGGTCTCGCACGGTAAACTGTTGGTTGCCCACATATGCGCCCAGCGCTCCTCCGATAAACTCGAGGTCATTCATGACACCACCGCTACCGTTCTCCCTGAAGATTCCCTGAAAAGGTCAGAACTTCCGGTTAAATATAATGGTGGATCTTCGCGCCTGGCAAATTACCTGTTGATTTTTTCCAGCCGCAGTCGACATCTTGAACTTGATGTTCTGGAGGGATGTAGCTTGTGCTACTTGCCTATGTCCAATTGAAATAAGGTCATAACTAGTTAGTGACGACGTGCCAGACAACAGGGCCAAGGTTAGTTCTCACCAGTGTATTCCTGCAATGTAGTCATTTTTTGGTCCCTCAGTCATGTCAATGACAAAATTGCGAACTTGACGGTAAAAATTGTTTTGGTTGATGTACCAAGAGGCGCCGTTGCCACCTTCAATGTACACGTTCGAGGAGATGACACCTAGGCCAGAGAAGCTACCTGCGACCTTGATCGTTGGGGGGTTTGTTGCCTGAAGAGGTGTACTGGAGTTAGATTGGGAACCATAGGACGCTGCTGAAATATTTCGGCTTCCTTCGATATTTAAGCACTTACATCGCCAATCAGTTGCGTAAAGTAGTAGGCCACGATAGAGTGGCTAACCAGATATGTTCCAGTAGAAAACCATAGACCATACGTCTCTTGTGAAAAATAAAATAAAATACAACGAGAGAATCACGTACAGGATAGGCCATCCGATACCCAATGCACACTTTGTCACGCTTAAACAATCGGCCATTCTCTGATATTAGTGCCGCAATTGGCAAAACAAAAGTCAAATGAGCTAGGAGTTTCATGGTTTCACTTTTTCTTCGTAAAGAAACACCCGTTGCGACGACACAAGAGTCATCATGCTGGGACTGCCATGAAACTTATAACAGGCGTGCCGAGGTGGCCATACGTCTCTCTTAAACCCATTCAATACAACAAGTTATAGCTGCCATACGTATTATGAAATATTCTTTGGTAATGCTTTTAGATCTTATATCAACGTACATTAATTTGACAAGTTGGCGAATCAAGTAGAAGTGCTGTTATGCATTCAACACATCGCCAACATTGCTTCAACCCCGCCTTGCTGCATCCGACTAAGGCATACTCAATACATCTATGCCGAGATTAATTAAGTTGGGCGGAACAAGAAGGAATGACTACTCTATTTTCTCATTTAGAAAGTAGCCTCAGGTACCAACAAACGCCAGTGACCAGCGCTGACAAGCCCACCAGCAGGCTGCCGCATTTGTCTCCGGGTTCAGCGTTCAGCTCCACCACTACTTACCTATGTATTTTCGGGTTCTTCAGGCTTCGGCTTCTTGAGTTCTGATCTTCCGTATAGAGCAAGCCAGACGGCATGGGTGCCAAAGACTTTCGCGAGAGTGCCGAGACTGGAGAAACCCCCGTCAACTCTCACGACCAGCTCTTGCGGCTAGCCTTTATCTACTCGGATGATGCCCTCAATGAGCATGGAGTTTTTGATGATGTGGAGAAGCTTCACAAGCGCGGCTGGTCGTTTGGTAAAGGGGACCTGAAGTTCAATCGGTACGAGATCTCCGCCTCAACTCAATTTCCTCAAAGGCTAATGTCCAGAAGTACTTTGGACATTTTTTATCTGGCCCAAATGACAGCCGCCATGTGGCGCTCAGCCGACCATGGAAAAGGCACATTTCCTCAGCTGGAGGACTTTGACGAATTCTACGCCCAGCAACGCCAGCTGTTGTCGCCAGATATCTAGCAGCTATACTACTCGCGGCCGCTTTTAAACGAGCCACTGTCGGCTCGTTTCTATTGACTCCCTAATCTTCGGGACTTGCTCGACACAACTGGTGAGCTCGGAAAGCCACGGGCAAAGAGAGATGGCCACTACAATCAGCTGCCTCGTTGGGCATACACCGTCACGAGGACGCACTGGAGGCAGCCAACGTTGTCCTGCGCGGCCATGGCTGGGGTCTCCGTGTCCACGCTGCAAAAGTCTAAAGAGGACCGCAGCGCGCATGTCCTGAGGTGCAGGTGCCGCCATATTCCGAAACACAAGCTCGTTTTTGGCTCAGACAGATGCACATGGATTCTCCCCCAAGCTCGCTGCCTGAAGATCTATGGAGACCTCACCACAACTTTGGCGCGAATGTTGCGCTGGGACAGTACGACCTGTGGGCGTGGGAGGCGCACTATTCTCCGGAGCGATGGACGACCTCTGCAGAAGAAGCGTCAACCCTGGAGGCGGATCTAGACGGAACGCGCGAAAGCGAAGTATCTGCGTGTGGATGGCCCGAAGGCTTTGGTGTGGTGATGGATGCATGGCGCAGCGGCTGGGACCCCGAGGTGGGGAGCCAGGAGGAGATTGCCTTCCTGGCAGCTGTTGCGCTGAAAGAAACAGAGGGCTTAGAAGACGGGACGCGCGCCGCGGACTACAGGATACGATCGCACATGTTGTTGGCTGTGCTGCGCGCTGCGTTCTTGGCTCGCGAACACGCTGAGAAGGAAGTTGAGAAACTGAAGAAAGGGTTTCTGGATGCGGGTAGACTGGAATATGAGACCAAGGCTGAGAAATGGATCCGCGAAGGGCTCCAGATCATGAAACCATATGTGCAGGATCGGTATAGGAAGTGGCCGGGTTCTGCTCAGCGTCTGACGGAACTATTCCGTGAGATACTCGAAGGAAATGGTCAACTTTTCGCAAGATACAAGCTATCTCCATTGCTGAAAAAGTATGACTTTGAGCTGGGACCGAGAAAATAACCTGAAATTAGAATGCTCAAATTCGGTGAGTAGATGGAGCAGACGGGTCCCCCAGCTATCGTATATACGAGCGCATATACTTACAGTTTCATCATCCCATTGAGACTACTAAGGTGCATTCGCGGATTCATCATGATCAATACTTCAAATATGGAGATGATGTGACCAAGTTTGCCTGCAGGCACCAACTATTGCATCTCGGGGCGGGTACAGAGAAGTGTCGTCTCCGCAGTTCGCCGTGATCCGATGGTAGCAATCGTCGACCAAAGAGCGGCAAGGGACAAAGGATGGCTCATATCTCAAGGTACTTACGCCTTTCCGCAGAGGGGTATTGGGACATTACTTAATCTGCTAGTTATCAATCTGCTCAAAAAGGGCGGTTATGTGTAGGATTTGCTTGATTTGACATTAGACAGCAGCCCTTATGGCGAGGCACAACGCACACTCGTGGTTGTTTCCTTAACCTTATGCAGAAACCCTCAGAAATTTATTCAACTGTCATTATAGGTATGTGAATAATTATTCCTTGGTGCACTTGGCCAACATTTAGCTTTCCAGCTGTTGATTCTGGCCCGTTTTCCCTGACCAAGAACCATGCAAGCGCCCTGCGCGCGATTATCCCCGACAGCCGTCTCTTCCGCCGATCACAGCATTTGAGTAAACTCGGAACTTATTGCGAGGAAGTGGGAAGAGGGGATCCCGGAGATTTAACACCAAGCCACGTTGAAGTAGTCATTTGCTAGCATGAGCCTGCGGTAGACTGATGTCCAGGTCCGTGGCTGCGAAAATTACCACGCAAATGGCAGTTTCATTAATTATTATTAATCATCTAAAAGTGTCCAGCTTGCCACTTTTTAAACTTTTTCCCATCGCCAACCTTACGGCTCAGTGCCGGTTCTGTTACGGCCCGCTGCCAAGCTCCTCAGTGTATAAGCGTGACAATAGGGAGCGGAGCCAAGACATGGCAGAAATTGAGTATAATTAAAAAAGCAAAGTAAACTGAACTATAGAATAGATAGCGAGTAGCTGGGCCGAGCCTTTCCTACTTGTACATTGGCATGCGCCAAAAGGCTCCTAGCAATAGTTCTTCTTGTCCAATTGGCCGCGCATGGCTCCGGGAACTGCAAGACTAGAATGAACATCCGCAAAGAACATGGACGGGTTTTCTTCAATCTGTCTAACGTTGAAGCCGTCGCCAGTGTCCTTGTTGCTTGCGTTGACACCCGTCACGAAAGGACCTGTAAGACAGCCGATGCTACTACGAGGGCCCTCGCCAGAGCCCGCCGGGTTGGGAAAGGCAATTCTGTTGCGGAAATCCTGCCGTTAGCAAAATGTTTCTTCTGATTCAACATTGGCGTATAGAGGGCAGGAGATTATCCATACCGAGGCGGACCAGATTTACGCACGGCAGCTTCGTGGATATGCGTGGCCGTCTTGGCCGGAGACTGATACTCTCCGCGAAAGCCGGTGATGGTGATGTTGTAGCAAATCACATTCTCGTTGGAGTTGATGCCAAAGTTGAACGTGCCGCTGCTCCCTTGCAGGCCGCCGGTAAGGTTGTTTTGCGCGTCAACCACATTCTCCGGCTTGGCAACGACGCTGAAGGTCGAGGTAAAGGTGAATGGGCCGGCCTGCTTGCTGCCTTTAGCGCCCAGCAGGTTGGTGAGGACATTCGGGACCGCAGCAGCTTGTGCCACTGTCAGAAGGGCGAGGACAGAGAAGCAAGGTTTCATGATGATTAGAAAATATATGAAGGTTGAGAGACTGTTGGCTGCGTGAAGTGCCAGGACGATGTAGTAAAAGAACTTGAGAGTGATGCTGAGTGTCGAGCACATCAGGGAATGTAAGCGGACAACAGTTAATTTATATCCCATCTTCCTTTCTTCTGCCACAAAATGCTAACCAACAATTGGCATAGTCTAGATGTCTCGCTCATCGTCCGGGAAAGCTCGAGTGTATTGGACTCTAGTGATCGTCTCCCACCAACAGCCAAGGCGCTTATAGCGGCTGAGTTCACACACCAGGCCTATACTAACCACCTTTGATCTCGCTCAACTCAACTTTAAAGCTTATTGCATCCCTAAAAACGCCACGCCAAGACCAAATACGTCAATCCACGTCAATCAATCTCTTGTTGCCAGAAATCCTGCTGGGTGACAATCACAAAGATAGCGCTCTTCTACTTGCCTTGGGGGCATGACTGCAGTCACGGGTAGCCATGCGTATGGTAAACAATCGCATGTTTCTTCCAAAAATCGAAGCAAAACAATCGCGGGAAATCCAGTCGACTTTTCTGGCGGGAGACAAGATCGAGTTGCCTTGAACCTTGGCGCCAAGCTGTAAAGCCGGAGTGGTGATGAGCCGGGAGATAGACACTTGGCGCCAAGACGCGCAGCCGGAGAGATGAGCATCCGAGTCGATGATGCGTAAATTAATCGTATAGATAACTCTAAATCAACGATCCTATCTAGGAGCTTGCAAGCAACATACTGCCCCAGCCTCCATTTGCTTGGCAGCGAGCATCCCGAGGCAACATCACCGGATGACGTCAAAACGCCGTATTGTTAGCTACAGAGCCATAATATTAACGAACCTTGGCGTCCCAGTGCAGCTTCACTCCGAATCTGAGAATTATATGGAAGCTAGACGCTGCATCACGTCCTCCGCCGAAAGTCGCTCGCCAGGCTCGTAGACAAACATAGCATGAAGCAGCTCGGCACACTCCTTCCGCTGCTGTGTAGACAGGTGCACCGCGTGCTCTTCAAGTCGCTCCGCAATTGACTTCAACTTGTATCTCTTCAAACCACCACGGTATATCCGGCTCGTCCCGTTTCCCCTACTGGGAAAAGCCGTAGTTGTCAAGGTCGAACCTCCCGCGCCAGTGCTGCGGTAACGGCCCGAGGCAGGCCACGACGGTACCTACCAGACACTCAAAGACGTTGATACCCGTGGGGAATGACCACGTCCGTGCTTGAATCTGGAAAAGGATGCAGCCAAGTTGCCAGATGTCGCTCTTCGGCGAGGGTGGGTAGCGAAAGCACAGCTCTGGCGGGAAGTCGATCTGCGCTCCGAGCGATGACTGTGGGCTGTCAGTGAGAAAAGCCTCCCCAAAGTCGATGATCCGAATCTTTCCGAGTAAAGAGTAGTCAAGGCCGGGGAAACTGGAATTGCGGACCAATTGCTTTGGGCCTGGCCGGGAGATGCGACCGCCGAGTCGTCGAAACGTCTCGGTCTCTATGGGGCCGAGCAGCTCGGTCACACGGTTTGGGGACATCAATTCAAGCTCCGGAACCTCGAACACTAGATTATCTGCAGTCAAACCTATAATTTCATCTAATGAGTCGCTTTGAGATAAGTGAAAAGGGTTCGAGACGCTGGACTTACCACCGTGCAAACTCCATGCTTGTGGATGGACGCAACGGCACTGGCAACTTGTTGGCAAAGCTGATGTCGCGTGCTACCGGACAGTGCAACCTTGGCATTCACATTTTGGGGGCTCGATCCCAATGCAGGGAGAACGAGACAGCGGTGCTCCCCGTTCCGGCCAGCGATCTTCAACGAGTCGAGCAAGCCCACCACGTTGGGGTGCTCGGAGGGAGCGACCGTCCGAAGATGCTCAAGTATCCTCAACTCATCATGGAGCGCGTCCGTGAGCAAGGCACAGAGAATCTTCAGGGCAAATTAAGAAGGCGAGGGCGCAGGGGAGCGCACCAGCCAGACCGTCAAGGAGTCTCCGGATCCGAGCTTGTAAACAGCGTGATACTTTCGCTCGCCATTGCAAATCACGTCGCCGAGTCCGACAGGATGAGGGCCGCCAGGCCCATACCTTTCAACTTTCGATGGAGTCAAGGTCCGGCGGGTGGTATTGGGAGCGCGGATGTCCATGTGCAGGCATGATGATGGACAGACTGGCCAAGAGGTGGGGTGAACGGCGAGGAATGGACGATTTGCAGCGAGTTGGGAGATTCAAGATGCATCATGTCGTTCTTTTATCGTTTCTCTTGCTGCCTAGATCTGTGACTGCGACCGTTGCACGGTGGTACGGTCACACCAGGTCGTCTTCAGGCAGCCATCCTTCCGGGCTTGAATCGAGGTGGCCTGAGTAAGACCGAGTTGTATTTCAGCCTCACTTCAGTACAATATGGTAGAAACCGTGTTTTCGAAGAATCGGCAGACATAGAAAATCTATTAAGAAGTCAGCCAAGAAGGGAACATCTTGAAAAAGCCAGCGTCGTACCAGAGTCGGAGGAAGAGCGAGGGGCCGCCACTAGCATTGGATGAAAAATAGGCCAGGGGTTAATACTGGCTACAGAGCATAAGATAAAGTATTCCCGTGTCAACAGCATATATCGATCTTTCTTACCCCTTAACAAGGCCTGTCTAGACCCGTACCTCAGATGCCCCCAAGCCCATCAAGTCGCATGACCACCTACCTGTAGCAGCCCTTGTAGACGTCGGGATATGCCTTCACCTGGCGAAGCCCTGGCAAGCTCCGAGCTTGGCGGGTGTCAGTTGGGCCTGCCCTGTAATTTCCACCAGCGCATCCAAGCCACCGGCTCTGACGTGATCTTCGTGGCGCCCGACTCATGTCGAGATGTTCGTACCAAGACGGCACTTGAAGACTCGCACGGCGATCATCGAAGGAGCAGCATGATGACGCCAGATGAGCGCTAAATATTACAAACTGTATAGTGCCGCGTCTTTTTGGTATTGGTGGAGTGTGAACCCGATCGATTACGATGGGCGGTGCCCTCCAGCATGAAGCCATGATATCACCAACTTGTTCAGCCGTCCTCTTCATCACCTGCGTTGCCAACTTCCACCTACATACCGTAGTAATTCGTACGTTCTGCCCTGCCCCGACAGCGGGTTGGTTATTAAACAGCCCATCGGCCAACTGCGCTCCGCCACCGGCACATACCGAGGCTAGCACGCCTTTCCTACAACCTGTTTCGTTTTCTCTTTTCGTGGGTTTTTGCCTATTCCGTTCTCAATACGGAATACCCTGGCTCGCCAATAACATCTGCCGACTGGGGGCACGCGTATGTGTGTGGCTTGGCGTGGATCATTCGCTCTTCGTCCCGTATTTCCCGCAAACCAAAAACGTGGTTCTACATGTTCCTGTTTACATTGTTGGCCTAGCGCGACGCCCTAAAATGCTTGTTTCTTTCGCTCGATTACCATCAGGGGGCGGAGTTTGGTGCCGGACTCCTTCCATCATTCGACGAACTAGTTGCCCAACTACCTACCGCTCCAGCCTTACCGTCAAGGCTCGGCTGTGCAGATCCGCTCCCTGTGGTTTGCGCCTTGAGCCGAAAGTACCGTGATTTCTGTTCGTGATGGCCTTGGTTTGCATTGACTTGCTGAGACTGTAAAAGGATGTTGTACAACTTCATACCAAGACCTGTCGCAACAGCCGTTCCATGGACCAAAAAATAAGCTTAAACCTCTAGTCTACATCGTCACCGAGCTTCTCGCCCATGCAAAAGCCTCAATCTTTGTCTCTCTTTTCCCTTCTTCCCTCTCGTCCAGTTAGAAGTCACCCGTATAGTGCATTGCGTAAGTCTCGCCAGCCACCATCCCAATTCAAGACATGGCGCAGCCTCAGCGGGCGGTATTTTTCTACAAGCATCATCCTTCATCCTTCCCCATTTGGCTTATTTCGATAATTGCATCTAGATTCTCCAAATGTTTCACTCGCTTGTTTGTAGCTCGTACGTTCTCTTTCTTCACCCATACCCGTCTGATATTACGCAGTGTCCGCTCATGAGGCTGAGCCCACCACACCACCAGCATCGCCGACCTGCTCATGCGAGGCTATTCCGATTGCCAAGGGAGACCTCAGCTTCGTATAGTGGCATGTATGCCTTTGCGGGCGCCACTACTGTCTTTTTGCAAAAGTTCCCCCATGGAAATGTAACAAAGGCCGGTTCCGCGGCGGGCATGCCTCACCGGACATCTCGGGGGCGAGGAAGGAAAGGGGAAGGTGTGGGAAGGGGATTGCGCAAGCTGCTCTCCACTAACAGGGCGCATTGAGAACGGTCTAGATGCATTTTCGAATTTGAGTCGCCGATCCAATAATTCGGCGGGGAGGAGGGGGGGTGTTGATCATGGATGGTCCGGGGTCCTAAGTCGTGCTTCGCCTCGGTGGCCGACTAACACGCGCACCCCAACGGGTATCAGAGTGCCTACTTAAACAGCAGACCGTCTGTATCTCTTGTCTCTCTTTTCCTCCCAGACTCATCACACAAGCCAATCACTCCTTTCTTCTCTCATCAAACACTCGCTACCAAATCTCCTCGTCATCACCGACTCACCAACCTTTCAACATGAAGTTCTCCGTTGTCCTCCTCGCCGCTGCTGCCACCAGCGTTGTCGGCCAGAGCGTTACGTACGTTTCTCCGGCTTGTCGTATTATCCCCCAGTAACATCCTAACAAAATATGTCAAGCAACAGCTCCAGCACCCGCTCGACCAGCGCTGTCGCCTCGTCCACCACCAGTGCCAAGTCCGCCTCCGGCTCTGCCTCCTCCTCCAAGGCCTCCGGTTCCGCCACCACGACTGCCAAGAGCTCCTCCGTCAGCAAGGCCGGCGCCGCCCCGACCAACGCCGCCCGCGCTGGTGCCGGTGTCGCCGCCGTCGCTGTCGGTGTCGCCGCCATGATGGTCTAAGCCAACCCTCATCATCATCATCTTCTCATCCCCTCCACCCGCCCTCGTTTCCCCGTCGTTTTCGGGGCAGATAAGAGACAAGGAAACGCGGTGGATTTTAATTTCTTCCTTTGCTGTGTGGATGTACTTTACTCTGCCGCGAGAGAACTTTGTACCACACACCCTCGCCATTGTCAAAGTACTAATGTAGTTTGTCCGTTGTCACATTAGCTCTAGACCAATATCACCATTATATCAGCGCACCCCCCTTTCTTGACCGTGCATACTAGATTGATAAATACGAGTAGCTTGCTTCCTTTTTGCTCCTTCATTTGGGGTGAGTGGCGCAGATGGTGCCGACGCACCGCCATAGACGGTGAGCTGACAACATGCTCAGCGCATATGCAGCCACCATTGAACGCCCCTCAGACAGCAAATCACCGATGCCGGCTAAAGCCAAGAGGAATCGATTGCATCTACAGCTGCAGGCGCAATTCTGCAGGCTGAAGCCCAATCACTGTATCCATCTGTGCCTGTGCGAGTTATCTTGCGCCGCCTACATCCATCCACACCGCTAAGCACCAGTCCTCATCCACCATGCCATATCCACCTTGTGTGTCTCATCAGATCAAGTCGTCGATATTTTAGAAAGAAATTTGTAACCATTGTATATCAACATATGTACCCAGTTCGAACAGCTATCCAGGTACCTTGTGCTCCTAACCTCCTTCGCCATGTACATACAACCCACCAATCCCACCCGCTCTCCCTATAAACACCAGAGTATAACAATGTAATAAAGATGTGGCTTCCATAGCCCATATATCGCTTTCCCTGCCCGTATGCTCCCAAATATGTCAAAACAAGCGTAATACAAAAAAGACCAACACAAAAATAACGGCAGGCGCTAGGCTCTCTCCCTTGCACCGTCTTGACTCCCATCCCAAACAAAAAATTGCCAAGTATTCTTTCGAACGCGCAAATTGAACCAGGTACAATGAGAAAAAAAAGGAATGTCCGAGGTGCAGAGCGCATCAGAAATTGAATATCATGGGTAATATCCTATAGAAAAACTCCGTGTCTGGATTCCAGAAAGAAATGTCCCAAAACAAATAGAAAATAAACATAGGGGGGTATCATGACGAGAACCCTTACATGCCTTGAAAGCCGCCTCTGCCGGACCCGAAAAAGCTTCCAAAGTCCGGTTGCATGCCGTGCTCAGTAAACATTTGGTCGATTTGCTGCGCTTGCTGTTGCTCTTGGGGTTGCCGCGTGCGTCTGTGAAAGAACCCAAAGCCGCGAGACCGCTGCTGCTGTTGCTGCTGTTGCTGGTTCTGCTGCTGTTGCTCTTGCTGTTGCTGCTGAGCGCGCTGAGCTGCCTGCTGCTGCCGAGCCTGCGCCTGTGCCTGCGCCTGTGCTTGCGCCCTGGCTTGTTGCTGCCTGGCCTGTGCCTGTGCCAGAGCCTGTGCCGCTCCCGGATGCTGCATGGACATAATGCCATTGCCGTCGTACATCTGGCCCATGTTCATGCCGCCCATGCCTTGGCGACCGTTCTGTGGCGTCATGTATGGCGGTGGCTGGTTGACGAACGAGTTACCCATCTCTTCCAGTGTTCCGGGGAAGAAGAAGTTGGGATCTTGGGCCATCGTCACCGCGGCACCGTCTTTGGAAGGCTGGAACCCTAGCTCCATCATAGGTTGGTTGGGGTACGCAAAAGGGTCGTCTGAGGGAAACATGAGCGCATCGAGTTTGTTGACCGGGTTAAGTGCATTCTGGGTCGCGATAGAATGCGGCATGAATGCCATGCGGCTCGAACTCGCTGCTGTGCTCTCAGAGTCAGGGGTGGCTCGAGAAGACATGTCAAGCGATAGCATATCGTGCATACCGCCACCAAAGCCATTCTCATGAAAGCTTTGCTCAGATGGTGCCATACTATCCATTGAGAAACCGCTCGTCGACATGTGACCACTATGCGTCCGCAGTAGATCCTCGGATCGTTGTGGCGACATAACGTGGTTCACTCCGGGATGTCCAGCAACCATGCCGTTGGATTTGCTGATAGACCGCTTTGCCGAAGCAATTGCCCGGCCACGGGCTTGTTCTAGAGCTTCGGGAAGTTGTTCAAAGAGTGCCTGCATCATAGTTAGTTAAGCTCACCTCAAGCGTGATCCCCGGCTTCACTCACATTTAACGAGGTGGTCAGCATGTCTGCAACCAAGCTCTTCTCTGCCAAGTCAGCTATCATCTGCCGCCCAGTGCGAGCGTCTGCAAGAACTTCGGCACTCCCAGGTTTTCCAGGATTCTCCAAGATGAAGAATATGAGAGACAAAACGGCGAAATACTCAGTGTAGAGCATGAACCAATACGGTCCACTAAGAACGCGCTGTTTTCGAATCTCTTGGCCGATGTGGATGACATTGCGCGAAACGCTGATTGCGGCGGCAGCGCAAGCATAGGAGAGGTCGTCGACTTTGATGCCTTGGCAGAGACGTGGCGACATATAATGCAGAAAGGGGCGATATAGAAGAAGCTGCACGTGGGCGTAGGAAAAGCGAAGAAGATGCCGAACTCTGACAACTTCGATGGGGCCCTCTGGGCTTGGTCGCCAGGCTTCAGGAAGTCGTTCGAACCATCGTTGCAATTCACCCTCAATGTCTTTAATGCGAGCGTAGCTGACAGGATTGCCTGCCCCTCCCAGCTCAATCTTAACGCTTCCCGACAACTTGGTTGGGTAGATAAGTTTGGAGATCTTGGCCAAGACATCCATCAGCCTCGTATGCGCATTAAAGGCTTCGAAGAACGACGAAGATCCGGGTGGTGGACGCATGACGCCTTGGTTGGTAACGTAGTCGTCATCGACTTCCATCGGAAATGGCTGGTCAATATCATCGCTGCTCAGCATAAGAGGAAGGCCCAACATTGTCGAAACATATATGTCCATTTGTCGCACAACGTAGAATATTCGCTTGCGTAATTGCTCCTCTATTGGATTCAATCGCGCATGTTGTAGGTGGCGATGCAAGCCCATGCGCAGACAAGATCTCATGGCGATACCAAGGATTGCGTAGCATGAGCTAAGGTTAGAGGTAGACTGAAGGAAAAGTGTCATGAAGAGGAGGGCTTGTATCGAGGTGAGAGTACGGCAATCACCAATATCTTTGATGAGCGCTCGAGCCGTTTTGAAATATTTTGTTCTAAGAAGCGTTAGTACAGCTTAGAATTAGCCCGCATAAGACGACATACCCTTCTTCCATGGCAGCACGGTAGCCAGTGCCTTGGGCAGCTGAGGCATCAAAGCTGTGATACATGCAGCCCAGGGCGAGAATGGCAAATAAGAGGCCAAGAAACTGCGTGTCCTCAGATCCAAGATTTTCGAGCGGAATTTCGTATATTCGCTCAAACTGGTTGTTAAATGTGGGAACGTGGACGATGCGAGTGAGGCAGGTGGCGCAGGTGAGTGAGTAGAAGCATAGTCTTCGAGCAACGTCCTTTGGCGGTAGTTCGGGATATGTCGACATGGTGGAGAGAGGCGAATTGGCGTGCATCGGCGCAGAATCGGGATTGAGCAGCGCTGAGAGTTGGTCGGGGCGAGGGAGGAATGGGCTGGAGGCAGTAGTACCGAGCAAGCCGCGGAAGTGTTCCTTCATCTTCTTCAGGAAAACGACACCAGACGAATTGCCGTGAAAGTCCCAATCGCCGCGATCGTCAATGTCGAGTTGGCCGAGAGAGTCGACCATGGAAACCAGCTGAGGGTCGTGTGTGGAGGGTTGCAGCATGGGGGTGCTGCCCTGCAACTTGCTGGCGGCCTGTATTCGAGATTGCTCACGGTTTTGAAATTCGGCTTGAACACTAGGGTCCATGTTGGGATCAGCCAGATCGATGTCGGGCATGAATTTGCGGAGTAGGGTCTCGGCGCGGTGCAAGCGACCTTCTAGAGCCTCAATGTACTGGGGCGCGGGATTACGCCTTCGATTGGAAGGCTTATCGTATGTGCAGTCTGGAAGGTCACGGTGATTTGTTAGCAAGTATTAATTAAACAAGTGAAGACGAACCCAGGGGGGATTGGGCGTATAATATGACTGACCATAGCTGTAGACGGAGCAATGTGTACAGGGCTGCTTGCCGTCACACTTGATCTTCTTGCGACGACACTCATCGCAGGCGCGCGTTACTCGACGTCGCTTCTGTATGGGCTGAGACGGGGCATCGCCGCCGACTGTGCGGTCATCGATATCGATGTCAGATTTGATGCTGTCGGTTGGAGAGGGGGCATCTTGGATGGGCCAGTCGGTGACGGACAGGGCGGCAGCCTCGTCGTCGGACATGTTGGGTTGAGAAGTGGCGCAGGAGCCAGTGTAGTTGCGATCTGGGTGAGCAGGATAAAGAAGTTTCGGAGGGGCTCCTACGAAGCACAGATGCAATGTTTGAGCAACAATCTCCGAACGTCCGTCCCCTACTCGGTAATTTTAAGTAAGCGTCGCGTTCGACATAAATTCGATGGCAGGTCGATGAGGCGAGTTGAAGGGACAAGGGGGGTAATCGCTCGGTGGCAGAAAATAACGTTTGCGGGTGTCGGGCGTTGGCGACTGAATCGGTGGGACGGTAGCGCCGTTAAGGATACAAAGGCTGACGATGAAGATTGAAGGCAGTAAGAGGAGTAACGATATAGGCGACGATAGGGCGACAGGCGGCGAGATTGGCTTCGATCGAAGTTGTTGGTTGGGCGAATGGACGGTGGTGGGTGGCAGTCGGTGCCAGGGAACAGACGAAGCCAAACGGGCAGCGTCGCCTCTCCCAATTACCCCAAAGTCGGATGAGCGCAGTTTGCCATGAGATGAGCGAGTTTATGCGAGACGACGGAGGTCGGTCGGGCGAGAAACGGCGCCGGATTCGCAAAAGAGGCGTAGCGACAACGGCTGGGGTGGATGGGGATACCGGACAGGAGGAAAGGCGGTTGAGAGATGGCGTGGAGGAGCGAAAGTCGAGCGAGGCTTTTGTCTCAGAGGCTTGGACTAGACCAGGCCAGGGCTTTCTGGGGGGGATTTGGAGGGGGAAATGGGGAGAGAGAGGATGGATGAGAGGACTCAGGCAAAAGGCAGTCAAATCTGGAGGGTCCGAAGGGAGGGAGAGGGGAGTAGCCTTGAGATTTGCTGGTACAGGCGGGTGAGTCTTCGGCAGGTGGGCGACTATCTAAGGTACCTGGTCATGCAACGGCTGAATGGTGACGAATCGCAGGCATGCGCCTTGATCGCTCAGGTATACTGTTAGGTGCGCAGGTTAGTATTGCGAAAATTTGACCCACGCATTGGTGGTGCGCTGGGGCGGCGACGTTTGGGACGCTTGAAAGTTTACTTTTAGCGCTGTCAGTTGGTTTTTGCCGCATCATTTTAGTGCCTTCCCTCTGTAGCAACGTCCCTGCTAATCTGGTGGGGTGGTTAGGTAGTGGGCAAGCTGCTGCAGCATTGGGCGACACGGAAACGTATCTACCTCTACCTAGTAGGTAGGTAGGTAGGCACCTATAGGTTCAATAGCACCTGTTTAGAGGGACATTGCTAGCCGGCTGTCAAGAGCAGAGGAATTGACAGTACATAGCATCAAGATGATTCGAAAGAGGATGACCAGATTGGCGATGTATGATGGTTACAGTATCCGTAATCCGTAATCTGTACCTCTCCGTCATATCAAGGTACCCACGTACCAACAGAGGATCAATGAGAGTGAGTGGCGACGAAACCCCCGAATTTTGTACTGGGGAAGAAATTAGAGTCTAATTATCATGCCTTATTATCAGCGAAAAAGGCCAAGGAGATAAAGAGACACCCGGGTAATTCGTACTTCTAATGCAGGGCGGTTGTTCACCCAGCAGCAGCTACAGGCAAGTTACAGGTGCTGCATCACCACCCGTGGATCTTGGTGCTCACTAGCCCACCACCTGGCCTGGTTTCTATTCCCCGACAGTTCCCGTTGCATTTTTCTACATGATGTTATATACCCTAACTATTACTCATGATAAGATGGCCATCAACATGTTCTATGGAATAAGATTAGAAGACGCACAACCATCCATGGCGGACCCAGGCTTATTGCCTAGGAATGGACCGCCCAATGCCCCAAGGTACAGGTGCTAAGGGTAGGTAGGTAGGTAGGTAGGTACCGTCGGTCCGTCCTTCCCTCATCAATGTTCTTTGGAGGCCCATGGCTTGTACCACCCGTCTGGCTACTTACCTCGCCTTGATACCATCACCATTCATCCATGACCAGTCTCCATGGTACTTGTTCGAAAAAGGCGCTCAGTGCTGGCGTAAGCCCCGACTATATGCGTCCTTTCCTCCATCATCTCTCCAACCCACCGCTATCCGACCCGGTTCCTCGGTCACCAACTGAGAATCGTTCCACGTTTGATGGCTTCTTCCGTCGACTACTACAACTAGTACAACCACAATACCTTTGCCTGTCTCCTTCCAACACACGTTGTTCCAGGTACTCGCACGGTACTCGCTTATTCCGACAAATCGCTGCTGACTTTTTCGCCTTCTCTCCTCCCCTTGCAACTCGGTGGCTGAACCTGGCTGACGTTGTCCAGGGGTGAGGGAGGGGGGCCGACGTCGCGAGCATAATAGCCGAGTTTATTTCATCCAGCTGTCTGATTTGCTGGCCCCCCTCCATCTCATCAGTTCCCAGCTGATAATTATAGCATCCAGCCGGAATCCCCCCAGCAAAGTACCCATTGCGACCAAGCCTGGCTGAGCCTGACTGATCCTGCTTCCAAGACGCTGCCGGCTGTCTATCCGCGACTGCATGCATGGATATATGCTTCTGTGCTATAAGAAACAGCTTGTTCATTTTCGTCTCTTCCCTTGCCTCAACATCTGAGACACTTGACGGCGACGACGACTACGACAACGACAACTCTCAAGGGCACGTCCCGCCTGTATTCGTACATACGTATGCAAGAGATCCACCAATGCCCGCTCCCTGCCAGCCACCGTTGCATTTCGCCCAGCAAGCTAGCGATCTGGTCGCCTTCGATTTTTCCTTCTCTTCGCTCACTAGCAAACTTGGAGTATCTGTCTTTCCATCCGTGTTGCATCTACTGCTACGCCGACTTCGCCGCATGGCTGTCAGGCGTCGCAGAGAAGGAGGGGGCCCGAGCGAGCAAGGAGTCCAGGACGGAGGGACTTGCTTGTCTGCACTGCGCTAGATTGAAATCCCCCACAATGACAAGACGGCTTGGACGGTTCTCAACTGTGGGCCGTCGAAACCTGGGTTGCTCGTTCGCTCTCGTTCTCTGCTGTCTTGAGGCCCTTGTTTCTCGATCGCTTCGAGCTCCTGTGCAAGTGGCGGCCGCCAACAGCACGGTCTTGACAACAAACTTGGTGGCTGGCCCTTTCAACCACTGAGAATCAAGAAATCAAATCCACGTCAGAGGGTTTCAACATGCAATGAAACATGCCTGCACGATATGTGACCAGTGAGCATCCCGTCACCAGCCAGTTGGAACAGCGACGGACAGCTTAGCAACGGCCCGCGTCTCACACACTATGCCATTCAACAGCGCCTCGTTTTCATTTGGCCTACGGAGTGTCCATACACACTGAAAAAGCCAGGCCAGATTGCTTTGTGGCTGTCTATATCTAGCCGAACACAGTAGCTCCCCATTCCAAGCGCAAGGGCAGGTCGCGGCCTTCTCTCCTCAAATGCAATGCAATCTGGTGGACTCATACGCCTTGACTTTGCACAACGACAACAGATAAATTCCCGATTCAACGGTCAGAACAAATCGATCAGCTGGTCATCCCACTCTCTCCTTCATTTGCCGGCGTTATTCAAGCCAGTGCTGTCATACATTAGCGTCCTTTGCCCGCTCTTCCCTGTCACCTTCAACATCTAGGGCTCGGCCTCGTTGGTGATTACCAGCAGCAAAAAGGCTCTTCACCCATGCATAGCGTCGCAGCCAATCCTGCACAGCCACAATCCACGGCAACAAACACGTCGCTGGTCTCACTCTTTTAGTCTGGGTTGGGGCTAATAATAAGGAAACCACCGAAAAAGAAAAAGGGTTTGCCTCCCCCAATTCGGCTCACGGGTGCCGATTCTTTTGCGTACCTGCAACTAGCAGCTCTTGGCCAAGATGCCGTGATCCGAGAGAGGCGACGAGCGGCCAGAGGAGTAGCCAGCACGGAATGCTTCCAACGTTAAAATAAAAGGAGAAAAAGCGAAACCACGTCAAGCCAGCTCCTCAAGTCGAATGGTGGCTGGCAGGCACGAGAAGGGGACCACAGCGGTGACGAACCTTTGCAGACCAAGAAGCTTGCGTCACTTCCTGTCAAAATTCCGCTCAGCGTCGTCGTCCTTGTTTTCTCCAGTTCACAATCCCCGTTTAGTTTGGTGGCCAAAAAGCCAGCCCACTTGCCGAGAGCCCACAGCCCGTCCTGTCTGATGCGCGACGCATGTACGGATACAACAGAGTACGGTTGCCAATCCGGCAAGACGAATCCACTGCGACGAGAGTTTCAGCGCCACCGCAACAACTATTCAAATGACTGAGTCGGTAGCGGCCCGGTACAGCCAAAGCGGCTGTTGGTATCGCGGGCGCAACAAGTTCCAAGATGGCTAGCAAACCGAGCTACTGGGGTGGTGCTTCTCGGAGCCGACAGTGGTCGATGAACCGTCCTGCATGGCCGCCTGTGTGGCCTGCATCAAGACAACTATTCGTACGTTATTAGCACCACGGTTGTGTTTCTTTCATTGACTGTGCACTACCATTGGTCCATCTTGCATCGCGCCTGCACCAGCGACCTCGGAAGTTGCCAGCGAGTCAGGGTCAATATCGATTATCCGCGGAATTCGCCCACTCTTCCTCCCGCCACCTGGCTGGTATCTGTTAAGCTTTTCCGTTTACGTTCGCGGACGCTCGTTCCTCTGCTGATCTGCTAAATATTTATGCTCTGTCTTTGAACCACCAGGTTTTGAACTTGCAATGCTAGCCCGCTATCTTACCAATCGGGCTGCATCCTCTTGCCGTCCAAAACGGCGCCTTTTATCATTAGAGACTTTCCACCCACACCCGAGGTGCCCACAACATGCTCACACACGACATATATCCTCCTTCCCGGTCGAAGGTATGCGGCCGGCGATTGACTCAACTCTCTCATCTCTGCTTCCCGAGGTTGCGACGATGTACTCAGGTCCCCTCCATTACCAATGAGACCCCCAAGAATCGAGGCTAGCAGAACTAAAGCCCATACTCGTAGTAAGTTTCGACTAATAGTGCCACCTCAGTCATATCGTCACCTATGCCCAACACGTTAAGTTACAAGGCAGGAACCATTCAAAATTAGCGGCTGACAGCTTAACCAATCTTGAAGCCTCAACCACAGCGGCGCCACTGCATGACCCATCCTCATCTACGGAGCACTCAAACTAAATAAATCCAACTCCACGTTTTTCACAGCCAACTTATCAACGGATGGCTATTACGCATAAAAAGGGTCCACAATCGGCCACTATTGAGACCCCTGCGAGAGCCGGGCAACAGGGCTAGTGAAGAGCCTTCTTCTTTTCCCCCGCCAAGGTGCTAATAATGCACTCATCGTAATTGTGCTACAGTATGAACGATAAAGTCCCTCCATTGTTGACTAAGAATAATCTTATTGGCGTTTCTTTACAACCGCGGGCGGCTTCCCTCTTCCGCCGTTGAATCCGCCGTGCATTCGTTTCCAATTAGATGAAGCATGAGACAGGCGGTGTTGCGCCATGGACCTTTGCGCCGACGCTTCATCATGCTGGCAGAGTTTCTGAGGCAACTCATCGCCTGTCAGTGTCTTACACGGCAGTCGACCCGATCAGCCTAGCGCAGCAAACCATGTCCTATCAGGCCATCAAGGCCATCAAGGCCATCAACAGATGGAAAGGCTTCGGAATCCGCCTCTCGTTATCGGCAACCCTGTCGCCTTGCGCTTCTCAACAGAATGTGGCGTCATGTCGGTGTGAACGGACCTCCCTCGACTTCCCTGCGAACCTGCCCCCTGTTTTCGTCCCGTCCGTTGCCGCGACATAGTTGACCATGCTCCCAACTAATAATTCTTTTCTGACTTCGAACGCCTTTGACATCATCTTTTGGGGACAACCTCGCTGACGAAGGGATCTGTCATATCCGTGGCCGCCTATTCGCGAAGTCAGACTCTTCAGCCTTGCCAGTCCCGCCCCAACGACATGGATTGTCCAATCTGCGAATGGGAAAGAAGGCCGATAGAAGGTCGATATACATGCTGCAGCATGTAGGTATTTGCCAAGGCGCCGCGGTGGCTTGCTTGCAAGGTGCCCTGCATATGCATCGGTCAGGGTCTTCTGGGAGTGGCAGCACGCTGGCCTTAACCCGCGGTCCTTTGCCTTTCTCCAAGTTGTTGTCGGGCTGGCAAGTACACCAGCTAGGTTTCTCAGTAAGGGTAATTACTTCATTGCCTGCATTTACTTCTCAACGCCCGTGTCTTGATGTAGTTCTGCGGATGACACTCACTTGACTTTTACAAGAACTGCATGCTGCAAATGCATCAGACCTCACCCTCCCCACAGATCGAAGCACGAATGACCTCATAGGGCACTCCCGGAGACACCTTGAAACCATGTTAAACGGAGTTTAAGAAGATTGAAAAATATTAACTGGGGTTCCACGTCGTGGTTTCTCCTCTCTGCCTCGGCACAGTTAGCATGTGGTTTACAGTGTCAGAACTGCATGCCTGCTGCAATTCTTCAGATAGAGTCCCTAAATGGTAATTACTGTCCAAACCCGTAATATTGAACTCCGAAGTATACCAGCAGGACTTCATATGCCTGCACCAGATACTTCTGCCCGATTTTGCTCTCTCGCAAAGCTGGCTCGCTGACCACTTCAAGCCCAAATGGATTTCAAAGTAGCAAGTCATGAGAGCGTAACGGCTCCAGCCTTTCTCTTATTAATCATGTCTAATTTTACAACATTTCTATGGGCGTAGTTTGTTGGAAACGGCATCATTAAATTTTCGTCTTCTATGACGGCGTTGTTCGAAGTGTGCCAAAAGTATGAAGACGAAGAGTTACATATGTGCCTCGCTCGTGGAGCTTGTGCAACATTCCTAGATAGACTCTAATAAAGCATCTGATTTGCATGTACGGCCATAGCCGAGTGATAAAATCTGGATCCCGTCTGATCTCCGAGCGATAACCACTCGAGCGCCTGAGTAGTAGCTGGTTCGGTGACGACCAGCGAACTCCGGGTGCTGTACGTCTTTTTATCTTTTTAAGCTAAGTTAAACAGGATTCTTTTACGGCAATTCATATCCATTGGCATTTATTGTGGTGTTAGAAAGAAGGCGTACTATATTTCTGTCAACCACTTCGTCATCGCCTACCTCTGTAGCATCAGGAGCTCTTGACCCTCTTTGCGACAATTGTGCTGAGGTGTTGCGGTTGTGTTATTTTCTTATTAGACGATCTATCTGTAGCTAACTCAACTTGTCTAATCTCCTTACACTATATTTCTTTATTGTTTTATATTGACTAGACACACTTTAGTTTATTAGCTCCAACTCAACGTCGCATCGCAATGGCCCCTCTACTTACACCACACCAACACACTTATTGATCACCGAATCACCCAACGGTAACATGTTCCGCAAATACGCATTGTAGTAAGCTGTTCTTTATTCCCTCTATATACTCTCTCCGCAAAACAGGCATGTACTAAGCCTTTCTCATATATACATGTCGCACAATGCCGGGCGACGCATTTAGACGCCGTTGATGGACCAGGTCGCACCGCGGATGAGGGTGCCGTCGTTGTCGCGACCGCCAAATGCCTTCCAGATATCGAGGCAGGTATCGATGGAGTTGTCGTTGCTAAGGTTGCGGTCGGCGACGATGGCAGTCTTGGTGACGCCGTTGTGCTTGATGGTGATGGTCTTGCCGCAGAGCTTGTTATGCTGGGCGGCGCCATACTTGTCAAAGATGCCCGCGGGCATGGCGACGAAAGAGGCCCCCTGGTTGACGTTCTTGAAGTAGGTGCTGATGCCGCAGGCGCCCGAGTCGCGCAGAATGTGGTGGCACTGGTTGGCGTCGCCGAAGCGGTAGATGGAGATGTTCTGGTTGCCGCCGGAGGCACGCTTCTCAATCTCGCTGCCAGGGGCAGCGGCAGCAGTGGCTGCGAGTGCAAGAGCGGCAATGCTAGTGTAGAGCATTTTGATATGTATTTCGGTATGTATTTGTTAAAGGGATGTAGAAGGTGTAGAAGAAGTGGAAGGTGATTCTTGTGTAAGTGAAGCTGTCTGGCCACAGAGAGAATATCCCGATTTATCAGGATATCAAGACACTCTTATATACTTCTCGTCTGAATTCTTACCACTCCTCCCTTTACTCCAACTTGCTCGATTTATCAGCCTTCCACCCCGTTCGGTCATAGCATCGCAACGTCGGCCTCCCCAACTCGGCGAAATCCAGCCTAGGCCCGGATTAGCGTCCAGGAACCAAAATCTCACCAGTCTCCCCCGGCCTCCCGAACATACCAATGGCCGCGTTGAACGGAACCACTCCCGTGAATAATGCCGTCCATGGTTCAGGAACGCCTGGGATGTAGCAATGGTTTTGGCTAACGCCTCAAGTCTCGGCCCTGACTATCACTGATTGGGGTCTCAGGCACGCGGCGTCGCCATTGGCTGATGCCCTTCCCTGTGTAAGCTTATTATGGAGATGTAGCGACTTTAAAGGACCGGCTCTTTGCCCAATTGGTGGAAATATGAGTTGCAGAAGGGAAACTCAGCCCAAGTTCCCTTGATGGCACCCAAGTCTCTGGAGACAGCGAAGCTCGGACGAGGACTGGCGGAATATACAGAGTGTTTTTTAGAGTTATGACTCGGGAAGAATTGTCGGCAGCTGCACCGTTTTTCCATTTTGACATGATTCCAACGCTCACCTGCCACGTTGACTCTAAACCTTTTTGTAAGCTAAACAAGCTGTGGCTGTGGGCTCGTTTCTCATTCAGGATTCATGCAGACCCAGGATGGTAACAACCAAGTATATGATTACCGCTTTCAATAGCCCATTTTAGGAGATTCCGGCCTGTTCAGGATTCTCATGGTCACTCTCTATCATGCTAGCGCAGACAAGGGATGCATTTGACTGGTGGGTTGGAAGAGTGACCATCGCCAAATTCACTAGTCCTGGACGCCTAATCGCGGCCGCTTACTAGGTATCTGGTAGTAGCTACTAGAATACTTCGCCAACAAGCAGCCATAGGCGGAATTGCTTTACTCTAGACTCAGTCTGCCGAGTCCAAGACAGGTTATGGGATTACGGGGCAGAGCCCGGGTGACCGATTTGGCTCCAAGGAGCGTGGCCCTGGTGATGAGTAAATTGAGACAAATAAGCATCGTGATGGCCGCAAAGTTGTATCCCACCAACCAAGAGTATCCAGGTCGCGATTCGCATGTTGATACTGTATGCGTCAGTTATCCAAGTCCGCGGCGCGACCCTGACCGAGGAGGTGCCATTTAAGCGGTGAGAGATGCAGATACAATGAGGGTTTATAGGTAACCATCTACATCAGTCTACCCGATCCGAAGGATTAGTTGGTATGCATCACACATTTGATTGTCAGATTGGTGTAACAAAGTGGTCGAGGTGAATGTCTGCATCACGTTGAAGAACAAGGCAGATCCGACAAGCGCTTCACGCTCTTGAGTTTACTAAAAATTAGTAAGAATAAGGAATCATTAGTCTGAGTTCATTATAATCGAATAGTACTATAAAACTTTTTCTCCTTTATTCACTCCGAGTTTTTGACCGATTGATAACTTGCAACCAATACGTGCACCTAGCCGCCTGCCCCTCCGCAGCTTGAAGCTCCACCAGGCAACAACAGCCATCGCACCCCGCCAAGCGTGAAGCTCCAACAACATCCATCCATCGCTCTCGCAGACAATCAAAGTCGGTCACGCCCCTTCGGCATCAAATTCCGGAAATCGCCGGCCATCAAATTGCTGGCTTTTACCGATGGCATCCTCCGACGCCCCTGCGGATGCGTCCACCCACCCAGCCATGCCGACCGTTGCTGGTACACTCTGCACGTCCTGCCCTCTGGGCCACGCCTCTGCTAACACCTCTGCTTTGTAGAGCTGCCCAAGTTCGACCTCGATCTCTACATCCAAAATTATACCGGTTCGTCGCCCAGCTGCCGCGCGTGCTCGCCCCCACCAGAACGACTAACGAAGCGCACCAGGACGAACCCGGTTCGAACGTCTACTATTAATAGGCAAGACTTGCCTGCCCCTGCGGCTCGATGCGTTAAAGGGCGCGGTCTCGGAAGCAAAGAACGGCAGAGATGTATCACTGTATAAACTGGCCTGGGACCACGTCCGCAAGCTGGCTCCCAGCGAGCCCGAAGCCACGCGAGACGAAGCTTGGATCGCCACCACCGAGAAGTCCAATAAGGTTGAGACACTGCGCCTCGAGTCTGAGCTCAAGGGTTATAAGAATAACCTTATTAAAGAGAGCATAAGGGTACTGTTGCGATTTTCAGCTCAGAGCGCGGGCGCGAGACACTAACACGCTGGTGCAGATGGGCAACGAAGATCTCGGTCGCCATTTCGAGGCCATAGGCAAACTCAACGAAGCCGGCGAGGCTTATGCCCGCATGCGACAAGATGTCAGCACCGTAAAACATATCCTCGATTCATCAGTGCATCTGGTCAACGTGTCGCTCTATCGCCGAGATTGGAACATGGTTCTCAGCAACGTTGGCAAAATCTCCGGCATATCCACGTCAGAGGAGGTCTTAGCGACATTTGTTCGCGTCATGTCAGGCATTGCTCACCTAAACCTGGGCAACTACGCAGATTCGGCCAAATTCCTACTTACTGCCGATATCGACGCGCCTCCGGCTCAATACAGCCACGCCGCGACTCCTAACGATATCGCCGTCTATGGTGGCCTTACAGCGCTAGCTACCATGGACAGAACCGAGCTTCAGCGTCGCGTGCTAGAGAACCCGTCCTTTCGAGCATTCCTGGAGCAAGAACCACATATCCGCAAAGCTGTGAGCTTTTTCGTCGGAGGCCGTTACTCGAACTGCCTCTCCATTTTGGAGTCCTACCGCCCAGACTACCTTTTAGACATCTACTTGCAGAAGCATGTCAAAGAACTCTACAGTCGTATCCGCACAAAGTGCATCGTGCAATACTTCGTTCCCTTTTCACGCATCACTTTGGACAGCCTCGAGGCCTCGTTCGGACTCCCCGGGCAGTGTCTACAGGATGAGCTTATCACAATGATTCGCAATGACCACCTCAACGCACGTATCGACGCCAGAAACCAGGTATGCTCCCACAAGCAGCGCCATTCGTATTGGAAAGTTACTAACAAGCGACTGTTAGTTGCTCGTTGCTGTTCAACCGAAGCCCCGTGCAGAGATGCAGCAAAAGGTTTTAGAAACAGCGAAAAAGTACGAGAGCGAGGCGACTGAGCATCTGCGACGTGCAAACCTGGTCTCTGCAGGGCTGGTGGTCGTGGGTAGCAGGAGCGAACACTCTGGACCTCCAGAGGAATGGTTCGACGACCCGCGCCAAACAGCTGTCATGGAAGACACCATGCCAGTTGGTGACGCCGACGTTGACAAGACACAGTAAAAGTCTTTTGCGATGACATTATCTTCCATAGACTTCTGGGGCGGAAATTGCTCCATACAGATCCTGGGATCTGGCGCCTTGTTATGGTTAGGGGCTTTAGCACATCAGTACCGGCAGGCGGGCAGACTGATGCATGACGAATAAGTATTATGAATAGGCATGAAAACATTAATTATGGCCAGTTTGATAACTTTATCCTCACATCTATCGCCGTTGAAATATGCCAAGTGCAAGGGTATATCTGTATATTCGTAAGCGTAGTAGTCTCGACGACCCGCGCAGCTTCTTCTCTCTCCATTCCGTATTTCCCATTATATCGCCCGCACCCCTCTACCCCATGAGTTGCCGCAGGTCCTCTGGCGGCCAGCGGACCTGCGCAAACGTTAGGCATCTCTTGATGCTCTGCAAGAACTTGCGCGTGACCTCGTCGCCCATGACGTGGCCCTTTTCGCCGTCGTGCAGCTTCTCGCGCGCGCTGCGCTCGTGGATGCCGACCATGGTGACGCCGATGGGCCACGCCGCCTTGCCGATGCTCAGCCGGAGGTAGCCATCGTTGGCGTCGACGTAGCGGCGCTCCTGCAGCGCCTTGACGATCTCGACGACGGGCTCCAGCAGCGAGTCGTCCAGGTCGCCGGCCTCGAACTTGCGAAAGAGCTGTGGCGGGGGCGTGCGTTAGTCGAGGAAGAACACACAGTTGGAGGTGGAGGGTGGGAGTTGGCTTACTGGCTTCATGTTTTCGATAGTCTGCAGCATCGTGCTGTATGCAATCTTGCTGGCGCTCGTGTCGCGTCGCTCCTGCTCCATGGTGCGCTGGTACGTGCTGAGCACCATGGTGAAGTAACTCGCGAGCTGTCGGTATAGCCACGAGCGCGCCTCGGCGTCCTTGGGCACGCCCGCGTCGACCTTCATGTCCTTCTCGTCCACCAGCCGCAACGTCGTCGGGATCGGCCCGTCCGTCAGCACCGTGCTAGCCTTGCGGTAGCGCCGCAGCCGGCCAGCATGCGTCTCGCCAAACAGCACCGCCGGGTGCCCCAGCTCGCGCAGCTTGGCAAGTAGCTCCTCGTCTGGAATGTCGTCGGCCGCCGTCGCATCTTTGTTGTCATCCTCGCTGGGCCGCTCTTGCTCCGGGAGGCCGAGCCGCCGCCGCCGGGCCTGCTCCTCCTCCCACTCTTGATCCTCGCGCCGGCGCCGCGACTCCTCGGCCAGTTTTCGGCGCTTCTCGTCGCGCGCCTCGCGCTCGGCGGCTGTGTCGTCCTCGAGCTTGCGCTTCGCGGCAGCTTTGGCGTCGCGCTCCTTCTCCAAGGCGGCTTGTTCGGCCAAGTAGGCTCTTTTGCGTTCGGCTTCGACTTCTGATCGCTTCAGGTATTGCTTCTTGCTCTCACTGCTGCTGTCGCTCGCTGACTTCTTGCCCTTGGACAGCTCCTTGCCCATCAAGGCTGCAAAGTCCATGACTGCCTGGAGTTGCGCTGCTTGCGCGGGTTTGTGCGCGGCCGCAATTTTCGTTCTCCGAGTGATACAAGGGGTTTCGCAACGTCGGCGATCGGGGTGGGTTGTTTCTGTACAATAATAGGCCAAGGCGCAAAGTTTGAAAGGTTTGAAGAAGGTTAGAGGTCGCGATCGAAGACTATCGATTGCGGGTATTTGCCGGGTAATTCGCTGGCTGCTAATTGTGAGGTCCTCGCTGACCATCATCTTGAGAAAACAAATACATGACGACTATCGCCGAAAATCGTACGAAAGAATTGATCTTTGAATCTCTTTCTAATATCGCATTCATATAGTCTTCTCAAATGTCAGACGCGGCCGAATCTCAGCCTGAGCCGCCTTTTCTAGTTCGCCTCTTCTACAACTCTGGCTCGTTGATACAGTAAGTCCGCCTTCACTCCTCCTATTTATAAGCGACTAACAAATACAATTTAGCCCGGAAAACTTTACTGATTCAGAGTCCCTGTCATCTATCAACGTCTACACTTGGCCATCATGTACTCTTCAAGAATTGGTGTATGAGCTAGCAGATGCTCGACCAAATCCACTCCCCTCCCCATCAATCGGCACAAGAGTGGTGTTCCAGCTCATATATCCTGACTTAAAAAGCGTCAGCTCCGTCGGCAGCAAGAGAGCCAAGTTTTCTGTGAAGGATCTTGGCAGTCTCGTTGTTGGTGCCGGTGGCCCTGGTGCGGACGTCGATGAGCCTCTCGATACCGACGAGAGAGGCCGTAGGGGCTCTATATGGACACTACAGGAGGCGCATTTCGCGGCCGGGGACTACATTTCGTGCGCGATACTGCCGCCAATGGCCGATGGGTCCGTTGCGCCGGCATACGATGCCACGAGGTCTCAACAGCCTCCAAGGCAAGCCGTGCCGGATCAGCCGTCGGTTTTTGGCAACCGTCGGACCAACCATAATCAGACTTATCGAGGTGGGTATGAAATCGAGGCCCCCCGATTTCCGCGAGGCGATTGGAGAGCGAAGAACTGGGGTCAACAACCCGGCCGTGGGAGGGGTCGCGGACGTGGGAGAGGCAACTGGTGACCCAATTGGTCCTTGAATAGCTGAAAATATATGAATCTCGATGTCTTGCGCTCGATTCTTGTAATTATATACCCAGTCATGTTCACTGTTTGCGTCGGAGGATATTCGGTGATCGGCAATTGATTGTATTGCACAATAGAAAGATATATGTACACGGGTTTCTCCTAATCCACTGGCTTTCTCCTCTTGTCTTATTTCTCGTACGCGGTATCACCTTTTCTCTTCGCTCGTAGATCCCATAGGCCCTAAATGTACGTCATTAGATATCGTCTCCATACGGACAGATTTCCCACTCACGTCTGTCTTGTAGGCAATGTAGCCCATGATGGCGGGAACGACCGCGACGTACATCAGCGTAATACGGGCGTTCTTTGGTGTCCAACGGAAGTACTGCACACGGTTCTTTTGCATTGCTGTTCCCTGCAAGTTAGCAAAGCTCGGCAGCTCGAAGTTCGGGGGAGAAGAGTCGTAGTGTACCCTGCAGCTTCAGGTAGGCCGGGTCCGGCTTGACGTCTGGTGCATGGCGGTTAGTTTCGCTCAATTGATTCCATTCTGCGGAAACTTACTGAGGTGCGCCATCTTGACAAGTGTGCAGGCGGGTTGAGTCGTGATGGTCGAGATGTCAGAGCTGGTCGCGATAATCTTCTGGCGACGCTGATTGATCTAGTGCATTACATAAGGCAATTTCAGCCGCTGCGATTGGTTGACACCTTCCCTACTCAACTGGGTACCCTATATTCAGCAGTGACGGTGAGCATCGCGCACGAAAGATCTAAGTTGGCAGTTTTGAGTAGTGGGCACGGCTTTTGGGGCTCTTTTCATCGTTTTTTACCTGATTTCTGTGCTTTTTATGTCGTGAAGTTGAAACTGTTGTATCGAGCTGCCACAAAGTGAAAAGCCTATCTTGTAAGCTTCCTGCAGCGGCTCCTACACCGCGATAGGTGCACTGCGTGCTCTCCCATTAACTAGGCAACACCAACATCCTCATGAAGAGATAAAATGTAAGCCGAAGACTCCAAAAAGTCAGCTACATCTAGCATTCCATTTTTATTCAAAATTTACGCCCAATGCAGACAAACGACGCAGTTGTAGAGTTGACATCACGTGACGACGTTCCGGTGGTGGCAAGCTAGCGCGCCTGCTTGTCCTTGATAGTTAGAAAATTACCATCTGCAAGGGCGATTCAGCCAAATAATTTTATCAACACCACGTTTGGTCGTTGCCGTACGCCGCTGTGAAAACGGCAATTCCTCCAATAGGGGAAGACCATTACACGATATTAACCAGTAATTTGCGTCTCACCTTGTTGAGATTCAAGTACTTTGCGCGTCGTGACACGCGCGCGTGGCGTGAAGCCATCTACTAGGCAGAACATCGAATACCGACCATCACGACTGGTCGTCAAGCCTGAGCATGTCACATCCGCCGCCGCCACCACCGGGATGGGGTCCTCCCCCTCCGCCGCCGCCGCCGCCGTCATCGCTGCCACCTCCTCCGTCGGGACCGGCCCCTGCGGCGCCCCCTCCTCCAGGTTTCCAGTCGAGCGACCCTCACATCGCCAAGTTTGCGCAGAAGAAGCAGGAATGGCTTCGACATCAGCGCAACCGATTTGGCGAAAAGCGCAAGGGTGGCTTCGTCGAGACGCAGAAGGCAGACATGCCCCCCGAGCACCTGCGCAAGATTGTTCGCGACATTGGCGACGTCTCGCAACGAAGATACACAAACGACAAGCGCAGCTACCTTGGCGCCCTCAAGTTCATGCCGCATGCTGTCCTGAAGCTTCTGGAGAACATGCCCATGCCTTGGGAATCTGCTCGCGAAGTCAAGGTCCTGTATCACGTCAACGGCTGTTTAACTCTCGTGAATGAGATCCCTCGTGTTATCGAACCCGTCTTTTTTGCGCAGTGGGCGATGATGTGGACTTTCATGCGAAAGGAGAAGGCTGATCGAAGACTGTTTAAGCGCATGCGCTTTCCACCTTTCGACGACGAAGAACCGCCGCTGTCTTGGTCCGAAAATATCGAAGACGTCGAGCCTCTCGAGCCGATTCAGATGGAGCTGAATGAGGAAGAAGACGAAGCTATCTACGAATGGTTCTATGACCACCGTCCACTGCTTGACACATCGCACGTCAATGGACCCAGCTACAAGTCATGGAATATGACATTGCCTCAAATGGCTGCGCTTTTCCGACTTAGCAGACCCCTCATCTCCGACGTGATTGACAAGAACTACTTCTACCTCTTCGACCTCAAGAGTCTCTTGTCTGCCAAGGCTCTCAACGTGGCCTTGCCTGGTGGTCCGCGATTCGAACCCTTATATAAAGACATCGACGCCAACGAGGAGGACTTTGGCGAGTTCAACGCAATTGACCGCATCATCTTCCGAAACCCCATCCGAACTGAATTTCGCGTCGCATACCCGTTCCTTTACAATTCGCTTCCACGAAGTGTACATATGTCTTGGCACTCGCAGCCCCAGATTGTATTCAATCGTGCAGACGACCCTGACCTGCCGACTTTTCATTTTGACCGCCGCATTAATCCGATCTCATCCCGCACTGTGGCACCCAAGAACGTCGAAGTCTCGCTCGAAGACGAGATTTTCGGCCCCGGAAACAACGAAGAAGACGAGGAGGATGGCTTCGCGCTTCCAGCTGGCGTTGAGCCGTTTCTCGCTGACGAAGAGCTTGATAATGAACACACGTCATCGGCTATTGAGCTTTGGTGGGCTCCGTTTCCCTTCGACAGACGTTCAGGGCGCATGGTCAGAGCGCAGGATGTGCCTCTCATCAAGCAGTGGTACTTGGAGCACCCTCCTACTGAGCGACCGCCTGTGAAGGTTCGTGTCTCGTACCAGAAGTTGCTCAAGAACTATGTGCTCAATGAGCTGCATAAGAAAAAGCCTAAGGCCCACAACAACCAGAACCTGTTTCGGTCGCTTAAACAGACCAAGTTCTTCCAGCAGACTACAATCGACTGGGTGGAAGCTGGCCTTCAAGTCTGTCGACAGGGCTTTAACATGCTGAACTTGCTGATCCATCGCAAGAACCTCACGTACTTGCATTTGGATTACAACTTCAACCTCAAGCCTGTTAAAACTCTGACAACCAAGGAGCGAAAGAAGTCCCGCTTCGGAAACGCCTTCCATTTGATGCGAGAAATCCTGAGATTGACCAAGCTCATTGTTGATGCCCAAGTTCAATACCGACTTGGCAACATTGATGCCTTCCAGCTTGCTGATGGTATTCACTATGCATTCAACCACGTCGGCCAGCTGACCGGTATGTACCGATACAAATATAAGCTCATGCATCAAATCCGTACCTGCAAGGATCTGAAGCACTTGATATACTACCGCTTCAACTCTGGCCCTGTTGGAAAAGGCCCTGGTTGTGGTTTCTGGGGCCCATCGTGGCGAGTGTGGCTCTTCTTCATGAGAGGCATTATTCCCCTCCTCGAGAGATGGCTTGGTAACCTGTTGTCACGACAATTTGAGGGTCGCCACAGCAAGGGAGTTGCCAAGACGGTCACCAAGCAGCGAGTCGAGTCTCATTTTGACCTGGAACTGCGTGCCTCCGTCATGTCTGATTTGATGGATATGATGCCCGAAGGTATCAAGCAAAGCAAGGTCAACACAGTGCTGCAGCACTTGTCTGAGGCCTGGAGATGTTGGAAGAGTAACATCCCCTGGAAAGTTCCTGGTCTTCCTGCGCCTATTGAAAATATTATCCTTAGATATGTCAAGTCGAAGGCTGACTGGTGGATCTCCGTGACGCACTACAACCGTGAGCGTATTCGACGAGGTGCGACTGTTGACAAGACAGTGGCGAAGAAGAATGTTGGCCGCTTGACTCGTCTGTGGCTCAAGGCCGAACAGGAGAGACAGCATAACCACATGAAGGATGGTCCTTACGTTTCTTCCGAGGAGGCGGTTGCCATTTACACGACAACGGTTCACTGGCTTGAATCGAGAAAATTCTCTCCGATCCCGTTCCCTAGCGTTTCTTACAAGCACGACACGAAAATTCTCATTCTCGCTCTGGAGCGCCTCCGAGAGGCGTATTCCGTCAAAGGTCGACTGAACCAGAGCCAACGCGAGGAGCTTGCCTTGATCGAGCAAGCATATGATAGCCCTGGTACTACTTTGGAGCGCATCAAGCGATTCCTTCTTACTCAGCGCGCTTTCAAGGAGGTCAACATTGATATGAACGATAATTACAGCACCATCAACCCGGTCTACGACATTGAGCCCATCGAGAAGATCAGCGATGCCTATCTTGACCAATATCTCTGGTACCAAGCCGACCAAAGACATCTCTTCCCGGCTTGGATCAAACCTTCTGACTCCGAGGTGCCTCCTCTCCTGGTCTACAAGTGGGCTCAGGGTATCAACAACTTGAGTGGCGTCTGGGAGACCGAGAATGGAGAATGTAACGTCATGATTGAGACGGAGTTGTCTAAAGTTTACGAAAAGATGGAGCTGACGATGCTCAACTCTCTTCTGCGTCTCATCATGGACCACAACTTGGCTGACTACATTACCTCCAAGAACAACGTTCAGCTTACATACAAGGACATGAACCACGTCAACAGCTACGGTTTGATTCGTGGCCTGCAATTCTCTGCATTCGTCTTCCAATACTACGGCCTTCTTCTCGACCTGCTATTGCTTGGTCCTCAACGTGCGAGTGAAATTGCTGGACCGCCCCAGAGCCCAAACGATTTCCTGCAGTTCCGTGACCGCGAGACAGAAACGAGACACCCCATTCGTCTATACAGCAGATACATTGATAAAATTTGGGTCTTCCTCCGATTTACAGCCGAAGAATCGCGAGATCTTATCCAGCGTTTCTTAACGGAGCAGCCTGATCCCAACTTTGAGAATGTCATTGGCTACAAGAGCAAGAAGTGCTGGCCTCGTGACTCGCGCATGCGTCTGATGCGCCATGATGTCAACCTGGGCCGCGCCGTATTCTGGGATCTGAAAAACAGACTGCCTCGCACTGTCACTACCATAGAATGGGATGACAGCTTCGCGAGCGTGTACAGCAGAGACAACCCCAACTTGCTGTTCTCCATGAGCGGTTTTGAGGTTCGCATTCTGCCAAAGATTCGAAATCAGAACGACGAGTTTCCTGTTAAGGACAGTGTATGGTCGCTGGTTGACAATACCACCAAGGAGCGAACAGCACATGCTTTCTTGCAAGTGACGGAGGATGACATTGCCAAATTCAATAACAGAATCCGTCAGATTCTGATGTCTTCGGGATCTACAACGTTTACAAAAATTGCGAACAAGTGGAACACTGCTCTTATCGCGCTTTTCACATACTATCGCGAAGCAGCTGTGTCAACAGTGGAGCTTCTGGATACTATTGTCAAATGTGAGACTAAGATTCAGACCCGTGTCAAGATTGGCCTCAACTCCAAGATGCCTTCCCGTTTCCCCCCTGCCGTCTTCTACACTCCCAAGGAGCTGGGTGGTCTTGGTATGATCTCCGGCTCTCACATCCTCATCCCCGCCAGTGACAAGCGTTGGTACAAGCAAACCGACTCTGGAACCACTCACTTCAGGGCTGGTATGACGCATGACGAAGAAACGCTCATTCCCAACATTTTCCGCTACATCATTCCATGGGAAGCCGAGTTTATCGATTCTCAGCGAGTCTGGACCGAATACTCCCAGAAGCGTCTCGAGGCAAACCAGCAAAACCGCCGTCTTACTCTGGAAGATCTCGAGGACAGCTGGGACCGTGGTTTACCTCGTATCAATACGCTCTTCCAGAAAGACCGCAGCACCCTAAGCTTCGATAAAGGTTTCCGCGCCCGTGCTGAGTTCAAGATCTACCAGCTGATGAAGAGCAACCCATTCTGGTGGACAAGCCAGCGCCACGATGGAAAGCTGTGGAATTTGAATGCCTACCGAACTGATGTCATTCAGGCACTTGGTGGTGTTGAGACTATTCTGGAGCATACCCTATTCAAAGCTACAGGGTTTGCATCCTGGGAAGGTCTCTTCTGGGAGAAGGCATGTCTCGCAAATGGCACCATGCTTCTGCGATATGACCATACCCAGGTCGCGGTTGAAGATGTCAAGGAGGGCGATTTGCTCCTCGGACCTGATGGAGGGCCTCGACGTGCATTCAATGTGGTCAATGGCAAGGACCGACTGTACCGAATCAAGATTGGCGGTCAAAAGGAAGATCTTGTCGTTACTACCAACCATATCCTTGTCTTCCACAAGGAGACTGCAACGGCCGGCTATGACACTCACGAGATGACTGCTGCTGAATACGCTGCGCTGGAGCCTACAGAGAGAGCCAAGTACCTTGCGTTCTCGTCGCCACGCACAACAGCTACCGAGGGCACCACCCCACAGGCAGAAAGATTTGTCGTGAGCGACATTGCTCTGGAAGCGGAGCCGACGGAATGGGCTGGATTCCGCGTGGATGGAGATCAACTCTACCTGCGCCACGACTATCTCGTGCTTCACAACAGTGGTTTCGAAGAGTCGATGAAATTCAAGAAACTGACAAACGCCCAGCGATCCGGTCTTAACCAAATCCCCAATCGTCGGTTCACCTTGTGGTGGTCGCCGACTATCAACAGAGCTAATGTCTACGTTGGCTTCCAGGTCCAGCTGGATTTGACTGGCATCTTCCTTCACGGCAAGATTCCAACCCTGAAGATCTCTTTGATTCAGATTTTCCGTGCGCATTTGTGGCAGAAGATTCACGAATCTGTTGTCATGGATATGTGCCAAGTCTTTGACCAGGAGCTGGAAGCTCTAGGCATTGAGACTGTCCAGAAAGAGACAATCCATCCCAGAAAGTCCTACAAGATGAACAGCTCATGCGCTGACATTCTCCTCTTTGCAAGCCACAAGTGGAATGTTACTCGCCCATCGCACCTCAACGACACGAAGGATGTGATTGAGCCGACCACTACGAACAAGTTCTGGATTGATATTCAGCTTCGCTATGGTGATTATGATTCTCACGACATTGACCGTTACACGAGAGCCAAGTATCTCGATTACACAACAGACAGTGCCAGTATCTACCCGTCCGCCACTGGCTTGATGATTGGCATTGACTTGGCTTACAACATGTACTCGGCGTACGGAATGTTCTTCCCTGGTCTCAAGGTTCTTGTTCAGCAGGCGATGGCCAAGGTTATGAAGGCCAATCCTGCCCTCTACGTCTTGCGAGAACGTATTCGCAAGGGTCTCCAACTGTACGCTTCCGAGAGCAACCAAGAGTTCCTCAACTCCCAGAACTATTCCGAGCTGTTCAGTCAGAAAACGCAACTGTTCATCGATGACACCAACGTCTATCGTGTGACCATTCACAAGACGTTTGAGGGCAACTTGACCACCAAGCCTATCAATGGTGCTATTTTCATTTTCAACCCTCGCACTGGCCAGCTGTTCCTGAAGATCATCCACACCAGCGTCTGGGCCGGACAGAAGCGTCTTGGACAGCTTGCCAAGTGGAAGACTGCTGAAGAAGTTGCGGCGCTCATTCGATCACTGCCTGTTGAAGAGCAGCCGAAGCAGCTGATTGTTACTCGGAAGGGTCTCCTTGATCCCCTCGAGGTGCAATTGGTCGACTTCCCTAACATTTCCATTCGCGCATCTGAGTTGCAGCTTCCCTTCCAAGCCGCAATGAAGGTTGAAAAGCTTGGTGACATGATTCTTCGAGCTACAGAGCCTCAGATGGTTCTCTTCAACCTGTACGATGAATGGCTCAAGAGTATCTCGTCCTTCACGGCCTTCTCTCGTCTCGTCCTCATTCTGCGTGCTCTGCATGTCAACCCTGACAAGACGAAGCTCATCCTGCGTCCTGACAAGACAATCATCACACTGGAACATCACATTTGGCCATCGCTGACGGACGAGGAGTGGATCAAGGTTGAAACCCAACTGCGTGACCTCATCCTGAACGATTACGGCAAAAAGAACAACGTCAACGTGTCCAGTCTGACAAGCAGCGAAGTACGAGACATTATTCTGGGTATGGAAATTTCTGCGCCTTCTATGCAGAGACAACAAGCCGCCGAAATTGAGAAGCAGCAGCAGGAGCAGGCTCAGCTCACCGCCGTCACGACCAAGACACAGAATATCCACGGAGAAGATCTCATTGTTACGACTACTTCACAGTTTGAGCAGCAAACCTTTGCCTCCAAGACTGAGTGGCGCACACGTGCCATTGCGACGTCGAACCTGCGCACGCGTGCCAAGAACGTTTACGTGTCTCCCATCGATAATGACCTCGACGACGTTACGTACGTGATGCCGAACAACATCTTAAAGAAGTTCATCACGATTGCCGATCTGCGCGTGCAAGTTGCTGGTTTCCTGTACGGCGCCTCGCCGGCAGACAATGACAAGGTCAAGGAGATCAAGTGTATCGTTATGATGCCGCAGGTCGGCGGCCTCCGCAACGTGCAGCTGCCACAGCAGCTCCCACAGAGCGACTTCCTCGAGGGCATGGAGCCACTCGGCGTCATCCACACGGCGTCGGGCGGCGAGTTGCCGTACATGACGGCGGCCGACGTGACCGAGCACGCGCGGCTCCTTGACACCCACGCCGAGTGGGACAAGACGGGCACCGTCACCGTCTCGGTCGCCTTCACGCCCGGAAGCGTTTCGCTGTCCGCCTGGGGCCTCACCCCGCAGGGCTACCAATGGGGCGTCGACAACCGCGACCTGCAGAGCGACCAGCCGCAGGGCTTCGCGACCACCATGGGCGAGCGTCGCAAGCTGCTGCTGAGCCCACGCTTCCGCGGCTTCTTCCTCGTGCCCGACGACGGCCGCTGGAACTACAGCTTCATGGGCAGCGCGTTTGCCGGCATGGAAAAGAAGAGCGCCCGCGTCCGCGTCAAGCTCGACACGCCGCTGCCGTTCTACAGCGACCAGCACAGGCCTGTGCACTTTCACAGCTTTGCGGAGCTCGAGGACATTGGCGTCGATCGCTCCGACAACTTTGCATGAGGGAGAGGAGGGATTTGTATTACAAAGCAAAGGAAAGAGAAATCTAATTTGGAAATAAGAAAAAGGAGGGTGGTGGGGATGTTGCCATGCAAGGAGGTCGCACACTTTGGCGTTGAAAGTCTAGAGGGACATTTTACTGTACTTTTTTGTGTTGTTCACATTTCTTATTATTTGATCTGTCGAGGAGCATGACGTTTGTCATGCCATGATATTCTCTGTAGTACTAGCTTTATCCGTCTATACGCCTTTGGTTGAAAATAGGAAGAACTCGCGGTGATTACTGCAATGCCATGGAGCTTTTGTCCAAGTGAACATGTAAAGACCACCCAAGATAGGCAAGAGGTTTTGTTACAGTCGCCGTGTCCTCTCTGCTTCTGATCTCGTGGCATTACACGCCGTACCTGTTGCATCATCGGCACGGGCTAATGTGGGCGCATGAAGTGGCCGTGTCGTTGCGAAATGCGCCGTGTTTCCGGACATAGTTCTACGCCTACGGAATGAATGCATGATAATTTTAACTGACGCAAAGATGCGCAAAGGCTGCGGCTGACGACGACTTGTGCGCCGACGCATTATCCCCTTGCGAGAGATCAATCTTGGTAACGAGACGCGCAAATGACATGGTATCGCAGCAGCTGGCGTCTCGGCGAAGTAGTTCATCAAGCAGAGAGTGATGAAGGAATGCAGGTGCTGGGGGGGGGGGGGGGGTAGCCTTGCATGCATTGTACGCCGTAATTTGGACAAGGACAGCGCTGTTGAGCAAGATGCCGGGAGCCCGAGGCGAAAGTAGCAGTATTTCGTGGCGTCGCCCAAGAAGGAGAGTTGGGCGAGTTGGGGAACTTTGGGGCAGCAAAGTCAAATTGGACTATTTTATGCATTATGCACGTCCCATCTGTTAATTATCCCACATCGCAAACGGTGGTCTGCGGCTTGCCATACATACCAGGCCGGGCAGGGGGCGGAAGGGGGCCGCAGGGTGGCTCGCAGATGGCAAGGGGGCGTTGCGTAAGTTGGGGGCGTGCTTCCAGGCACACAAGTCTAGGTACCGTACAGATTAATCTTTACTCCGTACTGGAAAAAGTAACAAGGTGAGCCGAGGCGAGCGAGCTCAAGAGAGCAAGAGGCCAAGTAAGCTTCAGCCTAGCTTCTGGCTAACCATTAAGCTCGTGCGTGATGAGCAGGCCCCGTGGTGGGGGAGGATGACGACACAATCGTTGCAGCCGTGAGCGAAGAAGGCGGTTGCATAACACGGGAGAATGATGAGGATCGCACTGAAAGCGGCCGACTTGTCACTTGAGACGGCGGCATCCACACTAAAGGCGGGCGGTGTATTGTTTTCTTGGGAATTCGATTCGTGTCTTGGTCCGATATGCTTGTCGTCAGTTGGGTGCCAAGAGACATGGACATGGGGACCACCAGAGAGCAAGCTTTTTTGAGGGACGGCGGGAATGGCGCTATAACTCTGGAGAGAGTGAGAGATTGACTCAGACATGGGCGCCACCAGACGATTTTGACAGGTGTGCAGGGCTAATTTTAGTGCTGTAGAGAGTTTGACGGGCAACCACCGGGGGCAGAAAATGATCAGGCGGGCGAATTCGGGGGCTGTCGAACTGTGGCCGTGCGGTGAGATGGCTGTGAGCTTGACTGTCAATGATCTCTCATCTCTTGTCCATCTTGCGGAATACGCCGCATTGGAGCGAGCACACTGCTAGCCGGGGCTAGCCGCAGCATGCAGGACAGGGACGCACGACATTCCCTGGGCTGGCCGATGTTGGGGAGTATCACAGAGTCAGTTGGTAGGTATGCGTACGTGGTACTTCGTACCTGGTAGGAAGGTAGGCATTGTAGGCGGTGCCAAAGGAAATAGCGCGAGCTGGCGGATTACGAGGAACGGAGATGGCCGCAGAACCTTTTGTCGAAACCACAAGGTGACGGTGGGAACAAGTGACCCATCGCAGGCAGGGCGAGGATGCCGGTAGAGAAGGAGGGGGGGGAAGGAAATTAGAAGGACTGGGGCTATGGAGATATGGGCGTTGGATGAGGCGGTTTTGTGTTGACGGGAGGCTTGCAGGGCTTTCCTAGTATGGCAGCTCATAGGTAGGCAGTTGGCAGGCAAATAGGCTAAGGTGAAGACATGAGAGGGGCCCCCGGGAGGAGAAGGAGGAAGGAGGAGGAGGAGGAAGAGGAGGAGGAGGCTGAGGTGCGAAATCATGAGTCTTGACTGGTAGCCTCATTGATTGCCTGATTGCCTGACGGTTGACAGTTGACGGTGCCTGGGCGGCGGAGGCTGGGCGGAAGCTAGCCGGGTTAAGGCAGGCCAGCTTTACGAGTAAGGAAGGAGGGGCTTGCCCGCCGTTGGGCGCCCTTCCCCTGTCAGGACCCAGCCAGGTACCCGTGCACACAGTCAAAATGGAGGTATACCAAGTTACCTACCTTGCGACATGCCAGTCCCTCCCCGTCATCCATCCGCCGTACCAGCACAATGGGTACGAACAAACGGCGACTGACGGACCGGCGAATGCAAACGGGCACCGCGTTAGGTAGTAACTAGGTGGTAGGTTTATTAGAGGTAGTAAGTTGGTACCTAGGTACTACTAGTAAGGTATGAGGTAGGTAGCAGAAAGCACACGCTGAGAGGCCAAAAAACGCGCAGAAGCCTTCCAGGTTGTACCTTCCAAAACATCATCATCAAGTATCACGACCAGAATATTCATCATCATCTCATCACCGCCGCCACACACCACCACCACGCTCGCTCCTCGGCAATCAATAATGCTGTCCAACGGTCCAAATAAATCCCACCCCCATGCCACTGCTCTGCATGGGTAGGGTTCGGATTGGATAGCCTCTCGCTCAAATCAGCCCACTCTCCATACATCCATCCAACTTCCTGCACATGGACATCGCGTACACCCTGGCCCTGGCCCATCTCCCACCGCCCGCCGACCTCCTACTCCATCGATGTAAGTATGTCTGGACATCAGTTGCACCGCCGCTAGGCTCGGCATTGCTCGATAACTTCTACTGTTGCACACAGCACACAAGTCAAGAGCTTGCACCAACACATGCTAATCTGCTTGCGCGTACATGCCAGCCCGCCAGCATTGCTCATTCATTAGATAAACCCGTCGCGTCGACCGCCCTGGCTTCCAGTTATGCTGCGACACCCCCCGCTGGTTTCGATCCCCCACAACGGAGCCTGCCTCTGTACCGCCCATTGGACTGAGGCCGAGTCGCTACCGTCTCAGTCTTGCCCGCATGGATTCACAATCGTCACCTGTCCCGCCACCGTCTGCCAAGGAGCGCATCGTCTTCATTTCACGACACGAATTCGTGTCGTCTTGCTGCCCGTAGGCTTGCGCCCGCTCTCTCTTGCATAGTTTTTGTGCCGCCTTCATCTCACTCTTGCGCGCTCCGAAGAAAGCACCAGCCACGTTCAAGGTTCAAGGGCCTTCCTTGAACGTCCAATTGCAGACTCCAGTCGGTTCAGATCCACGCCTGGTTTGGGCTACATCTCCGGCCCTTTTTTTCATAGCTCATCGAGTTATACGCCGCCCTTGGTGTCCCAAGGTGCACAGACATCGGACATGGCTCTCTACCGGTTCTGGGTTCCTGAGCCCCCAATTCCATCCATCCTTTGGCCCCCTCAGCGCCAGTCGGTCTGATCTTTTAGCTGCCAGCCTGCCATGGCTTGTGACAGTTCATCCCGCACACCTCTCTCTTTAGCCACTTAAAAGAGAGCCTAACGAGTACTAGTAACGAAGTCAGGCACACCACAGGTACCAGACACCAGATAGCGCACCACCATTCACACACGCGCGTCAACTTGGGCACTCAAACCGTTCTGACACTGCATCCATCTACGGGGCTCTGTTGTGCACAACTCCGTACCAGCTCGTGACTGTGACAGGTCCCGCTTGGTTCCGCTCACTCTCGTCGTTGGTCCTCAATAAGAGCGGTTATTTTCCTTCTGGCTCGACCGCGCACAGAACCACTTCAGACTTGCTGCGTGACTTGTGGCCTGCCAGTGGTTCTTTTGTCTCAATGACAAGGAGCCAGCCCACCTCGCGCCTCCCGACACCCTCGACAATAATGGCATTCGGTGTGCATGCAATATAGCCACCCCCCTCAGAAAACCTTTCCTGACCCCTGTCACTGCAGCAAGTGTCCACCAACTGACATCTGTTACTTGCAGTATTCCTGACATTCTTTTGCTTACAACCAATCAGCTCCGCTCTGGCCAGGCGCGGCTTGCATTTGGGCTGGCCTCCAAAGCTGCCAGCTCCATACCTGCCGCCTTTTGGTCCATTGACAATTGCCACAAGGCCCCAGGCATCAACCAGCATGCCCACTAACAACATGCTACACGTCTTCCTGCGAGTCGAGCTGCCCGGCCGTTGCAGGATAGGAGCATGTTGACCTCCCACTCGCTTCGGTCCAATGTGGATGGGCTCGCCTGCCAGTCAGGTACTTTATTAACGATACTACGCGATCACCACGAATTGCTCCATGGCCTGCAAATCATCGCGACATGACTGCCCTCACATGCTTCCGGCCTCTTGCTATCGAGCCCCCCTCGAACCCGGCTTTTACGCATCTGTATAATGAGGCCGGTTGGTGGCCGGCGATACATGCGCCCAGATGCAGCCAGCCCCGGTTTCTCCCACTTGCCTTCAACTATACCCTCCATCTACCATGGTTGCTGGTATCTGATGTTAGTGCCAATCGCGCCTCGTATGGGGCCTCTGGGGGAGTCGTCTTGGACCTACAGGTCTGTATCTGCTCCGTGGCTGCCCCCTCATGCACTAGCTGCATAACTTGGCCAAATTGTCCCAATGTCCTCGGCACCGGCCTCCGTCGACAAGGCGCACCCGTCTCTGAGGGTCGGCATGGGGCCGTAGAATCTCATGTGCATCTAGTCAAGGAAAGCCATCGACTGGCTCCCATGCCCACGGGGCCTGGCAACTTAGCAGCGGGTTTCCAAGCCTTTGAGACTTGATAGACTCAGAACAGACACCTCACCACACACCTCGCGGATCCTCTATCTACTGCTCTCACGCCTCGGCATCAACTCTGTATAATGAGCCTCCCCCATTAATATTCATGCCCGGGAATCTCCACAGAGGCGAAGGCTCGAGTCGTTTATATATCATCCCTGTGACGGCACTATAAACGTCAGATCTTATGTGCTTCATTCTTTACGAGACCTGACCGTGGTGAATACATCAACCACCACACTAATACACGGCCTTCGCGACAACTTATTTCGAGCATTCATGCCTTCAAGGCTAGAACCTTACCATTGTGGCTTATTGACTTGAATTGCACAAGAAAGAACCTTCAACATAGGTTAGCAGCCTTGGCGCGAATCGACACTTTGCCTATTCTCAATTCCCATCTTTTCGAGACGACGGCGAAACACGCCCCTGCTCCGCGCCTCGCCGCACACCACCACTCGGTGCCCAGCTGCCCGCGCAATCTGCTGTGAAGCGGCCAACAACAGCTTGTCCAGCTGTGATTTCCCATCGGGAATTTATAGTTTCGGATTTCACAAAAGAAGGACATCACGACGGGGCACGCTGTTCGCTAGACATCTCAGCTAAACTGGCGCTTCTGCCAGCCCTGCTGCCGCGGCTGCATTGCCGTCATCACTCAGGTTATTAACAACCACTCCCCCATCGACCCTTGCCCGATACCCACAGCCAGCAAGGCAGGCCAAGGGTAACTGGGTCACCTTTTCTTTTCTCTCTTCCCTTCCTCTGCTCCAGTCGAGAAAGACACTTGGTCTGCTGCCTTTCTCTTCCTCTTCAAGTTTGCATTATTCTTCTTCCATTGTCTATATCAACCCGCTCCCCTCTTCCCTTCCCTACAAGTCGCCCATCTCGGGGCGCCATATCGAACATTATTTCCATCTACAGACCGGCGACCGTTCAGGGCGGATCGCTCTGGAGGGATCCATGTATCAAGACCACGCTGGCGGACAACTATCGAAATACTTACAATGTGGACTACTCTGGTCAGCTCTCGCCTTCCGCTGATCAGAGGCAAGTCCACGCCACATATGACACGTCCGCCTTCTCCGATACGCAGCGGCAGCATGGCCAGGAACACCACCAGCAGCAGCACCAGCAGCATCAGCAGCATCAGCATTCTAACCCGTACCAGAGAGACGTCATAGCAGATTCGACTATTCCTCGAATTCAGTCAGATCCGACTTCAGAGACTGCTGGCTCCCATCACCAGCAGGTTTTGGCGCAACCACAAACGTCCCCGCACGGCTCGTCGCAGCTTCTCTTCAGTCCAGCCATGGCATCACATCGTGGAGACCGAATGGGAAACCCATTCGGAGCACACGGATCTCTAATCAACCCCCTTTACCCGACTTTATCACCCTCCAACCCACGACACTCCCCGTCATCGCCGCATCAGGGAAGCAGCTCGGGGAAGAGAGGGCGACCGGAAGACTTTGACCTAACCTCTGCGGGCATGCAAGAGCTTCAACATCCTGGACTTGCCGGCATGGTGACAACACCGATGGGAGGAAGCTATTCCTCTGGTAGTGGGATGGCTGGCACACCGCCGTTGCCCATGACGCATCACCACCACTTGCCAGACATGGGGCCGCCTTCCAAAATGATGCGACGAGACGAATCGGGGCAACTCTCGGCAGCTAGCATGGTTGGGCAAGAAGGAATGCCGATGCCAGCACCACGGCCACGGGGTCCAAAGCTCAAATTCACCGCAGAGGACGATCAGCTGCTTATCTTGCTTAAAGAGCAAAAGAACTTGACATGGAAACAAATCGCCGACTTCTTCCCCGGCCGCTCCTCGGGAACGCTACAAGTACGGTATTGCACGAAGCTCAAAGCCAAAACGACTCTCTGGACGGATGATATGGTATGTGCCTTGCTTTGGTAGCCCGAAACCGTTGGTTTTAAGTGTCTAATAGAACGGAAATAGGACCAAAAGCTGCGCAACGCGCTACAAGACTACGAAAACGAGAAATGGAGAATCATTGCTCACAAAGTCGGAACTGGGTTTACTCCCGCAGCCTGTCGCGAGCGAGCGGCCCAAATTGGTATCGGCGACGAGGAGTACCAGCCGCCCATGTCGCCTGAACCTGGGCCTTCCGAGAGCAGCATGGTCATGTACCCTAGTGAAAGCCGACACTTGCCATTCCCAGAGAAGCATCACCCGGGAATGCAAGACCAATAACAGCAAAGGCAACCAAGGACTAGAAGCGCAAATCGACGAACTGAATGCAGGCTGGTTAGGTACATCCAAATTGCAGCAGCTACTGACAGACATGCTCATCTCGCTTTCTTTCTACTTCTCGACTCTCTTTCTCTCTTATTTTGATACTCTATATCTTGCATCTACGCTGTGGGTTGTCCACGTTGTCTGCGTCGTTCTGCGCTGTCTGCTCTTGTCTTCCTTTTTTTTCGCCTTATTAACAAGGATTTTATTGGTAAGCGGGTATGAGCCCGCTGCACTGAGCCGTTACTTTCTTTTTTTCTGGAACAATACTATGGTCGGCGAACGGGAATACGACGGTTTGCGCTGCCAAGGTTTTCATCTCATCTCGTCAAACCCTGTCTCCCGCTGACCTCTCGGGTTTCAGCTGAGTGTGTTGGGATGGACGGAAGGGGTGCGTGTCATGGCAGGTTATGTTCTGGACATGTGTTTCGATTGAAACGGCAAGAGAAGCACGGATGGAAGGGGGGAAGGAAAACCATATTCATTACAAATGGGCTGTATTATTTTCTTACAAATACCCAGCACCGGCGTTTTCATCTGCTTTAAGTTTTGGAAATTATTCACGGAGGGGAAGATTTTATCAGATTTATCAGACTTTGCCCTTTGGATGATGCATTTATTTGCTCCAACTGCGCACAGAAAAAAAGACCGAAAGGGAAAAGCAAACGACGAAGAGGGGGGGGGAGGGTTACGAAGTCAAAGTATACTTCTCTTAACTCTTGCCTTTACAATTTTTTTTGGTCACTTTGCTGGGTTTGGTGTATATCAGAGCTAATACTTGCTGCAACCCAAATACGTCGATTCAGTGCTTGTTCATCTCTCCCACTCTTCTACTTCGAAAGGGTCCGCTCTGCGGCCTTTGCTTGAAATTTTGAACTAGATCAAACGCAGGGACTGGAAGCAGGTTCTTGGTTCTGGTGCATGAGCATGAAACGTAGCAATGCCACGTGTAAAAGGTCAATGGATGTCGCCGTGCCTCGAGCGGACAAACGACGGCGGCGGCCGACGTGCGTCGGCATCTGCTTGCTTTGACTTGGATTTCATCCTTTCTTTGTCTTTTTGGAATCGATTGGTAGCGCCCTAGCTGCTCAGCATGTGTGACAGGTTGGCGCCTGGGATAAGGTGCGTGCAACTCGACTATTACTACCATCTACATATATATAACGATTATGGGCTATATCTACGACGCCAAAAGCTCCGCAGCGAGCAGCTCTTCAGTCATGATCGCGCGGCGCTCAACCAGGTCAATGACTTGCTGGTGGACCTCGACATCGATATGGTTGTCGAGGTGCGCGGCCGCGTCGACGATCCAGCCGTTGAAGTCGCGCACTTCGGTGGTGGGCTTGCCGGCCTCGACATCCTGCAGCATAGAGCTCTTGTTAGCGCCAACGCGGCGGCCGGCGCGGTGCAGCATTTCCCGCAGCCGGGGTTGCGCGAAGCGCGCGGCGAGCTCCGCGCGAAGTGTCTCGGGCGTGCGCCTGCGCGAGTCGGTCGCAAGGATGGGCGCGCTGCTGGCATCGGCAACGAGACCCTGCAGGACACGGCTAGTCGCGGCGAGCATGCGGTCCATGACGCGCGCAGGCACGCCGTCGGGATCCGCGAAGAGCATACCGGTCTTGCAGCGTAGGATGGCGGTCAGCGGGTTGATGCACGTGTTGACGACGAGCTTCTCGAGCTGCAGCGCCCAGACGTCGAGGCTGCTAAAGGCCGCGGCCGCGAGGACCGGCGTGTCGGTGATTTGAGCTGTGAGGTACGCGACGCTAGGCGGTGCCAGGGCCGCGTCTGGCAGCGCCACAGGACCGAGATAGGAGTCGGCAGGCGCGGCAAAGACGCTGCAAAAGGGCGCGCCGGTCGCGTACAGCCCGTGGTTGGTGACGCACAGCAGCGGGTGGAAGGCGTCGCCGGCGGGGAAGCGCGCGGCCATGTAGGCGGCGCCGTGCGGCGGCCACAGCCGGGATACGCCGTTCTGGGCAAAAGCCACCGTAGACTGGGCGTCGAGGTACCGGCGCATGCGGTCGACCTCGGGCAGCGCGGCCTGCGCCTTGGTGGTGACAAGGAGGTTGTGGATTTTGCCCCCGTTGGCCGCCTCGCGGATCGGCGCTGTTGTCTCAGACGGCGGCGCCTCTTCCGTCCACCACTCGACGTCAAAGTCCTTGCAGGTGTGGACCTGGCCCTCGTGGGTGGTGATTTCGATGCCATTGCTCGCGTGCCACTGCGCGAGGAGCTCCTTCCTGTGCACGAGAAGTGTGATGGGCGGCGGGTCGGTCCGCGAGCGAATATACAGGGCGTACAGACGGCCGAGGTTCCCGAGGCCGAGGATGTATAAGCGGCGAGAGGCGTCATCCTCGTCGACTGGCCGCCGTGCAGACGAGGGCGTTGTAGAGGGGAAGAGCCCCAGGGTGGCAGGAGTCCACGCGTAGAGCTTCGGCGCAGGATTGTTGGCTGCTAGTAAGGAGGAGAGCCATGGCGGCGCTGCGGCCTGCGAGCCCATGCTTCTCCCTGATGTGAAGCTGCTGGCAAGGATGGGGTACTGGGTGAGAGCAGGGCGATGACAGCGGGAGGCCAGGGGCCGTAAGGCTTTCCCCCACATTTCAATATAGGGAGATTGATGAGGTGTATCGAAACCCCCCTGATGATCAATGGCTGATGGTTCGATGTATGTAATTGTCAAGTTGATATAGTGACATGCGAGTTGCAAGGTATTGGCTCCGGCCCTGCAAGAGGGAAGAGGAGTCGAGCGGGTCAGCTGAGCTGCTGCTATAAAAGTACGAAGGCCGGCCTAAGGTGGCTTACTATGGCGCCGCAAAACGGGACATGCTTAGTAGATGAATTTATATTGATTAACGGGTGGGCATATGATTTGCATAAGAATCGAAGCCATCGGTCTATTGTATTCTTACATGTATATTAAAACCCGCCGTTAATATAAATTATATGTGCTGCACGGCGAGCTGAGCCGCCTGCGATCCAGCGCTGGGCAGGCTGCACGTGCTGTGGTGGAGAAGGCAGCGCCCAGCCTGCCTTTTTTTAGCGCATTTTGCCTTCTAACTGCACTGGGCTAACTTTAGTTACCTGAGTTAAAAAAGGATTCACGATTTCTCATCGCCTTGTCAATGACGTTTACCCTTACTATCCCATCTTGATTTTCTCAGAGCCAGCGACTTTTCACTGCTGATTTTATTATCGACGTGCTATGTGCTACCGCGAAACTGCGAAAAGACCAAGCCTGTGCTTCTGATACCTGCGCAAGCTTGCTTTGCTACCCACCCAGCTGCAGCCTCATTCACGGTGGTCGTTTGCCACTCTGAGGCATCGACGAAAGAATTTGAAATCGCACTTGACCATGTATTGAGGTTCAACATCGGGTTCCCGGTATTCTACTTGACTAGAGAGGAGCCCTTGGGCTGAACGGAAAGCAGCGTTGCTTGGCTCCTCGCGCCCAACCCTGACGTAACCACCACAACGGCGCAGCCATCACACAACCCTCCAGGCCATCATGGAGCACGAGGAAAACGGAGCGGCTGAAAACGCCGAACGCCGGAGTGACCTGGTCAACAAGATGGTCGCTGCTGCCCATGGTGAGGCAGGCGAAGCCGTCACGGATCAAACCAACCTTGCTGGCATGACGGAGGAGGATGCCCTCAAAAACCTGACCGGTACTGTCCGTGATCAGGATGAGCTGGAACGTGACATTACGCTCCAGGCCAACGCGGCTATCATGGAGCAGGAAGACAAAAAGGACAAGGCTCGAATAGAAAAACTCGAGGCCTCGCGCCACCGACTCAAGCTACAGTTGGACAAGGAAAAGAAGCGTCTCGAAAAAGCGGCCACCAACCCCTATCAGGCTAACAACATCCGCAAAGAGATCGCCAAGGTCGAACAGGAGATTCTTCACGTCAGTAATGATATTTCTGACTTTCAGTCGCGCATGAAGAAGCGCCACGAGCAAGACCCTCTGGAAGTTTCAAGTACAGCGAAATCTGCTAGGTTACCGGGGGAGAGTCACCGCGATTACCTCATACGAACTGGCAAAATCACTCCATTTGCGCGCGTCGGAGGACCCAGGCCTGCTGGTGTACAAGGCCAACTAGCAGATGCGATTCTCGACGCCGAAGAGGAGGCCGCGGCAGAGCAACTCGGCGCGCCAGACGAAGAGCCTGCATCGCATCAGCTGCTGCGTCGGCCCGGCTTCGAAGATGAGGTTTCCACGACGACAAGCAGCACTCCAGCAGCGACTAGCAGCGCCGTTGAGTCCGAATTTACGCTTCGGCCCCGCAAGAAGCAACGGCGTGAGAAGGCGCCCAGTCCTTCAGAAGATTACGAACCGGACGCCTCGGACGCCTCCCAGTCTGCGGACTCGACAGTCTGGAAGCAAGGCACCGAGGAAGATTTAATTCGCGAGGAGCGCCGCAAGAACAAAGCGAAGGCTGCCGCCCAGGCACAGGAGCAGATTGACTTGACAAAGATTGACGATGGCGACGAGAAGCTGTACAAGCGCCGCCTAAATGACTGGGTATCGCGAAGAAGCCGTGCCCGGCGTGCTAGGCGACAGGCCAAAGAGTCTGAAGATGCCGGCGCTGAGAGCGACCCGGAGGAAGATGAGTGGACAAAGCCGTCACCGGATCACCCAGACTGGGCCATGGACGACAACCTTAAGCTGCCTGGAGATATCCATCCCTCATTATTCGGCTACCAGAAGACTGGAGTGCAGTGGTTGGCTGAATTATACAAGCAGCGCGTGGGAGGCATCGTCGGCGACGAAATGGGCCTGGGTAAAACTGTTCAACTGATTGCCTTTGTGGCCGCCCTGCACAGCAGCAAGAGACTAAAGCGTCCTGTTATTGTCGTTGCTCCCGCGACGCTTCTCCGACAATGGGTCAGCGAGTTTCACCGATGGTGGCCCCCGCTCCGTGTTTCCATTCTGCATTCTTCCGGCAGCGGTATGCTGAACCCAACTGCCGAGGACGACTATGATTTAGATCATTTCCGCCCCATGGCTAGCAAGTCTTCCAATGCAGCACGGCGCATCATTCGTGGCGTTGTCAACAAGGGCCATGTACTAGTCACCACCTACACCGGTCTTCAGACGTATGCTGAAGAACTGCTGCGAGTTGAGTGGGAGTACGCCGTCTTGGATGAGGGTCACAAGATTCGGAACCCCAATGCCGAAATCACCGTCACCTGTAAGGAGTTGAATACCCCAAATCGCGTCATTCTCTCTGGAACTCCAGTACAAAACAATTTGACCGAACTCTGGTCGCTGTTTGACTTTATCTATCCCATGCGACTGGGCACTCTTGTCAATTTTCGGGCTCAATTCGAGATTCCAATCCGTCAAGGAGGATACGCCAATGCTTCGAATCTCCAAGTTATGACTGCCGAGAAGTGTGCTGAAGCACTCAAAGAAACAATCAGCGAGTACCTTTTACAGCGGCTCAAGGTCGACGTTGCCGCAGACTTGCCGGAAAAGACGGAGCAGGTTCTGTTTTGTAAGCTGACCGACGGCCAACGCAAGGCGTATGAGACGTTTCTCAAGTCTGATGAAGTGTCTGCCATTCTTAGTCGGCGACGGCAGTCACTCTACGGAATTGACATTTTGCGGAAAATTTGCAACCATCCGGACTTGCTGGACAAGAAGCTGAGTGAAAAGGCTGGTTACGACTATGGTAGTCCGAGGTTGTCGACAAAGCTGCAGCTTACCAAAGACCTCCTCCAAAATGTCATGATTCCCAACGGACACAAGATGCTACTATTTTCTCAAGGAAAATTGATGCTGAACATCATTGAAAAGTGTATGAAGGACTGCAGCATTTCGTATTTGCGCATGGACGGAGAGACGCCAGTTGACCAGCGACAACCCATGATTGACAGATTTAACAACGACCTGGACGTGCATGTATTTCTCATGACTACGCGCACCGGTGGCTTGGGAACCAATCTTACAGGTGCTGATCGCATCATCATATTTGATCCAGATTGGAATCCGTCGACCGACTTGCAGGCACGAGAAAGAGCCTGGCGACTCGGACAGAACAAACCAGTCAAAATCTACAGACTCATGACGGAAGGAACCATTGAAGAAAAGATTTATCACCGACAAATCTTCAAGCAGTTTATGACGAACAAAGTACTAAAAGATCCAAAACAACGCAGCTCGTACGACTTGTCTGACTTGTATGACCTTTTTACGTACAACAGCGGTGGAGAAGCGGCGGCTCAGCGAAGCGAGGTCTTCAAGGGAGCGGAGGTTGACTTGACAAATGGTGGTGGTGGTGGTGCATCGGATCAACATGCTACACCTGATCATGAGCAGCAAGAGTTGAAGCAGATGGATTTGGTGGCCGCCATGGAAGAATTCAAAGAAGACAAGGCTGCACAAGACGAGCGCCGTATGCTCGACGGCATCTTTGCTCGCTCTGTCAACAGTGCTTACGATCATGAGCAGATTGTCAACGGCCCTTCCAAAGCAAAGGCCGACATTGCCATCCTTCGACACGAGGCGAACCAAGTAGCAAAACAGGCGGCTGCGCATCTGCGACGATCTGGCCAGGAGGCCCGCGGCATTCCCATCGGCACAGTGACGTGGACAGGCGAAGTCGGCCAGGGTGGTCGACCCGGAGCAAACCGTCGCCGCGCAGGTCCCAGCTCAGCCGGCATCCTCAGCAACCTCGCCGATCGCCAGGGCCTGGACGACGGAGCTGGGAGCGGCAGCTCGCGCTCGGGCACTCCCAGCGGCGCAGACAAGAACCTCAGAGCGAAGGACTTTATGCTGATGATTAAGCAATTCATCAACCGACACAATGGCAAGGTGCCGAGCAAGATGCTGGTAGATCACTTCAACCAGTATTGTCCGGGGAAGAAGCAGAGTGATGAGTTCAAGACGGCGCTGGACACGATCGCCATGCTGAGCAAGACTGGTGGTGCCGGCCGAGGCATGTGGTCGCTGAAGCCTCAATTCAAATAATTAGGCCTGTATGACACTTAACTAGGACCGGGAAGCATATTTGGGAATTTGGAGTTGTTAGCTGGGCGCATTCGGCATTTGCACCATAGAACTTGCTTAATTTATATTCGACACTTGTCTTTCAACATCCACGCGCTGCGATAAGCATCTAGGGACCTCACACTCACAAGACACAGGTTTTTAGCAGAAGTAACTTTGTCATGGGCCTTCTTCGGGCGAATTTTGTAACTATCTACAGAAGCACCGCCTGTCCCAGACAAGGCAGGCGGGGCATCCAGGTAGGTTGGAGACCAGGCGATAAATGCCGTTCTCCTCGTTTTCTCAACGCCACAGATGGAAACCAGTTAGACCAAGAGACTCCTGCGGCAAAAGCCCCAGCCAATAGACCGAAGCTCCTTTGCTTTGGAAAAACAAACATAAAAAACTTTTGTCGTGATTTTTGCCGTTTTTCGTTCCGGAGCGTACAACTTGGGGGTGGGTTGTACATCTAGAGACGACGACCACGGCGACCACCCTTTCTGCGGGTAGAGTCGGAGGGGGTAGGGGTGACGTCCTCAATGCGGCCAATCTTCATGCCGGCACGGGCAAGGGCGCGGAGGGCGGACTGGGCACCGGGGCCGGGAGTCTTGGTAGCGTTACCGCCGGTGGCGCGGATCTTGATGTGAAGGGCGTTGATGCCGAGCTCCTTGCAGCGGGCGGCGACGTCCTGGGCGGCCAACATGGCAGCGTAGGGGGAGGACTCGTCACGGTCGGCCTTGACCTTCATGCCACCGGTGACACGGGTGATGGTTTCGCGACCACTGTAACCCCGCCAAGCGTTAGTTATTCGGATTCTCATGCTGTGGTTGTTCTGGAGCGCAGGGCGCGAGTATTGGGAAAGACGAACCTGAGATCAGTGATGTGCACGAAGGTGTCGTTGAAGGAGGCGAAGATGCGGGCAACGCCAAAGACGAGCTCGCCTGTGCAGAAAAATTGTGTTAGTTACAGCAACGACGTGACGCATTGTGCTTCAATTTCGGAGCAGGGCGGTTCGTACCATCGCGGACGGAGGGGCCGAGGGAGATGTTCTCCTGGGGAGCGCGGGTGACCTTCTTGGGGGGCATTTTGACTGGTGTTCTGTTGTCGAGACTGGTGGGTTGAGAATGAGGGAATCGCCAAAATCGACAAGCACCAAAATCAGCGGGCACACTTTGTCTGGCGGCGGCGCGCCAGCCCCAGCGGGTGGGCGGCTGGCCCAGAAGCGGTGGGGTGTGGCAGAATCCTTTGTGTGGACAGGTTAGCCCTGACCCTAGGCGAGGGAAAAACACCAGTCCACCGTTAGAGTTAAGCTCTGTGTTGGCGAGTCCCCACAGAAACTTTTTGCGGTGAGGAAAAAAAGGGTGGGGATTTTTCGTGTGTGCGCCGGCCAGGGTGCCCTTCCCAGCGAAGAAAATAACCCCCAAAGCCTTCAATCCTCACCTCTTTTCTTCCTCCTCATCACTAACCGACCACCATCACAGCCAACCGTCGAAATGGGTGCCACGTATGTTATCCCCTTACGTTGAACTTGTGCGAAGCAATGGAAGGATGAGAGAGAACTTCGATGTTCTCGTCGACCCGGTTTCCGTTCGAGATAAATTGCAGATTTTGTCGTGGTCCTCTTCGCTGGGCAAACCAGCTCAATTCGAGGAACGAACACTCTCCTGACCGTGTGGCCATGGACTGTCTAGTTCTCGATTGAGGCTTTTGCCAGCTCGATTGTTTCTTTCCCGTGGCGTATTCCCCTCGTTCTTTCAAGCCTGGAATTGATGGCTCTGCGGATCTGAGAGATGCTGCCTGGGGTGTTGGAGGTGAAGGAGACTTGTTTGATCAAGCATCTTCCCTCTTAAATTCATTGCTGCCGATTGGTACTGGCATCGAAGAAAGGATTGCTGAAAAGCTTCTTCTGAGATCGAGAAGCCAAGTGTTCCGTCGCAGTGTCTTCCTCTCGGACGCAAGTCTGAGGTCTTGTCGGATGAACATTTCGCACAAGCTCAGGGCGCTCTGCCTCTGGCTTGTCGCTTCACCGATTAAATACAGTTTCGAGTCAGCCAAAGCCAGAATGTCGCGCTCAAGCTACAGTTCTCGCACCGGCGCTCTCTGTTCCACGCCTCCTCGCGCACGGGGTGTGCCGGACTACGTACTAATCTCATCTGCTCACAGTACCGTCCCTACCAACGACCACGTCCTGGTCCCTGAGACCCTCCTCAAGAAGCGCAAGAGCCAAGAGAAGGCTCGCGCTGAGCGCACCTCCGCCCTTGAGAAGAAGAAGGCCGTAAGTGATATTCTCCCGTCTCCCACTTCACAATTGCGGCACTCTATGTGATGCATACCATATTTTGTCAACTAGACATCTGTCGATGCTGTTGATAGTTAACCTTCTTTCGGGTCTGATACAATCGCCTGACCTACTCATTTGTTCCTGCCAATGCCCGGGTCGAGCCAGCGTGCTAACATTGCATCTCAACAGTCCAACAAGGAGAAGCGTGGCGTCATCTTCAAGCGTGCTGAGAAGTACGTCAAGGAGTACCGCGATGCTGAGCGCGAGAAGATCCGTCTTCACCGCGTTGCCAAGGCGGACGACTCCGCCTACGTCCCCGCCGAGGCCAAGCTGATCTTCGTCGTGCGCATCAAGGGTATCAACAAGATTGCCCCCAAGCCCCGCAAGATCCTCCAGCTCCTCCGTCTGCTCCAGATCAACAACGGTGTCTTCATCAAGGTCACCAAGGCCACCACTGAGATGCTCAAGATCGTCGAGCCCTGGATCGCCTACGGTTACCCCAACCTGAAGTCCATCAAGGAGCTCATCTACAAGCGCGGATACGGAAAGATCAACAAGCAGCGCATCGCCCTGACTGACAACGCCATCATCGAGGAGAACCTCGGCAAGTACGGCATTGTCTGCATCGAGGATCTTGTCCACGAGATCTACTCGGTCGGCCCCAACTTCAAGCAGGTTGCCAACTTCCTGTGGCCCTTCAAGCTGTCCAACCCCACCGGTGGCTTCCGCGCCCGCAAGTTCAAGCACTACATTGAGGGCGGTGACCTCGGCAACCGCGAGGACGCCATCAACGGCCTCATCCGCCAGATGAACTAAGCTGGCTTTCCTTGTCAGACTAAAAAAGAATGTATGAAGGAACTGGGGTGGGACAAAAACGGTAGTGACTTTATAGGCCTACATATATGGCATGGATGATTCGGCGTTTGCTAGCACGACTTGGGCTTTTGTTTTGAGGAATAAATTTCCCCTTATGAATGGCACACCAGCTTCCCTGCACACTGTGACTACTTCTGTGACATGACCTAGTTCACGTGAATGCCCTGCAACGACTTGTCCTCACACGGTCACACACTGTGCAAACTTGGATTGATGTTTCTTATCTCGCGGCAGTCAGCCTGCGATTGTATTGTATTGTATTGTATTATGGTATGTGTACAGAGGTTATCGTTAAGAGTTACAGTTGTAATGAGCGGCGGTTGTCCCTCCCATGCTGCCCCGCGCGGAGCCCTTCATCTACATTTTTATGTCAAAGCTCGTTCCGCAGCCGCAGCTGCTCGTGGCCAGTGGGTTGTCCACAATCTTGAATTGCGAGCCGATGAGCTCCATGGTGAAGTCGACCTTGCTGCCCTTGAGGAGGTCGAGCGAGGGCTCGTCGAGGATGATGCGGGCGCCGTCGTACTTGGAGCCGACGGCCGGGTCCTCGCCGACGTACTGGAAGATGGAATCGTCCTCAGCCACGGCGGCGCCAGGCTCAGCGGTGTCCTGTGGGGGTATCGTGACGAGGCTCATGAGGTACTGGAAACCGTGGCAGCCGCCGCTCTCGACCTGGATCCGTAGCGCGAGGTTGGGGTTTGCGTCCTTGGTCATGATTTCCGAAAGGCGCTGCAAGTCATGTTAGCATTGGTCTCTGCATAGCTGCCGAGCTCGCGCAAATCGCCCTGCTCAGCAGCTGCTTTGCCGTTCGACGTACCTTTGCGGCACGGGTGGTTATCTCCAGCGTCATGTCGTTGCCGTCCTCATCCTTGGCCGGGTTCTGCACGCACACCGTCGCTCTCCGAGGCGCCGAGGAGGAGAAGGCTCGTATATTCATCGTCGGTAGCGGCGTGAGTGGCGTGGCGCTTCGTCTCGAGAGCGGCCGAGGTTTGCCGTGTGTCGTCCGAGGTGGCGAGGCTACAGCTGCAGTCCGGGGCGCGAGGAACTCGAGGCAGCCCGTCGCGGTGGCAGTGGTAGCATAACGCCGTTTTGCGAGCTGGACGAAAGCCCGCGCGGAGCAGGAGCTATGAGCACATCGTAAAGGCACCATCGTCGTTGTGTTGCAGCGGGTAGGTGGCAGCCGTGTGTCGGGGAGGCGAGGGTTATTAATACAGAGATTTGGGCAAAGCCGATATAGAGAGGCTAGCATTGGCTGGCGTTTGTGGCTCCAGCGCAGTGGCTTATAGTGGGCGTTGTAGCGCTCAAACCACTAAGAGGTACTAAACGGCACTGGGCGATGTACAAACGTTGGCGGCGAGTAACAGTAAAGAACATGCTGTGCAGGGCAGATTAAACGTTTTTAAAGGAAGATTCTGGTAATTTTCTCTGAAAATTTACGGGCAAACTATTGCATTTTCTAATTTGTCCAGATGCGAAGGCATATCGTATGCAATGCGCAATGCATGCAGCGGCCGTGGTTCTTCCATTATTGGCTGCCCTGGTGGCAAGGCAGGAAAAATTGGCTTGATGAGGGCGGCTGAGGTAATCAGGGTCGGCGCAGGACAACTTTGTGTGTGTGTGACTCTTCCTCCAACACTTCTGCTGGCAGGCCGCTGAACCTGTCGCTAAGCCCCAAAGTGCGCGCCCCACCTGCCCACCAAAAATCATCAATTTTCACCCCGCGCGTCAGGGCGAGTCGAACAAAGTCGTGAATTCAACTCGAGACTCCCACCGAGGCCTGACATTTCTATCGAATCTGCCAGCCCATCCCGCCCATCATGTCTCGATTCTTCCGCCGTGGAGGCGACGATAGCTCCAGCGACAGCTCCAGCGACGAGGAGGAGCTCTACTCGGATAACGAGCAGCAAGACATCCAGGAGGAGGGCTCGGACCAGGAAGACGACTCGGACTTCCCCACGGACAGCGACGACGACAGCAGCAGCGATGATGAGGCCCAAGGGAAAAACAGATTTTTGAAGGATGCCGACTCGGACAGCGAAGACAGCGACGATGAGGCCCGCGCCAAGGTCCGAAGTGCAAAGACCAAGTTCAGTGATGAACTGGAGGGTTCCATCAAGCAGATTGAGAACGGCGAGAAGAATGGCGACTGGACACTGATTTCTAATGGTGAGGTTTCCCTCTCCATGCCTTTTCCACGGCGCAGAACTTCAAAGAGAGAGGGATATAATCGTACTAACTAATCTCGACAGAATTCGACAAGCTCACTCGCCAAATCTCCAAGATGCCCGCCGCCAGCAAGACCCCCAAGCCTTACATCCGCATCCTTGCCGAGCTTGAGGACTTTATGAACGAGTCTCTTGCCAAGCAAAAGGTCACGCCCAAGAAGATGAACGCCATCCAGGCCCGCGCTCTCAACGCCGTCAAGCAAAAGATCAAGAAGACCAACAAGGAATATCAGAGCCAGATTGACTTGTACCGCGAGGACAATGACACCTTCATGGAGTCCGAGGCTGAGGAGATTGAGGTCCCCAAGGCTCCCAAGAAGGCCAAGGCTGACATCACTCTCGATACTGCTCCCCAGGAGATTGACGACGAGGGCTTCGCCACCGTCGGCAAAGGCGGCCGCACCCTCCAGTACACCCCCGAGAGCATCTTCAAGCACCTCCGTGGCATCATGGAGTCGCGCGGTAAGAAGAACACCGACAAGGCTGAGCAAATTACCGTCATGGAGAAGCTTCTGGAGATTGCCAACACTCCTTACCAGAAGCTCCGCACCCTCCTGGCCCTGGTCTCGGCTCGCTTCGATCTCGGCTCTGGCACTGCCACTGCCATGCCCCTCGAGCACTGGAAGGCCGCCGAGAAGGAGCTCTCTGCCCTTCTCCAGCTCCTGAGCACAGAGAAGGACTACATTGTAGTTGAGCACGCCGAGGAGTGGGATGACGACGAGAAGCCTCCTACGCTGGCGTCCGGGGACAAGTACATTAAAGTCCCTGGCAGCATTGTCTCATATGTCGAGAGACTGGATGACGAGCTCACCCGCTCTCTTCAGAGCATCGACCCTCACACCCCCGAATACATTGAGCGCCTCCAGGATGAGAGCTCCCTCTACAACATCATTTTCCGCGGCATGCTCTACTACGAATACCTCCGCAAGGATAGCGCCCTCGACACTCCCCAGGATAGCGTCAACCGCATTGTCATGCGCAGACTAGAGCACGTCTACTTCAAACCCTCTGCTGTCATCAAGACCTTTGAGGAGAACTGCTGGGAGGCTGCCGGCTCCGAAGTCGAGTCGGTCATCACTTCGCGCAGCCAGTCCCAGGATGCCAGCAACCTGGTCAACGTGCTCTGCAACTACCTTTTCAGCAACGCCGACGGCATTATCCGTGCTCGCGCCATGCTGTGCCAGGTCTACTTCCTTGCTCTGCACAACGAGTACTACAAGGCTCGTGACATGATGCTCATGTCGCATCTCCAGGAAAACATCCCCAACTTTGATGTCCTCAGCCAGATTCTCTACAACCGCACGCTCGTGCAGGTCGGTCTCTGCGCGTTCCGCAAGGGCCTCGTTTACGATGCCCAGAACACGCTGCAGGAGATCTGCGGTAGCGGCAGACAGAAGGAGCTGCTTGCCCAGGGCGTCATGATTCAACGATACAGCCAGGTCTCTCCCGAGCAGGAGCGCCTAGAGAAGCAGCGCCAGCTGCCTTTCCACATGCATATCAACCTAGAACTGCTCGAGTGCGTCTACCTCACCTGCAGCATGCTTTTGGAGATTCCTCTGCTTGCCCAGACTGGTTCTTCTCCTGATCTGAAGAAGCGCATCATCAGCAAGACCTACCGCCGCATGCTTGAGTACCATGAACGTCAAATCTTCACTGGTCCTCCCGAGAATACTCGCGACCACGTCATGCAGGCGTCCAAGGCCCTTGCCGCTGGTGAGTGGAAGAAGGCTATCACCTTCATTCACAGCATCAAGATCTGGGACCTGATGCCCGATGCTGAGGATATCAAGACCATGCTGTCCAAGCAGATCCAGGAGGAGGGTCTGCGCACGTACCTCTTCACATATGCTCCCTTTTACGACACACTCGCCACCGAGACGCTATCGCAAATGTTTGAGCTCGACGACGCCAAGGTGACCGCCGTTGTCAGCAAGATGATTGCGCATGAGGAGCTTGCCGCCTCGCTTGACCAGGTCACCTCGACTGTCATCTTCCGCAAGGGTGTCGAACTCAGCCGCCTGCAGTCTCTGGCCCTGACCCTCTCCGACAAGGCGAGCGGCCTCATTGAGACCAACGAGCGCACGCTTGAGCACCGCACACAGGGTACGTCCAACGCGTTTGAACGCCAGGGCGGCCGTGGCCGTGGCGGTCAAAGAGGGGGTGGCCGCGGCGGTCGCGGTGGTGCTCGCATCGGCGGCAACACCCAGCGCCAGGCTGGTGGTACGCAGTTTACCGGCGGCGCTCTGGGAGCTGCTGTTCGCGGTTGAGCGGAAGAGGAAGTGTAGATGGGGCCAAATTGAATCACTCACGTTGCATATGTGTTTAAAAAGGATATGAAAATAAAGGAAAGAAAGCATCTCTCATGCAGGCTTGGGCGTCTTTTTGTGCGGTTTTTTTCTTACATGGGGGAGAAAAGCCATGGTCATGACTTTTGTTTTCATGTCTGTTACGCATGGGATGGGGAACCAGTGGACAGCACGATTTTGGTGGCGGAAGAAGGGCCCAAGATGGCCACTTATTCTTTGTTGACGCGTTGTTTTACCCATAAAGTTTTATCTTTTCTTTCTTCTCTTTGTTATGTAATGGTCAGAAAAGGAAAATCCAACGAAAAATATATCACAAATCTACAATGTGCGGCTGTGGCTGGTGTCTGTTTAGTCTATTTATGATGCGACAGTAACAGAAATTGATCTGGTAAGTGTTGAGGTTATACCAGCTTTACAAGGGGGGGTTGGAGGACAACGCAAAAAGACCCCAGCAGCAACGAGATCAGAAATCCAAAGCTGCATTACATCGTTACATCGTCGACTGTGTAGACCTAGTTAGGGCAACAGCATCTGATGACTCATGGCCCCTCACTCCGACCTCTCACTCAGAGTGTGTGTATGTCACATTATAAAGGAGACAATAATCCATTGACGAAATTTCAATCAAGCAAAAGCTCAATCTCCATCATGTCTACCACTAAGAGCACCGCGGAGCGCATCACACTCTACGACATTGCGCAGCGTCCCCCGGTGGAGACGTCATGCTGCGCGCCGAACCCGTGGAAGGCCCGATTCGCCCTCAACTTCAAGCGTGTGCCATATGCGACGACATGGGTCGGCATGCTAGACATTGGCCGCGTGCGGCGGTCGCTCGGGGCGTCGGCGTGCCGCAAGTTTGCCGACGGCGGCGACTTTTACACGCTGCCGGTGGTGCAGGACCCAGCCACCGGCGCCGTCGTCGGCGACTCTTTCGACATTGCCGCGTATCTAGAGGAGAAATACCCAGAATCAGGCGAGGGCAGCTTGTTTCCAGAGGCGGAGGTGCTAAATGGCTATGTGTTTGAGCCGACGGTGGACTTTCCGACGCTGCTGACCCTGCCGCGGGACGGGCGGCACCCGCACTACGGGCGGTTCAACCTCGCGGTCGACACGCTGTTCACGACGTTTGCGGCGCTCGTGGCGGGCGGGATGCCGCTGGACCCAGCGACGGCGGACGAGGTCACGGCCGAGTTTGCGAGGAGGGCGGGCGTGGAACCCGGCGGGGAGGAGTTTACGCTGGAGGGCGAGGCGCGGCAGGCCACGATGAAGGGCTTCGAGGCGGCGCTAGGAGGGCTGGCGAAGTTGTATGGGAACGGCCCGTTTGTGCTGGGTAGGCAGGTCAGCTACGCGGACTTTATCGTGGGCGCGTGGTTGAGACTGTACGTCGTGACACTGCCGCGGGAGGAGTGGGAGCAGCTGCGGGGATGGCATGGCGGTGTGTTTGGGCGTTTACACGATGCGCTGGAAGAGTATGCCCAGATTCAATAGCTTAGAATGTGAGATGACTTGGTTGCGAAAAGATCAGTGATCGACTGAGTGCTCGTCTGGTCGAAAGTCGAGGCTCAACACATCTGCGTGGCGTATTTTTTGGCTCACAAGTCGGCTTGAATACAAGTATCAGTCGACTGGCAATAAAACAACTCCATTATACCTTGGCCACCATTATGTGTTTCGGCCCTGTGCCGCCCATTTTCTCCCACGACTCGCCGCTACTTTCACATCCGACCCATGTTCTGCGATAAATGTAAACACTTGCTTCCCCTTCGACCTCAGCACCCGTGCCCGGACTGCTCTGCTTGGTATTTCGACGGACAGAAGACTAGCTTGCGTTTCTGCAAGACACAGCCTCGATTGTAGCTTAATCAAATGTAAACTGCATACCTCAGGGATGCATTTGGGCCCCCATCACCAGTATGTGCATCGCACGTCCCCAACAAGCTTGACTTAAGCTGAGAAGAGTCAGCTTCTATAGCTTTGGTGTTGGAAGAACATCAAGACAAATTATCCATCGTTTTATTGGATCCACTTTGCCCTCCTTATGATGTTCAAGGCATGGTGGGAAAGAGGCTAGGTAGGAGGGAGTGAAGCATTTTATACTCGTTTATATCCATGACTTCGTGGGCTTGAGCGGGCATTCCCTTTGCATGTGGCCAAAATGTCGCACAAACGCGCAGCTCAAAGCTTCCATAATGTCCTTTCTCAGTAAAATATTTCATTATTGCCGCCTTGGAGCTTTATGCCTTGCTCTATTCCCGCCCAGCTTCGAAGCCGACGCGACGCCGCTGGTCTCATGGCCTTTGACTCACGAAAAGCTTAAGATAATTTCTGTTCTTGAATGATTTATTAGTACTCTGAGAGCAAAAGCAATTTCTGCAGAACCTGGCATGTGTTCAGATGATTGCCACGCCGGTGAAACAAGAACAGAAGCTGGGGGCCAAGTCCAGAATATGGTGAAAGTACATAACTTGAATTGGAGAGTAAGCTGGTACATACGACCATAGGCAGTAGAATACACCGCGTCCCGTCTGCTCCGCTGAAGTTAAGCTATTGACCGGCAGATTAGTAGTTGGGTCGGTGACGACCAGCGAACACCGGCTGTTGTATGTTTTTTTCTCTTTTTTGTTTACGATTCTTTTTTCTCTTTTGCGGTGATGTGGTGGAATGGGATAGCCGCTCGATGATGCGTGCAACTTGGGACGAGGCTGCTGAAGTCAGCCGCAGCACAAGGCTGGCTACTCATCATTCTAGAATAGGCATGCCGCGGCGACAGCAGCCAGGACATTAACAACTTGTATACGGCGAAGACGAGAGCACTCTTTTTAAACATCCTAATAAACTATAGAATTTGGTAGTACTGCGAGGAGATGCCAATTTATTTGGGCAACGTAATCAGTGTGAACTCGAACTACAGTTGCCATTCTAGGACCTACCTAGGTATGCACAATGGTGGCGCCGTAATGAGCGAATGGTAAGAGGTACCAAGGCAGCCACCATGCCTACTAACTTACCATCTTTCGCATCATTTTCAGGTACGAAACTAGCAAGGCCAAAAAAAAACTATCTAGCTACTTTGAAGTTGAATTAAAGTGGTTAGGCGCATGACAACGTGCGAGGCTGATTTGCGACGCCTCTCGCATCTGTGATAGGTCTGGTTAGCGAGCTGAGGCTTTGCAATGCTGGGGCCGTCTCACAAGACTCATTGTTAGGTCTTGGCATTGACGGCTTCAGCCTAGTGATAAAGGGCTCCTCGGCAGCCATGTTCTCAAAAAGGGAAATGCAGGGTCCTTATGGTTCTTCTCTCCCCTTTTCTTCACTCAAGTTCGCAATAGACATACTCGACAAAGTGCGCACCAAGATGCAATGACGGAGGACTCGGTGCCGACTTACACCGTCACGGGGCTTCACTGGTTTGTGTTGTCCGCGACGATCGCGCTGCTGTGCTGTATCTGGTGGGTGCCAGAAATCCCGAGCTTGTTCCCGCGGAGTCAGCGTGATGCTCTTCCGCAGCAGCACCACCCATTCTACAGCGGGGATGACTGCCACGTCGCGGCGCCGAATCGCCGACCGGCCTGGGGACTCGGCAGCTTCGTCCGCAACGTCATGTGGAGCTGCCTGCGGTCACTGCAGCCCGGCTTCGTGGTGCAGCTCATCCGGCGCTTCGAGCTCGACCACACGCTATGGGCGGTGCGGTACTACCACGGGCCGGAGACGAGCTCCGAACACATCACACGGCTGACCACGGCGGGCTGGATCGGGGCGGTGCTGACAGAGCTGACGCCGCTTGTCATCCAGGCCGTGCTCATCTACGTCGGCTCAACGGGTTTCGACCGAGGCGGGAACTTGTTGATCCAATTTTGGATCATTGGCCTGCTGCCAAGTGCCGTGACGGGGCTGAGCATGTTGCTGGCGAGCTGCCTGCCACGGTCCGCTTGGCGTCTGGCGTCGGTCGTCTTCTTCCTTAGCTTCCTGGCGCTGAGCGCGTCCCTGATCGTTGCCGCCGTCTTCACGGCCAGCGGGTACGGCGTGTTCCGGTACAAGGCGGTATTTGGCATCGTCATGGCCGCGGCGTGGTTGCTGCACATGGTCCTCTCCATAGTCGTCGGCTTCCAGTGCAGCAAGGGCGTGCACTGCATCGCGCTGCTACTCACGGCTGCCCTGCGGGTGGCGCCCATGATCCTGCTGGCGGTGCCGCGGGGCGCCTACAGCATGCCGTACCCTGGGATCAACGCGCTGGCGTTTGCCATCGCGATCAGCGTGGTCGCCGGCGGGCTGGTGTTTGCGCTGGCGGCGGCGGCGCTCGTGCGCTGTCCGGTCTGGGACAGACGGCACGTCCTGACGAGGCGGCGGCGACGGAACAGACGCGATCCGCACTACCGGCGGCAGCGCGAGTCGGACCGGTATGGCGGGACCGGTGGCAGCGGAACCGGTGGTGGTGACGGAGGAGGCTGGAATTTTGACGGCAGTGGTGACGGTGGTGATGGAGGAGACGGCGGCGGTGATGGAGGTGGAGGTGGTGGTGGTGACGGAGGTGGAGGAGGAGACGGAGGTGGTGGTGGCGGAGGAGATGGAGGTGGGTGAATGCGACTATTGCAATCTAAGTGCTATTTACAGTTAGCTATTGATCCTATTTGGGTAATTTATGTTTGTGTTAATGCATGTCTGTGACTTGATTACCTGTGGCGCGGAAGAGCCCTGAGGTGGCGGGTCAGATGAGGCTGCTGTGCTGGTTGTGGTCCTGCGGGAGACAATTCAGACGAGGGATCAGACTGGGCCTGAAATCCGCTGTAAATTCAAGACCGCATTAGTAGTAATGAACTGCTTTTCTTTTCGTTTGTTTCCTTTTTTTTTCGATTTCGTGCGATGTTCGTCTGATGGAAGGATGAAGATTGCAAGATCCTTCGTTTCCGGCCCCCAACTGTAAATAGTGATCATCTTACATGCACGGGTGGAGCAAGGCTGCCAGTGTTGCCAGTTGGTTACCAGTTGCCAGCCAGCCCGACGGCCCTCCATATGCAGCTTCTCAGCTCCCAAGCCATTCCATCTCCAACTACGCCACAGCGTGCAGGTTCTGTACCCGATTGGATTCCAATGACATCGACGACCTACCAATGGTTGGCCGGAAGGATGACTTCCGAAACGCAGAGCCAACAGTGACGAAATGGACTTCTTCCGTTACTACTAGGGGCGCTAGTCACTCGCACTCCCGTGGAACCTCGGCCCCCGTAACTTATCTGGATGAAGTCGTTTGTCGTGCTACGTCGGCTGTTTTTAAACCATATAATTTCTTGAAACTTTGTTTCTTTGATTCTTGAACCGATTTTCTTATCTGTCACTCACAGCTAGACCGCTCTACATTCGCTTCAAAATGTCTACCGAAGAAGCCAAGGTCAAGCTCTACTGGTACGTTCCAATGCTTGGTTATTAACCTGAGACCAGCTCCAGTTTCTCATCGCATGTGACAAACTCCCCCTCCCCCTCGCCAGCAGTCACAACAAATCAATCTCATAAACCATGAGCTAAACGCGATACGCCTCCCCCTCAGGCTCGAGCAGTCGCGCTCCCAGCGCATCCTCTGGCTCCTCGAGGAGCTCAAGGTCAACTACGAGGTCGAAATCTTCCACCGCAACAAGCAGACGTTCCTGGCGCCCCCAGAGCTCGAAAAGGTGCACCCGCTCGGCAAGTCGCCCGTCATCACCATAACGCCCCCCGGCGCCGCTGCCAATGCTAAGCCCATCGTCCTGGCCGAGAGCGGCTGGATGACGGAATACCTCTGCACGCACTACCCTGAGGGCCAGCGCCTCGTCCCCAAGCGCTGGCAGGAGGGCAAGGAGAACACCATCGGCGGCGAGACTGAGGCCTACCTTCGCCACCAGTACTACCTGCACTACGCCGAGGGCACCCTAATGCCTTATTTGGTCATGTCACTTGTCATTGGTCGTATGTATCCCCTGCTCTAGGATTTCCTGAAGAGCCCGACCCCCGTACTGACGCCAATATGCAGGCCTCAAGGGTAATGATATTCCCTTCTTCGTTCGACCTATTACCGCCATGGTCGCCAACAGAATCATCGCGTTATTCATTGCCCCCAACATCAAGAAGAACCTCGCCATGCTCAATGACCAGCTCTCCACCTCGGGTGGCAAGTTCCTGTGCAACGACCAGCTGACCGCGGCCGACATCCTGATGAGCTTCCCTCTCATCGCGGCCAAGTCTCGCTTCAGGGATATTGCACCGGGCTGGGAGGAGACGTATCCCCGCGTTGCCGAGTACATCAAGACCCTGGAGAGCTGCCCGGGCTACAAGAAGAGCATTGAAAAGGTGGAGGAGCTGGACGGCAAGTTCTCAGCTTCATTGTAGTGAGCGTGGGCGCAGAAGCAGTTGATTCTGTAATGTATTACCGAGGGACACGCAGTAGCTGTAAATAGCCACGCCCGTTTCAGTCTAGAAATAACAATATATTCAATGATTGTATATTAATATCCATGCCACTAACAATCCTACATCTGCATCTTGGACGAGTCGCATTTTGGCGGGTTCCACCAAAATGTTGACTGGATCCACCTTGGAATCTCGACCTGGAATTTCATCCTGAGCTTGTCCCTGACAAACGACATCGCAATTCACCACCCCCGAGTTTCGCGCGTGTCCTCCTCCGGTCGACGGACAATCTGAGCACTAGGCGCTTGCCTCTCGAACCCTGAGTGAGCATAGGCGCCATGCTCCCGTCACGCGCTGTGTGCTGGAGATGCACCGCGCAGCTGCGCACCCAGGCTCGCCAGCCCTCTGCCAAATTGGCATTCTCCTCGCTCGCCGACACGAACGGCAGCGGCCAGCCCTGGCGAGCTTCACAATCTTCTTCGAAGGACCGGAAGACGCCCCGCCATCGAGATGGAAAGCACAAACCCAGGAATGCTGGCGGGCGGCCCCCATCCAGACCCGACGTCTCGGCCTTTGACATGTTCAATCAGATTGTCAATGCCAAAAATACAGGATGGACAGGCAAGTCCACCGCGATTCTAGCCAAAGACGGGCCGTCAGAAGCGACAGCGATGTCCGAAATTGATATAACGTTCATGCTGAGCACCCTGGTGGCCCGGAAGAACGACCCCGTCGATCAACGGCTCAAGACATTCGAGGAGTCCATATGGCCGCATTTACCAAAATACGACACCAACTTTCCGGCGCCTATATCGCAGCTTTTGACCGAATTCATCAACAACGCTTGCAGGGATGAGATTCAACACGGCCGAGGCTCCTCCTGCCTCGCGCTCGCTCAAATCGCAGCTCGTGTCGGCATCACGAATCCGCACATCCCGAATATCATGGCACTCAAGATATGCCATGTTTTTGCCACGAGCAAAAACTCAAGTGCTCATCGCAACCTTTTGGCGCAGAGTTTGCTGTCACTTTGGATGCATGTTTCGCAAATGCAGCGGCTACCAGAGAGGGATCGTCCGTTGCGTCTGGCCCTCCCAGACAAGGTCGATTTTAGCGTTGCCCTGAGGGACGCTCAGAAATCAAATGATGGCGTGCTCGACGACAGTAGCGTTACTCCGGAAGCTTTCCTGAATGCCCTTTTTCCTCAGTTCGAAAATGGACAGGCGAGGGAACTGATGGACGGGCTTCTCGCAACATTATGCTTCTGCTCCGACCCGCGATTTGTCACAGAACGTGTGCAAAGAGACTTTGCACCATTATTGGAGCTCGCCAGCATCTTCTTTGGTGAATGCAGTCAATCTGCCGAGCTAATGCTGCAAGAATTCCCCCATCAAGTCACCCGTCGCGCCGCCTTGTTCCCGCCCGAGAAGTCCCACGAACTTCAAACATACATCATGAACCAATGGCCCATATTGATTCAGTTTCTACAAGATGAAAAGGTGCCATGGCGTCTAAGCAGCTCTGTGAAGGAACCAAGAGCAAGACTTGCTCAAATTCACAAGAGGCTACGCAAGGCATACATAGAGCGCAATAAACCAGGAGTCCGGACCATCTGGGCCGAGCTGTACCAAAAACAAGCCAACAGCGCAGGCCTCCGCTCCGCTATACAATCCAGGCCTGAGCTGATGGACTTTGTCATCTTCATCGCCTGTGCACTGCGCCTAGACTACGAATACAAGACGGCTGTGGAGACGATGAACAATCTGCAGATTCCCCTGACGCTCAAGACATACACGAGCATGATGCACGGTTGGAGACTATGCAAAGATATGCGGAAGATTGACGCCTTATGGGATCAACTGGAAAACGCTAATGTTCGCCTCGACGTGCCCATCTGGACGGAACGTCTTGCTGCATACATCCTCAAAGGCAAAATTGGCTTGTGTATGACGGTGCTTGCAAAGCTACAAACGGAATGGGATGATGCAGTGAAGAATGATACGGTCGAAGAAAGTGGTGCCGTGCAGCCCAGCATTGAGATGGTGAATGCATGCATCAAGGGCATTCTCGAGATTGATCCCCCCGCAGCCAAGGTGCTGCTTAGTTGGGCGCACAACAACGGTATCAAACCCGACGTCAGCACGCACAACATTATCCTGCGACGGGCCTTTGCCAGTGGGCCCGACGACGTCGCCTGGATCATGGACTTGATGGAGAAGAACGGCGTAGAGCCGAACCAGGCGACCTTCGTGATCCTGATTGAGGAGATGTTGGCGCTGACAGGCGCGGACTCGCCCGAAGCGCAGGTCGAGGCCGTCAACCAGGTCTTTGCCGACCTGGCGCGGTCCAACTTTGCCCTTACCTCAGAGCTGTACGCCAAGGCGCTGCACGCGGTCGCCTCGCTGGCCGATGCGTCAGACGAGGCCGTTGAGGCGGTCCTCGCGCATCTGCGGCACCAAAAGGTGCGCATCAACCCGTACATGGTGACAATCTTAATTGAGCGGTCGCTACAACGGGACCCGCACTCCTTCGCGCCGGTCGAGGCGCTGCTGCGGCAGTACGGCATGGCCGACACCTCGCGCGGCGACCAGACGCTGTGGGAGCGCGTGATCCGCGCGGCTGCGATCACAGGCGAAGCCCGCACGGCGCTCGCGCGCTTCGACGAGCTGGCCGCCCTCGGACGACCCGTCACGTCGCTTCCATGCCTCAACGAGCTGCTGCGCGCGCTGCTGGCAGAGGGCGACGCGGCGAGCGCGCGGCGCGTCGTCGACGCGGTGCTGCAGAACAAGATGGTGGCGCAGGTGCAAAAGGGCGGCCCGCGCGACGACGGCGGCGACGACGACGCGCGCTTCTGGAAGCACCACTTTTGGCATGTCGCCAAGGAGAATCATTTACTGGACGAGGCTAACATGCCGGGTGGGCTGCACAGGCTGATTGAGCACTACTGAGAGCGCTCTTGTTATATATGTATGATATGGCCTAGTGGACAGCCAAAGGCTGCTTGTCCACGTCATGGGTAGTAGACGGAGCCTGTTGTAGATTAGCATATTCAATACCATGTACATTCACCAATGCCTGACTATCCTCGGATGCAATTGTGTGTATTGTATACATTGCCCAGGAGTATCAATCCTTGAAAAGAAATCAGCAACAAATGACCATGTCCCATGATAATCGTTCCAAAACGCCAAGATCCCGCTTATTTCCCAAAAATACAAGATTCGTGATAATACAGATTGCCAAACCCCCTCAGTCCGCTCCCTCACGGCTGCGCCATACTCTCATCCTCCTCCTCTGCCGGACCCTCCTCCCCTTGCTGTCGTTGGGTGGCGGCGCCCAGGGCGGCAACCACGGCCTCGAGGCCTTCGACTTCGTCACGCGCGAGCGCCCGCCCTGGCCCCTGCCATTCGCCGTCGCGCACCTCACCTGCCGGACCGAGCTCCACGCCCGCGACGGTCTCTAGGTACCGTCTAGACGCACGTTCCACGTACTCGGCGCGCTCGCGGCGCCAGCTCTTCTCCTCGTCCTCATCCTTTTCCTGGCCGTCGTCATCATCGTCGCGGATGGCAGGGAGGAGCTCCCGCAGAGACGACGACAGCGTCCGGAGGGTTTGTAGCTGCGCGAGGGTGAACTCGGTCGTCGTGGCGATGGGCCGCTCAGTGCCGCCCTCCTCGAGCGTGCCACGATCGTGTAGGAAGCCCAGCGCGTTCGTCTGTTGTTGCTCCTGCGCCGTGGCGTCGGCGCCTTCCTCCCGCTTCACTGATGATGTCGTAGGTGCCGGGCCCTTGACGCCGACTGCCGCGCGCAGGGTCGCGAGGAGCGCATCGTTGCGCACGCGCTCCGTCTCCAGCGCGACCTGTAACTTCTGGCTGGCATGTAGCCTTCTTCGCAGCTGCGTTATCGATTCTAAGCTCGGAGTTGCAGGAGCTCCCGTCGCGTCGCCAGCGGTGGCGGCGGAAAAGTCCAGGTCCTTGTAGTGCGCGAGCTGCATGTACGGTCGGTCGTCGGGCTTGACGGTGAGAATGTTGCGCATGACGTAGAGTTCAAATATGTCGAAATTCTTGTCGATGGCGGCGTTCAGCAGCGTCTCAAGCTGGTGCGTGCCGTGCTCAATCTCGCGCTTGGCGGCCTCGTCGGGGTTTAGAGTCGTGCTCCCGCTGGGGTCGGCGCCGGGAGCGCCGCGCTTCTTGGGGTTGCCGAAGCCCAGGTTCTGCGCGGGGATCTCGCGGAGGGCCCGCTCGACGGCGCCGAGGGCACGGTCGGCGAGGACATTGACTGCATTAATGATGTCGTCGAGAAGGGACTGCGGTATGTCAGCGGAGGAGGTCACAATGGAGTAGCGGTTACGGCGGAGGTAGACGTACGACTGGCGGATAGCTAAAGTGCTCGGTGAGCAGCTCATACTCGGCGTTGTCTGGCGCCGCCATAGCCAATGTCGTCGTGTGTTGGTGTTGTAGATGGGATGAGGAAGCATGCGACTGGACGCGCTTGGCGGTGGGAGAACGCGTTGGTGGGCGGTAGAGCGTGTAAAGCGGGAGCGGCGCCGGTTGCAACGCTACTTGGTTGATAAAGAGCTACTGTCAACTGATGTATTCGACTCTCTTGAAAACCCCCTAGAAATAATTGACTTTAATTGTCAATGTTGCAAATGCGAGATTCAAATGGCTTGTTGGAAAAATGTAGTGGGGTCTCCAGGTACCGTTGGCCCAGGCCCAAGTCAACGCCTCCCCGCAGTGCGTAATCGTTGTCATCCCAACCTTTTATCTCAGCAACACAACATGTACAGTACTTTGTAACCACGCAAACACCCACCACGGCTACGTCTCACATATCCCCTCCTAAGCATCGTCTTTCCTCTCTCAACTAAGGTTGCAACTGCAACACCATCCGCCCGCCAATCATGTCGAAGTTCGGCGACTTTGTGAAGAAAGGGTGGCATCCCGAGAAGGAGGGTACCACCTTCAAAGGCCAAGTGGTACGACCAATGCCCGACACAACCTCTCTCTTCCCCTCCCATTTACTGAACCGCTCCCTCTCCAGAAAGGCCTCGTCGGCCGCGGCGAATCCAAGGATCAGCGCAACAAGGACCATGTATCCCGGCCCCTGCACACCCTGACCGACCCGTCCGCGCTGCCTCCCCCGCCGCAGCGTCGCGGCACCGGCCTCGCACCCGGCCCCGCGCCAACATCCTCCGGCGGCGAGAAGCGCAAGGTTGTCGCCGCGCCGTCCAAGTACCAGGATCCTCACGGGCCGCGCGTCGAGCCACCCGCTCGCATAGCCCGTCAACCGACAGAACCCGAAGAGGAGGAGGAGGAGGCGCCGGCACCGCCTCGTCCGTACCGAACCAACACTACGGGCCTGCGGACCGACCACCTACCGCCGCCACCGGGCCGGCGGGACGGTGCAGATGGAAGGAGTCCGCCGTCGTACAGCGCCGCGACCAATACAAGGGCCGTGCCTGCGCTTCCCGGGCGTGGTGGTGCTGCTGCGCCGAGCCTGCCGCCGCGACTGCCGCCTCGCCGGGCCAGCGACACCGTCACCCCTCCTTCTACGACTCCACAGCCGACTGGCGGCGGTCTATTGAACCAGAGCGCCGTCAATCGCCTCGGCGCCGCCGGCGTGTCCGTACCTGCTCTCGGCATCGGCAAGAGCAACGGCGCCAGCGACAGCAACCAGCAACAACAGGGCGGGAACCACATGAACGAGCTACAGAACCGCTTCGCACGCTTCAACACCTCGTCCTCCTCCACACCGCAGCAGGAGCAAGCGCCAACGGCGCCGGCAAGCAGCCAGGGCACGACGTGGGCTCAGAAGCAGGCCGCGCTCAAGACGGCGTCACAGCTGCGCGCCGATCCCGCGCAGGTGTCGCTGGCCGACGCCCGGGCGGCCGCCGGCACGGCCGACAACTTTCGGCGGCGCCACGGCGACCAGGTGGCCGCGGGGTACGGCCGCGCGCAGGCATTCAACGAGAAGCACGACGTGGCGGGCAAGCTGGGAGGGTTCGCGCACAAGTTTGGGGGAGCGGGTCGGGGAGAGGAGCCTGCGGCGCAGGATACAGCGACGACGGTGGCGCCGGCGGGTGGGAAGAAGAAGCCGCCGCCTCCACCGCCGCCCAAGAAGAAGCCGGGTCTGGCGGCAGCGGCAGCCCCAGCCGCGGAGGAGGGAGATGCGCCGCCTCCAATTCCCATGTCGACGCGACCAAACTTTTAGTTTTTTGTTGCCTCTTGGCTTGTTCCGTCGAGCGACTTGGCCCGCTGCTCGCAGACTAGCCACTTGTCTAGTACCTATCCTCGAGAGTGTTGGGTTCAAGGTTTCAGTCACCAAGCGTTTTAGCATAAGTTTAGGGACATGAGCATGTTGGGTCATCAATTCATCCTTGTTTTGATATATCGTGTCATGGGAGAAACCAGGCTAGATCCAGTGATACATCCACCATTTGGTAAAAGAAGAAAACAACGCCAGGGACTTTTTCGGGGAGGTTGGCTGTTTCTCGACGGTAAGATCTCCTCCCAGATCAGGAAACAAAAAGCCAAGGGGCCTACGCGACGTTTTGAACCTTAGACCTTCATCTCCCTGAGGCCGTGCTTCCAGACAATGATGTAGGGGGTGACACCATCCTCACGGTAGTTGAGGAGGACGATACTAAGACGAGTCAGCACGCGATGCAGGGACAAGGGAGTACTCGGAGGGATCAACATACAGGCCATCGGGGTTCATGGACTCGCCGGTGAAGAACTCAAAGTCCTTGAAGTTGGGGAGGAGCTTCTCCTTGACGTAGGCGGAGGCGCCCTTCTCGAAGGCGGTGATCTCCTCGGCGGGGGCGCCGCGCTCCTGGAGGGCGGCCTTGACGGCCTTCATGTAGCCCTTAAGGTAGACGAGGTACCCCTTCTTGTCGAAGTTGGTGGACTGGAGGCGGAAGGAGTTGACAATGTTGTTGACCTTGACATCAGCGTCATCGAGGGCCTCGTCGGCCTCTTCAGCAGAGGCGTTGGCACCGGTGTCTGGAGGGGAATATTGTTAGCGGGGTAATCCAGGTTTGGTAAATGAAGCCCTGATGCGCTGCAGCATTTCGAATGGTGTGCTATTGCAATCTCCATTTTCTCATATTTTTGCTCCTAATCGTTCTTCTTCTTTCGCTTCGTTTTTTTATGCTTCATTCGAGCGGTAGAGACGTACTAACGACAACAGCACCCTCAGTGATCATGGCGCAGTCAGCCTCGTAGACAATGTTGTCAACGAGCTTAAGGTCATACGAGTCAGAGATGATCTCGTCATCGGTGAGGATGTCCTATTGTAGCAATCATGTTAGTTCCTTTTATTGTTCCAACTTTTTTTTTTATCGTAGCGACGTCTTTGGCTGGGGATAAGATCCCTTGGGGCTAGGGAGGGGGAGATTCGGGTATGAGGAGGATGGCGGGGTGCAGGAGGGGAAGCGAAAAAAAAAATCCTCGGCAGCGGCGCGGGGTCTGTCGCGCAGAGCTGGGTGGGAGCCAGAGCGACGCTCCGGGGTCAAGTCGGTAGAATTCGTACCTTGAAGATGAGCATGACGGCGGTGTTGGTCGTGAGGAGGGAAAGAAAGAAGCCTTGAATGAAAGTGATCGAGGTGGAGGGGAGAAAAGGGAAATGGGAAGAAAAAGAGAGGCAGAGGCAAAAAGTAGGATAGGTGGAAAAGTGGAGGGGCGGCGTTGTACCTTTCGGCGCTCTGCGTATGGTTGGCCAGGCCTTCTTTGGCCTAGGAGTACCTTGCTACCTACCTTTTGCCTGGCGGCCAAAGAGGGGCAACAAAGTGTTGTCTGGTGGGGTCGAGACCTGTTCTTCGAGCTGCAGTACTTTAATTTTCCTCTCCCACGTTCAGAAGTTATCCTCCTGACTAGCGGCATTGCTACTGGCTGGATTCAATACGGCGCCCCTCTTACCGTATTGTTGACTTTGACCGTTGCTAGAGCATCGTGTTGGTTCACCAGCCGTGGCGACAGTTCGTTCCCAGTGTTGGCCTGCTTCGTCTCTCGCCACGAGGGCTACCCGTGGCTCTCGGCCGCTGGGCCCATGGCCTTGATCAAATATACCCTCAGCAGCGGATGAATTAACCGTGTTCAGTCTAGCTGAAATCCGTTCTAATCCGTTTCGTATCTCTCTGCTGCCCAGCGCCATCGTCCATACTACCTGCTCATCATAGGTCGTCATGGTCACCAGTCCACAGTCAGGAATCAGTACCGGAAAAGCGAGAACAGAAAACCAGAGCTCAAAAATGTACTACAAAAATCGGCTCAAAATACGTTGTGACGGGCAATTTCCCGAGCAACGCCTATAGTCATCGTTCTTCGTTAATCGATATAACCTACCCTACACACCACGCCATCAGATACAGCTCCTCCTACATGAGCGCCAAATTGCAGACAGTGACATCTGATAGCTCTGAAAGGGGGAAGAGGGACATTTCTAGCCACGACTAGAGCGATGTAGATGGGATCTTTCAGCTCGAATGTAGGCCATGCTGGGTAGGACGATATCAACACGCCGACGGCTGTCAAGTCCTGGTTCATTTAGGCAACGCCCCAGCTCACACTCGCGTCAATCCCCGTGATGATTGCCTCGCTCTGCTGCTTTACGCGTCGAATCACCCCACCTCGGTCTACGGCTCGGATCGGACTGCTACCACATTCTTCCCACCACGAATGACCTTGGGCGGGCGGGCTCCGTGGGCGGCCGCCGCCTGGGTACAAGGTAGTACCACCGTAGGAAGGCGGACGGCGCAGGTACCGAATTATCAGATTGAAACCCGTCTCTTGCCCCCTGCAGCATGACACCAAAAAAGAGCGACATGCTAGACACGCAGGGGCTGAGCGACACATGCCTGACAGCGTACCAGGGCAACAGCTTCTCCCCCAGGGTGGGCGCGTGCTGGAAGTCGGATTGCCGAGTGGTGTCATTTCCGGCCTGTAATAATAAGCCAGCCCGTGCCTTGTTTGCATGGGCTTCAGGGCTGGAAAAACAAGACCCAAGGTAATTAAAGCCTAAGGTCCTTTGATGGGGACCTGGGCTTGGCTGAAGTGCACAACCACGTCATCTGTCTGTCTGCTCGCATCCTTTGGCATTGATTCGGTAGGTATCCGTATAGTGCCCGCGTTTCGGTGAGTTTTTGCCCCCCCCAACGGTTGATCTTGCTATAAATCTGTATTCATCTTTCAAACATGTTGTGGTCTTTTTTGTTTGAATTATTAGTAGGCAAATAAAAAGCCGATTATGACTACCGACTAGCCAGGGGAGAGCGTAGATTCTGGGCCACTTTTTGGGCAGAGGCGACAACGCCCTTGGCATCTCCGAGCTTCCGGTCCGAACAAGGAAAGAGATCCATTTTTCGAGAAAAGGATTGAAAAGGAATTCACGGACAACATGTTTAGTTACTCCGTACTTGCAACTGACAGTCAACCAGTAACAGGACTTTTAGCGTTGGTGGCTTAATCACCGACGAACGCGGTAGTTACCCAAGAAGTCGCCCCTGCACCAGGAAAGAGGCATCTTTAACCCAGCGATCCACCCCCGGTTGCGACTCTTTTTCTCCCCTTCCCTCCCTCATCAACGATCCGCCGCCCTCTTCTGACGTGACACTCCTTTTTGGCATCTTCGACATTGAGACAATATAATCCGACGCCTTTTTTCTTTCCGAGACGAGACGAGCTCTCTTTGCTCCCCCGTACAAACGATCCGCGAATTTAAACCCAATTGCTTCCCGACATCAACAAAACCACACTCCTTTTTCATCGCCACTCACACCCAAGCTTCCCCCCTCCGCCGTTGCATGGTGAATTCAATCATCGCCGGACAAACGCGCCGCGCGCAATTCCGCTCTGCCTCTTCTTGACGACTATCATCACCGTCTTTTCCCAAACCGACGAACTTTTGCGAGACGCTCCCCTCTCGACGACATTACACGCAACCATAACTCGCCTGCGATGGTCAACGCCACCTCCGCCAGCCTTTCATCATCCTCGGCCTCCAACATCATGGCCAGCAACGCCACCCTCTTCGATACGGCGCTCCCGCCGCTGCCCGCCTACGATCTCCAGCCCCGACCCGACCTATTCTGGTGGTGCCCCGACTTTTGGCTGTCCCTCGTACTGCCCGTCGTCGTCTACTGGGCCATGAGCCTCTTCTTCCACCTCATCGACACGCTCGACCTCTTCCCACAGTACCGCCTGCACACGCCCGAGGAGATTACGCGCCGCAACCACGCGTCCCGCTACGAGGTCGCCCGTGATGTCGTCATCCAGCAGCTCATCCAGGTCGTCACCGGCGCCGCCCTCCAGCTCGCCGACCCGCCCGAGTACGTCGGCAAGGCCGGCTACGACGTCGCCGTTTGGGCCACGCGCGTCCGCCTCGCCCAGCGCGCCGTTCCCGGCCTGCTCGGCCTCGTCGGCCTCAACGCCACCGCCATCTCCAAGAGCATGGCCGCCGCCCACCATCCCTTGCTCGCCGGCGCCGTCGCTGGCGGATACTACCCCTTCCTCAAGACCGACGCCGACGTCCCCGTCTTTGCCGCCTGGGAGCTCGCCGTTGCCAATGCCATCTACCACGTCCTCGTGCCCGCGCTGCAGTTCTTCGTCGCCGTCTTCATTCTCGACACCTGGCAGTACTTCCTCCACCGCCTCATGCACATGAACCGCTGGCTGTACACCACCTTCCACTCGCGCCACCACCGCCTCTACGTCCCCTACGCCTACGGCGCCCTCTACAATCACCCCTTTGAGGGCTTCCTTCTCGACACCCTCGGCGCCGGCATCGGCTTCAAGGTCACCGGCATGACGACACTCCAGGGCACCTGCTTCTTCACCTTTTCCACCATGAAGACGATTGACGACCACTGCGGCTACGCCTTCCCCTGGGACCCCCTCCAGCTCATCACCAACAACAATGCTGCCTACCACGACATCCACCACCAGACTTGGGGCATCAAGACAAACTTTTCCCAGCCCTTTTTCACCTTTTGGGACCAGATTCTCAGCACGAAGTACAAGGGCGCCCGCGCAGACCGTCTGGCCGACAAGAAGCGCACCGCTGAAAAGTCGACGGTGGCGAAGTAATCAGGCCATGCACTCCTTTGATGATTCTTGAGGCTCTTTGGCTCTCATTTCCCCTCTTCACTGTTCCGAGTGAGGGTATACTTGTTTATGAAATGGTTCTTTGTTTACCCATCTACTTGTTCCTTTTATTTTGGATGACAAGATGCGGTCGGGTTAGGTCGGGTCTGCGGTGTTTTTATGCCCCTTTGCTGCTGCATTTCCCCGTTTCATTTCGGACTTCATTCGCTTTTTCTTGTTTTTATTACCGAAATGAATGGGCTGTGGCGAAACGAACAAAATCATAATACTATAATCATGTGCGGCTTTTTTCTTCTCTTGTTTGAGCAAACAAGCCTCACAAAACCCCTTCTTTTTCACAGAGCCTTGGTTGCTTTGTGCGGTGCCGCTGGCATCGCTTTTTCTTCATTCTTCATGTATTATACTTTCTTATCCATCCTCTTCTCTCTTGTCTGGAACATGCATGCTCTGGACTGGATTCATCTTACTATCACACTCTCGTTTTTTTATAGCATGGCGATGTTCATTGGGGCTTATCTGAATAAGGGAATTCCGTTTTTTATATATAATGTCGAATAAACAAACCAGTTTGAATAATGAGCAATTACATCGCACGATGAACATGGAGTCAATGATGGCAGGACTGGCGTCTCATCTTCTATATTCATAAAGTTCTAGATTGGTTCTACCAGTCCAATCATTGTAAAATAGAAAATTTATAGTATTCAAAATAATACCAGCGACAACAGCATCAGCAATAGTAGCACTAGCAATAGCAATGGCTATGGTTATGGCAATAGCAAATAGGTATCAATCATATGCAAAAGGTAGCGAGAAAGAATCGCTTTGCGCGCCTTGCGCAACAGCATGAAGCAATATAAAAAACGTTGAAAAAAAAATCAAAGTAACATTGTCATGTCATCAGCTCTGACGACGGCCCGTAATGGAGTCGGCTATCCAGCTGAGCTCATGACCAAAGTCGTCGAGCCCTACCAGGCTGGAGCCCAGAAAGTTGGGGCCCAGCAGGTTGGAGCCTTCGTTGCCGCCGCCCGACTCGCCCGCCCGCGGCAGCAGCAGCGGCGAGTTGAGCGTTGCGAAGCGTGGGCTCGGGGATATTGTGTTGGTGTCGTCGGCCACTGGCAGCTTGTCCGCCGAAAAGGCAAGGGGCGGCAGGCGATACCTTGAGAATGACGTTCTCGACGGCGCCGTAACGTGCTTGCCGATACCCGCTGTCCCATGGGCGGCTGGCACACTCTCGTGGCTGGACAGGGAAGAATACTTGTCAGTATCGTCGTCGTCCTGGGAGTCATCATAGAATGACGAAAAGTCGCCGGATGTGGGCATCTCGCACAGCCTGGGAAACCCGCCCGACGTGGGAGAGGCGGGCGAGTTCATGGCACTCGACAGCGTGGATGACGGGCATGCCGAAGGGGCGAACGTCTCCTGCACGGAGAGACTGAGGCTTTCCAGCATCAAGAGCTGTGTAAGTGGTTGCTGTGGCGCCGGCGATATCACCAAGCCTGCCAATGTACACTCGCTAGTCTGTAGAGACGACTGCCGGCTCCGAGGCGCTGGCACCACGGTTTGCGCAGAAGAGCTTCTGGCCATAGTAGGCGACGTGTCTCTTCTGAACGGTGGCGGTGAGAGCCGTGTGGTGAAGAACGGCTCCTCTGCGGGATACAAAGAGAAGCCATCTGCGGCTCCTACAAAATTGTCGTCGTCTTCTTCATCAAGCTGGTCCAAGAGATCAAGGGTTGGTGTACGAGGGTGAGATGACGGGCCAAGACTGCCACGTGAAACTGGCCGCGTCGAGGCGTCTGATTCCTCGACTAAGAGTCGACGTAACGACGTTGGAGAAATGTCGCGGGTGCGAGACTCCTCGGACCGCGTTTGCGGCCTAATGTCGTAGTTGGGAGACGTAGATGTGAGGCCGCGATGCTCGTGAAGGCTGGTTGAGCGATCGTGACTCTCTAGTGAGCGAGAAATAAGTGTCTTGTTGAAGAAGCGTCTCCAAGGCGACTTGATGGGAGAGGCGTCCGAGGACGGACGATCCCTGGAGAGGGCAGAATCGGTGTAGAGGGCGGCAGGCGCAGTGCCCGTGCGGCGGATAGATAGGTCAGAGTGAGAAGGTGCAGCGGGTTGCGGTGTAAGAAACTTGGAGCGAGGATCCATGGTCCGAAAGTGTTCTTGAGATAATGATGTAAGTGAAGCGCGGCGGCTGCGACTGGTGGCTTCCTGTGGTATATATAGAGTGTTGACCTTTTGGCCAGGGAGGTATGGACAGGATGTTGTAGAAGGCATGGCGGGGTTGCAAATCTCCGTCGATCCGTTCAACTCGTACTGTATAGGCGGGCGCGGAACCAATGTTAGCAGTCAACTCCGGTAACAAAGGAGCAATGGCCAGAGGAGAGAACCTGCACAGTGGTCCTAGCTGGCAGCGGGGTTGGTTGCGGCGGTGAAATGGTGCTGAGGCGAGCAAACTTCAAGGGACGGAGACACGTACATAATAATAGTAGGTGTGGCCCATGGCAAGACCGGTGTGTTTCCTATATCGAGTGCCAGCACCGTCGCAAACATGGTCTTGGAGGGAGTGACAGCCTCGCCAATGGCCGCGACCGCGCCGTGCGTCACGGTCCATAGGATATGATGAGGAGAAGTTGTCCCATGATCCAATGAGGTGGACTGTGGCGACTGATGGATCCGTCTCACTATGAGTTGAAAGGCCAGTGTTAGCAAGAGGAATGGTCGTGGAAAGCGAAAGCGAATAAATTGCCCCGTACGGGACTCATCAATCCAAGCAGATGAGAGATGTTAGCATGGAAGGGCTGAAGTGTTGGCCCCACGGTGCTGCAGCCAAGTAGGTGGCTTGAAGTCGTCGTCGACTTAGAAAGCCGCCCAAGGCAAACAGTCCGTCCGGGCTCAAGTCGTCAGTGCCCACTCGAGCGCAGAGACGTGGTTTGCTTGATGCCAAATGTCTTTTTTTTGTTCCACCGATTGCCGGTGACCCAGAGCTCGCATGCTCGTATCCGCCGATCTGCACACCGAGTCCGGTTGAAACATAGACAGACGGTGGCGGAACTTGTCCATGAGGTTGGCAAGCTGCATGCGATGGAAGGATGCTGACAAGGCCAAGCTGAAGCCTTATAAGCCTTATAAGCCTTGTGCGGCAAGGAACGGAAGTCGGCGATCGGTTGCACCTCGCCAGTACAACGTTCCAGTAGACAAGTATGGAACGGATCCTGCTTCGATTGATTGGGCATTCTCCAGGATGCAAGACAGATGGACCAAGTTTAAACCGACGCCATTGGCAGTATTCGAGGGGATCGCTGGGCCCCAGGAAAACAAAGCAAAAAATGCAAGACATAGGTATCGCGGCGACGGGGAAGATTCGAACTTACAGAAGGAAAGCAACTAGAGTCCTCGATGGATCCATAGCGGGCGATCGAGGCAGACGCCTCAGTTCGATGCACGTTAGAACTCGTTGAGAAGAGGAGTTGAAAATATGTAACAAGCTTCCCGCGAAGCGATTTTCCTCTCCAACAAGCAGTGCGACCGAGCCAAAGCGGCCATGCACTCTATTGTTCCAAGGCTCTCTCTCCCGTGCAGACCGGGGAGCGAAACGTGTTTCGGAATCGTGGGCTCACGAAGCCCCAGTTTACCGGGGGCCAGGGCCTTAATTTGAAGCGAAATATAATGGCCGGGCGTTGCAATATGCGAATTGGTAGAAGTCCAAGGAAATCCAAGAGAGGATAGGTATGAATGAGAAGAGTAACCAAGATGTTGGCGCTTCGGTACTTTGCGATGAGCGTGGGCTTTGCGGCGGCAATGCTGGCCCCCCTGGTCATACGATTGGGTGGTGGCCAAGACGATGGATGTAACAGAGCAGAGAGGCCTCGTCGGCAACCGGCAATGCAAGAATGAGGCGCAGGACGGCAAGGGAATCGGTCGACCACGGAAGCGAAATGAAGGCTCGAAAAAGTTGGAAAAGAAAAGGAAAAAGCGAAGCACCAAGAAACCGGGGGGGTGACCTGGCTTTCGTCTCGAACTGAGTGATAATCTCAGCTAGGACTCAGCTGGGTGACATTTGGTCCCTGCTTCATGCGGCCAGTCGTCGCGCGGGGGCCAGGCGTCTTTCAAAAGACACTGGACTAACAAGGTGGTTGCGAGGTGAGACTGCGAATTGTACTGATCAAAGAATAAGATGGCCGGTGGAAAAGAGCCCGAAGAGTCTGAATTCCTGGCTGAGACGCGGGAGCCACGGGTGCAAGGTGGGATGGCGACTATACGGAACAGATACAGAGAAGTACTAGTACTTAATCGTGACGACGAGGTCTTTTAGGAAATGCCGTAGTAGTGAGGGCCAAAGGTAATCTTAAAAGGTGGACTAAAAACTATCCGTAGTCCGTTCGTAGCTTGGGCCGTTGTCACCAACGAACGAGGGGGGAGGAGCGGCACCGTGGCACAAGAACTGCAAGCAGATTAGCATTCGGCATTTGTTTGTGCCATTGGTTAGAAAGGGAAATGCAGCAGCTCTGAGGTTGCACTGCATCTGATGATGCATGGCAGCAGATGCCCATTGAAGGCCTCTGCTCCGTTTGATGCAGCGACGCGTGCAGCAGCATTGATGATGGGTGGGCAAAACGTCAATCCCGACACGCGGGAGATGCGCCGCTCCCATCCTCGATTGGTGCGGAAAGCATGGATGTGGCCCATTGGCATTGACGAGTGTAGCTGAATAGAGGGGCGGCCGCCAGCCAAGCAGAGGAAGGGGGGGGGGCCAAAGGACTGAGGGTTGCGGTCAGGGCAACATGCGCATTGTCGAGATCTTCATCGTGGATGGTCAGAGGGGGAATGGATTATTTCGAGGAAAAGTGGCGTAGACGGCCTAGCGAGGGTGGGTGTGGCTCAGGTCTTTCCCTAGTGTGGCTTAGCGTAGCTGTGTGCTGTCTGCACCCGGGTTCAGCGGCTGCAACCGACTGGCTATAATTTACTGTAGCGTCCTTCATACTCGGTTCTGGAAACCCGGTAATAATTATCAATTAATAATTTAGTAATTTATTACTCGTCCAGCCCAGTCAAGCGGCGATAGCTCCATGCAGCGTGCTTGGTGTTGGATGCTGGTAATGCGTTGGCTTGCAGCGACTTGCCGCGACTTGCAGCCTCGCTACGGCAAGCGATTGGCTCGCCTTGAATACCTTTTTATTAGGTACCAGGTATGCCACCTAATTTCCCCGTGGCAACGCTGATGGTGGCTGGGCGTGGCATGCCACTGACAGCTGAAGTGGCTGGCTGCATTAATACCCAAAAAATATAATGAGACAAGGCTCACACAACATCAAGACAGGCTCAATCAATATCAGCAACGTATTAATCTCCATCTATCGTCATCGTAGTGTAATCAACCCCGTTGCAGTCTCCCGCTAAACACCACTACAGCAACCGCCGCCGTCTGCACTCGGCCGAGCATCCCGGCTGCGTACTTGGACAACAGAGAGATGCAGCCTCCCTCTCAGCCCGGTTGTCCGTACACATTGAAAACAATACTATTGTTCTGCTATCCATACGAGTGGCCCGCTCCCAGCGCCTCCCATCCATTCAACCTTGCCACCACCACCTTGCTCACCATGATGCCGATGCACCCGCACACCCGCTGACCATACCAAGAACCATAACCTGGCCTTTGCTCTGTACGACGCATTACCCGTATCATGGTTTGTACTTCTTCATCCCCCGCGGTAGCACAAACTGCCAAGATGAGCAGACCGCTGCTCGTGTACTTGCCTGTGCCACCGGCCGCACGTCTCGCCACTGACCGATTTCAAGGCGAGTACTCCTCCGTATTTGCAAACTTGTGAAAAAAAAAACATGTAGCACAACTGTACAACATTCAAGCATTGGCCTTGTTCCGCGCCGTACCCAGACCTAGCAAGACCGCCGTTTTTCAAGACTAGCACCATAACCCACTTGTACACGAGTCGCAGATGATACATCTGCTATGATTACTGACAAGTTAAAAGAACATACCACATAGGCCGTGAAGCTGCTCGTCAAGAGGTGTAAATGTACATGCATATATTGAGAGGTTTACTCACCTGAGCAAGCTTCTCGTGTTAGTGTGCGACATGTATGATGAAGTGAGCAACGAACTGCCAAGGAACCTAGAATTGATAAATGCCGCTTTGATATATTGCAGTATGATTCACAAAAGTTTCATTTCAGATCATAAAAGAACAACCTAGTACCAGCTATCAGGCCCAAAATACCCTTTCTCGGGCAGAGGCAGCAGCGACCGCTGGCCGGCACCACCATCGATTGTCCCCCCAGAAACGTTGGAACCCCACCAATTGAGAGTTACAGGATCCCATTGCAGCGCAAAAAAGATGATAATGGCCGAAAACGCGACGCCGCCGGCTAGCGCTGCCGAAATGACATAATTGTACCTCTCCCACCACGCCGTCTTGTATCGGCGGAGGTAGTACATGAAGCCAAAGGAAAAGTAGAGCCCGACCGTCGTGTACGACAGGTTGTTGGGTGCCCAGCCTATAGCCCCATTGACGACAATGGTCGGGTGGACGTGTTTGAGCCACGACAGCGGCTTGAGGATGGCCAGGTCGATGGGCCGGAAGATGAGGGTCGGAAGCGTCTTGCGCATCGCCTCGCGAATGTTGGAGCCGAACCGCTTGCCTCCCCACCACGCGAGTGCTATCAAGAAACCGAGGAGGAAGCAGTACTTCATGGCCGGGTAGAGTTGAGAGAAGACACGAGCCGGACCGATGGCGCCCTAGGAAAAGCTCTGTTAGTAATGTATTTCTGTGAGTTTGCTATCATGGCACATACCCAAACGACAGAGGACGCAAAGTAAATGGCGGACCCGCCGAGACAGTTGAACTTGGACTTTTGGTCCTCCGTGCAGATGCCGGGAATGGTGTTATCAACAAAGTTGACGACGCCATAGCACACAAAAGCCGTAATGATGGTGCTTAGAATCTGCCCACGGTACATGGCGCGTGGCGGAATCTTGGTGTAATAACCCATCTTTTGATCCGAGATGTAATTGTCCGCCTGGCCGTTGATGTTGTACCCATAGGCTTTGGCAAACATGAGAGCCTCAGGGTGGCCGGGCAAGGCGTAGCCCATGACTAATTCCGCCACAACGTTTAAGCCCTGCGTGATGCCGGAGATGGAGTGGATGTATGTCATTGGGATTAAAAAGACAAGGTTGATAGCAATGACGAAGAAAATCGTCCAGAAGGGCGTGTCGAGCTGTGGATACTTTGCGAGAACGACAATGGCAAAGATGAATGCAATCAAGGCGATGGAGAGGAACCACCAATCCGGGACCTCGGGGTATTTCCGCATAATGTTGGTGAGGGGATCGTCGAAGCCGTCGTAGATGGACCCGTCGCTGCTGAACATTGCGTAGAGATGCCGTCCCGCCCCGCGGAAGTCGCCGTGAGCCAGTGCCCCGACAAACCCCGAAACGCCGCGGAATACGGCGACCACGGATTCCTTGACGGCGTGGGCCATGGAGCGAAACGCCTTGAGCAGCGGGCGCCACGCATCGAGAAGGACAAAGACCATGGTGACCGGGTAGAACATGAAGAAGGCGCCGTAGCTGACGAGGCTGCCGGCGGTGTAGAAGGGCGGCGAGTACGCCTGGTACTTGTCCTCGAGGACAACGGCGTGGTTCGGATCAATGACGCGCGTGATGTTGTACTGCTGGCCGCGGTTGTCAAAGAGGGTGGGCGTGTTGGCCGGCAGATACGCGGTCCACGACTTGTTGGTCCAGTAGATTGCGATGAGGATCAAGCCGGCAATGAACTGGCCGGAGGCCTGCTGCACGTACGCGAAGAAGGGGATGGCCAGCGGCGCGCCGTTTTGGGCGATGACGTTCCAGTCAAACGTAGGGAGGGGGTTGATTCCGATGCCCGAGTTTCCTATGTATTCAATCTTCAGCAAAAGATCTACGATGCAGGACTGCGGGCAGTTGTGTACATACCGGTTATCACATTCAGAGCAAAGTTGTTGGGCGCGATCCACGTCATCCATGCAAACGAAGACAATGCCGGGAAGAGGAAGCCAGGGATCCAAAAGTACACAAACATGCCGGCGAAGAATATGAAGAAGACCTGGTACCGCGACAGGCTCCAGCCGTGGGCCGTCTCGCGGCGCTCCGGCATCAGCAGCGCCTTGTTGAGCGCAATCGTCGGCAGCAGCGCCGGCCAGATGGTCTCGACCGGGTAGACGACAAACCTCCGCAGCAGCCCCGAGAAGCCGAGCCCCATGAGCTGCGTCGACAGCAGCAGCAGGATCTCGTACTCGGCCGTCAGCCAGTCGTCGTGGTACCAGATGGCCTGCGTCTGGATGTTGGCGAAGCCGATCGCCGAGTTGATGCTCACGTTGAGCACAATGGTCGCCAGCATCTGCTCCTTGTGCGACCAGGGCCCCGGGTTCAGCGACACGCGGGAGCCGACAAAGGGCAGCGTGAAGCCCCAGTCGGGCAGCGCCCAGGCGAGGAGCAGGCCGCACGGGTACAGCAGGATCTGGACGACGGCGGAGCCGAGGTTGATGCCCGGGAAGCGCGACATGAAGAGCGTGTTGGTGAACTGTCCGATGACGGCCCACATGAGGCCGAGAAAGTGTGCGCGGAGCGTCTCGCACGGGATGGAGTCGTCGTCTTCATCGGGCGTCGTGATGGCGCGGACTTCGGGATACGGCGAGTAGAAGCGGTTCAGTGCAGCCACGGTTTTGATCTCCGTCGCCCAGTCGCCGTCGTCCTTGTCTGGCGGGCCGGCGAGCAGCGTCGTCATCTGGTCGCGCAGGCTCTGCGCAAAGTTGTAGTCGTACTCGTGCTCCGCGAGCATGGTGCGCAGAATGTCCCGCGCCTCGTCAACGGTCATGGCCTCAATCTTGTCCCTGACGTACTCGACGTCGTCTGCGGGCGCGCCAACCAGGCTGCCGTTGCCCTCGGCGGCGGCGGCGCACTGTCGGTGATGCGCATGGTCGCGCCTCTTCTCGTCGAATATCTGTGATGTCTGCCCGGCGCTGCTGTCGGGGGTGCTATGACGCGGAGCGTCCGAGATGTCTTGATCGCGCGCCATGGCGACACGAGGCTCGCAGAAGCCGTTGTTCTGAGAAAGGACAAAGCAAGGGGTACACTTATCCCCGGTTGGTGAGACCTGGTGGTGGATTTCCAAAGTCTGGAGGACAAACAAAGTGCGACAACTGGGATGGGGGAGGGAGGTGAATATATATCCGTGTAACCCTGTATCTTCTATACAAAGAGTGTAGCTTTTTCTGAGCTTCACTTGGCAATACCTCTCTTCCAACGAGTCGCAATTGCTTCTTAGCCAGGTGTGTTAACCAACCGGGGTTGGTGTGCTCCTCGGGCGCAGAGAAACAGGCTACAGCAGGATATCCATGCGGGTGGGAGATCTTTGGGCCTGCCTTTGGCAATGTAGATAACCGCGCAAACCTATCCGGAATAGGCTCTGATGCCGGGAAATATTGTTGAGTGAAAAGGGTCCTTGGAAAGCAAGCTGCGGATCACGAGCTCAAGAAAACGCGCTGTTGGGGAGACAGCCAGGGATAAATGTACAGATTGAGCAAACAAGCCAGGGCTGCTCATCGCGCGATTGGCTCCGTTATTGTAACTACCAAATATGCACAAAGCAAAGACATTGGCCACCTACCGAGAGCCTTATTTTGGTTACATCGGAGTGGTTCCCTTGTTGCTGCAGGTCTCACCATGGGCAATCACCCTTATCGAGTCTTGACTGCCGGTTTTTTGCTACATGATCTTTCAAGACGCCACTGTAGATTATGAAGAATTCCAAGCCAACATCTGAAGCCTACTTTTGAGCCGTCCTTTTTCAATTTGTGCTTTCATGTTGTGTTGAGAGAACAAGGCTGTCACGCCTGCCGGCTGGGCTGAACGACCCAACTAGTTGACGTCGGCAAGCCCGACACCAGCGAGATCGGGTAAACTTAGTAAAGATGACTTTGAAGATGGTGCCGAAATTTTGCAATTGCGATGGGGAGCTGGGAGGAGGGACTTTTGTCGCCTCCCGGCTCCTCCAGTCTGGTTCTGCAGAGCGATATTTGGCGCAATGTAGGATTTAGAACAAAGGCATGGCTGTCTGCGCCCGTCTGTCTCGGTACACCGGGCGGTCGAGAACAATGCATTCAGGAATCGGCAATTTTGCCAGGCGCGGATTAGAGACGAACGCGACGCCCGCCTCCTGAAGCCCCCCCCCCCCTCATGGTTAGTTCGCCGAAGACTTTTGTGTGCGTGTGTCTCCTGTCGCGGGACAGAGCCACCAATACTTTCAGCCCACTCCGTAATAGGTAGAAAGTCGAAAGTAATAAGATGAGCATCAACAGGCTTCAATAGGCCGGTTGGATACATGATGGTTATAATTTTCAAGGTATACTGTGGACCTGGATCATGCAAGTCTCCGTTAGCGATGACATGAAGATGCACGCCAAGCTGAAACTGCCCCAACCATTCATTCTTACCTGCAAGCCCATCCTTTAAGACGCGACATTAGTTCCATGGTCCACGGAGCAATTCGATAGCCGCTGGAAGCAGCCCATAAAAGTCGAGTTTGCCCTCTTCTTGCATGACAGATAGCTCCAGGGACTTTCGCTAGCCTCGCCAAGACCCAAGGCGCCATCCGTCCGCCTGATGTTCCCGTCTCGGGCGATCGCCTGCCTCAATTCACCGAGGAACGTGCCTTCCCTGTAGACTTGCCTCGACGGCATTCACTGATAAGATGAGACACGCCCTGGAAACTCGACGACACCGTTCTTCCACCACAACCTGCGAAGAGTATATATTTCTTGAGCGCTTATCCTTCAACAAGTCGCCTGGAAGACGGTTGGAGTCGTCCGACCTGCCGTGGGCTAATATAGCAAGATAGGACAAGTTATAACACACTATCATGTGTAATATCAAACTATCAGTCCGGAAGCTCGCCACCTAGTAGTCCCACCAAGTCTCTTTAGAGAAAGGACTGCTTCATTAACTATTGACCAGCCTCCAGACTGACAAGTCTCCCGCGCGGCGCGGCGGGTTTCTTTTTCGCGTCTACTAACGGCCGTGTAAAGTTGTTGTATGCATACGTTACGGATACATTACTTGAAGAAAACCAACGAGAATCACGGCTAGACGAGCCAAGCTTCAACGTACCGACAGCAAACTGTTTGCTACCATACCCTGTCTTGCCTGGTATGTATCTGCCCATGCCCCAGCTGATGCCCCCCCAGCGACAGCCGAGAGGGGGCAGATCTTACTTGCCATTGAATGGACAAAAGAAAGAACGTCCGAGAAGCGGTCAGCAGAAGCCTTGCTGTCCTCAGCTGCCGCGTTTTCGCGCCGAGACACATGTAAGGCCTGTCGGAGGTGTTTCCCCGAGGCGTCTAACAAGCACCTCACTCGCACGGCAGCGGGATATTGTCCCCTTGCTGTCCTCAACGGACATCACTCGTCTGATCCGCTCCCGCTCCAATCCACTGTTTATCAGCCTTGATGAAGCAGAATCCATCACCATGCAGTCACCTAGTTTCGACCCGCCCGGCTTGCTGCCCGCCCTTTATCGGCTCCTCTACCCACCTCAGCGCGGCCACATATAACGACGTTGAAGTCCATTATTATTTCATATTTCTTTTCTCAACCTTGCCGCTATGGCTGGTTCTCTTCCCACCCTCCTGCCCTTGCTAGTATACAAAAAAAGAAAAAGCAAAACTCAATATCGGTGGCGCTTGGATGGGCATCCCTCCCATCCCCTGTCGGCCGACTGTAAAAATAGAAACCCCAAATAAAGAAAATTGTCCGCGTGCTTCCATACACGCCCCAAGAACTCCTTGCCATCGTCTAACCAGTAATCTCTCCCTGCTTGCTTGCATCATGTTACATTAAAATCCACGTCGGCGCAGTCTTTGCGGGAGCTGCTCCAGCCCCCCGATCCCATTTCTCATCCGTCGCCGTTACATTGTGACATGCACACCCGATGGCGCTTCGGTCTTGGCCCCGGCGACATCTTCCGCCTTGACACTGATAGTCGGCTTTTCTTCTTCCGTCGCTGTTGCACCACCGCCACCATCAGGTGTTCCAGTACCGGCCCCAGCACCACCACTCGCCGCCTGCTTGGTACTCGCGGCGGCTTTCTTCTCCTCCTTAGCCCTCTTCTCGGCCTCAGCCTGCTGCAGCCTGAGCTTCTCCTTCTCCTCCCGCTTGCGCTCGATCCGCTGCACCTCCTCCAGCGTGGGGCACCGTGCCGGGTTGAGGAACCGCTCGGGCACGCCGCGCGCCGCGTACACGCCGCTGCCGGCCCACGCACCGAGCAGCCTGCTCCAGCGGTACTCGCCTGACTGCAAGCGCTGGAGCTCTTTGAACGCCGCGGCACTGTGGAAGTGGAGGTTGGTCTTGGGGTCGCGATATCGCGCGGGGTTGTTGGTGATGGGACATATCGGCGCGGGTGAAGGTTCTGGGTCTAGTTAGCAGGCATGCTACGATGAATGCACCGGCTAGGAGTAGGATACATACTTGGCAAACGGCTCATTTTGTGGCCAAATAGGACCTGCGTCTGCATACCCCTGTCTTTGATGGCATTCTGGTCAAAGTTTTGATATATAATGGCATCTCGGGTAGTTGCAAGCCCGTCCAGCGGCGAGCGCGCTTGCTCTGGTTGTGGAGTGGCCGCTTCCGACTGAACCCGGCTAACTATCTTGCTCGCGGGCAGTGAACCGTTCTCAATCGGTTGCGTAGGGGCTGTCTTAGGCGGCAGACTTCCCTCTGTAGTCGGCGGAGCATTGGAGCTTGCGGTGGCATGAGAACCATTGGCCAGTTCTGGTTTAGAGCCTGATTGCGATTGTGCGTCTTTCGTGGCTGATTCGGGAGGAGCAGTGCCCTCTGACGCCTCTGTAGTAGCGGGTGCTTGAGCTCCTGGATCTTTGGCGCCGGAGATCTCCTCCTTGGGCTGCGTGGGTGACGCCAGTTCCTTGGGCTCTCTCGGAGGAGCTTCAATAGTTTCGGCGGGCTGTGTCTCTAATGAGGGTTTCGGATCCAATGTCTTGGATTCTGCGTTGCCGTTTTGCCTTTCAACCCCGCCAACTGTTGTCTCCTCCGTACTAGCTGTTGGCGCAGCTGTCATCGAGACGTCCCCGGCCGCTGTATTTGTTGTATTATGTGTAGTTTCGGATTCTGCACCTCCGTTGGTCGCAGTCACTGTAGTGGCTGTCTTTGTCGCTGCTGGTGTTGTGGATTTCATAGGTTCTTGTGTTTGTCCGGCCGCCGGTGCATCGGTCATGACTGTGTCCTTGGACGCGCCGTCTGCCGCCGTGTCTTGCTTTGAAGCTTCGCTCGTCTTCATCTCGCCATTCTGACCTACTTCGACAACTTTGCCATCTCCTGCAGGCTGTGGCTTTGTCGTGGTCGAATGCTCAGGAACGGCAGGCTTCGTCCCCGCAACAATCTCCTTCACAATCTCCTTTGCGTCGTCCTTCTTCTTTCCCTTGGCTGGCCTCTCCCGCTTCGCCTTCTTCGGCTTCTCCTCGACCGCGACGTTCACGCCCTCGCCCTTTCGCCAGCCATCCCCAAACCGCCCCGCGCCGCTCCAAAATGTCAGTACTGGGCCGCGGAGCGTGCGCTCCTGCAGCGCCGCCAGCTTGGCCCGGCGTTCCTCCTCGCGCTGCCGCTCCGCCTCCTCCCAGCGGTTGAGGCTGCGGGCATTGCGCTCCTCGACGAGCGCCGCCTCCCGCAGCCGGTCTGCCTGTGTCATCGGCGGCTTCTTGAGCACCTCGAGGCGCGCCGCCTTCTTCTGCATCTGCGCCAGTTGCTTGAGCCGCTTGGCCTCGCGCGCCTCCATCTGCGCGTGCAGCTGCTCCTTGGAGAGCCGCGTTGTCTGCCGCGACGAGGCGCGTGTCGGCATATCAGCGATGGAGGGCAGCCACGATGCGCGCTCCGACTTTTTCTTCTTCCTCGGTGGCGGTTGGTGGCTCATCGTCTGCGGCGTCGAGGGGGCGACGGAGGATCGTGGTGTAGAGGCACTCGTGTCGATGCGCACCTTCTTGCGAAATTTGGCCGGAATTGCTTCCTGCGCCTTGCGCTTGCGTTGTGCGGTCCGGCGCTCCTTGGCCTGCCGGTCGAGCTCCTTTTCGCCTTCGAGCTCGTCGTCATCGTTATTGTCGTCATCGTCGGAAGAGGAGTCCATCTGCACGTCTGAAGCGTGGTCGCCAGCGTCGGAGAAGCCCTGATCGTTTTCGTCTTCAGCAAAGAGCAGTTCGAGATCCGAGTCGGGTTCCTCGTTGGCGAGCATCGACTTCATGCGGTTGCCGGCCGTGGAGCGCCGTTGACGACCGGTAGCGAGCCATTCGACTTGGGGTGCCGCCTCAGATGCGCCGCCGTTGGAACTGTCATTGTCGCTGTCGCTGCCACTGCCAATCTCCATGTCACTGGCGTGGACACTGGACAGCCGGGACGACTGCGACTCGTCGGGCTCCGCTGGCCGGGTGAGCTCCGAATCCATCGCAAAGTCTATGAGAAAGCCAGTTTTGGTCGATGCATCCCTAGCTGTGGTGATATGTAGAGATCGTCGTCCGTTCGAAAAGGTAATCGGTGCGAATTTGTGCGCGTGCTTGATGATGCAAAAAGTTTGGTAACGCGCTTTTGGAGGGGCCTCGAAATTTCCATCCCTGAGAGGCAAACAGGCACCAACGCGTGTGGCGCTCCCAGTTTAGCGGCATGTCACTGTGGATGGCCCCCAGATGATCGCTGTAATAGTGCTATAATCAAGCCAACTGTAATATAATATGAAAATGAAAACGAAGACTAGGAAAATATTCGTTCTTGCATCAATGTATATCTGGATGCTCAAAGGTGGTAGTCTCCCTCACTGTGCATATTCACATAGGCCACTATGAATGAGATCAGGCCCTTGACATCAACTAGACAAGACGATTTAGGAACACTGAAAATAAATTGTCGTCTACGTGCAAGTCATGAAGATAGGGCCTAGGCTACGTATGTTCAATAACGCCGAGAAAAGTCTACTCTGGCCACTAGCTATAGCACATCACACACCTTGGGTGGCAGGTGTCGAAATCTATTGTATTGCTTTTGAGAAACAACGCAGAATGAACATATATATGTATAAATCAAATCATCAATGAGCCGTGTCGGATGCGTTCGTGACGTCGCCGATTCAAGCAATGCTGCTTCTCGATTCCTGGATACTTTCCTCGTACTCCGTCATCTGCAGAGCTTCCTCCACATTCCTGACAAAGTGGCTCTCGCCGCACAAGCCGACGATGCCGCTGCTGACCATGAGGCGCCAGACAGGGTGATTCTTGCCGCCAGGCATGCGCGAGAAGAAGACGCGGACGTCCCGTTCCCGGTAGCTGCGCACAATCTCCTCCAGGACCTGCGTCCCGGAGCCGTCAATCGACGTCACGCCGTGAATGTCAAAAATGATGTTGCGGTTGGCGTCGTGGCTGCGGATGCGTGGCAGCGCCGGGTGCGCAGAGGGCGTCCCGTACAGCTCGAGGCGGCGCAGACGAGACTTGAGCTCGCCGGTGTTGGCAAACGTGAGCGGCTCGGGGATCTTGACAATGAGGCAGCCCTCGACGAATTCGAGACCGTGGGGGTCAGCCTCGGCGTTTTCAAAGAGCTGCGTCCCGGGAATTCGGCCGAGAATCTGGATGCGAGGGCGCGTGCTGTGCTTGATGACCATCAAAAGCGAGATGCCGACTCCCAGAGCCATGCCGAGCGTCAGGGAGTAGAAAATGGTAGACAGGAAGATAATGGCCATGAGGCCTAGCTCGGTCCAGCCGCGAATCCTAATGAAGAATTTGATGTCGTGCGGCGCCTCTTCTATCAGAGACCAAGCAACGACAGAAATCATGGAGGATAGGACGGGTTTCGGCAAATAGTAAAAGTATGGCAAGAGGAACAGCACAGAAAGCAGCGAGATGAGACTCAGCACGATGGAGCTCATTGGTGTCTTTCCACCTGTCGTCTTGTTGACTTTGCTGCGTCCATAGCCACCAAAAGCAGGAAGACTCATGAAGCAAGAGCCGACCACGTTGGCCACGCCAAGCGCAATCATTTCTCGGTTCGCGCTCAGCTCCATGCCTGGAATACTGCTGTTACCGAGACTCTTGGCAGCAACGGAAGACTCAAAGAAGCCAAGAAGGGCAATGAGAAACGAGGTTGACATGGCAGAGCGAATGTGCTTCATGTGGGCGAGAGTAAAGGGCCATCGGAAGGCGAAGAGGGTTCCAGTGGCTGATTTGACGGCGCCGAGAATCTCGACACCACTCTTGTCCCACTCAAAGTACCAGCACATTATGGCCGAGGCGACGACTACGAGGAATCTATCCGGAACGAAGACGACTGAAGGATACCGGGACTCTAAGCGACGCTTCAGTTCACTGCTGGCTCGTTAGACTTGGATGCATTTGGTTTGCTGCCGAGAGGGGCGTGACTGACCGGAAAAACATGATGACCAAAAAGCTGACACCAGCGACCGCGAAAGTTGGACGATGAACCCTTTCCCAGTGCTCGATGATGAAGGCAATCTTTTCTACACTGCTGCTGTGGCCGACGCCTGCTTCGTCAGCGAGCTCGCCCAGGCCAAGCTCGGGGAGGAGCTGGTCGACAGCAATGACGAAGCCAATGGCACTGATGAAGCCGCGTAGGAAGGGTCTGCTGAGCACGGAGTCTAGGAAACCGAGCCGGGCCAAGCCAGCAATCAAGACCATGGCGCCCGCGATGCCAGCCACAACGCCGGCAATCTGCGTGTGGACAAGGTCGTTGTCGTCGAGGCCGCCGGCGTCGACGCTGGACTTGACGACGGAGCCGACGAGCAGTGAGCCTGCGGCTTCGGGACCCACGACCATCTGGGACGAGGAGCCCAGGATGGCATAGATAAAGGGGTTGAAGACGAACGAGTACAGGCCGTTGAGGGGCGATACATGGGCGAGGTTAGCGGCGAGTGAGAGGGCCATGGGGAGGTAGAAGGAGGCCATTGTGATGGCAGCGACAATGTCGCCCTTGAGGTACCCAAGCTTGTACTTGCGCATCCAAATAAGGCAGGGGACGTAGTAGGACAAGTACCTGACACAAGTTAGCCGCGCGATGCCAATTCAACCACCAATTCGGCCATTGAATAAGCCAGGGGAGACAGAGGGAGGGCCATACATGATGGGATCGTCGCGGATGCCCGCACGCTGGGCGAGCTCACTGGCGTGGCCCATATTCTTGGTCCGCATACGCTGTTTTAGCCACGACTTCCAGTCGTCGGAGCCCTGCATGCTGTCGATGTGGCTCTCGAGTTCCTGTGCGCCCATCGGGGTGGACGCACGGGGGCTAAACGTGCCGTGGTCGCACTCGCCAGGGTGCGCCATGGGCTCGGTCGAGGTGAGGAGGAGCGGGGTGGCCTCGGATGCGCGACGGGCCGCGAGGGAGGGCACATCGCGGGGATCGTCGTGGTCGTCCTTGTTGTTGTCGTCGTGGTCGTCATCGCCGTCAACGTAGCTGACGGGCCGGCTCGAGGGCGTGTGGCTCTGCCGCAGGGTACTAGGCTGGGAAGGCTGGTGAGGATGCGGGGACGAGGCATCACTGCCGGGCCGGGATCGATTACGGCCAGTCATGGTGACTGAGTGGTTCTGTTTTGTTTTGTCGTTGCTGCGGACGTTGGCCAGTGGTAGATCCGCGGGAGGAGATGCGGAATGTTGGGGGTTTGTTAATCCCGACGGGTCGGTTCTATTGCTCCATTCGACGGTCTGCTGGTTTAAACAATCGCCAATTCAAGGACAGCAAAGGGCAAAGCAAAGGATGCAGGCAACAAGGGAGAGACGGAGAGAGGGAATAAGTTCAAAACATCGGATCAAGTTGACTTTGACCCCCTCGGAACTTGGAGCCAAGCCCAAGACCTGACCTGACACTTTACAGTGGGGCTGTTTGCTCACTGCTGATATTCCAGGCTCTGTGAGAGGCTGCTGGTCTAACGGACTTACAGCGGGCTTATACAGGGGCTAGCCTCGGTTTTGGGCGGCCTCAGCTATTTTTGTTAGTGCCTCTTACAGTTGGGTTAAACCTTTGGTGGGGGGGCATGACACAGACAAGACTGGAAACCGACAAACTAGAACAATGTATCCATTCGAATTTCCTGTCTGAGATTCATGCATAGATTCGACACATGGCTCCTGGCTTATAATGCACCTGCGCTATATGCCGCGTGATGGGGCATGCGCTGGCTGACCTACCTACATGCATGTTCAGCACACGTGAGAGCGCCCTGCATCAACGCTGGCTTGCAAACACGGAACTGAATAGGTAGATAGGTAGTTGAGGAGAGACAAGGCAGCGCGTTGGTAGCATTATGAATTAATTGACGAAATGAGGAGACGGAGGAATATTCGGGGTAGGATGGCGGCATGCATTACTTGAAGAGAGACTGGCTTGTTTCTGTAACCATGAGGTACACGCAAATACACCACAGGAGACAGTACTTCTGGATAATATCGTAAAATTCTTTTTAGAAACATGACAACTTTACAGCAGTCTATGGCATTTGCCAGATATTCATACACATAAAATAAATAACTCTAAATCACCTTCCATCCACCGGACCCATCCGCGCTTCCTTACTCGCGGATAAACAGCGCAGCCATGCCCTGGCCGGAGCCGATGCACATGCTGGTGAGCAGGACCTTCTTGTCCTGTCTGCGCAGCTCGCTCAGGCCGGTAACGATCTGGCGGGCGCCGGTCGCGCCGAGCGGGTGGCCGAGGGCGATGGCGCCGCCACGGGGGTTCATCTTGGCCCAGTCGAGGTTGAGCTTGTCGCGGCAGTAGACGGCCATCGAGGCAAAGGCCTCGTTGAGCTCGACCACGTCGACGTCGGCGAGCGTGATGTTGTACTTGGCCAGCAGCTTGGGGATGGCGACCGAAGGGCCAATGCCCATGATGCGGGGGGCCAGACCGGCGACGGTCGAGCCGACGTACTTGGCGAGGATGGGCTGGCCAAGCTTGATAGCGGTGGAGCGCTTCATGAGAAGGATGGCAGCGGCTAGGTAAAGGGTTGTCAGCAAAATTTCTCAGAAGCAGCTTGGGGTTAGAAGTACACACCTCCGTCAGTAACCTGACTGGCGTTGCCACCGGTCGTCGTCTCACCCCACTGGGGGAAGGCGGCGCGGACCTTGGCGAGGCCCTCCTTGGTGGTGCCGGGGCGGATGCCCTCGTCCTTGGTGACGGTGATCTCGGTGATCTCGCCGTCCTTGCCCTCGACCTTGGCCTTGATGGGGACGATCTCGTCGTCGAACCAGCCAGCCTTTTGGGCGCGCTCGGCGCGCTGGAACGACTCGGCGGCGTACTCGTCCATCTGCTCGCGGGTGATGTTGAAGTCGGCAGCGACGTTCTCGCTGGTCCAGCCCATGGGTTCAAGCGTGTCCTGCACCTCCTGGTTCTCCATGACCTCCTCGTTGAAGGGGAAGGGAGGCGCGCCGGGCGCCGACATGCTCTCGCCACCGACGGAGATACCAATGTCGATGGCGCCGGAGCGGATCGAGTCGGCAATGTCGGCCGTGGCCTTGAGGCCCGAGGAGCAGAAGCGGTTGACGGCATAGGCACCGGCCGTGTTGGGGAAGCCGGCGGCGAGGGCGGCGGCGCGGATCTTGGAGGCCGCAAGAGGGTCGTTGACCTGAACGAGGGTCTGTTAGCATGGTTTTTTCGCGGGGTTTCCAGGTCGTGTCGGGTGGAACATACGTTGCCAAAAGCAAAATCTTCAACCAGAGCGGGGTCGATGCCGGAGCGAGTCTTGAGCTCCTTCAGCAGGCAGTAGGTGAGGTACTCGATGCCGCTGTCCTTGAAGCCACCCTTGCGGGCCTTGGTCAAGGGCGTGCGGAGGGCGGCGGTGATGACGATGTCGTCGGCATTCTTGGACTGGCTGCGTGGAATCGATTAGGTTGTGACGCCCTTCGTCCCCGAGGGGCCGGCGCAAAGAAATACTCACAGGCTGCTGAGGGCCGAGCCAGGGGCCAGGTGCTTGATGATGGAACCGATGCGTTCGACAGCCATGATGAAGGATGTGTGTGTTTGTGGATGATGAGGTGAAGAGGGAAAGGGTATATGGGTGATGCAAAGGCAAAAAAAAAGATGATGCAGAGGAAAAAGAAACCGTAGTCAAGCTTCGGGTGGGATGGGCCGGATACAAATGCACGTTAAGCGGGCGCAGAGGCTGGCAAAGGCCGAACCCGGATCTGTGGAGTAGCCGAGGCAAGCACTTGATCGGGCCAGCTCGTGGGTGGTCCGGGGGAGCTTGACTAAGCATGGAGAGGCCAGCCGAGGTCTTTGCCACGGCCAAAAGTCCGATGGTGCGCCCGGGGAAAAAGGATAATGGGGGAAGTGGTATGGGGTTATGTCTGGATGCTGAATAAATGCAATTTTTAATGAATCGATTTGTCTGTTTTCTGTGGTATTGAGGTCGGGCTGCGCGCCATGTGTGAATTACCATGTGCCAGCTGACGGGGACCAGATATAGGTACAAACTTAGGTACTAAGGTACCTCTATTGCGCTTTCACAAGCCAGTCTGCCAGCATCCTCTCTACCTATATTAAGCAAAAGCTCCGGATTCCGGTCCCCTGCAGCATCGCCGTCACGAGACAAAATCCCCAAAATTTCTGACTTGGCAAGCGCATCTTCAGCTTTGGAATCAACATTCTTCTGATGCCTGAGCCATTGCTAGGGCCAACTCCACGGAGAACTACCATGTCCATGGACTCGCCCTTTGATTGGAACGGGCGCCTCGGCCGCCAGTGACTGTTACCGACTTCCGCCCCAAAAAGTAACTACCGTACCGGCGGTACTGCCCGGCAGGAATCCTCATCCTCATCCGCATCTGTGGTTCTGAATCTCAACTTCCACTCCGCCTGATGCTAGGACGGCGCCGGGCGGCCCTTGCGGGACCCCGGATCTCCCGCGACACGGAACCCGGAGCCCGGGAGGTGGTGGCCACGATGAGACATGCATGCCCCGGAGACCGATATAGACACATCTGTCAGGCTGCTGGTACAAACAGTGCAGAGATATTGCTCCGGAGGCTTCTCACAGCAAGGTGACACTGGTGTCTCGCAGCGCCTCATCCTCGTGCTACCGGGCCAGCTTGCCGCACCACACATCGAATGCCTACTTGGAAGCTATTTATTTGCTGCAACGAGCTTCCTACGGCTCCCTGCACCAAATACCTTGTCCATCACTAGTCTCGTCTCAAAAATATCAACCACTACTCGCTTCGGTACCAGGCACGCCCGATGTTTCCAGGGCGCTAGCATTGACCCTGCCCACTAATCAAGGCACAGTCGTCCACTGAAGACTGCCAAAGCCCACCGAAGCCACCCGCTATACCTCTCTAATCATAGATTTGTCAAACCGCCAAAAAACCTTGTTTGGGGGCCGCTTCAGCTCAGTCCTGCAAGCGCTTGGTCTTTTTTTCCTCGACTTCTCCTTTGCTCGTATTTCTTTTTCACTCAACACTCGTTTTGCTTCTCCATAGCGTGATATTTCTGTTCTTTATCTTCATCATCTGTTTAATATTTCTAGAGGCGCCCCTTCGCCCAGCGATCCAAGTCAATCGAGGAATCAGCTCCCACCGTGCGACGCAACAATATTGCTTGGCAGACCTCCTTTTCGCCTGCAGCGCTGATAAACGAGCACGAGCGTCTTGCCGACTGTGCCCATCGATCCGAACTCATTTTCGGTCACGTCTCTCGTTTCCAGCACCTCTTATCTCGTCACATGTCGCATCTCTGAACTCGCGAGATTTGCGATCGGCATCCTACCCCACGCCGGATCGAACCGACGACTAGGTACATCCCATACGGACACAAACACACACACACGCACAGCATACCAGTCATGTTGCTACTTGCCCTGACTCTGTATGCGCTGGTGGGCGCGGCCGTTGCCGGCTCCGGGAAGCGCGGCCTCGTCTTCACGCCGAACCCAGCGCACCCCCAAGACAACAAGCTGTGGCGGCCGCCGGGCACCGACCTCACCTGGTACTACAACTACGGCAGCATTCCGTCGCCCGCCTACGCAGACGTCTCGCAGGACCAGTTCGAGTTCGTGCCCATGATGTGGGGTGTCGGCGCCAACCCCTCGGACGACACCTGGCTCAACGAGGTCAAGGGCGTCATCCGCGACGGCCGCAATGTCACCTACGCTCTCGCATTCAACGAGCCCGACGCGCCCAACTCCTGGGGCGGCAGCAACGTCGCCCCCCGCGAGGCTGCCCAGGCCTGGGTCGCCAACTTTGAGCCCCTCGCCAAGATGAACATCAAGGTCGGCCTGCCCGCCGTCACCGGCGCGCCGTCCGGCCTCGACTGGCTCAAGCAGTTTCTGGGAAACTGCTCATCGCTGGTCAGCAGCGGCAGCCAGACAAAGAATTGCACGTTCGACGTCGTCCCCGTCCACTGGTACGACAACTTTGCCGGTCTGGCTTCACATATTGGCGAGCGCCGCGCGCTGTGGCCCAACGCCGAGATCTGGGTCACCGAGTACGCCTTTGCCCACCAGGACCTCTCCCCGACACAGCAGTTCTTCAACCAGACCGTCGACTACTTCGACAAGGAGGGCTACATTGGCCGCTACTCGTACTTTGGCGCGTTTCGCTCCGGTAACTCGTCCGTCGGCGCCAACGCCCCCTTCCTTAACAACGCTGGCAAGCTGACCGATATTGGCGCCTGGTACCTGGGAAAGAGCGCGACGGGCGTGAGCCCCCAGAGTAAGGCGCCAAGCATCGCAGCCTCCGGAGTTGCTGCAGGCGGCGTCGCGGCTGTCGCAGCTGTCTTGCTGGCCTGGGCGTGAGGAGTGAACGAGGAGAGGAAGGAAAAGGGCGACGCAACAGTTGTGCTTTTTTTGCCAGCGTAGTATTGGACTGTTATATTGTTACCACGGCTTTATGGATTCAGAATTGTTCATCTTTATTATTTGCGCATATACGACTTGATCAGATCAGAAGCAATTAGACGCACGCATATAGAAATTGAAAGCTTACATTTGCACAGTGAGCCAGCGAGACATGAATCAGGTTCGTTTTCGGGGCAAGACAGATTGCCGAACCCGTCCGATGGCTTCAGCGCGAGCCATGTCTGCAATAGAACAAAGAGTGTATTCGTAATAGAACCCGATGTTCACTTCTCCGGAACTGGGGCTAAGACATCCAGGCACCCTGTTCGGAACAAGATAAACGCCGGTTCAAGATCAAAGAGACGCCGCGCGCGCCACAGTGAGGCGCAGCCGGAGGTCTGGCCCGCCTGGGGCGAATTAGTGGGTCATTTCTCAATACATGCAGCACGTGATCCACTGCCAAGCGTTGTTGGTTCTGATGTGTAAATCGAAGGTCTGTAAATGACGTCTTCCATTATACGAAAACACAGTTTGTATTTTATGCCATTTTTTTTATTTGTCTCCATTTTCAAAACCTTGTCTATGTGTGGGAAGGAGAAAAGAGATGCAGGATCAATGGAGATGCTGTTGGCTCCTCTTTGTGCTGTTGGCCGCAGATGTTACACCAGCCAAGCTCCTGACTATCAGGCTGAGCAGCATAGCACGAACGTTGGCTCTGCTGACAAGCAAGGCTCGGAAAGAAAAAAAAAGAAACACAAAGAAGAAGAAGGAAGACAAAGCGTAACATAATTATTAGAAAAATCGGATTCTCTTTCCCACCCCATCTTCCCCTTGCAACAGCGCCAAGAGCGCTGAAAATCCGCTCTGCGCCACTCACAGCTGCAGCCTTCAGCACACGAACCCAAGACACGGCACACCGTGACACCCAAGTGGTTAGGTGGCAATACATTTTTGGGCGCCCCATTGTTTCTGGAAGCTGGAGATAAGACACAGGAAAATAACCTTAAATAAGGAGAGACACAGTATGGCGTGGGGAGATTCCAACCTGCCTTATCCCTGCCAACAGCAAGTGCGTGCGGAATGGATTCCTTGGCATTTATAAGATGGAGCGAGTTGGAGTGTTGAGATTTCGCCAGGAGAACCTTGATTGTTCTCGAACGGTGTGTGTGTACTGGTTGCCAAGACGCATGTAATCGTCGTTCTTGGCAGACAATGACAACACCACGGCGACCAAGGAAGAGGAGGGGTTGGGCCCGGGATCATGGTTATCATTTCTTTGTAGAGACAAGAAAAAATTGATCAACTGCGGGTAGCTGCGGTGCAATCAACGTGGTGATAATGTGCCCTGTTCAGGCCGAAGCCAAAGACACGGCCACGAAATGATGTTGAGAATGTACAACTATAGGCGTATCGAAATAGTGCGCCGCCTCTTTCCGCCTCTTGGCCTGTTCTTCGCCATGCTTCCGGGGACATGGCTGAAGGAAGTAGTCCGGATACGACGACGTGTGACACGATATAGTTGGACTGGCCTCAACAAGAAAGGGAGTTCTTCTAGAATGAATGGAGTCATCCATGACCATGACGGAAAACCACCATTCATTGTATTTCATTCAATTTATTATTCTTCTCTTCCCGTCACCGTCGCTGCCAATGCCAAGCCTCGCGTCGTCCGCTGCTGGCCTGCTAGTGAGACCAAACCACCACACCCAAGTGTCTTGGCAGAATCCTTGACCACAAAACACAACGACGGCATTCTTTCGGTGACGCGTGGGAAGAAAGTGTCCAAGCGAAAAAAGGAAGAAAAAAAGCTTTCCAGTCTCGACTTGAATCTATCCAGACAATGGATTGGTTTCAGCCAAGCATATGGGACTTTCTCGAGCAGCCAAGAAGCCTCGTGTATGGCGAAAGATTGGCATTCTTTGGCACATCAACTCGACGCATGCATCAATTCAAGCTCTTCGCATCGAGTCAAGAATTTGAAGACCTCTGATAAAGGTCTTTGACGTCACTCCACTTCCCCTGCGTGCGTGTGTAATAAATGACCAGATCGCCAACCTGACGAAAATATGGCTCCCCCCCTTCGCTGCTGCCCTCTTGGCACGTATCAACCCCATTCAACCTTCTCGCCACAGACAACGCGTGACTTCATCACGAGGCTTTTTGTGTAAAAATAGAAAAGGATCTTATCTCAGGGTGCTGCGCCTTGCTCGCCCGCTTCGGGGTCGGCCGAAGTTGAGAACGGGAAACACCTTTTACCATGTGGTTTCCGCGGAGTGAGTCAGTGCTACGGCGCAGCCTCAGCTGGACGCGGGACGCCCGCCGCGCTTTCTCCGGGCACGAACAAAAACATTTTGCTTGCGGCGCCGGGGCCCACTCTTGGCGGCGCCCGCCAAGCCGAAAGGACCCCACCACAAGCTCCGCGCCGGTGTGGGGGCCCAAGACGCTGCTCAATTTTGGGCGCTGCCTACACACATACGTCAAACCTTATCTCATTGGGGGGGTCAGTAGCTGCATGGGCATCTACGCCGGCGGAAACTCTGCACCATGTACTTTATTTTTGATTTTACTTGTTCAAGTACTTAAAGAACCGTTCCCCCCCCTCCCCCGCCTTCCCCAGGACTGTTGCTGGTTCATATCTAGATCAATCTATAACCGGATTGAAAGTAGGAAAAGCGTTACTCTTCATTCCAACACACTTTGAGAGAGCAACTATTGCTGCAGTTCTCTCCGAGTAAACTCCTACCTATCAAGCTCCCCGCCAACTTCAAAAAGGGGAAATACGTTGTCATTTTGAGGGACCCCGCGAAACCTTCTCGCTTTATGCATCATCTTCGCGCCCTCATCAGCCTTAGCCCTCCCTCCGAGCAGCGCGGCCGCGCCTCCGCCAACACGACCGCCCTCGCACTCACCACCGCCCCGACCTGCGACAATGGCTGAGTTCCCCAAGCACCCGTTTCTCCTCTCCGTCGCCGAGACGGCCGACGCCCTCGCCACCGATGTCGACAAGGGCCTTACCTCGGCCCAGGTGGCCCAGATGCAGGAAAAGTACCCCAAGAATGAGCTCGACGTCGGCGGCACTATCGCCTGGTACAGCATCCTTACCAAGCAGATTCTCAACGCCATGATCATCGTACGTTTTTGACCCTTATCCCTACCAATCGGCCAAAATCAACGCCCTGCTAACCTGTATTAGGTCCTTGTCTTCGCCATGGCCCTGAGTTTTGGCATCAAGGACTACATCGAGGGCGGCGTCCTCGCATGTGTCATTTTCCTCAACGTCACCATTGGCTTCTGGCAAGAGTACCGCGCCGAAAAGCGCATGGATGCTCTTCGTGCTCTCTCGTCACCTAGTGCTATGGTCCTCCGCGACGGCAAGACCCAGGTTATCTCCAAGTATGTCTTTTCCCCTCTATCCACCTCGAGAACCCACCCGCTAATATCCCCGTCACAGCCCCGACGTCGTCCCCGGCGACATTGTTCTCCTCAAGATGGGCGACACGGTCCCCGCAGATCTCCGTCTTTTCGAAGCCATGAACCTGGCATGTGAGGAGGGCCAACTCACCGGCGAATCGATCCCCGTCGAGAAGATCATCGAAAACAATGTCAACACCCCCGGAACCGAAAAACTGGCCACCTCGGAACAGGAGGTCGGCATCGGTGACCGCGTCAACATGGCCTACGCTACCACCGTCGTCCGAAAGGGCCGCGGTCGCGGCATCGTGACGGCTACCGGCATGACCACCGAGGTTGGCAAGATTGCCGCCTCCACCTCCAAGAAGCAACGCAAGGCCGGTCGCTCTATGAACTGGCGCAAGTATGGCAAGCGTCAGCCCGTTGTTGGCCTGGCCAAGCGTACCTACGATGTTATCGGCAAGTTTCTGGGCTTGACGGAGGGTACTCCGCTCCAGCGAAAGTTGTCGGCCCTTGCCTACGTCCTCTTTGGTTGCGCCATCATCCTAGCCATGGTCGTCTTCGGTGTCAACCACTTCAACCTTCGCAACGAAGTGATCATTTATGCCACATCTCTTGGCATTGCTATTATTCCCGAATCCCTTGTCGCGTAAGTGCAAAACCTTACGCCATTTTTCCTTAACAAGACTTTGCTAACAAGCTGAATTTGCAGTGTCCTTACAATCACCATGGTCGTCGCTGTCACAGTCATGCGCAAGGCCAATGTCGTTGTGCGCGACCTCTCCGCGCTAGAGGCTCTCGGCGGTGTCACCAATATTTGCTCTGACAAGACCGGTACTCTTACCGAGGGTGCCATGATTGTCCGCAAGGCTTGGATTCCCAGCAGCCACATCTATACTGTCCACGACTCGCAGAGCCCCAGCGACCCGACCAAGGGCCGCGTCACATATGCCCTCAACAAGGACGAGCCAGTTACCGAAGCTCCGAAGCGAGACTATGATCGGGAGCGCAGTGCTGCCGTTCTCACGTTTGATGTCCCTGACGAGAAGCTCAACCCCAAGAGCGAACCCGAGCCCGCCCCAGTTGAGACGCCCTGCGAAATGACGGATGAGCTCAAGGCATTTTTGCTCTCAACGTCCTTGTGCAACCTGGCCACCGTTCGCTTTGACAGGGAAGAGGAAAAGTGGCAGACGACTGGCGAGCCCACCGAGATTGCTCTGCAGGTTTTTGCCCACCGCTTTAGTCTTGGGAAGAAGTCTCTCGAGGGCCAGGGCTGGAAGCAGCTCGCCGAATTTCCCTTTGACAGCTCTATCAAGCGCATGTCCGTCATTTACGACGCGCCCGAGGGCGAGAGCGGCTCCATTGTCGAGGGTGCCAACAGCATGGTCTTCACAAAGGGAGCAGTCGAGCGCATCCTAGATCTTTGCTCGCACGTAGGGACCGGGCCCGACCAGCAGCCTATCAGCGACGAGCTAAAGGAGACTGTCCTTCAGCAGATGAACAATCTCGCCTCGCAGGGCCAGCGCGTTCTTGCTATAGCGTACCGCGCATGGGACGGCAAGTTCACCGCGAAGCAGTCGTCCAGCGCCGCTGAAGATGAAAAGCTCCGTGGTGAAGTCGAGCAGGGTCTCACCCTGCTCGGCCTCGCTGGCATCTATGATCCTCCGCGTCGCGAGACCAAGCCTTCCATCGCGGAATGCTCCCAGGCCGGTATCAAGGTGCACATGCTCACTGGTGACCACCCCGAAACAGCCAAGGCCATTGCCAAGGAAGTCGGAATTATTCCCAAGAACCTCGGCGTCCTGCCCGACAAGGTTGCCACTTCTATTGTCCAGAAGGCCACCGACTTCGACCACATGACAGATGCCGAGATCGATGCGCTGGAAGAACTCCCATTGGTTATCGCCCGCTGTGCTCCCGACACCAAGACCCGAATGATTGAGGCTCTGCGTCGCCGTGGCGCTTTCATGGCCATGACTGGTGACGGTGTTAATGATGCGCCCTCGCTATCGCGTGCCGACGTTGGTATCGCCATGGGCTCGGGCTCTGATGTCGCCAAGTCGGCTTCCAAGATTGTGCTGACCGACGACAAGTTCAATTCCATTGTTGCCGCTATTCGCGAGGGACGTCGCATGTTCGACAACATTCAAAAATTCATTCTGCACTTGCTCACATCCAACGTTGGTGAGGTCATCCTCCTCATCGCTGGCCTTGGCTTTGTCGACAAGGATGGCTTCTCGGTCTTTCCCATTTCCCCTCTACACATCATCTGGATTAACATGGTTACCTCTTCTTTTCCCGCTTTTGGCCTTGGCCGTGAACCTGCCGCGCAGGATGTCATGCGCAAGCCTCCTCAGGACAAGCGACGTGGTGTCTTCACCAACCAAATCATTGTCGACATGGTCGTCTATGGCATCATGATGGGTGCCTGCACCATGGTAACGTTTGTCATCATCATTTATGGCCGATTCGGAGGCGATCTCGGGGCGAACTGCAACACCGCATTCTCCGATGCCTGCAGACCTGTCTTTAGAGCTCGTGCCGCCGTTTTTGCAGAGCTTACCTGGTTGATTCTCATCTCTGCCTGGGAGTTCAAGAGCCTTCGCCGCTCCATGTTCCGGCTCAACCCCGACGACGACAGCAAGTTTCCCTTTTTCAAGGACGTTTACAGCAACCGCTTCCTATTCTGGTCCGTCATCTGCGGTGCGCTGTCGGTCATTCCTGTCGTGTACATCCCGCAGCTGAACACCAAGTTCTTCAAGCACGCCCCAATCTCTTGGGAGTGGGCGCTGGCGATCGGCTTCACGCTTGTTTTTGTCGCGGGTATCGAGGGGTGGAAGTTTATCAAGCGCCACTTCCAGCTGCTTCAGGATCGCGCCGTTCAGCGCGGTGCCTGGGGCCAAGGAGGACCCGACGACTCGGGAGTCAAGTTCCGCAAGACCATGTCCATGTCGAGCTTCAAGACGTGGGCTTCGTTTTCGCGCAAAGACACTGGCGAGACGCTATCCAAGAGCAACACACAGGTCTCTGGAGCTAAGAATTCTAGCATGGTATAGGTTGGAGGCGCGTTTGCATGTCGGGGCGGGCCGAAAGGCGGCAGCCCCAACGTATAATATCGTGAAAATTTCGCATTTCGGATCCTCGATAGTGTTTTGAATAGTTGCATAATAAATCTGATACCGATTGATTTTAATGACGAATGCCGAGCTTTGAATGCATCGCGCAAGTGATGATGGATGGTGTTGCAGTTTAGTTAGTGCCTGAGGCAAACCCGTCCAATATCGTCGTTAGGGGACCTACCCCGCTGAATAAGCCCCACAACAAGGCAACTACCTAGTAGTTCAGGGACCTTGGCCAGGCACGCGGAGCATTTGCTCCCTCCCTTCTTGAACCAGGGCAAACATCACGCACGCTGCCTTATTCCTGCAGAGTCCCTTTGGACGCTGCGATGCGTCATTTCCATCTTCAAGTACCAGGAGCTTTGGATTTTTCATCGCGTCCCACGAACGGTTCAATTCTAGACCCTCATCTCCGCTTAGAGACCGCTCTGATCCCGTACCACCACGCCACCAAGTCGGCTGGTTGTAACGCTGTAGGCAAAACGCCAGACAGCTCGCTGTTCAACTCGGCCTAACTCGGCTGATGTAGCGCGATGCTGATTCATATTCACGATCAAGATAGCTCAGCATACGCAGGTGCAGCTTGACCGTTCATGTCTGCGTCCTCTGCGTCACATTTAGCGTTTGCGTCGAGCCACTCTTTCGAATAGGAACAACCGTCGTCACCTGCTTCGTCCACACATGCCACGGCACGGCGAAGATACACATATGCAGAGCTCGGCGCCCGAGCCGCTCGAGCAGTACCGGCCTTCTGTCAGCCGACTCAAGGTTGGCGAGACTTTGCAAACGGTAAAGCTACACGAAGTCCCCGGGCTGCCAAACTCCATAATTATCATCGCCATGTGACTGATGCCATGTCCATTTTGGCTGCATACTGCAGATTAGACGAACAGCGCAAGACTTATATCGCTTTCAAGACAACGTTGGTGGCCGCTCAGCGCTCGTCCACGGCTCCAACCCCGCCGAATCGCACGACGATGATGTGCATGGCACGACCAAGCCGCCTGTCTACGTGAGCCAAGAGGCAAACAAGTCTCAAGGCTCTATTGAAGTTTATCATGTCAAAAATCATCAAAGCAGGCCCTTTGGCGTCTCCGTCGAGGGTGCAAGCTCGCCCAGCCAGCAGCATTTCCTAGTGAGTGTTTTTGTAGCAAGCTGGCCCACGTGTGGCGACACCCGTCATGTTAATACGTTCCTGAAAAGCACCTAAGCACCGACATTTCTTGTCATCAGTGTGGTGAAATCAGCAGCCCGGAGTGGCGCTCCGGTCCCAAAGGGCCAGGGACGCTCTGCAATGTCTGCGGGCTTATATACGCAAAGCAAGAAAGCCACCGGCGTCGCGATCAGGCGAAATTAGAGAAGCCGAGGAAGCGTCGTTTGAGGTAGCGCTCCCTACTGATGCCAATTGTCACAGAACGTCGTCACCTGATCGTGTGGCTGGTGGCGGAATATTGATTGCCAAAACTGAATTTTGACTGTCGCAGATTTGTTTGCTTTATGGTCGTGTAGCGTTCGTGCAGATTGAATTGTCATAGCAGTTTTTGGGTGTTTTGTCTTGAATCAATACCAGTAGGAAGGGAATGAATGTAGAGAACAACTGTTCCTCGAGGCACAGACAAGCACTTCCCGGTATCAGAGTTATCAGATGTTGTACTGGCATTTTTAGGTTTGAATGGGCCTAAACCCACTGCATGATCAGAAGCAGCTCTCGTCCGCGAATGAGTTCGTGTTGTTAGCCTCAGTGTGGCTCTTGATATACATCGACGGCTGTCGAGTCAAAGACATTTGTACTGGCTTTTGATTCCCCGTTCTTGCACTGCCGACGTGTCCAGCATGTAAGGGACCAACCGTACGAGAGAGAAAAGGCAGAGGGGAATATACTCCTTGTGTTCGGGAGAGAGCGCTGCTATTATGCACTCCCTATAGAGACGGAACATGTTTTCGGGCAATCGTAGCCAAGCGATGGGTTCCAATTGTTGGAGTCAATTCGCCATCGTCACGCAGAAGCGCTTGAGAAAGAATAAACTTACCCTTGGTCCGCTGCGTACCTCCTGAGACTCGGTTATCCATTCCTTCTAGGGAAATGAACCTCGAACTTGGGGATCCCCTTCATCTTCCGCGGCGTCGCTATGTTGCCTGTCAATCAACTGTTGGTCACTCTATGGTAAAGCCCTGCATGTGACGGCCGTCGTTGCATGGAGCGACCCTGGAACAATTTCGGTTCCCATCTCCAAAACGGATCGAACCCCATTAGGCTACGCGAATTGGAACATGGGTAATCCTGTCACTTTACCAATGAACCATCGGCGACGTATCTTCGACTACGTGCACACCCAACCGCCACGACCGCAAGCCTCTCAGCACACTGGCAGGCCCAACAAGCTCTTGCCGCTGACATATTGTCAGAGAGAAATTGGTCGGATTTCAATCCGTATTCCGACAATGGCGATCCTGGGGTGTCTTCAGGTGTGGCTGTCGGCAAGTCTTCTGGGGTATCATTCGGCTGTGCCATAACACACACAGCCCATGTTGACAGCACAATTCCCTCAAAGAAAAACTCTACATGCCGTCTTTGCCTATCAATCAGAAATTAACACCGGCAACGAGATAACTTCCCGATTCAGAGACCGTCTCAACCCCAGAGCCGGGCTTGACCCTTGGCGCTGCTCCAGCACAACTGCCAAGACACTGCTTGCTGATGCTTATCTCAGCCAGATGGATGACAAAATCGTGACCGAAAATGTCGAACGTATCGGCCATCGGGCGCCAGGGTTTCTGTCAACGTCTTCCTCTGCGAACCACGTCTACGGGGAGGGATTCACAAAGAGTGACGAGTAAGACGCAACACATACACAAGGGAATTTTCCGGCTGCGCTCTACACTTTGACCCTTGATATTCCTTTCCTGCCTTAGCGATGACTATGCGTCTTTCTGCAAAGTAGTAATACCGGTCATGCCGGGAGAAATGCCGGCTCAGCAGGCGGGCAGAAAGCAGCCAACGCCTCCCCGGCAGATCGTTGCGCGGAGCGAACATCGAGCCCGGCAGCAGGATTTGTCTCTCGCAGTGCATCGGAACTCGCTCTGCAAGCCGCATACGCCACCGACAAGTCGTTTTTCTCTTTCCTCAACGGCAAGCTCCCTTGGACAAAAGTTCCGCATCTTGGGATCTGCCTGGATGGCGCCAGCACTACGCCGCGAGGGAAGGTGGGATCACTTGGGAGAAATGGCCAGGGCGCCGTATTACCGTATTACCCTATCAAACACGAGCATAGTGACAACTTACAATTCATTCAGCCCACGTCTGGAAGCTGTGACAATGTTGTCATTCGTGGCTGGGAGGCCACCAAACCTAGGTGGGAAACTAGGTTGGCCTGGTTCGGAGCGTGAGAAAACACATCACAAGTGCCGGGGCAGGTTTCATTCCCCCGTAAGAGCGAAATTAAAACCCAGCAAGTACAAACTAGCTCTTCATCTTGAACGCTTCGCTGCCCCGTGCGATGCCAAGGCCGGCCAGCGTCAAGCCGCCCGCGACTCCGGTGGTGAGCGCAATCGGGATTGCATGTGTACGTTTCAGGCAGACCGACCGCTACGACGTAGGAGGGGTTTTGTTGAGGCTCTTCTAACATTCTTTTTTCTTGTCTCTAAATTGTGAATGTTTAAGCTTTTTACGGATTGCTTGGCGTGGAAGCTTGGTATTGGCCCTTGCGCCATATCAATTTCTGACAGGCAGCCTTCGAAATCCGTAGTTGGCATCGCATATGTACCTACCTCCTAGTTACAGCCACTGGTAATGATAAGTCGCACAGCCTCTTCCAAGTTCGCCGGCGAGGGGGTGCAAAGCTATCAAGTCACCAACACGCCCCCTGTTGCGTGGCATGTGGGTAACAAAATAAGATGGCGCTCAAACAGGATAAAGACGGCACGGCGCATTTACTAGTCGTACTTTTCTTTGCCTCTTTATTTTGCTCTTTATCTTATCCATCATAGTCTTTCCAATGCAACTCGGAGTAGTGGCCAATACTCTGTAGTACCGACCGTATGTAGATAAATAGAAAGGCATTTCGCGGCGTATCCCTTTATCTTCCCTTGTGGCGTTGTAGTTGTGTCAGAATGGTTTGCCCGATAAGCTTCGTCAAGCCACATCGGGTCCAAGAGGACCCCCAACAGCCCAACGATATCCAGCCGATGCAAGCTCGCGCGGCGGCGAGAGCCTCATACAAATCGTTGCCCTGTCGCGGAGCCTCCGCTCGTTCCGCTCATCGACGCCGTGCGGGCTTGTTCGTTTGCTCCCGACCATGACAGCCCGGCGAAATCATCATCACCGAAAGAGGGTATCGATTGGCGGTGACACAGTGGAATGATCTGCAGAGCTAACTTCGCACGCATATCAGCATCTTGACCTCTTTGTCTCGGTTCACGCCTGGCGAACCGGGGGGAGGTGGTGCGGGCTTCCTCATTGGGCCAAAATCTCATAGTCAACTTACTGAAGTCAGAGATTTCCGCCTGCATTGGTCGCCTAGGACCAAAAAGCATGTAAGCCGGTTGTCGCCCGCTAACTAATATACGAAGAACGAACAAGGTAGCGTCAGCACCAAAGATGATACCACCGCTGGCGAAATAGCGCATAAACACTAATACTGAAAGAAGACAAAACACGACGCCTTAATAATGGGAAGAAGAAAGCAAGAAAGCCGGAGGGAGAGTAACCCGCTTCCACTATAGTACATACCACACGTGCAGCCACTGCGCGTCCTCCAGAACAAGGCTGCTAAAATAGCGCCAGGATATATAACTGTAAAGACACAGGGTAATCAGGGTTTCTGGGAGTGAACTCGTAACACGGGTCAACTATGCATCATACCAGTAAGCTGTGGCGTATCGAAAAAGAATTTGAAAGCTCATCAAGCCTCACCGGAAACATAGCCACGGAGGCTGGTTTAGATCCATCAACGGTTTATTCCGTTGACTGGCGGGGAGAACGATGGTGTGCATGATTGTGTGTGTGCCTATGCAGCTGCATCGGCATCCCCTATCTGCTCCTCCGTCTGAGGTGGCCAGAACAGCGATATGCTGAAGCATCAAATAATTATCCGTACGGCGGCTTCCAACCGCAGGCACTTTTGTCGAGGGTTGCTGATGCGTAAGTCTCAGACCAGAGATCGACAGTAACTTGGCTTTGGTGTGCCGGACTTTCGACGCTCCATGTTGGGCAAGGACCCGTCTTGTTTGGCTCTCTTTTAAACATTTGGTCGCAGGGCTTATTACGGCGGTCGGCCGATCCCTTCAGGGCAGTGGCTCCAGGGTTTCACTTACACGCAAGTGCGACGGGGAAGGTGCGGCGAACAAGCAAAAAAGAGAAGGAGACTCACTTGTGCGGAGTTAGTTGTCTGTCGTATGCCATCCGCTAATGCCAGACTACGGCGACCACAGGGGGGCAAGCGCCAGAAAACTGGTCCTCGTACTGTTTCCTTCAACGGTTCCCAGCAGAAGGCCGCAAAAAGGTCGCCGAGTGGTCAAGATTGTAACCGCTCTTGCCTTTGTAGGAAGCTCGGATTTGGTAGGGAAATAAGGTACTGTATGGGAGTGTGAGTTAGTGTGACTTGTAAACTTGGAGAGCAACCTTGGACAACGCACAAGTTGCCACACAACTGTCTCGAGGTCCCTGATCCCTCCTCTTCCGGGTCACTGCCGGCGCCATCGGTACTGAACCACGCCACAATATCAAGGGCCATTCCGTAGCCCCGAACACCCGCCCACACATCGGCTCCGAGACAAGTTCGTGAAGATGTGACAGCGGTGGGATACCCGTGATGATCGTGCCAAACGAACTGGACACAAACAGAGGGGCCTTGCCACTGCACGCCGGGCGGGTCAGCCAAGGGGGTTTCTAGATGGTAAACTAGTGTGCGAAGAGGACCCCTTTGGCATTGGGCAAACAACCGATAGTTAGATTGGTTGTCGATTTCCGACCGAGTTAAGTGATGCCAAGTTGATAACCTCCGACAAAACAAGGAGATTACCATCTTGCTCATTATCTCTCGGTCTTGGGCTCCTGCTGCACAATTGGCTCACACCACCTCTGCGGCTCTCGTCGCGCTGTATAGGGAGGCTAGCCTCGGTAGGGCGTCCACAGGGCTTGACTTTATTCGATTGTTCAGCGACGGAAGCCACTGCCAGAGCAAGGGTAGGAATGAAGAAAAAAACCTTGAATCGGACCAGATTTGCAAAATATGGCAGGCGGAAGCAGGATGATCGGGGGGTTCGGGGAACAGGGGCGTGCGAGGGAACCAAAAGAGGCAGGTCTGTTTGGGAACCTCTGCGAAGACGAACCAGGGATGTGAGGCTGAATGCACCCGTCTCCAGTATATATGGAACGTGACGTAAAGGGAAAGCCACAATTACAACCCTTCGCAGTGTCGCTGGAAATGGATGTGGCAGACTCGCTTCGACCTGCATCGTATGGAGGCCTGGATCCCCTCCATACCCCCTGTTACCCGCACGGCAGACGATGCCGTGTGGCAAGGAAAAGAAAATCTAGAATACTTTGTCGACAGAGCCAACTGGACGTCTGGATAATTCCGACGGATAGCGTCGCTCTGCATGGACGGATGCAGCCAAGAGGATGCAGCACATTTGCGCCTTACCCGGCAGCAGCTGCCAATGCAGGCAAGACTCGAACACCATGCATCTTGCAGACGCATATTAATGAAGCCTCAGTCAAACCTCATATTAACGGGGCTTGCAATGTATGCTTTCCGTAAAATGAATAAGTCGGAATGCGGAATGACTCCAGGCCCAAGGTAACGAAGCGCGTACCTCCGGGCCAGCGCGGAATAAGCCTTGGAAAGCATCTCGCGTTGCTCGTCGCTTTGGGTTAATTTGCCTTGAGATTTCGAAATTCATTGAGGCTGACTTTGCCTGGTATGAATCGGGGACCTGACGCTAAACCCAGGCCATCTAGCCACAGCAGTAGTCTCAAACCCTCGTCTCAGCTGTTTCTGAGGTCTTGCTACAGGTCAGTCTATGGGAGACAGGCATCACAGCATCTCTCTCCACGCTCGGCACCCTTGCCATTTTCTTGGTTCGCCTATCATCTATCTTGTAAGCCACAAAACATGCCTATAGCAAACGATTGGCTCCTGCAGCGATGATGCTTACGACAGAGAGGGGGATCGCATCCAATCATGTAGATGCCGCGGACAAGCGGTTCAACAGGGAAAGGATGTTCGTGTTTATTCCCGTCGTCTTTCCTGTAGAGGCACTGATCTTCTGCAGCGTAGGGAAAGTGAAACATGCAGAAACGCCCTCGGCGTAATTGTGCTCGGATGAACGGCTAAATGCCTGCCGGTAAAAAATGAACTGGAAAGCTGTATGGGAGACGTGAAAACTCAGAAGTCATAGAATGCAAGATAGCGAGATGTCTACGGCGATGCCGTCAGAGTTTTCTCTTGATCTGGGGAAAGTCATGTCTGGTGGGAGCTGAATGCGCATGCCGGGTTGATTGCTGCAGTCGGCCGGTAGTCCTGGCATTGACTGGGGGACCGCAGTTCGGCTGCCTAATAATAATAACACAGCCCCAGTTATGGGGGAAGACTTTTTCACGATCCTGTTTGTAAAAATGAAATATTCGTGGGGCCTGATTTCTGACCTGCTTTGAGTGTAGGGCACGGCAGGACTGCCTCCTTGTATTCGTCTCGCTTATCACCACGTCGGCTCATGAAGGAGAGCAATCCGAGATCGTAGGGCAAATATGGTGTAACATGGAGGCTTCGGTTCGATATTCATATTCGTAGTATCCGGCTCGACGGCAGCAAATGATTGCACTCCTGTTGTAACCTCTCTCACAGCTTCGCACAGACGCCATGCCGACATTTGCCAAGCTGAACTGACCCCTGCTTCATAGTAGCGGCAGCAGTGCGAGCCCCGGTTTGTCGGATACCGCAAAACTGTAGTCCTGATTTAGCAAGAAGAAAGGCCAGCCTGCTGTGGTCCAAATCCACGTCTGTCAATATAGGATTGCATAATGATACTAAATGTGGACGACGCAAAGCAGTCCGCATGATATTTTGTCTGTTATGACTGCGCCAACTCACCCAAAAAGGCCCACTAGACTCAGGCATGCCCCATATTCTCAACAGTTCATATGGCTACGTGAGTTGCACTTGACGGCCCTCTTCGCTGCGATCTGCGAGCTTATTTGACGCTACTCGGCTTGCTAACCGGGCAGCCAGATGGAGCTTCCTAGCATACCGCTGACATCAGGGTGGAATGCGAGGGGTAAAAATGCGAGGTCGTAAAAATTGGCTGAGAACAAGTGCCAAAGCTAGGACACCCGGACGGCTAATGACACCGCTCGCGGGGACCTCAATAGGCTGCTCGGTGCAAGCACCTATGTAGATACAAATGCGAAAGTGGACTCGGTTGGTGATCCATCTCGGGCACTAATAATGAGGAACGCATCTGAGGTGCAAGCAATTGGGGGCGTAAAAAAAGATCATAGATGCGATATTGTGAGACGGAGCCCCCGGGCGAGATGCCGAGATTCAGAAGAAAAAAAATCGCACGTCGCTCAAAAAGCATCGTCACAGAACGAGGCAGCCGTTGCTCAGCCATAACATTAGCATTTGACAGGTCATCGGTGGTAGCCTGCTTCCAGTCGGAGAAATGGCTCATTTGGCATGGCATGCGTCTGCCGCAAAGAACATGCCGCCCAAACTATATGCAACAAGGCTTGGGCCGAAACGCCCCGATAAAATTGGCGGTGTTATAGGTGGCGAAGAAAGTCAGTATTGGAGCGAAGGAGCTAAATATTGCCTGGCTTTTGGTGGTTTCAATTTAGCAACTGGCGTACCATGTGTTGATATTTCGGAGATGGCGACAATGGCCAAATGGGGCGTAATAAAGGCGTGCTTCGGCACAAGGCTGAGTTGAACAGGCGAACTTGTTGATTAGTTAGTGTCTTCGCGTTACGTATACGAATTGAAACGTTAACCAAGACGGGACGACAAAACCCACTGAACGTGTGCCAAGCAACATTGACCGACAACTAGCCAGGTCATAGGACTCATATCTGCCGGAGACTACGACATCGCTTTGAGGAGGAGATTAACCTCATGTAGTAGGCCGCCGTTTGAAAAGAATATGCTCTATGTCGAGAAATCTGGACAGTGCCTGCGTAGCAACCCGCAGTTTGTATACCAGACATGCACGCGCACAACGCACACAATCCCAGCTGAAGGCTATGGCGAAGTCCGCCGGCCAGAAACAAAAAAAGGTCAAACGAACAAGGGGGTGGGGGCGTGCAGCTTAGCACAGGCAAGATATTGCTGCTTGAGTTTGAGGGCCAAGATGACGGGAGAAGCGATCATAGTCGGTGAAGTTGTCGCAGAATCAAGACGGCACGACAAGTTGAAAGAAGGCTAGTTAGAAGGTGGCATTGAGTGTCGGCCCTTTGACTTTGGCGTACACCCCAACAAGTCAACATGACAAAGGGTTGTCAAGTAAAAGGGCAGATCCCGATCAGTACCAGACGATCCCCCACCAGAATGATAACAGAAAGCAAGGCGGATGGTGTTGTGCTAGCAGGTGAGCCCACACGTACTCGTCGTCTTTTGTTTCCTCCTTCCTGATCAGCGCCAAGTGCGTGGGATGGCTCGGGAGATGAGCATCGGCAAACGTGGCCGCTGTCCATCGCCATTGGGGTCCGTCCTGGCCAAGCCACGGTGTCAAGTATGGATAGAACTGCTCTTCGCGGTCTATTCGGCTGTACGCAGCTACGCAGCCAACCTGCTCGGGGGTCATCTACGTCTCTCCAGGCCAGTGGATTGGCGCGTGGACTGACGGGCGAATGATGATGGCGAGATAGTACATACTGGGCACTCGTACCGTAGACGGGCTTGCAGGAGTGTGCAGAACAGCGGGTATCAGCTCCAGTGACCCGTGGAACCCGTGTCGGCGGCGAGTATGCTTGGCCTAGGAAAAACAAGGTGCCACCGGCGTTGCAACGGAAAAGGATGCTTATGAAAGAAGCTAAACAACAAGAGTGCTCAGAGAGGGGGGCGGGCCACTAGTTAGAGTAGCAGTAGCGAATGTAAGAGCGAGTTCGAGGAACGAGCATGGCGGCGGCGGCAGGCAGGCAAGCCTGGATAGGTAGGTCATGGCGATGGCGATGGTAGTTTTGCGTATGGATATAGACAGTAGAGCTGCTTGGACTTGACGATGAGAGAGGTTTGAAGTGTAAATAGGAGCAAACGGGCTCAAACCTGGAGGAGTGGAAGCAGCCAGTCGCGCAGCTGGCAGATAACTAACTAGAGGTTGACAGTGGCAGGCAGGCAGGCAAACGGAGGCTTCCAAGGCTGACTCAGCTTGTCAAACCGTCCTACTGTTGATCATCTTCTTGGCTTTTCTTGGTCCTTCTTGGAAGCTTCTTCACCTTGCCGTTGTTGTCATCAAGCGTACGGTATTGCCCAATCGCGTATTGAATCCCGCTTCTCTCACACACACACACGCAGTCGCACGCACGCACGCACACCATCCACCATCCGCCGCCCATCTCCGGCGGAGCCAACATCTCTCTACCACGAACTAGCCCGGCTCGGCGCAGTCTACGAATACCAAAGAACAACTCGCCCAGCCGCTAATCTGGGGCCTCCTGCTTCCCTCGCACAAGTCCTTTCCTGACTTCTTCGTGGCCGCACGGTTACCGCACCCCCTCCCTGGCGGGCGAGTCCCACCGCCACCAGCCCAGGGTCAGCCGGACAAACCCTGAGTCCCGGACATGCCTCACCTTGATCCTTCTCTGCCCAGCGGCCATCGCCTCGCATACAGGGGGGAGGGGTGAGTGGTGGGCGTTCTGGTATCCCGCGGGGGCTTGGGGCTTGGGGGCCATCATGTCATCGGCGGACAAGGACCTCGCACAGCAGTCCGCAGAGCCGCCCCGGTCCGGCACCTGGCAATATCTCGCAAAGAGCATAACAGCGAGCTGAGACTGGCCGCAGAGCTGGAATCTAAATTGGCCCAGTATTCCAGTGGATCAGCGGCCTATTTTGCTCCTGCTGTCCACCTGTCGACTGCAGACATTTCTCCGCTGCCTGGCACAAGTGCGTTTCTATCGGGGCGGCTGGGATGGGCTGCCGGACAGGGTGTGTCATCAACGGACCCGGAGGAGTAGGACAAGCAGATGAGGGAGTGGGAATGCAGACCTCTGAGGCACACGCCCAGGGCACCGCGGTGCACGATTATTAACCTAAAGGAGGGGCGTGCCGAATCTCACTCGCAAAGAGAGATCCAACCTGCCGCTTGGGAATAGCTCGCCCTGGCCGGGTGCCGCTAGCAGACTTGGTTGACCATGTCTATTCTAGGCCATGTTTCTGGCCGACTTCCTTTCACCACGTTTCACTGCCATCTGCGACTCTCTCCCCCGGACCACCTTTTAAACACGCTCTCTACCCCACTGACTCATCTCAACTCCTTCGTCCTGGCCAAATACCTTATTTATTGCATGCCCCTCGCTCCCAGCTTCCCAGTTCCATCAGGTATACTTACTTATACACCTGCACCTCCCACGCCTGCTCAACTGCCTGCTTGTCCTTCGCACTACAACCCATCCCACCTTGCCAACCGCACTCCATCTACACAAAGACACATACGAGAGACAACGCCCTACTGCTATCCTCTTCAGCCTCTTGTTGCTTGACCGAAATGCCCTCTGCCACGGCATCAGAAGCAAGTGACAAATCTCGTCAACACAAAAAGACCATGTCTTCCATCTCCAGCACATCCTCTGCCGGCGCCCAGCCGCGTGGCAGCCAATCACCACCCACAGCCATGAACCGCGAAACCACTCCAGAGTCTCTCGCCGACGCTGATCAAAAGACCAAGAAGAGGATCCAGAACCGTGTTGCCCAGAGAACGTACCGTGAGTTCACACCTCGCACTGCCCTCTTCGGGCTGTTCCACTGACCAGAGAACAACAGGCAACCGTATGAAGCAGCGGGTACAGGACCTCGAGCAGCAGCTTTGTGAGATGCGGGCCAGACAACAACAGCAGCAGTACTATCCCCAGGATATGTCTGGCACTGTCACGCCTGACGGCTCAATGGGCTTTGTTCCAAATGCTGGAAATATGCCTCCCGCACTTTGGCAACAAACAATGACCCTTCCCAGAACTCCGGGCTCGATGTCCCAAGAAATGTGGCCTGGCATGGCCGTCGACGGCGCTGGCCAGCCCATGCCCGAGGCAGTTCCCATGGCTGGAAACCCCTACATGGCCCGAAACTTCCACCACCAGACCCCCTTTAACAACCCGGCTCTCCTAAACCAGCTTAACCCTTCAGCCGCCACTGGTCTCGAGCAGGTTCCGATCATGTCTCCCAGCCTGGAGATGCCAGGCGAATCCTCTATGCAAAGACTGTATCGCAACGGAAGCACTGCATCGACACCTAACCAAGAATCTCTCCAATTAGACGCTCATTTTGGGTACAGAGGAACAGTCACTGGCCTCGGTATGTTGTTAGTCTCGAATGCCACATGCGTGCTTTGCTAATCTTGGGTCTCGAAAAGGTCAAGCCTCTGAAATTTCCGAAGAAGATGGAAATGACGCCAAGCTCTTCACCAACCCCACCTCATGGGAAAACAGCCCGGCCATGATGTCGCCAACCAGCTCAAGAACAGGAACTGTGGCCCCTCAAAGCGCCATTTCCGCGTCGCCATGGGGCTCTATTGCTACCGCCGCTACCGAAGTCTCAGACGCTGGATCGCCGCACCAGTTTTCAAGTATCGAAGAGCGTTTCGAATACGTCCTGGAGTGCGCTCGCCGCGTCGGGTTCGATACATTTGACTCCATGGCTGCCCAGTACTACGGAAGTTGTTTTGATCCTTGTTCTTCTCTGGCCATGGACCAGCGCCTAAGCCGCAACCGGCACCTGCCTGCTCTGCTGGCTGAGATTCGACACAAGTCGACCCAGTGGAGCGTGTGGGAGAGGCGTGCATACCAGGACGAGGCGCTCAAGACGGCGGAAGACATCTGCGCCATAGAGTGCCGGGAGTTCCGATCCAACCAGGATCTATGCGATGCCAACGCCATGAATCTGGCCACCATCCAACAGAAAGTAAGTCTTTTTTTAGCTTAGTTCGGGCCGCAAATCTTTCTCAGACTGAGACGCTAACCGAGACTTGTTCCAGCTACCCAATGTGTGGACACTGTTGTCAGGCTTAGCCTCCGCCACACCGCTGCAAAGACAGGGTGACCGCTCGAATCTCGTTTACAACAGCATCAAGCAGCTCTGTGCACTGGGTGATGCATCTGGCCATATGGCTGTGGATAGCCAGTAGGATTCGCTTCCTTTCGCAAGGTACGTCCATTTGCCGAGCAAGGCTATTCTACTGTCTTACTAATATACAATAGTTTTTTCTTCCCAAGAATTCTTCTGTTATTTTCTTTGCAACTTGGCCCTCTGTAAAATGGAGCCGATTTTTTTTTCTTGATACATATTTCTTTCTTGTCTTGTTAGAATTGGGCAAAAAGATCATGCCACGGCACGGTGTTACAGCGTGAGATTGATCCGCATAAAGGCGTTATTGGGCAGACCCCCGGGTTCAAGATTCAAGCAAGGTGAAGATCACCAGCACATTTTTGTTTTTGATTGTACATAGAATTTAGTCTCGTGTGCCAAGCATTGGCTATTTGCTGCCACGTAAGATATAAAATTTGAAGCACATGACGCATGCACAACAGCAAGAAGCACCCGTGTGTGCAGACATAGCGCCGAAGATCTCGGCACCAGCTTGGCGTTTGCCACGAACCAGAGTCTTGAGTGCGCGAGTTACCCATCTCCCGACTTTGTGTAGAAACTGGGGTAGCATGATGTTGAGCGGAGCAGCGTTGCAGTGCGAAGAGAGCACGCGGAGGCTGGAGAGAAGAGCAAGAAAGAAAATAATGCGACGGGTACGTGCAGCACAGATTAGGGCAATGTTATTTCCGATGAAAAGAAAATAGAGTTTTGGCAAGAAACAGCAGAGCTGACGAGAGTAAGCAGCCCTGTCCTTGAATGGCGAAGTGAGGCTCACCAGATTAAACGTGGAGGGGACAGTATCGCTATCGCTGAATTATGGCTTGCTAATAAGGGACTCCCTTTCCCCTCTTTGGCGGCAGCTCTGAACTCTGCATCGATACATGAGCTGTAGGGATGATAAGCATATATGTTAGTTCTTGGGCATGATCTGCTAAAGGGAGCAAAACAGTCCTCACGTCAGAACCAAAACCGAACCCCAGAACCTGCCCCTAGGCCTGTACCTAAAAAAAAGCCAGGCGGGCTTATTAGACGAGCGCTGCTACGTTTTGAAAGCATAGTCGGTGACAACTAGGGCAAGAGAAAGCCGCCGTTTCTTGGAGTTTGAGATTTCCAGGTATCTTACTCTACGTCACCAACTTGCCTTCTCTCCTAACTCGATGAGGCCATCCACCGATTTGATTTCTTCTTGGAGTCCCGCTGCGAGCTCGATCCTGATGGCACATGGCTTCCCTCTCCCGTGCGAACCTTGTTTTCGGGGGAAGGGGGAGGAAAAGGGCCCGGGCTTGTCCAACACCCGACGAGAGCCAAAGAAAATACGGATAGATTTGCGGTGGGATGGGGGTCGCCAAGCCACCAGCACCACAAAACAAGGCCCCCTCTCCTTTCTGACGCGGTGGACTGGATCGGGAACCCGGGTTGCGAGTAACCGCCAAACCATTGGTGGCTTCCGATTATATCTCGGCGTAAGCATAACTTCTAGTGCCATTAGAGCAAGACCTACACCCTGCCCACTCACCCAATCCACCCCCCCTACTACCTATAGTTTAACTAGGCGGCGGCCCCAAAATCCGTTGCTGGACCCGATCAAGCCCCCCCGCGCCGCGCGAGATTGGCTTGTAAGCTGAGGGTAATATGAGCAGCTGGTTGGCGGGAAGCCTTCGGACGCCATGAAGCTAGACTGGGCCCTGGAAAGCCCGCCGCCGCCGCCGCCGCCTCTCGGCGCATCTTTTGGTGCGAATCCTGGCCGATAACAGAGCGCAATCTTTTTATTCCATTCTTCCGCAAGGGATGCCCTGTCCTCGTCGGTCTATTTATTAGTTGGTGGCTTGGAAGTCAGCCAAGAGTTTCAACGTGACGGGCAAGGCAGTGGTGTCGTCACATGTTGGACAGATAAAAAAACGAGTAAGAAAAGACAGGTTGAAAGAAAGAGTGAAAATGCCGATTTTTCCCTCATCGACTCCCACCGAACCTGCATGAATATTGTTACTATTTATTACCAATCGCCTGCACGACACGCTCTGCGCGACCCCAGTCCACAATACATGCCATTCAGGGAGTCCAGGCCTTGCTGCCTTTGTCTGAAGACGACATTTGAGATCCATGTAAATCTGAAGAGTCTGGACCAGACGCGGCCCCCAGTGGAACTTGCAAAGTATTGGGTTTGCTGCTTACAGTCAGTCGCCGGTCTAGATAACCGGCTCCATTGCTGGATACAGTATGTTCCGAGAGGGTTGTAGACTTCCACCGTAGTAGTCTACCGGCTCGGGGCGAAATCAGCGCCAAGGATACTACCTAGGTCATTGACAAGACTAGAACCGCCCGAGGCTCGTTATTTATTAATCAGCTACGCAATCCTGCATAGATGCTGCGCTATTCGTGGGCGTCTCTGCGACTACAGCAGTATATAGTATACACACCCTAATCAACTAACTAGATTATAAACGCGAAAGCTCTAGCGACAAGAAGGAGGCTCTGACGGGTTTCTCTGGCCGCCGACCTGGGGGCTGCTGCGCCCCGGCTTCGCTCACTAGTTGGTTAGTTTACTTCGTCCATGTAAGAATTATTGCCTCCTTTGTTCCCTTTTCTATTGTTATCTACAACCATGTCGTTTTCGACGCACAGCCCCCCCTTGTGCATGAAAACGGTCCTAGCGCTCTTCCATCTCTGCCTCCAGTAGAAACGCAGCGGCAGCGTCCGCCAAACTGAAAGCGAAACCCGCATCGCATCGCAGGACCAACCAGATGCCTGCCCGCAAAGACTCAAAGAAGTCCCTGAAAATCACCTGGTAATTGTCATCTTTCTTTTCGCCTTGCGTTTGCAGCTAACCTTACTCGAGCAGTGTCACAACGTCTCGTGGATCTGCTCTCCCCCCCCCCTTCCCCCCCAACCTTGCTTGATAGTCTATTTTTCCTACTTCTTGGCAAGCGACAGAGAGCCCAGACTGTCGCTGCTGCAAGCGCATGGCTCGGTCATGAGTTAGATCCAGCTGCCTAGTCCGCGGCGGACGACTCAGGACTGCAGGACCGGTCGCGTTGCAATGGTGCCCAGCCGCTACCGCCAGAGCACGGGGACCATTGCGGTCCCCCTCCCCTCCTCCGCCCCCCTCTTACCGGCAGCAGATTCGCCCCCATAGACTTAAACTGAAGCTTCTTGCGATGCCTAATCAAAAAGGCCTACCAGACGCACCGGAGACTGGGTGCGGAACAGCCGGAGGTGGAGAAGCGCCAAGGCGCTGAGCGATGAGCGGACTGAGAAGAGTGCTTTCCTATTAGTTAGTTAGTGGAAGGAATGGAGAGGAGGAAGGTAGTGAGTGTCCTAGGGAGCAACACCCAGCTCCGATCATCCATGCTACATCGCGCCGCCGCCCCCTCCGAATCTACGGAAAGAATGAATGGCAAGCTGTGTGTCAAAGTTGTCAAATGCCGTCGAGTGGCGGCGCTTGCACAATTCGCACTTATCAGCGAGTCGCTGAGAGGGCGCCCCCCATACAGATTACTCGAGAGAAAAGTTGCTTGAAGCTTGCTATCTCGTTTTAGGATTAGTCGTCGAACGGCAGTCAGTTTAAGCTTGTTTTTCTGATGGGGGGCTGACCGCATAGCTTCATGCTGAAAGCCAGCCATGTATCACCCCAGTCCAGACACAAACGTCGAGAGAGATGGTGTGCCCAGGCGAATCGAGCGCCAAAGGGAAAATCGAGAGAGAAATGATGGAACAATCATTGGCTCCGACTCAGCCTTGGCGAGCCCTGTCTGCTGCCTGCTGCCTGCTGCCTGCTGCCGACGCCGCCGGCTTTCGTTTAGAAGCTATATACGCCCCTGTAAGCCGCGATGCAAGCCACTATTCATCAGACGTTCTCTCCTCGCGGACCGCGATGGGGGCTCCATGCAATCTACAGAGATACGTTTGCGGTACTTACTACTTAGCAGGGGGGCAAATCTCGTCAATATTTCCCACCCGTTTCTTTCCTGCAGGGTTGGGGCAATATGGGAGCTGGCACATGTGCGCAGATGTTGTGGCGTTGTTGCGTGGTGCTCTGCGGGCCGACTCTCTCTTCCCCCATCCATGACAAGCCAGATTCTCTTGTCGGCCGTTTTGGAGAGGAGGGGGGGTGTGTACCGCGGACAGTTATAGTCTCGGCTACTGAGTCGATTCATTAACTGTCCCTATAGTATCGAAATGCAAGATGTGCAGATGAAGCGCTGCCAAGCAAAAACCCAGGTTGGCGGAAGGGCGTTGTCATGGGGCCGCAACGTCCGTGACACTCTCGACTGGTTGAAACTATATTCACGGATCAAAGGGAATTCGGTACCTTCTCTTCAGCCTTTCCAGGGCTGGTTTCGCTCCTCCGTGCGTAAACTTGCTCTCATTCGCCGACGACACTCTCCACTGGACAGCAAACCATATCTGAGCGTCTACAGCTGCATACATCTCTTGGCCACCTTTCTCGATAATGATTGTTTTGCTGGAGGCAGCCAAGCCGCTCCGTCATACTCTTGCGCGCGCGCCATGGCCTTGGTACCACCAAGACGGAGACTTGCACACGAGAGACCACACTTGTCGAACCCAGCCCCAGACTCTCTGTCTTGCCAACTCCCCCTCCATTCTCTCTGTCCTCCTCTTCCGGCCCTCTCAATGTCCATCATGCAACAGCTCAGCTCACGCGCAATTTCATATCATCCACTCAAAGGACAAGACTGGGGGGCCTGGGGCCTAACTTACCCACCAAACACCCTCCTGACACTTTTCTTCTTCTCAACCTGGGCACCACAGTAATCCCCAGCAACGCCAAGCGTGCCTCAGCGGGTGCAGATCCGCAGCCAATCTATAGGCCAAGAGGAACGAGAGGGCAGCGAAAGCCGTTATTGCTGCTTATGGATATGCAATCCTGAAATTTTTCTTACAGGTACTCGGCGCATACGGCATTCGCTTTACGGGGCGGCATTGCGTGAACAACCTCTGCTGTCACCCATATCCCGGAACGTCTTCGTTTAACACGATGCAGGAAGGCAGGCAGGCAGGTTGATCTGCTCATCTCCCTCACCCCTGACCCGAATATCTTTCTGCAACAATAGCGCAATTTTCGCCCTTTTATTACCGACGCCAGATGGCCGAGGTCGTTAAAATAGCCCTGTTGTACTGACAACACAGCCCGTGGGCTGGCTTCTTCTTATCAAGACGGTCGTGTTACATGGTCGCGTGGGCGCAACCCGCACACGCCTAAAAGAAAACAAAAGGTCAGCCGCATGACGTATTCTATTTGGTACTAAATACTACCAAGACGACGGGGGGAAATATGAAAAAAGAAAAAAAAAATAGAAAGGCCGCACCCGTGTTCCCTTGTGCTTTATCGTGAAAGTTTGACTGCGCACTGCCAAGGTTTCCCATGCCAGTTTCAATCTAGGAGAGGGGCTCGCGGAGGCGGGGGAGGATGAGGACAAGAAAAGAACAAGGAGGGGGCGGGTGTGTTTTCTGTTGTCTTGGCGATATGGCGAGCATGACTACTTAGTTCAGCAAAGCTGAGATGGTTGTTTCTCCGCGCGGGTCCCGTTGTGCATTCTCCCAACTTCGAGCGAGGCGAATGCAACATCGCTCATGAACACCAGAGAAGCTTGGCTACGTACCGAAGAGGGCACATATGTCGCCGATAGTATCATCTCAACACGCACTCCCCCTCCTTCTTCCACGGTAGGTGCGGGTTCTGGCAGCTCATTTGCTGCGCAGCTCGCCAGCCGGGCGGATCTTGGCGATGTCCCTGGTCGCGATGAATTGGATCGGGGGAGCCAAGCACTTCGTATTCTGTGACAGCTATAGCTGGCAGCTGTTATTGAAACAAGAGTGAATTCTGCTTGTTCTGTTCTTCTCTGCCCTTGGCGTGGATGTAGTCGTTAACCGAGGCGGCCCGTGTTGAAGCGGCTCCTCTCCGAGGACGAGCGAGAGGGAGGGGGTGGGCGCGGCATTCGCAACGGTTAACGATTGGGAAGAGAGAAAAAAATCGACGCCCTTGTTAAAAAATAGAGGCATATTTTGTTTCACTACGGGGTCCTTATGCCATTGAGTGAGAAGGCTCACGAGAGTGTCCCTCGTGGACCCCAGTCTCGACTTCTTCTCAGGATCGGACAGATGGAAGTCTTTTTTTTTTTTGGACTCGGCGATCCGATGGCCGTTTGACGTCGAGGCTTTTCCGCCCCCTCGCTTGTCAAAGAGCCTGACTCGGAGAAAAATACGCAAAAGTCCCAGAGGATGATGGCAAAGCTGGAAACGTCCGAGCTAATCTTCTATGAGAAAGTTTCCGGTCTAGGCCCTTTGGCCTGCTGTTATCGACCAACATGCGGGACTTGTGCCATGTGGGAGACGGGGGCCATCTTTTATCCCTAGTCTTGTTGATATTTAAAGTTTACCGTTTTAGAGATGATGAAAGCCAAAAGATTGATAACTCTGGTGTCACCATCCTAATTCGATACCGTGGAGGAAAATAAGAAACAAAGCCGCAGGGCCACGCGTCGCTGCGGTGGATCTCGAGCTCCGCGACACCACCCGCCGTACGAGGGGAAGAGAGGGGGGTGGAGAATAAATTGGTTTTACGTTTATTTAGCGTTTCGAATATTGAAACGCTCGTTGCCCAGCTGATACTCGGACTTGAGGGATGACGGGCCAGGTAGAAACCCGGCATGGTGGGAGTGGACGTTGCCAAATGGCTCTATGGCTAGACTGCCAATCGGTCCAAAGAAAAGCATTCAACTCATGGCTTAGAGAAGAGGATGATGAGACGTCTCTGGAGGAAATCAAACAGTGAGAAACTCCAATGTAGTCGGTCGTGGCGAGATACATTGTCCTGTCGTCCCAAATGACGACCTCGCAACTGTCCCAGGCGCAACCGAGCAGCAGGAATTTCGAAGTGGAAGAACGTAGCATCTCTCCAAAACACAACAGAGACTTCCGGCACATTCTACCTGTATGGTAGGCGCCGTTTCGAATTGTTGCCGTTGTGTAGAGATGTGATGCTCTGCCAATGCACCTGGCGTCAGTTGTGTAGACTTGCCGAACAAAGTACGGCGATGGGGGAAACACAGGAGGAAACAAAGCAGTAAATCTCTGAGAGAATTCACTGTTTATGTTAGATTTACCCATCCTGGATAGGCGCGGAGGTGAAGTTGCAAGTGACACGCCCAAGGTCCTCCATCCATCGCAGCCGCTTCGACAATGCGAATTTGGCCTCTGCTATCGCCGGCTCCGTTCAGTGCTCTTGTATATACATAGACCTTTATATTAAGTGGCATTTTATATAAATTTGTGTGGGAATGGTTCGCAAAGATACAACGCAAGCCGTAGTCGGCCAGAGGAGAGGATTCGTGGTGGCGGGCGAGGCGATGCTCAGACACGACGTTGACCAACCACGACTTGCCCTTGTATTACGACTTCTGTTCAATTTTCAAGACATATATACATACGGGGCCCTCCCGGCCATCTTGGAAAACACATTATTGTTCTTTGTACTTGCCATCAAAGTCACGGCGAGTACCCGAGTACCAGTACTTCAAAACCCAGTCACAAGAGGACAGCAAAAGACAGAGTAGGATGACTTGTTTATTATCAAGAAAATTATTATTACCATCATATCATCAGAGTGTAAATCCTCCTTACATTGCATTTGAAAAGATGTGCTTCTACAACAAGAAGCCCGAGTAACCCTGGGCCGCTCACGACCACTCCAAGTTCCTTCCTTCCTTTCCCTCCCTCCCTGATCCAAGCACCACATGACAAAGAAAACCAAGCGAAATGGAAAACCGCAAAATGAGATCCAACTCCATATAAGATAGAAGAAATGGGGATATAAGTATATAAAAAAAATTGGCAAAGAAAACGAAAATGGGGTATAATGCCTATTTCTTTTTTGGTAAGGACAAGCGAAAGCAGGAGCGTTACAGCTGTATAGTTGCACACCGGTACCAATACTTGGCTAATGCAGAAGCCATTTATCAATACACGCTCATTCACGGAACTGATGGCATCACAGAATAATGCCATGTCCCAAGATGCGGAAAACTTTGTCTGGGTTGTCGACGGCCAAGACAGAGGATGTCGAAAAGTGGAGCTTTGCTTGCTCAAGGAGTCGCTGAGAACGGATGAGTGTCTCGGGAGGTGACAGATATTCAGTCCGATTTGGATAAAAAAGGGAAAGGGGCAGTGATGTAGAGATATGTTGTTGGCTCTAATGACACTTTGTCTGCGTGATGCCTTCGGACTGTCCTAATTAGGAAACCGACCCGTTGGTAGCGTGGTTCTGATTGGCTGTTGGCCGCCCGCCTGACTTTGTCTTGCGGACGCGCCCGAATTTTCGTCCAGATCGACATTTTCTTCACGTCAAAAGATCAAAAGAGGTCACATGCTTTGCGACCGGCGCTCTGCTGTTTTCCTTTGTCGAACACGGGACAAAAGTCGGAGCTTGCCCACCAGAGGCAACGCTCAGAATCATCTCGTCACAACCCCCGTAGGTGAAGCGAGAGAGAGACTTGCACTCGGCAGCTCTTAGGCTCGAGATGTGCCGTCGCTGTACCCGGCGCCGTTGTACATGGGCGGCGCCGCGTGTCCGTGCTGCGAGGACAGCCCCGAGTAGCTCTCCGCATAGCTGGCTGGCGCAGCGTCCCATCGTGGCGGTGTCGCGGCGGCAGCGGTCGGGTTGTGGCTGATGGGCGTGTGCAGCCCGCTGTGGTGACCGTAGCTGCCCGTCGATACGGTCCGGCTGTCGTATGTGCTGACCGCCGGGAGGACACTGGTGTTGATGCGCATCGGCGGCGGTGCCGACTGGTGGTGGGGGCTCTGGTTGCGCAGGCCCGGGCTGAGGGCGCGGCCGACGCTTGGGTACGAGGCCGTCGTGTAGGGCGTCCAGCCGCCAGCCTGCGAACCGGACAGCGACCGCGGCGACGGAATGGCGTCGTGGTGGCCGCCGGGTGTGATCGAGTACTGCCCGTGCGGGTCGCCGTGGTGGTGCGACGACGACATGCTCGAGTGCGGCGGCATGTGCTGCGAGGGCGGCGTCGGCAGCGGCGCGTACGGGCCCGGGTGACTCATCGGCGCGTTCATGCCCCCAGCGCCGGGCGGCACTTGGCTGCTCGGGCTCGCGCTGTACTTGCCAATAATCTTCTTGAGCGCGCCCTCGAGAACCTTCCATGGGAACACTTTGACGTCCTTTTCAATGTTGCGCGGCTTGGGGTTCGGGAAGCCCATGATGAGCTTGAAGAACTCCTCGCTGTCCGGCTTCGCCTTGGACACGGTCAGCGGGTGGAAGCCCTCGAGGTTGCGACGGATCCGGTTCTTCTCCTCCACGCTGAAGCGGTGCGGCGCGGCGACGAGCTGCTCGAGGAGCTGGATGGTGTCGACGGACGTGACGAAGCATTCGTTCTTCTCGGCCCAGTAGATGCAGGAAACGCAGATGCTGTTTTGCGGTCGCTCGTTGACGGGAACGGCGCGGAAATCGGCTGTCAGGGTAGATCCGCTCTGGGACTTTCGGAAGACGACGATTCGGCGGCGGTTCTCCCATTCTTCATGTGTCCAGCCATCGACCATGGAATCGAGTTTACCTTGAATCTTGAGGACGGCCTTGGTCGCATAGAGAGAAATGGCGGCGTACTGGTTGCCAGCGCTGCTTCCGCTCGTAATGGTGCTGGTACGGATAAGTGCCGGTGTGTTTCCCGAGGGCGCGGGCATCGAGTTGGGTGTCAGGCTGCTCCTTCCAACGCTGTCGAGATGGCCGATAGAGTTCCGGGTGCTGCCAAGGGGAGTGTTGAATCCATTCCACCCCAGAGAGCGGCGTGCGCCGTAGCCCGAGTCGGCAAAGCTGTTACTTCTGTATGTAGTTATCATGTCGCTAGGTTGTGAAGGAAATGTTGCGCCATAGGATGCAGGCTGGGAAGAGTAATCATAGCTATTTGTAGCAGCCTCGGTGCTGATCTGAGGCTCGCCAGACTTTGGTGAGTGGCCCGGCTGATCGACGGCATGCGTGCCAGGTGCGCCCGCCTCGCTCTTGGGCAGCTTGTCCGGTCTCGTGACACCATCTCCGGACCCTTCCAGGTACTGAAAGTGCCCAGCAGCGGTCCTCGAGATCTCGTCGCCGGTTGGGCCCTCGATAACTAGTGACAAAGGCACGTTGCTGGAGCTGCAGCCCGTGACTAGTAACTGCGGCGCGTCGGCGCTGCACGAGTAGATGTAGCCTGAGCCGTCTTGCGTGTCCCTCGCCACGTCCTGCATCGGGCATCTCTCGTTGCCAAACAGAAGAAAGAAGTATGGCATCGGTGAGGACATGGAGAACAGTTCGTACTGAGCCGAAATCTTGAGGTAGACCTTGGTGCCAAAGATGCCGGACGCTGGTTGGCAGGACACGACGGTCGGCGCCGTGGCAAGGTAGGGAGTGACTGCATTGTTGGAGCCAAAGGCTTGCTGGTTAAGCTGAGCGAACTTGTCCGCTTGCTGGGACGAGAAGGGCTGCTGGTATGGCTCCAGCGTGGCGTCTTGATATCTTGGTTGATCGTAGCCTACCATCGTCTCTTGTTAGTATTTGCCTTGCTTGGTGTCCTTTTGCGCTTCGGACAGCCTTGGATTGATCCGCCGGGCGGTTGATCATTCGGTTACTGCTTTTGGGGATACACAATAGAGCAAGAAGCTCAGCGAGGAAGCGACAGTGACATACCGGGTATAGAGGGCAATGATGGCTTGCTGTAGGCTGCCATTTTCTGTCGAGTCGCTGCCGCGGCAGTTTGCTGATATATACTGTATTTTTAGGTTTGGCGATGGAACAACTCGCGCGACTCTAGGACGTTTGTCCTTTCAGACAGTGGTAATCTGTCTCGGAGAGTGCCTTTCACTGGTAGTTGAATCGTGTCAGTCAGTCATCCTCGTGTAGCCATGGAGGGGACAAGATGACCGGTCAACGCTAGAATGGCGTTGACTTTGGCATCGTCCGCAAGTATGTTTCGTTATGAACTCACATGATGGGATGATCAAGGGTGAGTTGTTGCTGCCCGCCAGGGAAGACAAGTCGTGACAGGTGTCGTTGAGGGGAAGGAGGATGAAGAATGCAAACCACTGTCTTGGGAAAGAGAAGGGCTACACGAACGGTTTAAACCAGGTCTCGACGAAAGGTCTTTGACGGGAGGGAATGAGTCGCACTAATAGGGACTCCCTGGCATCTAGTAGTGCGCTTGGGTTCGGAGATTTGATATGCGACAGGGCCCCAGGAGACTAGGAAGAAGGTGCAAGTCGAGGCTTGGTGCTTGTGCCGTGCAGTGTTGAGCTTCTTGAGATGTCGCGCTAGTTTCTTCTTTCTCTGTCTGGGAGACGGAGGGGGAGATGGGGGGCTGGGTGAGACAGTGTATGGGTCTTGAGAGCTGGTAATGGGACGGAGCAAGGTCCTAGCAGTGGCGGAGGGTGGTTCCGATCCAAAGCAGAGACACTGGCATTCCAAGAAGAGAAGATCAGTAGACAGAGTTGGGGGAGCCGGGGGAGGGTGCTTTCCTCTTCTGCCAGAGGTCCTCTCGAATGGGGGAGGCGGTGTCTGAGAAGGAAGAGCGATGTGTGTGCGGGCCAGGTAGCCAGTGTCTCATTGGGGTCCAGGGACAGACAGCGAGCGAGAGAGAGAGAGAGTTCAAGAGAGACAGGAAGTTCTTTTGGAGGCTGGGGTCTGGTCTGGGGGAGGAGGGTTGTTGTCTGATCTGAAGTAGGAGGGACGAAAGATGCCAGACGGGTAAAAGGTTGGTTTGTGACGAGACGGAGAGGGAGAGAACAACTGGGAATCGCTGATCTAACGTTGGGTCAGCATTCTTTTTTATCCCCCATCATTGTAGGTAGTGCGGATGATGCAACGGCGCGCGGGCAGTCCACAACGGGCCAAGGCTGGGCTGCAAGTGGCAAGGGGAGAGATGGAATGGAAATTACCATGGAGATCACATTGCCAAGATGGGCGAGGATGTGTGATGCTCGATATCGGGGAGGCTAACAGGACGGAAAGGAAGCGCACTTACCCAGTTATGAATATAGTCGAGTATATGGTATATGTTGCTTTGGCTGTCAGGAGCGGTTGTGATGCGTTGTGTGGTGGAGTCGAGATTGCTGCAAGTGCGAGGCTATTCAAAGGGAGGGAAATGAATGTCAGTGACGTGAAGTCAAGGATAACATCTCGGACGAAAATCGCTACAAGGGAAACGGTGCGGCAGCCGGGTCCAGGTCCAAGCAAAAAAGAAGTATCGACAGGATAGGCAACTAGCTTATAGGTAGGTAGTAGCTCGTGAGAACAAAGCCAAGTCAGGAACAGCATAGATTGGTCAAGGGCAGTGGGCCAAAAAGAATCCAAAAGAGAGTCAACGGTCTCTCTTGTGGATAATAAACTCGAGTTGTCGTTGAGAGAATTGGGAAACACGAAGGGGGGGGGTGGTGCTTTCGGTGGTGGATGGGATGGGATGCTTTCTTTTGGCGGGCTGGATGGCGCTATGCAAGTTGGTTTTTCTTCTTCTTTCTTTCTTTTTAGCTTGATGACCCTGTGGAAAAGGACGTGCACACGAGACAGGATGAGCTGCGGTTTGGCCTTTTTAAATGACAGCTGCGAGGAGCCTAATCTCGAGCACAAACCATCCTTTTCAGGACAGAGAGTGTTGGTAGGTAGAAGACGGACTGGGAGGGGGGTGTTGCAGCCCGTCGAAGCAAGTGGTTAGGGCGTCGATGGATGGGAAAGAAAAGGCGGACGCCACGCAGACAAGGTTGCTTGATTATTCAAATCATCGGTTTGCTCTTTGCCTTGCCTTGCTTGCCTTGCCTTGCTCGGTCGGCTTGATGAGTCAATCCCTTTGGACATGCTCCCCCTCCCCCTTGCCCTTTGCCCACCAAAGCAAAGAGAGAGCCAACCCAGACGGATACATCGAGAAATGGCTGCCGATGATGGCTTGGGCTTGGACCTAGTTAGTGCGGATACGCCTTGGCTCCTCCTCTCTTCTGGTCGCTCGGCTGGTCGTGTCGTGGGGGAAATGGCGAATGCGTTAGCCGTGTTCCCGCTCTGGCGCGGCGCGGCCACCACCGTTGAGATGCGAGATGGGGTTTTACCAGGTATGATGAGCCTGAGAGGGATGATGCAAGGGTGACAAGGGTGACAGGCGGGCGCCAGACAGGGATATCTAGGTCCGGACCAAGCAACCAAGGTGGTATTGTGGTGGAGAGGTGGGAATCACAAGGATCACCCCTCCCTCTGGCCATCCTCCCCCCAAGCTGCAGCTATCATTCTTCCTTTTTTGTTTGAGTTGGCTGCTGTGCATGTCGAGTTGGATATCATCTTGATGAGAGGCAGACCATGGCGTTGCATACTTCGTAGTGTCGTGTACCTGTCAAGGTGTCCTTCTGCCACTACAGATTAGACTAGAAGCCATTAGGTGACTTCCTTTCTCCTTAGTAGGTACAGCTCCTAATCAAAGTCGGGCGATCGCTGCGCTTGTTAGTCCCACTGGGCTTGATCTACCCAACTATCGGAACACGAAAACTGGTGCTCCCAGTTCATCAGCACGAGCCAACGAGCTCTATTCGGTACCGGACCCCCAACACTACTGATATGCAGTTGGTAGTCCACAGCAGGCATCCAGCTGGGACCTGGTCCAACCAGACAAGCCGTCGTCGTCCCCAACGTGGAGAAGAGAGTGAGTGCCACGGCAGGCTATTCGCCGTACAGACCACAGACGGGGGGAGGGGCTTGCTGAGAGAGATCAACATACATGAATCTCCACTGGGCGTCACCTCCCTCATCAGCGCTGGTCGGTGACTTGCACACTTGGTGACGAGGGGGGAGGTTCAGTCTGGTCGTGATTGGGCTCTCAAAGGCCAGCAGCCTGCTGTGGCGCGCCGTGACATTGGAGAATGAACCACACACGCCTGTTGCCTTGCAAGCCATGCTATACCAGGGCCGCAATTATTCGGCACCAGCTGAGAGCTGAACCAGCTCCCCGGTGCCAGCCAAGATGCTGCTCCCACCTTGTCTTTGATGCTCATCCTTGCGCGCCGATGCAGCAGCAGCAAGCAAGCAAGTGACAGCCAAATTTGCCCTGTGAGTGATGAACGACGAGCAAAATGTGTGTGATGCAAAGGGAGGGAGGGGGAGGACGAGGGGCCACTTGCTTGCCGCCGCCACGGCTCATCTGTCCGCCCGTCCGGGGATTTCCAGCAGTGTGGGCCAAGAGAGAGAGAGAACCCCATGATGCGAAAGAACCGAAGATGCTATGAATTGAGAAAAAGCACAACTACTAACTTGAAAGAGTTTGCTAAATCAGAGCCGCCTGAAATTAGCGCGAGTTGTGCTAGTTGATGCTCCGGTGAGGGAAAGAGTTCGGTCCGGCCAAGGGCAAAAAGACTCGTAATCTTAAAAAAAAAATGCACATGTTTTCTTTTTTTTTTTTTTCCTTCTTCTTCTCAAGATGGGGACAGGTACATAGACAGGCCCAGATGGGTCATGCGAGGAGCGGACGACAGAGAGAGAGAGAGGAAAAAGCAAAGAAAAGAGAAACCGTGCACCCACACAACTGGGAGCCGCAGAATGCGAGCGAAATTAAACTCGAATTACCACTCTGCTGTTCTTCTCCACTCTTCAAGCCACAGTTTGCAGCTTTTTTTCTTCTTGTCTGTGCCGATTGTGATGGACGGTCGACCAGACTTTCGGTGTTGAGATTGCGGCCCGCATTGTTGATAATGATGAGAGAGCAAAGGCCCTCTTCCGAGTTTCCCATCAACTACCGAAGATCGGAGCCAGGGCTTTTCGAAAGACGTGATCAAGCCCATCCCATAATCATCATCAATCATTCAGGTGGTGCAAGGTATTGGATGCAGGTGGTGTTAATCCCGAGATCAGCAGACCTTGCAGAAGCCACAGCGCAGCCCGCAGCGTCCCCGGATGCCGTAGTACAAGCCTTGCTTGTCCTGTCCATTCTATTCCGTACTTGGACCCCGTCATTTTTGATAGCTTGATTTGTCCCACAGATCTGGTGATGCCTAATAACCAACCCCCCCAGGAGAAACCAAAGGTGTAGGCGAGAAACAGGTGTTGGATTTGTATAATAAGAGAGAGCACCTATTGCATTGTCTCCAGTGGCGTCGGCAATCGCAATGACGGCACATCTCCTCGGAGGGCAGTGCTTTTTTTCTTGTAATACTCGCAGGCACGCACCACAAAGCTGCAGTCCTCTCCGGCGCGCCCGGCGGGCTGCATATGTTGGAGCATAGCACCAGATTAAGCAGGCTTGTGTTGTTGTTGTTGTGTGTGTATGTGTGTGTGTGTGTGTGTGTGTGTATGTTTGCGTGGTGTGCCGCACCAAAAGGAGGTCCTGAGAGGACATCCCATCCATCCCGCCTGACCTACCGGGGGGCATGCAGCACGGAAGCAAGCCCACCGAGAGCTCTAGGTGTGTGTCCGTCTGCCTGGCTGTCACCTCTTCACCAGAGGAGGAAGGGATGGAGGGGGGTCTGACAATCCGCCGGCCATCATTGACTTTGTGCAGATGTGTGAACAGGGGGGCATTTGTAATTCATCGTATTTGGTGGCTGTCAGGCTGCGACCCGGGCCAGGGTGCCTGCTTGCTCTCTCTCCAGGTCTCTGGTCATGAAGAGAGAGAGATGAAGCAAGGTCAAAGACAAACTCATACGTTCCCCAAACAAGCTGGGGTGGTGTATATTGCGTCACCAGGGTTCTTGTTTCTTTTCACCACTCCGATCGGTGCGGTTGTTTCGTTTCTGTATGTCGCGATGAGGTAAAACACGATTGAGTGAGTGTGTGTGAGTGTGTGTGTGTGTTTTGTCTCTTTTTTGCTCCTCTGGTTCCAGGAACGCCCGTGGCTGCCAGACACATGTGAGGCTACGATTTTTTCTTTTTTTCTTTTTTTTTTTGTGGCCCTTTCTTTCCTTTCCCCACGGTATGTGTGTGTGTGTGTGTGTGTGTGTGTGTGCCGGGACGCTGGGAAAGGAGAGAGAGAGAGAGAGAGAGAGCTGTCAGCGGCGACTCGAGCGGAAGCACAGGTTCTGAATGTCTCACCTTGTTTTCCTTCCCCATGTTTCTGTCCAGCCAGCCGTTTCCCTGCGCGGCGGCCTTGTTTCTGCCCTCTTGTCTGGGGTTACCTGGCCTGGCAACTTTTTGATGTGTCTTGTTATATGCCGCCGCCCACTGGACAGACGTATGTAGACCAGTAGCAGCCTGCAGTCGAGCGGCATATCGTCCCCTCCTCTGCCCTCCCCTCTCTCTTGCATTAGCGGAAAGGAGAAAGGCAAAAAGAGGGTTATTAGCTCGGCGCCAATGCCCGTTGCTAGCCTGCCTGCTTCCTTCCTGCGCAGCCTGCCTGCCTATCTGCCTTCTTCCTGCTGCTTGTCTTGTCTGCCTGTCCGCCTGCCAATCTGCCCTCGACCACACGCCGCTCTGGTAATCCACACTGCACGCTGTGTTGCATTCTTTTGACTCAAAGACTTACCTGATCGGGATCTATCGCGCAAAGAAAAAAAAAAGGTCACGTCTGTGCCAATACTGGGGTGGTAAATTTGGCCGAGTCTGCGTGCTGTGGCGTTCCAGGCTTCGAACTACCACGGGAACTGCTGTTGGGCTGCTCTGATACGCGCAAAAATACAGCATCGCGTCCATGGCTTTTATAATGCCTTTACTGCCGCCGCAAGCTTTGACCACTGGCAATTGCCGTTACCATCATCTCGGGTCCCAGATTCACAGTGCGGTGCTGGAGACGTTACTGCGCTACCTAATGCGGCAGGCGAGCAGATACAACGGGAACACTGTGGAAAGAGCGAATGCTACTCGCTACCTCTTTGAGGGGCCAATACAATAGCTGCAGTAGACTTCCTTAACGGAAAATTTGCGTTGCAAACAAAACAGCCTTCTTTCGCGCTTTAGCATCCACTTGTGGTTTTAAAAGCCTATCGATTTCTGTGTGTTATCGCAACACTACTAAGTTACCAGCTGCCACCTCGACCTAGTTCGAGAACAGGTACCGAGGCGCTGGTTGAGTACCAGTACCTCCCTGTCTGTCTTCGCAAGGTCTATAACTAGTGTAACGGCGAGATCCTCGTAACACTTGATAGTATCGTTCGCATCGGGCCGTTATACGACGCGTGTATAAGTGTGCGACCCTACGCGCGATAAATTGGCGAAAAAGCCGATATACACCAAGTATTTGTGCTCATGCTCAAACTAGGGCCGGCCAACGTTGCAACTAACATCTTACCTTACCTCGGGAGTCCCGGGCCACGACGCACTCGCGCGCAAGTGGTGGCGCAGCCTTGCATGGGACTCTCACTGCCCAGTACAAACGTATTATTAAGGTGCGGCACTCGCGGATTGCAGCATAACATCTTAGTCGTTGAGATCCCTGGAATAATAGCCCACGTATAAGTTGAAATGTGATGCGTCGCCAAGTGGGTTGTCATTGCAGCTGAATACCTTCCTGGTACCAGGAGATTTGGCAATTATCGCCACAACTCGTCATCACTGCAAGTTATTGCTTCATTGGGTTTTGTTTGTGCTTTGTAAAATTCTCGCAACTGGGCCCTATTCAGCTTGGACGTATCGCAACACAGCCTAGAAAGCAACGAAAACAAACCGTTCGCTAACTTATTAGTGGTCTACCAGCATGCACATACAGCTCCCGCCACTGATGAACAATGTGGCTGCTCGATCCAACTGGCAGGCAATTGGGCAGAGCTGCATTTGGATTTGGAATCGCTGTGAGATTGATTGATCGCCGGCGTTATTAGGTCCCGCTATACGCCACTCCGCTCGGACTCCGTGGGAGGGGGGGATCAGTGACATTTGCTGGGGAGTAATAATATGATAATAATAAGAGAATGATGTGTACATATCCCTACGCGGATCTTGTTAACAGTTGTTGCCATAGCATTAATGTGCATCGTAATTGCGTATCCAGCTCCAGTAATCATCAAGTTGAGAGGCGGTGCACCCGCAATGCCGAGCCGAACGCGAATGGTCCCGATGCGAGTAGATATTGTCACTTATATCGAGCGGCTTACACTAATAAACGGCGTTACACGCTGGGCGTGACTGTGGGAACCCAGGCCGTGTTCTTCGAATACGGGCAATGGAGCGAGATTTGCCTCCTTGATATGCAAAGCTTGAGTGCAGCACACTTGCCATGGAAACTGACAGGTATTACAAGCCCCTGTATCTGCAGAGTTGTTGCGTGCAAGACCTGGAGCAAACATGTATGTAGCCCTCTAAACAATGACTCCGATCTTAAACACGCACCCGAGACGGAAAAGATCAGACAGACCCCACGATGGAGAAGTTGAGTGGAATACAAACTCATCAGACGTGCTCGCTTCGAGTCATTGACTCTGCACTTTACCTTGTCCCCTTTGTTGTCCTACCCCCATGTAGCACGGCGCCGTCTCCATGGTTCGATCCTGCACACAAACTACACAGGCGAGACCTGCGACATGTCTAACGCTGCACCAGAACCGATGGGACATGGTGAAAATGGGGTTCGCATCACACATTCAAGATTTGCGCGGTAGTTGCAAAGCTCATGCCGAGCAGGGTTTTGCTCTCACCGTGTTCATCTCGACAAAGTCGAAGCCAGGTGACCGAAAGTTGTGGCGCGGGCGCTGAACAAGGCCGGGCTCTGTGCGGGCCACCGTCGACACTAGTATTAATTAATTGAAGAATTGAACTTGCCTTGGAGCCGACGGTTGCGCGATCAAGCAAACTTTTTCCTCATTGAATCTCGGCGCGCTGCGTACTTCTAGTTTGGTATGGCGTTAACAAGGCAGACAAGGGCCCCCGCCTCTCATCCTTTGCTCCCTGCACATGTCTAATACCCCTGTGAAGGGCTATCTCGCTCTTCGGTCGGTCGCTAGGAATGGTCCACTTCGGACGGGATGTGACAGGATTTTGCTTGGAAGAAAAAAAAAGGAGACTAGCCCGGGTGTGATTGACCTTTTTGCCCTGAGCCCGTCAGATTGGTTGACAACTGCAACATCTCCTCCATGGGTCAAGACTAAAGCTAAACCCCGGTCGACGGTCGCTGCGGTGAGGCGTCTTTTCCGTCCAAGCTTGTTTTACACATGCCGTTGGGGAAAACAGCCAGCCAGCCAGGTTCGGCTTCCGCAGGTCGCAGTCGACAGCCCTGCAGGCAGGCTGCCAGCCAGCAGCACCAGCCAACAGCGTGCCACTTTTATTCTGGCAGGAAACAAATGCCGAGAAATCTGACTTGTGATTGAGATGCCCCCGATTGACTACGGAGAGAGAAGCGACGCTAGCTTATACCTGTTCTAGCGCTGGGTGAGGCCATCTGGAGCGTGGGTGTCGTCGGCTAACTACCCTAGATTCGACACCTGATTGCTTCTGTATTTCGGTTGGGGGATTTTACGGGATTTAGTGAGTTGATTCGATTACCATTTGTATTTGGCAACTAGGAAACATAGCCATAGAGAGCTCAGTGGCATCCTTTCCCTGTTCTCGAGTAGTGTGTCCACGGGGCGAGCATCCATTGGCCATGGTTGTATGCGGACCGCTCCCTCGTAATGACAAGTACATGAATGCGAACTACATTGGCACTAGAAACACGCAGCGGGGAAACTGTCTCTCTCGTGGCTTCCGGGCAGGGAAAATGCGCCTTCTATCCTGCCCGACTACTCATTGTTCACCAAGAGAAGAGTTCGTCGACAACCGACAGCTGACTGACTCTCCGCCGCAGTTCCTTAGACATGTCGTAGATGTTCGTGATACATGGACCCAGCTCTGTGACGAATGATGTGATGGCGCTCCGTTTTCCAGAGAACTTCTAGCAGACTTGTCGCGGATCATTGTCTGACACCCTTTCCGCAGCTGTCTGCTATGGGGTGATGAGAAACAGAGTCTAAGGCGGCGCGACCCCCATCTCCGAATGCAACCGCCGCAACGAGGCCATGTCGCTATATCGGAGACAGTTACATTATATCACGGAACAAACAATGCGGCGTTCCTGCTCATTCAGTGGCGCGCGCTGGGGCTGTCTTGACCATATGCTCGACCACCGACCAGAGCCTGACATGCTGTCATCATGGAACTCGCAACACATCATATCAGCAGACGAGTAAACCACGCGGCGCATAGTGATAACTGCAGAGCATTAATATCAGCCCATAACCCCCAACATCCTTCTGCTTCTCCCTGTCTCTTCCACGTTGTTTCAAGGTGTCTAGGGGACATTCCTTCCCTCCAAGTCCGAACCTCCCGCAGCATCGACGTATGATCAGCAAAGGTCATCGTCACATACATGCATACGCCTCTCCTTCTCCACAGGCAAATCTTTGCCATAGCGAGAAAATATCCTTCACATCATGTGAGCGCTACCACTGGTGGTGCAGTTATTGGTAACCCACAAGAGCCGGCAGCGTTCTTGGACGTGGCAAAGGCACGGGCGGCCGCGGCGGACTGCCCGTTTTTCATTACGAAGCGGAAACTGGTAACTCAAGACAACTTTCTCAAAGTCACTGACATGTCTCGCTAGTAATTCATTTCCCTCGGGGTCCTTGCCCCTCTTGGTCTTTCTGGCAAAAGAGCAAGGGGCACATGGGCGAGATGAACACGGGGTTCTCATCCAAACTTTCCTCCTCATTCTCTGGTTCATCAAAGCGCTGCGCTGCTCCGGGCAAGACAAATACAAAGGTACTTTCTTGTCAGATATGCACACATCCAGCTCAGCCAAAGTGGACGCCTCTTTTCCGCGCCAGGAATGCCAATGTCTCACCAGGCCCTCCCACACGATAGGCAGAGAAGGAGAAGAAGGTGGTCAGTGTGACGGGCAAGGGACCCGCCAACCTGTCTCCTCATGACAAGTTTTGACTTGCAAAATCAGCGGTCGAAAAGCTCCAATCGATGTAGTAGGAGCGGGGACGTCTACCCGCCCCGTGCCAGCCCAACGATGGGACTTGCTTGTTGAGAGCCCAGCAAGCAGTCATCCATCCATCCGTCTTTCTCTCTGCCTGCCCCCAGGAAGAAGACATACGCCGTGACACCCCCCCTTCACCGAAATCAATCATCTGTGTTCAAACCCTGTATTATTCGATTGAGGCTTTTTTGTCTCACGCCCCTCGCCTCGCTCGCCGTGGCCCGTCCCGTCATTCTGGTAACCAAAAATGCAAAAAGGAATTCGGTACAACCGCAACGCAGATCCAACCGTAGTCTTTACCGCACTGACCGGCCCAAATATCAATGATTCGATAAGAAAGCGAGCTTGTTATTGTTGAAAAGTTCAACGTGTCAAAAAAAAGGGGGCGAGAACCGGGCTGCTTGCTGCTGCTCAACTCCCGCTTACCGCAGCCTGCCGTTGCAAGTGACAACTCGGCAAGTACAAGCAGGATATCATTTGTCATGGAGTCCTACACTACAGACAGGACAGGTTCATCACATATGAGGCTGCTTCAGAAAGCAAACGACCGTATAGTTGGCCGCAAGGCGGGCGTATGCATGAAATCGAAAGCCCTTTTTTGGGCGGCAGGTTGAGCTCGGTCAGAGAAAAGAGGTGGTTGCCGCGCTGGCGCCATTCCAGCCACTGCCATGGCATGGCACGGAGGCAAATCCGTTCTGTCCAATAAGAAGCTATAAAGAAAAAGGAAACCCACTGTCGTCTTCGCAAAAAAACAAAAAAAAAACAAAGCAGTGATGACAACCAGGCCTTGGTTGAGGGTTGAGGGTGGGCTTGCCGGGTCAGACCCCGCGATTTCCGACGGGTGGTTTGCCTTTCCCTCGCCACCATTACCTTAATTTCATGCATTAGGCCGCGACAACTTGGCTTCGTTCCTCGCCATTCGTTCATTCTTCTCACAAGTTGGGCCGCTGTCTGAAAAATAAAAAAGGGCCAAAGGGGGGGGGGGGGGGGAAACGGACGGCCACTTACTTGGTGTGTGGACACTGAGACATCCCCACGGTCATGGCTTGCGAGCCGGTGGGAAAGAAAGAGAGGCGAGCGAGAGCCAGCCCGGAATGAAAAGCTCGGGCTCTTGACCCCTTTGGTGCTTGAGAGAGGAGGCAAAAAAGAAAAAAAGGGCAAGCGTATCGTTGACGTTGAGAGTTGACACAAAGCGATGCAACATGGGCCCTGGCCATCACCGCTTTCAAAAGTGGAAAACGGTCCGCTAGGGTGATGCGGAAGCACCCGCGTCAAAGTTGTCTCCTTTTTCGTTATTAGTGGAGATTCTTTGAGAATCATAATTTAGTGCTCCCATGTTTCCTCGCGAGCTGTGTTTCGTGTGTTGGGGGCAAACGTACTGCGCAAAGGTCTCATCTCATGTCATGGGAAGCTGTCCCTGCCCGACAAACTACGGGCAGGTGCAGAGACCCTGGGGCGGATAAGTTTGTGATGATTGTGATGACTGTGATATCACATCATGGACATACTAATCAGAATATGTTCAGCTGGGCTGGGGTAGAAGGAGTTGCTAGGGTAGACGGAGAGGACGGAGCGTCGGGCTCGATTATGCCAGATGACATCAAATGGGTACGGTTTTAAGAAGAAAGAAGGGAAAACAGGTCAAGATTTTGTTAGTATTTAGAATAATATCAATTACCGCTGGCAGTTGGTCTATCAATGATTTGCTGTCTCCAATGATGCCGAGATGCGTGTAAAGCTCGGGGAAGACTTGGACGTTGATTATATACAATACCTATAAATAATGGATAACAACAAAAGGTTAAATAGAGTAGAGATAAATATAAACACGGTTATTTATATAGTTATTAAATTGGTCTTTTAATTAATACTCCATTTAAAGAGGCCTTTGCTTGGCTGTTTGAATAGCCGCATGCCGCGTTTGTCGCTTACGGCCATGTGAGGCGTCGTGATCCAAGGGTGAAAGCACCATAGATACATGACGAATGATGGATTATTTACTAGAATTATTCTAAAATTAACGTTAAAAATTATTTTGCTAACAAAATTTTGCATGTCCGTTCTCGTCGCATCTTGGGTTACCCAGTCACCAGCTCAATTATTAGGCAGCCGTGCAACAAACAGCGACGTGTTTTTCCCTCACTCTGCAACACCACAACAAACCCCCCTCGTGTATGCCCAAGTAGACGATGGCCATGAGAAAGTGGACATTCAGCGCGCCTGAGGGCTACTTTGACGACTGCGTCACCATCGCTGCCCAGCTGCCCGACGGCAGGCTCACCACTCAGCCGCTGTTTGGCCTCTCGCCGCGCGCATACCCGTCCGATGACCCTGACGACGCCGCGGACCAGCGACCGTGGGCGCGTTTCACGTCGCACGTCGCCGCGCTCAACCGCGAGGCGGCAGACAACGTCTCCTTCAAGATCCTGTTCCTGACGCGGCACGGCCAGGGCCACCACAACCTGAGAAAGAAGCTGCCCAAGAGCGAAGAAGAGGTAAGAGATGCCAAACAAGGCCGCGCGTTTGCTTGCTTCGACTCGATTGCTGACGCAACTCCTCGCACTAGTGTGAACAGAACCACAGCGACCCTATCCACCACGAGATATTCGACGCCCTCCTCACGCCGCTCGGCGTCGACCAGGCGCGCGCCCTCGCCGCGCGCTGGCTCGCCTCCATCGCCGTCGACGGGCTGCCCGTCCCGCAGACGCTCTACACGAGCCCGCTCGCGCGCTGCCTGCAGACCTCGCTGCACCACTTCCGCCCCATCGCCGCCGCCCACAACCTGCCGTTCCGGCCGGTCGTCAAGGAGGCGCTGCGCGAGCGGCTGACGACGTCCGCGTGCGACCGGCGGCGTTCGCGCGCGTGGATCGAGACGGAGTGGCCAATGTGCGTCCTCGAGGACGGCTTCGCGGAGGAGGACGTGCTCGGCGCGCTGGAGCGCGCGGAGACGGAGGCGGAGAACCAGGTGCGGGTGCTCGGCGCGCTGGAGGACGTGTTTGAGGATGGCGCGAAGAGCGGCGAGGCAGTGGTGGCGTGGACGTTTCACTCGCTGGCGATGAGGGCGCTGCTGGGGGCGCTTGGAATGGCGACGTTTAGGGTGCAGCCGGCGACGACGATTGCGCTGCTGGTGCGAGGGGAGAGGATGGAGGTGTAAGAGGGAGGAGATTTACGATGGTGTTTGGAGGCACGAAAAGGCGGGTGAGACAGGACGCACGATAGCTCGAGCTTTGATGAAGCTGCCAGGAAGCAGCTGATGATTTCTTTTTTTCATTTTAGGGTATAATACAATCGCAACCCTACATACCTAAACCCAGAAATAGAAACGAAACTATGCATGACAACTACCCCATTCCTCAGAAGTTCCGCGGCACCAGAGTCATCATCTTGACCACCACGCCCTGCGCCGTGGCCCTAAACTCGCCCATCCGCAGAAACGTAGCCTCCTCCGCCTCCTCATCGCCAACATCCCTCAGCCAGTGATACTCCCTGACCGGGCGCCCATCCCACGCCAGCACCCGCCCCGTCCCGTCTTCCACCGCCGCCCCGGCCTTGATCTGCCCGCCGGCATGCACCAGCGGCATCGGTAGCCGCCACGTGCGTACCTCGGCGAGCGCCGCGTCTAGCTGCAGGCTCTTGGGGCCAAAGGTCTCGAGCATGAGGGTGACGCGCAGGTTTGGTGATAGCACGCCATAGGCACCGCCGCTGGCGGGTCCGCCGGGACGGTCCCAGGCTTCGGTGCGCAGGGGGACGAGGGAGAGGGAGGCGGGGAGGGTGGCGGCATCGAAGACGTAGACGGCGGAGGAGGCGGCGGAGCTGGCGGTGTGGTCGGAGAAGTAGCCGCCTTGCTCATCGTCGTCGTCGTCGAGGGGGTCGGGGTCGTTGGGGTCACCGGTGTCATAGGTCTGTGGTGAGGGATCGTTGACTTGATGGTAGCTTGTATCACTCAATGATGTAGTCTCCTCCAAAATGTCGATATCTTGGCTGCCCTCTTCATTCTCTTGCTGCTGTTCTTCCTCCTCATCGTCTGTGTCCAGCTCCGAAGAAGCATCTTCTCCATCATCCACATCCTTCCTCGCCCATCTCTCCCTCTCTGCCTCCCATCCCCTCTCCTCCTCCTCCACGCCACCCCTCCGCCTCCTCTTCCGTTTCCGTCGTCCCGCATCCCGCACATCAGCCACGCACTCCCCCGGTAGACTGTCCGGCCACGGCGGCGGCGGCACGCTCGTCCACGTCCACCAGTCCATTCTATTCAGGCGCACCACAATCTCCTCCAGCGGCTGGCCGTCCCTCAGCCTCGCTACCACGTCCTCATTCACCGCCAGCCCCTGCGCCTCGGCCGCCGCCACCAGGTCCGCGACGCACGCCGCCGCCGCCGCTTTCAGCTTGCCCAGCGCCGCCACCCACATCTCCAAGAAGCCCGCCTCGAGGCGAAAGTGCTGCAGCGTGACCTCGGCGCGGCGCAGCAGCAGCACCTGCCACGCGTGCGGCACCAGCACGCCCGCGGCCAGCACCACCGGCGCCCACTCACCCGGCTTGTCGCACGGGGTGCCGTCGGCGAGCGCGGCGGCGGTCAGCCGCATCGGCAGGTCCCAGGCCTCGGCGTACACGGCGCGGCAGGTCCGCAGCAGCGCGGCGTCGATGCACGGCGCGCCCCGCCGGTCGGGCCGCCACGCGGGTGATTGCGGGTGGTACGCCCACCGCGTGCTGCAGCGCGTCCGCAGAACCAGTCGCCAGATCTTGAGGCGCAACTCCGGGGGCAAGCGTGTCAGGAGCAGGCTGCCGGGCTGGTCGGACACGGAGGCCGGCGGGAGGAGCGCGGCGACGGGGAGGCGCTGCTTGCCGGCGGGCATGGTGTCAAAGGTCGAGCTGCGACGGACGCCCCAGGGCCAGAACCAGCGAAAATGGCCGACGTCCATGTAGGCCGGCGCCGAGTCCGAGTCGTACCCGTCCGTGTCGTCATTGTCGTCGTATCGCCATGCTAATGATCCGTTTTGGAAAAACTGCTCCGTCTGTACAAGTTCGGCGTGCTGGTGGGATCGCACCGGTCGGGGCCGTATCGTGTACATTCCGCCCGCCGCCTTTTGTTGTATGTGTAAGATGCAAGTTTTGACTTTTTCTCTTTTCCTTCCTCTTCCTTCCTCTTACTCTTTCCCCACGCTCAATTTCTTATCTATATTTTTTTTGCCACTTCCCCCCCAAAAAGACCCCGCTCCCCAGATCTATTTCCTCGCTTCGTTTCCAAAAAGCGACGATCCTATACTGGGCTAATTACCCCCAACAAGGTAGGTGGCGCAATCGCCGATAGCCTGGTCCGTCGACGGATTTCTCTGTTTGGTTGGGCTGAAGACATTGAGAGACTTCCTTCTCCACATTGCCCGCTTCGCTGTGCTTACGGTCTCGCTCGGCAAGCAAAAACGCCGCTCTGTCGTTGCATTCGATGAGGGGAAGGGGAGGAGAACGGACTCTAAAATAGATTGGTGCGTGATTCCAAGAAAACTAACAGTTCATCTACCCGCTTTATGGGGAGGGGAAAGAAGATGCGGCCGGAAGCTCGGAAGTATGGGCGCGTGCGTATCTGCACATGTCTCCAGATGTCCTCACTTATAGAAAAATTGTTGCCAATTCCGGCGTCTTTCATCACGCTTTTTGTCGTGCTTGCCGCCTCTCGGTCTCTATGTGTGACAAAATCTTTGCCGAGTTCGAAGCGTGTCTCCAATTCCTACTTTGACAAGTCAGGCTGAATGGTTCAGCCGCACACAACAAAGTTGCTCGGCTGCTGCTCCCGTCGCATACCAGCCTCCCTGCTAAAAAGACTGAAGAGACGCCATATAGCGGCAGTTGTACCCTATAACTTTTTGTCAAGCTCTGATCAAGCCCATAATACCAGCAAGTCTGTCTTTGCCATGGCCGCGACAACCATCTTCGCAGCTGCGCCTTTCTTGTGTCTGATGGCATCGACAATTCTCCAAGAAAAATTTGGCGGACCTATTTTGAGAACCCCTTGTTTCTCTAGGAGCCATGTTGCTGGAAAATTTTCGTCTAAATACTTTCCACCGCGTAAAAGTTACCTGCAGCTAAACGCTACGCTAGAATTATCAGGTTCTTAGAGACTGAAGTCACAACGAATAGTCACCTCAGATACCCCTACAGCAATTTCGAAATTCTCGGCTATTCTCATAAGATTTCTTAGAATAATTGGACAATCTTAGCGCCACGCAAGGTAGTCGGTCTTTTGGAGCTGCCGCGCTTCCGTCGCCTCCTGCTGGCTGTCGTTGCTATTAATCCTCAAGATCCTCATCGCTGTCATCATTTTCTTCGTCAGAACCCTCAAGTATGTACTGATTCGGCTCCAGTTCCCACAGCTCAGCGAGGTCGCTGTTCTCATCATCTAAGACAATGAATTCCGCCACCGAATCTTTGGCGTCGTCCTCATCTGCGACCGGCTGCTGGTCACTGCCCCCGACACTGTACAGATCGCCATTTTCATACTCCTTCTGTCCCCTGACCCTCTTACGCCTGTAATGAATTTCCCTGAGGCGGTAGGCCAAGACAAAAGGCGTGCTCGGGTCGATGGTGGACTTCTGGACCGTGCCGTCGGTTGCGCCGGAGCTCCCGCTGGCGCCGACATTGATGGGCAACAAGGTCGATTTCAAGTCGGCGGATGCATGGAGATGAGCGCCATGCTCTCGAAGAGTTGAAATGAAGTCATCGGCCCCGTATGCGACTTGAACGCTCGTGATCATAAAGACATTATTGCCAAAGAGGCTGCTCCTGATCCCGTCCTGCACGCTTGGCTCATTGAAGACGTTGCTGACATCTTTCATGCTTGGAGAGATGGACCTGGTGATGAGCCGGTCGATTTTCAAACTGAACTGAGCGCTTCGTTCGTGGTTTGTGCCCATGTCCAGTCCGAACCCCGCAAGACTTTCGAAGAACTTGGCCACCACTCCAACATTGCTGGACCCGGTGCGGAAACCGTGGTTGACATTGTTGGTTTCTCTGACTTCCCAGTACTTATCAGCAAGTTGTTTGACTGCATTAGAATGAATGTCGGTAAGAGGTATCTCTGGAGAACGGGGGTCTTTGATAATGTTCCCCAAGGCAATAGGTCCCGTCGGAGCCGATCGCATGGTCGGAGCAATGAGCAGCAGCTTTCTGCGACCCATTTTTGATTCTGATTTATTTTTAGGGAGTGTTCCTTCAAATTGACCGTAATTTTGGATCTGAATTTCTACCTGCAAATTATAGAAATCGATGGAATTAGCTGCTTCTTAAGTAGATACCTGGCGCTTCAATACTGGTCAGATGTCGCATCAATGGTACATACACCCCAGTGCCTGCATGTCAGCCTAATCGGCCCAAGCCACCTGGCATTCATTTTGCTGAGCGATTTTACAGCCTTATAGCCAATAAATAAGCTAGATGTGGCATGCCAGCCATCCAAATTCGACGTCTGGTCAACCACCTTCAAGTTAGGAGATTCCATACCGACCGACGTCCAACAACGAAATGCCATCTTCTTGCGAGGTGAAGTTTGAACGAGGCAGAACGGCGTTCAATAAAGCGAACTATCCCGTAGCTGCTGAAAATTTTGAAAACGCCCTCGCATCGTTCAGAAACTTGGCCAAGAAGACCGAAACGAGGGCAGCCCTCCAGCGCGTCTACGACACCTGCTTATGGCTGGGCGTGACATTTTCGCGACAATCCCGATTCGAAGAAGCTGAGCCCATTTTGCGCGAGGCATATGAAGGATATGAGAAGATAGCAGGCGAGAACGCGGCAAACACGCTCAAGTGCCAGCACTGGTTCGGTCTCACTCTGGTCCGCCTGGGCAAGTTGGAGGAGGCGAAGTCCTTACTAGAGGATGCAGTGTGTAAATGGCGTCGGTTATTCAAAGGCGGAACTCCAGCCAAAAATATACAGCGACTTGCCTTTGACAGCACCCAATGGCTCGCCAGGATAGCGTACCTCCAAGGGCGGCCGCAAAAAGCGCTGGAGCTGTTCCGCACGGCGCACAAAAACAGGGAGGCTGTCTTTGAGGCCGACGACGTGGATGTTCTTGACAGTAAGCATTGGATTGGACAGACATTGTGCACGCTACAAGATTATGACGGCGCCGAGACATGCCTCCGGGCCGTGGTGGACAGACGGACCTCACGCTTTGGGAGCACTGTCATCGGCACGCTCTCGAGCATGCATTGGCTCGGCGTGGCTTTATATCATAGGAAGTCCTTTGTTGAAGCCGAGAGTTTTCTTTCAGCTGCGCTAGAAGGGAGAAAAAGCGTACTCCCTCCTGGGCATCCCGATATCATTGCCACTCAGTCCGCTCTATGTGAGTTGAATGAATCTAGACAGCCTCAGAGACTTGCGCCAAAAGAGGTAAGCCCTACTGCGTGATAATAGCAATAGGTATGAATGTAGTAGCTAACGGCTCCCGGTCAGAGCTTACTCAAGGACATTGCATCCTTGGACTGCCCACAAGCCACGGACTCGTGCATCGACGGGGCGTTACAGAGTGCGTTAGAGGCGCCGACAGACGAAGTCTCAATACTTGATCAACCAAAAAAGAACCCAGGCAGCATTGCATCTCCTTCAAGCTCGTCTATGCTGAAGAAATCAGACGGGAAAGCAAAGTCGGTTCTTCCTTCTGTAGAAGACATCCCAGTCGAGTCCATTCCGCCCATGCCAGCATCATCAGCGTCTTCCAGAGCTCGACCCGCCTCACTAGATCCTCCCAAGGCCGTACGACCCTCTTCTAGTCGCGCACGCTCGCCGCCTCTCAGTGACAGTCAAGCACACTCACCGTCAGGTTCTACAGCCGGACCAGACCATGCTTTCGAACCGGAAGAGTTTGGTGGCGGGCAAAGTCAACAGGTGGAGTTTGACGATTTAACAGGTAGGACGACGCTCTTTATTATCACTTCATGCGCTCACATTCCGGACAGAAGCTAGTCAGCCCGCGACGGGATGCTTCTTCGACGCCGTGGAGGCTAGCTCAACTCAAGAGTAACCAGCATCGCCACAGGAACAATCATCGTCACCATGCTGACTTATTTACACAGCTTTCATAAATCGGATACATGGTTTCGAAAACTCAGGGAGAAGGTCCATAACCCCCTTGCAGAGCTTCAAAAAGGCAGATTCAAGCGGGTCAAAGTTGCCATCCTCGATACCGGTGTATACAGTGACCATGGAGACTTTCAAAACAATCTTTCCGGTCCGCAGAAAGGCAGAGTTATTGCCAAAGACTTCCTCACTGCCGCCGCCACCGCCGCCGGCCCGGAGCACCGGACTGAAACGGCGCCGTCCATCAAGGAAGGGGTTGACGAGTACGGCCACGGGACGCACTGCGCAGGCGTTCTTCGGAGGGTGGCGCCAGCGGCTGACTTATACATCGCCAAGATCGCACATGACAAAACGAGCATCAACCATGAGGCCGTTGCCAGGGTATGTCACCAAAAGAGCAGGAATGACGTTTTCATTATCATCAACTAACAGGCACGGCCAGGCAATCGATCATGCCATTGACAAGAAGGGCTGGGACGTGGACATTATCAGCATATCCTTTGGCTTTCAGCACAACAGCAAGATTGACGAAAGCGTTGGCAAGGCGATTCGTAAAGCAGTCTATAGGAAGAAACTCATCTTTGCGGCCGCCGCCAACAGCGGCAACGCCGAATACATGTCCTACCCGGCTTGGGAGTCGGGAGTCTTCGCCATCAACTCAGCCGACGCCGACGGCACACCATCCACCTTCAACCCGCGGGACACGGAGGGCCGCAGCCTATTCTCCGCCCTCGGCGAGGCCGTCGAGTCCGCATGGATCCCCGCCCGCCAGCCGACGACGTCCGAGACGTCCCCGCTGCGGCGCATGACGGGCACTTCGGTCGCCACGCCCATCGCCGCCGGCATCGCCGCCCTTCTCCTCCAGACGGCATCCCTCCCGTCGGATAATCCCGAAACGCAGAGCAAGCTCGGCCGGCTGCTGCGGATGCTGCGGTGGCATCCGATGATGCGCGACGCGCTCAGGGCGCTCGCGGAGCCCAAGGGCGGCTACGTAAACCTGCTGCCGTGCGACCTCGCAAGGCCGTCGCTCGAGGTATCGCTGCTCACGGCTTTTTTTGACAGAGTCGTCGCGCAAAAGACAAACATGCACGTGCCGGGAGGGCTGTGACGTATCCTTGGCAGGCACTGCGAAGAGGAGCAGCCAAGTTTTTTTTAGGACTTGACACAGCGCGCGACAGATATCGTGCAAACCCGGGTGTTTATAGTGACAGCCTCTCTGCTAGCAGACCACTTCAGGCACAGGTAAATGGCTATGAGCTGCCTACATTCAGAGGTTAGTTGCATGTCATCATCACTCTACATGCCGTGATAAAGTGTCACGACTCCGAAACGGGCGAACAAAGAAAATTCCATTTCCACTCACAAAAAAATCGCTTCAAACACCACCAAGTTCAGCGTCCAGTTCAGCATCTCGCATAAGCTATGTGCCCTCTGAGCCGCTTGGAATGTCCGACGTAGACTCTGACTGTGACATGCGCAACCTGCTCGAGAGCGCACACAAGCCACACGCCAAACAGATGAAGAGGCAAGATAGCAAGAGGATAATGACGGCAATAGCATGGTTTGATTGAACCATTGCTTCAAATGTGCGCAAGGGGAATATGGTATCGCGACAACTTGCACCAGGGGCGGGCTTTTGTTGTCTCTTTTTTCTTATTTTTTGGCTTTTGCTCTTTACCACTGTCCATATAGCTTCTTAAATATATGTAAGCTCTGGAATCCACCCACGTACATCCTGCATCAAGTATGTTGCTATAGTAACAATATCGGCAGCGAAGATCATGGTGGGAGTGCAGTTCAGCTCTGGTTCTAGCTGGACAATAAGGCTGCGGGCGTCAACAAGGCCGCTGTGATGGGCCTCTCTGTTGCCGCTAGGTCGTTTCCTGAGCAATTGACTACATGCTGTCGACACAGGGCGACAGTTGGCAAAACTAATAAACTGGCAGACAACCTCTCCAGGTTTTTCTTTTACAGGGCCGTACCTTTCTCTTCCTTGTCATGTGCTTGCCACTGGTTTAGAAACCAATGACACGTCGGCAGCCTGATGACGAGTATACGAAAACGAGGTTGATGACCCAGCCATGGCTGCATGAGTACCTGATGCTACTTACACGACTGTGGCTGGCTAGGTAGCCCATCGATGTCTTGCTGGCAGGGCATGCACGTACTGTAGAAGCAGAACCATCGCGACTGGTCGCTTCACTCCGTGTAAACCGCTATGCAAGGGATAAGTTGTTTCCACTTGGTTATAATCATCTATATACAGGGTATCAAGTTCTCGCTGCCATTCACCATGCCTAATGCTCAACGTTTGCATCGAAGAGCTCAGTGCTTTGGCCGCGGCTTTAGCACTGTCACACCGTTGACGCTCCCCCATATGCTGTCCGATACTTTGGGCGGCAGCTTGCGGCCGCGCAGCCGCTGGTCAATCAAAAACATGCCCACCACAAACTCCTGCCTGGTGAGGTAGCCCGCGCGCTCGCGGTCGACCAGCTCCCACACCTCCGCCAGTTCTTCGGCCGGTAAGCGAGAGCGGCGCCAAATTTCGCGTACAACGACGTTGGCGACGCAGTCGGACAGCTCCGTGCCGATGTTGCCGCTGCCGACGCTCGCCACCGGGCTCTCGTGCTTTAGCAGCAGGCCACGGTTCGAGGCCCAGAGCGCCTCGTACCGCTTGCGTTCTTTGTCGGTGACCTGGTCGCGCCATCGCCGGCGCGAGCCCTCGTGGTGCGTGTGCTTCGAGCTGTGCAGCCTATGCCGGTGGCTCTTGCGCTGCCGGCCGTGGTCGTCCTCGGGCTCGCTCTGCGGCTGGCGCAGGGTCTGGAGAAGGTGCGGCGATCGCTGGCGCATGGGCAGCGGGGGCGGCGGCAAGGGGGAGGAGCCTGTACTGTGAGGGGTAAGGCGGGATGACGCTAAAGAGCTCGCCATGATGGCATTGGTCATGGAGTTGAGCTGCATCGGGTTGGGAGGCGACGGTTGTGCTGGGCGTCGCCTCGGCGGATCGTGCGTCGGCGATGGCGGCGCGCTGACAATAGATTCGCGTCTGGTCGGCGGCGGTAGCGGTTTGCCGGCCTTGGGCGTGTTTGAGGTGGTGCTCGAGACGATAGGCAACCCCCACATGCTGTTGACGGGTGTGGCTCTTGGGAGGGGAGTGTCCGAGTTGCCGCGCGGTCGACCGCTAGCAGGCCTCACAGGCGCCAGCCTCTGGCTGTTTCGTGGCTTTGGCGGCGTGGGCGCCCGCTTCTCTGAGCGTTTCCTGGGATCCGGCAAAGGTGGTGACTGTACATCAGATGTTGGGCGGAGGATAATAGTAGGTGGTGGCGTGCTGGAACGGAGGGATGCTGCCCTAGCTATCCGCGTAGGCTTCGGTGACAGTACCTCGGGCGTTGATCTGCTGATAACGCGAGGCGTGGGAGACTTTTGCCTTGGTATTGTAGGCGTCCCATTGTTGGGCGGCGATGAATTCGGAGCGTCATCATCCGAGTTCTTTGATAGCCGAAGCGGCGAAGGCTTTCGTGAGCGTTTTCGAGAGGGGGTCACTTCTCCCGTGGCGTCGAGCTTCCTCATCGCTGTCGTTGATTTAGCTCGTGTGATGACCTTGGGCGGCGTGACCGTATTAGCTGGGCTGTCGGCCTCGAGTGTATCTCTAGCTTTAGGCGGTGTCACACGAGGTTTGCTGGCGGCCGCTTGAACGATTGCTTTTGATGCGGAAGCTGGTGTTGTAGGAGCTGAGGGTCGTATGACGGGCAAGATAGCTGGGGACGTTGGCGGCCTTGGAGATACAGCTGCATGAATTTTATCAGCGGCCTGTCGAGGTGTCAGTGGTCGCTCATGCGACTGAGTTTTGCAATCTCGCTGTTTGGAGACCGATTTCGAGCTCGGAGGTGTAGGAGCAACAATATTTTGCTTAATAGGAGTTGGCGATGGGCGTGCACTCTTTCGCACCACTGCCTGCTCCAGCGAAGACGCTGGTATTTGCCGTGTAGACAAGGCGTCCTTGCTAGTGCCCACATCGTCCACCTCGAACATGGAAATCAGCGAATTCGTTGGGGGAATTGGTTGTGAATCCACAGCATCGACGTCTGATGGCGCATTCACGCGCCGCGGTTTCCGCAGCATTGGGGGCGTCGGGCTGCCACTGCGACTCGCCGCGAGCGTGGCTGCGATGAGGCTCGGGCTTTTGGCGTCCAACTTGGCGGCCGCAGCAAGGGTCTGCGGTGAGTGCGATGGTTTCAGCGCCAGATGTGCCGACGGCGAAGCGGACGGAGCTCTCGCGGCAGCCGGGCTCTTCGTCGGAGACGTGCCAAGCTGCTGCAGGCGCGCCGCCACAAGACCCGCGGGGAGGGTGTCGGATACTATCTCTGGCGGTAGCGCGGCATCCGCGGCGTGCGGGCCTGGACGCTGACGGAGAGGCGAGGACCGCGCCAGAGCGAGGGCTGCCGCAGCGCTAGGACTCTTGGCCCTCTCCACCGACGACGTGGCAGCGAGGAGGGCGCCATTCTCGCGGTAGTGTTCAAGGCTGTGCTGCTGGTTGTGTAGTGGCGGACTTTGGGTGCGGCTACGGCTGGTACTGTCGGGCGTCGCAGTAGGGTGCTTGCTCGAAGAACGCAGGCCGGCGGAGAGGGAGGAGGACGGCGGCTGGGTGGATGAGGTCTGTGGCGGCGAGCGCTTCTGAAAGGCCAGGGAGGCGCCCTTCAAGGCGGCGTTGTCGTCTAGAGAGCCTGCGGCGCGTGAACCGACCGCAGGATTCATCACCAGGGGGTATCTCGTGGTGACATGAGAGCCAGTGCGAGAGAGGTCGCGGGTAACGTGTTCGGTCGAGGCTGGCGTGCGTTTCGGTCCGGCGGCTGTTGTCGTTGGTGATGGGAGGTCGACGGAGGGAGGGAAAGGAAACGAACGACGCTGGCTCAAAGGTAATGCTTGACGGGAGAGCAAGAAAGGACTAGATTGGTAATAACGAATGAATGAAGAGAACTGCGGATTGGACGGAAGAAGAAAGAAAAGAAGGAGAAGGGCGAGGGAGAGACGAGGCGTTGGTTAATAAAGTGAGGTGAAGGAGTGCAATGTACGTAACGTATGCATAAAATGGGATAAATGGAGATGACAAGGGACAGGCCCAGGGCCCGAAAGGTCCGACTGGTCACTGGTCAGGGACTCGACGGACAGGGCGGATGGCTGAAACGGTTGGGGCGGTTGGCAGCAGCAGGGCAACAGAATGTCTTGGTGCTAAATGGAATAGAAAAACTACCAGGGCTCCTTGGATGCTGTAGATGACACGTTAATATTTCTTGATATTTTGTTAGTATTTCATTCCTTGGCCGTCTTTGTCTTTCTCGCTTGCCGCGTGTTTGCCTTAATAAGGCTGTAGCGGCTGATCCACCAAAATTATGCCTGGACGAGGGCCTAAAACGAATACGCGGCGAGCCTTGTCAGTGGCAACAGCTTGTTGTTACAGGGGACGGACTATTCGTGCTATTCTTGGCATGCCGCATTCCCCATCAAAATAAGCACCAAGGATACTAAAATACGAACCGTTCAAACAACCGCGGAAAGGTAGGTAGATACTAATCCCATCACATTTCAGTTATACGTCATACCTCACATGTCGCCCATCGGCCAACACAGACACGTGCAGTCAACAACGCTGTACATAGTTCTGTATATATACCTCTTCATAGTAGCAAAAGAGGGAAAAAAAGAAACAAGAAAAGTAATCAAACAGAAACAATAATTCCAACGCCCGTTGCCATACCCAGTAGAACAAGAACAAAAAATACAATCCCATTCCTGCCATTCACAGTCTTTTGTACCCTGTGTTGTGCACACCGGACTCGCTTTCCTCTTTTTCTTCCCTCTTTCCAACAGTATACACAAATTAAAAGACCCTGTTCTCTCTTTCCAATATCAAGACAAGAAAAAGAACAACCGCAGTAGGTGTGAAAGTCATCGCAGTGTCCGTTTCTGAAGAATAGACCAGCAACGAACAGAATATGTATACGTATCCCAGTACGTAATCCAATAGACACAAGAGACAGTAGTAAAAAGAAAAGAAATGTACCAGAGGTTCCCGAACCAAACTCGCAAATGTCTCAAAGAGAGAAAAAGAAGTTGCTGCTTTCGTGAGATGCATACCGTTTCGCGTCATGTCGTATGAGTCGGCTCCGCGCATCTCCATCACTCATCGCTCTTCACCTTCTTCTTCCTCAAAACACATCCGAGTCGCCCCATTCACTCCCCGACACGATCCTATTTCCATCCTCATCAATCATCACCGGCCCTGTGTACCCTATCGGCGGCGGTATCCCCCTTAATCTCTTCGGTTGCTGCTGCTGCTGGCCCTGCTGCTGGCCCTCCGGCGTTTGCCGCTTACACCGCGCCGCGCGCAGCTTGGCATAGTAGGCATCCGAGGCATCGGGTTCCGGCTCGCTGTTATCGTCGTACGTCTCCCAATTCTCGGATCCCGAAACTGCCGTCGACGAGGACGTCGTCGAAATGTGCCGCGCCGCCGCTACGGCGCCGTAGTACTGCCGCCCGGGCTTAACGGTCGCGTACCGGTCTTCGTCGTAGTCGTAGCTTTCTTGCGAGTCGTACCGCGCCCTCATCTGCGGCCGGTCGTCGTACACATCCTCGGGCTCAATCGCACGAACTATGCCAGAGTCTAGACCCGCGCCCCTGTACGGGTTTGATGGCGTCTGCAGCTCCGGCACCGACTTGAGGTCGCGCATCTTAGGAGGCGGTGCCCTCATCGGCGCACCGTTGCGCAACGTCTCTCCGCGCGACTCGGGTCGTGGTCTCTCTGGCGAGTTGTTGCCGTGCTTCAAGTTAGAAAGCGGTGCCCGAGCCGGGATGCGCGACGGGCTTGTTCGGCCTGTACGGGTCGGGCTGGCAGTTCTAGCCACGGCAGACTGTGTCGTTGTTGGGGCCTTCCTGGGTCCCGTGGCCGTTGGCGTCTTGGTCATTGTCCGAGGCGGCACCGACTTGGCAATGTTGCCCTTGTGGCCAGACTTAGGCATCTTGACGGCCGACGGTGGTGCGCCAGCTGGTGTCTTGGACCGCGTTGTCGGCGCCGCGGCCTTCTTGGAGCCGCTGTCGTCGCAGTCGTCCAGATATCTCTCGCCAAACACGAGGAACGGGCGGCCGTACTCGTCCTCCCACTGCTCCAGCATCTTTGTGACTTCGGCGGCCACCTTGGGTAGCTCCTTGGCGATGCGCTTCCGCATCTTTTCCTCGCGTAGAAGCTTACCCGGGTCTCGCTTCTCGCCCTTTTGCCCGCGCAGCATGAGTCGCGAGGCATCTTGGCTCGAGGCGGCAAGCTCGTCGCGCTCCTTAATCAGGCTCTTGTGGCGGTCAACCAGCGCGAGCACAGGCGCGCGCTGTTCCTTGAGGGCTTCGAGTCGCGCAATCTCGCGCTCGTGCGCCTCGAGGAGGGCGTCGCTGTAGACGTCGGAAAAGGCGGGCGTGAATTCGAGCATCTCATCTTCCGAAAAGTACAGGGCGTCCCACAGCGCTTGTAATTGGACGCGCGAGTCTTCAACGAATAGATGCAGGTTTTGGCGCTTCATCTCATTCAGTCGAGCCAGCTCGTCCTCAAACTCATTGATTTGGCGCAGGCCGCAGCCGCGGTTGGCGTTTCCAAACGCCCTGGTCTCGGCTTCGTCAATGCCTAATTTTGCCCACAGCGCTTCGACTGCCGCCTTGAGATCGCGCAACTTCTTCTCGCGATTCTTCTTTTCGTCGGCCAGGCGATCCTTCTTGGAGTGTAGACGCTTGATGTCCTCTGCGTGGAGGCCCAGCTGCTCTGGCGCCTCGCGGTAGTATTTAACGATGGCGCCCTCTTGCTGGGCCTGTGGCGTGCCGAGCTCGACCCAGAGCTTAATTATGTTGTCGGCCAGCGACTGGACCGAGGCGATACGGCGCGTGTATTCGTCATAGACCCGAGTGAATTCGCGGTCTAGTCTATCAACATAGGATGGAGAGAGGTCGAAGTTGGTTGGGATGGACTGGTTTGGGCCGGTAGGTGGTAGCGCAATCTGGACAAAGGTAGGTTCAAGATGCGATGAGTATGATTCGAGTGCTTGTACAAGCTCTGGACGGCATCATTAGCAACACAGTTTGGTTTCCGATGGACATTTCCACATACTCTTTACTTGCTCAAAGCGCTCCCTATGCAAACGAGCAATTTGAGTCTGCTTCTCTTTGAGGCCTTGCAGGCAGTGATTTAAGGGGTACGTTATTGAGACGTCGTCTGTGTCGTAGTCTCGTCGGCCCTTTGAGTCGTCGAGGGATGTCTCCATCTCGTGGATTCTGGCGATCATGGCCTTTGCTTCGTCAATCATTTCCTTCTTTTCGGTATTGACGAGGCGAACTTGGTTGTTGAGGGCCTCGGAGAGTGCCGAGAAGAGCTATCACAGAAACCATCAGTTCCGGGTTCACGGGCGGTAACCACGCACAACAAGCAAGTCTCGTGCCTTACCTCGGACTCGCGAGCTTGGCGCTCATGAGTAGGGACGCCAATCTCGTCAAACAGGCTGTGTAGCTGGCCAATGCTGCTATTGACCTGCTGGGCCAGGTAGCTGGTGTCCATGGTGAGCTACGATGCGCCTGCGCGGCGGGCGGAGAGGGGATGAGGCGCAGTGGTGTCGCGAACCAAAAAAAAATCTCAGATCTGAGGCGTCGCCGGGATGCGAGACTATTTTGGCTTTGGTTCGAAAATATGGGAAGGGAAACGTGGGTTTCTGTCGGTCGGGATGTTTGGGCCGAAGGGACTGGAATGCTGTTGTTTACAATGCTCGGATAAGGTGATGCGATTTTGTGGGTGCAGAGCAGGAGGGGCGGATGCCAAGTTTGACAAGAATCGAAGATGAGAAGAGAAGAAAAAGAGGAAGAAAATCAAGAATTCGTCAGAGCATCATATCATGCACCGTAGGAGGAGGGTTCGAGTAAATTCAAGAGCCCGCGCGTTGATCCGTCATTCCACGTTTGGTGGTGATGGTGGAAATGCTGAGCGACGTTACTCTCTGCTGTGAGACGCAAAGGTTGGTTCGTTGAATGGAGGAACACAAAGGTTTAGGTAAAGTAATACCAGGAGCTGGGGAGGGAGGGGGATGCAAAAAGTACACAAACCACCAATAATCGAGGCAAAGGTACAAGGAAAACACCATAATAATATCGCTTTGATTGTCCACTGTTTAGAGACTTGGCGGCCGATCCCTCCCGCGTCTTTCGTTGTCACGGCAACCACCACTCATCGTTCACAACACACTTGCGACGCGCCACCAAGCCTCTTGCCTCTCCAACTAATCGTCCAATACGCTGGGCAATGCCCCAGTTCAATTGACCAAAGAGAGCTAGTGGCAGTTTCAGACTTGCTGAATCTCTCCACCGATTGGCCCTGGCGAATACAGAGGCCATTCAAGCTCTTGACGTGCATGCATTGGCATCCGCATGCTCTTGTACAACCTCTCAAGAAGCTGCATGTGCCGCTATTCGTATCGTTGTCAGTGGCGTGCGGAAGACCTTTTCAACAGCCATCATCACGGCCGCCTACCTCCCGGCAAGTTGCGTAGCTTGTACTTAATTTGTCACGAGAGCCAGTCTCCCGTGGCCCCAGAGCCTGATGGCTTGACATTCGGGTGCCAACATCACCGGAAATTGCCTTTGTCAAATGTTTGCGCCAAGAGACATTAATCCAATTGGCTTTCCCATCGTTGATTTTCACGTCAAAATTTGGCCGCCACCTTCGTTTGCAGGTGAGTGACTGAGCTGCTGCGACCGTCTATATGAGGAGTTATCAAAGGTGTGGCTCAATCCCATCATGTATATGTGGAAGCAGGAACGACTCAAATGAAAAGCTTAATATTCAAGGCCATGCTTCGGAAATGGATCCAAACAGTCATTTATGCTCATATGACATTAATGGCATACTCTTGTGCTGCAGTCTAAGCATCCTTTGCGAGCTGCAGGGTAACCCTGGCCCCAACTCGGCTTGTAGGCTAGCACGGCTACGAGAAGGAGGCCTGTGTCAGCACGCGGCCTCCCTGCGAATCATCACAAGATGCGCCTCCTAACCTCCTAAAATGAGGCAAGATCGCCGTTATCATGAATGTCTGGCTCGCCTCTGTATCCAGCATCAAACGCAGTCCTATGCTGTAGTTCATCACTTCATCGCCAACACCACATAAACTGGTATCCAAAAAAGGTATTAATCGCTTAACTACAGATTTCTATACCGACCCATCTACCAGCCATCTCCCCAGCCATCATCATCGTCATCTGCTTTCGGTGCAAGATCAATCGTCTTGGCCACCACGGGCTTGGGCTTACCAGCCGCCACCGTTGTCGCCTTTGCGGGCGCCTTCTTTGCCGCCGCGCCTCCCACCTTTGCCATCCCCTTGGGCAACGCCTTTGCGCCCGACTTCTTTTGCGATTGCGCTGCGAGCCAGCCCGCAAAGTCCGGCTCGCCGTCGTCAAACGGCGTCGCCGACGCCGTAGTGGGCGCAGCCTTTGCTACGGATGGCTGGCTCGCGGCCTCACCCCAACCGCCATCCTCGTCCATGTCGCCCATGTCACCCCAGCCACCGGCGTCGTCATCGGCCCCGTCCCCGTAAAACTCCTCCGCGACCGCACTAGGCGTGGGAGAGGGCGCTGCGGTGGAGGCCGGCGGTGATGCAAGTGCCTGTCTGTGCAGCGTAGATGCTGATGAGGTCGTCTTGCGGGCGTCCGGGGCCGGAGAAGACGGCGCCCTGGCTGCGGATGCTGACCCGTTCGTTGTTTGCATGTCACCGGCCGCGGTCGACATTTTGTTTGTGAAGGACGAGATGGCCCAACCGGTCCAGCCTTGAGAGCCAGCGCTCGGCTGAGGAGTTCCCATGCGAGCAGCCTGGCCATCTCCGGACTGTGGCGGTGGCAGCGCCGAATCGGGCATGTTGGATGCTGCCTGTTTGATCTTGGCGACGTACGAGTCCATCGCACGAGTTGCTTGGTCACGTACGAGCTTCTCCTTGTCAATGAGCAACGGGCAGAGTGCAGGAAGTATGCGCGTTGCACAGTCTTCCTCGGTAAAATACTCAGATGTTGCAGCCAAGGCCATCAAGGCAGCGTTGCGTGCATGGACGAATGGGTCTCGCATTGATCGCGTAAAAGCCGCAATGAGTACCTTGGATCTCGAACCCGTTCCGAGATGCTTCGCGATTTTGCCGAGACAAATCGTAGTGTTGGTGCGAATGCCAGCCTGTTCGTCGTTGGCGGTCTTGGCAAGATGTTTAAGCAACTCGCCATTAATAGTACGATCTGAGAGTTTTGTGATCAACACCAAGACTGACTTGAGCGTTTGCTCTCGCACAATAGGGGCTGCGTCTGTGAAGCCAGTGACCTAGGACTGTTAGAATGTGCAGGGCTGTGTACCGAACAATGTCACCTTACAATTTGGGGAAAGATTTTGTCATTGACAACTTTTTGCGGCAGTTGCTCGATGATGAGAGGTAAGCTGTCCAGTAGACAAACACGGATGGCGCGGTCAGGGTTGCCAAAAATCCTGACAATAAAGGGTATCATCTTGCTCTCAAAGTCGTCCTGCGACAGTTTGGAAGCAATCTTGAGCACAACACCAATGGCTTTGGGCCCGCCCCCGCCGAATTCTACTGACTTCATTAATTCCGGGAGGACTTTCATGATGAAGAAGTCCTCTGGAAAGTCATCCGATACCTGCTCCAAGTCGCTTTGCGATTGTCAGTAGCCAAAGATGGCAGGAAGATTGCAGGCACGCACTCCAAGAATTTCTCGCGTTCTTCTTCCGTTTTAATACCCAGATTATCAATCCCTTCAGTGAGTTTAATGAGAGGTGTGTCGAAAAAGGCATCGCGACGGCTTCCTTGATCGAGGAATGCGGATATGGATATCCGGGCTTTCGGGTTCGCGTTACACAGTCGCTTGTAACTCGAGTGCATCGTGGGAGGAACGCCGCGAGTTTGTCCAGCATTATCTCGGCCGTTGTAGTCGCCATTAAAAACCTCGTATATCAGGACACCATAGTTGAACGCGTCGACAGCAGCATGAGGGTTCTTCTTGATGACATCCCAACCACTTTGCACAACTTCTGGAGGCGAATATCGGGCAGAGTCTGGCGCAAGGCTTCCGTATGTCTGCTTTGGGTTAGTTGGATGGCTAACTTTCGCACCGGGTCAACTGACATATATGGTCGATTCGTCCTCTTTGACGCTGCTTAGAACTTCGAAGCCGCCAAGTTTCCATTCGCCACTTTCAGATGTATACACCGATCCGACCTTGACACAGCCATGTATAGACGAGGCGTCCGAGTTGATGAATTTCAGAGTCCGCTATCAGCAGTTAGATTTGATATCGGCAGCTGTTTGTTATGACTTCGTACCGCAATGCCGTGAAGTCCCCATTTTATTGTCTCGGGACTCAGTGATTTGCGTCGAACGTGCCATCGCAGGGGCACCACTCGCTCGGTGGCAATGTATATGTATGTTTCCGTCTGTTAGAAGCATTAGACACTGTAGAATTATCTGCGGCAATTGTACCGACCTCTACCGTGTCGAGGACTTTGATGACACCAGGGTGGCGGATGGTGCGCAGCTTTCGAAGGGCGTTTCGGGCGAGGGGTAGGAGACCTCTGTGAGCGGTGATGTCGAAGGAAAAGATGCTGCAGTTGGAGCTATCTTCCTGTGAGTGTTGTTAGCAATTGCCCAAGGGGTAGGTAGTGTTTTGTGGCACGGCGCGACTTGCTCTCTTGATGCCATTGTACAAGGTCCAGATAGACTCGTCGACGTCGACCTTGTCGCCAAAGGTGTAGGGAAAGGGCGGACCTTTGGCCATGGCAGAGGCCACGGCTGACTTGAGAAAATCCATGACTTGCAGACCTTGGGCGCGCGTGGGAGGGAGTTGGCGGGTTGGTGAGTGCGCGTGGTGACGAGGGGCATTCAGCAAGGTGGCCCGTGAAGCTGGAGATCCTTTAGCGCAGCTGGTACACAATTACAGCACTCTTTAGAGCCGTTGGCGGAGTTAGCGTAGCGCTGCGGCGGCTTGCCACCCGCCAGCGCCAACTTGGGAAGGCGGTCTCGTCTGGCAGCGCCTCACAATCTTTGGTGTCCCACTGTCTGCGAGTGACCAGGTGGATTGGTCCGAAAAGCGATGGCATCTCAAGCACCCCAGCCTATCGGCCCCATCTCGCCTTCATATGCTGGAGCAAGCTCCGGCTGGCTCTGCATGTTCATTCCGCCATACGCATCAGATCGGATCCGCACCCAGGTACAGAGACCGGGTCTCAGAGCTCCCTCTCCCAACGCACTGCGCTTCCTCGTGCTGCAAGGGTACGTTGAGCCTTCTCCAGCTAGGCAGTCGCAGCGACCAAGTAGATGCTCCTCTCTACCCACGCGACCTCTTGCCGCACACGGTACGTCACTTGAATTCGTCAAAATCTTCACATCATGCACCCCCCGATACTCTCGAATGATGTCCAATGGTAAAAGGTCTGACCGAACGAAACCGACTGGGACCTGTGCCACCTTGCTTCAGTCTCGCCACCCTCCGCTGGCGGCTAGACACGTGTTTGCCTGGTCAGGCGCAGCTGCAAAGCCTCGCTTGCATTGTTTGCACTTCCTGACTGGCGTATAATCAATACCTTTTCTACCACAATTTGGAACCTTGATCATTGCTGCTCAACTGATCCAGGTCAAAGGCCGTGGTAGACAAGTGGCTGTGTAGCACAGTCTAGGACACAGGAACCGTTGTGTTCCAAGCTTGAAGTAGCAAAATAACTGAAAAGATCTGACGAGAACCCGCTTCCTTTCATCAATACTTTTTTACGTGCGAGTGGCAACACGCGCTGACCAAGAACTGTTAGACAACCCTCATGTGCAATCGCGGCACGGTGAGAGCGATTACCTGTGTGGTGTGGCTCGACTGTCATCGCATGGATAGCCAGTCATGCTATATCTGAAACGAAAGAGGATCTGTTGTTGACTTTACTGGTACACCCTTCATCCTTACCCCAAACTTGAGGTGAATGAAAGCCACTATGAGCCTATATGCCGCCCAGCAAACGACTAGGTCAACATCCCCAACCCCGAGCCGCAACAATGAAGGAAACAGGCCAGCGGAGAGCCTCAGGCTTGACGCGTCTGGTGTCAATTCTAAAAACAGGGTCAGAAAGCCGCAATGGACCGCCAAACGGACCCGAGGACAGTTTTCATTTTACACAGGTTCTGCAGGCTCCCAGGCTCGGCGACAAAGGCCACATACGTCCAACCCATCTGAGAGGTCGACGCAGCTGGCGAATGCACTGCTACAACATGCAATCACGGCGGGTGACGCGGTAAACCCTGCAGACAAAAGTGAACAGCTGGCCGCTGGCGTGCAAACAGCCGCAGATGATGGAACCACCGATTCACTGTCGCGTTTGCATACAAACGTAGCATGCCCGCAACCTTCATACCGCACTTCGCCAACCTCTTTCACGGATATCAACATGGGCGACGGGGTAGAATCTAGGCTGGTGCTCGCGCTTTGTAATGCTGCATCCCCCGACCGTGGCGCCGCTGGCGTAAATGGCGCTGCTAGTGTACCCCGATCCTTCGCTCACGTCGACTTGACTGTCCCATCCGACGACAGTGACAGAGACATTACGCGTGATTCGCCTACAACTAGGGCAGAGATGGCAGTCATGCATGATGTACCACTCGATTTATCAGAAGCCGGAGGCTCCGCCGGTGTTTATTCATGTGGCACTGCACAGGCAACAATAAAGAAAGAGCCATTGTCAACACTGAAACAACTACGCAGCGAGTTTTCAGTCTCCGCTACTGGCGAGAGTCGAGAAGTGATCTACATCAGTAGCAGCGATGAAAGCGAAGGGGAAGATGATGGCGCCTGCTCACCAATCCGGCGCCTAACTTTGGAAGAGTCGCCTTTTCATACACCAACGTCAGAACTCCTCCCACCATCGGTGGAAGTCGATTGTCAAGCAGCACAAGCGGTCATTGTTGTTACCACTAAGCAAGCCATTCCCGATAAAGCAATTACCATCAACGCGATTCCCGACAAAGCAATTTCTAGTAAAGCAAACGCTAGCAAGGCAATTTTCTTCAAAGCAAGCGGCAGCGAAGCAAGTTCTGGCAAAGCAACCGCCAAGAAAGCAGGTACCGGAAAACTCGCCGACAAAACAAGTACCGCCAAAGCCAACGCCGAGAGTGAATCGTCCGAGGATAATGTCCCACTAGCTGTCTTGCGGAGAAACCGTCTAAAGAGACGCCGATTGAGTGACCATGACGAGCAGACGGAATTTGCCTTTGTAAACCGACCCACGCCACGGTCGAAGAAACCTGCCACGATGAGAAAACAGCCGAAGAATTTCGACTCCAGCGCATTTGATGCCATGATATATGCCCAGAGCGGAATACAACCTCCGACTGGGGTGATGGTTCCCCGGCGTGCCCTCGAATCGACGGCGCCTGCTCAAGATCCGCGTGTCTTTGTCTCCGCTAACCCCGCGGTTCACGGGATGGTGGTGAGATCAAGCAAGTGGTGGAAAGATAAGGCTCAAGAAATTCGCAAGCGGCCGAACCGCAAGAAATGGTTCGGCAAGGCAGCGGAGCGGATGCGTTGGCTTTATAGACTGAAGGTGGAAGAGGAGACAAAGCGTCACGAGCACAGTAAAAGTAGTGCTGCGCGGCAAACGCGACAGGATCCCCAGTACGCCACATATCAGAGAATCATGGATTTTGGTGACATCCCTGAGGACCAGCTCCCGCCAGATGTGCTCTGCGACCCGGCCTGGGTCAAAGCCTGCGAGTGGCAGCGGAAGATGAGAGAAGCGGACGCGGTCCTGCGGCGTCAAGTGGAACACAGTACACAGATGACCTGGCAGTATTATCAGGATATATTGGAGGGAACGGAGTAGTTTGCACGGCGTTGTTTGACTTGTGTATTTTTATGAAGGTTTTCCTTGTATTACCTGGGGCGCACGACTATTATGAGACACGAGCCAATGCATTTTCTAGCATGAGGGCATATATGTTACAAAGACGCGGAGCGGACTGGAAAGAACCTAGACCACAGCAGCATAGCTACTATTGCTTTTTGTAGGACGAACTATTTGATTTTAGAAATCGCGTTGTGCTGGCGAAATGATATGCATGGTACAGATGTCGCTTTTAATACATGTCGTGTCTAGATGCTTCTTCTTCATAACGCAGGGGAGCTGTGAAGCTATCACAGCTATCACGGCTATTACAGCCTTTACGGCTACCACAACTATCACAGCTATCACAGCAATCACATACTTTACTAGCTACTTAGTACGGTCGCCGATCTGGGCACAGAGGTACTAATGCTGTAATGCTGAAATTTAACACTGATGGTAGCCTTTATATCTTCTGTTCTTATATAAATATATCCTTGCCTCTTAAATCGCGGCAGACAGGACTTTTGGAAGGTTCCTCCCTATATATTGCATATTTATAGAGATTTGTGAGCCTTAATCACGGTGGACTTGGACTATTTTATCAGTAAATGTTAAGGGCGGTTGCACCCAAGCGATGACACTGATGCTGAGATACAACAAGGTGAAAGAAGAAAAAGGAAATAACAAGTACAACGGGGATGAGAAAATCAAGAAAATAACTCCAGCAATCAACATACAAAACAACCTTGCAGACTCCTATCAAATGATCACAATGAACCGTGCTCGCTTTTCTTCATCACCATGCCCCCCTTAAACGCCCTTGGACAGCAGGTTCAGCGCGCTGCCCGCGAGGATGAAGCCAGCCTGGTCCTTGCTGACCGCATGCTTGGTCGGGACGAGGAACTCTTCGCCCGAGTTCTTCTTAGTGACCTTGAGGCTGACCTCGCCGCGGCCACCGTTTTGCAGCATCTCATACAGCCCGACGGTCGCAACCTCATCACCCGCCGCGATCTTGTCGTAATCCGCCTCGTTCGCAAACGTCAGTGGCACAACGCCCTGCTTCTTGAGGTTGGTCTCGTGGATACGCGCAAACGACTTTGTCAGCACCACGCGCGCACCCAGGTACCGCGGCTGCAGCGCGGCGTGCTCGCGCGCGGACCCTTCGCCGTAGTTGTGCTCGGCGACGACGAGCCACGGCTGGCCGCGCTCGCGCCAGCTCTCCGCGAGCTCGGGGATGGTGAGCCGCGTGCCGTCAAGGTCGTAGGCGGCGTTGACCTCGCCCGTCTCGGCGTTGACGGCCGTGTTGAGCGTGTTGGTCGCAATGTTGGGCAGGTGGCCCTTGTACTTGAGCCAGGGCCCGGCCGCGGAGATGGTGTCGGTCGTGCACTTGCCGGTGACCTTGACGAGCACGCGTAGGCCGGCGAGTTCGCCGCTGGGAAAGGGCGCAAACGGCTCGAGGCGCGCGAGGCGCTCCGACGTCGGCGCGATGGCGACGTCGACGCTGGCGTCTGGCGGCTGCGAGAGCACGCCGAGCGAGGCGACGCCGGACTCAAACGGCGTCGCGGGGCCTTCTTGCCCGTGCGGCGGGGAGAATTTGAAGTCGCGGCCGTCGGGCGTCTTGAGGGTGTCGGTGACGGGGTTGAAGGTGGTGGCGCCGGCAAAGGCCATGGCGGTGACAATCTCGGGCGAAGCGAGAAAGTTCATGGTCGCCGGGTTGCCGTCGTTGCGGCCGCGGAAGTTGCGGTTGTACGAGGTCAGGATCGCGTTGGGCGTGCCCTTTTCGACGCCATCCTGGCGCGCCCACTGCCCGATGCAGGGCCCGCACGCGTTGGACAACAGCACGCCGCCCGCGTCCTCAAACGCGGCCAGCGTGCCGTCGCGCTCGAGTGTCGCGCGGATCTGCTCGCTGCCGGGCGTGATGTAGAAGTCGGCCGCCGGCTTGAGCCCCACCGCCGCAGCCTCCTTCAGAAGGGACTCAACGCGCGTCATGTCCTCGTACGAGGAGTTGGTGCAGCTGCCGATGAGGCCGGCCGAGAGGGACTCGGGCCACTGCTCGGCGCGGACCGTGTCCTTGAACTTGGACAGCGGCGTGGCCAGGTCTGGCGTAAACGGCCCGTTGATGTGCGGCTCGAGCGTGGAGAGGTCGATGGCGATGCGCTCGTCGTACTCGGCGCCTTCGTCGGCGCGGAACTGGAAGCGCGCGTCGGCGCTCGTGCCGGCGCCGGGGAAGGCCTGCAGGGCGTCAATGTTGGCGATGGCCTGGGTGCGCCGCGTGGAGGCGAGGTAGCGCGCGGACGCGGTGGTGTACGGGAAGATGGAGGTCGTCGCGCCAACCTCGGCTCCCATGTTGCAACAGGTTGCCATGCCGGTGCAGCTCAGCGACTCGACGCCGGGGCCAAAGTACTCGATGATGTAGCCGGTGCCGCCGCGGACGGTGAGCTCGCCGGCGAGGCGCAGGATGATATCCTTGGGCGAGGCCCACCCGCCGAGTTTGCCGGTGAGCTCGACACCAAGAATCTTGGGCGCCTTGAGCTCCCACGGTGCGCCGACGAGCGCCTCAACGGCATCCGCGCCGCCGACACCAATCGTAATGGTCGTCAGGCCACCCGCGTTGGGGCTGTGGCTGTCGGTACCGAGCATCATCAAGCCCGGCAGGGCGTAGTTCTCCAGAACTGTCTGGTGGATGATGCCCGCGCCCGGCGGCCAGAAATCCATACCATACCTGCGTGCCGCCGACTCCAAAAAGTCAAAGACCTCCTTGTTGGTTTCGATGCCGGACGTCAGGTCGTCGCTGGCCCCCTTGGCGCCCACAATCAGGTGGTCGCAGTGGATGCTCGCCGGGATGGCCGGGCGCGCGAGGCCGCACGCCATGAACTGCAGCAGTGCCATCTGCGCCGACGCATCCTGCATGTTGACACGGTCCGGGTCGAGACGCAAGTTGGCCGCGCCGCGCACGTCGCGACCATTGTTGGTGCCAGTGAGCAGCGAGGCCTCGGGGTCGCGCAGGTGGCTGTAGAGGATCTTCTCGGCGAGGGTGAGGCGCTGGCCAGCGAGCACCCGGCGCACCTCGGTGTACTTGTTGAAGAGGCGCTCGTAGGTGGGCGGCAGCGCGGTGGCTGTGGACAGGGCTCGGGTGGTGCTGGTGATGCGGCTCTTGAGAGTGGCTCCGGAGCCGGAGCGCAGCGCAGCGGAGCGGACGAGAGTCTAGGAGTCAGGATTGGTTAGAATCGGCAGAGAAAAAAAAAGAGAGGAATAAATACCGTCATGGCACCTCCACGGCGACCAGCCATTGCCATTGGAGCCATTGTGGACGACGAGAAAAATTAGAGGCGTGGTTTAAGTTGAGTGACTGACACGGACGAAAAGACGCTTTTTCTTTTTGCCCCGGTTGCTCGGCTGCGTGGTCGGAGTGGGGGCGGCAGAAGAAGGGGAAACTCGCTGTATTTTTTTTATTTTCAGTGGAAAAATGGCCTGTGACGTTTGTTTCAACCGCGGGCGAGGGGGGGCTTTGGAAATTGCCAGTGCTGGATTGGCCAACATCTGGGCTTGACGTGGGTGGGCTGGGGACATGCTTTGCGGGACGTTACAGCGCATTCGAGCTACATTATAGGGACGAGCCTTCGAGCGTGACCTTAATATTGCCCGTTTAAAAATAGAATAAAATAAAGCAATATCCCGTTTACTCCCCGTAATCCTCTAAATATTTCCTCTTCTTTTTCATTTGACCCCAGTTCAATTGCTGTTGTTGTTTTACTGCAGCATCTTGATTGCCTGCAGCTTTAGCGCTTGCGCCATCGCCATCGGCACTTTTATTGACAAGGTACCTATGTACCTTTTCTATCCGCAATCGGCTTCCCAGCTCACCACGTCACACCTCATTAATATAAGTATAAGCCGCCATCCATCTTCATGGCAACAACATGCCGCCTTGCATTAGCTACGATAATACACATACTCAGCTAGTGTTCACTATGCATATTACACACGCTCCTCATCCTCTAAAGCATCAATTGCCTGGATATTAAATTTGCCATTGCCTCCATCCTATCTCATGGCCGGCTGTACATACTTGAACAGGAGAAAACACATCCTGATATACGTCCCTGAATATTTTTACACAACCTCCCTGTTCCCAAAACAAATGAAAATGAAACAAATGGCCGCTTTATCCATGTAAGAAAATTTAAAACGCCCTCGTCGCCCCATCCGCTTCCTCCAGCCACAGCGCCGCCAGATCCCGCGCCAGTCCCAGCCGCAGCTTACGCAGCACATCTTCACCCTTCGTCGACGCTTGCCACTGCTTGCGCCAGTCCCATCCCCTCTCGACCCGGCCCGGACCAGCCTTGTGCAGCTGGCTGGCCAGCATCGAGCTGCCCGTCATCATGTAGCTGCTCGCCCCTAGCGCGGTCGTAGACTTGAGCATCAGGTCCGCTGGCGTCGACCCCTTCAGGCCCTGCCCCGAGGCCAGGACAAGCTGAAAGAACTCGTCGCACGCCTCGTACACCCGCGAACCAACTGTCTGCAGGTCTTCAATCGCCTTGAGCACGCTGTCAATCTGCTCAAGCGACATCGTGCACGGCTTCTGCCCCAAAAACACTGTCACCTCACCCAGAAGAGCCAGCAGGAAGTCCTCGCTCACCACTGCGTCGCGCGTGTCGTCGTACAACCCGCCGCGAATGTTGTCATCCGAGCTGGAGATGGCTGCTACCAGTGCAAACGCCGCCTGTTTCCGCAGCGACAACGCCTTGGACGACAATGCATCTTGCTGTGCATATTCGTCTCGCAGCTCATAAAACTTGCGTAGTGTCGCGTATCCACTCAGCATTCGGCCCAGCAATTGCGCTGCATCTAGATCCTGCTGCGCCTTCCGTTCCAATGTTGTCGATCGGTTGCGCAAAAGATTCTTAAGATCGTCATCCAGCTCATTCTCCGCTGGATATGCCGTCGAATGAACCAGTGAGTATGATGTGAGGAGGTTGAGCACCTCGCGCACGCGCTCAGTCTTGTGCGAAAGGGCAAAGTACCACAACGCTTCACCGTAGCGGTGCGATTCTTTCGCCAGGATATCCGCAAATGTCTGCCTCAGAGTTAGCTTTACTCCCCGTTGTCATGACGCCAAGGCCACTTACCTCGGCAGTCTCTTCGGCAAAGTTCATCATGCCCAGATCGTTAAGTATCTTCCACATCTTGTCTACCGTTGAGCTCGAGTGCTGGTCGAGCGTTGCAAGCAAGTCTCGAAGGAGCTCACCCACGGTCTGCTCTGACTTTTCTGGGAGATCCATGCGGCCCAGCACTTGAATTGCCATTTCCCAGCCGTCTTGTTGCGGCGACAAATGCTCAATGCCGGCCAGTTCGCGTGCATAGAGCACCAGCGTCGTATCCTTGATTCCCTGCTTTTCGTCATCGGAGGTCTGCGTAATCCCGAGCAGAGCTAGATCCTCCATATCGAGGCCGTCCGCAGGCAGATCTGTCGCTAGCTTTGTTGCCGGCAGCCACTCGCCCAGCGAGGCAATTTCCGCAACGGAGCACGACACGGGCAGCGACCAAAGTCTGAGGCAGCCAATGACTGCTGTAATGTTGCCTTCGAATGCGGATGCAAGCGCAACCTCCACTGGATTCATCGTGTTGGGGTTCAGATCAGACTCAATGACCTTGTGGAAAGCAGCGGATAGTCGGTCTAGGTAGTCGTCCGAAGCACCAAAACGGCCCGTGGTCGACGCGTTAAATCGACCTTGTGCGATGCGCAGATGCTTTCGTCGCTGTGAGTTGTCGTCCCACCACCCAAAGAGTCCCACCGTAGCCTCGCACCAGTCCTGAGCAGTCTCCAAGATGGCTTCCGGGTCGCCGAGGACAATGCCATATACCATTTGCAGTTGCTCGTACACAAGCCACGGAAGCTGGCTCGACGCTTCCTTTGCCATCGTAGACATGGATTGTGAGGGTGAATCGTAGCCGCCATCAAAGTCGTCCATCTGCACATCGCGTCCCTCTGCGAAGAGAGTCAGTCGGTCCAGTGAGCCCTTGGCATGCACACGGAACAGAGTCCATGCACTGTTCCAGATGTCCCAGTCGCCATTAGCAGCAGGACATTGTTCCAAGGTCTCGGCGGTAGCCGCAGCGAAGCGCCGGACATTGTCCAGAGCCTTACCCGTATAGGCCTTCTCGCCACGCGTTCCCTTGCGCACATGTTCCCATCCAGCATTCTTCAGCAGTTGAGCCGCAGCCGTAATATTTCCTCGAAGCAGAGTGTTTCGGAGGGTTTGCCAGAACATGGTGTGACATGCTGGGCTGGGCTTGTATTTGCTCATTGAGCGGAAATCATCGGGGTAGAGGTTGTGGCTATTATCCATCCAAGTGAAGAGAACCTCGGGCAGCGGGGGAGTCTTTTCTTGCTGGGTTTCAGGGTCGAATCTTGTGTGGTGCATGCGAAGGATTAGGTGGGCGACAAATGCAGCTTTTTCGAACGGCTGTGTCTGTATACCGGGACCGATGGAGGCCAAGTCTTCTCCCTCGGGTGGTGGAAGGGTATCGACGTAATCGTTCCAGAGTTGGGTCAGGCGGTACGAAACGGTGGCGAGAGAATTGTCCATCTTGTCCACATCTTCCTCGGCCCCAATGCCATCCTTGTAAAGCCGGCAAACAAGATCCTCAGTGTTGAGAATCAACTCAGTCGGTTCGGTCAAAGTGGCCGTATCTCGGCTTCTGTACAGATCTCTCGCAATCGTGCCGAATCGAAACTCCTTGTTTCTCGTAGACGTGCCAAAGTGTGCAGATGATCGACGGAAAATGTCCTCGGCCTCCTTGAGCACCCTGTTGGTGGCGGCGGGCGTATTCAGCATGATGAGATCGTCGCCCTCGCCAATAATAGGCTGGCCGTATGGTCTATCGTCATGTCGCATGTTGAGGAACATGTCGCCTTGTTCGGATCCCTTATCGTCGAGCATGAGGTCATCGTCCTTGTTTTGTTGTTGCATTTCCATCTCCTGCAGAAGAAATCTTTCAATCTCGGCTTCCATATCATCATCGCCGTCAGCGTCTGCAGTGTCCGCAGCTCGGGAATCCTCCGTGTGGGACGCGCGGAAAAGGCTGGCGCGCGGGGGAGGCAGCTCGTCCTCGCCCTCTGCATCCACATCCTCGCCTTCAGCATCCTCATCAAAATGAAATTGACGACTCAAACCTGATGGCCTCAACTCGCGACCGCGAATGGAGCGGCCGAGGGGAGCGTTGCTCATCTCGCTTCGTTCAAACAGGGTGCGCCCGCCAAAGTTGGGCTTGCTGACGCCGCGCATTATGGAGCTGCCGAGGAAGGCATCAGACGGAGCCCCGGCCGGCGTAGTCGAAGCGGCGGAGGAAGGCGGTGGCTGATCAGCTGGCGTCGTAGATGGTTGATTATTGAGGCGAGGCAATCTGTCGGGGGTCGAGGGCGCGCTGCTTGGTGGACTGCTGTCGGGCACGACGAATCGGCTAGCCATGGCTGCGAGGGGCGCGTCACGTGGGCCTGCAGTGGCAGAAAGAGAATGGACAGCAAAAAGAGTCCAAGTAAAAGTGATGACGCGCGCGGGAGCTCTCTGCCTTGATTCACGCGTGCGTGAGGTGCGGCGGGCAATCACAGCATTCACGATTCAAAAGGTTTATTGGTAGCTTTCAAGTAAACCTAGCGCGGCTGGCGCCAAAAGCAAAAGCTCAGAGTTTGGTGTGGTCGCACCTTTGGTCGTCCAGCCACTTGAGTGGCACAGCAGCAATATCAATTGGCGTGACCTTGTGTTGCTGACTGTACAACTGTGGCTGGTAATATTGGCCCCTGTGTTCGATAAGTGGAACATTGCTGCCTAGCTGGTACACGTGACCTCGCATCACTTGCGCGTTCTGAGCACAGACCAGAGGCGACTTTCCGAGCGTGGCGCACCGCGACAGCCTGGCCCTTCCCGAACACGGTCTAGGCTGCTTGAGCTGGCCCTGCACTACGCGGGGGCCCAAATCATGGCCCAACAGAGTGCGCCCTTCTCGTTTGCGCCTTTCATCTTGAGCAAACTCTGCCATTCACGCACGTGTCCGTATAGTATCAGTCAGGGACATGCCTTCTCTTTTCCTCAAATTTAGCTCTTGATCGTTGCCGCCACCGTCACCGCCGTCTCATCTGCTTCCGGCCTTGGCACATCTCGAGCAGCGCGGTCCCGACAAACCTCCCTCGTGTATTAATGTGACTCGGTGGAGCGAGATTGATTCTGCACGACATCTGTGTCACTAGCCCGGCGCCACGGAGTCTGTTCATGCATCTGCTGCCTGATATATATATTAGCAGAAAGCCCCTCCCAGACATCATCCCCCCCTGCAGTCTACATGAACACCATTGAGTAAGCGCATTCCTGTCGCGGAGAACATCCACCCTCGATATTCGATACCAAACGCGCGAAGTTAACTCGATATCCCATCTAGAATCATTATTACTGGGGCCGCTGGCGTACTGCTCGCTCACTCACTCGTCAAAATGGTTTGCGACAGAGAACCTCTGAGCTCACCGGCAACAAGCTCTCCACAACGCAGAACGCGACAACTACCCGGGTCAAGGCCCGCCAAAGTATCAAAGGATATCCAAAGGCGTCTCCCCCGTCGCGTTGCCCCAGGCTCTCTCTTGGGGATTATGCGACGACGTCCTGGTGATTCCCTCTTTGTGCGGCCGCTGTGCTGGACAGACCAGCACACACGGCTCCTGGGTGTTCAGTTCAACCAACTGCCCATCTGCGATTCGCCTGTGCCCGTGAATGAACCCGGTTCACCGCCTTCCAGGGGGCACATGCAGCCATCTGAAACTATTATGACCCTCAGTGAGACGCTCACTAACATCCTGTCGCACAACCTGCCACAACTCGAGGCGAGGTCCAACGCCGTACGCACAATCATGGCAACACTGTGGCCGGCCACATTCTGTCGCTCATTCCTCTTCCCGGACCTTCCCATCTACTTTGGAGACAGAGTGTACCACGAGGCCGCCAGAGCCCAAATCATGTGGGCGTACCCTGGTGGCAGCTTCCTAGCATCGCAAACAACTCTGAGCACTTCGCAGTCGACACAGGCAGCAGATGCCGGGCCGGCGTCACAATCTCAGCAGTCAAGTCCTCGCCGACATATCCTGTCTGGCTACCCTATGATTTGCTACATGGGGAAGGCCCAGTTGGCATCGATACGGAGGAACATGTTTCGCGTTGCACCTGGCCCAACCGGGGTATTCAACGAACCCGTGTATCGCCTGCATCGACTGCGGGCCAAGAACATCGAGCCGCGAAATGTGTACGAAGATTCCCACATTGTAGCCGTCTTGCTTTCCATGGCCCAAAAACACTTCTACTCCAATTCGCGCCCGGTGAGCATTTTCCGCAAAGGCATCTCACCGGCCAAGGATGCTATGCCATTCCGAGACTTGAAAGTTCGCCTCATGACACACGACACTGAGACGGCAGAATTCATTGTCTACACTGGTCACATCACCGCGGCGTTTTTGGAGCGCTTTCGACGGCCACACAGGGCACCGACTTCTGTGGAGTCTGACCAGGACCTGGGCATAAAGATCGACTATGCCCGGGTCCCGATCTGGCCGATCTTGGGGCTGCGGGAGCGACTCGGCAAGGCGCTTGGAGAAGACCTGGTCGGCGCCTTTGACCCGGAGGAGATGGAGACGTGGGAGGAGGAAGTCACACAGGAGGTTAAATACAGCGGCAGCAAGCGCAAGCGGAACGCTCTCGACGAAGTTGTTAATGACAGCTTCAGAGAGTCAGACGAGGAAGAGCCAAGCCCGATACGCAAGAAGAAGCAATGCATACAGCGAGGACCTGCCCTCCAGGCCGCGGCGTAGGGAACCCTCGCCTTCTCTTGTCTAGCGATGTGGCGACTATCCAAGGAGGAGTAGTGCGTGGCTGCCTCCTCCTTTTTTAACGATGCCATGTAGATTTATACCCGGGAGGCGCATCTGGTTTGTGTGGGCATGAGCAACGAACGGCTAGGGCTTGCATGGGCATTTGGAGCACGGGACATGAGTAGGCTACCCTGTGAGAAACGTAATGTCACAGTAGCCTGGCGTCTGGCGATGGCTATTTAGAAGCCTGATTACTAATAAATGAATTTACTTTCCAATTTCTTATGTCGTTCAATAGGACGATGTGTGCTGTGGTCTGTAGAGGCGCACGTCGCTATACTGTTTGAACACTCTCGGGCAAAACAATGTTCTTCAGAAAAACCACTGGTTATTTCCCGTCCGTAAGGAAAATACTATCTAGATAGCCATCATCACATTCTTGCAACTTCGTTCTGCTGGTTGACTTCCTGGAGGTGCTGACTAAGTCCACCCAGTCGTCATCGTGAGGCTGTGATCAGTTGAGGGATGTTCTTGTATTGATGCCCAATTACTACCTAGAATGACTAGCCATACACACCATTTAACAAACACTGTGAAGTCAGATATCTATCCCGATCATATAGGTACCTCGAAGACGACTGGAAAAACGAGTAACATGAACGACTTGTGTGTGCCTTTTGTGTGCGACCGTGCAAAAATCCAGCCACTGGTCGACCAAATAATCACATCTCTGCCAGCACTCGCCGCGACCCCGGTTTTCCCACCAAGCCAGGGCGGTCTTGCATACTTGGGCTATGAAAACACTCCTAAAATAGAAGCCCTAAGCAAGTTTATTTTGGGGAATGTAAGCTCCTCGAGAGAAGTCAAATATTCCAAGAAAAGGGTTGACTGATAAAAACATGGCACTAGATTCAAGAGAACATGGATGCACGCGGGGTTAGGCTAAGAAGGGATATATATCGGCCAGCCGCCAGGAAGATGCAGGGAGAGATTTCCATGAAGATGGGATCGGATCAAATTGCGATTATAACTCCGTTATCTACCACGCCGTTCGAAATTCTGTGCTTCAAGTCAAACACGGCGGTGCCTGGGCCGCGCACACAGATGTCAAGTTCTCTGAAACCTGCATGATTCTGCAAGATGTTCACTTCCGGATCCTGCCGCAGGGGGGCGACTTTCACATGGCTGTTGTACTCTTGGAACCTGGAGAGATATAGCGAATCGACTTGCCACAAACTACCCCACATCGTAATATAAAGTCCAGCGAAAGCATACCTTAGTTCATTCACGTTCCTAAGACAGGCGTGCAGAGTCGTTGTATTCGCGATCAAGGTTTACTCATTCTCTACATCTGTGTATCCCATTGCGGATTTTCCAAATCCCATGATTGTCAATGGAGCCATCAAAAAGTAACCGGCGCATTTTCTTGCAGTGGCTCGCTGCCATACAGAAGAATGACTGGGACGATGCGGAGACTTTGTTGGCTACCGACGTCATTGTGAATGGCGAGGGCCTGGGACGGCACGAATTCATCCAAAAACTCAAACATGACGAGTTTGTCACTGCCAGTCTTGATATATGTATAGTGGACGATGAGACGGCCGAGATTGCGGCACGCTTCCTGCTTCCCCGCTCGCCGGAGCCGCTCGGCCCCGGCGATGAGTGGACGGAGCCGCTCGGCCCCGGCGATGAGTGGACGGAGCAGAGTCTCTTCCGCATCACGGACGACAAGATCTCTGCTATCCAAACTCTGGCTGGCGCCAATAAATCGGCCGTCACAGAATCTAGATACGGAGCGAAACAAGGCACGGCTTGGAAAGCGTTGAAGACTAGTGACCAGCGGACGTTTTACACCGAGTACATTGACTCGATCAACACCCTCACCATGCACGACCACTTCGAGCGGTTCTGTCAGGATTTCGTCACGCACAACTACATCAGCTACAGCCGAGATGACTACAGAAAAATGATCGAGTCCAGCTTTGAGGAGATTTCGGGCCTGCGGTTCACGATTGAGAGCCTGATTGCCAACGAGGAGACACAGCAGATTGCTGCCCGCCTGGGCTTTACCGGCGTGCCCGCGAAAGAATTTCGAGGAATTTCGCCGACGGGAAATGCGGTGAGATTCAGTGAGCATGCTTTTTATCAGCTTGAGGAGGGCCGGATCAAGCAAGTCTGGTCGTTGTTGGACCTCGCAGCCTACCGCGCATCAATGGCATCGTGATGGACCAGAAAGAACCGGGGTTGTGTGCTTCCATTATACATTATACTACCAAGTAGCGGTAATTACACTACGAAACTCTTTATGCCTCGTTATTCTGCTTGTGGCGCAGACTTACGCATCGGCAGGCCTGCCTTGCTGTATATGGCATCAACCACCGCCATGACCGCCTTGCTCTCATCCAAGCTCAACCACGGCCGAAACGTCTCCGCGGCCTTGCCATGCCCTCCATCCACTGCTCTCACAACCCTCACAAACGCCTCCAGCTGGTACCGATAGCTCGTCCACCACCTCTCGCCCGTCTCTCCCCAGACCGCGCCACCCTTATAAGACGCCACTGTTTCCTTTACGCCCGTCAGCTTGCCTTGCTCGTCCTTTTGCTTGATGACAATCGAGTGGCCGACGTGCGCGCCGACAAACGTGTCGAAGCGAATCTGCGCCTTTTCTAGCTCAATCGTGCAGAGCGGTACCGACTCCCATACTTTCGGGACAACGTGCCAGAGCTTTGGCTGCTGGAGGTCGCAGTGTAGCGAGCATGATACCGCCGACGCGCTGGATGCGGAGGGTGTAATGGAGAGCTCAGTGAGCATGGCCTCGTCGACCAGCGCGTCGGTCGTGGAGAGCCTTGGTGTCGCCTTGTTCACCGATACTTTGGAGTCTGTTGTCAAGCCGGCAAAGTACGCCGCCGCGGAGACGACGTAGACGAGATCCATCGATGCACCGCCCGCGTGCTCGTATTTGAACCGCGCATCGTCCGGTGATAATATCCCGCTATGCAACGTCATCCGCGCGCGCACTCTCGTTACTGCACCGTACCGCCCGCCGTCCACCAGCTCCTTAACCGCGTGCGCCGCCGGGTGGAAGCGCCAATGCATCGCCTCCAGCACGACCTTGCCCGTCCGCGCCGAACACTCCCTCAAGCGGTCCAGCTCCGCGGCGTTTGGCGCCGCCGGTTTCTCCAGCAGCACATGCTTACCAGCCTCCATGCACTTGACCGCCCACTCAACATGGTGACTGTTGATGAGCCCGATGTAGACGACATCCACGTCTGGGTCCGCGAGCAGCGCCTCGTAGGAGCCGTGAGCTTTGACCGCAGCGCCGAGCGCGTAGTGGTCAATTTGCGCTTGCGCCCTGACGAGCGAGCGCGCGGCGACGGCGTGCAGGATTATGTCCGGGTGGCTGGCGATGGGGTCGAAAAAGGCCATCCAGTTGATGGAGGCAGCGGACAGGGCGCCGGCGCGCAGGGGGCGATCCGTCTTGCGGACTGCGGCCTTGTGCTTGGCGACGCCGTGTCGCCAGTTGTGGAATTGCAGCACGAGCTTGAGAGATGGCGTTAACGATGTTGAATTGCCGACATGGAGCAGCACCGGTACATACCTCGGGTAATGCCATGATTATTATGCGTGTTGTTGTAGCCGTGTGTGCTTTCAAGTTACAGGGAGGTTCGTAGCCGGAGTTGGGTTTGCGGAGTTGCATCGCTTCATTACGCCACATACCGTCGTGGTGGTAGTCGTAAGCAGCTGCATAGCTACTGTGTCCATGTGTAGCAATAGGAGCCCAGATTGCAGGGGATTTCTAATGAGCGACAGCGTCACTGGATTTACCTAGTTTAACCATCTAATTTTGGAAGTATACTTTTCGTCGGATAACATCAGTACATATGTACACGAAGACGACACTACATGTGAGTCTCGCACCGCAAGAAATACACCAAGAACATATATGGCTGCTATATGGAGTAGCATGTCCTGAAAATATACCCTTTATTAGCAAGCTAATGTGCATTTTCAACCCAAGTGCTCTAGCACAAACTTGGCGCCCATGCTTTGCAGGCCCGCGTCTGTAGGATAAGCCAAGTGCTCGGGTGTGATGAGCGTGTCATTTGTAACAAAAGAGACATCGCATACAGAGTCGCCCTTTTTACTCTTTAGCCATTGGTAATCCTTGTCACGTATAGGGAAAGATACTTACCACGTTGCAGACGTCAAGAGACTTGGGGATCCAGTTCTCGGGGATACCGTTTCCGTCTTTGTAAAAAAGGCCTGCTGTGTTCTTTGTCTTATCACCGCCCTGCATATCTACATTGCAAGCGAGACCGGGCTGGCGTCTCGGGTCGCCAATGAGGAAAACGCCCTTGACAGCAGTAAAGGCGGCGCCTGTGAGCTTGGGGAGCGCATCGACGACCACGGTTGCTCCTTGGGAGTAGCCCTCGAGAATCAGACAGTGCGAGGCATCCTGCGCAAGAATTTTGCCGACTTGATCAATCAACTAATTTTTTAATTAATTAGTCTGTGATCTTAGCCAAAGCAAAGACTGGTCTCTTACGTCTGCGGTGCCCGGTGCGGTATTCTGGTCCCAGTCGGCAGGATAAACGACATTGTACTAAGTCAAATCATGTTAATAATTGGCCACTTAGAGACGTTGTATACTTGCAATCTTTCCGCCTTTACGGTCCGCCAAAACGTTCTTGTTCATAGTTTGGAACCCGACCGATTCGCCCTGAGGCTCAGTAGTACCGCGTGCGTTGATAATAGCTTTTCAGCATGATTAGTCAAAACTCACGAACTCAACGTTTTCTGTGAGCCCTACTGTACGAAGAGCATGCTGCAGGGGGTGCTGGGCATGCCTGAATTGCGGCGGCTGAGGCACTGGACGCCAGGGCAAGGGCAACGACAAGAGGAGCGAGCATCTTGGGAGGAGAATTCGACAATTAACGATTGACAACTATACAACACACACAGATACAGAAAACTACATACATGCAAAGGACTGGGCGAGGACCTTTTTTAAACAGCGAGGCCCAGCCGAGGTTTGGTCCTCATCCGCCTGCGGGGTAGGGTGCATGCGCAGTTGTGCAAGTTGAACTAATTAGCGTACCATTGCGCTTGGTGAAGTGAAGTGGATTAATGTCACTGCATGTGGCGTGGCTCTTGTCGAGCGATGTTCTGAAGTTGCTGTTCTGCAAGTCAAAAGGACCACGGTGTTAACAGCCGAGACCTTTTACGGTGACAAAAGACCCGAATGTTGTGCCACGTCTGTACGATCTGAAAGGGTAGTTGCAGAAAGCTGTCAATCGAGAGAGGCCTCGCGGACCAAGTGGCAGTGCCATGCAAGGGATCGGACGTCTGCCTTCCCCATTCAGCCTGCTGCACCCCAGGAACTTGGCCAGGAAATCCGGAGCAGCCTAGGTAAGCTGGTGGCGGGCCTGCCATCGGGGGCCACGCTGGAACATCGGCCATACGAGCCCAAAAAGGTGGTTGAGCGACTGAGATGTCCGTCCCGGCCCTGCCGGATATTGACGCATATGCTGTATACCCTTCTCGTTGGTAGGATCAAAATCGGCAGTGCAACCGTGTCCCAGGCCGACATTGACTGCATGATTCCACGAAGCAAGCTCAATGCATCGGCTTCCCAATCGGCAATCCCCACAGGTACGACACCGCCCCCATTTGTCTCGGCCGGTACAGAAACGCAGTTGCTCATCCTTGAAGCTTGGCTGTGGCGTGCGGCTGTGGTTGGAAAGGCCGACAGTATCTCAGTTGCTCAGCAGGGAGAAGTCATACCACTGCGCACCGTCTTTCACCTCTGCCTTGCTGCTGACTTTGAAGCTGGGTTCCTGGATTCTGAAACCTTGTTCCCAAAGGTTGCTAGCTTTGGCACTAATAACCAGTATAAACTACAGGAACAATGAAGCGCCACGTTGTAGTGAGACAGTTCGGATTGATACTAGTAAATGGCATTATTTGTCAAAGGTCGGCTGAGCTACGCAAAGACAATAGCATCGATATGCGGACGTTACCTATTAACTGAAGCTGTCCATCTCTCCAAGCGCAAATGTATATACTTTTCGGCTTGGACAGTCCAACAACCGCAGTACCTAGTTTGTGGTTTTAGATCACCCAAGGAAAATCTGTTAGAAACGATTAGTTCTGGCCAACGCAAAACCCAGCCTACGTAAAGCATCATGGAAAATAACAAGCGGATGCAAGTACCTCACACAGCACCATTCCGCCACCAGAAAGACGGCATTCCCTGGTCGCCAGAAGGCTGCTGCTATGAAACGTCGATAATTGGAAATGCTCCATGGAGCTGGGGTATTTGGGGGTCAATGTGGCGGTACGTTATCCGACTGAAAGGTTTGACAACAGGAGCAAGGTTCCAGCCTGGTGAAGATGGCGCCACGTTCGCAGTCGCTGGCGAGAGTGTTGTTGCCAGATACATCGCTGGTCTGCTGCGCGTCACACAAGTAATCAGCAGGGAAAAATAAAATTCTCAATCGGATCAAATATTGTAGCGGTGCATGGTGGCCTTGGAAGTGATGCAGTGCAAGTTGCCCTGTTGAGGCAACTGTTGTTGTGTTGGTGTAGGGCCACCCGTACCACCTGCGATATATACACCGCAAGCTTAATCTGTCGTACCACTTATGCTATTTATGGAGTGTAGCACGTGAAAAGTCTTGAAAAACAGTGGTGGGAGATAAAGCGCGGTCGAGTGTCGGGGCCTGCGCTCAGCCTGTGTGGAAGACCTTGGCTGGAGTATTTCAAGCTGATGCCTAGTGTCGTTCTACAACAAGTTCTAACATACCAAGTCTAACACAGGGAAAGCGTGGGAAAATTGGAGGACGGGGGCTATCGCAGGTAGAGCATGGTGTGCAAGGCTGGGAGACGGATGTTTCTACATCTAGGACCCGAACATAACCAGAAAACACTGAACACCGGGTTAGCACCTCCAGAAAAACGGAAATATATTTTAAAAGTTTTGATATCCCAATCGGAAATTAAGGCAGCCAAAGATCGGTGGTCATGGAAGCAGCGACTGAACCCCAGCGCTCTACCACCATGGTAGCTGTCAGGAGATCATAAAGTTTACCTAACGCCATTTTACTGCATATATCAGACAGTTATAGAGCTTTATTGACTTGGTTAAATTTTGAGGGCTTACAAGAAACAAGGTTGCACAGCAACGACTGTGTTGGCCGGCCACGAGCAGAGCCGGCGTTACGCCAGCGGGCGACCAGGCGCCAAGGCATCCCGTTGCAAGTGTACAGTTCGCATTATGCACTAGAGACACAGGTATGGGCGCATATTGGAGACTTCAAATACCGACACGGCTACACAGGTAGAACATGTCGAACTCCACGATGCTGCTCGAGCAAGTTGCAAAATTGTGGATGGTAAAGCTGTTGGTCGGCCGCGATGCCCTCTCCTGTCCCGCGCCCTCCATTGCCATGCATTAGCGACGGTGACACTTACAGTACTTAGAACTATGATAGTATGGCTAGAAAGCTAATGCTAGCGCATTTCAAAATGAAGCCGGTCGCCTCATCACTCCATCAACCCAACCATACAAACCCACCAACCTTTGTCATGCAGAGGCTGTTGTGCAGTACTCGTCCATAGATAAAAAGCAGCAGTAATCTAACATTTCCCCAAGACATATACATAATAAAAGATAACCCTTGAATCAATTTTCACTCCAAGATGTTTGTAACGGTGGCCACTTTGTTCGCATCCCTGGTGTTGGTGCACTCCGCCGCCGCCACCTTCGACTGCATCCAGCCCGGCAACACGACCCCCAGCGGCCCTATCGGCGCCTGTTGCGATGATATAGTCAAGCACAATATCCCAAATGCTACATTTGCATATACCGGAAAAAAGTGCAAGTCACAACCGCTGAACAAGATGCGCTGCTCCGTGTGCTAACAGCCACCTGCTCCAGGCCGCGCGGCTACCCTGCATATACTAGACCAGTGCGGGCGACACATCTATTACGACTGCCATGTTGGCAAGAAGAAAGCCTGTTGTGAGCCGGTGAGTTGAAGAGACTTTTGTTGAACGGGCTGGTGGTCGGGACTGACGATGGGCAAGCTCATGATCGACACGCACACGAAGACGAACCCGGCCTGCAATTTGCCGAGTTAAGACAAATGTGCAGGAAGACGGGAGACCCTTGACTATTGGCAAGGACTCGTTTTATTTGAGTCTTAATTTCGTAATTTGCCTATTTGCCGAACAGTTCTCCGCAAGGGGCCGCATGCGGTGAGTTTTCACACATTGCGCTTGCCTCCATGGGCTGGATTAATGCGCAAGGGCGTGTGCTGCGGAGTTGAAGGTCTACGAAGGAAATGAGGAGATTCTAATTTTCTACATATGTATCTTAAAAACGTAGCCTTAGCTTTAAATGAAAAAAAAAACCGACTTCTAACATTGGACAGGCCAGACTTGCCAGGCTACAGACTTGCCACTCTTGGCAGGTCAAGTGGAAGCATCCATGACTGCAGAGACAGTATTGACAGAAGAATCCAAAGATCAAAGAGAGTGAAATCAAAAACCTAGTCGAGAAAAACTAACGCCGTGAATTTGGTAACCAGAAATTGTATAACCGGGGTGCTCGCACTGGAGAGGCTCTAGGCCAGAGTCGCAGCACAGCTGTACCAGTTCGAAAACGCAGCGCCGCGGGACTACAAGCGGGTTATATTTCTAAGAGTATTCAGAAATCACTTAAAATATAACTTCAAGCCGGAATGACTACTTTTCAGAATGAGATGCCTTTGCTGAGGCCATCGGTGTCGGAGACGATTTAGCTGATACCTTCTTAGTAGTAAATTAGCTGGACGCTAGCGTCTGAATGCCAGGATGGCCGAGTGGTTAAGGCGGTGGTTTTAAGTTCCTTTTATACTTATCTCACCACTATCGAGAGATTCCAGGGTTCGAACCCCTGTCCTGGCAGAGTCACTTTCTTTTTGCAGCTTTGCCTTAGCTTTCTTTTTGCTCGTGCAATAGAGATTCGATTCATTCTATTATTCAGTCCCTCGCCTTGGATTAGAAACTACGATCTGTTTTAATATAGGGGAACTCGGTCTCACTACCGCGCGCCTAGCGAATAATGGCACCTGCCAAGGCACAAAGAGCAAAGAAGACGAAGAACTTACAGAATGACAGCGAAATTCAGTAATGGAAAAGGAGAAGATATTATGCTACTAACGTGCCGTCAGCGATCAGCAAATCTGGCCTGACGGAAGTCTGACGTAACAGTTGAGCCACCGAGGCTTCGCCTGCTCTTCGTATTCTTCCATTCATGTACAATTTCGTAGCTACGCGCTGAGATGACTAGCAAAAAAAGAGCTGAAAACCAGAAAAAATCCAGAGTAGTACACGGAGGAAGAGGGCTCGAGAAGAGAGAAGCAAGTACGATGACGAAATGCTGCTGCTGCTCCTTGTGCCAGCTGGCAGCCATCCAGTCTTGAGAAGTGATTAATGGCCGGAGCAGGATAATTCAAGTTACACGGTAATCCTATTCATAGTACAGACATAGGTATGGGGAGTGTATGCAGTGAGTTGTCGTCATGGCCCACGGCTACAGGCGCACAAGGCCTGGCGCCGGTGTTCCGCGACTGACGTGTATACCACAGTCTGGAACGTCTCACCTCTTGATGTTATCTTAATGAATCTTCTTGATTCGAGACCTTGGATGTTGTGGAAGAATTTTCTAAGCGGACGGCGTCATGGCATACACCGCGTAGCGTGAGAGCTCGAAAGTCAGGTAGCTCAAAGGCAGCGGCTCACGTCATGCCCACCACACAATCACTCAAATAGACTTTTGCTCCTGAATTCTCGTGTATGGGTCTTTGATCCCTTGTATATGGGTGTTGCACATGTTGGGGTCCGCAGAGATCCAGGCATCTCTGCCCTCCCTCTGCTCGCAACTCCAGAGCATTCACAGCGCGAACAGCACCACCTCGCTTTCCCAAGGCAGACCACACGCACTGCGTGGTGGAACATAAAGTGGCTAGGGGTACCACTCTCCGGCGCAGAATGACTAGATTCAGATGGATCTGCTCTTGTCATGATTCTGACGAGGAGGGAATGGTCTCCTCTGCGTTTCGGCTTGGAGGGCTGACAGCCAACGGTTTGTAGCCTCAAGTCCTTTTCTTTGAGAGAAGGTGTAACTTGGAAACTAATACTAGGCAGCAGTTGAGCGAAGTTCTTTCAATTCTCTGTTTTTTGTACACTGTTGGCTAGGCCGGAGGAAGGTGTCAATGCTTTCATCCGAAACAGCCACTATGCAGCGCAACGACAGACACAGCAATGGTTGCAGAATGCTGACGGTATGGCATCTTTATTTAGAAGAAAGCCGTCTGGTTGTAATTATGCCATAATGCACAGCCTCAGTGCTTGTCTGGGTATAAAGTCCTGATGGTATGCTTCTCGAAGGAGTTTGTCTTCTTGGTCCGGCCCTTCATCCTTTTCCCATCGCCTTCTTCAAGTCAAGCGGAATGGAACAGAATACCCGAAAAATTGTTTCCAAGGGAAAAGGATCTGGCGTTTCTTTCGATCTGAGAAATATCAAGGTTGTGGTATACGATCAAGGCGCGCCGATATGCTAGGACATCAATGCAAATACCGACGCGTCGACCTCCAGCGATGTTAATATCTAGCCCGGTAGCAGCCACGCCAACCAGGCTGCCTGTTCCTGGCCCGTCGGAGGACGAGAGCGAGGGGAAAGACGCAGCGACAACAGTCGGCTGGTGAAACGCCGCAGGCTAACCCCGATCCCTGAGCTTAATAGCAAGAGTACCAACGACAAAGACGAGCTCATTGAGCAGCTGTACGAAGCCATCGAGCAGACAGATTATACATGCAAGCTTCAGAACCAAGACCTCGCACAGTTAAAGAAGGAAAATCAGCAACTGAGGGATGATTTAGCGTTATAAGAATGGAACAATGAAATTCTGAGAAAACAGCTCACTCAGAAAATTAAGTCCCATGAGGAAAATGAGTCCTTCTCGTGTATTGAACAGTTAAAGAAGACACGGCAGGACTATGGTAGATTCGTCAAGGATATGGAGAAAGTACAAGTGCACTACGACATTCTACGTCTTCATTACGCCCCGACCAAGGATTGGGGGGATACAGTGACGCAGCCGACCGCAGGGCAGAAGCTGGTGGCCAGCTGGATTCCCAGGCCTGGGAATGTGCAACCTGCGGCCACGAACCCGGGCGACAGCTGTCTAGCCTCCGAAAATCTGCACCTGGGGGCAACCGTCGAAAATCGGCAGCCAGTCGTCGTGGCACAACCAGAGACCGTGGAAAGGTCGCAGCTCGAGCTCAGCAACGCGACCACCGACACCGCGCCGGCCCAGGTTGGCACTACTACCACTCCTGCCCTCGCTGACGAGCAACCCGTGCCGGCTCTGACCTCCCAACAAGCCCTGCTGGCAGAGTCTGGCTCGACGTCGGAGGACATCTATGACACAATAAAAAGGGTGAGTGTGGAGGCGCCACAGGCAGCTGCTGCCGTGAGTTCCTCCGTGGAAACCGCCGGCTCCGAGGCTGCGGAGCAAGAACAGGAGGATGCCGCCGTGAGTTCCTCCATGGCAACTGCCGACTTCGAACATGCGGGGCAGGAACTGGAAGATCCTGACGGAACCTTTCTCATGGAAGCCGACAGCTTCGAGGCTGCAAAGGAACAAGAGGACGTCGGTGTGAGTTCCTCCGCGCCAGCCGCCGACTTCGAGGGTGGCGGCGTCAGTCTTTCTGAGCCAGCCGCCGACTTTGACCTTGTCGAGGACCCGGAGCTGGCCGGATATGATCAGATGGATGACATTTTCCGTCCGGACCTTGACCGCTACCACCTCGATGAAGAGTTCCAGATACAGATGGAAGGAGGGATGAGATGTCACTTTATTGGACTGGAAGCCCCAGTGTGCTGTTGAAGCTCTCGAGACGATGAAATCTCTACGCTGATTCTCAATGTCTTCTACATGACTTTTGTTTTCTTTCTTTGGCAAGATCCTTTACATCAAGGCAGTTACCTGATTCATTTCGGTCTAATGGTTACGATGGTACGAGCAAGTTTAGAACTATAGTAGCAAAACAAAAAAAAAACCCGTTCTTTGTCAAATTTGGCCACATCTCATCAGCAGTTGACTCTCACTCTTGTGAAATTCATCGCGAAAGATGCTCGTGTCGCTGTTAATACACAGGCTCTAGAGTTGCAACTCTCCGGAGTCATAAAAACGAAAACATGGGCAGTACTGTGCACAATGGCATGCAGGCATCCGCCTGTGATACGCCTGGCAATGGGCGACAGGTGGCCATGCTGCCTGGTGGCATGGTGTCACAAGGCGCTTTGACAGGGTAAGACGTTGAAAAGAGGGTTTCTTCTGTCCGCGTTGGCTAGCTGAAAAAGTTTCTTTGTTGCAGCTGAGGCGCCTCCCTGCCGGGGTCTATTCCTGTTGGTCGCTCGGCAGTCGTGCGACGCACCTAGTCGACGCAGACATCACAATGCTTGTACAACACTGCCACGTAACCAGGAATGACAGGGAAATTCGATGCGTAGCAGCCTTCAAATGATGACAGCCTTGCCCAAGGAATGGCACCCCCATCTGCGCCTACACGGCCGCGCGCACCATGGGCACCAAGCCCTTACTCACACGCACCTCGTCCGGCTGCCTCACGTAGCCCACGCGCTCGTACAACCCCACCACGTCCTCGTCGGCGTCCAGGTACAGCGACATCCCCATCTCGTCCGCGAGCGCATTCGCATGCAGCAGCAGCGCCTTGCCGTGTCCTTGCCCTCGCGCCGTCGAGTGCGCCATGATGATTTCCAAGTCTGCAGCCCGCGGTCAGTCTCTACCGAAAACTACCAATCAAAAAGGACAGGAAAGCCCACGTACAGATATGAGGGGTGTGGCCCATGACGGCCTTGTGCTGTGTCTTCATGCCGCCAAAGAAGGCATCCAGCCTGTCCGCTACCATGCCTTCATGCGGCTCGCCCCAGGAGTCCCGCCATGAGCTGTACAGACTCTCGACAGCATCCCGCTCCCGCGCAATCATTAGCACGCATGCTGCTTTTGCTGTACCTAAGTTTTCCACAAACATAGTCAGCTAACACAGGTTTCTACTCTTCTCGAGGCTGCAGAGACAAATGTTCAATTTCTTACCAGACTCATCACGGATCACGCCGACCCGCGTCTGCAAATTGCCGCCGGAGATAGCGGACTCGGCGGCGCGCCGTACAAAGTTCCCCCAGCCCGCAACAGCGTACGATTTGATAAAGAGCGGCTCCGGGTTGTTGTCGTCAAAAGCGTTCATGTGCATGGCGCCGAGGGTCGGCACGTCTGCCGCGACAGCGTCTTCCACCTTTGACATTGCCAGTCTTGTCGTCGACATATTTCGTCGATGATTCCTTCTTTGTCCCGCCGTATGTTCTTTTTTTTTGGAGCAAATTCTTTTTTTTTTCTTTTTCGTTGTCTCTTAAGTCAAGGTTGGCTGTTGGTGTAATCAGCGGCGCCAAACCGGGAACCGAACTGTGAAAATCTGGAGAAAAACTAGACGGGAGGAGGATAGGCGTTTCAGGATTCAATACGAGGAGAGAAGCAAAGACTGCAAAAATAGTAGCACCATTGTAATGGGGGGCGCTTCGTTCATAAAGTGCCGGTGCCCTCGGAGGGTGGTCCAACACGGTCTGCCAAGCGCCGAGCACCGAACACATCACCAGCTAGTTAGTCAGCGGCATCACATAGCCTCAAGACAAAATGGATGTAGAGGTCGGCGAAGAGAGCATTGGCTGACTATTGTTGGCTCGGGCTCGTCTCCCGCAGTGGGGTTGCCCGCTTCGGTATATGGAGCCAGTAATAAGTAATCGTCATGCTGGGCTAAATTCTGCTGTCTTGACTCGTAAAGAGGACTTGTCGACATGCCATCAGGGTAAAGCTGTAGTTACTGTGCTGGATATCATGAATTTTATTTAAACATCAGCTACATCAGAAACCTTTCCACGCCAAATCCACACCTGGTGCTATAATCTGCTCCTTTCTCGCGGATGCTGCAGTCAGTATCCGTTCGCTGTGAGCCATTCCTTGATGGCGCCTGCATCGCGCTTTTTGTAGGCGGCTCTCGCGCTCGACTTATCTTTGGCCGTCTCCAGAGTGCGGTTGTAGCTGCTGACATCCTTGTCCTGGAAGAAAGCGGTAATGTCGGCAACATCAGCATCCTCGACGAAGCTGCTAAGCGTGGAACGAATGAAGCGATCTAGAACAATTGGGTTGGAGAGCTTCTCGAGGCAGGTAGCCCAGTTGTCTTTCATGTATTGCCACTGGGAATGACGGCCCTTAGGGTTGTTTGCAAGGTTGGCGCCGAGGAAATGCATATCAGCTGTGTGGTTGTCGCGGGGTGACGAGTTGAAGTTGAAGGGGATAATCTCGGTCTTGATGATTTCACCATCAGGGACAAAGCCAAGAGCGCGGGAGATGACAAGCTTGCCATCGACAGACTTGGTATTGAACCACTCCTTCTTCAGGAATTCGACAGCGCGGGCTGTATCGCCAATGATACCAGCTTGAAGAACAGGCGAGAGGAGCGAGGGATGGAGGTTGCTGGCCTCGGGATTCTCAGCCCAAGCGTTGAACCGTTTCAAAGCCTCTGCAAGTGTTCTGATGTCGGATTAGTCCTGGGTTGATACGAGCCTAATAAATTTACACTTACTCGGGGTGACGGCTTGATACGGCGCTAGTCAGAACATGAGTTCGTGACTGAATGGTAAGATAGGATTCACCCTCGGCAGGATCGAAGCCAAGAGCCTTGATGCGGTTCGAAATCAGCTTAATGGTGAAGTTGTTGAGGCCCGTGCGAATAGCTTCGTCCTGGTTGAAGACGCTCTTGACACCGGAGATGGCATCAAGCACCTGGCTCCAGACTAGGGGGTGAGTCTCGTTGGCAAAAGCACTGAGGAAGGTAAGCAGGCTGCCAGTGCTGCAGTTACCAGCAAACGCCAGTTCAGCAGTGGATCCAATAATGGCCATCTTGTCAACGGGGTCGAGACGGTCGAGCTGAGACCCGAGTTTTACCAGACGCGACTCAGGGTAGTTTACGCGGAAGAAACCCGTAGCACCGGTGTTGAACTTGTAAAAGTCGTCATTGACGTCGTTGATCGTCTCCTCTTTGGCATTCAGCTCCACAGAGGAAATACCAGCCTCACCCTTCCTGCCCTCAAGGCCGAGAGGTACCCACCATGTGGTGGTATCGTCCTCAGGCTTTACGTCGCCGCTAGAGAGGAAGCGAGCTTGCTTGACGGAGAGCTGGCCGGGCTGCTCAGAAATAGTAATGACCGGGTGTCCAATCTTGCCAATCCAAGGGCCCATGAGTTGGTCAACTTTCTTGCCCGAGGCCTCGCTGAGATGAGCCCAAAGGTCGGACGTCTTGGCGTTTTTGTAGGCATTGGCCTTGAGATAGCTGGATACGCCCTTAAGGAAGGTCTTGACGCCGAGGTGGTTGGCAAGCATGCGAATACTGGAGCATCCCTTGAGGTAGCTGATGCTGTCGAAGATTTGGTTGACGTCGAGGGCATCGCGGACGGGAACGTGGATGGGGTGGCTGGCACGAAGGCCGTCAAGCTTGAAAGCAGTTTCCATACCCTCGTTGACGAACTGGGCCCAAACCTCCCATTCAGGGTGGATGTGATCGACAGCGTACCAGCCAACCCAGGTAGCGAAACCTTCGTTAAGCCAGAGCTCATCCCTAAGGTGGATTAGTACGGACGTGAGAGCTATGTTTGTTGTAGAGACATACCACCAGTCCATGGTGACGAGGTTACCGAACCACTGGTGAGCCAGTTCGTGGGCAACAACATAGGCAATATCGTTCTTTAGACGGGGCGAAGAGGTCTTTTCGTCGTAGAGGACGCGCTATGAATCATGTCAGCTACGTAGCCAGGCCAGACTTGTGCGAAACTTACAGTGGTTCTGTACGTGACGAGACCCCAGTTTTCCATTGCGCCGTGGGTGAACTCGTGGACGGCAAGAAGATCAGACTTGGGAAGAGGATAGTCAATGTCGAAAATCTCGGAAAAGAAGTCGATGGTCTGAGGTGCGTGCTCCAGGGCCCAGCGACCCTGCTCCTTGAGACCTCGGGTAGTGTAGACGCGGACGGGGAGCTGCTTGCCATTGTAGCGACGGTCGGTGAAGGCTTCGACATACTCAAAGTCTCCAACAGCCCAGGCAAGCAAGTAAGAGCTCATGCGAGGAGACGTCTCAAAGGATACGACCTGCCAGCCATCTCGGGACGGCTTGGTCTCCTTGACCGGCATGTTGCTGAGAGCAACCTGGTCGACGGGGACCTCAATTTCAAAGTCAAAGGTGGCCTTGAGGTTTGGCTCATCGAAGCAAGGGAAAGCTCTGCGAGCATCGCAGGACTCGAACTGGGTGCTGAACATGTAGTGCCACTCATCGTCGAACGGGACAGAGGCGGCCGGGGTAGTGCCAGCAACAGGCTTGTACTTGGAGCGGTAGAAACCGGCCATGTCGTTGTTGATGGTTCCCTGGAACTCAATGATAACAGTGGCCTTACCGGAGACAGGGATCTCCTGGTCAAAGGTAATGGTAGTACGCTGGGCCTTCTCATCGTTGGAGAAATTTGTAGATTCCCAGCCCTGGGTGGATTTTGTGTTGTCGACCGAGACCTTAGCACGCAGCAGCTTGAGCTCGAGGGTATTGACAATGACCTGGGTGGTGGGCTTGACGACTTCGGACTCGATACTAGAAGAGGGAGTTAGTATTTCAGAAGAGTATGTGGCAATTATTACCATTGCATGGTGGCAGAACGCCGTGACGGAAGCGGACGGCGGTGGCTACTCACGTTACGGTGCCCTGGTAGGTCCAGTTCTTGAACTCGATATCTTTGATTGACAAGGCATAGTGGTTAGGCTTGACATTGTCAGGGAGGACCTCGCGATCGGACATAGTTTCGGCGTATCTCGCGCGCGAGGCGGCGGAGCAAGATCGAGGTGTTGTACTGTGTAGAAGTCTAGGCAGGGCAGCACGAACGGAAGTCAGCAGACAGCTCGTTGAAGTGAAGCTTCCGGGGAGAGCAACGTCGCGAACAAGACGGCAGCGCAAGTACTGAAGAGGGGGTAAAGTGAGACGGAGTGATGAGAAGGATGTATTGGAAGGGAGTACGAGAATATGAGCCAGATATAACGTAAGAAGTTTTGTCAAGCAGCGAGGACAAGCATCATGAGATGGGGTTTTGCGGCGGGGAATTGGTCGATGCGGGGCGGTGGGATGGAGGGGCAAGCGGCCAGCGCCTGGAAGGGGAGGAGCGACGGAGTTTGCATGAGGATAGCGGCACGGTGGGGGCTAAATTCCCTGTAGACGTCAAACGGATAAGGTACAGCGGCGGGTTCAGCGCTCTGCTGCTGTGCACTACGCCGTAACACACGCCGACGCTACCGGGATTTTTTTTTTCGAGGATCTTATTGGTACTAGGTATGGCAGGCCCATCACCAATCGGTCGCCCATATGTCCGGTTCAAAATATGAAAGAAAAGAAAAAAGCTCACCTCGTAGCGATCCCACTCCGGGTCGGTCCCGGCAACGGTACCCTTTGCATTCCCGATCGTGTGCCCGGCTGCGGTGCCGATGCCAGCTTTTCCTGTCGTTGACGGAGCCAACCTAAGCCGGCTGTGGCCAGCGTCGCCTTGCTTCGGCTTCGGCCCATTGAGATGTTGGCGGTTCGTTGCAGCGCCTCCCGCCCGCGAACAGCAGACCGAACAGCGCTGAAGCTTGTCAGCCGCCAGCAGCGGGCAGCTTGCCGAATTTGGCAGTCCATCATCTTGCAGCCACGCAGATGCAAACCATACGCGCAGCAAGATTAGGGTAGAGTGATTGCTGTTCACCGTGGTGTGGCTGCGGTAGACCGATGGTGCTTGAGGACCGCTGTGGCGTGGCCCGTTGCGGGCGTGGTGATGACGGCTCAACTGTTCAATTGATTCGCAGCCCTTGCCGCGAGGGCGAATCTAGTACGGCGACCACGTTAGTTGCTGTCTGGCTCAGCTGATAGGACATGTAATAAAGATGGATGCGGTAGCCTTTATGCTGGCAGTTGGCCACTCTCATATCATGGAGCTCGCTGTTAGCCAAGTCGCTTATTGACTCTGATGATGCAAAATATGCTCTGATATGAGTCTGACAGCCTGCAGACAACATGTGACGCCACAGCTCACGTGGCGGTGCCTGGAGTAGTCTGTGGCTGTTTAGCACCGCCACTATTTCCAGAGTCCTCAGCTGTTTTGTGAATATTCGGGGTAATAAATGTTGAACCATTCGGCTGCGCCCTGTTAGCAAAAGGTCCAAAAAATTTACTGTCTCATCTGATCAAGGTACTAATGTAGATAGGCGACCCATAAACTCGGTGGCTGGGCCTTGCGTTACCCCCTCTACCGCCAACTACCGAGCATCGACAGAAAGGGCAGACAGTAGCAAAAGGATAATACTAAGCAAAAGGTATCCAACGCTCTCCTCATATCTGCTTGCTCTCAAGTTCTCACCAGTACCTAGTTGAATAAGGTAAGTATGCTAGCGTAGGCTATTAACTAACCTCTACTAATATACACCAAACTAACTATCGACAAGTGGATCTCGAGTAATTCCAAGCAAATCTCTACCATGAGCATGGTGCATTTCTGCTCAGGTACATACCTGTATACGCTGCAACTAGTTTAGCACCGACCAAGCATCTCCAACTCCTTCAGCCGCAAACATCAACTGTCCAACTCCTTCGCTCGCAATACCCAATGCATGCCCTAGTTTCTCCTTTGAACCGGTAGCTCTTGCGCCGTTCTCAGCGTCCTCTTCCTCATCGTCGTCTGCTCCAGCCAATCGACTTCTTGCTCTGTCATCGTCTCTCTACCCTTCCACAACCTTCCAAACGCCCCAGGTGGGGGATCTTGAGACCTGCATTTCGCGACAGGCTTTGCTCCTTGCGTCATCCCAAGACAACTCCCATCACGCGCCATCTCGCCGCCCATCTATCTACCCCAGTTGCCGAGATACATCCATGTTTTCTCGTCAAAGCGACCAAAATACAGCACGGTTCACGCACCTCCCTGCGCCGCCGCCTCGTGCATAAACCTTCTGCGTGCCCGGGCCTTTTTTCCCTATATTATTATAATCACCTCCCTCTCCTGGGGCGGGACGCGCAAGTCGACCAAGCCAGGCTGGCTTCGCCCAGACACCCAACCACCGCCCCACGACCTTGCATTCATCAGCATCGCATTTGCATCCGCATTTATTCAGAGACATACTGGTAGTCGACCAGCTCGCCGCGCCCTCAGCCTCTGGCGCTGAAACGCCAGCCACATCATCATTATAGACCCCTTCATCTGCATTACAACCGCCACGCCACCAAGATGCGCCGACCGTCCATGGACCTGAGCGAGCCCTCTCGCAACATCGAGGAGTCCAACGGCGAACCTTCTGACGGCAACGCCATGGATCTTGACCTGGATCTCGATTTCCCCATGTCGCCGACCAACCAAGATTCTCGCGATCAGGACGCCCACATCTATCCGCCGCCGCAGCGCATTGCCGACCGCTTCTACCGCCCCTCGCACGCTCGACGCCGTGACTCTGCCGCTTCGTCTCGACGCAACTCCATCTCCTCCGCCCACTCCCGCTGCTCATCTATTCACGCATCTTCCACCCATCCCGACCAGCAGAGCAAATATGTCGCCCAACACCTTCGCCGCGCTTCCTTCCTGGAAGACCGCAGAGCCCGTCTCGCCGACCGTGCTGCTCACGCAGAAAAAGTCCGCCTGAGAGCTGCCCTTGCAAAGGCCGCCCCACGGGGCCAGGCTTCAGAAGAGAAGGCTCTCGCTGCCCAGCAGGCGAGAGACCGCAATCTTGCAGAAATTGCCGCCACCTGCGCCGAGGAAGTACGGAAAGCCAAACAGGTTGCTGAACAGACCAAAGAGAAGCGTGAACAGGAAGTCGCTCGTATCAAATCCCAGTTGGAGGAGCGCATGGCCGAGGCCCAGCGCCGCCGCGAAGAACTACTTTCCAAAAACACTTCTCGCAAAACCCGCGTCAACAGCGCCTCCAAGAAATCTGTTGACGTCCTGGGTCGTGTTAATGAACGAGAGGCTCGCAGGCTATCTGATCAGGATGCCGCGCAGCTTATCCAGGGCTGGTGGCGGTCCATTCTCCGCAAACGCGCTGTTGACGAGTTCTACAAACTCGGTCTAAGCATTGACGGCATTCGAGACACCGATTTTGACACCGTCGTTGAGTTGCTCGCCCAAGAAAATGTACTTCACGTTGCTGCCCGCTTGTTACGTCTGTGCGGTCTGCAAGAAGGCGACCCCAACTCTGTCGCTGAAATGGCTGCTTGCCGCACTTTTATGAGTGCCTTTCTTATCCTGGGCCACCCAAACAAAGTCCTAAGCACAAAGGATGACCCGGCCCGGTCAAATAGCGATCTTGAAAACGCAGTCGCCGCAATAAACCGCCTGCCAGCGGCCGACTTGAATAACCCACAGCTCCAAGGTCTCATTGGCAAAGCCAAGGACCTCCTCATTTCATTCGAGAATATCCTGTCCTGGCTTACACCCGGAAACCGTTACACGGTTCCACCCTCTATGCGTAACACTATTCCCGAAGCTTATGCCGTGTTTTATAACGCCTTCATCGCCTGGAAGTCGCGTGACTCCAATGCTCTTGTTGAAGTTATGGTCATGCAATTTGTCGAGCTCGATGCTATCTACCAAACGGTTAAAGATAGCAGCGATGATGCCGCTGCTGCCCTCTACCGACAAAGCATTCAAGACAGTCAATTGATGCTGATCGTCCGTATCAAGCGGCTGGCTGGCCAAGAAAAGGGAAAGAAGCTGATATTCGAAGCCGTTGCCGAAGCGCGCAAAGCCCGCAAAGTCAAGAAGCAAACGACCGGCGACACCAGACCACGGGTTGCTGACAACTCGGCCGGCGATGCTTCTGCTACTGCCAGCAGCCTCGTATCTCCAGACTCACAAACCCTCACACCACCATCGACGCCACTCAGCCGAGGTCAGGGTCAGAGCGCAAGTCACCAGCAATCCTCTGCACCCAAGACTGGTTTAATGGGCTTGCTGCCCGACAACCGTGTGGTTGTGCATGAGCTCGCGATCAACAAGGAGTACCAGATACCTACAGAGGACTACGTTGAGCAGCAGGCGGCAATCTCGAGGCCCCTCTACGCACATATGAGGGCAGCTGCTCATGCAGATGATAACGAAGCCAACTTTCTCATCTTCCTCAGCATGGCTGGTAACATCAGGGATAAGCTACAACGGCTGCTCAAGCCAGGAAACTCAATGTACAATCTCATCGGCGAGATACTTGACCCGGAAATGGCAGAGCGACAATTCACTGTGGGCAGCTTTTCCTATGAGAAGTTTTTTACCGCCATGTCATCCCTGTTGCCCAAACTCTGTGCGCCTTTCCGCGATGAGGAAGTCAATACCCTGATCCGAGACAAACTGGCTGACGGCAATGTCATTGATCGCGTTGAGGCATTGATTGGGTTTATCGATGTAATGCTCTGCGACTATGTCAACTATTTGATGCGCATGGCTGCGCCGCAGCTTATCGAGTCTGCGGCACAGTATGAAGCAAAGCGGTTCGCGCAGGAGATTGCGGCCGGCGATGTTCGCCTCATTGTTGCTGAGAACGCTTGGCGTGAGGCTACTAACAAGGTGATGGCTGAAGTTCAGCGTCGCGACCCAGAAGGCATCAACCATCCGAAATCGCGACCTACTGCTTCACGGTTTTATGCGCAGATGCTCGTGGATATTTTTACGACGCTCGCCCTACCCGTCTCGCCTGATCAGGTACCAGAAATGCTGCGCCTCGATGTTTCACGCATTACCAAAGTTTCGATCATGGTGCAACGCATCATTACTGTCGGTGCAGTGCTGCTGCAGTGCAAAAACATGCTCAAGCGGGATGTCCGTTCACAATGGAAGATGGAAGCTTCTCGCATTCTAGCGGTGCTCGAGAATGAGCATGCATCTGTGGACATCACGCTGGACGGCACCATGGCTGCACTGGAGGCGGGCCGGTCCATGCCTACGGCGACAAAGACGCAGCTGCGGCAACTAGTACGCAAGGTGCTGGAAGCATCTCAGGAGATGGCCCGGACCGGCGTCGAGCCAACCCAGCCAGTCCTCCGCCTGCTTCTCACTCGACTCCGCGGCAACATCTTGGCTAGACTCGTCCCCGGCTCCTCGTCGGCGAGCGAAAAGGTCAAAGCGGCGAACACCGCGGGCGAGAAGCTGGCCAGCCTCGGCCTTTCCGAGTTCGTCGACCGCGTCAGGCAGATCTCAGATCTTCTCGACAAGGTTGGCTCAGTCGACCGGGCCGCGCACGGCACCTGGTGGGATGCCGTCGCCATCAAGGTGCAGCAAGAGACGATCGAGTGTTGATCCGGGGACGCTGTATTTTGTCTCATGATTGTTATTGCATGCGTATTTGGAATTTCATATCCTGGCGTTTTTTTGGGTGGTCTTTTTTACCGTTATTATGAGTATGAGGATTTCGGGATACACATGAACAGGGATGGGTTTTGAGGCTTGTGTGTGTGTGTGGGTGATGGTTGAACACTTTTAGCTGGGAAGGCTTCTGTTTAGAAGAAGAACTAGGATACGACGTTATGATCTTGGGATTATCAGGATGGGAGGACAACTCGGGCGTTTTTGCTTTTTCCTATCGAACACGTGCATTTACGGACATATTACAAGAGATGAACCTTGGTTTCGGCATTATACTTATACAACAAGATTGCAGATACGTCACTGTCTACGTTGCTCGACTTGCATCTCTCATTTTGAATGTGTTTTATTTTGGTGACCTTGCTATGCAGGTCAAAGCTATGGTAAGTGGGTATCATCTATGTATATACTGATTGGAGGTGTCGTTGGTCGTGGTGAGTTTTGGTTATGTGACTGGATATACGGGGCGGCTTCTGTATCGTCGCTATGCCAAGTGTGTGTGCACTGCTTCGAAGCCTCTGTTGCTGCGTAGGGCTGCACTTGTGAGGGACAGCGTAATTTGCTGCATCATGGCCGCCTGCGCCACGCTGCGTCTGCGTACGGGCTCTATGAAGGCGGAGCTGTGAGAGCCAAGTCCGGACTTAGGCAGACTCGGGGCGGCGGCGCTATGCTCGGGGCAGAAGACGAGCATCGTTGAGAATCTTATCGAGGAAGATGTAGTCGTGCCCCTGCGCTCAAGTATACTCGATAATCACCTCCGTCTTCCTGTGAATCGTCATGGGCACCGCCGGCAGATCCGTCCGCGAATTCGTGCTCGACTCCGTCATCCGGCCCCCACTACCGCCGTTCACGCTGTCAGGCTCCCGTCCGCTCGAGATGTGCACGCGCGGGGGGTATGCCGTGGCCTCGGACGCCTCCGCGAAGCCCTGGTACGGCTTCCAGTCGAAGTCCGGCGTCACCGGGCGGCGGTACCGTCTCCGCCTCCCAAGGCGTGCCATCGTCCCACGCGCCTGCCGCTCGCTGCTGTCGAGGCGGTCGAGGCGGTAGTAGCGGTCGCCGGTCATCTTGGCAAGCGTCGGCCCTTCGCCATCAACGTGGACCGGGTGCAGGGCGGCGGCGGCGCAGCCGGTGGCGACGGACAGCGCGAGGGCGGCTTCGGTAAGCAGGGTCGGCGCCATGGCAGCCCACGCGGGGGCGGTGCTGCGGAGCGGCTGCAGGAAGATGAGGCGTGCGGCGATGACGGGAATCAGGCTACACGGGCGTGTGATGTTAGTATATGTACGTCGGGATGGGGGGCTGATGGAGGCGCTTACAAGAGACGGATGCCAAAGACGGCTGCTAGTTGTAGACGCCGAGGGGGAGCGATTGGGAGGTTCCAGACGAGACTCGTGGAGAGGATAAACAGGGACAATTCGAGCAGGATGCCGGTGGACTCGATCCCAAGCCATCGGAAGAACTGTCAGAAGTGGCATCATTAGCTGCTGCTCGCCGGGGGGCGTGGCCGAGGGAACACTCACAAGGGCCTGCGTCTCAAATCCTGCCCAGGGCTTGTCGGTGTTGTCGTTGAGCGCCAGGCACAGGACCGACGCCACGGACCAGACGGCCGCGAATGCCGCCGTGATCCGCGCCGGCCAGACGAGCGGCGAGCCGTGCGCGGCGATGCTCACGGAGAGCGCGCACGATATCCTCGCGAGGCCAAAGGATAGCGCGTAGGTGAGCTGGGCGACGTAGTGTGACTTGCGTTGTTTCTTCGTGTTAGCCTTTTCCTCCCAGTGGGGGAAAGAACATTGTAAGCATACGATTTGGATGGCGTCCAGGTTGGAGGCGTTAAAGTCTTCCACACGATGGCCGTAGCCATTCGCAATGCAGAACAAGGTGAGGACGGCGTGGGCAACGGCCACAATCTAGACGATGCAAGAAACAGCAGTTAATGACCGGCTCTCTTGTCGCTATTCCCAACGTGACAAGATGTCTCGCGGGGGTGATCTTCTTCTTCTCTCTTACAAATGCAGCTGTGTAGGCATAGTCGTCGACATCCCAACGCCTCGCTCTGCGTCTCGCCCAGACGCGGACCGCAAAGGCACAGACGGCCAAGGCATACAAGAGGCCGATGGCGCACGCCAACGCGCTCACGTCACCATCGCCTTCCTCCATGGCCGTTTCGTTTCTTCACCCGGCTTCGCTTCAGACCAACAGTGCCGGCACCATGGCCACCTGGGGAAGGTAGCGGAAATCGGGAGGTGGGAGTTTTCCTGTAGTTTGTGCCTGGTGATGTTTTATTATAACCGATGATCAATGGCAAAAAAAAAAAAAACACAAGCGAAGATGCTACTTTCTCCATCAAAAGGGAAGCGTTGGAAGAAGGAGAAAATAGCAATAAGCGGCTGGCAGAGCATAGCCATTAATGAGCCATCCTGTAAAACCATCCCCCCCCGCCTCTACCCATTCGCATATCGACGCCGGGGCGATCATGTCGGCCCCCATTGGTTTCGCGGCTTACTACTACATTGTCCTACCACTAAACAAAGAAAAAGGGAACTATGAGCGCTCCCTTCAGCTGGAGTGCAGAGACCAGCTCATACAGCCCGGTCCAAGCAACCAAAAGCTCGTGGGGAAGGTCAGGAGTTGCGCCGCCCACATAGAACTGAGTTGGACGAGAGCCAACCACAACTTCGTGGGAGCATGTTGTCTTTTGGCTAGCTCCTTGGCTTCGCAATGCTTCCAAGGCCAAGAGGCTGTCTCCGTCCTCCATGGACGAAGGAGGATTGTCAGCGAGCAGGGATTTTGGAAAAAAGGAGGGGAAAGAGGAACAGTAGAAAAAGCGTTCTGGTGCTCCTCGTTGGCTGACTTCTGAGCCTGACACTTGGTGTAAAGTGGACGGATATAGTCAACTTGTCAACCTAGGGGGGGGGCCGAAACAATTTGAAACTAGAACCGCCGGACGAATTAAAAAGTTGGTACAAGCTCGGGGCTAGCATGATTTCCGGCCGAATGATCAGACAGGCACTCCCCATATGTACCACTCTGGTGATGCTGACGAGATGAATTGTTCTCCGTTATGAGTAAAAGAGCCAGGGCCGCTTTCTCTTCGGATTGATCCCAAGACTGGGAATACTACCAAACTGCAGTGCTTGGCCTTGTCCTGAGGGTATAGTCGCCCAGAATCGCCCTTGAGATGAGCCTCGTGTCAAGCACCATCACACGAACGAGAGCTCGCATTTCCGATAAACCCCCCTCTCTCTCATGGCATTCGTCAAGCAGCGGGCCAGTCAACAAGACTTGAAGCACCTAGGCAGCTCGTGTGGAGAGGCTTCTGCGAATACCCTGATCCATGATCTCAAAGACCAAGCGGTGACGTTGCTGAAATGGGCGAGACTCCAATGATTTGAGTTATAACTTGTCAGATTCTATCCAACCCTTATAATCCATCTCAGACATAGAAGGGGGGAAACGCCCACAACCCTTATTTTTTTTTCGCTACGAGGCCCAGTAAAAATTCGACGACGGAGAATTTGGAATGCTCAAAGACTGCTCTGCTGACTCGCCAGTCACGTCCACCGAGTTTCACGTAGATTCGATCCGTTGTCGCAGACAGTCTCGGCAGATGCGCGCGCGCCTGCCCCAGTCTCATGGAACGTCAAAATCGGACAAAAAGGGCAATTAGTGTGCTAATGCCGAGGCTCTCTTTTTGACGCCGACAACCAATCGCGCGCAAGATGCTAGGATCATCATGAAAGAGCGGTATGTGCTTCCTACGACCACTGCTCCTGTTTGTCAGAGCAGGCAGCGCCCGACCAAGCCCAACAAGGCTCTCGTTTGATGTGAGGCTGCAGCGCCCAATCGGCTTAAACCAAGATTTCAACAACTGCCACGCGACTTGCTTGTACTTTGAAAGGTACAGTGTCAATTCAGACGCCGGTTCGCGGACAGGACGCGGGCGATTCAATCGTGAAGGTATTAAATTTATCCCCAACTGCGCGCTAAAACATCTATCAATGCGTTGACCACTTGTTCATCTTTCCAGTACCGTTGCTACGGTGTATGCTCAGCGTTTTGAGACGCATCCATCACCCCATGTGAGAACCACTCTGCAATGGTACCAAATTTATCCTCGCTTCTCTCAAGGGCAGATTTGAAGAGGTCGTGCTTATCCACCTCTTCTTGTTGACCTCGTCGAATCTTGCGAATCATATCATTACCAGTCGCACACTTGGGACATTCGGCGTCTTCTTCTGTACCACTCCGCAAGCATCTTTCGTGGAAACTGTGCTTACATAGAAAGTGGACGGTTGGCAAATCCAGCCCCTGGCCGCATTCCGTACAGCGAGTAGCCTGGAATATGGCAGGCTTGGAGTTGAGCTCTTCAATCTCAACTCGGCGTTTTTCTGTGTCCGTGCGCAACGTTTTAATTCTGTGACGATTGCTCGAGATCTGCTTCCGCTCGCGAGTGATTGTTTCCTGCAAATATGGCTTGATCATACCCATTGTCGCAAAGCCACCGCCGCCAGCAGACCTACCAACCAACGTTTGAATGACTTGCAAGGGGGCCATCAATCCATCCTTGTCAATCTTGGTCAGGATGCCCGCAAGTTCGTCTTGCCCTGCTTCTTCCAGAATCTTGGGATCTGAAGTCAAGTATGCCAAAGCAGCAGGATACAACTGCGGTTCCTCGGGCCCATACTTTCGCAGTGCTTTCATCGCCCCTTGCGTGTCTCGCGCCGAGGTATAGGACCGGAATATATCCGACAACAGTCCAGCCTGCTCTTTGACCAACACAGCGCCATCCTTGAAATTAGACAGGTGCGATAGTAACAGGACATTAGAGCTTTCCATGGGCACATGCTCGCCCTCGATTAGCTTCTTTGCCTTTGCTTCCCATTCTTCTCTATGCAGACCCTTTTTCTCGCCAGCCTTGAACAGATACATTTCAAACAGGGTTGTATATAAATCTGTTTGGTCTGACGTTCGGATATTGCTCTCTTCCAAGCACGCTTCCAAAAACACGATAAACTCGTCTGGATGATCGATGAATGACGAAAACGCCGTTCTCGGTTCGGGTGGGGTATATTTGGGAGGCGGATAGTCATCTTCATTGAGGGGAATGCCCTCCACTGCTGGTCTCGTACCAGCAGGTGTGCCACTCGCCGAGGCCGGGCTGATGTATGGCAAAGTAAAAAGGTTTGACAGATTTTGTACGGCACTAGCAGCACCAGACGTGAACGCGTTCGACGAGTGACCGGCGCTTTCAATCACAGGGACGGGCGTTCGTTTCGGCCTGTAGCGACCGGTATAATAGTCGCTAAATAGTTTGGTCGCTTGTTTTGGACAATGCTCGATGAGAACTCGAGCATACTTCCGCAAACAAGGGTACGCCTTTGACGGATTGATTAGTGCGTCGTTTTTGTGAATCAAGGGCTCAGCTTACAATTGTTGGATCTTGATGCCAAATGTATTCGAGCGCGGCGGCGTAATTCTTTGAATCTTCAATCAGAATATCAACCACCAGCTCTGTTTCCCCGTGCTTCTTTGCCAAGTAAGCGGCTTGCTCATAGTAGCCTCCCTGTCTGCACATCGAGATGGCTGTGTCAAGGTCGAATTTGAGGTCTCCAGGAGATTCGATGAATTTTTCCAGCTTCTCTTTGTCTTTAAGCTTAGCATAGCAGTTCAGTAGCAAGGTTGTGTGGTCTGCTGTTGCCCTTCTATGTTCATGCAGCTCTTCCAGATACCGTATTAGATTATGTATTCGTTGCGTATCGAGAAACTGTAATAGTTAGCAAGCATAGTGGCATAGTGATGAAGTACGGACCTTTCGAATAACTTGCGACGGTTCAGTGGTGTCGATTGCCCGAATATATTGCACCATTGAGCCATCATAGTCAGCTTTTTGGTATAAATGATCGCCAAATTTACGATAAATGACACATTGCTCCTTGCCGCCCATTCCAGAATTTCGTGCAAGCTCCAAGGCTAGTGGAAACATGTTTCGCTGATATATCATGTCCAGCCGTTGCTGAAGTGACTTCTCATGGTACCGGTAGACCTAGCAGGGGGCTTTAGTACCTAGTGGAATCTTAAATCTTAACGGCTAAGATTTACCTTTCCTTGCTCTGTTACCGTAAAAATATCACCCCAGACCTCAAAGATGAACTTGACAGGCGAAATGAGAGTCTCCGTATGGGCAATGATACGGAGGTCAGGTTCGAGCAGCACGAATGTCGACGAATCGAATAATCCATCTGCTCCATTCGTGAAACGGCGACGTATAGAGTCTGGTTCATTGCTCGTGACCGGTGGGCAAGCCAATGCCATGTAGTCCTGGTGTACAGCAATCATCTTCTTCGGCGATTCATATGCCTTTGGAGGACCACGCCCATCCAATTTGTACGTGTAGATGGCATCCTCTCTTGCTACGACAATGTCACCTGTGACAGGGTCCAAAGTCATACAGCCAACTGCACAGCCACTGTCTTCGACCGTTTTTGGAGGCAGTCCCTGACCTCTCTTTGACAAGCCAAGCTTGAGTATCCTAGACGTAGTCGACACAAAGAGGGTTGTGATCTTTTCATCTTCCATAAGCTGCACACCGGTAACCGGCTCTTCGGATTCATATACAATTCGTTGCTTCGTTCCGAGGTCGTGGATCAAATCGCCGCGAATGACCGTGACAGCACCATTGGCAAAGCCGACAGCAATTTGAGAGAGATCGTCGAGAGCAGCAAAGGCGGAGATCTATGTCGATTTGTTAAGTTCTGGACCCCTAGCACTTCTTCAGATGGTATAACAAACCGGAAACTGTCGCCTGCCATTGCTGATCGTGATTGTACTTAGACACGTCGGTACGTTTGTCTTCTTGACGAGCTTATCAAGAGCCCAAGCTTTCAGAACCGGTTCGTTGCTCAAGTCTTCCTACACGATTGTGTTAAGATTGCAACGTCACATCAGTCAACCAGCACCCGACTTACTGCGACCGTGACAAGTATGCTAGTCCCCTCAACTTGTCGCATGTGCGTAACTCGTCCCGTCTCGTGTGCCTGGAATTTGTTCACTACCTTCCAGTTCTTGCCGAGAACGCTGACAGATCCATCACCTGATCCCAAAAACAGGCTGTCCGAGCCAGCGCATACACTCGAAACATCGTTGCTTTCGAATAGTTGGGCAGCCTCGGCTTCGGGGGCAGCCACCCGAGAGACGTCAAAGAAGTCAAACGACTTCCACTGAGGAGCGTTAGCGGGTGCGCAAGGAACCGAGAGGAGCGGCCCGTAAATTGCCCATGAAAACGCCGAATTCGCCAGAGGAAACCTACCGAGATGGCCATTTTGTTGTGCGAATGGAATTTGGTTGAGGAAACCGGCCGGGAAGCTTGCAAACGCGCAATGACGACGGCGGGACATTGACTGGGTAGCTCTTGGTGTGGCGCTAACTCCACGCCTGTGGCTAGTGCATAACTAGTCACTGAGAAGTGGCATTACAGGTATGTAAGAGTTGCAAGTTTTTGGCATGTTAATGATAATTTGCCAAGTTACAAGGGAATTCTCGCTATCAGAAGAGAATACATGTATTCATGCTTTCAAAAGTAAACATTCAATCGTGCTTTAAGTAGCGGGTATCTCGCAGAAAGTTCCGTCCCTCATCCCCCAATTACGGCATTCTTGCTAGTCACTCGCCGGTAATTCACCTATTCGTAATCATCTCGTTATATTTACCCGTAAGTGCCTGATCATGCCCTGTCATCCATTGAGGGCATGTTATTCCGCCTTGGAGCCGGTGCACCTATCATTTGGCATCTCCATAGGACTCGCCAATCCAGTACCAGGATTACCAATTCCTCCCCCAATACTGTCTGGTCGCCCGTGGCCGAGGAGGCCACTTCTCACACTGGCACCATCCCCTTGCTTTGTATACACACTATTGCGGTCGCTAGGCATAGCAGCAGCGGCTCCTGTGGTAGAGTATATACTGTTTCGCTCCGCTCCGAGTCTTGGACCGCTAGTGTGAACTCCAGGGACCGCACCCTCGACGTTTGAGCTAAGAACGCTGAGAGGGAGACTCTCACGACTGCCTCCCCAAAGGGACGATGGTGCTAGCGCTCTCACTGAAGCATCAGTGTCCATCGATCTACGCCTGCGCCGCTTGCTAGATGAAGCAAGGGTAAGGATGGAGGCGTTATCCGTCAAAAGGTTATTGGCCGTTGCCGTAGTGTATGTCGTCGGGTTACTTGGTGGCGCCAGATGTGCTGGAATCGCAGATGCTGGAGATTGCGTTGCGAATGGCTGGCTGAACTGTATTGACTGGCCATGCGAGCCGCTTGTATTGTTTTGGGACACTTGGACATTGTTATTGGGTCCGACAGATTGTATCGTTGTCAAAGTCGTCGTCAAGGACCGAACCGAGGGAGCCGGGCTCGAAAAGGTGCTGTCACCGCCTCGCCTCGATTCGACGCCTCCTCCTACGGTTCGACTGGTGCCCGTTACAGAGCTCGTGCCATGGCTAGGGGCAGTAATCGACCGCGCAGTATCGTTTTCGGTCGAGACCGTGCCGGCCATGCTCCGCGCACCGGCCGTTGGTGGTGCTAAATCATCTACCGAATATCGGCCAGAGTGGGCAGCACTCGAAGTGTCACCGGTTTGGTGTGTGGCGAACGAATGTTCGCTGTATCGATGTCTATTGCCATGATTTTGACTGACTGTGCCGGACTCGGGATACGGATTATTCAGCTTGCCACCTCTGCGAGGCTTGGCATTTCGCTTGTTTCTTTCGGGGTCCGACGAGTTCTTGAAGTTGGTGAGCTTCTTGACCCAAGTTGTAAATGGGCGTCGACGCTGAGGTTGACGATCTGCTGGGTGTAAGCACGATATGTCGTCAGTGCGACGAACAAGGGAAGTGGATGTAGTCACCCTGGTTTCCGTGAATCATGTCCTCGGTGGTCATCATGCTACCACCTCCTCTTGCTGTGTTTGCACGGTCAGAGAGGACGCTACTAGCGGAATGAAGCCCCTCGAGATTTATCGTGTCTTTTGTTGATGATAAGCTGATGCTCTTTCTCCTCGTCGATATGCAGGTCGTTAGGCTGTCACGGAGGACGGCACACGTTAACGAGGGGGAGAGCAGGCAAGGTACACAGATATCACGTGACTGTGTTGTTGCTCAAACTTCACCACAATACATTTGACTGGCTCTGGCCGTGATTTGTCGTCAAAAGAGATAGTCGATGGATGATTCGATCTCTACAAAAGCGCAAATGTGTATCATGAACCCCGCTGAGCCGATGCTTGCTATTCGGATCCTGCCGTGCTTCAAGCTACCCCAGTAGAAAGTGGTGCTAGATTTATTTATTAGTGGAGCACGCGCAGGCAGGCAGGCAGCTCTCCCCTTCAACATACAATAGGCAGCATAATGTCGCTCATCATGCCATGTCTATCCGACGGCTTCCCAATGATGTGATAGAGAAAATTACATCATCCTCGTCTATTGTCTCACTGAATGGAGTCGTATGCGAACTTGTGAAAAACTCTTTGGACGCCGGCGCCAGCAAAGTTAGTATCGTGATCGACTATGTTCGCGGAAACTGCACCGTGGAGGACAATGGCGAGGGCATCCCAGCAGAGGAGTTTAGAACAGACGGAAACTTAGCGAAACCGAACAGTATGTCTTGCAAGTTATATGCACGTTTATAATACTGATTGAGAACATCTAGGCACGTCACGTTTCCCTCAATCCTCGAGCTATCATGGCCGCCACGGAAACTTTCTCGCTTCTCTCGCCGCTTTATCGCTGGTTACAATCTCTTCAAAAGCCGGAGAGGAAGGATTGAATAGCTCCTTAGCTATTCACCGTGGGGCAGCGGCGTCAAGGGAGGCTACTGGTCCTTCCGCTCAGCACCGCATTTCGTACACCCATGGAACGCGTGTTGCTATTTTTGATCTCTTCGGATCAATGCCCGTAAGGGTAAAGCACCGTGCATCCGTTTTTTGCACTCCATCAAACCTCGAAAAGGAATTCAAGGCACTCATATACGACTTAACCGCCTTGCTGTTGGCCTGGCCCTCTAGTGTTTCGGTATCTTTGCGCGAAGCCCTACAGAACTGTCAGCTCCGGATGAAAAGTCTCGATGGATTGGCCAAATATCAGCAAACTTCTCGCCTCTTAATGCAAGCGGGGTTATCGGACTCTGATGAAGCTAATTCATGGATACCCGTGACCGCAGTGAATGGTGGCATCTCTGTCGATGGATGCATAAGCACGGTTCCTGTCGCGACCCGAAACTCGCAATTTATCAGCCTCGGGATACAACCTATGGAGAAATCATTGGGTGGGAATATTCTCTTTGAGGAGGTGAACGAAATATTCACGTCTTCAAGCTTTGGCGTCATCGAGGAGGACGCTGGACAAGAGGAAATGTTCGCGGATAGCGCTCTCCCAGCGTACTGGAAGCCGAGAAAAGGCCTCGAGAGATGGCCCATGTTTTACCTAAGATTCGAAAGTGATGATGCGTTGGTAGAGGACCTCTTCCGACCACAAAGCTCAACCTTGGCAGCTATCATTAGCCTTTTGCGCGCCGTCTGCTACGCTTTCTTACGGAAGCACAAGATGCGTCCACGAAAACGCATGCACACTCGGCAAATAGCCTCCTCATCGAAAGGCGTTCTTCGACTGTCGCCATTCCAAGACGGCCAAAGCAGTAGCAAAACGCCGAGTACTTCGGAGGGGCCGTTGAGTCGGCTCGATAATCGGCATCGAATCAAGGTTGGTCATCGTGCCGATATGGCCTCCGCACAAGCCAAGACCGCCTCAAAATACATCGTTGGCCCTGGTGGTCAGCTTTTGCGGAAACCGTTTATGGAGGAGGATCGTGGTGAATCCTTTGCGGAAGGCCTGTGTAGTGGTGCTGACAATCATCATCTACGAAGTAGTGAGACGCGAACCTTCGAAACGCTAGATACGCACTGTCCAGAGGGCAAAGGCCAGTGGATGGAAAAGCTCCTTCAATCTTGGAAAAATCCCGTGTTCGAAACAGCTGAACCTAAAGTGCATCGACTGCCAGCTGACTCGGAGTTTGGCTTTTCCGGGGGTAACCGCCACTCTGCTTCGAGCAATATCAGCGGCCAACTATCGAAAAACTCCTTGGCAGAGGCAGATATTATTGCACAGGTGGATAACAAATTTATATTGGTCAAATTGCCTCTTGTATCTCCTGTTGGCGGTGTCACATCGAACACCAGCTCAGCCCAATTCGCCCTCTTTGCAGTTGATCAACACGCAGCGGACGAGCGGTGCCGGCTGGAGGCGCTGATGGCATGTTATTTTGAGCAAAAAGACGGCGGGCTTAGGCCTGTGGTAGAGCCCCTGGACCGGCATCTGTCGTTCGACATATCGCGAAAAGAGGCAGGCATGTTTGCCAAGCGAATGGCGTTTTGGGGGGGGTGGGGCATCAGGTATTGTGTGGCGGATACAGAGCTCAGTAAAGCACCTAAGGAGCCGCCAGCAGCGCGGGTAACAGTTACTGGATTGCCGCCGAGCATTCTTGAACGGTGTAGGGGAGAGCCGCGGCTTCTCCTTGACCTCTTGCGCAAGGAGATGTGGAGTGCAGAAGACAATCTTGGCTCGGAGTGTGCAAAGGCACATCCAAACTCGAATTTTCAGGGATGTCCGCGTGGCATACTCGAACTGCTTCATTCAAGAGCATGTCGGAGTAAGACAACCTCCAATGACTACGAAATTAACTTGCTAACTAGTGCTCTGTAGGCGCAGTCATGTTCAACGATGAGCTCACACTATCAGAGTGCACTTCGCTCATCCGACGTCTTGCCCAGTGCTCATTGCCTTTTCAATGCGCCCACGGACGCCCAAGTATGGCGCCTCTTGTGGACTTGGGCAATAAAACAGATGGTGTACTTTGTACGCTCCCAACGACTGCCTTCCGAGATCACTCTTCTATGCCTGTGATGCCCAGCTTGGAGGCATGGGCCAGATGGATGGATGGCTGACGCGGGAATGGTGCCAGGGCCCGGCCTGTGAAGACAGCCGCCGCCAGTTACCTTCAGCACGACCTCTGATGTAGTGGACACAGGGCACTTTCTCAAAATACCAAGGCACACGTTGTTATTGCTGTCCTCAATACTGAAATACTGCTTACTATGTCAAATGCAATGCCCCCAAAGACTCCGAACGCCAATGCCACTCTCGTCTTAACATGACAGCTCCCAGGGCTCTCAAAGGCGGCCTTGATATCCGAGCTGTTGCTTCTTGTACGCCGCCGCAGCAGCTTTTGCGCGATCGCGCTGCTCAGGGTCATCCATGACCCATTGCTTCAAATCGTGATCCCACTGGTGACTACAAGTTTCGGTCTGTTAGCAGCTTTTTCCGACACGGGCAACTACACAACTCACTATTGATGCAGCTCCTTGCTCATTGACCCCGGGGAATATTCGTCGGCGAGGATCTTCTCGAAGCTGTAGGGAATCCAGGCCGGCACACCCTCGAACTCGGTCGCGCGCAGGGGCCAGAGGTCCTGCGCTGAGTATTGGTGGTCGTTCTTGCAGGACCACACGCCGGGCTCGCGCTGCGGACTGCGCTCCCGCACGACTGTGATGTCGACAAACATGCCATTATCCACGTCAATCCAGCGGCCGTCAATGATGTTGGAGCCGCCCCGCGACCGCAGATCCGCCCAGTGCGGGTTGATGTCGAGCAGATACGTGCGCGTGCGCTCCGGGCCGCCGTTCGGCTGGGCACTGGCAGCGTCAGCAAAGGTGACGTCGTGTCGGGTATCGTTGAAGCGGTCCGCCAGCCACGCCATGGTCCCGTTGGTGACCTGGACGTCGAGGTCGTAGTCCCAGGGCATGACGCGCGCGTTCCACCACCAGCCGAGCAGCGTGCCGTGCGCCAGCCAGGTCTCGACGCCGCGCGCCCGCGTCGTCTCGAGGTAGCCGCGGATGAGGTCGCGCAGCACGCCCTGACGCTCGTTGTAGGCGACCTCGCCGTGGAAGAAGCGCGCGTCGTAGTGCATCCGCGCCAGTGAGCCCCCGGGCTCCTGGAAATACTTGGGGGCGGGCGGCGCCGCGGCGGCCGCGAGCTCCGAGGGCGGTAGGGCGGACGCGGAGCATGCGGCGGCAAGAAGCAATGCGGCAAGCCGTAGACGATCGAAAAGGACCATTGTGCAGGAAGGGTGAGTCGTAAGGTGGTTCGGCCGGTATAGCCGCCGCCGCCGCGTGTTGGTGAGCTCCCAGCTCTAAGTGTCTGGTGGTACGGGAGTAGTGTGAGACGCTAAAGCTGTGGTGCGTCGATGAAGCGCGCGCAATGTCTGAGCGGGATGGAATGCAACAAGTGGGAGGTAGGGCAGGCTTTAATTTGCTGTATTCTTATGTATTGTCGATGTCTTCTGTCACATCCGTAACTCAAGACAGTGTTGAACTAGAAGAGAAAGTTGCAACGGTCGGAGTCCATAGGACAAGAGATGAGGAATTCAGCCGCGTGTCCCCATGTTCTATTAAATTTAACTTTCCCCTTCTCGCTGGTCCTTTTTTGTCTAAGCATCACGCGCGACTCCACTGGGGCGTCGTCATCAACGGCACGAGCGATCGCCAAGTTCAGTAGTAACATATCTGAAAACAGCCTAGCACAACTGTTTCGTGGCGTTGGTGCTTCACTGGTTGATAAATGACTGACGTAAAAGAAGCCTCGAGTTGTGGATGGTCAAGTTCTTAGGAGGTTACCCGTTTACAGGCGTGGAGATGATGCAAGTAATTCATTCAACTGAATAGCCTCTTCATATAAGATCGTAACTAAAGCTCGCCAAACATGCTAATAACAAAACAGAAACTCTATTTCTCCACAATCTCCGCGACTCCATGAGACAAGTCAACAAATAGATCCGCATCCTCAATCGTCTCCAGTCGATGCGCAATCATCAAAATGGTACACCCAGCAAAGGCCTCCTTGAAGAACTTCTGAGCGTTGGCGTCCGACTGGATGTCCACATGGCTCGTCGCCTCATCCATGAGCACCAGCTTTCCCTCGATCTTTCTCTGTCGAAGGATTGCTCGTGCAATCGAAAATAGTTGCAGCTGGCCATGCGACAGCCCGACCTTGTCCATCTTCTCCTCCAAGCCGCCCTGCTTCGTAATCGCTTCCCAAATGTCCAGCCGTTCAAGCACCGTCTGGATCTCGGCATCCTCCGCCTTTGTGTCGCGAGCAGCGTCCGACTTGCCGAGCTCAAACGGAAGAAGGCTGTTGCGGACCGATCCGCCGAAATCCAGATTCTCTTGCGAGACGGTGATGATGCGGGCGCGCAGCTCATCGACGGGAATGGTCGAGATGTCAACGCCGTCTATCTCGGCTGTGCCACTATACTCCAAGAATCCGAGCAGGGTAAGAAACATGGAACTTTTCCCACTGCTACATAGTCAGTGTGTGTGTTTTTTTTCTAGTTCGCAACGGGCGAGCTGACTGACCCTCCTGTTCTCCCGGTGATACCAACTTTCGTGCCTGGCTCAACGACCAGAGACACATCCTTGAGTACCTGGGACCCTTCGTTGCTGCAGTTGATTAGCAACGTCAAGTTTCCACAAAGCAAGACAGAATCACAAACCTGTAGGCAGCTGTCACACGCTTCAATTCTACCCTGCCATGTTCCGGCCAGTTCGGGGGCAGATCTTTGGTCGGGACTTGGCGCTCCACGGGAGTGTGGTCCATGAACTCACGCAGGCGAGACAGTGCGCCGACAGAAGTTTCAAGTCCAACCCAAGCTTGGATAAAGAAGCCCAGAGCCAGGCCAAACCAAACAAGATTCAGAAACGCAAGTCCAATAGCCGGTGCCGAGGTTGTCCGACTGAACTTGAGCGCAAATGCAGTGACAGTTGTACCAATTGCGCAGGCAAAGAGATCCAAGTAGAAACTCAACCACCGTTGGATAGAGCTCATGGCATAGTATGGCTTCTGCGACTCGTTGAGAAATTGCAGGCTTCGCTCAAAATTGTCAGACTCGCGTCCAAAAGCGCGGATGTGTCGGAGTCCGCTAGCCGTCTCTGCAAAGTGCGTGTAGAGCGGCGTTTTATGTTCGAGATCGAGATGACGCATCTGCCGCGATGTTCGCAGGTAGAAATACTGCAGAAACCAGATGAATATGAACATGAAGGGAAGAATCGCCGTTGAGTACGTGGCGCCGGCGAGGATGATGCCAAACATGATCAGGATATGGAACAGCATGTATACAAACGTGAAGAACGAGGAAGGTAAAACTTGGCTGACAAGATTCATGTCCTGACTGAAGCGGTTCAGGATGAAGCCAGAGTCGGCAGAGGCAAAATACGAAATTTTGGACCGCATCACTGTATCTGCCAGCTTTTCATGCAAACCTGCTGCGGAACGCGGGGCAAGGGTGCGATAGAGGAGTCTGGCATTACGTCAATAATGAGAACTGAGGGTTACCATATGACGGTATATACAACTCACACGAAACTCCAGAAGGAGACAATGGCACCGCCGACAGCCACTCCGACGAAGCCAATGTAGTACAGAGCGTTGCTCGGCGCATTCGTCACCCATACGCGCATGTACACACCTATCAGTCTGTCATTAGCAAAAGTAACAGAAAAAGGTGCAGTTCACCCACCCGTCATGCTCTCTCCCAATGATACGCAAATCACGACGAGGATCCACGGCCAAAACAGCCACTTCCCGATGGAGTTGATGAAGAGCGCGTAGAGACTCATGTCTTGTCTTCGGCGTGAATTGAGGAGCTCCAGCTCCGCGTCACTGATTTCCTTTTTGGGCTTGACCGGTTGGAATTCGGATTCCGCTTTTTCGTCCTGGCCGGTCGCTTGCGAGCCGAGATCCTCGACTCGTGAACGAAGAGCGGCGCTGTGGGAGTTGGATTCCAGGGTGACGCCGCCGTCGCCGTCGAGAAGGAGAATGTGGTCGGCAATGTCGAGGCATTCCGCTGTAGTGATGGAGCAGATCAGACTATGGGAACTTCGTGTCGGCCCAAGTTGGAACTCACGGAGATATGTTGAGAGCACTACGGTTGTGCCCGTCTTTCGAAATATGCCGTCATTTCCACAGAGGTGAGACAGAACAGCGACGGCCGTTTTTCTGTCCAGGGCACTGAAGATGTCATCGAGAACAACAAGCTTTGCTTCGCAATATGCTGCTCGTGCTGCCGCCTATTCCAATGTGTTAGAGTCCCTGTCTGACAAGAAAGGCGAAACTTACAATTCTGTGTCTCTGTCCACCACTCAAGCTCATTCCATTTGTCCCTGTCATGTATTCATCGCCATCCGGGAGATGCTGAAAGTCTTCCTCAAGCATACAAGCCTGGATAACCCGATTGTAGCGTTCGCGGTCAAACGGTAAATTGCCAACGATGTTGTCGCGGATTGACATGTTCTGAATCCATGGAGTCTGATCTGCGAAACCGATGACTTTTTCTTCAACATGAATGGATCCGTCGAACAGTTTTACTTCACCCAGAAGGCTTTGTAGCAAAGTGGACTTTCCAGATCCGCTCGGGCCGACTGTCACAGTGATACTTGATTTTGGGATGGCAAAATCGGCCTTGCGCAAGACAGGCTCTTCCGCGCCGTCCGGGGCAATGGAAGCAGTAGAGAACCGAATAGCGTACTCTTGGTTTTCAGCGGCCTTTTCCATCGTGGATGGAATGTGACCAGACTCTGGCGATGCTTGGCCAGTACTTCGGGGGTCCTTGCTTTCAGGTAGGCAGAGGTACCGTTGTACGCGGCCGAGGCACGCAAACAGCTGCGAGAGGCTGGCATAGGCTTTCAAAAGATCTGACAATGGATTTTGACTCAGCGCGACAATTGATAGGCACGGAAAGATTCTTGCAGCTGGAAGGGTCTGGTGGGATGCGCTTCCACCAAAGGAGGTCCAAAACAGGCCGACTGCAACAATCAAGAGTTGTGGGAGTAATGCCGTGAGAATAGCCGCGCCCATGAGAATAGCAGTGAAGATGCGGTATTTCTTGGAGTAGTCAATGTCGATTCCGCGAAGGCGCTGCAAGTATGCGGCCGCTGTTGGACCAAGCCCGAGCATCTTTATGACACGCAACTGGGAAAGGACTTTGGAAGTCTCGGCAACACGGAGTTCCACTTTACCGTTCCATGTTGCCAATGCAGAGCCTGACTTGGAACCAAGATAGAGACCGAATAGCGTCGAGAAGGCCAGGGGGAAGAGAACGACAAAGCAGGCCTGGCCGACGAAGAAGGAGAGGAAGTAAGTTGACAGTCCAACTTCGATGATGGCGATGGGGATGCTGTATAGCGCACCAATGCCTGTCGCAATGTTCTCCATGTCGGTGCTCATCAGCGTCATCGCTGCCGACTTCTTGGCCTCGGACTGCGAAATCCGATGGCACTTGTCCAGCATCTCGGCGACGAGAATCCCTCGCGCCCGCGTTGTAAGCCGATTGTTCAGCTGCTGAAATGCGCCTCGACTCAGCCCGATGCCAATCAGCGCGAGCACCGTGGCTCCGATGAGCGAGTCCTGGACGTGCTGCACGTCTCTGCCGCCTGCGCTGATGGCATTGGTCATGCGCAGCAGGAGAAACGGCAGCGAAAAAGAGCATCCTGTAAAGGCAAGGCGCGCGACGAAGCAGTAGAGCAGGTAGACCCACGTCTGGCTGAGCAGGGCTCTCGCCAGGCACAGGGTCGCGAGTCTGTCCTGGGCCTGCCATCGCGGGTGAAAGCGCTCAAAGAGAGCGCGAGACGAAAGCTCGACGCCAATCTCGGTGATGTCGTCAATCGAAATGGTGTGGCGATAGCCCTTCCATACGAGGGAGTTGAGCCAGAGAAAGAGGGATCGCGTCCAGAACCCGGCTGAAGCTTCTTTGCCGGTGAGCTCGCGTAGGTCATCCGAAATGATGAGGCTGGTCCTGGGAATCTCTCCCAGAACGGCGATGGTGAGTCGGAGAATCGCGGCGGCGGCGGCGAGACCCCCGAGAGCGTCTAGGCCGGAACGCAGCAAGTACGAGCGGCACTTTGCAATCTCTAGCAGGAAGGTGACGCTCAAGTATAGGCCAAGGAACGCCGATTCCCGCAGCGCTCGGCCGTGCTCTACAAACAAGAGCCATGTCAGGGCAAGAGAGGCCACGAAATCGAGCGATGCGGCCGGAATAGATGCAGTGGTGCGGTATTCGGATCTCGTGGTCCGGATAGCTAAGCTTGATATCTCAATCACGACAAGGATGAAAGCAGATGTCTATGGGGAATGGGTTTTGGTTAGTAGCGATAGCGACCCGGCCCAGGTGGAGAGCAGTCTTGACTAACAAGCTTGAGCCAGAGCAAAAGGCCGTTGCGAACGATGGTGGGTTTGTGCAAGTAGTAAAACGTCATGCATGCGATGAAAACGATTGCTATTGCAGACGGCGCAATGGTAAAGATGGACTCCTCAAACTTGAGAGTAAAGTCAAAGATGCTGGCGATCGGGGGCCAAAAGGCCCGATCCGCAGGCTCGGACGCCATTTCTGGCTTCACCAGGAGGACAAATAGCCGGAGCTAACTGAGTCCACGAGATTCAAGCCTTCCCCGTTACCGATGAGGAGGCGATGTGAAGCCTGGGGTTTATGGGGCTGCCGAGGAGAACTTCCAAGCATTTCCTCCTGTTCGGCCAAAGAGTCGGGATGAAGAGAAAAGAAATGGTCCGTCTGCAAAGGATAGCATTTATCAAGGGACCCCAAACAAGGCTGTAGATGGTTCCGCATGGGCGGACCAAATAGTACCAGTACAGACAGTTAGTTGGCCCGGCCTGGACAACCAGGGTCTGGTCTGGGGCACGGATAGAGGTGGGTAAAAAGGATGCAGGCACGGAATGGTACATGTCTGTACAGATTATTGGTACGGAGTATGCATACATTCTTTGATTATAGAGGTCCAGTCTTGTACTTGCCCCGCGAGCTGCTCGAAAGGACGAATAAACGCAGCCTGATTTGCTTGAGCTGGCACCCCCTCCCTTGAGCGAGCCTGGTCTGCCAGAAAAGCGTTAGTTATTATTAATTATTATCAGGACCAACGCAGCGTTGCAGTGCATCCAAAGTGCCCCCTCTAGCTCGGGATCTTTTGCGTGATGATGGATGCATGGTGGCGTTTTATAGCTTCCTCACCCGCCCATACTCCTCCCCGAGAAGGACTAGCATCGCTCACCCCTCAGAGCCTTGTTATTACCAGTTCTCCGTTATCCGGATGGGTGACCGCTGCGAGGAGCCAAGCCCTCTCTGCTGGCAGAATTCCTTGTGCCGTCCACGACTGGCGACTGGTGTGGCTTCCGCTTCCGCTTCCTAGACGGCGAGAACAGATGTGCCATATCATAATGTGCCGTGGTCAAATTGAATCTGCAAAATAGCAATTGTAGAGAGCTTCAATGCAAACGAACCGAAAAAAAAAACCCATAAAGCACAGATAGATTGATAGCGCCTTCAGCGAGAGAGTGTGGCACGAACGCGAAACTGTAAAACACGGAAAAATCATGTAGCAAATCAAACAAAAGAGATACCCATCAAATTTTCCCGACATAACTAGCCATTTTACCCTTTCTTTTCCTCTACTTACCATACTTTTGTCCTTCCCTTTTTCTCCCTTTTGCTGAAAACTTCATAGGTCCCATGGGCGTCGTTTCGGTTCGTCATTGGCTTGCCTTTCTGGCGATGAGCTCGTTCGCGGAGACGCCACACTCTGGAGAGTACTGTGCTGATAGGCAACGTGCCGGGGAGCGTCATGCTTGCATGATGTCTCCCGAGAAGCCGCATCATCATCTGCGACAGGTTCTCGTTTGTCGGCCACAGTGCTTGATCGAAGAGCAGCATTCGACACAGAGAGGGCATATTCCATGGGCACAAGTGCGATGTTACGCAAGAGAGTGTTGATGATGGTAGTTGCCGGTGCTGTAGTTGCTTTTGTCACCTGTGTTAAGTTGGAACCTCCAGACGGGATACCCGCCTCGCCTTTATGCTTGGAAGGAGGCATCCCCTTCACTCCGTTGCTTGGCCCTACCAGCCCAGAAGAACAGGGCACCACACACCTGAACGCTTGCTGGCATCCAGATGACTTGTTGGCATGCGTTATGGTTTCAAGCTTCTTGCCTTTTGTCTGATGGCCGCCTGCAGCCAACTGTCGATTGCCTTTCGGAACTTTTTGCTGTGGTTTGGCAATTCGATGTGCAGGGCCTTGAGTGCCCAGATTCCGGCGATCGACATGCCTGTTAACCGTCAAGCCGTTAGAGCCGCATTGCTGAGTCGGATGCCGCTTGGACGATGATGAGACGCCCGCTCTGGGTTGTGCTAGCATTTGCTTTTTTGCAAGTTTTCCTTTCACAACTCTCACGTAGTCGTATACTGCCAAGTTGTGATACCCTGAGCCTGTCTGTTGCATGGCTTGCGAGGAGGCAGAATTGAACTGCGCACAGGGCTCTCCATACCCGGGCTGTTGTTGCTGCAGATGTTTAGATTGAAGCTTAACTGAACCCATCGGGGCATGTGCGCTCTTCCGTGTCTGGGAGTCGTTGGCGTGCGTGGGTTGTGGCATATTTTGGGTTGGGGGTAGTGCCGCGAAATAGCCCTCGAGGCTTTGAGGGTATGCCTTGTCATGCGTAGCTAGTGATGCCTCATCTTGCTGCAGAGAGCTGCTCCCAGGCCGGATGGGATATGCGTAGGATGCAGGCTCTTTGGGAGCTATTTTCAACGGTGAAAACGCGGTCAATTGGCCAGCTTTGTTTGTGTTCAGCATTGAGACTTGCAATGGGATTGCAGACCCGGGGCGCGTTGCACCAGCATTTGGAGATGACAGTTGACTTGCTTGGCATGACATGTGTTGCTGAGGACTAAGCAAAGCCGGCTCAGTGTGAGTAAGCCCGACCGGCACTGCCACAGTCTCTCTAGATGTCAAGTGAATCGCCAAACCGTTTGGATGGCACGGTTGTTGGCCCGAGACAAAGCAGGTTGGTGTAGCCGCGCGCAGTGGAGCAATTAGAGAAGGTGACTCATTTTGACAAGCCACAGAGGTGATGTATAGCTGCAAATCAATGTTGTCCATTCCCTCTGGGGTCACGCTTTGCCGCAGTTTAGACGGGCGCTTTGGCCGCGTATCCCAAGACGCGGACGCCGAGCGGTTCGCGTTTCGTTCATGTGGCCCCAACATCCGCGGAGAGTCGTCCACTACAGTGTGGCTGTAGTCCGACAAAGTTTCAGAACTCGGTGGCGGAACAGAAGCTGGGCCGGCGTCATAATTCGAGCATGGTGCAGCAGTCGGTCCCGATTCAGTGGTCGGGAGCTCTTCTTCCCGATTACATGGCACCTGCAGTACTCCCATGCTGGCTGGCTGGCCGAGCAGCCCACTTGAAACAGCGAGTTGTTTGCCCTTCGGATCAAGTGGTGAAGGAGATTGGGAGTCTATATCCATGCTCTCGAGTGTAACGTCCGAGAAGTCCGCAGTAACAGACGACGCTGATGAAGAGCTTTGTCGTGATGACGTCGTCAACCCTTTGGGTAATTCTGGCGGCGGCATCTCAGGTGAGCCCTCGTCTATCCTGACGGCGTTCATAGCAACAGATCCTTGCCAGACGACTGGCCTGTTCTGCTCTGGATCTGAAGTCGCCTTCATGTCATCTCGTTCTCTGAATCTTGCACTCGCTCCCTGCGGGGCGGCTGCTGAGTTTCCGGAGGAGCTACCAGTATGACTGCGGATCCGCAATCCAGAGGAAGCCGAACAAGATCGTGACGACTCCGAGTGGCCGAGGCCCGTAGAGGTTCCAGCTTCGCTTGAAGCTATTGTTCCGGTAAAATACGATCCGGAAGAAGACCGTTCCAGACTGTCGCTGCTCTGTGGCCACTGTGCTCCGTGTTGTGGGTGAGGCGCTGAAGAATCCTGCTGCCCTATAGGTTCGAAGGCAGCCGGGTCCTCAAAAACAGTCGGGTTTACATGAACAACTGCCATAAATGGAAGAGGTTCATCAGGGTCTTGGTGAATTGGCTGCTTCGCGGCCTCCGACCCCTCCTGTATGGTAGCATCTGATAGGTGCCATTGGTTTTGAAGCTTGAGCTGTTCTGCAGCATTTTTCCAGGCCCAGAGGTCGAACTTCCATGTCGACATTGCCAGATCCGAGTTGTAGCTTGCAGGCTCCACGGCCTGGAACCTCCCCAGTCCTATGGCAGCCATGATGTCGATGTATCGCGAATTGAGAGGGCTGCATTCAGAGCGAAACAGCCGAGCGCCGAAGTAGAAACGCGCATGTTCAATGAGCAGTGTTCCAACTTCAATCGCCATTTCCATGGGCAACTTTCCAGAGATGAGCTGAAAGCTGAAGTCAACCATGCGACATTCCTCACTTCCCATATTCTCAGTACTAAAGAAATGGTTTGGAGACACGTCCGAGATGTTGTTGTAAGACGCAATGCCATGGAACTGGCCATGGTCACCGTGGCCTTGAACCACAAGTGCATAGCCTCTGCCGCAGCCTGAGTCCATGGCAAGATCTCTGATCCTCAGCGCAAAGGGCTGGTTCTTGGCCCTTTCGTCGTTTGTAGTGAGGCCGAGCTCAGGCTTGTTCCAAGAGAACTCGTTTATGTCCTGCATCATCCCGGCATAGGAGCGACCATGGTGGTTTTTCAGCGTGTGAATCGCAATATTCGCGCCCCTCAACTTGATGTTTCGAAAGTTAGGTGCAAGATCTCGATTGCTGCTACCTCGGGGATAACACGGGTTGTGTATCGTGAGGTAGTCATTGGCTTCACCGACTCTCATAAAGTTGGCACCCCATGGCAGAATGCGACCGACTCCATCGAAGGTTGGTCGAGCAGCGCGTATCTTCGCCACGTCAGCCAAGAGGACAAGGCCGCATTGTCTCCCGTACACCCTGGTGGCTTCGACTCTGGATAAATTGATAAATCGGCGAAGTCGCTCCATTCTCGCTTGTCGGCTCGAAATGAGCTCCATTTGAGCTCTTGTGAGTTCACGTTGAGCATCGCATATCCTCCCTGCTGGATTCACAGGCTGACTCGGGATAGGTTGACCTCCAGTTCTGAATAATCGGTCAACTTCTCGGGAATATATTCTCACAGCGGACATTTGACTCCGCTCTTGCTCTTCAGAATAAAGGACTTCTTCAGCAATGGCTGCAGATATCGAGGGATCCGTGATTCCAAGTTCTGTTTGGCATCTCTGTATGGAAAGTTCGGTTGAGCGACATTTAAGTTCAGCCTGTTCATTTTCAGTCCGACACCTTTCTTGTTCCATCAACTCAATTGGGCCCAAATGCCCTGTTGTCATGGACGACATGCCGGTTGGCACCAGTACACTGCGGTATTGCAACCGGATGATGGACAAGTGGGAAATTGGAAATCGGCGAAGATGACCCTGGCGACAAGTGACAGAGCTGATAACGTCAATCGATGACTGGAGGCCGATTCGATCGGTGTATCGTTTTGTAGGTGAATGTCAATGTCGCCGGAATTTCGGGATTTGTTGTCAGTACTCAAGCCAGAGGCCAAAGCCGGGCGATAGGTGCAACCAAAAATGTTGATGTAACGGTACCGGATCGAGTAGAGGGTTCTCATACAATTGTACAATGTTGCCAAAAGAAGGCACGAAGAAGAGCGAGGCAGGCAACTTAGCAATATTAAGTGGCTAGTCCTGGATGCTGCCAGGTCCAACGCAACTCAGACCCCCTCACCGGACTACTTTGGTAGCAAACGTTGAAAAGGGTACCATAAGACCTGGTTATTGCTATCAATACCAACAAGTCCAACCTCAGTAGACATACTGTGTGCCCGGAGGCCAGTCAAGCGGTCGTAGCCTGGCGCCGCCACCAACCGCCCACGAGGGTCCTCGCGTCTGTATGGCGAAGCAAAGCATCGCGGCCCACAATGTTGGTGGTGATAGTTGGGGGGGTGCGCATATCAGTTGGACCGAGTGGGCAGAACGGCTAGTTCGGCTCGTGCCTAACGTCGTCCGATAGACAGCAGCGCAACACCAGGGGAAGATCCTGGTGATAAGTTCTTTTGTTGCGCCATACATTTTGTTGTATAAATCACCTAAGTTTACCCCACCTTTGTTCCGTGTCTTGTGTGGTTGGTATACATTCGGGAGGGTACATGGTGCGGGTGGGCGATATTCCTTCTGGGAGATGGAAAATAGCTGTGGTTGGTTAGCACAATGTAGGTAGGTAGGATTCAGTGTTTGCAGAACGAAGCGCTGGGTGCTTGTGCAGGGATTTTGTGCAGCCAAGTCCGTCTTTTGTTCGACAACATGTATATGTCTATGGTATTCCGATTCCGCTGGTCTTTGAGCCCTTACCCCGGAATAGATCGCGAGCCTTGCGCTTGTCGAACGCCCATATCTGATGGCCACTTGATCTTCGTCTGGGCGTAGATGATGATGGTGGATGGCGGACGCCCACCCGCCTACTACAGGCAACCTTTTAGTACCTGTAATAATGATGCCCGCCCCGCGTGCCGCGCCTCAGGCTGACCTGCTCAGTCTGCCCCACCAACGCCACCAACCGCTGCCAACAAACCTGCTCGGCCGCTTAGCACTGTGTACGTCTTTACAAATCAGCCCATCACGCCCCAACCCAACTGGGTACTAAGGTATGTATTAATACTGGAGTATATCGCTTTCTCCTCCTGCATCGGTCTCTAACAACACACCTTCATCCTACCGCCTAGATTAGCGGGAATTTTAGGTGCAGACACCTGCAGAACGCAGCATCGGTCACATTGCAATCCCACACACACAGACCCTCACCAATTACCACCCGCCTACAACCGCCGAAGGAACACACACTGGTGAGGGCGGCACCCATGGCAGACGTGCTTCTCCAGGGCTCACAGTCGCCCGCTTCCCTCGTCGCGGTGAGCCAGGGCGATGGCAAGCAACACCTGCTGCTCGCCGCCAGTGGCTCTGTGGCCACTATCAAGCTCCCGCAGATCATCGCTGCCCTCGCCCCCCGACAGCGGCTATCCATCCGCATCGTTCTCACCAAGTCGGCCACTCACTTCCTTGCCGGCCAGGCCGCCGAGCAGCCTGATTTGGCCGCTTTGTCCAGCCTTCCCAACGTCGACGGCCTGTACGTAGATGACGACGAGTGGACAAACCCCGGCTGGACTCGAGGCACCAGCATACTGCACATCGAGCTGCGCCGCTGGGCAGACGTACTCTTTGTCGTCCCGCTCTCGGCCAACCTGCTGGCCCGCATCGCCGCTGGCATGTGTGATGACCTGCTGTCCAGCGTCATCCGTGCTTGGGATACTCGCCGCGCTGCCATCATCGTAGCTCCTTCCATGAACACGTTGATGTGGGAGCATCCGTTGACGGAACAGCACTTGACTACTTTACGGTCGTGGCCATGGTTTCACGTTCTGTTACCGCAGTCAAAGGAGCTTGCCTGTGGCGATATTGGTCAGGGCGCAATGCGTGAATGGAAAGACATTGTTGTTGATATCAAGCAAAGGCTCGATGATCTTGGCAATTGAAAATTCAGCATTTTTTCTGGAAAAATACATGTCAATCGATTGATCTAATTTAATGCGCCCATCTCGTCATTACGATGAACAGCTCTTACAGTACTTAGTGACCATAAGCAGCAACGAATTCGACGACGTACTATTTACACTTACATCATGTAAATACAAGAGTATCCAGTCTTTATATCTGGTCATTCTGTCGTGTCGATACCAGTGGATGCAGTCCGCTTGGTTTCCTTAACGCACCGCCGACGAAACGAGTCCCGAGCATGGAAACAACTTCCTAGGGAGATTGTGCATCTTCGTACTATATCAGAGTATTATGCAATATACCTCCCAATTTATTCGTTTTCTTCCGCTGAGACCCTCTTCCACAAGTCGTCCGCTGCTGTACTCTCGTTGGGCCTGCGAAGATCTTTATAACTTGAAGCCATGGCTTGTACTTGCTCTCCTTATCCAACCTTGAAAAAGAGCTACTAATAAATGAAACGCATTTTTCTTTACTGATTCAATAACAGAGACCATTCGTCATGGTTCCGAAACGACACCGACCCGAGCATAACGAGGATGCTGAAAGGCCACAGTCGTGTGTATAGCATCCTCGGGATCTCGGTAGAGATTGTTCTTTGTAGTTTAAAGACTCTTTCCTACTCTCACTTATCTTGTTTTCTAATTCACATTATCATTTATTTCCCATTGGGTTAATTTGGCAGGGCTCCTAAGGAAGTCCGATTGTGTATGCGGACCAGAATCCGGACATGTACAGCCAGAATGACAGCAAAGATAGCAGATAGCGACGGGTCAATTCTCCCGAATTCAATAAGAACTATCAGTGACAGGTGTTGCTGACAAAATAGCCAGCAGCTCAGCATCGACGCCCTTACCAGAGGTGCCTTCAGCTGTTGGCTACAAGATCAGACCGAGTCAGATGCGCGGAAGCTCATATACCCTGTGACAAACAATGTGCTCTCGAGCCTTCTATCTATCCCAATAAGCGGTAGCATAAAGGAACTATGGCAATCATCTCTTGCGTCATAGGGTCTGTCTTGGAAGCCCGCTATTCAGAAGCACTGTGGTGGGAAACGGGTCGGCGGAAGTCGGGAATAGATTCCTCCAAGAAGGCTACCCCGATTTAGGATCTACTTAAAATAGCCTCGAAAGCTACCCTTTGACAGAATCGTAACTACCTTGTCTCATCTCGAGGTAGAACGTCACGCTAGGTTAGCAAGCCGCACGCGAGTCAAGCGTTACGGCTCGCTTAGAAGTTCCAGCTACACGAGTTCTTTTCGATCGAATAATCATCTCCAATCGATTGACGCTACAGTACTCTGCTTTTAATGAACTAATTGTAATATAGAGTATTAGTAGCTTGTGAGCGCAGTCAAAAGGCTAAATAGAGGAGCTGGTTAAGTAGTCTTCCAGGGTATCACCATGACCAAGGGAAGTCATTTTAATTTCACGATATTCCTCTTTAGACATAGTCTTAATACACAATCCAATGCAATAAGAGTCTTATTTCTTGGTGCAGATGTAGCAGGAGTGTGTTCGCCTCGCGGCTCATGGGTCGACACAACACCACGGGAACTTGGTAACCTTGTGAGTAGCAACATATCCACGTGCCCGTTTTACAGCCCATCATTGAGTTCATTTCAATCCGATGTAGTTTGCCCCTTAATTGGGAATTCGCACATTCACGGGACAGCACAGCCGAACAGGACGCAATGATGGCAGTTGCTCCGTGTAGCTGTGCCATCACCAGCCAATGGAAACACGGCGAAGTGGTAGCATGTCAATCTCGACAATGGTGATAGTATCAACGCAAACGCATCGATAAGGATCGCAAACTTGGAGAATACACGCGCAGAGCTCCATCACCACGTGCGTTAACGATTATACATGTAAGTGGATGACTCAAAAACACACGTGTATATGCTCAAGAGTACGAGAGTGTGCCGATGCATGTGTGACCAGATCAACCCGTGGAGCTGCACGGAGCACTCTTGCCCGCAACTCTTCCGCCTGGAGAGACACACGTGTGCTCGCCCGCTGCTTTGCGACGCCCAGCGGAAGTAGCTGTACGAAGTAAGCCTACTTGCTAATTTGGGATAGAGCGCGGAAGCCCTGTGGACATTATGAATTTGTGGGTGATTTGAAATGATTAGCGGTCCGACTTCTGTGGCCCTCGCTGTACGAATATCGCCCCTCCTATTAAGCTAAAAAACAACTAGGCAAAGTTCTCTGTTGGGCTTGGCACTGGCCATTGTGTAATCTGTATAGCCCTTTCAGTTAATAATTATAATCTTTTTAGCAATTTGCGGCTCACGCTTTCGCTCCACAGTGGCAGAGAGCGCATTACACCACAAAATTGGCATCGGTGTTACGCAGTTCGACATAGAGTATGTATCCCCTTGGTCAGGCTATCAATACTAGATGTCAGCGCACTGGAAACTCCGGGATGCTACTGCACCTCCTCGCCGCATGTCCAACTTATTATTTCTTAGTCCCGGAGCAGTCCCACAGAGCAATTCTGCGAGTCAGCCTCGACTCATGAAGCCAGTGCTCTATCTCAGGGCAGTTCGGTCGCCTTTTTCGGCCGCTTCCTGAACCAAGGCTGGCTATTCGCCAGAGCTGTTGAATCTGCCGGCTCGGACCTCCACTGCGAATTGCCCATTAATCATGGTGCTGCATGGCTATTTAGAGGAAGAAACTACATATGCAAGCCAGAGCCGGGGTCATCTCCACAAAGCATCATCCCCCCTCCCGGTTCTCCCCAGACCTGTCTTGAGAGCTTGGGCTTCCCCTCACCGTCGCCAGCTGACTCTGAGCTGCCTTTTTTGGCCGTCGCAGGTGGTTCGGGACGCGATCAAGTTGCAGTGGCTCAGGGCTGTAGATGAGGCAACGACCTTCCATTGTAACGTCGTTTAGAGCTTCCCCGCCACATCTTACAACATTGACAGCCGCTTCTTTGACAGCAGCGTATGCGAGATGATCCCTTCCCGGTTGACGAGCCGACGGAATAAGAATTCCATGCTTTCCCGGCTGAAGCCAAGCTGGCATAAAGGCTGAAGGGGCCCATGTTTGCAGTTTGCTGGTGTGGCAATCGAGGCTGGGGTAAATAGGAACGGAAGGAAGCAGCCCGTGCTGTGACCTGGTGGGACAATTGCATTTTGCATTGCGCCGTAATCCGTACAGGTTGCTGTGTGAGCCACAGAACTTTTGGGGAAGCTCGTGCATTTGCCCGGAAAGGCGCATAGAGTCCGGGCTTCGCCTGTGCTTTTGGGTACGATGATAAGCCCAAGATTCTCATCCTTGTATAAGCATCCGAATGTTGTTTATGATTAGCAATACATATGTACTTACAACCAGTAACCTAGTCTTGGCCTCATCGGTCGACTGGCAAATTGGCCTGTAACTTGCTTGGACCAAAGCCACAAGCCACTGCCACCGTACCCCCAACCTCTGTGAAGAACAACCTGGTCGGCGCAACCTGAGAAACCTGCAGCAAAGGCACTTTGTCTCTTTGCCAAGACAGGAACCCTTGCGGAGCTAGGCTTGAAAAGCATGGTGCCTTTTCCAGCTGACCCGCCTGCCCGCCTATTCAGGCCCCAGACCACGCCGACGCCGCGACGGCTGGGGCCTTTTACTCAATGGCAATTCCACCTGCCTCATGTGGGAAGTTGGGCTTCTGATAGGTGGGCAACATTATTACGCGAACGCATTGATTTGGTTTAAACTAGTTACGTAGGTAGTTAGCTCCGAACAAACAATGAGCGGCTTAGCCATGGGGGAGGCAAACAAAAAAGTCGAAAGGCCGACCCGCTCAGCTATCCGCACCGTCACCGAGCCATTAACGCAGCCCAGTGACTCGGGCCATACCATGCCATCCATCCATGCACCTTGCTATCTTGGAGGGAAGTTGGCCTGCATGGTCGTCGCGCTGATGGTATATAGCTAGCCAAGTCGCTGTCCCGCGGACTTGTTTGTCTCTCTTCCCCATCCCTCTCCAATCTCATCTTCAATCATTACCGGGCCCCATACTCCGACATCTTGTCTCACCACCGTCCTGTGAAAATGAAGTCCTTCGCTATCATCTCCTCCCTCGTCGCGGCCGTCGCTGCTGCCGGCCACTGCGGTGGTGACAACTGCGCCCGTCAGGTCACTGGTACTCGCGATGGCCTTCTTGCCGTCACCTCCCGTCAGGCCGATTGCTCCAGCTTCATGAAGACCACCATCGTCCCTGATGCTGCGTAAGTCTTGCTTCACCTTGCCTGCTGCGAAACACATTCGATGAGAGACGAGTCATACTGACGCATATCACCAGCACCACCACCGTCACCGTCACCGTTGACCCCGAGGAGCCGGCCAAGTTCAAGCGCGAGAACCACCAGGTCCGTGCCGCCACCGAGATCCCTACTGCCGTTCCCGCCTACGCCTCCGGCTGCGACAGCGCCGCGCGCTACTCGTCGGCTTGCTCTTGCTGGGGCATCACCGCCAGCGCTACCACCGCTAGCCAGCCCACCAAGACCGTCACTGTCACCGTCACCAGCGACTACTGTGAGGACCTGTAAATGCCAGGACGGCATATGTCAATACTTGGCGTCGTCGGGCCTTCGCAGGGAGGACGTGCCTCCGTCCGCCGGCTGGAACGCTCGGTGGTCGGACTGTACAGGAGCAACAAATGTTAAAAACGAACACTATCCAATCACGGTATATGAACAGCGCCAAGCGCAGAAGCACCAGCAAGACCAGTTCAGATTGCTGGGCTTGCTCGGTCGATGTAAATAGACGATAAATAAGGACTAATGATGAAATCCAAGTTAAATATGCATCATATACCCGTGCAGAGTGACATGCACCAGTTGAGCATTTGCAGTGATACGCAAGCTGGTAGGCTATTTTTATGAGGTCGGATCGGCAATTTCCAATTGACAGCGACGATCACCTGTCGGTTCTTCTCGGAGTAATCTGTAGGAAATGTGAGACAGCGATCGGGCTCTCGGGCCTGGGTCTGAACAGTTCCCACTTGCCACTGACGAGAATCGAGAATCGATGGCGATGAACCGACAGGCCCTAGCATTGGGTAGCTGCTGGAACCCGTTGGTCACAGAATAGTAAGAGTAGACTTGTCTGCTCGTCATTCAGGCTGCGGAGTTACGGGGTTGGTTGTAGGGCCTGTAACTTAATGGGATGGGACAACGCGTGAATGAGGGTTGGCAGTTGATAGCCAACCAGGCTGTCCACTTGCTTCCAGTCAGGGCTGCCTTCAAGGCCCCTAGAAACCACTGAAGACTTCCCCGGTAAAGTTTCGGCCCAGATCGTCAGCAGCACCTCACATGAAGTCAATAATTACTAGAGCAATCGCGGTGGACGAAGAACACGGCGGGTAAAAAAATTGCAAAATTATAAGAGGGTTCTTCTTCGCATCAAGCAAAGCTGTAGATGCAAGCCGATAGCAACCACTAACAAAGAAATGCATGCTTCGAAATACCTGGCGCTGCAAAGTAAACATAGGTAAGGCGGATCTAGAGGCAGGTTGCTTACTTACCTAGTACTACGACGAGTTCAATACCCTGGAGTATCAAATGCACATTCGCCAACCAACAACCGCTCAGCCGCCCATTTCCAGGGACCACTGAAAGGACGTCTGCACTACAGAAGGCAGAATGTAGAAAATCCAAGCTCAGAAGTGATCTCAATGCATTTACCTCGGCGGTGCTTTGAAGCAAATCCAACTAAGAGCACGCCACATTATGCGACCCCCCACAGGAACCGGCTAGCCAGAAAGTGCCCCAGCATTCCGATTGCCTTCAATCGGATGCCCGCTACGGCATGGTAGAGTATAATGATAACTAGTTTGGCTACGATAATCAAGTTCCTTCAAATCTCCGAAGAGCAAGAAAACACCCATTTCAACCCACCAGGGTGTATTTGCATTGGGCGGCTGGCCTGCTGTGCATACGTTTCGTGGACCAGGGCTCATCACCGCTGTATTGGCGGGGCAACATAATCAGAGATAAACAAAGGCACCCTGTTGCCTCCATCAACACCGCCAGGACAACCAAGCCAAAGCTACGCCGAGGATCCAATCTCATTTCCCTGGCTCCTTCATATCGGTCTATCTGTCATCATCGTCAGGGCCCCCTGAATCCCTCATCGCCTCGTCATTGGCACCCTCACGCCCAGCTCCCAAATACCTTCACCGCTCGGACCGCTGCTCTTGGGAGTCCGTCTTTTGCGTCCATGCCTAGACGACGGAATAGAGACGACGGCCTCAATTTCGAGATACACATTGACGACGCCTGTTTACCTGAGGTAGCTCACGAGGGACATAACCCATCCGAGTTTACGGCGCTCCAAGATACCAATATGACGACCCCGAGTCCCGCCAACGACTTCAATGCCGACTCCGAGGGTACAGATGCAACGGTTCTGAACAACGTCGAAGCGGAAGACATCAATCCTGCCGATAGGCGGAATTCGGGTCTATCCGACGCATCGTATGAGAGCGACAGACGGCCGCCCAGCCAGCCGGCATCCGACCTTGACCAGTCGGCCCGGCATTCCTATGCCAGCATCTCTGATGACAGACGGTCGGTAGGAGGCTCTGAACCGGCTGGTGGTAGAGTTTCTGCTGGTGAAAGCAGCTCACAGCACGAACAGGATGACGACGTCTTCAGTGACCATAGTCCGAGGAGCTCGACATGTTCAAATGCCGAGGCAGATCATTTGAAACAGCCCCAGGCCCATTCTCGAAGAATGACTGGCGGGTCAAGAATCTCTGATATGCAGCCTTATGACCCAGACGAAGAGTTTATACCGACAGTCAGAGAGGCGCCGCGTCCACCATTTCGATCGCCATCTTCGGTCAAAGCTATGCAGATGAACTCGCCGCCACCGTCGGTCACGGGCTCGGCTCGCTCAAACCGTAGAGCTACTCGATCAAGCATTTCACGGATAGGATCGCCTGCCATATCTACGCAATTCTCCCCCAAGAAGACACCGCCCCGATTCAAGAGAAACACACCACCCCTCGTTCTTCTACATGTTACACTGTTGCCCTTGCGGTGGCCGTGGGGCGCCTTGATGGATAACGCCCGGCCGAGCGAGCTTAGTGACGCGGGCAAGAATCTACGCGAAGCATGGAAGCAGCTGCAAGCCCGAGTCGGAGACACAATTTGTGACCGGGGTATCTTGCTTCCACACCCTCAAAACGATTTTGAGATCCTGGAGGAGCGGCTGCTCGAGGCCATGGAGCTACCAGTTCGACGTCGTGCTCGTATTCTTCAATGTGGTCACTATCTCGGGCCCGCCAATGAAATGGCCATGTCGGATGATGGAAGCGGCAGTGATGATGAAGATTACGAGGAAAGGCCGGCTGATGCAGAGGAGCGCCACTGGTGTTCGACTTGCCAGTCCGATATTCGATACGATTCTCTAGGCGAGGGCAAGACGTTTCGAACCAAGGTTTACGCTAGTAACGGTCTTATGAAGGCCGGTGCCTGGGATGCCTGCTGGAAGGAAATGGAGCGAGTCGATGTTGAGTTGGAACCTATCATTGATCCCTCAGTTGTGGATGAACTCGAACGAATTGCAGCCACACAAGAGCGGGAGGCTATAGAGGCCGAAATAGCAGCATCAACCCACATTGACAGAGATGCACCGGAAGATCCTTTTGACGAAAGACCCGCTCACGAAGATGAACGGGAATTGTATGAAGAGAGGATGCGTGAGATATACGGCCAACCTGAAAGCCACGAAGCTGTCCCGGAAGAAGTAGAGACGGAGATACCGGACAATCACAAAGCGTCTCCTCAACCCTGGTCTATCGCCTCGGTCATAGATGTGCGAAACGGTCCTTGGGCGGATACTTTCAGATTTGGATTTCGCGATGTTATCCAACTGATTGTCTTTATTCTCTGTGTGCTGCTTCTACAATACTTGGGAATTGGATTCGACAAAACAAACAATGTCGAATCTGGGAACGAAAATTCGTTGCCGGTACCTGCGATGCTGTCACAAGAATCCGCTGGCACCGAAAACCCCGTTGGAGAGCCCAAATATGGACAGATGACTACTTCGATGGCGCACTCAATGGAAGAGACTTACGCGGCCTGCACGTCCGCTCTTGAAGCTGCCCAGGCGTCTTTAGCTCTACCTGTGACGGCGTCAACTGTTACGGTGACGGAGACTGTATCTGTGCCTGCAGCCGAGACAATACAGGTTGTCGAAGTGGAGCCACTCCAGAAGGAGCAGTTGATGCCAGAGAGACAAGATCAACACACGGCAGAACCATCTTTGCAATCGGAGATACCGGTCGAGAACACGAAGGATGAGGGTGAGGGTGAACATGGGGATCTGTCCTCGGACGCGACTGGAAAGACGGAGTTGTAATGCAAAATTTGGAGATGAAGCGTGGAAGGAGATTTTTCTGTGATTGATTTGAGACGAATTGAGAATGCCATAATGTAGATAGCGACGAAATAACCATGACATAGCCATGATGCCAATACCAATGAATATTCATTCGCACGAAAATAAAAGTTCCTGGCACAATCTGGCCAGGAGAGCTGTAGAAGCAAGTCACGAGCAGGCACCGGACTTCGGCGCATGTAGGTATTCACTTATTGTTCAACAGTCGCTTTCTGGTTATAGTTCTATTGTCGCTTATTGTGTTCATAGTCGAATATATATATCCATGCATTCAATCTGCCACTCTCGTTGTCCAAGGAGATTTCTGAGCCACCCTAGCCCCAACCCCGTCCACTCCGGCTTCGCTACCGTGGCACTCGCGAGGGTCGCCGCCGTGGAATTGAGGAGGCGGAAGACAGTCCCGTTGTACATGGACGCGGTGCCATTTTGCATGGCGGAGCAGCTCAGGCCGGCGCACGACGGGGCCGCCGCCTCGAGTGTACTGCTCGGCCGCGGCAGAAACCAGTTGCTATTATAGTCGAAGAAGCATCGGTCGGACCAGTTGCAACTTGTAAGGAAGAGGATGATGAGCAGGATGCTGCAGTAGACGCATGGGCGGTGCAGAAAGTATGTGCAGACGAAGAAGAGGAAGATGAAGGCCGGCGAGGCGTTGGTCGGGATGAAGAGGAGAGGAAGCCAGCTGCGACGGTTCGGTCAGAAAATTGTAGAAGATGAGAGTGGCACTGGAAGGCATGGCGTACCTGCGCAAACAAAACATTGCGGCGCTATTGATATGTTCGTGCCCAAGATCACACACGGGCGAAGTGGCAAATGGAAGGGGAGAGCGTGCGCTCAAGTCGCCGAGGCCACGGAGCGACGGTTTACGATTGGTATGACTTTCGTAGATTGCGGTGAACTCTTCAAACTGACGGCGGCGCGAAAAAGTGTTGCTCAGCTTTGGGAGCGGTCGTTGCTGTCGCCTGCTTGGGTAGGCTTTGGGTTCTCAGCTGGAGGCGTACACCTTGCTCGCCAGGCACGCTCAGCTCGATGTAGAAATAAAATGTGGGTTATGTATGCTATGATAGAAACTGGGGAGTGATCTGGGAGGGATTTCGCGGCGAGTGGCACAGGATGCGAATACTGAAGTTGATATAGGCAATAGGTTAGTAGTTCTCCGAATTGTCCGCGAGAAAGTTACGGCGCCCATTGGAAGGAAGGCATTGGTGGGGCTGCTGGCAGCCTACCTTACCTGTACTTACCTATTTCACCTCCTTTCGTTCTAGAGGTACCTAGGTACTTAGTACCTAGGTAGTAAGGTACCAGATAGTACCAGGTACATTCAACCCTTGGAAGAACTTGCCGTATTCGCAGCTCGCAGCGGTAACACCCGCCCATTATTTTAACTGTTATTTTACCAATGTAGTATGACTTACCTAACTACGTTCCTAGACATCTGGTTACTACCTATTAAGAGGTAGGGTTGATTCTTAGAGTCACCGAATACAACCACTCACCACTGTCGTCGTTGGGTCGTTGGTACCCATGGGAAGTAGATTCGTACTTAGCACTAAGGTAGCAAGAGCGCGTGCTACATTTTAACAGCGAAAGTCTTATAAACTGCTTGGACAATGATACGCTCCAGGCTTACATGAAAATAAAATATAAACATACCGAGTGCATCGATCTCCTACTAATTGAATGTGCGCAACACAAAATATCATCATGCCAAACGCTGGTCGCGCGAATCACTGTGCTCTGCTCTGCTGTCTTATCGAGCCTGTGCAGCCAGAGCACTCAACGCCATTGCACCAATTGCACCACGTCTCCATGATGCATTCACAGTAGACGCCACCCGGTGCCCAAAGCAGCTCTTTCGAACCCAACGTATCGAATCACAGGCGCTTCGCAACCAGCCCGAGCCAGCCCTCGTGAGCATTGGGCCGTAATGGGTGGATGACTAAGCATCGGCTGGTGCCATTAGTTAGGCCACTGCCACTGACCCACCACCGCAATGGACAGCTCTCTAATAATTTTTAGTGTTCAACCACCCAAATTCGAATTTATCCCTCTGCTACTCAACTTATCCTTACTTCTTCTCTCTCCCCAACAACTTGATTCTCAACCCGTTTCGCTACGCCGAGCGCAGCTCCGCAACTTGTTTGCGTTGCATTGCCCAGTAGCCTTGATTTTCTACTCCCTATCTCATCTACGGCCATGGATCTCCCGGCCGCACCGACACCGCCCTCTGGCGGCAACAACGCCTCTGATCGCACGTCCAGTTTGCTCAACCTTCTCAAATTCAGCGGCAGCTCCGCTGGCGCGAGTTCGCAGAAGCAGTTTGAAAAGGAGCAGCCGCATAAGAAACAGCCCAGCCTGCCCCAGAACCCAGCCGCAGCTCGCCTTCATCAGCCTGCACCAGCTGGCGCCGATCCTAGTGGTTTGCTCGCCGCCCTGATCAGAGGCAACCCCGAGAATGATGAATCGACCCTGAGCCAGGCGCAGGCTGCTGCAGTGCAAGCATCAAATCCCTTCGATAATGGCTCGCCCCCGGCCGATACGAGATCATACCTACTGAATCTCCTCAGCCGCCCCAAGCCTAGCCAGACGGACCAGCCGTTGCTGACGGAGTCTGGCCAAGCTCGGATCCAATCACCCAAAACCATTGAAAAGCCGCACGATTTGTACTACGAGCATCAACAGCAGCAGCACCAGATGCAGGCGCACAATGCTTATGGGTCTCCTCCCCAGCAACAACAGCAGCAGCAGCAGCAGCCCGAGTCATTCACGGATGCTAGGCTACCTACTTCAAACGGCTCTTCGTATCCGTACAACGCGTCACAAGGTGCTCAAACGGACATGTCCGCCGCTTTGTACCAGCAGCTTATTGGCAGTCTTGCGAAAACGTCCCCGCAGAGCCCACAAGCGGTTGCAGGTGCAAACGCTGGGCCGCTGCACATTTTGAAAAGGGACCAGGGCTCGCCCGCGCGCCACCACCTACGCGAGCAATCGGCGACGCGTAGTAGCGAACAAAGCCCCCATGCAAGCCCAAGAGACCAGGCGCACCAGAATCTTGACCGTGCTGTTTCTTACCAATCTCAGCACTCCTCTCATCCGCCCACACAAACTTCCCCTTCTGTAGATCCAGCCTCGGGTCAGAGCAACCAAGTTCCCACGGAGCCCATGTCTTCAGCAGCTAGTGAATTGGCTAACAAGGCTCACTCCGAAGTTCGTGAAACCGTCGCTCCCGCAGAACAGCAGCAAGCACGCGTCGACAACCCTCCAACTCACGTCAGCCAGACGGTTGAGATGCATTCCCTTGAAAAGGCTGATGAGTCTGTCAGCTCCAACGTCGCTGATTCCAATGGCGATGCAGGCAAAGATATGGAAACTGCTCTTTTCGAAAGCCAAGTGTTAGTCCCTATCGCCCACCCTGTTCGTGTTCTAGCGGAGGAGGATCAAGCTGTTGCCGACAGCTGGGAAAGCGCCGACCAAGACGAGATTGTCGTCATTGAAGAACCCGAAACGCCTCCCGTGAAGGTGTACAACTTTCCAATGAAACCTTGGATATCGATCAGCCTTCAGGAAGATGCAACCGATCCCCGACCCCAATTCCGCGAAGAGTCCATTATGGACATTGCTCGGCTCAAGAAAGAGTTTGATCAGATCGACCGCAACCTCTACACTGCTTCGAGAACCTACATGACTTATGGTATGTCGAAACAAGGTGGCCTTCGAGTTATTCGACAGGACGATGGAAAGGATGCCAAGGTCTTCACGGATACCAAGGATCGCATCTTCAATGTTGGCATGTCCGTTACGCCCCCCGACCACGAAGGGCCTCATAAGGAGGCTATCATTGGCACAGGCATCAGTGGCACTGTGTACTGGGTTCAGATCAAAGAGGGCGACAAAGACCATATTGATGACGCCCACCTGGAGCAGTATGGATTCGCTCTCCCTCCTGTTTCCACGCAGGAAGGTGATGCCCCCGGTGGAGCTTTGAAGACGCGTGCTAGGGCATCGACCAGCCACCCCGAATTCTTTGCCGTCGGTCGCGGCAAATGCATCAACTTGATTTGGCCCGCCCACATTCTACAGAATAATCTATTCAAACCTGGGCATGATCGTGTTGCTGATACCGAAAGACTCTTCAATGAATGCTCTCTCAAAATCAACACTGGCAAGGCGGGCAAAGACTTCACTTTCAGTCAGGATGACACTGTCGTCGTCTCCCTGGACAAGTCTGGCCGGGTCAAGTTCTGGGATGTTCGTGACCTTACTGCTGCCAAGGAAGGGAGTGCTGGTCGCTCTCCACTGCCTGCACATAATGCTATGGAGGTCAAAGAGCCGTTGATGACACTTGCTAGCACACCGGAAGGTGAAAAAGCTTGGCCTACGTCGGTTCTATTGCTGGACAAGCTTCGACCTTACCAGAAGAGGTGTGCCCTTCGCTACATGATTGTTGGTATGAAACAGAACCACACTCTGCAGCTCTGGGACTTGGCTCTGGGCAAACCCGTCCAGGAGTTCAACCTACCCCATAGCAAGGAATCAGATGCTGTTTGCAGCGTCATGTACCACCCCGCCAGCGGCATGATTGTTATTGGTCACCCAACGAGAAATTCAATTTACTTTGCGCATCTGTCGGCACCGAAGTACAACCTCAAGAGCGTTTCTCAGGCCGACTACATTCAGCGACTGGTCAGCCAGGATTCCTCCATCTCGCAGCCGGATAGTACCGCTGTGATTTCCGGAGTCAGGGAATACTCCTTCGCAAATCGGGGCGTTTTGAGAAGTCTGGATATTCTGTGCAATCCTGCTATGATGCAGGATGCTGAAGAGCCTACTCTGTTCGAACTATATGCCATGCATTCAAAAGGGGTAGCCTGCATGCTGATCAAGCAACATGAGCTGGGATGGTCCAAGGACAACAAGGTTTTGGAAGCCATTGATGCTGTCACCGAAGGCGTCGTCACAGTCTCCAAGTTGAAGGCACCGCAGGCAACGGATAATCACGCCACCCCTGAGAACCGTCCTAGTAACCGAAGCTCCGCTAAAGACGGGAATATCTCGCTGCAATTAAGCCACATTGACACTAGCCAGCGGGCCGCTGATGCAAGCACTGCAGTCAAATCTCGCAATGACGGCAAAGACAACGATGTTACCGCCCAATCTTCCAAGGAGAACCAGCCCGAGAGGCCAGAGAAGAAATCTAGAAAGAAGAAGTCGGCCGCCTCTAAGGAAGCGGAACCTTCGTCGCATGGTTCGTCTGCGCCCGCCCGTGATGGGCAATCCGATAAAACGGATAGCAAAGTTATTAATGGCATTTCACCTGATGCTATGGAAAATGTCATTGCCAATATGGAGACCCGACTTTCCGCTCAGTTGTCGGATACGCTGAAATCATCATTGAGAAACCTGCAGAGTAAGATTGACGAAGGCGCTCGCGTCAGGGACGAGAGCTTCAACCATCATCAGCTGAAACTCCTTGATATGGTTTCCGAAGTGCTGAACGAGAACACTCAGAAGTTTCTTGAATCTCTCATTCACAAGAAGTTCACTGAGTTGTTTATTCCGGCCCTTGGTGAAAAAACCAGCAAGAGCGTGACGGACCTCTTTTCCAACAGGCTTCAACCGAGTGTTGTGTCAACTGTGCAAAAGGAGATGCAATCTGTGATGCCGCAGGCATTGAACCAGGCTTTGCGGTCCGGTGAGCTCGCGAGTTCGATTGCCGAGCGCGTTAGCCCAGTTGTATCATCGGCTGTGCAACGCGACATGGCCTCCGTTCTTTCGCAGCGCCTGGCGCCGACATTGAACTCCGTCGCGACACAGTCAGCTCAACGCGTGGGTAGCGATCTTCAGCAGCAGTACCATGATCAGTTCGAACAGTTGCAGGCCCAGCATATGGCAGATTCCAACAAGATTGACCAACTCAGATCCCAGGTCAGCCAGCTTACGGAAATGGTCTCGAACTTGGTTTCAACACAATCCTTGATGCAGTCTGAGCTGTACAAGCTTAAGCAGCAGCCCGTTCATGAGCTGCCCGGCGTGTCTGGCAGCCAGGGTCACCATGTGCCCAGCACAGTTGCATCGCATGGATATGCCAGCACCAACAATGTCAACACCGCCAGCCACCCAGCGAGCTATGCACCGAGTCAAACTGCAGGCAACACACAGCCATACATGGGCAGCCCGCAGTATATGCGAGGACAGCAGCACATGAGAAGTCCACATGGCTCGAGCGGCCCTTCCGAGAGCATCGGCCCAGCGAACAACGTCAATGCTCTAGCGGGAGCATATGCTCATCAGATGAACAAGAGTGAGGTCGAAGCCGACAATGATCTTAACCAGCGTATTCAGCTCATTGAGCAAGCCATAAATGAGGGCCGTCTCCACGACGCCATCATCCAGTGGGTGCAGAGCGGAAAAGAAGGCGAGATCTTCAGACGCAGCTTGAGCCGTTACCCAGCTGCCAAGTTTGCGAATTTGCCGCCACTGATGCTTTTGGTTGTGATTGCGACGATTTCGAAAGATCTCAAGCCGAATCCGCGACTGAAGGAGGAAGTGGAATGGATTGAAATGGCTGTTCATGCTTTCGCTGCTGGCATGCCTACCCACGTAAGTAACCCCCCTTTATGGACTAACTACAAGAGCGTCTCATGCTAATGATGATGATGATAGGATTGGGAAAAGCCGGGCGCCCATGATGTCACTAGAAGCGCTTCTCAGACGATGCAGCTGCTTGTGAATCGTATTCGCCCGTTGATTACAAACATGCAGGATGGCTTTTCAACGGATCCATTCCTGATGGGCCTGGAAAGAGGCAAGCTTGAGTGGATTGTCGGGACATCGGAGCATATTCTGAGCTCTTATGAGATTCAACGACACATGGAGTAGCAGCTGGCAAGCAGCTGGGACGAGACGCTTTGCAGCCAATCGTCCCTTGGAGTCGACGACAGCATGGCAACACTGCAACATTGCTACTTGTCCCTTACCTATTCCAAGTGTCCACCCCTTGTACTTTTGGTTTTACATTTTCTCACTATTTTTGTTGCGCTGCATAAAGATTCCCCTTTTGTCACGCAGGGATTACTTCATGACACGAGAAACGAGATGGTTGTTTTATAGTGAAAAATAATTGAGAGTGAGGCACGATGACGCTGGATTGCCTGATGGCTTGTGACGGCAACCCGATTTTGTTAGATAATGTACATGTTCGCTGTTGTAACATATATTCTCAGTTGCTGGTGATGCGGCCAATGTTTCTCATTGACACCTGATGTAGCACGTGATGGAGTTGAACGTGGAGAAGAGCAATCGTCGAGAGGGAGAGGAAAGGGACAATCAATGTCTGGGGTATGGCGGAGTATCTGAGAATGGTGAGGGATCAAAGCCGGATAAGGCTCTGTGAACGTTGGAAGGACGAGACATTCGCCAAATTTGCATTTAATGCAGCTAAGTCACGGCTCAATATTGGGGAGGAGGAGAAGTACAACTCGGGGTGCCGGTGGCGCGGAGTGAAACGTAGATTGACGGGCCAACGTAGCATTTCACCGGTAAACAAGACAGCTTCCCCGGGGGGGCGGCAGCAATATGCACGGTTTCTCCTCACACGCCCTGTCGAAGGAAGGAGCAGAAGAAGGCGCACCTATTATATAATATTGGTGGCGGCAAGCGGGGGGAGGACTTGTTTACGGCGGCGCAGTTAACCGAGATGAAAACACCGTGTTGGACTTGCATAGACAAAAAAAGAAAAGAAAACGCCCGCACTCCATCGCACAGTGTGGACAGTGCAAGCGCTGGGAATAGGTACATCACATCTAGTGGGCACATTGATATTGTGAAGGATTTTCGGCAACAAGGGGTCCTGCGAAGGGGGTGGAAGAGAGAGAAGGAAATGCGTGTGAGGGGACGGACTTTTGACAATATTACTGGCTGCGAATCAGGGCCGAGAAGCAGAGAATTGACTCCGACGGCTGCGTGTGCCAGTAACATTTCTTTCTTTTTCTCCCCTGGGCGTCAAATGATGATCCCCAACCAGCCGTCCACCGTGCAATGTGATGTGCTCTCTCACACACCACCTTGTAGGTTCACAGGTGTGGCACACGTCGGACTCTGGCCGAGAGAGGGCATCGACTCCAAAAGCCGGCCCAATCTCAAGACCAGGTTGGCCGAGAAGAGAGGCCCAAAGGCCGTCTTTCGGCCGCAACTGTTCAGGCCAAGCCAACAAAGCCCACAAAAACGCTGAAGCGGAAATGCCTATCCACATCATCAGATGAGGCTGGCCGGCCGGGTGTTCCCGAAATAGCGCCGTGCTTCTTTATTGCGATTGGTGTAGTCTGCAAGAATTGGCTGTCTCTTTCTTGCCGACAGCCCCTCCCGCTAGACATTCCCCGCTAAATACGTTGTTGGGTGTAAGTCAAGTGTCTCTACAATGGCAGGAACTTAAGAATCAGTGTCCAGAGGGCTCGAGCTTGACGAATCACAATATAGAAGGAAGTAAAGGGAGCCCCAGACTCTCAGTCCCTGTAATTTCCAAGCTAGATGACGCTGCAAAATTGGCCAGAAAATACCTGACACCACCCAAGAAGCTTGTCATAGTAGACTAGCTCTATATACACGGAAAGCCACGATGTAACATTTACAACCTCCGATACCATTTTATTAAGCCAGAGCTTTTGATTGCCATCAAGAAAACAGTGTCTTCGTAGGCGCCGGGGCGACACCATATACAACACACATTTCGCTGATGTTGGGGGCGGCGACACCGCAGAGCATACATTCAACTTGATACCAATGTCCGATCTTTGTTTTCTATACCTTTTAAACAAGTCCACCAAGGGCGAGACACGGCATTAGCTACTTATGCAGCGGATGAGTAGAGAAAGTAGGTCAGACGCGAGCGACGTTTTTCGACAGCCTATCCGAGGCTTAGTTGCATGCATACATGCATTACTAGAGGAAGGTTGCATTTCTAATAATACGCATCTACACGGAATTCAAGGCACTGTAAAAGCACGTGACGGTATATGATGCTGTCGAGGCCCAAGTGCCTAATTTTAAAATCATAAGAAATATATATATTTGGAGCTCATTGCAAGGCTTGGCCCTACTGACAAAGGCATCAGCAAAGACTACTCTGTATCTTGAGCCAGTAAACATGTCGCCGTTCTCGATCCTTGTCGCGCGCACCGTTGCACTTCTTAACGCCGGCGTCATAGCCGCACCTGGTATGAACCCACGGAGGCCGACAAACCTGATGTTGCTAATATTCGAATCTACTACAAGCTAATAATATGGAGAGATGCTGTGGCATGGGTGACAAGAACGTTGCTGGCACGGAGACTTTGTCGTCGTAGGAGCTAGGTGCTGGGGGCGACATCCTATACAATAACTAACATCTCATGGCGCCAATGGGAAGGGTAGTGAGAAATGAGTACAATACATTGAATTCAATAATGGTCAATCTAACCTCTTTTCTCTACACCTCTAGTATAGTCCGACGAGGTTCCGTATGCCATTTTTTAGTGACTATAGTGAGTAGTAATTTCGATATTTCCAAGGTTTTATTATATACCTACCTTATAAGAGTCATAAGGTTATATGTAACACGTATGTACATCATCTATAGAGAGTTAGAATCAGGCGTTTAAGGTGTGCTAATAACACGTGACGGACCTTTGCTATTGTGATGTCGAAGCCTAAGCTCCCAGTATATATTTTTCTTGCTAAGACTTGGCCTTGGTGGAAACATCAGCAACGACAACTCTGTATCTTAAGCCAGCAAACATGTCGCCGTCTCGATCCTTGTTGCGTGCACCGTTGCACTTCTTAACGCCAGCGTCATGGCCGCGCCTGGTATGCTTTGATCCTTTGAGGTTTTACTAGGAGCGCCTAAGCAACTGCGGATTTTACTACCTTGTTGCAGCTGTCAATCGGGAGCGATGCTGTTCGGATGGCGATGAAGCCATCGAGCCGCCATCCTTGTCGTCGTGAATTGGTTTTTCAATACCAGAGCAGAGAAGACTCGATGCATCTATAAATTGACACCACCATGGCCTTTGTTGCTGTCAGGGACATGGCAAGTCCGCTGGTGTCTCGACCAAATTGGAGCACTTCGGGGCGTTTACTTGTCTCGCTTGTTTGTTCACTAGCTGTCGTATTGCTTCGACAAATATAAAAAAATCGTCATCATCAAGAGCATTGCCCATGACCCAGCAATTGTGTGAAACTACATTCTACGTCGCTGGCAAAATAAATAGAAAGTCATAAAAGAGGAGGACACCTGAGGTACCTACCTGCCTGCTTGCAAGGTAAGTTAGTAGGTACCTTAGTACTATAACGTTAACTTAGTAAATATTGAAGTTACTAAGTTAGTACCTACCTGGGACCCAGGACCCCATCACAGGCGACGACTGCCCACTGGGGTCTGTCTTTTGAGCTTCTGATGGTTGGGCGGCGCCGTCCTTCCTCCCCCAGACAAAGAAACCCTACCTCCTTGCTACAGGTACTTACACATCTCCAACCCATATCTCTACCACCGCCATACTTCTCTCTTCTTATTGCGTCCGTCCGAACCAACGCAGAACTTGACTTGGCAACCAATTCCAATTAGAATAGCCGCACAGCATCACACAGCATCACACAGCATTCAGGTTTGGGTATGAATACCCGTCAGTAGCGCGTCAGGGGCTCTATCACTCTCACTTGCCCCGACCAAGCGCTGGAGCGATCCTCCTCCACCCTCCAAACAAGGGCGTTCTTGGTTCTTGGCCTCTATACCATTAGACAGACCATGGACGACAATGCGCCGAATGGATGGATCTGGGGGCCGTTAGCTAGTCCTCCTGATATCATTCTGCAGCTTGAGGAATTTATTCTAACAATTTTGCCATCATGTCTGGTTATCTTACTCACGCCTGTGCTCTTGCGACACAACCCAGACCATCCTGTCCAGGTCCGACGTAACTGGCTCTCGCTGCTAAAGCTTGTACGTTTCTTGCGACCGACTGTCGATATCACCGCTGACCGCAGACTTAGTATTGCGCTTTTGGCCTCATACTCCTTCAAGTCGTTTCTGTGGCCACGCGATGCAGCTCTCTTGGCTCTGCAGCAAAACAAGAATTGCCGAGTTTTACAATAGATATGATTGTTGCTGCCTCTGCCACCGATGCACTCTATCAAGAGTATCGTCGTGCTGTCCAAGCATCTGTCTTTCTCGGGCTGCATATCGCTCTCGGCCTCATCATTGACAGCACTAAAAGCCGCGCCTATTTTCGGTGTTCTGATATGCTTGCCATCGCTCGCCTGAGTGCCAATTCTGCCGTCCTTCGCCTCGTTCTGCTGATTCTCAACGAAATTCCCAAGGGCGCGGCGCTGGTCGACGGTCACCTGCGTAGGCAGGTTAGCAGAGAGTCCGCCAGTAGCTTCTGGGGCAGAGCTCTCTTTCTTTGGCTCAATTCCACCCTCTTGCTTGGCTTTCGAACAGAGTTGACTGTGAATGATTTGGACGAGTTGGCGCCTGAGTTTTCCTCTGAGACGCTGTCTCTACAATTCAAGACTCACTGGCGCGGCGCGGAAAATAACCCAAATCGAAGCCTTGCAGCTGTGTGCTCGAGGGTTCTAATGCGACCTCTACTTGCTGTCGCGTTGCCTCGCTTCGTCTTCGCGGTCTGTTCCCTGACTCAATCATTCGTCCTGCAGCGCCTGCTTGATGCTGTACAAGCAGACGAATCTAGCAAAATACAGCCGTGATTCAATACTGCTGGCATTCTTTCTTCTCTATTTTTGCCTTGCCGCCTCTCGGGCATCCTACCGTCACTTGAGCAGTCGCGTTATGGTAAAACTCAGAGGCCTCCTCATTTCCGAACTTCTCGACAAAAGCTACAGCCTTCCGCAATCTGACTCCATGAACACCGCAGCCTTGACCCTCATGAGCAAAGATGTCGAGGCTGTAGCCGCTGGGATGGAAGTTATCTCTGAAATTCCATTCAATATTTTAGAGACCTTTCTAGGGATGGGTTGCCTGGCGCTGTTCGTTGGGCGAACTTGCCTTGTGATCTTGTTACCGCTCTCCTTTTCTATCATCTTCGGCACCTACATGGGCAAGCGCTCAGGCATTGCCACTGCGTTATGGAATGGAAAGATCCAGCATCGACTATCGGAGACTTGCAAGGTTCTCTCACAGTTGAGAGTCATCAAGATGGTAGGCCTTGGCCCGACAATCTCTATCTATCTGCAGCGACTGCGTGAAGATGAGATCACTTCGTCGAAACGTCACCAGCTACTGAAGACGATTATATCTGCATCGAAGATCTTTACCCCCACCATAACACCCGTTCTTATTGTCGGTGCTGCCTTTTACTGGGCCTTCATGGGCAAATTATCTGCGACACAAGTCTTCCCCTCCTTGGCTGCGGTCGCGCTTGTCCAAAGACCTCTTTACCTGCTACTTTCTTCTGGCCCCAAGGTCTCGGTCATGTTTGCGTGCCTGAAGAGTATTCAGCAGTATCTAGAGCTTGCTGAAGACGCTGACCAACGCATTATCATTGGTCCTTTACTGGAGTCGGGCGAGGAGGTGCAGAGCGGCAAACAAGAGGTCTCATCCACAACCTTCGAGTTCATCGACGTGACACTCCTATCGCACGACTCGAAATCCGAAATTCTCTGCACCGAGAAATGCGGCATATTTTGCGGGTTATGTCGGCGCCTCAATATTCGCAACTCTCGCGCTGGCAGGCTCACTCTTCATTCTCTTGTTCATTCTCGCGCCTCGCTCTTCACGAGGCTTACACAAAAGTTTGACACACGTTGTCATGCACTCCACGCTCGCATTCTTCTCATGTGCCGAGACAGGCTCAATTTTAAACCGATACAGCGAAGATATGAGCTCGATAATGCATCAGCTTCCTATGCAGGCTTACCGATTCTTCTACATGATGTTCCATATTATTCTCCAGACTTTGGTAATAGGCGCTGGGGCTACTTATATGGTAGCAATTCTCCCTTTTATCGACATCGTGGCTGGTTTGATTCTATACTGCTTTCTGCGAACCTCCCGCCAAGTGCGCTTGATGGAGCAAGAGGCCAAGACCCCGCTGTACAACCACTTCACCGAAACAGCAACCGGTTTGCGGTACATCAAGGCTATGGGCTGGCGAACTAGCAACTCTATGGTCGGTTTTGCGCTTCTAGACGCCTCACAAAGGACCCTTTACACGGCGGGCTCTCTTGCGCGTTGGCTGAGTCTGGCAGTTGACCTAGTCGCTTGCTTTGCCTGCTATGTCCTGACGTCCGGTAGTCTTGAGCATAGAGTTGTCACTCCAGTTCCTGCAATCGGCCTGTCCTACTTGATTCTGATTACTTTGAGCCAATCTCTGGAGTACTTTTTTGACAGCTGGGCTGATCTGGATAATGCGATCAACGGACTGTCGCGGTTTATGGATTTCCTGGAAAACACCCCAGTTGAGCGTGAAGTGGCGCCCATTGAACTTCCGAGAATTTGGCCTGATCAGGGTCTTATTGAATTAAAGAACGTCACGGCCAAATATAGTAGCAATGCACCTGCCAGGCTGGACTGCGTGTCCCTTCTCATCGAGCCGGGCAAGAAGGTGGGCATCATTGGCAGTTCCGGTAGTGGCAAAAGCTCTCTGCTCATGAGCATCCTTGGCTTCCTTGAGTATTCCGGGACGATTGAAATTGATGGGATCGACATTTCCACGATCCCTCCCGACACATTGCGCTCGCGTATTGTCACTATATCTCAGGACCATTTGGATCTAGGCGGTACCGTTCGAATGAATCTACTTCCATTCAACATGAACACATCTGGCCCTGGTTCTGCCACTACAGACGAGCAATTAAACGATGTTTTGGATAGCGTCGGACTATTAGCCCGTGTTGACGACCAAGGGGGCTTGGATGCTCAGTTGAGCAAAGTTGGACTCTCTCACGGCCAACTTCAGTTGCTCTCGATCGCGCGTGCAATTCTGCGTGGGGGAGAGATAGAGACTAAAGTTGTTTTGATGGACGAAGCTACTAGCAACGTCGATGCAGAAACATATATAAAAGCGCAAAAGGTCCTACGGGAAGCGTTCGCTGGCTGCACAATCCTGATGATTGCGCACAGGCTGGAGACGATACGGGACGCTGACGTGTTTGTAGAGGTGACTCACGGCAAGGTGAACATTGTGACGAGTTAAATTAGCTTTTCCAAATTGTATAAAACATTAACACCCATTGCTCTTCTCGGTCTTTGATTGTCCTGATAATTAATCTGCCTGGTGCTCGAGTGATTTTGTCCATTAGGTCTCAGCTATTGAGTGGTACTGAAGGGTACTAAAATGAATACCAATATACATAGCTGGTTTTGTAAACTGAATAGAAACTCAAACAGCGAAGAAGTTACAGGGAACCCGCAAATCGCCCACATTTCGCAACGGACAAAGATATCCGAATGACCCGCGGACCTGCGTGCGATTAGCAGCGGCCAGCAAGCGACAGTTACTTTCGACAGACCCTTTCTTGGGTGCCAAAAGAAAAAAGACATGGCCCGATGCCATCCATCTACGCGCCCTCCTACATACTACCAGCCACCAACATGGCAACCGCTCCTATGGAGAAAGGGGGGGGCAGGTGAGCAGGTTATCGGAGGCGGCGGCGTCCGAAGGTGCGGCACACAGTCCGCCTTGTCGCCGGTTGGCCTTCATTAATAAGAAAATAAACGATGGGTATGTCATTGGTGTAGTCCTCCCTTCTTACAAATGCCGAAAGTGCGAGGATGGTCCACGGGCGGAGCAACATCAGCCAGAACCACGTCGTTTCCTTCTCTCACTCGCTCTCACTCGCTGCCTTTCTTGTAGAAAAGGGCGGCCTAGGGTTTGTTAAACAAATTCGGCAGCAAATCAAGCTCTGCCGATGCTACGTAACAAGATGTGTTTTGGGCCAACGCGCTGGAGAGGCAACACCGGCCATCGTCCCAGCCAGACCCAACAGTGAGGCCACTTTCCCCTCTCTTTTCGTCCTTCCTCGCCCCTCCCCTGCCAATCTTTCTGCGATGCATGGTGACGGCGCATGCAGTCGGTTGGTGGCGGGGACTTGTCATGCGCTGGGCCAGTAGCAGGCCGTCTGGAGCCACCTGTAATGGCGAATGCCACCCGCCATAAGCCGCGTCTCCTCTCGCTTGCTCGCTTGGACAGAGTCGATGTGCGAGTCTCTCGGTCAGTGGTGTTTCTTCAGGTACCCCCTTGCTGCCTTCCTCGGTCTTTATTTGACCTTGTCTCTTCCCTGTTCCTTTCTCGCCTCCTCCTCTTCCTCGCCTCACTCGTCAGTCAAGCTGCCCCCTTCAACTCTACCCTACTTCTTCAAACGCACTGTCCCCGTCGTACCGGGTCAAAGGCAGCACTATAGAAAGAACCATTGGGCTGTTCTTCATTTTGCTTCCCCTTCCCGCGTCTTAATCATGAGTTGGTCCAATGACACCAGCGTGACTGTGACCCCCGCTCCAGAGTCGGCAGCTTCTCTCCTGCGAGAACTGCTCTTGCACCACGGTTTGAACGCAACGGGATTTCTCTTCAAGATTTTACCCACTTTGTCAACCATTGCTTTCATCAGGTACACAAGATCTCATTTCGCGCGTGACGCCCGCCATGAAAGTGACGACTATATTGAACCCAAAAAAAAGGTACTCTTTCACACACCGCCGACTTTGGCTTTTCCACTTTGTCATTGACCAAATATAATTTATCCACTAGATCCTTTCTCTATATCTCGGCATCTTTGAGCTTCTGATCCCTGTTCTGCAAGCATTCACTGACGGGCTGGACATGGGAGGTCTCGCACCTGTCAACTACCTCATGGGCTTTGTTGCTGCTATCACAGGCTACGTCATCTTTGACAGAGAGTGCGAGACGGGATATCGGCCCTCCAAGTCTGTGTACGTCTTCGTCATCTTGTGGATGTTCTTCGACCTGTGCAAAACGTGGGCCTATATGATGGAGAGCGACAGTCGGATGCTTGCAGCAGGCGGTTATGCCACTGCTCACATCCGATATCAGCTCCTAAATGCCATGCTCACGCCAGGCCCTCCGCCAAAGATTGATTTGGCCGCATTCTTGCGTCAGTGTGAAGCTCGAGCGCACCACGAAATGACAGAGTCGGCACGCGAGCGCCGATCGGAGGCTCGATCGAATGCATCGACCAGCGTGGAGTTTTTGGCGCCTCGCTCAGGCGCATCTGAGAAGACAAAGGATATGAAAAAGGTGCGCCGCAAGGCAAGTTAGAGCTCACACACCACTCGTTCATTGCTAGCCTCGTAGATGGATGAGCTGGATCAGCCGGGCTTGTGACGGCGAAGTATCTCGGATACTAAAATGCACAACTTTACTAGCTTGATGCCTTTTTGTGCTAAAAGATTCAGTATTAGTAGATGGCACAGTAAAATAGACTTCGGGCTAAATGAGAACGATTCGTCAACAGATGCTATGAGCTGTGGAACCACGTCTTATTCACCTCACCTAGAAGCAGAAGCAGACGCAGGAACATTGCTGACTGATTGGACCGTCGCAGAAGCTGCAAAAAAAAAAAAAAAATAGTACAATTCTTTTAAGCAGCAGACAACATTTTTGTGCCGCTTTTAAAATCCAGACTAGCAGACGCATAGAATCATGCGGTTAATTTGCTCTAGTAGCATAGTGCCTTGCCGCGGACAGAAGTGCGTGGATGTTTGGCTGTAGGCGCTTCTAAAGAGGGGTCGCGACAATCTTCCCCCAACTCCTTTCTACACAAGATCGCCCGAAAGCGACGATTTTCACACCTACAGCAAAAATGCCGAGATTCAGAAGCAGCAGGAGGCGGCACAGGTTTCGCCAGGGCGGCGGGTTCATGTCGGACAGGGTACCCACCGACTACACCTTTGACCGGCTAACAGCCAAGCTCGCCGAGTTCCGGGCGTCGCCGGACCGGCTGCGGCTCATCAGCGCCCCCGGGCCGGCGCTGAGCCACTGGGCCAGGGCGCTGGAGAAGGAGCACACGCGGGCCGTGCAGGTACAGCGGGCGATGGAGCGACAGCGGGCGCAGGCCGCGGCTGTGCGAGCCAAGGAGCTGGGCCAGCTGCCGCCGCCGTTTCTGGCTGAGGAGGAGGTGGCCCGGAAGCCGGTGCCGCCCGAGGGCACCTTTGCCGGAGCGCGGCAGCCGGGCCTACGGTCGCGGCTGCTGGTGCTGGACGCGAGCTTCAACCCGCCGACGCGAGCGCACGCGCACATGGCCAAGGCAGCGGTGCACGATGTCCTCGAGGAGCAGCGCGCGGCCGTGGCCGAGGCAGAGGCAGAGGCCGAGCGTCACGCTACGGAGGCCACATCTACTACTGGTGCCACGTCGCAGCAGCAGCAGCAGCAGCAACAGCCGCCGGAACCTGTCGTCCGGCCCGAGACGCGCCTGGTGTTGCTGCTCGCCGTCGCCAACGCGGACAAGCCCGCGCAGCCGGCGCCGCTCGAGCACCGCCTCGCCATGATCTACGCCTTTGCTCGCCACCTGCAGGAGGATCTACGGCAACAGGGCGACGGCGTGCCCGTCGACATGGCGCTCACCTCGGAGCCCTTCTTCAGCGGCAAGGCCGACGCGCTGCGCACCGCCAGCTGGTACCCGCACATGCGGCCCGGCATGACCTTTCGCGGGTGCGACGCGTACGGCCGCGCCCTATCCAGCGACAGCAACAGTGAGCTGCCGCCGATGGAGTTCATCGTGGGCTTTGACACGCTGGTACGGATCCTAGATCCCAAGTACTACAAGGAGGAGGACGACGACGACAGGGGTGGAGGGGTGGCGGCGACGGCGGCAAGCCAGAACGATGATGATGAGGATGCTACCGCGGGCTCGGGTCATGGAGACAAGGGAAAGGAAAGGATGACGGCAGAGGCCCCGTCGGAGGCAGCAGCCCGGAAGCGGCCGCAGACGCCCATGATGAGGACGCTGGACCCCTTCTTCGCGCACGCCTCGCTGCGGGTGCTGCTGCGGCCGGGCGAGGACCACGGCGGACGCGACGCGCAACGGAGCTACCTCGCGGCGCTCGGCGGAGCGCAGGGCACGGCGACGCCAATCGGCGCGTGCAGCAGCAGCAGCAGCCTCGACGAGCTCGGCGGCGACGCATCCTGGATGCGCAAGGTGCACGTGGTCTCGGACAACGAGGATGCCGGCAGTGACAACACCGCGTCGGCGAGCGCGTCGGCGTCAGAGGGCGTGAGCAGTTCGCGGGTCCGGCAGCGCGTTTACAACCGGGGGGCGCCGGGCGCGCAGGACCTCGTATACCCGCTCGTGCTCGACTGGATCAAGGCGCACGAGCTGTACAGGCGGCCGCGACCGCCCAAGGGCACGTTTACGGACGACGGCGGACTGGTTGAGATTACCTCGTTTGGCGACTGGCGGAAGGAGGACTTTTGCGACTGATGAGGCTGTCTAGAGATGATGGGGGGCGGACAAGGCACTTTGGGAATACGAATGGGCGCACGAAGCCAGGTACACATATCTCTGTGTCTTGGTTTAGTTTGTATAGTTGCGATTTGATGAAATGTACGAATTATGCATTGTGTACTGTGTATTGTGTATTGTGCATTTCAGCTGTACAGATTTGCATATCTACAAGACGTTGTGCACAGCGGTGCCTTGTTCATTGTTCTTGATAGCGTGCATGTTTGCCAAATCAGTCACTGCCGAGAGTGGACCCGTGTTCTAGGTTTTCTTTTTTTCTTTTCCTTATTTTTCTGCTCATTATCTGTTGTCTTAATATTTTCCTGGTACGACTGCAATTTCCAATTTCCTCAGTCCCTGCATTCTGTAGTCGGTCAGCCATCACCATCCACAGCTCACCCAGCAACCGCAATCTAGAACTAAGCGGTGTCCAGCCTCCTCCCATTTTCTCAGCGACATCCATGTAAATGTCGCTTTTTGATGTCATCATAATGAGAATTCTGAATCCACAGAGTCATAGACCCTGGCGAAAACTGAAAAGTTCACGGGCGCTCGAGCCTCAGGACCCCTGCAGCCACCGGCAAGCCCCAGTGAAAAATTAATTCTGCCAACTTCAAAAACTTCTAGGCGGTGAGCAGTAGAATCAGCGCCCCACCATTTCTCCCTATAAATCTTCGTCCTCCCGCCCTCGTTTTGTGTTTCTTTTCTTCTTTTCTTCTTCACGTCGACAATACTTCAGTATGTTCCCCCCTACCTTGGAAGCAACAGTCTCTGCCCCAAGACTAGAATTCTCCAAGTCCTTTTCTTCCCCTTCTCTGAACTCGCCTTGCTAACCTCCATTCAAGGAGAATCATTTCTATAGTAATCGACCCAACTCTTGGTTCCCCAAAAGAGCCACAGAATCCACCCTGGTTGATGAATGAATATCCTCGACACCCTAGAGTGAATACTTTTCTTCTGGTCCTCTCGAACTGTCCGAAAGGATGGCGGCTTGGCTCTCGGGTCCTGCTGTATAGAGAGATGTGCAAGTTAGTATTGGCTGGCCTTTGGCTGGTTCATGTCGACTTGCCTCGTTTCTTGATGATCTCGACCCTGTCGGCGGTCTGCCTTCGGGCGCGCTAGCAGGGTGGGTGTTGATGGACGTCTGACAGGCTTTCTACTTTTTTCATTGCGGTCCAAGGCTTGCCTCGGACGTGAAGAAGATTGATTCTGTTTATGCTCCCGCCCTCAACATTTCAGGCGTAATGAACACTGCCATCTCCTTGACAAACAGACAAGTTCGGTATGGACTTCCCCAAAATTTTCTACCCTGGTCCACCCCATTCCCCGACACGATTAACTTCCTCCCACTGTCGTTTCTCCAACCAAGGCCACTCCCGATCACGGCGCCGCCCCCATCATGGCAACCTTCAGCGCCTCACTCAGCGGGCTAGACCCAGCAGTCCCCTCCCTTTCCCCAGCGCCCAGGAACCTACACGTGTACCTAGCGCCCGCAACCAAGCCGGTACAGCGCGCAGCCCCAGCCAGGCACCAGTCGTCCTGGTGCATGGTGGCATGGGCAGCAACGCGAAGCAGGCCGTTGATAGGCACACAGCAGGCCCTGCGTCGCGATGAGGTGCGCCGTCCTCCGCGATAGCGACCAGCCACGGCGCGCATGACCCTGCCTGAGACCGGTGACGGCTCGTTGCGTCGGTTCCACGCCTGCCTTGAGTACAAGCGCACCCATCGCCAGGAGGACAGCAGGGCCAGAGATCGCAGGGCCCAATGGCAGCGCTCTCATCTTTTGGCTCTTACATTTAACGATCAGCCATCAAACGCCCTGTACCATAAAGTCTTACTCACAACTCGCACGCGCATGTATCATAGGTATTCCCATCAATTTCTCAATACAACCATTAATTACGCCCAATACCTGTGTTGACCTAAACATGCTAGAGGTGCGCTTCGCGCTAGGAAATAGTGAAAATACAATGCTTCAAAGAAAAAGAACCTTGCAGTTCTAGTATGCGCGTCCCTTCGTCGTGCGACCAATCGTCTTAAACGATGTGTACTGTCCGTTCGCACCCATCACATCAAATCGTTCCGTACCCATTGCATCCGATGTGTACCCGCTAAAGTAGTATCCAATCACCACGACCAGGTACGTGAGAATCAAGATACTGCCCTTGAAGTAATTGCTCTTGCCTTCGCCATAGACATAGCTGAGCAAGAACACGCAGAGAATGACAGTCACCATGTCCCACTGGGGGAACAAGAGCGAAAATGTGTACATGGCCGCCTCGCTGTTGTCGCCCGACGGACCGCTGTAGGGGTACAGTGCAGAGTACAGTACAAGGGCGGGGATCTGCAGCAAGCAAACTTGGAGAGCATAGGCAGAACCAATCTCCATCGAAAGCGCAATGTTGCCGTTCATAGCAAACGAGATAGCGTTCTGCGCACATGTTAGCAGTTTGAACCAATCGATTAGCCGCGCCTCAGACCTACCAGAAATTCTGTCGTGTTTGGCACCAGCGCGAACAGCGTAATACCCAGAAACTTTTGATCAATCGAGAAATTCTCCAAAACAACGTCGACTGTGTCAACGAGAATCTCAGCAATAATAGCATAGAGAATGGTGGCGGACAAGAGAATAAATGCACTCTTGCCACGACCCCAATTCGGCGCGTCGTGGCCGCCATGACCAGCAGCGCTGTGCCCGGCCGGGTCTTCATCAAAGACACCCGCACGAGATGCCGTGTGCTTTGTCGACTGCGGTATAAAGGACGGCTTTCGGCTGTGATGGCGATCCCGCGAAGCGATGGTAGCAGCAGTCGCGGCAATCTCCGCAACCTCGCGCACGAGGGCCGAGTTATCTCCTTGGCCAAGGCCGGCCGTGGCTTTGCCCAACGAGCGGCCCTCGGCGCCAGCGCCTTTGGGTGGTACGAAGTGCAGAGTGCTGGGGGCCCCGTTTGCTGCGCCGTCGGGACTGCTAACGGAGGCCTGGCGACCAGATTCCTGCGTTTGGAGACCAACTTGCTTCAAGGATTGGCCTAGGATTCGCTTGTACAGGTGAGTGTCCCGTATGTCTGCACTGCTTGTTTCAGCCGCAGAGGGCTGTGAGGGTCTCAAAACCGAGGATGCGTGCAGTTGCTCCTCCTGACGCTTCTCCTCGACCTCGTAGTTCCAAATTACGGCGGCGTGCGTGCGAAGGGTAAACCAGAGACCGATAAGATACGAAAAGAAGAGCATAAAGGCGGCCATGTAGCAGTAAGGTCGGACAGCTTCGAGATAAAATCGGTCGTCAAGAGCCGGTGACTGCGAAAAATAACATCGACGACAGTCCCGTCCTTCGGGGTGACCGCCAATCTCCCCAAAGTCTTCGCACCCGAGGCACTGCAGTTCGTGCGTGCCATAAATTTGATAGAAAAGGGTTGGGCCAAAGGCGCCGATGATGGCAAAGAGCAACATAGTCGATGTCACACCTGCCGACTTGGCGTTGAATCGTTGCGTTTTGCGCTTCAAGGCACCAAAGCACATTGAAAGTCCTGGGAGGAATAGAATACCGGCAAAGATGCTGCCGACAATACTGCCTTCCACGAGCTGAGCTTTGCCTTGCTCTAGGGCAACACAGTACAGAAATACTTCCACCACTGTTGCAAAGAAAGCGTTGATGGCGGCACCCAGTCCCATGGAGGATTGTGCTGAGATGGACGCGACGGCTTGACCAATGAAATACGCAAGGGGGATGATGGAGACCAGGCCGGCAATGAAAAGGAAAGCAGGGCTAGTGATGAACAGTCCCAAATGTAGCATTCGATCGAGGACAGCCCAGTCAAAGATAACGAAAAACACGACGGCCATGAGATTGATAAGGAAGACGTTTGTTCCGTCGATAGTGTACTTCCAGTACTTGACACCTACAGCGCGGTAAGTGCAGAGGAGAATAGACGAATCAGGGCCGTCCGTAGACCTTGCGTAATCCAGATGCGACTCAAACGAAAGTGCAAGTGGATGGCGGCGCAGGTGATCGAAGAGCAGCATGGTAACCTTGCCCATGGGAATCCAAAAGACGAGGAACCAGCAAACCAAAGAGACAACGATAAGAGACGGTGAGATCAGACAGTAGAAGAAGAAGAAGAAGATGACACGGCCAATGTTCCATTCTCCTCGACCAAAAAGCCGTCGCTTCATTCGTGCGTTGTTTGGATTATCGGAGCGTCTTCCGCGGCCAAGTAGGCTGTCAGTTTCGTCCCGTTCTGAGTCAATGCTGCTTCGCGAGCGTCCGATAATGGATCGAGTGCGGTCGGGTCCGAAAAAAAGCCTACCATACTCCAAATCGCCGCTTTGCCACTGCTCATACTCGGAAATGCTGCGGCCCTCATCCCCGTCTTCGTGCATATACTGCTCATCTTTCTCCAGACGGACATACTTGCCAAAAGGATAAAATAGATAACCAGCAAGGCCCCATAGAACACGGCCATATTCTCTACCGCTGGGGGCCGCAGCGAAGAGCAGGCACATGATGGCGCCAAACGCAGCAAACAGGGCCATCCACCAACCAAAGCAGACGGTCCAGGTCAAGTTGAACAAAACGAGCCATTTGTTGACGTTGCCACCCGGGGATGAGTGAATATCGCCTTCGGCTGACTTTTGAATAGAACGATCCTTTTTATAAAGAGCAGGCTTCCAGACCCGAATACCAAAGGGATGGGTCTGGTTGATGGCTTGCTGTCGGTCTTTGAGCGTGAAGCTTTCGGCTTCGCTGATGTCGCCCTCAGAGTCACAGTCGACATGTTCCTCGAGTGCAAGTTCTTCGTGCTCATGCTCATCGGTCTCATCAATGTCATCTTCATCATCGTCCTTGACAGAGCTCGGGCGGGTGCTAGCAGCGCTCGGTTCATTGTCCAGCGTGGACTCATTTCGGTGAGACTGCACGCGGGATAGTGTGGTCTGGGGTGGTTGCCGGCGCCTAGAGGTATATCCTCGCTCAGCAGCATCTGCTTCGACCTCGTGCGCGTCGTCGTGGGCGGAGAAGACACTGCCGCGATAGGGAGTGTTCGAGGATGGCCGTCTCGACAGAGGCGGCTTTCGCGGGCGCGGAAACGACTTCGTACGGTCGCTGATTGCCGGTCGACTGGGCTGCGACTGACGAGGAGTCTGCGGTGGATCGTGAACGGATGGCCGGGGTTCCGCGGCGTTGCTCATCGTGCCTAAGTAAGAGATGTTAGAAGTCAGCAGCAAGGGTCGATGAGTGGCGTCAGACTGACCGTAGGAGCTCTCAGGCCGCCTCCTAACAGTGTCCGTAGACTGGAAGCTCTCAGAAAGCCCGTCGCCATCGCGGGCGGTCGAAGACTCGGCAGCGGCGGTAGCACGACGACTCATTGGCGAGGTCGCGCTGGACCTCCGTCGGGCGTCGCGGTCGTCGTCCATGGCGGCGGACGCTGTTGAGCTTTGTCAATACAGCAGGCCGCGGCAAGGCACGAAACAACACGCAATCGGGGAGCCTAAAGCCGGAGAAATGAGGAGATTCCAAGCACGAAGAGGTTGAGGAAGACAGGTACGAGCTGGAGGAGCTGGAGCAGCTGGGCACCGTGGCGCGACAAACGAAGCTAGTTGGTAGCCCAGGTGGAGTGAGTGGTATGACCGGGGAGACCTGGCCTGGTGATCACAGGGTCAGGATGATGAACTGTAAGTAGTAGGCAGCGGGTTAAGGATAGCTGATGTATTTGAAGTCATCCAAGAGAGACGGGAGGAGCAAGGCTGGATAAGCTTTGTTTCGGCAACGGGTGCTGTGGGTAGCTGTTGTTGTTTATACCTGCCAAGTGCAGCAGGCAGAGAGCTTCGGCTACGGCGGCGACTTTGAACCTAATAAAAAGGGCGGCGCTTGCCCCTTGAGGAGTGGCTGCGGATGGGGGCGACACCTCTTTCTAATAAATACAGAAGAAAGGAATGATACATAGGTGGGCAAAAGGGAACCCAAGAGCAAAGCCCAATGCCTGTCCTCCTCTTATTACCGTTCGGCGCTTCTGTGGCCAAGGATGACATGTGCAGACTTGTCATCTCGGCCATGGCCTCGTGCCGCTTGGCGCAGACGCAGTACAACATGCACAGGACGTCATGCGGCACAGGAAATGGCAACAGTGCAGGTAGGAGTCGAAAAAATCGCGTTACCTGGTGTACCTCGGTTATTAGGCATCTTATTGAAGGACTCTTGGTCACTGCTTGATGCCTGCTGTGCGTGATGCTGCTGTGCATGGAGCGTTAGGGTAGGTGATATTTACAATGGCCGACACTCCGGTAGAGTTTGATGGATCCATAGGTAGCCATTTAATGCGACAGCTTTTCTTGACAACCCTCGTTTTATTGAGACAAACACAGCCAAGATATGATATTATATGCCAAGCTCTGCATCCAGACTAATGAATCTCTGAGATCGTCTGAACGCCTGCGATCGTCGTTATGCAGGCCAGTTCAGCGCACAATGGCCCCCCAGTTCTTTGAGAGCGCCCTTCAGCGCCTCTGCCCGCTAAACATGACCTGCAGCTTCCCGACCTAAGCCCGGAGCTCGGCAAAACCCATTTCCGTGTCGCTCTTCTGCGCCGACAAGGCAACCCGCTGCCACGCACTGCGCCAACTCTGCTGGGCGGCTTACGAGAGAGCTGTAGCCTTGCCACCAAGCTTCACTAACCGTCCGCCATTCCATCCAGCATCTCAGCATCTTGCGCCCGCGTTTGCGATAACGCCCCTTTGCTGGCCTTCTCGAAATACAACGACCACTTGCCACGCGAATTGGTCCTGTTCTCATCTACCGCGTCCCGCATCCCGCCTTTCGCGCGTCATCACCCACTGCCTAGCGGGCCCCCGTCATCATGGCGCTCGACGAATACTATCACAACAAGATCGAGGCGATGAAGCTCGAGATCCTTAAGGGCCAGGGCGCTCTTCGTCGTCTCGAAGCTCAGCGCAACGATTACAACTCGCGCGTGCGCTTACTGAGAGAAGAGCTCGGGCTGCTGCAACAGCCGGGTTCCTATGTCGGCGAGGTCGTCAAGGTCATGGGCACCAAGAAGGTCCTGGTCAAGGTGCACCCCGAAGGCAAATACGGTATGGTTTACTGTGCTCTGCATACGGAGTGCCCACGAATTCATGCCCACTGACATCCGTCGCAGTTGTTGACATTTCCGACAACGTCGATGTATCCAAGCTCACCGCCGGCAAGCGCGTCACACTTCTCTCCGACAGCTACAAGCTCGAAAAGATGCTGCCATCCTCAGTCGATCCCCTCGTCTCCCTCATGATGGTCGAAAAGGTCCCCGACAGCACATACGACATGATTGGTGGCCTTGATCAGCAAATCAAGGAAATCAAAGAAGTCATCGAGCTTGGTCTCAAGCACCCCGAACTGTTCGAGTCGCTCGGTATTGCGCAGCCCAAGGGTGTTTTGCTTTACGGACCTCCCGGTACCGGCAAGACCCTACTGGCGCGAGCCGTTGCCCACCACACGGCGTGCAAGTTTATTCGTGTCTCCGGTTCCGAGCTCGTACAAAAATACATCGGTGAGGGTAGCCGCATGGTTCGTGAGCTCTTCATCATGGCGCGTGAGCACGCGCCTTCCATCATCTTCATGGATGAAATCGACTCCATCGGTTCCTCGCGTGTTGAGGGCTCTTCAGGTGGTGATTCCGAAGTCCAAAGAACAATGTTGGAACTGCTCAATCAGCTCGACGGCTTCGAGCCCACAAAGAACATCAAAATCATTATGGCGACCAACCGTCTGGACATCCTCGACCCCGCCCTTCTGAGACCCGGCCGTATCGACCGCAAGATCGAGTTCCCGCCCCCCAGTGTGGAGGCCCGAGCCGACATTTTGCGCATTCATAGTCGCAAGATGAACCTGACGCGTGGCATCAACCTGACCAAGATTGCAGAGAAGATGAACGGCTGCTCTGGTGCCGAGCTCAAAGGTGTGTGTACTGAGGCTGGCATGTACGCCCTTCGTGAGCGCAGAGTGCACGTTACGCAAGAGGACTTTGAGCTGGCCACGGCCAAGATTCTCAACAAGCATGATGACAAGGAAGTGTCGCTTGGAAAACTTTGGAAATAAGTGGGTGCGGTTGGGCTGCTTTGTTCTCGGCGTGCGAGGGAAACGAGATGCTGTGGTCATGGTTTTCACGATCGTACAAGCTTTGATGACGAAAGGGTAGTCTTATTGTAACAATACTCAACAGGGCGATCCGTTGGAACCTCAAATGTGCTTTCTATGACTGACTGAGTGACTGGATCTACAAAATTTCGCGGGCTTATTTGCGTTGACTGGGCTCTCCCATCGGCGAAAAGACGCCGTGCATTCCCGCATACGGCGACACTGTAGCAGGCTTCCAGCCGACCTTTGGAAGAAGCCCTTCATCTTTGAGCTTGTACACCTGCACGTGGAGCGGGCGACAGCACTTGATCATTTCCTGCTCACTGTCACTACCGAATCCCCAAGCTGACAAGTCTCCGCCAGGGCAAGTGCCTATACATGGTCAGCATGAAAACTCGGCACAAGTATCCGGAGGGAGGAAGGACACGCGGGTTGGTCATACTCAGCGCCATGAGGAGATCCTGCTCGGCCAGGAACTCGAGCGCGTCGCCGCTCTGCGCGGGCGACGGGTTCATAAAGTACCGCCCCTGAGCGTCGAGCCCGGTGACCTGGAATATGTTGATGACATCGTGGACGTCGCTCTCGGTGAGTCCAAAGGGCGCGACGGCGCGGGCGAGGTTGGAGTGGCAGTGGAAGTCGTAGCTGGCGCCGACGCCGGCGAGCACCACGTTGACGTAGGGGTCGCAGCGGGTGCCGAGCAGGTCGTGCACGCGGCCGCCATGCTCGTCCTCGCCGTACCACGCCAGACTGTCGTGCAGGATCGTGGCGAGCGGGCGCATGTACGGCAGGCAGGACCACAGGCGGTCGTGCGTCGAGACGTGCGTCGCGTGCAGCTGCCGCGTGCGCGAGGCCCAGAAGCGCTCCCGGGGGTTGTGCCGATTCCAGAGGTTGAGGTCACCTTTGAGGTCCATGGTTAGCTGGTATGTGAGCCGAGGAGACTCCAGAGACTCGGATAGGTGTGTGGTGACCATGAACGGGGATATACGTACCGACTTGCGGCCCTTCAGGCGTGGTAATGCGCACGACGCAGCCTTCGGGCACCTCCCAGGCTTTGCCGGAGCGGATGGGAATGGTGAACTCTTCAATGAGCACCCGGTCCGCGCGTTGGATAGCCTCGTACGCGGCCTTGTCGACCGTCAGCGGCGATCCGGCCGTCGGAAGATAGGCCGGGACGGGCTTGGGAATGGGCTTCCGGGCCTGCCGGCGCTCCTCGGCCGATGCTTCGCGGCCGGGCTGGGACATGGTGACAAGGGCTCTTCACGAACAAAGTTGGATTATGGAGCGGGTGATATCAAATTCTTGATTAAAAGATGTCCGGGAGATATAAAGAATAAGGTCAAGAGGCCTGCCTTTTCTCTGCAAAGTTTTCCTCTCATTTTGGTGGACTAGAGCGCGGCGTTGCAACACCGAGGTCGGGGGGAGCAGCGGTTCCACTCAACAACGGCTTTGCGGGGGTTTCAGTTCCTAATGCTGCTATGGATGTGGGCAAATTGCCGAAGGCGATGCTGTTGGTCTTTCGACGATGAAATTTTCTGCGTTGAGTAAATATGTACTGGTCTCATCGTATTGGATCTTGGGAAGTAGAACTTTCAAAGCATTTGGTCGAGACATACGGATGGTGCTCCGATACTTCGACAGGAACAACACGTAATGCGCCCTCCGTACACCCACCAACGGGCTGAAGGCGGTGGCTAGTCTCCGACCAAACCGCAGGGATTTAGGTCATGGGATATTTGTTCGCGAGGCTGCACAGAACGATAGCAGAACCCCCTCATCAAATCTGGGAGCGGCCTGTGAGCAGAAAATGTTGGGACGGTCGGCAGAGCAGCATTGTCTCGGGTCATGGCGTCTTCGGTTGCTATATTCGGCACCCGGTGGACCATGCGGCGTCGGCCGCTTGGAAATATTACATGCATCACCGGTTGAACGGTGAGAATATGCGAGTGCTATCCATGTGTCGTTATTCAAGTCCGCCAGGTCTGGGCACAGCCGTAGATGCCTGGATGGATCGAGGAGGACAGGGATGAGACAGGCAAAGATCTGTCGCATTTGATTTCTAACCATCCGGGGCTTCGATGTATCAGGAATCAGCAAAACGGGTAGAAAACGGCTTATGGAGCAAGCCTGGTCGCGTGGTCGGCCGCCGTGTGTTACCGAGTGATCGGAGGCAAACAGTGTCAAATCAAGGAAGCAAGAATGGAGGGGGGCAACAAGTGGATAAAGCGAACGAGACCTCCTCGCGGACCAGATTCTAGAGCTTTTGATCGACAGTCGGTGACAAGCAAGTTGCATCGTATTACTGTATGTACGGTTTTAGTTGACTGCAGTTCCAAGTCCTGGTCTTGGTTTCGCTTGCAAGCTGCAGTAGCTGCGGCATCGCGGGACAAAGTCCCGATGGGACAGAAGGGGAGTCATGCAGGAAGGAACAGGGGAAAGGATGGATATTTACAGACGGGTGACGGATTACGGGGAAGGGGAGCCGGGTCAGGCTTCCCAAGATGGATTAGATGCAGAGGAACGCATGTAATGTGACGATCAAGGGTCCTGATTGTTCGTCTCCTGTCTTCGTCTTCATCTTCTCCACACAGCCAACGGGATACTGTCACTGGTGCCACTAACAGGAAACAAGTTTTGCCAATCAACCAATGTAGCACTTGGCGGTGGTGGGTGCACAGCGATTAACTATTGAAAATTGTTCTGGCCCTCGCATCTGCGGCTCTGGGAAATGGAAGAGTCTGGACTTGCGCCAGCCGGGGGTAGCTGTGATGTCATCCCGCTCCCGTGTGTGTAGCTTGGGTTCTCGCGTCGTGAAGCTGTAGGGCAGAGACACACAACGGGACTCTGTATGTGATCAAGGGATTCGTGCCAAAACAGCTTCATATTCCAAGGGGGGGTTGTACAGGGAGGTGTACAAGGAGACGTGAAGCGAATCCAGTGACCAGGCTCGTCAGCTATAAGAGTGTAATCTGTAGAGGGTTCTTAATTCTGCAACCATCAGATGCGTCGTGGCTTTTATCATGCAGCTAGTAGCCCGGCCGCGGCGCTTGGGATGGCCGTGACAAGGCAAAGATTTACATGCTGCAATGCCAGCTGATGGCCACTGTCTGAGTGAGTGCTGTTCTCCTGCATTCTGCATGAGCCACGCGAGAAGATGAAGGCTGTTTGCGTAGCTGAAGCGGTCCGCGTTGGAACCTGGCACAAGGAGGGAACGAGAAACCCGCAAGCCCTCTTCGGGCGCCGGTATGCCCTGTCCGGCGCTGCTGTGCATAGCGTCGCGGCTGCTGTGCATGATACAAACATGTATACCACTGAGATTCTGGTGGGCTGAGTGTTACTTGCAAGCTATTAAGCATAATCGGGCTGTTATGTATCAGGAATCGATGATGTGTTTGGATGGGAAGAAAAAGAAATGGTAAGTTAGTACGGGTAAGGATCCAAGCCTCGCCACCACCACCACGGAAGATTTTGTCCGCGAAACGGGTGGTAAGCTCGATATAGCATGCCATTGGCAGAAGTTCTAGACCACGCGGGGGAATTAGATTTGGAGTCGATATAGGGGGAGGCTCTTTTTGCCAGGATTATAGGTGGTCACATTGTCGAACTGGTGCAATGTCGTGCCGGCTTCGGCTGAGGGATTGCTGGCTTGGCGGTTATTCATTGGCAAGGCAAGCTCGCTCTTACACGGGAACTAATAAGGGGGCGTTACAGGCGAGACAATAGGCCAGGAAAGCAAGATTTCGTCAGGTGTCCGCCAAGGCTAGGTAATCACTAACTCCATTTCAGGACAGAATTCGTGAAAGGCTGCGCCGCCGCGCCGCCTAGCAAAGGTGAATTTTGAAGAAGCACCATGTGTAGCAATGAAAATGGAAGGGCAAATTTCTTGCTGGACCGTCCAGCCGAGTCAGGCAGAGACGGTCTGGACCTCGCTGGCCGGGACACTATGACGTGATGGCGGGCGGCCCAAGCATGGCGGGATACGATTCGGAGGTACAAGCGTGGTACGTGCACAGAGTCGCTACGTCAAAGGAGGAACTGTAATAGATATGTACACCAGTAGAGCCAACATCGGCCCTTAGAATGGTTGTTGGCGTTTGGGTAGGCAAGAAGACAATCAGGCTTGGGCGGGTGAGTGAGGAAGACGAAGCAGAAGCAGAAGCAAAAGGAGAAGGAGACGAGAGGGAAGCAAAGCCCGAACCCAAATGTTCATCCTTCACCGGTCAACGTGGTTGCATGTCGGCCGTCGTTCTGGGCCCTTCTATTTCCAGCCCGGCTCCCTTGGCCAGGCTCGATCTGCTCTGCGCCATGTCAATCAGTTTCCCCTTTCAGGACTCTCCACCGCTACAATGACCTAATGGCGACTTTTGTTCGTTCGGGGTGGTAAACAGGTACCCTGAAAGTACCAGTCTAGCTGGCGTCGAAGAAGAACACACGCGGAACCGCTGCCGCTAGCACTCACAGCTGCTGGCCGCGAACAAGGTTGTCAATGCTCTCTGGAACTTATACGTGGGCAGCGATATGTAGCGACTGCATGATGCGAGAGCGATTTGTACATCACTGTAGATCGCTCTTGGTTGGCATGGTCTCGAACTCTTAACAACACTCTTTCATTAGAGTCTTCCTCAACTCAACCGTGCATTACTAAACTTCTGTTTCACGGTTTCTATCGCTCAGTCACTAACTTAGCCCATGGCCCAGTTATTCTCTTACGAAAATCTTGCTTTCTTCCTCCACTGAGAAGACAGCACCTTTTCTTGTTGCGCTCCAACTAGAAGCTTGACTGACCTGGCTGGTCCAGATCTTGAGCCAAGTTTTACTGCCCTGTTTTCTTAGTTCGTGACACTTGGGGTGCCCCATCCGTCCCTTGTCTCCCACGCCTTTTGCTGCGCACAAACTTATTAGAGGCCGCTACCGACCCTTGTCGCCGTTGCCCTGTTACTGGATACCTCGTCGCTACTTTGGCAAAGGAGACAATACCAGTTTGAGCATGGCAAGTTGGCCATGAGACCCCCCACCGCCGCTGCCGCCCTCCCCCTCCTCCCCCAAAACGTCTCTTGTCTCATTGGCGATTGCAGGGTGAAGTCTGGCCTGTTTGGCATTCTCGGCGAGCACCCCGATTCCATTTCTCTTGATTTATTATGTAGGCCATGGCATGGCGAAGAGTGCAGAAGAATGAAACATGAAATAGAAACAGGCGGAGTGACTCGAGGACCCTGCATCGACGCAGTCCAGGCCCTTGTTTGTATCCAGACCATCGTCATCTGGCGTCCGTCATCATCCACACAACTTTACCCGCCCATGACCGAATGCCAGATAAGACTAGACGGGGCCAGAGGGTGGTGGCAGACAATTGTTCGTACGTTCCCACTTGCCTAATAAACGCCCATCCCCATCCTATTTCCAAGCCGAGTGGTTGCTGGTTGGCAGCAAGCCGACAACTTACACACAATTTGCCCACACGCCCACCACACACACACACACACACAACTCAGGGCGCACACGGATATTCGTCCTCGTTTCTTCTACACATGTAGGCTTGTCCACCTACTGGCGATCTGGTTGCTCTTCTCGGCTGCAGTCTTCTCTTCCGACCTCGCGTCGTCTACCTGTATCAGCCCTTTCTTCTTCCTGGCCGATCCAGTTTGTCGTTTCTTTTCACGCCATTCGCTGGCTCATTTGCATAAGCCGGCGTCGCCGCTGCCGCGTCCTGCAGGCTGCATCTGCATCTGCATCTACTGGCCGCTCGCTCGCTCGCTCGTTGCCCTGTCGTATAATACATTCCCGTGTTGCTCGACACGTCCTTCCCGTCTGTCGTGGAATCCATCGCTGTCTGAATCAATCTCAGCATCCCTTGGTCACCCCCTGGTCGCCTCTTCCGACACTGCGGCACAGCAAGCAATAAACGCCACTGGACAGGCAAGGCCTTTTTTCTCCCTCCCACCCCTTTCGCGCTCCTTTCATCTCGAGCTGGATATTAAAAAGAAGGAGAATTTCTTTCGACTTGCTTCCAATCCGCAATTGACTAGGTGGTTTGTCGTTACCCGTTGCGTCGACCGTTTTTTCTTCTTTACCTCTCCTTTGGCCTTTGCGGCTCCGCCCTCTCGTTTCTCGCCACCGCCTCCCTTCCGGCCCTTACGTCACAGGCTGAACCCTGCAAACCGACAACCGACAACCGACAACCTTCATTGTCAGCTCTGCGACAAGGCACGCGACACTTTTTAATTCCTCGCAATCTCTACGACCTTGATTCAATCCAACCATGGACTTTTGAAGCCGGTTTCTCGGCCGTTTTCGAAGCTGATTGGCTTCTTTCGCTCCTAATCTTCACTCCCAGTTGCCAGGCCCTCCCCTAATGTCTGTACAATACACCATGACGGCTCACACTGCACGAACCCCCGGGGTGTCCAGTCCCCATAATCTCTCGAGACGACCTTCACGAACAGTTACGAAATCAACTACGCCCCTCACATCACCCCGCGCCGCCTGTTCCGTCGGCCAGAACCACCCGCCCAGGGGCTCTCCCGGCCGCCGAGTACCAGCACGCGCCCCAAGCCCCAACTACTTTGGCTTGGTCATCGATTCAAGTATCGAAGGAAACGACTCTTCAGCTCCCGGAAAAGATAATTGGAGTCCGGCCGGCTCCTCAATAAAGTCCTTCGCCGCCGCGCTGCCCAAGACGGTGCCCCTCGAACCCAACAGCGAGTTTGAAGCTTTCAAAAGGCAAGCAGACCGCAATCGCGGTCCCTCCTTTGCCCTTCCCACAACCAGCCATGTTCCCTCGGCGTCTGCTCACATGGCCCGTCCTCGTCCGGCCCGCTGGCATTCGCATAGTCATGAGCCTGTCACAGAGCCCTCGTCTTTTCGACTGGCATTGAATAGAATCCGCGCCGACATGGGCCCAACGAAGAAGCCAGATGCCGACTACAGCAGCCTCCACGACTCCGCATACGTATCCTTGGACTCAAAGCGTAACTCGGACGTGTCTCTGAAATTACCTCAGGTTGCCGCTCCCCCGCGGGTTGCGTCCCCGCTACCGATTGAGGAAACGATGCAGCCGTTGAGCCAGACAACATCAGTAGAGCATTACCGTGATGAGCGACTCTCACTCAACGAACCGAAACCACGAAGATCATCACCAAGTATCGGTAATCTACCACGGGCTTCTACCCTGCCAATGAAGCTAGACATTATCCAAAGCCCATTTATCACTGGTGATCAGCTCGTCAACATTATAGGAATGGGGGATATGGATGGAGTTTTGCTCATTGATGTTCGCTCGGTTCAAAATTTCTCACAGAGCCGCATCAAACATGCCCTCAACCTATGCATTCCGACTACATTATTGAAGCGCGCAACGTTCGGCATAGAAAAGCTCCAGCAAACTTTCCAGGACAGCATAAACTCGACAAAGTTCAATCGTTGGAGGGACATGCAGTGGATCATAGTCTACGACACGAACGCTTCCGATAACCGCGATGCCTTTACAGCCCAGAGTATGGTCAAGAAGTTCACCGCTGCCAACTTCTCTGGAAAAACCGCTATTCTCCGTGGAGGCTTCAGTCTTTTCCGCCAATCATTCCCTGCACACGTTGACAACGAGCCAACTGCGCCGCCAGCCACAAAGTCGCAGAATGCTTCGTCAGATAGCAACGCCATCGCCCCCGTCATTGGAGGTGTCATGCTACCGACGAGCATGCAGGAGCCCAATCCATTTTTCTCCAATATCCGCCAGAATATGGATCTTGCAGACGGTGTTGGCCAGTTTGATGTTCACTTGCCCGATGGCCTCGAAACCTCGTGGCTTCCTTCTTGGTTGCGCGAGGCCGCTGCACCTGTGGACCACGGCAAAAAGGTCTCTGAAAAATTCCTTCACATTGAACAAGAGGAGCAATCTCGGATGAGGAGCGCCTATGCTGCATTCAACCCTAATCACGCACAGTCTGCAAACAATATTCAGCTATGTGGTGTGGAAAAGGGAGTCAAAAACAGATACAAGGATATCCTTCCGTTTGAGCACAGCAGAGTCCGTCTAGAAAACAAGGCTTCTGGTTGCTGTGACTACGTCAATGCCAGTAATCTCTCTGCTTCGCGTAGCAACAAGAAATATATCGCCACCCAGGGTCCTCTGCCTGCCACTTTTGAGGACTTTTGGTCTGTCGTATGGGACCAAGATGTCCGTGTCATTGTCATGCTGACAGCAACAACGGAGGGCGGGCAGCTGAAGTGCCATCCATACTGGGAAGCTCGCGAGTTCGGGCCCATTCGCTTGCGGCCCTTGTCGGAGAAGAAGGCATCGCTTGACGTTGAGAAATACAGATCGGATTCTCACAGCACACCAGCTTCGCACGCCTCGGAGCGAGGCCGGCGCCGAGCAAACACCACCACGGCATTTGAGGCGGCACCAAGTCTATCGCCCAATGAAGAGGCGCCGTACGTCATTATACGCAAGTTTGCGCTCTCACACATGTCTCATCCATTCGCGCCGATACGTGAGGTCACTCACCTGCACTTCCCTGGCTGGCCCGACTTTGGAACTCCCGCCAAGCCGTCGCATTTGCTCGCGTTGGTAGAGCTGGCCAACGTGATGCAGCGTGCTGCTCTTCCCGTCGAGACCAACGCTGTTGTTGAGTCGCACAAGGCAATGGAAGGCGCGTTGCCCATCGCGTGGCACGACGAGCCAGAGGCCGATAAGAATTGCCGACCCATGCTGGTTCACTGCTCGGCGGGCTGCGGTCGCACTGGCGCCTTCTGTACTGTCGACAGTGTCGTCGACATGCTGAAGCGGAAGCGCCAAGCAGACCTCACTGGCATCGCTGTCAAGGATACGGACGGCGACGTCAATATGCTTAACCCTGCTGAGTCTCTGTCCCCTATGTCGACATCTGATGGCTACTTCCAGCTGAATCTGAGCTCCGCAGCCGACCAAATCGCAAATTTGCCCCATAAGCAGCGAAAGTCGGCAGCGCTTGACACAAAGTGGCTGAATGATGACTCTGTCGACTTGATCCAAAAGACTGTGCAGGATTTTCGACAGCAACGCCTCAGCACAGTGCAAAGCCTGCGGCAATATGTGCTATGCTATGAGACAGTCCTGGAATGGATGCACTGCATGCAGGATAGAACGGCGAGCGCCATGGCCGGACGTAAGCGTAGCGGCAGTTTGACGCTGACGCTGCCTCATTGAAGAGAGCGAGACTGAGGCACAATGGAAGAGGGACAGCAAAAACAACATTGAATCGCGAACACGGCTTTTTAAACATGAATTCACAAACAAGCAAAGCGGATATGCATACTGGTAGTGCCTTGTGCCTTTTGCTTTTCCTCTAGTATATGTACACGCAAATAAAAAGAAACCAAGGGACCAAAAAGCAGCGTAAAATGCAGCAGTACGGGTAAAACAGAATGACGGAAAGCTGGGGATGTAATAGGATTGTATCTAGCCTGTGCTCAATTGTATTTCTACCGCCATTTCTGGACGAGCTTCTTTGACGGCTTCGGGACATTGTGCAGCTCAGGCTTTTCTGGCTGGACGTGTGCGTGGCCCGGACAGGTTGTTGGCTCCCTGCCTGTAATTGAGACAAGTTAGAAGGAAAATAAGCCCAACCTCTTGACATGTACGGCCATAGCCGAGTGAAAATTCTGGATCCCGTCCGATCTCCGATTGACAACCACTTGAGCGCCAGATTAGTAGTTGGGTCGGTGACGACCAGCGAACACCGGGTGCTGTACATTCTTTTTTTGTTGTCCTTTTCTTTTCCCTTTCTGTTTTCATTTTTAATGGTCAAACGATCTACCGAAGCGGCACCTTCTCTGCCTCTTCCTGGCGCTTCGAGACTGAGTGATGCAAAGGCGTGTGCTTTGCCCATGATTTAGGGCATGTTGTTGGGTGTTACGCAGCACGCAGCGTTGAAGGTCCCATCCAATGGTAGAGGAATCGAAAGCCAGTAAAAAGACCGGATGGTGTGTGAGATTCTATTTTCTTGGAGCTTTGTAGCACTCTTTGTGTCAATGGCACGGAGACTGGCGTGTTGTTGGCGTGGAGCAAGGCATTTCTTTGGGGGAAAAACAAGTCTGTGGACTTCCCAGAGCTTTTCTAAATGAGTATTGTAATCCTTATTTAGGGCCCGGCCGTTTGATCTTGTAGCAGTACTGTAGCAGTTTGACCTCAATTTCGTGGAGCGTTGTGCAGCCACTCGTAGGGTGTCGTAGGACGCTGGCGTGCAATAGCTACGGGCTACGCCTTAAAAGAGGCGCAGATCAGCTGGATTAGAGCCTTCCATCGTATACATTGATAGCTTTATTGTGCCAGATGCTGCGCAGAAACTCGTTATGGCCTGTTGAATACGCAGCGCCCGACCATGTCCTGGGGTGGTAAGTGTCGGACCAAACCCGCTTAGACGCACCGAGTAGAACATTTTATGAGACGGAAAACTTGTTTGGTAATATTGCAGTAGGCAAAAAACAGCCTCCGGGCGATTTACATCTGATTTTCTCATATTTTACCACGGTTTGCAGCTCCTGTGCTTCCAGCGTCTCAGCCTGTGGTAGCTGACGGCGCCGGCGGCACCAATGTCACTTGATCATCGTCGAGAAGTTTAGTGGCCACTTTACGCAAAGTGCAAAACGCTCTACCTTGGCATCCCCAGAGTCGTGCGTCTTCCAGTGTTGTTGTGCGCAGGCTAAGGGATCGTGCCATTTTGTGTTAGGAATATAGGGAGAAATAGCACAACGGCTTCCATCGATCTCAGCTACGTCGGATGTCAACATCCGAACATCTTCCGTAGTATAGTGGTCAGTATGCAAGCTTGTCACGCTTGAGACCCGGGTTCAATTCCCGGCGGGAGAGATCCGCCACCGCTCTACAGAGCGGTTCATTTTTGCCGAAACTTGTAGTAATTTTGCTTCTCAACTTGCGAAGAAGGACTGGTTATAGTGCGGTTTTTTTTTTTTAAAACATGGTTGTCTCTTTTAATCATCGTCCAACGAACCCTCACTTCGGTTGGTTCCCTTTGACAGCTGATGAATGCTTGGGACACAATAAGATAAACTCCTACTACATCTCGGTTCGGCCAGCCGTTCTACAAGACTCGAGCAAATGCTGCTGTGAGACGTGGTACCATCGCCTTCGCACGCGGAAAGTCCTGCCCGTTCCCCAGCGCTGCAAAACCGCGGGGAGCTGCTGTGCGCGCCGCCAGCGACGGGAGCACCGCATGAACCCTTTGCCACTTTGTCTCCAATACTCCGGATTTAATTGACGCATTCCGCCGGAGCCCCAGATGGAAATTGCAGCTCCTGTGGACTCTTTGTGAATATCGCCTCCACTGATAAAAAACAGATTACATTACAAAACTTGCAGAGCCATCGCATCGGCGGGCGGGTCTTGTGGCGAGGAGAAATGCAGCTCAAACTGACTGGGTGTGAGCCAAAGCAGACTTTGGCGCCGGCAGCGTCGGCCGGTGGCACTGGGAATAAATTTACAATACCAGCGTTTCTTGGTGGATACATACAAGCAGCTGAAGAAAAGGGTCATCGAGGAAAGAAGGCGGGCGATTCATTCTAGCGCAAAAGCCTGTGGTGGCGTTTTTCTGGAGCGTTGATGAGCCGTGACAGGTTCGCCTCAACTGGTAGCGAGCTGGAGAGTCCCGTCCCACCACCCGATAAGGATGGCCAGTTTGTATCCAGGGGGAAAATTTTTTTCCCCATCGGTCTTGTTGACAAGGAGATATTTCCCAGTTGAGACCTGTATGTCAGGCTAACTATTGACTACTTGTTGTTTGCGATAAGGAGATTGTCCGTAAGCGCCGAGGCAAGATTACGCAAATGGGAAAGCCGACCCGATCGCCAAACGCCCTGTAATTATTATTAGGAAAGCGTCGGCTGGCCGGGTTGGGCAGGTCTGTTCCTTGGGGCTGGCTGGCTTATTGCCATGTGTTTTTCGCTGCCGGCGTCGGCAATGTCGGTGGCGGGTCCGTGGCTGCCGGCCGAGAACAAGGCGCAAAGTTTAAAATTAACATTTCCGTGAAAATGGTTACGGCGTCAGCGAACTGGTTACTACACATGAGTAAGATTGGTTGGAAACGAGCGGCGGTGGCTAGTCAAGTAGCCTTAGTAGGTACCTAATAAAATAAGAAGATTACAGGCAAGGAAAACTGATGCTACCACTATTCGAGCTTCAGTTAGGGGCGTCGAGCGTTGGATGTTGGGGAACATGTCACAAAGGCCATGAGGGGAAAAGGTAGCAGAAGCTGTTTGCTGTGGGGTAAGTTCTGGGGCTGCAATGTTTTGCTTCGCTCTTTGTGTTACACCAGATTTACTGTGGTGCGAGGATGATATGTGACGTTCAGGTAGATGGTGTTGGTTGGCGATGTAGGGACGTGCTGGGACGCTTTTGGAGGACGGTGGCTCACCCAAGTGCTGGCGTGAAGACTTCCATTCAAGTGACATTCCCCAGTAATAAGCTACTGATAAAGTCTCCACAACGGCCAGCCTACCATATGGAATTAGTTGGGCCGCGTCCGCTACGACTTGGGGCGACGTTGGCAGCGCGATTTACAGCCGGCCGGTTCATGACTTACAATGTAGATGAACTTTTGTACGGCAGGTCAAGTCTCCGTATAGGCTGATTGTTATTAGTAGTGACTGCCGCCTCGGCTGGCGGTTTGGGGCGGGATGACAAAGTCCATGTGCCGGTAGTGGCCGCGCCATCCACGTCACCGTGGCGCTCGCTCGGTTGGTTTGGTGACATGGGCTGAGAGGTTTCTGGGACACAAGTTTCAGCCAATAATTGCTGAAGGTGAGCTGATTTTCCATGTCTTTTGAATGTGGCGAGCTGATTTGGGACATGCTTTCTTTGAAAGGAAATTCAACTCAAGGCTGAAGCGGTTGTCTGTTAGCAAGCGGCTGGAGCGGTACATCAGTGAAGCATCGCGAGGCCTAGACACAGAGCACAATTTTTTCACGTTTCCACCCTCGAAAAGCTGATGCGGGAGCCCCATGGGGAGAGCACATGGTGTCATGTCATAGAATTGAATAATGCGGCGAGTTGCGAGAGACCCTAGTTTCCATTAATAACTGTTCGGACACGGATGGCAAGGCGTTGTTGCAAGAGAAGTGGATAGAGTGCGGTGATGAGCGTGTCGAGTTGAGCTGGCCGCCCCTTGCTTGGAGAGAGGAGAGAGAGGATGATCCAACGCTAAGAAAAGGGTTGGATGTGAAATGTCGCCGCAAGCTGGAGGTTGGATGGTAGTCGAGACAAGGGCTCGGATCGCCATTGGCTCTTGTTGCGTGGGAGCCAAGAAGCTGATGGGGGTCATATTTCCTTGTTTCAACGGTAACTGGATATTTTGGTTCGGTGAACATACGAAATGTTATTGACAAAAGGACCTTTGACCATGCCATGGGACCGTCGCAACCGGCGGTGGCTCCAGTTTATTTCTGGGACTGGCTGGTTGGCTGATGGCCGGAAAGCGAGATTATGGATTACCTTTGTATGGTGTGTGTGGGAGCCCGTGATGCGACCGAGTTTGCAGGTGCGAACCCACTGCTGAGCTGGGTTGCATAATGGGGAATCGTTTTCCGGGGTGTGGTTCGCCGGGTCTCTGGTTCGTCTGGTTGTCATGGGGTCTTTTCTTTTCTTTTCTTTTGCTTTTCTTCTTCTTCTTTCTCTAGTCAATGCAGTTCTTTGATGTCGTTGCGGGCCGGCCGTTCGCTGCTTGGCGTTTGTCTGCATCGCGCTGCCTTTGACAAGTTCCGATCGAAAAACCTTGGCGGCGGCGGCGCGGGATCTGTCGTTTTCTTGGCCAACAAGGCCCGTTTCAGTCCTGAAAAATTTCTCCGGGTGGCTTGGCGCTAGAGATGACATTTGGGCCTTTGGCTGCACTGCACGGCAGTTTTGCCAAAAGCGCCCCTAGTTTTTTTTTCCCGGTGGTGGTGCAGCGGGTTTAACGCACGCCTGACGCAGTCTGATACAGGACGAGGCGTTGCGCCACTTTGGGGGCTGCTCGGAATAGTTGGAGGCGAGAGGGAACGGTATATTAGTAGACATTTTGGTGATGGATGGGAACAGACAAACGCATTCACATCGGGGTTAAGTTGCATGGTCTTTTTTTATGACTAATCAGAACTGTCGGCGGAAAACCTCTAGACGGGCAAGTCCGTTGCGGAAGGTCCTAGAGTGGCGAGGAGCGGAATGTTTTTTTTTGGGTAGGTCCCTGATAACAGCAGCAAGTATTGCTGGCACCTCGTCCGTGTGCTCGGGAGGGTGTCGGGGCTGCTATACTCGCTGCAATGCGGCTCCAAAAATCCCCAAAATGCCTCGGGTATATGCCAATAAATACACGTAAATATAGTCAAATGCACGTACCCTGACAAAAATCCCCAGCACTGTTAGCTGCCCTTTTTTGCCTCTTCCCCCAGCCATATCCCAGCGCCGTCGACTTTTGACCTCCACCTCTCCAAGTGGATCCTCCGCGGCACCGCCGTTTTGGGCCTTGTTCGCCTTCTTTTTCGGTCCTCGCCTTCAAGACCCCTCCGGATAGCAACCGGCTGGCATACCATATGGTACTTTTTTTTTCACTTTTACACTTGTCCATCAGCTAGGTCTTAGTTAGTTAGCTAGTTGGCCCGCCCACTCATAATACAACTCCCCAGGGCCTCTTGTTTATCTACTCGCCTCGTCCCACCCCTCGTAGTTGTAGAGTCTCTCTTCTCTCTTTCTCTTCTTGTCTTCTTGCTTTTGAGTCTTTTCTCTTCCCATTACCAGGTCTTAAAACCTAGTGAAGAGAGCACCTCTCGCAATCATGGCTACCAATCACGAGGATGCCGCCGTTGAGTACGATCAACCTCGTTCTCACCACTTACACACACCTAGATACGACCCTCTAATACATTTCTTGCAGGCTCCACGAAGAGTTCTCTGAGCGCGTCCCCAACAAGCATCACGATGTCGCTGGCGGCTACATCCAGGGGCCGGACGACGTCGATGCCCTCTCCGATGAGAAGAAGGACCTCGAGACCGGCCTCCCGACGGCCGATGGCGACGAGCCCTCGGCCCATGAGCGCGCCACCTTACGCCGTGTCGGCGAGAGCCTGCCGCCCTCGGCCTTCCTGATCGCCTTTGTCGAGCTTACCGAGCGCTTCACCTACTACGGCGCGCAGGGTCTCTTCCAAAACTACATCAGTCATGCCAAGAACGGCGCCGACGGCGCCAAAGGCCTCGGCATGGGCCACCAGGCCGCCACCGGCCTCAACCTCTTCTTCCAGTGGTTCTGCTACGTGACCCCCATCCTCGGCGCCATCATCTCGGACCAGTACCTGGGCAAGTACAAGACCATCCTTATCTTCTGTGCCGTCTACTGGGTCGGCCTCATCTTCCTCTGGACCACCTCGCTGCCGTCCACCCGCGACGTCGCCGGCCTGCCGGGCTACATTGTCGCCATCATCATCATCGGCCTCGGCACCGGCGGCATCAAGTCCAACATTGCGCCGCTCATCGCCGACCAGTACCAGCGCCGCCGCATGGCCCTCCGCACCGAGCCCTCGGGCGAGCGGGTCATCATCGACCCGGCCATCACCTACCAGCGCATCTACATGATCTTCTACTGGTGCATCAACATTGGCGCCCTCTCCCTCATGGCCACGCCCTTTATGGAGCGGTACGAGGGCTTCTGGACCGCCTTCCTCATGTGCTTCTGCATGTTCAACGTCGGCATCTTCGTCCTTGTCATCCGCCGCAAGTCGTACATCATCCGCCCGCCCCAGGGCTCCATCATCACCGACGCTCTCAAGGCCGTCGGCATGATGATTGTCGGCCGCAGCACCGACGCCCCCAAGAACGCTTGGCGCGCCGCCCACGGCAAGAGCCCCGTCCCCTGGGATGACCACTTTGTCGACGAGCTCAAGCGTGCCCTCCGCGCCTGCAAAGTCTTCCTCTTCTACCCCATCTTCTGGGTCTGCTACGGCCAGTTCTCCTCCAACTTTGTCACCCAGGCCGAGCAGATGCAGGGCCATGGAATGCCCAACGACTTTATGCAAAACTTTGACTCGCTGTCTATTCTTGTCTTCACCCCGGTCCTCGACCGCCTCATCTACCCCCTCCTGCGCAAGTGTGGCATCGAGCTGCGCCCCATTGCGCGCATCACCATTGGCTTCTGGCTCGCTGCTCTCTGCCTGGCCTACGCTGCCATTGTGCAGCACCTCATCTACAGCGCCGGCCCCTGCTACAGCTTCCCCCGCGACAAGGACCATTGCGCCGCCGCTGTTGGCCCCGACGGCATCATTGTCTCTAACAATGTCCACATTGCCGTCCAGACGCCTGCCTACGTCTTCATCGGTCTCGCAGAAATCTTCATCTCCGTCACCGGTCTTGAGTACGCCTACACCAAGGCTCCTCCTAGCATGAAGTCGTTTGTCCAGAGTATCTATCTCTTCACCAATGCTTTCGGCTCGGCCATTTCCGAGGGTCTCGTCCCCGTCTCCAAGAACCCCAAGTTTGTCTGGATGTACTCTGGTGTCGCCATCTCATCCTTTATCGCCGGCTGTGCCTGCTACGCCCTGTTCCGTCACTACGATGCTCAGGAAGAGGACATGTACGACCTCGACCGTGATGAGCCTGAGCTGGAGATTGGCAATGAGGCTCAAGGTCTCCAAGCCGCCAAAGAGAAGCGCGTTGACGGACAGTAATATGTCATGTATACAGTGTATGTGTACGAAAATATATAATGGGATATAACGTATATACGAATCAAATGTTTCAATCTAAGGCTCTTGACGTGATCATGCATTACAATTTTACCTAGCTAGTTGCGTGCATTTGCTATTGAGTCTGTTCTAGTAATTATGCAAGTATAGTACTGTTGCTTCTTCATATACATCATTGCCGTCGATTCGGTCAGGGTTTGCGTACGCAGATCAATCTCTTGGCTTTTGAACAAGAACAACTGGGCCTTGATAAATGTGACGAGCACGAGCATAATACAGGATCACAGACAGTCCCATGAGTCCGACAAAAAGGACACAGGCCCAGTTAAAGTTCTCTGCAGTGAGATGATAGCTGTTGGGCCAGAAGCTCCAGAAGAACGACCAGCAGGCGTAGACGAGGGCAGTGACGTTAATGGGGAGGCCCCATCTGCCAAGAGACCAGCGCGAATGCGGGAGCGGCTCGCCATAGAGACGTCTGAGGGCGACGCAGCCGAGGCAGATGACGTAGGTTGCCATGAGGGCCACGGTGGATAGAGAGAGCATGGCGTTGAAGGCGACGGTCGATCCAATGTTGATGAGCGAAAGGACCATGCTGAATATGCAGGTGAAGGTGACGGCATTCACGGGGACATGCCAGGTAGGATGAACCTGGTAGCGTGTTAGTTGGGTGGAGAGGAGGGCGACGACTCAGACTTACGGTACCGAGCCACTTGGAGAATGGAAGGCCATTATCACGGGCAAAGGCAAATGTTTGGCGTGATGTCGATGCAAGACTCGAAATGGTGACCATGATGAGCAGGACGAGCACTACGACGGTGAGCCCCGTCGCGCCGCCCACGCTTCCCGTGGCCTCCCGGAACACGTACATGAACGGGAAGCCCGTCTTGTCTGCCAGCGCCGCCTGCACGTCGCCAATGGAAAAGAGGTATGTAAGCAGCAGGCCAAACGTAAACGGGACGTTGAGCAGGAAGCTCCAGACCATGGCGCGCGGCACGATGAGCCCGGCGTCCTCAATCTCCTCGGACATGTGGGCGACCGAGTCGGAGCCGAGGACGACGAACATGGTCGAGACCTGGCCGACCATGACGGCGAGCGAGACGGACGGCCAGCCGGCGCCGTTGTCGGAGAAGCCGGTGAAGACGGCGGCGGCGGGCTGCTTGGGCGCCAGGACGAGCAGTGTGACGATGACGGGGAAAAAGGCAAAGATGTGGACGGTGACGAAGATGCCCTCGGCGAGTGGCAGGTGCTTGGCGCCAAAGACGTTGAAGAGGGAGATGGCGAGGACCGAGGCCATGACGAGCAGGGTGCCCTGCCAGCGGGCGGGCGCGTAGGCGTCGCTGTTGAGGGAGACGAGGCCCTGGATGATGGAGCCGATGAGGAAGGCGTCGAGCGCGACAATGGACTGCCAGGAGACGGCAGAAAGCCAGCCTAGAGGGAAGCAGAGTATGGTTAGTATGATGATGTAGGCGGCTGGATGGTGAGGATTGAGCAGTACCGGAGAGGTAGCTGAGAAGCTTCTGGTGCCGCCGCGGCGCAAACTCGGATACCCAGTGGTATTGGCCGCCGGCGGTGGGCGCCATCGAGGCCATCTCGGCGAGGGAAAGGACGATGAAGAACTGGCCGGTGTAGGACCAGCAAAGGGACCAGAAGAGGCCAGGCATGCCGCCGGCGGTGAGGCCCTGCGTGTTGGAGCTGGGGTGCCAGATATGGTATTAGTGATGAAAGAACAAAGTGAGCGGCAATTGTAGCGGGAGGGAGTATGTGAGACTCACGTTAGGAGAATCTCCCAGGTGCCCATGACGCAGGTCGTGAAGCCAATGGTGGACAGGAGTCGAAAGTTTCTCTACAAGATAAGGTCAGTTAGTATCGCGAGACGAAGAGAATGAAGAAGATACGCACGCGAAACTGCTGCTGTTTGCCCATGCGCTGCATATCCCGCCGGTCGTTGCTCGTGAAGCCCTCCTGCAGCTCCTTGTTGAGCGCCTCGTTCCAGGCCACGTCGTCCGGTCCGGCGCCGGGCTGCGACTCGACCTCGGCGGCGGCGTCGGCGGCGTCGGCGACCATCATCGCCGGCGACGGCGGCTTCTCCATTATGATGGCAAAAGGTGTGCTGTGTAAGCCGGGGGGGTTCACTGTTATCCTGCAGCTTCCGTTCTCCGTCTCTGTGCAGCAACAGCCCTCTGGAAGCAAGAAAATGCAACCGTTTAGTTTATGTCACGGGGAGAAAAGAAAGCCAGCCGTACTACCGTTGCATCGCGTCCTTTTTTTTTCTTCTTCTCTTTCCAGTGGGGAATACCTGTCCTCGAGCAGTTTATTGCAATAGGATGGCGAGATGCGCGCGGAGGGGGGATTTTGGTTCGCTTTTAGGCTTGGCAAAAGTCCCCTCTCTTGGCACGGAGCCCGGCGTACGTTTTTGAGATTTCTAACGGGGGGCGGATTTTGGTCTTGTATCAAAGAAGGAAGGAAAGAACAACTTCCTAACTACTTGACTGGTTAGATTCGGCCTATAGATGGTGGCGCTCGGGTGGCGTCCAACAAGTGCCATCTTTTGCTTGGCCAGCTAGCTAGCACACGGACAGACGATGCATGATGTACTAGTGAGTGAGAGGGGAGGGAGGGGTGGTCAAACACTGCATCAGTATTCTAGCATTCTTGTTTAGAGTTGGAATGTCCTTGGCCATCGTTGTCTCCAGTTCATCCGGCGGGTAGATGGCTTATCTTGCGACTTGCGAGCCTGGCGGAACTTTCGCTACTGTCTGCTAATGAATCCCGTTACAGACTATACCCCTTGTGTGGAGGCAATTTATATCCGCGGGCTTGAAATTAACATAAATTGCGCCGTCCTTGCATATGCAGCATGCTCTACCTGAGAAGCTCCGCCGACTTGAACCAGCCACCAGACCGTAACAGTATCAAGTTATTTTCCCGTTTCCGTTTGGCTCATTTTTTTTTCTTCGTGTCTCGTGGGAAGAAGGGTTACACTCAGGCCTGCGCATAAACTCGAGTCCCATGATGGCCCAAGAGCACGCCACTACTGAGACAATGGGCTCACGCCACGTCGATCGGAACTTAGTTTCCGACAAGCCTCCTTCCCACACAACTCAATGAAGGCAGCAGTTATGGGGGATAACTTCCCACTCCATTTGTGGACTTTTGTCAACCAAACTACGGAGTTGATCAAGAAGTTGAACGGGGCGACGTAGTTTGCCGGCACTATTACCTGGTAGTTATGGCAAGAAATCCATAACTAAACTAGAACCATCTGATTATGTGTTGTTGAGCCCACAAGCGGGAAAAAAAAAAAGACAAGAAAATGTCGGTGGAGCAGGGGAACCCCCTGGACAAGACTGCTGTCAACAAGGGTCAAAAGGATCAGAGCCCCTGGCAACTGATGACGAGATTTTGTCTTGGGCTTGTTGATCTTCTTGTCGGCCCGCCTTCCGCCAGAAAGGAAACAATAGTTAGAGAGGAAGAGATCTGCGGCTCTCGGGGCTGTTGTGAGAAAAGAGGCTTTCGCCAGTTCGCTCGGAGCCAGCGTCAAAACTCTAACAAACATGACCCGACCATTTGGAATTCTCATCTTTAGCGGGACTCTTTTTACATAACTCTTGGATTTACTTTTATTGTTGGTTAACTTAGTAAGTCAACTAACTAGTTAAACGTATTATGCAGCCGGCGTTACAATCCCTACCAGACTAAATCACACCGATGGAGAACCTGTGTCGGCCCATCTCGTGCCGGGTCCGCGCCCGGGTCTGTGCCGCAGCCCGCATCTCGTCTAGCGAGTGCTTTGCTCTCTCTTTCCCTCTCTCGGTATTCTTTCTCTTTCCATCTGTTATCTTTGTCGTCATCCTGTTTATTTTCGCTTCCAATGTCCGCGGTGCGGAGACTAGTTACATCCCTCGCTCGGTTGTGAATAGTTACCCTGCTCATGCGCCGCCGCCCCCTTGGCCCTCTTTCATGCACCTGTTTATTAGTTAAGCATCTGCAGACTCGGGAGACCCCCCCATTTCCTTTCCTTGTCAATTTTCGCGCTTTACCCTGGGGCCCGCAAGGCTGCGACAAAAACTGTCCGGAGCTCGGCACGCCATCTGTCAATCTTCATCGTTCCACGCTGCCTTCTTCCTCCTGTTCCTCGTCATAGCAGCAGACATGGCTGAGATGTAGGCGCCCGGATCATCCAAGTTGACGCGCTCGCTTTTGGTCCAGAGCAACTCTCTACGAATCTTGCCGCCCGTGTCTCCGGTTGCTACATGGCCGACGCGGGCATTCATGACCACATGGTCGTTGGTCCCGACGACCATAGAGCCTACATCGTCATCACCGCCATTGTCGGCCTCATATGGAGCATTCTCGTCCTTGGCATCCGCCTCTTTATCCGCCTCCGATTGACCGGACCATTTGGCTCCGATGACGCCGCCGCCTCGCTAGCTACAGTATGTGCTTTCTGCGTACCAGTGTGGTGGCGTGGTCTTTTACTGACATGTCCTCCGTGTCACTCTGCCTAGGTCTTTGCCGTATGCCAAACTGCGACTGTTCTCTATTCTGTCCGCGAAGGCGTGGGCGTCCGCTACAATGATGCCTACCGTGACAGCGTCGACACCGGCCTCAAGGTACGCCTGCCGCAGATTCCCACAAGCAATTGGGCCGGTTTTAACTTGGATAGGCGTACTACGTCAGCTCAATCTTGTACATAATGGCTCTCTGCCCGGCGAAAGCGTCCATGTCGCTACTGATATCCAGAGTCAGTCGACAAGCTGCGGACAAGCATCTACTTGCCACGCGCATTGTCACAGCCATCATTCTCGCCTGGGGCCTGACCTCGGTCTTTATCGTCGCCTTTCAATGCGGAAGCACGCGACCGTGGGACTTGTCCGCAGCAGGACACTGTCCTGATTTGGTGCGAATCTCAACCCTCAGTTGCCGGTCCGGCCAATTCCCGTCCCCTTTACTAACATGAACCCCCTCGGTCATACAGTTCCAGCGCTGGCTCGCCGTCGAAGTCATCAGCCTCATCATCGAAGTCCTCATCTCCGGCCTCGCCTTCGCCCTCGTCCTCGGCCTCGACATGGCCTTTCAGACTAAGTTCATCGTCATCATGGCCTTTTCCGCCCAACTCCTCGTCGCCATACCCGTGACCTATCGACTCGTGCTCCTCCGCGACGCTACGCGGCCTGACTACCGGGCCGGGCCTGTCATGTTCACGCTCGCCGACACGACCGTCGTGACGCAGGTCGTCATGCACTTCTCCGTCATGGCCGCCACGTTTCCCTGCTTCCGCCAGTTCCTGCAGGCCTTCAACAACGACTTTGGCGCGACGACCAAGATGGGCACGGACGACCGCTCGGGGGACCGCAGCCAGGGCGGCCGTAGTAATAATAGCTACGCCATGTCGGTGCTGCGGTCACGGGGGGAGACGGGCGGCGGTAGTGGAAGCGGGAGTAACCAGACAACGCGGCTGCGGGAGCTCGACTCGGATACGGAAGTGGACGAGGCCATGTTTCGGCCGTTGGCGCCGCTCCGGGACGGCTTGCTGACACCGGTGGATGATGGAAGAAGTCTGCAGAGCGTGGGGAGTGACCGCGCTATAATTCAACATAAACAAAAGCGAGCGTGATGGCGCAAAAGTATATGCTACGGCCTATACTGTCATATGGACTGGAATTGGGGCTTGGGGATTTTTCGGCGTTTTGTTGCATTTGACAAGCAATCAACCATGGCGCATTGGATAAAAGTTTTCAATTGGAAACGACTGTGATTTACTTTATATACAATAATGAAGTGAAAACTTGGAAACTTGACAAAGAACCACAACTCTGCTACTCTTGACAGGCAAACTACCATTCTGCCTCATCGAACCTGACTGAGATTTCAGCCAGCTTGTCAAGGCTTGGATGCCACTACCCGAGGCTCTAGAAGGGGCAGGTGCCGCGAGGAGCTGCAGTCTTGCGCGAGATGTTGTCGACATCCGGACCAAGGTTGGGGAAAAGCACGTCCGCGCCCTCGACAGTCGAGCATCCGTTGCCGACGTTGGCGACAAACATGCGCGGGCGAGAGCGGAAGGGATCCGAGGGAGCGCGATCCGCCAGCGAGACGGCCTCGCTTTCAACCTCATCACGCGCAGCCGCGCGGGGCTGAATGGTAACATGCGCGCAGTTCATGTACATCTCGCGGTTGCCAATGTTGTTGAACCACGACCACGCCAGGAGCGCCTCGCCGGCCGGCGTGTCATTCGGCAGCGTAAACGACCACGTCGGCGTCAGCGGGCAGCCGCCGACAAACGAGTGGATGGCGGTAAAGGTCTGCCCGCCGTCGTACGACAGCGAGACCTGGCAGCTGCCGCCGTTGTGCGTGGCCGTGCCCTCGACGGACAGCGTGTAGCGGCCGCCGGCGCGCCAGGTAGCGACGGACTTGCCCTGCGGCGAGTTGAGGAGGTTGTGGTAGCCCTTGCAGGGGAAGTTGGCTCCGTTGGCGGCGAGGGGGCTGTTCATGTCGTAGTCGACGCTGGTGGTGTAGGGGTTGTACTTGGACCGGAAGGGCGGCGGGCTGGTCATTTGCATGTGCGCCGAGGCGAGGGAGACGAGGCCGAGGACGGCGGGCAGAGAGAGGGAGGGCAGCTGCATGGTTGAGATGATAGAGAGAGATGTGTGTGTGTGTGTGTGGAAGGAAAAAGGTAAACTTGGCAAGTTGAAGGGGTTGTTGGTGCTACAGACTCGAGGCAGGAAAGCAAACATGATGGGATCGAGGTCCTCTTATATATACCTGTGCGAGTCTGTCCTCGAGACGTTGCACTCGATTATCCTAATCTTATGGACCATTTGATGAGAGATCACAGGCATCCAACAGTAACATCAAAAGTCTACCAAGGTGCCATGACCCCCAAGCTTGCCCATGCAAAAAGCGATGCGTCCTAATCATAGTGCCCCTTCAATGCCCCTTGATGGTCAGGATCATGACTGATGTAACCCTCGCGGGCCGTCAATATGGCTTTAACAATACCGCGTGCTCTGTCAAATGAACCATATGTCAGCCACATGGCCAGAATTACTCAATCGGGAAGCTGCTTTCCTGCAGTCTTCCGCTTCAGTAGGAACAATTACAATTACTGGGGGGCGGGGGATTAGACCACGGGTTCCCCAAGTATTGTCACAGCCAAGCTTTTTTTGCCACGGCATATTACTGCCCCAGTCACGGACTTCAGATGACTTGTATGGAAGGAAAGACAGAAAGTAGCCCTAGCCGCTGTGGAGGAGTCGAAGTGTGTGTAATTTCGCCAAGAAGCTAGCCCTCAATTTGTAACCATCCACAAGGGGAAAGCCAGAAGAAAAGTGCACCTTTAGCTCGGACAAGCAATATATATTGCAGACTTGGAGTCGGCTCCGCTGGTAACGTTAACTCAACCTCGCCGAAACGGGATGGTTCAACTAGATAGAGCTGTCCAAGTTGACCATTCCTGTCAAGCGACGCCGATCGAAAGGAGTAATGCCACGCTTGGGTGGCTTACATGCATGAAGCCGCCTGTCATATTGCATGAGGCGAATCATAACCCCCGTCACATCCCCCGCATTTCCTTGTGCACTTCCTTTTTGCGCTACAGATTGCATGGTTGTCCACTTGCAGGTTGCACCTCTTCCCATGTAGGGCGTCCAAGTGCCGAACTGGGCAAGTGACCTACTCCTTTGGTTTCTGTCCTGCCAAGCCTTGTCGGTCGTTGCTGGACTTGTCTCTCCAAGTAAGAGGAGAGTCTGCTCCGCTTCGCTCAGAGCCATTCGCACATGTTGGAAGAGGCATGGTTACCTCTCCGGGCAAGAGGAAGTAGACATGGAAAGCCTAGTTGGTTGCAGCGGATCATTTGCATCAGCTAAAAGTGCACAGGTCGGGTCGTCGCGGAAAAGTTTTTGTGTGATTGGATCAACATGAAACCACGTACTCCAATGAATAGATTGAGGTATACATCGCCGAAGTTTGAGAGCCGCAAGACACTTTGCTTCAAACCAAGCAACTGGGGGCGGCCCATGCTACGTGTGACAGTGAGAGGCCGCCATAAGACATGGCTATTATGACGGATGTCGGTGGATTTGGATATCACTGCGAAATAGAGATTTGTTTGCCACGCTTAAAACTGCGGAAATAATTACACGTGTTTCTAGTGTAGTTTGCGTCGCACCTGACCCGTGATATTTCCAAGATTTGTCATGTCGCAGACCGACCAACTCACCCTATATACAGCAACTATCCCGTCCTACTGGATGCGCTTGAGTCGTGCCGTATTCGACATGTCGTCGGCATTCAGGTAATCCACGCCGAGAGCCGCCAGGGGCTCCCACATGTACTCTCCCGGCAGGTTCCCTATCACAGCTATATCCGCACCCTGCCCCTTCTCTGCGTGTAAATTGCCATCAGCGGTCACTTACAGTAACGGACCTTGAGTCCGGCCGCGTGTGCAGCGTCCACCTGCGCCTTGACCTTTGCCTTTTGCGCCTCCGAAAACGCGCCGGCACTCGACGGCTTGCCGATCGCGCTCTGAAAGTCCGCCGACGCATAGTACGAGTTGCGCGTGTTGTACTTGGCCTCGAGATTGTCCACCTTGGCATCATAAAACACATCCCTATTCGGCACGCCATCTCCAGTATCAATCCTGTCAAACGGCGCATTCCCGCTCGCCACCACCGTCACCGCGCGCTGCACAAACTTGCCGTCCACCACGCTACTCAGGTAGTTGCCATCACGCAGCGGTTGCAGCGCCGCTACCACCGCGTCTAGCGTCTTTGTGTCTGAGGTTTTAAAATCCACCATCAACACAAACTTTTGTCCCGGACGCGCCGCAAACACACCAACGTCGCCCGAGCCGCCGCCGTTGTTGTAGTCGAGGATGGCGCGGAGCGGCTCCGTGTACTGCACCCTCAGCGTGCGGCCCGGGGTGGGCAGGACGTGGCCGATGATGACGTCGCCGCCGGAGAGGAAGACGTCGGCCTCGATGGCAATGCAGCCGGCGCTGAGGGCGGAGAAGACGGGCACGTCGCGGTCGTAGTCGTTGTGGCTGTGGCAGGTGACGGGCTGGATGCTGGTGAGGGAGGCAAAGGGCCACGGGCTCAGCGGCGGGCCGGCGCCCTTGTTGGCGCTCTGGGCGGAGAGGGCCGAGGCGGAGAAGAGCTTGTTGATGGCGTCTTGCTTGGGAGGCGTCTCGTAGCCGAGAGCGTGATAGGAGATGCCGTCGGAGCCGACTTGCCAGGTGCCGCCCTTGGTGTCCTTGTTGGTGGCGCCGGAGCACTTGCCGCCATCGGCGCTGAGGGCGTTGAGATATCTGATGCAGTCGGTTTCTGGACTTGTGAGTAAATGTGACATGAGGGATTGCCAGATGAAAGTTGCGTACTGGAAATAGTATGGTCCGACTTGATCTTGTTGTGCACCTCGACTGAACGTGGCTCATGTGAGCAAAATGCCCATGTAGTAGGACGAATATCCATGCACAGACTTACAGTTGACAAAGCCCTGGATGCCATACTCGGAAGGATTCTTTCCGCCATTCAGAAAGACCTCGGTTGAAAGGGAGAGGTAGCCGTTGGGCTTGACAACCTTTCCATCGGCCGCAGAGCAAAATGCCTGCACAGCAGAAGAGAAGCCCCTTCGCTTGTCGGTAGCCTGTCCAATTGCGACATCATCCCTCGGCATCCAGGCATCGCCGCAGCTGGAAATACCATCCGTCGTTCTGGCGTCCGCCGGCGCGGCGCTGGCGAAAGGGAGCTGCCGCGACACGTTGGTTAGTTTCAACTCTTGCAACCAGGCTCGCCGATCAAAGTATAACAATGTGTGGGAGGGCACATAAGCTTTGCGCTACGCAATCGATCGTACCAAGGCTGTGGCCGTTGCCAGCGCTAGACCTGAAAGCTGCATTGTGGTAGTTTTTGAGCGGCTATTACGAGCGAGACATTTAGTCTTGTTCTGCCTTCTTTTAGACTTTATAAGACGATGATGAAGGAGCAAAAACAGACACAAGACACACAGACAATGCACGGGTGGTCTCTGTAGGCGGCATGTAAGCACTTGGTCCGCAAGTGAGGAGACGATCCCGGCGCCAAGGCCGCAGCAGGGGCACCAATCTCAGCTAGGAACTGTTCCTTTTGCCAATGATCGTCGCCATGACCTGCATTGGTTGGTTCTGGGCCGTGCGCATTCTGGATCGAGCACCAATCCATCACCGAAGGCCCATGTTGCATGGTGGTGTGGCGATGGGACTAATTGCTTCTTCAAGAGCTTCACGCGGCCAGCCTAGGAATAAGAAAAAAAAAACACCAAGCGTCGTTGACGGTTCATAGGCCGCGGCTCGTCGTCGCATTCGGAGGTAGGAAGATCCGAGGATGAGATGAATTGTTTCGCAGCCATGGGTGATATTTCACAAGTAATTTCAACCTGGTCAACCCTACTCACCTGCTCAGCACCTGTCGGACATGACTGCGCTGCTTGGAGATATGCCGCTGTCGCTCGTCCGCCGCGAGAGAGACGCGCGTCATTGGCGATGGTCACCAGAAGCTATCAATGCTGACGGGCGACTCTGCAACAATGCCGCCGAGTTTTATCATTGCCCATTCATCACCGACACTGGTAGGTTCATCTTGGCCACGGCCGTGCTCCTGCTTATCTCTCCGACTAGGCGCATTTTCATTTTCCGGCCTGGTACCACCTTCGCGCAGAATGGAGGCTGAGCTCCCTCAGCGCATTATTGACGAGGGCCATGCCCACCTGTTTGTCAAATTCATAAAGAGGAGACCCCTGGCTGAATCCGGGCCTGCGGTGATACTGTCCTGCGGCTCGAATTCGATACCGGAAACCTTTTCATCAAGTTTTAAACAGCTCAGGTTCTGGGCATCGGGCAAGCTTGGCTGGGAAGACTGTTGGGATGAGCCGCTTGCACCCATGCCATGGCATGCAAGGCTGCTTCCAGAACTTCATCTATGGGGTATATTTGACGTCTTGTCTTCTACTCTCAGACAGGCCACAGCAGGTATGTTCGCACCCATAAAACGCAGTGTCCAGCTCCAACTAATCAAGCAACAGCAGGGATCATAGCGTCTTCCTACGTTCTCGCCAAATACCGCAAACCTCCCCCTTAAGGAGCCTTCAAGAAGATCACCTGCACTGTTATATCATCCCGCACGTAGCGGCTGATGGGCGCCGTCGCCGTCAGCGCGCCTGGCACCATGTACCTGTGTCGGCCGCCCAGGACGTTCTTGAGTAGGCAGACGGCCGCGTTGTCCAAGTCATCAATGGAAAAGTCCTCTGGGCGCGCTGTGCGGCTCAGCGAGCCGTCTTCGTTGACGTCGTACTTTGACTCACGCGACTCAGCGGCCGGCTCATGTTGCGTCCCAGAGGAGCGCCGCGCCGCGAGCCAGCGCCTCACGCACTCGACGGCGTCTTCGTGGCTGATGGCCTCCCATAGCCCGTCGGAGCCGAGAATTACAAAGTCGTCCGGGCCAATCACGCTGGCCGTCACCACCGGCGCGGCGGTAAGGTACGGCGGCGTCTTGGCCTTGGCGAGCGGCCGCGGGCTGTGGCAGCTGCCCCGCGCGCGCGCGACCAACTCGGCCGGCCACTTCCATCTGTGATTGCCGAATGCTCGAGTGACACCCATGCCCATGTAGGAACCCCAAGCCTCCTCGATTAAGTCGGCCTCTTCACCTGGGTGCTCGGCCTTGACGCGACCAACCTCGTCCTTGTTGAAGACGTTTTGGTCCACGGTCATCGCTGACACGTCCGGCGTGCTGTCTGTCGCGGAAGAGCGGCACGCGCGGACGGCACGCGAGTCGCCGGTGAGAGCGACCCAGAGCGTCGGCGACGGTTGGGGCTCGTACATGAGGAGTAGGGCGCAGGAGCCGGCAAACGCGGGCGCAGTGGCGACGCGCATCTCCGCAGCCCCGGCCGGGTGCCCGGCGGCCAGCGTGGCCTCGGCGATGCCCATGATGCAATTATCTAGAGTGACAAAGGCTTTGCAGAGGGCATCTCCAAGATGACGGTCTTTGGGAGAATTTTCAAGTGTCTTGGCCACGTACGGGATGAGATTCTTTTTGAGTACTTCAGCCGTTGCTGCTCCGCTGCGAACAAGAATGAATTCTTGGACCATGACTGTGAAACCCAGGCTCAGTAAGGGGAGGGCTTACTTGTGTCCGTCAAAGATTCCGGCATACAGCGTGTCCCCCTGTCCCTCCGCCCCTTTGACGACACCAACATCCCAGTGGTCCTCTAGCGGGAGCTTGGTCCCGAGACTGACAACATCCACGCGACCGAGGCCACCATTGGCGGTGCTGAAGAGGAAGGAGTCGGCGCCTTCGCGGATTTTGGCGTCGGCTTCCTCATAAGTCAGCGCCTTGGCGGGGATAACCACGGAAGGCTCTTCTCCCGGGATGATGGTGACGGCCGGGGCGGCTTTCGGAGCCTCTTGGATCTCCTTGGTAGCGACCTTGTCCGCCATGGTTCCGTGTATGAAGCAGCAGCCAAGCAGGGGAACACAAGTCAACAGGACACAAGGCAGCGATTTGTGTCAATAAAGGTGTTTAGCGTGTCGAAGTCATGGAAAAGATCAGGACGCTGAAGAACTGTCTGCTTGTGGTTGTGAGAGCAGCAGTGCGTGACCCAACAAGCATCCCCTCAATACAGAGGAGGGGTATGACACGTCATTCGCTCCTTCACGGTCATCACTATTCCTGGGGAATTCCGCAAAGTTCGGATCAATAACGGCAAGGCCAGGCTGTTTGATACACAGGGCTGAATAAAGTGGATGGGCGTGACGAATGAGATTTGCGGGCAGCCGAGCCTTGATTTCCCCGGACCCCAGACGGACTACCCTTGGCAGATCCTTCATTTCTTAATTGGTGCTTTATTCCTTTTCAGTCTTTATTAGTGGGCTTCGGTCCTGGGACAACTCGACCAGAAGACTCCGTACAAGTGCATCCGTCCACGGGGGAACTTCGAGCCCATCTCTCTCTACGAGTCGCACTGTAAATTCCTTCTTGCTCTTGCTTTCCGCGTCTTACCCCCAAAGGTGGCGTTGCGCCATGCCACACAAACTTTGGATCCTACTTGTGCAAAATCGCAAATAAGGCTGTGGGGATTGTCGTTCGTCAATCTCACTCACATGAGGCTGACAAAAGTACCCGACATCGGGGGTTGCGAAGAATTAGGCAGCTGGGCACTTGATGTATATTGGACATGACTTTCTAAGACATTTCATAGTAAGATTTGCACAGCGTCGCAGCGATTGCCATGAACCTCTGCGAGCCGGCATGTCTGACCATGGCTCTGCATACATATCAGCGACTTCCGTAGCCCACAGCTGCTCGTAACATGGCTCACATGAAGCAGGTCTTGGGCTTATTAAGGATTTATCGTCTGTCTTGCATACATGCTGTTCCTGCTCTCTCCCGTGTCTCACAACCACCTAAGTCTCAATCCTTCCAGGATGCGTATCGCCCGGCGGCTTGTACTTGGCCTCCCTATTCTTGGCCCAGTTGTGGATGGCCTCAAAGTTCCTGCACTGCTTTGTCACGGCAAAGTTGGCATTGTACGCCTGCTGCGCCTCGTTCCACGCGACCGTCATGACGCTGACGTCGGCGTGGCAGAGCAGCGTCTGCCAGAGATAGTCGAAGCAGTGCCGGTCGTGCCAGTGGCTTAGACGCTCCGAGTCGCCCGGATCATCAACTGGGCTGGAGGCATTGAAGAATTTCTTGCGGACGCGGTTCTGGCGAAAGAGAGGGGGTCAGCGGGCGTGTTGATGCCTAAAGTGCGGGGTTGAGAGACACTGGGTAAGACGTACCAAGCAGTGCAGTTGATGGAAGACTTCTGGAACACCGGCGTATCCCTCCTCTCCTCCGTATAATGGTGCAGTGGATTGGGACAGCCGAGCGGCTTCTTCGTTGCTGAGGCGAATCTCACCGACGTCCAGAAGGGACGCCCAGTCAGCGCTCATTATGGGACTGGACGGCGTGACGTTGTCCGTGACCACACCTCTTTGTTCATCAACAGTACTGTTAAATGTCCGCGTCTCCCATATGATTGGTGGATCCAGAAGCGTATCTGCGACGGGTTAGCCGGAAGGGGGTCACGCCTGAATGAGGGGAGGCAACTCACCATCGAAGCAGTCCCCTCGGTTTTCTCGTTTGAACCCGTTCACGGACCTCATGAGCGTGAAGAAACACACAGCAGCCCCGAGTATAACCAGCACGTTGAGAGCCAGCAACACGTTCGTCAGTGCCTCTCTCCATGCCCGCGGCCGTTTGTGACTCGGAACTTGCTGGTACTCTGAGACGAGCGGCTTTTCTTCGTCAAAACTGGAGGAACTCATGGCAATTTTGCGACTTTCAAGGTCCACGTGCGTAGCCGGAGAAGTGAAGGACGATGCTGCGAGGCAGGGTTAGCAAAGAAAAGACTTGATCATCAGTCATGGATCGGACATAGGGTTCAAGAATGAGCGCGACTCTACTGGACTCTGCAACAAGGCTCGACAGCCTGCATTTGCCACTCGTATTCCCTGCTTACATGTACCGTACTAAGCTTCATGATCCGCGAGCCTCGTCGGGAAATCAAATTGTGACCGAAAGCACAACAAGCCGCATTGCATAAATCGCCGAGACGCATGTAGGATTAGTATCATGAGCATTCTATCCTCAACTTTGGCAATATCATTCCAAAGATCCTAGACATGCCCTCTAATCGGCAATTATGAGGTGTGATCCTCTGCAAATGTGCTTGGTTGCATGATGGAGTGAAGAATCATCCCGGATTCTCCGATTTGCGTGCCACGCGTCTACCTATAAAAGGAAGCCAGGTGAACCGAATCTTTACCACATTCTTCATCGAAATCAATTTATCGAATCAAAATGAAACCCACCCTTTCCTTCATCGTTGCAGCTGCGACGCTCAACCTTGCCATCGGCGCCCCCATCGCCGAGCAGCGGTCCCGCGCGGTTGTCGCCAAAGACGCCGTCAAGCGCGCTGCAGCCAACAACCCGTACCTGGCCCGAGAGGCCAACGCGGCGCCATCTCCGGGATCCGCTACGCCGGGAACGATGCGCAGCGTGCTCAAGTTCCTCGGACGACGCGGCAGCTTCGGTCGTCTGAATGCGCGGTACACATACCATGACACGCCCCGTCCAGCGCTGAGTGTCGAGCACCTTGACAAGCGATACACGTACCAGGACACGCCGCGTCCCGCAAAGAGTGTTGAGAATCGGCACAGGTGGTACGACCACGACCCGCCTCAGTCTGCAAGGAGTGTTGAGGGTCTGGACAGGTGGTACGAGCATAACCCGCCTCGTTCCGCAAAGACTGTCGAGGGTCTGGACAAGTAGTGGACGGAAACTTTACGTTTAGCCTGCAGTTCAAACTTCAGTATGAAATATTCTGTTTATGGGAAGAACAAGTATAGGATAGAGAACAACGAGTGAATACTCATAAATGGGCCACTGTGGTCTCTTTGACTCCATCCCTAGAAGTAGAAAGCAGAGGGGACTTGATATAGATTATACTATATAGAGAGACTAGTATGAGAGTGTGAAGGAGGAAATGTATTTGTTTCGTTTAACAATTGGTCATGGTAAAAACTACCAACAATTGTGCATATCCGCTTTAACAGAAAGAAAGTCTACAAGTCATTTCCAAGGATTCCATTCGGCCCTCGCATGTGAATCATGCAGCACGTTCACCATGAGGAGCTCTATTTGCAGTCGCCCTTGGCCTTACCCAAAGTCTTTTTCAGCCAGGCATGGACCGTCCTCGAGAGCTCCTGCCCAGCGCCAGTCTGGCAATGAAAGCCAGCAGTGCCTTTAAAGGTATGCAGAGTAGCCCAGTCACCGAGCGCGTCCGCCACCTTCTTCGGCTGCCCGACATAGCTGCTCTCCAGCTCTGCATCGCCGACGAAAACTGGCATTTTGATCTTGCCAATAAAGGACGCGACGTTGTACTGCTTGATCTTGGTGAAGAAGTCCGAGGGCGAGTGCGTGTGCAGCGCCCACAGGCTGTGGTCGATGCCCCATGCGGCGCCGGTAGGGAGCTCTCCAGCCGCCCGGGCCGACAGAAGCGCGTCGTCAAACTGCGAGTAGTTGCCCGCCTCGTAGATGGAGAGCATCTCGGGCGACAGCTCCCGGACGTACGCCTCGTAGTTGTCCCAGACGCCGTCGATGAGGACAGTGGCGGCCAGGCGCGGCTCAAAGGCGGCGACGCGGGCAGCCAGGTAGGCGCCGAGAGAGTTGCCGACGAGGACGATGCGGTTCTCATCGACGACGTCCTTCTTTGCCGAGAGGAGGTAGTCTACGACGGGAATGCCGACCGTTTCCCAGTTGGGGATGAAGCCAAGGCCCTGGTTGCGGCGCACCGTTGGCTGGCCGGGCCCTTCGTAGGTGATGCAGTTCCAGCCGCGGGCCAGTGCGGGCGCGACAAAGTTTTGGTACGAGTCCTCCTGCGCGGCGTCGAAGCCGTTGCCGATAATCATGGTCGGCAGCTTGTCGTGCTTGCTGTCGGACGCAGCGTACCAGATGGCCTCGACGGTAAAGTTGCCCTGAGTGGCCGGAATGCGGATGCGCTGGCCGGGGATAGGCAAGGCAGCCAGGCCCTTGTCAAAGGCCTCCATCTGCTCGGCCCAGATGCTGTTGATGCGCGGATCCGTCCAATTGCCGTGGAGGTAGGCGTCAGCCCTGCGCAAGTACGACGCCGCAGAGAACCACGTGTCCCTGACATTGACAGGGTCAGCGGCATTATCGGGGTCTTGCGCCTCAGCCCTGGTGTCGTTTGCGAGCTTGTAAAAGACGTCGACAAAGGACGTCATGTTCCCGGCTTCAATGGCTTTGGCGGCGCCGAGAATGGGGCCGACGTCGCCTCCCCCGGTGATGGACTCGCCGAGGGCGGTGAGCAAGTCAAAGTTGAATGTTGAGTCATTGCTCAACAGCAACATGGTACTGTTGGAGGTGTCAAAGGCTGCCGACGCTGATCTGGACTGCAGCAGAGCTGCGAAGATGGCGCAGGTGTAAGTGGAGGAATGTAGCTTCATGGCGAAATATGAGTGAAGAAGAATTGAAAAGAAAAGGGAAAAATCTTTGCGTGATGTTTTGAGTCGTTTATCGCCTATGACATGAACTGTTGCTTCTGAATAGCCTTCATCTTACCTTTTTTGCTTCCATCTCTTCGCCTTATATACTTGAGTCTTGCTCTCAGATGTACGTGGTGGTGGCAGCAAGTATTTGCCCCCTGTCAGGTATCTTTCCTCTTTGAGTTATCTTAGAATTATACCTGCAATTACAGTTCTCCGTAAGCGGGGCGCATCTCGGACGAAACCCCATCGAGTATGCGTTTTGCGATGGTGTCTTGCTATTGGTCGTTAGTTTAGCAATAGACTTGGCAGCCTTGTTGGGCTCTATGACGCAACCCTTTATGTAGCATGGCCCCCGATTAACAGCCAGTTTACATATTTAAAACACCTGCTCATCGCAAACTGATTACTCTTTTCAGCATCGTCGCTGTCGCAAGAGTCAATGCCATAATGGTCAACCGCGGACGCTCCGGAGGCTGTATGACGTGTAAGCAGCGCCGCGTCAAATGCGACGAGACGAAGCCCAAGTGCCGATCTTGTCTGCGCCTCGGATTTCGCTGTCGAGGCTACAACAAGCCCAAGTCTACCCAATTCAAGTTCAAAGACCAGAACCACAAATTTTGCACAAAATCTCATCACAATGTTACCTTCCATGGCGGCTGCGATGCCGCTACGACTGCATCTAGTCTGCGCGGCTCGGCCGGGTCCGACACTCATCATCGCGATGCTGTGAAGGCATTATCTCTGCAGCGCCTCTCGGAGCCAGAGACTGCCGTGCCATTCTTTCTCGGCCACTACGCCAGTATGGGCCGCGACATGGGATCGACGCGCGGCTTCTTCGAGATGCTTGTCCCCGCCTACGCTTCGCAGCGGCAAGAGTCGGCGCTCTCGCTGGCCGTGTCGGCGTTGGCGTCAGAGATCTTGTTCGTGTGGCGGCAGGATGCGAGCAGCTTCCGCTCACCGCGAAAGTCTTATTCTCGAGCCCTCGCACGCCTCCGCACCGCAATCCAGGATCCCATAGAGCGCAGTAGGCCGGCAACTGTACTAGCCGTGCTAGTGCTCCAGACCTACGAGAATGCGTCCGCGATATACGACCTTCGTCGAGCGTCGAGCACGCACCACAACGGCGCGGCGTCTTTGCTCTTATCCATGGACGCGGATGGCATGGATAGCACAGTACGCGCCTACCTACAACGGTTTATGCTACATACCGAGGTTTCGACCGCGATACGGCAGAAACGACCGCTGAAGAGTATCGCATACTCGTGGATGGGAAGCAAGGATACAAGCACTGTGCCGGATAACCCCAGTTCGGCGCTTGATGAAATAGGAGCATCCTTTGCCGAGCTTCAGGACAGGTACACGCAGTCTATGACGCAGGGTGGCTCTACGACGTCATTGGAGCGCGGTCTGAAAGAATGGAGGGTCAAGGCCGTGAGGCTTGATGCAAAGCTTCAGGCGTGGGCGGAGAAGGTACCGGATCACTGGAGGCCACTGAGGCTCGTAAGCGGTCGGGATTTCGACGCGTCGATACCTACCTACCGGTCCGTCTGCGACGTGTATCCGTCGTGCCAGATTGCCAGCGTTTGGAACCTTTGGCACATCCAACGTCTCCTGCTGGCCAAGATGGTACTCAGCTCTGTCAATTCATTCCCAGATCTGAGTTGCTCTAGCTTCGCGTTCGGGTACTTCCGCGGCGACCCAACAGAACTTTTCACCTGCCAACAAACACTGCAGGAAGTGGTCGACTGCGTCTGTTACAGCATACCTTTCCATCTCGGCACCCGAATCACGCGCGTCAGCCTCACAGATTTCACTGACCCGACGGTTTTACTGCCCAGCGACTGCTCACTGGAAGGCGGTGCACGACAGGAAAGGAGTGGTATCTTTGCGGAGATATCAAGGGATGGCCATAGACGCCACGTCATTGCACAGGGGCCGTGGCGCGTCATGCATCCGCTGACTCGCTTGCTCACGCTCTTCTCGGAAGATGGCGGCGACGTGATTGCAAGCCTTCTTAGGCCTGGGCAGCGGGACTGGATCCGCGATCAGTTCCTACGTGTTGCCACGTTGCTGCATCTTCCGTCGCATTCCGGCTATGACATGAAGAGATCTGAATCGCCGGGATGCTCTGCAGATGCCAAGGCAGAGAACCTGGCCAAGGAGATTAGAAAAGGCGCCATTCTCATGAGTGGCCCATGAAGCTTGGTCTTATCCGTAGACTGGGCGAAATCAGTAAAATTATAAAGCATGAAAAATTACTGCATTATTGGCATTCTTATCGCGCCAAATCCAGCGTGATAATTCTGCCTGGTAGTGAAGCTCGCTTAAAAGTCTGGGGGCGCTCTAGTAAGCGGCTTTTAGTGATTGATTAGTGGCTGCGCTAACTACCTCCCGTAGTAGGTACCGAGCTGACTAAGTTCAGCCAGCGCCGCCAACATATTTCACTGACTCGGTCAAACGAGTTGCTTCCTCGCTGGCATAAAACGCTTCAACGGCACTCTGGCTCCTACGAGTACTGTCGCCGGTAGGCAAAGACACTTGAACGACAAATTACTTGTATGGGGATATGTGAAGCGGTCTGCAGACGTCTTGTCTGCGGCCAAAACTGAGCAAAAGGAACCAGAGCGAAAAAGGATGTTGCTGTACACCAGACGGGCGCTGCCCAAGCTTCCCAAGAAGCGTTCACGAGCAGGTGAGACTTGTCTTCGTCATCTCGCCTCAAATATTACTGTACAGTCTCTCTGACATTGGTTACTTGCCCCTCTTTTGTCGAACCAGGTTGTGATTTTTGGTACGTCGTTTGGCCCCCTGATGAGACCCCTGCCCGCCGTCACATTTGCTAACACCCCGCCAATAGCAGAGTTAAAGTAAGCTTCAAATGGCACGCAAAAGTACCTCGCCAGCAACGGCTAACGCAGGGATCCGTTGTACAGAAGAAAAAGTGCGATGAAGGTCGTCCCGTTTGCGCGCGATGCAGAGAGACGGGCCAAGAATGCGTCTACGGGCCGCTGAGGCCGCGTCAACGGAGGAGCGCCGCACAGATTGAGGCCGACGCGGTCGCCGGGGAGGGTGCCTCCGCGTCATTTCAGCAGGATGGCGCAGCAGAGGACCCCTCCTCTCCCCAGCCAGCGCTCGATGACGACTGGCTGGACGCGGATTTCCTTGGCGACGAGCTCGCGGCCGCCGCTGAACCGTGCGACGCTTCAAGCCCGACACCGGCGCCGCCTTCGCCGCCGTCCAGCGCCGTCGCGCGCCGCCGCCACTACGCAGGCTCCTTTTACGCCACGCCGCACCTGGAGCTCAACATGCCGCTTTTCTCCGAGTTCACGACGATCCGGGGACGGCGCGGGCTGCTGGACCATTTTGCCAACGTGCTGTCGCACCTCATCGTGCTGCGCGAGGACGGTGGCAGCAACCCGTTCCAGCAGCTGGTGCTGCCCATGTCGCGGCGCAGCCCCGCGGTCGCGAGCGCCGTCTACGCGCTGTCGAGCGCGCACCTCGAGTTCCGCGGCGCTTCGAGCGTGGAGAAGTCGAGCATCGAGTTCCACTCCGAGGCCGCGCGCAACCTAGCGAACCTGATTGAGAGGGGCGCGGAAGGAAACCAGAACGAGCTCCTGGCAGCGGTGATCCTGTTGATCTACTATGAAGTGGTGAGTCTGCAACGTTGGTGGTTTGAGGGTCGGAGTGGAGGCTAACTTCTGTAGCTCGTACATCGAGAGCGGTCGCAGATTGTCAATGGACATTTAAAAGGTGCCATGGCTATCTTGAATATTGGTCCGGCGACATCAGATCCGACGAGAGCATTTCTCGAGCGTGTAAGCTTTCGCGATGGCTAAACCAACAGAGACAAGCTGACGTAGCAGGCTTTCCGCTTTTACGATGTGATTGCGGCGCTTTCTTTTCGAACGACGACCCTTTCTAGTTCGCCAGCGCCTGGGAGTATTGACCGATTCCTCCCCGTCGACAGCCGGGGCACTTCGCAACCGGCCGGCAGCGCCGACGCTCTCCTCGGCATGGCGACTTCGCTGTGGCCGATCGTCCACCAGTTGTCAAACCTAGGCGCGCTAAAAGACCAAGTTCTCCAGGCAGAATTTAGCGACACAGCAAAAGCCGAGCAGCTGCGCACGGAGCTCGAGTCAGCCGCATCGGCAATCGAAGCGTCCCTCGTCGCATGGGAGCCGGAGCTTTCGGCCGACCAGGCCAACACACTGGCGGGCGCGTCCGGCGGGGCCCTAGCGGGGATCCTGAACAACGCGCGGGCGTACCGACATTCGTCGCTGGTGCACCTGCACCGAAGCATCCTGGGTGCGCGGCGGGAGGACGCAACGGTGCAGGCGAATGCGCGGGCGAGCTTGCGGTTCTGCGTGGGCACGGTGGAGAGCGCAGGCCCGATGGGCGCGCTGCTGTGGCCGCTGTTCGTGGCGGCGTGTGAGGCGTGTACGGTGGCGGACCGGGCACTGGCAGCGCAGGCCTTTGCGGGCATTGATCGGCACCAGGGCATGGCCAACATTGCGCAGTCGTGGCAGATCGTGCGTGAGGTATGGCGGCGGGCGGACGCGAACGTGGACGCGGTGGGCGATGTGGAGGGCGAGGAGGACGGGGAGGGAGACGTGGCGGCTCTGGGGATTGACTTGCAGAACAGTAGCCTGGGGGCGGTGAGGGGGCCAGAATTTGGGGAGGAAGATCTGTGGCGGAAAGTGTGTAGGGATATGGAGTTGTCAGTGATATTTGGATAAGGGTTTGAGTTTCGACGGTGGTCAATGATGGTGTTGGGTGGATGGCTCAGTAGGGCTGGTTAGGGGACTGCGCACTGATGGCCAGATGTGGCTGATGCGGTACACAGATGACGCATCTCACGAGGGCAGGGATTTTTACGATTTTGATGAAATTGAAGTTTTTGTCACGCTGATGCTGCGAGCGTGCGGGCGTGTTCCATGTGTGTTGTTGGCAGCGAGAATTGTCGCCCGCTGTAGATGGAGTTTTGAGACAGGTGCGCTAAATACGTCGCAAAAAATGTGTGCTTGAAAGAAAATGACAGCGTAACATTGTTCTAGAAGATGGAGCCGTGCGTGTCGGAGTCTGGAACGGCTTTGTGCGATGGGACAAAGATTGAGTTACGGATGTTTGTATGGTGTGGTAGCATTGTTGGTGGTAGCGTGGTGACTGAGGTGTGGGAGACCGGATGGTTCTACTCTTGAGATGACTGTTGCCGTTAAGTTATAATTAATTTACCTCCCCTGTTACTTGTTACTTGAGTAGAATTTCAGTTTTTTCTAAGATTTTCACACAAAGTTACATTGTGGCGCTGTTGGTGTAAATGATCCGTCATATGACCTCTCTTCGTTGAAAATGGTGACCCTGAACGGCCCGCTGAAGCCACCGCCAACCACCAGCCAGGAGCACGGAGAGAGGGAGGCGGAAAATGTCCGCGAACTAATCTGGACTGCGGGAAAAACAAGCCACAAAAATAATCAATTTTCTAGACATGGTTTGAAGAACCAAGCGCGGCAAGAGAGACAAGAGAGAGGCCGAGGCCGAGGCAGGGAAAAGAAGAGCGGAGGGGGAAACAACTTGCCTGCCAGGGATATTCTTAGAAGTTGTTCGGTACTCCGTAGTTAATCTGTAAAGGCCCCATGCACTGAGACTCGCACCGACTTGTGTGTCTTTCCGCCTCGTTGGACAAAGAAAACAGATTCTTGGCTCATCGCCCATCACCGTATGTGGGTGTCTGGATGCTTCAATATCGGTCTTGGCCTGTCTCGCCTTGAGCAAGTTCGCTGATCATGTCCCAAGCAAACGGCACCACCCATCGCCCACTAACGATGCCCTCAAAAACAGGACGCACAGAAATATCTGTACTGGCCAATCTAGATGAAATAAAAAAAACTGTAAATCGCTGTACAAAGGGCTGACTTATTTTTTGCACCTGATCTTCTTTCATTATTATTATCGCGTCCCCCGCAATCTCGACGTACCCACGGTGCTCCAGCTGAACGGGGCCGAAACAAACAACCGCAGCGCACCACCCGCGGGTTTTCCCTCCATCAACCTCACGATATTTTCTTCCCTGCAAACAACCGACTTCATCGTCGCCGTCTCTAGAATCAAATGCTTCTCTAACATCATACTCGCATCTCAGCCACGGCCTTTCTGATTTATTGACGCTTTCCCCCCGCATCCGCACCTGCCTGCATTTACTACACCACCAACCCGCCAACGCCACCTCGGCCAGCGCATCGTGACGCACCATAGCCTTACCCGCTCCCTCCCTCCCTCGCGACATCAACCAAGCCCAACCAGCCCTCCTCTTTTTTTTCTGTCACTCACCCCTCTCTCTCTCTCTCTCTCGTCTTTCTCTGCGCGCCCACCTACTCATTCGCCCGCCCGCCCTTCTCCCAGCTCGCATGGCCATGGTTCAGCCATGAATGTGACCTTTGGCAAGTCGGACTCTTCCGCCGCCGCCCCGAGGCAGATTCGCTTTGTCCACAACCAAGGCCAACCGCCCTCTAAGCGCCGCAGGATCAACGCCGCGTACGTCCCCGTCTCCCCTCTGCCCCCTCCGTCTGCCGATGCCCGTTTGCCGATGGCCCCTATGCGCATCGACCACACAAAAGCTCGGCTGCTGACCTTTTGTACCTCTTTCCTCCCAACAGATGCCTCACATGTAGACGTCGCAAGACGCGCTGCGACGGCGAACGCCCAACCTGCTCGACGTGCTCTAAAAACGGTCACAAGTGTCTGGGCTATCCCGACGAATCCAAGCGCGACGGCCCCGACGCCGGTGAGCATCCCATCGACGACAGCGAACACGACCAAGCTTCGACGACATCTTCTACCAGTCGCCCTCGTCCCGATCCGTCAGTCAGTGCAGAACCTGACCGCCCCCCTCGCACAACGGTCCGTGATACCGGAGATCGCGACATCACCGCCCTCCCTCCTCCGCTTCACGTCGACCCGCGCCCTCGTACCTCCCCGGCCCAGTTACCTATACTCCCTCCTCATCACGCCACGGCCCCCATGGCGGCCACTCCTGCGACCGCCCAGGCTGCCCCTTCAGGCCGTGAGGCGTCGCCCTCGGCATCCTCCTGCCACCCGCCCCAGACAGCTTCCACGGATGACCTGCCCTCGTCCCCGACAGCCCTACGCCGCGCGCAAAACTACAACTACCGCATCCCCTACTTTCGCTACTTTGGTCCAACCGCCATCGTCCCCGGCTTTAAGCAAATGGTTGTCTCCGTGCGCGACCGCCGCCTGTCCACCTCGTGCGCCGGCTCCCACCCAGGCACGTCACCTCTGTCCACCCACAGCGCCGCCTTCGCCAACAGCTCTGCTGCCAACAGCGATGTCGTTGTCGATGACCTACCTTCCTACGACCCCAACGCCCCGGGACCCGTCCACCCGCTCCTTCTCCACCTCGTCGAGCTCTTCTTCACGCATGTCGGCTGCAACTTTCCCTTCCTCAAACAGGAAAAGGCCCTCCGCCACATCCGCGAGAAGAGAGTTGAACCCATCCTCGTCGACTCCATCTGCGCCCTTGCCGCCCGCTTCTCCGACTCGCCGTCGTTGACCGGTGGCAACGACAAGATGCCGCGCACCGAACGCGGCCACGTCTTTGCCCAACGCGCCAAGCAGGCTACCGTCGAAACCTTTGCTTGCCCCAGCGTAGAAGCCGTCCAGGCCTGCCTTCTCATGGCATATGAGGGCTTCGGCGCAAACCAGGACAGTGCTCTATGGATGTATCTCGGCCTGGCTATTCGCATGGCCATAGACCTCGGGCTGCAGAAGCGTGTCGGCATCAAGTACCAGGGCGAAAAGGATCCTTGGAACACGCAGCAGCAACGTAGTAGAGGTACCAACGACTCGGAGAGCCCAGAAGATCGCCGACGCGATGACGGGGATCTCAGCGAAACGGGGCAGAGAGAGCTGGAGCAGGAGCGAATCGATACGTTCTGGGCCGTGTTTGTCTTGGATCGCATCATCTCTTCGGGAACAGGGCGTCCTGTCACACTACGTGACGATGACTTTGAGCTGCCGTTTCCAGAAGCCAGCACTGATCCCAGTACCGGCTGGCCGACGCTCTTTCCCGTGCTTGTGCAAATTATCCACCTCTACGGGCGCGTGTCCGATGTGCTCAACAACATCCATCACGTCGAGGACCTCACCCAGGACCGCTGGGGCAAGCTCAGCGCCATGGAACACCAGCTTACACGGCTGTATAAGAACTGGGGTCACCGGCTGCAATTTAACGTTAACAACTTCAAGCACTACCTCAAAGATGGCCAAGGCAACATCTTTATCCTGCTGCACCTGTGGTTCCACGCACTCTTCATCAACCTGCACCAGCCGACAGTCCTCATGGCCTTTGGTGAGCTGCGCAGTGAGCTTCAGCTGCTGCCCGATAGCCGTGAGCTGAGCATGAGCAGCGCCAAGACCATATGCGACATCCTCTCCTTCGCCGATCTCATCGATCCCAAGAGCTTCATCGGGAATCCCTTTACTAGTCAGCCCATCTATATCGCCGCCGGCGCGTTCTTGATGGAGTCGAGCGCCAACGCCTCGGAAGGCCCATCGCGCGAGGCCTCGCCGCCGCCCACCACAGACCGCAAGAGCGCTGCCGCTGCCCGCGGAAGGTCGTCGCGTCACTCAATGCTCGCCTCAGCCGCCACGCAAAATTACCAGCGCTGCTACAACTCGCTGGCGGAAATCCACGGCTACTGGGGCGGCATCAAGTACATCTTGACGGCGCTGGACCAAAAGTCCAAGGGGATGCGTGACGTCGAGACATACACCACCGAGGAGTATGAGAGCACCAAGTCGATGATGCTACCACCACCTGTGCAGGCGAGCATTGGTGACCAGCTAAGCCGCCTCAACAACCAGGGGTCGCCTATCCCCCCTGGTGCATTCGCGTGGAGCTTTTCCGGCACAGCCAACTCACCCAACTCTAACTTTACCGCCATGTATCAAGCCGCCGCCCTCGCCGGCGGCAGCGTCCCTCAAAGTGGCAGCGGCTCCGGGCCCACCAAGGCCCCGGTGTCATCCGCGTCGTCGACCAGGCCAGCGCCGCCGCCCGTCTCCCGCGAGGAGGGCAGCACGCCCCCGGGCAACATGATTTATGACCCGATCCGGCCGACCCAGACGAGCACCATGTTCCCGCCGGCGGTCCCACAACCCAACCTCTCGGCGCTGCGGCACTCTCCGCACCCTGGTGCGGGCAGGCTACCGCCCAACGGCCTGCGGTTCGAGGGCGTCAATGACGAGACCAAGATCTTTGCGACGCCGCACCCAGCTTATACGCCGACTAGCCAGCACTCCAACCCATACGAAGCGGCCGGCACTGCGTTTCCCGCATCACCGCCAGCAGCAGCCGCCACGGCTGGCGATGGCAGCCAGGCCTCGTCGGCCGCGTTGTACGCCAACATGGCGCCGCAGTTTAGCACATGGGGTGGCGGGCCCATGATGGGCCAGATGGACGGCATCACCTTTAACAGCCGTGACATTGACATTGAGGAGCTCGGGCTCCAGCAGGACCTGGTCAGCGGCTCGTGGCTGGACCTGACGACGGATATGCTGGGCTTGTTTGAGAGCCCAGAGTTGAACCATCATCATCCGGGAGGCTAAAGACAACCCGGAAGTGGAATTCACGACGGGAATCTTTTCTAATTTGTGTCTTTTCTTTTGGCATTGCCAGGTATTTTAGCGAGCGACGTATATTTGTTTTGGGAATTTGATTGGTATTTTGGAATGTGTTGTTGGAAAGCGAGCGAAAGCCTGAAGGAAGATGCAGCCATTTTCATCCTGGTCACATAGTATGGCGCATTTTGGAGTTTTCGAGAATTTCTCATCATGCATCTTGGGGAATATTTGCTATGAAAATCTGGATTTTTCTTTTCTTGTTGCATGGCAAGGGACTGAATACGGATTCATGAAAATCAAACGCATCGAAGGACACAGCCCTTGCTTTTTTTCTCCTTGTTCATTTTTATATATGTCTATATGCGGTCAATACAACCCCTTTTTCTCTGGACCAAGCTTTTTGTCTTTCTCAACTCATGATTTCATCACATCGTCTTGGCAAGCTCCTTGCTCCAAAAAGAGACAATGAAAAGATACGGCAAGCCCCTGTCACAATGATGCACGCACACGCAGAACCCCGCCTCTTTTTCCCTTCTCCCCTCTTCCGCTCCTGCACCGTGCCTTTCCATTCTTTAAGAGGAGGCCGGAGATGCGCGACCGATTGACGCAGATTCTGGGAAGAACTGAACGTAGTTCATAGAGCAACATGAAGGGTAAGCAGTGAGATGGACCAAGTACTAATTCAACGAGAAATGGTAAGTGTGATTCTCCGAGCCAGACTTACAGCCTAGGCCGAGTGCAAGGTAAGGAAAAGGCGGAGAATTTCTGCTTGCATAAAAAGAATTGCTCGAGAGCATGGTTGTCTAAAAGGTAGGGTTGTGTAGTAGTAGCTTACGATTTCGAAACATGGTTACAGGCATATAAATGGCCACTTCGCAGTGGCTCGTTTGATGGGATAGGAATGAACCCTACAACCCAGAGAGCGTAAGATTGGAATAAAATAGTATAAAATAGAAGGTCTGATTCGAGAACAATTTTATACATAAAATAAGTCATCTGTTTTCCGCACGCCGGGGGTGTTCATACAGTCAGTGGCAGATGCTGGGCACCGCAATCTCAGCCGCGACCCGCACGCGGCAAACGCCCACTCTTGCAGCAAACAACCTCTTCATCAAGCTTCACCAAACGCACCAGTCCCAACCACACGCCATGCATCACCAATAACGTACCGTCTATATCGTCGGCCTCGATTCTCTTCCCTCGCCCCATCATGGCCTGCAGGCCGCCGCTGCTGCGGCTGCTCACCTCCCGTCCGGCGGCCCTCCGATCTCCCCGCCGGCTCTTCTCGACCGCCGCCGCCGCCGACCCGGCCAACACGACACAAATCTACATCTCCCGCTCGCGCGACCCGCTGCTGAACCTCTCCGTCGAGCACCACCTGCTGCGCACCGCGCCCGCCGACGCCACCGTGCTGATGCTCTACGCCAACGCGCCGTGCGTCGTCTTTGGCCGCAACCAGAACCCGTGGATCGAGGCAGACCTCGCGCGCCTCGCGAGCGGTGGTATTCAGCTGGTCCGGCGACGGTCCGGCGGCGGCACCGTGTTCCACGACGAGGGCAACCTCAACTTTAGCGTCATGTGTCCGTCGGCCACGTTTGACCGCGACCGGCACGCCGAGATGGTCGTCCGCGCGCTGCGCCGCCTCGGCCGGCCGTCCGCGCGCGTCAACGCGCGCCACGACATTGTCGTCGACGCGGCGCTGCCGCCACCGAGCCTCGACACGTTCAAAGTCTCGGGCTCCGCGTACAAGCTGACGCGGCTGCGGTCGCTGCACCACGGCACGTGCCTGCTGCGTAGTCCGAACCTGGCGGCGATTTCGGGCTTGCTGCGCGCGCCGGCGGCGCCGTTTATCAAGGCGCGCGGCGTGGACAGCGTGCGCAGCCCGGTGCGCAACCTGGACCTGGACGTGGATGCGTTTCGCGACGCGGTGGTGCGCGAGTTTGAGGGCATGTATGGCGGGGCGCCGCGGCTGAGGGCGGTGGTCGAGCATGGGGAGGCGATGGCGGTGGAGGAGGTGCGGAGGGGGTATGAGGAGATGAAGGCGCGGGAGTGGGTGTACGGCCAGACGCCGCGCTTTGTGTTTGCGACGCATCCGACGGAGCTGGATCCAAGGACGCGGCCAAAAATGCCGTTCAAGGTAACGTCTGGCGATTTGGGTCGTATTGCTGTGTAGGTTTGCTGACGTTTACTAGGATCGTGTGCATTTTGAAGCAAAGCAGGGCGTTATTGAGCGCTTTGAGATTGAAGATGGCGATGGCACGCAGAGTGAGCTCGCCTCACTCGTCGGTACCACCGTCTACGATGTCAGCGACTGGTCGACACAACTTGCTGATGCAGGCGTCGCCGGCCAACAAGCACAATATATTGGAGAGTGGCTGAATGGCGTCCTCGGCGTTGAATTTACGAAACCAAAAGCGGCTTTCTAGCAGCGACATGTTCTCATTTGCAACAGGCCAAGACGCCGTGTATATTAACCGTCATATATAACCTCACCATATAGAGCTGAAGCCCCAGACCAGCGGTATAGCATTTTACTACCTAGCATATCTAATTCCATGCTGTTGGGATATGTCGTATCTCAACTAGGCTCCGTGGGTGAGTCAGTTACCAGTACCAGGATGACCTCTGCCAACTGCTGGTGATACTAGGGCGTGCTAATTGATTAATCCTCCCTCGCAGGCAAAGGCGTCTATGGGCATAAGCTGTAGCGCACTTTCGCCTGACAACAGAATTTCCGATCGCTTCAACAGCCCGTCAATCAACAAACTATCTACCAGGAAGCTCTGCTTGCCGTGCCCTCCCTCCTCCCGGTCTCGCCAACGTGGACTCGCCCATCCGCCCTAACAACAAATTGTGCCCATTAGTTCTCGACATCCCGCAGGTCGTTCTCGGTCGGCACGCAGCCGACCTCGCGCAGCGCCTCGAGCGCTTCCTGCAATACATTCTCTCTCCCCCATTCGCCGCACACTCATCACTTGCTGCCCACCGATCCCTCGCAGCCCACGCAGCAGTAATGTCGGGTCCCGCACGGCGCTAGTGGTGGCTTCAAGGTCGGTGAGGTCGAGCAGTGGAGTGCGGAATAGGTCGGGAATGGTGTCCATCCCGAAGTCGCCCATCACCGCACTGGTGGCCGCCAGCCCTGTCTCCAGAAGTCCGCCTGCAGAGATTGAAGGACTTCCTGCGAATGTTCGATCACGGCACACTCCAGGCGCAGTGAGATTTGCTTCGAGTTGGCTGTCATGCCCATGCTGCGTGCCAGCAGCGCGCGCACCACGTGGAATTGTGCCTGCCCTTTAGCGATCTGCAGCAGCGTTTGCCCGTTGGCATCAACATCTTGTAGCAGGCTGCCATCATAATCGGCCAACGTCTCGAGTACGGCCACGTGACCCCTCCGGGCCGCGTAGATGGCGGGCGTCGAGCTGTCCAGGCCGGCAACGCGCGGGTCGGCGCCGAGCTTCAAGAGAGCGCGCACGGCGTCGACGCGGCCGCGCTTTGTGGCGGCTAGCATCGGCGTGGTCATGTTACGACCGCTGCCCTCGAGGACCAGGCCGTGATCATGCGCGGCCAGTATGCCCAGTATGTCCGCGTGGCCCGCCTTGGCCGCGGCTACAGCCGGCGTCACGCCGTCAGCATCGGCGACGCGCGGGTTCACATGGAGCTTCAAGAGAGCGCGCACGGCGTCGACGCGGCCGCGCTTTGTGGCAGCTAGTAACGGCGTGATCATATTACGACCGCTAGCCTCGAGGACCAGGCCGTGATCATGCGCGGCCAGTACGCGCAGTATGCCCGCGTAGCCCGCCTTGGCCGCGGCTACAGCCGGCGTCACGCCGTCAGCGTCAGCGATGCGCGGGTCCGCGCCGAGCACTAGGAGCGTGCGCACGGCATCCGGGTGATGGCACTCGAGGGCCATGCGCAGCGCCGTCCGGCCAAAGTCGTCGGTCCTGTCCCGGTCGACGCGCCCGCTCTCAATGAGCACGCGCAGCGCGTCGACGTGCCCGCCCAGCCCGGCAAGCCACAGCGGCGACCGCCCATGCTTGGCCGCGACGGCGTCGGGGTCGAGGCCGGGCAGCCGCTGCAGCAATACTCTGATGGTGCTGGCTTCGCCGCAGTTGGCAGCCTTGAGCAGTGCGACCTCGTAGCTTGCTGTCCATCGCACCGCGACGCGGGTCGATCTCTGCTCATCCATGTCCAGGATCTTGGTCACCAGCGCCACGTCACCATGGTAAGCAGCCCAGCGGATGGGCGCGCCGCCTTCGTTCATACCTTTTCTCAGGAGTTTGTCATTGTATAGCACGGATAGGTCCTTGGCCGTCAGCACGAGACTGCACAGGTCGTGCGTAGAGAGCTCACCGGCCACGAGGTCGATGAGCTCATTTGGCAGACGGTCCAGCAAACTGTCGTCCATGGCGCACAGTCCTGTTGTTGTGAAAGAGATTTTTCTTGCATCGAGGAGACCGCGCCTTAGTAGTGTTGTTATACAGTAAGAGTAAGAGTCATCAGCAATGTCCTAAAATAGTATCGAAGTGCGGCCACGACCAAACTAATAATTAAAGAGTAAGCTTTCAAACTATTTATCAGACTATTTAGTAAAAGATCAATAGTTCCGGTGCTATACTTGAATGATGAATTAAATTTAATCTAAAATTATCTAAAATAGAGACCAACTTTAAGTAGTAGATGTGTGTTGCACAATCACCTCTCATAGCGTGATGACGATATCTCGTGTTACCCCTAAAAGATCAATGGTTCTGGTGCTATACTTGAATGATGAATTATCTAATACCTAAAATCATCTAAAATAGAGACCAACTTCAAGTCAGCAGGTGTTTGTTGTACAATCACCTCTCATCGTGATGACGATATTTCGGATTACCCCGCACAAGATCATGAAACAATTCGTAAAAATATTCATCGAATACATCATCTATACATGCATTAGCCCATCCATCCCAAGGTATATCCATAAACGCCAACTCCTTCAAATGCACACCCAATCCCCCCTTCCATACCCTCACAGTTGCAGCTCCTCAACCTCCATGCCGCACGACGCACACGTCTTGACCGTCATGCCGTGCTCATTTTCCACCGTCCGTCCCCATTCATGCACGTGCTTTCCATTCCCAGCCACCGCGTCGCCAAACTTGCTCGCGCCTGTCGCGCCCAAGTTGCCCGCCTGTCGGCGAAACGCGTCGGTGCGCGTCTTGCGCTTCAGGTCCAGCAGCTTGTCCTTGAACTGGCGCTCCTTGCGTGCCTTTTTTTGCGCCTCGCGCCGCGCGTACTCGGCGTCTAGGGCCTCGGAGGAGCCCCATTTAGTGCGCAGCGCGTACTCTTCGACCTGGCACCGCAGGAAGAGCATCATGTCGTGCCAGTGCGACTTGTGCGGGTTCGGCTTGGAGAGATGCGGCAGCAGTTCCGGATCTCGCAGTTCGGCTGTATTTCTAGTCAGCAAATATCCCTACTGAGACTGGAAAAAAAACCTACGATCGGTAAGCAGATAATCCTCTTTGCACTCCGTCTTGGTCAGTAGCGAGTACTTGTCCGGCAGGTTGTTCTTGCACTTGTTACACACGCAGAGGTGAAAGACCTCTTCCCAGACCCAGTCCACCTCGAGACTCCCACACTCGCGGCACTTCTTGCGTGTCTTGTCATCATCCAGCACGCTGATGCCCGGCTCAAAGGGACCTGCCTTCTGTCTGCGGAGCGTCCGTAGCAGCTGCAGCTTCTCCCACTCCTGCATCGTCATGTCCTTTGGTCTCTGCGGCTGCTGGTCGCTGCCAGCCGGTCCGGCGCTGCCGAGCGCTTTGTTGTGCGGGTCGTCCTCGGCGGACAGGAAGCCGCCTTTCGTGTCCGTCATGGCGCTCATGTTGTAGTCGACAAACTTGGCAAACTTCTTGGCAGGACGCAGAGCCGACTCATCGCCGCGCTCGCGACCGTCGCGGTTCGTGCCGGTGTCGGTGGATGTCGCGGCGAGGGGCCGCTTGCCGTTGGCGGGCTTGGAAACGTAGACGTCATCGGTCGGGACGAAGCCGGCGGCTGTCTTGGGAGGCGCGGGCGCGGTGCCGGCTGCTCGCTGCTCAGCTTCTCGTTGATCGCGGATCGCTTTGGCTTTGAGTCGATTTTCTTCCTGGGCGTTGTCGTCAGCGTGAGTCTTGCATAGCTGGCTGTGCTGATCGACTCACTATGCGCTTCAGCTGGTCTGGCGTGAGTGGTGACTTGGCGGGCGGCCGTGACGCCGGTGGCGGTGTCTTTGGACGCTGCATTGCTGGGGGAAATCAGCGATGCCCGTTCAGTCCTGCGTTCGGTACAAGGTTTTCGCAACACAGAGCAATCGCCGTGGTTGTAAAGATGAAAACGGAGGCTGCTTAGCTTGGAGGGGCTGCTTCGCAGATTCACGCCAGCGATCAGCCAAGACGGAGTCATCGCCACTTATTAAAAGCTAACTAAAAGTAGGTGGCTTTTCTTGCAGGGTTTCCTCTCTTATAAATATATTAGGTATACAATAATAAAAAATTAGTAAAATATAAGTAGAGTAAAGATTTTTATACGAATTGTATAGTCTATCATATAATCTACTTTTTATATATTATGTTCATAGCCCGCATCTAAAGATTCTTACATAAATTATATTGTCTATTATATATAATCTACTTTTATATATTATTTTATAGCCTGCCTCTAAAGATTCTTATATAACTTATATAGTCTATTATATATAATCTACTTTTATATATCATTTTCATAGCCCGCATCTAAAGATTCTGATATAAATTATATAGTCTATTATATATAATTTACTTTTATATATCATTTTCACAGCCCGCATCTTCCACCACCATCGTCTTTCTTCAATACCAGAAAACCACGTATGCCGGGTCACTCGGCGTGTTTTTATACTGCAAGTCGTCCCCGTCACACTGCGCATTCAGCCACTTTGAGGGAGCCAGCCCGCCGTTGCCATCGCCCCTGTTGAAGCGCCCCCGGAGCTTATACACGGCCGAGTACAGCCTCTTGCCGCTCGACCACCGCTTCTGCCGCACGTACTTGTCCGTCGACTCGAGCCACAGCGGGCTGATGGGATCGCACGGCAGCGCGCACTGGACGCCGTGGCCACCCGCGCCGCTCGACGCCGACATGGCGCAGCTGTCCTTTGGCGCCGTCCACAGCCGGATGAAGTGGTCGATGATGTCGCCCAGCTTGCCCCAGTTGCCGTTGCTCGTCCACGCCAACTACTTCTTAACAGTGCGCCATTTCGTGGCGAGCGCCCTAGAACTGCAAGACAATGCAGAGCCCAATCTGGATAACGACGGGTAGCCCGTCATTGTGCCTCTCTAAAACTTGCCCGAGAGGCTTTTCGGCGTGGGCCCTTGAGAAGGAGAGGGAAAAGACACGATTCGACTCATCCTAGGTTTCATTCCACCATGTTAGTCGTCGTTTTTAGAGCGAAACAAACGAGGCTGATAGAACAGACCCGTACAGGTTGAAAAAGATCATTTGCCACTTGGGGTTCAGGTCAGCCAGCCCAGTTTCCCTTGCTTGATTGTCTCCCTGTAGGTGCGGTTGGAAATCAGCTTTCATGTAAGCCCAGAGTTGAAGCCGCACGGGCTCATTGCAAGGTATGTGTCATGGCCCATGTATATGCATTCAAGCTTTTCTGTCACCGTAGATCATGACTGTCATCAATACTATCATCGCGCTTGAAGTGTGTGTATACGCTCCATGATCTCGCCACACAGCTTCAGCCAAGCAGCAGAGGAATGAGTCTTGGTGAGTAAAGCAGAAAATAACTATACTCGAGGGACTACAAACTAATTACTACGCTGCTTTCAAAGTCTAAGATGAAGTGGTAACCCACGCAACTCATTCGGAGTAGAAAATACTTTATTCAGGACAGAATTCTATGCAGATTAAGGTCAGAGCGCATTAGCAGGTAAACTAGTTTTACAGCGCCGGCGCACCGATCGACTGCTATCACATAATCGTAACGCATCTTCGTCGCCGTGCAAAACCCCCCGCCCTCTAAAATGTCCTGTAATCCTCTCCCCATCATCCTCTCGTCTATCGCTCATCCAGCATTACAGCCCTTCTTACTCCTCCTTGGCACCGCCGCGGCCGGCCTTTTCGGCAGCCTCGACGGCCTTCTTGTCGCTCTGGGTCTGGCCGCCCTGCATGGCGCTCATGAAGCCGGCCGGGGCCTTGAAGGGGCGCTTGAGCTCGCCCGAGGCGGGCTGGCCGTAGAGGTGGATCTTGACGAGGTTGCTCTCGAACAGCGACTTGACGGGGATGATGGACTGGATCATGAGCGGGTTGGTGTACTTCATGTACAGGTGCATGAAGCCCATCATGCCGACGGCCATGAGCTGGCCGCGGAAGGCCTGCTTGAGCTGCGCGGTGTCGTAGGCGTGGATCGTGGTGGTGACGAGCTTGCCCTCCTCGGAGGAGCCCATCGGCGCCGGCTCGACGTACTTGAGGGTGGTCATGTCTGCGCGGGTTAGCAATGTGTGCGAGCGGGCGTCGCGTGACATGGCCGAGACGGTTATTGTTCGCTCGATGACGCACCCTTCTTCTTGTTGATCTGGGACATGATGTAGGCGTAGATGGCCAGAATGACGACATTGCTGCCAATGTAGACGGCGCGGACCGTGTTGAGGACCTGGGGATCTTCAAAGGGGATGCGCTTCGACACCTGCATCATACCCAGGATGATGATCAGGTTGGTACTGCATTACCCAGTCAGCCAAACGTTGTCGCACGGACTGCGCACCCCCGCGAGCCATTCTTAGCCATCCGTGTCGCCCGACTGTTGCATGTTCAACTCGTCAAAGTCGTTGTCGAGAACAGTGGGTTGCACGGAGTCGTCGACTAAGGTGGCTTTTTCGGGAGGAGCGAATATTCAGGAACCGGGGGGCTTCCTTACATTTGGGGGCTGAGGCCGGCCATTGTGAATGACGGTAGCAAGGGAACTCGGGTAGACGGTGGACGGAAATATCGCAGAGCGCAAAGGGAAAACGCGAGAAATGGCAAACAAGGAAAACGGACAGATTGCCTGGGGAAAGAGGTCGTGGATGCGCCAAGATGGAACCACAGAGAACTAGGTCGAGGCGAATTTCGACGCGGCGTGGCTACGTTGGCCTTTTTGCCTAGCCACAGGTCCCTTTCCCTGACTCGGGAACTTGGGTTGTGGCGGGCGGTTGGTGTGGCTCGGGAAGAACCCTCTCGGGCCCGTCTTTTATCCGTGCCACTGCACCTACCCTAGACCTTTTATTCACATTTCTCAACTTCGCAACCCAGATCAATCATCCGGAACTCAGCGGCATTCGCGATAATAGTGATGATGGCGATGATAGCGATGATAGCGATGATAGCGATGATAGCGATGATAGCGATAATAGCGATGATAGCGATGATAGTGATGATAAAAGAACTACAGAAAACACAAAGGCCATGGCCCAGCACCAGAAGTGATCGATTCGGGCGTGTGGGTATCAGTATTACAACGAAAAAAGTTGGGTTGCGCTGTGCAAGATGGTACAGTATCACAACATATGTAGACCTGAGGGTGATCAAGAAGAGCCGCGCGCGGAGTAATTGCGCTTTTATTTACTTATACTTATACTGAGCTCAAATAAACTTCCTAATTACTGTGATTCTACATTTGTCTTATCGCTATCGTCGTTATTATCGCTATCAGGTCGACGACAGCTTAGAATCGGCAGACTCGCCTCGCCGAGGGCACCATGTTAGACCCTGAACCACTCACCGGGAAGCGATTCACCGCCGTCAATCCCAGCTCGAATTGCTCGACGTTTTTGTTGACGCATTTAAGCAGTCTTAAATTGATGGATGGAACTTTTTCTCCTAGTAATTGGCTGATTGAAGTTGGGCGCGATGTTGAGTACCTAGGCAGAAGCTTCAATTATTCACATGCGCAGAACAAGCCTACTACAGCAGTCAATCATTTATTTTCCTTCGAGTACGTATGCTACCTATATGCCTGACATTTAGGCTCGGCATCTAGCAACGACCGGCTCAAGCCAGGTGAGTAGTGTTGAACAGCCGGTTCCCAGTATCAGTACCCTTGGTTCCCGTGAACTTATTGCTCGACACTCGCAGTGCCACCAACCTAACTCTATGCTGCTCCAGCATCGCTCGCAAAGCATGACCCTCAGCAACTGCCTCTTCCTGAACCACCCCTGCCACGACAACAACATTGACGAGATCTTGCTTGATTTGGGTGACGTGGCGTAAAAACTCTATGATGCTCTTGCCACTGTTGACCACTGAGTCAACAAGAATCACGTTGTTCATCAGGTGGTAATCCTTGATGTCTTCTGGGCCAGACGCATGCAAAAACATGGCCTTTGGAAAGATCTCGTTGATACCCAAGGCCATGGGCTCACCGCCACGCATGAGTGCGATGATGGTAGTTTTGGGTTCGTCACCGAGGCGGAACCCTGCTGTCTTATGACCCTGCACATGCGGTACCTCGAATTCTTCGACACCGATAACTTCGGTGAGAAATTGCAGCGCCAAGTATTTGCCAACCTCCTGGTGAGCCTGTCTCAGCGCCGGCCCCGCGATGGATGCGTCGCGAGTCGGAGACATGAGCAGTTTTGCTGCGCCGCTGTGCGTGGCATGGACGACAATGCGGTTGCAAGCCGTCGATGTTTTGGAAGCTGCGGAAGTTGCCTCTGTCCCACGGTGGCGGCACACGAGCGCCTCGACAAAGGCGGCATCGGAGAATGACAGTAGGGGCAGTTTGGTGGCGTCTAACTGTGGCGTGGCCTGCGGCGGAAGAAGCACTTGGTGACAACGGAGTCCACGAGTGTCGATGGCCTCGCGCAGGGCGACTTCCATGCTGCGGCTCCGGGTTCGGGCGTCGCCAGAAACGACAATGCCCCTATTAGCTGCCTCCAGCATTGGCATGTCAAGCGGGCTGTCTCCAAAAGCCCAGACGTAGGCGCCAGACCTCTCTCGAAGATTGGTGACAACCTGTGCCTTGACCTGAGGAGTGATGACAACCCCGTCCGAAATCCTGCCGCCGCCAACAACCTTGATGCTCTGACCAAAGCCAGCCTTTTCCAGCACCATTTGCCAGACGCGGCGAATCCCGCAGGTGAGCACGACAGCTCGCATGTGGCCGTGGCTGCGAACCAGCTGAAAGAGACTGATGAACTCAGGATGCAGAGTGATGGAAGACGCGAGCTTCTCGCACAATGCCTCAAAGTTCACATCATCGGCGGTTTCTTCATACAAGAGTATTGCCTGGCGAAATGCGGTCTCGGAGTAGCCGAGTGGGCTGCCGAAAAGACTCTTCAACGGACAAACACCTGACTTTTCCTGAGTAGAGCCCTTGGCAGCTTGCCAAAACATGGAACCAGCATCCTCACTCGCCAGAGTCTTGTCCGCGTCAACGACCAACACCGTCTCTGCGCGCTGCTCCCCAACGAGCGCCACCTCGACTTTTCTTTTGACCATGGCGATGTTGCAGTCTGCCTTTGTCTGTGCGAAATAGTGCACCAGCTTCAAGGTGAAAGGAAGCGGACCGCAATGCTGCGGGACTGTGGAAAACAGCACCCCATGCTGTCTGCAAAGCCCGCGGAGCTGGTCAATCTCTGTTTCCTGCCACCGCTTTAGGTGTGCGGCGGACACTGCCTGACGACGCCGGTGCTTGTCGTGCTGCCGGCGTTGAACAATGGCAGGGCCAGGCACATCCAGGTATATGATGTGCGTGTAGACGCGGAAGTCACTGGCGGTTGCGACGACTTGGCCTTGAGATTCACCTCCTGGCCAAAACATGTAGTGACCGACCACCAAGGCAGAGCAGTTCCGGGCCGAGCATTCTTGCGCGACGCCTGCAATGGCATGCTCCCGCACGAGGCACTTTTCCTGCTCGTCAAGCCTCTCAAAGGCGGTGAGACCTCCGCTGACAATGTTGGATATAAGCTCGGAGCCTTCGTAAAAAAAAAAGCTGTCTCGGCCAAGGTGAAGCTTTAGCTCTTTCATCAAGGTGGACTTTCCGGATCCTGGAAGTCCGTACAAGCCGATGACCGTGGGCTGCGTAGCACGAGCTGGTGCAGTTTCAGGCGTTGTTGCAGCCATTGTGCTGGCAATGGGTAGACGATGGGCAAGAAGAGTTGAGAGAACGCTGCGAGAAAGGCAAGTGATGGCTCAAGCGAACATACTCAAAGGCGCCGTGTCTTCTCTTTTATTTTTGACTGATATTTTTGACTGATAGTCGGCAATGGCATCGTCTCCGGTCCTCGCTATCATCCCGCCGTCGCGCAAGGCGGCGAGGTGCAGTAGTGGTAGGCCTTCGCATTCGGTGAGCGACGGTGAGTCTTACGGGAGCAGCGGCCAACACCGTCTCAACCGGACGCACACTCGTTCAAATTCCGCTCGATCCAAGCCATGCCTCGCCGCCACCTCTCCAATTTTGCTCACTTTGGCCGGGTTAATCACCTCGCGCACGCCCCGTCCTCCCGCCACGCGGTAAAACAGCCACCGCGACGTGTACTTGGCCAACATGTAGGCGTAAATGGGCGCGTGAGGCATTAGCCTGAATGGAGGAACGCTCTTTAAGGGATTTTCATCGTGGACTGCGCGGGTGAGCACGTAAAAGACGTCGGCTGTCTCGCTCAGGCGCTGCAACGGGGTCGTGGCTGCGCGGCGCTCCTGGAGCTCCTCGCGCAGACGATCGCGGTACCAGGAAGGCTGTTGTCTCGGGAGGCGCAGGAGGCCGTGCCACAGTGGAAGAAGACGCCTTTGCATTGAGAATTAAAAAAAAAAAGGCGTGATCGTTCCCGGGAAGAGAAAAGTGATGCTTGTCGGGAGTTGTGTCGCAGGTTTTCATGCTCGCCGTTTGACCGGTACCGTTGTGATACGCACCAACATGTGGCTGCCTGAGGTCAACATACAGGGTACTTTTACCCGACACGCCTAGATTTATTTCTATATGGATTGGATAAATTACGAAACAATTTATCTTGGTTGAGTTTCTTTCCATTTTTCATTTGTTCGCGAGAGACATTTTAAATTACAGCATAGTACCTTGTTATCATCTGCATTACTCTTTTGTGTCGCCTACCTTGACTCACTGAGGAAGTGAAGATAATTAGTCAAAGCAGAAATTCGATGGAAGCGTCATTCTCATCCATACCGATCAAGTGCTCGTTTACCCGGGCGCGCGTTTTTGGCTCGATGGTGTAGAGAAAGCTCGACAACATCTTTGCTGCTGTCCGCCTGTTTATCCCTTCTAGTGATGCACTTACATTAGCAGCTGAGACTTGCAGGACATTTGTCGGGTTGTGTATTAATGTACTTGCACGCATTCCTGTATGTACTGGGACATCTCTTGGCTGAGCTGCGAACGATGCTGCGGCTGGGAGGCAACGAACCGCTGGCCGAGTCAAAAATTTCGAGAAAAAAAAAGTAATGTGCTAGTCTTTTACGACTGGCATGCTTGAAAGTCCCCGTTTGTGCCTATGGCGTCTGGTGTTTATGAAATGGTATATGTAATTCCATCGGCAGATCTGGCGCTGCGTAAACGAGCCCCGATGGGAGGCGATAGCCGGAGGTTTCCAAACCGCCTCGCTCGCCTCACCGTGTAGCTAGCTGAAGGGGCCGAAGCTAGAGAGGTAGGAAGGAATAAGTCGAGGGCCGCTCTTTCAACAGCAGACACGGCCAAACCCCCGAAAAACAAGTTCCTGTCCAGGTTTCCGCGATAAGACGCCCACAGCCTGGTTGATCCCTTACCTGGATGAGCAATTTCTAAAGGCTCCGTTCCAACGTCCATTCATCTCACGAGCTCTGTCGCACAACGACAACGTACCGCTTTAACTCCACCAAGAGAGGCTGACTTTATCTTTCGCTGCGCCTAAACCATGCCTGGATGGACATCATGACGCAGCGCCTCAGCGTCACGCACGCACGCACGCACGCACGCACCCTGTTATTTTTCAAGGAGAGAGGAGAAGTATCCAAGTCGAAAAGGTACATCCGGAGCTACTGGTAAAAAAGGTGGGGGGGGGGGTGGTGCTGTCGGGGCAGATATTAAAGCAAGGGTCACACACCCGACTATTTTTATTTGTAAGGCCAAGACGCTTTTTTAGCGTCATGCAAGTGAACGAGTTGCCGGGCCGGGGTTCTGATTGGTTCTATAGACGAAGGTGTGTCTTTTATGGTTTTGTAATGGCGTCGCCTTCATCTCACCCCCTCCGGGTCCCAGCTGCACTTACTCACGCCCCTTCCCTCGGGAAATGGGGGCGCGCGCTAAAGCTGGAAATAATGGGCGGGAAGGGGATGGTGACAGGCATGTGTGGCTGCTTGTCCCGTCTCTTGATACAGAACCGAGAGAAACAGGTCAAGGTTGAGTCACTGCTTGGAGAGTAAGAATAACGAAGCCATTTCAGCGTAGCATCGCGCCCCTTGTATCTAGGACTCAAATCCCGCCAAGTACTACTAGATCCCCCCATTTTGCATCTCGTCTTGAAATCATCTCACCAGCCTTATTCAGTCACTCTGTGCTAGTTCAAGTCCATGCCCCTAACCACTCCACCGCCATGCTTCCTCTCCCCTTTCGCCTCATTCCAATTTTTCTAGTTCTTCATTACACCTTCTTTACTTGGTTAGTGCCTCAATGCATGGCAGAATTGGCAGAGCAATCTCGGTACTCGTTGTTGCTGGGCGCAGCGCTCACAACTGTCGGGATGGAGTTTGGCGGCCCGGCCGAGTCGGGACCCCGTTTCGGCCGGACGCCGACAATCACAAGCGAAGAAAATCAGCGGCGCTGGATGAGACTCCGTTGAGAATAGGTCGTTGTCACTGGTGACAAGACATTCCCCCCCCCAAAAAACCTCCCCAATTCAAGCGTGATGAAACGCGGTGTTTTTCAGCCAGTCCTGCTTCAGTACTCAGTTCTTCAAGGTCATCAGCACCTGCTAGCGTTGGAGTTAAATTCTCATCTGCCTCAAGACACAAGCATGCCCGCGAGAGCCGGCAGCTCGAGCCATAGGCACTTTGCTGAAACGAGAAACGCTAGAGTGATTCATCGGCTGGCTCTTCGTACAATCCCGATGACTAGGTAGATCTCACATACCTGAACTGCGCGTTCCTCCCCCGCAGCGACAAGGCTGTCTCTCCGCCGCATCAATACCACCTCCGCACCGACTATGGCCCAAATCGTACATTCGCATCTCCGGCGCGGTATGTATCATGTAGCCAGCACTCAGAGCTGCGTGAGCAACACGCACGTGCAGGGGGTGCGGAATTGAGCGTCCCTGCCGCAGAGGGGTGCAGTTGAGGCAGCGCTTCAATTCAGCCAAGACAGTAGCTTGCAGACGGCCTCTGAGGAAGAGAATTTGATCCTAGGCATTGCCTCTGGTACCGCGAAAATCTGCTTTGGTCGACTTGCTGGCACTTGCACAGCCGAATCGAGCTCTGGACTTCCTTCGCTGGGCTAGGATTGCGGGCCACGTGTAGACGAGTGATCAAATCCGACGATCGCTTTTCCACGGAGTATACAATTGCCTATTTTATTGTACGAGCAGGTAGTTTGCAGGATTCGGAGGGTACGGATGCCGATTCGCCTTTCGCTCAAACATCACCAGACCCGTCGCCGAGGCGAGCGGGCGTCGGCAGCATCGGACAACCTCCGCCAGACAGACCCCTCGCTGCAACCACCCGTCAAGTTTTACGCATAATCCCGGGGATTCTTGAGTAAGCACTGTGGCTTTATTAGGCAGCAGTCTTTCGCCCGATGCGGAAGAAGGCTGTTCGAAGGATCCAGGAACGCAGAGCCGGTTTGGCAGCGAGGCGATAGTGTGGCGGAACGGAGCTGTGGTTGTGCGTAGAATTGTACTATATTACAATATAGAATAGATGCTTTGATTAGAGTACAGGTTGTAGAATCTCAGCCCGTTAGGAGAGTCACTCGTAACATGGGCCAGATAACAGGATCGAGATGGTATAGGGTTTTCGGCATCATTCATCAGATCGTGTATGCGTGTTTACTCGCCACTCCAGCGCTTCCGTTCGCGACGGCGCTCGTCGTCCCTCTTAAAGTCGCCCTTCATGTACACCCAGCCGCCCGCGACCGCGTTCGCCGCGCCGAGGCCAACCGCAGCACCTCTGACTACGCCGCGCGCCGAGAACTTGGCGCGCAGGGCCTGCGGCCGCCGCAGCGCGAGCAGCGCGTACAGCCCGGACCAGGCGGCAGTCAAGCCGGCGCTGGCGGTGGTAAAGCCGGATAGGTTGAGGTACGAGGAGAAGAGCAGCGTCGGGGTGAAGAGGAACAGCGGGACGGGCTGCAGCGGGCGCGCGTGCAGCGCGGTGACGAGGGTGGCGAGCAGGGAGGGCGGCAAGGAGGATGCTGCATAGAGGTGTGATTGTGTAAGCCCATCGGTTCGGTGAGTGAAGAGGGGCGTGGGCGTCGCAAAGGGCGCGTGGAGGGGGGAGACGAGGTGTGTCGCGTGCAGCTTGCAGCTTCGGGGGAAGGTGGAGGAGCAAAGGTTCTACTTACTGCCCCAGTCCTCGATACGTTGGAGCATGGACTTGTCCGCCGGAGGCGGGGGAATGCTATCGTCGGAAGCCATCGGAGGGGGGGGGGGCGGCGGCAAAGTGCGCAGGCAAGAGAGAAAAAGTGCTTGGTGTTGATGACTGAAGCTTGGCTGCCGGGCACATGTGGGAAAAATTATGATGTCGTCACTGCTAGGACAAGCTCGGGTTCTGGCCAATCAGCGATGGGCATGAGCTGGAAAGGGCTGTGTTGAAGCTGCATACAACGAGAACATTATGGCCTGACGGCTAATGGGTCATGGTCTGAGAAAAATCATTATTTCAAATATCTTCGTCTTTCGTTATTGCTTTATTATCCGGGGCGTTTTTGTTGTTCATATATTAAAAATAGGTTGGCTGGAATTAGGTGGTGATGGAGACTTTAATTATTATGATGGTGCCATGGCGCAACAAGCGAAACAGTATGTTACGAGATGTGTCTTTATTTCTTGCGGGGTAGGAAAAAGAGGGATTATAGGCGTTGAACCTCATTCTACTGACTTGTCTTGTTTTTTTTTTCGGCAAAATAATTATATCGTGTGGCTTTCTGTTTCGCCCCCGCAGATTACTATGCGAAACGCGACATTTTGTATGGTTACTAAAAGAGCTGAAGGTATCAGCGACAAGGATAGGAAGACTGCTGTTTACAACAGCTGCACACTATATAATCTGTATTAACTACTATGATATATTAAGACACTTTCGAAAACTTCTAAAATTTGCGGGGTTTCTATCCTCCGCATGCGCTGTTCCTCTAAGACGCCCCAAGCCACTCCATCGCCCTGCGCTGCCTCAGCCGTAGCGGGTGATGTAGTACCTTTTCGGAACCATCAACCGCCCCTTATAATATCACTGCCCCTCACTGGTCTAAGCCAAATACCTTTCATTTGTTGAGAACAGAAGGGATTGGTGCAAGCTGTCGTGCTGGTGGAGGGGGTGTGCCGTGTTGCAGACAGGATAAATCCCCCGGTTCACCAGACCTGCAGCATCGTGGACTAGGTTTGCAGCAAGGGACAAGTTGACAAATGCAGAGCCCAGCCACGCACGGCACATGCAATCGGCAGCATGGGCAAAAACAAAAAACAGGCGCCCCCAACTAGAACGGACAGGGTGCGCGGACTTGTCTGCGAACGCCAGAGCCTTCTATCGTCCTTTCGCCCCCTCAGATCCAGGGACGCTTATTGCGAACCCATGGCCGTCGAAACAACTACCGAACAGCGCGTAGCTGGCCGAGAGCAAGGTCTCACCGGCCCTTTTTTTGGGGTGGCTTGCAAAAAGAAGGCTGCCCATGGTAAACTCGTCTACACGACCAATCAGCTTTCACGAATTCTTGCCGATCACTCTAGTTTGCCAGAAACGGCAATTTAGCCAGTAACGCGAAGAAACAGCCCCCCGCCGGTTGAGGTAAATTTAGCATGACGAGGCAGAGAGAGTGGGCTGTAAGTTGATGAAGCACAGATACTGCTTGGCACGGCGCCCGATGCTCTGTGGGAAGCGCTGGTGGTGCTTTCGAGGCGCAATGTTTCGACCTGGCTAATTCAGCCCTACTGATTCGACAAGTGCCATCAGCGGAGCACATCTGCGAGCGGGCTGATAATAAGGTTGATACGATATGTTGGTTTCATAATACTTGCGAGCCTTCACCCCCCTCTTCAAGCCCAACATGGCAGAAGCAAGTAAGTGGCCGACGAACGGCCGTGACAGAGAAGTAAACCGGTCTCTTCTAGCATCGAAAAAACGGTAGTGTTCCATCCTGACCAGCTACAGCCCCTTCCGCAGTAAGAATGTACGAGGAAGCTACGCTGTTGTAACAGCCCAGGTATTGGGCACAGAGTCGTACAAACGACACACGCATTCCCATTTGCTCGTTTACTGCGGGGTGCGTCCCTGATCAAATTCCACACGATCACGTCTCTGGCCGATGCTGCGTAACTTGCGTCGGGGGGCGTGTGTCAACTCGAATGTAGAAGTGTCCGGGACGCCGGGGCTTAGACGGGCGCCGGCCGTATCGGCCTTTGGCGCCCCGGATCTCATCTGACCGCCTCAGCTGCGGGCCCTGCTTGCCGTGTCGCATTTTAATTTTATTTTATTTCGCTTCAGCTTGCCACCTTGCCATGTCGTTGGCCAGTGATTTGGTAGGGCGAACAACGGATCGACGGTGAGGTGGCCGAAAGTGGTAAAGGCTGAGCTCGTCTACCTACATGAGTCTAGCCTGTGTTGCTATTCTGGAGCTGTGGTATGCCTGATCGGCCACTGGTGTACGACAATCTCAAATTTGCTTTACTTTTTCTGTTTCGGTCTACTTGGCCATTGGTTATGTCATCTCACTGCAGTATTAAATCAGCTCGGATAGATGGGCTCTTACACATTCACGGGCTCTGTTCTCGGCTGTAGGCTGCCTGCTCGCCCCTTGTCTGGGCTCAAGTTATGGGCACTATCACCGGTCGGGGCTCGCCAATTTGAACCTTTTAATATAGAATGAAGAGCGAAGAGTAAATGTCGTTACTTTTTCCCAGTCTATGCAATACTATGTACATCAATCTTGTAAATGGTCCACCCAGTCGCTAGTTGTAGCTTCAAACGCCTCTCCAGAATCATGGCAAAGTAAATAAAATTGAATGAAGATGTGGACCCAAATAAACAACACCAAACACGAAACTCCATGTCTCCCGGAAACAAAAAGTGCTGGCAGAGGAAATAACGAATACACTATTGTGCAAGAACAAAATACTGGCATCACGTGCGGCCAATTTATACTCAAGAAGCAGAAGATAGAACGTCATCACTCATGTGCTTCTCTAGCGGTGGTACGGCCAGATGTCAGCACCCGCAGTCTGTAGGCTGGCAAAGGCCTGGAACTGCATATATTCGTCTGGGGGTGTCAGAACTGGGAATGCGTTCGGATTCGATACAGTGGAGATGAAGGAGTTGCTCAACCCCGCCGAGGTGCTCGGGTCGCGCTGGTGGTAGGTAGCAGCTGGCCAGGCGGCGCCCGACTGGTAGCCGCAGTCGTGGTAAGGCATCGAGTACGGGATGTGTTGCTGCGGGGTCATCCCGACAGCGCCGTGCGAGTCGTATGGGCCCGCGAGGGCGGCCGCAAAGTCCCCGCCCTCCGAGATGGTCGCGAAGCTGGCGGCGAGACTGTAGGGGCTGCTCGCGACAGAGGAGGGTGTGGGCGATGCCATGAAGTCTGCATCCGGCTCCGTCGAGGATCGCGACTGGGCAGCTGAGGAGCAGTTAGACTTGCGTCGCGACTGCGATCCCTTGCGGATGCGGTGCTGCTGTTGCTGATTATGGTGATGGCTGGCTTGTGTGCCTCGTCGTGAGGGCGAGCCTGCGTTGCTGTTGGGCCGGCTCAGCGTCTCGTCAATGGCGCTGCCGTCCGTTGAGCATCGACTGGCCCTCTTGTTGCCACGGCGGGAGCATCGTGCCTCGCTGCGATTATAGACGCAAGGATGGGCGCTGGAGACGCAACGGTCGCAGCCGTCCTTTTCACCGCTGCATTTTAACTGGAAAGAGGAAGAGAAGTGTTAATGTCTCGCTGTTTGGTGAGAGGACTAATGTATTGAGGTGAGCAAACGGGGGTGAAGCTGTGTGGTTTTTTTGGCAGCTGCCAATGGCCCGCCATGGCGGCCGCGCAACTTCCCAAACTTCAAACAGATAACCTCGTTGCCCTGCATTGGGATTGCTAACCTTTTTCTCGTGGCATCGGTCGCACGCTTGGTGTTGACTGGATCGAGCAGAGATGGGATCATATGCAAGTCGAATATTTTGCACCTCTGAGGTGTCGCGGTCGTATTTCCAAGTTGCGAACATGGTGAGGTCCTTTCGTGGGGTGGGTGTGATATCCAGGTGCGTACGTGTATATGCGGTAGTGTTTGGGTGGCGAGTAACCCTAGCAGTGTGTATAGATCTTGTTGCGGGAGGAAGAAGAAGAGCGAGATTATCGGATTTATACAAAAACGGGCGCTCTTTGAGAATAAGACTGGTCTGAATGTGGACTTTTCGACGCCAGAGAACGGAACAGCCTTACCGGACGTCCTTATATACCAAAAGCTGCATCTGCCCTCTGAGCGACCCTAGCGGCAAAAACGCAGGTATATTGGGGGCCAGCATTGATGTGGGGGATAGAAACAGGCAAGAAGAACGAGAGGCAGGAGGGTGTCCATCTATCATGGCCTTCAAATCAACTGCCAGCCCGGCCGGCCGTTGCAGAGACGGATGTACCTCCAAGCTCAAGGTACCCGACATGATATTTCGTTTAATGTGGGCGCGCTTACAGACTCAACTCCAGTTCGCCCACTAGCACACCCACCCAGGAAGCCAATGCGGTTGAAGGAAACACCAACCGCTAATAAAACAACACCCTATCCACCACCATCGATGGAGTCCAAGGCTGTCACCAACCCTCCTGCCGCCCAGTAAGCCAACCAGTCGCACTGCCACCCCTCCTAGTTCGTTCAACTAATGCAACACCCAACATGCCCCCCCGCGCCTTCGTCACAGCTCAATTGTGATGTCGGGTTACCGTTTAGTCCGTTGACGATTGAAGTTGCTCGCCATGGGGCCCGGGCTTCTCCCTCGTTCCCTTGGTGCCCACTGCCTAGGCAGACCATTGAGCTCTTGAATCTTCCCATCGGGCCCGATAATCCTCCAGCCATCGGTATCTGTCGGTATTTGGCGTCCGATTTACATCCACCAGGGCCAGCTTGGCAAAGCGCAGTGCTACTTTTTGGATCTCTGTGGAAAAACTGGCAATTCGAGCCTCGCTCATAGCAGGTAAATTCTCACGAATCCTCGTACTGATTCGGGATGTCGACTGTGAAGCATGCCATCTCCAATCAGGGCGAGCATTCAACGCCAGTGCCATCCCTAACTAACTTGCCGTGGGGGCAGACGCCTTGGAAGAGCCTCAGCTGAGCTTTCCTGCTTCGACAGGGAGCTAGCAATGCCGGCGCACACCGTCTTATTGCAAGCCAAAAACTTGTGCTATGCAAGGTTGCATTGGCTGAGCAAGGGACGTCGATGGCTTTTCTTCCTAAAAATGGGACCCCGGAGTATCCATGGCGGAGATGTCCTCACGACAGCCGGCCGCGATTTTTGCCCTGGCGGCCCAGCATAGGCGGTTTGCGGGGCCGGCTCCAAGTTTTCTGGGCCTGGCTAGCTCGTCGTCAGCCTCCCGAGGTATGAATGCTGTGATATCAGGACAAAGGATGAAATGACCCAGCTAAACTGCACAGCTCGTTCATTCTGGCCGCCACATCATGGGGGCTACGGGGCTAATCGACGATTTTTCTTGGTTCCTGTCCTCGGCAGTTTGAACCAGATTATGATTTCAAGAGTACCAGAATCATTCCACCACTCGTGGAAGCTATCAGCATATCGTGGCGCTGCCCACAATCCGGGTACAGAGACCATTTGTCAACGGAATCTGCAGGCGCCACCTAATAAGTTATAGTTAGTTACTAACCCACGTTTTTTGTGGTCAATTCAAGCTTGCGAATTGATATTTACCCCTGCACCTTTCTTGTTCAAGCTCACTTTGATAATCAGCTGGAGATCTGTGCATAGCTTTGACTCATTGCAGCCCAAGAAAACAAGTCGTCTGCCCGCCCAAAAGAAATTTCCTCCTGGGCAATACCTTGTTCCCAAGGACTTGCTTCGGCCGACAACCTCAGAGTTCGGGACCGAACTACACAAATGCGCCGCCTCATGGCCATGTGGACCATTTCGAAAGGAGCCATACTCAAATTACAACGTTTGATGCGCCGGCAGGCGCAAAACTTTGCCTATTAAGGATTACCTTAGGTCCGGTGGCAAGGCTATGCTCCTGGGGCAAGTGGTGCCAGGACGTCGCAGAGGCCTGCGAAAGAGCAAGCGGTGAGAGCTAACCCCAACTTGAACTCTTTGAGCACTTGACAGCACCAGTTGCTTGGCATTGGGGGTGCAATTTCTTCAATGTTCTCTCTAATGTGCTAATAACATGCAGGTATTCTTTTGGCCAAAAATATTCTGGCCTGCCCTATTGCCAACTGTATCGTGATTCGTCAGTTTACTAGTGCGGAGGTTCTGCTCCAGTCAGCGAGTCCACTGAGAAGTGCGTTAGACTGATTCATTCCAGGTGAACAATCTCTCAAGGATCGTGTCAAGTCCAGCGGGCCGGACGTTGCCCGTCAAGAGAGTCAGCCTATACGAAGATTTCGACTCTCGTAGTTGAGGTGCGTGCTATTTCGACGGGTCTGTTTGCGATATTCTACAGCGCCTACATCTTGCTCTCACCAGGTCCAAGTCGTCTCAACCTTCACGTACGTGAGCCTTCCTCACCAGGCTAGCACAAGCTCGAGCCTTGCTACTTGAGGAAGTGTGATTAAAATATCTAAATTTCTGTGAATATCGTTAAACCAGGGACGATATCGGCTGGCCGATTAGCCACGTTGGGGGCGGAGCGGATGCAGCTTAACAGCAGCAGCATCGAGAGTGCCTGCTTTCTACTTGGAGGTATACAGCATCAATCGCCAATGCAGTCACAGATGTAGACCGCCGCAAGATCTTACTGCAACCATCGCACCAGTGAACATGAACCTCTTGGTCGTCTGAATCGGCGACCAAACGAGCAATCACATCCTCGGCCGTAGTCCGAACACTCCCAGACAGAGTGCACCTTGGCTGGTGGTGCCATGAGCAGGAGCACTGGTCCACCACCTCTAGTTAGCACCACGCAGCGCTCATCCCCGCTGCAACGAGCGGGCGACCGGACCCGACGCGGCGAACCCCCTCCGTAACACCGATGGCGGTCATCGCAAGGCTCATGTTCATAGTATCGCTTCCGGCTGCTGTAGTCGAATCTGCACTCCTGGCGGCTTGGATGACGTGGATGGTAAGTGTGCATAAGGGCCAGATGTGGGTGAGTTTCGGTATTCATGTACTTCACGCTGGTTGGAGCGGTCTCCGGCCGAAAAACTAGTCCGAACTGTACCTGGGCATCTGGGTTCAAACGGCCACATGCTTTGAGGACGAGGCTGTGGCGTCGTTTATATTTTGGGTAAGTTGTAGGGTATAACTCATTTTCTGTATGATAATGGTGATGTAAATGGTTGTTCAGCTAATACATCTTCACAGAAATGAACGAACAGACATGCAGGTAGTTGGCAAACCCTATATATCTTCTCCGAAGAGGAGCGTCACGCTCCTATTTTTTTTTTTTTCATTGATTGAAGAAAAAACAGAGCGGAGGTTGGCCTTGCGGCGACTGAATGCACATGCATTGCATTGCCCTCGCCGGCCCATGTTCATTTGTTCGGAAGCGGTGCGGAAGCTTAAGGAAGCTATGCTACAGAACAAGGCTGCAGGTGGCCACCCCATCTGCACTGCCGTGTCTACATAGGCATGAAAGTTACCACAGCAGAGATTAAAAGGAGAATAAACCATGTAATTAGGTTGACGGCCTGGAAAGCTGGCGCGCGCCAACGCGCAAGCCTACAGCAAAAACCGCGTGACATCTACAGATGACTACAGTGCTGACCACGGGGCCTGGGTCCACCAGAGGACGGCGGCATGCACAGGGGGGCCGACTGAATAGTTTGCGAGAAGGCCAAACCGATGGTGAAGGTAATAATAAAGCTAGAGATACACGTCTTAGAAGATTGGGTGAGCTGACAACGAGCGAGGCGACGTGCGTCTGTTGCAGGCCCGACTCCGCACATTTTCGCAGGAGTACTCGTGCAACACGCCACACCAAGGTTGGCAAGCGAGATTATTCGAGAATCGAGTACACTGCGGAGACTGCCCTTGCATTCGCTGACGACCTTGGTGTCAGTTCTGGTGAAGTCAAGCAAGAGGGCGAGGAGGGGGACGGGGCATGCGTGCTCGGCTTCTTCGACGAAGACATTTCGGCCCCTCGATGGAGAGAGATGGCTTGGGATAATAACGGATAACAGGCCCGCACAACGTCCCGGCCCCTTCGCGCCCGCGTGGCTTTTGAAGACAGCGCGAGACGGATCCCGACAGCCATGGCTGCCCCCCTGACTAGCATGGCACTCGAAAGGGGAAGGGGAGCGAGCAGAAAAAAAAGGGGTTGTGGCTAACCATTCGTGGTTACTGTAATGAGGGTGAGGATGAGGTATGTGATGTTCCATGGGCTGTTATTGCTAGATGGCATGACCCCAGTGTCAGATTATACTGACTTGGGTCCGCAGGTTCCGAGTCCGAGGTCGAAAGTCTCCGCGAAAGAGGCAAGAGATGATGGCCGAAAAGCAATCGCCAAGGATGGAAAATGAACAATATACGCTACCATTGCTTGATAAGCTTAGTTGACACCCCCTGACCTATAGCTAGTCTGCTTGCTAATGAATTCAGATGAGGTCCTGCAGGCCACTAGCAAGCCCTGTTCTGCCCCGCGGCCATGCTCATCGGTATGTAGGTACTTTGCTCAGCCGCACCAGCTATCTTTTGCTGCAAGAAGTCCATGTTACGCCTTTGCCTTTGCCTAGTCTTGGACTCACTTGGTTCGCATTTCACACTTAGTATGCGCGCGGCGCAGTCTTTGTCAGCGGGCGCGTGCGGCATCGATATGCCATGTAAAACCAGGGCTTGCATATACAGAGTTGCACCATCGCATCGTCTTTACGGAGTACAGGGCGATGCTTCCATTCTGCTTCTGTGCTGCAGGACGACTGTTCTATGCATAAGTCCATCCGGGCGCCACTTTAGACGAGGTGATGTGGTTGCACTGCGTGTCTCATTGGACAGCAACCCCCCCTCCAAGGCACACACACAGCACAGAGCGAGGGAGGGCCTGTCAAGAAATTGGGTCCGCCTGCATGGTGAAGAAGAATGATGCATCGGCAGGCACGGAGCAAGCTTGATGAGGGTGTGAAGAAAGCTCAATTCATACATACTTGGTAAACGCTGAACGGTGCGCCCGCACTCCCCCTCCCACTGCCAAACTGCAAAATGCTGCTGCCTATCGGGCGAGAGTTGCGTCAAGAGGCAAAAGATTGAACGCTGTTGTTGATCGACCGCACATCACGGGGATTAGTAGCCGTATTACACACCACAAGCTGCCCGGACATGGCGGACATGGCAGCATGAGAATGAGCGGCAACACAACTTGCAATTTATGGTGGTATTTTTCCTGTTGTCATCAATCGCGGACCAAGAATGCTTCATGCGAAGCCTTCTTGGCTGCGCCCCCCCCCCAACCACACCGCACAGGTTCACTGTCGATCAGCAAAGAAAACGTGCCAAGCTGTCAATGCGCCTTTGGGGAGCCCTGTATATATCCGTAGCGTCTGCGCCTCAGGCACATGGCTTTCATTTTCAGGTGGGCGACGCGCCGATGCATCGTCATGGTTGGTCAGACGCAAAGACAGGGAGACGGAGAAGACCTTTAATATCACACAGAAGCTGTCTGCCTGGTGTCGAAAGAAAACTCCGCAAGCCGGTGCGGACACGGATGGAACTGTAGCTCGCAGGGCCTTGATTAATATGTATCGGTAATATAGAGCAAGCGATCCGGATGTACGCATTGCGGACTTGCAGACATCTTCTTGTCCATGTGTTGCCGCCGCAGCACCACAGATGACTCGCACCATGTTATTCGGAACTAAGAAGAAAAAAACCACCTTCCCAATGGACTCAAATCTCACCGACCCCCTGGTCGTCCTCTGCCCTACCATCCCAGATGCCGGGGCTAAAGGAGGAGGGGTGTGAGCGGTCTAGTGGGAAAGGACCAGGACCAAGGACGAGGATGCGATGTAAGCAGCGAAAAAAATCGGACCATGAGTTACAAGGCGCACAATGCAGCTCATGTTTGAATGAGCTCGAAAGAAGAAGCCAAATCTGCCTTGCCGCCTTTGCTCTGATTGGTGCTGTAAACGATGCTTTGGTCTTTTGCGTGCTGTGTGTGTCGCCTCGGGTGTTGTGCTTCCACACGAGCGTCTATTTCCAACTTTCCTTTCGACGACGCCCCCCTTGTTCTCCACAAACAAGGTCAACGTCCGGCCTTGAATCTTGGACTAGCTAGCAATGGTGATTCATTGTGACTAAATCAGAAAGAAATAGTTTTAAAAAAAAACCATTTCTGCTGGGACTAGGGGCGACTCGTGGAGCTTGGCGGGGAAAGGATTCTCGAAGCAGTTGCCTATTTGGCCTCGCCAATGCTCACGGTATGCCCACAGTTTTGAAAGAAAGGGGACTCTTGGCATTATTAGGGGGGATTGGGTTGCTTGGTGATGCTGATGTAATTCGCTTTTTGCACTCTTTTTGTCTTTTTGAATTTGCTTCGAATCACTGCCGTGACAGTCTGTGTGAGCCAAGTGACACACAGATGCAGCACAGGGCGTTGGGAACTGATGATGCGCGTATCGCGAGATGAGTGGGCAACTCGAACGGTAACACTTGAGACGGAATGTCTTGCAGTCTTTTCATCGGTAGCGTTGATCAAGGCAAGTTTGTTCTCGGAATTACTAGCCATCAAACGGGCCGAGGCGACAGTAGCTATAGAGTCGATCATGTTTCGAATATGCAACATTATCAAAACGCAACTTTACAATTCATCATCATCTAAATCTCATGAAAACATGGCCCATTCCACTTGACGTCTTGCCGACACCATGATGGACCAGCCCGCGCTCAATCCTCGGACGCACCGTCGCCGCCCTGATATCCCTGGCGGAAATCCGACCGCACCTTGCGAACCACTCGCCGCGGCCGGCTCATCGCGACGCCGACCGCTTCCTGCAGCGCACGCGTGGCCCGGCCCGCCCTCTCCCCGAGCGTCTGCTTCGCGTCTGCGCCCGAGCTGGTCGCGGAAGGCGGCGATGGTAGAATGTCGTCAAACGTCGGGCCGGCGACATCGGAGCGCGGCGTTGCCGGCGGGTCTTGGACTGCCACCGACGACGGACCAGAGTCGTCACCTTGCGTGTGCTTGGCACTCGGGGCGCTTGGAGGCGGGACCGGACCGGGATCTTGCGGCTTTGCGGCCGGGGAGCAGTGAGAAGGTTGAGGGGCCGGGGGAGGAGGAGTATTGCCAAGGGCAATGGTTTCAGTGCTGTCCTCGCCGCCCTGGGAAAGCTCATCGTCGTCCGCGTCGGCGCGGAGTGGCGACACGCTCACCTGGCCGGCCGTATCGGCAGGCTCTGAACCGGCGGGACAGTCCGCCGATAGAGCATGTTCATCCTTTTCCACCGCAGCGTCTGCCACAAGAGTGCTTGGCTCGGAGACGGAAGGCGCAGCAACCACCGCAGCAAGTACGGCGTTCCTCTTCGTTGCCGGGCCTTGCCCATCTAGATCATGTTCCGCAATGACTGGCGCAGCTGTTGCCGCAGCAGGCACGACATCCTCCCCCAGAGCCAGTGAGTGCTCGGCATCACCGTCCCAAATGTCGGACCCCGCGAGAGATGATTCCTCGTCGCAGAAATCTTCCTGCTCTAGGAAGATGCTCGTATCCACCGACTCTGCAGTGCTGATGTCGCAAAGCGATGACAAGTTCACCGCCCCCGTCTCCGAAAACGCCGACGAGATGGTATCATCCTCAACACACAACAGCTCCTCCTCCTCCTCCTCCTCCTCCTTCCAGTCCATGAGCTCATCCCGCCACTCCTCCAGCCCGGCCGTCAGCCTCTTCTTCCCCCTATGATTCCCACAGTACGTCAGCTCCGTAAACGCCAACACATCCTCAAACAGCCTCCCCCTGTCTCCGATGCTCATGAGGCCCGTGAGGTGTTGCCAGAGAGCTGCGGCAGCGACCTTCTTGTCGTCGTCCCGGCCGGCCGGGCAGCGCGCGGAGCAGCGCGCGTCGCCGGTGCCGGATGCGCAGACGGCGCGGCAAATTTTAAATGTGGTGCCGCCAGGTGCCTCAAAAATGTTTCGAGAGTGCGTGTACGTGGCGATTTTCTGGAACACAGGGGCATGTCCGGCTGTGTCTGGGCGGGCATGGTGGCTTCGTCTTTTCCTGTTCTTCTTTCGTCCTTACCTGGGTTCTTGAGAAAGGATTGTAAAGAACCCCCGGGAAGAGGAGGAGAAGGGCAAGGTAATATGCCTACTCCTGCCTTTGTTCCATATTCCTAAAGAGTCCTGTTGCAGTCTCCAACTGCAAGCATTTCAGAGACTTGCATGGGCGAGCAAGTGGCTCCCGGGAGTTCCAACTTTGCCCGCCTATCGGCCTCGCGACCAACCCGAATGTCACGGATGCAATTTCTACCCCTGGCTCGGTATGCCCGACGGACGGGCATCTGGCTTAAAGAGGAAACTGGCCCGGGGACTTGGGTGCAGGTTGACGCGGAGGGCAGACAGTCGAACCAATGAAGCTGCGAGATGATTGTCCCATGCAGGGTAATATCGCATGGCGAGCGGACGGTTGAGAGAAAACCGAACGGATGGCAGCTCTGCAAACCTGAACTTTCTTGGGAAAGCTATGATGTTGGGCGCTCCGAGAATCGGAGAGGTTGACGCAACACTTCGTTGAGCTGCGGGATTCGCAGGCGCCTTAATGCGGGATGACGGATACCCGACCGCGTTGGCGTATTTCATTACATTACTCTTTGAAGCGGTTAATCACTAGACCGCAAACCAAGCAAGTTATTTGTCGATGGTCACAAGTGCCAACGGAGTGCAGTGCCTCCAGAACACATTCATAAACTAGTCTAAACCAGCTTGCAACAAAAGAGAAGAGCCTCTCGCTCGTGGCGGATATCAAGAAAACCGTGCGCCAGAGAACCCACAAAAGAAATAATACATAGCCAAAGTCTGAAAGCTTGGCTCATGATCGCATGCTCGCCTGAGTGAGGGAACCTCAGCTCTTGATGTTTTCCCTCGGCGAATGTCTCTCCCCCCTCCTCTCTAAGCCTGAAGAATGAAAACAGATTAAAAAACAACACCGCTTGCCAGCATCTATGAGTAGGTAAAATGCAAGTCTAACACAAAGCACCGTCCAAAAGGCTTGCGCCAGCAGTGTCTGTAGCCAGGTGCTCTTCCAATGCATAAATGTCTTTCAAATGAGTTAAGTCGTTTCGGGGTAGATGAGTCTATGGCCCCGTCCTCACGCCTTGCCGTCAAAAGTGTTCAGGGGCAGCAGGAGCCGACGTCATCTGGGTTCCGGAAACGATCCATATTACAACGACGACTGTTGAGAACAACAGCGTACGTACAAAAGTCCCTACCCGAACAGGACTCTGCGAGACAATCTCGTCTTCGAATCTCGGTATTAGCGACGACTGGAAGGCGTTGATGTATTCAATATCGCAGTCGCGAATCTTGGGGGAGGCGAACGCCCTGTACTCGTCCAGGGCAGGGTCGACCTCCCAACCGGCGACTCTGCGGGCGGCAGCAACAACACAGCCGGTGCGATGCTTGCCGTGGTTGCAGTGAATAAGAAGGGGATAGTTTCGCTTGTCGAGGGTAAGCTGAAGAATAGCAGCCATGGTATCGAGCGGGATAGCCTCCTTCTTGGTGCCTTTCATGTCAAACTTGACTTGACGGATGCCGTTAGCGTTGACAAAGGCCGCGAGCTCATCCTGAAACTCTTCCTTGTTGGTCAAGGTGACGATGGTCTTGAGCTCGAGGCTCTTGATGAAGTCAAAATCGTGCTGCTTTGGGTAGCTGCTACGATAAAAACCAGGTACAACAACGCCGAAATTTAATGGACGACCGTCCACGGGTGCGACAGGGTACTCGACTGCCTGGTGGATTGTAGGCAGTAGGGTCGATAATTTGGCTGCTGGGTTCGCGTCAGGAGCGATCAACCTTTGCAGCGGCATTCTTAGCTGCGTACCCGGCTTTTCAAGAGGAGTAAAATCCCTGGTGCCACCGGTGCTGCTCTGATAGCGCAGAGCAGAGGCTGCTTCGTGGATGGGCGCGCCATTGCGCAATCCTTCTTCCATTTCCGAGGCGTACTGGAACCAGTCTTCCCTAAACGAACTGCGGGAACTCCGTCTGGACTGATATGACGACCCGGACGAGGATGAGGAGGATGCTATGGGCGTGTAGCTCGAATCGTCAAAGAAAATGGCCTCTTCAGCGTATACTCGAGAGCCACGCTTTGCCATTGTATGCTGCGACGGCGTGTGGTTCGGAGGTTTCGGCCACTAATAAATAGAGGCAGGAGGTTGCGAATCGTGTCGAAGGATGAGGATGAGGAGGAAATGTGTCACAAAAGATGGCTCGAGGGCGTTTGGAGATGTGATGGTCGGTCAAGCGAATGCAGAAGGGGCGCTGTTGGATTCAATAGAAGTCCAAGTCAGAGCCCGGGTGCAGCGCTGGCGTGAAGCTACAGACGATTGGGACACATCTCGAAGGTGAAATTGACAAAAGAGGGCATCTTGTCGGGTTATAAATGGGAAGAGAATAGTGATGAATCAGATCGAGCGTGGCTCGGTGAGAGAGAATGGTTGACGTGGGATGGTAGAAGCGAGAAGAGAGAGAGAGGCAAGGATGGGGGTTTTGATGGACAGGGTTTTGGGGCAGGCGGCGACCCGCGCGTGAAAGCCAGGCGGGAAGTCTGGAGAGTTACCTCGAGAGCGGGCTGGCTTTGGTGGCGTTTGGGTGAAAGGACGGACAAGGGCGAGGTACCATGGAAGCTGGGGAGCAACACCAAAAAAAAAAAAAAACAAAAACTTGTATTTAGCGTTTGAAGCGCTGTATTTGAGTTAGAACAGTGGAAAGGTCCCCTGTGGCACGCCGCGAAGCCGGAATTCCCCTGTAAAGCCACCGCAAGCGCCCTGTAACAGCCTGAAGGTTCCAGCTTGAATGGAAGATGGCGGCCGCGTGGGAGGGAAATGTGGGTGGAGACCCTGGATCGACACCAATGATGCAGGTATCAGCCACGAGTGGTGGGTACTTGTGTCTGCAACAAAGCTCTGGTGACGAAACAGGTACCATAGCACTTTACGCGTTAGCAAGGCACCGGACATAGTGTTGCAAGCACTGTAGGTGTCGGCACGCGGATGGCTGCCTTGGAAGAGTCAATCGGCATTGTACAGAAAAGAAAAAAAGGAATACAATGCAGAGAGGCAATGGGAGAAAGCCTTTCACGGGTTTTCGTATTCTTGCCTTGTTGCTGCAGCTGTCTTTGCCTGTCACAATGCAGTCATGCCCTGCAGCACCGTACAGCAAGTTGCACAGTACAGATGAACCAGCAGGCCCGCCCTGCCTCGCTCTTTCGAACTCTCCGAAGCAACTCAACCAACCACCAACCTCTCGGCCACTCCCCATCACCACCTACCTTGCCAAACTTGCTACCTCCCCGAACCCTGCTAGAGCCCTCCACATCATCTGCTCTGCGGATCTGCCCTCCTCATCCGGACTGGCGTCATTGTCCAAGGGAAACAGGTCCAGAGGCAGGCGACATCCACAGCCACAGCCTGGATATGCACTCTATACGCAGCCACGCAAGCCAACATGATCAGCAACCTGGTAACACCGCATTGACAACGCATCGTCACCATCAAAGCATCGCTCCAGTCACCCAGTCACCCATCACTTCTCTCCCAGCCGCCGTTGAGTCTCGCGTCATTAGCGTGTCAAGCCCTGTGTGCCACCGTATGGTGCGCCTCTGGCAGTACAAACACTAAATTGCGTGGCTCGTTCGAGCTTCTTTGGCTTGCCCTACCTAGGCTAGGAGCTGGTGTCTTGCCAGCCGACACCTCCGGCCTTGTCTCGCGTTCTCAGTTTGCTCCCCGACGACGCGGTACAGTGCCCATACAGAGTACGGCCATGCCCTTCTGCGTACCGAGACGAAAAACGCAGCAACACAGACGGAGTCAGCCCGGCAGCCGTCCTGCAGGTATTGCCTCTCAGCTCACGCTAGTGGCACCATGTCTCAGGCGGACAGAATCCCGGGGTATGCCTGTCCGTCTCACAGCTCAAACGCCAGCTCAGCAGCCTCGCAGATGATCGCTCTCTTCAACCCGGGCTTGGCGCGCGTTGCTGGTGCTGATAAACAGCCAGAATAGGCTTCTTTGCCCTCGTTCCCAATCGCACGCCATAACTAACCAAAAGACTTGCCGACGATCTAGCGTCAATCTTGCTCTTCTAGCGTGTGCCACAACGCGAGATGCCGAAGCAACAACAGAAAGAAAAAAGCTTCCCAGGTGCCAGTCGGCCATCCAAGACAGCCGGCTCATCTGTGCCCTGTGCGACAGTTGCGTGGAAACCCGCTAAATCCGTTACCCTCCAAGACAAGGACGCCACCTCTTACAACTCGTATCCTCACCATCTCAGGTGCATCAGGCCATCTCCAGAGCTTAACTAACCCGATGCCCACTCACATCCACTGCGCTGTTTTCTTTCCCCTGCCAACTCTACCTTGCTCCATCAGGTTTGGCGGGCAGAGAAGTGACGACCAAAATAGTACGTCTTGGAAATGCGGCTGCTCTAGTTGGACGCCAGGATAGCTGCGCTGCGCTTCCTCACAGGTCTTCAGTTGCTGTCCTTTTCCCAAGGCCAATCGGACTAGGCACCCACATCCGCTTCTCGCTGGTCAGTGGTCCAGGCCTTTCCACACTGTTTCAATAAAAGCAACTGTGCATGTGCTGGCGCAGAGCAATATTGCACGGGGCAACATCGTAATTACGGACAGCTCGGAGATGGACAACCGGCATGTTCCAGCCCCAGCCTGTTCTGGTTGGTGCTGAGAACTTGCAGTAGCCTTTCACTACTTTTGTCGCTCTGTCCCCAACTACTAACTCCGTCGCAAGTATGCGACACAATAGCTTTTTCACCTCTCACGTTACTAGACTCGTCCACTGCTTCACCACTGACTCGAACGCCCTTGCGACCTTGACGGTGACTCTCCAATTCACTTTGGGCATTCTTAGATTTCCAACTCTATCATCGTCCTCTGGAGCCACCTCACGCGACAGGCTGCCGCAAGTGGGATAGACACCAGTTCATCGCGAACTCAAGCTACAACACCATCAATTCCAGAGACTGCGCTACTCAAGCCTAGCTTTGCGCCAACCAAACTGTGTTGACCGAGACAACGTGTCAATCAGGATGCCGTTGCCTTTCTGAGTTGGATCATTTTCAATATATTCTTGGAAAATTTGATAGCTTCAACCTTTTAGTCGCGTGCGCTCTTCACGCGATGGCTTGCCCAATCTGTTGACCGAGTGCTGCCCTTACCCTAGGATGGCCGGGATATTGCTCAATCCGTCACCGAGCAGGGCAATTCTTGAACGATCGAAGCCGCCAAGTCATCAATCTGTTGGGCCGGGCCCGAAACCCTTGATCGGTTTCTCCGGTGAAAAATCTTTAGCATTGCATCCGATGTCCGGTCGAGTCTCGAAGGAAAAATGAATGACTGCTTTGCTCTTGGGGCCATTTGCATCTCTTTCTGGTCGCTTTGGTGCGGGGCTCCGGAATTGGGACGGCCAACGCGACGGGATTCAGTCAACTTCCAACCATCAGTTATCACTTTTACCGTCAATGCCAGCGTCACATTGCACTATGCCTTGCTCAGGATATATCGGAGAAATAACAAGGCCAATACCCCGCGTAACAGGAAAAGAGACTTTGGCCGGCAATGGCAAGTTGTGGGAAAACTCTCTGTCGCACCAGCCTATACCTTTCCGTTTCGAGACTACCCCAGCTTTTCCGGTTGCGCTTCAACTGGTGCAACCATCAAAAGTCGGGGTAATGCACCAATGACGCCTCGTTGCGGATGAGAAATGACGATATTCAAACGATTGCAAACAAGGCGTGCGGAGAATGGAGACGATCTAGCTGCGAGATCAAGTCCTGGTGAACCGGCCGTTCCGATCCAGAGTATCGTGCCACCGCTATTGGACTCGGAACTTGAAGATGGCGGATGGGTAGCCTGGACCCAAGTTGCGGCGGCGTTTGCTTTATACTTCAATCATCTGTATGCTTAACAACCGCTCTGTAACGGCCTTGCTCTCCTGCTATACTAACACATCGTCCACAGCGGCCTCTTGAACAGCTTTGGCGTCTTCCAGACGTACTACGCCAACCACTTGCTTAAAGACTCGTCCCCGTCGGCGATATCATGGATCGGCTCCATCCAAGTATTTTGCCTTATGGCCATTGGTGTCGTCATTGGGCCGCTCTACGATGCCGGTCACTGTCGCGCCCTCGTGGCCGCCGGCACCGCGCTCGTCTTTGCCGGCTTCATGCTGACCAGCGTCTCGACGCGCTACTGGCAGCTGCTCCTCGCCCAAGGCGTCTGCACGGGACTCGGCACCTGCTGCCTGGCCATCCCCTCCATCGCCATCGTGCCCATGTACTTTCGCCGCCGCCGTCGCGCTACGGCCATGGCCACGGCTACCGTAGGCAGCGGCCTCGGCGCCACGCTCTACCCGCTCATCTTTGAGCAGGCGAGAGCCAAGGTCGGCTTTGGCTGGGCGGTGCGCATCATGGGCTTCGTCGCCCTCGCCTGGTGTCTGTTTGCGCTCGCCATCATCAAGCCGCGTGTGCAGCAGCAGCCACGTTCGCGCACCACCTCGCCCTTCTCATGGCGCTTCTACATTGACACTGCCGCGTTTGCTGAGCGGCCGTATCTCCTCTACTGCGTCGCCATCTTCTTCAACAACCTCGTATTCTTTAACCCGGCCTACTACCTCCAGAGCTACGCCCTCGTGCACGGTATGGCCACCTCCCCCGTGCTCACATACCTCATTTCCATCCTCAACGCCGCCACCATCCCCGGCCGCATCGTGCCCTCGCTCATCGCTGACCGCGTTGGTGCGCTCGACACATACGCCGTCGTGTGCGCCCTCGCGTCCGCAAGCGTCTTTTACTGGACCAGCGTCACCAACGCCGCAGGCAACATCGCCTTTGCCGTGCTCTACGGCTTCTTCTCGGGCGGCGTCGTCTCCCTTGCGCAGGTCGTCATCGCCGTCATCACACCGGACCTCAGCCGCCTCGGCACCCGCCTAGGCATGGTGTCTATTATCAAGGGTGTGGGCTCCCTCATCGGGCCCCCGATATCCGGCGCCATCGTGAATGCAACTGGTGGGCAGTACCTCGGCGTGCAGCTGTTTGCGGCGTTTGGCATCATGATTACGGCGGTGGTGTCTGTGACAATGCGCGTAGACGTGGCGAGGATGGAGATGAAGGCCCAAAACGAGGATGCAACGCGTCACGTAGCTTTGGAAACGGGGGTCTTGCACAGTGGTAGAGACGTGGATCACCAGGACAAGACGGTTCAGTAGCTGTTCACGTTCTTGTATACATGTGTATGTGTGCATATGCTATGATTCGCAATCTATACTCCTCTTTTCGCTGATATAAAACGAACAACCGACGCATCTGCTCACTTCCCAATGTGCACCCAAGAAGTCTGCATTCTTATCAATGAGCTTAACCATAACACCTTGACACCATGACGCCCTTACAAAAGACCAGCCCCCAAATCCCTTCTCTTCTGCAAATCTTCTTCCAGTCAACCCCTCATCACTCTTAGGCCTCTTAGGCCTGTAGTAGCCTCGCGGCGTGGTGCGCCAGCATGACCGCCAACACACCCGCGCCATATGCACGCACATCTACCCGCGCCGTCCAGGTCTCCCATCCCACCCAGCAGACGGCCGCGAGCTCAGCGACGCCAAGTGCCGAGAGCGCGGCGTCAACCAGCCTCGGCTGCTGCCGGTCTTCGCCCTCGCTCTCTAGCTCGTGCGTGCCGCTGAGCGCAACGACGCCAGCGACGACGAGCACGATGCCGCGTAAAAGGACCGCTACGTTCGTCGACGCGGGGAGAGCAAACGAGAGGAGCAGCCAAAGTGGCAGTAGAACGGCGAGGACTACGAGTTCGACGGGTTGCCGACGGGCAGGGTAGGGCACGTTGTTGTTTTGGTGTTGAGGGCCTGTGCGCCGTTTCACGGAGAAGGGAGATGATGGGATAGGTGAAAAGGCGTGCGGCTGGTTCAGTTGTTGTTGTTGCTGCTGCTGCTGCTGCTGTTGTCCGTGGCCGAGGGTGAAGCTCTCGCCGAGTAGGTCAGCAAGCGAGTTGGCCTCGTCATTCTTCTCCGGCGCGAAGAAGCTCGGATTTCGAAAGCTCGTGTCGCCAACACCGCCGCCATCACCACTAGAGGAAGACCGGCTCCTGTTCTCCTGCTTGTCGCTGCGGCTGCTGAAGAAGACGTCGTCGGGCTCGGCGGGCTTCTGCCGCAGCACGGGCATGTTGGGCGGGTTGCGCAGCAGCCGCGCGGGCGTGGTCGGCGCGGGCGGCACCTTGAACCAGAATGGATTCGTGCTGCTGCCGCCGTCGTCGGCGTGCGTCGGGGATTGGCTAAACGGACGGCGAGCATTAGTGGTGGCGCGGTCGGGGGTGTTGCGGAACGCGCGGTGCTGCGGCTGGCTGGGGGACCAGTCCATGGCGTCGGCGTCATCGTAGTCATCGATGATAGGCGCTTTTTGCTGTGAGCGAGGTTGAAAGGCGGATGCGGATGCTAAAGGGGACTCGTGGAGGCCGCGCTGCTGCTGTTGCTGCATGAGTTTGATCTGGCTGGGCGGGACAAAGGTGCTGCTGGACGCGTAATTGGGCGTGCCGGGCGTCGCGGTCAGGGGCGAGGATGGCCTGCCTTTGCGCGGCGTCGAGTCGAGGGCCTCGTTGCAAAGCTCGGAAAAGGTCTTGGAGTCTTCTTCCTTGCGCTTGGCCGGCGACATGTTGCGGCGCGGCGTCGGGGCCTTTTCCTCGGATCGGAAGAGCGGCGTGGTGTCTACTCTGATGGATCTGCTCGCCATCATGTAAATCTAGACTCGTTAGTTTCATTTCACAGCCTATCGTGCAAATTGGTACTTACAAAACACACGATGCCTGCGGTGGCCAAGTGCGCGCTCAGCTGCGCGCTCTGGGATCGCGCCGCTCCGCCTTCCATGCTCAGCACGCTGCGGAAGAAGATGCGGAAAAAGACAATCAGGCCTTGAAACGAGTACCAGCGCGTGAAGCCTAGCAGATGCCGCGTGAAGCCTCTTGTAAACTGCACAAAGTGCGGATTCCACCACGACGAGAGGACGGCCGCCGCGATGCTTAGCTGCATCAGCGCATCCCCGCCCGGCAGCCACGCCGCCGTCGCTTTCGCCACAGATAGCATCACCGCGAAGACGCCTGCGTCGTCCGGATCGTACATGCCATCGTCTGGGCGCTCCAGAGCCTCGACCATGTGCAGCGCGTGCCAGAGCAGCTGCGCCGCAAGCCCCCCTCGCCATAACCACCTGCCGAGCGTAGCAGCAGCGTCGAGCGCACCGGCCCTGCGGGTCGTTGCGCCGGCCGCAGACCGGCGCCCGCGGCTCTTGTCCATCATCCGGCGCAGATGGTCCGTCTTGGCCGTGTAGCCGGCCTGCCGTATGCGCTGCTGGACGCGGTCGGCACAGCCGTCGCAGACCTGCGGGTAGCGCCGCTCGAGGTTGCGCCGGTAGCGGTAGTAGTTGCGGTCGAGCTCGTCGTAGTCTGGGTGGGAGGGGTCGTCGGGCAGGTACTGCGCGAGGGAGGCGGTGAAGAGGCGCTGGTTCTTGAGGCACGTTTTGCAAAAGACAATGTCAGGGGACGTGGCTGCGGAAGTGGGCTGTTGAGGTCTGGCGTATTGTGAGGGTGCGGCGGCTTCGCGGTCCGTCGCGACGGGGGGGTCGGTGATGTCGCCATGCTGGGAAGGTTCAAGGTTAGCAAAACGTCTCGGAAGAAGCAGAATGGCAATTGAGTGGGTTAGAACGGACTTGGTCTAGGTAGTTTGTCGCATCGCAGGAGAGGCAGAGAAAGTTGGTGATACTGCCGTCATACTTGAGGCCGGTCTGCTTGCCGCAGTAGAAGCAACTGAGATGCTTGGTTCGTCCTATGCGCCGCATGGCATGTGGAAGGCGCCGCGCATGAGTAAAAAAGAAGTCTAGAGGTTCGCGTCTATTGTGAAAGCAAAAATGCGCGCTCAACAGAAAACAAAAAGGCAGAGGTATGACGTTGATTGAATGCTCCTTTGCGAGTAGATGTGCTTGTAAACAGGAAGAAATTCTGCCAGGCGGTCAACCGATAATCTTCCAGGAAGCCCATAAGTACCTGGTAGCCGCGGACAGTGGGTTGTTTGGCGTTAAGCGCCTGTAGTTCTACAAGGGAAGTCGCCTTGTCCTTGATATGATTTTAATATGTGTTTAATGAAATTATAGGAAAAATAGAGTTGAACAAAGCAATTCGATTATCCCTTTTCTTTATTTTTATTTACTTCGCACGAAACGCGTTGAGGGCCTTGTACCTAGCTACCTACAGGTAGGTATGAGCTCCAGCTGTTTGACTGTGGGGTGAGCTCTCAAGTCACCTTCCTCTCTGCCTCCCTCATCATCTACAAACAACCACATCTCCAAACCTCATACGCGCTTCCCGCGCCCAGCATGCCAGCATCATGGCATCAGCCACCGCCCCCGCGCCGCTAATCCCAACCCCATCGCCTCCCCTTTCCATCACCGTCCGCTTCTCCAGCTCCCTGCCGGACCTGACCACCGACGTGCCCGCGCCGTCCTCCACCACCGTCCTCGCCTTCCGCCACTCGCTGCGCGCGCGCATCGCCTCCCGCAGTCGCCTGCGCCTCATCTACCAGGGCCGCATCCTGCCCGACGCCGCCTCCCTCGCCAGCGTCCTCAAGCCCCTCCCCGCCGCGCCGCCTCCTCCCCCTCCGGCACCCGACAGCAAAGGCAAGGCGGCCGTCAGACCCCCGCCGCCGGTCCGCGTCTACCTCAACTGCTCCATCGGCGATGAGCTAACGACTGCGGAGCTCGATGCTGAAGAGGCAGCCGCCGCGCAGCCCCCAGACGGCGACCCGGCAGCGGCAGCGGCAGCGGCAGCGGAGTCGACGTGGAAGAAGCCGCGGCCGCGGGGCTTCGATCGCCTGCTGCAGGCGGGCTTCACGACGTCGGAGATTGCGACGCTACGCATGCAGTTTGCGTCTATCCGCGCTGAGCGCTTCGCACCGGACGAGGCGCCGCCGTCGCCCGACACGCTGCGCCGCCTGGAAGACGCCTGGATCGACGGCAACGCTGGTGACTTGCCGTCGTCATCATCAGCTGCGGCAGGGTCGGCCGGCGGTGGACCGCTCGACGACGACGGCACGGACATGTCCACCGTGCTCGACGTGCTCATACGCGCCATGATGATTGGCTTCTTCTTCCCGCTCGGCAGCATGACGTGGCTCCTGCGCCAGGACGTCTGGGGCGACAAGTGGCGCATCTTTGTCGGCTCCGGCGTCGTCCTCAGCCTGATCGTCGGCATCTTCATGACCATGGGCAGCGAGCGGTAGGGCAAGCAAGCGGACGATGCGTCTTCTTTCTAGACGTTGCATCTTGTGACGATTTTTTCTTGTAATATTTATGCAAGGCGTTTGGGGGGCGCAGTGTTCATTCTTTATTTTTCACTTCAACAAGATATTTCATAGTAAATCAGGCATTTCGAAACAAAAAACATTATTCTTATCTATGCTAATCGACTCCATGCTAAATGCCAGTGCTTCAACGTCACCACTCTAGCACGAGACCGCTGTTGTCTTTTTTTTTCATGTCTATTTTATAATGTTCTGGGTCAAATTTCCGAATGCCCAAAATAACTCCATTACGACCATATAATACCTTAGTTGCAAGTAACAGGAAAATATTAGACAATGCTGTACACGAGCAAAAGCTACACAAACAAAGCACACCACAGCAATCCCACTACAGGTACAGACTCTGTGCGGCCACAATGTCTCGCCGAATCTTCTGCAAACTCTCGTCAAACTTCTTAGTCAGGTCTTCGTTGCCCATGACCTTGGCGGCCTGTGCCATCTGCCGGAGCAGCTCCTCCAGGCGGCGGAAGAGGCGAATCAGCGACCCCTCGTAGACGTTTGTCATCTTGCAAATCTCCGAGAACGGCCGGCCCTGCGCCCACGCGTACACCGTCTCCATCAGCTGCCACTTGAGGCTGGCTACGTACTCCTCCTCATTGACGTCCAGCTTGCACTCCTGGCTGACCTTGGCCACGATGCGGGCCTTGGCCTGCACCTCGCGGAACGGCTTCTGCAGGTCCTCCTTGAGCGCCGTCGCCTCTACTTTTTCGTCAAAGATGAAGCAACTCAGCACCGACGCGCACGTCTCTGGCGACAGCTCGTTGAAGAAGCGGTCAAACAGTAGCTCTGATAGGACCAGCTCGTGGCCCTCGGTCGAGGAGATCTCGCACGCGACGCGCGCCTTGAGCTGTACGACTTCGCCTTCGTTGATGAACCCGAGGCGGCGCAGCACGCGCTTACGCGACTTAAGCTCATCCATCTGGGCGATGCTATGAGCCTTGGCAATAGACTTCTTCTTCGTCTTGATCTTCTCGGACATCACCGTCTTGGCATGGTATTGGTCCCAGAGCGAGGGAAGGAGCGGTGATAGGTGCAGAGGGTTGGCCAGTAGGCGTGATTCGAGAACTTCAATCTTCCGGAGCAGCTTCTTGAACGACTCGTCTGTAATGTCCATGTTCTCCAGCGGGTCAAGGATGGGCAGGCCGTCGGGAAACCGGCGCTTAACTTCGGCAAGAGACTTATTCACCGTTTCACGGTCCTTGTCCGCTTTGAGCCCCTCCTTGGGCATGAAGAGGCGGATCTGGCTGATCGCCTTGATGCAGGTCAGCAGGCACGGGACAACAACGTTAATGGTATTTTGATCCCCATTAGCAGGCACCAGGCCGGTAGGCATCTCGGCAGCGGGCTGTCCGGGGACAATGTCGGCGCTGGAAGCAGATATCGTGAGTAACACGTCGATAATGTACGACTCCTGGGGAATATGCTCAGGCTCGCCAAGCTTGGGGCTGCGGCGCGGGCAGTGATTGACAATCACACCCCAGCCAAAATCCAGTCCACCGGCCACATTGTCAGGCGACTCCTTAGGGTTGTAAATCTGCACTAGACGACCGGGCTGCAGGAAGTCGAGGCTGTAGTTAGGGAGCTGAATCACAGATCGCATGTCTCTTGTGTACGCATTGAGCTGTTGGCGAATCTGATAGTAGTCCTTTATAGTAGCCTCATCGGGAATGGTGGCGCCGTCGCGCTCCTGCTGCAGTGCCATAAGTTCCCTCTCCAGACTGGGGACGCTGGCCGCATTCTGGAATTGATGGAAACATCTCTCGAGCATGAATTCGGGAGAGATGGCCTCAATTCTCAGCAGGTTTAGAATCATATTGTAGCCCAAGTAAAAGGCCGAGTTCAGTCTGTCCTGCTGGCCAGTGACAATCTCCTTGGCCGTATCGGGCTCCAGCTTGTCATCAATCATCATGATGACAATACCTCGCGCATCGAGACCACGACGACCGGCACGACCGGCCATCTGCACGTACTCAGAGGAAGTGAGAGGACGGCGCTTAACCCCATCCCACTTGGTGACTTGAGTAAAGACGACGGTCTTGGCAGGCATGTTCAAGCCGATGGAAAAGGTTTCCGTAGCGAAAAGCACCTTGATGAGGGACTCCTGGAAGAGAATCTCAATAGTCTCCTTCAGAATAGGCAGGAGACCAGAGTGATGTACACCAATGCCGCGCATAAGCAGAGGCAGCAGGTTTTTAATTTGCGGCAGGTCGCGATCTTGCTCTGACAGGCTCTCTATAGCACTGTGGAAGACCTTGTTGACCATGGCTTTTTCGGAGTCGTCGTTGAGGCTCAGTTTTGAGATGCTAATAGCCATGTTCTCGCATTCTCGCTTGCTAAAGTTGAAAACAATGACGGGGTTGAAACTTTTGCGGATCGTCATGCGAATAATCTTGCTCATGTCGGAACTCTCATCGGCGGCGCCGCCCTTGTGTGTCTTCTTCTTCTTTCCTTTGCCCGTTTGCTTGGCGTTGATATCGTTGGGGTCGGCACCCTTCTTCTCCTCGACCTCCTTCATCACTATGTTGAAATTGTCCTCGTTGAAGTTGCCTTTCTCATCGACGACAATGCGCGCGCCAGAGCCGCCGGCAGGGTAAAAGTAGTTTTGCAGCGGGGTTGGTCGGAAATCGGTGTACACGACGTGACAGGCTTGGTGGTGAATCTTGGCGATCCATTCTGCGAACTGGAAGGCATTGGGAATAGTGGCAGACAGGAAGACGTATCGAACCTTGTCGGGCAGCATGATGATGGTTTCTTCCCAAACAACACCTCTCGTCTTGTCGCGCATGTAATGAATCTCGTCAAAGACGACCCACGCGACTTCTCGCATAATCTCGGAGCCACGATACAGCATGGATCGCAGAATCTCCGTCGTCATGACCAGGCAACTGGCCGTCGGGTTGATGGTAACATCGCCAGTCATCAGGCCGACGTCGCCAAATAAGGCCTCAAAGTCTCTGTATTTTTGGTTGCTCAGGGCCTTGATGGGACTGGTGTAGATGACTCGCTGGTTGCGCTTCAGGCATTGGGCGATGGCGTATTCGGCAACGACTGTCTTGCCCGCAGAAGTGTGCGCCGAGACCAGCACACTCTCGTCGCGCTCGATGGAAGCAACCGACAAGCTCTGGAAGGGATCGAGCTTGAACGGGTATGACCGCGCAGGCTCGGCGGGCGACTTGTGCTCGGAGAGTGGGACGTATTCGTAGTCCAGGTCCGGCGGCAGTGCGACCTGATGCTGGATGTTGTGAGACAGAATGAGGGACGAGTCCTGCGGGACAAACGTCTGAGCTCCAGCCACCTCTCTCGACTGCGCCGTCTCGAAGTTGTCTGTCATGACGGGCACGGCAGCGTCGCCCTTTTTGCGACGCTTTTTGTCCTGCTGGCTCGGCGTGTCCGAGTCGTCCTCTTGGGCCGCCTCCCCGTCCTTGGAAGCGGCATCGCTCGTCTCGCCCATTTCGGTATCTTCAGTGGTATTCCCCTTCTGACCGTTGGCTGCGGCCTTGCCGTTCATCGCCTCATCCGCCTTTCTCTTCTTGGTCTTGTCTTTGCGGCTCTTGGTCGGTGCTCTCTCGTCTTCGCTCGCGCTCGCGGGGTCAGCGTTCCCCTCAAAAACATCGAACATGTCATCCATGTTGGGTAGAGGTGTGTAGCTTCACCCGGCGCTTTCCAACAGCAGGTGACTGGGATGGGAAAAAGTTGCCCTAGTTTGGGCAACTCGACTGAAGGATTTTTCCCCGTAAGAGTAGGAGCACTTCGAGTTCAAAAGAATGAGTACAAAAGAGCAGAAACAAATAAATTTGCCGTCGCTGAATCTTGACAAGTCAAACAGTATAAAGATCACACAGTTCCTCCAGACGAAAAGTTGCTGTGAAAACAGAGGAATCGAGATACCCGTCGCTGTATGTGGGCGGCGCGGCAGAATAAAAATTGTACTCTGACTAGGCAGGCGGTGGGAGCCATCGAGATTTTAGAACCACCAGCTTGGAGAAAAGGTACGTACCTTGTATGGCCTTATAATCACGTGATCCAATGCCGACCAATGTCTCTCGACCTCTTACCAGCTTACCTGCTTTGCCGAAACGGTCCCCTCCGAACGTTGAAGTTATTCGCAACTCCAAAGCTCGCCAATCCATCAGTCAAGGTCCGCCACGCCCGCTCAATGCACTCTATAGGCACGCCCCCGATCTAATTGATGATGTCGCAGATGCTCTCCCGCGCCGCCGCCCGCACCACGACCACTTTGGTCTCCCGCCGTGCTTTCCACGCCACCCGGGCTCGCATGTCCTCGCCCTACCACTACCCCGACGGTGCCTACTCCAACCTGCCCTTCAACCCTCACAGCAAGTGGTTCGGCGTCGGCTACTGGGGCTTCATGGCCGCCGGCTTTTTTGCCCCCTTTGGCATTGCCGGTATGACGACCCTCGCGCGCGAAATATGGAAGCGCGACTTGTCAGGAAGCTCGTGATGCTAACGGTATCAATAGTCTACCAAACATACAAGGCCGCCCCTTAAACGACATTTCGAAATGGTACAATTCGTCGGGCGCCTGCGATCTCTTTCAATGAGAAGCTGGAGGACGCAATAAGGCGAGGGACAACTTGTGATAAGAGGCTCGGGTAGAATTTCTCGCAGTCACATGCACCGACTGTAACATAATTTCATTTGTTGATGCACAATTGTTCGTCTAAATGTGAATGTGAATGTTATGGTATCGATTCAACAATATGGCTGTCGAGTCTGTCAACAAATTCTCGTACAGCGTAAAATTACAGCAAGTTTACAAGTATATACAAAGATGATCCTGTCATCCCCTTTCTCCTATTGGATAATTCGATTGCCCATTAATTGCCTGAGCTTTGCAGTGCTCTCAAAGATACGCCATGCCGAAATGTCATCCGTCCTACCAACAATCCTGTCGCAGATGGCGAGGACCTCTAACCGGCGATCCATCGGGACATCCCAACGCAGGGAGATCTCATCAAAGGCCTTTTCCAGCTTCTGCTGTGAGCAGCACCGTTTGATAGCTTTCAGAAGCCAGATAACGGCCCATTTATCAATACAGAATTGCTCGCCCATCTCGTCCTGCGCCTGGTAGAATGCATTTACAACACTGTCGAGGCGTTGCTCGCTCCAGTCTGAGCCGTGATGGCCCCCATGGAGGAAGAAACCTCGAAAGATGCCCAAGAATAGGGTTGGGTGCAGGACGACACCCTGCGCCTTCATTTCATCCAGAAAGTAGACCACTTTGCCCAGGCTCCCCACACGGACGGCGTAGTGTTCGATGAAGAGTCTGAACGTGCGCAGGTCTGGGGATATGCGAACACCCCGTTGAAAGTTGGTCTTGAGAGAAGGGTGTTCCTTGGCCACTCTGGATAGCATCATGAGAGCTTTGGTGATTGCCTTGGAAACCATGTAATTCTTCTCTGGTAGCAGTGGCGCAGCCTTTCCTCCAGCTCTCATCCGCCGATACGTATCGTCAGCTGCGCCCTCTTCTCCGGAGCGAAGCAGTCCGGAAATGACGCAGTTCAATGCGATGGTATCCACCAGCTGGCCGGCTTCCACCATTTCCTTGTATGCAGCTCGGACGCCATCAGAGTCACGTTGCAGGCCGAAATAATAGATGAGCGTCACATGGTGGAAGTGGTTAAAGGGTATGCCGCGGCTTTCCATTTCCTTATACAGCATATCGGCCAGCGCAAAGCTGCCAGCCTTTGTCGCTGCGTCGAAGAGAATGTTGAAAGTGACTTCATTGGCGGGTTCGTTCCCTTCTCGCTCCATCTCGGACCACAGCCGCATCGCAGATTCAAGCTGCCTCGACTGAACTCTAGCCGTGTACTTGGCAGCAAAGGCCAATGCATAGTTCCACTGCCGCCGGTTGAGTGTGAGACCAGCATTTTTGACATCGGCCACGAGCGAAAAGTAGCGCAGCATGCTGTCTGCGTCTCGTTTCTTAGGCATTCCCATAACTCGCAGCAGTTCCTTCCTCCAACCTGCCGTGAGGTTCAGCATGCGAGGTTCAGGTAGCTCCTGATATGTGGCGTATATTCTTTCTAGGGGAACCAAGTCCCGGTATCGCAATCGTTTCCGTAGGGATATGCACAGCTTTTCAACAACGGCCTGTGTGGCAGCAGAGATTCGGTGCATGTCCTCTTGGGCGGGGAAGCAGATGTCCTGTTTCGCGTCGGATACCCGAATGTGTGGTCCGTCGGGCGCGGCGTACCCGCCACGAAACGGATCTCGATGCGCTTCGTAAAGCTTGGCGGCCGTGGCTTCGACTGGACCCGGGACAAGCGATAGAAGCTCGTTCTTGTCTAGATTGAGACCTGGACCTTGAGGCTCGTCCGTCGCGGTTGGTATCGAGGGGCGCGCGAACGGCCGTCGTTGTCTTGATATCTGCGAAGGCAGCAGAGTCACTCGCTGTGAAGTGTTTATATTCGGATGACTTGTATCGATGACTCCCGGATCCGAATTTGGTAGGGACCCATCTGCGCTCGATTGCGTGGCCATTGTAGTCGGTTTTCGAGCACGTCGGGCTATGGCTCCTATTGCGGATCTGTCAATCTGCTTAGGTAGTGGCGCCGGGGTATGGTTCGGAGCAAAGGTCGAGAAAAGCCATATGGCGCTTCTTGAGCATCGCGATGCCGCGCTGGAGTCAATTCTCGGCCGCCTCCCGCCGGCAGCATCAGCATGACGTCCAGGCAAAGCTACTGCTGCAGCTCCATGAAGCAGAGATGCAGCAGTAGTGCCGCGGGACCGTATGGCGCTGCAGACGGGCCCTTGGACGCTGCTAGATTTCATTGCGGTTGTGTTTTCATGTTCCACCTCCAATCTCGACCCCAAGATGACGTATGAAAATAACTTTTGGATAACTGAAGGCTGAGGAACGAAAGAAGACTTGGTTGGGGAGATGGATGGAGGTCGTGGAAAAAAAGAGCGGGTCTGCGAAACCCACTGTCGCGCCGAGCGTGTATGAAATGTTACAACTCAGTCATTCATGAGGATGAATGGATGAATAGCTAGGAAACTTGCATATAACTTTCAGCTCATGCCGACAATAATTAATTATAAAGAGTATTGGAATGGGATCAATTTTCTTTGAACAAGTACATCATTTATTTTTTGCCAAATTGGCCATTAGCGGACGCTAAAATCTCCAGGCGGGAATCCCGAGGTCACAAAGCATCATTTTCTCTCTTGGCTCAACCATGTGCTGAGAATCAGCCAAAAGTCCTGCAACACTCTAGTTCTTGCGGAGAGGGCGCACTTCAAGTCCGTGTCAATCTTTAGCAATGACTATGCTATATACTCTTACAGCTGCAAGAGCATGCCTTGTGCAAACATCCCTACTATGGCAAGCCACGCAGGAACCGCAGTAGCCGTGCCAAAAGATGCAGACTTGGACTGTGACGGGGCCGCGGCTTCTGTCTCCGAGCGAATTCTTTCCACTGCTAGTTAGCAATTTATTTTATTTCCTGAAGATTTTGGCTTTCAACAGCGGGCACTTACATAGTCGGCACAAGACTGCGAGTCGCGCCGCCTGTGGTGGTTTTGGTGGCAATGGCCGTCTGGGTATTGCCGGGAGAGCAGTATTTCTCATAGACGGATTGCGGAAGGCTATCCACATAATATGGACACGCTTCCTTCAGAATGCTAACACAGTACGTGCCACGCGCAATGTTCATGTTTGTCGGTTCGTTGAGGCTGTCATCGCACTGCTGGGCAGCGCAGGAGCCAGCATCGCGGCCGCCTTGACCGCCTATGCCAGCGCACATGCACTCGGCATACTTGCGTGTCTTATAGTCACCAGGACAGTTGGCAAAGGCGGCATCGAGACATGCCTCGCATGCGGGCGTGGCAAAGGCGCCAAAGATGGGGTTTGCAGCTTCGCTGGTGAGGAAGTTGCCGAACAAGAACGACAAGGATACGAACGGCGCCGGACGCATTGTTGCTTCTGCAAGATAGAGCACGATGGCAAGGTAGCTGGTAAAAATGTTTCAGGTTCGATAAAATGCCGATTCATGCAGACCCCCAAGATTTGATGTCGCTACTTTAAGCTTAATATATAGTTTCAGCAAGACAGAGTTGAGGAACCGCCACCCGGGAACGGCCCGCATTGGGCCTCAAATACCAATATCGAAAAATTCATCTGCAAGCCATGTTAAGTAAGTCAGGGGCTGAAAGGGGTTTTTTGTAGGCTGAGTGGCTGGTCTTCGCGACTCAGCTGGACATGCATGGCAGAAAGAGGCCTTGACTACCTATTCGTGATCAGAAAAACAAGATAAGATGGGGGAAAAATGGCGAATGATAAACTAAAGTTAGCCTAGACTACTAGCAGGATTCTATGAGATACTAGAATCTGGGTAGATGGGCAAAAGGCCTGTACTCCTCGAACAAGTCTCCCCATCTATTGGGGCGGCGTCTTCTTGACATCACTCACCTTTCAACTCTGCGCCTCCGCTCAACTTGAGACAAAAGGAAACAGCAAAGGTCACTTGAGCTTCAGCATGGCACTAAAACCTTTGCCCAAAAATGGTAATGTTTATCAAAAACTGCTGATTTCGTATCTGCCATTTGCTGACGGCGTCATTCAGCCGTAAGCCCTCCAGCCGCGGCAGCCCTGTCAAGGAGGGATTCTGCGCCACTGAAAGCAGCACCACGATTCAGTTACCGCCTCACATTCGCAGCTGAAAGGACCTACAGAAGGCAAAGAAAGGTAAACCAAGCAGGCGGTGCAGCGTCCCTCTTGCCGTCATGATACCGCCACTCTCTCTCTCTGCTTCAGGCAGTGCAACGACAGCGAAAAGGGTGCGCCTAGCGACAGAACAGCCCCGAAAGGTGTGTTTTATTATGAAGATGAGATTCGTATTTTATTTGCTCTATTCTGTGGCGCGCAGGTCTGCAGTCGAGAGCACGCCCAGCTGTCAGCCCGAAGCTGGTCGGGTATGGCGTTTCTACATACACATGGCTCATATAAGAGCTGCCGATGCCATTGACCGATGAATGAAGCAAACTCGGCAGCTTTACAACCTCACAGCGTAAAAGCTTTTTTCGTTTTACCCTTCCCTACGTACTTGCCATGGCCACGAGCTCCAACGTCTACATCCATCGGGACCACGTCCTCCAAGGCACTCTGTGGAGAAACTGGAACGGCAACCTGTGGACCGGTTCCCGAATCACCATGGGCAAGGAAGCCGCCGACAGGCTCAACATCTTCCTCGGCATCCTCATCATCTTTGTCGAGGCTGGGTTCTGGAGCTACGTCGCTCTGGTCCTCTTCCTGAGGGCCGCTAGCAGCGGCCAGCGGCGGCAGCAGACCCGCGACGCCTTCCACCACCAGCTGCAGGCCGTCTTCCGCAACGTCGGCGGCTCGCTCGCCACGCTCGCCACGCTGCGCAAGCTCTGCACCGTCTGGGGCTGGCGCTCATGTTGGTGGCGCCGGCGTCGCACCAGCAAGTTCCTCCCCGCGGCCGTCGCGGCCGTCCTCAGCCTCCTCTTCTTCGTGGTCGGCATGCCATTCATCCTGACCGTCTCGCTGCTCGACAGCCAGAGCGTCGAAGTCCTGATCCGCAACGTGCGCAATTGTGGCTTCTGGGTGGCCACGTTTACGACATCGTCGACGACGGCAACCACGCTGCTCGTGAACCAGACGCAGGAGGCCGTGTCGTACGTCGACCTCTGCTACAACCGCGACGCGCCGTCCAACGCCTGCGACTTTCATCTCGCGACGCGGCGCCTCCCGAAACTGGAGGTGATGGGGGCGCCGTGCCCGTTCTCGACGGATGCTTGCTTGCACAAGAACCAGTATCCCGCGTTCAAGTGGCAGACGGCCCTGCTGGACTCGCATGTGCACTTTGGCATCAACGCGCCGCCCAAATACCGGATACAGCTGCAGAGAACGACGACCTGCGCACCGCTAGACGTGGATTTGTTCACCGTGACGACGCAAGGCGCCATGAGGGAGGAGATACTCACGGGTGTTTACTTTGGTCCGGCTCGTGGCCAGAACTACACCTACATGGTGAGCAGCTATGAAAGGGTCGCTAAGCCGGCATACCATATGGAGTGAGTTATGACTAGGAAGCATTGAGCATGCAACACATGGGGGAGTGTTTCTGACTGTTTGCAGTGTTGTATGGAGTAATGCAGCGAATGGTTCTGCAGCTCCCTCTACCTTCACGCCCATACCGGACTTTGTTCGGAGAGACGCCGACGTATCGATCGTGTTTCTTAACAATCAAATGATCCCTATCAAAGGGACGGACGGCCCTTGCAGAGACCCTTTCTTCTCGGCCACAAATAAAACCATGCCGCAGGAAAAAGATTATTACTTGCCAGACAGGCCCATCACGGCGATAGGATGCACCGATCAATATGCCTTTGGAAACCCCGCGACCGGGCAATGGACCGAGCCCATGTCATCGATTGATACGTCAGACTGGGGAAACTTTACCAAAGACTGGCATCTTTCGGAGGAGCAAACGGCGGCTATTGCCAGTCTAGCATGGTCCCTCTTCAACAGCGGCGGCATCGAAGGCGTCATTCTCGGTCTCGAAGCGGATGCGCTGCTCGCTAAAAAGTATCCAGGAATATTCTCCGGTTTCCAAAACCCAATTCCAAATGACCAGTGGAAGAGAGAAGTCAGTTACTGGTTCAACATCGGCCTGGCCAAGTTGCAGTTTGGCCTGATCAACATTGCTGTCGGGCCTCAAGATCCAACGCTTCCGGATCTGCAGAACATGCTTCCCACCTTGACAGTCGGCCAGGAGCATCTCGCGCATAGGATCTGTACTTCACAAAAGGTATACAGTCCGGATCACAAAAACTACAACGGAGCGGGGCTCATATTTCTCTTGCTAGTCGGTGGCATTATTGGGCTACTGCCGCTCCTCAAGCCGTACATTCTTCGCTGGCGGTCTCGGGGAGGGAACGTCGCTCTCAATTGGAACTCGTACTCGACCTTTCAGATGCAACGAATGGCCATTGAGAGCAGCATCGCAGGCAACTGGGAATTCTTCGACAGCGATATTCCTCGTTTGACTCCGCATGACGCGCCGGCTGGGTATTTGGACACTGAGTACTCAGACCAGGACGGCCATCGCCATCCGAAGTGGTCCAATGACGCCGTAGCGGGAACAACGCAACCAGGGCCGGACGCCTCAAGCGATGCAAATCCGCTGCTGGGTGGTGGTCCAGGACCTAGAGAATCTACTGAGGGGGGTGTTGAGATGCAAACCCTCCCTCCGAACGCGTTGCCAGGTTCACGTCCGACCTAGAGCGGCAATGCGGTGGTTGAACGGCTTCTGCATAACGGTTTGCGTAGTAGATCCTAGCGCAACAAGACTTTTAGAGTCATAAACGATAATAACTTTACGCCCAAAGTCCGATGGCCACTTGTCGTCCCCTTGATGTGATGGTGGAGTGCTGTGATACGGCTTGGTGGTTTGGTGGGAACAAGACAAACGCTGGGAAGTTGTAAAGCCGGAGAAACCTTGTTCCACCTACAACAGTCAGCACTTGCAGCGACCACTTCTACGCCGACAACCAAAAATCAAACCAACTTGCATTCACACTGCCAATTGCGACACCCGCCCGGTCCAATTGTGGCTCATATTCAATCACAGGCGACGGCGCATCACTTATCTCCCCTGACCTATTTTTGCCGGCATCCTTTCCCCCCGACCCATCCACATACCACGGCAGCCATGCGTGGCCGCCAGATCAGGCCCGCGCGGGTGCTGCAGAACATCCAGGAGGAGCTTAAGAGCACCGTCACGGGCAGCCCCAAGACGTACAAGCCGCCGTGGCTCAACATTGTCTCCTCAGTGCCCCCCTCCGAGACGCTCGTCCGAACGATCCCCACCCAGCACGCCGCCTTCGCCGACAGCAAAAAGTTCCGGAAGCCGCGCAACATTTACCGCCCGCAAAAGATTGTCTACCTCGAGGACTCCCTGCGCGCAGCCTTTTACAAGGACCACCCGTGGGAGCTGGCCCGCCCGCGCATCATCCTCGAGTCGGACGGCAAGGACGGCCAGCGCTGCGACTGGAGCAAGGGCGTGCGCCAACCAGGCATGGCCCTGACCGGAGAAAGGTGAGCTCACACAGACTCGACCAAGCTGTCTTTGGCATGCAGACGAGAAGGAATCAATTTTGCTAACCTAGACCGTGCTCTGCAGCGTCGTACAACGTCAATTATACCTCATGGAGTCTCAAAAGATGACGCAGAGCAAGGCTTACGACGTCGCGCGCCACGAGTTCTACAAGCTGCGCCAGGCAGAGGAGATTGAGCGCCGAGTCGCCCTCGAGGAGGCGCGCTACGTCGGCGCCTACTTTGGCAAAACGAGGGGCGAGGTCGGCATGATGCTCGAGGACCACGAGTTCGAGAACTGGAAGGTCTGGGCCGGCAAGGAGACGGAGGCGCGCAAGGCCCGGGAAGCCTCAGAGGTGGAAACGTTTAACCTTGATGAGAGCGACCAGCCCGACACGGAGGCGGATTCCGCGGCGCCCGCCGAAGAGCGGCCCTCAGCATAATGCGAAGTTTGAAGGAAGGAAAAGCGAAACTTATCATTTGTTTGGTGGCAAGGAGAGAAGCCAAATTATCCCTGATGCTCTATTATAGATATTGTACAATATGTGTATTAAACTACAAACTTTTCAATACCGAAAAGCGCCACAGTCGATCTTTGGCCGTGCTATATATCGTCTCGTCTTGCATTAAAGACAACTTGTCCCACGTCTTGAACACCATACCTCGCCGCAACTTGCGCGTGCTGCACAGCGAAAAAGCCCGCCAGCCCCGTGTGCAGCAGCAGCCGGCCCGTTAGCGAGAGTGTCGAGACACGCGCCCATGACTCGACGTACACGAAGCGCATGCTGTCCTGCGGCACCACCCACGCCATCTTGAGCACACGGATCACGAGCGCGACGAAGAAGCCCGTCGCTGGCCCGTTGGAGAAGACGAGCGACGGATATCGTCGCCGCTGCACACCCTTTTCCTGCGTGACCGGCGGCGACAGTAGAGCCGGAACAATGTCGAGGATGCTACGTAGGGCGCTGACCGGGGTTGTGAGCAGACCCTGGTGAACGCGGCGCGCGCGGGCAACGCGCACGATGTCGTGCGTGCCCGGGTCGGTACCGACGCTGGCAGAAAGCGTGGCGAGGGTGGCTTCATAGTCGCGCACGTGGTGCGCAGACACGTCGTCGCCAGCGCAGACGAGGTACCGTCGGTGGAAGCCCGCAAAGTCGCACGCGCCGTCGTCCATCATCATCAGCATCTCCCGCGTGTGCCCGCCGGAGCCGAGGACGAATAGGTGGTAGTCGTCGCGGCGCCGCGGTGAAGACCCGGACGCGGAGCGGGCGAGCGGCCAGCGGACTCGGTGCTTCGCGGCAACTATTTGGATGTGACGGACCTAGGAGGGTTCATGTTAGACTGGGGGGAGTTTTTCCCGCGCGTAGCATGGGGGATCAAGGTGTGCATACGGTGATGAAGATGCTGATTAGAATTGTGAGGGCGATCGTAAGCAAGAGGATGATGCGCGGTGAAAAGGTCGACAGGACGATGCCAGCCACAACGACGAGGGAGGCGCCGGTCAGGCTCGTGACCAGAATCACGCCCATCACGAAGATTTCCCGCACAATGGCGGTATCAACCCAGACACGGTGCGCGCAGAGTGTAGATGTTGGCGTTTGCGAGGCAACGTGGCAGCTCGATCTGCGTCCCTTGGCCGCTAGGCTGATAACCGGGAGGACAGCGCCGGTTTCTTTGAATCAAGCGAGATGGATTCAAGAGTACATGAGTTGATCTGCTTAGCCAGCTCAAAATAGCTGCGATTATGATTTCGTGGTGCTCAGGGGAGTGATCAAAGTGTGGTGTTTAGTGTAAACCGGACGGTGATTGCAGTGGGTCGTCGTTTACCCGTTCAAGACTTATAACTTTACCACAACAGTAAGGATCATTTTTCCAACATGTAACTATACTTCTTTACCTCACAATCTACCTTTTATCCTCCACAATTCCTCACAGCAAGTATCCCCTCATTCTATCTCTCCGCAATCTCCCCCACCTCCCAAAGCCAGCCTCTTGAGCCCGCGATACAGCGCGTACTCCTTCTCGACAATCGCGCGCGTCGCCTCCGCCGCCGCCTCCTCCACCAGCCTATCCGCGCCCTCGCCCGTCAGCGCCGAGCACTCGCAGTACTTTGCCTTGATGTATTTCGCCTGCCACGCCCCCTGCGCGCTCGACACGCATGCCGCTGCCGCCGCGAGCGCACCCCGCGCCGACGCCGACGCCGGGAGCTGGTAGTAGTACCCGAGGCTGAAGCGGCGCGTCGACGAGGCCGCGCCGCGGTGGCGCAGGTCCTTCTTGGTGCCGATCAGGCGGAGAGCAGGCGGCAGCGGCTTTGCGGTCGAGAAGAGGGCTTCGGCGGTGAATTTCCACTGCGGCGCTGGCGTTAGTTTGGGGCTCAGTGGTGGCGAGGACGGGAAGGAGGGGAAGATACCCAGGCGACAATCGCCTGCAGAGACGAAGCGTCGCTTATGTCAAAGCACAGAAAGATGGCGTCCCAGCGGATGTGTGCTAGCAGCTGCACGGTTGCCAGGTCCGGCGCACCTGACGTATCCCAGAGCTCGACGCGCGCGGCGCTGTTGCAGCGCGGTTGGTGAGTGTACGTCTCGTACCGCGTGCGCGGCATGACAGAGGTCTGTGATCCCCGATTAGCATTCGTTCGTACTCATGCGTAAGCATCTTTGAGCGTACATCGGGAAAGTAGCCATAGCGAATGCGACTAAGCCAGTCAGTCAGCGCAACACACGTAATGCATCAATGTACAGACAGGCATACTAGAGAAGCGAAGTCTGGCCCGAGGACGGACAGCCCACGAATAAAAAGTTCAAGTGCAGCGGCTTTCCCAGCACCGGCTCGACGACCGTCGACATTCTCTCACCCGATGACACCAGCGTGTCGCCCTCACCGTCATCATAGTTATCGCCCTCAAATTCCTCGCGAGAGCGCTTTTTGCCGCCGCGCCGAATCAAGCTCGCTAGCAATCCGCCAACTCGGCTCTTCTTCTTCGATGCCGTCTTGGAACGCGTGGAAAAGGCAGTAGTCGGACGCTGGTATATGGTAGACTCGTCGTCGCTGTCAGAGCTCGTGCGAGTCCGCTGGCGCTTCTTGGAAGGGAAGAGCTTCGCGCGGAAGACGCTGAGGCGGGAGACGGGCCGTTCTGGTTCCTCCTCTGGTACGTCGTCCTGCTCCCGGAACGCCTGTCAGATGCCTTGTTAGTCGATCCCAAAACTGCCCTCGCTAGAGCAAATAACAGACACGAACCAGCCGGGTTACTGGCCGCTCGCCAAAGCCATCGTTTGCAAACGGGTCTTCACGGTCGAGACGGCTGGGCACGGAATGCCGCCACGAGTCAATATCGATGGCTGAGTCGTGTTCACTCATTGGTAGCAAAGTGTTCATCAAAATCAAGAAGAAAAAGGTCTGTATTCTATTGTTGGGGAGAAAAACAGTGTACAGTTAAGAATATGGTGTGGTGCGAAAGCTAGCTAGACGTATACCATCAAAGACAGGCCGTTGACGCGCGTTTGCATCACAACAGGAACATCACAACAGGAACCCTGCCAAACAAACGGAAAACTCTTCGTAAACCCATCCTGGAAACCCTATTCCAGCCCACGGATTGTCATAATTGCCTTCTCAAAGCCTTATAACCGTCGTCCCAGGTTCCACAAGTCCGCGCGCTTCAGCCTCTCCCCGTCAAGCGCAAGCACGTCCCGCGGAAACCATGAGTCGAGCCTGCCCGCCGGCCGCCCCGGGACCTTTGTCATGTTCACGCCGTCCTGCCCGGCCATCATGATGCCCGCCGCCGCGCCGCTCAGCCACGCCCACACCATGCCGTGGCCGTTGAAGCCCGCTGCGATCCACTCCCCTGAGCCCCTCAGCCCAGGGACACCGGCGCCCGGGTACGAGTTCTGCCGCCGTGTGATGTTCTGCGGCAGCGCGCCGACAAACGGCAGCTCGTCACCCGTGAAGCCCATGATGCCTGTCCAGTCCTTCTTGAGGCTACCGCCGCCTCCGTGGCTGTCGCCCCAGTTCGGGTCGAACACGGTCGGCATGATGCCGCGTACGTGCGCCAGCGGCAGCGCGTCGCGCACGCTGTCGTCCCAGACGCCGAGTCGATCGACGCCATTCAGTGTGCCGCTGAGAAAGCCCCCGCCGACCATGACGTCGCCCGGCGCACCATCTCCGGTATCTGGCCGCTGTGTGACGTAGTCGTAGCCGGGTTGGTAGACGACCGCCCAGGAGCGGTTGCCGTGGGTAGCGGGGAAGCGGGAGCCGCCACCCTGAGCGGTCATGCAGCCGCGGGCGCCGGTGAGGCTGTTCCGGAGACCCGGGGTCAGGCCTGGGGCGTACGCGTTGGTGGCGTGTAACACATGGCGCGCGCGGACGGTGCCCCTGGATGTCTTGACAGCGTACGGATGCTGGGGTGAGTTCGCGGCGACGGAAACGCTGTCGACGGGCGTGTTGCTGAGAAGGACAAGCTGCGGATACTTGTCGACGAGCGCCTTCCACGCACCGGTGACGAGTCGGAACGGAAACGCGGCGCCGGCTGGATACGAAAGAGCCCCAGCAATAAAGTCGTTGCAGCCAAACTATCCCCAGTCAGTCATCAGTGGACCTCGCTTCTATCCAGTGTACGCTCACCTGTTTGCGCGCTTCTTCGCCAGGCCACACCGTGATCTCAATGTCGGGTACGTTGGCCTTGACATCATCCACCAGCCGCTTGGCCTCCTCAAAGTCCTCCTCCGCCAGGAACATATCCACCGCATCCACATCCCTGACCTCGCCCTGCGGCACCTCGGCCCCGACCTCCTTGAGCAGCGGCAGATGCCGGCGCATAAACGTCAACACGTCCTTGGCCTTTTCCACGCCGAGCTGCGCCTTGGCGGCCGCAAAGTCCCGATACAGCGCCGTCTTGACGTGCCCGCCGTTGCGCCCCGTCGCGCCCGCGCACACGTCCCGCGCGTCGAGCGCCACCACGCGCAGCGGCATCTCGGTGCGCTGGTCGCGGCTAATCTCGAGCAGCGTGCGCGTCGCCGCCAGCCCGGCCAGCCCGGTGCCGATGACGACGTAGTCGGCGATATCCGGCAGCGCGTTCGCGTTCAGGTTCACCTCGGGGAACGGTGGCTCCTCCATCCAGTACGAGACGGTGGCGTTGGCGACGGGCATCGCGGCATTGTGCATCGCGCGGCCGAGCATGGCGGCGCCGTAGCCCGTGCTGAGCTGCGCGGTCATCTGCAAAGGAGAACCCCCGGTTGTCAACGCACAACAAACTTTCAGGAGAGCAAGCGAAAAATAAACTCACCAGTTCCATCTTGCCCGACGTTTCTCGAGTACCTTGCAGAGAAGGAGATGGCGGCGCATGGCGCAAGTCTGCCTCGAAGTTTTGTGCCATATGCTCTCTTTCACATTTCTCAGAGGGTGGGATCGACGGGGCCAAGCGCAAAGCGCCTCCAACCGAGGTATGGGGGGAAAAAAGGTAAAGTAGGACACCCTTCTCGTGTCAGGGCGACAGAAGCCCAACCTCGTCAGTGCGCAGGTGAGCAGGTCAGGTTCCGGGCGATGGCGCCGGGTCTGGAATGCAACTGAGGCTTGGAACTTGGGCGGCTGGGAAGGTACAGGTAGGAACTGCATGGGGGTGGCTCATGTGCATCTTTTTTCCCCCACAGCAGCCCTCCCCGCGCCGACTGCAACGTCTAATTGCCCGAATCGCCATCAAGTGTTGTAACTTAGCTCGTGAAATGGTTGTTGGAGTGCGATGGTAGGTATGTATCTTCATGGAAGAAAGGGGGCCGATCGTGATTTGGCGCCGCATCACACTATGGGGGCACGGTTGTTGCGCATTATCTCAGTTGGCACTACAACAAGTCCGGCCTACCCACAGACTTGGAAATTTGACAAAGTATAAAGCATGGATGGAGACTTGACTCACGGATCAGGGAGTAGTTAGTAGTAACGAGATACTTAATATATATATATAGAACAAGCTAATATAGAGTAAGCTAACCCAGCAGTACAAACAAGACGGCCAACGCAAGACTGGCAAGGTGCACATACATGTATCAACTTCAACAACTGACTCAAACAGTTCGACCGAGTTACAGACAGAAATCATCTTGTAAAATATCAACAGATAATGCTCCTAAAGTCTATGCGTAGTGGGGTATTTCTTCCTCTCTCTCAATCTTTTTTCCATGCCCTTGAAAGTAATAGTTCTCGTTGTCCCAAAAGTCGCTTCTTGTAGTAATAAAAGGCCAAAAAAAATTAAGATGAAAATAACCAGCCAGCCAACCTACGGACCAAAGCTTGCACACCCTCTGTTGCGCACAAGTCTCTATCCTGGAAAGCGTCGGGCAGCAGCAGCAACTACTGCTGCCGCAGTCACTCACAGCACCTTTCTTCTCCCGATTTTGTTGCCGGATTCAACGCCGCCCAAATGTCCCAGACCAAAATGAAAGAAAAAGCCGCCATGCAACGGGAAACAGGGAGAAGGGAGATAATCCGCTCCTACTCTTAGAAAGTACACGGAGAGCATGCCAAATATCAGCTTAGACGCTCACCATGCCCACATCCTCCTCAAGGTGCAGGGCTTCCATGTCTTGCAGCTCCAGCGCGCTGCGGCCGAGCAGATCCAGGCCGAGTTCGGCGCGCACGTCCCGCTGAATCTGCAAAAAGTACAGCTTGAGACTGTGCAGCCCTTTGAGGAATCCACCGTCTGCCTCGCCTGGGTGCTGCGGCGGGCACGGCTTGTCGTCAATGTGATCAAACGGCGTCACGCTGTTGGCAAAGTCGGCCACTTTGAAGTCGACCTCTCTGGGGTTTCGTTTGCGGCGGCGCGGCACCTCCTCCGTGTCCGTCGCGGCATCCGTCGCGGACTCGTAAACGGTCTCATCGCCAGCGCCGTCTTCGGACATGTCGCCGTCGTAAAACATGAGCAGGCTGGCGGCGTAAAATCGGTAGCCACGCATGCCCTGGACAATGTTTTCCAGCTGCGCAAGCTTGCGCAAAATCACGGGAATGTGACGCAGGATGCTCTGCAGATCAACGCCGTTGTATAGAAACTTTTGCAAGGCGTCTTGGAACTCGCAGCCTGCCTTGACCCTGCGGCCAAAGTACTTGTCCTGGAAGTCATAGCTTTGTGTCCTGTTGTTCCAGACCTGCAGACCGCAGATACGCACACCAAGTTCTTGAGAGGTAGTCGTTCTGCACTTTTCTTGTTGCGACTTCTGCTTCTTGGGCGTCGCCTCCACGCCGTACTGGCGTGTACCCATCTTCAGATCCATCATGCAGGGGCGTCTCATGCCTGCAGTGAGATCTTCCAACAACAAAAAGTACTCAATGCGGTCACGCTGCGATTTGGCCTCCTTCGGGTTCACAGGTCGTGGTATCTTCTTGAATTCGATAGTTGGGCTAGGAAGTTCCGAGGGGACCGTGGAGCATGCTGCAGAGTACGACAAATCAAGCTTCTGAGGGATCTGTTGAGGTTCCACAATGTCGGATTCAAACATGCCCTCCTCATCGCCGTGTTCATAATTGCCGTTAGTTTCGGATGAAGATTTGCCATTTTCTTTGGCTGTCTTGCTATTGTCACGATGATAGTCGGCATCATCTGCCTCTTCAAAATACTTGAGGTTTCCTCTTGACTCGCGCACGTCTTGCGGCCTTCTCCGAAGACCACCGGCAGAATATCGTCGCTTCTTCTTAGCAGCGAGAGGGTTGTTCTTCAGGATTTCAGGCTCGGGCGCACTAGTGCCCGTGACATCCTGAACATCCTTTTCTGGCTCGGGGTCAGCAGCGAGGAGCAGCGAGGGCGACTCCAGGCCTAGGTCACTTTTCGTCTCCGTTGGCATCGAGGGTGGCGGCAGAACGAGAGTAGTTGCTGGTGGTGGTGAGGGCTTCTCCGATGGCGGGGCTCGGCTTAGGTTCGGATCCGAGTTGCTTGGGCGAATTAATCTTTGCAGAGTTGGTCGAGGAATAGAGCGCTGATGAGGGCGTCGGTGCTTCTGAACCTCGACAGGCTCCTTGAGAAACGCATCATTGAATACTTCGTTGCGCAGTCGCTTGTTGATGGTTGTCGCGCCCCAGCTGTTGGGTCGGTTATCAAGAAACGGTCGTTGACTCGTCGTCCATGATGCCTGAGGTGGCGAAGTCTTGGCCGAAGAAGCGCTTCTTCTGCGGAAATAGTCTGGTGGTGGCGTCGGCTGCAGCAGGCTTCGTGGAAGAATGTGCCTGTTGTCGTCAAACGTGACAGTCGGTATTTGCAGAGCTGAGTTGGCAAGTGATTGGCTGATAATTCTATTTGGAATTGTTCCACTGGGACCAGTGCCGTTCGTGACAACTGTTGTCTCAGCAGCGTCGTTGTTTATCAAATTCTCCGCAGCTGCGGCGTTCTGGAGCTTTTTGCGCTCCATGGAGGCCTGGTCTTCCTTTTTCGAAATGCTCTTGCGCCTTGGCTGCTTCTGAAAAGTCACATTTAAGACGCCAATGTAACGAGGAAGAAAGGGTAGCAGGTCCCGATGGTATCTCTCAATGGTTTCGTAAAACTCATTCTCTCGATTGTTCAGCTGCTTACACACGGCACGGCGAGAGAATCGCCATAATGTAGTGTGGCCGCCAACCTGGTGCTTATAGGGGATAAGCTCGATTGCCTCGAGCGGCTCCCTGCTATGAGAATGTGTGTAGTCATGGCTATGTTCCTCGTGCGGTGTTATTATGCGAGTAGACTTGCCAGTTGATTTGGTCGTCTTGGTTTCAATGTCAACTTCGATCGGCCGGAGCGGGGGTTGAACAGCGTCCTGCTCAATGCGTCGAGGTGCTAAATTTTCTCGCGACCGACGAAGCGGAAGTTCGTACGGCTTTACTTCTTCCTCCCTTATTTCGGGTTCCGGCTCATCGGCCTTGACGAGCCACGGGTGAAGCTGGTTTTGGGAGGGTGCGCGGGGTCGGGGAGGCTGCTCGGATCCGGGACTCTCCACCTCATCCCTAGGGTCGTCACTCAGCTCTTGATGCGGAACAAAGACAGCAGAGGATATTTTCTCCTCGCCTGACTCATCCGCATCGCCGTCGCCACTGTCACACGAGTCCCGGCCCTTTGGCGTAGCTGGCGAGGGCAGGTGATCATCAAGTGCGCCAACGGGCTCCGGCACCGGCCCCACATCCACATCAAGTGGCGGTACAGAATTGGCGTCGGTTTGTGTGCTGTCTGAGGCTCGCACGACAGGTGTCTCGTCGCCGGCGACGTCGTCTTGGTCGGGGCTAAAATTATCAATTGATTCAAGGTCATGTGTGGCCTCGCCCGGTGTCTTGTCGCCCGCTTTATGTGACTGTTGCTGTTGCGGGAGCGGCTCCTCATCTACCGCGGTGGCGTCCGATACACTGGAGGAATCAAAAACAGCCTGCTCTGATTCTTCAGTAGTCGGGGTCAATTTGTCGCGAGCAGATTTTGCGTCTTTGCGACGCGGTTTCTCCTCGTCTGGTAGCGCCTCTTTGAAGAAGCGCAAGCTGTAACTAGCTTTGCGGCTACGGGCATTGGGTTCGACGCCAGCCATGGCCTCGGCGACAGACTTTTCGACAAGGCCATCTTCCTCATTACCCTCACCTGCACCAATGGACCAGATCTTTTCCGTCTTCTCGGTCGCGTTTGCATGGCGATTGTCGAGACCATGGTTGCGGTTCTGATGTCGTAGGTCGGAGGTGTTGACGGCGTCTCGCAATTTCGAAGGCGATGTAGTGGTGCGGTCGAAATAGTAGCTCGAGGTGGCGGCAGCCAAATCGTCGGGACTTGTAGAGTAGGAGAAGGGGTGGTTGGAGGGCAGCTCAAAGGTGCTACGGTCAATGTCCAGAGAGGAGGACGCGCGGGCGCGGGACCGATCGAGGAAATCTCTGTGTTCCAGGAGCGACTCCCGGATGTGTGTAATTGTTTGGTCCGAGAATGAAGCGGCGGCGGGCATGGCATCGCGGCCGGTGAATGGCGCGGCCATGGAGGGTGCCGCAGAAGAGGTCATAACGGGCTTCGTCTCCTTATTCTTGTTGTCGTAGGGTGTTATGGAGCTGTCTGGTTCGCCATGTTGAGAGGACGCGTCATTTACGGGCTGCGGGGGGTAGTAGTCGGAGGCGTTGCTGGCGGTATTGGCGATTGTGTTTCTATTGTCTCTGGCTGATTGTTGTACTGTGGCGGACTGGTGCGTGGCCGTGTGTCGTTTTTTGTCCGTACTGTCGAGCTGCGGTGGTGCAGGCTTGGAAGGGATACCGCGAGCAGTTGCCAGAGCCTGGGAGAGAAGCGAGGGAGCAGCAGACGGACGTTGAAGTGTATTTGGGCTAGGACCGGGGTTGGCAGCGGCAACGGGGCGGCCAGGCCGGGACTTTATATCAGCAGCGTCGGCAGGTGTGCCTGGTTGGGCTGCCGGAATGGTGGGAAGCGGTGTCGCAGCGGACAGGGGTGGGGGGTGTGAAGGCGGCAGAGATTGACAAGTGGTATTAATGGTAGGAGGATGCGAAGGAAGATGAGGTGCCCCAGCATGGGTAGAGGGAGGCGTGAGTGCAGAAGCAGGCGTGGATGAGCTGGTCTGGATCGGGAGGTGGTCCAGATTTGGATTTGGATGGGCGTGAGGATGCTGCTGTTGAGCGTGGAGGTCGTGGAGGTCGTGGAGGGCGTGAGGTGGTTCGGTAACGAGGTCCGTATTTGGCTCTGCGTGCGGCAGAGGGTCTGAGGCAACCATTCGATCGGGACGGGGGGTGATTGCGGGTGACTTTGGCGCCGGGGTGGCGGTTGTCGTTGTTGATGCTGGTGGTACTACTACTGGGCCTTGGATGGTGCTTGTGCTAGCAAGGTGGCGGTCATGGCTGTTGCGGTCTGTTACTGGGGCGAGTGGTGCGCCAATTTGCGACTGGCGACTCGGGCTGGACATGGAGAGGACATTTGGGCGCAACAGGGCGACAGTTGAGCGGGCGTGGGTAAAATGATTCGCGGCGGACTTTGGGTGTGGGTGAGGTAAGAAACCCAAGTGTGAGATGGAGATGGGTGTGTGTTTGTGTGAGTGTGGTGGTTCGCTCGGAGTGGGCGAGAAGTTCCAACTTGTCCAGGTTTTGGCAGTTGACTTAGCGATTAGTACTAATAAGGTTGACTGTGGCCGGGGCCCAGAGGACCTTCTAGCGCCTTTGGGTGGGAAACGTGGGAAGTCTGGCGGAGGGGGTGGATGGGCTACGATTGACGTATGGGTCTTGCATTGGCATTGACGTTTATTTAACCGTGTGTGTTGAGAGGAAAGAGAAAAGTATCAACTTGTTGGGTTTAGTCTCCGTTGCTTTTTTATACCTACTTTGTGTCTTCTTTTTACAGCGAGTGAATGGACAGTTGAGGCGGGCCAACGAGAACCAGCCAGGAAAGATGAAAGAAGCCGACAGGAAATAATGTCAAGATAGATTAACAAAAGAGAAAGGAAATAATCTACCGAGGCTAGATACTCTCAAGCATCACTTACCAGCAATGCACTGTTGTTTGGTTTGGCCGTTATCGACACCTTGCAAACACAGCGCATTCCAGCAAGTCACTGGCCATTCTTTAGTAGCCACAACTCCCTACACCTTCCTAGCTAGCCACACCGCTGTGCCACCTGTGCCACTTTCATCATACAGCCTGTGACTTTCGCACGAGATGTTTCTTCGCCTGCTGACGAAGTCAGCATAACATCGTCGATTATCATAATCACCACATTACCCATTCATCACCGCCAATGCTTACAATGTTACAATATCAGCACTTGCGAGTCCGTCCGTAAACTTATCTCAACAAGTCCAACTCTATTGTCTACTAACGACGCACCTCGGTCCCAGCTCGCCCACCACGCCATGGCACCACAACTATCGACCACACTGCCATTTCCTGGGGTTTTAGTGGCCATTGGTCAATTTCTAACTACTCCTTATTACTACCTATGTATTCACGATGCCAAGCTCAACTAGATTGCTCGTACCAATACTCTCCCTGCTCGGCCTATGCGAAGTGCGGTGTGTGTCGAACCAGTCTCACGCCATTCTAACACAACACGACCAAGACAACGACAACCTTTCCGCCCGTCTTCCCGAATCATATTTATCTCCTTGCGCCGTGGACTGACTGACTTTGACTCTAGCCCCGGTAACCCTCCCGACGTATCCTGATACACACGTGTAAAGCCTATCCTGAATCCTCACCGAAAGCTTCAACCGTCCACGTCCAACACAGCATGCACCCACGCACACAAACACAAGGAGACAAAGACGACATCTCGTCGCTACGCTAGTCGTCTCCGGCCTCCCGGCTCAGGGGCCGCTTTTACAGTCAATAAGAAGCCAAAGCTCAGCCATGTTTCCTATGCTCTCTAGCTTTACCAGTACCTCGATGCACAGCCCTGCCCCCCTCCCCTGGCACATTAGAGCCGCGCTATGGCACTCACACCACCGCCCCCTGCTCGTCTCCAAACATCTTCTCTCCTTACCCTCTGGCATGCGCTTTGTTGGTTTGATCTTGCCCCTTTGTTGCCTCGTTGCCGCGCCGATGACGCGGATGCGGTTACCAACAGACCCGCTGCCTACCTTTCCGAAGCAGTGACACCGCCAATGCCACCCTTGAGTCGTTGGTTCATTATCGGAACCGCCAAGACCAATTATGACGAGGCATGCGGCCATGCAGCCTCTTCTCGTTTTGGAAGCTCAACTTTCTAGAAGCGGTGGCCCATGTCGTGTCCAGCCAATGTGCTGTGGGCAGTGTCTATCTAACTCCTCCGAAGCCGCAACTTATCAGCGTTATCAGCGACCGCATGTGTGCGTGCTACATAGTACGTATCAGTACGCAACGATAACTGGCATTCGCCCCCTCTTCTCGTCTGGACTCTCGATCAAAGATTAAATCAGCGCATCCGGTTCTTTGCACGTGCCGGCCAGCGCTCGCCATTTGCTCACCGCACGGCGAACCCTTTTTCCCCCACGCACGCCGTGGCTAGCGCTGATCTCTCAAGATGGATGGATACGCCCGACTTCTCCTAGCGCCCGACTTCTCCTAGCGCCCGACACCAGAGGGGAGAATGAAGACGTGGTACATCTGGTTGCCAGTATTGTGCGTGCACGAAATATCTGCGAGAGACGAATGTTGACCCAAAGCGCTAAAACTTGGCCTGGCTCGAGCTTGAGTCGCATCTTCCCTTCACGGATACTACGGATATGAGCCGTCCGTCAAAGTATGCAACGATAGTCATGACTACCAGGGTTATGGACGCTTTGAAACTCGCCATGACCACATCTTTAAAATGTCGGTGTCCGATCAGTTGCTCGCATGAAAGAACCCGGCCGCATCGAAGGAAGACCGACATGGTATGAAAGGAAGAGACCCGGACGCGCGCATAATTATGACGGCAGGACAACCCCCAGTCATGTCTCGAGCAAACGCATCGAGCGACACATGGCACACTTCTTGTTCCGCCATTGGTGTGTCTTTCTCTGTGGACTGTCCACAAGGAAAGGGCAAAGTTGTCAAACTGGCAGCCACGTACTCGATCCAGCCATGTCCTATAGAAATAGGCTTAGACACGGCCAGCATCCGCCAATGCCTTGCCTGGGCCCTGCCTGGGTCCTGCCTAGGCCCCTGTCAGTGGGCTTGTTTCACGTAAAAGTGTAATTCGGGTCGATATCTAAATATGCAAGCGAATAAACCCATAGGCCATGCTGCGGGCGCACAACGGCACGAAGCATGTTCGGTCGCTTACGAATACACAAGCTCACCTAGGGAGACGTCAAGACTGTTCAGATGCTCGTACAATGGTAGATGCAATAATTTCCACAACGCACCTCTGATTCTACAGGCGTGAGGACCAATCCCACCCCCTGCGGCCGCACCTGCGGATACATGTGTACTGATGCGGTCTGCATTCTGCATATGGGCTCTTCGTCTGATAACGTTGCGCGACGCCCTATGTCCTACTCCGCCGCCCCCTTGCATCGTCAATGCGACACTTTTGCAGAAATCTGCATGCTATTTATTGAAGCCCCCGCGCGGAACCCTCCATAAAAATCGATCCGGATGCTCTCAACGTTGAGTTGCATCATGACTTACACACAACCAGAGGGAGGGGCGTGTAGACAGGCTTCCCCTATTGCGGCGTTGGAATAATTTAGTAAAAGAAAATTTTGGGCAAGCACAGCCTGCTCATCCCAAGAGCAGCAGCCAGGGCCGGCCTGATTTCCCAACAATACGCAATACATTCTTATGCTGGCTTGTCATAAACCTGAGCCTGTCCTGTCGTCCTTGTCGCACGTTGAGACGCCCAGCCAGGCCATTGGACCATGATGGTCGGTTGACCCACTCTTTTTGCCATGTCCTTCCCGGCCCCACCAGCCCGCGGGGGGAAATCCGGCACTCTGGGCCAAGGTTATGACGCGGGCTGGCTTGTGGTTGTAGCGCTGAAAATGATTGCTTGTGAGCCTTTATATTTCTGTCGGCGTAAAGAAGAAAAAAAAAATCGTCTCGCATTAGGGCTGAAAATAACTGTTTGCTTCTTTGCAACAAGCGAGACTCTTTCGGTAAAAATAGAGGAAACAAAATGACGGTCACTATTTTACACCGCAGATTGCGTGCCTGGCTGGTTTTGCCCTGCATGCGCCACGCCCGTGCCCAGGGTCTAGGTGGCTTGGGCATCAACAGGTTACCTACCCGGCACCATCACCCAGCACACCGATATAGAAACGTTTTGGCAAGGACTGCGGAAACTTGGGCGACGGCGAACGACATGTTGCTCTGGCAAGGTGGTGTCAGGCCTTGGCGGGTAGCTAATGCCTCCATGTCTGCCGGGTCATGCTGTCTGGTCTGCGTTGTTGCAAGCCCAACCCCATGGTGATGTTGTAAGTCGCCCAGGAAAGGGTCACGTTGTCATTCAAGCCAAGGCACGGAAAACAACGCAAATGAGAAGCGAAAAGTCTCATAACCTTACGGTATCTAGTCGGGTAAACAAGTTTACTAGAAGATACCCAGGCTGCTAGACGAACAGACCAAGGGTAAAAATGGACATGGAAGTATATGACAACACATTTTCCCGCAGAAACAACACGTAGAAAAAGGTTGTTGAAATCGTATAAATGAAAAGCTACATGGTATCTAAAGTGAAGCAGTAATCCCTACAAAATGCCAACCAACCATAAAAAACGCCATGCCATGAAAGGTCCTCTCTCCCCGTTCAGCGCCATGCAGTCTGCGACTGTGGTCCAGCCCTCATCGTTGTGACATCAGCCTGCGTCTTCTTGGCCGCGTCGAGCTCCGCGTCCACGTCCCACGCCTGCCAAAAGTCGCCCATCTCGCGCACCATGTCCTCCACCTCGTCCATCGGCTCAACCGACGTGTCCCTCTCGCGAGGTCCGCTCTCGTCCCGGTTCCCAGCGTCAGCGTTACCCGCCGCGCCGGCTTCCTCTTCCTGCACCGTCGCAGCCGTGCCAACAGCGCGGGCGTTGCTGCTGGGCGGCACCGCGTTCAAGCCCAGGCCGCTGCTGCCCAGACTCTCGACGGGCCGGTCAGTGTCGGCGGCGACGCGGAACCGGTGTCGCAGCCCGTCGGTGCGCTTCACGACCGACGAAAAGTGCCGCGCAAACTTGTCGTTGTAGGCCGTGGGCAGCTCCGCGAGCGGCGTCCGTGGAGGCGGCGATGAGGCCCGCGGAAGGTCCGCTCCACCCCCGACGTGTGCTTCAGGCTCGCCCGGGAGATACCAGGAGACCCTGTTGCTTGTACGCCGAGGTGAGCCGGTGACCACAGAGGACAGGATGCCTTTCAGTCTTGGATGACGAAGACTGGATCCCGGAAGCTTGCGCCGCTTCTGAACGCGCAAGCGCTCCGGGGACGGCGTCGTGAAGGCGGCGAATGACTTGAAAGCGAACCGAGGTTCTGAATTCCTTGGCCTCACGGCTGGTGAAGCATTTTTGGTCCGCGCAGGTGTTGTAGGAGTTGTAACCGGGGGAGATACCTCGCGGGCTACGGTGGGTAGCGCTGTTGTTGTCTCCTGGGCGAATGGCGAACTTTGCTTCTGCAGTGCGCCGTTTTGGGCCCCAACCTCGGTTTCGGCTTCGAGTATCTGGCTGTTGGGTGTTGGCTCGGTGCCCGCCATTACCTCGTCGCGCTCTGGGATCGTGGGGGTACGTTCCGTCGGAGGGATACCAACGGGCTGCAGTTGCGGTGGCGATAGCCTTTCTGACCTCATACTGATATCCTGCTCGAAAGGCGCCTGCTGCTGGCTCTCGGTAGCTTCCTCGGCAGTCACTCTCTCTGTTGTCGCAGTTGTATAATCCCCCGCCCTAAAATCGCGTTCGACCACTCTCTGGGAACCCTCATGCATCTCCATGGCGACATCTTCAACACTAGGCAGAACATGCTCCTCCATTTTTGGGACAACGGACTCTTGTATGATTTGCGTAGGATCTGAGGCTAGGCGTGTCGGGCTGGCCCATGGGTTCGTAGGGACCAAGTTTCGAAACATTGCTTTCAAGGAAAATTCGGATGATTCCTTTTTGACCTTGGGACAAGGTGGTACAACATCCCCGGCTTCTGATTGGGTTGAAGGCCCAGCCGTGACACGAAGTACAACCCCTACACGCTCCCCTGCCGCTGTGATGGGGTCGAGGATATGACCAGCTGTGTTGGGCTCAGCATCGCTTTCGACGACATCTCGTTGAGGTTGCTGGCTAGCAATTGCGTCTGATTCGTCGAGCGAGTCGTTGCTGCCCGGACCGGCCGTCTCTTCCTCCAACATAGCATGAGACGGGTCGGCTTCCACTGGACTTTCTTCCTCCAACACAGTATGAGACGCGCCAGCTTCCACTGGACTTTCTTCCTGCAACATAGTATGAGACACATCAACTTCCACTGGGCTGGCAGGCTCTCCTGTCTCCGAGACATCCTCGATCGAGATTTGTTCTGAGTTGGAGCCATGTTCAGCTTCACCTGGCAGTCCTGGATCGACATCATCGGCCATGCCAACAGCTTCGGACGCGGCTTTCGCATCTGCCACCCCGGCTTCTGTAATCGCGGAGACCTCGCTCGCATCGCGTTCCGTTGCATCAGGTGCTTCAGCCGACTCTGATTCTGCTGCATCAGATGCTTCCTCCAAATCTGATAGTTTTGGAGAATCAGAGAGTTCGCTGAGCTCCGAGCTGGCGGAGTTGTCCTTCTCTGGGTCGAGATTCTCATTCGGCATAGAGGGCCCATTTCTGTCTTTTTCCAACACAGCATCGGCCTCATGAGTCAGTTCTTGAGCTGCTTCGCCCTCGTCACTGTCCGACGAATTCGAAAGAGGTTCGAAAACGATATCAAAAACAAAGCTTTCATCGTCTGATACTCGATGTGGCTTGCGAACAGGCTCGTAGCCGGCCGTACCATGACTGGCTGTTGTATTCGGATGGTTGGACACGGCGTTGGAGATAGAATGAACCTTGGCCTTGAACTTTAGAGGCGACAACTCTGCGGAAGTCTTTTCTTGCTTGATGATCCGCAGGGATACTGGGGATGACAATGTTGCAGCAGCTTGTTGCTCCTGGCTAAGTTCGTCGTTGGGCTTGCCCTTAGGCAAAACTGTAGATCTGATGGCATTTCTGAGGTTTGGAGCAAGTTTAGGAGGTGAAATAAGCTGCCTCGTAGAATCTCGCGGTGGGAAGTTTGTGCTTGATCCGAGTCGGCTCTGTTCATCGCCTTGTATCGGTATATATGGTATAGTAGGTGTGCGCGTCTTGGGTGCTATCGATGCGTTTGTTTCCGGGTGATTGGGTTTGCTTCGTTTATTATCAGGAACTACCCCCAGCCACTTGTGACTCGTTTTCCGCTTGAGAGCAGAGGCGGCGTCCGTAGCTTGTGTCGTCAACGGATGCATTGGTTTGGGTTCCGCTGAGCGGACGCCGTGACACCATGCCTCAACTGCTTTTAGCTCATCATCTTCAAGAAATGGATGTCTCTCTGATGCCGAAGATGCTGTCTTGAGACTCTGCGGACTAGGCAGATGACACTCGGCGCTATCTGGTCTCGGTTTCGTAGATATGTGTTTGACAAGATGTTTCGTGATTTTAACATTGTTGTGTGGTTTCGCAGCGAGTGATATTTGAGTGTTTGGTTGTTGTGCAATTCGGGTCGATTGTGTCTTGCTGGCCCAGGGATTCTTCCAGCCTCGACTGCTTTCGAATGGTCCAGTTAGGGACGCTGAAAATAATCTCGGCGCAGAACCGGCGAGAAAACGTTGCCCAGCGAGTTCGTAGCGACGTTTTCTCTGTCGAGGACTTTCGTATTGGTCGTTATCAGATCCGGAATAATAGACATCCTCGTCAGCGCACTTGGCTTCGCAATAGATGGTATCAACGAGCGGCCAGTTTGACCGAGAGGGTCGAGGTGCCATGGCGTCTTGCAAAATTAATGGCTTTGGAGAATCATTCAAGATTGTAGGCGAGGAGCGGAAGCAATTGTGGAAGAGCGATGAAAGGGCCGAGTCTGTAATCAGTTTCCAGCTAACTAGTAACTGGATCTGTAGGTTACTTCAAAGCGATTAATTAATTCGGATCTGTCTCGGGGTGAAGTCCACGTCTGCCTGCCAGACGCGTATCGCGTCTCCACGTGATGGCGCGTAAAGTGGTACTTCGCGTTTGGTCTCCAAGGGTGTGCCTCTCTGAATTTTCAAATCCACCAAACTTGTGAAACTATGTATATTTCGCAGAGGAATTTAGACTGCATTTCCTTTCCTTTCTTTCTTATCTCACAGCAGAGGCTTCTTCTTCATCTGCAGTTTGTGGGAGCAGCTTGGCCGTTGGCGCTCTGCACGTGAGGCGTTGAAGGTTGGCACGGCAACTACCCTTACCACATCTGGACTACTCGTTTGTTTACCTTGATACACCATGTACCTTGTATCTACGCGCAGCCCGCAAACGATTCGCGCCACCAGCACCAAAGGCACTAATTCCCTGCAAGAAAGCCGTTATAGACATATTGAATTTCCGTCGTCATTTCTACAGCTAGTGCTTGTGCATTACACTCTTTTCTTCCTCCCTTTCGTATATCCTTTGTGCAGCATCGGCTTGCTCGCGATTCTTTAACTACCTACTGCACACTTGCACTCCGATCCCCAACCCCACCTCGAAATCTCAAGCGACAACAATCCCCCGATGGCAATGGTATTCTAGCTGAAAGTGCCGTCCCCAGCCCATCCTTACCTCTTCTCCATATATACACGTTGCCTCAGTTATGGCCCATGCCTGGTTGGACTCTCTCTCTGAGGACTGGGTTTCCGAACCTCGTTCGGATGCATCAGAGGTTCAGCTCCCGCCGCTGAAGGCTCCCGCCGATGCCACACCCAGCAAGATTCCTCGCCGAACTGGCGCGAATCCAGTTTACTCTCCAATTACCGGCAACAGCAGTCATATCCTCAACGAAAGATCGGCAAACGAAATAAATATACCGCAAAACAAGCGTCCGTCACAACTTTCACGAGAGCTCAAGCAAGACGCCAAAGATTCGCGCACAGTCTCTGCTGCTACCTACGGCTCAGTCGTGCACAAAGAATTCGACTCTCAGGATGCGGAAGAATTGACCCCCGAGTGGAAGCGACGCCTAATCAATGGCGAAGTGCCGTACGGCGAGCAGCGCGACTTGTTTTGCTCCGCCGCCACTGGCCTCCAGGACATGTTCAAGCCTCCACAGACGGAGCCCGCAGACACGCAAGGCGGCCAGGCAATACCCGACCGTACAATGCCCTCAAGTCCACCACTATACCAATACGAGCCAGACGAAGACATCGATCGATTACTAGAACTCGCCGAGCAAGATGAGCACGACTTTCCCGAACAAGTGACGCCTAGTCCGAGCCCAAGACGAGGAATGCGCAGCACTCACTTCCGATCGACCTCGGATGGGAACAACAGTTTTCTTCCGTCGCTATCCATGGAAAACTACGTCGAAGAATCACCCCTACAACATGTCGCCGGTATTGCTCGCAATAAGGTTCTGCTCAATGCGCCGCATCATGCGCAAGGCTCACTTCGCCAAGTGAGCGGCCTGACTGATATTGGCAACGAAGATTTTAGCCCTATTATGATTGGCCGGCAAGATGAAGAAGACGGCCAAGTCAAGTTTGGCGCTTTGGATATACCTATTGATGAATTACAGTTCAAGCTGGAGCGTGTCCAGAAGGACCAGGCTAGCGATGTCGGGGACACGTCACTGCATCCCGGCGCGACAGTGGACAGGCCGTCAGAGATTGATGCGCTTGATCGTTTTACTCGTAATGCGGGCCAGATCAACTTGCGCCGCGGTGGGCGCTCTGGAGATGGCTCGTTCTATACTAGAGCTCTGAGCCCCGATCTTGGCGTGGACACCTCAGAGATGCTCCCGGAAGAATCTTTACAAGCGAGCACACCAAAGGAATTCCCCACCATCCGAACGCAACTGCCCTCGCGAGGAGCCTCTCAGTCTATGGCAAGCCCGCCACTACCCAGAGCCCCCTTTCCTAGCCCGGATAAACGCAGTCTTAACCCAAGTGGCAGTCCGCTCAAACTTTTTGGACCATATGACACGTTTACAAATCAAACTTTGCTCCGGCGGATTAGCCAGTATGAGGACGTCGACTCCGCAAACTCGTCAGCACGGGGTCTGGGTCTCGCTGATCCCGAAAAGTCTGACGATATGGACCAAAGCCGAAGATCAGTGAGCTACTTTGGTGGTGGCCAACTAGACGATTACGAATTCACAGCAGACATGTCTGAGGCACATGATATCTTTGATGGCACGGACAAGGAGAACGTTTCGCCAGAGGCGCACATGATTCCCATGGAATCTCGCCGTCGTATGTCTTTTGGAAATGCATCCAAGCTACTGATTACACGGAGAAGAGAACGTTCTGGCGCGTCAACCGACGTGATGGCGGAAGCGCAGCGACTGGGATTTGTTCATGAGGCACCGGAACTAGGTGGTAACCCAGGCCGCGATCCTGACGTGTCTGAGATGAAGCGCGCAAGAAATTCCCCGATCAAGGACCCCACGCCCAAAAGACGACGAACGCTGCGACGCTCCGATGCTACGCATCACCGAGAAGAGCAATTTTTGCAGGTGGATGCAGCTCACCAGCAAATGCAGAATATCATGGGCAGGAAGCGCAAGGATGCCAGACCTGGGCAGTTTCAAGCCGCCGAGGCCGATGTCTTGGCAGCAAGAAAGATTTTAAAGCCTTGCTCGCCTGCTTCGAGCCGAAAGTCGTCACAAGAATTCGACGACCTCATTGGCAGGGCGAATCAAACTGGTGTTCCCCCCACGGAGACGGAGCGCAAACCATCCATCAAGACACAAGACTTTGTGGATCAAGCTGCGCAGATTATGGCCATGATTCGAAGTCAAGTGAAGCCGACTGGTTTGGCAAGCTTGGAGGAATCAGAGGAAGAACACAATACAGTGGCAGAGGCCGAAACTGCATCTGCTGGGGGGTCACTGCCAGACTCCACCTACGAACCCCTGTCTCGCCCCCCGAGTCGCGAAGGAAAACAGTCGCCAAACTATCAAGAGCGGACTAATGACCCGGAATTGGAGGCGCGACTCAAGAAATACAGGGAGATGAGCGACGTGGGCGATCTCGTGACTTCCTCGATGAGATCTGTCGCCATTGAACAAGATGTACCGCGGGCGGCTCATCTTGAGATTCAGCACCAGCAGTCAACCTTCGGACGCGGCCCGGCTCCGCTGCTCACGTCTGACAAAATCGTTAGCGATCTTGAGAATGTCCGAATTTCTGGCCCGTTTCTGAATTCTTCGCTACCTGCCAGCCCGAGCCGAGGTTACCCTTCAAACTCCTCTGCTCACTCGGCCAACACTATACCGACGACGTCTTCAACCAACTCCGACACTAGAAGAACAATTATGCCTGAAAGTGTCTCACATCTTATCCCAGATCGGGTGGGCAGCATGTATCTCGACAAGTCCCAAAACATTTGGATCAAGAAGAAGGAAGCCAAACCTGAGGCTCAAAACAACAGCATCGCAGCTACTGATGATAGCGAAGAAGACCCGTTTGCTAGCATCCCTGATCTTACTGTCGACATGACACAGGAATTGCGAACCTTAAAACGCGTCGTGGCTGACGGACAAGGTATTGGTGCCAATGGTTCACTGCCATCTCCTCGCCCCCCACAGGTTGTGTTTATTCCTTCTTCCCCTCAACAGGAGGAAGAGGATGTAGAGGAGCTGCCCAATATCGAAAGGCGAGAGGTCTACGAGGCGTATAGCTCGCGGAATGGAACGGCAAAGCGAAGAAATATGACCATTTCGTTCTCTTCGCCGATTGCGTCCATCATTCAAGAGGCTGTGGCTATGGGTGCTGAGAGCTTTGGAGAAGACACGACCCCCCACTCGATCAACTACGACCAAAGCCCAGACCGATCGCCACCGGATAGCTTTGCTGCCCAACAGGCTCTGCGACCCGTGGATAACAAGTCCAGACCACCCACCCTGAGATATGCGTCACAACAAGGGCCGGAATTCGTTCGCCGGCCGGTATCGCCAATCAATGAACAAGACGAAGATGGCACCGTTGAGCTGCTTGCCAACGAAGCGAACCAGCTTAGCTTTATCGGAGAGCGGGGACTCATGAGCTATGGAGGACAGGAGAGCCGACATGCATCACTCAGCCTCATCATCAGCCGAACGCCAGGTAATAAGAGCCTGGCTTTTGCGGGTGATGAGAGTGCCATTATCGGGCAGAATATTGGTCACATGTCACTGAGCCCGCTATCCGAATTCAACGTCAACCAAGGAGACCAGTCGTTTGGTTTTGAGGTTAGCTACGTGCTTGGCAACCGACACCTGTCCACCGGAGATGGCTCAAAGAAGGTCATGTCGCTGACGCTCCGGGAGCTGGTTGAACGGCTAAGCGAGGTTGAGCCATGCGAGCCATACTGGCAAGATATTGAAGAACTTAACCTGAGCGAGAAGCGACTTTCAAGCCTGCACATGCTGGAAGAGTTTTGCGGTAAGGTGGTGACTCTTGATGCATCGCACAATGCGCTTGGTCACCTGGAAGGAGTGCCCTCTAGCGTGCGGCAGCTAAAGGTATCGCAGAACATGCTGACAGAGCTGACTTCATGGAACCACCTCGTCAACCTACAGTATGTTGACATTTCTGGCAACGAGGTGAAGAGTCTCTCGGCGCTGAGAAACTTGGTGCACCTGCGAAGTGTCAAGGCGGACGACAACAAGCTCAGGAGCTTGGATGGGTTAGACTCACACCAAGGGCTCCTTTCCCTACGAGCACGAGACAACTTGATTGAGGAACTGGACTTTGAAGACAGTACCCTTGACTTGCTTACAGAGCTGGATCTCTCGGGCAACAGCATTGAAGTGGTTCGCAATGTCCATCTCGCGCCATGCCTGTCGAAGCTGAAGCTTTCCAACAACAAGCTTAAGATGTTTGAACCAAGTCAGCCATGCAAAACAGTTCGCCACCTTGATGTTAGCCACAATCAACTCAGGCATCTCGATGCCAGTGGACTACCTAATCTGCACACGCTGCTTGCGGACGGCAATCAGTTGCCAGGCGTGACTGGATTGCAGCGAACTAGACGGCTCGACAGCCTTTCTCTGCGAGAGCAGCGAGGCCAAGAACCTCTGACTCTTGAGTTCTTGTCGGTCGGATATGAAGTACGCAAGCTGTATCTTTCTGGCAATTACCTGGAGTCGTTCGAGCCCAAGGTGGACCTGCTCAACCTGCAGCTGCTTGAGCTTGCCAATTGTGGGCTGACGGGCCTGCCTGAAAATGTTGGACAGCTGATGCCGAACTTGCGATCGCTGAACATTAACTTCAACGCAATTTCCAACGTGAAGCCTCTGCAGTATATTCCGCGGCTGAAGAAGCTGATGATGGCGGGAAACCGGCTTGCAGACTCGACGTCGGTGACCCAACTGCTCATGGATTTCCCTCACTTGACGAGGCTGGATACGAGAGATAATCCCATGACGCTCGGTTTCTATGCGCCACTGCAGGCTCTGGTGAAGACGAATGGAAGCGAGACAACCACGCCGTTTGCGCTGCCTGACGCAGACGAAGAACGAGATGAGCTGTACGTTAGCCGGCTGGATGAGGCGACGAAACTTCGACGGAGATTGCACCAGGTAGTGTTGGCAGCTAGCTGCAGTCGACTGCGGATGCTGGATGGACTGCCAATGCAACGGAAGCGTGTTTTGGCTATGGATAGCCTCTTGACGTCGCTGGTGGAGGAAGGCTTGGTCGAACTTCCAGAGCTAAAAGAGGAGAGTGACAAGGCAGACGAGGGCTATGAAAGGAAGCACGAGGAGGAGTGCGAGGAAGCACAAAGCAGTCGATGGAACGCGGAGGACAGCTTTGCTTAGGCAAATGAGACAGCCACCGGGCTGAAAAGAGCATTGTTTTAATGATTGATGGGAACATCATTGGATGGGTGGGAATCGGTGCATATGGAGGCAATAATACTGGACGATTGAATTCTGGATTCTGCGTTGGGGGCTGTACCTGTTTTTTCTCTCGAGGTTTTCTGGGCGTTTCAGGCAAAGGGGGCACGTTGGATGTCTTGGGAAGGGACTTTCGGCTGGGACTTGTTTTCTGTTGTACATTTTACTGCTGTACATGGCAAAGGATATTTGAATTAGATGGCGTGGATAGGCATATTTAGATGAAGGCATATTATTGTTTTGTGCACATGAATCTGACTGAGTGATGCTGGATCAAAGGGGCTTCACAGCGGTTGTCTCCCAGGTTTTCAGAAAATCTTCCAGGAATGGTAAATGTAGGACCTGGGAGGGATTGCTTTTTACATGGGTTTGTAAGGATGGCTGGCCAGATTTGCCAGACTACTGTGGTCTTTTAGAAGATGAGGCAAGGGAGGACAAAGGGCTGGCTGTCGTGTGCCGCTGTCTCAGACCTGGCAGGTGAAGAAAGAGGAAAGTGGGGAGAGAAACGATGCGCTTTGATTGCGAGGGAGGGATTAATTTTTCGCATTCTTTTTCTTTTTTCTTTTTACCGTGAAGTTCACGTCTCCCTCGGGCAGTTTTGGCATGTGGTGAGATGAAGTCGGCCGTGTGCTTTGTCTGAGAGATGAGGGCACGAGTCGGGGTGGCATTGAAACCGAACGAGGGAAAGATGACGGGAAAAAAAAAGAGGAGAAGAATGTTAAAAAGAAGAGCGAATAGAAACGGCTGCCTTGCATCGTGTCATGTATACAAGTCAGGGTGCATAATCAACGGCCCTGTCGTCAATGGACGGGCCAGGCCGTGAAACCACGGTGGGCTTCTTTTCAGCGGCTGCAGGACTGGTAGGTACTCAGTGGTTCCGGGGAGGACAGTCCTTGGCTGGCGGTTGGGAAGAGGTTGTCTCGTCATCGGTAGGATATTCTCAGGAGGCCTGTAGGAATGGATGAACGGATGCAGATTTTTATCTCTCATTCTTTCATAAATATTTTTTCATCTCCTCCCTCAGCCTGTAGTAAATGCATGAATAATCGCCGTGGGCTTGAAGATCAGGACAAAGATAGATAGTAGCAGCCTGAAGACCCCCCTGTAAATACGAGAAGCCCCACTGAGAGTCAGTTACTTCCAAGCACGACCTGCTGTTCCAGGTACGTGTCGCTTTACAGACTCCCTTTATCCAAGGGCGACATCTTTCAATTTTGGCGTAGTTTCCCCCTTTGCTTTCGTTCTTGTAACTAACCTAGGAACTGCGAGTTGTTCATTCTTTTTTCAGCCAAACAAGCTAGATCCTATGAACAGTAGTTACCTGCGTCCCATAACTATGCGTATTCCCAGGTAGGCAGGTACAGCGCCCATCACTGCCCCACCTGCCATTTTGTTGCGTCACAGACTTCTGGCGTCTTCTGGTTGGTTGGCTGGCAAAGGGCGGCTTGCAGCTTGCTGGCTTGGCCTCTCCAAATCTCTGGTCTCCAGTTTCTTGCCTTGCTTCTTCCTCCAGGCCTCCAAGCTCAAGGTCCAACCTTTGGCCCACCAACAACTTCAACCAGACAACAAAACACACAACTCTCTCTCTGCCCATACATACCTCCAATAACAAAACCAAACCACACAATCGAATACACCATCACACTCAAATAAATACGCAAACACGCACAAACCACGCTCCCTACCTCGTCCCTCTCGTGGACCCCGATGGCCGCCATCACGACGGACCACCAACAGCCTCCGCTGCCTCCCCTCGGCCTCGAGCGCTCCCTCTCCCAGCACAGCTCCTCGTCCGCCCGATCGCATCGCAGCACCCTCCGCTCTGGCAGGACGCGCCGCCTCCACTCCCACGCCAGCACCAGCAGCCGCTCCTCCTCCAGCATCGCCGCCAGCGACAAGTCTCTCACCAGCTTCCCTAGCTTTGGCGCCCCAGACAGTCTTGCCGCCACTGGCGGCGCACAGGGAAATGGCGACAGCGACGAGCGCCTCAAGACGGCCACACAAGAGTCCGAGAATCGTCGATTCCGTGCCACCAGGCCCTCCATTGTCGACAGCTTGACTGACGCCAACGCTGCCACCAGCACCGTCGCCGCCTCCTCCTCACCCTCCCGCGGAGCCCTCTTTGAAGATGGCGTCCTCACCCGCTCCGTCCCTGGCGCCCTCCACCAGGCCCCCGACGACCACATCGAGCGTCTCATCGCCCGTCAAGGCGCCGTCTCCCTCGTCAGGCAGCTCGCCCAAGACTTGGCCCAGCGCGATACCCAGATGTCCAGCCTGCGCCGCCGCGCCGACGAACGAGAACGAGCCCTGCGACGCATCATCCGCGAGTGCGGCCTCTCTACCATGGAGCTTGAGGCCAGGCTGCGTGTAGTCGAGTCTGAGATGCGGACAAACGGCTCTCAAGCAAACGGCTCCAGTAACGACGGGGGCTTGACCGACCTCATGAGCGATGCAATGCAAGATACCGTGTCGGAGAACGTATATGGCGAGACTGATTTGTCAAACTCGACAGTGCGACTCGGGTCGGCTACGGTGTCTGCTGCCAGTGGCGCCGCGGGCAAGAGTACTCTCCGTGGTTTGAAAGACATGATCTGGGGCTCGGGCACAGCCAAAAAGTCGAGTCGTGGCAGCAGCGTCAACGGCGACGCTACCGCCGCTCTACGTTCGCACTCGAGCCTCGAAAGACGGCCCGCCATCCAAGACGACCTCTTCGACCCGCCTGACGCCCGATCTCTCCGATCTTCTAGCAGGACATCCAGCATATATTCGGGCGCTAGCGAAACCCGTAAGGTGCCGGCCTCTCTGGCCAGCCGTGCGCTCAAATTGGTGGCGGGCGGCACCGGAACGCAGACGGAGTCTAGGGGACGCGCTATCAGCACCACGGGCACCGCCTCGTCTGTGCGTGGAGCTTCTTCGGCCAGCCAGAGGACGGCGCCCTCGGGACGATCTGCCTCTGTGGCTGGTCCAAAGGCCCTCATGGCCATGAGACGTGGGACGCCTGGCCCGGCTTCCCAACCCTCCAGCTCCAGAGCGCAGGCCCAGGAGCTCTGGGGCGGCATGGCTGGCAGCCCGCCAAAATCTGCTGCTGCTCGACAAGAAAGTTATGGCCCAGTTGAAATGGACGCCATTCTGCCGCCGGAGTCGCAGCCTCCTACACTTACACAAATGTACAACTACTCCGGAAATAGCTCGCACTTGACGGACCGATTCGGCTTCATCTACGATCAGCGCCGCAAGAAGCGACAGCGTGAGGCTCAGCAGATGGCCCACCGCATTCGCAAAGGCAGTCGTGCAGAAATGCTCATCAATGGCCGGTCAGGTATTTCGCCTAATCTGCTCGACGATCTGCCGAGCCCCAAGTGGAGCGAGAGTGATGGGCGACCCAGTACACCCGGCAGTATGGAAGACAAGTCGCAGGAAGAGGGGAAGCCAAAGCGTTGGCAGGATTACCTGAGCATTGCCACGTTTCCTACGGAGCTGCTCAGCCATACACCTAGTATTAGTGCTTCCGCGCTGGAAGTCCTCGAGGCGGCAGAAATGAGCCGAGAGTCGGAGCAGCAGGCCAACGAGCCGACGAGGTCGCAAGCAATCAGGCCTACCGGTGCTGGTCTGGTACCTCCTGCCAGTACAACGACCACTGCTGTCGACAATGAAACGACACAGTCTTCTGAGCCCGAATCCGCCGCGCCCGTTGCTGTGCAAGATGACAATGAACCGGTGAAGCTACTATTGCAACAGCTAAGCGAAGTCCACGACTCTCTGCAACGCGAGAAGACGGTGCGTTGGAACGACTTTCTACGCAAAGTTCGTGCTGAGCGCAAGCGTGAGGGCGAGGCGGCCGTTGCCGCTGCTAACGCAGTCGCTGAGGCTCGTTATGAGCGACCCACCATGATTCTCCCCGAGACTCGTGTCGCCGACGGTGAGATCGTTGGCATTTCTGGGCTCGGCATCAAGGGCAAGGTAGGGCGAGCCAAGTGGAATGAGTTCAAGACGCTTGTTCTCGGCGGCATCCCGGTCGCTTACCGCGCCAAGGTGTGGTCCGAATGCTCTGGTGCCACGGCGTTGAGAGTGCCGGGCTACTACGATGACATTGTGGCGCAGAGTGCTGAGCTGGATGACCCAATTGTTGTCAGCCAGATCCAGATGGACATTCACCGCACCCTGACGGACAACATATTCTTCCGCGAGGGCCCGGGCGTGTCGAAGCTCTCCGAGGTTCTGTTGGCGTATTCTCGATGCAACAAGGACGTGGGCTACTGTCAAGGGATGAACTTGATTGCGGCCAACCTGCTGCTCATCACGCCCTCCGCCGAAGACGCGTTCTGGATCCTGGCGTCGATTGTCGAGAACATTCTCCCGCACGGCTACTACGACCACTCGCTCATTGCTTCGCGAGCAGACCAGCAAGTGCTGCGGCAGTATGTTGCGACGGTCTTGCCGAAGCTGTCTGCGCACCTTGACGCTCTCTCGATTGAGCTGGAGGCGCTGACCTTCCAGTGGTTCCTGTCCGTCTTCACCGACTGCTTGAGCGCGGAGGCGCTGTTTCGGACGTGGGACGTGGTGCTATGCACCCAAGACGGCAGCACGTTCCTGTTCCAGGTAGCGCTGGCGTTGCTTAAGCTGAACGAGCGCAACCTGCTGCGGCGCGACACGGCCGCAGGCGTATACACATACATCAACCACCACATGACGGAGCATGCGACCAGCATCGACGGCTTGCTACAGGCGAGCGAGGCGCTGCGACGCGTCGTCCGCCGCGAAGAGGTGGAAGAGAGGCGCAACAAGGCCATACAGGCCGAGCGAGACCTCATTGCCCAGCGCACGGGGAGCCAGGGGGGTAGCGCGCGTAGTAGAGTCGTGAGCGATGAGGCGGGTAGTGTGGACTTGGCATCATCGCTGACAATGGAGGAGCCCCGGCCTATGGAGTGAGTGATACGAAGGTCGGCTGTTCTTGTTCTATATCGATTGGCTTTTGTCTGCATGGCGGCGTACTGTTGGAGAAAGAAGGCGCTTTTCTTGACATGTGATTCGCGTGTTGATTTTTCTGTTTTTCAGAACCTTTTCTTTTTGCGTACTTTATACCCACCAGCATAGAGCATGTAGCCTTTTCTTCATTGGCGTTTTGTTTATACACGCGTTGGATGATGCTGACACTTGGGAGGTTGACATTGACATGGGGAGAGTGGTACCAAGACACGAGAGCATTCAGTCAGTCGTCAGTTTCATACATAGACATGATTTCCAATACCCAGAACTAAGTAACCCATTCTATCCAACAAGTCGTGAGATTTATATAGCTGTATATTTGTACAAAATTCTCCCTTTTCTTTTTCTGTATTTGGTCTGTTTCCTTGGAGACTTATAGCTTCGCCTTGCCCGCCTTCCACTGCTCATACCAGACCTTGCCAAACTCGATCCTCTCCGCCACCTTATCCCCATCCGCCCTGTGCCGCTGCTCCTCCGCCGCCAAGCCCTCCCCGCGCAGCTCTTTAATCAGCTCCTTGTGCACCTCGCCCTTGATGGTCCCGTACACGCCCGACTTTGCCTTTTCCGTGAGCTTCCGCGCCTCGATAAACGCCCACGCGTCGTCCTGCGTGGCCGCGAGCGCGTCGGCGACGCCCATCTCGACGAGCTGCGCGCCGCTGAGCTGCGCGGCTTCGAGGGTGAGGGTGCGCAGCGCGGGCGCGGAGAGCTTGTGGCGGAAGAGGCTGGCCATGGCGGGCGTCAGCGGCAGGCCGTAGGTGAGCTCGGGCAGGCAGAAGAAGCCGCGCGGGGTCGGGGCGAGGCGGTAGTCGTGGGCCATGGCGAGCATGAGGCCGGCGGCGTAGCCGTGGCCGTTCATGAGTGCGATGGTGGGCATGGGGTATCTGCGGACTTTACATTAGCATCTCTTGTACTCTAATAGATGGAGGAGGGGGGAAGGGGAACGGACGTTAGGAAGCGGACCCAGAGGCCGTAGAAGAAGGGGAAGAAGACGTCCTTGTCGGCGAGCGTGTGCTCGAGGTCGAAGCCGTTGGAGTAGTTCTTGGCAATGGCGGAGGTGGTGACGACGACGCCGGGCGCGTAGCCGCCAAATTCGAGGATGTCGAGGGCGGCGAGGAGGGCTTTGCAAAAGGGCGTGGTGAGGCGGTTGTCGGGCGGCGAGTTCCAGGTGAGTAGGTAGACGAGCGGTTGCGGCTCGGTGCAGGTGATGGTGCCGCCGGGGTGCTTGCCGCAGGGGCCGATGGGGAGCGTGAAGAGAGGAGTGGACATTGTTGCTGTGGAGGGTCGGATGATGGAGGGAGGGAGAGAGAGAGAGAGAGAGAGGGAGAGATCGTGGTTGAGAAGGAAGGAGAAAGATTAAGGAAGAAATAGTTGAAGAAAAGATGAAGGAAGAGATAGCTGCTGCTGGTCGGTGGTGATGATGGCATCCGTTTTTGGGGGTCGGACCTCGGCAGATCGGGGAAGTGGGGTCCGCGAGGGGAACGATGCGAGATGGGATGTAATCAGTTTGTATGCTGGCGGGCTGTGTGATGCGGTTATATGAAAGGTGTATAGGCAGTTGAAAAGAGGAGAGTTGAGAGAGATTAATAATTCAAGCTTGAAAAGAGCCATTATTGGGCTGTCTGTAGCGGAGAGTTGGTTCCAGGATATCCGTGGAAGCTATCACAAGCCAAATCCATGCTTCGCGTCATGGCTGGGCGCCAATAGCTAAACTTGGTACATTGTATATCTTTATAGTAGAAATTTCTAGATGAATTAAATGAAATTCTTTTCAATTTAGAACCCTGGGGGCATACTCTGTTCAACAACTATACTGCACAGTGTCTGCTTACACCCAGTGTTTGTACCTTTATTACCCGTTGATAAAACGGCGAGGCTACTAGTGACAGGTACCTTTATATACTATAACTACCTAGTAGTAAGTAGGTACCTAGGTAATTAACTGAACTATCTTGCCTGCAGTGTAGCTATCTGACAGACCTGAGCCGAATGTTGAGCTAATAATAAGCATGGCGGATCTTGGCGCACAACTCCTTGAATAAGGTTCACAGCCTTTTTATTTCCCTTTTCCCTTTTAGAATTTACATGGATTTCTTGCTATACCTGGTCTTGTCTTGAGCGTGGCTTCCAATGTGTAGAGGAAACTCTGCCCCACCTCTGCTGCACCTCGAATTGACAGCATGTTCAGATGACTTTCTAGCTCGAGCAATCTAACAAGCTCCAGAAAAAAAGTAGGGGACAAGCTGTGCATAAACCTACCTCTCAATTAACGCCCTCGATCTCAGCATCGCCCTTTCTCCCTCGACCACACCCATGATTCCATCCTCATAAGCCGTTGGCAAGCTCCAGCGCCGTCCATTCAGCCTCCCGGGCTCTCCACGATTGCGACGACAAACACCATACATACACAAGCAACACATACACAATGGAGGAGGAGCAGCAACCCCGCGCCACCACCACCGCGAGCCCCTTGGTCAAGAAACCCACGCGCAGGATGGGACCGATGGAAAAGGCCGCCCGCAAGGCCCTCCGCGAGGACCACGCCCGTCGGCAGGCCGAAGACGCCGCCGAGCGCCTCCGCAATCCGCTGCCGCCCAAGTCAACGACCTCGCGAGCCGTCGGCGGCCACCACGTCTTCTTCCACCCGGATCTGGGCATCGGCGGCGCCGAGCGGCTGGTAGTCGACGCCGCCGTCGGCCTGCAAGAAAAGGGCGCCAAGGTGGTCATCTACACCAACCACTGCGACCCGAACCACTGCTTTGACGAGTGTCGCGATGGTGAGAGCTGGCCTGTCTTGCAAAAGACGAAACGATCAACACCTTTCATGACTAACACATCCTCAGGCACACTCGATGTCCGCGTCAAGGGCGCCTGGCTCGTCCCCCACTCTATCCTCGGCCGCTTCACCATTCTCTGCGCCATCCTGCGCCAGCTGCACCTCATGCTGCACATCTGGCTCACCGGCGAGCTCGAGGACCTGCGCCCGTCCGTCTTCATCGTCGACCAGCTCTCCGCCGGCCTGCCCCTGCTGCGCCTGCTCGTCTCCCCCAAGACGCCCATCCTCTTCTACTGCCACTTCCCCGACCTGCTACTCGTCCAGGGCCGCCGCGGCTCGCTGCTCAAGCGGCTCTACCGCATCCCGTTTGACCGGCTGGAGGAGTGGTCGATGGGCTTTGCCGACGCCGTCGCGCTCAACTCGCACTTTACAAAGTCGGTCGTCCAGCTGACCTGGCCGGAGCTGCTGGAGAACACCGCCGCGCGCGTCATCTATCCCTGTGTAGACACTGGCGCCGACTCCGAGGACAAGCAGGACGACGACGAGGGCTCGTTGTTTCCCGGTGGTGACCGCGTGATACTCAGCATCAACCGCTTCGAGCGCAAAAAGGACATTGGCCTCGCCATACGCGCCTTTGCTGCCGTGCCCGCTGATGAGCGCCGCGGCGTGCGCCTCGTCCTCGCCGGCGGCTACGACCTGCGCGTCGCCGAAAACGTCGAGTACCACCGCGAGCTCCAATCCCTCGCCAGCGAGTGCGGCCTCGCCCACGACACCATCAACACTACCGCCAACCCCACCCACCGCCAACCCGCCGACACCACCGCCCCCGTCCTCTTCCTCCTTTCCGTCCCCGGCGCCCTCAAGACGCGCCTCCTCCGCGCAGCCACCCTGCTCGTCTACACCCCCGCCAACGAGCACTTTGGCATCGTCCCGCTCGAGGCCATGCTCGCCCGCGTCCCCGTGCTCGCCGCCGACGTCGGCGGCCCCACCGAGACCGTCGTCGAGGCGCGCACCGGCTGGCTGCGCGACCCCTACGAGCCGCTCGCCTGGGCCGCCGTCGTGCGCGCCGCGCTGCGCATGCCGGCCGACGAGGCTGCGCGCATGGGCGACGAGGGCCGCGCGCGCGTCCGCGAGACGTTTGGCCGGGACCGCATGGCGGATACGCTGGTGCGCGTGGTGCGCGAGGTCGTCGACGCGAGGAGGGGCTCGGACGCGGACAACACGCTGATCGTCGTGGTCATGGGCACGGCGTTTTCGCTGGTGCTGGCGGCCATGTCGCTGGCGGTTGCGCTGTGGATGATGAACGACATGAAGAAGAATGCGGCGCTGCGTGAGGCAGCCCGGATGCTATAAAGCGGTGCGAGCGAGGACGTGTTCTCATGGAATGGGACAAGACTTGTGTACATATGCCGGAAAATAGCTTCGCCTCAGGGAAATCGTATCATTTTAATCTGTTTACAAGGGAGCGTTGCGCATCTATTTCTACTACCTCATGTCTTGCAACTGCATCTGTACATACATTACTGCTGTGCGTACAAGGTTGCATTGCAATAGCTTACCATTGTATAAGCAAGACAGTCACATGCAAAGCGACAAACTCAAAGAAAGAAAAGTAGGCCGCGCCGAAGCAGCAGGCTCTTGTTATCAAATTAACCTCCCCGTAATAACGTTCCGTCTATACAGATGCTTTGGTGCCGGGTTCTGATTGTACAGCGCGCGCGCAGAGAGCATGCTCCATCGCAAATGGATGTAATAAAAATAATAATGAAACAAAAAAGACAACAGCCAACCCATTTGTGCAACGGCTTTAAAAGCACATGTCCACATCGCCCAGGGGGGTATTTCCCAATCTTTGTTGTAAAGACATAGTCGACACGTCAAAAACCATGCCGACAACGAAACTCGCAAGGCAAATGAAAATCCAAAAAAAAGGCCTGGTCCCAGGACTGAAAATGCAACAAACATTCCACCCAATGCAAAGAAAATTGAGCAAATCTCCCTATCGTATCCCGTAAAAGGTTAACAAAACATCTCTCCCAATAATTATCATACTCGGAGTCACTCCCATCTAGTAGGACCATGATTCACAAAACAAAGAAAAAGAGTATAGTGTTGGACACGGTCAACACGGTGGAGCGTTCAGTCGTTGATGGGGAGGTGTGCGTTGTGCTCATTAGACCATGTCGTGTGTCTTCGTTTAATTCATTGTTCGCAAATAGCAAACTGTATTCATAATAGACCCTTTATACTCCAGCGTCGTCGGGGTGCAACACGACGCGCTTCGCTGTCTCGTCGCTGGCCACGCTAATGTTGCTGAGATTTGTGTCGCGGCGTCTGGCCTCAAATGGGCGCCTGCGTGGCGCTGGGCTCAGCGTCTTTCTCTTCGGCTTGGCCATGAGCCAAAACCCGTCATCGCTGCCGTCTTCGTCGTCTGGGTGCTCCGTCAGGTGCTGTTCGTCGGCCGCCAGCTGCACAGGCGTGTTTTGGTCAAGCTGTACTGCAAGTGGACCGCTCTCCATGGCGGGGGGGTTGTCGAAAACGGACTGCTCCGCCGCGTAGCCACTGTCGATTTTACCGAGAGCCTCGGAGCCCGGCGGCTCCCCAGCACCGGGAAGAGGCGCCTGGTTGGGGACGACACCGGGCTTGCCGAGAAGCTCGCCCTCCATGTCCGCAGAAACAGAGCTGGCATTGCTCAGCAAGGCAGGAAGAGACGGGTCAGACTGGAAAGCCAGAATCTTTGCAGAAGTGCCTTTGCTAGTTGGTGCAGTCCCCACTGGGCTGAATGTTTCACTCGGACTCGTGAGGGGTGTCGCAATTACTTCCATCGAGTCGGTGCTGGTAGACTTGACTGTAGCTTGGCCGCTATCTGTGTGATGGTTGGCATAGCCAACCTGCTGCAGAGAGATTGGACGGGGTTTTATAATTGGAAGTACTTCGCTTGGACCCTCAACTCTGCGGCCAGCCATGTCTAGGTGAGCGGCGATTGAGGACTCGGGGCTGGATGCCAGCGCCTTTGTAGAGTCGGCTTGAGAAGCCAGATCATCTGTAGAGTCGATGTATTCCATGAAACCCACCTCACGGCGCGCCTGGAAGTCGGGATCTGACTTTGGGTGAGCATTGCGATAGCTGGGGAACGCGACAGGCGACGACGATAGGGGAGAGGTGTACGCGCTGATGCTGGTCTTATCCTGGTCGATTGGCCGCTTGACAAAGGGACTCCCACCAGGGTGGCTACCAGAGACGATTGGCCGGCTCAGTCCAACTTGCGGCGCGGCACGTTTGTCCAAGCTGTTGAAGAGACCGACTTTTTGCCTGCTGTCTGTGGCAGAGGTCGACCCTTCATTGGTAAGAGGATGGACCTTGGCAGGTTCAGCAATGACGGGTGACAAGCTCAAGAACTGGTTACCGAGCTTGCTCTGAGATGCTGTAGCACGGTGCCAACTGCGACCTACAATAGATTGCGAGTCATGAGCGAAAGCCTCGGATAGACCAGAACCAGAGCGGTTCATCTCTGGCACGCGAGAGCCATGGCCAGTCTCCGACTGCGAAGCACCTACGGTGGCGGATGGGGTGGCGGAGTGGTCGACAGAAGGAGAGTTATGTCTGGAGCCAAGGTAGTCGTCAGGCATGAAAACGGAGCGCCTGTCGACGTTGTAGTGGGGAGTGGTGGGCATGCTCCTGTAATAGTTGTCTCCCGCCGAGCTGGCAGCGGAGCTGTCTGCGCGCCGGCGGGTTCTGCTGTCGCTTCGTTCGCCAAGGGGATGGATGACCTTGCCGACAGCCTTCTTGACAGCAGACCTGGCGCGCTCGAGGAATGTAAGAGGAACAACAGCCGCAGACATTTCCTTCTCGTCGACTTGAATCTTGCGACCACCAAGAGGCCTGGCGGGGTCCGTCTCTTCGGCCCAAGCGCGGGGGTTGGCGAGGCCGTGCAAAACCCAAGGGTGTCGCTTGATGTCTCGCAGGCGAATGCGCTTCTCGGGGTTCTTACTGAGCATTTGGCGAAGCAAATCATACAAGAGATTGTCGACATCTTCGTATACGACATCGTTGTCATCTCGATAAGGGCGACTGTTTTGCCGTTTGTATAGCGAGGTCCCAGCAGGCGAGGTAGAGGGGTGGACAGGAGCCAGCCTGCGTCGGGGAATGTACACATCCTCGGTGGCAATCTTTCTGAACATCTGGAACTCATCCTCGGCGAGGAAGGGAATGCGTGCAAATATGAGGCAGTAGAGAGTCACGCCAAGAGACCACACATCAATCTGCTCCGAGACCTTGGGCTGCTCCTTGTCAACATCCGTGTAGCAGAGCTCGGGGGCGAAGAAGGCCGGTGTGCCAACCGTTTTAGCGAGCTCGAGATCGTTGTCGAAATCCTTGGCCTCTGACTCGGAAACGGGCTCATCAGGTTCACCGTCGCGGATGGGACGGCCAAAGTAAGAGACGCCAAAATCGGAAATCTTGACGCGGTGATTTTTGCTCCAGAGTAAGTTGGCGGGTTTGATATCTCTATGGACGACACCTTGGTAGTGGAGGTATTCCAAGCCGAGAACAGTGTCTTGGAACGCAGAGCGAGCCTGGTCAAAGGTGAAACAGGGAACGTATGAGTAGTCGTCGGCAAAGGGATCGTGAACGTGAGGGTTGTAGTCTATGGAAGACATGTGAGAGATGATGGAGTCGGCCATGCTGGGAGAGCGACGGCGAAAGCGAGAGCCGTCTTCATCCAAGCCATCAATGGCAGCAACCGGGTCGAGGTCGGCTGTAAGGGGGCCGGGGGTTACTATATTATCGTCCCAGTACACTTCCTCGCTCAACTCGGTCGGGCCAGCGACAGAGAAGGAGGCGGCAGATGGCCTGCGTGATTGGTATTGGAATGAGGTTGGGGAGGTAGAGCGAGAGGGATGGCTCGAGGACAAGTCAAACTCCTCCTTGGAAGAGATGCGTGACCAGGAGACACTGCTCGACTCGTCGGCAGCGCCATGCTCGACGCTCCAGAAGTTGGCAGGGCCGCTGGATTTTTGGGCCATGCGGGCACGCTTCATATCTTTGATGGCCTGACGGCGTTCAAGCATCTCGTCGTATTGGATCTCCTGCTGAGAGGGCGCCTCGCCGCGCATCTCACGCTCGGCCCGGCGGCGCTCATACAGGCAGACGTGGGGAAGACCCTTTTTGCGCCAAACAACCTCGCCAAGCTCGACATGTTCAAGAACCATGTAAATCTTCTTGAGCTCGGGGTCGTCAATGATTTCAAGCAGGGCGACGACATTGGGATGACGGATCTTTTTGAGGATGGCGATTTCCTTCTTGGTCTTGTCCTCGGGAGACATGGCGGTGACCTTGCCGAGTCGGCGCTTTTTGGAAAAACGGGGAATAATCTTGATGGCGACATTGTCGCCAGTCTCGAGGTTGCGGGCAAGCTTGACCTTGCCGTGCATACCACGGCCAATTTCTTCAATGACTTCATACTGATTGATCACCTTACGACCAGTGACGTTGTCATTGTCGATGAGAGCCTTGTGGGTTCTGTAGAGAGAAGCAAAAATGGTTAGCTAGGGCGTACGAAGGCTACACCGCATGGTGTGTAACGCTGGGCTTGTGAAGTTGCGAGCACGGTGGTGGCGTGCAGCGACGTCGGCTTCGGAGAACGGGAGTGGCAGAGCCGCAACGCGGCAAAGCCGACGAGCCGGACGGCGACATAGAGAGGAAGAGGCTGCAACTTACTCTCTGACTTTGTGTGTCTGCAGAGGATGCAGGAATGGGCCGCCAGGAGGCGGCGCCGGAGTGTTGCTCTCGGACATGGACGCGGCGTGGAGGGCATGGCGGGAGGGCGTAGGACTGAAGAGGCCTGGGGAAGAAACGGGGGTGCTGCAGGCGGTGCGCAAGGGCATCGAAGCGGACTGGGCGAGAGGGCCAGCGGATGGCCTATCGTGAGGCCACAAAGGCGGCTCGTTGGAGTTGTTTGGCTGTTCCATCATGACGGATTGGAAGTCGTCGCGGGAGAGGCTCGAGTCGACATTCTGGTTGATCTTGTGGCCAGGCGAGGGGCGGGGCGGAAAGCAACCAGGAGTCGTCAGCGTCCGAAGACGAGGACTTTAGGGGGACATGGTAGAATAATCGGCAGCGTAGTTCGACAATACAGATATTCGGAATCGCAGATAGTCGAGGACGGCGGGATTGTCGTGATAAAGAGAGGATGTGGTGAGGAGGGCCGTTGGAGGAGCAGGAAAAAGTTGGGAGGGGAGAAGAGGGCGGAAAAGGCGGGATGTTTTGGTGGGTTTGGCTGGGAGTTTTGTCGAGGACGGAGGAAGGCCGCCGGGCAGGCCTAATATGGCTGGCTGGTGGAAGGTACCTTGGGTACCTGGGTACTGGTAAAAAAGCAAGCGATGGGCAGGCCGGGGTGTGCTGGGATTAGCGTCGAATAGCGCTGAAAAGAAGACTTGGCGATGCAGTACAGTGGATGTTGCAGTGGATTGCTGCAAGTACCTAACTACCTACGACGGTAGAAGGTATTGGTGCAACTGGTCAAGTATTCGCACCTGCGAAGTTTACGCTGCTATGGGATTAGCTTGCATCTCAAGATAACAACCCGTTCTTCGTTTCTCCCTCTTTCCGGGAGATGTCCGCTACAGCATCTCCAAGTTAGTAGCAAATGTGCAAGCCATGGATGGGTGGCAGTGGTGCTGTGGCGGACAGCGGACAGCGACTGTCGAGTTCTACAGTGCCAGACAGTGTGACAAGCGTTCAGAGATAAGGAATTGTACAAAAAGCGGAGGCCGAATGGGTGACAGCGCACAGTTCAATCCAATTTACTCCACACGGTGCCGCGACCCGTCGTCACTCTTCCGTAAAGACAACGCCTCTTTGGCTAAAAAAGCTGGGTACCTTCCAAGCTGCACGCCAAGACTGCAGTGGTCGCCCATCAGGGCCATCGCCATGTTGATGAGCATCCACACTTTGGGCAAGTACTTGGAAGTACCACCTAGAGTGCTCTGGTGGACAGCCACCAGCCACTGGCCACTCACAGACGTCACCTTACGCCACCAATGGATCCCCACGGCGTGGTATCGCTATGGATCCCTGTGGGGCCTTGCGACACAACTGCAACAAGAGCTACTTGCAGGGATGCGCTGCTCTTCTTTGACTGGCGGTATTTATATAGTTACCTTTTTCCTACGATGACTTTGGTGTACTTGTAGGTACAGGATTCGGTATTGTTTGCGCCAACTTAGTAGTATTTAGGTACCTTTCTCGACCGGGGGTGCTGCTGGGCCTTATCGTCCACCAACCCTGGCCGCCTGCACCAACCCTGGCTGCAGCAAACTGGCGAGAGCCCGTGCGTCCGCAACTTGGCATCAAGCAGGTACCTCCGTACCAATACCTCCTGTTATTGCTGCTCCCGATGTCACTTTCTACAGCGCCCAATGATTGTCGCACAAGACGTTTTTACATTGCACTGAACAGACAGGCAAGCAAGACTCGACGATACTAAGGTAGGTAACTTAGCACTTGCCCGACATTCCGTACAGTCATCAGTACTTCCACATGCTCCAAACTTTGTAGTACATGCAAGTACCTCTCTGCCCACCCCTCTACACCACATGCGGCGCTTCACCTTGCCCACCTCCAACCTTGAGCCTCCTCAATCATCACAGTGGATTGTTTGCTCGAAGCTATCTTCAAACTCTCCTCAGATAACCATGACGCCACCTCGATTCAACCCAATCTAACATTCAGCTCAGTCTTATTGGAATCCAAGGCATCAGCAAACGCAGCCACGCCATCGCTCCCAGCTTCCGACAAACGGCAAACCAGTCCTGCAGCACCCAACATGCAATCAGCAACTCATCCATCCATCATTCGTCGCTTCTCTTGATCCTCTGTCAACCTGCACCACCACTCGGCAATAGCCCCATTCGCCGGCCCCCACGCGGCCTTGCACCCTGCAGGCAGGGACTTGTTGGCGCCCAACAAGAAGGGAACCCTAACTACTCCGTACTCCGTAATCTGTATGGGAAACACATATCACGGTCCTCATCGACATTATTACCTGTCAGAGAAAAACGCCTCCCCGCCTTTTCGTCGCACCTGCAGCCTGTATGGCCGCACCATCAACACCAAATTCCTACCAGAGGCCGGCTGAGACACCACCTGTCGAGAATTCACTCAAGCCAAAAGCCGACATCCTATCTGTCGCCAATAAAAAGGTGTACCAGCGATTTGGCAGTTGAAAAGGGGGACGTCTATGCTTTTGACGCACCAAATCCACCAGCGCTTCGTTGCCCTTGCAGGCCAGCATCAGCTAACTAGCCGGACGGCACTTGTCGACCCTCTTGACTCCTGATACTAACTACTAGGTAGTTCACAGCCGCCGTTCTACGGCCATACAAATGCACATGTCCTGCCTCCGGTCTCGTTGGCTTATGGTAGTTCTCCTCCCTTCTTTCGGGCCTCCTGCAACTTCTGGGCCTTTCTCGGCGGTTAGAATGCATTGGCGCACACGGACTGGCGGGGAGACTGGCCAGAAAGAGGCTGGTATCCGCACATGCCCGGGCAGTCCCGCCGTCTAGAATCGGCATCGTGAGATTGAGGGCCCCGAATCAGCGTGTTGACCGCACCGGAACCCACGCAAACCACGTACCATTGCGCTATTGGCTCGCCCGCCCATGCACTTCACCACAACAGACCACGTTGGGCACCCATTTTCATTCCCCCAGATGCAACACCTCCGCCTTTTCAGTCCCAGAGCTGAGATGCTCCCATTCGAGTCCTGCCGTTGGTAAAGGGGTTCGTAGCGACTGTCTCTTGGCACAGCATACATGTGCGGCAGCGCGGTTGCTTCTGACATCGCCATGTACATATATTCCCAGCACGCATCCTGGAACTGGCGGCGGAGGGGCTACTAAAAATGGGCAACACTGGCCCATGCTCTCTCCCACCCAGCATCGTGGGCCTGCTTCTCAGCGCACAAACTGGTTCAGAGCTCTCTCTGGACGGCTACTGGTGGTGTAACTCTTGCAGGGGTCTTGATGATGCAGCCATCCGCCATCCTTCGAGCTACTGGTGGTTCGTGGGGGTACGCAGGTCCCTTTTCCTCAAGGTCCGATGTGGCTCACAATACCACACTGTATGGCTAGTTATTTGCCCATGAGTCTACTGGTATGTACAGATTATGGGACCGCCGCTTAGAACCTGGACCGACGCCTAACCCCAGCATTCCCAGCTGTGGCAAGTATTGCAACTGAGAGCACTGCCAATAAAACGATACCTTGTTCTTCTCGGCGCCCGGGTATCACTGGTTTGTGAGTGTCACTGCTCAATACTGAGCTCATCCCCACCCGTCACGATCCCGAGAAAAGGCCGCTTCTTCCGCCTCCCGACGGCCAAGATTAGATGAGTACAGAGTTTTGTGCAACACAAAACAGTCTTTTGCACGTGCCAGCGTGGGACAAGATGGTATGAGGATCCTTGCCTGCTAGTGTTTTTTGTCTTTCTCATACTTCTACATCCGCTCTCGCAACAGCAATCAAAGTGCGTCGCATCAAGACGTGACCTGTCAGAAAATCGACACGACAGGTTGGTTAGCAAAACATGGCGCTTCTCAGCTATACGACAAGGGTCCTCGAGTATTAGGCTCCCATCGGACAGCCTGCATGGCAATGCCAAGTCCCTCGTCTCTTGCCGAGATGGGAATTCTTGTTAGCTGGGAGAATTCCGCGCTCTCCATCAGCCAGACTATATCCCAGGCTTCAACAGGGCAAAGAAACCTCTAGCATTTGCATTCCTGAAGCTAGTGATGCCCTGGTCGGCTTTTTCAATACTAGTTACGAAGTACGGATACTCTGGACTGCTCTGGGCGCCAGTTACACTGTCGATTATGACGGCCAGAGGGAAATGAAAACGCCCGACGCCACTACAATAGCTCCTCAACACGGACCACACGATATGCACACAATCCTGCCTTGTCAATGACTTGCATCAAGTGCGGCTTTTTCTCTCTTCTTCCCTCGCATGCTTTTGATTAATCCTAGGTATGAGTATACATACATACGGCTTCTTACCAGTAGCTACGTCACTCAGCTGTTTACATTGGAGATTGAGACACTAGCCTTTGCCGCCTCCTTGTTTTACCTTTGAGCCTAAGCCGATGCATACATCTGGCGCATCAGGTAAAGTATATATCGTCTCAAAAAAAAGAAACCAGCTCAGCTAAGCCAAATGGCTAGCAGCAATCTCTATGTATGAAGCAGGCAAGGCCTCGCTTAATAATACCGGCGGATGGTCTCGCCTCGACACAGCTGGACCCGAGCTGAGCTCCTGATCGGCACTGGAGTATTGTACTATTCAAGTATCGATGGGCACAAGGCTGCGGACTGCTCGAGTAACTATTCGTCTCCCCCGGTCAGACTTCCTCCCTGATGGGTCTCCTCTCGATGGGTTCATCACCCACATGAAACGGCCCGCGCAGGTCATCAACATCCCCAGCTCCTCTTCCCGTGCTTGAGTATACTTGATAACTATCAGACCACCAATCTTTTTGGAGTTGGGACCTGGTAATAAAACAAATGTCCCGGCGTGCATGCCAAGGCACTCAAGCTGAGGCTTTTGCGTACTAGTACACCGTAAGCCGATTGGAAATGCCGATCCGCCCTCAGAGCAGGCTGAGATTTGTTGGGCCATGGAAGCTGGTTATCCATATTGTCCAGAATGGCCAACAAGAGAATGTGATGTGCTATCCAGGGCACCCATCAAGTGAGTATCGTGGATCTGAGCTTACTTTTTACCTCTTTTTTTTTTTTGAAACAGTTTGTTACTCAACGAGCTGACGCTCCGCGCCTTTCCCATTGCCAAGGAATTGTCGCCTTCCTCCATCAGATGTGACCAGGACGACGCGGCGCGCCCTAAAATGCAGCTCCCAATCGAAAAATCGACAGGGGTGACCTCGCTCCTTCTGACAGGCGAAGTCTACAGATACCAGTACGGAGACAAGGACACTAACTAGCTCACAACGGGCCGCGCGGGATGGATGGGAGGATGGAACCTAAGTTGACAAGGAATCGTTGGCTGGAATATGATGCATCACTTTTTCTAGTACGACTTGGTAAGCCTGCAAGCCCGTCCAGCATGAGCATGGTACAAAGGCTGGCGTGGTAGCTCCGTTGACCAATTTATGCGTCACTTGTTGAAGCTGACGCAGGCCAAGAATCGCCGACAGGACTGCATGCAGCACGTTTGCCAGGATGTGGGAGCCCGTGGTAACGGCCGTCTTGAGCCCGTTGCCAACCCACAAGCAGAAGCAGGCGTGATGGTCAATTATCTGAGAAGACGGCTGTCACAGAGTCTAAGGGAACTAACCAACCTATTCCTGGGCTCTAGCACATCACGGAAGGCTGAAAAACCTAAACATGGTCAAGCTACGGCGAAAAGAAGAGGGAGAGGAGAGAAAAGGAAAAGGCGGTCCGTATACGTCAACATCCGTCAGAAGAGAGGGCGTTTCGAATCGCATCGTTTTATGACTTGGCAGCGCAGCACAACTCGGCCCTCGCCCTCTTATTACCTGCCTGCCGCAAGCCCCCCAGCAGACATCTCGGTTATGCTCTCTCGGTCATGCTCTCTTGGCCCTTTCGTCATGCAAGGTACCGGCCCCAGTCCAACCCAGGGGTGGCAAGCGACAGGTTTGCTCAGCATGGGCGCCCGCTGCTGTCCAACGTTTGCGCATGGCTTTTTTCTTCACTTGCCGACTTAACCCAGTTTTCCAACCCTACTGAAGCCAGCAGGCATCAACGACCCAATATACATGGTTGGCGTATTAAAAATCAACGGCTCCGTGGCGTCCACACCATGGCTTTTGGCGTGTACCATCCTGTACACTGTTATTCAAGCAATGTACACATCGAGGCTTGCTAGTGCTGCGCCTCGACTAACAAAGGCCTGATGATCAATCAGCGCAAACGGAAAGCAAAGTCAACAACCCGAACATGAACCATGCGCCAGGCGGAGCCGAAGAAACGAACGGCGGTGCTTGGACAACAGAGGCGGCAAGCCAGCTGAAGCCGTGAATCGAGGCAACTGTGTCGCCGGATGACGAAAGAAAACGGCCTTGCTTCGTGTACACTTGGGCAAACCTTGATGTGAGTATTGGATCAGGTTCCTAGACTCGGTGCCAACTCGTTGCGCGAGCAACGTAGCATGCTAACCACAGACTACCAATGTACTTGACTTGGTAGATCTACATCTCCATGTTCTCGTATCTCTTTATTGTTTCCGCGAGTGTCCGAGACAAGATTATGACGAAGAAGAAAATACGCGCCACCACCTATACACGAAGCAAGAGATTATTAACCAAGAACGGCAACTGAAGAACATGGTCTGTATCCGTAACCACGCGCATCGACTTCTGCACATGCACATGTGGTTGATGCGTTGCATTGTCTCAGCCGAGTGGCGTTTTTCGTTGGCCCTTCCTTCCTTGTCCTCTTCTTATCGTCAAAGACTGGGTTGTAGGGAAAAAAGCAACGCAACATGTCGCGCAGCAGGTCACTCACCCCTTTCACGCACATCATCTTTGTCGGTCGACTTCGGTCGAATTCCTTGCCGGAGATTTGATTCCTGTTGGTGGCGCGGAAACCTCGACACGGATAGGCATGCACACCATCTCCTGCTAGGGCCGGCTTGTGAGCGCTCGTTGTGAGTCGTTGGACGCCTCTGATTGGATCACGGCGAACGGCGCCGGTGCTCTGGGCGTTGGGGGGGATCGGTGGTGCTAGCCGTGTACGGAGTGCCATAGTTGCAAAGTATCGAGCATCTCTCGGCTCTTGCGAAAGGAAGATGGCATGTTGGCGGCACAAGCACTGCTGGGTCTCCTGTCTGCTGATGACCTTTGGCCCTCTAGGGTAACAAGTCAGCTCACCCACGACGACAACTGTCTCGACGGCCATTTCCCAAGTCATCTCTTGTCTCTTGTTGGCTATTTGCTCCGCCGGTGCTGCTGTCAAAACTCGGGAACGCAGAAGCTCGCTCCGGTGCGCAAAAACGCCTGTCCGGCCCGTCTGCCTCTCCAGCGTCACATCGCATCTCGTTGCCATCGCTGCCCGGGCAAGCCCACACACTACTGGTACTTGATGGTGGTGGTGTCTTGCATCTGTGTTCGTCTAACCGTCGTCGCTAGTTTGGTGATGCTACCTGGGAACGACAATGTGATCTCGTCCAGTCATGGTCTCCCTGCCACCGCCGTCGCCTTTATTACGCACATAGAAACCTTCATCTCGCCCCTATTGTAACCCGGCAGCACGGGGACCCCCAAGGTGGAGGCCGCCCATGGTTTGCCGCGATGTACATCTGTACATCTTGATGCACCTTATTATTAACGCCCTCTCGTCTCGCAGATGCTGCATCATGTGGCCTGATGGACGCATCCACCTTGCCAGCCCAGTACATGCGCAAAGCCTACAGACGCACACACACATACACAGAAAGAGAGAGGGCAAAATATCATGTCCGGTGATGCCATGTCGTATCCGCAAAGGCCGCAAGTACACACGACTTGCGGGATGGCTGCCTGTCAAGTTGCCAAGTTGTCATTATGCGCCCCCCTCTCGTGTCGTCCCGTGTCGTGCGTGTTGCGCCGAGTTATTTCCACGCCGGGTTTTCCTCCTGTCGCTGTCGTACAGCAGAGCGGCTCAATGCCACATTGCACGTCATTGCACCCACGCAGAACCCGCCGCGGTGCGATGGTTTGTTTCGCTGCAACCTCATGCAAGTATGAGCCTCCTCCGGCGACAAAGGGTGCGACTTTATTGGCCATCGATGCCCAAAGACGAGCAATTTTCTGTCATTCTGGGCTGCAGACAAGAAGAAGTATTTGACGCGGCAATCAATACTGCGTGTTCCTGCCACGTAATCGACTTTATGACTCCGACGCCGCGCGGACAGAGTGGGAGAGAGAGAGTCGCTTCGTCATGCCCTACACCAGAACGGATGTGCCGGGCAACAACAACAGCAACAACTCAGCGGTCGTCGAATCCGGGCGTATAGGACCAGCCCAGTTATAAGGCGAACCATTTTGACGGTTCAAGCCACTTTTGCGTTAGCTCTATAGTAAAGCTTCTTTGCGGCCTCTTTTTTCTTCATGTAAGCACTACCCCAGCACAAGGTCCATAACTAATAGCTAAATTTGGCAGAAATTGCAGACCAGCAGTTCGTCATTAAGAAATACTGGGGTTCTAACTGCTTCCTCGACCCGAATTGGTACACGCCGAAGTGATTTTCAAAGAAGTCGTCTTATAACTTAGTCAAGGAAACTTGACATTCGCCCCATGCTGCAGGCTCACCTGAGCCTCATAAATGACAAGACCCTCCAAGTTTGCACCAGTCCCAACTATATGGTTCTTATGGATTGGCTGATGGGCTCGTATCCTGTCCTCACGCCATTAGGAATAAGCGAGATGGTGTTTCGCATTATTATTGTAAAACTGCTGAGTCTAGGGGAGACGTCAGATCCCCGGGCCATAGACTTCCTGGCATGAACCATGAACATCAACTAAACTCATTCATGGTGGAGACGACGGCGGGACTGTCAATCGAAAGAGCCTCCTTGACGGGCATTTCGAAACGTAACTCGGATCCGACGCATCCAATCTTGTCTCCCTCGTTGACAGACGATGTGCGATGCTCTCAGCGAAAGCCATTGCCACCTCCGGTTCCCTCGCTCGTGTTGGAATTGACGATGTGTCCAAATCGGGCCAACGCCGCAAGGAGAGCTTGCGAAAATGATCCCCGAGACTTCCTCTCCATGACAAATTAGAACCGTCATGTAAGCCAACGCCGTCGCCGCATAGCCAATCTTTTCACGACGCCCCGTCTCCAAAGTGGCGTTGTTTATCGGAGCATGCACCTGTTCAACTAACAAACCATGCAATTTTCCATCCTTCTAGCCTCTCTCAGTACCGGGCCTAACGGCCGAGGCGGCGGGCTAGGTTATTTGTCAACCAACTTCGCGGCTTTTGTCAACCAGGTCGTGGCGGACAGCGCAGGGAGCACCATCATAAGCTGCACTATCACAAAGTTACAAAGTCACAAAAATACATACACTAATGTCAACCACAGGTCAAGGTTAGGTTAGGGGGTTAGGATTCAGGTTAGTATTCAGGTTAGGGCTAGGTATTCGGGTTAATTCCATATTTCTTAAGAGTTAATATAGAATTTATCTAATGTAGAAAGTTATACTAGGATGTTTAAGCCACGAATTAGGTACGAATTAGGTTGATAATCGCTGTGAATTTGGTTGACGAATAACCTAACCCCTCCGTGGCGGACAGTTCGTTCCATTTTTCTTCTACTACTGACGGAGGGCCCACGAGGTTGTTCCATTCAGTCGAATCTTGTCTTCATTTAGGAGTTTGTCGAGCAGTCGCGGCCCGGGATTGGCCCATTTCGGTGCTGACACTTTTGCCGGACTCGGGTCTTTTGTCGTCGCCGCATCCTAGTCAGCTGGAAATGCTGGATTCGGAAGTGTAAGCTGGGTTTCCGCATGGATATTGCTCCATTTCGACGGACTGCGCCTGCGGGAGGGCGGGGGGAGTCCGCACTCGCGAGTTAAACAAAAAGAGCCGAGGGGTGCTCTCGTAGCCAGTGTCTTTCCAGTTGCCCTTCTTTTGCTATATATTCTACTTGTAGCTTTGGCCCAATCTCACCTTTGTTCAAGATAAAACACAGGTGCGCTTTCACAAGTCGAGTAGACACGATACCAACCAACATCACAGCCAACCAACGACATGGCACCCCCTCATGCCTTGGGCGAGAGCAGCTCGCGACAGAAACAGCAATTCTCTGGCAAAGGCGATACGGAATGGCTGGAAAAGATTGCGAGCCATAGCAGCCAGAAGATAGCCGTTCGCGCGGCCAAGGTCATCGACTCCGCTAAGCAAGACAACGAGGCCTACCAGACGACAGCCATTTTGCCGCAGGATTTTAAACTTCCGTCAATCCCCGATGCAAAGGCAACTGACGAAGCGGCTGTCTATTGGAAAAAACAGCTGGCGGGCGCCAAGCGTGCTGAATTTCCTACCGAGAGAGACAACCACAAGGGCAACCGGAGCGGACAGTTTGACAAGATTGAGACGACAGTGGAGTTTTCCCATCAACAAAGCAGCGACCGGTTCATGACAGAGTCTACTATAAGGGCCGCATGGGCTTTTGTTCTGGCGAGATACTGCGAGACCGACGATGTCTGCTTTGGCGTGGCAGTGTCGAGGCAAAACGACCGGCCGATGGCGACTGTTCCTGTCCGAGTTAAGATGGACCGGAAAGAATCGGTAGCACAGTACTTGTCCCGGATACGGGCTCAAGAAGTTGAGATGGGAGCTCACGAAAATTACGGACTGAGAAACCTGAAACTACTCAGCCCAGAGATACGCGATGTGTGCCAGTTCCCAAGCTTGCTCCTCGTCGAGCATGGTCTTTACTCGGTGACAGACGATCAGAGTATGGAAGATTGCATATTGAGCGTGGACGAATCTACCAGGTATATGCAAACGACACTGCCCAAGTACCCGCTACTTATACAGGCACAAATATCTGGCCCAACGTCGGTCGAGTTGACCCTGATCTTTGACACTTCATCCATCGCCGCCGCTCAGGTCGAAGCGCTCTCACACCAACTTGGACACGTCCTCCGGCAATTACACGAGATTGAACGCTTCTTACCAGTACATGACATCACCGTCACCAGCCCACGGGACATGCAGCAGGTCAGCCGCTGGAACCACGACCAGCGCGCCTTTTACGACGACGTCGGGCACTGCCCACACGAGCGCTTCATGGAGCAGGCGCGCAAGACGCCCGACGCAGAGGCGCTCTATTCAACCGAAAATACACTGACGTACAGGCAGCTGGACGCGCAGTCCGATGCCGTGGCGCGGTATCTGATTTGGCGCGGCGTTGCAGGCGAGGGTGTGCTGCCGTTTTGCGTGGAAAAGTCGGCGCTGGCGATTGTGGTCATGCTGGGGATAGCAAAGTCCGGGGCGACGTTTGTTCATTTGGATTCGACGCATCCGTCGGCGCCAAGGCAAGCGCTCTGCGACTTGGTGAGGGCAAGGCACATTGTCGCTTCGCCGTCTCTGGCTCCCCGTCTACAAGACATGCACCAGGAGGTCATTGTCATTTCAGATGATGTTCTACAGTCTACCGCTTACAAAGACATTGAGCTGCCAGTCGTGTCACCTCTCTCGGACATGTACATCATCTTGTCGTCTGGCTCGACTGGTACGCCAAAGTGTATCCCGATGCAGCACAGCGCCGCCTCGTCCACCCTGACAGCCCAGCTCGATGGCCTCGCCGTACCGGACCGCGTGCGTATGCTGCAATTCACATCCTTCAACTTTGACGTTTCTATAATTGAGGCTTTCCTCGCCTTCTTCACCGGCGGCACCCTCTGCGTCCCTTGCGAGCGCGAGCGGCTGGAGACTACCGCCGCCTTTGCCGCCGCCGCACGCGCCAACTATGCCATCCTGACACCGTCGTTTGCGCAGACAATGACGCCGCAGGAATACCCGACGCTCGAGACGCTGGTGCTGTTTGGCGAGAAGCTGACGACGGAGCTGGTGCGCGCGTGGCATGGCACGACGACGACGCTCATCAACTCATACGGGCTGACGGAGTCGGGTATGCTGAACACGGCCAGGCGGGTGACGGGCGAGGAGAGGCTTCCGACGGATGTAGGTCGGGGGTTCAACTGCCACTGCTGGATCGTGGAGCCGGATGATCATGAGCGACTGGCGCCGGTTGGGTGTGTCGGCGAGCTTGTGCTGCACGGGTTCGCCATGTCTCGAGGCTTCCTCAATGCGCCAGATCTGACTGCCCGGTGCTTCCCGTCGACGGTGGCCTGGGAGGTGGTGCGGCGGCCTGGTTGGAAGTACAACCGCACGGGCGACATGGCGCGGTTCCTGCCCAATGGTAATATTGAGATTGTTGGCAGGTCGGACACGCAGATCAAGATTCGCGGTCGGCGGGTGGATGTGGCTGAGATTGAGTCTGCGATAAGGCAGGCATGTGACAGGGTGTTGCAAGTGGCTGTTGATCTCCTCACAATGTCCTCGAGACACATGCTCATTGCCTTTGTTGAACTCGAAACTGCAGGCTCACAGGGCGACCCCAACGATGTCTTCTTGCCGCAGGACAACCACACAACAGAGATCTTTGACTCTTTGCAGAGAGATTTGCAGAGAGTCCTTCCCGCGTACATGGTACCTCTGCTGTACATTCCTCTCCGGTCTATGCCCTTTGCAGGCTCCATGAAGACAGATCGACGACGACTGCGCCAACTAGCTCTGGAAATGACACCCGAGGCAATAAGCAGCTATGTGCTCCTTGCATCGGATACGGTAGAGCCGACGACGGAGATGGAACTACTGCTGCGCGAGCTCTGGTCTGAGGTGCTGAATGTTTCTCTGCCTCAAATTGGCAAGACGACTGCCTTCATGGACGCCGGCGGCGATTCCATACACGTTATCCAGCTGGCGACATTGGCGAGACAGCATGGCCTCGCGCTGTCGGCGGCGCAAATCTTTCGTTACCCTCGGCTGCAAGACATGGCTGCGATTGCGTCGCGATGCCAGTCGCCAGCGGTAGACGAGATCGCAAAACCACTGGAGCTAGTCAAGGAGCTCGTCGAGGATGTCGATGCTGTGGTAGAGGAGGCGCGCGTGTTGTGCAGCTTGGATGCCGTTTCGGATGTCGAGGATGTACTTGCGGCGCTGTCGCTGCAAGAGGGTCTCATGGTGGAGGAGATGAAGTACCCGGGCACTTATACCGCGCATCGCATCTATCAGCTGCCAAAGGATATCGACATTGCACGCTTTAGAGAAGCGTGGGAAAAGACGGTTGAGACCTGTGCCTGCTTGAGAACTCGCATCGTACGAATTCAAAGTCGCACTTTACAAGTTGTCGTCAAAGGCGCCACGGGATGGCTCTCGGATGACGACTTGGCAGGCTGGGAGCCGAGTGAATCTGCAAAGTTCCCTTCTATGGGAGGTGGTTTGGGACAGCCTTTGTGTCATTATGGGATAGCACAAAGGGATGGCAGACTCTACTTTCTTTGGAGCCTGCACCATGCCGTCTACGATGGTTGGACGCTGGGACTCATCTCGACTCTCGTTCAAGACTTGTACGACAATCGTGGCTTCGAAGCAGCAGTGACTTCTCCTGTCGCTTTTGTACGCAGCATACAGACTGCGAATACCAATGACGTAGCTGATTACTGGAGAAACGAGCTTCGAGATGCCAAACCAGCTCTCTTCCCCCCTGCGCTGCCGGTCAGCAACATACGGAAGCGGGCAACACATGCCATCCACACACACAACTCTTCCCCAACTACCTCATCTACCATTACCAAGGCCACAATACTGCGTGCAGCTTGGGGGATCTTGCTGGCCAAGTACTCAGACTCAGACGACGTATGCTTTGGACAAGTCCTGTCTGGTCGGCAGGCTGATATCGCAGGCATCGAGAGGATGCCTGGGCTGACGCTTGCCACTGTCCCAGCACGCATGCGGCTGATTCCTACGCAGTCTGTGCAGGAGATGCTTCTGAAGCTACAGGAAGCTAGTGCCAAAGTCATTCAGTTTGAGCAATTTGGACTGCCCAATATTGCCCAGGTCAGCCCTGAAGCAAAAGAGGCTTGCCAGTTCACTAGCATGTTTGCTGTCCAGCCATCTGTCCACCAGTTCTTTACCCGGTCCAGATTACTATCTCTCGAAAACGATTTCCAAGATTCTTTGCCAGAGCATCTCAGCTATACCTTGTCCTTGCAAGTAGAGACTCGGCCGAATAGCTACATCACCTACTTTACGTACGACGCCGACGTCTTCCACGCACAGCAGATTGAGACAATGACGCACCAGTATGCCCGGATAGTTGAGCAATTAGTTTTACCTCGGTCCTTGACTGTAGGCGACGTATCTGCAGTTAGCCAATGGGACATTCAAAATATCAACAGCTGGAACAACGAATGGGTTGTCGAACCCGTCGAGGCCTGCTTGCACGAGCTCCTCTCCGAGGCCCTTCGGGCGCAACCCGACAAAACTGCAATAGTGACCACGGCAGCCAGCATGAGTTACGGGGAACTAGATGACTACTCGACCAAGCTTGCACAGTATCTCGTGAGCATCGGCGTCAAGGAGGGCATGGTTGTTCCCTTTCTATTCGAAAAGTCAATGTGGGCTTTTGTGGCTTTTATCGGCATCTTGAAAGCCGGTGCTGCCTTTTTGCCCTTGGACGTCTCATACCCGGAGGCTAGAAGACGAATTCTGGTTGAAGAGACCGAGGCTGCAATCATGGTTGTGTCTCCCGCTCAGAAGAGGAGCTGCGATGGCCTCGTGAAAACCGTTATTGAGCTGTCTCCACCATTCTTTGCAGGATTATCACCAGGAGCTGGTAGAGTCGTGCTTCCAAAAGTATCTCCCAGGTCGCCAGTATATGCATTCTTCACATCAGGTTCAACCGGAAAGCCAAAGGGCATCATCCTTGAGCACGCTGCCGTCTCGACGTCTGTGCTAGCGCACATCAAAGCCTACGGACTCGCTCAAGAGACGAGAATCCTGCAATTCTGCAGCTACATGTTTGATATTATCGTCATTGACACTTTTGGTACCTTGATTGCCGGCGGCACCATATGCGCACCGACCGAGGAAGAGCGACTCTACGACTGCGCCAGTTTCATGAACTCTACGCGCGTCAACTATGCAGTCCTGACGCCGACATTTGCACGGACTCTTGAACCAAACGCTTTGAAGACCCTCAAGACACTTCTCATGGGTGCAGAGGCGATTCCCAAAGACGTGCAGGACACGTGGTACGGCAAAGTGCAGATCAAGTACGGTTATGGGCCGACGGAAGCTGCAGTCTCCAACACGATATACACTGTCACCTCGCCGGATACTCCGTCGACAATTATTGGAAAGGGGTTCAATACCGACTGTTGGATTGTAGAGCCGGATAATCACCACCGACTGGTTCCGGTAGGATGCGTGGGCGAGCTCGTTTTACATGGGCACAACCTCGCCCGGGGCTACCTTAACAATGAAGCCGCGACGGAAAAGGCATTTCCCAAGGATGTGGATTGGATGCCGCGTCAAAAAGGCGATTCTCGAAAGTTTTACAAAACGGGCGATCTGGTCAAGTTTCGAGCAGATGGAAACATTGAGTTCTTATCGCGCAAGGACACTCAGGTCAAAATCCGTGGACGGCGCATCGAGCTCGGTGAGATTGAGACGTCCATCAAGAAAGTACAACCTTCTGCTACAGGTGTTGCAGTGGAAGTCATTCGTTTACAGTCGAGAGACTTTTTGGCTGCTTTTCTGCAGGCTCCTGGAGGTCTTTCGAGTTCCGCAGAGGACTTGCTGCTACCCGTCGACGAGGCTATGCAAAAGTCAATGGCCGCGCTTATGCTGCATTTAAACCAGACCATGCCGTCATATCTAGTGCCATCTGTCTATATACCAATCTCCAAGATACCCTTGCTGCCGTCCATGAAGACGGACCGAAAGACGCTGCAGTCCATTGGCAAGGGCCTCTCTTCAAGGCAACTGACGGAGTACTCATTCACAGCCATGAAACTGATCAAGCCAACTACAGAGATGGAGATCAGACTACGAGATTTATGGTCCAAAGTTTTGACGCGTGGGGTGGACGAAATCGGCAAACACGACAGCTTCCTGGCGGTCGGGGGCGATTCCATCACTGCCATGGAACTCGTCGCCCAAGCCCGCAAAGAAGAGATTGGCTTGACAGTGCAGGATGTCTTTCGGTGTCCCAGGCTCTGTGATCTTGCATTAGCTGTTGGCAAAACGGAGCTGGAAAAGCGGCATATTGCGCCGTTTGGGCTGCTGCCGGCCGAGGATCGGAGAGACATCATTCGACAAGCGGAAGAGTCGCTGCAGCTGGCGGCGCAAGAACGGATTCTCGACATGTACCCCGCGACTCCAATGCAGGAGAGACTCATGGCAGCGGCTGAAAAGTCGCCGGGGTCATATGTTGCGCTCCAGGCATTCAAGGTCTTGGAAAGTGTCGACTTGGAGCGCTTCATCCGCGCGTGGAACATGACGGTTGAACACTGCGCCAACTTGAGGACTCGTTTCGTTTCATGGGGAGGCAGATACTGGCAAGTTGTTCTCAAGACCCGACAGCCCTACTTAACAACCGTTGATCAAGTTCAAGACACGTCTGAGCCGCTCAAGGCCCTGCTTCTGCCCCCGATGGTGCATGGCTCACCGTTGTGCAGGTTCAAGCTGGTCAGGTCGGAAAGCAGTACCTGCTTTCTCTTGGCTATCCATCATTCCATATTTGATGGCTGGTCGATCAACCTGCTCTTGAAGACGCTCCATGATGTCTACCAGTCACAGATCCTTCCTCCTTCAGTACCCTATACAGGCTTCATTGAGTATCTTTGCTCACAAGATGAAATTGAAACAAAGGAGTTTTGGGTGAAGCATCTGAAAGGCGCACGACAGAGCATGTTTCCTCTCAAACCATCTGCCAAGGAAGCTGTCCATGACCCAAGACTTGTAGTCCGCTCGACCAAACTGCCCACCTCCCTCGACTCGTCCATTACCATTCCATCCGTCGTCCGCGCCGCCTGGGCGCTTGTACTCTCACGGCATCTTGGTACTGACGACGTCTGCTTCTCCGACACCATGAGCGGCCGTCTGGCTCCTGTTGATGGCATCGAGTACATGGCCGGACTTACCATCAGCATCGTGCCCTTGCGCGTCCACCTCCAAAAGGACCAGCTTGTGAAATCGTTCCTCCAAGATGTGCAGACTCTTTCATCTGACATGATCCCCCATGAACAGTTTGGCCTGCATAATATTGGAAGGTTGGGTGCAGGGTACAAGGAAGCTATTGACTGCGGCCATGTGCTTGTCATTCAGCCACTGCAGAGCACAGAAGCACAGCTGCGGCAGCTTGGTGGTGATGGGGGCCAGATGCTGGAGCTTTGCGTTTCAGAAGATGAGACTCTACTGGAAGATGCGGCGCGATACGACAGTTTCCCGCTGTTTGTCAATTGCCAAATGCTGGAGTCGAGCTTGCGCATATCGTACGTGTACAACGCTACGTACATGTCGGAAGACGAGGCCGTTGCCTTGTCGCATCACATGGACATGGCGATTACTCAGCTCCTGGGCGGCAGTGAGAAGATCATTGGTGATGTAACGATTGCTAGTGAGTGGGATATGAGCCAAAATACCCAATGGAGCCGCTTGGAGGGAATGGCATTACCGGAGCCTCTATCCTCTGTCCTGCCACCGGACACAGCCCCGGTTGCATATTGGGTCTTGGACTCTCAGAATGCAAGCTCTTTTGCTGCCATTGGCTGCGTTGGTGAACTTTTGCTCGAGTATAACAAGGCTTCTTTCGCACTGTCTGGCTTCGAAATTGTGGAAAGCAGCCTTCTCTCCACTACCATCCCATCCGGTCATTTCGTCGTGAGAACTGGTCAACTTGTGCGCTATAGTGCAACAGGGTCTCTGGAATATGTCGGCGAGAAGAAGTCCAGGGATGAGGACCGCTCTCCGCATGCTGATGTTGAAGACTTTATCGTCGCCAATGAGCCGGGCATATCTAGCGCACGACTGGAAACGGTGACGGTTGGATCGTCTCCAGCTACAGTCGCCTTCATCGTACCCAGGAATTCAGGCCAGCAATTATACACTTTTAGCCTCGCCGAAAACAAAGAATCCCACGCTCTTGGCCAAGCCGTTTTCGATGTTACGAAGCGACGATGGCCCTCGCACATGGTTCCGCGCTACGTCATCCCCGTCAATACGCTTCGCAAGAGTGAGGCGGCGCCCGACACACCAAAGTTGCAGGAACTGGTGAATCAACTCTCCAAAGAACAACTGGCTTCCTTTACTATGCAGCAGCGAGACATCATTGCCCCTTGTAGCAAAGCGGAAGAAGAGCTGAGGAAGTTGTGGGCGTCTGTACTGTCTTTGCAAGAGACGGACATTGGTTCTCAAGACAACTTCTTTTTGGTGGGTGGCGACTCTTTTACGGCCATTCAACTCGCCGGTCAGGCGCGCGGCAAGGGTCTTGACTTGACGGCGCGTGTCGTGTTCCAGAGTCCAGTCCTCGCTGACATGGCGGCTTCCTTGGGCGGACAGTCTCGAACCGCGAGTTTCACCACCTCTCCGTTCAGTCTTGTGGAAGCCAAAGATACTGAGCTTCTCAAAGAAACTGTCGCACAATCTTTTGGTCTTTCTGATGCGTCAAAAATTGAAGATCTCTACCCTTGCACGCCCATGCAGGAGGGGCTGATGGCGCTGAGCGTCACGCAGCCGGGCTCGTACGTTAACAAGGAGTCCACGTCTCTTGCACCAGGTGTCGACGTTTCCGAATTCAAGAAAGCATGGGGTCAAGTGGTTAGAAAGTGCGAGATTTTACGCTCGAGAATCGTCCTCGTCGACAGCCAAGCGTACCAAGTCGTCATTGACGAGGATGCCACCTGGGACAGCGACGCAGCTCCAGACTCTGCAAATATTGGCTACGGTTCCAGATTATGCTACTACTCTCTCAGCACAGAATCCGATGGATCTTCTGTATTTTACTTCACGATCCACCATTCCATCTATGACGGTTGGGTACTTGGTCTCATATCCCAGACTCTCGAGAGCGCGTACCATCAGCGCCCTGCTCCGGCCCTACAGCCCTTTTCCGGGTTCGTCAAGTACGTCAATAGCATCGATGAAAAAGCCGCCAGCAACTATTGGAGATGGAAGCTTCAAAGTGCCACGCCAGCTCCATTTCCTGCCAAGATGAGCACGGAAAGCCCGACTCAGAAGGGGTTCCAGACCATGAACAAGACCATTTCCTTCTCCAAGGACGCAAAAAAGGCCATCACAACGGCGAATGTAGTCCTCGCCGCCTGGTCGCTCGTCATGGCTCGGTACTCAAATACAGATGATGTCTGCTTCGGCAAAACCGTCTCGGGCCGGCAAGCAGCGGTCGCTGGGCTGGAGCAAATAGCCGGTCCGACGATTGCCACGATCCCCGTCCGCATTGCGCTTGACAAGACGGTGTCGGTAGAAGGGTTTCTCGAGATGGTCCAGAGAGAGGCAACAGATGGTGCAGAGTTTGAGCAGTTTGGTCTTCAGAACATCGCCAAGCTGGGGCAAGACGCAAAGTCAGCGTGTGACTTTACGAGCCTGCTCATCATCCAGGCTTCTGCTGCTCAAGACGATGGAAACATTGCCGACAGTCTCTTTGTAGAAAAGTCGACTCGCAATCTTTTAGACGAAGCAGCATCGAGAAACTTCTTCAACTACCCTCTAGTGGCTCAGGTCTTCCCCTCGGACAGCACAGTCGATCTTTTCCTTACCTATGATGCTGGCTACGTCTCAGAAGCAGAGCTTATTGCTTTTACTCACCACTTTGAGCATGTTCTAAAGCAGCTCTTCCTCAAAACAGACCAAAGTCTTTCCCAGCTCTCCCATATCAGTCCGTGGGATAGAGATCACGCCTTGCAAAGCAGCAAGCTGCGAGTCGCTTCCGAAGCCTGCGTGCACTGGCGTTTCGCGGAGACGGTTCAACGATACGGTCATCTCCCTGCCATTAATTCCTGGGACTGTGATTTCACTTACAGAGAGCTCTATGAGGCTTCCAACTCGCTCGCCAAAATGCTACAGCAACGTGGAGTGAGACAGAACGTCGTCATTCCCCTTTGTTTTTCCAAATCGGCATGGGCAATCGTCGCCATGATGGCGGTTCAGCTTGCCGGGGGCGCGTTTGTGCCCTTTGAGCCAGAGTGGCCGCAGAAACGGCTAGAAGCTTTACTTTTGGGTGTCGATGCGCCATTCATTCTTGTATCCGAGAGTCTCGAAAGGAAGCTCAAGCTCAACGCCATCAAAGTCGTCGTCATCAACGAAGCTGCCATAGCTGCCATACCTGAAAGCACTACACTGCGGCCAACATCAACACATCCAACAGACAGTAGCTTCCTCGTCTTCACGTCTGGAACCACTGGAAAGCCCAAGGCTGTTGATGTCTCCCATGCCGCTGTATGCTCCTCCTCGGACGGCTACGGTGCTTCCCTCAACATTGGGCCTGGCACAAGAGTGTTTCAATTCTCCGCTTACACCTTTGACGTTGGTATTCTTGATGTCTTGGTCACACTGATGCGCGGAGGTTGCGTGTGCGTTCCTTCAGATTACTCTCGCATATACGATCTCGCAGCTAGCATCACTTCCACGAAAGCCAACTGGGCATTCCTGACACCTACCGTGGCGAACATGTTATCACCAGAAGACGTACCTTGGCTGACGACGCTCTGTCTCGGCGGGGAAGCAGTCAACGAAGCAGTGGTAAGCAAGTGGAAGGACTCAGTACATCTTCATGGCTTGTACGGGCCAGCAGAGTCCTCCATCTGTGCCTGGAACCCTCGCCTCGGTCGACTGGGAAAGTCAATGAATATCGGCCGTCCATTATCGTCTGCTTTCTGGGTGGTAGAGCCTGCCAACTATAAGCAGCTGGTGCCTATTGGTTGCATTGGTGAGCTGCTGATCCAAGGACCCCTCCTCGCCCAGGGTTACCGCAAAGCCAAGACGGAGGATGAGAAAAGATGGCTTGAGAGCTGCGACTGGCTCCCAGTTGATACTGCTGATAGAGCATATCTGACTGGAGATCTGGTGCGTCGTAATGCAGACGGCACCTACGACTACGTGGGCAGAGAAGACTCCCAGGTCAAACTGCGCGGCCAGAGGATTGAGACTGGCGAGGTTGAGCATCACCTACTGAAAGCTCTGCATGGAGTCAAGCAGGTTGTCGTTGACATTGTGGGCTCAAGATCAACAGAGGCACTCGCAGCCTTTATTGACTTTGGTCCAGTGAAGCCGTCGACTGAGAACATTGGGCGCCTCTTTGGCGAAGCACAAGATGCTCTGGCGCTGCACTTACCCTCGATCATGAGGCCGCAATACTTTATTCCCGTGGATGATATTCCCCAAACAGCTACAGGAAAGCTCGACCGTCAAGCCTTGAAGGCTGCCTTCTCTAGCATAGCCGCCTCGGAACTGTTGCAATACAATGTTACTCGGACACGTTCCTCTAGACAATGCGAGAGTTTGGTCGAGCTGGAGCTTCGAGGGTACTGGTCACAAGTATTGGGCCTGTCTGAAGAAGCAATCGGCGCGACTGATAACTTCTATAATCTCGGGGGCGACTCGATTAGGATCGTGTCCTTGGTGCAGCGGATCAAGTCGGCATATGGTGACGGAATTGGAATATCCGTCTTTGGCAGTTCAAAGACGACGATCGAAGTCATGGCCAGGACTATTGAAGCACACAAAGCTGGAGCCGAGCTTGTCGAAACGCCAGTGCATGACTTTTACGGTGAGATTACCTCTGCTCTCGAGAGCCTCTCGGACATCAACACTCTAGAGCAGCGCTGCACGATCCTCCCTCATGGTACTACCGTCTTCCTTACCGGCGGAACCGGATACCTGGGCACCGAGATCCTCCAACAGCTCGTGCAGCTGGATGTCGTGGGTACCGTCGCGGTCCTCGTGCGGGCCGCAACGCCGGAGCAAGCACTCGGACGAGTCCGGGCCACCGCCGAGACGGCCGGTTGGTGGCGGCCCGAGCACGAAGCCAAGGTTGAAGCGTGGCCGGGCGATCTCGGCAAGGAACAGCTCGGTCTGACCAACAGCCGGTATTCGCGGCTCATGGGTCTCTCAAAGAGCGGCAACGTGGACGCAATCATCCACAACGGCGCCGTCGTCAACTGGAGCGCCGACTTTCACGCGCTCAAGGCCGAAAACGTCACCGCCACCGTGCAGCTGCTGCATGCCGCCGCGTCCTCCCCGCGAGCGCCCAAGTTTGTCTTTGTCTCCGGCGGCTCCGGCGCCAAGCGGGACGGGACGCGCTCGGCGGCGGCCATGTGCGGCGACCTAGCGCTGCAAAACGGCTACTCGCAGACCAAATTCGTGTCAGAGAGCATCGTCTGCGAGTTTGCGCAGAAGCTCCAGAACCGGGTGACTGTTGTCAAGCCAGGGCTCATTATCGGCAGCGTGTCTTCTGAGGGCGTCGCCAACGTGGATGATTTCCTGTGGCGCATTGCCGCGGCGGCCGTGGCTCTCGGACGGGCGCCGGCGGACCTCGGTGCGGGCCAGGACTGGGTGCCGCTGGCCGCCGTGGACGCCGTCGCCCGCACCGTCATCGCGCCGCTGCTGGCCAAGGACGGCAGCGGGAAGGTTTTTACGGAGATGACGGGCGGCATGCCCATGGCGGCGCTCTGGCAGCTTGTCAGCGAGGCGGCCGAAATCGACCTGCCGCTGCTGCCGTACGGGGAGTGGTGCGCGGCGGCGACGAGGCAGATGGAGCGCGTGCGCGAGCGGCACCCGCTCTGGGCGGTCCGCGACTTTCTCGAGGTTTCCGGGGATGCGGCGGCGCCTCCTCCCGAAGCCACCGCGCCGCTGCCGGGCACCGCAGATGCCGTCGGGGCCAGCGTGCGGTACCTGCGCCGGATCGGGTTCATCCAGGCCTCGGCGCAAGACTTTGGCACCGTGCATCAGCGCGTTATTGGAAGGTCCGGAATTCGCAGCGGATAGTAACGGGAGCGACCGCGGAAAATCGTTTGGATAATGCTAGTTGTTTTTGTCTTTTGAAACTCGTTGGTGCGGGTTCACGTCTTGGCATCCACCATTTCACAATTTAGTCCATGACAACGTTACGTTATTAGTCTCTCTTTTTTTTTCCTATATCCGTATCATTTAGTGTTGAATTTAGTATAAATGAATTTTATATTAATAGCAATCTGGTCGGCACTTTTGATGGGCGTGATGCAGCTACCAGGGTTCTTTACCTGTCACTTGCTGGGCACTCATCATATGACGCTGCATGATTCAAGCATTCATACATTAACATGCTACGCCGCGCCGCATAATCTGGAGCTCCTCGGCGCGCCTTTATAACTCGCTCCCCAAAAGGTCCCTCGTTCTGAAAGAGGCAGCTGCAAAAGCACATCATGGACCCCAGGCCCCCCTGTTCGGCAGTTATGCCACGGCTTCCGGGTTTTGGCACGGGTCGCCGCTCTCTTTAAGCCTGACTTTATGCCAACTCGGCTATACTTTTTGACAAGCTGAATGCGAGCTGTCGATTATCCTGGGGAGGGGGGCAGGCGCCACTTTGGATTAGTTTCATCGTCAGGGCCAGTTGGCTATACCATGACGCTAATCTCGGAGGACTGTACGAATGAGGGCGGCGTGGAGGGGTCTTTTTTTGCTTTGAGATTCCTGTTAACGTGCTTTGCGATTCAAGTAACTTGCTTTGGTTAAAGTGATAATGTAAGGTATTCGTGCGAAATGACTCAAGTGCCAGTGTCTGATGTTGAGTTGAGGGTTGACGATGGTGGCGGGCATCCATGTTCTTGGCATAAATGTGACCTCATGGATCTCACCTGCTCAACCTGGATTAGTCTCGATGACTGGCTGGCTCATGAGAAGCCATAATCAAGATCAATCGCGCTGAAGTGACGAAAATAGGCGGCCAACCTAAATGCATAGTGAAACGTTGGCAATCCAGCAGGATAGTCTAGTTGTTAAGACTGTCAACAACTCGCCCATCTTAGGACTGCATAGCAACGCCAGACGGCCCTCAATTTCACGCCTCTATGCCAACCAGCTTCGCCCCGATGCATTACCGACTTGCCTTTTTGAGCCATTCCTTCAACGTAGAGTTGCTCCAGGCTATCCACGGAAATGCTACACTCACTGTGGTGCGGGTGGCCCAACCTGTATGGCTTTAACTTCCCAATCTGGCTTCCATCTTCCGTTTTTGCAGATTTTATTCTTAGATGATCCTGGACAAGCGCCGATATGATCCGCAACTGCGTCGGCGCAATCTCGCCATGAATCTTCTTCGGAACGGGGCCAGGAATGAGCAGGATAGCGTGGGGGGGGGACTTCTCACAGCATTGTCCATGCGAGTAAGGTTGTCTGGAGGAGGATAAAATATGACCGGTGCCGCCCCCTTCTCGAGACATGTTTCGTTGCATCACCCCTTTTCCTCGTTGTTTGGCTGTTTCTCTAGCATGATGAAGTTCTCCTCTGTGTCTGCCCTTTTCGCGGGCCTCTTGGCCTCGGCCCATGCCGGCACCATCAATCGCATCCCCGACAGCGAGTGGGATCACATTCTCCACGGCTCGGACATCCTGAGCCGGCGAGACGCCGGCGAGACGGCCCATACCGATGCCTACCTCGCCGACTACTCGATGCGCTCGAGAGTCGTCGACCCGTCTGCGCTCGGCGTCGACACGGTCAAGCAGCTGAGCGGCTACATTGACGACAACGCCCAGGACAAGCACCTGTTCTTCTGTACGTCGTACTTTCCCTATCCACACGCCCATCTCCTCTTCGCTAACCAGGCATTGGCACCCAGGGTTCTTTGAGTCGCGCAATGATCCCGCCACCGACCCCGTCGTCCTCTGGCTCAACGGCGGGCCGGGCTGCTCCTCCATGTTCGGCCTCTTCACCGAGCTCGGCCCGTCGACGATCCGCCCGTCGGACCTGAAGCCGGAGCGCAACGACTTCTCGTGGAACAACAACGCGTCCGTCATCTTCGTCGACCAGCCCGTCAACACGGGCTACTCGTACAGCGGCCGCAACGACGGCACCAGCGTCGCCAGCGCCAAGGACCTCTACTCGCTGCTCGCCTTCTTCTTCCAGCAGTACCCGCAGTACGCCAAGCAGGACTTTCACATTGCCGGTGAGTCCTACGCGGGCCACTATATCCCGCTCGCGGCCTACGAGATCCTGTCGCACCCGGGCCACAGCATCAACCTCAAGTCGGTGCTCATCGGCAACGGCATGACGGAGCCGCTGACGCAGTACGAGTACTATCGCCCGATGGCCTGCGGCGAGGGCGGCTACGACGCGGTGCTCGACCAGCAGGGCTGCCAGCAGATGGACGCCGCGATGCCCGAGTGCAAGGCGCGCATCCAGCAGTGCTACCAGACGGAGAATGACGGCGCCTGCCAGGAGGCGACCAACTTTTGCAACTACTACATCTTTGGCATCTACGGCCAGTCCGGCAAGGACCACTACGACGTCCGCAAGCCCACCTCGGACCGCAAGCCGCCGCACGTCCTCAAGTTCCTCACCAGCGAGCAGACCATGAAGACGATTGGCGCCGAGCACAAGTGGGACATGTGCAACGGCGAAGTCTACCAAGCCTTTTTGCAGACCGGGGACTGGATGAAGCCCATCTACCGCGTCGTCCCGGACGTGCTCGCCAAGGTTCCCGTGCTCGTCTACGCCGGCGACACCGACTTCATCTGCAACTGGCTCGGCAACCGCGCGTGGGCAAAGGCGCTCGAGTGGCCCGGCAAGCAGGCGTTCAACGCCGCGCCCGAGCAGCCGCTGCGGCTCGCGGCCGGCACGGGCAGCTGCGGCAAGGAGTACGGCAAGGTCACGCACTCTGGGAAGCTGAGCTTCATGCAGATTTATGGTGCGGGACACATGGTTCCGGAGGACCAGCCCGAGGCGGCGCTTGACTTTTTCAACCGCTGGATCGGTGGTGAATGGGACAACTGAGGGAGGATCATGACCTGAATGGCGTGATAGATAGACTGTTCTTCGACGTACATATATACAATACATACGATTGACCTGCATCTTGGCTGCCTTCCATGGCAACCTGGCCACTTGCTTGCTCTCGGCGTTCTTATACCAAAGCCTGACTTGATCGACATGCGGCTTTCAGCTCCCATACACTAGTATCGAATTCACGGTGGAACAAGTTCACTGGGCTGAATCTTGGCGTGAACCCCGCGTTGTCGTTCAGCTGCAGCGAAACTAGCGTGTATAATAATAACTTATAATAAGTGAGGGAGCAGCATCTCGCCAAGAGCAGAAGTTCGAACTCTTTGCCCAACTTCAAGAACCAACTTCAAGAAACTCGTTTTTCACAATGGCAGACTCCAAAGACATCGAGATAGGTGTGCAATGTCTGTGCAAATCACAAGCCTTTTCGGTATCACTCCCCGCTGCCAAGCTGCCACTGGCAGCCGTCTGCTGTCACTGCAATGAGTGTCGTCATCTCACGGGCGCCATGTACACCTGCGCCGTCGAGTGGCCAGGCTCACCAGAAGCCATTCTGAGCTCCTCTCTTCAGAGATATGCCTATGCCAAGAATTCGGCTCTGCTGTTCTGCGGCACGTGCGGGACACCAGTTTTTGCGCAGCAGATACGTGAAGGCGACGCTCCTGATGTCTTTTACCTTGCGGCCGGCTTACTACCAAACTTGAATGTTGACATGTTGAGGATAACTCAGCACCTTTGGGTGGAAGACACTTTGGATGGCGGCGCTTCGGTCTTTATGCAGAAGTTGAACGGGGCATCGCAACCCATCCCACGCCGGCGAAAAGGTCACGGTGAGGCAAGCGGGTTGCTTGATCAAGACTGGCCGCCGCAGGCATCCTGTCAGCAAAGGTTTGAGGACGGTTCTTCGCGCGATAGCGTGCGCGTCCAATGCCTTTGCAAAGGCGTCGATTTCATGTTACTGCGCGGCAATGACGGCTTCAGCAAGCTCAAGGCACAGGGACGATTGCCCGGTTGGGTGAATCCCTCGACGCTGAAGCCCGTCGCCGCCTACGACGCGTGCGACAGCTGCAGATTCATGGTGGGCGCGCCCATGATGCACTGGACATTTGCCAGACTCGCACAGCTCTGCGTCGCCACAGGAGACCAGGATGCAGCCCGCTTCCCTGCCAACACGCTCGATCTCAAGGCCGCCGTCAAGACAGGCAAGGACGCTCGCTTCGGCACCCTCACCTTTTACGAAAGCTCGCCAGATGTCCAGCGCTACTACTGCTCGCGCTGCTCTGCAAGCGTCTTTTATGCTGTGGATGAGTTGCCGGACCAAGTCGACATTTCCATGGGTCTCCTTCATGCATCAGAGGGCTCTCGGGCCGAGTCGTGGGTTGAATGGGAATGGGGCGGTCTTGGGCACAAAGGCGACACTGTCGGCGGCTGGAGGGAAGTTTTTGGGAAAACAATCCAGGCGGAATCCGAAGAATGGCGAGTTGCTAAAGGGTTGCCAAAGGGGCATCGATTTCAGTAGCTGTAAAGCTGTGTCTCGTGCCCATGACTGGTGATGGCGATGGCCACAGCTGTCAGGCCATCGCCAAAACGCGCAAAGTCACTGCCATCGTAATAGTCCACCGGATGATAAAAAAAAACTTCCCTATTCCGTACGATGGATAAATGCGTGTTGTGTGTGTATTTTGTGCTGGTTCAACCTTATCCTGCTTCTCCGCCAAAGATCCTGGCGGTTATCCAGGGGCTGCAGAAAAGTTGGTGCCTTGTGGCCTGACCGCGGATACGCGCCGCCCATTGGCTGGAGCAACACACATGGCAGCGAAGGACACCACAAGCTCAGCAGTTGGGAGCTTCAAGAGCACATCATCTTGCTTCATACTGCCGGCCGAATCCCCCGCCTTCCCTCGACATAGACGCCCGCGAATCTCGCAAGCTGATCCCTCGCCATCAGCCATCTGCATCCAAACGGTCCATTGATCGCGCTCCTCTGCCCGTCGCGACATCGCCCCCAACACTGCCCGTCGCCGCGTTTTGGGGAGGCTGCTCCTCGATGAGCTCGCCTAGAAGCACCTCTGGCGCGCCATGATGGGCCCCAACGTCGGAAATGGCTTCGGCGGCATGGAGATGGGGCCTGCGATGCAGAGTAATGGTCCCAACGTACCCCAGGCTACTGAATACACGCTACAAGGCGTCATGCGCTTCCTCCAGACCGAGTGGCATCGTCACGAGCGCGACAGGAACGCCTGGGAGATTGAAAACCAGGAGATGAGGTCCCGGATAGCCAACCTTGAGGGCCAGGCACGACGCGCTGATGCCACGCAAAAGGCCCTACGCAAATACGTCGCCATCCTCGAGCGCAAGGTCAAGGACCAGGCCGCCCGACTCAAAGGCACGGTCCCGGAAGACGCCGACGCCAATGCCAAGAAGGATCGCGAGGCCAAAATTCGAGAAAAATTACACGGTTGGTAGCTTTGGTGTCTTGTTCACCCACCCAATTGATATTGACAGATGTACAGGAAATCCAGAGAAGCAAACGGTTCCTGGTGTCGACGGAATAGAAATCGAGCGTACCGACGACGAAGCACACAGGCAGGAACTCAAGACTTTCCTAGACCAGTGCCAATCCGAATTCATGTACCTCATGATTGCACCGGCAAATCCTCTCCCACCAAGGGACTCCCCGCCCCTACCTATGATGGACGACTTGCGAGAGGTTGACCCGTACGGGCTCGGTCCCCCTCAAGAGATCCGACAATTCCAACTACCGTCACGACCCTCCCAAAATCACGTCCAAGAAATGAACGCAAGGCAAAATCCGCCCACGACAGTCTCGATGCAAGACCCGTCCTCCAGCTTCGGCCAGAAGAGCTCAGAACCCCATCCGCAGGTTGTCGTCCGCGCCGAGGAGCAGCCGCAGTATCGCACTGCCAACGACTGGTCGACTCCTATTTCCGTCTCGATGAGAAACGTCAACGACAGCGGCGTCGGCCCCTCGCATGCCCTCGAGGCGCTGAGCTCGATGCAAGAACCCGAGAGCCGTCAGCGAACGCCTGCACCAGCACAAGACTCTGACGGCTGGGACTTTGAGGGCGCACTGCCCGAGACGGCCCAGTCCCAGAACCCCTCTACCTCGAACCGTCCGGACACAGACGTGTTCCCTCACGCAGACTACCTGCCAAAGTCGCCTGGTCGCGTGCCTGGCAGCCAGCGCAGAAAGAGCTCCATGTCGAAGCGCCGTAGCAGTGATCAAGACCTGAGCCTGTCCTCCCAGAAGGCGGACAGTGGCAACTTTAAGCTGCGATTCGGGCTGCGCGGCCATCTCAACACGGTCCGCACTGTAATCTTCTCCGGTGGCGGCAGTCCGGGTGAGCCCGAGATTTGCACAGCCGGCGACGACGGCATGATTAAGCGATTCCACATCCCACGACTCGATACACACTCCGGCATGGGCAATGCCGCGTCTGATCTTGACGTTATTGCTAATTTTACGCATCGCGGCCACAACGGCGCTGTCCTCTCCCTCACATCATGGTCACCGGCACCCAATTTCTCCACAGGCGGCCGCGCTCAAGGCGACGGCTGGATCTTCTCCGGCGGTCAGGACTCGACCATTCGCGTGTGGGAGCGCGGCCGAGTGGACCCGAAAGCGACCCTCGAAGGTCACACAGATGCCGTGTGGGCTTTGTGCGTCCTGCCTGCGACGCTGGGCGCCATATTCGGCAACTCGAGTCAGTTTGGCACTCCAGACCGCATACTGCTGGTATCCGGCGCCGCGGACGGTTCCGTGCGCCTGTGGTCCGTCAGTGCCCCGCCGCAACTCACCTCACCGCAACCGGGCTCGAACCGGGGCGTTGCCGGGCGCCGCGTGCGCGGGAACTCCATGAGCTCCGGCAGCAGCTTCCCCAACTCACCGCAGCCCAGCACGGCGTCCAACTCGCCCTTCCACCAGACGCTTGTGCACGTCATCAAGCGGTCCGACCGGTCGACGGCCAGTCCGACGAGCATCGCGCCACTCGGCCCGTCCGGGGACACGTTTGTCGTGTCGTACGCCGATGCCGCCGTGGTCGTCTACGACACGCGGACGGGCGAGCAGGTCGGTCAGATGGACAGCATGGAGACGTATGACGGCACGCAAAAGACGAGCGTCAACGCGGTCGTGGCGACGACCATTGGCCTGGACCAGGCCAGCCAGCACCACGGCAGCAACATTAATGAAGATGAGACGGGCGGCGGCGGGCCCACGGGCGGGCGGTCCATGGCCGGCAGCGGTGTTGAGGGCACCATCATCACAGGCCACGAGGACCGCTTCGTGCGATTCTTTGACGCCAATAGCGGTATGTACCCAGCATTCCTCCCCTTCTGTGTAATCACACCCGACTAACCTTGATTTCAACAGGCCAGTGTACCTACAACATGCTTGCGCACCCCGACGCCATCTCCAGCCTCTCGCTCAGCCCCGACGGGCGGGAGCTGGTCAGCGCGGGTCACGACGCGTCGCTGCGGTTCTGGAGCCTGGAGAAGCGCTCGTGTGTTCAGGAGATTACGAGCCACCGTGTAATGCGCGGTGAGGGCGTGTGCGCGTGCGTCTGGAGCCAGGACGGCAAGTGGGTGGTGAGTGGCGGTGGCGACGGCGTCGTCAAGGTGTTTGCGCGGTGAAGGACGCAGGATATAGGACAGGAATGGCTGGACAGCGCATGGACGTGTGTGTGTATTACAAGGCCGAAAGGGGTAAGGACGAAGAAGAAAAAAGAAAATAAAAACTCGACATGTCTTTATAGTATAACCACCCCCGCGACGCATCCTTGGAGGTTTACGAGCGTTTTATTCTCACTTGTAAAACAAAGACGAGTTGTATTTTGATATCTTGTAGTGTAAATCATGGTTGATGAGGTGTGGGAAATTTCCTCTTGTTTCGTGTTCTATATTTCATTATCCGTCATTGAGTCTGTAAATCTCATGTCCCGTATCCAAAGCAATGCCTATCCAAAACGCCCAAGTCATGTATCATCCAAGCTTCCCATCCTATGCCTCCTTACTCCTTTGGCTTCTCCTTCCCACCATCATCGCCCTCGTCGCCCACCGTCACCACCACCGTACCGAACCGCCTTCCCTTCTTCACATACGCCAGCGCCTCCCCCGCCTCCCCAAACTTGAACGTCTTATCCACGACCGGTTTAATCCCGCGCTCCTCGTAAAACGCCAGCGCCTCCTGCAACCGGTCCCTCCCGCCGTTCAGCACGCCCTTGATCGTCACGCTGCGCGCCAGGGCCAGCGCATTCACATCCAGCCGGTGCAGCGTCGGCGTCTTGCCGCCGTCCTCCCCGTCGCCGCCCCCGTCATCGCGCGGCGGCGAGCCCACGCAGTTGATGACGCCGCCAAAGGCGACGCACTTGAAGCTCTTGTGCAGGGTGCGCGCGTCGCCCATTTCAAAGATGACGTCCGCGCCGCGCCCGTCGGTCGCCTTCAGCACGTCACCCTCCCACGCCCAGTGCGTCTGGTAATTGACGCCCTCGTCCGCCTTGAGCTCGTCGCGCGCGCGCTTTACAAAGTCGTCCGTCGGGCCGGTGACGACCGCGCGGAGGCCGGCCGCTTTGGCGAGCTGCAGGCCGGCAAGCGCGACCGCCTCAGTGCCCTGCAGCAGCACCGTTCGCTTCGCGTCCCCGCCGGTGCGGACCTCGTTGGCGGCCGCGGCGGCGTCGAGGAGGGGTAGGGGCCAGTTAAGGGCTGTCCAGGCGGTGGCGGCGGCGCGCGGCAGGCAGCTGGCTTCGGCGGCGGACAGGTGCGCGGGGGCGCGGACGAGGCTGGCGGCGGGGAAGCAGCGGTAGCGGGCGAGCACGCCGGGGAGGGGGAAGCCGAGGCCGGACGCGAGGTCAGCCTCGCAGAGAGCGCCGGCGAGGTGGCTCTGCAGGTAGATGGCGAGGACGCGGTCGCCGTTGGCCAGCGGCTTGTCACTGGTAGTAGCATGGGAAGCGTCAATGACGGTGCCGCACATGTCGGAGCACGGGACAATGGCCTGGTCGGCCTGAATGTCGTAGCTTTTAAAGGCGCCATCGCAGACTATATACACCGTTATGTTAGCCGCCCGGTTCACCTCTCACATGGCCCCTTTCGCCGCGACGCGAGTGAAGCGAGAGCCCAAAACTTGCCTTGGACGTCGCGGTAGCTTATGCCCACCGCGTCGATGCGGACCAGCACCTCGCCGTCGGCGGGCGTCGGCAGCTCCGCCTCGACGAGCTTGAGCTTGTCGACGCCGTCCATGGCCGTCGTCCACTGCTCGTTCTTGGGCGCCGCGACGCGCACCCAGTTCCTGCGGATGTCGTCTGGCACGACAGGGCCATTCTGTATCGTCGTCATTGTGTGGAAGTTTTGTAATGCAATGGGAAAGACACGCAAGATGATGGGATGTTGAGACGGGTTGTTAGGTATAGGTGGAGTTGGCGGCCTAATTGTAATCAAGGTCGAAACAATGTGGCGGCGATGACGTTTCGCTTTTACTGGGGAACAACAGGTAATAAGCAACCCAACTCTATTTGAATGAACAACGGGACCGTTGCTTTCACTGCATTGTCCTGCTAGTAATACCAGCTTGGCACTAGCTGCCCAATAAGGACCAAAAACTTGTAACAAGGCTGTGAGCCGGAATATGTGGCTCGTTACCGGAATACAGCGGCGTCTTGCTCCCATAATAAAGACATCAATGCATCGAGACTCATACATGCCACAATCACACAAAGTTTACAAGATACCTCAGGCAATGTGTATTTGCAACAAGTCTCCATTCAAACTTTGCTTGTATACTCCTCTCCAGGGAGGAACCAGAGAACTGCAACAATTCGCGGCGCTTCTGCCAATACAATCACCTCCCGTGACAGCTTCACTCAAATCAGTCTTTCAAAAACCATTCCAAAAAAGCTGCCTTGATTTCCAACTCCTCCCTCCTTAAGAGAAAAGTTCCTCGCAATAGCTTCGGGCGGCCCCGGGCCACCCGACACCTTGCTCCCAGTCTATAGTAGGTTTTTTTTCCGCCCCTGCCATGCCAGAGCTCTGGTCAATTACAAAAAATGCCATGTCAAGGAACACCAATCGCAAGTGTCCGCAGTATCGAGAAAGAAATCCAAGAAAAAAAAACAAGGAGTAACAAGAAGTGACTAGCAACAGATAAACTCAAAAGCAAAAGTTGTGTCAAAGCGATAAGGATATTCAACCTCGTCAGCTCCTCGCAAGCCCTGCAGTACCTCTCAGCACTTGGCATGCTTGCGCTCCGACTACCCTTCCTCCCATCAACAGCTGCTATGCGTCAATGCGCGTGCGCTGGACAGTAATTCGTTGTCGTCATAGTCGTGTCTGCTCGTTTGATCGGGTATTAAATGGGTATAGATTGTTTTTTGGGGGGTCATTCTGCGTTTCCGTCTTCTCTTCTGACTGTTGTTGTCTGGGTCATTGCTGAAGCAGCCTCGCCATGTCTCCAGTGCAAGCCATAGCTCGGCACGCAAACAGACGCAGTTGTCTAGACGTCAAATCGTAAAATAAATAACACATCATCATCGTCAACGTATGGTCCAGATTCGTTGCTGTGGCAGGCAAATTGACTCCTCATCAATTGCCTTGTCGTAGAAACGAATCTCGACCTGTCGTAAAATGTTGTCAGGGGTTGAATTAATGCTGTATTTTCGAGCCTCCATCCAATGCTCTCGTTCCGTTCGCATCGTCGCAAGCAGCCGCCAAGAGTGTCAGTTCGTCACTCCCGACGTCCACATCATAAAAACAGAGGTTTCATACGGCCAGCAGTGCGGCGCGCATGATAAGGGGTCATTCATAATACAAACTAGGATGGCGTCGTACTGACCAGCACCACGCCTTCCTAGCCAGCAAGGAGGCCACACCATTCCGAGGAATGGCAGCAGTGGCTTGGTCGCTCGTCCGAGTTTAGAACCGGGCTGCACTAGTCGGCCCAGCGCCAACGCGCGCTCCATTGTCGGACGAGTCTGGCACGACGAGTTAGTCGAATTGGCCCGCGGGTGAGTTGGCCTACGACCTACCACTGCTTCGCTGGACGTGTCCGTTGGATCGACCACGGCCGGCGAATCCGGCAGAAGCCTCCCACTCAGGACCACGGGGCTGGCGGTCGGGAGCACCCTTGGGTCCGTTGCTCACACCGCTGGGTCGCTGGCTCCCAATAGCACCAGGCGCATTGCGGTTCTGGCCGGAGATGGCGTTCGACTCGTAAGAGCCCAGGTTGAGTGCACCCAAGCCACTAGCCAGGCCATGGTCATTCTTGGCACCGGGGGTAGATGGGTTTCCGGGATGAGCTTGCTGAGCGCTAATGTAGTCGCCAAAGCGGGCGGTTGAGCCGGGGCCGATGCTACCCATGCCAGGGTTGGGATTGAGGTAGCTTGACGAGGCCTGGGACGGGCTGGGGGTGAAGGAGCGCAGATCGGCAAAGCTCTTGGCAGCGCGCAGGTTATTGGGGATGCCGACACCATCAGGGCTACCGGGAAGCTCAAGCGTCGGTCCCTGGCGGCCGGTCATGTGAGAGTAATTGTTGCTGACAGCACGAGAGTCTCGGTCCGCAGCAAAGTCAAACGTGGCTGCCCTGCTCAAGCCACGCTTATGGACATCAAGGCTGTTGGCGGGGGCGGTGTGGACGTTGGCGGTCGGAGAAGGCTGCTGGCGCTTCAGCACAGTCAGCTGGCGAGATTCAGCTTCACCGATAGACTGGTGCTCGAGGCCCATGTGATGGGCGAGAATATGGATCGAGCGACGGTGCTCCGGAGCGATGCCAGGGGGGAAGACAAGAATTTCGCGAGAGTCGTCACGACGGAACATGACAAGCTCGGTGTAAAAGTCGAGCGTTTGTGGGTCATTCAAGTCGACGTCGCCTAGTATACGGGGTTAGTTATTTGTAATTGATGATAGAAAATTTGAAGCATACCGAGATAGCCAGCAGGGTTGCCGCGGGGCTGGGATTGAGACAAGGCCCCCAGGGACTGGATGGAGCTCTGCTGGTGAAGCATGGGACCACGGTGTTGTTCCTCCAGCTGGCCACGTCTCTCACGCTTCTCACGTTCAATACGCTCGCGTTCGGCCTCAGGCAGCATCTTTTTGTATTCGACACGGAGCTTTCGGCCATGGACATCCATGCCATTCATAGCTTCGATGACGATTCTAGTGTCCTCGGCGGACTGGAAGTTGGCAAAGGCAAGGCCGCGAAAGACGCCATTATCAAAGTGATAGTTGAAGGCATAGGGCTGGGGAAGATGCATCTCGAGCATGATGGAAGCGAGAGTTTCCTTGCGGACAGCAAAGGGGATGTTCTTGATGACGATAGCAGTAGGAATGAGCTGATCAGGGTCCGAGCTAGTGGAGCGCATATCGGAAGGAGAGGGGTGGGTGCCCGGGTGGTCAACACGGAGATTGCCATTGGAAAGCTGGGAGCCGTTGAGGCCTCCGCCATAGGCCTGTAGATTGGCAGGCATGGGGGGCATGGGGGGGTGGTCGGTCCAGTTCTACAGGTTGTTAGCAAATATGTGCGTTCAGGAGCATGCCGAACTGGCGCTTACCTGGGGCAGAGCTGCTCTGCGGTTGACGCTGCGGCTCCTGTTGGGGCCGTTGACGGCGCCATTTACCGTGGCCGCACCAGAAGCGCTGTAGTTCCAGCCCTGGTTGGCATCTAGCATGTAACTCGGAACAGCGGTGCCGGAGATGGTATCCATGCCCCTGGCATTGTACCCGCCGTTGGCGCGGTCGGCCGAGTAAAGTCCAGAAGAACCCATGTGTGCGTCAAAGGGGCGCTGGCTCTGTCTAGGGAGCGACAGGCCAGCATTGAAGCCGGGGGCACCACCGCCATATTGTTGGCGGGAGGCACTTGGAGAGCGGTTAGAACCCGAGTTATAGTCGAGGTAACCCATGTCGTGGGGTTGCTGAGCCATTGCGCGCAATGACCAGGGAGCGGCTGGGGATGGCAGTTCTGGGTAGGATCGCAAAGTCTTGATGGCGAGGATAGCAACGAGGTGCAACAGTAAAGGATGTCGCTGGAGGGATATCGGCGGGGCGTTCTGGTTATTGAAGAAAATATTCGTTCAGGAGGCGCGTCATGAAAATTCGTCTCGTTCGAAATCGTCGTTAGAAGCAAACCATGTGTCAGAAAAGCGCAGAAAAATCACGGCGACGGACGATGGGGTCCAGCAAAGCAGGTATCTCTGGGCGGAGAGTTTTTTGTTGCGATCAGAGCGACCGAGATATCCAGGTGGCAGACCGGTTGACTGGCCTCGAGTTGATGCGGGCAGGCCGGGGTATCAAATACCTATATGCTCTCTAGAGCGAGTGGTGATGTGGGAGGAGCGAAACAGAGGCAACGTAGCGGCTCGGTAGAGGGGCGGGCCGCAGGCGTAAAAAAATGCAGAAAGTCAAAGGGGGTCCAGCAGGGTAAGGTAGAGGAGGCTCTTTGCGCAGTGGAGGGCGACTCGGGTCAGTCAGGCGGGCTGAAGGACACTCCGGGATGTGCTTGGTGTGATGGTGGCGTAGTGGCAGAGGGCCGGTCACAGCGAGCGAGGGTGCAAAGGAAATGTTGATCCTGTGCGAGTCGACTGGCGGACGCTAGGATTCAGTTAGGGTCCTTTGGGGGACTAAGGTTTTCCGTCGCGGGAGATGGTGGTTGGTCTCGGGCTCCCGAGGTGCGGGAGACGGGATGGGGGGGCGTCGGCGGATGAGATGGCGGCGTGCCAGCGGAGAAGCAAGTCTTTTGCCGCACAAGCAAAAGAGAGCGAGGCAGAAAAAAGGTTTCTCCCGTCCGTCACGAGTCGAGTCGAGCGGGGGGGTTTGTTCGGTCGACAAGCCGTGAGTTGTGATGAGGGAGGACAAGGCGGAGAGAGAGGAGGGGGAAGGGGGAGGAAGAAGGAGAAGGAGAGGAGATGCAAGCAAAAGAGGAGGAAGGAGGATAATTAGAAGAGAGGAAAGAGGTAAATGGAAGGAAGAGAAGAAAAAAAAGACGCTACATGCGATTGGGGGGAGCCCACAGGTTGGATGGGGTGCGGGCGGAGGTTGTTGGCAAAAATTTGGTGGTGACGGTGTGAAGTGCAGGCAGACAAGAGACGGTAGGTACCTACCTGGGCTTGTTACGGAGGCCTATTAATTACAGCAGGTACCTTGGTACATGCCTACCTAGCTACTACTTGACGTAAAAGGGGCTCAGAGACCAGTGCATTGGTCTGCAAATAATGATAGGTTCTTATAAAACAGGACAATTAAAAATAACATTAAAATCATCAATGCCCAGTGGCCACCAGTGCTGGCTGCGACACATTGATGGAGAGGCGCTATTACAGCGGGGGAACCTAAAAGGGGGCATCCATTTGACGGCAACAGTCGCTGTAACAATACTCACGCCCGCTGTAAGCTTAACTGGAGGTCCTGTCGTCCAACTGAGGCACGGTAAGTACCAGTACCTGACTTTGTCTGAGGAACCTGCGCTAAACCAAGTCTCCTTTCTTCCATTCTTCCCCAGCCATTCCCCAACCCAGCCAGCCACCGCCCATCACCCGCAGCAAACGACCCCTATATCCGTCTTAGTATTCGGCGCCATGGAAGGGAATAAAATAAGTCCAAATTCATCAAACATCCAGCAAAAGAAAAGCAAAGACAAGACAACCTATCTTGCCACTCTTCCTCAGGCCCAACTTGCTTGCCACCGTTGAATCATCCCTCCACCCTGGCGCCGTCATCTCGACACCCCCTATTAACCAATGACAAACATATCCGACTTCATGACCTTGAAGTAATACTATATGCAAAGTAAGAACAGGCCTTGTTTCCGTTCCTTGCAGACAACGCACGCCACACCCATCCAATAATAAATGCCAGCCACTGCCAACGCTATTGCCACCACAGAGATGTTTACCCGCAGCATTGTCCGGCCCCTTGCTTGTCCCAGCAACCGCCAAACACCCGGTGCCGACGATGCATTGATAGGGCCCAATCAGTCCTTTGTTCTTCACCAAGCCTTGACTTGTACTACAATGCTCGTGAGTCGTCCGCCCAACAAGTGGTTGTCAACGCTGCTTGTATCTGTATTAATAGTACTGCGGCTCTGGCTTTGAAACAAAACAACGGCCAACGAACGGCCTTTATCACAATGGCAATAGAAGGACCCAACACATTCTGGTCGCACCGAGATGCTTCAGCTATGCACAGCCCGCTTCTAACAACAAGCCACCATTCACAACCACCATTCATCGCCGCCTCATCAGGCGGGATACCTCCCGCTTTCCAATCCACTTCATCCTCAGCTTTTGAAAAGCCCATGCTGCTTGTCTCACCCGACTCATCCCCGCCGACCTGTTCAAGGGGAGCTCGTGGCCTGTGGCGAGTGGGTCAGACTTGATATGACCAAGTCCACATGGAATCCAATGCCAAAATGTGAATAGAATCGATCCATATCATCTCGCCAAGGAGTGCTTCAAATTAGCCTTTGCATCTAGTTACAGTGTGCAACAAAGTTCTCGCTTTACATCTCGTTCAAGCCATACCGTAGATCCACCACCTGTGAACAAAGGCCAGCAACAACACCAATACAGTACAAGTAGCAGCTCAGGCTCCTCGCCGCAGCCCAAGGCTTATAATTGGGCGCACAAGGAAAACGGTGGCAATATAAGAACTGGATTAACACCGCAAGCTCTCCACTGCCAATCTCATTAATAGCTTTCCCCGATGCCAGACCGTCGAGTTATCAAATGTCAAATTTGGCGGCTCCCCAGTTGCTTTCTAATAATACCAACAACTCAGGGGCATCGACATGCGTCCTCTTGCCGATGCATCAAGGCTAACTAGGTAACTATCAATGGCATGCAATCTGTACTGGTACATAGCCACAGAGAACAAACCCCATGCAAGGATGGAAATGCGACTGTGACTAACTACTAACAAATAACTAACTTAGCTACCTACCTAGCCATGCAACTTATCGCCCCTCATTTTTGCCTTCTGAATCCTGACGAATGTGACGATTTGAACACCCCTGTTTCTGCATCACCACATCCAGTGCTGAAAGCCCACGCGTCCGCCCGCATGCGGCTCGAAGCATGTGCATGATCAAAAGGGGCACGACATGCATTGATCGAGCACGGCCATCGGCGGAGACTGGTACCAAATAGACGACGTGCACAGGGGGCTCCGAGTACGACGGGCTGTGTCCCGCTGGCCCGTACGGATACAACTTGTTAGCTTTTTCTTCCTCTTTCACGTAACGAATCCTTTCGCCCAGCGACAAGCCCCTCTGGATTCTGCTTCCTTTATGACCTTGTGAACCTATAGGTACCAGTATTAAATATTCGTGGGGCCCGTCATCCCATGTCACGAGCTCGGGAAGGGTCGCACCGCCAGGAGGCTCAAGGTCCCCCTGTTCGGAGCGCTCACGAGAATCTGGTTTGAGGAGCCTTGCCACCCCCTTATACCGCCACAATTCGCTACAAAAAAAAAAGACACCAGGAGCCCTCAAGCCACTACTGGGACGGGCCACAGAATTAGATCGGGTATCGCTGCTTTTCGGCCTTGGGAACTGGTCTCTCCGGAAGCCGGCCTTGGAGGATCGTCACTCGGGTTGTCCACAAAGGCCGTGATCTACACCGATGTTGGAGCATCTACAAGGAGCACGACAACGCAACTGGCTGGTCCTGTAGGATAAACCCTCCATTTTCTTTCCATTTTTCGTCATTTAACGTCATTTAACGTCATGTATAGCGGCGTGCCGGCGCAACGCTGTGGAAGGGACACGGGGACGGGTTCAAGGCTAATTACGCCGCGACATGGTCTTGAAAGCAGGTCCACCATATGCTGGTCCATGGGAATTGGACCCCTTTTTCTCTGTACTTCGAGTCTCAGCCTCGTGATGCTCCCTTTCTCAACGCGGGCCGTGCTAGCCAACAATGTGTTGATAGCGGTCCCAGCTTACCGTAGAGAGTGGCATTACGGTTGAAGGCGTAAGACAGGGGGTCTTCACGTCAGCTCCGTCACCCAGATTTGCTACTGGCAAGATGCCCTGCATGTGGCCCTGGAACCACCTGCAGCGGCTCTCCCGTCATGGCTGCACGGCCATCCCCCACTCGACCTGCAGCTGCACGGTTCAGACGCAGGTCTAAGAAGGCCCTGCGGTTAGCAGCCCGTCCAATGTGCCGGTAGTCAAAGGCGAGGAAGTGTATTGAGCCGACGATGGGACTTGAGGCTATATTCGTATGTCATGGGTGGAAGTGTTACGTGTGGTCGTTCTGCAAGCTGTGGCCAGTCGGATGAGGCGGTGAACGACCAATTATCTACCCATGTCAATAATTGAGAGTTTATATATTTGTCTCGTTCGCCGTGCGTTCGCCGTCCAAGTTATCCACTTGGATTCGAACTGCACTAGCCCGTGGTTATGTTGTGTTATCAATAGAGCATCGCGCAGAGGCCAGCATCCAAAGAAGTGCACTGGCATAGCAGACAGCTCCCTCAATCACGTATGCACTTCTCCTTTTTCTTGATACCTGTCAGTGTGCGGGCCGTGAAATTCGAGCTTCCTGGTCACTCAGGGTCTGATCTCATCCTGCAGAATCCGATCTCAGCATGCGCATAGAACTCTAGGGTAAACAGCCGTGTGTTGCGCATCACTGCTTGTGTCGCGTACTGCTGTGTGGTGGCATGCGGTCGCTAGCACGCCCGTAGTAATGAGTGGCATGCTCCCGGGCCATCCTCGCCTGGAATGTCGTGCTATGGCAAGCATTGAATCGCAAAACTCGTTTGAATCATACTATCGAGATGCCTGCAGCATGCCGTGTCAGAAAGATAGGGGAGGTCCACAGACTATCTGCGACTCGGTAATCGCACCATTTAAGTCCAGCAGGAACCAAACAGGCAGATAGACAGCGCACCGTATCGCGCCAAACATGCCAGCCAGATGCCAGTTGCAGATTCTGTGTGTCGTACGGGTGGAGGGCACGTTCGTAGTTCCTGTTTACATTTGCGAGCTTCTCGCTAGGCCAACAGCAGACTGTGGCGGGGCGAGCCCTCCAGCCACACAGCCACATCCATTTGGCGGGGCAGACAAGCCAAGGCCTCGCGGGAAGCCTCCATGCGGTGCTCCAGCAGCACCACATCAAAGTCCAATATATGGCCCTGCGCTGTCGCCGGATGCACAGCATGGCAGCTGTGATGATATCGAAAACGATGCCGCTTCGGACGAAAATGATGCCTGGATGAGTCCACGATACAATATGGCTGGCTGATGCATGTCGGCCGTGTGCTGCCCGTGCTGAGCGGCTACCCCCAGGAACCAAAGTCTCAAGCAACTGGGATCAAGCCAACACAGCGCACACGGTGGCCGCCGCCAACTTCGACTTGCCAAAAAATATTCACAAGATGGTCAAAAGTCGACGACTATATTTTCACAACTTCGAACAAAGCGATGGACCAAGGTTCGCAAAGCAGCTGCTGCTGCCTTGGGTCTGCTGGTCTCTGCCTGGACTGGGCGCTTCGAGGCGGCGAATCTTCGGCTTCCGCAAACAGCTGGTGCCGACACTAGCCACACCTTGCTAACGGTGGCGCATCACTACGCCAGCAGCGACGTTCTCTGATTGGCTGCAGCCACGAAGCTCCAAACAACAGCCTCGGGGCCTTGCAGCAGCGCCGCTTCCCCTCCTTCAGTGGCAGGCAGCCAGGCGTGCCAAACAACAACATTCAAATCAGCTTGGCCAGCTGCACCAAGCTAAATTTCTGCCATAAACACCGCCCGCCACCACGCCGTGCACCAACGCTACTCCTTCATCAACCGACCCCCCCCTCCCGTCGCATCAACAACCCGTCACGCTTACCTTTTTATACGACCCGGTTGCGCATTTTCTTGTCGCACCGTCTCCCGATTTCTCGAATTAATTAAATTTTTTTCTTCACCGCGATATCATCGTCAAAATGCCCGGCGGCAAGGGAAAGTCCTCTGGCGGAAAGAGCTCTGGTGGTAAGACCAGCGGAGTCGAAGGCCAGAAGAAGCAGCAGAGCCACTCTGCCCGCGCCGGTCTTCAGGTAAGCCTTTTGAGAACACGACTGCTTCTTGCGATTCGGGTGAAGATTTGCACCATTTTCTTCCCCTCCTTCGCGCCCTGTTGCCAACGTCGCGCACGCCACCCCTCGTGCCAACCCCTCGAGAGACCCGCCACACCACCGACTGTCGCCAGCTCATCGTTCCGAGACGCGTCACTGAGTTCGCCGACGCGGGGAAACATATCGTCGTCTGTTTGCAACGTGCGATTCGAGCTTCCCGCGGCGGTGGATTCGATGCGCGACGCTCGCTGCGCCTGCAGTTGATGGCGGCAGCGCAGGCACCTCCGGAACACTGTCGACGTGTGGGGCTCATGCGATTGCGGTCGCGAGGGTTTGGCGAGGCATTGCGCAAACTTTTCGAGCCGTTTGCTTGATGGATATGCTAACCGCCGAAATGTGTAGTTCCCCTGCGGTCGTGTCAAGCGATTCCTGAAGCAAAACACCCAAAGCAAGATGCGCGTTGGAGCCAAGGCTGCCGTCTATGTCACCGCCGTTCTCGAATACTTAACTGCGGAAGTCCTCGAGCTGGCTGGCGTACGTTTTTCCATGCCCCCTCACTCGTCTGACCCTTGCTAACCCCTCGTTGCAGAACGCCGCAAAGGACCTCAAGGTCAAGCGCATTACGCCCAGACATCTCCAACTCGCCATCCGTGGTGACGAGGAACTCGACACCCTGATCCGCGCCACGATTGCCTACGGTGGTGTCCTGCCACACATCAACCGCGCCCTGCTGCTCAAGGTCGAACAGAAGAAGAAGAACAAGGCTCTCGAGGCATAAGCGTTAATCGCCTACTGCCTCGATATACCCTGCTTTGCGTCAACTCTTTTTTTTTGTCTAATCTTGATATGTTTTTATTTTGGTTTCGGGCCGTTGCGGAAACGGGAAATGCTGGGATGTGCTTGATTACTCTATTTGCTTCCTATCGACCTTGTGCGTCTTTTCTTTTGTGTCTTTTTTATTCTCTCAAAGGTGTCGGTTTTTTTATCTCTCGTTTCTGGAAAGAAGCAAATACGAAACAATTATTAAAAAAAAAAACAAGGGATGGAAAGAATATAGGCGCTGGTGGAACCAGTTTAGGATGCCTAATGAGAACAAAACAAGAAAAGAGATTCCACAAAGGAGAATACTACGCAAATGATGCCCATCCCTGGTTTTGGTTGACATCTTACGATCTAAAGAAGACGAAGGCACTGGTGTATTAGCATTTTTTTTTAAAAATGTACTTTTGTATTTGTAGCTTAGCTTTAAGGCAGTTTAAAACCGCAAAGACGTTGCTCGATGTACTTGATACACGTGTTGGTTCCAAACACACGTACTGTGCTATTGGACTGGCACGGTAAATCCCAACTTGCAGTCAATGATTGGCAACAAGCCTTGTGTAAAGCCAAAACCATCCTCAGCTCCCAACAAGAAGGAAGCAAAAGAAAGGTGGAAGAAGCCACCACTTACTCAGCTGAGACCGGCGCTCCGCCCTCTTCGGTGTCTTCATCATGGATTCTGGATTTGTACGCAACAATGGCTTTCATTCGCGCCTCGGTCACGAAGTGCTGGTTCCAGACCTCATCCGAGCACAGTTTATCCTTCTCCCAGAGAAAAAACCTTGCAGACCTTCTTGTCAAACTGCCTGTCGCAGCGCACCGCCGAGAGACGCCCAATTCGTAGGGTCTTTTGCACTTGCTGCACCACACCACCAGCACAACCGGACGCCGTGCGGCTTGTCCGGTGGCGGGTCAGTGTCAAAGGTAATCGTGCGGGACGGGTCGCTGGGATCCAGCGCCAGCTCCAGCGGCAGCATCATCGTGGGACGGGGGAAGTGGGTGGTTGGGATTTTCGTCGAGGTAGAAGGGTTGAAAGGGAATAAGGATGGAGGGAAGGTGAGAGGGGGTGAAAAGCAATGTATGGGTGGAGGGGGCTTTTATATACAAGCCGCAGCGGCGAGTTGTCACTGTCCACATGATGTCAGTTGCCCTTGCTCTTGGGCATGGCGTACAGAGTTGTCAGTAAGACTGACGAGGGAGTCACAACGGTTTCTAAAACGAAGAAAGAAAGAAAGAACAGTGGGGAAGGCAACCGCTTACACGGCCGCGAGTGACACTGTGCCGCCTTATCCTCAGCGCTGTTGCCGTCGTAGTCGTTGCAATAGTTTGTCATTGTTGTCGTGGTTGTCGTGGTTGTCGTGGTTGTCGTTGTTGTCGTCGTCGCTGCTGTCGCTGCCGTCGTCTGCGTGCCACCTGCTGCTCCTGCTCCGCATCTGCCGCTTCGTTCTCAAGCCAGTTCGGGCGCCGGATCCAGACCGGCTGCGAGCATAATTTGCCCCCAAGGCGGAGGAAGTAGCCAAAGGAGCCGAAACGTTTGGGTTCACACCGCCGGCTGCAGACCAGGCAGCGCCGGATGACGACATTGTACTTGGTCTCCCCATTGCAGCCGTCGCAGAACCACCACAGGCAAGGCCGGAACTCGGACGACTTCTGCGACTTCACAAACTCGGGAAAGATGATGGTGGGCCAGTCGGCTGGCAGGACCGGCGTGGACATCGTGACGGGGGCAAAGAAGGCGGGAGCTGGGGGGAATGGGTCAGGTTGGGATATATTTTTGATGGATTGCGGGAAACTCGCGGGTGAATGAAAGAAATGCATGACTTCTTATACAGGCAGCCGTCTCGAGTTGCTACCTTAGGCCATGACGACTTCCTTGTCCCTTGAGGGACGGTATTGCGGTCATGATCGTACAGAGTCGTCGAGACAAGCGTTGACAAACGAGCCACAGCAGTTTCGAAAATCGAGCGAGGCGCCAGTCAAGGGTCTATAGCTTCCCTTTTGGGGTAACGAACTCGAAACATGACTTGGGAGATGCAAGCGGCGGTTTCTGGTGAGAACCACCAGAGTCTCTTTACAACCAACGCCAAGAGCGAATGTGGTTGCACAAGTTTAGTAAAAGTTGAAGCTAGACACTCATTGTTTCAGCGTCTTTGACCGCGCGCCACGAGTGACTGGAGAACCATACTTCACATCAAAAAGTCACACAGAGAGACAGGTAAGACAAGTAAAGTCGATTATGCGGGAGTCTGAATACCCCGAGTATTTCCGTACATGCGCAGAGTTCCAACCCTGAAGACTTTTCCTTCTATGCTTGTCTAATGCAATAAAACAAACGCCCGTGTGATGAAAATGAATTGTCCGACCTAAAATAACTCATAACTCTGCAGCGGGCATGCGCGCCCTGTGGTATCATATACTTGGTCTAGTTTCTGTCGGAAAGCCCCAGCTCGGCGACCTCTGACGTCGGTGGAGAGTAATCTATCCTCTCTCCTGCTTTTCGTACGCGCCTTCGAAATCCGTGACTGTCGTTTCGAATCTTTCCAAAAGCAAATGTATTGTTGTCAAAGATGTCATTCATCTCCTCCAGAGAACGCCCCTGGGTCTCTTGGAAGAAGAGGAAGACATGGACAAAGGCGCCGACGCAAAATGTTCCGAAAATTATGTAAAAACGCCACTGGATGTTGCGGAAAGCGGTCGGGGTAAAAAAGGTCAGGCTGAAATTGCATCCCCAGTTGAAGACGGTAGCCAACGAGACGGCCTTGGATCGAATATAGAGCGGAATGATTTCGGAAGGATAGATCCAGCCCATGGGGCCCCACGTCAATGCATAAGTGGCGGTGAAGATGTAACTGCAAGCAATAATAGCCTGGCTGGCGCGCCCGGTGTACAAAGTCCAGGTAACAGTCGGCGTGCCTTCGAGTCCGCCGGGGACGGGGTGGCCATTAGTAGCCATCACGGCAGCCATGGTGAAATGCAAAATAGCCATGAGGAGACTGCCCGTCATCATAACTTTCCGGCGCGGGAATCTGTCGGAGAACAAAAGTGTCGGGACAGTCATGACAACGTTGATGACGTATTGGATGCTGGAGATGGTGAGGTTGGTGGTGCCTGAAAGGCCGGCCATCTGAAAGATATAAACAATGTAGTACATGAGGGCATTCACGCCACTGTACTGCGACCAAATGTGGGTGAAGAAGGCGACATGGAGGCGCACAATATTGCGGCGGCTGAACAATTCACCCCAAGAAGTAGACTTGTAACTTTGCTCTTGCCTGATGGCGAATATTAGCAGATGTTTCAGTGTGGTGTTGTCATTAACACCTACTCGACTCTATCTTTGATGTCTTGCAACTCAGCGAGAGTATTTGGGTCACTTTGGTTACCCTTGGCGCGGACCATGGCCAAGACTTCCAGAGCCTCGTCCCAACGGCCCTTAGTAGCAAGCCATCGTGGGGATCTGGGCATCATGGGCAGACAGGAAAGCAGCGTCAAGGCGGGGATGATTTGCAGGCCCCATGGTAGTCGAAAAGCGGCGGTTGAGTCAATGCGGGAGGCTCCGTATGAGACATAGTACATGATGAGGATCTAGATAAAGTTAGAGCTGTTCGACCGCAGTATGGAATAGGGATGCACATACACCCCAAGTGATCATCCATTGTTGCATAGCGATGAGTCGGCCACGCATATTTGCCGGGCTCATTTCCGCAATATAGATGGGACTGAACAAATTAGTACATGATGTGACTTGGAAGATAAATGGGCTGTTTTTACCCTTGGCTGGTGAGAAGGCCGACGCCAGAGCCATTGACGATTCGAGCAATGATAAGCATAGTCTTGTCTTGAACAGCGCACATGACAATGGAGCCTGCGATGAAGATGACACAAGCAACCATCATAGAATCTCGACGGCCCAAGTGATCGCCAATGTACGAGGAAAAAACGGCGCCAACCAGACATCCACCGGCCAACGAGGCCATGATGCCGCCCTGGGTGACAGATTCTGGGTTGGCAAAGTAGTCTTTGTACTGTACTGTTGGTTAGTCATGGAGAGTTGCCATGATGAATACGGGCAGCAACTTGCCTGCCATGTTGCCAGAATGGCCGAGAGGGACGAGACGCCGAAGCCCTGCAATAGGCCGCCGAGGGTGCATAGGCCGCAAATGGCGTATAGGTTTGTGATCTTAGGAGCCATGGCGCGCGGTTGCAGGGAGGAGATGGTTGATCTGGAAGGAAGAGGCCACAACATGATGAATAGTCGGGCGGCCTGAGGTGGACGAGGCAAGACTAAATATCATTGACGTTTGAGTTTGGCCTTGACTGCTGGAACAGCGACGGCGTCGCGGCTCGCTCCGCCCGCACCAAGGTGAATGCCAACGAGCAGCGCGCACTACTAAGATAGACCGGCTGTTGGTAGCTTGGTAGCTTGGGTTGCGGTGGTTGGGCACATGCAGTACCAGCGAACGAGGAGCGAAGAGCGGGATGCCGTGGCGAGGGTTGCGCAACGGTCGAGGATAGAACTGGATGATGACGACGTATGTGGGCGATGGTAGGGAGAGGCAGCGAGGACTTAAAAGGACGAAGAAGGCGAAAATGCGAGGGATTGGTGATGCAAAAGAGGAGATGCAAATCGGTCGGCGACAGCGAGCGGACGGTCACAAGAGGAGACCAAGAAGTGACCTCCCTTGATTGCTTGGGTACATTGGACAGGCGGCAAGAATAGGTATTTAGGCAAGTATTTAGTTACTACCGATAGTTAGGTCGGCAGGGGGAAAAAGAGTTTTGGCGGCGGCCGGTTCGGGGAAAGAGCGCCATCTAGGGTGATGCGCCAGCGTGCGAGAGCCGGGATGTGCGCTGGAAATGGAGCGGGCAGGCCGGGCTGGCTGGCTGGCTGGCTGGGCTCGAGTGGCTGCATGCCTGGGTGGGCATGGAAGCAGGCATGGAAGATGGAAGACAAGGTTACATGTACTCAGGCAAAGGTTAGTACATGGTGCTGCAGCATGTTGCAGGCACTGCAGGTGTCCTTTTTTTGAGGAGACAGCCAGAAACAGGGGCTCCAAGACAACCTGGAACGCCGTCACCTCCACTGTAAAGGTACATGCAAGTCAGCCTCTCGACGCACTGTGGAACACTGCTCCTACGCACGCCTCACCCGCCTGCATCTCTGGATACTCGCAGGGCCGCTCATACGCGTGGATATTTGGAATCCCGAGAGCCATCACGGAATTTGCGACTTTTTTTTTTTTTTACCGAGTCTTTTTTTAACAACGCCACGGCTCGTTCGATAATCATCCGCCACATCGCTGCCCGCCCGCCATGATCCCATCCTTTGTTCGCACAGTGCCGGCGGCCGTCCGGCTAAGACATTCCCGGCAGCCGGCCGACTCAGTCCTGGCTCGGCAGTTTGGCTCTGCAGCTGGCAGTTGGCAGCTGGCGATCTGCTCCGTTTGCTCTGTCGGCGTTTGCTGCTCCCCTACCTTGGTACCTGAGGTAGGTACCTGGTGTTAAGGTACGACTCCCACGTACCAAGGCAGTCTCCTCATCAACCTCATCTCTCTCAAACACAAACATTGCCATCTCGAAAAACTTGCCTCATTTGCTCATGCACGCCTACTTTATACTCGTCCTTGGCGCCCCTTCGGAACCTTGCCGTGGCAGGCGAGCTGAGCATTCATCTGCGCAGTATTATCCCTGAAAGGAACGGCTGTCGACCGTCGAACCATGCATTTCGGAACTCGCCAACCAATCATGCCGCGATGCCTCGTTTCGCTGACCGGCCTTGCGACACCACCATCACGGCCCCAGCACCACACTAGGCTCGACTCGCCTGGTCTGCGCTGACGGGCGGTTTCGTAGTCTTGGCCAGCGAATCCCACACATCCACGTCTTATCATATCCAGCCTGTCATGCCATCACCACCATCGCATTTACCGTCACTGATTATCGCATTTGCAGTTGATTTCCACCAAGCCTGTACCTTGCGGCCGGCTCCTCCCTCCCGCCCAGGACGTAAATATCGAAGCCCACGGCTCGCGCGCCCAATTTTCCGCCCGTACGCGAGAGCCGTACAACAATGACCTACCAGCACGGCGCGCTGCCGACATCTTCAGCCCTCGTTTCGCCACCATGTCATAGGAAGCTCTTGGCCATGCGGGATGAACCATAGTCAGAGCCAACCAGCTGCTGATAACTCACAAAAGAAACGTCCAACTCATTCCTGCGACCTGAAAATGTTGCCGGCCGCCCAACCAAAACATCATGCAAGCTGCCAACTGGCAAGCTCTGGAAAACTAGCATGGCGGGGAACCATGTCGAAGAGTCTTGGCTGCACCATTCTTCTTCTTCCAAAGTGAACATCTCATCGTTGCTCCCTTCTCTGCAAAGCCAACCTCGAGCCCGCTAACTACTAGTTGCCTTTGTGTCCTGCCTTGGCTCAGAGATCGTCGCCTTACTGTTGTGCCATCAGCACTACCAGGCGAGGCGTGATGGTTAGCTTCTACCATTATTCTGCCACCACCCGGTACAGAATGAGACCTTGTCACGCAATACTGTAACTAACTGAAACATTCGTTCGTTGTTGGCTCTCTGCTGTTGTTCTGGCGGTAGGCGCAATTAGACACTATTGTGCCAATCCGAACCGAGACGCCGCTCGATGATTGACGTGCTTCAATCGGGTATCAATCGAAGTGGAACTTGAACATGTCCCCTTCTCTGTTATCTTAGGTTTCCCGAACTGTGCCAAGTCTTTCTGGATTTGGCACGGGTGGCGCTGGTGCTGGCACCGGCGTGTTGGGCGTTTACGAGACGCTCATGGGCTCGTCATGAGTTGGCGCCCTCAACTCTCTCGCATCGGCCTTTTGGTTCAGGCTTTCGGGCGGAAAGGCTTAAAATATCCTATCCCATCGGAACACTGCGGAAGAAAAATACGAAGATAACGAATACCAAAGTGAGCCTCGTCTTCATTTGCATTCTCTCCACTCTTCCCAAGCCTGACGCCAACGACAACGCCTTGAAAATGGATCAAGTACCAGCCGCTCGCCACTGTACTGGAACGCCTCTCAACTTTGAGATATTTGGCAGCAGCTGGCGTAAGTGCCTATTATGTCATTTTACGGAACGTCGGTGAATCGAGACCAGCCATCACCGGCATGTTCTGGGACTGGAGGGCACACCAAGATATTACCTAACAGCAACCCGAGCCACATCTATTTGCCGAGGCTCCGTGAGACTAAAAGCTCACTAGAAAGCTAACAGTGTCTCTGCTATCCGGTTTACTTCTAATAGTTACTATCGGCATTGTGCAAGTTGGGATTGATTAGTATTACAAGGCGAGCGCTTGCAGGGACTGGCCTCGCCAAAATTCGTGTGACATTGGCTTTCGTGTGACATTGGCACAGCCCGGAGGAGTTTCGCAAAGGAAGCATAAATGCGAGCTTTTCAAAGGCTTCGGGCTGCACCGGCGCCTCATATCGGGAGGGCAAGGCCACAGTGGAATTATTGCTGTCACAGAAACCTTAATTGGGTAGGGTCTGCCATTGTGCGTGGCTTCATGGCAATCTGCCGGGCGTCTACAGCTGGGCCAGGCACGACGGCCACAGGTCAAGTACGAGGAACATTTGGAACCTTTGCAAAGTCCCGTTATGTTTTATAACGAGGTCCCCTATATTCGCTGTTTCCCCCGCATTTTCTCCGCACGTCTCCTCCGCACTGCTTATCTACAGACACAACGTGCGAAGCAGGTTTCTTTTACGTAGCCATTACCATCTTGTCACCAGCATTCTGCAACACCAGACAGGGGTTCTTATTCACCAGTGGCTAGCTCTTTGACGGCTCCATGTTAGTGCAGGGAGAGACTGGATGCGCCGTCTCCAAAGTGCAGAGCCGCCTGATTCTCTGTCTGCCCAAATAGGAAGGTCACCACGCCACGATATCGGGTACCATCCTTTTCACGTTAACTTGTCAAATAATCTTGTCAGCCTCGTGTTGGCCCTGACCACTACCCAGCTACTTTTTCTCCGCAAATTTCGTCTTTCACCTCCACGGATCAAAAGGACCTGGCTTGGCAGGCATGCGTCTGCGACGAATGTCTTCTCAACAAGCCGTAACCCGCTTTAGGTGTGGTCATTATGAACAGTCTCCGGCAACCCATAGCATCATCCAATATTTGGCATAGTTCACCGGGGGTGGTGAACGGGGCAGAGCTCGAGAAGATGCCATTCTGGGCAGCTTGTCCAGCTCCTTATGGAGCTGAGAGCTGAGAGTGCCACGCCACGCGTGAAGCCATAGACAAAGGCTTCCGATTCCGAATGTAACTGAGGGGCCTTGTATATGCAGGTTACAAACCCGGAGAGTTAAGTTGCGTAACTGCTCTGCAAGGTGAAAAGGATATAATACCTGGGACGCTTCCCCCTTGGCACTCGCCTCGAAGGAGTTCCCCCCATCTGGTACTACCTGCAGACACTGCCTCGCATCTTTCTTCACCTAGTCAATTGCAAGATGAGGTTTCTCACACTTGCAGTTGAGCTGCTGCTCGCAGCTAGCACTGCCAGCGCTGCTCGCCCCGGAGATCGTCTGCGCATGGGCGCACTGGCTGTGCACGTCGACGCCCCCTCTCCGGCTGATGGTGTGCAGAAGCGCGCGGATAACCCTATTCACTGGGCCTGGTTCGACCAGCTGCTCGACCACAGCAAGCCGGAGCTGGGCACGTTCAAACAGCTGTACTACTACAACTCCGAGGACTACGCCGGGCCTGGCTCGCCCATCATCATGAACTCGCCCGGCGAGAACAATGCGACGGGCTGGGCCGGTTACGTGACCAACAGAACGCTGGCCGGCAACTTTGCCAAGAGCGTCGGCGGCGCGACCATCCTCCTCGAACACCGGTACTGGGGCTACAGCTCGCCGTACGCCAACCTGACCACGGACAACCTGCAGCACCTGAACCTGGACCAGCACATGCAGGACCTCATCTACTTTGCGCACAACGTCAACTTTACCTTTGACCCGACCGGCTCCAGCAAGCCTGATAAGGCGCCGTGGGTGCTAACCGGCTGCTCCTACAGCGGCGCCGTCACGGCTTGGCTGCAGACCCTGTACCCGGGCACGTACTGGGCGTACCACGCGTCGAGCGCCGTCGTCGAGGTCATCAGCGACTTCTGGCAGTACCAGGAGATTGTGCACCAGGCTATGCCCAAGAACTGCAGCTCCGACTACACAAAGATCATCGAGCACGTCGACAAGGTGCTCACGACCGGTACCGAGGCCCAGAAGCAGAAACTGAAGAAGAAGTTTGGCTTCCAGCCTCTCAACGACGTCGACTTTGCCATGGCCCTGATGGACGGCATCTCGCTGTCTCAGAACCTTGGCTTTGGCGACCAAAAGTACAATGTGACGGACCCATTCCACCTGTACTGTGACTACATCGAGGTTGGTCTGCCAAGTATCACCTGACCAACGAACTTGAAACTAATCAAAGTTGTGATGCAGAACCGCTGGCCCGGCAGCAAGGCCCCTCAGCCTGGTCCCGAGGGTGTTGGTCTTTGCGCCGCCATCAATGGCCTTTCCAAGTGGTTCAAGGAGCTTGATATTCCCAACGGTAGGCGCATCCACGACAGCTAACGGCCACGAGCATCCTTTGACTAATGCTACTGTAGGCTGCGCCAGCTGGGGCTACTCTCGATGGACCGAGAAGGACGACATTAGCTGCTATGTCACCGATGACATTACCAGCCCCGTTTACCGTGACACAAAAGTCAACAACGCCCAGAACCGCCAGTGGCAGTGGATGCTTTGCAACGAGCCGTATGTACTTGTCATTTCCATTTTTGTCACTCCGATCATCCCATTAACTTTTTTCCCCCAGGTTCGAGTTTTGGCGTACCGGCTCCCCCGACGGCCAGCCGCGCATGACCAGCCAGCTGGTGACGGTCGATCTGTGGCGGCACCAGTGCGAACTCTTCTTCCCCGAGGTCAACGGCGCCAAGGTCGGGCTGCGCAACGGCCGGACGTACGAGCAGATCAATGCGCTGACGGGCGGCTGGAGCAAGGTGGACACGGAGCGCCTGATGTGGTGCAACGGCGAGCTGGACCCGTGGCGGCCCGCGACGGTGTCGGCGTCGGAGCGGCCGGGCGGCGCGCTCGCGTCGACGGACAAGGCGCCGGTGTGGGTGGTGCCGGGCGGCTCGCACTGCTCGGACATGCTCAAGTACAACGCCGACGCCAACGCGGACCTTAAGAAGGTCTGGGACGCCGAGATTGAGCAGGTCAGCAAGTGGGTGGGCGAGTTTTACGCAGTGAACAAGAAGCCATGGCCCAAGTATAACTAGGGGGTGATAGGAGCGCGAAGGAGTGATGGTTGGATGTGATGGAGAGGTGCTTGGTTGTGTATACACTGGCGCATGTGCTTGTACATAGGGATTTATGGATATAGAAAAAGCATGTTTAAAACGTTTCGTGCATTGATTGAGCCATACAGGGGATATTGTAAAAGACCATGATAAAAGAGACTGCCGCCATCTTACCTAGGCACGCTCACAATACACCCGGAATCACCGCCCACTTCTTGTTAATCTTTTCCGGGCCAAACTTTTCCACATACCACTTCTTGCCGTTGACCGCGCGTGGCAGCATCGTCAGCAGCTCATTGACAAAAAACGCCCTCGCCGGCGCGCAGTTCCACCCCGCCGCCATCCAGAACCCGAGCCACTCGACCCATTCGAGAAAGTAGTGCGGGTAGAGCATGTACTTGAACAGTCCCGCCTGCGGAATCTCATAGTGCTTCTCTACTTCCACCGCGGCGGTAGCACTGCCACGGATGCGGTCTTGGCGACGGCGCTCGCGACGGCGAATCTCGCGCAGCTCCTCGTCGTGGAACCAGTTGCCCGCGAGGCCGACGTAAAAGAGCGCGAGGCCGGCGGCAAACTGCGGTAGCGGGGAGCGGGAGGTCCACTGGGTGTCGGTGACGGCGCCGTAGGCGGAGAGCCAGGAGCCGAGGCAGACGGCGTTGGAGAGCTGGAAGCCGAGGGCCATGGCCCAGACGGCGGCGTGGATGGGCGCCATGGAGGGCTGCATGATGGGGAAGAGGATGGCGCGGTTGATGTAGTGGATGACCTGGGTCTCCTGATTAGCACAGAAGATATACAAAGAGGAGAAGGGAAAATGGGGGACGAACAAAGAGACCGCCGAGGACGCGGTTCTGCCAGGGTAGATCGTGGATGCCGTGCTGCTGCGGGAGCGTGTTCATAATGTACAGCAGGGTCAGGAAGCCGGGCGCTTCCATGGTCATCCAGGCCACGCGGCCGGGGATGTTGAGGCGGCTGCTGCGGTCAGACGTCTTGCCCATGCCGTACCATTTAATGACCCATTGCATCGAGCCAATCTAGCGACGGAGTTAGTCTTGTCCGATGGATGGCATTGGTTTTCTTAGACGCGTCGGAAGAGGGGAACTTTACAAACGGATATAGAAATTGCCAGACAAAGACGAGCGTCTCGTAGTTTTCCCGCGTCGGCGGCAGCCAGCCCTGCACAATGGCCATGATGCGGGCGGTGACGGGTTTGTTTACTTTTGACGAGGACCGAACAGGTATTTTTTCAGCGTTGTGAGCTGCGGAATGCCGCAATCCATCAATTGGCGAGAGTGGACGAGGGATTCAAAGAACCTGTGATATGAAAGAAGCGCGCTTGTCTGTCGGGGGCTCTGCAAGACGTCACGAAGATGTAGGAGCAGAAAAGGCCGACGTCAAACCCAAGCGTCGATGCTCAGGAGCTCGTGTGGGGTGGCGCAGATCGCCGGCCCCGTGGCAGTCCATCGGCCGAGACCATCTCCAATGACTTGCACATTACATCAACAAAAAGAAAGAGCTAGCGAATCACAATCTTGTTACTACATTCAATACCAATTTTCTACAATCTAAAAAAAAGAAGAAAAAAAAGTCTTGAAAATCTTCATTACTGGGCAGCGGTCGTGAGATGGCTTGCCCGGACTATAACCATAACGCTGTGTTATTACAAGGAAAAAGAAAAATCAGCAACAAAAAAAAAAGCCTCAAACTACCGTCATTGAAGATTTCTTCCCAACTTCCACCTTATAGCCCCCTCAGCTACACCACATTACATGATCCCGCAGTCGCGTTCTCTCCCAGAGTGGCTCACGCGTCCTCCGCCGTGCGACGGTCTCTGCGGCCTATATCCCGCCCCCCCGTACGACGGTGCCGAGCCGCTGCTTCCTCCCGGCCTCTGCTGCCCTCCTCCACCTCCCACGTTCCCCTGCGACGGCGGAGGACCACCGCCGTTTCCTCGCCCCGCCTGTCCCGGCACATAACGCCTGTCATGCTGCGCCGCCTCATACGACGGCGGTGCCTCATCGCTGCCCGCCGTGTCCTCCGCTGGCCTATGCACCGCCGGTCGGCCCGCTGGTCGCAGGCCCGTCACCGGTGTTGATGTCGCGGGGGGCACCAGCGGCCGGACGTTCTGGCCTTGTGGTCGCGGAGGCTGCGGCGGTGGTACGAGCGATGCACTGCTGCTGCTGCTCCGTCGGCCGGACGCGTTCACGCTGACATTGGCATTGCTGGTCGTGCGACTAGGTAGTGGCGGGTAATCGCCGCCGCTGCCGCCGCCGCTAGTACGACGGCGGGAGTTGCGCGACACGGGCTGCGGCGGCTGGCGGCCCTGCTGCTCGATGAACTGCTCCGAGAGACGACTCTCCCGCCGGCGGCGCTCCTGGTCCTCGCGCTGCCGCTCCTCCTCCTCCTCCTGCAGCTGCAGCGCCAGCGCCAGGTCTCTGTCCTCCTGCTCGTGGTCGGGAATCATACCCACATCCGGCTCATCCTCCTGGCGGTCCTTGCCGCGACGGTTGTTCTGCACTCTTGTCCAGTCGCCGCCGCCGTTGTGATTACTAGGCCCAGCCAAGTTTGGCGAGCCCACTGGTCGAAAGTCGCCCGAGTACATCGCCGATCTCTCGCCGTTGACATCCTCCAGGCTCTCCCACACGACGTCCTCGTGCCCGCTGTACCCCGCGTCCGTCACCAGCGTTAGCAGCTGTCCCGTCACCGGGTGGCAGTACAGCGTGCTAAAGTGGTCGTTGCGGAAGAGGATCGCAAATGTGCCCGGCCGAATCGCCTTGCCAATGACCTCGATGCCCCATGCCGTCAGCTGCGTCGCCGATTCCCGCATGAACATCTTAATGGCCATGATGTCCTGGTACAGCTGCTGCTCCGAGCCGGACAGCCCGTCCTGCGGGTCCAGCAGCTTCGCCTCGAGCTCGTCCTCGCGGAAGAGCAGGTTCTGCGCGTCCTCGTACGACGCTGCCTGCCGCGCAAAGGCGTCATGCGCAGGCTCTGACCGCGCCGGCAGCCAGCCGTGGATGAGTGGGATCGAAAAGGTCGCGTACAGCTTCATCTCCAGACTGTTTTCAAACGTGCCCGGCATCAGGGCCTCGCGCTCCGTCGGGTGCAGGTGCGTCAGCGAGCTTCTCTTATACGCCTTGACCATCTGCTCCGTTGGGATGAAGCGCGGGTTGACGTTCATGCCCGTGTGCAGGCTCTGCAGGAACTCGTACAGCTCGCCAATATCGGGGAGCGCGTCCTCGGAAGATGTCCGGCGCGGCGACATGAGCTCGTCAAACACGGCGTCCAGCAGCAGGTTCAAGCTGATGCGCTCTCGCGAGCGAAGAACTTGCACGAGGGTGGTCTCAGCGGTGTCTTCGGGTGTGGTCAGGCTCAGTGCATTCACCAGCGCGACGAGAGGGCAGGGCCCGTTCTCGTTCTGCACCAGGATAGGGGACAAGCGGGGGTTATAGCTCGCGTCGGGATCGTTCCAGCGGATATTCTTGATCTGATACGTTTCTGCCTTGCCATCAACAGGTTGACGAGTGGGGGACCACCTTTGTGTTGACTCGGCCTGTCGCGGCGGCAATGCTGGCCGGTCATCCTCCGGTGCTGGCAACAAGCCTTCAGTTTGTGGCGGGTGTTGTGATGAGGATTGTGCGGGTGATTCGTAGCCAATGGGTTCTACAAGAGGGGCGTCCGGCTTTGGCTTGTTCTTTGGTTCGTGTATTGTAGGAATTGGTGGTCTCTCCGGAGGCTCTGCCTTGACTTCCGTCTCTAGTCCCGTCGTAGCTTGAGTCTTGGGTTGTGCATTTTCAGAGTTGGGCTCGTCCCTAGGAGTTGCCGGAGCGTCAACATAAGGCGTCGAAGGGCGTTGGTTTGTTACACTATCTTGCGTGTTCGTTTCTGGAGCAGCCAGCGTACTCGCAACTGGAACTGGTGATACTCCTACACCAGGTATCGGCGGTCTCTTGACCTCTGTTTTTAGCGGCTTGGGGGCCACACCCTCGGCGTCACCAGCCACAGAGGACGCCTCCGAGTCAATCATGTTCCAGTCGTCCTGGTCCGAGTCCTCGCCGCCCGCCGTCTTGTTCGTCGCGCGTCTCTTAACCCGTGGTGTGCGGCCCAGGTCGTCCCAGGCCTGCTGGTCGTCAAAGATGTGCGAGAACTCGTCTGCCGGCCGCACCAAGGTGGTCTGCGAGTCGACAACGCCGCCATGGCTCCCTGTCGTGTGCTGCGACGCACCGCCCCAGACGGAGCGTTCCTCGGGTGTTGGCACGCTTAGGGGAGTCGGTACGCTCAGAGGCGTTGGTGGGTGGGCGTACGACGTCGCGTCTAGCTCCACGGCGTCGTGCCGGGTCCATGGATCATGCCGGCCTCGGGAGCCATCTTGCTCCGAGGCCGGGGTTCCGGTGCGCTGCGCGTACAGCGCGGAGCCCCATGGGTTGTTGGTGGTCGCCGAGTCGAGGTGCATCTTGGCCATGGCCTCTGTCGGGGTATGGGGCGTAGCACTGCCTTCTTTGCTGCGAAATGGGTTCGAGTTTGGCGACTTGCCGCCGGGACGTAGGATGCTCGGTACACGGTCCATCGGTCCATTTGAGCTTTTACTGCCGCCTTGTGTCGTGTCGGCTTCTGTGCTGCTGCTCATGGCGCTGACGCCGGTGTCATGCTGCTGGATCTGCAGGATGGGCGGTCTCGGGACGTTACCAAAGCCCGGTTGTAGCGCATCCGGGACCGGCTCTGTATTTCGCGAGCCACCATCGGCATGGCTCTGATTGTATTGGTTCGATGGCTCGGTACTCGCCCACGGATGGGAGGCGTTGTCCGCGGGCGGCTGCGTAGACGCCGATCGTGGTGGGGGATGCTGGGTTGGTTGGCCGGCGGGAGCTCCCGCTGAGGTCTGGAACGACACCATTTCCGCTGCGGCGCCAATTGTACTGATTCAACGTATATTTCTTCCGTCTCGACTCTCGTGTATGGTGATTTCTGGACGAGCCGGATAGTAGGAGGCCACAGAGGAAGCGGGGGACGACCCTGCGCCGCGATGACGACGATGCTGGCACTAGAGGTGGCTGGGTGAGGGTATACTCTTCGTAGAGGCTGTGTGAGGTCGAGATTGATATGCTCAGTGCGGTACAAGAACGGCAAATTTGAATGCGGGATGATGATGCAGGCGCTGATGTCGTTTATATAAGTTTTTTGGTCATACCGGGAATATTACGTAGGATCAAGGTTCGTAAGTGACCACCTATGGATGTATTAGGTATGTACAAGGCGATGCGGTTAAGTTCCTAGATAGTGGGCCACAAGGCATTCCACGTACCTTATTCCCCTCGGGTTATAGATGCCGCACTATAAACTCGTGTGATTGAATTTTTGCTTTGAATATTTGCCCAACTCTAATTCCTGCTGAGATTCTAAACCCTCAATACCCTAACAACACTGTCCTTCCCCTGCAGTACGCAGTAAGCTACACAGTAAGCTGAACCTCTGGTGGGGTTGGCCGACTTCAAACCCGACATACATACGTAACACACCACGTACCCGAGTGAATGCGACGAGATCTGACTGGCTGGCCTCTACTATATTTCCTCATCACATATTCGCCACTGGTAGGGCTGTACCGGGTCATCGACTCCGGCCAGCATCCAATCCGAGTAGCTTGCCTCACAAGGCCAAGGCACAGGGCTGAATCGAACCGATGCCTGCTATCCCTGCTACAGTGTGACGCTCATCCGTACTTAGGTAGTCTAATAACCGTACTGCCCGTATTCATCGTCATGTATTATATGCTTGTTCGAAATCAACTATATGCAGCCTCAACTCGGGTCTGGGCTCGCCACCAAATGCTATGCAGAACACTTGTCGAAACAGTTGTATTTTTCTTTCAAATAGACAGAAAACGCCAGAGAGAAGAGAACAAAAAGAAACGCTTTCAAGGTCCCCATACAGCCCTAATATACTTTCAAACAACCAACCCCGTCATCACCAGCCGAGCAGCATCGGATGCCTGTCCTGTCCTCTTCTTCTTCTCTATTTCCCCTTTCTGCTCTTCTCTACCAGCGCCGCCCACCGCTTGCAGTGCGGCATCTCCAGCGCGTCCGCCAGCGCCATCTTGACCTCGTCCTGGTAGAACCAGCCCGTCGCGTCCTCGCGCATCCGCCGCTGCGTCGCCTGCTCGCGCTCGCACCCGCCGCGGATCTGCGACAGCGCGCTCTGCTCCGCCACCCGGTCCAGGTCCCCCAGCTGGCCCTTTGTGTACTGCCGCACGTCCCGCTCCCGCACAAAGTACTTGATCCCGTGCACCGGCGTCACCCGCTCGTGCGTGTACGGCGCGCTCGGGCTGTCAAATGCCATCCCCGGCGTCGCGGGGCCGCCGTCCCCGCCAAACAGCGACGTCAGCAGCGGCAGGATGAAGAAGAGCAGGATCGGGAGGATGCCGATTAGATTTTGCAGACCGCTACCCTGTGCCTCTTCTGGTCGGTTTTGGGTGTCGCGCGGGCGGCCGCGGGGGCGCGCGCCGCCAAACTGGTGCACGCGGATGCCGGGGCCGCCGCCAAAGTTGAAGACAAATTGAGGGCCTGTATCAAAGACTGTTAGGGTTTTGCATCGTCAGCCAGAGGCACATATATTAACAATGGAAGGGTCAGTCATACCTCCACCGCCACCAAAGCCGCCGAAGCCGCCGCCGCCGCCAAAGAAGCGCGCGAACATCTCCTCCGGGCTGATATCTTCGTCCCATCCGCCGCCGCCCATGGGGCCACCTGGTCGTCCGCCCGCCATGCCGCCCCCGGACGGCTGCCGGGCCGCGAACCCGGAGAATGGGTTCTGCGCCTGTGCGCTCGCGAAGCGACTATCCGGATCCGTGCCGTAGCGATCGTACTTTTCCCTCTTCTCCTTATCGCCGAGGATTCCAAACGCTCTGCTGACCATCTTGAAGGCCTCGTCGGCGTGCTCGTGGCCGTTCTTGTCCGGGTGCGTCAGCAGCGACTGCTTGCGGTATGCCTTCTTGATCTCCCCCTCGGTGCACGTCTTGCGCACCGACTCGATGTCCAGGATCTCGTAAAACGCCGTCGCGTTGCAGCGCCGGATCCGCAGCACCGCCGCCTTTTGCTCGACTGTGTAGGCCCGGCCCTGGTTGCCCTGGTTGTGGTCGCGCGCGCGCGCGGCGCCGCCGCCCGTGTCGGCTCCTGATGCTTTTGCGTCTGGCATGTCGCGCGAGACTGCGGGGTATTTCTATATAGATTGGCTAGGTGTGTTCGTGCGGTGTATGCGTGGGTGGCTGTGTAATGTGTTCGTCTGCGTATCGAGAGAAAGCGTATCCTCGGTCGAGCTCCGGGTAGATCAGTAGGTGGGAGCGATTAAAAAATGGACAACGCTGCCGGCGTCAGGAAATACCACGCCGATGATGGGTTTCTGTGATGCGAGATGGACGTGAGATTGGCCGCCTATGCAAAAGTATAATGATTAGCAGCCTGGCTCGGCTGTGATTTGTTGGTTGATGTGGCTTCTTCCCAGCGGACTTTGGGGGAACTGGAAACTGGGAACTGCGCAGTGGAGCGGCCACAAAGGGTCCAGAAGCCGGCGTGGCGTGGCAACAGGGGCCTTGCAGGCTTCATCAGGCGCTATCAATTACGCCAACGGACCTAGCCTGGGGCGAGTATGGTAATGATATACTCCCTCTCGCACCATCGCATTATTAGTGGCCTGTTTATTTGCATATTATACGGTCGATTGCACGCCAAATCATTACACAGACACGGTGTCGAAGCAAACTCTGCAGCACATTTGCCCGGTGCTGATGCATTTGTTCCACGTGACGCATCTTGTCCTACAATAACCTAGAGTCCAAGTTGAGCTGGATATGGTGATTGTATAGTTATACGCAGTGATTAGGGGGACCAAAAAGTGCAGGCCGACTTCTCCAACGGTATTTATAAGTTTTTGGTTTTTGAATTTTCTTTTCTTACCAATTAGGAGTTTGAGGCAATGTCGTCTCGTGCAGTCATTGGATGTGTAGTTTACCTGCCTGTCTACATTCAGAAACCAATCAATAGTCGCAACAATTACTGTAAAAAGAGAAATAAAAAACTTTAAAAATACCGGAAGACTGAAACAAACTTATAGACCGAAATATTCCAACTTTATTACCATACATACATCTTCACCGGCAGGGCGACGCGGAACGGCCACGGCATCACGTGATCTATAACGGTTAGCTGCAACGACGCCAAAGTCGATCCCAAACCTGCAGGCATCACCAACTACCAATCACACCAGTCACAATGCAGCCCACAAGATTACTACTGAAGCGCTCCGTATGGAAGGGTAAGAAATACCACTCCCAATTGCTCTTCATCCGCATGCGACGCTAACTTGACCGTTTCCCAGGGCCCAATCTCGTCCCGTAAGACACTCCGAAAAACCAAACTCTCAACGCTCCCTAACCCTCGACTGCAGTCTGCCCATTGTGTGGCCCAAAAAAGCCGGCGACAAGGTGCCTCCCGTGCGCACGCAGGCACGCTCCGCCACGATTCTGCCCAACTTTGTCGGGCTCAAGTTTGAGATTCACAACGGCAAGGACTACAACCCCGTGATAATAACGGAGGACATGGTCGGACACAAGCTGGGTGAATTTGCGCCGTACGTACTGTTCTGGGGAAGAGAGATTGCGACGTGTAGGCTAACGGCAACTGATGCAGGACGCGGAAACCAAACATTTACGGCAAGAAATAAACGACAAGCGACATTGACCGAGGCGAGCGGAGGAGTTTGCGACGGGGAAGCGAGGTCGCGCTGTAAAAATACCACACAGTATCAATACGAATACATAATGACCAGCAAAAGAGTCCACATGTGCACAATGTCGATTAGCATTCTTTATTCCGTGTTTAAGTTGCGCTGTTGCAACGCGAATTCCATGGCGGGGAGTAGTATATCCCGGACCGAAAGCCAACGCCAAAAACGCCCAATTCCATGCTATCCTAAGCCTTCCAAGCCCAAGCCCTGTGTAATAAAAAAAACGAAAGACAAGGCAGCAGCCAACGCCCAGCCCCGCGGTTCGTTACCGGTAAAACTCGCTACGCTTCACGTTGACGCCGTACTCGCCCACCGCCATGCCTAGGTCCTCCATCGTCAGCACCGTCCTGTTCTGGCTGCCTCCCTGGCCACCGCCTCCGAACCCCGGCCGCTGAATGCCCAGCGGCGCGCCGCCCGCGCCCGCACCCGCCGCGCCGCCCTTGCCGTGGTCCTTGCCCGCGGCACCGGGCTGGCCACCGCCGGCAGCACCCGGTTGCTGCCCCGGCACGGGGAAGCCCGCCGCCGCGCCGAGCGAGCCCATCGGGTTGTTGTTGTTGCTCGACGCCCGGATCCGGCTGTACTGGTACGCGTCGGCCGCAATGTCGGCGACGAATTTCTGCGTGGCGAGTGCGAGGAGCCGCGCGAGGCGCTGGTCGGTCTGCGGTGGAGGGGGCAGGCCAGCCTTGGTCATGTAGTATTGGGTGACGGCGTCCGGGATCTACCAGAGTTAGCCCTTGGAATTAAGAGAGACGGAAATAGAAAGGAAGGAGTTGAGAAGCGTACAATAGGCGCACAGTCGTCCACTTTGTGGAGGAATTCGCGTAGGGAAGTGTCCTTGCGCGATGGCAGCCTCGAGTCGCCGCCGGGAGGGAGCTGGGCGGTAGGGCCATTCGTCTGGCCGTTGGTGGCCGGGGCCGGCTGCTGGCTGTTGTCGGGGGCATCGCCGGCCATTGTGAAATGTTCTTTTGCGCACGCCTTTGGCTATTTTCCTGCTGATGGAAGATGCGCAGAAAAAGTGCGGTGGGTAGATGGTCGAGGTGAGTGTTTGAGTTGGCTTCCGTCATGTTGAATCGGCGCGATGTCAACGACTGCACGTGACCGTGCCGCGGTGCGCGCGGATAGCGCCGTGGAACAGGAGAAGCATACAATTCATGCGCAATTGATTCTTTTTTAAAACCTTTTGATTTTTTTTGTATTCATTACCAAGCGGAGCTTTGAAATCGTAAACTTGTAATTACTTTTGTTGTCCATCCTTCCCCTGGTGCTGCGTTGCAACATTCCCCCGCACGTCATGGCGTGTCCAGAGTGACCTAGTCCAAGCAAATCAGTCCCCCAAACGCCGTCTATAAAGTGCAAATAAAGTGTTGTGGATGAAGAGCGATAATTCGGGATTTTGTCTTTTGACTCGGGTATCGCGTTAAATTGAGCTTCTTTTTGTGATCTTGGTGCTGCTGGGCCCAAGGTTGTCGCTGTGCTGGCCGACCCCAGACCGACTGGGAGCAACGAATCTGCTGCTTAGACGGGCAGCTTGAACTTCTTACCCTTGAGGACCTTGGTGTAGTAGACGTAGAAAAAGTCGCTGTAGAGGACGGTCTGGACGAGGCCGGCAATAATGGCAATCCAGTCGGGCTTGTGGTTGGGTTCGGCAAAGTAGCGGTAGATCCAGTTGGGGATGTAGAGAGCGCGGTAGCTGCCGAGGGCGAAGAGGTAGTGGGTGGTGATGGTCTCAGCCTCGCCGGTGCGCTGCAGCATGAAGAGCTGGGGCAGGATGGCGACAGACTCGAGCCAGATGGAAAAGGCCCAGAGGATCTCCATGACAGTGTAGCGGACAGGGAAGAGGACGGCGAGGAGGGCGGCGCCACCGAGGAGGTACTGGACGCGGAAGGTGTCGACGTTGGGGTCGTTGGTGGGCTTGTAGGCGTTGGTCATGAGGTAGATGATGTAGCCCTGGGAGCCGATGAAGAGGATCTTGAAGACGAAGTTGTAGAGGCTGTTCGTGGCGAAGAGATCTGTAGCCAAAACCAGGTCAATGGCGCGTCAATGGGGGTCAGGGCGGTGAGGGGGAGACGTACCGAGGTATCTCGTCACGTAGACCATGAGGTAGAGAGCTTGCGACTTGAAGGAGATGCCGGAGCAGCTCTGTTAGGGGACGGTTAGCCAAGGGTTGCCGCGGCGCGACGGAGCTCAGGGAAAGCACAAACACGCACATTTAACTGGACCATCTTGTGCAGCAGGATGAAGATGCTGGCCAAGTGCGAAAAGTCCGCTGGAGATCATGTTAGCACAGTTTGGGTTGTGGTGTTTTGAAGCTTTGTCGTCGGGAGGGCGGAATGGGGGGCGCACCAGCAAGGCGGAAGAGGTTGAGCGTCATGGCGGAAGAAGGGGAAGCCTGCGCTCCTCGTCACTCGGAAGGAAAACAATGGAATTAAAATCGAAAGATTCCAAGAAAGCCAGGCGTGGATTGAATATCGCGTCGGGGATTCGAGAGTGGCGATTCGCAGTAAGCTGTCGAGGGGGAGGATGAAAGGGAGTCGAGGACGACGAGATGAAGGCAAAAGGACACGACACGCGCTGGCGAGCTCATTGGTTAGTAGATGGAAAACTCCCTGAGCTGAGCTGATGCAGCGTCATTACCAGGGGCGGCCAAGGCGGCGGGCGACTTGCACAGTGGCCCTTTGCGGCAGAGCTGGCAAAGGTGGGCTGGTTTCAGCGTGCCTTTAATAATTATTAGGGAGCATTACAGCAGTGCCACAGCGGCATCTAGTTGGTTGAGCACCTTGCCACATCCGGTTAGCGGGCTGGTGACCTACTGCAGGGGTTCTTGTTCTTCAAGCATGTTTGTTGTAGTTATAATAGAGAATCGGCCAACACTTAGAGGAGTAAAAAGTAGAAAACTTGTTGGTATGAATTCTAAATTGTACTCGTAGGATAATCCGTCAATAGAGCGGCCGTAAAGGTCATAGGTAGTGATGCACTCACACTCAAGTTCACCTGGCTGCAGTGGCTTTATAGTACCTCGCAACTTGAAGATTAGGACCTTAGTCGTTAGGCACCATCGTTAAATTCGCAACAGTATAATTTCTACCAACTCTATCTACTCACTGTAACTACCTAGTACTTGCTGAGATTTTCTGTACGCTCTGAGAACGAATGTTACAAAGTACTCCGTTGGCGTTAATGATTGTCCTGTACATCCTTGTGCCAGCCTGTAGGTAAGGTCACTACCTTAGTACTAAGGTTAGTAGGTACCTACCTAAGGTAACCACGCTACTACTACAGGAGATAACCTGTCGCTCCTAGCCGGTTTCAATGGTTTCGTGCCAAACGCTTGCCACTACTATGTTGGTGAATCTTAAAATATTTTGCATGCTACCAAAAGGCATTCTGCCCATTAATTACCCGGCCGGGCAGAAAAACACGGCCGCTGCAAGTTGGTGGTCAGAGGTCTAAGGTACCTACAGACCTACATCACTCACTACCTTGTGCAGGCAGGCAATTATCTTAACTTCTACTTCTCTTTCTCACAACCAGGTCGCCCGCCTCATCAGTTGCAGCCGCGTGATGACGTGATGAAATCACTACATATACTATCACAGTCTTGCAGAAATCGAATAGCCTTGCACTGGCCAAACAACAATCTCCATTACGCCACCTTGTCGCTCACCAAACGACTCTCTTTCAGTGCAAGCGCCAAAATGGCTGGGCAAGAGCAATCACAAGAATTTCACGAGAAATACAACTGGATCGAGGGGGTCGAATATCTCGAGAGATATGACAGCGGCGGCTTTCATCCCGTCATGATTGGAGACGTTGTTAACAGGCGCTATCAAATCGTCGACAAGCTTGGCTACGGCGGCTACTCAACCGTCTGGATGACGCGCGACGCAGCGAAATACGTATGTCGCCTTGAAAATTGGTGTGGCTGATTCGCGGGTGCACGAGACCGCTATATTGAAGAGACTTGTCAATGCTGCGCCTCGAACACCGGCGGATCCTGTCGCTTTGACCGGGCTTAATGCTATTCCACACGTACTGGACGCCTTTACCGTACGCGGTCCGAACGGAGAACATCCAAGTTATACGACTGCTCTCGCCGGGACCAACCTCAGGGATGCGTGTGACTTGTCCATGTTTAGCCTCGAGGTGGCGAGAGCTTTGGCAGTGAAGCTCGTCTCGGCCATCGCCTACATGCATAGCAGAGGCTATGCACACGGAGGTTCGTTTCCATGTGGCTGCATCACGCACGACTCTGCGAGCATCTACTGACACGTTGCCCTCAACCTCTAGATATACATCTTGGTAATGTCATGCTCAGACTCCCACCACAGATAGACGAGCTGTCTGTCGAGCAGTTTTATAAGAAATACGGTCATCCTGAGAGACTCCCGGTTGCTCGCGCGGATGGTGGCCCATTGCCGCCGAGTATCCCTCCAGAAGTCGTGCGCTCAGTCAATCTCGGGAAGAAGGCAAAGGAAATCTCTCTGGACGAGACCGATTTGTTACTTGTGGACTTTGGTGAATCTTTCGCACCCAAGTTGAGCCCGCGACCGTGCGAGGACTGTCGATCGCACCTGGCAGCCCGACCGCCGGAATCACACTTTGAGCCACTCTCGCCGCTGTCTTTCTCTGCTGACATTTGGTGTCTTGGCCTTGCCCTTTGGAACCTATCGCTATACGTCCCCTCTTCGCTGCCGCATTCTCCCCCCCGGCGGCGATTATTGCACAGCACGTGGACGCGCTTGGCCCCTTACCAAGCCGCTGGTGGTCGCAGTGGGAAGAGAGGCTTGACTATTTCGACGAGGATGGTAACTCTATCCAGGGAGAATACGGTGGACCCACGCTGAACAAGACGTTCGACGACTGGCTTCACAAGCATCGACTGAAGCGCAAGGTAAGCGTCTTCTCCGAGGAGGAAAAGGCAGCCTTTTTACAGCTATTGCGCCGCATGCTTTCCTACGATCCGCTACAACGCCCTACTGCTGAAGAAGTGCTCAATTCTGATTGGATAGCCAACTGGGCGATGTACGAATTTAGGAAGAGCTGCCACGTAGTCTAGAGACTAGAGAAGACCAAATTGGATACTAGCTATGCTGGAAGGTTGGTAATTCCAGGCGTCTGCGACGGCCGTCCTTTGCCTGCCAACACCAAGCCGGCAGCTCGTCATGCTGGCAGTGATCGCGTGGGCATCTTTGAGTGGGAAGACTGGCTCGCCTATCTCCGGGATTGGGCAAATACCCGTATTATCGACCCCCCTGTGTAGATAAGGTATTTTGATAATTCAGAGAGAGATTTGTACATACCCAGCTGATACAGTCCCAGATTTTCCGCAATGTGCGAGATTATGGAGCCAAAGGCGACGGAGTGACAGTACGTCTTATTTTCGCTGGGTGGGCTACTCACTATTAACTGTGAATGTAGGACGATACCAAAGCCATCAAGGATGCGCTCAATGATGGGAAGCGATGTGGCGAAAAATGCAATGGCTCTACAACAAAGCAGCCACATAGATAGCTTCAATCAAGCCAAGGCAACCTCACAGACCAAATACATGTTATCGCGATAACCGAAGCCCTTGTGCTTCCAACACAAGCCGCGACCCAAGTTCATTTCAATCAAGTGTTTAGCATCTAGAGATGTTTTTTTTTCAACAAGATTATGGCTAGCTTTGCTATGTGCGCCACAGCGCCGTGTGCTGGGTCTCACCCCCCGGCTTCACAATCCCAAGCTTGAAAAAGGTCTTTCAAAACGGGATCTTTGATATCCCTTTGCATCTTGAGAACCTTGTCCTTTGGCTTCAGTTTCATGCTGACCGGGTGGCATGAGCGATGGAGATTGCGCCCGCGCTCCGGCTCCGCCTCTGGCTCTGGCTTCAAGAGCTGCCATATAGGCATAGGCAGCCTCTTTTGAGACAAGACGCCCGGGAAGTTTTTCGCGGGCTGGCGCCTGTTCCAGTTCCCTTTCTCGCTGCTCTCTACTCGATGTAGCATCGCCGCTGACGAGCCACCAACCCGGAAACGGCCGCACTCTGGTACCGCGTTGGTCAAGAAGTCTGGTTCCCCATGACCCAGCGACGAGGGTCGTGTCCACTCGCTCGCCGCCCGGGAGGATGAAGTCGAGGTTTGTCCTGATGACCCCCGGCGGTATGTCATCCTGGTTGATGACGGGAAACTCGACGTCGCCCAGCTTGAGCCGCAGTCCAGGAACGTGTCGCGGCCCCCACGCCTTCGCAATCTGGGCGAGCTCGGCGTCGCTGTACGTCTTGAGCCGTACGCCGTCGCTGCGCCACCAGCAAAATGCCGTCAACCATCCAGACATTTTGACGGGCTCGCCGGACGACTCATCACCGTCCTCGTGGCACGCGCGTTGCCAAAAGTCCTGCACGTCAGCGGCCGTGGGCCTATCAAAGCTGGCAATCATGAAGTCGACCACGACGGTGAGCGCCTGCGACCAGGATTTGGCCGACGAGTTGCCGTCCGTCTCGTTGGTGCGCGGTGCAGTGTCGAATTCGGCGAGGCGGGAGATGCGTCGAGCCAGATCGACCCAGTCCTTGCGCTCGCCGTGTAGAGTGACGGAGGGAAAGCTGCAGCCAATCATGGTAGAGTATGAAAAGTATTCTTCGACGGTGCCAAGGAAAACCGCGGCCGCGGCCATCTCGTCGTCCGGCTGTGTTGTGCTGAAAACCGGCAGCAGCCAGTCGGCCAACGTGGGGTCGACCAGCTTCTCGCGGACAAGTTGGACAAAGTGCTTGACCAGGGCAACCAGGTCAATGTCTGCGATGGACTGGCTCGTGGGGTCGATGATCTCGAGTGCTTGACGGCCGCTGTGTGCGACAAAACGGTCGCGAAGGGCCTCGGCCCTGCTTTTGTCGCCGCCGCCACTAACATAAAAGCTGAACTGCGTGAGCACGGCCAGCCATACGTCGTCTGGTCGGAGCTCCAGGTGCTGGTCTTGCTGCCAGGCGTGCATCACGGTGCACACGAAGCCGTTCTTCCGACTCAGCATGGTGCCCGTGTCCGCGTCATTGACCGAGCTGAGGAGCACGCGACGTGTGCGATCGCAGGGCAGGAGCAGCAGCTCGCGGCCTCCCGTGGCGGGCTTGTCGTGACTTTGGCCGACGACGGGCGAAGTCTCGAAATGTAGCGTCACAGGCATTGAAGCGGCAATGTTTCTTGTCGGCTGTCTGTCGTCGCGTCGGAGACTGGATGCGGATGAGAAGCAAACAAGTCGTGAATGTAATGTGGAGGAGTGATGTTGTCCATCCAGTACGCGGCGCCTTATATATTAGTTTTTTTGTACTAAAAAGGCTAAATTCACCATTCTTTCTATTTTCTTTATTTCTTTACTAAAGATTTAATAAGTCGTTCTATAAACAAGGAACACATATATCAAGCCGTTTAACTAAGAAAGGGTATAAGGCTTATAAAACGGTTATTTTTATATAGGATTTTTAGCTAATTAAAGGAGGTACCCCCTACGGGTATCCTTAGCTGTCTCCTAAGTAATATAGCTAGTTTATTTGGATTAATTAACTACATTAATAACAAAGAGCTGGCCTGCGGGATATCTGACATGGAGTTTTAGGGGGCTAGGGTGGAAACGGGTATAAAAATAGGCCAAGTGAAGAATATACTGAGATTTTGTGTTGTATACTCCTGGAGGTCTCTTGTGTTTGTACTCCAGCTCGCCATTCACGTGTCTTTCCCTAGAATATCGGTAGTCCACTTCCATTTCCATTTCCATTTTCAAGCAAATGCCTCCGCTTCAGACACGGCACCGAAAAGATCTATTGCTGACCCGATAAAGTTCCCGATCGCCCATAGTTAAGATTTCCTCTCTATTATTGCATCAACCTTGACAATGCTGACCCGATAAAGTTCCCGATCGCCCACAGTTAAGATTTCCTCTCTATTATTGCATCAACCTTGACAAAATACCAAGACATATTTTACATGGCTGCTTCCCTTTTACCTTGAACCGCCTCCTCCGCCTCCTCCCAAGTCCCCGCTGATAAATACCACCAGCACGGCCGCGTAAGCGGCGCACGAGGCAAAGACCTCGGCCCGCCGGGCGTTTGTGACGAGCGCGACCACGCCGGCAAACAAGATCGTGAACAGCGCAATCAAGCCGAGTTTCACGTCCGGCCGCGAGCCCGGCGTCCTGTACAGGATGTAGATGGGCAGGAACAGCAGCATCGCGGCCAGCAGTGTCGTAAGGAGGGACACGGTCAGGGAGAGAAGCTGGAGCGAGTACGCCCGTAGTTGCGGTGGGTGGAGCGGCGTGATGATGGGCGATGCGGTGGTCCGATGGTACGCTGGGACCGGAGCAGCGCGCGACTGGAAAAGCCATGAGCAGTATGTCTTGAGGAAGTATGTCAGTAGGTCCGTGTGCGTTGGGGGCACGAGGGAGACGAGGTCGGTCGGTTGCTGCGATGCGGGCGTGTCGGGTACAGGGTACACGGTCGAGCCCGGCCCTAATAGTGTCGGTGAGGTTGTCGGGGTCGCCGCGGAGTCGTCCGTCTGGTGGAAGCAGTTGGACAGCGCCATCAGCGTCTGCTTGGACGGTGGATGGAGCGTGAGCAGCGTCGAGTTCAGCACGAGGGCTTCCCCTGAGGCAATGGGATTGAATTGTGTTAGCGGGGGCCTTTGGCCAGGCTACGAATAGTAAGCCCTTCCCCTAGGACGGGTTTGGGAGGGGGAGTACGAACTGTATTCTTTCAATGTCGACCGGATCTCCATCGCGAGGTCCATCCTCTTCTTCCAACGCGCAGCATTGTCGCCGCTGGCCTTGGCGTCGTTGGCCGCCGCGTGCTTGAACGATGCCCAGTCTCGTGCATTTATGCGAATCCGCATTGGCATATCATCGGTACTGTCCTGCTTTTCTGCGTCGAGCGCGTCCTCGCGATCGTATTGATCTTGCCGGGCTTCGAGTTCCAGGAGCTCGCACTCATAGTGCAGCAAGTCCCGTGCGGCGAGCTTGTCGAAGCGCTTGTACACGGCCGTGGTGTGATCTGCGTCGCTGGCGATGAGGCTGGCCAGCGCGCCAAAGCCCGTAATGTAGTGAACGCCAACGGTTCCTTCCTCTCCATCGGGCGTCATTCTTGTGCTTAGGGTGGCCCCGACGATTGAAAAAAGAAAGCTTCAGCGGTATACCGCTATTTCGAGGGTGGGGGTGAGATCGCTCTCGATGGCTGCGTGGAATAGACTGCTCATGTCAGTGTTCAAGGCTCATTGCGATTCCAGTCTGCCTGCGTTGCCTGGGTAGCGGTTACGACCAATCCTCCAGAGTGCTGGGATACCAATCACTTGACCGAGGTGCAGCGCGGAGGGCCAAGTTGGCCAGGTATAAGTGGATGGCAAGGATGGCAGTGAGCTTGACCCCTCCAAGACGACATGCGAAACTTAATCAAGTAATCCGTCGGAAGTGTGTAAACGTTCAAATGGCAGGTGATGGGTGTGCATGGATGCCCAACACAAGGCGTCCAGACTCACTCAGCCACGCAGCTGAAAGCGCCCGCCTTTTCTGCATAAGAAACACGCTTCGCTCCTCTGCAGCCTCGAAACGAGTCACTCTTCTTTACTGGCAAGGCCAGTTTGGTCAACCTTTTGTTGGCGGCCGCATTCCCATATCTTGTCCCCAACCCCAAAACTTGTCTTCTTTTCTACAGAACCAAGTCGCAGCCACAGTCTTGAACGACTTGTGATCATCCGACTACAGAACTGTCGCTGGATTCGGATCCAGCTCCCCGTCGGCAGGAAATGTCTGATAAGAACATCGCCGAGAAATGGGTGGCGTATCGGCGGAAAATAATCAAAGTGGAAGTCTTTGCATCCCATGACGCTTTGCTCTCCTTGACAAAAGTTTGAGCATCGTTCTGACTGTTCCACAGACATCGAGAGCCACCACTTGCACATGGCCCGGCTTACAAACGCGATACGCCAACATCTCCTCCTGGCACGTCTGTCCCGGTGGCTGCATCTTCAGCCTCGCGGCAACCAACTCCCAGAAAGGGGACACGACCGTCGGTATCTGGAGTGGCCACTCCCCAGCCCGACGACCTACAGGATACGCAATTGTCTAACATTGTCAAGCAGGTTTGTCTATACCCTTCTACGTCACCCAAAATCCTTGCCTTCTTTTCAACCCAACGAAAATAGGAACCCTTTTACCAACTAAGATGATGCTTCAGCCAGAAACCCGACCAATCTCGCATGACCAGCTTGTCGCTGAAGCAAAGGGCATATACGCTGGCCTGGTCATGGTGGAAACAAAGATTAGCGATTTGGATAAGTTTGTGGTGGAAGAGACAATTACCCGACCAGTGAGGGACAGTGATCTCGCGCAGACAGTCTCGGTCTCAGCGGGCAGCGGCAGGTATGGACCGAAGGGGAGGTCCATCTTGCCCATCAACTTGAACGGCAAAACCCACCATGCGTTGGCCGACACGATGGCGTCCAGAAACTTCATGTCTGAGGCCCACGCCACCTCCATTGGCGCCGTCATCGTTCGGCGTGAGGGGAAACAAGATACATTTACGAATGCCATTGGCAAGTTGTTTCCGTCCCTAGGCGAAACAGCCATGTCAGTCTCCTTCCTTGATGATTCTACAAAGGAGATGTGGCAGACATTTTCCGTTGTCAGGAATTGTGCGGCCGCATTGGTCATGGGCGATCCTTTTTTACGGATGACTGAGACTCTCACGAAATTTCGTCATCGTCTGAAAAGGGTGGCGCGCACGGCGAAGCAGCACTGGAGATTGTGCTATATAGACGCTCCACATTGCCAGCTACGCTGTTCAATCGCTGGAGATGCTGTCCTCGCCAACCCAGATACCGGTTCCGAGATTGACTTGGTGTCTCTGGAGTATGCCACTCGGCGCGGCTGGTGCCTCGAGACGTTCAGACCGGGCGACGGATATGTTGAGCTTGCCGACGGCTCGATCGTGAAGCTAGCCGGCTATGCGGATGCCGTGCTGGACGTTGGTGGGAACCGCACACGGGGCAACACGTTTTACGTGCTGGACGGGCTGCAGTGCGACGTGTTGCTGGGCGATGAAACGCTCTATCGTCTCGATGCCTTTAACCGGCACGAGAGCTTATTCGTGCAGCGACATGTCGCGGACGGCGTGCATGCCGAATTCCACGCCATCAAGTGGACGGAGAGAGCAAGGGATTATGCAACACAGATCCTCCAAGACAAACTGCCTCGAGATTTTGGGTCTGCAGTGCCCTCCTCGGGCGCCAAGAGCGGAAGCTTCTGGAAGCGCCTAGTCGGTAAAGTATCTGGCATTTCGGCGGCAGAAGAGATCCAATGTAAGTAATAATCGGCATGCCTTGCCCCTACCCACACGCCCGCCAGTACGGAATACTACCGGGAAGCGTCCTAACTTTGATCCAGATTGGGAACTAGCATTCGAACGCGCCCTTGAAATCCACGAGACGATCGAAACGGACCGCGGAATGCGGGTCAGGAAGAAGATGGATTCGCTGACCGGTGATGACTTGCAAGCAGCCAAGCAAGATGCTGAAAATGGGAGACGCCGATACAAGGAGAAGAAGGAAAGGATCCAAACACAATACCAGGCTTTCAGGCGTAGGTGTGGGAGGGTGTGAAAAGCAGTGTGAAAACCTAAAGGCGTACCTGTTTACATGCACGCCGTCATGGTCCTCGGCGAGATGCGTAGTTTTTATTACTTGAGCCCGAATCTTTACAGAGAAAAGAATCTACTTACATTAGTTATAATTAAATTCATGAGCTTGCAGAGGACCAGGTTTCACTGACAACTGGGCGCGGTGCCGCCGCTGCTCCTCCGGAACATGTCCCTCCGAACCCGATGCCGCTCATGTTTCCATTCAGGGACCCAATCTGGACTGCCAAGTTGTTGCCCTCAAAGTTGACCACAGTTGCCCCTGCCCCTGCTGCTGTCTGGCGTGTAGCAGCCTCCGCAGAGCCGCTGTCCTCGTGCGCGTACCGCTCCAGCAGCGCCGTCGCCGTTGCCGCCGCCGTTGCCGCCGCATAGTCCTGCCACAATTTGCTCTTGCGGCTGTCGGCGTAGTCGCACACGCCCTTGATGACGAGGGTCGGCAGCTCGTCCTACGCGCCGGCGCCTTCCATCTCGAGCGCGATGATCCCGTGCGCGGTTATGTAAAATCCCGCATGGCCAGCTACTTTCTTACCTTGATTATTACCCATCTATCGGCGAGTTTCGGGCACTGCCTCATCGGCGATGACGCTGGCCCATGAATTGACTGCATTGGCGGAGCCCAATTAAGTATAGCAGCTATAGCAAAGGAATAGAGTGACACAGGGGATAGGGGGATACGGGGATAGGGGGATACAGGGGATACAGGGGATACGGGGGGTAGGAATCTCTCTGCTGTTTCTAAAAAATCGCTCTACGAAATCCAGGGCTGCATTGGCGGGTCAACTTACCATGTGCGGGCCTAACCTTGCTGGTAGAAATAAACCATGCATTCAAGACAATAAAGTGGTTCGTTTCTTAATACGTACAATCTTTTCATTTCCGTATACCCTGGAAGCTATGTCTAACCTGGTATTTATCCATGAAGGCGGGTGAATGACACGCATCTAGCAACTCTGGCGGGTTCTAGTTGTCTAGGCTATCCTTCCAGTTGTCCAGGCTATCCTTCTAGTTGTCCCGGATCTCCTTCTAGTTGTCTAGGCTATCCGGAATATCCTTCATATACCAGTTACAGACGGCTTTGCTCTCTCAAGGGCTGTGGACAAGCTTGATGACGAGACCCTGGTTGGTGTAGCCGCCGTCCAAGAACTCCTTGCTCTGATATAGCGGATCGGTGGTGTTGACAATGACGCCCATCTGGCCGCCCGCCGTGCCGCACTTGACGAGCGCCTTGTCCTTGTCTGCAGCGGACGCCTTGGCACCCGGATCGATGGTGTTGGCAATGTCGTTGAAGGTGACGGCCGCCGAGTCGTCGCCGACGAGCTTGGCCAGCGCCCACGTCTTGCCCTTGGTCGTGACCTGCCACTCGGCGCAGTTGTCGGCGTCGGCCTCGTTCATCTTCCAGAACGGCGACCTTCCTTCCTTGATGGCCTGCGCCTGGTAGCTGCGCAGGTAGCGCGCGATGAAGTCGACCTCCTTCATGTTGAGGTTCTGCGGCGTGGCGCCGTTGTCGTTGTAGCAGATGCGGTCGCTGGGCTCGGGGCTGACGCAGATGGCGGCGGACGAGCCTGCAAGGGCGAGGCCGGATAGGATCTGGGAGAAGCGCATGATTTCTGTAGTAAAGGGGAGAAGAAGCTTGAAGAATATTCAGGTGAAATACTGCTGTGGAACAAGGACAGACGCGCGCGGAGAGTGCTGTATTTATCACAGACTCGAAGAGCTGCCCTTTGCCCTGTATTGAGCAGCCAGTACATACGAATTCACCGTAGTAACGAACACACTTTCTGCCAACTTTGTCTACAGACGTTCAAATTCCATATTCTCCGGTAAGTCGCCGGGTACCCAACACCACAAGGGGCAGCCAAGAACGGGCAACCTTGATCGGTAGCGCTCATAGTCACCACTGATCCTGTCTCCAGCTCACCTAGCATCGCCATCCGATCGGCGAGTTTTCCTCGGTGCGGGGCAGGTACAGCATCATGAGATATCATATTGAGTTTGTGGATCATGAAATCGTCCTCTTATTTTCCTCCTTTTTGACCATACTGATGCAGTCTCAACTTCTGCCCGTTGACCCGCCAGTACGTCGCTCTTCGGCGTCGGCGGTGGCCTTACGGGGCTGAAGTGGCAGCGCCTGTGCCAAGATTTGCCAACAAATAGAAAAAGTATATTGGCAGCCTTATTTTAAGCGTCTTGTCATTGTGGATACCGGCGGCTGTCGGCATCATCAAGAGAGACACATTGTGGGTTCCAGGGAGTCACAGTGCCTCACCAGTAGTCATCTAGAGACATGCTGGGTACCAGAAGCCGAAATATCTAGACTCAGCCGTCGTGTGTAGCCAAGGGCTTCGTCGGTCTGCCGAGCCGGGATGCTCTCCGAATAAGACACATCGGTTGGGATTAACTTGGTAGAAGAGAAAGGCGCACCCATGGTAGCCCGCAGTTTCCATCGTGGATACTTGCGGACGCTGCCTGGAACTCGGCTCCGGTCGATAAGTCCGACCTGGGAGAATCTGTCTGTTATGTCAGGCTTCTACTGACTACCGTACGGGCAGCGCAGTGACTAGGCGTCTGCTCGCCTGATTCTTACGTCCATCATCGACGCTTCCGCCCTCGCCCGTGCCCACACTATCAATATTCGCTGCACATCTAATCTAATCTTCCTTGGCGTTCTTGGCATTTTCGGGGCGTGTTCCTGCTCCTCCTATTCCCATTCTTCATTCACTTCTATTCAGGCACTACCTGTAGGTGTCATTCAAATTCGTCCTCATTCTGTCAATTGAGCGAAGCTACTAAACAAGCCCGACCCTGGCCAAGAGACTCATCATGATAGTACTCATAGAAGAGTGGCGATTGAAGATCCCGCCGTCGGTCCCGTCGTTGTCCACGCTCCTCTAGGGCAGCCAGCCCGAAAAGAGCCGCCCCAGCCGAGCATCCAAGACACCCCTACGCCAACTACAAATAGTTACTGATACTCAGTAGATGACAAGTGAACCCCAACTACAACTTATCCCCGCTCGCCCGCCAGCCACAGACCAATTAACGGCGGGGCCAGCTCCTGGTTGGGTATGTAGCGCATGTAACGCACACTGAGGACTCTAGTTAGCGCGCGTGCAGCATTTCCTTGGAATGCTAACCGCGGCGTGCATTTCCTTGGAAGCTAACCGCGGCAACTGAAAGCGTAATCAGTAACCTCTCTTATACCTGCCCCTGGCATGACGGAGAACTTGTCACAAGCTTCTTGGCATTTTCCAGACACTGGTATTATAGAGCGAAGAAAACAGAATGAGCTCTCCAGCATTCCTCACTGTTCCGCCTCAGCGAGTCGCTTAGAAACAGCTTTGTAATCGTTATCAACATGTCAAGGCATTTGGATAAGGGCTTGACAGCGAAGAACCTTATAGATAGAAGCTTCGACGCTATTGTTAAGCCTGGACGGCGTACATTGTTAGCTGATGTCCGGAGAAATAGATCCTGTCAACTAGCTAGCGGGTCGCCGTTGGCCCGTTTCCGCACCCCGCCACGATGCAGATTCTTTGGTAACTCCTCCATGAACCTTGGAAGTTGGGTCGAGACTCATAAACTGACTGAAGCCCAGTCGACTGGGGTTGACCCTGTCGAGCCTTGGCTTTATTCCTAGTTTGACTTTTGCGTATTCCGAAATCCAACTCCCCAGCAGAAAAACACGAGTCAAGAGTCATGAACCCTGTTTTAAGAACTGCTTGCGACAACTGCCACCGACGCAAGACACGATGCATCCCCGGACCAGGAAAAGGTTGTCAATATTGCCACCAGAGCGGCCAAGACTGTGCGTTTTCGCCGAAAAACAACATGGGGAGGCCACGCCGCGAACAGCCCACGGCGGGGGTTTTGCGCACACATTTCAACACGGAGCCCGCCTGGGAACAATCTCTCCTCCACGACTGCCAAGCTCTGCCGCCGTCACCACTGTCACCATTGTCACCAACGAGGTATGCCTACAGTTTACAAGCCAACAGAGGCTAACTAGCGCTAACCAAGATACTGCCGCAAGGGATGATGGTTTCGAGTTTCCACAGCATAATTGGGGCGTGGTGATTGACACTGGCGTCGCCTCGAGTCTGTCACCCACCACGCCGAGCGATCTTTTTGACCCCTTCATATCAGACCTCGCCGAGTTCGACACCCTGTGCGAACAGTCAACGCAACGCAACCCGTGCTCAATACACACTCAACACATGTCAGCAACGGGGGGCATTGGTCGCGAGTCGTCGAATGACTTGCGCAGCATCGTGTCCATTTATGCTCAGTTATCCCAGCTCCTGTTTCAATTGAACCTGCACCCGCCACAAGATATGGCGGCGCAAGGATGGCCGGGGGCCTTTGAGTCTTTGAGCTCTCTAGTATCGTCGCTCTGCGAGACGTTGCGCATTTTTGAAGAGAGGGCCCTGTCCCATGCTAGAGAAATGACTACCTCTTCAAGCTTCTTACTGGCGGTTTCAGTGGTTGGAAAGGCCGTTGATCTATACCATGCGATGGCCAAGAGTCTCGACCATCCCACAGCTGCTCCGCCCGTTGGCTTACACACGAGGCTATGCTTACTGGCCAACATCCACACCATGGAACTTCAGCTGGAATATATGCGAAAAAGGTGCCAAAATTCACATCACAATCTTAGTTTTGAGACTGTAAAACATATTGACGAGACTATTGCCATACTACAGAAGCACTCTACGCTCTGGCGCTGATGGGACAGTCGTGGCCCGTTTTGGAGCAACGCAGAGGTTCCTCCTCTTGCAATCATAGCAAAGTAGCACTTACAAGGGGGTAAGAGGCGGAAAAGATTCTTTTGCATATTTGCAGCTTCTTACATGTATGTACTGTGTTCTGAGCAAAGTACAAATACAGCAGTCTAGCGCCTACTACACATGCGCGTTGTGGTCAAGCATGTGAGCGTAAGATTTAATTCGACTTCTCTTCGCTGCATCTATCCCTTCTATCCCTTCTATCCACTCTATCCCTTCTATCCTCTCTATCCCCTTTGCCCCTCTACCAGGCGCATTTAACCTCCTGCCAGACAGCACTTGAGCACCTGAAACCCTTATTCTCGCCACACTCACCTTCAGCCACCAATTCTCCGCCAATCAAGCATCTAGGAACGTCATCTGACAACCGAAACTTCATGCGGTTTCTCGACTCATCAATGCATAAGTCAACAAATCCCTTTGGGCTGCGGCAACCGTCCCGGGCGTTGCTGATGGTCCATTTCGAGGTCCCGTCGGTTAGCACCGCTTCACTAAAGCAGCCCTGGCCGAGCCTAGAGCATTTGATGGTGCGCGTCATGGAAAAAGAAAAAGCTTGGCATGTGCAACCGTTGGAGCTGCAGGTAGCCCTCTCGTCCCGGTTGCATGAATCAGAGCAATCCCCAACGCTGGAGCATTCCTTGTTCTTGCAGCCGCAGTATCCTTTGTCGCAGAACGGAGTCTTCCCTCCCTTGCAAGAGTAGCTTTGGCAGTTTTGGTTGCTGAGGCATTCCTGCCCGTCGGGGAGCTTCTGATCTCTGCATTTGCAATGGCCTCCGCTACACCAGCCATATTCGCCGTCTGGGCAGGGGTAGTCTTTGCAGCCCCGGTTGAGCTGGCAAAGCATATCCGTTGCCGTCGGCGTCGCCGTTGGGGGTGCAGAGCTGGAGCAATAGCTGCTCGTGACACAGGCCATCCTTCCACCAGAGCCGTTGCATATCGTCGTCGGCTTGATACGACCAGTACAGTCCGCCATAGGAGTGGGTGTTTGCGTCAGATGCGGCAGGCCTGTGAGACCACCGTCACCTTTCTGCGTGGTGCTGTGTTCATAGTAGTCTGGAGGGTGACCCGTGGGATGTGGCGAGCAGTAGTAGCCTGTGCAAAGAGTGCCACAGCCACCAGTACAGGTGGGTGCAGGACTTCCTTGACTCCATTGAAATCCCTGGGCACCGTTTCCGCCGCTGTTGGCCTTGCAAGTCAAGTCCCTCTTGGACCCCGTCACCGAATCGCACGGGTCTGGCATCTCCGGCGGATTCCAGTTATCCAGGCTATCTGGAATATCCTTCATATACCTGTCACAGATGGCTTTGCTCTCTTCGCTCTCATAGCTCAAGAGACAGTTTTCGTTCTTCACTTGGCCGTTCCAGATGATGCGAGGCTGGTTACTGTGATCTTCGTCATCGTCGTTGTTTGATGGCGATGGGGGACCCCCAAACTCATACTCATCCTCTTCGTGAAAGACGTGGATTTTCCGGGACAGATATCGAATCATCTTGACGAGATTGCCTGGATCCCTGAGCTCAGCCTTCCACTTGGAGTCAAGAGCTCGAAGGTAAGCTGCCAAGCCGGAAGTCAAAGGGGCAGCTGCGAGGTGGCACACAAATTAGTTAACAGCCAATAATCGTCCAGTATACCATCTCTTACAAAAGGATGTGCCTGTTTTACGCATAAGTGCGCCGTCGGATCCCGTAAATTCCATGTGCAATCCTGGGGCATAGAGAATGCCCTGGTCATTAGAGCTGCTCCAGATTTGGCTCATCTTGGCCTTATAGCCTTCTTTTCCGGACGCTCCAGAAATAACGAAGTCCGGGAAAGTCCCAGAATACCTGAGATAGCCCCAGAGACTGTCATCTGTACTCCATCCAAGCAGGTGTCTGTTGCCCGCCGACGCAACCATCAGGCAACCGAGGTCGTCCTGCAGGTGGCGGGCAAGGTCCTCTAGAGTGCATTAGTATCGGGCATTTGAACACATAAAGTAAGTATGCTCACCCATCTTTTTCGAAAAGAGTTGATACTCAGGTGAATCTAGAATAGGGAGGCTGAACGACATGTTGATCACACATTTGCTTCTGATGTCGCCTAGCCCGTTAGCCCCTTCTTCCACACTCGCTTCTATGTGCTCGATAATGCGCAACAAAGCAATGAGGAACAATTCCCTTGGACTGTCATCCTGGGCGAAACCGACGCGGTCGAATGCAACCATCGTTGCCTTAGACGCGATCCCAAAGGTCTTCCCAACAATCAGCTTTGCCACGGCAGTTCCATGTTTGAGGTTATCCGCTGGGAAGCCAATTTTAGGAAATTCCGGAAAGAGCAGAATATCGGCCTCGGAAAATTCCGGGTCCCCCGTATCCATACCCTCCTCTAGGAGATACACAACCTGACCCTGGCCAAGGGATTCTTCATGGTAGTACTCGTAGAAGTACGGCGATGCAGGATCCCCACCGTCCGTTCCGTCATAATCCCACGCTTCTCCAGGGTAGCTAGATACTTGCGACAGCCACCAGATAGCTGAATTCTGGCGCGGCTTAGCGAGATTTTCCCCTCGATGCTGGAGTACTCGATGCTGGAGTACTGTAGCGTTGTCCCTTGAAGAACGTTCGGCCAGCTTTGGCTTGTCCTTGATTCCGCTTACGGACCGTGACGTGCGGGTTCCTTTGGCTTCATCCAGAGGGCCCTTTACCGCCCGAATATGCGCTACCTAGGCACTCATTCTTATTAGCGATAGTTGCCGTTTTCATTTTATCATTTTATCAGGCTTGTCAGGCTTGTCAGGCTTGTCAGGCTTGTCAGGCTTGTCAGGCTTGTCAGGCTTGTCATGCTTGTCATGCTTATCAGGCTTGTCATGCTTGTCATGCTTATCAGGCTTGTCATGCTTGTCATGCTTATCATGCTTAGGGATGTGAAATAGAGCATGCCGAGACTTACCCCTGGCATGACGGAGAACTTGTCACGCAAGCTTCTTGGCATTTTCCAGACATATGTAAATAACACATATGTACTGGGGTGTTGAAAAACCTCAAACTTCATATCGAAATGCTGAGAATCATACCAGAGCCGATTGTAAACTTGGTCATCGTCCTCTTTGATGCTGTCTTCGCCGAAATGTATGATGACGTCCGACTTGTCCTCGTCACAGTCAAAGTCATGCTCCCACTCAGGGTCATCCTCGGACGAGTCGCTGTGCATACTGCCGGAATCACCGGTGTGTTCACTGCGGGCATTGACTGGCGTGGTGGGAGCAGGAATATGCGTATTCGGGACTGTGTTGTCGGCCGTTCGTCGGACCTTTTTTGCGCCACACGCGGCTGTAGAGGTCCATTCTGGAGTCGGACAACCCGTCTCATATGCCGTTTCCGTGATGGTTCGTGTTGTTGTTGTAACGGTTTGTCCGTTGGAGACAGATAGCCCGTATGATCTGGTGTATAGTTCAACAGGAACCTATCAGTTAAGTAAGCAGAGTGTCCTCACGTCCCGCATGCGGCTGTGGTAGATAGATACCGAGACTTTGTTATCCTCGCAGCTGGGATCCTTCTCTCCCCACCCCAAACCCGGGTGACCAACGCTATTACAGAGTCAGCTTAAAGAAATTTCCTGACCATTTCTTTTTTAAAAAAGGACTGGAGTGGAACGGTTGACTCACTCGATCTTGGGCCATGGCGGGAGGATCGGAGGCAGGACTAAATGCCAGCCCCGAATCTTGGGTACAAACGGCGGAGGGCCTGGTCCAATTTGCCCCTTGGGGAGCGGAAATTCCCATCCTTTGACACGGAGGCCATTGACATCGATGCAGAAATTAAAGAACCATAGTTCGTCACATTTGATTCGGATCCACACGACGGCGTTGTGATCATCATCGTCGTTCTTCTTGTCGTTCATTGGAGGGCAGCTTCGGCCAGTGCACTGGGGAGGCACATCTTCATAAATTGGATCGAGATATAAAATTGGAAACACGGTTGTGGTCGGAGGCGGCGGGGGAATGTGTGTCGTCGTCGTTGTCGTTCCTTGGCTCGGCGGCAGCGTTGTGGTCTTCCTCCCATCCTGATGAGTATTTCTGCCTGTAGTTGAATTCCAGTTCTCGGGTGGCCCGTCATTGATTTGTGGCCAGGGAGGTAGTTGCAAATGTCGGGTTGTCGTCGTCGTCTCCGCTCCCTCAACATGGGACAATGTAACAATAACATCGTCCAGAGCCAGGCTTTTTGTCGTTCTATAGAAGGCTCCATTGGTCGCTCCAGCACTAACGTTGACGTTGTAGAGCGGAATTTTGTCTGTTGTGACGGGCTTCGGGGTTACTGTGATAGTCGTGACGGTCGAACCGACCTGGAGGGACGTTGTGTATGGTTTGATGGAAATGGTCGTGGTGGAAGGCAAAGGACTCGGCGCCAGAACCATGATACACGGCTTGTTACATGCAGCTGTCGGCTTTTGGTATAGTTCGGTACCGATATAAACAACTTCAGGCGCGTCGTCTTCCGGAAGCCAAAGACTAATTTCCGATGTGTACCCTTGCTGATTTTCGCTTTGTTCGATGGTGTAACTGGAGGTAGTCGCAATCTCTTGGGCTCCCTTGACAAAGATGTTGTATATGGCGACATCTGTTGAGCCGCTAACATCCATGATTCTTTGCTGACAGTCTTCAGTTTTGAGGCATTGTTGTTCATAGTTGGTGAACCAGGAGTATAAGCCCGCGCTATGGATGGAAACTCCTTCCGACTCGATAATGCGTAGACCCCAGGCTTCTTTGCAAGACTTTGTTTTGCAATCTTCAAAGGTCGGATCTCCTGCAAACAAACCCACGGATGAATCAAAGGGTCCTGGAGCCGGGGGCACCGGCTGGAAGTATGGTGACTCGGTCTGGATGTGACCAAGGTATATATCCTTGGCCTTGTGCAGCTGGTACTGGTAAAGCACAGCGTGCTCCGACCCCGAGCCGTAGAACCAGCAAGGCCCTTGCGACTCGACGAGGATGCCGCGGGCGCCATAGAGACTGATCTGAGATGCAAGTGAATCGACCTCCCAGTACAGGCTCATGTCATTGTCATGATCGGCGATCCATGCCCAGACGTTTTCAAAGTACCCCGATCCGGTCTTGGTGACATGAAGAAGCATGGAGGCGCATATACAGGCATCGCTGAATGCCAATTTCGGGCAGTTGGCCGCGTCAAGGTCTGTTCCTATACCGCCTCCCACTCGAATGTGCGAGTCCCACATGGCTGCAGAGCCCTGAGAAGACTCACGTACATTCCATTCCATCATGATGGCACCTGCTGTATTTCCTTTGACTGTAAACAGCATGTCGGAGATTTCAAGCACTCCAGAGTCCCCTTCTTTGCCGACCCGAACCACAACTCTGGGGTTTTTCATGTCTTGAAACTTCTTGCCCGACGCCTGCCACTGCGACCAGCTTGTTCCTTGAACCCTGGAGCCCACGGGCACGTCAACTGTGTCCTGAATGTTATAGATGCCAGCGGGAAAGTAGGCAATCTTATTTTGCGCCACGGCCTGCTGAAGGAAGCTGTTGATGGCCGCCGTGTTGTCCCCGGTCGCGTCATTGCTGCAGCCGTGCTCGGTCGCGATCAAGAAACTCGATGCGGAGAGCTGCTCATATTGTGGTCGCAAGCGGGTAAAGAGCCTGCCCCCATCTAGAAGCTTGCTGCTCTTCTGCGGTGGATTTTTGAGGTGGCCTGTACTTCTCTCGCCGCTCTTGCCCTCGTACCGTCGGCCATGAGCCCAGAGCTGGACGGTTTGCGATCCACCACCTTCTAACAGCTGCGAGCCGGTCTCAAGCTGAACAATGGCACCGACGTTGCTGAAGACTGTGTTGTCAATGACAATGTTTGGCGCTTGGTCCTTGAGGCCGTTTGTGAGTATACCGATGGGGACGTTGTTGATTTCCGAGTCTGCGACGTTAGTGATGGCACAAGTACAATTAGAGAGACGAGCCTTCTTACCGATGATGGAGACGGAACCAATGCCTTGTCGGCCGAGCCCTCCTTGACCGCTGATGTTGAATGCGATGGTGCCGCCTTCGACATGGATCCGCTGCCAGTTGAAGCCCCAGTCCCAAATCATCTGAACGGCAGTGATGCAGTTTTTAAACCGGAGGCCGATGGCGGTATACTGCTGGGAGCCAACCCGCCAGCCGATGGCACCGCCTTCAAACTCGAGATCCGACACAAAGCCTCCAGAACCATTTTCAGTAAAGATGCCGACGTGTGTGATATTTTCGGACGAGGAGGATGACGCCTGAGGCATCTCGAAGCGCAGGTTTTGGAGGCTGCATGCCTGTGAGACCTGCCAGTGGATCCCAGTGGGTACCAGCTGCTGTCCATGTTCATCCGTGGCGGCAGGCATGTCCTTCATATCAAACACAAAATTGCGAATCTGGCGAAAGAACTGATTTTGGTTGATATACCTATACAAACGGTCAGTGTAAGTCGGGGTTAGGGTAGTAGTATCAACTATTCACCAGTTAACACCTCCCCCGTCGGGCGCCGCCTGATTGGGAATGTATGGATCAACGTCAATCATTGCGATGCCGGTAAAGTTGCTGCAGCCTTTCAAGGTTGGTCGGTTCACTGCATCTCCAACAAACTGCGTGTAATAGTATTGGATGATTGGGGTGCAGATCAGGTAGGTACCAGGCTGGCGCGAGCTTTAGCAAATTGGCTTGGACTTGCCCCAGCAGACGTCGCCACAAAGGGAACGAACACAGATATCAGGTACGTACCGGGAAGTATACGAGAGCACCTTGGACGAATGTATTTCCACATTCCTCTCCACAGCGATCTCCATCTTGAATCGCCGCATTGATGGCCTCATCGGCAGGCTTGGCTCCAGTGTTGTCCGCGCCGTAGTCGACCACGTTTCGGTAGAACTTGTAGTCCTTTCCAGCACGCGGCGCCTTGCGTCACAGTCAGAATAAAAGAGGAGGCCTGGTTGCACAATCTGTTACATACCACCCCGAGAGGGGCCAACTGCGGGATCCAGTAGCTTGAGCTCTCGGCACGGGCTGCTTTTATGCCTTCGGAAGCGTTGGAATGTATAGTTATGTTGTTTTCTTTGAGAGCTTTCATATAGCCCTGCCTGCTACCGTGTTCAGGCCACACGGCACCGTTCGATTCACCTGTATAGGGTAAGCGCAAGTACAGTCTTGGTTGGAGTGTTGGTCGTACCATTGATGGGCGCAACATTGTGTGTGTTTCTTGTGTTGTCAACCATGTAAGGAGGTGAGAGAGGCGGAGACTTCAAGAACTCTGGTTTGAATTTAGATGTATCAATAGTCTCTTGGATTTGATTCCAGTCAAGATCTTGTGCCTGAGAAATACCTGGGCCAGCGAGCAGCGCTGCTAGAGCCCACAGTATCATCTTGGCGTACACTCTCATGGTGTTCTCAGGACGATATCTCTATTCGAGAACCCAAGTTGAGGAACATGATACGGGCAACGGGCACGGGATCGGCCTTTTGGTATATTATATCCCCATTACAGCAGAGACTTCAAGCATCCCTGATCCCTTCAGCATATACACTCTACAGACCCATGACTCTTTTGACTGGAAACTGCTACATATTGCCGTCTGTTAACTAATATGTCGCCGAAGATTGTGAGTCCTCGTACGGAACCTGATTGATCATGACCCGCCGACCGAACAAGCCGAATCAGAAAACCCGCACATCAAACAATGCAAAGATTTGAGTGATTTTAACCAGAATCACTTTGATGCCCCCAGGCAGGTGGAGGAAAATCGACCTCGGTGCCTGGCAGCTGCGGGCCGGCGCCGTCGCGGGGTCCATCTGGCCGCCGACACAGCAGTCGTAGGTAATAATCTCGTGGATTATAGCCTCTTTAATATGCTTGCTAATTTATAGAAATATCAGTATTTACTTGCCTACATATACGCTTTTGTCGAAAGTCGCCGGCACGGCCCGAAGCTGGGGGCAACAACCCTGCCTTTCTCACTCTATCCCCTGTCCCCTGTCCCCTGTATCCCCTGTATCCCCTGTATCCCCTGTCTCCTCTGTATTCCCTGTATCCCTCCCCTGTATCTCCCTATTCCTTTACTATAACCGATATACTTGTTTAAGTAATAGTCTTTCTGCCGTTTCCAAAAATCTCCCTGTAAAATTCATGGCTGACAACGCGTAGTGAAGCGGAGCGTGGGGAGGACCGCCGCAGCCTTACGTTGCTTATGTAGTCATGTAATTCGTCAGTTGCCTACTGTTACTAGAGTGAGACTGGCAGCGAATTCATGTCGAGGGTGGAACAGTCGCGTGCGAGTGTCCCGAAGCCCCATCACTCTCTGTCGAGTTTCATTCAGCTCACAGTCTTCAAAGTCACCGAAGAGATGCATGCCAAGAACGAAGTCTGGCTCTCACCGCGACAACACACCATACAGAGTAGCAAGCGAAGACTGCAAAGCTGCCTAGCTGCGCCTGGTTGGTGGTAACATCTTTATAAGTCGTGATCAGCCCGGACTATACGAGTAGATTTGAACTCGTCAAGCAAGCTAGAATCTGATACAACATGATCCGTAACCTTGTTAGTCTCCTCGCCCTCGCGGCCGCCGCGCTCGGCAGCCCCGTCCAGTCAAACCAATCTCCCCACGACCTCGCTCTCGAGTCTCGCCAGACAGCCAGCGGCTGCTACCACTAGTATGTTCACTTATAAACATGTCCAGAGAGGACGAGTGCCGCACTGACACGATGCCAGCGCTGCCCCGAACTGCTGTCTGCCGGGAGTCTGCATGTGCCAAAACGGTAAGTTGAGAGAGCCCAGTGATAAACCACCATTGCCTGCCTCTGACTGACTGACTGTGCAAAGGCTGGGTCTACCATATCAACTTGGACCAGATGAGAGCCGGTGGCCACGGCTGCGACCCGCCCGCGGGCTTCATCGCTACGTCTCCGAAAGGCCACCCCGGATACTGCTGTTGAGCGGCTTCAAACGAGTCGGCGCTACTGCTGATGGAGCATTCTGGCAACCTGAGGGCGATTCAGATGTAGTGAGACATGATGGGAATTATGATGGGAATTATGACGGGAATTATGATGGGACGATAATTAAGTTGACCATGGACATGGTACACATGTTCTCTTTTTTTGCTCGTAATCCTAGTCTGTATTTTCCCTATGGCTATTATTATACTGGTTTCTACCATTCTCCTAGCCATCAAATCTTGTATTTTGTTCACTGTATGGCCAAGTTGCATGTTGGCTATGCTGCATAGATAGTAGCTACTACACGTGGCGCACTCCCTGGGATTCTGGATGTTGTGCAGTACTACCCTTTCCTATCCTTGTTCTTGTTTTAATATTGTCTATCTTGCTTTTCTTCTTTTTACTTCTTTTTTACTTCTTTTTGTTTTCTTTTTTTTTCTCTTATTTTTAGGGGGTTTAAATCTGGATCCGCCATCGGCGAGTTCCTGCCTGAAGTGGACCAAGTGTACTGTACCTTGATAATCTGCGCCCCGTATCCTCTATAGATACCGTTCGGCGACTTTCTTGACTACTGCATGTACTACAAATGTCTCGGTATACATTGCCATGTAATTGATGGGTGCATCTTCAGCCTCACTGCGCTTGTAACGTACGAGCTGCACGCTCTGTGACTGCGGCCTGCTTGCTTATCATCACTGCCGTTTAGATGATTTGGGACTGGGGCTTCAACAACGCTACCAAGGTCGGCGACAGGCTGGTTGACAAGTACTTAATGAGGGAATCCCCAACTGCATTATTCTCAGCGACAAGACGCTGAATCAATACGTGCACGTTCCTTATTACACGTACTCTCTTCAAAACTCAAACAACTTCAAATACTACCCTCCCTACCTCTCGAAATGCTCCCCACGCTTTCCCTCGCTTTGGCGGCCTTGGCGCCCGTCGCCTGTCTGGCGCAAGGCTCCGAATCCGCGGGCCTCCTCGGTGTCTTCAACGTCCAGCGCCTGAGGCAGAGCTGCAGCAGGGGCGGCTGCTACACAGACCTCTACGTCACCGGCAAGGGGGACTACATGCCAGGAGCAAGGTCCTTTGACGCGCACTGCAACCTGTACGCCGTTCAGGGCGAGTGGGTGGAATGCCAGTCGCAGGTTCCGTACATGCCGCCGGACGCGCTCTTGGTCAAGATGAGCCCCTGGAATCAGACGGCGGGCGCGTACGAGTTTTGGTTCTCGCATCAGTACACGGAGCTGGAGAGGACGGTGAATGCGACAGCGCGGATGGAGGTCGGAAAACCTGAGTGGGATGTATCAGAGTGTAGACAGATGACGGTTGTTTCAAAGGAATACATTTAAGCCACTAGTACAAGCGATACATCTTGGTTAAATTACTTGTTCAATATTCTTACAGCCGTGTAGTACCGATTCTCTGCTCATTCAGCTCTTCCACTCTTTGTCAGCTGGTGCAGCTCAACAGACTCAATGTCACGGGCCTTTTCGTCTCGTGATGAGCCTATAGCACAAAGTCAGCTATTTCTTGGCTGTGCTGAAAGATAACGGCAAACGAAAAAAAAAAACGACGACTGCTTACCAGAAAATGCATCCATAGTAGCATATACAATCGAGAGAAGCAAGGCAATAGGCAAAACTTGCCCAAACCCCCAGCTTTCCAGCTCCTTGTCCGGTACCATAGGTCGATTCAGCTGGATGAGAGACGCGACACCCCAAATGTTGTAGATTAGAAGCAAAAAGTACACCAGCCACGACAACGGGTAGAATGCCTCCCCGTACGACCACACATCTAGGAGCTGCCGAGCCAGAAACCACAGGGCGAAAAGGAAGCTGACGACAACGAACATGAGTGCCCCGCCAACTCTTTGGCATATAACTACAAGTATCGTGGTACATGAGGGACCTTTTCGTGGCTGGCAACACAGTTTCCAGGAATCTTGCAGCCAACCCTGTAGAAGTTCAGTGAGACGGTTGATGTTTTCAAAGATGCGCTCGCTGATGCGTCTCGTATAGTGGGAAAGGGACAGGAACAGCGCGAGGGTGAAGATCAACTGGCCAGAGCCCCAGAACACCAGGACAAAGAGGGGGTTCGAGCGGTCGAGGAAGCGATAGCATCGGCCGTCTAAAGCCGAGCGATGCCCACCGCGTCTTGACGGCGACCAGTCCACCCACTGCCCCGAGACCTCCTCGCGCCAGTAGACGTAGACCTGCAGTACCAGGCCTCCGGTGCTGGAGGCGATGATGACGAGCCGACGAACCAGCAGCCGCACGAAGCCGCCGCCAGCGTCTTGGTAGTCCCAGCTCATGTAGTTGACCCGCGCGGCCCAGAACGAGTTGAGCGTCATGAAGTAGTAGGACAGGATGAGCTGCTCGTGGTAGAAGGTGATGGTGCGCCATTGCGCCAGGCCGGCCGCCACCAGGCCCAGCCCGGTGATGGCCTGCAGGTCGCAGAGCGTCCCGAGGATGGAGCGTACGCGAGGAAAGGATTCTTTTACCTCTTCATCAGGGTGGCCTGTCAAGTCACCGTCGTGGATGAGCGGAAGGCGGCTCGAAGGGTGTCGGTTTGCGCGACGAGGAGGCGGCGCAATGTGCGCCTGGAAGGAACTATTCGTGCGCGGAAGGGGCCCAAATTGGCGGGACGTTGGGCTTGTTAGGGATGGATTGGATGATGATTGCCGCGAGTCTTGCCGGCGCCATTTCTGGTATTCCTCCATCGACTCGTTCACAGCCAGAATCCCCGCAAGACCGATGGTAAGCGCAGCCGTGAAAATGAAGGATCCTAGGACCTGCTCGGTGATGAACTGCTAGTCCTTCCAAGGTTTGCATGGGCACAAAGAGGTCACTTACGCCTGGTCCGCCCACATCGGTATTCTCTTCAATGGTGGTATTACAGTACAGGTTTGGCTCGTGCAGAGACATGTTCTCTTTGAGCGACACGGTCTAGGCGGTGGTTTGTATTTTCGTAATGCACAGTTCCCAAGTCGCTTGGGATATGTCTTGGTCCCAGAATGAGAGTAATGTGTGTTGCTGTCCTGGCTGCCGTATTTTGTAACCCTGCTTCACTCTTATAGAGGGTGGCCGCTGTCAACGGCCGCATCAACGGCGGCCACACCCTAGCTGGCCCCTGGGAACGACATGTCTTAGCATTCTTCCAGCTGAGATAGATGCCAGTTGATTTACCGAGTTTTTCAGCTTCGTGTAGGGTTGTCATTGGGCTATGGGCTGGAAATCATGCATGTCTCGTAGCGTCCGCTCATCTGAGCGCGAGGCAACTGGCGACCCCCTTTATTATGCATTCAGCACCAGCCTTGTGTGCTATATATCTATATATAGCCTCGAAAGCCGCTGGACAGCGCTATGGAAGTAGGTGGGCGCTGTCAGATGTCCACTCCAGGCGCTGTCGTTAGTGGGCTAGGGCAACTAAGTGCTGTCACAGTTACGCAGCAACGATAGCCAATTGGCTTTCCTTTATAATGGTGTCAATGGGGTCTAGAAATGCCCGAAAGATTGCCACCAAATCCGGGGTAATTTTCACCCAAATATGGGGGTAATGCTACCTAAAATGAGCATACTTGAGCCGAGATGCGTGGCAGTGCCTGACTAGTAGGGCATTCAGCGGCATTAAAATACGCGGCAACTAGCCGTTAAGGTTCTCGCAGCTACTAATTGGGCCTCGTCCTGTACAGCCATTTCCTGAACCGTCTATCCACGCCCTACTGACCTTCAACAGAGCTTCATTAAAGAATTCTTTGCGCTTCAAATACATCATGATTCAATATGTGCACCAACCACTAACAACCCACCCAACTGGGTTCGCGTCGCGGCTGCTGCGGCTGCTGCCTGGCGCCTTTGCCGATGACATTCACGTCGAGCTGGAGCCCGTTTTCCTACCCAGTGATGGATCTGACCCGCCCAAATACGAGGCGCTCTCCTATGTCTGGGGGTCACTGCTACCGGCCGAGCCCAAGATTCTCGTCAAGGACAAGGGCGAATCCGCGGATGCGCAGCCTCGATGTCTGACGGTCCGCGAAAATCTGCGAAGCGCGCTGCTGCACTTGCGGAGCGAATCGGCGGTCCGTACATTATGGATCGATGCGATATGTATTAACCAAGACGATGAGGCCGAAAAGAGCAAGCAGGTGGCTCACATGGGCTCCATCTATGAGCTTGCCGAGCGAGTAGTCATATGGTTTGGGCCGGCGATCGATGGAAGCGCGGAAGTGATTGCCCTTTTAAACAGGCTCGCGGAACTTGCTCAATACGAATTTCGCAAGGATCTTCTATCTTGGACGACTGGAGACTCGCCGCCCAAGGACCTGGAATTTACAGAAAACGACCTCGAGAGCCTCATCCTCGGCGTCTCCAATACATGGTTCGACCGCGTCTGGACGCTCCAAGAACTCGGACTCACCAACCCCGACACCGCCATGATCCAATGGGGTCCGCAGACCGTCCCCTTCGTCCACCTACAGACCGCCATCATCGTCTACCAGAGCTTCTACGTCGACCACAGCGACTCCTGCTCCGCCGCCCTCCGCCGCCGCTGGTCCGCGCGCCGCGGCAACGTGCTCATCTTCCTGATGGCCCGGTTCTACCTTGGCTTCGACTTTGGCTCCGCCATGGAGACGATCCGCTACCGCGACTGCCACGACCCGCGCGACCGCATCTACGCAGCGCTCCGGCTCTGCACGCCGCGCCTCGACGTGGTCCCGGACTACGGCGCCTCGTGCACCGCGGCGGCGCTGTTTGAGCGCGTGTGTCTGCGACAGCTGCAGGACGGCGCGGACCTACTGGGGTCGTGTGAGTGGCCGAACGGGATGGGCGGCTTCCCGTCGTGGGTGCCGAATTGGCATGCGAAGAGGGTGGTGTACGCCAACTTGGTAGGCCATAGTGCAGGGCTACTACGCAATCAGTACCGGCAGGACAGCCCGGGAGAGCTTATCTGCTGGGGCAAGAAGTTTGCAGACGTTGCCGACGTGCTGGATCTAGGCCTATCCCCGGCATCGAGTGATCAAGATGTCTGCGCGGCGGTTGAGAAAATGTTGGCGTGGGTAACGAAAGATTTCGCCATGGACTTGAGCGTCTTGACACATGTGGCATATGCCCTCTTCCCGGAGGGGATCCTGGAATTTACGTGGCCGCTGGATGTAGATCCCGCTAATGGTCTTGTGCCAATGACAGAGGCTTTCAACTTTCTGCGCAGCTATCTACCCGGCGATCGGGAAAACAAAGGGGAAGAAGAAGCGAAGGAGTCCCTTCACCAACAAATCAGTTCGTTGGTTGCCCGGTGTATACGGGAGAGATGCACGGGCCGGTGCTTGGTCAAGACCTCATCGGGCAGTTTCGGATCGGTACTCAACTCGGCGGCAGTAGGTGACCAGCTATTTACTCTGCCCGGATGTCGGCATTCGATAGTCCTTCGACACTCGGACGGGAACCGTTTCCGCGTAGTGGGCTCCGGGTTCGTGGCATCCAACATGGCGGGCGAAGCTCTCCTCGGTCCGCTCATGGGCATGGGCATGAGAGAAGTGCGCCTTACACTGGAGGGCGGATACGGATACATTGGCTTCTTCGGCGGGAAGCCGTTTCGCTCCGACGCCCGGATTGAGAGGCTGTATTCGACTTCCGAGGCTGGAGCGCATGTGCGACCGGGAGACCAGGTGGTGATTGCGGACATGTATAACGCCATCAGTGTTGACGTGCTGCGGAAGAACGGTGTGGAGCTTGAAGAGGTTACATTGTTTTAAAGAATGCGCGCCCTAAAGAGGAATTTATCAAGCCGTCTGTTGATGTCTTGAGACTTGCGTGTAGCAGTGGCGGGTAAACGGTTGATGAACGAACCAATGCCGTTTAATATGAGATCTAAGTCTAGGTAAGATACTAATACAGATCTCAGTGAGCTGTTGAGCTCAGAATCTAGTCCCGAGGTTCACGTAGGTGCTTCCGGCGAGGGCTCTCGCAGCCCAAGCTTCGCTCCCTTAGGCAGACGGCTGGCTTTCGCCCTTGGAAACCGCCTCCGCCATCTTCTGAAGCTGACCCGCCGCCTCGGCAATGGCAGCCATCCAATTCTTGAGGTCTTCGGTGGTGTCTGCCGGCCGGACCTGGTCGGCGTCGGGGGTCTCTCCAGCGTCGGGGGTTGCTTCGGCATCGTCTCGTGAGCGCAGAGCGGCGGCCTGGGCGAAAGAAGCACCCTCACCGGCGAGGGCCATGGCCGAAACGGCAACTGCCCGGTCTTTGTTAGCCAGAGCCGCAGCACGCACAGATGATACGGATAAAGAAACGTACAAGCCAGGACGGCAGCGGCAGCGATGCGAACCATGTTTGCGATGTAGTTTATCCGACTGGTAACGAGCTGTAATGAAACGTTTTGTGAGGGCGTAAAAGATTTAAAGGTGTAGTAAGAATAGGAGTCAGTGGCTAAATGAGTGTCTGGCTAGAATGTGGTGGAACGCGGTCTTTCCCGAGGGCATCGTATTAGTCTTATACTTGATGTAGACAGCATTCTAGTCGATGAGTAACGCTGAAATTGATCTTTGAGCAAAAGATGCCGCTCTTCTCCGCATATTCTAGTAATTTAAATTTTTGCATACGTGTTTTCCTTTGCCAAGCAGTCTAATTAGAGGTGATGAAGTGATCAATGTACATAATGGCCTAGTGGAGGCGGTTCGGCAGATGCAAGGCGCTGCATAACGCCGAGGCGCAGGACAGGTGGAAATATAGCGCTTAATATATCGACGATATCGATGAAGAATCTGGATCGAGAAACTGCTGCAGAAGCCATACATCCATACATTAATTATTAGGTAGGGTCCGCGGAGGCCGTATGGCCTGTGTGGCTCGACAGTTTCGGTGGGAGCCACCACGCTATATGCCGAATGCACTAAGTAACTATACTTTGTAAAGTGGTGAATATTTTAGGCTAGAGTGCTTAGGATGGTTTGCTGTCCTTAATAAGATTTTAGCCTGCTATTGACTCATGATCATTCCGCATAGTATATTAGCCGTGTGGATAAATGAGGAATATAAATTATGCTAATCATCGGGCGGGCTGAGACTAAGGCGTTTAAGCGATTACGTGTACGTTGTTAAGAAGAAGATCATTGGAGCAGTAGAGGCTAAAGCTCAATGATGAACTACCAGAAACGGAAATGTGTGAGCTTGTAATACGCTTTAGAACGCGGGATGCTCATCTTTTGTTACCAAATGGTTATACATTCATGTTGACGTACCTTGAAGAGCTGGTGGATCTTTCTCTTAGGCATGCGTTTAATGCTGTAAAAAGCATGCTTGCAATGTATTTGACTCGTAATTGTTGGCTAGCGACTTTTTCAATTGACTTTGACAATATCAAAAGACGCGGAAACTGATTCCGCGGCGGGAACAAGCAAGCGCCGCACCCGCTGCGGCCACTTTTGCCAAGCCCGACCAACACGAAGGCCTCGTACGGCTGAACCAGGATTGTGACTATACTACAGGGGCATAATAACATTGGCAAGAAAGAAGAAATCACTGGGCAATGGGAAGCCGCTCTTCTTCTTGGATATTGACATGATTATGACGGCTGCCCAGACTTGCCTGTCTTCCCTGAGTGCGGCTCTGGAGGTTCCGGCGCCTGACATCATTTGCCAGCGTTTTTTTGGCCCCTCATCAGTTGTCTTGTGAGCCCGCTGCGTCCTTATTTCACCATCTATGGAATAGCTAGACCATGTGTGGTACTTCATGCTGGCGACTCACGGCGTGATACGCGGCCCGCAAGGCCGACGAAGGACAATCTTTAGATAGAAAGAGTATGTATATATGTGCCTCCTACCGTCTGTTTCAGTTTAGAGCTCACCCTCAGCTTTCCGTCATTCGTTCACTCCACCATTCTTTAGTCGGCCAAATCACTCTCGCTTAAAGGCCGTTCAACTATCTCATGTTTTTCTTTCAACCTGTGCTAGCCCTCTTGGGCTTTGCGGTCCTAGCAGCCGGATATTCCATTCCTGGCTCCTACGAGCGCCTGTACTTTTACTATGCCTATCGAATGGATCATATCGCGAGCGCCAACCCCATAATCGCGACGGGCTGCGTGCCAGCTAAAGGAAAGCTATGTGATCTAGACGAGTTCATCAAGTTCATTAGCCAGGACGGTTCAAAGATCACGAGCTCTGTCGCAGCTGTTACGCATCCTGAAGTCGAGGCAACTGCTAAGAAGATTGTCGACGAAGGTCTGACGGGCATCATCAACGTCAACAAGGTCGTTCAGGACGCCAAAGGAAACTACGCCACTCTCTTCAAAAAAATAGGGGAGAAATTTGTTGGAAAGCTAAAGGAGGAAACACTCCAAGGTATTAAGAAAGAATTTCTCGAAGATTTCAAAACCAGCCGGATGAAGGGCTACGAGGCCCTACACGCGGTCCTGCGAGAGCGCATGCGAGCTGCCGTGGATTCCTTCAAGCCGTTTGCGGAAGAAGCTACGCCGTTTGTCGTCAAAACCAAGCTCCACGGCGATATTCCCGTATTTGATTTACCGGAAACGGCCGAGGCCAACCCACATATCCCCAAGAAAACAATCAAACAGGCTTATCTCGACCACACGGCAGGCGGCCATACAGAGAACCTCGAGACGCTCGCGAACCACAACAACAGAGCAGAGAAACTCCTCAAAATTCCTTCTTGCGCTGATAAAAGACGCAGAGTCGCGAGGCGGGGTGCGCTCTGCGCAATCGGCATCTTGAAAGACGACGTGCTGTTCCCGAGGCTGGGTGGTGCTGCCAAGCTAGCCGAGGAGGTTTCGGAAGCGGAATTCGACAGGCTGGCGTCCAAGAAAGGCTTCAAGGCAATTGCCAACAAGAAGTGGGGAGAAATGAGCCTGCCAGAGGTGCGCAAGAAGCTCAAGTACGAGAAGCTCACGGCCGAGTCGCCCAAGATCAGCGTTGGCAAGGGCGGCTTCAAGGCACCTTCAGTCGGGGTGGTTGATGTTGGTTTCTGGGTCTATGGTGTGGTCCGAGCCTGGGCTCTCGACGTGACCAGTCTAGACCGCGCCGCGGCTGTCACATCCATCTTGCCCGTCATCGGCTGCGCAGTACAGGCCTTTGCCGACGGGGAGAAGAACGCATTCGACACGCTGGATACGGCGCTGTGCATACTCGGCGACGGACTCATGTTCACCGCCGCGGCGCCGCTCGGCATCGTCCTCCACGTTGTCCGGGCTATTATGAGCTTCTTTAAGCCTCCGCCGCTTCCCGAGCCCAAGACTCTGCTGGCCTCTCGCGACGCTGTCTGGAATCGCTTCCTAAAGGATGACATCTACTCGTACATCTACTCGCACCCTGACTACTCCACAGTCACCGGTCGCCGCAAGAACGAGACTGAAGCATTCCGTGAGAAGCTCAATAGCTCTTTTGCCATCGAGGGCCTCGCCGTACTCTCCCACGGCGCGCAGACTATTGGCGCCACTGTCGCCAGTGCCCGGGATAGCCTTGATGAGGCTAGCACCACGCCGGAGGACAAGGCCAAGATTGAGCAAGGCATCGTCGACGTCACGGCGCAGTTTGAGGCGGCTGCGGATAAGGAGATTATACGCCGACAACGCGAGCTGCTCATCAGCCTCCCCGGGCAGCTCAAGGAGAAGCACAACACCTTACTGGGACCTGTGGCCGACAAGCTTAATGAAGATTTTTTTGAGCAAGCCACCTCGGAGGAGATGTTTAAAAAGTACCGCAAGAAAACCCCTACAGCCCCTGGCGGCCCGGTGCTCGATAACAAGGATGAGCTTTGCAAGACCCTTCATGCTATTGGCGATGCGCTCTACGACAACCCGCCGGCGCTACCCAGGTACTTTGACCTTGCTTACATCCTGGGACAGTCCCAAGGACTTGCCCCGCTGAGCGAGGAGACGCTATCCGTCCAAGGGTTCCTCAGGGACAGGGTCACCAACATGTCCGAGGCCTCCATCCAGCTGTACACCTTGCACCACACACTGCAAGTTGCCAAGGTGCTCTCCCGCGAGATTGCCGAAGATGACATCTCCACGCTCCTCCCCAACAGCGATGACCAGGGCGTCGTCCGCGATCTGCAGACCTTCATCGCTATCAAGTACGGCCGGGTGACGGACGCGAGCAAGATGTGGCTGGCCAAGGAGCAGTATCCTGGAGGCGCCGTGAATTTCATGTGGGCGCCCGACGACATCAAGGCCGCCGGCATCATTGTCAGCCCCGACGTGCCGCCTGAGACGCCGCTCCTCACCGGACCGACGTCCATTTTCCTGACTACCGGGCTGAGCGAGGCCATCGTCGCGAGCTTAAAGGACCAGGAGCAGGCGCTCTCCGAACGGGCCGAGAACTCCGAGCTCATCCGGATGCTCATGGAGCAGGCCAAGAAGATCCAGGAGATCCTGTCCAATCGCGAGAGCGCTCAGTCTGCGCTGACCGAGGCCCAGAAGCGCAAGAGCGATGCCGATGCCGAACTGCTCGCCGACCCGCAAGCCGCCGCTGCCGACAAGGTTGTCACGAAGAGGACGCTGCGCCGGGCAGCATCGGCCTACTCGTGCCTGTAAATAGAGGACGCGTTGGGGAGGGGGGTTGATTGGGGAGGGGGGTTGATATTCTTGGACCTCGCTGCTCTGTGTGAAGATGATTGATGGGAAGAGCAGGAGGAGGAGGAGAAGAGTGGGTGGATTGAAACGGACTCCAGGCTGCCGCATGCCTGGACTCTCCCGAGGCGATGTACAGGAAGATAGATATAATGCAGTGTCGTTTCTTCTACGGTGTGCATGTACGCACACATGCTGATAGCGTAAGCCGTCAAGTATATGTATCAACACTTTTACTCGCATAAATACGATGTGTCAGACTTGGCCATACACTCGAGACAACGCCCAATAAATCCGCGATGCGTCCAAACAGCCTGTGCAAGCCGACAGATTCGTTGCAAGTAATAGCAATGCAACCATCTTCGCCGAGAGCCTAAGCAAAGAGGTCAAACGTGGTGAGGGGAACAGCTCAATTTTCATATCCTATAACACTGAATATTCCATTAGGATTACAAAAAGCGCAGCGACTAATATTACTTCTAGCTAGGTATATACAGCACCCAACCAACTCATCTTTCCAAGCTTCAAAGCTTCTGAGCAGACGGCTCCAAGCTTCTCAGGAACTGGATAATCGCATCCGCCATCTGCTGCAAACCCGGGTCCTCCAGCGGGTAGTGCCCCGCATTCTTCAACATGACCTTTGTCACCGGCACCTTCTTAACCCTATCGAGCACCAAGTTGCTGAGGTGCTCCGGCGTCCATCGGTCCTCGGCCGGCTGCGTCAGCAGGATCGGGCAGACGTCAAACTCGTCGGGCTCCAGCGCGGGCTTGTACGAGCTGTACGTCGACAGGAAGCGCATCGACGCCGACGATCCCGCCGACGACTTGTCCTTGAGGAAGATTTTCAGCGCCTTGTCATTGTTGGCCAGCGCGTACATCTTGCTCGCGCGCGACATGGGCATGCGGAACCAGTGCAGGCCCGTCGCGCTGGCCAGGTTCGCCAGCGGCAGGCCAACACGACTCGCAAAGATGTCGTGCGACGTCTCGTCCGCGACCTGCTGCAGACGCAGGTCCAGAAAGGTCATGCCCACGATGCCCTTGACCTTGCGGTTGCGCGCCGCAATGTCGTACGTCAGCATGCCGCCCGCGCTGAGCCCGTACAGCACGACCGGGCGGGCGTCATCCCTAGCCTCGCGGTCGACAAGGTCGCTGCCAATCTGCACCCACTCGTCCCACGGGTACGTCTTCTTGTCGGGCGCGACCTGCGTGCAGCCGTAGCCGGGCATGTCGATGGCGACGACGTCGAAGCCGGCCGCGTGCAGCGGCACGCCGAGGATCATGGACATTTGCCGGCCGTTGGTGCCGACGCCGTGGTGCAGGATGACGCGGATCCGCGCCGACGGGTTGCGCCACCGGTCCAGGTGCAGGTTGTGGCCCCGGTGCTGCCACCACTCTTCGACGGGGGAGTGCTCGGGCGTGAAGTGCAGCCGCGGGGGGAGGAAGGCCTGAATATCCTTCCAGGCCTGTTGGTCGGCGTAGGTGGGAGGCTTGGTGGACATGGTGTAGCTGAAGAGTGAGTGTATGATGTTTGGTGGGATAAGTCTGGGGTGGCAGGCTAGAGCCCTTATAAGGAATCGTGAGGGTGGTTCAGCTAAATGAGGAGCTGCCGAGGCACGCGTCAAGTCATACCGGACGGCCTCGGTCTCTCCTAAAAGCTTGTCTTGCAGGTTCCTGGGCGACTACCGATGTCGGCTCCGGTGAGGACAGAGAAAACAATGTAAGTTGAGAACTGACGTTGTAGATAATCTCTTGGAGATCTGTTTCTCGCAAGCAGGGTCCGTTTTGGGTTAGTATAGGATCGTGGCGTCCACTTACCAGAAGGTTCAGCCGATCACTGTTTGAGACTGAGCGGTTGCAAGGCGCAGGAATTTTCTCGGACATGTCTAAGAGAATTCATAAACTATAGAAAAGAGCGACATTCATTTCACAGTCAATTTGTGATTGTAATATTCTTGTTTGCGTCGTGGCCGTCTTCTAGACATTCAACGATCTCCAGGGGTCCGTCTCCACCATATCCCTACAAAGGCGGAGGAAGCCGAATGCCGCCGTGTCTCTCCACCAGAACTGCTGTTGGTTGTCGATTGTGTAACTGCCTTTTTTTACTTGTGCGTTTTGTCGTATATTAAGCATAAGTTGAGGGATGTTAACATGGCTTGATTGAATGCTGCTATAGTTGTCGTGGCTCTTTGTTGTTGGTTCTGTGATAGTCTCTAGTGATGACGTATTCTTTGTAGTTGCCTTTTTAGCTACATAGTTCCCAACTGACGGCTATCAAATTACCTAATAATGAATGAATGCGAATTCTAGAAAATGAGCTATAAATAAGCACGGTATACAACTTCTTTAATTACATTTCCCCCTACAAATGCCCTGGGTACATACATGCGGCCTCATTGTCTCGCTGTCGGACTTTGCCAAGGTCCGTCGCTGCGCCTCACAGAAACTGCAACGCCACCTTGGCCTTCGCCACACTACCATGGCCGCGTGTGGCGCATGCCTGCCTAATCCCCACGAGACCGAGACGTCATTACCAAGCAACTGACGAAGCAACCCGAACCCTTCAGATCATCCCCAGAAAAGCCCGGCTTTGCCCCTCTGCAGTCCTCTGATCGAGCCTAACGCAGGACATATATATCCCTGCTTCCTCCCAGACATATCCCACATTGAAAGCTCCAGATACCGACAACCTTGATCAACAACCTTGACCTACAAACACATCTCCACCCACTGTTACAAACTGCGGACTTACAGCTGGTGCATTTGTAATCCGCATCACACCACCTTGAATCTGAACATTGTTCATCTACACCTGCCGCTGCATCAAGAACTCATCACAAGCACCTCCCTACCACCACTGGCCTGCTCTAAAGAGCGCATCACCATGACGGACCAACAGCGACCGCACAGCCCCGACGCCTCGGAGGCCGAGTCCGACAGCGACTGGATCACCATTACCATCTGCCACCGCCAGACAACGTGCGAGCTACAGTTCCCGCCCGACGCCACCGTCGTCCAGCTCTTCGAGGAGCTCGAGGCGACGCTCGACATCCCCGTCGCCAACCAAAAGATCCTCGTCCCCAAAGGCCCGCTGCTCAAAGCCCCCTTCAAGAACCCCGACATGGCCCTGACCGAGCTCCAAGGCAAGACGCTCAAGCTAATGGGCTCCGCCTCGTCCGAGGTGCAAGCCGTGCAGAGCATGTGCGAGCGTATCAAGCAGCGCGCTGCCGCGCGCCTTGCACACCGCGGCAAGTCGAGCAGCCGCTCCCACAAAAAACAGGCCGCGAGCGCCGACGACACCAAGTACACCTTTCTCCAAGTCAAACCCCTGCAGGGACTGCCGCGGCCGGAGCGCAGCCTGGCGCTGCTCACGCGCCTCAAGGAGGACCCCGGCATCCGCGCGACGATGAAGAAGCGCAAGTACACGGTGGCGCTGCTGACGGAGATGGAGCCGCTGTCCAATACGCAGGCGACGCACGAGGGCACGTCGCGGCTGCTCGGGCTGAATCGCAACAAGGGTGAGGTGATCGAGCTGCGGCTGCGGACGGACGCGCACGACGGATACCGCGACTACAAGACGATCCGCAAGACGCTGTGCCACGAGCTGGCGCACAACGTGCACGGCGACCACGACCGCGCGTTCTGGGACCTGTGCCATGCGATTGAGCGCGAGGTGGACGCGGCGGACTGGAAGACGGGCGGGCACACGCTGGGAGAGACGTCGCGGTACGTCGTCTCCGGGCAACAGGACACATATGCGGATGAGGAGGAGGAAGAAGATGGCGGTGGCTGGACGGGGGGTGAATTTGTCCTGGGTGGGCAGGCTACGGCAGGTGGCATTACGGCTGGGTTGAGTCGTAGGGAGGTACTGGCGCAGGCGGCGCTGGAGAGGCAGCGTAGGGAGACGCAGGAGGAGGCCAAAGCTGTCGAGGCAGCGGAGAAGGGCTGGAGGCCGTGTCAAAGGCAGCAGCCGAGCGACGAGTCTCCAGAGTGAATAGAGGAATTGTAAATTGCATTGGGTACGGTGTTATTTGATAATATCATGGTATCGAGCGAGCGATGGCAAAATATCAATCTCTGCTATTTTTTGGATGATGCTCATGAGTTTATGAAAGTAAGTAGTTGCAGCAGCTGCTTGTCTGCATTGAAAGCTACATTACGATAGCTCATATGATACGGTATACCGTCCCCGATCATCTCGATTGCCCTCTACGTGGCAACGAAATCATTTCCGCCCCCCTCGAAATATCCGGAGTGGAGGAAAGGCCAAGTGCTCATGCAACTCGAACTGAAGCGCCACTGACATCCTTGCAAAGGAGGTCTGGCCAGCGAGAGGAATGGCACAGCACTTGGCCTGCTTGCCTTCCTGACCGCATATACTGGCAAAGTCGGCGCCGTCGGTGGCATACGGCTGGCTTTATCGCCAAAGGAAGAGGGTTAGCCATCGTCTTTGCCCTGCGGGGGATGAGGATACACGTACGGGTTCGGCACTCATTGGCGAGGCCGAGGAGGTCGGGCCTGCAGCATTGCTGTTCGGTGTAGAGTAGAGTGTAAGCGCAGACGCTGCCTTGGCGCTTATTAAGAACTCCGTGCGGAACAGCAGCGACGGCAGCGGCGAAGAGGGAGAAAATTGAGGCGAAGTGCATCCCGGCTGGCTGTGGTGGTGAAGATGGCAATAAAGTGTGAGAGTCCCTGGCGTTGAGATTGATAATCACAGGCCGGAGATGGATGAAGAGAGTAAAGTCCCGAGCTTTCTTATACACTTATTCCGGCTCCGTCAAAACGTGAGCCGAATATCAGTGAGACAGGCCAAAAGGGGATGTGATACCGACGGACATCGGTGAGACAAAGCTGGAGAGTGGTGACGTCGACTGTTCTACAGCCAAGTTGCAGCTGAAAATCACGAACCAAACGAATGCTAGGGAGTAACCTTTCGAAAGTCATGTCTGATCGCGATTCGAGAAGCAGGGTTGACAAGGATAATTTCAAGGCAGCTACAAAAAAAGCATGCGTCTCAGTCAAGGAGACTAATCAGGTAGGCAACCAGTTCACCGTGTGACATTCAGCGCTCTCCTACATAGAGAAGAGTATTCTTATACCCTTCCTAGGGACTTTAGTAACAGCTTGCTTCTAGCGCTGGATACGACATTAAACAGCGGCATCTGCGGGGTAACACGGAATGAGCCGACGGTCTATATTGATGTTTATGACGAGTCTGCTTTACAGTGCACAGTCCCCTTTTGAGCTCAAGCCGCCCTAGACGCAGTACCAATATCATCGTCATGTCCCCGAAAAGCTCAAAGAGCAAGGGAAGAGTGACGCCATCATGCTTCACCACACTCAAGTGCCACTGACCGTGATGTAGGGGGCAGATGATAGTGCAGCACTTGGCTGCATTGTTCTCAGCAACACAAATCCTCCTTGAAGAGCTCAGCGTTGGTAGGCGTGTGCTCGGCCATGTACGTGGGAAAAGAAAATACCACCGATGTAAAATTAACCTTGAGAATTAGGATCAGACAATCGTAACCTTTTACAGTCGTGATTCTGCCGTGCTGCGGATTGAGCTGAATATCGGTGAGACAGTCGGCCAGAAGGGGATGTGACACCGACGGGCATCGGTGAGACAGGCTCGAAGACATGTAAAATCAACAGAAGAATCGGCGAAACAGGCTTGAGGAGATGTGACGTCAACGGTAAGTCGAAGACTGAACGAATAATGGGGAAACGATATGAACTGATTGTCTATATTGGGGACTATAAAGACAGTTCTGTTTATAGTACATGTTCCTTCTGTATGTTACTCTCCTCCATATATAACATTGAAATCCAAAAACCATCCCCTTGAAATGTAAAAAAGGCGGGAATGTGAATCTGTGCTTTTGAGAGCGCAGTTACTCAGGAATGCCAACGGGAGTCTCGCAGAGAAGTGCCTGACCGAGGACAGGGACAACGCAGCACTTGGCCTGCTGGCCAACACTGGCGCAAACCTCCTTGAACTGGGCAGCGTTCCAGAACTGGCGGTCGGCTGTATTGCGAAAGAGAGAAGGAAGATTAGTACATTGTGCCTTGTTGCTTTTTGCGGAAAGGTGAAAGGACTTACGGGTGTGGCAGTCGAGATCAGCAACGCCGAGGACGTCGGTGGCGCAGCACTGCGGCACAGAGTACAGGCCGGGAGGGCAGTTGTACGGCTCGGGGTACCAGTTCGGGGCGGCAGCGACGGCGGCGGCGAAGAGGGAAATGGCGGTGATGAACTGCATCTTGGCTGATGTTGGGTGGTGTTGGGATGTTGGTGGTAAAGACTGTGGATGTGGGTTGAAGTATTAGGTAGGAAGTTGTAGTGGAAATTAGAGCTGGATGAAGAGGAATGTTGGGAACAGAATTGGATTATCGCCGGTCCTTTTATATCTCAAGATTGTACTCCTCCATCGCCATGGTTCGCCTCTCGAGGGATGTGCTATACCGCTAAGTCTGCCCAGAAGGGATGTAGTTGAACGAGGGCATCAACAGCTCCTGCTAAACTGGGGTAAATGAGACATAAAATCAGACTAATGCAGGGATAACAAGGGATGAATAGACTGTGCAAATTGTTCTCATTGTCAAAAGCGACGGGTTTTTTCTTTTTCTAGGCCAAAGCTGATCGACCGCCCTTCTCGGACGTGGGGTAAGACATTAAGGGCGAACGGTCCGGTCTGAGACAGTTCCGAAGGGTGACAATCCGAACAATGCCTACAATTTGATTATGCGCATCATCATTGCTTTTCTAAATCAAGTTGCCAGTGTCTTTAGTTAAACGAGCGACCATAAACTGCCCAAGCCATGAGAAAAAGGGATACATGAAGCTAAACTACCGCCGTTATGGTAACAAACTAGCCTAGACTCGGGCAACGTAAAAAAAGGAAGAAGGGAAAAAAAAAGGCATAAACCAATCTCGCCTCTTTCTCAGCCGCAGACTTTAATAGGGCAAGGGATCCAAATCCAACCCTGTCACCGTCAGCTTGAACGCGTCGTTGCGCGAATAACTCCCCGCGGCGTCGAGGTCCAGCCGTCCGCGGATACAGTCGCGCAGATCGACATCATGCCACACCAGACCCTCCGGGTCCTCCCACTGCGGACCGGCGAGCACGTCGCCGTACGGGGAGACAATGGCCGAGCCGCCGCGGGACAGCCACCCGGGCGCCAACCCGGCCGTCTTGGCAGCGGCGGCGCCGCCGTGCGCTGCTGCGTCCCCGTTGGGTGCGGCGGCGGCGGGCAGCGGGGTGTCGTCGTCGTCGACCGCGCAGCTGAGCACAATCTCGTTGCCGTCGCTGTCAAACACGGAGCGTCTGCGGCGCCGTCTCGTCGGCGATACGCCACCCGGGAGCGCAATCTCATGGCCCTCTGCCGTAATCGTCGAGTTGCGTCTGCGCATCGTCGTCGGCGACACAGCCCCGTCCTCCTCGTCCTCCTCTACCACGCCGTTGATGTTCCCGCCGTCGCGGACGCACATGTTGCTGCTGACTACGAAGCAGCGCCCCTCGACCGCCACGGTGCGCATCAGCGCCATCCACTGGTCGCGGTTGTCGGCGGTCGGCGCGAGGTACAGGTTCACGTTTTGCGAGTACAGCGCGTGGCGCAGCAGCGGCATGTAGTTTTCCCAGCAAATGGCCGCGGCCAGGTTGACGCGCATGCCGCGGATGGTGGTCGAGACGGCGCGGAGCGTGCTCGGGCTGCCCTGGCCCCAGCAGAGTCGTTCCGTGCCGGTCTGCGCTGTGTGTCAGTATCTCAAGCTCACCAAGGTAGGGAAAAAGGGTAGGGTAATAGGAGAACGTACCGGCATCACCTTGCGTCGCTTGCCGAGAGTGCCCTCCCGCGGACACACATACACCACCGAGCAGTACAACGTGCCTCCCGCGCGCTCAATCACACCCACCACCAAAAACACACCCGTCTCCGCCGCGATCCTCTCAATCTCCTCCCTCGTGCCATCCCCCCTCTCATGCGTTCCCTTCTCCCCCATCTCCGACCCCCCACCACCTCCTCCTAACTGCCGCTTCACCCACGCATCGCCGCCGCCGCCGCCGCCATCCCCCACCACGTCCCCCAAGTCGGCCGCAGCCTCGAAATACCGCAGGTACTCGTCGCGCCCCTCGCGCGTGCGGTCGCCAATCACGCACCCAAAGTGCGTGCCGCGCGGGTACCCTCCAATGTACGCCTCGGGTAGCAGCAGCAGGTCGATGCGTTGGGCGGCGGCGCGGCGCGCGAGCGAGGCGAGCTGGCGGAGGGTGGCGGCGCGGGTGGCCTGCGTACCGGGCGAGGCGGTGCCGAGCCGGATGGTGTTTGCCATTTGTACTTGACTGGCGCTTTCTGTGTCGCTTTCTTTTGGAGAGGATCAGATGTACAAGTGTAGATGGGGAAAAGCAAGAGAAGAGTTGATATAGGCGTGATGTCAATGGTTCGCAAAAGGCGGCGCTCTCCATATATAATGAGGGGTTGCATTTGGGCCTCCTGCTTTGGCTTTGCAGCTGCAGTGGCCTGTTCCAGTCGCGGGGTCTTGTCCAAGTGGCTGGTTCAAGGTTTACCTATGGGGCGCTGGCCGTTCGCGGCTTGGACGCTCGGCAGTTCACGCTGCGACAGTCAGCCCATTGCCCGTTTCGCCCTGCACAATTCCATTTTTTCCTTGTTAAAAAATTGCCAATCACGGAATATTTGCAACACTGACAAGGATCCTGTCACGCCATATCTCTCTCTCGTACCTGACACCTTCAACAGCCACCCGCCGCCCCGGAGGCCGTTCTAGGTCCGGCCCCACTCGTCCGGGGATTCATGGATTCATCGTGAGTCGGCAGCGGCTCATCGTGAGTCGGCAGCGGCTCATCGTGAGTCAAAGTGGAGACTGGACATGCATGTCTGTCCTGGGTGTTCGTCGTGTTTTAAACAGTCTCGATTTGCTCACGTGAATCCTGCATGATGCCAAGTTTTTTGTGCAGCGCATTGGTGCACTGCCGTCCGACTCATAGTGAGCGTTGACCACTCAGCATGACTGGAAAGCCCGCTGACAAAACGACTCAGAAATCAACTTGGTAGTTTTGCTTCACCTGTATAAATAGAAATAACGCCCCCTTTTCCAGATCTCGCTACGACAGGCGCTCAACGCCTGTACATCTTCCGTAGTATAGTGGTCAGTATGCAAGCTTGTCACGCTTGAGACCCGGGTTCAATTCCCGGCGGGAGAGATCCGCCACGCTTCTCAGAAGCGGTTTCTTTTTTTTCTTTCTATTGTTCTGGCTGACTTTTACCTTTCATTGTTTCAGATTACATTTTTCTGTCATGATCTTAATCATTATTGCGAACACCAATTCCGGTAGATGATAGCTCATGTTTACATTCATTATATACCATAGAGAAAGATACCCATCCACTCATCGCCTCCTTGACCTCGTCGCTGCTGCAGGCGGAGGTTCAAATGCATCATCATCCGAAATCTCATCGTCGCTAATTTCAATGCCCTTGGTCTGAGTCCCCCCTGACTTTTGTGAAAAGTTCAACGTAGTCTGTGTTGCCGGCTTGGCTCTCGTCGACGTCCTCGTCGCTGCCGTCTTCTTCGGTGCCGCCGCCTTCTTTGCCGGTGCTGCTCTTGCGGCCCGCTTCGGCGGCGGCGCGGGCTCCGGCTCCTCGTCCGACTCCATCACCACGTCTTCCTCTTCTTCCTCCACAGGCGCTTTGCGGCCCCGGCCTCTAGCAGTTGTGGCCTTCTTTGCTAGTGCCTTCTTCGCTGGGGCCTTCTTTGCAGCCGCTCCCCGTCGTGTCGTCTTTGCCGGCGCCGCTTCCTCCTCCTCAACCAGCGAGTCAACAGCCCGAGATGGCGCTGAGCCAGTGCTAGCGTCGCCGACAGCCTCGTACGTCCAGGCGTCGGCCGCTTCTTCCCACTCGCCGTCAAAATCGCTATCCCACGTCGCCGGCTTCGGTCGGAGCACGCGGCGACGCTCTGCGGGAGGTGCCCTAACGCCGCTCTCCAGCTGTTTTTCCACTCTCGTTCTGTAAATCTCCATGGCGGTGTTCAGATCCTCATCGTCAGACTCGAGCCCCAGCATCTGCTTCACCTGGCCGGTTAAATGCTCAGAAACAAACAGCTCCATGGCATGCTTGTCATCCTTGGCGACGAACTGGTTGACGGCCTCGCTAAAGGGCGCTTGCGGGAGCACCTTGAGTGACTGGGCGGAAAGGAAATCTTGGACCAGCGAGTCCACCTTGACCATGTCACCGCTGTCTTCTAGGTCCTCCAACATCTCCGCGGGCGCGGCAGCCGTGGCCTTTCGCTGAGCCGTCTTCTTGCGATAAAAGTACACCACATCATTGGTATTCGCCACCTTGCCAACGAATCTGTTGGAGAATCTCTGCGGGTTCTCGCACTCAAACAGGCCGCCTTCTGGGGCTGTATATTCGACCTTGAGACGGATCAACGGTAGTGGTGGTTCCTCCAGAGCTTCTTGATCTGTTTGAATCGATTCCCACTCAGTGTTTGCTTCTTCAATCATTTCTTCCACAACCTCCATGAGTCTCCGCGTGACCTCTTGCCTGTTATCCTTCTTTTTGTCTAAACCCTTGAAACGTTTATCCTGGTTCAGGATAATTTCTCTCGTGACAAACGGCCGAACCGTTTTGAGCGGAATCTTGTCCATCTTGAATTCCTTTCCAGTGACGCTGACAATCGCGACGTGTTTTTGAACCGCTTCACCCGGTACTAGTGACGTTGCCACCGACGAGCCCGGCTGCATAACGTGGAAGCCAGTTTCAGGGTTCTGAGTTGGATCAATCAAGCATTCGTGCTCATGCCCCCATACAATCAGGTTCATCCAATCTGGCAGCACATTCTCTGGCAAATATGAAGTCGCCGTGTGTGCGTGGTGGTTTTGATGCACAGCCAGCAGGTTGAACCAGTCTCCAGTCTCGGCACTGGGCTTGAACCATTTGACTTTGTGATCCCGAAATGTCCGAAACATTCGCTCGTCGCGCACGTTGCTCAGGCCAAACAGTGCCAGCTTGGTTCCGCCCTTTTGCAGCAGGATTGGCCGCGCCTCGATGTTGTCCGCTTCTGCCACTCGGCCGTAGTAGTTGAGCAGTCCACAGGCTTGCAGCAGATCGAGCGAACAGAGGTTACCATCCCCTGAAGGATCGTCGTGGTTGCCGTGAATTGAAAAGACGGGAATGGAAATGTTAATGTCGGGGTCTTCGTAGTTGACGTGGGGGAATGCGCCCTCGAAAACGGTCGCAGCGTCGGAGAGGAATTCGAGTGGACATGGCTTCATGCCAAGGCAGTTTTGTCGAAGCGTCCGCATAACCTGGTACAGCGACTTTCGCGAGGGTTTGTTGTCGTGAAATAAGTCACCGGCTAAAAGCACCATGTCCACCTGCGACAAAGTTAGCAAACGCTGCAAGGCAGGTAGGGGGTGTATGTACGTCTTCGGTGCGGGCCAAGGTCATAATTTCATCAAAGGTCCGCCAGCTGTCATCTTTTCGAATAGCATCTCGCTCTTCGTACCCGACATGGTTGTCCGTGGCCACCAGGATACGGATTGTATCCGCCTCTAACGGTCTGGTTAGTGGCGGCACGTTCGCGAGTGCTCGTAGGCTGCTTCGCTACTCACCAGTAGATGCGGGCATGTTGCTATTCGAGAATCGAGATAGACTCCTAGAGAGTAGAACAAGCCCAATGGCTTTTTTCCCAGGCACTGGATAGCCAGCGCGGCCAAAGCAGAAGTTGCCTGGATGATAAACGAGCTGGTGAAGCTGGGTGGGTGGAGTGGACGCGACCTTAACGGTCGCCGTGACGCGAAATGGTACGAAATCACGTGGAGTTTTAATTGAAAGTTGCAATACAGCAATAATTTCACAACTCTTTTTTTTTCGCTGCTTTTTATTCAAAGATGGTGAGTTTACGATTTGATAAAAAGAGTATTATTAAAACTCGCGCTGTGTGCGCCGAGAGTCAACCTAGTAAGATGCCTATATCTACCAAACTCCAAAAATGCAGCGCCAAAGCTGCGATGCGTGTATCTCGCTAGAATAAAACAGATGAGGAAATGGGATTAAATCGGTGCATGGGCATGGACAGCCCTAAATGAGAATGCCGCGCTTCTTCCAGCCACCCGGCCCCAGCCAGGCCCAGAGCAACAGGGCGCAGGCGACCCAGACCGTGATGGCCTCGCCCCAAAACGTGGCCGAATAACAGGACTTTCCGTAACAGAAGAGCTCATCCTCGACGCGGTCATTTGGTCCAGATGGCAGCCCGGGCTGGCTTGCGCCTTGCTGGTAGCCGGCGGCGTAGACGAGGCCCCAGAACGTCGAGCCCAGTGCAGGAAGTGTCGTCACAATGCCAAAGTTGGTGGCAAAGTTTTCGACACCCCAGATGATTGTGACGATAAGCGGCGCGAGACTGAAAATGGCACCGTAGCCGGCGCCGACAAGGCTGGAGACGACCCAGAAGCGGTCGGCGTGGTTCTGCGCAGCGCCAGAGGCGAGGAACGCCAGGCCGAGCGACATGGTCATGGCGAAGAAGAGCATGAATGCCACGCGGGAAATGGTGAACTGCTGCAGCCTCGAGGTGCGGTGGCTAGGAAGTTGCACATGCTGCGTCTGGGGTGCTGGCGCAATCAGATCGGTAATAGTACCAATCAGCATGCGACCCACGGTGCTTGTCAGGCCAAAGATGGAAACATGGGTGGCCGCGGATGTGCCGCTGCTAAAGCCGTCTGCAGCTGGGGGCGACAGCGTTCCGATGATGGTTCCCAGGTTGTTGATGAAGGCCTCGCCTGGGCCGACCATTAAGAGGAACGCCAGCGCAAAGTGCCACATGGTGTGATCCGCCAGGAACCTCCTCGTCTCGGCGTTGAGAACCCAATTCTTCTTCCACTTGGCGTCGTCATCGTCTCGAAAGGAGCCGGCAAGTAATGATGTGCTCTCGATGGAAGCAGGCGTGCCGGGGGTATGGGTTCCGTAGCCTCTCTCTGCTCGTCGGAGCAACGAGCGGTCATCCAAAAGACCGCTTTGCTCCAGCTCTTCAATAGCCTCCTCAATCAAGTCCTCCTCATCAACGACCTGTAGTGTGAAGAAACCCAGGACGCCGACGGAAAGCAGGAGAACTGCCAGGAAGATGAAGAATCGAAATACGTCAACATCGCCCTTGGAGCCGTTCGGCCGCAGCGTGTAAAACAACCGGCTGGCGCATTGGCTGATCCACATGCCACTGATGCCGAACGCGGTGATGGGCAGGGCGAGGGCCAGGCCCCTGTACTTGCCCTTGCCAAAGTTCTTTGCGCACGTCGAGACGGCGGAGATGTACATTGCACAGGTGGCCGCGCCAATGCAGACAAACGCAAAGACCATGATTGGGTATGACCATTCGTTGCCGGGCGCGGCGGGTAGCTTCCCAAGGCTGTTGTAGTCGAGGTCGAGCTTGTGGTAGATGGCAGCGGCGATGCCATAACCCGTGGCGAATAGCAGGGCGGCGAGAAGCGCGAGGGGTGCCGGGCCGGCGCGGTCGCATACATAGCCCATGACGGAGATGGGCAAGTAGAGGGCGACGGAGCTCCCGATGGCGACGCCGTTGACCTGGAACTGGGTGTACCGCAGGCGTGACTGGAACTGCGGCGCGTACAGCGAGAAGACGGCGTTGGAGCCGGCGCACAACGACATGAGGGTGGCGACGACGAGGGCGACGGCTCGGACGGCCTTTTTGTGGCGAATGGCGCGGCGGCGCTCCGAGGTGTCGGAAAGCGAGAGGCCATCGTCGTCGCTGACGGTATATGTGGAAATGTTGTCGTCGTCGCTGCGTTGGCGGGCGGCCGCGGTCCGGTCATCGGACGGCGCCATGCTGGGCCTCGGCGCTGTGACGTGGGAGGTTTGGCGCAGAGGACAGATCAGAAAGGGCGGAAGAAGAGACGGAAGAAAAAATAAAGAAATAAATCGATAGGTATGCTGGAGTCTGGTGGGTTGCAGAAGAGATGAAGCAAGATGGAAAAGAAAGAAAGCCGGGGGAGATGACAGAATGGATGGCGGGAACTATCTAACTAGTCGTTTGAGGTGGCAGTCACGCTGGCAAGCAGACGCATCACGTAATTTGCTCATCGTGACCTTCGACCTTCCCGATCTGTGGGCCGGCCAGCGTACCCGTTATTGTTATAGCGGGTGAGGCGCTGCAAGGCCGCTGTCACAGGGGTGTGGCTAACGACTAGTAGGTACTTACTAAATGTACTAACCTTAGCCACGGGTTGATGTATAAGGCTCCACTGTGAAAACACAACATATAATTGTACTTGCCAACGTCGCGAGGCAGCTGGCCGTCCAAGATGGAGGACTAATCTTTGCAGAATGCAGCAGTGGAAAAGTTTTGTTGATCAAGAGGCGGCAGACTTGCGTGTATTAATAATTTCGCATCGTTCTGGTTGGTGGGGTCAGCAGAACCGTTTCCCCTCTAGGGCTCCAGGGTAATCTGTACCGGCTGGTGATCAATGGTGGGCTTATGAGAGCTTCATGCTGTTGTTTATTGTCTCTCTTTCTGGCTAGGGCTCCTACACTCGGATGTTAACACTTGAAGCTGAAAAAACAAATAGTACATAAATAGGGGTTCCTCTTCCATTCTTCAAGTTTGGGATTCCTAAACAACAATCGATAAACTCTTCATCACATCAACTCGCATCAATCTAAACATCCTACAAAAATGAAGCTCTCCGTTGCTACGGCCATACTAGCTGCAACTACTGGCATCGTTGCCAAGAGTTGCAAGAATGGCGGTATTTATTGCGGCCAATCCTTAATCAACAGAGATATGATCATCCCGTGGCCCCTTTGCGTACAAAGAGTCTATACCAGTCTGTGGGCGATAATTGACTTACCCATACGTCATAGGCGACTATAGAGACGACATCAAGCGTGTCCTCAAGGACCGTGGAAACAAAAGTCCAAGTGAGGCTGATATCAACAACTCGCTTTTCAAGTGCGTCGAGCACGGCAACATTGAGTATCGCAAGTTTCGCGACACGGGCTGCATCGGCGTCGGTAGCTCTGCGGATGATGCCTGTCTCTAAGATATGAAATAACTACGGAGTAGAATTTAATCATTTACCTACGATTGTCTGTCTTATTGCCATATTGTCATCCAGAGCCCATGTACAACAGGGAGAAGCCGTCGAGCATCTGCGGCACAACCATGACTCGATAGACTTGCCACAGGTTAAGCATAGCCGTCCCCCAAGTTTGAGGAAGTCAACGCTAATAGAGCATATTAGTCTTTTCGTGTCTGCGTCTTCTTGTCGCGGTGTTGGCCCCATTTAAAGTAGTTTACGATACCGAGTGTCAATTCACGACACTGCCTAGTCACTCTGCCATTGCGTACTAATCTCACCATGAAACGACCGGCCGTCTTATCACAAGCAAATGCTTGGCATGAACTGCCTCATCGGGCATTTTGCATAATTTTTACTCATTGTATTCTGCTCATGCGCTGCAGAAATCCCATATCCCATAATCGCTAGTTATTACGCCCTCCCTGATTCTGAGCAAACCGCAGATTCTCATTCCCAACCACGCCATTCAGCACGTTGCCCGTGCCCTGCAGCTGGCCATTCCCACCATCCAGCATGATATTCCCAAAACTATCCGACATGAGCTGCACGCCGCTCACAAAATCCTTCTCGTCAAACGCGCAGTGCCCGCCATTCGGCGTATTGTCCACCGTCTGCAGCGCGTCAATCTGGTCCGCGTTCATGCCCATCTGCGCCGCCGCGCTCTCATACGCGCGCACCGCCTGCGGGATGAGCGTCTGCAGCGACTGCAGCTCGTCCTGCGTCGACTGGAAGTGAATTCTGGTATTGGCCAGCGCGGCGGCCGACTGCTGCGTAAACTGCACCTGCGGCTCGAGCCCGCCGCACGACAGCAGCACGCCCGCGTTGGGAAAGTTGCCGAGGAACTGCGGCATGAAGAAGCCGGCGAGCGTGAGGGAGCCGCCGCTGACGCCGGTGAAGAAGACGTTGGACTGGTTAAAGGCGACGACCTGCGGCAGGACGTTGGTGACGAGGTCGTTGACGGCCTGCGAGTGCGCGGCGCCGTTGGGCCGCTGCACGCCGTTGCGGTCCGCGCTGCCCCATTTCAGGTCCTTGTCGGGGGCCAGGACCGCGACGCCCATGAGGTTGGAGTTGACGCCCTGGTTGGGAAAGTCAAAGAAGGACTGGCCGCCGTCGCCGTGCAGCAGCACGTTCATGCCAATGGCGCCCTGAGTGTTGGGCGCGGCTTGTCCGCCTTGCACGCCGGACGCCTGGGTGAATTGGTCGGCGGGAGCGCTGACCCTGAAGCGAATGGGGAGGTTGCTACGGTCAAGGTCAGTCTCATCGGTCCTGATTGCGCTGCGACGGGTTGAGCTCTTACTTGATGTTGATCGTCATGTCCAGCGTAGTAGAGCCGTCTGTGGCCGTGGAGATACCGCCGGGCGTCTGGGCTGCCTTTTGCTGTGCGGTGAGCTTTTGACCACGACCACCGCCGCCCTGGTTATTTCCCTTGTTGTTGTTTCCGTTGCCGTTGTTTCTGTTGTTGCCATTCCGTTGGGGAGCTGCAGAGACAAACGCCAGACAAAGGACCACCACCGTAAACAACACTGACAACACGGAGCTTCGCGACTTATACATTGTATCAGCTAATGATTATAAAAAAAATGTCGTAAAAAGATTATAAAACCCCGGACCGGCCGTAAAAAGAAGAGAAATAGAGTACAAGATTAAGTAAAGAAAAGAAAGATCAGACGCAGAGAACGTAGGCAAAGCTTCATAATATCATTTAGCCCAAGCTCCCGCAAGAGTGCTAGCCCTAGTGGTGTCGAGGCTGCAACGGGCATGATGAAACTCCCATGGTGTTGTTGGCGTCGCGAACTGTTTCGCACCCTTCGGCGCATCTGAATGGGGCAGAACTTATGCATCATAGCTAAATTCCCCGACATACTCTTTTCAATGCGTGACAGTATATATGGGGTCGGTTGGCCAACTAGAAACAAAGGGGCGCCTTTTCACGGTGTGACTTTGCGAGGTGGGCGTCTCGGAGTCGTGTGATCCGAGTGATGACCGCTCACATCCGCGGGCGTCAAAACCCGGGGGAAAACCCGGGGGCAATTCGTTCAAACACGCTAGCCACAAGAGAAAAAGCAAGCACATGGGCACGAGGACCAGACGCCTTTATATCAATAATATTTCTTGCATTATTCAAACACGTGCTCTTTCATGCTAGGTTCTGTAACTGCGGTTCTCCGAGCGTCGTATATACGTCGCCGTCCCACGATGGCGCTGGCTGCCGGGGCGTCTCTGCTCTCCGGGGCGTGGGCAGGCTGGCGAGCGCCGCCGTAGGGCTCCCGTCCATGGGGGGCGGGAGGACAACGCCCCGAGCGCCCTTGAACGTCGACACGAGGACCGAGTCGGGCGCCGCATACACGATCAAGTCGTCGTCCATGAAGACGCGGCTCGCGACGCCCGACCGCCGCTGGTGAAAGGTGTCAATTGTCAGCGCGGGCTCAAAGGCCCGCTGCCGCACGCCCTCGCCAAAGGCCGCCTGCGAGCCCGTCACGCACGCGAGGTTGTCCGTCGCGAGCAGCAGCTCGGTAAAGGTGCACGGTTCGTGAATGACGTGCCCCCGCGGCTGCCACAGCACCACCAGGTAGTCGTCCCATGCCTGGATGTTGTGCCACTCGGCCCAGTCCCACGTCGGGCGGTGGAATTTCGGGCTGATGAGGCATTTGTCGTAGCTGCGGTGGACAAATTTCTCCGTGAGCGCGTTGAAGCACACGACATCCCATTTAGACTCGGCCACCGTATTCTTGCTGCCGTGGTAGTGGAGACACGTCTGGACCACACCAAGCATGTAGAGCCCATGATTATTCATCCGTTGGCATCGTAATGAGAATCGCAGGACGCCGTCGGAATAGGGCCGATGGGGATCGCAATTGCGTGCTGGATTTGAAACGGCCGTCTCGTATCTCTTGACCGGCTTTCCTTGCATATATTTGACTACGACAAGGACATGGATACGTTGGTCTGAAGCTGAATATGGTGTTAGTTATGCTGCAAATTGACATGTCCTCTTTAGACGTACATATTCGGACAGGTGCGTAGACCCATGTGAGGAAGAAGACGCCGTCGTCGGTTGGGTGGAATACGACACCAGGCACATTTTGCAAGGAATGCTTGCATTCACGAGGCGGAGCTGTCAGCCCAGTCGCCGTCGTAGTCTGGAGGTCTATTGTTGGGCCACCCTGCGACCAGTGAAATGCATCGCCGGTGTTGGTCACTGTGACGACTGCGCCTCCTTGTGCGTAGCATTTTACGAAACGAGACGGTAATGTGATCCGCTTCCACTCGCCATCGGCTGCTGTCCATATTCGACTGACAAATATTTAGCATGGAGAAGTACCAGGGTGCTGAAGCTCAAAGTACTCACATCTCACGGGAGACTTCGCTGCTTGCATCTAAGTTAATGGAGCTAAAGACGATTAGCTTTCTCGTCACGGCTTGAAGGTCCAGCTTGCGACCAGCGACGAGGCTGCCCCCGAAGCTGCATCTGCTGCGAGTCAGGGTTCTGAGGTCATTGACCACCACGTAGCCGTCCTCCGGCTGCCAGGCCAGCAGGCCGTCGTCATAGCACATCTGGAAGCCGTCCAGCCCAAAGTCGACACACTCCCCTTGATGGAGGCCGCCCTCGCGTATGTTTTCCGCCCCCGCCGCCTCGTTGCTCCCGACGAACCACCGCGTCGAAAAGTACGCATTGGGCCGCGGCCGCAGGTACTTGTCAATGTAGAGCTGCGCGTGGGCGGCGAAGAGGCGGTGGCCGGCGGCGTGCGGTAGGCCGTGCTTCTCGGTTAGGCCGGCAAAGTAGCGACAGCAGAGCGACGCGGTGACGGCGCCGCAGGTCCATGCGGCGTGCCAGCTGCGGCAGACGGCGGCGCACGCGAGCAGGTCCTCGAGTTCGAGGAGGTGCGCGATGGCGATGATGATCTCGGCGGGCAGGTCCTCGAGCGACGCGAGCTTGATGCGAGACTCGTGAAGGTACATCTGCCGCCGGAGGTAGATGAGGTCCCAGGAGGACAAGCTGCTCAGGAAGCCATCGATGACCAACTGCCTGTCGCGCGTGTCGAGGCTTTCCAGGTCCATGAACACCTCAGAGCGGTGGCCAGGTAGGGTCGGCTGTGTGTATTGTATTGCGTGTATTCAGAGCCCTGGACAAGGAAAATGGTCAAAGACGGGAGGAGAAGCTTTGCTTGTTGGCTGCATCCGCCCGTCTTAAGAGCGCGGATGGGCAGCCTGGGGTTGGGCAGCAGGCTGATGTGGTGGGGGAGGGGCACCAGACTGGATTGGACTCTAGGTGTTTGCGCGATATTTCTGCGCGCGCGGACGGAAAAGGATGGCTCGATGGGCTTGTATGCATGCAACGCCGTGCAGCTTCCCTTTGTAGATGCTGCAGCCGCGGGATAAATGTCGTAGGCCGAGATGCACAAGGTGGTTTACAGCTCCGAGTTTTTGGATGTGAGCGGCACTGTGGCACGTGTGGACATTTGGTGTTGAACGAACTGGCGCGACCCGTATATTTCAACGGCCTTGTTGGGCGACGACCAGCAGCCAAATGAAGCTGCTGCACCTAACACGAAAAACTATACTAAAATTTGTCTCTGTAATTATTATGAATTGTTATACACCGAAAATTGCAGCAAAATTCGGCAAGATCGGGTATGTGGAAATGGGCCGACTCTCTGCAAGGACTGAAGGCTCCATCCATTGTGCTCGGCGTCACCTGTAAGTGCCAAGTTAAATAAACCACCTTTATATATAAATTATCATTCCTCCAACTGATCCTCCATTTGCTTCCACCATGATTTGATACCCGCTACATCACACCATGTCATGTCAACCGGGTCCTCGAACCACCATTGCCGTCCGTTGCTCGCATCGCTCGCGTACTTTTTTAGGCTGCCGCCGTCAAAGCGATGATTCTTGACGCCCGCGAGAAGCACTGCGCTCCCAATCGGCGGGTTAAACGACTCCGGATCAAGAAAAACCGTCAAGTGCACCTGCTTGGCCGTCGAGGGGTCCGCCAGCCGCGCCGTCCGCTGCTTGTACGGCGGCAGATACGACGCCTCTACCGGCGACAGCGAGGCGATAATGGCAAGGACATTGCACGTCCAGTTTTGCGCATACGGTAGTGACGGAATCGCCTGGAGTGTGGTGAGTTTCAGCGGTACCTGGCGATCGACCCAGTCTCGAGGCAACGCTATCGGCCCCTGTCTGTGGGATGAAGGAGCTGATTTCGGAGTGCTCTCTTTTTTCACGTTGGGAAAGACTAGCCTCTCCATGGTCTCGAAGGCGTCGTCCATGTCAAAGTCATCAACGTATGCCGACGAGGCTGGCTCTGACTTGGCTGCGGCGGGTTCCTCCTCCGCATCAACATGGGGAGCCGGCGGCGACGATTGCGGTGTCCGCGGTACCGCCTTCTCTTTGCCTTTGCCCTTTGATGGAGACGTCTCCGTATCCGCAATCTCGGTTTCGCCTCTGTGCGCCAGGGCCATCGCACGATAGGAGTCGTTCCATCCAATGGTGGTGAGATCGTGCAGTGCAAGAAAGACCATTTTCTGGTCCGCCTTCACGTCCGCGGCGCAGTCTCTAGGGTCCATAGTCTCAAATTCCAGCTCATATTCTTCGACCTTGATGTAAAAGCCCGTCGAGACCTCGCCCGTCTCCACGAACCGGTGGCAGTCGGCGCTGAGGAGTGCTTGCACGCACAATTCCCCATCTCCTAGGAGAAGTCGGACAGCTTGCCATCGGCCCGTCTTTGACACGGGAATAATGTCAATGCCCTCGACGAGGAAAATGGTGCCCGGGGCGCAGAACCGCGTCCTCAGCAGATCGCGGATGATGGGCACGAGCGTGAATTCATCCTGGTCGGGCACGGTTGTGATGGCGTTGGGGTCGACGCTCGGAGACGCAAGTTCTGTCATGGGCAAGCAGGGAAGCTATTGCGCACGAGGATGCAGAATTTCTTTCATTTTTAGTCCTCCACCACAGCGTTTGGTGAATGCAGTTGCAACATTGTAACGCTGGCCGTTTGAAGGGATGGTGATGTATGCATGTAGTGGATGTGAATCGCTCAATCGGGGCACGATCCTTGATGCAGGGCAATGACGCACGGAGGGTTGTTGAGGATCCCGCATTGTGCATGATATTGCATCATTTCTCAAAATGGACAGTAATTATCGAAAAGAGCTGGAAATTGCCTTTGATGTCTTGCAAAAAGCTGCAAGTCTAAGTCAGACTGTCGTTTCCGCGCAGGACAAGGCCGGAATCGAAAAGGACGACCTGAGTCCGGTAACGGTCGCCGATTTCGCAGTGCAAGCACTGCTCGCGGCGACTTTTAAAGGAGCATTTCCCGACGACAATTTCGTGGGAGAAGAGGATGCATCACATTTACGGACCAATGAGGCACTTCTAGAACGCGTATGGGAGCTGCTGAGCACCGTCCCCCGCGACGGGCTCACCAAGGTGCCGGAGTCGAAGGAGGCGCTGTGTGACCTGGTTGATGTCTGCGGATCCGGAGTGCCAGAGACCAGACGAACTTGGGTCTTTGATCCCATAGACGGCACTCGGACCTACATGATGGGACAAGTCTACGCCATCAACATTGCGCTGCTCGTCGACGGCCAGCAGATGCTCAGCGCCGTCGGCGCTCCCAACACATCCATGGACGCCAAGGCGCCGATGAACAACCCAGACGTTGACCCTACCAACGGCGGCTGCATCGCCTTTGCCGTCAAGGGCCACGGCGCGTACGTGCGGCCGATGCACGACGGCATCGCCGCGCCACGGCGACTTCCCCCGCAGGCTGCCGTGCAGCGCGTCCAGGACCTGCACTTCATCACGAGCCATGACATGGCCGACTCGGTGCTCCCCGGCATCCACCAGAAGCTCACAGCGCGCATGGGCATCGCCTTCCCCGGCTGCGACCTGCTGCCGTGGGTGCTGCGCTGGACCGCGCTCGCCATGGGCCTCGGCGACACGACGGTGCAGGTGTACAAGGCGCGCGCGCGCCTTGGCAAGGTCTGGGACCACGCCGGCGCCGTGCTGCTCTACGAGGAGACGGGCGGCCGCGTCACGGATATTGATGGGAGACCGCTCGACTGGCTCGCAGGCCGCAAGTTTGTGCGCAACTTTGGCTTCGTCGCGGCGCCGCCGTGCATACACGCAGAGGTCCTGCGGCAAGTGCACGACACGTTGAGGGAAAATGGCCACGCGGACATGCTGGAGGCGTAGTGAAGGGGCGGGGGAACTGGGCTTGGGGGGAAAAGCCAAGCGTGACTTGATAAAGAGGGGGTGGCGTATTGTATGCAATGGATGACGGAGCCACATATTCACTATCGGTGGTAATTATTGGGGTTTTCTTTGTAAGTAGACTCTTTTACTGCTATGAAGCACATCTGGTTGAGCAGGAGTCCGATGCAAGACAGGCATAAGTATGCTGGTAAGAGGCGGCGCATCACGACATCGCAGCAGCCTATACTCTACAATACTCTGCAGAATGCGATACAGGCTATCTATTTGGAAGCACTTTACAATGCGCAGCAAACTGTCTCTGTTTACGGCAGAACGCAGCATCTGTAGGCTGACTTGCTCGCTCCCTCCTCGACCAAACAGGCAGCTCGCTATGCATGGCAAAACCCAGTTAGATGTTTAATACTCATGCAACGGCAGGCGTATTCGGAACGAACGCGCACGAGGTGGCCTGCCCGATTTTCCACAGAAACCAGGCTGAAACAAACGAACAGTGCATGCTGATGCTTGTTTTGCCCCTGTTATGCACGGCATTGGCCGTAGGTGAGAGGATGATCGGAACACTAGTACACAAAACAAAATAAGAACAAATAATAAAGGATGAATACATAAGTTCCTGAGTTGATGCTTGTGTGATTTGTCACTCCATTATGAGAAAAAAAAAAGCCCCGGGCTATTGTGAGCGGCATCACAGCCTGATTATGCGGCTGCTCTCTATTCAGGGGAGTGTAGTTATCGGGAGCTTAGACGACGAAGAATGCTAATGATGGCGAATCAAGATTGCATGGGCAGATACTGCAAGCTGGTGCCTTGTGGTTCGCCGTGAGTTGGTGAATGACATGCTGGATACGTGATGCTGTCCTATTGGCCAGCACGCCCGAGAAGGTCTCCCAGGCGCTCATCAGCCTCGTACCTCTTCAGTGCCGTCTCCTTCCACTGCTTCCAATCTCGGTCGGCTCCAAAAGCCTGCAGTACCGCATTCGCCAACGGCAATACGTCGGACCATTCCGTCTCCAGCTCCAATCCTCAAAAGAACCGCCTGCTTTCTCGTCGGTCATGCTGTCTGGGAGGTTGGAGAGTCCATTTTGCTGCAGCGCATCCACCAAAGCAACATCGTCGGCACTTAGCGAGACGTTGCCGCCGCAGAGTAAACCCAGGTCAACACTGACGAGGGACGGCCCAAAGGCTTCGCGCCGGGGCACGACGCGCGCCATCTGCCAGTCGATTATACCAGTAATGTTGAAGTCGCCGTCAACGAGCAGGTGGTCACCCTTGTCATCGACATGCTTCAGAAAGAATTGCTCGGGAGATTGCGCTGGCTCGTCCTGTTCGGCTAGCTGCGCCACGTTGTCTTAAGAAACTGGTAGACGAGGTAAGCTTCCACCGGATACTCTGTGTAGAGTTGGCCGTCCGCTATGAGTGCTAAATCCTGCTCGGCATGAGCAGTGTAATACGCAGACGAGGTAGCGAATGGTCCTCTGGGAGAGAGAACCACAAACCTGTCGCTTGCCACGGCGAACACGACAATCTCACCGGACTGAAAGGACAAAGACCCAGCTTGAGAGAACGGATGGCGTTCAAGCTCGACTGAAATATCAGCGAGCTGGCCCCAGACCTTTGCCTTTTCCGCCGCAGTGCCGTGTCCCCCCGATCTCCCCGTCTAGGGTTTCCCGGGCAGTTCTTCCATGAGAAGAAAGCTCACGCCGACGCCATGGTGCGCGCCATCCGTTATCGTGCCATATGCAAAAGCCCGAGGGGCCGGCACCTTTGTAGTTTCGAGAAACTTCAGGGTCGCATACTCGCTGCGGATCAGGTAGTCGGCCAGCGAGACTGGGAAGCCGACAGAGACGCTCGCCACCCGCGGGACGCGCAGTAGCCACGACGGAGAGCCGTCGGCGAAGCGGATGCGCGCGTGGTAGTTTGCGTTTCCCATGAGCGCGCCGCTGCCGACCCCAGAGGCGTACTCCACGGTGCAAGCCTTGCCGTGATTCAGCCTGGACGCGAGCTGGCAGACGGCGTCGTCGTTGATCTGACCGCAAAGACGGGTGAGCTCGGCGGCAACGCGCGAGTGATAAAGAACCTCATCCATAACCTGTCAGTCCTGTTAGCTGCGGATAGAGCAGAGGTGAGAGAGAGGAACGGCACCTCATTGCACGTGTGAAAAGGCGGTGCAAAGTGCACAAAGCATAATTGACGATTACAGCTGTCGCAGCCGCCGGTTCCCCTGACACTTGGTCCTTCGCAGTCTGGCCCGGAGCAGGTGAAGAATCGGTCTTCCATTGCAAGTGTTGGTGTAATGCGAAGTAGGTTGTCGGTAGGTTCAGGCTGGGGTTGCACGCACATGAACGCGTTTGACCGTGAATTTCGCCTTGTGTGACATGACTGACTTAACATTCGTTGGCTGTAGTTTCAACCAGAGAAATGGCCATGAAGTTCATGTTAATTTTTTGGCCTTTATATCCATAGTGAGACTCCAAATTCTGCAAAATTTAATAGATTGTAGTTGCGTCTGGAATCGAAAACGGAGGCGTTGTGGTAAGCACGGATAAAGCTTCGAGCCCTCTGAAGGTGCTTTCGGTGCTTGGAGTTGAGAGGCATTATTGCGATAATTCCAAAGAAGCCTTGCCTCTAAAGCGATAAAAGCTCCTGGGCATTGTTCAAGAAAAACGAGTCCAAATGTCACACAAGCGACCGACGAAAAAAATTGTTTGAAAATGAGGCATAGTGGCTGTAGTCTTGGCCAGCACACTCCTTCGGACACAACCAACGCCCGCCGACTTTCCTCGGCTTCAGTTCTGCCACTTTCTTTCCCATGGTGACGGAAATCCGTGGCCCACGGTTATGAAAAGGCAGTTGTGCTTCGGGTGGTCATCGAGAAGCAAGCCCATCACCTAAAACGGGGTGTGCGGATGGTGTGCTGCCACTATCGGACCAGTTGCACAGGATCAATACACGCAACCCATTTTCATTCTCAAGTTGCACAAATTTCCAAGTACTATGCTATTTTTGACACCGGGGGAGTTTGTTTGCTCACAGGCGGCGCCACGACAATATCACCTGCAGCCGCAAACGACGGCACCATGCTCCTTGTATGGTTGGGCAAGTCTCACAAATCCAAAGAATATTCAGGGTAAATTTAACTGGAGTTTTCGGTCAAACCTGGAAGTCCTCTCCTCCCCAGTTTACGGTGACGATTTGCCAATGCAACATCTCAACACCGCCTCTTCGTGATAGCTATTTATCATGACAGTTGCGCTAGTAGTTATTTGAAAGATTGGGAAATAAACCAATCACACCATTTTACACCGCCAACGCGGCCAAGAAACGGTCATGGTCCAGTCCCAGACACGCCGGCAGAACACGTGGAGGATCTATAAGGCGGCGACAGCCCTGTGAGCTGCAGCAGGGAAGGTCGTCTCGTCGATCACGGAGATGGTGCTGCGGGCGCAACGACAAGAAACTCTCTCATAACAAGAGGCCATCGTGCTCCATGTGTGCAGGGCATGTTGCTTGTGCACGCGCATCGAGCACCTGGTGAGGTCTGATCGTGGGTGAGGGGACCCCGTGGCGTCTTGCAGCGCGATGAATGGACGCAAGGAGGAGGAGGAGGAGGGGGATCCAAGAACAATGATACCCCCCTCCACACCACCTCCAAATCGCTCTTCTCGGTCAACTAACAAGGGCTTGGCTGTTAGCTTGAACTGCTTTGTTGAAACTAGACCCCGTGAGGCCTTAGCCCCAGGGTTCCTTCAAGCCATAGCCGACAAGGAACAAGGCCAGCCCAAGATTTTTTTCTGCAAGGTTCCCCCCCATTGTGGATGGACGGCAATGGCGTTTTCCACCATCATCATCATCGGCCGCCAACCTTCTTTGTCGCCCGGAAGACCATTGCTCCACCAGGAGAAGCACCCACGACCTTGGTCCCGAGGCTCTCATTTGGCCGGACAAGCAAGGCACGTTGCAAGGATGTTGATGAAGAGGTAGGGTCTCTTGTTTTTCTTTGTTCTAAATTTCATTCCACTTAATCTGTAGTTTGATGCTCATCTCGGCGCGCACATGCCGAGTTGGACAAGCACGGGGTCTCGACAACACCGGCCGCATGGGTCCCCTGTATAAGTGTCAATAAACCCCCCGCGTAAATGCGTCGCTGTCTCATCTCTTCTGTAGTCTTGCGCATTCAATCTTTTTCCGGGAACTGATCACGAGAGGAGGCGACAGCGCTCTCAGCCCCTAGATAGTCTCACGCTCTGTAAGCATCCCGGTCTACAGCTACCATCTCGCGATCGCCTCAGCTAACTCCATTTCCTCCCAGCACATCACCTCCCAGCAGCCAACCATGGTCAACCTGTTCCGAGCCGCCGCCGCCGGCATCCTCGCCCTCGCCTCCGCCGCACAGGCCGCCGCCGTCGGCAACCAGCTTGCCGCCGGCTACCCCGGCTCCATCTCCGTGCTCTCGACCAGCCCGCTCGCCATCCGCTTCTCCACGTCGCAGCCCGACGACCGCAACTGGATCGGCGTGTACCCGGCCGTCGACGGCGGCGGGCCCGACAACCAGCAGCTCGGCGCCCACCCCTCCCTCAAGTGGTCCTACGCCGCCGGCCTCGACGGCACCGTCACGCTGCCCGCCGACGGCCTGCCCGCCGGCGACTACAAGGCCTACTTTCTCGCGCGCGACGGCTACGCCTGGATGGCCGCGCCCGTGCAGTTCTCGCTCGGCAAGGGCTATGCCGGTGCGTTGAAGGTGACGGGCGGCTACCCGATCCGCGTCCAGTACAACACGTCGAGGGCCAGCGAGAACAACTGGGTCGGTGTGTACTTTGCGGCGGGCGGCGGGCCGGATACGGGCGCGGTGGGCGACCAGGCGGTGCGCTGGGCGTATGCGGGTGATTCGCAGGGTACGGTTGAGATTCCTACAGACGGCCTGGGTGATGGTTTGTATAAGGCGTTTTTGCTGGCGGACAACGGGTACGAGTCGCTGGCGCAGCCGCAAATCTTCACGCAGGGCAATGCCGTCTTTAGAGGCGTCTTGGCGGTTGACTACTCGGCCAACGCCTTTTACTTCCGTTATACCACGCAGCGCGCAGGCGCCAAGAACTGGATCGGCGTCTGGCCGCACGGTCAGGGGCCCGACAGCCAGACCGGCGTCGGCGCGGCGCTCGCCTGGGAGTACGCGACCGAAGCGCGCGGCACGCTCAAGGTCGACGGGAGCAAGCTGCCTGCCGGACAGTACCAAGCGTTCCTGCTTGCTGACGACAAGTACAACTGGCTTGCAAGCCCCATCAACCTTCACAAGTGAGAGGCGGTGCTTCTCACGAGGCTGATTGAAGCGCGTGTCTGCGATGACGGGCATGCATAGAAATGTTGCGATAAGTTCTTTTGTCATATGAAAGACTGAACAAAGTGTAAATGAGGAATGTCACGGCCCCATTGGCTTGGGCTACATATTCAACATTGGAATAGCCAGCGCCACATTGTATATAGGGAGGCCAGTATATACAACAGTATACATACTCACGCTAGTTGTACATTGTCACGAAACTATGGCGCGTATTTTGATCATTGTGATTACATTTTCTAAATATAAGTGACATCACTCATTATATATCAACATTACACAACTGCCATTAAGGCTTGCTTCTGCCAAGCAAGCTGTCTCCATAATATATTCCGAGACTGCGCTTAGATAAAGACACGCTTGACCTCGGTCTTGACGCAGGACGGGTTCTGGGGCTTGCCATTGCCGACAACCCAGTTGAGCGTCTGGTAGGTGTAGCCGGTGTAGTAGGTGGTGCAGGCGTACCACTGCTTGAGGGCCGTCCAGGTATCAGCCTTGGGAGGGGTGACGGTGTCGTCGACGTAGCTCAGGATGGCCATCTCGCCATCCTCATCGCTGAAGGAAACATAGGTCGCCGTGTAGGAGGGCTCAAACAGAGGGTGGGCGATGTTGGTGGAAGGGTCGTAGTAGAACTGCATGGCCTCGGACTCGGGCTGGGGCTCTACATCATCCGGGTAGTTAGTGGCTGCTGCATCTGTACGGCGGTGGCTATCTTGACTTACGGATAGGGAGGTTCCAGACAAGCTTGCCGGTGGTGCTGTAACCCTCGAGGGGGCTAGTACCGCCCTCGGTGGTGTTGAAGTAGTAGGTGGTGTACTGGCTGTCGGAGGTGCCGCCGATGCAGAGGGCCTCGATGGCGGCACCGGAGTGGCAGGGGGTCAGGTTCTTGCCATTGAGCTTGCCATCCTCGGAGTCGAGGACAAGCTTGAAAGGCTTGGACTGGATGTCGTCGGCGGCAGCGAGGCCGCTGAGGAGGACAGAGGTGGCGATGGTGGTGACCTTCATTTTGAAGGAGTTGGTTGGTTGGTTAGTTTATGGAGAGGTTGGTAGGAGATTGAGTTGGATTGCTTTTTGAAGATGAGGCTGGATGAGGAAGGAAAAGATGGTGAGAAGAGGGAGTATAGATATGCTTATATATGTATATCTACGAGTGTAGTTTTGGAATCAAGGATAGAGCGGCAGTGATGATGAGCGTGTCGGATGATCAGCGGCTTGGCACCTCGCATTTGCAGTCCCGATTTGACAGAAAAGAACTAAAAAGTCGAACGAACTACTCCGCTTGGCAAGGTATCCGGAAGATATGTGGCAGGGAAGAGATAGGGCCGAGCGGCCAAGTGTAAGCTGCAGCTCCAGAGGGATACGAGGCGGGTTCGGCGCCGAGCGGGTGAGAAGAGCGGACCGGGAGGGCCGAAGCAAACGTCCCGCAACAAGAGAAGGCAAAAAAAAGAAAAGAAAAAGAAAAAAAAACTTCTCGGGGGAGGGTGATGATGAGCCCATTCCCGCTTCGTCGCCCCCATCCTCAGCCGCATCATGGCTAGGCTGGGAATCGCCAAGTGTAAGCCCAGATCCCCCACAGCGGGTTGCTGGGGGACAGAGGCAGGTTGGCAGGGCAGAAATACGAGGCGGCCGGGGCGGCGAGATGGGGGTGCCCGATGCTACGGTATGACGTCCCAACGGGTCCGCAGACCCCCAGTGGTGAAGTGCCGGGCTGGGTTTTGTGGCGGCAAACGGCGGTGATTTTGGTGAGCTGATGGGTTGTGATGGTGGTGATGATGATGGCGGTGATGATGATGCTGGATGGAGGTTTTAGTGCTTAATAAAGGCACCAGTCAGTGGTGTTCAGCGAAGCTGCAGTGTGGCGTGGGGGACATTTTTAAGCTAGGTTCCAAGAGTCCTGTAAACCACTGTCGAAAGCGCTGCAACTCGCTGTAACCGCTATAACACATGTTCACAAAGTCAACATCTCATGTCCCACGGCCGGACCGATTCAATTATGGCATTGTTCCTCTCTAAAAATAGTCTTTGAATAAATCTTCAATCTATTCCACTGGTACACAAGGCAACCCCAGTGCAACCTACTCCTACGGCCTGCATCTTCCGCGCGCCGCGGTTGGTGGATGAATCTGTCCAACATCCCAGCCCTGCTAGCCCGGCCTCCACTCTCCTTCCTTGCCTTGCTTCTTTTCTCCCATTTCTCACCACTTTTCGCCTCATCCATCCTCCAACCCTGCGATGCCTGTTCCGCACCACCCCCATTCAATCCCGCGCCCCGATATCTGCTAAATCCATCTCCTGACCCTCGAATACGAGAATCAAGAAATGGCGTTCGATTCCAAGTCTCCGCTGAACCTCATGGCTAGCTGAACCTTGCTAAAGATAACCACCACCACAATGCCCAAACGAACAATGCCCTCCTCGGAACTGCATCATCCGCCGCTGCGATGCCGGTTATCCGCCCGGTCTTTGTGTCGTCATGCATCTTGGAAAACTGGTTACTGTTTAACGGCGCACGTTGCCTCGCTCTCGCACTTGGCTTCCGAATATCGCAGGTGGTTCCCGTTTGTCTGGAAGCCATGGGATCCTGTGATGACATTCGCCCAAGCATCTCCCGTCCCTTGACGTCGCCATTTCATACGACTGCCATTGTATTCAGCGGCGGCGAGAGAAACTGACAACCCACAGATCTTTTCGTATCACTTCTTCTCTTCCGGACTGTCAAAACGGCCCGCGCGCTTGTGGAGGACCCTCTTGTGCGCTGACATCATTATTGCCGACGGGCCAGGGTCCGGTTGAGAACGAGCACAGGCTGGTGGATTGTTTCCAACAATGCACTAAACATCTCGACTCTCGGGTATGATGATCACGGCGTAGATTTTTTCTGGCTTCACCCAATGCGTCCATCCGGTTCAAACACCTCCCAACTCCCGAAGAGGAGAGAGCATGAACAAGACATGCAGTGCTCTCAGCCATGTCGTGTTGCCGTTTGCCCTCGGAGTGTCTCTCATGCCAAGTCCATCTCTTTCCATAGTCATGCGACGCAGCGCGCTGGAGAGAGCTTACACGTTATCTGGTAAGCAGCGGGACGAACCTCGTGGTAGTAAAGTTTCGCCTTGTTCTGCTGGGCCGAGAGAATTTATCAACGGCAACGCGTAATCCTCGAATTCGCAGCTAGCAGTTGGTCCTGGTACAATTGCTACTAACGGGTATTAGTAGTCATCACCATGAGACAAGAAAATTGCAGCAGAAAATAATTCAGAACTAATTGCAGAAGCTATCGCAGAAAACAATGACGCCAATCCCACAGACGCTCGCATACAGATACGCATACAGAATGTTAGACAAAAAGAAATCCTAGCTCAGTCAAACCTGTCGTTTGTCCCACCTCTCATCCAACCCTGTCGCTCAGTCAAATTCGCCATCCTCATCGCTGCGTATACACGCCCGTGGTCTTGTCGTGGTATCCCCTCTTGCCGACTCTTAGCACGAGCTCGCTGCGCCACTCCTTTCCCTCAGCCAGTCTGGCCACCGTATCAACAAATGTGTACTTTGGCTTCCAGCCAAGCTCTCGCATCGCCTTGCTCGAGTCGTAGACGCGATCGATGCGGCCCAAGTACCCCCACTCGCGCGCCTTGAAGACCTCGGCGACGCCCGGCACCGCCTGGCGCAGCACCGCCGCCGGATCACGATCCAGCGCCGCCGTGTCCTCGCGCGAAAACGGCGGCGGCGCGCTGACAATGTACTTGCCCCAGCCGATCCTTCTCGCGCGCGCCATGCCCGCCGCGCACGCGGCCACAATGTCCGCAAGATCGCACCGGCGGTACGCCAGCTCGATCACCTTGAGGTTGGCGTCGTCGAGCGCGGCGCGGCGCTCCTCGTCATCGTCCGCCTCGGGGAAGAAGCGGCTCGAGCGCAGCACGAGCACCGGCAGGCCGTACTGGCGGTGCGCGAGCAGGCAAATGTCCTCGGCGGCGATCTTGGTGACGCCGTAGATGTTCTTGGGCTGCGGGACGACAGTCTCGTCGATCCAGGCGGCGGGCTGGCCGGGCGCGGGGCTCAGCGCGTTGCCAAAGGCGCTGGTGGTGCTGAAGAAGAGGAAGCTCTCGAGGCGCGCGGCGCCAATGTGGACGGCGGCGGACTCGAGCAGCACCTGCGTGCCAATGACGTTGGTCTCGACAAACTGCTGCTTGGTGTGGCTGCAGATGTGCGGCTTGTGCAGCGTCGCGGTGTGGATGATGTGGCGGATGTTGCTGCCGCGGAGGATGCGGGCGATGAAGGCGCGGTCGGTGATGCTGCCGACGGCGGTGGTGGTGGGCGACGGCAGGATGTCGATGCCAAAGGGCTTGAAGCCGTGGCCGGGCAGCGCGAGCATGAGCGCCGTGCCGAGGTGGCCGGCCGCGCCGGTGACAAGCACGTTGTAGCTGGGATCCACGACGGGATCGTCTCTGAGCCAGCTCATGTTGTTCCCCATTGTTAGTAGTAGGTAGTGATTAAGTCGGATGTAGTAAAGTCTTGTATCGGGAGGCTTTGGCTTATTATGATGGACGGATATGGAAACTACCGGAGGGAGGTGGTGGTATTTAAGGTTAACTTAAAAAATCAGTTTACTCCTGCCAAAAGCAGCTCGGCGAGGGCGCCGGCGTGACTCAGTGGAGAAACGTCTCCATCACGGCGTGAACACAAGTTGTGTTTGGTACTCAGGAACCGGGGCTACCGAAATAAGCAAACGGTTCCTTGCAGTAATTCTTTTCTTCTTTTGTATTCAGCAACCAAGCTACTGAATTGAGCAAACCCTTTTAGCGCGTGATTTATTGTTTCGCGTTGTGGTGTCTTAATTTGTTTGTACAGCACGAGGCGCTGGTCGCCAAGGCAAGCTGAGAAGCCTCTCACCTCCAATCTCTACGCCGCCGACCAATAAACAGGCAAACTTCACAGGTTTGCATGTAATTGCGGTGAACGCATTCACCATGCTACTTTTCAAACTAGTCGCTCTCAAGTGGCGACGGCCTGTAAGAGCTATTCATGAGCCCAGACTTTCAAACTGCGGGCGGCATGTCGTCAGGGAATACACTTGACAAACTCCGCCATCGCTACATGTTAGTCGTTGAGCAACAACACGATTGCTCAACACGTCGGCGTAGTAACAAGACATTGGCCATGAATAGAGAAAAGGGGCTAGAGTTGAGTAAAACGAAACGCGGGGTAATGGAAAGCGCACATCTTGGTGTCACATTTGCTTCTCTTATTGTCTGCCAGCCCATGCAAATGCGACATGTCGAGCAACTGCGGCGCCAATGGCGGCGCCACCAGGTCCCCGAGGAGGACGAGGTCGAGTACAAACAGGCAGTGTGGCAAGCTTGCGTCAAATCAAACCCAATTGCAAGTTTACCTGGACAGCCCAGTGCCGCCATATCCCGCCGCTTACCGGGGTCGAGGCCGGTCTGTTGGCGTCGACTCGAAGCCTCACGACCGACCTACACACGGATGACCTTAGATTCAATGACGAAGTTCCTATGGTCAAGCTAGCCAGGATGGAAGAAAGAAACACTGAAAGGGGGAACAGAATGCCAAACTACCTTCACTCCTCACATGGTATCTTGTGGTCCTTTTCTTCATCGGACTAGCGGACCGTTGCACCACCATACCTTGGTAGTTCAATGCTGAATGAATAGCGGCCGCAGCGACTCCAGGAGCTTCGTTCCCGGTCGCGATGTCGGGTTCATATCTTTTCTGAGAACGTATTTAAAGCAGCGGCGACGTTTATAGGGGCAGAACTCGAGATAGGGACCGGATGTAACTGCGAGGAGAGACACCAAAAGCCAAAGGAGAGGATTGAAGGGAGAACCCGGACAAAGAATCACTTGGCTAGCTATAAACTGTTCCATCATGCATACCGCAAGGCATTTAGCGAAAATGAAGCAAGCATCGATGATCAAGGGCAACATTCTAGAAAGCGCTGCAATGGGCGCAATCAACATTTTACTCTTTGCAAGCCAAGTCAGACTTCCAACTACTGAATTAGGCACACCTACACTCCTCTTCAGTCCATTCAACACCCCAGGCTTGAAGAATATTATATGTCATATAGACATAATTTTCCTCTGACAATAGCCCCGCTAGGATTTCGCATCACATCTGGCCGTCCAGTGCTGTCGCTGCTTTCATTTTGTCACACCTCTTCTCTCGGGTAGCACGCTGATCGGCACATTGTCGACCGCAGATTACAATTGTCCAGAGGTGGCATGTCCGGGACGGCAGCTATTAGGCCAGAAGTAAGGAATGTGGTAAAACCTCTGAACCATCTATATATATACATGTATATTTAGATCTGTCTCGGTGTCGTGCTGCTGAGTCTGATCTCACGCATTGATCCCATTGCTAAATATGGCCAACTAAAAAAAGAAAAATCGAGCGCAATCTATCAATATGCAAAGAATCGATTTTGAATGAAAAGCTAGCCAACTTTATAATATGCACTCTCTCTGCTGGTAGTTTCCCCCAGCCGTCCTCGACGCTGACGGCCTTAGGTTGGCGAGAATCTTTCGGCCTTTGATGAATTACATCCGATTATTTCCAGAGCGCAAACTCGCTGGATTTTCTAGCTGATTTTACTTTCTAATACAGAAAGCTATATTATCAGCTGCGTTAGCGTGCATCTATGGCGTAGACGATCTAGGCCAGTTGATTGGCGCAGTCATTTGATAGTCGATGCTACGTTGTGACCACCAAATTGGGATGCAGCTCCGAGATGCATCAGGGGTCATGCGACTAGCTCAAGAGACGACCTATTTATTCACCATTGGCCACCAATCGTGATCTTGCTTCCTGCCGGACTCTTTGCCGACAACCCAGCATCTTGCCTGTTGAAGCAGGGCCCTACAGGATCTTCTACCTTCTCTCATCCATCGCCAGCCATGCAGCTGTCATCCCTCGTAGCCATCGCCGGCTTAGCCGCGACTGCTTCCGCTTCCACTTCCGCCCCGGCCCCGTACACGGGCGGCGACACCTCCGGCTGTGGCAAGACGCACCTCTTCAACGCCGTCCCCAAAGCGCGCTCCCTCACCTCCAGCGGCAAGACCCGCCGCTACCTCGCACACCTCCCCGCCGACTACGACAAGACGCGGCCGTACCCCGTCATCGTCGGCTTCCACGGGTCCTCCAGCATCGGCTTCTTCTTCGCGGCCGACACGGGCCTCGACCTGCCGCGGTTCACCGCCGACAAGATCACCGTGTACCCGGACGGCCTCGGCGGCGCCTGGGCCGGCGCCAACTACTCGGTCGCGAGCGTCGCCGAGGACCTACGCTTCGTGCGGGACCTGCTGGCGGACGTGCGGGCCAGCTTTTGCGTGGATAGTGCGCGCATCTACGCGACGGGCATGTCGAGCGGCGGCGGCTTTCTCGACACGATTGCGTGCGATGCGACGGTCGGGCGCGAGTTTGCTGCGTTTGCGCCCGTGTCGGGCGCGTTTTACACAAACAACGACGACAACTACAGGGACTGCAGGCCTGCGCGCGTGCCGATGCCGATCCTCGAGTTCCACGGCGGGGCCGATGAATCGGTCCGCTACAACGGCGGCCAAGGTGAGGGCGGCGTCGAGCCGTCTATTCCAAACTGGTACGTCAATGTCCCCCCCCCGGGTATACGCCAAGAGATGTGTAGCATTCTGACATTCAGACGTAGGCTCCAACGCTGGGCCGACCGCAATGAATGCGACAGCCCCAACAAGCAGCAAGACTTGTACGAGGGCGACGTGCACCATCTCAGCTGGACGTGCAAAGGCCAAGAGGGCGTGCTGCAGCACTACAAGACCGATGATCAAAGTGAGTTTTCCCCGTCGGCTGCCGTTGCTGACCTGGCGGCTGACCGAGTACCAGAGCACGATTGGCCCTCTCCCTGGCCCAACTTTTCGCAGCTCGCGGCGCTGGACAAGCCAACTCATCTAGAGGCAAGTGCGATTATTCAGGAATTCTTCATGAGGTACACGCGGCCTGAAGAGTGACAAGGGTTAAAGGTGGGAAAGGTTTATAGAAGTTCTACAAAGTAGGGGGAGTTGGGTTTAAATGTAAACATATTCAAATAATAATAAATGAGCTGGAAATACAAAAAGAAGAGTAGAATAAAGTGAATAAGAAGGACAGAAAAGTCTTAGGGATATAGAAGATATTGAGGATACAAACTACATGATAGATAGAGAAGATATCAAGGATATAGAATACATGATAGATAGAGAATATATCGATGATAAAGAAAATTCATAAAAGAAATAAAGAAGTAAACAAATAAGATAGCTAATATGTTGAATATTAAGCTAGGGGCCAATAATGCGACTCCCACGTCACATCGTTAATCCCATCTTCTTCCGTCCCAACAGTTCCTAAGGCAGATTCTTCGTAAAGTACCTGCTATTTCCGTCGCGAAACTTGTAACCTCCCTCCGTCTTCTTCCAATCATCCTTCTTCGTGTAGATGGTCTTGCCTTCCTTGCCCTTGAAACTGTACTCCCCCTTCTTCTTCGTCTTTTGTACTGTGACTGTGATGCGATCCTCCCTCTCAGTAGAGGGGCCAGCTGAGGCAGCGGCAGCGGACGATGAGCGCGTCTCCCTCTGCGTCTTGGAGGCAGTCTTCTTAGGGTCCTTCTCTGCCGCGGTGGCGGCAGCGGCGGCCGAAGAGGATGACCGCGTCACCCTCTTGGGATCGGCCGGTTTTTCATCGACTGGGACATAGGATTTGCGCAACTCGGGGTCCATTGGGCGCAGTGGGATCACGAAATTGGAAGGAGCCGCCCCCTTTCCGCCGCCACTGCCACTGCCACGACTGCCATGACTGTCGCCGCTGCCGCTGCTGCCACGTCTGCGATTAGAGGATGCACCTTCTTTGGGAGCCTGACCCGCCGATCCCGATCCCGATCCCGATCCCGGCCCCTGCCCGTCGTCACGACCTGGCAAGCCTGCTCTGGCGAGGAGCTCTTCCCAATCGGGATTGCGTTGCTGGATAATCATGCCGGCCGTGGCCCTGCTCTTCACGACACCCGATGTGTTGTGGACGAATCCGCGGCCGTTTTGTGGCACGCGCCAGGGATCGAGCCCCGGGTAGCTGTAATCAATGAAGCTATCGCCGTCAAAGGCCATCCGTGCCAGCGCCCACAGGGCGAGCTTGCCGGCGAGCTTGGGCGTCGTCTCTCATGAGCAGACCATGGTATTGCCTGATGCTCCACGTCATAGTCGCTCTCAAGTGGCGACGGCCTGTAAGAGCTGCCGGACGCATCGCTGACATCGGATACGCGGGACATGGCCGTTGCTGGCCTGGCGGTGGCATCGGAACCGCCGCGGGGACGCAGTTCAGGCTTATTACCACCCTGGAGGTTTTGGGTGATTCTGAGAACCACGACCTCTATATCGGTGACGATGAAGCCGTATCGCTTGGAGCATGCCGCCATATAAGTAACCACCTGGCGGAGCACCTTCTTCCACTCTTTAAACCGATGGCCGTCACGCAACATGTCAGATCGCCACTTGTTGCTGATTTTCGTATCTCCTGGGAGGATGATATTGAAATTTGCAGGGACTGGCGCTGCCCCCGGTGCATCTGGTGGCATTTCGGACGCCGAGACGAGTGACCAATCCGGCACCTAATCGCCGATGGAGCATCTGTTTCCTCGGCCATAATGTAGCTGAGCGTCGCCGAGGGCATAGTTGACAATAGGGATTGGGAACCTTCCTAATGCATCTTGAACTCCGTCTTCGTGGCAGCAGAACGTATCCAACATCAAGGCTGCCGGCTCATTAGGAAGGGCTCTCGGGGCTTCCCCTCCGTAGGGCTGAGCAAGTTCATGCTCAAAGATGCGTGTGATATTCTCATATGTAAAGTCTTGCCAATCACTCCACTTCTCTATAAAGATGTTCGTTTTGCAGTTCGAGTTGATGCCTTCGTAGTTAGGCTAATCAATACAGAGATTATCCGCCTGGGTGCGAGCCACGAGTGCCTGAGCGACTGTAGTCATGTTGAGAAAGAACAGAGCCGCTGCGATTGGGGGCTTTGAAAAGAATCAAGAAAAGAGTTGTGGGTGTCTTGTTTTTTGGTTTTTAGAAGAGTCAAAGCCGGAAGCTGTTATTCTTGGGATTCCACTTGCTCTCTTTAAAGGAGTGGCGTGTGATGTTTATATCTTTATCAGGACACACATAATCGAAACCCAGTCTTCAGGCCTCAATTTGGGCAGGAAACATGGCTACCGGGCCCCGAAAGCATGCTGGTTGCCGTGATATGTCGTGGAGTACAACTCTTCTTCAGTCTAAGTGCTTGGCTACCACTTCCTGTGTTACCTGTGTTCGCTGTATCGCTGTCGCTACAATTTCCCTGTGGCCTTCGAGTTGTCATCTTCTGTGTTGCCTTGGCTTTTCTCGTGGCCAACCTGACTGTCAACCAACTCGTGTCTGGAGGTTGCTGTTGTCATGATTATCATTATCATCATTGCTATCGTCGTTGTCATAAGGAAGCGGCAGACGAGCTGTGCGAATGGAAATTCCACACCCAAGCGAACATTTATCACAGAATCCTTGCTGGGACATTATTGCAGAGCAGCGCGGCATGCTTTGTACGAGACACGGATTACAGACAGCAGCGACGGGTGAGAACGATCAGCGGCACCAGGTCCAATAGTGACAGCATTTCAGTCAGTCTATTTCTGCTGTTCGAAGCCGCAAGGACCAAGGCGGACCGCCAACTCGTCGTAGCTACCTCGTCCCCTCCAAAGACGTGATCTTGTTGGGCTGCAGGCGTCTAGTGTGTCTAGTGCCAGGCTGAATTATCTGTTGGTCGTGCACTATTTCGATCTTCTTCGCAACAAGGGAAACCTCCACCTGGTCGTGAGTCAACTGTAGAAGCTACCCTACCAAGCCCATCGCCAGGGAAGTAAAACCTTTGTCGAATCACACACACCTCAACAGGGCAGTATGTCTTTGTTCGTGACCATGCATTCATGGCAGTCGTCGTTGGTGATGGTGATGACCTTGTGTCGGTTGGGCAGAGGGACATGTCTTCGGCGAATGGGTTCGTCTGACTATTTTTTTATGCTCAGCCGAGCCACTGGATCAGTTCCTACCCTGGGGGCGCCAAGTTTGATGCAACCCTACACTCCGGAATGCGCGTGTCAAGGCTGGAACGTATGTACAAGGATAAGTCCAGGTGTTTGCAGCTGACGGTCTCGAGCGCGTCAAATCTGGTGATGACCATGCTGCACGTGACGGGCCTAACACGGGAATAACGTCAACTGTCGCTAGGCCGCGTGTGTGATGTCGATTTGGGCTTTGCAACTCCTTAACTTGTTGTCAGTACCGCCCCGCTGGCATTCGTCAGGGAGCACCATCCCTAAAGATCTATCAACTTGTTCCATGCATTCCATGCTCCTCGCCACGTTGTGCTAGATGACAGGCAGTTGTGCTCGCTGAATGATGAACTTGGGTCCGAGTCCCGCCGACGGGTTTGCGCGGAAAACGTGGGAGCGGGGAAGCTCAATGCATCTGGAGCAGAAAGTTGGCCGAACCCTTCTTCCCCATCATGATTACACATACGCTTCGAGGGGCAGCTTCTTGAACTGGGCTCGCGAGCCGAGCAAGAGCCACAGTAAATTCGTCTCGTTGGCCTGTTTCGGTGTCTTTACGAGGAGTTTGGCCTAGCCTGCTTGCCGATATTAATGTATTATCGAACGACCGCTTTTATGCTTGACGCCTGAATTGTCGTGGAGCTTCCCTATTCGTCGGACATCCCAGCAGAAGCAGCGCCCGCGGCGAGACCCGCTGGCGAGAGCAAGAGCGAGCCTCGTTTCTTGTTCGTAGTGGTGTGGTTGTTACCGACGGCGGAAACGAGGCTGCAGGTCGATATATGTATGGCGTCCTGCCGTTGACCTGATTGCATATGGCCAAGCCATCCGCAAATACTCACCTGTTTCTCTCGGCCGTTTCTTTGCCACAGATACTTGGCGACGCCAAGGAAAGACGATTGCAGCCGTTGGAACTGTTTTTTTTTCCACGAGAGGAAAAGAGTGGGAGAAGGGGTCCGATCGCCGCCTCACTAATCAACCCCCTGGCAACTGGTGGTAATAATAAGCACTGCCTCCTTTTCTTCACGGAACTCGGCTCAACTTATGGAGACATCCAGAGGGGCAGCTGGGGCGGCGCCCAGTATGATGTGCTCTGCCTCTTCTTGGCGAGCAATACGCCGTTGGGCGATGGGCGGACACGAATTCTGCGTCCGACGGCGATGAAAAAGCGGCGCAATTAATCAATCAAATCAAATCAATCAGCTACTTAACCTGAGCCCCCAACCAACCTACATAGGATGCGCCGATATTGTCCGGCAAGGAGCGTCGGAACTGGCCCTCGCTGAGTGGCGTGAGGCAGGACGAAGAACCCTGTCTTGTCTCGCGCCGCGCCGACGCCGGTCATCGTCGGAGGTTCGGCAACGCTTCCGGGCTTGGGATCTCCAGGCGGGAAAAAGCGTAGCACAAGATGCTTTTTCCCCTATCGCTTCTCGGCGCCTAGAAAAGATAGGAAACGAGCTGTCACTCCCGATCACGCGACTGAGACCAAAAGACTTTAGCACAAACTCTATTGCCCTTTTCTTCCGTCTGACACCCTTGACGCCGGAATTTCAATTCTTTTCATGCAGCAAGAGTAATATCACTATCCTAGGTGGGTATTTCCTTCTCCACCATGTAACCCAGGTTCCTTTGCTAGTCTGATATCTGTCCCGCTCCGCATCGGCCTAGTTGACGCCGGCGTCGCGCACCATACCACCCTCCCGGCGGGAGGAAAAGAGTAAGGAAACGGGCAATTTTTGTTGGCCGAGGTGTTCGGGAGCAAGAGCCTCATTCAGATTAGGGCGAGGGATAAAAAAGTTATGAAATGGAGAAACGGCTGATGAAAGCGGACGCGTCCTGGGGAAGATGTTTGCTCCAACATCCAACAGGAATGGGCAAAAGAATTGATCTTATCAGATCAATCGCTGACCGGGGGGGTCAAACTGATTGCCATAACTACCTCTGCTCGTCCGTCTGACCTTTTTCAGAACTTGTCACTCTCATCCACACTTTTGCATGTGTAGCTTTATCCCCGGACTCGCCCTGTCCTGTACTCTTTGAGTAGCATTGGCAGCCAGCAAGCAATGGCCGAAACTGTCGAGGTTCGCTTCAAGGATGACGGCGAGCGCCGGGTCTCGTCTGGCGACAACAGCGGTCGTCCGCCGTCGAGTGAGTCTCCTCCCAATCTCAGTCTCGCTCTCCCCAGCCTTGTCATCGCGCAGTACTAACCGCCCATGCCGCCGCGACAGTCGCCAGCTCGACGCCCTCGCGAGAGGAGACGCTCGTCGCCGCCGGCATCGGCCACCGCCCCGACGACCCCGAGATGCCATGCCTGACCCTCCGCATGTGGACCATTGGCATCGCCTTTTGCCTCATCGGCAGCGGCGTCAACACCCTCTTCACGTTTCGCTTCCCCGCCGTCACGCTCTCCCAGTCCGCCATCCAGCTGCTGTCGTATCCCGTCGGCCGCCTCTGGGAGATGGTCGTGCCCGACTGGGGGCTCACCCTCTTTGGATCGCGCTACAGCCTCAACCCGGGCCCGTTCAACTACAAGGAGAACATCCTCATCTACATTCTCGCCAATCTGAGCTTCCTGACAAGGCTGAGCGCAGACGTGCTGACGGAGCAGCGCGTGTTCTATGGGTTGAACCTCGGTTGGGGGTTTGAAATCACAATCACACTGGCGACGCTGCTGTTTGGATTCGCGCTCGCGGGGCTGTCGCGGTCGATTATTGTAGAGCCGGCGCGGTTGATGTGGCCGGGTGTGCTGAGCAACACGGCGCTCAACTCGGCCCTCCACCCCGTTGAAAAGACATACAAGACCGAGTATGTCATGGTCTATGAGGAGCAAAGTGCCATTGACTGACCAAGAAACAGAATCACGACCGAAATCTCCAACAGGGCGAGATATAGACTCTTCCTCATGGCATTTGCGGCCTCGTTCATCTGGTACTGGTTCCCCGACTTCATCTTCCCAGCCCTAGGCTACTTCACCTGGGTGTGCTGGATTGCGCCCAAGAATGCCGTCGTCAACCAAATCTTTGGCATGAAGAGTGGCATTGGTCTCTTGCCATTTACCTTTGACTGTGAGTCCAACACCCTTTGTCAAATCTCAACCTAGACTAATTTCTGCAGGGGCGCAAATTGCATACATTAGCTCGCCTCTCGTCATCCCAACCTGGGCCATCCTCAACGTCGGCGCTTCCCTCGTCTTTTGGATCTACATTGTCACGCCCGCCATCTACTACAGCAACACGTGGTTCACCGGCTACCTGCCAATGCAGACCAACTCCATCTACGACAACACGGGCAAGGTCTACAACGTGTCGCGGGTCATTGACAAGCGGGACGGCTTCGTGCTGGACCTGGCCAAGTACGACAAGTACTCGCCCATCTACCTGCCCGTCACGTACGCGCTCAACACGTTTGGTCTCTGCTTTGCCAGCATCTCGGCGCTCATTGTGTGGCTCATCCTCGAGAAGCGCGGAGAGATTTATGAAAGCTTCTGCAACTCCTCGCTAGCGGTCACGCTCGGCATGGCCCCCAAGACGGAGAAGACTGTCCAGGAAAAGGCGTACGGTACGGTGCCGACGTGGTGGTATCTCGTTGCTACTGCGATTTCTATCGGAGTAGGCATCTTTGCCTGCGAGTACTACCCGGTGCAGCTGCACTGGTATGGTGTCCTCCTGGCGATGCTCGTTTCCGCCTTTTTCTTTATTCCAGTAAGTTTTGCACCCACCCGCACGGTGAGGAGACATGCTGATAAAGTCAGCTCGCATGGCTCTATGCCACCACCAACATCAAGATCCAGATTGACATCTTCTGCCGCCTTGTTGCGGGATACATTTGGGAAGGCAAGGTGCTGGCCAACATTTGGTTCTTCAACATTGGCTACATTTCCGGCATCAAGGGGCTCGCCTTTGCGCAGGATTTGAAGCTCGGAATTTACTGCAACGTGAGTACCCGAGTCAGCGTCAATACACCCCATCACTGACTTCCTCCAGATCCCCCCGCGCAAGCTCTTCACGGTCCAGATTGTCGGCATCATCATGGGCACCCTCGGCCAAGTCGCTGTGCTCGAATGGGCCCTCAACCACATCCCCAACATTTGCACCAACAAGGCCGACAACGGCTTCACCTGCCCCTTTTCGCGCACGCACTTCAACACCAGCATGGTCTGGGGCGCCATCGGCCCGCGGCGCTTCTTCGCCAACGGCGCCCTCTACCGCGACCTGCTCTGGTTCTTCCTCTTGGGCGCCCTGCTGCCGCCGGCCGTCTGGGTGCTCAAGCGCTACCTCTTCCCGCGCACCAAGTGGCTCAAGCAGATCCATGTGCCGCTCTTCCTCGGCGGGCTCAACTACATCCCGCCGGCTTCGGGCACCAACTACGGCAGCTGGGTGCTCGTCGGGCTGCTGTTTGGGCTGCTGATTAAGCAGCGCAAGAGGCTGTGGTGGAAGCAGTACAACTTTATCCTGAGCTCGGCCATGGACTGCTCAGTGGCGATTGCGGGCATCCTGATCTTCTTCTCCATCTTTTATACGGGCGCAGCAGGACGCTTCAAGTGGTGGGGAACTGAGGTCTACAAGGTAAGATGTGCCATTGACTGATTATGGTAAAACGCGTTGCTGACACTGGCTTGACGTCTAGAATACGTGTGATTGGAAGGGGTGCACTTACAAGGTGCTGAGCAAAGGGGAAAAGATTCATTAATCCAGTTTTTTTTTCTGGTGAAGCTACGCGACCAACGACAGCATGAGAAAAAGAAGTTGCTGTACATGCGCATTTTGTTCTATTACTTTTTTTTTCTTGCATTGCATATATCGTTTTTTGCATTTCTTTGCCGCAGTTTGCCGCAGTTGACCTCTTGCCAAGGGGGGTCCATAGATCATATAACCCCCAATAGACCAATATTACATGAAACAAACACATAACCGAGAAACAGCTGCGCTTTTTTCATTCCCTCCATTGATAGTCGCCAGAGTCTGTCTGATTGTCATCAAGGCGCAGTCGTCGACGCGTCGTCGTCGCAGTCGAAACGCCTCCTTGGAGTCCCCCTTGAAACGGCCGCCGGAGGGGAGTTCGCCCCCTTGCCTGCCCATCGCCCATGATGTGCAAAGGAACAGACCCAAAAGAGGAAAATCGGATGGCCAAAGCCAAGACGAAAGCCAAGACATTGGTGCCGATTGTTCGCCGCCTTGAGAGCCCTGGACGGAGGCCGCTCCCCGCGTGCCAGCCATCCCGGCAGCCATTCTCGCCTCCGTCTGATCAAGTTCGGGACGGTGGCCCAGGTTTGCCGTTTAGCCGAAAAGATGACCGGCAGTTTTTCTGGTGCTCTTGGCGTTGCCCTACCGGCCGGAAACCTCAGCCAGGTGCTCGCCCTGTGGTCTGTCAAAACGGTTTGAGGCAGCCCATGGATAGTCCAGCCGTCAGCCCTAGCCATCATTGCACTCACTATAGATGAGCTTGAAGTCTAAATTGAAGATTATACTTGGGAAATTCGAGCAATGTCGAGATAGACAGCATAATTGCGCGAGCAAAGAGCCTGCTCTACTCCTACCGCGCTAGCTGCTTCATCTGTTGTCAGCCCCCCTCCCTTACCGCCTCGCAAAAGCCGTCGAGTGAGGCTGATCTCAACGGCGCAACCGTCTTCATCCAGTCTCACGCTGAGTTTCATGTCTGGACGAGTGTTGAGGATTCTGCCGAAGTAGCCGTCCATGTGTGCCATGAGAGGTCTAGACAAGTCTCTATCCATCGTTCGATATCCAAAAGCGCTCTGCTCAAGTCACTGACTGTCAAGTATAAATATCTGCCAATATCGCTCATGAAATAAGAAATCTCATCATCAAGCAACACTTTCAGTCTTTTCTCTCTGCATCCTACTACTACATTCTCTTCTCTAATTTTCACTCTCATTTTCTGGCAAAATGAAGTTTACCACCACCACCGTTCTCATCTCCCTGGTCGCTGGCGCCCTCGCCGGACCCCTCGCGGTCCGCGACTCGGAGAAGCGGGATGTTACGGTCGCACGCGGCGAAGCCGGTCTCCCCGATGTGTACACGATCAAGGCACGGGATGCCGACGTTGCCGCCCGGGCTGCGGACGACGAGGAGGACTGCCACGACGACGAAGAGGCGCTCGACAAGCGTGAGCCCAAGAAGAAGGCCAAGGGCAAGAAGGGCGCGGCTGCGGCCAAGAAGGCGGCCGCGGCCAAGAAGGCTGCCGCGGCCAAGAAGGCTGCTGCTGACAAGGCGGCTGCGGACAAGGCGGCTGCGGACAAGGCGGCTGCGGATAAGGCTGGTGCTGCCAACAATGGTGCTGCCAACAACGGTGCTGCCAACAACGGCGCCGCCAACAATGCTGCCAACAACGGGGCTGCCAACAATGCCGCCAACGACATCACTCCGGCCATCCCTGCCAACTAAGCCGAGGGCTTTGGCGCGTACAATAATGTATCTATCAAGCCAAAGTTAGCAGATCAGCAATAGAGTCATTGTCGCACCCAAAAGAGTCATTGTTCCAGCCATGATGTCGTAGCACGTGAGATATAAGTAGCCCACGATGCAGTGCACAATATGCCGCTTGTACTGAGAAAACATTCAAAGTTTAAGCATAGTGAGTGCGTGCTACAAAGTGGAGGCGGTGTCAAGGAATAAGAGGGCAACATAAAGTCCAGCATTTATATAGATGCATGCCTATATCGCAGACATGATGATGATCCACAAATTTGTGAGTGCCGTAGCTGAGTGGAAGAGGTTGCCATCATAGCACTGATGACGCGCTACTAGGCATGCATAAAGATCGGTTTCAAGATATTAAAATAAAAATAAAAATAATGAGGGCTGGGACTTTTTGCTCGGACGTTTTCTTCCATGCCTCTGCTCAACCTTGTTCAGACGTTACACTGTAGGTTAAGGATACCGTTAGATGGTGCTAGCAAGAGAGGTACTACCACGTGGCTTCTTAAGTACATGGTGCGTCAAAAATCCCGATGGACATGAAGTTACACGAGCAAGAAACTCCTTGTCATTTTAATTTCATTGTCGGACAAAGTGTTAACTTTAGTTGTACCACTTACAAGGCACTGGCGCTGGCGGGCTGGGCGGTCGCGGGGCGGCGGACAGGGATCTACAGTGGGGTTATAGTGAGGCTGAGCGCTGAAGTCGCCTCGCAGGGCGGAATGAGGTCACCTGTATCCGTACTCCGTACAGATTACAGATTACAACTCGAGTAGTGAGTCGCTTTGTTCGCGGCGTTTGCACACCACGATACCACTCAACAGCCACGGATAAAGGTCTACTACGGGCTTTCTCTACCTTTTGCATCATACACGTCCGAAATGTCAAAGCAACAACCTGAAGATGCCTACCTGGGCGGCGACGGCGAACTTCCGCCGCCCTACTCCGCAGAGCCCACCACCACCACCACCTCATCGGTCCATCCCGACTCGCTCTTCGCCGCGCACCTCGCCGCGATGCGCCTCCAGATCCGCGAGCAGCAAGCGGTGAGAGCCTCGCAGCAAGACCGGCGCGACACGCAGCTACTCGCGTTGCTAGTACCGCACGTCGAGGACCTGTTAGCATCCGTGGCCAGCGCCGACCCCCCACCGCGGCTCGTCCAGGCCACCCTCATCCCGGACGGCGCCGTATCAGCCGACTGGACGCTCTCAGACACGGATGGCGGCCGCAGCGGCGAGGTGCACCGCGTGGTCCGGGTACAAACGCGGCCAGCCGCCGCCGGCGCCAAGGGAGACACGAAGCAGCGCACGAGGACGGAGGGAGGAAGCCACGGCGCCGAGTTTGACGGCTGGGGCCGCTGGGGGGATGATGTGCCGGGCAGCGGAGGTGCTGACGAGGACAGGCTGTGGTGGAAGGACGAGGATCTGGCCGTGCGGCTGGCCAAGTACCTGCAACCGGCGCGCAAGACGACGGCTGTCGCGGTGGACCGGCCGACTGTTGCAGCCAAAGTGACGGAGTCGAAGAAGGCGAGGTCACGATGGAATATACTCGGCGGCGGTCGCAGTGGGGGCAGCAGCACAACGCCGACGACAACAACCCCCCCGCCGCCGGCCTCCAGACCTGCAGCTGCGGTGCAAGTCGAGGACGACGTGGCGATGCTTGTCACTGCCGACGAGGTGACCTTTCGTCGGGAAAACGACATGGGCATATGGGAGAGCACCACGGGCTGGGGTCTGGTGGTGCGCGTCAGCATCCGGACATAGAGTGTGCCTTATAGCGGCTTGTATGCTACGGGCCTCCTTTGCGACTGTGTCACTAGTCGCCTCTTTAGGTTCCTTATTCCTTTGTTACAATAGCGTTAGTTCTTAGGACCGGTGTTATTAGGTAGATATTTCTACTATAGAAGCTACAGAACATTATGGACAAGCATATGTAGACATCTCCTAGTTTTATATCGACATTCTTCATATATTTCATGCTTGGAATTCTAGCTTGTAGGACTCTCTACTACCCCTTTGTTACTGTCTGCTTCTCGACTTAGTGCTTATAACTCGAATGCTAATCCAGTAGTCTTATTGCCCTGAAAAGCACCGTGTAATTGTATATATTAGCAAACTCTAACTCGAATCCGTCGAATCCTAATCCTTTGATATCTTACTTAAAGCTCTGTCGGGCTACGAATTACTAGCGTAACTCTGAATTTGGCCGAAGCCGAAGCAGCACCCGCACCTCTGAACCTTCATGAATGCCGTAGTCTGCGAGGACGTTGTCACTCTTGAGCTCACGCCCATTGTAGATAATTCGCTGTTGTTTGACCGGAATTTGGGAGGCTTGCTCAATCTGCTGTTCGATGACGCTCACTTTGGTTGAGGCCTCGCCTGTGAGGGTATACACATTTCCTGGCAATGTCCGGGCATAAAATGTGAAGCCGAAACAGGCTTGCGCTGCAAGAGCAGTAATGGAAAAAATGTGATACTTCATTATAAAGAGAGATTTTTTAAAGTTTTCGCTTGAAGAGATTGTGATGGAATGTTCGTGTGAGATGATGCACAGGCGGAGTGCGGAGTATGAGCGAGATGAGAGCGGCGAAGCTGCTATTTATCATTCTATAATTCAGGCTGAATCATATTTGTGTACCGCCCAGAAAAGCAAATGCGATATGTAGTACGGATAGAAAATGATAGTCTGCGGGGTTTCAACCCAATACAGTTGAGACACGGCACCGGATGAAGTAAAACACACATACGGATAGATAACTATCCGTAAATTACATGAGTTAAGACTGCCGTCTATATGCAGGCTACAAAAAGGATCAACATGGGCCAAAGTTTTCCTTTTGTACTGGATGTAGCCGCCCAAACCTTTGTTGCGAACGAATGGACCAGCCGGCATGGTGGATGTGACTGCCTTCGCGCCCACGGGCTGGAACGGCTCAGCAAGGAGCTCGCGCTCAAGTACGAGCTGAATCATATTATACTGCTGTTATAAGCTGTTGCAATCGACATCAAGTGTCTGGAAGGAGAATCCACATTTGCGCAATCGAGCTCCCCACGGGAACAAGAGATCCTGTGTCTGCTCGCGGGTCGCACTGCTGTATGTAGAGTCTACGAGAGGGCGCGAGCAGAATGAAGCGCATTGTCGGTTCTCAAGCCGTAGTAGTGCCGTTCAACAGCTGAATAACAGCTTCCGGCCGGCGGCTTCACGAAAATGAAGAGGTCCAAGAACGCTAGTCCGTGGAAAGGCTTGGCCTGGGTATAAATGGGCACAAGAACTTGTATATAACAATTCAATAGCTGCAGGCGTATTGCAGGCTTCATACTCGACTACTTACGCTACTAAGCTTGTCATTCATCATGCAGGGCTATTTGTCGGACTGAGCGCCAAGGCCGAGGCCGGCAGGCAGCGACATGTGTCCATGACATACCCGGCTAGAAAGTCGAGATTATGCGACAACTCAACATCTGAAGATGTGATATAAATACTCAAAAAACCTGTACAGTTTCTCCGATTGTATGTTTATTGTTGCGAATTTGCACACAAAGGCTTTCTTCCCCCTTCTACATGTTGGAGCTCGATCCGCCGGTCGTCAACCGAGCTTCATCTCTTCCCAGGTCTTGTCGATAAACGCGGCCTGAAAGACCTTGCCCAGTCCTACCCTCTCCCACACGCACCGTTCCGTGTCCCTCTCGAGCAGCCACACGTAGTACAGATCCCACTCCGACTCTTGCCGCGCCTTGGGGATGTAGTACGTCCAGATCGGGCACTCGGCCCTCGTAAACGCCTTGGCATCCGAAATGGCCACAAATGGAAACAGGCTTCTTCCTTCCTGATTGCGAATCCACTCCTCCACCAGGACAATGGCGCCGCACCAGTCACCTTGCTTGTCGACAATGTCGTACTGGCACAGCCCGGCATCGGCGCCGCCCCCGGCGTCGCGGCGCCGGCGGCGGGCTCGCGGCGGCGGATGACGTGGAGGTCGGCGCGCCAGGTCCAAAACTGAAGAACCGTCGCCAGTCCAAGTCCGGCGGGGTTGTAACGCCACGACGTCTCGCGGAGAACGCCAAAGGGATTGTCGGGCAGAATCGCATGAAAACGCATGCGTTTGAGTATTCTGTCGGGAACGAGTCGGCCATATTCGTCTCGCCCCAGAGAGACGCTTGCCTTGTCCCGTCCGTCATGTCTGCTGGAGCTTCTGATTGGATCGTCATAGGCGCTTGCCCTCTGAAGGCTGTCCGAATCACTTGAATTCGCAGAATGGAAGCCATCCAACGAGCTGCGTTCCCCCAGCCCGCCAGCCACCGGAGGATCAACACAGCGAGCATTTGTCCCTTCTTCAAGATAGCGTTTGTTGCTCACACGCTCGAATCTCGGTTCCACGTCGTGAGCCGCTGCGCGGGCCGACTCTGTACGAGTTAGATGTATTAGTTTGAACTTTGGTGCATAATACATTGTGGCTTCAAAACGGGGATTCCAAGAACTTGTCTGTGAAACCATGGCTTGGGAAAGTTCACTCTGTTCCAGCTTTTTGCGTTCTCTTCGACAATGTGCTTCGATGGTGCTGACAGAATTGTGCTACTTACCGATGTATTCTCTGCTCTTTCTTAGAAGCCTAAGAAGCCGATGTTGATTGAGTTTTCTATGAATTATGATATCATTGCCCTGTATTCGTTAACATGCCATGTAGGTAGTTGGATGAACATTGTCCAAACCTCTTCTTTATATGGGTAGCCCTGATTAATGATGACGCTTGTCGAGACAAGTTTGCGAGGAATAATAGTCCAGGTACTGATCTTCCTTGGCACGCCCCCACTACTCGAGCTTCCCCTAGAGCTGTGGGAGGTAGAACTGGAACGGTGCCGACGATTGCGCACTCGGCTCCGTCGGGAACCTGCAATGTCACGCTCATTCTGGCGTATATGCTTATGAACAGTGTCGTGAGGATATAGCCAGCTCTCTAAACGAGAAGTCGAGGGCAATTCAATAGGTTGAAGCAAAAAAAGCTCATATTTACGGGGAAGCAAATCATTATAGACAACGACGAAGAGACAAGCAAGAATGCTGCCGATGGAAAAAGTTGTCAAAGAACCAGAAAGGAGTACAAGCGGCGAATGCGACACAAAGGACGCGCATGGCAAAATCTCGAGTTGAAACAGTTGGTGTCCCCGACCCCGGAAGCCGGGATCGATGCTGCAAGGTCGCGTGGGCGGAGTGGAATCTCTATTACTTCCGTGGGCGCTTCACATACCGGATAAGCTTTCCACCTTTCTTCATCTTCGAAACTTCCGGGGCTCGTATGCGACGAGAGCACGTCGGAATGACGCTCATCCCGACGTCCAGAATCGACCGGCAGACAATGACGCAGAGACTGTATGTGGCCGCTGGCGTCGCGCACATGCCACTGGATCCACGTGTGGTACTTGATCCAGTCGCGGACATTGAGCAGACAGCCTTCAATCATGTCGGGCTGGTACTCGATGGTGCCGCCCATCCATACCGGACGTTTCCTCGCTCAATATTCGTTGACTCTGTCAGTGCTCTACATAGATGCCACTATACGCGGGTGTCCATCGCCCCCACTTACCTAATATAGTGTTGCTTGCGATATACATCTAGATTTATAGTTGCTATTAATGCAAGTGGCGATACGCAATTGCTATTAATATAGCCAATAGCGAGTGGCAGATGCTGTCTCGTTGTTAGGTGTCCCTTGGACGAGTGTGGCTGGCCACTTCTCAAGCAACACAGGCGGCCCGCGATACAAACAGCAAGTGGAAAGATGCATTACCGCTATAATATTTATAATATTATACCGCTTATCTTGTCTTATTTTCTAAGAATGTTACTTTACCTACCTCCTGAATTGCGCTTAAGAGTATATGCAATACTCATTGCTACCTGTCCTTGCAGGCTGGGGCCTGGTGGTGCGCTTCAGCATCCGGACATAGAGTGTGCCATCACTCGTCTTTGTGACTCGCATGCGAGCCCTCGACACCTCGCAGCAGGCGTCAGTGCAATCAATATGGCAAACAAGGTTAGCAGTCTTCCCCACGTCGCATCATCCTGATTCGTTCTGGAGTAATCGCGGCTGAGAAAGCTACTCGGCTCTACTGTAGCGATTGCTCTCTACTCGAATGAGAAGGCTTACTTATGAATAGAGCTATTTTGCACTTTATATATTAATGTTATAGGCCGTAAATTACGTTTCACTGATATTCTTTCCTCTTGGTTTGGCATAGACAGCTTGGATGCTTATAATTTCGATTAGATCAACTAGCTGGTACAAGGCCCAATGTGCCCGTCGTTTGTTATTCCTGAAGCTTTCGCGCTTCATTGGGGTGCAGGTATCAGGCAGCCACTTTCTAGCGATTATCATCCCTCCCAAGCTATTTTTCCCAGAATTGACTGCAATTAGACTGGAACGGTAGGCGGATTCACAATGTTGTCAATCCCAGTGTCCCTAATATATCGTTCCACTTCGCTCTGCATAGATTGCCAAGTTCTCTCATTGAACGCGAAATTGGTCTGGTCAAACGAGAATGAGACTCTGACGCTAGTCTGAGAACTTTTATTCCTATTCGTCGTATGCATCTCCTGTGACAAAGAATAGTTGATGTTCCGAAGCGCTTTAATTCAGAACCCAGTTAGCAAAATATTTCTCCACGTTCTTAGTGTATAGGTGCACTTACATGCGCGAAGGTCATCGCGCACCTCGTCGTACGTATATACTTGAAGGATGCTCCAGAATGTCCTTCTTTCGCTTGTGAAATTTGTCTCGTTAATGCTTTGCGAAATTCCGTCAAAGATGGCTTCGAGCGAAGCCGCCAGCGGCCGGGGAAGGATAATCCCAACAAGCAAGGTGGTGAGTATTTCCCTGTGGAAATTGCTCTTCTCAACGGCAATCTCCCTCTGCACAGAGTTGGATGAAGGGCTGAACATCCTGATTCACGATAACGGTCAGCGTTTGCGTGACATGTTGCTTTTTCAGCAAAGCAGTAACTCACCATGGATAAACGCCGTCGTTGAAATAAACTTCCATGACCCTGGCTCGGTAGGTGGAGCGCCTCCATCTGGAGTCATCGCTATCATCGGTAGGCAGCTGGCCTTCTTCCTTCCGCCTCCTCACCTGAATTCCAGCGTGAATTGTAGCCAACTGGTGAGTCAAAGAGAGCATTTGCTCAAGCTCTCTCATGCGGGGTCTGAACCTTTCACCGATGCCAGGCCCCTCCATGTTGATATACAAAATGTTGTCTGGGTCATTAAACCCCATATCATCCTCGTCTGGGATTTCATTCCGGGAAGGGGTCCTGTAGGAAGGCTTATCAATAGGGAGCTTCTCGATGGGGAGCCATTTCTGTTGCTGAGTCGCGATGTCGGACATGGTGCTAGGAGGCTGTGCGATAGATTTGAGTTGAGTTTGGTGTAGATAGTTACTGTAAGTGACAAATGAATCATATGAGTGATGTTGCTGTGAATGTATGAGGTGAGGCGCACGCATTTTATATCTGAGTTTCAAGCCTTGCTATTCGTGACTACCCATGCCTGAGACGCTCTCCATCTCTGGCATGTTCTTACTGACTAATCTATTCGCAGTATTCTATCTAGGATATTTGAATCTTTTAATACACTTTGATAGCATCATCATTACGCGTTCGACGCCAGTCCTCATGCATTCCTGCATGTCGCATTCAATATTTCATCAAAACTTGTTGTTTTTGTGGAGCAATACAGAGGCCTAGTGTGATATACTCTAAGACGATGCATGGGAACGACGAGTGAGACTCCGAGTTCAGCTGGCCGATTTTATGCAGGCCGATGCCGTTCAGCCCTCGTGAGTATTACGGGGAAATTTCATAGTGCTCTACCCCAGCGGCTTCTGCGCCTCGATGAAATCGTCAGACAGTACGAGGGTTCAAAAGTTTTCCGAGCCAAAACTCAAACAGATGGGAACAAAAGAGACATCAATCCTCCAACCTTACCGAAACGAAGTTTGCTGGTGCAAGGCGGATCTATCGGGTGCCGTTGCTATAGTAGTGGTCGAGTTTTATTAATCAGAGGCTGCTATTAATGCGGAAGGCTAATAAGGAGTGGTACCAACATTGTTCGATACGAGACGGATCGTTGTATAAGATCTCCTGTCTTTGCTAGAATCTTTGCGCGATAAGCAAGTAATATTGCGTAAGAAGTATTAGGTGCTTCCGGATGACAATATGTAGTTATCCACTGCAGATCAGCAAAGGACTGAGCTGAAATGCGTCCGTTTGCTCAGCTGTATCAGCTCGAGGGGTAATCACGTATAAAGTGATCAGGTATAACGTGTTATATCAGCATCAATTAAGCCCTCTTTAGGTGTCAAAGGCCCTCCCGCAGTTCAGGAGTGGCGTCGAGCAAACTAAGCAAATAACACTAAGCTACTTCTTGCGCCAGTAGTCCGAAAGTATACGTAGCTATTAGTATCTTGTTTGTCTTTTAGCAGAAAGGTTCTCGCACGGACAGGTGTATAGCATTCCTTAGTATCTTTCATGCATGTATGTGCCGTTGCATATGCAGATATATATCATCGGCAATCCGGCACGAGGATTTTGCTCGTGATAGTTACGTAACTGCGCACTTCTGTCGTGTCGTAATCGAAGCACTTTTTAAAATAGTTTAGTGTCTCGTATAGATAGGTTCGTCATATCATACAAACAGCGGCGGCCTCAACCTGCCAGCTCTCGTACGGCAGGGATTCCGCTTTTATAAATCTACGACATACAGTGAGGCAACTGTTTTGAGTGAGCAGACGCATAGCTTTCAAGCCTTTTTGCGTTCTTTTAGTCGTTGTCGCGTACAACATCACTCTTTCGGTTTGCATTGACCCCGTTCAACAACAATGAATCTCGACGTGGAGCGGGTAGCTCTTGAGCTAAAGCACAATCCGGATGCCAGCTCATCGAGCATTAATGTGTCCAACGATTATGGCACGACTAATCTCCTCTTTTTTTACTATGTTCCATTTGCTGCAGATGATAGTAAATCAGAGCTTGACGCCCTTCAAGACGAGTTTCGGAGCTGGAACGCGTGGGAGCTTGGACAAGCAGAGGCTCAACTCTTGGGACACATTCAGAATGGCAATCTTCCTTCCGACGACTCCATTGCCTCTCGCACACTTAGAAATGATTTTCGATCCAAAGCAATCGAAGTATTCAGAGCACAATCTCAAGCATGGTATGTATTTCCAGTACTCACTCACTGGATACTATGGTGGCTTTTTTTTAACTGACAATGGTTTGAAGGCTTACCCTCGCAAACACCGACAAAGGGCAGATGATTTTCGACACTACAAATGACGCTGCTCACGGTGCTATCCTTCAGCAGCTGCGGGCACTTGCCGCGGAGAAGAGATTGCAGGAACCGTTTAAGGTTATAATCAATATTTTCAACAGCAGCATTAACTTGGGAAGAGAGAATAAATTCTTCTATACCCATGTCTATCATAGAGATAGCATGAAGACCGGAAGCTTTCAGACAGGTATGGAAACCGATTTCATGACCGTATATGACAGAACTGACGGAAATGACCTCCAGTTGTTACCGATACAACTTTCACGATCAAACCCCAAAACAACAATAAAGAAGCACTCAGGATCGAAATCAATTTTTTTCAGAATTCCTATAGCTTTGATAGGAAGTTCTGGCAAGACCATCGACATGAAGGAGAAAACGCTATTCAAAGAGGGGAGCCTATCCGCAAGCAAATGGCACTGGACTTTTACGTCAACACTTAGCTTAGTTACTTTGCAACTCTCCCGGGTCACTCAACGAACCTAGAGTTTGCGTGATTGTGATGATAATAAAGTGATGTACTTGACGGCTTGGCACTCATTAGACTTGATTGATTGAATAGCGGCCTCTAGCTTAACCTGATGGATTGACACAACAAGCAGCTGGGATTGATTGAGAGCTGTCAAGTTTGAACTTGATTGTTAGCCACACTGCATTCAAATGCTGACAGACTGGCGTTTCGGCGCAAGTTCAACAGCGCCATACTATCTTATCATGTGCTGATCGAATGCAGCCATTTTAGTGCATACTGGATTAGAAATTATCGGCAATGTTCGAGTAAACGGGCGGGGGTAAGCAACAAACCCGCCAGCGCGCTGCATTTACAGTATAGCTTTAGTGGTAGCTGCGGTGAAGCCACAAACTGCCAGTGCTTTGAACTTAGAAAGACGGTTGCTATAGGTAAACTCCGAATTTAGCTTATATAAATATAGATATTTATAAAGAGGGAAAACTACTACTAAAGTTCATAATAAGTACTACATAGGAGCTAGTAGCCTACTACCTTCTAGGTTAGGTTGTATATGTGTATATACTAGAGCTGCCCTACTAGCCTACTTCTATTTATAACATCTAAAAGTGTAATCAGGAAAAACACTATAGAGCGTATAATAGTTAAAGGATCTATAATAAGAATTATTTTATTTTTTAATTTTAATCTCTTTAGAAGGTATATTTAATATATTTTTATTAATACTAATAAAGAATAAGAATTAAACTCTTTTAATTAATCCTTTTTAAGAAAGATTTTAGGTTAAATATAGTTATTAATTTAATAATAAACATCTTAATAAGACCTTTTAAGATAATTTTTTTATAATAGATTATAAAATGAAGATCTTTATAAACTATAGTAAATAGTAATTCTTTATTTTGAATAATATTAAAAGGATAAAAATTAATCTCTTTTTTCTTTTCTAATTATCTATAGTTATAATAACTATTAATTAGTATTAGAATAAAAGTTTTTAAATATAATAAAATAAATATAAATTAATTTAACTTATAATAGCCTACTTACCTCTATTATTAGCTAGGCTTAAGATAATCTATAGGCTCTAAATAAGTAGGTCCTAAGTTAGGCTAGCTAATAAGAAGCTAGTGTTAATTTGCCTGTTCGTGTAGGGTCAACAGCTTTGTTATCCCCGAACGAAATGCCCGCATAAAAGTGCATCGTGTGGTTGTGGGATGAACACCGCGCGGGCGGTGGGATGGTCGGCCCTCCCGCGGTGCTTCGCCCGAGAGTGAAAAGTTACTTAAACTGGAAAGACGGGGCGAAAAGAGAAGAAGAGATCTGCGCAAATGGGCAGATAACTCGCTAGTCATGCATCGGACATGATGGCGGTGGCGGAGCGTATACGGTCCGGATAGAGGAGCCCCCCCCCCCCCCCCCCAGATAGGGGATAACAAAGACCGACGCGGCAAGGAGGGATGCTGCTGCTGCCGGATCCTCATCTCATTGGTTTGGAATCTGTCGCTGCATCGAACCCCCGAAAGTCTTCAGGGCGGACGGATGGATGACACGGGCTCGGCGGAAACCCCGGACTCTAGGGATGGAGCGTCATGAGGAAAGCTGGGCGAAAAGCATAACGGCCGCCAAGAAGGGTGTATTACGACAGCATGTAAACGAAGAGTTTCAGCGGCAGAAGAGAGACACGGACGATGGAGTTTGCATATTCAGATAGTGAGGAATACAATACGTGATGATGGCTCAGTAAAAATGGATGACTGCGCCTCGGTGAGGCTCTCTATCGGATTTACCATCTCATCTCACCTACCATAAAGCCGGGGAGAGACGAGGCTTATAGCTGACAGATCTAAACCCTTGACTCTCTTTCTTCTCACCGGGCACACACCAAAAAAAATCGCTTATAAATCTTTTGATAATTCCAAACCCAACCATCTTGGCCCCAAGGTGGCGGAGCCTCTTTGTCTTGGCTCTCTCGACTTGCGTCACCCCCAAGCTCTTGGCAACTTCTCATTGGTCAGACACCACAACTGTCACCAAAAAAACACAGAAGACTGTGTTTTAACAAGCGCTGACTTTTTTTTCCCTTTCTTAAACCCTTCTTGGCATGGCACACCCGTCTCTGCTTTTTGTGCAGTTTCACGACAATTCGGGGGCGCAGACCACCCCGCCACAAGACGGATGGGACGTTATCGCCTTGATGCTGCGGCGAGATGTGGTTACGTGGACGTGGGCGGAGATTTATGGAGATGTTCAGATCGGAAAAGAATAAAAAAAGAAGCTTATTAAAAGGATATATTTAAAGCATTCGTGCCACCTTCTTCGTCCGTTTTTCATGCATGTGATATAGAAGTGGTCTTGTTGAACATCGACAACCACTTACCCTTTTGGATATGAAGACTTCAAGTATCAGCAGGTTATTAGTATACGCACAGCTCCTGGTAACAGCTGCTCAAGGTATGTTTCGGTCAAAAGTATCACAGAGGGTTGCACAGACTAACACACACAGCACATTCCGTTCGGCGTACGGAGCCAAAATTACTACGCACAGTACAAAATGTCACATTTACACCAACGCTGGCACAAGATGCAGCGCCCTCGGAACTCGCCGTCTCGTTTACGCTGTCCGGCACGACGCAGCGGGTGAGCCTGTCGCTGCGCCGCAACGACGACATCTACACACAGCCCGTCGCGGTGCACCGCATCCGCGCCGACGGCTCGGTCCGCAGCACCGAGACGACGCCGGCGGGCGACCACCTCGCCTACCGCGGAGCCGCCTCGGCGGATGGACGGCGAAATCGAGCGCAGGACTGGGCGCGCGTGTCGGTGCACGTCAGCCACGGGATCCCGCTGCTCGAGGGCGCGTACTTTGTGGACGGCTTCGAGTACCACATCCAGACGGACGCTACATATCGACGCACGCGCAGCGACGAGGACGCAGTATCAGCCGCCGCCGAGCAGCCGTACAACGTCGTCTGGCGGTACGTTGAGGACGGCGGCGTGCTGTCCAAACGTGACGAGGAGCCGACGTGCGGCATCGACGGCCTCAACCACAGCGGTTGCGATCTTGAGAGACGCCAGCGCGGCGGCGGCGGCGACACCACACAGAGCCTGCTGCAGAGCCTCGGCTCGACCAGCGGCTGCCCGTCCACGCGCGCGATTGCGCTCCTCGGCATCGCGACCGACTGCTCCTACACGGCGCAGTTCAACTCCGAGCAGGACATCCGGCGCGCCATCCTCACCCAAGTCAACACGGCGTCGCGCGTCTACGAGGCCGCCTTTAACGTGCAGCTGCGCGTGCGCAACATAACCATCTCCGACGCCGCGTGCCCGAGCGGGAATAGTGGCAATTCATGGAACCGGGCGTGCTCGGCGAGCATGTCCATCGGCGACCGGCTCAACGAGTTTTCGCGGTGGAAGGCCGGCTTCGACGACCGCGCGGCGGCGTGGACGCTCATGACGGCGTGCAGCTCCGGCACGACGGTCGGCATCGCGTGGATCCGCAGCGTCTGCCAGCCGGGCGTGCTGCTGCGCGGCGCGGTGCGCTCGACGCCCGGCGCCAACGTGGTGGCGCGGACCGCGGCCGAGTGGCAGGTGCTCGCGCACGAGCTCGGCCACAACTTTGGCGCGGTTCACGACTGTACAGCCAGCTGCAGCAGCAGCGGCGATGGGGGAGAGCTGTGCTGTCCGCTGAGCAGCGGGAGTTGCGACGCGCGCGCGCAGTACATGATGAACCCGTCGGTCAGCGCGCGCATCACCGAGTTCTCGCCGTGCTCGGTCGGCCAGGTGTGCGCGGCGTGGGGCCGGGGCAACATCAACACGGCGTGCCTGCGCGGCAACGAGGACGTGCCGACCGTGTCGGAGTCGGTGTGCGGCAACGGCGTCGTGGACGCGGGCGAAGACTGCGACTGCGGCGGGCCCGAGGGCTGCGGCGACAATGCGTGCTGCGAGGCGACGACGTGTCGGTTCAAGGCCGGCGCCGTGTGCGACCCGTCGACGCAGCGCTGCTGCACCGCGCAGTGCGCGCGCGCGCCCAGCGGGCAGGTCTGCCGCGAGAGCGTCGGCCTGTGCGATCCGCAGGAGACGTGCAGCGGCAGCTCGGCCGACTGCCCGCGCGACGAGCAGCTGCCGGACGGGCAGGCGTGCGGAGACAGCGGAGGGCTGACGTGTGCGACGGGCGTGTGCACGTCGCGCGCGATGCAGTGCTCGGCGCTGCTGACGTCCAACAACAGCACGGAGACGGTGCGCGCGGGGAGCAATGTCACGGCCGAGGCGTGCAGCGAGACGGGCTGCGAGCTCAACTGCATGCAGACGGACACGGCGACGGGCGGCTTGCTGGACGGCGGCACGTGTCAGGCGAGTCCCAAGTTCTTCCGGGACGGCACGGCATGTGGTTCGGGCTCGCGGCGGTGCTACAACGGGACGTGTGGAGGCAGCGCGACCAACAACACAGGCGGTGGTGATGCGGCGTCGTGGATCCGGAGGAATCGCACCGTGTTTATTGTTATATGCGTGGTGGGTGGTGTGGCGCTGCTGGCGGCGGCGGCGATGCTGGTGTGTTGCTGCCGGAGGAGGGCGAGTCGGAGGAACGCTGTCGGCACGCAGCAGGCGAGGATGGCGACGGCGATGAGACAGAGCGGTGGTGTTGGTCCTGGTGGTGTTGGTCTTGCTGGTGTTTCATCACAGCAGTGGCAGCACCGTCCGCCGCCGCCGCCGCCGCCGCCACCACCACCGATGGCACAGATGCAGTCACCGATGCCGGTGACCCGGACGGGCAGCAATCTCCACCGGTACGCCTAGTCAGTGTAGTGTCGGTCGGGGAAAAGGGGGCTGTGAGGGCCAAGCTCAGCTCGTGAATTGCATGGATTAGGAAGATGTCTTGGGTGAGGCGGTTAGCGTGGGAGAATTTGCATCAGCCATGTGTCACGTGTAGGACAGGGGGGTGGCGATGGGTGGTGAGTTTTTTGTTTTGATTTATTAGAAACTGTATATATCCACGTCATGAGGAAATGTGTAAATGAAGATTCAATGTTTAAATGAAGATTCAATGTTTCACGAGGCTGAGTAAAACTGAGCAACTTTGGATGGAGGGTCGCGATTCGGCACTTATTAGGCCCCGGTGGTGGTTAGTGGGATGGCGATGACAGCGTGTGTGGCGGGCCGAGGACGGCGGACCAAGATGAGCAAGCTCACAGGATGCAGCAGGGCGTATTTGGTGGGGGCAAACGTTGTGTTTAGCCAAGGCATTTTGCATGGTGTCAGAATGGAAATGTAGTACTTCCGTCTTGACTAACATGTACTACGCTATGGAGGCAACACAGGACGGTTATAAGCCGGACAGCGAGGCAGTGCAGTATTGTGTAATGTAATCCCATTGACAGCGGCTAAAATTATAATAAATACATTTTTTTTTTTTCATTTGTATAACCCGGATTGTATCTCCCGACTTGGGAAGCACAAGAACTGAGGCTGTGCAATTGTACTCGATACTCTGTAGGATGGGAGTTGACCACGTTGGTCCACTGAAACATGCAGCTGTCATGCAAGATTCCTTTCTGTGAACCGTCGCTGTGGCTCTGTTTGTGTCTTGTCCTTTTGAGCAGGCATCCAGACGAGACGGGCACTGTGCCTAAAGCCCGACTGCAGCCCAACCTGGGAGCTGCTGCGCCACCACCGGCATGTAGCTCCGCGGAGGGTGTTTCTACGAGGTGCAGCTGGAGATGCAGGTCTGACTTGAACAACTTTGACATTTTTTTTATCAGATCAAGAATTGGTCTAGGATTATTTCGAATCCAACTATATGATGGACATGAAAAAAATCAACGACTAAAAAAGTTAAAACGTTAATCTGTCTGATCCCTTGCACGTGCACAAAGGCTGTGGCGCAAGCGTTCCGCCCAAGCGCCTTGTACCTCTCACTACTACTATTTTAACTACAGGTACTAACGTTACTGGTAGTAGGCAGGACTAGGCTGAAGCCTGTAACTTAGTAGCCTGCTAGCCAACTAGGTAGCGTGTTGAACCCTGAAAAGCCTCCATATTTCCCCGCTAATTGCCCCCGGGCGACTTGGCGGGGCGCAAGCTTTCCTTTCCATGCCTCTTCCATCGACTCAACCTTGTCGCAGCTTGAGCATTGCTTGCCCATTCAGCCGCACGCAGACTTGTGCCACGTAGGAGGTCATGGACGCCAATATAAAACCTGCAAGTACCTCTGCTATGCTTTCCCTTTGTTCTTTTTTCAACCCATCGACATTCGCTCCTACACTTTTATCTGTAGTGGCATCGTCAACACCAAGACTCTCCCAATCACCCTCACTTACACCATCACCACTTATACCTTTTACTCTCCTTGACATTCGACCACCCCCCCAACCGCAACCATGTCCTACAAAGTCGCCGCCCCCGATGAATACCTCGCCATCACCGGCATGGGCATTGAAAATGTCCGCATCACAAAGTCCGCCTGGGTCTTTCCCTTTCAGCGCTGCACCCGCTTCAGCGTCCAGCCCGAGGACTACGTCATGGAGCTGCTGGCCATGACCAAGGAGAAGCTCAAGTTCACGCTGCCCGTCGCCTTTACCGTCGGCCCCGACGTCAACAACCGCGGCGCCAATACCACCGTCGCCGCGCTCGCCGCCGCCGCCGGAGAGGACGGCGAGGACAACGCGCGCGAGGACCGCGGCGACGCCCTGCTCAAGTACGCCATGCTGCTCTCGCAGGGCGGCGACGACGACAAGCACCGTCGCCAGGAGAGGCGCGAGCACGTCAACAGCATCGTCCGCGGCATCATCGAGGGCGAGACGCGCGTGCTCGTCTCCAGCATGACCATGGAGGAGCTCTTTACCGAGCGCGAAGTCTTCAAGAAGCGCATCTACCGCAACATCCAAGGCGAGCTCGCCCAGTTTGGCCTGCGTATTTGGAACGCCAATGTACGTCCCTCCTTCTTTCTTGCCCGTCAAAATCTTCCTGCTAACATTCCACCCACAGGTCAAAGAACTCAAAGACGCCCCCGACTCCGTCTACTTTGCCTCCCTCTCGCGCAAGGCCCACGAGGGCGCCACCAACCAGGCGCGCATCGACGTCGCCGACGCCCAGTTCAAGGGCAACGTCGGCGAGTCGCGCCGCAAGGGCGAGGAGCAGCGCGAGATTGCCAAGATTGACGCCGAGACGGCCGTCATGAAGACGGACCGCGACATTGAGCGCGCCAAGGCCGAGGCGCACCTCGCCACCCAAAAGACGGCCTTTAACCGCGACGTCGCCCTCGCCAAGGTCGCCGCCGAACGCAACCTGCAGGCCACCGACGAGGACCTCAAAAAGGACGTCGAGATCAAGCGCGCCGGCGCCGAGCTCGAGCGCCTCCGCGCCACCGACCTCGTCAAGGCCACCATTGCCAAGGAGAGCACCCAGCAGGCCGCCGACGCCGCCGCCTACCAGGTGTCCGCCGACGCCCGCGCCCAGCAAGAGGCCCGCCAGCGCGACGCCGATGCCGCCGCCTATAGAGTGCGTCTCGAGGCCGAGGCCGAGGCGTTTGCCACGCAGCAGAGCGCAGACGCCGAAATCTTTCGCCGTCTCAAGGAGGCCGAGGCCACGGCGGCCATGGCCGAGGCGTACACCAAGATGTCGGGCGCGTTTGGCGGGCCGAGCGGCCTGATCCAGTACCTGATGATTGAAAAGGGCACGTACGTCGAGCTGGCCAAGGCCAACGCGGCGGCTATCCGCGGCCTCGAGCCCAAGATTTCGGTGTGGAATACCGGAAGCGCGGCGGGCAGCGGCAGCGGAGGGGATTCGACCGAGGCGATGCGCAACATCTACCAGATGCTCCCACCGCTCATGACCACTATCAATGAGCAGACGGGCATCACTCTGCCAGAGTGGCAGTTTGGCAAGCTGAATGCCGCCCAGCAGGCCATGAAGCAGGAGCAGGCCAAGACCAACGGCCGTGGTTGACCGGTTGCAAGCTTGACGTCCTCTGCTTTACCTGCCATCTGATTCCCGTCGCTGCTTTTCGCATATAGACCATGATTTCTTTTTCTGTTGTTTTCGCGCGATAACGTGTATAATACCTGCTACACGCTCATTACTTTAGTCTGTTTAGATTTCCTTTGTTATACCCACGATGCCTTTGATTCTACCTTTTTTAGCTTTGGAATGAGATAGCCACAGAATGATACCAAATCTTCCAACTCTACCTAGTCCCACCTCACCGTTCAACTATTTCTACTTCTCCATTCAACGCCTACATAGTATGCATATATTCCTACCCAAACTTGATACCCGAGTTGGGATTCCACGTCCCCGACGAGGGCTGCTGTCCTTCACCGCCACCGCCGCCTCCCTGCGACGGCCCGGTCCCAAATTTGATGCCCGCTCCTGGCGTCCACATGCTACCCATCGGGTTGGCCACGGGAGGCATAGGCTGCGGCTGCTGTACGTTGCCTCCCGCTCCGGCCCACGACTGAATCGCCGCCGCCTCCACCGGCCCGGGCCCCTGCTGCGGCACGCCGCCGTAGTACCTCTGCGGCTGAGGCGGTGTTTGCTGATACACATTCTGCGGCGGTGCGTTGTGTACCGGTGTATGGTTTCTAGAAATGTTGAGATTCGACAGCGTCGGCATACTCAGCTCCCTAGCGGCTTGTTAGCATGCACTATCCTGATAATTGGCAGGAAAACTTACTCTTCCAAGGCTCTGGCTTCCATACGCCGCTGAGCAACCCACGACTTGGCCACATCCCGGAACCCTTGACCAACAATCTTATTTAGGTCATTGTAGAATTTGCGCCCCACGTCCAAGTTGTTGAGGATCTCCTTGTACTTGTAGTATGCCGAATCTAGCCGCTGCAGCGCCTGTTCGCGTTCACGGTTCGCACGCGAGCTTCCTTTTTGCTTTTGTGCTTCAAACTCGCGGTTCGCCCTCTCTAGTTGCGCAATCAATTGCTCTTGTTCTTTTGCTTCCTTACTCAACACCTCAATTTCTGGCTCATAAAGCTTGTCCAGCCTCTTGTCAAAGAAATCTTCAAAATGTGCTGGCACAATGCTTGTTGTGGGATATGTCCGTTCCAGTCTGGCTGCCTCTTTCAGGATCTCCGGCTTGATGTCGTCGCGTTTGGAATTCTCCTTCAAGTTCTTGACCTTGACCCGTCGTTTGCTTTCAAGGCGCACCGCGTCACTATACGCGCCGCGCAGCTTGCCCATGGACGCTCTCAGGTCCTCGCGCACATCCATCTGCCCGCCAGACGGTACATAACTTTGGATACCACGGTCAGGTCCGGAGAGTATGCGCAGCAACTCCTCATTTGCTGCATACTTTTCGCGCACCACCCCATCACTGCTCGAGCTGCTCTCAAAGTAGCTTTCAATTTCCGTGACGTGATTCCACAGCTTTGCACCTTGTGGGTCAGCTTTGCTGTCCGGGCGAGCCCACCGGTCAGTTCCATACTTGGCGCGTAGCTGCTGGTCCTCGTCAGATTCGGCTACCAGCGCCGTCACACCCTCTTCAAAGATGGCCATGTCGGCAGCTCGCAACTTATCAATGTCGATGAAAGACTTGTGGATTCTGTTAACGGCGTCTGCTTGTCTGATCTCCTCAGCGTGTTGCACCAGGCTCGGTGGTAGTCCAAGAGGCTTCTCCAGGGCTTGAATTGAGCCCGGTAGCCCAAGGGTTGCCAAAGTGTTGTGAATCTCTTCCGTCATTGTTTCGAGCTCTTGTATGATATTTTGGTCCACCATTCGGTCGCGCCGCTCCTCGTATATCGAAATGGCGACGTGTACCGAGAACGGAACCAGGCGAGAGAAGAGGGCAGGTCCAAACTCAGTCTTGTCTCCGAAAAACTCGTAAGGATCTGAGACTTGTTTCGGCACTCTAGCAACCGCCATATTTGCTCGTTCGAGAATTTTCAGTTCCGATTTTGGCGGCACAATGTCTGCACATGTTAGTACACAATGGCAAACGCTCGCGCGACCTTACTCACTCAGAAAGATTATGTCATTGTCCTTTTCCGCCCGCTTCAGATCCTCTTCCACCTTTCGCTTCAGCGCATTCAAGTCCTCCACTACAATTTTGTTGAGGTATCCGCCCTTGGTCTCCTTGACGCCTTCGTTGACGCACAGCACGGCATCCTGGAGACGCGCCACCTCCTCGCCGTACCTTCGCTTCTCTAAGCAATCGCAAGCTGCTCGGTACTGCGCGGCCGCTGCAAAGTGGTGATGCTTCGCCGTCATGTGGTGTATCCACGCGCTGCTGATGGCTTCGCTCTTGACGGCCGACTCGCCCGCCAGGTTGTACAAGTCGGAGACGCGCGCGGCGAGCTTGGCGATCGAGGCGTCCTTGTAACCGTCCATGACGGCCTTTTGCCAGAAGCACTCCTGGCTCTGGGCGAGCAGCAGCTGCGTCAACGACTCGAGTGTGTGCTCGTCCATGTCTTCCGGCGGGTCCGACATGCGCAGCTCCGGCAGCACGCTCGTCTTCATATGCGAAAGCACGCCAGCCGCCTGCGAGAAGTAGTTGGCGGCCGTCTTGAGGCCGTCAGTGTTGGAACGCGACGTGTTGATGGCGAGTTGCGAGTACAGCGACGCCAGGTTGTAGAGGATATTCATGAGCTCGTATTTCAGGTTGTTGCGCACCATCGGTCGTTCGGTGTTGTAGCCCAGCGCAGGGTACCAGGTAAACTCGGTGCCAATCTGTTCCTCCGTTAGCATCCTCTTGTCGAGTCCGGGCATTGCAGAGTTTGGCACACATCGATAGGAAACTTGCCGCCGATCCAGACAAGCTGCGCGGCATACGCTTGGAGCTTCTTGACGCCACTGGTATGCGGCTCACGGACGTTTACTGCGTCAGTCCGCAGCACGTCAATAGCCTCGAGGTCCGGTCGGAACATGTCCGGGTGCTGATCATATTTGGCGTTGATATACTGGCGGATCGTGGTGGCGAGCGAAAGGTGCACCGACCGTCGAAACGGAAGGGAGAGAATATTGCTAGTCCTGCACAAGTTAGCGGGATGCCATTCCTTTCATTGAACATATATGCTCACTTGGATTCCATGTTGGCGTTGAATCGCCCACCGGAGCGAGAGCGACGCTGTTTCGCGACGATCGATTCGCTGTTGATGGTTCGTGATTGATGGCTCGTGAGAGTTGACGGCTTGCGATGACGTTGGTGGGGTTGCTCTTGGTGGGGGCGTTACTTGAGCGGCGCGTTGGTCTAAGAAGCAACCAACTACTAAGGGAGACGTTGAGCAATGTTGGAGATGAAATAAAATATTGAGAATATTGAAAATTTATCATTAACTTTATAGATTCATAACCAAGTTTTAGTGGCTTGAATGCAATCAAGGGACGCTTCTAAAAACTGAAACATCACTCACGGCAACAACTGTATTAACAAAAACCTTGCGAAACATTTTTTTTTTATTCAGTCAAGTCACGTTTATTAAACGGTCTTAGAGCTTGATAATATCTAGTGAAATTTTGTCACTGGAGTTGGGTTGTCATCCTGTCAAAGAGAACTGCTCAGGTAGAGTGACAAACAAGTCCACGAGACAAACCAGCGATTTGTATCCCTTGGGGCCTTGAACACGCCTGTGACTAGAAGGAATCACCAGTAATTCATTCTTCGAATCTCTCCAATGGCAATACCAATCATGTAGTAATCAGGTGGCCATTTGCAATTTACAATAGCCTGAACCATAGCTCCGATCTCTTCCCTAGCTCAACACAACGCCGAAGCTAATGGTGCGCCTCCCCTGAAGAGGCCACAAAATAAAGTTGTTAGGCTTCAAGGTCTCACCGTGAATTGGGCTACCATCTACCAAAATAGGCAACGTCCCGTCTCCCGGCATCTACACATCTCAACCTCTCGATCTCAGCTCCTCCCGTATAGAACACGGCCGCCCCCGAGAGTCTGTCTTGCCGATATAGCCCGTGAAAGAAGAACAACAGCCAGAGATAGGGCGAACCCGTATTTTGTTAGCAAAGGGGGGCGCAGAGTCTCCAGTACGTCAGCATCAAACCGCCCACTTCTTGGCCGGGGCAAATTTCGTATATGGAAGGTCCCCCCTTGGCATTCTCTAGGCGCTCATTACCCGTCCAACCGTCCAACACACGTTACTGTAATCCGTACGGATATACCTTGAGGTATTCACCTTGTGACCTGGCAGCCTGAAATTTAGCGTCTGGTGCCTGCATGGTTCAGATGGGGGTCCTCGTTCTCTCTTGCACGACGCTCATCTCGGCGCCGAGAGAGGCTCAATTTTACGACAAAGGCACACCAACACGACTCGAGGCATGTGCCGTTCGTGCAATGCGCTCGTGTCTGCTCTTGGTGCTTCCCGTCAAAGCAAGGCAAACTTTCCAGATTTATACGGGCCGTATTCTGCATTCCCTCCAGGGCTAGGACCCGTGGGTTCCGTGGATCTTTTTTCATCTTGGACACCTTTCATCCGAGTTCTCTCAGTGGCTACGTTTCGCCGCCCAGGAAGGCGTCGAGTGGTCCATGCTTGGCGGGGATAATGGGGGTCTTACGAGACAGCTTGGCACAATACAATATTGGCTGGTTGGTTGTGGTCCTCCGGCCCAGTCACCTTTTTAGATGAAGCTTCTCTTGACGCTCCTTTCGTGGAGTCGTGTTATTGTTCTTGGCTCTTTTTTTGTTCTTTGTTATAATCCGGTCACTTGGCATGACAACTTGACCCTCTCCTCTCCTCTCTTTTCTTCTAAAGCAACTCAGTCCCTCGTTTTAGACTCATTGTCAACACCACCTTCGTTTTTACACTCGTGATTTTTTACAGTTAATTTTTTCTTCTCTCACTATCGGAAAAATGTTTTCCAAGATTGCCCTGGCTCTGGCCACCGTGTCGCTTGTGTCTGCTCAGACCTGGTCCGAATGCGACCCCCGAAAAGAGACTTGTATGCTCCGCCTCCTTCTTCCCACCGCCTTGGCCTTGAGGTTCTGTAACCAGCTTTGTCAGACTAACAACCATTCTTTCTTCCAGCTTGCAAGCCCAACCCTGCCTTTGGCAAGGATGGCGCGAAGTGCGACTTCACTGGCGGTGCCTGCGATGCCTTTCACGTCATGGACGGCAAGGCCGTGACCTACGACTCCCGCGGCGCCATCGCCGGCATGGACGCTCCCCTGCAGGCCCCGACGCTGCGCAGCAACAAGTTCCTCTTCTTCGGCCGCGTCGACGTGGAGATGCAGGCGGCCGCCGGCAAGGGCATCGTGACCTCGCTCGTGTTGCAGTCTGACACTCGCGACGAGATTGACTTTGAGACGGTCGGCTACGACAACAAGCAGATCCAGTCCAACTACTTCTCCAAGGGCGACGACTCCGTCTTCAACCGCGGCGGCTCCCACGCCGTTGAGAACCCCCTCAGTGCCATCCACACCTACTCGTTCGAATGGACCCCCGAGAAGATTGACTGGATCATCAACGGCGCCGTCGTGCGCACCCTCAGCCGCGCCTCCGTCGGCGATGCCTTCCCCCAGAGCCCCATGCAGGTCAAGCTCGGCGCCTGGGTTGCTGGCTACGAGGGTGGCCGTCCGGGCACCACCGAATGGGCCGGCGGCATCGCTGACTTCTCCAACGGTCCCTCCACTGCCATCTACAAGAGCATCAAGATTGTCGACTACGCCGGCGGCAGCAGTGCCACCGGCAAGGACGTCAAGGAGTACGTCTACGGCGACAAGACGGGCAATGCCAAGAGCATCAAGATCAACCTCAAGGATGGCTCCAGCACCGACGCTGGCGAGAGCGGTTCCTCTTCTGCTTCCACCTCGGCCTCCAAGACGAGCTCTGCCCAGTCGAGCACCACCTCGGCTGCCTCCGGCACTACCACCGCGACCAGCAGCTCCGTCAAGAACTCTAGCAGCACTGTGACTCCGTCGCCCAGCTCTGCCGCCAACGCCACCAACACCACCACTCTCACCACGGCGTCGCGCACGTCTACCAGCTCTACCTCTACGCCCAGTGTTCCTACCAGCGCTGCTTCCGGGGCCGGTGCCGCCTTTGGCGTCGCTGCTCTCTTCCTCGCTGTTCTTGCTATCTAAGCTAACGGCTGCAACGTGGTTTGATGACTTGGTTTGTGTTTGAAGATACCAATTGGGAGGACGGACGCAGGACGGTTCATGTAATCTACGGTATCCAATGTATAGCAGCTTTAATGTATCTAGAGCGATAGAATAAGATAAATCATTTGATAGCTTCTTTATGCAATTGTACCAAGCCGGAGTAACCAAAAAAGGGCTGATGTGTTGATGCCACGACAATGGTGCACTGACGTGATATGAAATGACAGGGAAACTGGTGATCAAAAAGTGCAGCTGGCCGCCTTATCGAGTGGAATGCATCAGTGGTAAATAATTTTATAATTTCTCGTTATCGATTTCAACGTTCCAGAGCCACAGTTCTGGCTCCAGGCCCCTCAGTGCAGATTGCTCTGCACGCCTTGATACTGGGGCCGAGGTGCGGCACCTATATCCGTACAGGTCGTATAAAATATTGATCCAGGGATGGCGGTAAGCTAGTTTCCGTTTTGTAAGAATACAATTTTAATAGTATTTCTATCGCTTCAAAAAAAAATGAAGTTCCATGTTATGTTCGGGATTGCCTTGGGCAACGTACTCGGGGCCCATAATTCAGGAACGGGCATTAATACTTCAGAGGTAGAGGAAATTAAAATGATGGTACAGTTTCATGCCGAAGTCCACACCAAGTTAATCAACGCGTCAATGCTGGTCTTTATTGCCTATTAAGACTCATCGCGATTGCATAATGTAAATGCCAGAGCGATGCGGGAGTGACTACTGTGAGGTTGGCATTGCGGTAAACATGGCCACCAGGGGACACCGGTACCACGCCACTATTATATTTGCTAATAAATTTCCCTAAACATGTTTATGGTTGACTAGCTTGCTCGAGGAATAGTGCTCGGCATATGAATACGAGTTGGCCGAAACTTGGCGACCTTGGTTCCGTTGGCCGAGGTGACGTCGACAAGTCGGGCTTCCATTCTTGTAGGGGGGCAGCGTTGCACGAGTCGTTGACAATTTACACAAAAAGAGACACATTCCTCGATTTTCAGATCTGTGTAAGGTATGGCCAGTCTAGAATCGATCACGACGTGGCGCAAGGTCGCCGTGTAAGCGGCGTAGTGCCGTGAGGCGGCACACTGCGAGCATGTGCGATGATCGCTCAGAGCAAGATTGAGATAATCTTTTCCGAATCAAACAATCTAGGCGGAAATTTTGTAATTGAGGCATCTAGTCCGAATTAAGGAGATGAAGCAGGGTGATGCAGTAACAGTTTAAGTGGTGGAGGGGCCAGAGCCAATCACTTTTACTATATGGCTACCAATCTGAAATGGACGCTCCGGATGTAGCTATGTATCAAACTCGATATTAATATGCCTGCGTCTGTTTACTGCTTTCAATTCAAGACATGAGTAAATTTCCGCCCCCTCCATCCCCTACGTGGCGAGCTCGGTCGCTATGACAATCACGTACAATCACGTATTTCTGGTATTAGCGCAGAGCTACTCATACGCAACGCTGGGATAGACAAAGCCTACGCCACGTTTCAAGTATGGGCGTATAGGCGACGATATGACCCGATAGAGAATGTTTGCCATGCACATCCATATGGCAGCTCGTAAGTTGGCCATTTGTGCGAGCTTGTCATCGAGGTAAGACATGATGCACGTCTTGGCTAAGGGTTAAACCATCATTAGCCAATAACTGGTAATTTCAACAACTCCAAACAGGGGTTTTTTTTTTTTGCCATTGATCAAAGAGCTCCTTCCAGCGATTTTTTTTCTCGCATTTTCCTATGCCCCTTTCCTCGAGAAATGCTGCGAATGGAAAGATGTCTGGCTCCGGGGTAACACGAGAACCTTGATTGGCCGCCAAACACCCCCAAATGCAAGTGCTGCTTAGTTACACAACTGGTTAGATACATAAACGGTTATTCATCTACGCCGAAGATACACAAAAAGGCAAAAAAGGCAGTCAACTGCAGGGAAAAGTCTTCTTTGACATCACTCTCAGTCGGCCTTTTTGCATCTCTACCCCTCACCTGCAGCAGGCACCGGGTTCAACCTTGCATATTAATCCTCGTGTGCCTGCTGCATCCATTTCTCTTCCTCCCATTCTCAACGGAGCCCACCTGCCCTCCCGTTCTCTTGAAAAAAAAAATACCATGCGTCTCTTCCTCATCCGCCACGGCGAGACCGTCCACAACGTCAACGGCGTCCTCGCCGGCATCACCGACTCCGCACTCACCTCGCACGGCTCGCTCCAAGCCGGCCACCTCGCCTCGCACCTCGCCGCGCGCTTCCCCCGCACCCCCGTGCGCAAGATCTTCTCCTCCGACTTGCAGCGCGCGCGCCTCACCGCCGTCGCCGTGCAGTCCGTCTGCGGCGGCAGCATCGGCGGCCGCCGCGACAGCGTGCGTCCCGCCGTCGTCACCACGCCGCTGCTGCGCGAGCGCAACTTTGGCCCCCTCGAGGGCATGTTTGCGCGCTCCGTGCGCGTCGACGTCGATGCGGTCGCCGAGACGCACGAGTCCATGTGCATCCGCGCCCGCCGCTTCCTCCACGACATGCTGCTGCCAGAGCTGGCGCGCCCCGGCGCCCGCGCAGACGACGTGTATGTTGTGGTCGCGCACGGCCTGCTGCTGCTGCCGCTGTTCACGTGCTTGATGGAACGCGTGCCGTACGGGCGCCTGACGATTGACCCGGTCGTCACGCCCGACCCGGCGCGCGGATACATGCCGGCGCTCCGCCCGCACTGGGACAATACGGCGTATCTGGAGTGCATGCTGGTGCCGAGCTCGAGCATCGCCAACGCCCTGCGTCTGCACCTGCTGCGTGTCAACTGCACGGATCATATTCGTGACTTGAAGAGGACGCGCGGCGGCATCGGCAGCGCCGCGTACGACCCCAGGCAGCGTCAAATCAACTCCTACTTTGGGAGGAAGATTTGAACTTCTGATGATTTATGATAATGACTGGCATTTGCTTGTTTTAATTGCAGCGTTGACAAAATGGTTAGTGAATTTTTCTTTTTTTCTCTTCTTTCCCCTTGGCTCGATCCAAAACCTCCTGCATGCCCTGCCTCGGCTGCCACTCAAGTATATGATGAGGAACAAATATTCACAGACCTGTACCGAAACACTATGTGGACACGTATTTATACCAACTGCTGTCTGATGCTTGATGTCAAATTTCCATCTTTTGATTTGATTCTATATTCTGTTTCATTGCTGACTCGAGTCAATATAGGGGATATTGTTTGCTACTAGTTAAGCCACGTTGTGCTTTTACGGTGTCATACATCCGTGCTAGTCTCATCCGTGCCTGTAAATACTTTGTAGAAGCGCTTGCTCATGGCCTGCCCAATGGCCCGGTCCGAGAGCGCACCGTCCTTGTTGGCGCTCTTGCGGACTCCCTCAAGCGCGTTGGGGCCGCGCGCCTGCAGCCCTTCCACCAGCTTCGTGACGGTGTCAAATTCCGACGCCACGCCGTAGGCAATGGGGGCCGTCACCCGAAAGATTTCTTGTAGCATGCGCACATAGGTATCCTGCGTGTTCTCGCCCGTCTTGACCTGCCCATTGTCCATGCAGAAGCGCGCCCCGGCCGTGTCCTCGTCCTTTTGCCTTTTGTAGGGGATGGTGGAGATATTTTGCGTAAAGATGGAAATCCATTGCGCCGTCTCCAGCGGAATGGCCGTATGGTGGATGAGGACATTGTGCTCGACCTGTAGCCGGAGGATAGCGTCTTCCACCAGGTCCTCGTCAATATACTCGGCTGGTTCAGCTCGTCTTCGCCCAGCTCCAGTCTGCGTTTCAGTCTGCGACCTAACACCAGCGGCAAATTGTCGATTGCGTACATTGCGGTTCTTCCTCATCCAAGTCACGACGCCTTGTAGGATGTAAATTAATTTTCCGTTCGGACATTGGTTTCGAAGGGAGGTCATGTGTTCGTCCAGTCCATCGTCCAGAGCAAGCTGCACCATGTCCTCTGCAGTCATGAAAACCAAGGCATGCTCCTCTGTTTCTATGCGCAGCGGCATGGGAACCCACTGGCCGGACTCGTCGTCGAATTTGCTGTTGATCTTGCGACGCCACTTGACAATGTTGTGGTCTGAGCTGTCATAGTCTCGATGTTGTACCTCCAGTCCATCGAGCAATGTTTCCAGCTGCACCTTGATTGTCGACGGAAGACACGAAGGTATGTCTACAATCATTTCTTTGGTAGACACCTTTCTGTTTCCCTTGGCCTTGTTAACTTCCACAATAGCAGCGGCGACATCTCTTTCCCGCTGCCGCTCTTCCTTTGCTCGTTCTCGTTCGTCGCGTTTCTGCTGCCTCTTAAGAGCTGTTGCTGCCGCACGTTGAGCTGGATCGGCCGTCTGCCGCGGCTTTGGCTTGGCAGCAGAGACCTTGCGCCTTGATGTGTTGGTCGACTTGGCTTTGGGGGCTGAAGTCGATAGATAATCGTAGTGTGAAGACCGGCCTTGTGACAGGTCAAAGTTGCGAACGGCCGGCAGATCATCATCGCTGGATGCAGATGAGTCCCCGATACTAATAATGGAGGGGCTTTGAGATAAGCGATTGGATGGTAGGTCAGTAACCTTGGGAGGTGCAGAAGAGCAAGGAGCTGAGCTAGATATAGGATCCCATGCAGCCGCCGTACGTTTTTGGCGTGCCGGTTCTTGATCAATTTGTTGGTTGGGCGCGCGAGTCGAAGCAATGATTCTCACGGGCGATGAGGTAGCAAATGGATCTGACAGAGGATCTTGAGCGAGTTGGGCATTTGCCGATCTTTGAGCAAGTGGGATATTCTGTGTGCGAGTGGGAGCAACCGCCGCTCTGAGGGACGATGGGCTAGCAAAGGGATCTGACAAAAGATCTTGAGCGATTCGAGTATTGGCCGATCCGGTAGCAATTCCCGGTGGTGGCGAGCTGGCGAATGGATCAGAGCTGGGCATCAAGCCGCTGCCGGCTGGCACTGGCTCTGTCCTGCTCCTTTTCAAGCTAGTTGTGCGGGGTCTGGGAGAAGCCAAACTTCGCAAGTCAATGGAGTTGACAATTTCAATGTCCCTAGACGGTGCCGTGGACGCCTGACCATTTGCTTGACGCGAGCGCGGCAAGACGGAGGGGGCCGAGGGGCGGCACTGGAAGTCATCCGGACCTTCGGTAGACAAGCGCGGCCGTTTCGCACCATGCTCATTCCCGAGTCGGACATTGTAAGAGATGTCGTCGCCGCTGCTACAAAAGTCGTCGGAGTGAATCTCGATATGTGCACGACTGGACACGGCGGGCTCGGGCCGCCGGGCTGCCGCGGGCTTGGGCGGCGGCTGCACGACATCTCTGGGCGGACTCGAGGAGATGAGGTCAATTACGTTGGAAACCATGGCCGGAGACCAGCTCGCAAAATGGCCATTGTGTGATCGAAGAAAAGTCGTTGAGATATCGTCGTGAGAGGCGACGCGAAGATGTGCTATCGTGATGCTTGACGCGTCGTGAATTAAGTGGAACTATAGCAGCCACACTTTTTATCCGCAAATTGGCAAGCGCAGGTGCCACACTAGGTCATTTTCGTCGCCGCTTTAACAATGAATACATTTGACTCTTCGGCCTCGGCGATTTTCTCAAGATGATCCGATTACTAGGGTTTATTTTGATTACAGCGAATGTATTGACCTTCTACCCTCTGAGTACTACCCAGTGACGTGGTTAGGAGCAGCCTTTTGAGCCTTCAACAAAGTCTATTGCGGATGCTGCAATGCTTCCTTTTTCGTGTTTGACTCATGAATTCTCTATTCCTCAAGCATTCTGTGCCCTGTCCCAATTGCACGAATATGTACCAGGTACTACCCCAGTAGTTCATCCCCAATATAGACAGACCCAGGAGTTCCAGTCTTTCTCCCCACGACTCCCTAGCAGACTAACACGGCCGGACATCTTGGCAAGAATAGACTCGACTTCCTTAGGCAGAGTCTCTGCATACCCTTGGCTTTTCAAGCCGCCTTGATCCAGGAGTTATGCCTCTTTTATCTCGATCCGGGCAATGTTGGGCTTCGCCCCCCTTGACATGGCAACGGGAAACCCTTGGATCAAGTAGTAGGCTACAAGTTCACCAGGTTAGCAATCAATGTACCGAAAAAAAAAAGAGAACATGGATCAAACACGTACAATGCCGAAGGCACATCATCATCTAACATAAGAAGCCCAGCTTTGTTGTATTAGCAAGCTCCAAACAAAAGGTGTACGGCGCGCCTTGTTCAAGTATTATGCACGCTCTGTCATGTATGCGGCAGCATCCTTGCTTGTACCCCTCGAGATTTCCAGGTTTCCGTAGGCATAATGGAGGCTTGCATACTTGTGTCAGCAGGATAATATTCAGCACACACAGAGATCTCACGGTTCTTACTGTGCCATAAGCTGGGCATCTCCCCCGCATCTGCGGACAAAACTGTCCTTTGCCAGGTTGTAATTTTGGAGGGCCTCCTCGTTCCTTCCTTTGAGTAAGTAGGCTCGACCAGTCGTCATGTGAGACAACGCAAGGGGGAGTTCCTCAGACTCCCCAAGTTCTTTGCGAATAACTGTTGCCTCTTCGAAATAGTCCAAAGCTTGATCCAGATTACCCTCGTCTGACACGAGATTGCCCATGTTGTTAAGATGGTTAGCAAGTTCCGCTTTACTCTCAAGTATGTCTTCGCTTGCCCATGCACGTCGAATTTTCAAAGCTTTTGTCCAGTCCTCGCGACAGTGGCCAAGATCGTCGAGCTCGAAGTAGGAACATCCACGAGTGTTCAGCAATTGAGCATAAAGCTCAGACTTTGAGTCAGGGCGCGCCATGATGGCGATCTCAACCATGCGGATAGCTGCATGGTGATCCGCCATCTCGAAGAGATACCTGGCCGCAGCAGTAGGGGAAGATACATGCGAGCATACGGATTATCTTACCAAGCACAATTGGTGAGTGATTCAGCCAAGTTGGTGGCGAGGGAAGGCGCGGTTCAATTCTATGAATTTCGTAGAACCTCTCCGCGAGTGAGCGCCCATCCTCGATTAAAGCACTACACTTATCCCAGTCCTCGTGCATGGGTCGCCCGTTTACCTGACGCGGAAATGCTTGGTATATAATATCCGTGGCTGCTTCGAAGGATGTCTGAAGCTCCTCGTAGGTGCACAAGGAAAGAAACAAGTCTTGAAGGCATCGACGAATACTAATACTGGCTGTGTCGCGGTCGATCAGCGCCACGCGAGCCAGCTCCTGTAGGGATTCTTCAAAGCTGTTTCTTGTAAGCATAATGACAAATAGTTTGCGAGAATATGATTCCCAGTTACCTGAAGCTGTTCAATCTGAAAACTTGATGCACCCGATCCGCTGGTGGCTGCAACGCGGCGACTTCTGCGAAGAGAGACAAAGGGATATATGGGGAGAGAAGCGCTGAAATTCCAAGAAGCATGCGTGACTTCTCTGCAATCCGAGAGAAGCTCACAAACCAGACCTCGTCGAGGAGCTTCATTCGGTCTCCGATTCTAACTCGTCGATCCTCCACTTTCTGCCTTGTACTGGCATCTTCCTGGAAGGCTCGTAGAAACTCAGAAGCTGCCTCGTCCTTTCGAGCATTCATGAGCGCGGCTATTGTCCGTATCCCAAGAGGCATACCAAGTGGTATCCCGACTAAGCCGTCCACGGCGCTCTCGTCTGTCTCTCCTCGTAGCTGAGTTGCACGTCATTGCAGTGACTGCTTCAGGATATTGGAAGCAGGGTCCATCCCAAATGGCGACATGTGGACAGTTTTCGCATTGTGTAGCGCTGAGGTGACCGGTGTGCTCTGGTACAGTGTTATCCGGTACCGTGTGCTCGTGATGATGATCGAGCCAGTGGTGCTAGGAACAAAGTTCTCGATATCGGAGATACTTTCGACGTTGTCAAAGATCATCAACCACAGTTTTCCGCGAACCCAGTTTTTCAAGGTCCGCAAGTCATCCTCGTCGTTACTCTTTGCGTTTTGCCCAGGCAAATTCAAATCCTTTGCAATGGCCGCGATACTTGCATTTCTGGAACGCCTCGTTTCGCTTCGAACCCAGAAAATGGCATCGTACAGCGCCGCACTTCTGCGAGCGTATGTCAGAGCTGTTTGGGTTTTGCCAATACCAAGGAAGTCGTGAAGGAGGACAGCGGCCGAATCAAAGTCGGGAACAGCGAGTGCCTCGTCCATCTTAGCAAGTTCTTCTTCGCGATCGTAGAACATAAAGCCATCGTCGGCCGGCGGAAGCCCATAAATATGATTGGGGACGCTGTCGTCACCACTATCAACATTCTTCGCATGACGCTCGCTATATTATTCGCTCTTGATTTAGCCCAGGTTCTTGACAAGTTTGGTACAAGCGACGTACCGCGGGCTAGACTCGACGCCAGCCTGTATCATTTCAACTGTATTGTCACTGTTGTCAGTGGGATCATTTGCCAACGCCATGGCAGTTATTCTCGTGATTCGCAACGTTTTCTGTCTGCTTCGGTAGGTATGAGCAGGTCAAAGTTTAGCAAGTCGGTTGAAAGAAGAGCTGACGTGTATTTATCTCAGTCCGTTGTATCACACAGGCGATGCGCCCTGTGTAACCACAACGTCTGGTAAACATGAAAGACTTGGAAGCACGGCCCTGCCAATCCGCTGTCAACACATCAGGTTGCGGGACTAGTCCTGCCTTGTTGGGTCGTACAAGACGGTTGAAAGCGCCAACGCATACCACAGCTTCATTACTGCCATGGAACTCTTTGAAGTCCTGTTGGTGGCTTGGTAAGGTGAGGAGGGGTTGAAGGTTGGTAACCAGGACGGACAGGGCGGACGGGCTGGTTGGTTTATATCTTCACCTTTGCCCCCTCATCAATCATTATTGCTCCGGCAACTTACTTCGCCTTTTTCTTTCTCTTTTTCAAGTTTCTCTGTTTGAACGCCACCATGTCACCAACAGCAGTCAACGTCCTGACCGCGACCGCAGCAGATCTCCAACAGCTGCTGGGCGATGGACACTTACGCTCAACCGATCTGGTCGATATCTATCTGGCACAGATCCAGCGACACAATAAAAATGGCCTTCAACTAAACGCCATGATATCAGTTGCATCCCTGGAATTTAACCGACTGCAAAAGGACAATATTATGACGGCCGCTAATCTGGTAATGCCGACAACGGTGGGAACATATGCCTTGGAGCATGCCGTCGCAAAACGAAACGCACCAGCCGTCGAGTCGGTATGCAAGCCGACATGTCAACCATGCGAATGGAACTAATTTCGAGTAGCTCCTCGCCGCGGGTGCCATCATCATAGGCAAAGCGAATCTTTCGGTTCATCTCTTCATTCGCGGAGTGCTGGGAGTAGGACGTCCGATTCTGACTACGGTTAGGAAATGATACACTGGAAGGAGACCAACGTCACTGCTGGCTGGTCGGCCCTGGGCGGACAGACGCAAAGTCCGTACATCGTCGGGGGTTTCAAAGACAGCGAAAAGCTGTTTGGACATAGTGTGAGCTGCCCGCCTAGCACGCAAGCTTGGCCATCATGCTCACCTCTGGCAGGGTCCCGCTGGCTCATCGTCGGGAAGCGCGGCCGGCGTCGCGGCTGGGTGTGCTCCCATTGCTCTTGCAACCGATACAGATGGATCCATTACCCAGCCCGGCAACAGAGCCGCCTTGTACGGGCTCAAGGCGACCGTGGGCGCCGTTTCGGCCGAGGGCACGGCGCCATGGAGCGCGTTCACGGATAGCATGGGAGGCATGGCCAAATCTGCGGCTGATTTGGCGGCGCTCATGGCTGTCCTGATGGGAATCTCTGGCTTTGATTCGGTCTTGACCAAGTCTTGAGAAGGCCAAAGGGTTGGCTTTGTTGATCCGTCGCTCTGGCGGTTCTCTACCACCATCTGCGATCCGGGTCCCGTTCTGATCGAGCAGCAGCGAGAGGAGATGGAATCAGCCTTGGATGTAATCGGCCAGCACGGTGCGCAAGTTGTGCGTCAGGTCCCGCTGACATCAATGGACGAGCTTGTTCAGGATGGAGAAGATGCACTTGAACAGATTTGGAGTAGGTGCTGCAGATGCTACTCTCGCTGGATACTAACGCGACTTCAGATCACGACGTCGCCAATGCCTGGGTCGCGTTCCTAGAAGGGTACGAAAACGCGGGCGTACGAAACTTAGAAGACATCATTTAATTCAACAAGGAGCATTCTGAGCTCGAACTGCCTCCTCGTGAGTCAAGAACCATTGCCGTGCTGTTTCCAGATCGCTAACTCGCCATAGGATACCCCAACCAAGCGCTGCTGGAGTCCGCTGTCAACGACACCCTGTCGGAGGAAAAGTACAAGGAAGGCGTCGCGATTCTCCGTCGCGCCGCCCGGGTGAACGGAATCGACAAGTCGCTGGCAGAGCTCGACCTCGACGTGAATTTGGGCCCGATAGACTCTCGGATCCCGACCATTGCAGCGGCTGCAGGATACCCGGTTGGCACAATGCCCCTGGGCTACTCCAAGACGAATGGCCGTCCGTTTGGCATGTGCATCATCGCGTCGGGCGGGCAGGAGGACAAGATTCTGAGAGCTATGAGCGCGTGGGAGGCGACCATGGGCAAACGGATGCCGCCACCTCAGATGGTTTCGGATATTAGCGTCTCGAAATAGTATTTGCAGTTGGCCTTTCAAGGATCTAGTTGAGAGTTTGCGCTCTTCAGTTCAACGCGGCCTTTGTCATGTTTGTGCTCACCTGCACAGAGCATGGTGTTGATTAACGATGCCTTGTTAGTTGGCGCGGAGTGTTGGCAAACTTGGCGGCTTCAGTTTTGCGGCTACTAAAGCATTTACAAATTGGCAGAGTAATTTAGATTTATCACTGGTGCAGAAAACAACTTCACGGACATTGCTCACTTTCATCGGCCCAGTCAGTGCACGCATTAGGTGTGACCTTGACTACTCCGCAGCGTCAGCCGAGGATACTGACATATGTGCCCTCTCTGTATGGATGATCCATGCCTAATTATAGAGCTCGCAAGCTAACATATGGACTCATTCCCTTAATTTTCTGCCCTTTGTCTCACGTCTTTTCTTTGTTTTACGCAAAGATGGCTGGTGCATTCCAGCGACGTGATGGGCGAAAGGCTGTAGGGTACGCAAAAGCAAGTATAGGTGGAAAGGTGTCGCGCTATGCTGGACTAAACGTCGATTCAAGGCTACTGCAAAAGGAAAGTGAGGATGAGAAAAGGAAGTAAGCAGCAGTGCATGGCTTGAATTTCTTCAGTGGCTGACAAGGTAATGTGTATCATGCCGGCATGCGTTGCGTATGCGAGGGACATGCAGCCATCGATCTATCCGGCAGTGTTAGAGCCACTCAAACTCATAGCCTATAGGCCTAAGTAAAAAACACGTCGAAATTGGCAATTCTACAAATGCAATAGGAGTCGCGCAAGATGGAGGCCTAATTGATCCGTTGATCGGCAAACTCCCGCGGTTCTCGAGTCATTGAACGGCTAGGTTTGTAGTTATGGCCGGCCCTCTGGCTTCAGCACAGACAACAACGGATATCCGGTGATAAGGGGCTGTCAGGCCATATAAAGTTTCCAGGAAGCCGCGACGGGACAAGCAGACGCGGGAGGCCACGTCGGCGGCTGACGGCTGAAAGCCCCGAGCACCGCGGGACCAGTGGATGATTATTGCATGCAGAGGCAAGAGGCTGCATTGCCGTTCAGCAGACCATGGCCTTGGTTCAGCCGGACACGCCGTAAACTGTCTCATCGCGGCAGAAGAGCAAAAAAGAAAAAAAAAAGGGCAAGACAATGTCATAGACAGAACCGCTAAATAAAGTCGGAGCTTGCCGCTGTGAGACAAAATTTCAACGAAGAATGTTATTTAGAGTGAGCAAGTTTAGTTTAGATCGGTTCCAAGGGAGAACAAGCACATGTTTGATAGACGAACTGGACGATGAGGGTGATTTAGAGGTGGTTGGGGGAAGAAAAGAAGCTTCATGGAAGATGGTTGAGCGTCGACGCACAGGCAACAAGGCGGGGCGGGATCAGACAAAAGGCTGGCTGAGCAGTGGCACGGCCACGGGTTTGTCCATGTGTACTCCGTATTCGATCTGGCATATGCGATTGATTTTTCTTTTCGGTCCTTGCATCTGTCTGTATGCATGCATGCGTCAAGGGAAAGGGGTGGTCCCGCGGCGACGGCATGACAAAAACTGGGAGGAGAGAAAGCCGTTGTTCCGGATCAAAGCGGCCGCAGGTAGTGGTACTGGCAAAGATTATGTGGGTGGTCGGCAGATCTGACAAAGGCATGCAACGAGAAAGACAACAAGGTAGGGGTATGAGACGAGTTGTTGTCGCGATCCTGATGGCCCCCTGCAGCCAAATGTGGCGAGGCCGCAAATCGCGACGCGAGGAGACGAGGACAGCATTTATCATGCGCGTCACACGTTGCTCTGCAGCTGCCAATATGCGACAAGTGAAAGAAAAAAAACGGCCAATATATGTCGTTCGCTTCCAGTTTCGGAAGGGATTCAGCGAGTCCCGAGAGGCATGACAGAGATTAGTGGCCCGAAGGTGCGGAATTGAGAGCGGTTTATTGTCTCATTCTGCTTTTCTTGGTATATTTTCCTTGAAAGGATAATTGCACGAATAATTGTTATTATTAATTTACGTGCTGTCATAATCCATGTCATGGACATCGCGAGTTTGGGGGGGGGGGGGGGGGGTCTTGGTTCGTTCATGGTGACGAGCCCATCGGCATTACGAAGAGGACATGATTCAGGCATGCTTGCTAGCCTGGTGATGGGCGCGCAAAGAGTCTGAGAATGAGGAGATGTCCTTCTTCTTGCAAGGATTTTTCTTTTGCGGTAGGGTTCAATGTGAATAAGAAAAAGCAAAGCTGGGAACTCCCCCTCTGAGGCTAGCTGGCCGCCGGTTGGCTGGAACCTAAGGAGGCGGGGGACGAGGTTACCTGCCATCCTGCGTACGGATACATGCCTATTATTACGAGGACATCAGTCTTCGACTCCTCGGCGGTGGCTGGCTGCTGCTGACTGGAGGGATTCATCTCAGGGGGAGTTTTTTTTCTTTCTTTCTTGGTGCCAGTAGACTCGAGAGTTGAGAAAGAGGCGGAGGGGAAGGACCCAGCGAAAGTCAAGCCACTTTTCTTTTTCTGTTCAGAGGTCCAAGCCCACTGGAGGAGGAAGAGAAGCCAAGTATGGGTTCCTAGACGAAGGGACTTGTTCGGTGTCTTGGGAAGGCAACCTGGGGTGCAGGCAGTGCGGCGTTGCTGGTAACTGCCCATGAACGAACGGTCCACGTTAGTTACAGCACGTATTTGACGGATCGTTTATTACTGTGTGTACTGGTAAACCGTAACTACTTCGTACACCGTACCGGCAGCGCTGAAATAGACCGCGATGAAATGAAGAGCAGCCTCCCTCCCTGGCCACAGCCCCTGTAGGCACGCCCCTGATGGCTTCTGTCCGCACAGGTTGCGCAGGTACCGATAAGCAGCACGGATATATTGTAGATACCTGGGGCAGCGTCCCCGTGCAGCCAGCGCCTTGTGGGTAGCTAAGGTTCGGTACTTGAGGGGAATCAAGCCACTGCGCTGCATTGATGTTTCGATGGCGGTGACTGTCAGCGCTGCTTGTTGTTGCTGGCCCAGCTCATTTCGGCTGTTGAGAAGAGCCAATCGCGTCATACCTTGATTTGCACGCCCGTCTTTTTGGTTTCCATGCGCATGGCTGGGAACAAGGGTCATGGTAAGAGGAGGCCCCCTCAGACTTTTTTGCTGGAGAGGGAGGGTCGTGATTGTCGGCCGAGCTGGCACAGTAGGTACGGAGTAGTTACCCGGACACGCACACTGCCTGTACTTGCCTGTCTTGGAAACGATAGAACTGCTATGGCACGCCGTAATCACGGCAAGCCATCGCCCGCCGTCGGCCTCTAGGAAGTGTAGGACAGGGAAGCCAATTTTTCAAAAAGTGTAAATTTTGGTGGCACGTTGTCAGGTACAGAAAAAACTCGTGTACCTGGTGTATGGAGTAAGTTTGCGCTAAAACGAGGTACCTACCTACCTTAGTACCTACCTGAGCAGCTTAGCTCCCGCCCCCCCTATTCGGCGTTGCGATTGCGCCGCTTTGCCATGTGTGTTGCTTTTTCTGCCTCTTGCTGCGAGAAAATGTGCCGATGGGTTCTGTTTGTCAAATCCAATTGGCAATCTGATTTTTTCGTCAAATTTTTCTCTCAGCTGCATTGACGGAATTCTGGCGCATCTCTCCTGGCGGCCGCATCATCACAATCCATCACCAAAACGCACCCACTACCTGCATCATCCGCCGCCATCAATCAACGGGTGCCCGCCACTTGCGCACCCCGGTTTCTAGTTTAATTAAAGGAAAAAAAGCGCCAGTCATTGCCATTGTTAGCTTTTCCCGCTCGACAGGCTACTACTGAGTAAGGAATCACCGCCGTTGATGCTACCTGTCGCCCGTCGCCCGTCGCCCGTCGCTGCCGTCTCCCACATACCCCCCCCGAAGCCCTGCAAGCCTGGGCCAACCAGCCTGCCCCGACGGACGCCGGACGCAGAGACAGACCGACAAATCGACATTCGACAATCGAGGAATACTCTTGCTTATTATTATTGCTATTATTGCACAGCTTGGCTATATCCACCTGAATACCACCCTCTCTTCCTCTCTTGACACTGCGTCGTCTGCATGCTCGCCCAAAAGCTGGCCCAATCTGCCATTATTTCGTGGGGCCACCACCAGTCCACTACGACCACCACCACCACCACCAACAGCATTGATACGACTCTACGACTCCCTGATACCAGTCGAGAGGGAACATTTTGGGTTCATCGTCAAGTTCTGACATTTTTTGCCGCCACGGCAGGTCAACCTTGACAAGCGCAATCCCAACCTGCCCTACCAGGTAAATTCACCTAACTACCTACCTCGTCCCTCCTCTCTCCTACCACACCAAAGCAACCCACCAGGCTTGCTTGCCCCCCCAAAATTTCCCCTGGTCGGCCGGTCCCCCTGCTAATCTTTAGCTGGCCGCCGTCGACTGACCAGTTCGCGCCGCGCAAACGACAGCTGCTGCACCTCTTTCTTCTCCCCCCAATTTCTTCCTTCCCTTTTCCGTTATTTCGCCCAAAATAAACCAGCTTCAAAGACCAACAATCAAACCCTTACCCCTACTAGCAAGCATCATTCTTTCTTCTTGTCACGCCAGAAGTCACCGTTAAATCACCCACGCGCCGCCGGGACCATCCGCGTCCCCGCGAACCCTCTTCCGCCCATCATGGCGAGCACTCCGCCAGCTTCGCCTATTCACCAGCGGCCCTCGTCCACCATCTTCAAGCCCGCTCGGAGCAGCAGCAGACTGAGCATGAGCAGCAAGACGGGACTTGGTAGCCGCGCCTCGGATGAGGACTCGCGCACTGCTGTCCGTGTCGGTACGTTTTCTCCCCTTCTCCATTCGCTCTGTCACTCTCAATTGTGTGATTGTGTCCTATGCCCTTGGCGCCCCCGACGCTCATCCCGCGCATAGCTGTCCGCATCCGACCGCCTCTGCAGCCCTCAGATCCCGGCTACGACTTGATACCCCAACGCTTCCAGCGCTCCATGGTCCAGACCTCCTCCGACACCAGTCTATCCATAGAATCTCCCCAAGGCCGTAAGCTCTTCGTCTTTGACCGCGTATTTAGCCCCGACGTCGAGCAGGATGGCATCTGGGACTACCTTGCCGATTCGGTCAACTCCTTCGCCCAGGGTTACAATGTGTCGCTCCTTGCCTACGGCCAGTCAGGCGCTGGAAAATCATACACAATGGGCACTTCTGGCCCTCTAGACCAACAAGACGACAGAATGATGGGTAAGTCACCGTATCCCGTTGCCGCACCGTCAACTGCGCGCACGACTCCGTCTCCTCAACCTCCACCACTAGGCTGACATGTCTCCCTAGGTGTCATTCCCCGCGCTGCCACAGCTCTTTTCGCAAAGCTAGAATCATTATACGGCAAAAACGATGGCTCACTGGGCTCGTTCGGCTCTCTTCGCGGCAGCCAATTTCTAACCCAGCTCAAAAACCCCCGTGGGTACGCCCAGCAAAATCCTCTCGGTGACCGCAACTGGTCACTCAAAGCCACTTACGTGGAAATCTACAACGAACAGCTCCGAGATCTCCTAACACCCGAAACGACACCCCTCGGTGAACGCTCCAATGTCGCCATCCGCGAAGACACAAAAGGCAACATCATTGTCACCGGCCTGCACCAGGTACAGATCGAGTCTGCCGACGACCTCATGAATGCCCTTGCTATGGGCTCGACCATTCGCCAAACAGACGCCACCGCCATTAATGCCAAGTCCTCTCGCTCGCATGCCGTCTTCTCATTAAATCTGGTCCAGAGACGCAGCAAAACCCAGACCAACCCAGCCGACAAGCGTTTCTCCGTCCCCATTGAGGCCATGACGGGACAGGAAGTCTCCATCACCACGGACAGCAAACTACATTTCGTCGATCTGGCTGGCAGTGAGAGACTGAAGAATACCGGCGCGCAAGGCGAGAGAGCGAAGGAGGGAATCTCGATCAATGCTGGTTTGGCTTCGCTAGGAAAAGTCATTAGCCAGCTGTCATCCCGCCAAAGCGGCTCACACGTCTCGTATCGTGATTCCAAGCTCACGCGTCTTCTCCAAGACTCACTTGGTGGCAATGCCATCACCTACATGATTGCTTGCGTCACCCCGGCGGAATTCCACCTCAGCGAAACTCTCAACACCGTCCAGTATGCCCAGCGCGCCCGCGCCATCCAGTCCAAGCCGCGAATTCAACAAGTCGAAGAGGGCGACCGGCAGGCCGTTATTGATCGTCTCAAGGCTGAAGTCACCTTCCTCCGCGAACAGATTCGCAACTCTCAGAACGGCGAATCCGGCCCCAAGGGCTCGGGAGCTGGCTCATCCGAACGCTCAGAACGTGACAAGGAGCGGGAAGCCGAAATGCAGAACCAGCTTCTCGACATGCAGGAAAACTATAGTGCCCTCAGCCAGCGCCACGCGCGACTAATCGCCGAGATGGCCAAGGCCGGTGACAAGGAGTCTGCGCTTAGGGAAGCCTCCGATTCGACACAAGTTAACAGCGCTACCGATAGACTGAACCGCTCCAACTCCTTCGCCCAGGCCGTCGAGCAGGTCGTCCTCGAGTACGAAAAGACAATCGAGTCGCTTGAGCAATCTCTTTCCAGTACCCGAAGCACGCTCTCCACCACTGAGACTTCACTGCTCGAGCGAGAGACTAAGCTTGCTTACATTGACACCATCAACACACAGCTCCAGTCCCGAGTCCAGAAACTCATGGACCGCGAAGCCAACACCGAGTCTTACCTGCACGACCTCGAATCTAAACTAGACGGCCACAGCACCGGTGACGAAAAGAATGCTTCCGTCATAATTGACCTGCGCAAGGAAATTGCCCGTGCGCGCGAAAACGAGGCCTCGTGCGAGGATTACATATCGACTTTGGAAGAACGCCTTGCCGAAGCTGACCAAGACGGCGAACTCATGCAACGTGAGATAGATCGCCTCGAGCAAATCATTGAGCGCCAGCGCAGTCTGGGCAAGCTAGACTCTCTACTCTATGAGCTCGATCATGTCGAGGAGATGAAGCAGCCCCAAGTTAATGGCCACGATAATACTCGTCGCGGGTCTGCTGACCACTCTCGAAAGCTCTCCCACATCCGCACACAGAGTCAGATTAACGAGACGATTCACGAGGACGACGAGGACGCCGACGCTGTTGAATCTCGCGCTAGTACTGTTAGGGAAGAGATCTACGAGGACTCCGTCGAGCATGTAAGCCGCCAAGTTAAGACACCTGAAGTTTCCGATGGCGACGCTTCTGTAAAGGTCGCACAAAGCCCAGCTCAGACCAAATATGTCTCAGATAAACTCGAGACCGTCACGCAGGAGCTGGTTGATCTTCGCGTGGAGCATGAAACGACCGTCAACGACTACGATGCCCTTCAGACCAAGTACGAAGAAGCGATGCAGAAAATGGCCACTCTGCAAGATGCTGTTGATGAGACCCGCCACATCCGCCACGTCCGCGACTCTATTGTCTCGGAAGCCTCGTCTAACCATAGACACTCGTTCCGTTCCTCCGTCGAATCACAAAATGCCAAGGAGGGTGCCCGCTCCTCTGCGTCCCGCTCTCTGTCATCTGAGCTTTCTTCTGCCATAGAGTCGGCCGATACAGCAAATACTTCGACTCATGAAGACATGGTCGAGGATGACGACACGGCCACCACTAAGCCCGACGCCTCTAGCGACGACGTGACACAGGGTGACTTGACTGCTGAATTAAGTCAAGAATTGGAGCGTCTCAAGCAGCTTGCCGATGATAGGGAAGAGGCTGCCAAGGAGCTCGCCGCCAAATATGCCCAACTTCAGTCTACCCACAGCGACACTTTGGACACTGTCGAAGAACTGAAGACGGACCTGTCAAAGGCACGCGCTGTCGAAGCTACCTCGCCCCGTACTTCCAGCCCTGTCATCCGTCGCAAGTCTAGCCAGAACCTCCTCATCATCGACCGAGCTCACCGCTCCTTTGCCTCTTTGCGTAACATTGCCAGCGAAAACTTCGAGACCCGCCCAGAAGTCATGCAGAATTTTGAGCTGAACCTCAACGCCGCCATGCATGAGCTTTACACCCGCAGCGAGCGGATCCAAGAGCTTGAGGCTTCCGTCGCGTCAACAAAGAAGGAAATGGAGACTAAGATGACCATCATCTCTGGCCTGACTCGTGAGCGCACCAGCTTGAAGGCCAGCCCCATGGACATTTCCATGGTCGCAGCTCTGCGCCAGAAGCTTGAGCAGAACGAGAAGCAGCTGGCCGAGATGGGCGACGCTCATAAGCAACGAGAGCAGTCTTTGATAGCTGAGTTGAATAAGCTGCGCGCCGAATATGAGCAGAGCGAAGTCAAGCAAAGAGACGGCGCTGACGCCTCTGCCGTCGACAAGGACAACCAGGTCACCTCTCTGCAGTCCGAGCTTTCCGTCTGGGAGACCAAACATAACACTGCCCTCGCTTCTATGCAAGCTGCCGAGACGGAGCATCGCAACACCATCCGCGGCCTAGAATCCGAGCTCGCAACCGCAGCTGCCAACCTCGAAAAGGTAAAGGCTTCCTCATCCGCCGATCTCGACACCATTGCCAACAACGAGCGCAAACATCAAGACCTTGTTAGCTTTTTGCGCAGTGAGATTGATGAGTATAAGAAACTCATCTATACCAACTCTGCTCGGGTTACCGAACTCGAACAGGCGCATACTGCCGCTAAATCTGAGCTGGAGGAGCTGTCGACCTCGCACAGCACCGCCACGGCTAAAGCTAAGCAGAGTGAGGAACTTGTGGCCGAGTTGCAAGCGCAAATTTCCAATTTCGAGGGCACCTCAAAGTCACACAAGGAAACCCTCGACGAGTTGGCGGCTACGCATGCCAAGGAGCTGGCCGAGATGAAGACCCACGAGCAAAAGGGCTACGAAGAGCAGATGGAGGTCCTCCTGACTGAGCACCACGAGTCTACTCGCAAGCTCGAAGCTGAGATCCATGACGCTCGTGATGACTTGATGAAGGTTGCGACGCAAGTTGCCACCGCTCTGGGACTGGAAGTCAGCATTGAGAAGCTTACTGAGCGCATTGATGGCCTAGTCAACGACCAGAAGCTGCTGCAAGCTGAGCAGAGCAAGTCCACCGAATTGCAGCAGCACGTGACTGAGCTCACTGCCATTAATGAGACCATTATGCATGATTTGGAAGAGGTCAAGGCCAAACTTGCTGAGCTATTGGCAGGACCCGTGGCTGAGACTGAAGTCAAAGCCGCCGAGGCCCCTGCATCCATCAAGGACCAAATCGTTGCCGTCAAGAGCAAGATGGATGACTTGGAGTCTAAGAACACGAAACACAGCCGCTTGGTCGAGGAGTTGGAGGAGCAGCTGCAAAACAACTTTGACGAGGCGCAGATGACGAACAAGCGCCTCAGCTCTCTGCAGACGGAACGTGCGGCGCAGATTGAAGAGGTCAATGCTGCCAAAGTTAAACTGCAGACTGAATTGGACACGCTCCGACTCGAGTACAATTCGCTACAGGCAAAGCTGACCGATGTCGATGCTAATGGGGAGGTGCGCCGCTCCAACTCTGGCTCGACAATCCGCAAGGCTGCTTCGCACAACTCGCTGCCTTCGCCACCGCCTGCCATTCCCCTTCCGCCTCTGCCTGGCTCTGCAAACTCGTCCATTAATGGTGTACCTGCATCACCGCCGAGCCGCCCTCTGAGCAAGGATAACATGAACATCTCACAGATTACCGAGGATCAAGAGGCTCGCATCCGCACCATCGAGAAGCATCTGTATGCGGAGCGCCAACTCACACAGACTCTAGAAGAGGCTCTGAGTGATCTTGAGAAGCAGTCTAAGAAGGTCAAGACGGACTGCGACGCCTGGAGGAAGCGTGCATCCGATCTCGAGATGGAAGTGAAGGAGCTCAAGGACCGCCCGGTGGAATCAGCACAGGACCAGCGCTGGAGCATGCAGGCTGTTGAAGAGGAGCGCAAGAAGCGATTCCAAGCGGAGCAAGCCCGAAAGCAACTTGAGGAGAGGATGAACGCCATCAAGAAGGGCAAAAAGAAGAAGGGAAGCTTGAACTGCTTCTAGAGGGGGCTAAGTTATGCGTTTAGAATATTTCGGCGCGAGCCAGAAACGCCGCCAGACACGCCGCCTGAGACACCGCAAGAGGAAGAGCAGACGGTTACGTCCTAGTCTGTTGGTCCTCAACCTCGACACCCAATCCATCCCACCCACTCAAAGATGAAAAGCGCACGACTGGTTTTCTTTATCCATACCCCTCACCCAGCGCCAGTTTTCTTTTCTTACTTTTCTATTCTTGAAGCAACACGAACGACTCTTGTTTTTGATTTTTAGCGTTGCAGTCACGACGAAATGGGCTCTGTTTATATGTATGTACATGGTATGCGTCCGGCCCAGTGCATTACCCGGCGGCATATACAGTTTTTTCTTTTCTGGCAGCTCTTTTTCGGCAGCCCCTTGTTTTGGTTTCGGAGTGTCTTTTTGTTATTCCATCATTGAAATTGTATCAGCAGCGCATGAACTACGCTTTTTGGTCAGGATGTGCTCATGCCTCCGAAAGGTTTATTTTTACTCTCCTGTTTTAGGGACTGTCCTGTCTGGCCCTTTTTTGTCTTTTTTACATTTTATGACCGCTTCAGCAACCTCTTCATTGCTTGGAGTTTCTTGGTGAAAATTGCAATGGAAAAGATTCTCTTGTTACTCTTTATTCTTTACCTCTCTTGCCGGTCTTTTTCATTGTTTCATTGTGGGACTTGTCTAATGTGAATTAGTTGATATTCTGCAATACATACCTCTTGTGCCGTTTGAATCTAGTTTTCTTTTTTTTTGCCACTTGACGTTTTTGAACCCTTGATTTCTTAAAAGTAAGCAAGGCTCGTTCGTTGCTTGTCATGCTTGCTAGCGTCACCTCTCAGCCTGATTTGCAAGAGATGTATGAGGCAAATACAACACAAAGACCTGATATTTCTGGTCACAATATCAGGACTCTCGATCTTTGTTATTGCTGTTTGATCCAGTCAAAATGGACGACTCGTTCAATACTCGAGTACTTGACGAGTTGGCGGGCACTCCGTACGCCTGCACCAGTCTCGATGGCTTCTCCACGAGGCCTGGCAACCACGTTTTCCGAGGCCATCTTGCAAAAACCATGGTCTTTTCGAATGGGAGAGTGGCAGAAAGCATCATCATCAAACGTACAGCCCTTTCCGCGGCAGAAGTCGAGCGCCAGGTAAAGTTTTGCCGCGGACAAGCCTCTCACAAAGTACCATGCTGACATTTTATTTTCGGGTCAAGATGTTTGACGAATGCTTTGCCAAGGCAATTGGAAGTATGGAAGCACCAGACTACGCAAAAGGAATAGTGATTAGGGCGCCGAAAATCTACGAATTCAACCAGTATTCCGACATGCATCTGCAGGAAGACTTTACCGGTACGGGAAGTTTTATATTCATGCTCATTGGCCCAAGACCTGGGGAGCTGTTTGATCAAGTTGGTGCAAGGAATGTTGGCTTCTACTTGGGAACTTGGCTACGCGATTTTCACGCTTGGGCGGACGACGCGGCGCAGGCGGGCTTGCGAGCACAGCTCCCTCGTGACGACCCCATGAGACGAGTCAAGTGTCGGTTTACATTTGACAACTTTCTTGGTGTACTGGAAGAGTCTCCGCAGATTATGGAGGGATATGAACGCACCCTAATCGACATTCGCGACGCAATGGTGGCGGAGTTTGGCGAGGAGCGGGATGAGGATGGATGGGGCATTGTACATGGCGATCTCTGGGGTGGAAAGTAAGTCCCGGAATACTGTTTCTGTCAGCATTTCTAATAAGGTGTAGCATCTTGGTGCCGAATTCGGGCTGGAAGGCGACGCCGTCAACAGAGGATCCGAACGAGTTGTTTGTTATTGACTGGGAAATGGCCCAATTCGGGCATCGCTCCTACGATCTCGGACAGATTCTAGGCGACTTGTACGAAAGAAAGGTGTATAAAGACCGCGATGTGGTGATGGCAGTGATGGATGCTGTGATGCGCGGATATGGTGCGGTGACGAAAGAAATGGCCTTTCGGACTGCCATTTATGTCGGCGTCCATTTAATCACCTGGCAGCAGCGACGGCCGAAGACAGGCCCCGCGGCAAATGTGCCCCAGGAGGTCGTTGAGAGGGGTTTGAGGATGGGCCGTGACTTTTTGGTCAAGGGCTGGGAGAAGGATACGCAGTTCTTGATGGGAACGGAGCTGGCGCCGTTGTTCAGCAAGGAGCGGTAGGATTCTGGACTCTGCCCTCGAGACACTTTGGCGGAGATGGGAGGGCAAGTAGAAAGAGCTTGACTTGATCCTGGAGAGATGATGGTTGTCATCTAGTTCGTATTCTTTGTAATGAGAAGAGAATTGTTCTATTATACACGGCTGCTGCTCCGCACCTTTTGGCCAGGGCTATGCATCTCTTAAAAATACTATATCATTAATCTTCTCTCTCCATCTCTATTAGCATACCGTTACGCCTTGAAATGTGGAATGCGCGCGAGTGAAACTCTAGTCTTGGGTGTGATTGGCCTCGCAGGGTGACCCCAAGCATACCGCGGCCCGTCGCGTGGTGAATTTGGCTTGTCGCCTGCCGTTCGGGAGAGGCGAACAGCTTTGACACCACGCTCTAGCATCTCTTTCTGGTACTCCTTGACCCCTTGCCTCCAGCCCTCCAAGCCGGTACCTTCCTTGGCGACCTTGGCAATGGTGCGGGCCAGGTTCAGCGCGTCGCACATGGCGTGAATGCCTCCTTCACCACGGACTGCATCTCGTAGTTAGCAACATATCAAAGAGAGCGGTTCGGATCGGGGACCCAACACTAACATGGTGTCATGGAGTGTGCTGCATCGCCGAGCAGCGTCACTCTACTGACGGGAAGCTCGTCAATCTCGAGGTCTTGCAACGTCAACGACGGAACCACCATGCCAGACGCATCCGTCTTGTCCACGACTTCAAGAAAGCGCGCGTCCAGCATTTCGACCCTACTGCGTGCAAACTTATACAACACGTCTTTATCGGCCGTTGTTGTCCAGTGGGGACGTCTCCGGGCCGCTTCGTCCTTGTAGACGACACACCAGTAGTAGTTGCCCGACGCACCGTCCGGGGCGACCGAGTTGAGGCCGACAAACAGCGAGCCCGCCGATCGGTAGCCGGCAATGTAGCAGCTGTTGGCCAGCTCGAGCTGCCGCGCAAAGTCGGCGCCGGCGAGCGTGACCTCGCCCACAATCATGGCGTACGGGAGGGGAGTGAGAGGATCCGGTGTCCCGAGTTTGGCAAAGATGCAGCGTCGGACTTTGCTAAAAGAGCCGTCGGCGCCAACTAGGAAATCGCCCCTTGCCGAGGTGCCGTCGCCAAAGTGCAGCGTCACGGCAATGTCATCTTGGTCGATGGTTTCAACAGTCTTGCCGTATTCAATCGAGATGTTGGTGGCGAGCCAGTCGCGTAGACGCTGCCGATTCGCGCGGATAATGTCTTGTCGGCTTGCCGCCTGCACGCCGACGCCGGACTCGAGGGAGGAGTGGCCGTCGTAAAAGACAATCTCGGCGGGGAGATCCAGCGGAAGCAAGTGGTCTGTCACTGTGGGAGGAGGCATGTCGTCCGGAAACGCAGCGATTAAGTCGGTGATGATGCTGTTGTTTGTGTTAGCCGTGTTAGCTGAGCGACAGCATTGAGGGTAGACGGACGAATGAATGCCAATGGCATAGCCTTGCGCTCGACTAGCGACGGACTGCTCGAAAATCTGGTATGAGATGCCTTCTTTACGCAGTATTTGAGCGAGGGCCAAACCACCCAAGCCGGCGCCGGCGATGAGAACATGCGGCTTTGGGGTGCTGTTGACAGTCATGGTAGGGAACTGTAGTTTCTTGCAAGGAAGGGCCTCTAAGTGATTACTGGCTTTAATTTGACCCAATTGGATTAAAAGAGATGCGAGTAGCTTGATGGCAGACGATGGTCATTTTATCATCATCGTTTCTGGTGTCCTTGCCGAGTTGACGCTATTCGGTCCCGGACATGTCGACTTTGACCCGACTGCTACAGTAGTCCACCAAAACAGCACAAGTTAAATTACGATATTACACATCGCGCATTACTCGGATGCCGGCTGTGACGGGCATTTTCGAGGCGCGAGGCCGACCGCTAACGCACGTTGGTATCATCTGCAGCGGAGAAAACTGCGACATTACACTGCGCGAGACATTATGCTTCAGTGGAGCGATGCTGTCACAAGGCTCTCGGGATGCTTGCATTCGGGGATGCGAGATCCTTTCGGCACCGATTCCCTTCGATTTCAGAGCCGCTGGCGACGGACGGCTGAGATTTGTAGCGAGGCCGAAGCTGAATCAGGCTTGTTCATTTTATGACGCAGCCAGTGACTTGGTTGGTATGGCCTTCGGCCCCGACATTGTCTGCGTGCTGAATAACGGCAAATTGCTAGCGTCGATCGACGAAAGAAAAGAAGTCAACATGACTTTGTTTGATGGCGATGGTTTAATTGATTTGGACGACGAAGATGATTTCTCAAGATAGGGGAATAAGAGGAAATTCCATCAGTAGAAGACAAGACTCGGCCGACCGGCCAGTTCTCGACCACACCACTGCACTACGTACACTAGCTGCTACCTAGCTTGAGCCGGAGCTGCATGCGGCACGTATAGATGACGGTTGTGTGAAGGCATTACCCCGCGAATTCTACCTCTACTAATTCCAACAAAACATCATCATCAGTATCATCATCATCATCATCATACTGTTCAAAACCCATCAACTAAAATGGCAGAGACAATGAAGGCTTGGCAGCTTGCCGCCCCCGGCAACCTCGCCGAGAATCTCCAGCTCAACGGCTCCGCGCCGCGGCCGACCAGCCACGACCTCCGCGTCCAGGACATCCTAGTGCGCGTCCGCAGCGCCGCCCTCAACCCCGCCGACTACAAGGTCGTCGAGCTCGGGCTCGTCGCCCGCGCCGCCTTTTCCTTTCCCAAGACGCCCTGCATGGACCTCTGCGGGCGCGTCGTCGCCGTCGGCCCGGCCGTCACCGACGTGCTCGTCGGCGACCACGTCCTCGGCCGGCTGGACCCGTTCAAACCCGCTGGCGCGCTGTCCGAGTTTGTCATCCTGGAGCGCGACGGCTACGCCAAGATTGACCGCGCGGCGGAGCTAGACGGCGCAGCGGGCCTGGGTACCGCGGCGCTGACGGCGTATCAGACGATCAAGCCGCACGTGAAGCCGGGCGACAGGGTGTTTATCAACGGCGGGTCGGGCGGCACGGGCACGTTTGGCATACAGGTGGCGAAGCTGCTGGGGTGCCGCGTGACGACGACGTGCTCGACGGGCAAGGTGGCGCTGTGCAAGGCGCTCGGCGCGGACGAGGTGGTCGACTACAAGACGACGGATGTGCTGGAGGCGCTGCGGAGCGCGGGCCCGGTGTACAGTGTGTTTGTGGATAATGTCGGCGCGGTCGGGCTGCATGCGCATTCGGCAGAGTTTTTGCTGCCCGAGGCGCCGTTTGTCTCGATTGGCGGCGGCTCGGTCGGACACGTCGCGAGCGTGGCGGTGGCAATGGTGCGGCCGGCGTGGTTAGGGGGCGGGAGAAATAGGTTCATCAGCTACCTGACCAAGAATAAGCACGAGGATATGGATCAGCTTGCAAAGTGGTACAGCGAGGGCAAGCTCAAGTCGGTGGTGGACTCGACGTACGAGTTTGGGGATGTGCTAGACGCGTTTGCGCATCTCAAGAAGGGGTCTTCGGCGGGCAAGGTCATCGTGCACGTTGGTACAGATTAGTAGAGATAAATTACTAAGTGAAGAAATGGTTAAAAGATGTCGGGTATTTGATAGGAAGCGATGATGAATTTTTGTCAATTGCGTGGGCGATTATCCAGTTGACGGTCAAGTACAGTGTGTCTCGACGGTCAAGTACAGTGTGTCTCGACGGTCAAGTACAGTGTGAACCACGATTGGCACGGACGAGGTTCGCCGTCGACAGCTCTACAAAGATGCTGTTGCCCAACCAACCTCTCGTTAGGTCGTCGTCAGTATATCGATACTATTCTATGATATCAATGATATCAAATACACGTGGTTCATGACTCGGCCAATGACTCGTGCCTTTTCTTTACTGTTTGTGTAACCCAAGTAGTGGGTAGTGACGGAAGCAGTGACCGAAGGCCCAAAACCCATTAATAATTACCTACCTGGTACCTGTATCTGCGGTTTTTAGTTGACGCTGTAATTACTGAACAACGCCTGTGTTTCAGTCGGCCAACCACTTCTATGCTCGTACGAGCAGCTATTAATTACTAACTTTGGTACTTGAATCATCGTTGTACCGCTATTTTCTTAGTCCTTAGCTCATGCTTGTAATCCGGAGATTGTAATTAAGTGGTGATTTGATACGGCATCAACATGGGAGTTCGGTCGAGAGGCCGGCCTATAGACAAATCCTACTAATCCGCTCTGTCGTCAAAGCAAACGGCCCTGCACTTTTGCACACCGAGCTACACATTGCAGTCTGCTTTTTCTCCATGCATGAACCTTTGCAGCCATTCGCTTAAAATCGCTGCTTTGGACTTAATCCAGAGTCCAGAATCGTTCCTCGACGCCGCCGAGCGTTTCGGGTGCCGAGCACGGACAGCCAGAACAATGTCAACAACGAGAATCTCCAACTCAACGAGGATAAAGTTCCAGTTACCGCGCCTCAATCAACGGTTTACCGTTCTTCACAACGAAGCCGGCACGTGAGCGGTTGTTCCTTGGACAGGTCCCGAAAAAGCCACAGCGGAGAAGGCTTGGCTTCACGCACTAACGTTAACGGAAACGATGACAAAAAAGCGTTTCCTCGTCTGTCTTGGCCTACGATGTCGGCACGTGGGCAAGATTGAGCAGTCGTAGGGATTCAGCATCTTGCGCCCTGAAGCAAGTTGCGCCCTGAGCAAGGACAACAGACTCACTCCAGCCTGCAAATGCGAGCAGAAGATGTCAACCCCCCAATACTTTGAGGAGGAAAGCAAATTGAAAGGCTGCGGGAATATCTGCAGGTCAACCCAACTATTGATTAAGCTGCTCGCCACGAGGCGTGTGGCTTTCAGACCAAACGGGCTCCATGGGGAAAGGATCACCGCCGCTTGGCAGCGCGCCCACTGTCTGCCGAACAGGTTACTGCGTAGCGTGCGAAGAATGACCGTATGGTTAATGTTTGGCAGTTCTTTGGCTGGCATTCCATGTGGAGATGGTAATCTTGTCTTGTCTTGGGCCCTGGCAAGGCTGGCAGTGCAAATCCTGTTGCTACGGCCCGCCGCCGCCTACTCCCCAGCTTCGCCCTGTTTTTTTTTTTTTTTTTTCCTTCTCTTGGCTTTGTCTACCTGTCTCGGGAACAGGGCCAATTGATAAAGATAAAAAGCGGGTGTTGCCCCGGATCCGCGTGGCATCTTCCGAACCCTTTTTGTCTTGCACCTCTTCTACTCTGCTCTGCCTTAGGCCCCCACACTGTCAACATCACCAAGATGACCAAGCTCCTGACAGCCGTCAGCGTTGCGCTCGCCTCTTCCGGCTTCCTCGCTTCAGCTACGCCCGTTGATGTCGCCGTCGATGCTGCTGCGACCGCCGCGGCCAAGCCGTGCCTCAAGGGCCCTGCGCTGCGACACTGGCCGCGCGAGGCTGCCAAGGCGCTCAATGCCATGATCGCCGCCAACGCGCACCAGGGCCGGTACGCCGCGTTTGACATGGACAACACCAGCTACCAGTACGACCTCGAGGAGTCGCTGCTGCCGTACCTCGAAAACAAGGGCGTCATCACGCGCGACACCATGGACCCGTCGCTCAAGCTGGTCCCCTTCAAGGACACGCCCGCGCACAACGAGACGCTCTACGGCTACTACCTGCGGCTGTGCGAGATTGACGACGCCATCTGCTACCCGTTTGCCGCGCAAATCTTTAGCGGCATCCCGCTGCGCACGCTCAAGGGCTACGTCGACGAGCTCATGGCGCTCAACGACACGGTGCACACGAGCTACTACGAGGGCGACGAGCTCGTCAAGGTCGACGTGAGCCCGCCCAAGATTTTCCGTGGGCAGGTCGAGCTGTACAACAAGCTCATGGCCAACGGCATCGACGTCTACGTCGTGTCGGCCGCGTCGGAGGAGCTGGTCCGCATGGTCGTCGCGGACCCCAAGTACGGGTACAATGTCAAGCCGGAGAATGTGATTGGCGTGACGACGGCGCTCAAGAACGTGAGCAGTCTGGAGCTGACGTCGGCGCGCAAGCAGGTCGCGGCCGGCACGTACGACGAGCACGCCAACTTGGATCTCGTCATGACGCCGTTTCTGTGGACGCCGGCGACGTGGAAGACGGGCAAGTGGGCGGCGATCCTGTCGTACATTGACATGTGGAAGAAGCCGATCCTGGTCGGCGGCGACACGCCGGATAGCGACGGGCCGATGCAGTTTCACGGCGTGGATGTGCGTCGCGGGGGCATCCATCTCTGGGTCAACCGCAAGGACAAGTACCAGAAGCAGATTGACCAGATGAAGGCCGACTTTGCGGCCGCGCAGGCCAAGGAGGGCTGGCCGGTGACGGCGGACAAGAACTGGGTGACGGTCAAGCCCGCCGACATTTTATAAAGAGACAAGTGCGAGGACTATTAGGGTGCAACTTGGGTCAAGTTTCGCGTAAAATAATACAAACAAGTGCCAAAAACTCTTGATACTCATAAGTTATTATGCCTGGCTATGCATCGGCCTGTGGCCATGGCTGATCTTACCTCAGCCCATTCATGCAGGAATCTTGGAGGAGATTAGGGACGTCGCCGAATACCAGTTCGTGACACGGCCATGCGCATGACAAACGTAGCAACAATGCGTCTTCATACGTCTGTAAGCCTTATGTGGTCCATTTTGATGTCTAGATATAGGGTATGTCTGATTGGCTAACGAAACGGTAGGTAAACGACAGTGATGATATTCGCATTAAATCTCCGCCTTGGTAAATCGTGGGTTGACGTTATCTAGAGCCTATTAACCACCTTGAAGCATGCCAATTAGCAGGTGTTTTTTTTTTTTTTTCAAATCAAGGGTACAACATAGGATAAAGTTGGTTGCGTTAGTATAAGGGTGACTAAGTGCTGTATAGACTTACGCATTTACAGCTGCAGGTCCTGGGTAGTTTGGCGGAAGAGAAGTTAGGCGTGTGACCGTTATGTTAGGCAGTCGTCCGTCCTGGCTTTGGCCGTAACCTTCCGAAAAGAAGAAGAGAATCACTTGCCCTAGACCACGAAACTCTCAAGCATGTGCCTATATGCTACCTGCTCTCACAGTTAACACCAGGACGCCGCGACCTCTGTAGCCCATGGGGCGTCTTCCAAGGAGGCGCTCATCGCCGCTTTCAATGTTACAGACACTGAGCTATATTATAAAGGTTGAATACCAATCAATCAATCAATCAGTCAATCAGTCATTTGCCTCGCCCGAGTCTTACTGTGACTGTATAATGGTATTTCTTTGTGGAATGTGGCTATGCACATAGGTCGCCGTCCAGAATAACGCCACACTATAAAAGCTTACTTATATGTTCTGACCTGAATGACAATGCGGGGGCCGCACCATAGCTAAGCCTAGGCGAACAAGCTACAGGGGCCCCGAGTGGGACTGTAAGCTACATAGGTAGGATTCGGTAAGGAACTTCCGCATAGGCTTTGTAGGCGCGTGATAACTACAAAGCTTCTTAGCTAGCTAATATAGTAACATAGTTTATACCACTGAAAGAGGTCAGAAGCCGTCCAAAGATGTTGTTATACTTCACAGAAGTGAGCCCCTAATGTAGTTCTCAGTTAGAATAATAAAACAGGCGTCCCTATAAAGTTTTTCTATGTTTCAAGGTACTTAGCCTTTAGCTTTCTATGTTTATATGTGCCTACCTATACTGAATTCCCTACCGCTAGAGTCATCTTTCTATGCTTATATGTGTTGGTCCCCTTGTTCACAAGTCACCCGCCAGCGAGCCAAGTGCACAGCCACAGCCTTCAGGCACCACTATGCTTTATTTCAGCAAGGTAAAACAAACAGCCGCTGTCTTGCCAAGCTACCTGTGGCCGCTGGCTTTGCTATAAGGAACGCGGGCCTTTCTTTCTCAGCCTTTAACTGCGTCGTCCTCGGACTGTCCCCTTCTGGGAACCATGGCACGAGTCCCGGGCCGGATGCGTGTGACTCCATGGCTGGATCAGAAGACTTGCCGAAACTTAACTATCGCGTCATTTTTTAAAAGAATGGGTTTCTTTTTATTCATACTATGCTAATAGGAGGGAGTGGATTCCATATTATACCATTCTCGTCATTGCGCTCTTGCCAACGACTTGACCCGGTGCTAGGCTCGGTGTGGATTTTTGTTGTGAACTTATAAGATGCGGTAAATGACTCGGCTAACTGTAAGGATTTTGCGAGTCTCGTTTTATAGTACCATTATCTTTCCTAGCTTTCTGTAAAAGACGTTGCCATAGGTGTAGGTGTGTTGTATGTGGCATAGAACGCGGATTCTTTCATATTGACGACACAACCAGGTTGGACAATTTACATAGACAATATGCGTTGAAGAAAAAGCTCCTTTCCCGCTTCCTGCGTATAAAAGAAATTGCAAGTCTACTACTCACGCCAAGGGGGGCGCAAGCGACCGCGCCTCAAAAATAAGCTGTGGCGTGGGCGTGGGCGGGCTGGTAGTTCATGAGGCCACGGATATCCAGACAAGAAATGTTGCAGGGAATGTTTGTGGAGTTTGGGACACTGTTGGTGGGAGGAAGCTTTTGAATATAGCACGGCATATAGATGTTGAGCATGTCTTCGTATGAATATTATATAAGATTTTGTTAAGACTGTGTTTAATAGGTGTTAAGAGTGTATATACATGAACAGCTATAGAGTAGTTATAGTCGGGGTTTACAATACATAGCTGTCAGCTTTCTTACCTATATAAAGACGTTTGTTCTGCCCAAATCTGGTTAAAAAAATACCAACAAGTCACTCACTGGTTACTCATCTACTTGACTCTTTGCTATCTTTTCGCATTCGTTCGCAACGAACGAAAGAAACACTCGAACCGCCAACAACAACAACAACAACAACAACAACAACAACAATAATGCGTCCTTCCGGCATCATGACACTTGGGGCAGTAGCCCTCTCCGGCCTCGCCACGGCCAGCTCTCTTCCGCCTCGGGACCTCGACAACCGAGGCATCGACGCGAACCTGCGACGTGCTACCGAGGAGGGCGCGGCGTCTAAACCTGGCGACTTCAAAGTGAGCAGCAATATGCCTCGCCGAAGCCACGGTCTATGCAAGTTTGGCCTCGATCTTGTGAGGCCCGAGCAGGCTGCCGAGGTTGGCCCTGTCATGAACTGCCGGCCTGCCGGACAGTGGATGATAGACAACCTCAAGTACTCCGAGGCGGCGCTGTTGGCCGCACGCCTGGCCGTCGAGTACGATCCCAAGTGCCAAGTTTCCGCGTCTACCACGTACTATTCTGTGGGCGACCCCAAGATCACCTTCAAGGTGTTTGACCGCAACGACAACATTGAGGCTAGGAGTGCGGTGATCGGGGGGCGACGCGAGGTCTTCTTCCTCGACTGCGGCGCCGTCTTTCTTAGCTGGCCTGCGCTGGGACCTTCGGGCACATCAATGGCCGCTCAGGTCAGGTTAATCCGCGATTCGCGTGGCTACCTCCCCCTGATCGCCGAATTCATGCCTGAAGAGGTGTTTGCCAACGACAAGCCCAGCTCTGGCTACAACACCGAGAACCCGCCAGCATGGCTTGAGGAAACGGTTGCGGATGTGATGGGCCAAACTGGGGCCTCGAACTAGGCTTAGTCTCTAAGAACTGCAGCTTAAAGTCCTATTAGGATGCAATCTCGCGTCAAAACAATACAGACAATAAGTGCCCAAAACTCTCGTTACTAATAAGTTATTATGCCCAGCTATGCGTCGGCTTGTAGCCGACCTTCACAGCTAATCATACCAAAAGATAGGCTCTTTCGAATTCCTGCGGCCAGTGGCCTTTATTCACTCTCCGTCACGCCTGAGAGCAGCGCATTCATCCAGATGAATAGAGGGGTAATTGATTTGAAACAGTTGGACCTGGCTGACGAGGAGTTGATATCCAACTCCGAGATCGCTTACCGCGGTTATGGATCTCACGGGGACTGGATCGTTAAAGACAGGCAGTCTGGCTCCCACCAGACTACCGCACGTGGCGCGGAGACACTGCTATCGGGAGATGCCAATTGCTCTGGCGTGCAAGACGCGCCGCTTCATACTTGTAGATTTTGCAGAGGACCCTTGTTATTTTGATTTTTAATTTTAATTAATAAAGGTCACATATCTTAACCATGTCAAGTATAATAGCCACGTCAATTTCAGCCTCGTCGCCCAGACACGGCCCATGACCTACTTTGTCAAGCACATCCAAAGGATTTGTGATGCTGGCCTGACATGCATGCCCACGCCCAAAGGGCGCCGTGGCGGTCGGGGCACTCCACGCAGGAAGCCCGGAGACCGGCCCCTTTTCTACGTGTCGCCGCTTGCCGAAACAGTGACAATTGTCCTTTGCCTGTGGCGTGCTGATTAGATGCAGTCATCATTTGGCGATTGCGTTACGAGACGTTGTTGACGAGACATCTTGGAAATTCGGACAATTCAACTCGACCGCCCTCGACGTCCGCTGCAGTTGCAAACCCGACTTTTGTCTTGACAATCGCGCAAGGCTGTAGGCGAGCACGCAGGCTGTAGTATAGTACCCAAGGTTACAGTGCTGTATTATTGCATTCACATTCTATAATGCGAACCGTACCCCAGCTACTGACAGAATGAATCTGCACCAAGCGCTCCAGGCCTCTTGTCCGACCCAGGTCTTCTTTTTAATAGTAAGCCTGCATGCCAAGACGTTTTGTAATTCACTTTACACAGATTAATCACTCAGACTGCACATGATTTTCCGCATTTCAAATACACGCAAGCTTTGGCAGCTGCAAGCTCAGCTGCATCGGCCATGTCCGGTGGATCAAAAGGACGCCTCCCCCACGATGCTTGGACGCGGGGAAGCTTTGCTGTCGTAATAAGACGCACTCCAGCACACCCACCTGGAGGGCTTTCATTAAAAGCAAGCCACATTATTAACCCGAAAGGCTGGAAGGAAGGAAAAGCTGGAAAAACTGCGGGTATTCTTACAGCCGTTAGCAATAAGCCCTTGGTTTTACTCACGATCCGACTAACATTAGTTAGGCAACTAGGCGGAAAACCCCCTCGGGGATGAGGAACTTGGGGGCTAGATTTAGCACACAACCGTTTTGGGGGGGCTCGGCGTCCGCCGATGGCCGGTTAACTCGTCCGCCCGCCCGGGGGCCAACGAGACAATCTCCCCGTCACATTGTGAATGAGGAAACGCGCTGCGTAGATGGACAGGGGCGGGGGGACGGGGGTAACAAGTGCTAGCCTACTGGGTACCTACTGGTAGGTTTCCGGTTACAGAATGACGATCATGCTTTTTGTTATAAAACTTGGTGGTGGTGTGGGAAGCAATACTGAAACTCGCATCCCTACAAAGAACAGCACACAACAAGTTTTGCTTGTCATAGTTATTTATTCTCCGTTGTCCGCCCACAGACTGGACGAAAAAAAAAAGAGAGGACGAATGTCAACAATTTATCGAATCATCACAACGCAACTCACAGTACAATGGCAAAATATCTCGGCCTTCGAGGCCCGGCGCTGATCCGGGCCATCATCTGGCTGGTCGTCTGCCCGGCGTTTACCTGTTACGGGTATAACATCAGCGTCGCGGGTGGTCTCTTGACGCTGCAGTCGTTTGTACAGATGTTTCCCGAGCTCGACACCATCAACACCACCGGAGCTCAGCAATCTCACAATTCCACGATTCAAGGTACCCAACCCTCTCGATCCCCTCGATCCCCTCGATCCCTCGATCTCTTCTCCTTTCCGCCCTCCTCCACCTACTAACAACATCTCCTCTACTTCCTAGGCACCGTCGTCGCCCTCTTCACCGTCGGCGGCATCTTTGGCTCCCTCTCCTGCATCTACCTCGGCGACCGCCTCGGCCGCCGACGCGTCATCCAGCTCGCCTCCCTCGTCGCCCTCGCCGGCGTCGTCCTCATGGCCACCTCGTTCCACCTCGCCCAATTCATCGTCGCGCGGCTCGTCCTCGGCCTCGGCACCGGCGGCTACCTCGCCACCGTGCCCGTCTGGCAGGCCGAAATCGCGCGCGCCAGCAAGCGCGGCGCCCACGTCGTCATGGACGGCATCTTTGTCGGCGCCGGCATCTCGCTCGCCCTCTGGCTCGACTTTGGCTTCTTCTTTGTCAAGGGCAGCTCCGTCGCCTGGCGGTTCCCGTTTGCCTTTCAGATTTTGTTTCTGCTGTTTGTCGGGGGGTTTGTGACGGTGCTGCCCGAGTCGCCGCGGTGGTTGGTCAAGAAGGACAGGATAGAGGAGGCCAAGGAGATCCTGGCGGCGCTGGGGGACGAGGAGCCGGGGTCGGAGGCGATTGCGGCCGAGATTCGCGAGATTCAGCATTCGCTGTCGATTTGCGGCGCGCTGTCGTGGAAGGCGATGGGCACGATGGGGGAGCAGAGGCTGTTTCATCGGACGGTGCTGGCGGCGACGGGGCAAATGTTTCAGCAAATGTGCGGCATCAACCTGATTTCCATGTACGCGACGACCATCTTTGAGCAGTATCTGCACATGAACCCGACCAACTCGCGCGTGCTGGCGGCGTCGATGGCCATGACGCAGATCTTTGGCGGCTACTTGGCCTTTTTCACCATTGACAGCCTCGGCCGTCGGTTCCTCATGCTTGCGTGCGCCGGCGGCATGGGCATCGCCATGGCCATTCTCGCCGGCACCACGTCCGTGACGACCAACAACGCCGCCCTCATCGTCGCCGTCATCTGCCTCTTTGCCTTCCAGTTCATCTACACCGTCGGCTACTCGGGCCTCACCTATCTCTACGCCACCGAGGTCGCGCCTCTTCAACTCCGCGCGGCCATTAGCGCCGTCGCCACCGCCGCCGTCTGGACCTTCAACTTCCTCCTCGCCGAGGTGACGCCCATCGGGTTCAACACCATTTCCTACCGATACTACATCATCTTTGCCGTGCTCAACGCGGCCATTATCCCGGTCGTGTACTTTTTCTTCCCCGAGACGAGCGGCCGCTCGCTCGAGGAGATTGACGAAATCTTTATGCAGTCCAAGTCGGTCTGGGACCCCGTCAAGGTGGCGCGCACGCTGCCGCGCATGACGACGGACAATGGCGTCGCGGTGAGGTCGCTCTCGGAGGGGGATGACAAGATTGAGTATGCAAAGTAAATGCAATATTGACAAGGAGGGGACCGTCTTCACATGCAGTATTGGCAGTGGGGGTTGCAGGGGCACGCAGGCGGGCTCTCTCAGCGACGGGGTGGGCTCATGGAAGCCACAGATGCAATCGGAATATTACTAGCTATATCATAGTACATCTAGAAAGATGGTAATGAATTTTATGACCTATCGAGACATGGTCCTGGCAGCCTGCAGTGTATTTAATACGCCATGCTGACAGTACGTGGTCCCGGGGCGTACATCAGCCGCCACCAGAGAAGAATTTCGCCTCTGGGCGACGATTCTCATACTCTCAGGCGTAATACTACGTACACGGGTTCATTGGCTGTATGAAGTATGTCAGCGTCTGCAGCGCCGCTCAGCTCCCGCGCAACCTCGCCGACCTTGTGGCTGCAGTGGGACGGAGCCTCGCCGAGCCCCTGCAGGCACACTTGCATGCAGCCGCGATGCTCTGTTAATAATTAAAAACAGATAAATAACCCGTCCGTCCCATTTATAATCTTGGCCTACATCAGATCTATATTACGGTTCCTCACATGTCAAGTGCAAAAACTTCATCACACTTTGTTGTCAAGCTTCCACCCATCCATCACACAATGACCGTTTCTCCCACCACCGGCCCGTCGCCCGATCTCGAGGCCAACCATCCACCGGCCTCGCATCTCGACAGTGACTCGGTCGACTCGTTTGCGTGGGAGAATCTGCAGGTGCAGGTCAAGGACCGGGTGTCGCGCGAGCCGCTGTCCATCCTGTCGCGGAGCGCCGGCCTGGTGCGCCGCGGCGAGATGCTCGCCATCATGGGGCCGAGCGGCTCCGGCAAGACGACGCTGCTCAACGCCCTGGCGCATCGCATCGCCGCAGCCGGGTCGACGACGACGGGCGACGTCCTCGTCAACGGACAGCCGGCCAACCTGCGCTCCATCCGCGACTTGTCTGCGTATGTGGAACAGGAGGACTCGTTGATTGGCAGCTTGACGGTCAAGGAGACCATGGTCTTTGCAGCCAGGCTTTCTCTTCCGAGGTGGGTATGGGTATCCTGCCGGTTTCAATCTCTTGCTAAACGGTTTCGCAGAAAAGTGACCAAGAAGGAGGCTCTGCAGCGTGTGGACGACCTCATCAGCAGCTTCGGTCTTCAGGCGCAGCAGCACACTATTGTCGGGACTCCCATCAAAAAGGGACTCAGTGGCGGCCAGAAGAAGCGACTCGGAATAGCAAGTCGTCTTGTTACAAACCCCAAGATTCTGTTCCTCGACGAGCCTACCAGTGGCCTCGACTCTGCACTCAGCTTTGAGGTCTGCAGCTACATCAAGTCCATCGGTCGGCAGAACAACGTCAGTCTCCGAGTTGATTCGAGCGCGATTACGACAAGTCTAACAAATTCACAGCTCATCATCATTGCCTCCATTCACCAGCCATCCTCGGCCACCTTTCGCCAATTCGACAAGCTCTGCCTGCTCTCCGGCGGCAAGACCTGCTACTTTGGCCCCGTCGCCGCCGCCACCGCCTACTTTGCCGGCGCCGGCCTCGCCATCCCGCCCGAGACCAACGCCGCCGAGTTCTACCTTGACCTCGTCAACACCGACCTCGACCGCGACGGCGCCATCCTCGCGCGCACCGAGACAATATGCGCCGCGTGGGAGACCTCCGAGCAGCGCGTGGCCCTACTCACCACCGTCAGCAAGGCCCGCGAGCTGCCGCCGCCGGTGGCTGCGTCTCTTAAACCCGAAACAGCTGCACCGTGGAAGACGCCGCTGGTGCTGCTCCGGCGGTCGTGGATCAAGGCCCGCCGCGATGTCATTGCGTACGGCATCCGCATCGCCATGTACCTCGGCCTCGCGGTGCTCATGGGGACCGTCTTTTTGCGCTTTGACGCGCAGCAGCAGTACATTCAGCCGTACATCAACGCCATCTTCTTTGGCGGCGCCTTCATGTCCTTCATGGCCGTCGCGTACGTGCCCGCGTTCCTCGAGGACCTGGGTACGTTTAAGCAGGAGCGCGCGAATGGGCTGGTCGGGCCGCTCGCGTTCATGGTGGCCAACTTTGTCATTGGGCTGCCGTTTCTGTTCCTCATTGCGCTGCTCTTCTCCGTCGTCGAGTACTGGCTGTCGGGCTTTCGCGCGAGCGGCTCTGCCTTCTTTACCTGGGTGCTGTGGCTGTTTCTAGACCTTGTCGCGGCAGAGTCGCTGGTGGTCTTGGTGTCGTGCATTTTTGACATTTTTGTGGTTGCGCTTGCCGTGACGGCTTTTGCGAATGGACTCTGGATGTGTGTGGATGGCTTTCTGGTGCCAATGGGTATTCTCAACGTGTTTTGGAAATATGTCTTTCACTACATTGACTACCAGGCCTACGTGTTTCAAGGCATGATGGTCAACGAGTTTAAAGACCGTGAGTATCGCTGCGCAGAGACGTCGCCGGGTCACTACCAGTGCCAATACCCCAGCGACATCAACGCAGAGGGCAAGATCCGCGGTGTGGATGTGTTGCGTCAGTTTAGCATTGAAACTGGCCTCGAGGGTACTTGGATCGGCATCATGATTGGAATCATTGCAGGATACAGATTGCTTGCGTATCTGGTTCTGGTTCTCCGAAAGTAAAGCTGTGTCTAGCCTGCGACTGGCCAGACACGAACATTGTGGTTCAATTGACAAGACTAGTGTACAGTAATTCTTTCCCCATTAATGCAAAAAATATTTTGGTGACACCTTACGTGCGTATCCTTCTTCTGTGCCCCTGTCCGAGTTGGTAATCTCGTGGCACTCGAAGCTCTCACTTTCACTGCCAGGTGATTCATTTATTCTCTCGCCATCCGTATTCACAGCAAATGCCGTTGTTTGGGTTCCCATTACCCATCTTGGATCGCCATGAGGTGAGGAGGCATCCTGTGAGAACTCCGACTTGATGTAGACGTGATGGCGAAGCTTGTTGGCAGCGGCGTCAGGGAAACTCGGTAGCCGGCTGCGTCGGCCGCTTGTGCCGTACTTGTCGCCAGTGCGCTGGGAGCTGAATCCAAACTTCCAGCCCACTGCCTTTATGAGCGGCCGCAGGGTCGATATGCTGGCTGCGCTAATGGCCAAGCTCATCTCAATCGTGGACCAGATGGCAATGTCGGTGGTAGCCCCTGCGCCCTCGTCAGCACCAAAGTCATCTGCAGCCGAGGTAAAAACTTACATAGAAAGTCAGGGTCACCGAGGAACCGTAGAAATGGGATTCGGACTACAACTGCCGCGCTTGCACTGTTATCCTGTCAGTCGCGTTTTTGTCTGTCAAGATGTGCCACTTACACGCAGCCCATGGTGATGAGGAGAATGAGAACAAGCTTCGCACGCTTGTGGAGGTTTAGATGCCACACGACGAATCCGGGCAGTATGGCAAACGTGAAATCGGTAATGACGCTAAAGGCGCTGTACAAATAGGCCAGCGCAATAACAATGTCCATGCTGATGCAGTGGCCAGACCCCGTCTTGTCCCAGTAGTGGGAGATGGGATGGCACTGAAGCAGGGTGACGAAGAAGAAGACGACGCCTCCGACGACGGTGCACATGGACGCTGCGTATATAATCCAGGTGTGAATTCTTTTGTTGACGATTCGGAGGAGGAACCATGCAAACGACAACTTGGATGTCACCATGGTGATGCTGAAGAAGAGGTAGCAAAACCACCATTGCTGGCGAGCTGTTAGCTTGTTTGTACGAATTGTCGCCTGTCTGTCGTACCATCATTGCTCGTTGATATTGATCTTCTGAAAGCTCTGACTTGTGCTGTCCAGTCCCATATTTGACCCCCATGTTGGAGGATATGATGTATCCGAGGTAGCACATCTGCTTCCGTTAGCAAACACCCAATCTACTTGACCCAATCGAGTACCTACCGTCGCCAGAATCATGATCCAGTCATCTGCACCAAAGGCCTTGACGACGACAGCCCGAGTGTAGCAGCGGAGCAAAACAATGCTGCCTGTGACGACACTCAAGGCAATGTTGATGCCGAGCAGCGCCGGTCCCCGATTCTCCGCCATTGTGTGTGTGTGTGTCGCTGAGCAAGGTCAAAACGCCGGCGCCAGCCACGCTCAAGAAATATTTGGAAAAAGGAAGCAAAATTCGCAAAAAACATTAACCTACCACACGCCGTGTTTTAAACAAAATCATCTTCCTGGGAGCCGGGACCAGCCATGCAGCTCTAGTGTAAATCTGAGGCAAATGGGATGGAGAAACCCAACAACACTACCGAGAGAGGAAGCCTGCAGCAACTACCGCAGCGCTCGCAGATGGTGGTTTGTGCTTTTAGCAGATTGACATTTTCTGCCAGGATATAACTACATGGAAAGCTCTGTGCCGACCGCTGTGTAATGTCCCCAGCGAACGATGGCGTTTTGTCTTGACTACATCCGGTAACTCGGCCGTGCAGATATGCCAGGCCCCTGCATGGCAGCTAGTGGCGCGCTGCGGTAGTTCTATTTTCTGCAAACCGGCATCAAAATAGGCCTATGTTACCGTAGAGAGCGTTTCACTTGTTGGTAGTGGCCGGGCCGGGGAGGAAACCGGACGATCTGTTGATGGATGAGGGCGACACTGGATCCAGACCACGAGCCCTCCAAATAGAGACTCGTCGGAACAACGGCCAAGTATAATGAGTGATTTGCTCTCGCACTCGCCATGCAGCGGCAGTTTCATCGTGCACTTGTACAGTAGACGCCTCTCCTGAATGATCGCCAGCGGCGCATTATGCCGTTGTAATTGGCAGTCTTGGCAGAAGCTGGGACGCCACGAGACCAGACCCCCCGTTCCTGGACGCAATTGCCTCTGCCGAGGCAAGTTCTAGACCTTGTCGACTAGTTGGTTTTGACAGCCCTCCGACTAGGTTATAAAGTAGGAGGGGCTTCGGCGATGTTCCTCATTGGGCCGTTGAAGCACCCGCTAACTTGCCGACGTATAACAATGGACGATCGCCCCTCACAGCCTGGACGTGAAACAAGCCTGATCCATCGCGGGGAATGGGGGCCTTGTACCGTATTTGCCGGCTGGATGATCGGCGGGAAGAAACAATTTCTTGGCCGCTTCTGTCAAGCATGGTGAAAGGCGGAGTTGAGCAAGCGGCCCGTCTGCCTACCGGGTACCTCCCCGGGGCGAGTTACCGGAGACGAGTCTGTAGTGAAGCATGGTTTCTAATGGTCTTTATATTGGCCATTTTGACCGTCAAGCGTGCGCATGACTTTGATCATCATGTCGCTAGCCTTTGATGAGTTGACAGCCTCACATCCGCAAAGGTTCTATTAACGGGCTGCATTGTTGGGGTTCCCCTGGTCGACCTTGCGCATTAATTAACGAGCATTTACCGTGTAAAGGCAAAACGAAAACAGAAATTTTAAGAGAAATATTCTACGCGAGTATTTTACTTTAGTTCAGCTAGACAAGCTTGCAGGATTCCCATTACCAATCGCAACTGCCAAGTAGAAAAGACGACAATAGTCCACCGCAGCATTGTAAACCCAGCATCCTCACTCACTCTTCCACTCATCTTCAAAATGCCCGAATACAGCCTAGCCGTCCGGTCATTCACGCCGCCCACCCTCCCCGTCGTCCCCGCCGACACGCCGCCCTCGGCTCTCCGCTCCCCCCTCATCCCGAGCGCCGTCGCCGCCACCTCGCCGCTACGCTTCACGCTCTCCCTGCCCGGCGCGAGGACCAACAACCCGCTGCACCCGGCCACGCACCTGCAGCTGACCTTTTCCTACCCCGGCAGCGGCGAGGTGTACTTGCCGGACCCCACCACGCCGAAGCAGGCCGTCGAGACGGAGGAGCAGGGCGTGTGTGAGGTCGAGGTCCGCCCGGAGAAGCTTCCGCGCGCCAAGGTCAACGACCGCGGGTCGCCGGATGCAGAATTCAGGGTCAATGCGTGGCGTCATGAGAAGCTGCTGGCAAGGTTTACGGTCGGCGTGGTCAAGGGCCCGGGCATCGAGGGCTTCAAGTCGTTTGACCTGGCCAAGAGGCGTGTAGAGGCGCGGAAAGAAAGGGCCGAGAAGAAGGCGGCTGCGTAAATTGAACTGTCTCTCTCCTGCCAACCCAAGTCTTATCCCATCTTCACCCATACACAACAGTAAACTTGTCATCAATACAGACAACCGACGCTTTCCCGCTACACCGTCTCCATGTCCGCCAGCGTCGCCGTGTCCGCCGCAAACATACTCAACACATCCTCGTCCGTGACATCCACCAAGAACTGCTCCATCTGGCGGCTCTGCGTCCGCACAAAGTGCACATGCCCAGCCACCTCCCGGACCTGCCCGAGCGCCCTGCCCGCCAGCCCCCAGACGGTCGCCAGCTGCCGCAGCGCCCCGATACACAGCCGCACCTGCTCCCGCACCACCATCGCCGCCTCCTCCTCGTCACTCCCGCTGACCGACCACGCGCCGAGCTGCACAATCGACGCCAGCACGACGGCGCAGATGAAAAAGTGCGTGTGCAGCGTCAGCGGCGTGCGGTGCGTCATCATCTTGCCGAGCTCGTTGGCGGCGTCCAGGACGTGTCGGGTGTGCAGGCAGACCGGCCGGCGCGGCTGCGGGTTCGGCTCCGGGCTGTCCGGGGAGGAGGACGGGGCGCAGGCGTCAATGGTGCGCGCGGGCGTGGGATCGAGCTGCGCCCGCGACCGGTGTAGGAGGATGGAGGTGGTGTGGTTGAGCATGTGCGCTTGGAAGACCATTTCGTCGGGGCGCCCGTCGTGTCGTAGGGAGTCGCGCTTGGAGGGCGGTAGGTTGTGGCGCCAGCTGCTGAGGAGCACTTCGAGGTGCGCGTGCGCGTCGGCGTCGAGCTCGGCGGCGTCGTAGCCGTGGATGACGTGGCCGAGGTTCTGGGCGCTGAGGATGCGGTAGGCAAAGGACGAGAATTGGTGGTTGTCCATGGCCAGGTCGCGGTCATTCAACTCGTCCAGTGTGCGAGGGTCAGGTATTTGCTACGTTGGACCAAGTTAGTGCGCGGTTTTTCTAGTATGCTTCGCATTTCACTTACATCAGTTTCGTACTCGTCTTCTTCGCATGGCAGTCCAACATCCGTGAATACATCAAAGAGTGAAAAGGCGGTTGCGCGGTGTGCGCCGGCAAACATGCCGTCCAGGACGTAGAGCTCCCACCAGGTCCGGCGCCAGCTTTCGTCCATCACGCGCGACCTCGTCTTTGCATTCTTTGCAAAGACCTGGTGGTTCATCCCCAGAGCGAGCAGCATCTCCTTGGCTCTCGTCAACAGCTCCACCGCCTGCTGCGCATATCCCGATCCGTCCAGCGCGACCAGCAGCACCGCCATCGCCTGGACCGTGAAGCCATTGGCGGGCCTCTCCTCCGCCTCGTCGACAGACAATCTCGCGACATCCAACAGCGGTCTCTGCTCCGTCTCGGGCGCAATGTACTTGGATCCCACCCAATGCATCACCGCCAGCAGCGGCTGCAGCGCCTCGTCCTTGACCAGCGGCAGCAGCTTCGTCTGCGGCAGGACGAGCGGGTGGCTGGCGTGAAAGTTGTGATAGTACGACGATATGCAGCGCTCAAAGGTCGCGGCAGGGTGGGCGTGCAGCTGGTACTGCGGACCGGCCAAGGGAGGGCCGGCGCCGGGCTTGGCCCATTCGATGAGGGATCGCGAGGTCGGCGGGGTGAAGCTCCGAAATGAGGATTTCCGGCGGCACTCGGATGCCAGGAATCCAGCATCATTCTGCGTGCGCTTGATTCTCGGAAGCGACTCCAATTCATGCGTTGCGACGCACTGACTGGCGGCGCCTCGCGGCTGAATTCTCTGTCCCCGACGCGACGGCACGAAGATGCAGCTGCTGTCCGAGTCGGCGCAGCGTTTACACGGTCGCTTTCCGTCGCATTTCAGATGTCTCTGGCGCTTTTCAAGATCAGCAAATGTCCGCAAGCCAGATGTTGTCCTTGTACGTACACATAGCAAACAGGCGCTTGAGGTACCAGGCTCGGGGATTGGCGAGGTTGGCGTGGGGGCGGCGCTTGCAGGGCTTAGGCGTAGTTCAGCAGTCATCATGATGAGGCTCTTTTGATGTGTTGACGATGATGAGCGATGGAAAATGACGAGGCGGCTTCGCCGAAGATGGTAGGAAACACTCGGGGATGAAAAACGTGGCTCATGACTCAAGATCCCGGCAGTGACATACTCGGCATTCAGCCGGGGCCGGTTCGCCGATGTGCAAAGCCCGGGGACCCACATCATGGCCGTCTTCGCCGACAATAGCAAACACGGTGAGCAGAAACAGACTAATAATAAAATAGAATGGGACATGAGTCTTTTCTGAGTGGGATTGGCTTCTTGCTTTCTACTAAACCGCGGTAGTCTTGCCCGCCGGGTCATACTATAGTCAACAAGACTTGAGCCTCTCTCCTTCTGACGGACGCCTACTTCCATGTCAATCCGTCTTTCTCGGACCATAACTATCCCAATCTTCTTCCTCGCCCAGATCAATGCACCACCGCCGTCACCTCAACCTCATACCACAGCCCGCTCTTTGCCAAGCTCGCCACGCCCAGCACCGTATCCGGCGGCCGATGTCCGTCGGCCTCGGCGTCCAGATACGCCATCCACATCTCCCCCCATCCGCGCTCCACGACGTCGAGCGCATCCAGATCCGCCTGCCCCGTGCTCGTGACAATGTAGTGCCGCACAAACACAATGCCGCGGGGCGTCGCGCCCGCCGCCCGCAGCGCGCTGTGGACCGCGCTGTACGCGCCGGTGACCTGGTCGGTGAAGGAGCCCGGGATGCTGCCGTCGGCGCGCAGGCCCGTCTGGCCGGCGAGCGTGATGAGTCGCGAGGTGGGCAGCAGCGGCGTCACGCAGACTTGGGAGTATGTAGGCGGCGGGGCGACGACGTCGGGCGGGTTGAAGGCGCGGGGCTTGTTGTCGGGAGAGGTCATGATGGGGCAAGTCCAAGTTGGAGATGAGTTGATGTTTGATGACTTGATACTTGATGAGTTTATAAATGATTAGTTACAAAATGCAGATGGCGAGACCTAAAGTACTCGACGCATCATCAGCACTAACAGCCTTGGAGTCTGGGCCCGCGAACAAATCGATACATTAGTAATGATCAACCTCTGCACGCCATTCATCTTCCAGATGACAGCCTTAAAAATCGACCCGTCTGTAGTATCAGGTCCATAATTTTACGTCTATTCGATTTAGTAATTTTGTGGTCAACTGGCTTGATAATTGACTTTGCGGGTGACCAGAAAAATCGTTCTTTGTCGACTCTGGCCGAAAGCCTGACTACCAATGGTTATGAGAATCTCCAGGCTGACCGACCTCCTTTTGAAATTCACCAAAAATAACCGAGCTTGGGTCTTGCGGGCGACGCGGATGCTTTCCTTTCGAGGAATCCAACATTAGGGTCGGCGCCGCCACTATTCAGGCTATACAATGTCGTGCAGGCGGACTGCAATCACATGCGTACAACCTCAAACCTCTTACTTGAATCGGCGAGTGTTATTGTTGGCAGGTCCAGTCCTGAAATTCTGGCCGGCTTCCATATAGTAGTCACTAGTTAGTGTCAGCTCAGGTACAGCTCCATGGCGTGCACTGTCACGGCAAACAGATTCGGAGCTCGCAACGTTGAACAGTTTACACAGGACTGGTGAATTCGCAGCTCCAGCCGAATAAGACCTAGCACATCCTGGCACTATAGAAGATCTACAATCAGGTTAAATAATATGAAATAATATAGAACAATTTTTATTATAAACTCTCCTTCGAAAATCAGAAAGATCAATCTGTTTAAAAAAGAATGGTTCCAGGGTATCCATCCTACATGATCAGCCACTGACCCTACTATTGTAGCTGGGGGCTCAGCGAGCGTTGCGGGCTTGCTTCATGCAGCGAATGGCATCGGCCGCTGGAACTTGTCCTCGCAGCTGTCTTGGGTACTCCAGCTAGAGAAACACCTCTTCACACAGTCTTTGAAGAACTGCCAGAATTGGCAAATCTTCTCCCAGAGCCAGCAGAATTTTCCCTACAACCAAGTAAAGATTGCCTCCCATGGAACAAAGTAAGACCGCAGCTGCAACCCCTACACCAAGAGAAACAGCAGATCCTGCCAAGGTTCCGACGGAAGCCATCTTGGCACCAGCAATGCCCAGTTCAAGAGCGTGAAGGCCAAACGCATACTTCAGATAAACACCGCCGGCTGCTGCCTTGAAGCCTGCTGCAAACTTGACGGATCCCACAGCAAGCCCCATGATTGCAGAAACACGTCCCTTTATGTCGTCCCAACTCATCGGATCTTTTCTAGTATAAAAGGCCTGAAAGTGGTCCCGAAGCTCCTCTTGCTCTTTTGCAGTGAAGTTGGCTCGGCACTGGGACCAGTTGGGTAGATTGGCGAAATCATTAAGCGCAATTCGCACACCTCTAGAGTGACCAACGACAAGTTCGTGATGCTTATGTCGGTGTGCCTGCCACTTATCAAGTCGAGTTTCGTGGTACGTGGACGCGCCATCGATCAGCAGGTGGCCACCGTATCCCTTAGGGACGCAGCGAAGCACTTTGAGTTGTCGAAAGTGCGATGGCACGGTAAACTAGATCTCAGTAATCACTCCGCTGAGCAAGAGCGTAAGTTTATGGATCTTCTTGGACAGTTCCGCAGAGTCAATCGCGTCCTGCAGCCCTTCGGGCGTGGTGAACATCATGGGTGGTGCTGCAGATTATTAGCACGCCGGTTCACAATGCGAATTTTCGGATAGAGACCTACCGCGCCACCGAGTGCATGCTTTTTTGACTTTCTCAAGAGCCTGCTGTGACCCGATACAGATTGTTAGGCTGTCCTTGTCGCTCTCGTCCCGGCAGACGTCGATGATGGCATCATTCTGAGCCTTGACCAATTGCCGGCCAGCGGTAGCGGCTGACATGTCGGCGTTGGAGGGAGTAGCAGTTGGCATTTTGTGTGTGTTTTTGAGTGTATGTATGTGTGTGTGTGTGTGTTGAAGGAATATTGACTTAGATATATAGGTGTACAGGTGCGGGCAAGGTACAGACGGCTTCTGTAACTGGACTTGATTCAATGCAGTAAGTTGTAGTAGAATGCGTCCGGGAGCTGTGTTGTGAACCGTGAGAGAAAGAAGACAAATAGATCGACCCCGAGCCTACGGGAATTTTTATCGTTCTTATACTTCGGCTCATCACACCAGGGCTTTCCTCTCCATCCTGGCTGTGATGCACGGGAAATTCGTCAACCAATCACCCGAAAACTGTTGCCTTTTCCGCATTGCCGTTATGCACGGGAATTTTGTCAGCCAATTACATTTATGCTTTTAGCTCACTGCCAGTCCGCGTAACTTTGAATCTCAGCCGCTTCTACACAATCCTCACAGGCTCTTACTTTTTGTGCTATGCCAGAGTGAGTACAGCCTGCAGCGTGCGGGTTAAAAACGTATACTCGGTCTTTCAAATATCATACACCATCGATATCAATGGATTTACCACGGTTGGCTTCGACTATGAGCGTCATGTTATCAACAGGTGTTAGTTACAGTGCAGCGCCTACAGCCGCTCAGTGGGCAAGCGATGAGGCATACAATCACGGAGATTTGGCTGAATCAAGCCTTGGATAAAAAAGATCTCGTTCACATGCTGCGCCGAGACTTTTGCTTTAAGGCTACGTAAGTGCCATTTTGGGTTATCAACAACCGAACAGAAGGCAACAATATCTGACAGCTGTTGTCAGAGAGAGGTCATGCACTACTTATTTGGCTAAATGGCAATTATCAACATACACTACGTCTCAGACATCCCAGCCGGTGAGGGAGCGAAAGCATCCGACCTCGATGAGAAATTCTAGGAAAATGCCGATGAAACGCATCGCTCCGAATCTAGTAGCGCACCAACGTCTTCCACCGGACCTATATCTTCAGGCAGAGTTCCTACAACACGCAATCGACCGCTTTGTTGCAATCAGTTTCGATAATAAGGTTCAGCACCTCAAAGTCATTGACTTGATATGACCGAGACTGAACGATGGGCTTACCTGGGAAAGCATAACCGACTTATACAAAACGGCAGAGCTGCATCTGCAAACGGGAAATTTCCAGAAATTTAAGAGATGCATCAAACAAGCCCATCAAGAGCTACGGGTCATGATTCTCAACGGCAAGCCCGGGATGGTACGGTTTCTAAACTCAGCCCTAAGCCACTCGGCGAAAAAGCGATTGAAGCAGGAAACGTCGCTGACTTGTCATGTTGCTCAGCTCCTTCTTGACCTCCTCGAGCCGTCCGACATCAGGCATCTACAGAACCAGATTTTTATCATTCAGTTCTGGAGAGCATGCCACAAGCTTCTCCGGCAAGATCTCAGATTGCGACACCAATTTTCATTTGTTACAGACTTCTTGCTGGAATTGGAGAGCCTGCTTCGCCATGGCCTCGGAAGAACCCATCCTCTTCGAGAGCTGGTCTTCGCGGTGGGCCAGATGCCGAAGATACACATGCAGAACGCGCTAAAGCTTGGAACAACTAGGACACTGCAAGTCATGGCGCCGGGAGTTGCACATCGAAAAAAACAATCCATGGTGTTTCCATGGTGGACGGACACTGTATATAATTGAAACATTAAACACAAAGTATATACACCAAGAAGCCTTCTCTTTTCATTACTATAGTAAAATGCCGCTGCTCCAATGACGCTCGCTGTGGGTGGCATGTGGCCGTGGGATATGCTTTCCCGTATATCCGTACTCCCTTCTTTTGTCATTTCTGTCTTCAGCCTCACATCACCACCTCGAAACCGCCCGCTGAGAACTCAGCTGTCACCGCGCACCCAGACCGACTACATGGGGCATTTTTTGGACCGTGATTCGAGATCCGCGCTGCTCAGAGGACGGTAGAGTCCCGAGAACCAGAAAACCCGTCCTTCCTCTCTGTCGGTGCCGTGATTTCGCCAATCAGCATTCAAAGCCAGGTATCTTCAGCTGCCTCGCCACCCACCATCTTGTTGGAAAGCAGATCGTGACCATGAGAATGCCAACCAAGAGTATGTTGCGTCATCTGTGAGACTTGTGCTCAGCTCAGCTCGCCATGTACTGCAAAGTCTCAGCGCAATCAGACCTGTCTTGAGAATGCGTACACCTCCGTCAAGACTCACTCAAAATTGGAATATTTATACCGCCCCTCTCTCGCACAAAGCCAAGAAACAACATCTCTCTCTCTCTCTCTCCTTCTCTCCATCTCACAACGCAACGCCTCAAGACCCTCCATTACCCAGCATCAAAGATTTCTTGTCTGTATCACACTTCCACTATGAAGCTCTCCATCCTTGTCCCCTTGCTCTCCGCCGTCGCCGCCGCCGCCGACGGGCCCACCCCGGACAACGTCAAGGCTCTCGCAAGAGAGGTTGCGCGCTTCCAGGGCTGTCTGCTGCAGCGGATGTGGAACGACTTTAAGCACGTCGAGTGCGGTCCGTGCAAGGACGGCGACCAGGGAACCTCCGTCGCCGCGTGCGTCTGCAGGAACAAGGAGCAGGTCGAGCGTTTCGCGCGCACCGACACCAGCGTGTGCATTGATACCAAGTCTCCCTACAGTGGCATCATCAGGGAGATTGCTGCAGGCAAGTACACGAGTCTACTGTGGGCGGCACTCCCGTCGTCCTCCCCCGTTCCGGCAGGCATGCGAGTGCTGACCTTGGGCTTTTTAGATGTTGCTGGGTTGGGAATAGGGGCACTGTGCGGCGCGTACGAGGGCGGCGGCTTCCAGAATGCTGGGCAGTAAACATGTCGAGCTATTGTGAGTGCCGCCACTTTGTCATCTTTAGTGTCGTCACTACATGAGCGAAATACACAGTATGATTGTTACATAAACGGCCATGGCGCGCTTCCCTGCGTCTTTGCGCTGTGATGAACTCCATCGAGCACAATACAAGTGAACAAACCATCTACCCATTGCCGATTCGCAATTCACCCTTGAAGTTTATGCAAATCCGCCAAACAACCATCCTACTTCCGCCTGAACACCAGCGCACTTTGCCTACACTCCGTCCACATCATCCCGAACGCACTCAATGATGGAATGACACAGACTCTCCGTATACTTGTAAACCTTGTTAATCCTAAGCCCCGCGCGCGGCACCAGCTCCTGCCACTGCCTCATCGTCCGCTCCCGCGCCGCCACGATGGCCATCACGACCATGTCAACCTGGCCGGCGTACCAGTGCACGCCCTCGTCCGGCAGCACCATCTCGTCAATCAGCAGCCGCGAGTCCGCCGTCATCGCCTCCCGCGTGTGGCGCAAGATCACTTCCGCATCTGCATCCAGCCAGTCGTGCATGACGTTGCGCATGTAGTACATGTGCGCGCCACGGACCGGCTGCGCCTCAAACATGTCGTGCGGCATCAACTCGACGCCCGTGTACGGGGAGGCTTGCGCCAGCACCGCCGGCTGATCCTGCACCACGATTCTCCCTGGCAAGTCATCGGAGAGTGCGTTACGCAGCGCCTGGCTCTGGTGGCCGACTCCGCCGCCGACGTCGACAAACAGCGGCCGGGCCGGGTCCGCGGCGCGAGCCACCGCCAGGAACGGGTACGCGTCGAGCCAGGCCGGCATGCCCTCACGCTGCACGCGCATGAAGCGGTTAAAATGCACATATCGCTCCGGCTGCGTCGGTATCCACTCAAAGAACGAGTAGCCCGTTCCATGAGCCCGATTGAATGCGCAATTCGCCGGATCCTTCGGGTCTACGTAGCCGCTCTCCTTGAAGAACTCGGGCAGAGCAGCGATGCTTGGCATGATCAAGTCGCAACTGCATCAGCGTCAACAGTCCTGCCGCCGCATCGCATTTGGTGGGTGGAAGAGGGGAAAAGGAACGTACTTGTGATAGACGGCGCTCTGCCAGTCCGACGATGCCAGCGTCCGGGTCGTCGTCGTCGGGCCGTAGCGGTCCGTCGCCGTCTCGCAAACAACATCCACTGACGCCATGTACCGCAGTAGTCTACCGAGCAATATTGGCGATACGTCGTTGCCGATGCACTTTTCGGCGAGCTGGGCACTCGAGAGCGGCTGCGCGCTGTCGACGATGTGGTTGAAGAGGCCTAGGTCGCAGCCAGCGCGGACCAAGGACAGGATGATGGGCTGTACATTTAGTAGACGCCCTGGATTGTGCAGCGCTCTGCATCGTCACCTTCTCCGTCAACGCACCTGGTACAGTATGCGCTGCATGCAGTCCTGCGGCGTCTCCAGCTCCCGCGCCAGGCGGTTCAGCTGATCGATGATGGCCTTGCGGCCGCTATCGTCGGCAGCCAGGGCGCGTTCCCGGAGGGAGTCGAGTATTTCCATGCTAGACTCGTGAGGAATATTTGCAACTGGAGAATTGAAACCTTGTCGAGAGGGGGGCACTAGGTCACTTCACTCGACAATGTAGAAAAGGAGCATTCTTCATTTTGGGGCAACCGCAAGCATTTATACCTCTTCTCCTGCCCGGGTAACTGATGAAATATGGTTCCACACTGCTACGTAACAATTTGACAATTAAAAGCGGTACAAAATTTGCCATGTTAATGACGTAGAGTTGCTCGCACATGCCACCCCTCTTGCGTGCGTGGCTTGCAGCAATGCCCAAGGTCCCTTGCTCCTTGCAGGCCATGCACAAATCACCCGGGCAATTGTATGAGACAACGACGCTTCAGTTCTATAGAACCTTGCGGCCCTTCAAACCACACATTTAATCCGCCATCTTGCGAAAGTGATGCTGTGCCAGCTGTGTCTCTCCGAGTTCAGCTGACTGGGGCCGCCATCTCATTGTGCTGCATAAGGAACCTTGCCTGGCCCATAATATCCTCTTTACATCTACTTCTCACATCATGTTTACTCAGCCGTTAATTTATCTTGTCCGTGGAGTTTAATAAAACAAGTTGGGGGGCATATAGCTGTTGTGGCCCAATACTGTATGGAATAATTAAAGTTGAAGCGTCGGAAATCGCGCCGAGCCTGTTACGTTTATTCTGATGGAATGATTACACCTGTCTTGATCTAATAATAAAAAGGTAATAAAAAGGTGACAAAAAAGGATTGGCCGGGTCATGGGTGTAGCCACGGCAAGTAGTTCCGGTAGCCGGGCCGGCTCGGCACCATGCACAATAATATGCGGAGGCCGCTTGCTCATTCACGGCGCGACGACATGACCACGCCATCAATCCCATCTCATCCCATCCCAATCCACAGCATCGCTTCAGCGCATATCCAGCCGCCAATGCCGCGGACAGACGAGGCCGCCGCCTTTTTCCACGCCGTCTACTCGGCCGTCAGCGAGATCCCCCGCGGCCGGGTCACCTCGTACGGCCACATTGCTCTCCTAGTCGGCACCCGTCCGTCCCACCCCCCCCAACCTCCCTCTCCTTGTTGCTAACTTGCTTCTCTCCAGCTCAACGCCCAAGACAAGTCGGCGTCTGCCTCAAACACCTCCCCACAGATGACAACAGCCGCTGGAACCACGACAGCGTGCCGTGGCAGCGCGTCGTCAATGCGCGCGGCGTCATCTCCCCGCGGGCGCACGCAGGCGCCGTGCGCACGCAGGCCGAGTTGCTGCGCGACGAGGGCGTCGAGGTCCTAACAGGTGGGCTCGGCGAGTTGAGTGTGGATTTGGGAGAGTACGGGTGGTTCCCAGCGGCGCTGCCGTCGGAGCAAGGAGGCGCGGAGGGGGATGCGGAGGAGGGGGGGGATGTCGAGGTCAAGGAGGAGGATAGTGATGATGTGCCAAACTTGTCATAGTCACGAGCATCATGTTTCAAGACATGTTATCCGAGTCATTTTATTCATTACATTTCCACATTATACATGCGTGTCCTCGTGTACACACGCACAACCAGCGCTTAAAGCTGCAAAAAGTAGGCCTCCCACTGGTTATACACCGGCGTACCCAGACCCGTCACCGGATCCCAGCCCTCGACCGCCGAGAAGCCATTGTTACCGCACGCGCTGTATCCGCGATCACTCGCCACGCCGCCCAGCGCCTGATCTCCCACCGTCACGTCATTGTACGTACCCTTATACTTGGCCATGGCATACAGCGCCGGGTTCGCAAACCCAATCGGGCCCTTGCCCAGCCCCAGCCGCTTCTCGTTGATCCGGTTCAGGATCGCCGCCACAATCGGCGCCGACATGGACGTGCCCCCCGACAGCCCCAGGCCGCCGCCGACCGCCACCAGCCCGTTGTCGCCGACCGCCGCCACGTCCGGGAAGCCGCGGCCGCCGCGGTTGTAGATGCCCGCGTCCGAGGGAATGTTGCCCTCGGACGTGTTGTACGCAAAGTAGCCCGGGTTGTGGCGCAGCAGGTAGTGTCCGATGACGTCGTCCTGCCACTTGGGCCGCGTAAAGATGTTGCTGAAGCCGCCGCCCGAGGAAAAGGATTCGGTGGCCGTCTCGGGCTGGTCGATGGCGTGGATGACGGTGGAGCCGACGGCGGTGATGTACGGGCAGCTGCAGAGGTCGTCGGCGATGAAGATGTCGTGGTGCGGGCCCTGGCAGTAGCCGGCGCGGTCGGTGACGCCGGCGTCGCCGCTGGCAACGACGGTGGTGATGCCCATGAGGCCGAGCTTCATGAACTCGTTGCATTGGCGCTAGAATCGGGGTTAGCGACAGATTCTCCAAGCCTACCTTTGCGGTTGGGGATACATACATGAGCGCCCTTGGGGTCGGTGGGATCCTCGGGGCCACCGTACGAGATGGAGACGACGTTGGTCGGCTCAAAGGTGCCACACATCTTGTGGTTGTTAAAGTACGGGTCCTGCTTGCAGTAGTCGCTGTCAATGGCGCTCAAAAAGTCGCCAAAGATGTTGTAGTACTGGTCCGGCTTCACCTGGAACAGCGTGGTGCCCTGCGGGTAGATGATGGGGTAGGCCATGTCAAAGTCGAGCAGCGACTCGCCGCCGGCATTGTCGGGGCTGTTGGGCGCCGTGGCGCCGTTGATGAGGTCCAGCTCGGGGCCGGTCCCGGCAGGAATGTACGGCGCCGCCGTCTTGTAGAAGAGGTCGAGGTCCTCCTGGCTGTAAACGTCGCCGAGCGACTCGTAGATGCCGAGGCGGTTGGTGCTGTTGGTGCCCGTCGCCTTGGGGATCTTGTAGAGGTAGGCGATGCAGTCGGGCGTGACAATCTTGCCGCAAATGGCCAGGTAAGCCGCTAGAAGACGTTCAGGTTAGCAATGGGACTGCGACGCGCTCGCTTGGGTGGGTGTCGGGTGGCTTACGCAGGGTAGAGTTGGCGGCATCGTGGGCATTGCCGCCGCCGCTGGGACCAGTCTTGATGGCGTCCTGGACGCTCCTGATCTGGTCGTCGCTCAGCTTGCGGACCGGCTCGCCAATGGCAGCATCGCCCTTGGCGGGCTGCGACGCGCGGACTGTGACCTTGGTCATGGCAGGGCCGGGGCGGACAAAGTCGACAATGTCGACGAGGCCGTTGGGCAGGCTGTACTCCTCGGAGCCAATGTGGTCCTGGCCGGAAGCAGTGCTGCGGTAGATGTGGTATCTCGTCTTCAAGGCCCTCTCCACGACACCGGCAGTGGTGTCGACGGTGATCCAGGTCTTGGTGGGGTTGACGTGAATGTCCTTTTCGGCAATGCCGTTGCTGATCAGCCACTTCTTGACGCTGTCAATGTCCTTGTCGTCGGCAGCAAACATCTGCACGACATCTTCCTTGGACAGGTGCTTGCCATAGTTGGGCGAGGACGGGTCCGAGCTGCAAGTGACCGGCTTGTTAGTGAGGGCGGCTGCAGGAAAGGCAGGCCACCGAGACTCACATGTCGTAGAGCTTGTCCTCTGCTTCCTGGAGGTTGCCCTGCTTCAGAGCAATCTCAAAGGGAATCTTGGCACCGGCGTCAACAGCCGAACGCCTCTCAAAGCGAGCATCCTGGACCAGGTTGCGACGCTGGTGGACAGTGTGTGTGTCCGAGGGGAGGGCGACAGCACCAGCAACCAAGCTGGCAATAAGGAGAGTGGTCTTCATGATTTCAAAGTAGCCAACTTGCGCTGACACTGCTGCTCAAAGATGGCCAGATAGATAACCTAGGGCTGCCAATGCCGTCGTATATATACTCACTACTCACCACCCATCCTTCCGGCATAGCTCCGCGGTGAGTAGCAACACCGGGATCCTTTTTTCCCTCGTGAAAACTGCAACGTTGTGCTTCTCCAATTACACAACCATGGACGGCCCTGTCAAGCTCCGAAAGATGGCAGACTCCGCTTGAGGTGCAACTCGGCCATTGGTTTAGGAAGGTGAGCAACGGCGCTAACAAAAGGGCCAAAGGCCTGCAGTGTTGATCCGAGCTGTTGTCTCTCCGCCCCGGCCGGTTCGCTCCACCCCATACAAAGGATTGTCTTAGACTCAGCCGACCTTGAGCGGTTAGCTGCAGTTGCCAGCATCTTCGTCAAAGCAAAGAATGACGAGGTTTTGGAGTTGTGGGGTGACGATTTAGCTCATTGATGTTTCACAACAACAAAGGGCATCGTATCTCGGGCTGAGATCTCTGTGCGCTTCTGGAAACTAGTAAAATCCATTGTGGCTGTTTTACCAAGAGATGAGATCGTGTCTGGGCGATGAGATTGATGGACCCCCTCCCTCCCAGTATGTAGTGTGCTGGGCTAGCCTGAGCACGAGTCGACAAGACGTTCTGATCAGGAGCCGTCGGGATACCACACGACCGACATGCACGCCAGCCACAGTTGGTTCAGACTTGCCTGTCCGGGAAGGTCAAGGTGCAGCTCGTATAGCGTTATTAATAACACCACCAGCAGACCTTATGCCGGTAGGGCCGTGCTGAGGCACAGCAAAACCCCTGCCTGGTAGACAAAGGCGCATGTCGTCGCTATCTATAGTGGGTGTGCCACATGCGAGAAGCAAGAATGTGGAGAGTTTTGGCTGCAGGTGATTGTCGATTCCAGCATTGGCCGGCGCCGCAGTTGGCTCATTGCCGAGATACTCCTTGACAATGTCAAAAGTTCTACGCAGTAATCCCGGGACCGTCATCCGTGCCGAGCGGCGCAGTCCGAGTCCGTTCAGCCCTCTGAGTACCTGCACATCGGAAGCCGACAATGGTTGCAAGCTTGTAGTCATCACAGCCTTGGCGCATGACACATACGCTCGGTTCGGCCGTCGAGGTTGCGTGCTAGCTGCGGGGAGCTCTTTTTCTTTTTGTCAACATGTCGGTACCTACCTGTTAGCTCTCAGGAAGATGGGTAAGTTAGTTACTACCTGGTAGTTGCCAGGGTTAGGCTCGGAATCGCTCACCTTGTCACCCGGATGTCATCAAGGTTGCGGCAGTTGGCCTTTTAATATTTCGCCGCCGCAGGATCCGCGCGTGATTGGGCTGAAAAGGAGGCATACGAATGATTAGTTGGGACCCCTGACACTATAGCATCCCGATCATAAGAGGCGGCCCGTCATTTGTAGGGTAGGTATTGGTTACAAGCCGTACGGAGTAGAGCAAGTCTTGCCACCACCACGATGCACCGGTATTTGCCTGTTGCTCCGGCCATCTTCCGTGGGCTTTTGAGGTTTTACCACCTGTTGCACAACTACGGAGTAGTCGACGATGATCCATCGCCGGCAATCTCCAGATCATCACAGGCTGGTACACTGTACCTTGCTGTGGATACGTGCGATGTAACAAGCTGATGAAGAAGATGTCGATCAGCAGCTTGAGACAACATTCAGCCTCGGCGGGATAAAGTGAGGCTGTTTTCCCTCCAGGTGAGCGAATTTATCGAGTTATTTTTGGTTTTGTCTCACCAGAAGATATGCAAGGATCACGCGCCCCCAGCCAGCTGACGTAATGAAGCTCTCATGCACCTCGATGCGCCTCCATCCTGAACAACTCTACCTGGCGGAATCTCGCGCAGCTACGAGCCAGAAACGTACTCATCCTGCCAGGAATCGCAGCCTTGAGGATACCAATAAAACACTTGCTGTTATACAGATCCTAGCGAGCATGACATACATTGCTGTTGTGTCGGCGTCTCGGCCCTCAAATTTTATGGCGCCCGTCGTATGAGGAGTGTGCGTCGTCCGGATACCCTGGCGCCCTGCCTCGCGGAGACGGCCACTGACCGACCTCTCTAACATGACATTGCCGACCTGGGAATAATGCGTACCCGACCGTCTTGTCACGGCAGCTGAAGATCTCCTCCGATCGGACAACGTCTTCGCTTCTCTTGCGCCGAAAAAGCCCGCGCCAGTCGGAAGGTGTGGAAACAACGACGAATTTCTCATCATACCTGACTGCGATGTGCATTTGGACTGCCATTCTGTTGACATCACCCACAGCCTCCGCGGGCTCCCCTACCCCGGTCCTAAAGACTTTGCTCAGAGCTGCATCGACCGGCGCAGTCATACAGAACTGTGCGGCTTTGCTGACTCACAAAACGCCGAAACTTTGGACTCGTATCAGGACGTGTCGCGTAGAGAATCAACACATGGCCTGGCAACCACGATTTAACCCAGCTACGGTGCCTAGATATGCCCGAAATCCCAATTGTAGTCCTCGCAAGGGGGAAGAGGTACGGCATCATGATCAATTGGTTATTTTTAGGAAGATGTGGCGTGTATGGAGCGTATACCGAAAGGTGGCGTTTCTGGCATCGCGACACGCCATAGACACTATATTAGGGATCAGCATAGACCCCGCGCTGGGCAGCCAAGGAAGCTTTCTGAACGCGTTGAAAGACGTATTATTCGAGTTATTAATGACAACCCTTTAAACTCACTACATTATATATTATAAGGTGGTTGATACTGATTATAATCTCGTCTAATATTATAATATCGAAAACAGTAAAACATGTCATTCTAATATGCTTGACCTCGGTTAGATCTCTTTCCTTGCCTGCTGAATCCGCCCTAGCAAATAGATGCCTGGACGGACTGGTATATCAATCCTTCAATCGGGGTGCTCTCCGCTCGCACAACTCGATTTCGTTGGTGTCGTCTTCTGCTGCGGGTTCTTGCTGCGCCGTATGATCGCTACGTGTCGCTAATAAATGAACGGACGCGTTATTCGCATGACTTTCTGGCTGTGTCCCCTGCGTTGACACATTATCCGGTGTGGTCTTCAGCATCGGGCTGTCGACCCTCACCCTCCGTGATCCACGTACGCAAGTCAAAAAACGCGGCTAAGACGCAATCAGTGATGGCAATGCGCACTATTTTTTCGTCGTACTCAGAAGGAGACGGCAGCAGGCCCAGGGCAGGTCCCAAGAACGGGATAAGAGCACGTCTTTGAAATCTGATGCTGCGAAAGAGGTCTTTCCATGATACCAGGACGCCGTCTTCGTGCGCTGGCATCATCATCTCGTAGCTTTTTCGAGCGTTTGCTTCTGACAGACGTGATTCGGGTCGATGAGCTGGTATGGAAAGTATGTGCAATTGAAAACCTAGAAGCGCCTTTGCAGAATCCGCAGCACTGTTTAGCTGGCTCAGACTCGCAACGAGAGCTGCTGCGCCTGTACCCAAGGCTAACAAAAGCGCATAAGAGCCGATTTGCACAGCCGTCGAATCACCAGACCGCACAGTTGTCAGTGGTGCTAACCCGGTTGAGAGACAAATTCCCATCAACACGGCAACATTAGCGATGACCCGTTCCAGTCCTGATTCTGCAGCCTTTTCAAAGGTCTTGAGTTCTGTATCGATGAAAGGTTTTATGCTCTCTTCCGCAGCCTTGAACTGCGAAATTGCATCTTTCTCTTTGATACAAAAACCGTCAGCAGCACTATCCATGTACATCCCTTGTCTCTTCATGGCCTTCTTTGCACGGTTGATTTCCCCTTCCTCCAAGTTGTTTCGGGAGATTGGTTCGTAAACCTTTGTAGCTTTGACTTGGCCGAACAACTCACAGTTAAATTGCACCAGCTCTGCCTGTCTGTGGAGACCCAGAAGGTTGTGGTGTCGTTCGGCATAGCTTTCAATCCAACACTCAAGAGGCTTAGTGAACAACCAAAGCTTTGAGATAAGGCTCCAGCAGGCTTGCTCTCCCACGAAATTAAGGATTTGTCTAGAGTACAGGAATGACTGGTATGTGTGAAACAAGTTCAACACTGCATACACACTAACCAGGCCCAGCCGAAACCATCCGTCGGGTCCTGGCGCGTGGTAGATGAAGCCATTATAGGTGATTGTGAGAACCACCATGACCATAGTCATCCAAATGCCCCAAAACTCCCATATAAACATTTGAGTTATATTTTTCATGACGGGAGTGGCAGGATAGAACCAGACGTGATTGGTTTCCATACACGGCCTACTCCGTTCTTCTCGTGTTGGAAAAAGATCTTGATGACCGGCAATGAAGAACAGATCTGTATTTGAGACGTTGAGCTCGGCGTTTGACGAGCCGCTCTCAGTGCTTGCTGAGTCGCGCTTAATTGAGTATTTGCTGAAGAGCAAAAGCCAGAGTGATGGGTCGAAATCCCGCTCAGTTATCCAGAGTACTTCATTGGCATCATTGTGGATAGGATCAATCGCCTCGTTCCCCGCTAGGCGATCAAGCCAGAAGCTGAAGAGGAGCCTCTGGAGTCGCCGCTCGATGCTCGAGCGCGGCAGAATGAACCCTTGCGACAGCGCATCACTGTTTCTGATGAGAAAAAAGTACGTGGATACAGTACCAATGGCGATGGCAATAGAGAGTAACGGATTGATTGTTTTGACGAGCGGCGTGCTCGAGTTGGCGAATGATGTATGGTTTGACGACGCGGAAAGCTGTCTCTGGGCGACCGACGCGACCGTCTGGCTGGCATGCCCGGGGGATGCATCACTGCCGGCAACCAAAAGAGCTTCAAGGAATAGATGAGGTAAAAAGAAACGCATGGTGGTGCTCGTATCAAACTGGCTTGCTGGGACCAGGAAGATGTCAATCTGAGCGAGAAAGAGAAACAATTCTGCCCGTATTTTCCAGAGCAATGCGGGCAGATTATGTCAGGGATTGGGTATTTTGTATGCATGGCACTTTCCCCGCGCCTGATCGGTGCCCAACTCCTTGGCACAGGTAGATCCTAGGTACTCACCGAATCACCAAATAGGTGGCGTCGGTTTGGGGGCCGATCTGTTCATAATACAGCGCGTCTCTAGTAATTCCGCGGGACAATCTATCCGAGGGGTGGGGAGGAGAGCATCTGGATTTGCACAGCATGCATCATGGAGTCGAGTGAGACTTGAAGAACCTTTGGTCGAGTACCGCCCAATACTATGCTCGTACCAAAGAACTCGGCGACATGCCCCCCCGGCATCATTATGTCATGTCAAAAGTCTCGCTTCATGTCCGCTGCTACAGCCAGGCATCCTGGAATAGCTCTCTGGCAGTGCTGCGTCATTCTGAACTCCACTGCAGCATCTTGCGCATAAACATTAGGAATTGTTTCTTGTCATCCCCTGTCAGAAGCATCTCTCTCCTCCAGCGACACGGATGTTGGCAAATCGATCCCAGCGGCAAATGCACCTAGCAAATAGCCGTGTCAGCTGGATAGCACTGGGAGCAGATGGTTCGTGTAATAAAACTATACCTTGATCGGAAGATTTTAGCGTACCATGCATCCGACATTCCAAATGTCAATCTTATAGTCCCATGAAGCTCTCAGTGTCACCTCTGGGGCCCGATAGATGTGCGGCTGTACACACTCGATGTGTTCAACATCTCCAAATACAGCAGAGCCAAAGTCACACAAGACCGGGGGGGCAACCGTTCCCGGGGATTTCATTGCTCGACAAGTGAATGATTCTCCCTTCTACCTCCTTGCGTGGACAGGGATTAGTCATCTCTTCCTCCTCAAACTCGGCCAGGACGGACAAGTCCCAGATGCCAAACATGATGTTGCCCGCCTTGATATCTATCAGCTGCGATTAGCTAACCGCAACTGCGGAGAGAGCGGCAGATGCGGCTCAAAGAATGGAAAGACCCTTACCAGTGTGGATGATTTGACACTCATCATGTGGGTGCTCTAGTGTCAGGAACAAGTCCTTCAGGACGAACCGTAGGCCTGAAGGCGGGAGCCTCTTGGGCGAGGAGCGACGGACGACCGCCTCAATACTTCGCCACAATGGTGGGTGTGCCAGAACCAAGTGTTCCCCGTCCGGGCCGTCAAGTTGGAAAGAATCTAGTAGGGTCCTGACGGCACTTCGACCTGGATGGCGAGATGCGCGCTGCTCCGTACGCTTGAAAATGGCCATTTCGTTTCCGACGCCATCTCCAGGCGTCTGGGAGTGAGTGAAGACTTTGAGAGCGACATGGCGTCGCTGGCTAACATTCTTTGGCAAGCACTGGTGTGACGGCTTCTGGGAGCAAACAACGTACCGCAAGTCGTGCGCCAGCCAAACGGTCGAGCTCGCGCTAAAGCCAAGCTTCCCAACCACTTGGTAACGATCGATCAGCACTTGGCCGATATACATGGGGTAGTAACGCACTGGGAGATAGTCGGGCAGTGTTTCCTCTTCGACTGCGACATGCGCAGGTAGTCGAACAAAGCTGGGGTTGGTGAATGTATATCCCAGACTACAGACGGAGAAACTCGAAACTCGAAACAGGCTGATTGGGCACCGTATATGTGTAAAATGATCAATTCTAAAACTTAATAACTCTAGAGCTCTAACATATCGTAGCCTATAATGTTGAAAAGGCATTCTATATACATCAAACTTGAACGAGTCGGTTGTTGGAACCTTGCTCGTGTTGGACTGATAGCAAGTCAGTATATTCCATTCGCATCGTCGTGTTTACGCATGTCCTTACCTAGACGTAGAGTATAATCCCTCTATTTCGCAACGATCTGAGGTCTGAATCCAAAAAAGATGCCCTCAAGACCCTCTGGCGGGTTTCTCACATAGCGCGTCGTGTGAATGCTCGTCAGGTAGGAGCCGGTGCGGTTGACCGCCAGCACCTGGTTTCCATTCTCCGCCTTGCCAAAGGGGCCATGCTTGTTGCCCTTGTTCGTCGTAAAGGTGAGCTGGCCGACCTTGTGGCCGTAGCGAACATCGATATTCTCAATGTACTCGTCGGCTGCGAGCTCAAAGCTCCTGCCCTCGGCCTTTTCATTCTTGCACGCGCCGTGCTTCCGATCCCACTTGTCGCCGTACTTGACCTGCAGCATCTTGACGTTTTCCCACACGCACAGCTTGACGGCCGTGATCTTGTCGCGGCGGTCCGTGACGGGCGCGGGCGAGTCCTTGTTCCACGGCACGTTGTCGGTGTAGCGGAGGTAGGGCCCGCGGAAGACCTCGCGGCCGACGCTCTTGACGACCGACGCCGGCGTCTTGGTCTTGCCATCGAGGTACGGCCAGAACTCGGCGTAGGTGAGCACGCTGTCGAGCATCTCCATGTCGTAGTCGGCGTAGGCCTGCGCCGCAAGGCCTTCGTTATGGCCTTTGCCGGCGTAGTTCTTGCCGGCACTCTTCCAGTCCTTGGGCTTTACCAGCTTGCGGCCTGCGGCATAATGCTTCTTGACGTGGGAGACATAGTCGACCATGGCGCGCTTCTCGTTGGTGGCGAATTCCTTGACAAGGTTGGCGTACGCTTCCTTCCACAGAGCCACCAGCTCAGCAGGCACGGCAAAGCCCTCGGCAGCGTCAATGGCAGTCTTGAACAGATCCAGCTCCATGTTGTCGGCCCGCATCGTAATCCTGGCCAAGTCTCTTGCCGAAACTCCCGAGTGTCCAGACGCCGTGAGCTCCTTGAACTCGGCCGGCCAAAGATTGTTGACAACGTCCTTGGAGTAGCCCCATTCCAGGCCATGCTTCATACCATCCGCCAAGAGCGACAGATGCAGCTGCGCCGCCCGCGCAAACAGCGGGAGGGCCGCCAAAGCGTGGCTTTCAAGGCGAAACTCGGGAATGAAACCACGCAGCATCCCCATCAGGCCGGTATGAAGCATACGTAGATACTCTGCGTTCTTCTGCTTGCTCTCTGGGTCCTTGGACTCGGTGAACGTCTTGAGGGCCTCGTTGAGCTTATTCGCGTTGTTGTAGAAGCCCTCGTCCTTGGCCTTGAGCGAGTCAAGCTGGGCTTTCTGAATCTTGGTGCCAATCAATTCTTCGACACGCTGGCGGACCTTGACCCATGGGTCGTCTTCGGGGGCAGGGAACAGGATGCCGGCCATGACGTTCACCAACCCGTTCAAGATGGGGCCAGCAACGGGAATAAAGTTGAGGGAGACGGCGAGAACGCCAATGGTCAACTGGGCGATCTCTGCGCTATTGGCCAGGCTCAGCTTCGTTCCTTCTGCAGCAGCTGCAACGACCCCCGAGGCTAGGTTGGCAGCCACACCCTGATTGATGAAGTATTCTTCAGACATGGTGAAAGATTCTGAGAACAGAGAGTGGCAAATGGCAGTGACTGAGTGCCAGAGAATGAATAGACAAGTGGACTGGTTTCTTGTGCTTGATGATGAGAATGAATGGACTAGTGAACTGGTGTCCTAGAGCTTGATGATGAGGATTTAGAACGAAGTTTTGAGGCGAAATGGAATCCTTTTATACATGTACTCTACTACGTTTGCTGCCTCGGGTCCTGCAGTGTAAGTAGCTATATCAGCAGACAAGTACTGCCTCGCGCATCACTCTTTCGCACAAGGCCTTTCACAGAGATGTGGTCGGCTAACTGCACGCCCAGTATCTGCACCTTCAGTTACTTTTGCCGCTCGGTACCATTACGCGGCCTGGACCATACGATGTTATTGGCATTGAGGCTGTGACTGGGATGATTTGCTCTTGGGTCTGGAGAACTAATACGCTCATTGCAGTCGAGAATAGTGTCTCCAGCATCAACTCCCAAGTCCATGTTATACACTCCATTAATTGCAAATAATTCGTTTCTGGGCAGCTGATATTGATTGACCATGGATGCCATGCAAATAATTGACAATGACTTATTTGAGTGAGTCAACATGGAATCCGAATGTCTTTACAGTGAGTGGTTATTAAAGCAAGCTATTAAGGCCGTCTGATGCCCAATAATTATATTTGAAAGAATACAAGCTCTTTTCCTTCTGACATAGACCAGTCGTGCCAACTAAAGTTTGTTTCACTAGGCAAAAAAAGAAATCCTTCTGGACTGTGGCTTACACGTCTTGACTGTGAAAGTTATAGTCTTGCTCCATGTTTATAGAGAGGAAACGGCTTCCTAGGACCCGACTTCCTAGGACCCGAGATAATCTGCTTTTGAGTCATGTATAACACGTTAGCGCTCACTCAAAGCGCATTCCACCCCTCAATCTTGAGTCGTAAAATCTCCGAGTCATGTAAAACATGTGTCCCCCGGAAGGAGACAACTTCTCACAGGGTAATAAGAGGCCAGGTTTATGCAGAGCAACGAGTTGAAGGCATAGATCGTATAGCAACACTGGTCGCATTTGGTCATATGCCTCGGGGTAGACCCAATAACACTTGGCTAAGACCTTGAGGCTAAATATAGTACTAACTTATAAAGCTTCTAGATATACTACCACACATTCCCTCTGCCTAGGTTGTGCTGGGCTTGGAGCGTACGCGGCAATTGAAGCGAAACGGAGAGTTGCATGTTGGCCAATGTACCTTGCATAACAGGAGTGTGCTCTTCTCCACAACCCAAGTACAGTAGGCTATACCTCGAATCGATACTCGGGCCGATCCCACAGGGCTGCATTGAAGCCAATCAAACTCCCGAGTTCGAAAAAACATGAGTCGAACCCCGAGATTTCCCGTAGAGAGGCTGTCCACGACATGGGCACTCGCCCGGAGCCGGAGTTCTGCCAGATGAGCCGCCCGACTCAGTAAAGAGGCGCAACAGTATATGTGAAGAAGCAGTATCGTATGACAGGAATTATGCCAAGCTGGCTATCTTTAGCACTATCAGAAAGTTCAACTTATTAGCTACTTATAGTTGAATTAATAAAAGTGGCTAGTTGTATAACAACAACATGTGTCAGGCTGAATCGCCATCAGTGTAAACCGTATCGTCTGCACCCATCTGCGGCAATCATTTCACTCCGTCTGATATCTGATAATGACTTGTCTCCTAACCGGAAGGACAAAATTGTCCCATATTGTGCACGTGCTTGCTCGCAGCTCTTTTCGCAGTTCTTCCTATCGCAGGCATGGTAAGAAGAGGAACAACTCCACCGTTTCCCTCGCGTGCCCGCATGCGCGTTGTTCAAAAGTCGCGGCCTTGCTGCAGCGGACATTGCTAGTTGACTAATTGGTTTCAGTTTCGCTTTCGCCATATATGTTCTTAATTAGGCAAGCGCTCCCTTTATAACCATTCCTTGTAAGTCTCCCGTGTGTGGCTCCTCGGCAAAGCAGCATTAATGTTCTTGGAGAGTTCCCGACGCCTTCGGGCATATAATTCTCACCTTTGAGCTCTCTGCATTCATGTTCTTATCAACGGAACTGAACCTCAAACGCCTTACTTTGCTGTGTTGCGGTCTTTGCTCATATCTTTGCCGCTTACAACAGTTTGTTCTTATCCGATGAGTCTCAGCCGACAGCGATGGTGTTTGCCTTAATAATCAGGTAATCTTGGCGGCATTCTAATCCTCGCTATTCTGCAGATTCCACAACGCATACGCCAGAGCCACCAGCTCGCCTAAGAAGGGGTTCCGTTCTATTCGCGCTCCCAAGATGAAGGAGAAAACTTCCTACTGCGGCTATGAGTTAGAGAAGCGGTTATTATGGTGAGCAGACCTGTCTGCAGTGAGTGTCAACTTTATTGCTTGTGCAAATCTATTACCGAGCAACACAGGGTGTCTACGAGTGGATCTCGGGATGAACGCTATTCCCGTCTTATCTTGTATATATAGTTAAGGGTAAAAGTTCGATGCTGTCAACTTGGCGGTTACGTAAAGTTATAACGTCTGCGCTAACGTGACTCGTGCTATCTACTGGTCTGGTATCTTGATGGTTGCCGCCAATGGTATAAGCTTTGTCTGTTGAACTGTTTTCCTCTTCACAATGTTTAAAGGCTGCGCTAGGCAACCGGGAGAAACGGCCAAAGGGAAATCATCATGTTGTCACTTTCTTGTGCTGCTTGTTTGCTTTTTAGCGGCGTTGCATTGAGCGCCGGGACGCTCCAGCAGGTGCTACTGTCAGGCACTGCAGAACAGCCAGCAGCGATTCCTGCATACGGCAGCGATCATGTCGCCGTCGCCACACCCGCCTTTGAAGCGTACATCCAATCGCAAATGAAGGAATGGCATGTCCCCGGTCTCGCAATGGCCATTCTCGACGGCGACAAGACCTGGTCCCGGGGTTTCGGGCACGCCACGCTGAACAAGGACGCCGTCACGCCATCCACGCTCTTCTGCTGCGGCAGCATGACCAAGTCCCTTACCGCCGCTGCCGTCTCTCTCCTCGTCGACGAGTCCTCCTCCGACGGGGACCCGATGACCTGGGCGACGCCCATGTCAGAGCTCCTCCCGGGCGATTTTGTGCTCTCCGACGCCTGGGCGACGAAGCACATCACCGTCGCCGACATGCTCAGTCACCGCACGGGGTATCCCCGCCACGACTTTGCCGGGCCCTTTGGCAACTCCTCCGCCACGTTGGTCCGGTCGCTGCGACATCTCCCGGCGACGCAGGAGCCGCGCGCCAAGTGGCAGTACAACAACTTCATGTATGCAGCGGCAGGCTATCTGGTCGAGCGGCGCGGCAACTACACCTCGCTCGCTGCGTGCTTCCGCGACAGGCTGTGGCGGCCGATGCAGATGCTCAACACGTATTTGCACCCCGACGAGGCACGCAGGAGCCAGAGTACGCTCGCGACGGCGTACTTCTGGGACAACGACACGCAGGCGCACCGTGCTGTCCCGCTGCGCGATGAGACGAGCAGCGCCGGCGCGGGAATGGCCATTTCCTCGGTGCTGGACTGGTCGCGCTACCTGCGGCACATGATGGACGGGACGGGACCAATGTCCAGCGAGGGACATGCGGCGCTGCGAGGGGCGCACATGGTGGTGGCGGACAAGCGCCCACCGTTTACCGGACCATTGTACTACGGCTTTGGCTGGTTTGGGACTGTGTTCCGCGATGAGCCCGTGTGGTGGCACGACGGCTGGGTCAACACCATGCAGTCTCTAAGTGTCTTTATACCCGGTCGGCAGTTTGGCTTTGTTATCATGATGAATGCCGAGAGTATGCCGACGCTCCAGGCCATCATGGCCAGGACGCTGTATGACTATTTTGACGTCGACGAGAAGGATCGGTTTGACATGGATGCACAGTTAGTTTACACCCACAGTCCTTCACCAAGACAGCGTATCACTATCGCGTAACAACGACTAATCTTTGTAAACTTACATCTAGCTGGCGACACAAGATCCAAGAAGGAGACGACAGCCTCGGAAACTGCTCTGCCCGCCTATACCCCGACCTGCCTTCCCCGGCTACCTCACTGCTACCGCCCCTCAAAGATTTTGCAGGCCGCTACACGCACCCAGGCTACGGCGCCACCGACATCTCGCTCGAGTGCGACGGCCGCTGGGTGAGCCCTGCTGACTCCCCCGCCCGCCCGTCCTTGACAAACGACCGTTGCATGCTCGTCATACGCCGGGCCAGCCTATTTGGCAAGCGCGTGTCGTACCGCCTGCAGCACGTCTCCGGAGACTTCTGGCTTGCCTGGTATTTTAACGAAGACTATACGACGGTGAGGCGGCCGCAGGATTGTTCGCGCGCGCAGTTCCGGATGGGCGCGGACGGAAGGCCGGCGGAGATGGGGTTGGATATTGTCATGGAAGGAGAGGACATACCGTTGATTTGGTTTCAGAGAGAAGTGGAATAGGCTGCGACGAAAGGCTTTACCAAAATGAAATTCTGCAAACCGATCGTGAGGACTCGCAAGCGGCAAGTGGCCATAGCGGGTTGGTTCCAGTTGCGCCCAATGGTGAAGTCTTGAGGACTGTGTCCGTTGCAAGGGACAAACAGAGGCAGAGAGCGCGCCACTACATGCGCGCCATAGCAGCCACAAAATGGTAGGGAGCCGCCTGTCCTATTGAATGGCGACCTAGAGTAAGTTCGCGGGCGGGTTGTACGCAGGCAGCAATAGCTTGAAGTTTGCTCTACGGCGGCGAGTAGCTACAGAGAAAGATTCACGCCAAATCTTATCATGTATTACCAGGTCTTGTAGCGTTCTTACACGCGACACGGACTCTTTGTCTGTTTGCTGCATCTCCTAGAGCAGCCCACACATGGCCAGAACAACCGCACGCGACCCGCCCTCAGCATTAACATCGCCCACGTACCCAAGTTTGCCATTTCCAATCTTTGTCATCGCAACAGCAGTCTCTCCAGGTGTATGGGCGTTTGTGGCCGAGAACACCAGAGGGTTCACCACCGAGTCCTCGTCCATCATGTAAAGCATGTCCCGCGGGGCAACATTGCTCACAAACACCGCCTTTTGACTGTAGCTCTGCGGCAAGCCACTGGTATCGATACCAGCAGCGGAGGCTACCGCACTGTTCACCTTCAAGATTTGTCCGATGGTATGAGCCTCTCTCCCAGGCCAAACCTGCCTGGGCGAAGAATGGCTTGATGTTGTCCGGCAGCACGAAGCTTGGGAAGAAACCCATAACCACGGCTGTGCCTCCGCTGCGGACAAAATCCAGTACCGCATCCCAAACGGCTGCATTACCGGGCTCGGTCAAGGCTTGGTCGGTAATCAGCACAGCGGAAGGTGCAGGGCTTTGGGACAAGAGTCGTAGTGCAGATGCAGCATCCTCGACCTGCTTGAACTCTGTCTTGGATTTGATGCCAGCAACGAGCGGGCCGTACATTTCATCGAACCATGGCTGGTTTGCGATGGAAATAGCGAGGACTGGCGCGAGGTTGGTCGTCATCGTAAAGAAGGGAACTATAATGTGATGCAAAGAATCGAGTGTACTGTAAGATGCTTCTAGACTATGCTATGCTATCTATGATGATTTTCGTTGAGGGCTTTTCGATTGTGCTGTATAAAGAGGTAGAGAGTGCTGCCATCAAGGTACATCGGAAAGCGCACCGCCACATGCGCGCCACAGCAGCCACAAAATGGTGGGGAGCTGCCTATCTTGCCCATCGCGGCAAAACTTTTCGATGGCGGGGCAAGAAAATGTCTGATAAACTGATAAGAAAACCACCACCAAAATTCCAAGCGGCCACTTCTGTCTTGATCAACTCTTTACGCTGCAGAAACATACAATTATACTCACACCATGTCGAAGCGTGCAGCGGAAGTCGGGCACGACGGCGCCCCCCTCAAGGGCGGCGACCGTCCTGAGAAAATGGACATTGACGACAAGGAAATGGGCGACTTTGAGGACGAATTTGAAGACGAATTTGAGAGCGAAGACGAAATCATCGAAGCCGGTGTGGACGGCCGCCCCGATGCCGAGCGTGAAGCCGAAGAGGGTACGCCCCTTTCCCTCTCTATACGTATCGCGAAACCTGCTAACTTGCGCAGCCGCTGCCATGGAAGTCGACCAGGGCACCTTCATCGTCGGCCGCCACAAGCTCGAGCCCGGCCAGGTGCTGACGCCCGACCTGACGACCTACGAGATGCTACACAACCTCACGACGCCATGGCCGTGCCTGTCTTTTGATATTGTCAAGGACGGGCTGGGCGACGACCGCAAGGCGTACCCTGCGACCATGTACACGGTGACCGGCACGCAGGCCGACTACAAGAAAGCCAACGACAACCAGCTGCTGGTCATTAAATTCTCCGGGCTCTCGCGGATGAACAAGGACGGGAACGACGGCGCCGAGTCCGACTCTGACGACGATGACGAAGACGCCGAGCCGATCCTCGAGTCCAAGAGCATCCCCCTCACCTCCACCACCAACCGCATCCGCACGCACCAGGTGCCTTCCTCCTCCGGGCGCGCACCCACCACGCTCACCGCCACCATGACCGAGTCGACCGACGTCTTCATCCACGACGTCACGCCGCACCTCGCCTCCTTCGACACCCCCGGCACCATCATCACGCCCGCGCAGAACAAGCCCGTGTCCACCATCCGCGCGCACAAGGCCGAGGGCTACGCCATCGACTGGTCGCCGCACCACGCCGCCGGCAAGCTGCTCACCGGCGACAACAACGGCCTCATTTACCAGACCACGCGCGGCGACGGCGGCTGGGCCACCGACAACCGCGCCTTTGCCGGCCACACCGCCAGCGTCGAGGACATCCAGTGGTCCCCGTCCGAGCAGTCCGTCTTTGCCTCGTGCTCCGCCGACGGCACCGTGCGCATCTGGGACGTGCGCTCCAAGTCCCGCGCGCCCGCACTCACCGTGCGCGTCTCCGACTACGACGTCAACGTCATCTCGTGGTCGCGGCAGACGTCGCACCTGCTCAGCACCGGCGCGGACGACGGCACCTGGGGCGTCTGGGACTTGCGTCAGTGGAAGACGGGCGGCACGGAGAAGGCGCAGCCGCTCGCGAGCTTCGACTTTCACAAGGAGCAGGTCACGAGCGTCGAGTGGCACCCGACGGATGACTCCATCGTGGCGGTCGCCGCGGCGGATAACACGGTCACGCTCTGGGACTTGGCAGTCGAGCTGGACGACGAGGAGAGCAAGGACACGGCGGGCGTCAAGGACGTGCCCCCGCAGCTGCTGTTTGTGCACTACCTCAAGGGCGTCAAGGAGCTGCACTGGCACCCACAGATTCCAGGCAGTCTAGTGGCGACGGGTGAGGAGTTTTCCATTTTCCGCACGATTAGCGTTTAGAAATGAAAAACAAGTAAAACGAGGTGTTTCTCGAGGAAGGGATGATGATTATGATGAAAAAAGGAAGAAATAGAATGCCTGTTTGTATATACCTGGGTAAAAGGCAATCATGTTCGGAAGAGTATATAACGAAAACGCTTTCACAACTAAAAATCCCCCTCTAGTAATCTTTAAACGCCGTTCCTTTGTGCCTTCTTTCCGTGTTCCATGCTTGTTGTGACCTCAAAGTTCGATTCGAAAAAAAAAAAAAAAAAAAAAAAAAAAAAACAGCCGTGATCGCTACCCAGCGCTTGAAAGTGCAATGAAAATGAGAAATGCCATCGTGAGCTTCGTGAGTCGACAGAATCCAAACTGCTTGGTAAACCGTCTACAAGAATATGCCTACCCACTCCGTCTTGTTCGCCACCTTGGAGTCGCACCCTTCAACCGCGCAGCGCAAGTCTTGTGGCGGTGTGTTGTACCGTGAGGATTTGCCCGACGAGTCGCGGAACCCCGCGCCGTCGTGGCCAGTCTTGAGCGGGCGACGATTTTCAAAGCAGTCCGAGCAGTAGACCTAACAGGAGAACGAGGTAAGCAAATGTGATGAACTTGAAAGGATTGGGGAGAGACGTACGTGTCCGCAGTTCTTGACGGCCCAGAAGTGGTGATCGCCAGGGGCACGCTTCCGTTTCTTAGCACCCGTCGCGGTGGTGTGCACGACACCTTCAGTCGGATCGTAGGCGAGCTCCTTATCACAGGCCGGACAAACAACGACGCGCTCGCCGGCGCTATCTTCGTTGGGTGAAGACCCCTCCTCATCAGCCGCCAGGGTCTCACGCGTAAAGCCCGGCCGGGTCGGCGGCAGCGGCTGCATCGCGCGGGGCGGCGTGGCCTCCCGCGGGGGCCGCGGCGCCCCTCTCTGCGTGTACAGACGTCCGGGAAATCCTGCCCCCGTAAGAGCTGTCGCTCCGGTGAGGACATCCGAGGTGAACATGTCGGCGAGCGTGCGGCCAAAGCCTCTAGCAAGGGTGGTGGCAAAGTCGTAGCCGAAAGAGTGCCGCGGGCCCAGAAACTCCAAGTCCACGAGGTGGTCGATACCGTTGCTGCCGCCGACGCCCGGGCCGGCGGCGTTGTGGTGCTGGTGATGGTGGGGGAAGATGATGGGAGGCTGATGGTTGCGATGGCTGCGGCGGGATGGCTCGTTGTTGTGGTTGTTGGCGCGGTTGTTGGTTGTGCTAGTTGTGTCGTCGTCGCCGGTAAGGTCGATGAAGCTGGGCTCCGAGCCGAGCATGATGCTTTCGCTACGGGACAGCCGTGGTGGCGTGGCGCGTTGTGAGTTTGTGCGGCGAGGATGGCGATGCAAGCGCATCGGTGGCAGCCGTACGGGGGGTGCGCCAGACGCCTGGCTCGTCGTCGTGTTGCTCCTCTGCGGTGGACGCACCTCGACCGGCGAGTCGGGCTCCTCGGTGAGATCAATCACAGAATCGTCCTGCAGGGGCACCGGAGTCCCCGCATGCCGCCTCCTGCTCCTGGCGGCGGGCTGTGGGAGGGCGAGCGGCGCCTGGGCAGCAGCAGCGGGTCGGCTGGGCCGCGCCGAGACAATCTCGACCAGGTCATCGTCGTCATCGTCGCTCAGCGGCACGAACAGACTAGGTTCGGCGTGGGCCATGGTTCCGTGCACCAGCGCCGCAAAGTCGTCGTCGTCGCGGGTGCAAGGTCTGCGTCGGCGTCGGCGGGCGGGCGGCCTACTGGTCGAAGGCGCTTGCGTGCCAAACAGCGGACGCGGGTAGTCGATGTCGTATGGGAAGTGGTGAAAGTCGAAAAAGACCGAGTCGAGCGCGTAGCCTCCGAAAGGCATCGGCTGCGGTAGCTTGGCTTGTTTTGCAGTTCACGAGAGGGGCCTGGCAAAATAAAGGTGGCAAGGCAGCAAAGGGTTTCGGGCGTCAACTCTGTTCGTTGTTACGTGTGCCCTGTTGACGGAACAGGCCGCGGGCACTAAACATGCAGCGTCTAGGGTTCGGAGCGAGGTCTTTGAATACGTATAGAAGCGGTTCCTTTTGCGGATGCGAAGCGGCGAGAGAGAAGCGAATGTTGCTTTGACGAGGTTGTTGAAAGGTTAGATGCTGCTGTGCGTTGGTAGGGGAAGAGGTGGTGATATCGCGAGGGCCAGCGCAGTGTAACTAGTGGGGGGCGAATGCGATTGTGGGCCTCCCTTGGCGCTTATATATTCCGAGCAGGCAACAGGCAATAAAGTCGGGGTGGCAATGTACAGCTCGGAACAGTGATTCAGAATATGATAAATAATGCAAATATTGTACAATTGTGTCATGCAGCAAGATTCTTCTGAGCAAGTGCAACGACTGCATACGTACGACCATCCGCCACTACCGATTCAGGCCCTACCTTTCATCATCGCCCCAAAGGCGTTCAGTTTCAGAGGCACCAGCCTGATTGCATATCACACTGCGTCGAGGAGCTGAATGTCCTTCCCCTGAAATCAGCCTGGATTCTCTCAGCTACTGATTCAATAAAGTACATAAACAGCAATAATATCCAGTAAATTCACTTTCGCGCCACTCCTTTTGACCTGCCGTCTGGGGCTAGAAAACATTACAAGTGCCTGTTAACCAGATGTGATGCACACAAATCACCATGACCCTTCAGTTACGCCTTGACACCGACGACACTGACAACCCCGTCACTGTTGACAGCCACCAGAGTCTTGCCCGACTCGCCCCATCGCACAGCAACGGCGCCCGTGGCATTGCGGAACGGCTCTGCCCACTTCTTGCTGCCCTTGGCGTACTGCTGGATGGTCAGGCCGGAGGGGCCTGCCGTAGCGAGGTACTGGCCGGTGTAATCCCACGCAAGCGACTGAACCGCGCCGGTCTCGAGAACCTTGGCCGTCGCGGCATCGCCCTCCTTGCGAAGGTCGAATACGGTGACCGAGTTCTGGCCCTTGGCAGTAGCTGCTAGCCAGAAGCCATTTTCGGAGAAGGTGAGGGCCTGGATGGGGGCGCCCAGCTTGAAGACGGCTGCTTGCTCGAGCGTCTTGGTCATATATAATCTCACATCACCGGTGACGGTGCCGGCGGCAACAAGGTGCCCATCAGGGTGGAAAGCCACCGTTGTGAGTGCTATGGCGCTGTTAGCCTAAACGTACGCAAAGGCGGGCTTGGAAATGTAAACTTACAGGCATCAACAAAGGTGCGGCTCACACGCTTTAGGCTGGCTAAATCATATAGCACGAGACTCTTGTCAGTGCCGACAGAGGCAATGATATCGCCGCTAGGATGGAGGCTAAGACCATTCGTCGGGCCTGAATGTTCCGAAGCAGCGGCGACCTGATTGCCGCCTTCAAAGACCTTGACACCGCCATTGCCAGTGCCAAAGATCAGCTTGGAGCCTGTCCACAGGGTACTGGTCGCAGGCTCGCCAACAGCAATCTCGCGCTCCAAAGAGTCAGCCGCGATGGCGTAGATAGCTGCTTGGCCCTGCAGGCCTCCAACAGCAGCATAGGCGCCCTCGGTATCTAAGCAAGTCGTCTGCGCAATCGGCAGCGCGTTCGTAGCTGTGATCTCGAAAGCGGCGACTTGGCTAGGGGTAACCCAGCCTTCGGGCACGGGACGCTTTTTACGGCCCTTGGAAAGTCTAGAAATACTGTTAGTTTGGTAACGAGGTGATCAGGTCGGCAAGACTTACTCTTGGTGAATTTCGTCCACGCGAGCGGCTAGAGCTTCTGGTAGACCTTCCGTATCAACCGCCATTTCGTCAGTGTTGGCGTTGGCGCCAGCACCAGAAACAGTGATCCTGCTCAGGGCATGTCTCGCCTCGTCCCTCTCCTTGGTCAACCGGGCAATGACGCGAACGGCAGCATCGTGCTGGTACAGGGAGGTGGCTAGCTCCTCTCTCGTGCGAGCAAGCTGCTCACGCAGATTATATGTTTCTAAGGCGAGACTGTCCCATTCGTTTTGGAAGGTGGCGAGTAGCGCGGGTATCGAAGTCAACGCAGGCGGGCGCGGACGCGCGATGCGGGAGGAGTTGATGGAGAGGAGGTCCTCGGCTGTGAGAGCCTCGCCGGTGCTGGGCTCGGTACCGTGCTCGTTGATATACTGCTCGATCAACCGCTTCTCGTAGACGACGCCTGAGCGAGTGTTAGCCAATAGGACGTAAGTCGAGGCCGTTGGCCCCAGGGAATGCGATGCGACGAACCTGACTTCTTGGACGCGACTGGCTCTTGAGGCGCTTCTCCAGAGACTAGGAAGGCAATTAGCATGGGAATTGGAAGGGTTTCTCGGTGAAAATCATGCACTCACTTCCACAGAGCATTGCGACCGATAGCGAAAGCTCCAACGGCTTTCAATGGTGATGGGTAAAGAAGGGCAGTACTTGACAAAGCTGCGTTGTCGCGACCTCGAATTATCCCAGTGAGATTTTCTGCCTAGAGCTCGCTCTGGCCAACCACAGTCTAGCGCGTCCTCTGAATTTGTGGGTACCAGCGGCTGCATCGCCAAGTTGAGATGCAACGTCTTACAGATGGCACGACAGACATTTGCCTTAGTAGATACAGCTGCTGAATTGACTCTGGTGTTTCAATGGCCGGAGCTTGATAATGTCTAGATCTCGGCCAAGAGAAATGCAGTATGGCTGCTTCTTTTTAGTTCTGTACAGCGACAAAACAGGGCCAAGTCAGCATCCTTGAGTCTTCAAGACCGCCATGTCTAATTCAAGTACTACATTCAACCCAAAAGTAAGTCAGGTCCTCTCTCTATCACAAAGTCATAAGCTGTATCAGCACGCTGGGTCTTTTCCATGCCGGGATGCCGTTTCCGTACCTACTCGCGCCGGACTCCACCATCGGAGAGCGCCGACAAAAGCACGGAGCCACCCTGTACCAGACAACATATTTGACGATCCAACAGTAGCAGGCATTCTCGCTCCTGCAAAAATGAACAAAATGAGTTCCCCGACACTGCCAAATATCTACGACCTCAGAAGTCTTCCTGACAGTCTTAAGGCGGCTGCTTTAGACCTCTTGTTCGAGCCAAGTCCTGAAATTCATAGCAGCCTAATTCCCGTGGCTGCATCCCAGCCATTTTCATCCTACGATGAATTCATCGACGGGTGTCGCGAGACTTTAGTTTCTCTGGCCGCCAGATCTACAGCCGCCAACCCAAATCAGCACTTACTGGGGATTTTGGGCTCTCATCCCCGACTTGGAGCGAAAAAGGTCGAGTCTGCCCAGTCAGCAGCAGAGCAAGCCAAACTTGGCGGCGAGAGTGAGGCCCTGGCAAGACTCAACCGCGAATATGAAGACAAGTTTCCCGGTCTACGCTATGTGGTCTTTGTGAATGGGCGTGGTAGACCGGAAATCATGGAGGACATGAGGGCGCGCATAGACAAGGGCGACTTTGATAAGGAGGTAGACACAGCGCTTCATGTACTGCTTCCTATTCTATACCCTGACGAAACATGAATTTGGTAGCTAACAAAAAGGCAGGCAATGTGTGCTATCGCAAAAGACAGAGCCTCGAAGCTCCCTGTTCAAGCAGCTGGACAGCGCGAGTAGGTGGTCTGGACCTGGAAGTACAGGCAATATGTGGGTGGTGTATATAGCAACAGATAGCCGCATGCAGCATTCAATTATACATCACGAAAAACTACTCGCCCTGCTTATTTCTAGTAGTTTAGCACACCGCTGGTATTTTTTTATTATTTCACGACGGTTCCGACGAGCCATAGGAATCGCTTGCGTTGGAGCAAGTCCTCTATTTTATAGGGGCTATTAGCGCAGTCCAGCGCTCAAGCTTGTGATGTCTCCGAAGGCGCCGGTTCCAGATTGCCGAGGCACCAAGTCCTCGCTCCAGACAACTCATCCGGAGCACGCCCCGAGAATAGACGTGCATATTTGCAGCCTTAGCTCACCAAAACAGGAACTACGCCTGGTGAATTCGCCCTGCCCGCCGCATTCATTCATCAATTGATTGACCTTGTCTGCCTTGCCAAAGACGCAATGACTGACACGCTAGGCCGGCTCGGCTATGAAGCTTTCGAGCTGTCCAGAGTCTCCGGCCCTACCGTGCAATACACATCCCGATATCCTGCATGGCGGCCAGGTGCCGATCTGCCGCCTGGCGTGGAAGAACAACCGACAAAGACCAAAACGAAAAAGTCAACCACAACAGGTGTCTTTGGTGGTGTAGTCTATGCGCAAGCGCCGCTCGCTGCAGCCAGAGCCATCGAATTCGAGGAAGAGCAGACACAGGATGTTAAGAAAAGCTACATGGGAATTCATGTACGTACATGAATCCTATAACTTCAAAGACGAGGTGCTAACATGACTTTATAGTCTATACAAGGCGTCTTTACCATTGCTGGCCATTCGGATCGTCCCTTTGTGCATGAGGTGACGCCGATTCACACGGGAAAATCCTTTGCGACAAGATTAGTGCAGACGAGACAGCCAAAAGAACCATCAGTGACAGACAAAACTGGCAGATTTGACCCAGCTGACGGTACCAAGGAGCTGAACGGGGTCTGCTTCACCTGCCTGACCACGTTCAAAAGGTCCATGCCGTCTCCAGACGACGTGCAGGAAAAACAATCACCGCAAGTCCGATTCGCCGACATTCTCGCGACAAGGCGACCGCAGGAATGGGAGCAGCCGTACATTGTTCACATTGACTCGGTGCAAGAGCAGGTCGTGCGGAGCGGGCAGAAAGGACCCGGCACATTTCCTGCGCTGGACATGTACAGAGTAGACATGGCTGCCTACAACCAGGATAAGGCGGTACCCGAACGCCGTGAATTGATACTCTACCGGCCGCTGAAGCCAATTCCCAAGGACGATTATAACGGCCACATTGTCTGCCACGCATTCGAAGCGGATAGAAACGGGCTGACGATGCTGGGATGCCACCTGGGCTATGGCCACAGATGGGGGAGAGCTGCTAGTTTAAGCTACGCCTTTTATGTGCACGTTAATGCGGAAGAAGCTGTTATGAGTGACGACGGTTGGTGGATTCAAGAGGCCTTTTGGCCACGAGTCACTGCTGGTCGCTGCACAATGATCTCTAAGATTTGGAGTCCGGAGGGAAAGCATGTCGCCTCTGGTTACCAAGATGGCATGGTTGTGCCTGAAGATTCAAGCAGGCTATAAAAATTGCCTTTTATCTGTCAATAGAATTCTAAAACAGTTATATTATCTAGGTTATTGCACGGTGCTAAGTTACTGAGTAGTGTGCCCGTTTGCGGCCCTGCCAGCTGGCTAAGGCGAGTGAGTAAATTAAGGTCAAGTAAAGCACACGCTCTGCAGTTGTTTTGATTGCTGCCTGAACTAAATTGTTTATTTTCTTCATAGCACCACTTTTAAAGCCTCTACCTCTTCTTCTTTCTAGCTCTTCCTTCCACCACTCCTTCCCTTCCACCACTCCTTCCCTTCCCACCTCCTTCTCACAGCATCCTTCATCTTCTGCCTTGCGCAGCCTACACCTTCAACGAGTACAAAATGTACAAATATCCAGATCTGCAGTGCAGGCCGAAAGATGCCAGCAACGCGCAGAACGCAACTGACCTCATCCGCGGCTTTGTTTTCGAAGGCGGCGCAGTCAAGCAGCCGGTGGTCCCCAGCAGCCGCCCTCAACCCCAAGCAGCGTCATCGCTACAGCAGGTGTGTTTCCTACCTTCATACTGGATCTCTATTGCGGCGCTAATTCATAACAGCTGGCCCATCTGGCTGCAAGAGGCTCCTTGTACGCAAACACATCACCCCATTTAAAGACGCAGATGAGGAAAGATCTCGCTATTACGTCTGACTCCATCTTTGTGTTAAGCCCCGATGGTAACACCTACCAGGAGCCACATGCCATCCGTGGTGTCCCGATCGAGCCAATTGACGAGTCGTCGCCCTATTAGGAACGGGGCTGGCGTTCTCTCGAGAAGCTCCTACTCGCGGAACAAGACGCCCAGCAAAAGAAGAGAGATTATCGCGCTCAGGCAGAGGCTTTGAACATTCCCAAGACAGATCGCAATCACAAACTTCGCCGAGCGGAAAAGATCGCAAGCGATGACTGCAGTAAGTACGCAAAGATTCGAGAAATCTTTGGCAACGGAAACGGGAAGTACCACCCGAACCAGATCGTCGCCAAGAAGTACTTGCCGCCTCAGGGCTTATGCGAAAAAGAGCTTCTTTATAAGCTTGCCCTTAAAATTTCGAATCTGCAAGAGCTCTACCAGAAGAAGAAGCTGGCTATGGACCCCTACGACTTTTACCGATGGGTCATCTGCAAAAACCTGAAATCGGAGCTTCACAACGCTTTAAACAACTCTCGAAATAATCTGACTGGTCTCATTCGCACAATGGGCGACGACAACGCGCACGCGGACCAAGTCTTTCGGACCATTGTCCTCTACTGGGCCTCGATCACAGGCAACGAGAAGAAGTTTGGAAAGGCCAAGAAGTCATCCCAGCAGAGCACACCACGCAGAGCCAAGCCGGCAACCACAAAGTCAAGACGGTTAAATGTAGGCCGTGGGGGGGAAGACCTTGCTCATCGGATCTCGAAACTGGAAATGAGAAGCAGAAAGCAGCTCGACCTGGCGGCTCGACCCCAGCTGTATGGCGGAGTGAATGCCCACCGGGCTCAGATGGCGAATGGTGGCCAGGACCAAATGACGGGATAGGGACTAGATTGGATAGGACCAGGGGATGAGTTGGCCTAATGGAAAGTCGCAATAAAGGCGACCAATGGATGGGATAGTTTCACCGTGAATTTTCAGAAGTTTGGGCAATCTGTCGCATGGCAGGGCTCGTTTTGAATTTGACTCTGGCTTGCTTTTTTAAAAAATGAGCTGACGGGGGTTGGAGAAGGCACTCGGATTATGCGCTTGACGGTGACGAATGAGAATTAGGGAGCCACGATAGTTACTGAAATGAAATTCAATTCAAAAAATCGCAATTATCATGCCGCCGGTCTTGCGATGAAGTTGTCCGGCTTTGGATGGTGAGCTTCTGGTCGGCAAAGCAGTAAAATCACGTGAATCAAATGTACGCGCTCTGATTGGTCAATTGAAGCAAGAACTGGAGCTTCTTCAACCTTTCCACTTGGAGCAGCTCATCTCACAAATCCCTCGACAACAGGCCACCACTTCTTCTCCATCCGCCTCACCACCACCAACCTCGACCGAACCGAGCTGTCGCTTTCTGCCCGCCATGTTCATGCAACGCACCGCCATCGCCGCGGCCCGCCGTGCGGCCATCAAGCCCTCCGTCGCCCGCTCCTTCACCACCTCCTTTGTCCGCTGTACGCAAATCTGTCCCCGGCACAATATTTGTTGTGCCCGTCAGCGACCGCTAACGAAGTTTTGATTCGCAGGCGAGGCTGCCAAGGGCCCCTCTACCCCGACTCAGCAGGCCGCTGCTCTTTCCGGCGACAGCAACAAGTCTATCGGCACCTACAAGACCTTTAACCGTACGTTTTCTTCTTTCTGGAACTTGATCCCGGTCGCCCGTCCCGATGGAGTCAGCGCGGACTCCCGACAACATCCGATTGCGAAACATTGACAATTGATCGCCCAACCGAGCTACCGCGACAATTGATAAGAGGAATGATAGCTAACGAGTGATTTTTTTTCTTTTTTTACTGTCTGCAGAAGTCAAGACTGAAGACGACCTTTTCGGACCTGGCGCCAAGGCTGGCACGGTCCCGACCGACCTCGAGCAGGCGACGGGTCTCGAGCGTCTCGAGATTCTCGGAAAGATGGAGGGCGTTGACATTTTCGACATGCGCCCCCTTGACGCCAGCCGCAAGGGCACGATGGAGGACCCCATCATGGTCCGCTCTGCTGGCGACGAGCAGTACCTCGGCTGCACCGGCTACCCTGCCGACTCTCACGTCGTGACCTGGCTCGGCGTAAGTGGCATTAGTCGCAGATTGCTACTATATTCCGTCACTAATATCGGTTTAGATCTCCAAGGAGCGCCCTCTCGAGCGGTGCCCCGAGTGCGGCAGCGTCTACAAGATGGACTACGTTGGCGCCGAGGACGACCACCACGGCCACCACCACGGCCCCGAGCACCCCGAGCCGCAGACCTTTGCCGACTACATCAAGCCCGAGTACCGCTACCGATGAGCGGATCGCCTTGGAAAATCCGGCTTGGAAATGTTTGACGGATGATGTTCTGTGGCGCATGGGATAAGATGTTGTTGCAAACTGTACAAGGAGACTACATAGAGAGAGGGGAGCGCTGTGCGAATTTCGGAGCCGTGCAGGTGGAAGCACGGAAAAAGCATCCCACGCGGCAGAGTGGTGAACTGTAGAATATGGAGAACTTGTTCCCTTTGTTAATTGAAGATTCCATCCATACACCTGGACATAGGCCTACAATAGCCGCCCATACCTGTGACCAAGTATGTCACTTTTGAAACACCTGACGAGACAGACGATTCTAATCCCGAAAAATCCAACGGCTTTCCACCATCAACTACTTGATGCCCGTTGGAAACAGCCAATCTAAAGTGGCCTGATGTTAAGCTGTCGCTTAGTCAGGCTCATAACCAACCACTTGGAGTTTGGACCCATGTTCATCACAACAACAACAATTTCCATATCGTGACGTGCCGCAATTCACCCACCGGAATTGCCGCCGCGGCCAAGCACGATCACCATGCCTGAAAAAATCAACTCCAAAAATCTGAGCTATGCTGCCAAGCCGCCCCCCTTCCTGGCCGCACTCCAAGCGCAAGCCGCCGGGCACGGCGGTCCGGATCCCATCGCCGCTGGGCGACGCCGGCCGGCCGGCAAGAAGCGCTCTGGCAGCGAGGAGGCCGAGGACGTACCGCTAGTCGTGGACGAGCAAGGCAACACGGTTGCGCTGGAGGTGGACAAGGACGGCGTGGTGGCTGCTGGGCAGCACGATGACCCGACGGATGGGGGCGATGATGCGGCGGGGGACAAGGATATGAAGGGCAAGAAGAAGGAGGAGAAGGAGGAGGAGGGGAAGGATGCGAAAATGTCGATTGGGGGAAAAAGACGGAGGGTGATGGGCAAGATTGTGGGCGGTGAGGAGGAGGAGGGGGGGGAGGTGAAGGTAGATGGAAAGGACAAGACGGAGGGGAAGGGAGATGGGAAGGATAAGACGGGGCCGAAGAAGACGAAGAAAAAGGCAAAGGCAATTAAGCTCAGCTTCGACGAGGATTGAGGGTGGACTTTTGCCAAGTTTCGATGGCTGCGGATAGAACGACGCTCTGCGACTTTGTGAACTGGACGAGCCTTTCCTCACAAACGCACCGCTTGGCCCTTGTCGGATTCTTCTGCCAATACGCAGCCTCCGCGACCGCCTGTTACATCACGGTCATGGTCTGCGGCAGACGACTGCGGCCGGCTTCTTCTCTAATGGCACGCATAAGAGTCCGCGGTGATGTGGTGCATTGTCCCGGCCGGATGTGTCGGCTTCGCCATCCCGGGTATGACAGCGGTCTGTGTGGTCGTGCAGAGGCCCCCAGGCTGGCCTTGACAGCTCACGGCATCCAGCCGGCTACAATGTGGCCAGTACGATATACATTGGATACATGGAGATGACGCCAAGATAACATTGGGGGAATTACTTGACGACTTCACAACTGCTTGGGCTCAGGGTCGCTGTCGTTGTGGAGTATTGGATGTAGACAAGACCGTCATTTACTTCTTGACTGCATTAAACATATTCACCACGATCGCAAAAGCTGAACTTGAGGGGTCTTTTGTCGGTTCACCCTGATTTGTTTCATGGCTGCTGGTATGCATCGTGATCGCATGGTTAATAATGGGAGCAATCTGGTTTGCAGACGCGTCCACAGCGCCGTTTACTCCCGATACCAAAGTTACATAATCCGGCCGCTGCAAGTTTTATTATCTGGTGAACCAATGGCGCGATCCCCCTGGACCCGTTTCTTTTTTAAGCGTTGGGCGAGCGAGGATTGCAGACGGGGCCGGCCAAGTTCTTGTCCACCCTTAAAATACAGGGATGTTGGCCACTGACAACCTGTAACAGACTCTCTGACTCGGCTGTGGAGGGAAAGACACGGCGAAAGTCACAAGATATTCAAACGTGGACAAAAAGGAGAGCTAGATACGGCTAGGAATTGACTAGTATTCAACATCTAAACGCCAAAAGCCGCAACCAGTTGCCCTGCTTTGAACGGCCCAAAACAGCCTAGCGCGCTCTAGTGTCAAGATTTCTATCCAGTTAAAGCGCAGCACGGAACTGCGGATCCCCAGTTTAGTTAGTAGCTTATCCCATCTCTGCCTCTCATCTCTTTTCTGCTTTGCTGTCCTGCAACTTTCAATCCCAGCGACCTCACTTTTGGCGGTATCTAGAGTTGTCCTTTTCTGCAGGATCATCTTCTTGTCCCGTCGGCGCAGTCTGCTGCCTGCCTCTTGTTTTCACCTTCTTCTATTCCTTCGTTTTTTTCTAATAGGCCCCCGTCTTTTTTTTTTTGTGCACCCCTCGCCCCTCCGTTCTTGCGAACCGTTTAGCAGCGTCTCCCGTTTGGCGTCTCCGTCATCCCATCGCGAACAGACTTTTGCTACGCTCTTGCTCGTTGATTGAGTTTCGGCATCTAGATTACTCTGCGATATCATTCCACTCCCCGCGACGTTGATACCCGCCTCGAGGCCCCTGGTCGAAAATACGGGCTCCCCTCCCCCCCTGAACTCGACAATCAGGTCCCCCTTTTGCGCCTATGCTCCCCGTTCGAGAAGCATAGTGCCTACCAAAGACAACACGGCTCTCGCCTTGGATTCTTTTGATTTTCTCCGCCATCTACGCCGTCCCTACCTCTGCCGCCCATCATGGACCTCTTCCATAGGGCTAAGCGCATGATCCCAACGGCTCAGCTCGAGCTGCCTACACTCGACGAGAAGAGAGGAGGCGCCAAACGAAAAGGATGGGCTGCTCGCCTCGCCTTTTTCCGGAGGCCGTTGCGCCTGCGAGGAAACTCGGCCGTCTCTGTGCCGCTTGGCGTCGTCATCCTCTTTCCTTTGATTGTCGTCATTTTGATTCTGGTGCTCTTTGTCCGGCATCCCGCCAACAACGGCAGCATTCTCGTTCCAGCTGGCGCACCGCCAGCCATTAGGTATGCACTACTCGCTCGTTACTGGCTGTGTCCCGTAGTTCGATTGAGACGACTAACAATTCCCAGAAAAATCAGCGAAAAGTACGACAAGGTCTTTCTCACTGGCTGCCAACCCCCCGACAACAAGCAACCGAGAGCCAATGCCACCTTCGTTGTCCTTGCCCGAAACAAGGAGCTCGAGGGTGTCCTCCAGTCGATCAAGTCGGTCGAGCGCCATTTCAACCGCTGGTTCAACTACCCCTACGTCTTCCTTAATGACGGCGACTTTAACGAGACCTTCAAGGAGACTATTCGCAATCACACCTCGGGTACCGTCGAGTTTGGCAAGGTTGGCCCCGACATGTGGGGGTTCCCTGACTGGATCGACACCAAGGTGGCCAAGGAGGGTATCGCCAAGCAGGGTGATAATGCCGTCATGTATGGTGGACTCGAAAGCTACCATTTCATGTGCCGCTTCTACTCTGGGTAAGGTCCTCGCCCTGCTGTCTGTATTTCAAGCGCTGACGAAAGCAGATTCTTCTTCAATCACCCACTCCTGCTCAAGTATGAGTGGTACTGGCGCGTCGAGCCCGAAATCACCTACTTTTGCGACATTACTTAGTATGTTACTTCTCGCCTTCCTATGTCAGCTACATACTAACCCCGTCAGCGACCCGTTCCTCAAGATGATTGAGAGCAAAAAGACGTACGGCTTCACCATTGCCATCAAAGAACTCCGCGAGACAGTGCCTAATGTCTTCCGCTACGCTTCCGCCTACATGCGAAACAACAACATCACCTCCAAGGGTCTCTGGGAAATGTTCCTCGAACCCCGCAAGAAGCAGCCAGAGGTCATCAAGGACGCTCTACCCGAAGAGATTGCCCAGAGCGAGCCTGGCAGCGGTGCCTTGCCTGACATTGACCCGGAGACGATGGAAGGCGACAGCTACAACATGTGTCATTTCTGGTCCAACTTTGAAATCGCCCGCCTGAGCTGGTTCCGCAGTAAGGAGTATCAAGACTTTTTCGAGATGCTTGACCGCAGTGGCGGCTTCTGGATGGAACGAGTAAGTTGACATTGATTCTCCACGGCTAGAAATCAGGCATGCTAACCATCAACCAGTGGGGCGATGCTCCTATCCACTCTCTTGCTGCTGGTGCTCTCCTCGGTCCGAGTGATATCCATTACTTCCGCGATATTGGATACCGTCACACCACCATTCAGCACTGCCCTGCCAACGCCCCGGAGGCCCGACAACTCCCTCCTATCCCATACCTCGACCCCACCACCAAGGACGAAAAGAAGCGCCAGGAGGAAGACGACTACTGGGGCAAGTACGACGAGCCGCAAGAAAACGGTGTCGGCTGCCGCTGCCGCTGTGACACCGACATTGTCGATGTTGAGGGTAAAGAGGGCTCATGTATGGCCGAATGGGTCGACGTTGCCGGTGGCTGGGCCAGCCCTTAGATTCTTTTAATTTTGGATATAACGACCTACCCCTTTTCACATAATGAGCGGAGTTTTTTCTTTCTTCGGCCGCACTGTTTGTTTACTGCTTATTTCCATGGCACGGTCTGTCAAACCTTCGGCTACGTCTACGCCCTCATTCGGACTCCAATGGGCAAAGGCAGCAGTTGCACCTCGAACTACTGACACGAAGTGGCGAAGCGTCATAGGCTCGTGCGCGGCGTTTGTTCTTCTATTTTGCACATACTCGAAGCAGAAGAGGGTTCTTTGAAGAAAGGATGGGCAAGCCTATTCTGGTATCATTATCAAAGGATATGCTGCGTTGCACTCGCAGATTTCGCCGTCGGCAGTCGATTTCGGCCCTGCACGGCTACTGCCTTATAGACCAAAGCTGGCTTGTTTTTATTTGACTGGATTAGGATGCTGCGGGAAAAGAGGCTATGTTTGGGCTGCATTTTGTACCTTGGGGAAGCGGAAAAGGCAAGTTTTTGTACTATTTGCGTGTTTGAAAGAGGGGATGGCGGGGAAAAACCTGGACCACGATTAGGTTATAATTAGAAAGTTGAAATGGAATGGCCACTTGGCTACACTCATTGAGACGCTGGCGTGGCTATGCTGATGCTTTCTGGTAGTTTAAGCCGAGGATGTGGCCGCAGATGCTCACTCGAAGTACTGAAACAAGAGTCGGCGATAAGACTTGACACTATAGGTTCACAGTTGCACTATTGTACGCGGTTGAAACAGTTTTTATCAATTTTGTACCGATAAATCACTGGATCAGTGTTTATGTTAATCTATAGTTGGAAAACCCATCAGGGTCCAGTATGCGCCGCCTCTGCCGCGCGAAGCAGACACTGGGCAGGAAGGCATCGGCTAAACCGGTGACGGCATCTTTTTACCACCAAGGCTCCGAAGTATCACGGTACGTGTTGCTCATGCAGTGCAAGTCGCCAACAGCGGCGTGAATTCTCCACTCCTCCAGGTACTCGACAGTGGTGAAGCCGGCCTTCTTGTAGGCCGCGGTGGTGGCCTCCTCAAAGATGTCCTTGCCGTCGATGACGGTGCCGAACGGCTTGGGAGCCAGGTAGTGCGTGGCGGACAGCGGCACGCCGTTGACCAGGCTGGGCAGGACCGAGTTGAAGCGGGGAGGCTTGGCCTTGGGGGGCGCAGCCTGGCGACGCTTCTTCTCGTCGGTGGTCTCGTCGGCCTCGGTGTTGTCGTCCTCGGGCACGTGCGAGGGGAACTTGTCGAGGAACTCCTGGTCGAGGGCGGCCTCGGCGGCCTCGTCGCGGGTGCTGATGCCGCGGCGGCGGCGTAACGGCTTGGCGTACTCCTTGGTGAGCTCGTAGGGGCTGATGAGCGCGGGGACGCGGTGAATCTCGGCGTCGGTCAGGCCCGTCTCCTTCTTGAGGATCTCAATGTTGGCGGCCATGGCCTTAGCGGCCTCCTCGGCGGCGTCCGTGTTGGCCTTGTTCCGGAGGAACGCCGCAATCGTCGGGCCGGTGACCGGCGAGCGGCTGATGACGCGCTGCTTGCCCAGGCCGGCCGCCCCCGCGTCCCGCAGCATCTTGAGGCCCATCTCGGCATCCACCACCATGATGGCCCAGCCGCGCTCCGTGTTGGCGGGAACAGCCTGCACCATCTCGTCGACGTGCTTGACCGAGAGCCAGGTGGAGTCGAGCACGAGCGGCGCCTGCGCCTCCTGCGCCTTGAAAAAGTCCATGCCAATGGGCATCTCGTTGCTGTCGCCGCCGCCGACAATGATGCGGCCGGCCGGGTACTTCTTGCCGTTGTGCTCGTGCGGCGGGAGGCTCTCGAGGTTGCCGCCGGCGTCAAAGTCGGAGCTGCGCTTGCTGAGGTCGGCCTGGCGCGGCAGCTTCTGCGCAATGACGCCGACGCCGTCGCCGCGCATCGCCGTGTAGAGGACGCTGGTGGCGTTGTGCTTGGGGTCGTGGCGGCCCTCGATGACGACGCGCAGCGCGACGACGGTGCCGTTGGGCCCGGGCATGCTGGCGTAGGCCGGCTCAAAGTAGTCCTGCGCCCAGACGTCGTTGGTGGCGAGGCGGGTAAGTGGGCGCGCGATGCCGGCGGCCTTCATGCTGGCCTGGATGCCGTCGATGATGGTGTTGAGGTACGCCTTCATCAGGCCTCTCTGCGCGGGAAAGTCGGACGTGAAGACGTCGGTGACGGCCTGCTTATGGTGGTGCAGCAGCACGGGCGCGACGCGCAGCATGACGCTGTCGGTGGACGTCTGGCCGTCCTTGACGGTGAAGTCGACCTTGACGCGGCCGTCCCAGTCGGCGCGGCGCGTGTCGCGGGCGTCGACGCCGAGCGTGAGGCCGGCGGCGAGGTCGGCGGCGGAAAAGACGGTGTCGTTGTTGACAATCTCCCACTTGCCGTCCTTGGTCTCGCGGAAGACGCGGACGAGGCCGCGCGACCTTTCGTCGGCAATGGTGATGGTGCCGGTGGCGGAGTCGCCGAGGCCGGTGATGGGCATGGTGCGCATGGGGGCCAGGTTCTGCGGCGCGTGCTGCTCGTCGTCGGAGGCGTCGTGGCACTTGCTGAGCGTGTCGTACAGCGTCGCGAGCTGCTTGGGCAGGGAGAAGCCGGTGTGCAGCTTCTTGCAGCGGTCGCCCGAGTCGGCAATGTTGGGCAGGAAGATGGCGCCGGCGGCGTCGGTCCAGGTATCCTTGCCGGCCTGATCCGAGGTGCCGTCGACGTCGACGATGCCGTCGCGGTTGGTGTCGACGCGAATGTCCGCCTTGGACGCCGTAGCCGCAGCCGTGTCCTTGTTGTTGTCCTTGTTGGTGTCCTTGTTGTTGTTCTGAGGCGGCGCCACGCCAGCCTTGTTCTGAAGACGCCCCTCGAGACACTTGGATACCTTTTCCCAGGTGAACTCCTCCTTGGACTTGATCTCGTTGAAGCAGACGCCCGTCTCGCGCTGGCACGTCTCAAAGTCACCATTGAAGCCCACGCACAGCTCCTCCTTTGTCGGCGGCGGGCGACGCACGGCTAGACACTTGCTGACCTTGTCCCACGAAAAGTCCTGGCCATTGTCCTTGATCTCCTGGATGCACTTTTCCGTCTCCTTTTGGCACTTGGCAAAGTCGTCCTTGAAGCCAACGCACAGCTGCTCCTTGGTCGGGGTGGTGCCGGCGGCGGCAGCGCCGGCGGCGGGCTTGTCCTCAGCCTTGGTGGTAGGAGCAGGAGCAGCAGCAGCAGTAGGGGCCGGCAGGCGGCCGGCGAGGCACTTGGCCATCTTGTCCCAGGTAAACTCCTGGCCGTTGGCCTGGACCTGCTTGAAGCAGACCTCGGACTCGGCCTGGCACTTGACAAAGTCGTTGTTGAAGCCGACGCAGAGCTGTTCCTTGGACGGGGTGGCGCCGGGGCCGGCGCGCTTATCGTTGGTAATGGTGGTGCTCTCGGCGGCGGCGAGGGCGGCCAGGCCGGTGAAGACAATCGGCATCGACTTCATTGCGGCGGCTGGTTCGTGATGGTTGGGAAGAATGAATGGATAGGGCTCAAATGGGGCCCCTGGAAAAAAAAAAGAGTGTCTAAGTTGAGTTGGAGAAGGACTCTGGGGAGTTCTATTTTACATCGGAGAGGGATCCAATTCGGTTTAAGTAAAAAAAACAAGTGGTAGAGCGATCAAGGTTCGCGCAACTCGATGATAGGTGTGGTATGGGTTAGGGTCACGAATCGTACTTGGCTATAATTCAGAGTCAGATTTGATGCGTACGAGGAAGTCTCTGCCCCAACAAGCCTAAATTTGTGGATAGAGTAACAGGTACACGGCTCGAGCTTCAGTTGGTGACATGGAAATGAATCAGTAGGCCGATGGGGAGTCCGAAAGAAGTGCCGGCAAATCTCTTTTGGCCAACGGCCCTCCCGCAAGGTACAAGGCTTGGTCATGTCCCTTCAATAGCTAGTAACTGTAGCTTTGTAATGCAGCATTGATTTCTCTTGGACTAGGAATGGTCGTGACGTATTCGTTGAGTCTCCATTCACAACTCAGCCTCCTCCGGCTGGGCCTCATGGGACCGGTGTTCCCGCAGACGTTGCGAGCCATCCCGCGTCAAGTTTTATATTCTTGAAGAATGTCAAGAATCTGTAGCTTCGCAACCATTTGTCTGTTTCATCACACCATCCACTTCACCACAAGGTTATACAATGGATGCAGGCCAAAAAGGTCAATGAATATTTACGTCGATATAGCACAGAGGCCACACAGGCCTGCGGATTAATTATACTCTCCTTTGTGCGTATCTTGCAAGCTATTACAGTGCCATCGATTACTTTTCATTCATTCTCGCATGATACTGCATACGAATGCGTAGGGATCCAACCATTTGGGTTCTTCGTCTCATGTCGCCCTCCTTATTTAGAGTGCCTAAAGTATTACCAAGGGCCAATCACTTGACCGATACTTATCTTTTATGAGATTTGTTTGACCGCGGAGCTGTGCGACCCTTAAGCGCCGGGCTTGATTCTCGACGGTTGCTGTCCGACGTGAGTCGTGATGCCGCGATTCAGTGGGTTGCGTTCTGGGGCGTTTCCACCCTCGTACGTATGCATTATTCGGCTAAACTCGCCTCCAAGATTTGCAGTTGGCTATGAGTAACTATGAGCGAGAAATGTTTAGATTTTGCGCAACTCTCCTTGTTGGGAAGCACCCCTGTCACTTGCCCTACATCCAGGGTTACCTTACAGGGGTAACTATATGTGAATAGCAAGCTAGGGAGGTATATTGCTGTGTGATTATGAAACAGTGGCGATAGAATGGAAGGCGGTCATCCCTAGCTGATCAAGTAGATTGATTAAACCGGATGTCTTGCCCTCTTGTTGTTCTTGGTGAGATTGGTACCATGACATAGGTTAATGTACGGAGGACGCTGTGATGTAGTAGTTATCACGAGAAAACAAGCTCAGTATCAGCGCATGATGTAATCACGAGCTGACTCGAAATTACTTGGCAAGTTTGTCCGCTAATTTTGACGACATTTCGAATTGTCAAAGTGAGCCGATGCCCGATGAAAGTCATTGTTGGCAGCGACAAGGTAATAAGATGTATGAGGAGAGGCTGAATGTCTTTTAGCAAGTGACTGAACCAACTCAACACAAGACCCAGACCATTTGACGTGCCAGTCTGCCCATGTGCACGGCAATAGGCGGTTGCCGCCGAAGGACTTGGGGCCGCAACCTGCCAGCTCGGCTGAGGCCGATGCTGCGGCTTCGCCACCGAATTGATACACTTGACTGGGCTATTCATTCGCCAAGAGAGCCTCCATTGCTGTCAGGAGGTTGACAGCGGCTCCATCAAAAAAGGCCGATGCTGGGCTGAGCCACTTTGATTTATGCAGTTTGGTGGGTTCACTCTGCTACCTAGTCAGGCCGGGTTGCCTTACTCGAGACGCAAGGCTACAGCAGGGCACGCACATTGGACTGTGAAATTAGTTTATGCTGTGCCTGGGCGAATACCTGCCACGCCGTCGCTATAGGGAATATCAGCTAGATAAGAAGACGACGCGTCAATATGGCAGGCGGACGTTCTCTGGCAGCCCTGCTGGCGGTAGCCGACCGTCGCTGGGGATTGGACGCACTTATCCTTGCATTGCTCGACCAAGCTTGAAGCAATAGACGGGCCTTTTTTACTGAAACGCACAAGGTGCAGTTGTCGCGTGCCCTCAAACCACCCCCACGCTGTGGAAACGCCAGTTACGTGGCCCTGGATGGCTGACTCGGCTGGGGATACCGCCCACGGCACCTACTCGTGACAAAAGCGAGCATGAAAACCTCGTCAACGAAGAAAGGTGGCAGCTGCAAGGCTACTTTCGGCGTATTTCGTCCGTTTCCAATGCGCCGGGGGCGGCTACATGTCGCAAAGCTGTTGTGTGCTAATGAGGGGGGTTCTCCTCCAAATTGAGTGGCTACAACGCCTTATGCTCGGAGCTTGTGCGATCTTGAAGGAAATTGAATCAATGCGCATGGCCATTGGACAAGGCCGATAAAGGTCGGCAGGATAACCAGGGTAAACCAAGAGTACTGCTCCGTCGGGTGATTTTGTATGCGTATGTAGTTGGAAAAAGGTTGGTCGTATTTACCAAAGAGACATGAACAAGAGACTTGGCACGTGCGCTCTGGCGGAAAAATACCGGCACGGATACCGAAAGCGACGCTTCAACAGGGTGCGCCAGCTGGCTGTGCGCGGTGACTAAAACTGCTGATTTAAGCGAGAAATAAAAAAAAGAGGCAGAAAAGGAAACAGGGAAAATATAGACGAGCGATTGATCTCCTTCCTGCAACCTTCAGCTTGTGGACATTTTTCATTGTACGAATATGCGCGGGCGGGTCGGAACAACTTCCGATCCCCAGCTTTTTTAGCCTGTGCAACCAAGTACTTTGGTACCTCAACTCTCCAGCCAATCAGAGCTGCCTGTGGGTCTGACGACCTCCTTGGCCAAAAAATTCAAGGCAAGCTTCAATTCAACGTCCGGAATCCCAGCATCGGGGATCAGCTGCTCCGCCCCAAGCACCATCATTGAGCCAACGCCATCGCGGTGCAGACTCGAACGAACTATGCCGCCGAGATTACTCGTCCGAAATGCCATTGGTGCCGTCTGCCGCGCGCAGCCGGCCACACACATCTCCTCCCTGACGGCCTGTCTCGCCAACCTGTCGATGCAGCAGCAGCAGCAGCAGCAATCCCGGCCGATTTCCATCCTCGCCAACCTGACGCCCAACAAGGGCGCCGTCAAGAAGCGCAAGCGCGTCGGCCGCGGTCCGTCGTCTGGCCACGGCAAGACGTCCGGACGCGGACACAAGGGCCAGGGCCAGCACGGGCACGTCCGGCCGTGGTTCCAGGGCGGCCAGACGCCGCTGATTGTCAAGCACGGCCGCAAGGGCTTCAACAACTGGTGAGTTTCTTATGCAAAGGAGGATTACTGCGAAATGGATGGAAAATGATGGTGGCTAACAGACTTTCTATGGAACAGGCGCGCACCGCAACTCTCCACCGTCAACCTCGACCAGATCCAGTCCTGGATCGACCAGGGCCGTCTCGACCCCGCGCAGCGCATCACCCCCAAGGAGCTCATTGAGAGCGGCCTCGTCGGGTCCGTCAAGGACGGCGTCAAGGTCCTCTCGCGCGGCGCCGCCTGCCTCCGCCAGCCCATCTCCGTCATGGTCAGCCGCGCCTCCGGCTCCGCCATTGCCGCCATCGAAGCGGCCGGCGGCTCCGTCATCACGCGCTATTACACCAAGCTCGCCATCCAGCGGCTGCTGAGCGGCGAGTCGGTCAACACGGACGCGCCGCTGCCGGTCGGCAAGGAGCACGTGGCGAGCGTGCTGGAAATGGCGAAGGGGTTCAGATATAGACTGCCGGACCCGACGGGCAGAGAGGACATGGAGTACTACAGGGATCCGGCGCACAGGGGGTACTTGAGCGGCCAGCTGCAGCCGGGCGAGTCGCCGAGTTTGTACTACAAGGTGCCGGGCAAGGAAAAGATCAAGAGCGCGAAGCAGAAGAAGGTGGTGGAGGAGACGTTGTGGTAGGCGGTCGACCAGTTGTAAGCTTGTTCAAACAATGGGACTTGTATTATAGATTCTATTTTCTTCATATTTCCAACTACTAAGAGGCAGCCTTGTGCTTGAACCTGCGAACCTCACTAGGGATCCCACACGGCCTCGCAACGAAAATCATATCCCGTCTTGTGCTTTCTATTCTGTAGTTCAGCCGCGTCCTCCAGGAAACAGTTACCGTCTACGCGCACTTTCCGCATTTTCTTACACGTCTTATCAATGGCCGACCGCAACGATTGCTCAGACCAATAGCGAGGGCCAAAGCCCACCACGCGCAGCACCTCGAGGTTCGGCGCGAGCAGGCTGGCCCAAAACCACTCCTCGAACTCCTGCCAGACGAGCCGGTGCTTTTGCGGCATCACCACGAACAGCTCTGTCAGCGCCGTCAGCCCCCACAGCCGGCCCAGCCAGATGAGGAGAGTGAGCGTTAGGTGTTGCGCAAAGCCGCCGGGCGATGAAGCAGCGATGCAGGACATTGTGAAGGGGGGGACGATTCGACATGAGTTCAAGTATGAACTGGGTTTTTTGGACTAGTGATGCCGGCAAGTCGTTAGAGTGACATAAAGAGAGAGGGTGTTTGTCCAGATAGTATTGACGAGATATCGTCACCCCTGGCAACAACTCACGTGAAAATAAGTCGCCTGCTTAGGTAAACGGTAAATAGTTTCTGCGTTTGCCAAAAAAAAAAAATCAGCCAATGCAGAGCTGCTTTACCTGCTCCTTGAACAATGCAAGCACTTGACTTGTTTGTCCAGTCTCAAACAGATAACGAGCCAAGCTATTCCTTACCGTTTTAGACGTTAAAGCCGGGCGATCTCCCGTGAGGTCTGAAGCCTTCCCCTATTTGTGCGGGTCCCCGCATTGACGCTATTTTAACCTGTACTAAATAGTTGATGCATCTAGATGCACGGAGCAAAGACCCGGCATGTCGACTTTCTAGAGGAATCAAGTATCAAGAGGTACCTAGTTCATATTTGACCAACGGACTCTCGTCGTACCGGCAGCGCGGTAGGTGGCCTGATTGCACTACCGAGATGAAGCTTCTCACTCGTCCCAGATGCCCAGATCAGAGGACGACTATTACCGCCGTAAGCGGCGGAAAACATCACGAACGTCAAGAGGCCACGAGCGGAAAATGCTGCGTGCGTTAGGAGGCCAGTCGACATCTCAGCCCCCCGCGCCTATATGTCGGCTCCTCGCACTTCCCGTGGAGCTTCTGTACCACATTATGGACGCCTTGGTGTCCTACCGCGACCAGTGGCGCTGTGAACGTGACAATTTGTACGATCCGGAGCCGACTACGCTCTGCGGCGCGCTGCTCAACCTTGCGCTGACGTGCAAGAAGCTTTTGCACGTCACGCTGCCACGGCTGTACCGTCGTGTCGATACGTATCCCTACTTTGGCTTCGGCGACGCCGCGCCGTGCCTGATGAGGACGCTTTGCTACCGGCCGGACCTGGCGGCGCACATGCTCGAGCTCAGGGTCGACTGCGCGCCCCAGCACCACCAAATCAACGTCCCGAACAGCGCTCACGCGTTGCGGCCCGGTCGGGACTGGCAAGTGTCGCCGAGCGAGGTCGCGCTCTTCAACGACGAGTTTCGCCGACATGGCATCACGAGCAACCAGCTGACGCTACCGACGTACCGCATCGATTCTGCCGAGGCGCCCCTCTCCACCGGCCGGCGGACCTATGGAACTAGTGCTCTCGGCGCGCTCGCGATTGTCAAAGCGCCGAATGTCCGGCGGCTGGTGCTCATGACCAACTCGCGTACGAGGCTGCCGCCCTACGTCGCGCAGCCAGGCCGGCTCGAGCGGCTGACGGAGCTGCACTGGACGAAGTCCGACAACTATGGTCTCCACAGCGGCGCCATAACTCTCGAAGATGATCTCAACTGGCTGACCGCTGCGGCGCCCGCGCTGCGCAAGGTGACAATTGACTTGCTCGAGGCCGTTGGCCGCGGCGTCGCGCCGTGCCCTTCGGTGAAGGAGCTCGTCCTCACAAAGGCCATGCTGTCCAAGACGAGCATGCGCCGGCTCGGCAAGGTGTTTCCCGGCCTGCAGCGGCTGACACTCGACGCCGAGGACCCTTACGCCAGGAGCCACCACGAGATCGTCGCTAGCCTCACGCGCGTCCTCCGGCAGCTGGCGCGCACGTACGGCGGTAGCCTGCGCAGCCTCCGCGTCCGCTGGGACATATACGATGATACCCAGAACTACTTCTGTTGGCCGGTGCAGGCGCTGGCCTCGCTGCGCAAGATGACGGCCCTGACGGAGCTGGCGCTGGCGGAGGAGCTTGAGTACCAGCTCAGCTTCGAGAAGGACGACGAGAATCACACCGCCTGGCGCCGGATACTGCCGCCCAACCTCGAGGTGCTGCGCTTGGAGGACATATCGATGCAGTGGTTCGCGCTGCCGCTGCTGGCCGCCGTGGATGACGTGTGCGGCAACATGCGGACAATAATCGTCGACGGCACGGTCAAGCCGCAAGACGACGCGGAGCTGCAGGAGATGATTAAGCTGGGGAAGCTTAGATATGAGTTTCGGAAGACGGCCCCGAGGCCCGGAAGACGGCTGAGAGGATCAAGCAGCGATTGTCTTTAAGCACAGGACCTCTAACGCCGCATACGCCACGTTGGTAGATGCCAATCTTGCGCTGGTGGTGATGACGGCGATGAAACATTTATCGCGGTTCCACTGGCTCAATGAGGGCTACTCATCAAGCACGGCGTTTGGATAATCAAACACAACCATATCTTATTAATTGCATCTAGGCGTTTTGCTTATTATATTAATTATCAGCGCCGTCATCGCTACCAATATTCCCACTATTAGTAGCCCACTCAGGAGAGGTACTTCAAGCCTTTTGTAAATCCTGGGCCTGACCTCTCGCCCTGCGGCCCTTCAGCTCGATTGCACTGTCACCTCGGCTTCAGCTAGCCACTGCTCAGTTGAGGATTTATGCCTAAATTAGGCACCCTCCTGCATGTCTGAATAGAACTGGGCTTCTAACATATCTACGGGCCCCTCTTCGAGGTCATTGAGAGGGCATTGGCTTAAAACATTGGCAGAGAGACACTGCTGATCCCCTGTGGTCTTTACAAGGCCCTGGCGCAAGTTATCGGGGGCCGTTCGGCGTGGAAAACCGGGAACGGCCTGTTAGCCTTGCGACAGAAAATGGTCTTATGGTAGCATCACTTCGGAACGGGCTGGCCGGGTTGAGCCTTGGATGTGCGCCCGAGCTCCCCGCGGAGATGGGGAGGTATCGAGTGCATATTCATTCCGGGAGTCATGTAGTGAATGCTCTACAAATGTGACTGGTCTTGGCATATTGCCGAGTGTCGCCCGGAAAGGCTGTTGAATTGCAGCCAACCGTACAAGTCAGTCAGCAATCCTGCAAGCCACAATTATAGTGCTGCCAACCATTTTCCTAGGATTATGATTGGCAGCATATTTTGCCCAAATAAAGCAAGAGTGCGAAACTTTTATCCAAATCCAGCCAGACTCGCAGCCTTACCAGGCTGGAGGCTAGTATTTTGTGATATGGTGACGGCGTGTTATTTGCCACAAAAGGGAGAAAAAAGTCACTAGGATGCTACTACAGATTGGAAAAGAACAAATTAACCGAAGTTTATTCAGCCAGCAATGTTGGCTTGGGAGCCACTGCTCAGCGATGCATCATGTCGCGCAAGGTTTTTATTGATGGGCTTTTTTTGTCCCTCTGCTATTTGCTCTTCTTATGCGCAGTGCGTTGTATATCCAATGTCTTCTTAACCGACAGCCTAATATAATTAAGAAATGGTTAACCAGGAAGCAGTGTGACTGTCGATCTCATACCAACCCAAATAATGGAGGTGATGCCCCTCTTCCAAGACAGGAAATACAAGGGAACCCGATTGCCCGGTAGGCTAAGATCTAAAATAGATGCATTTTACCTCTTTTTTCAGGTCCCTTGGCACTGCCACTTGCCAGGGTTCAATTGGGGCCACTTTGCTGGCGCATGACGAATCCTCTTGCACATTTGTACCGCAACTTGCACTCGGCCGTTTTTCGCATTTGGTGATATCGAAGAAGATTATGGCTTTGTTGATCCCATGACACATGCAAATTGGAGTGGCGGGCGCTATACGAGCCCGTACGCAGCGTGTCCGAGCTGAGGAACGTCCGGAACGATGTTGCCTGTTCTTGGTGGTTCTTGGGCTGTGTGCTGACTGTGCAAGGTTAGCTGAAGTTGGAGGGTGTGTATGACTGTATTTAAAGCCAGATCGAATCCGAAGCGGATGGTTTTCCAACTTGCTGATTAGAACCCGTCAAATTTACCAGATTTGTTGCCCCAGAGCAGCACGAGATAAACATACTACAAAGAGACAGATAGACTCGCGCACACACACACATACAGACACAACACCAACGCCTTTGCGAAAAAGAGAATAAAAGAAATACTAGAAAGCACTGCCATCTTTTACTCGAAAGCAATCACAAATGAGCCAATTCGATACTCTTGCTCATCTTACGCGACCGGCGGTTGAGAAGCTCCCAATATTCGAACAGCAGCCCCCCAACATCGAGACTCGCTACGTCGTCAAGTGCACCACGACCGCCAGCGTCGAAGCAACATGTCCAGATGTCAAGACGGAGACTTGGTTCAAATCACCGGTACGTTGATCTTGCCCCCCGCCCCTTTCAACTTCCATGTTCTTGCCACTGAGTCTCGAAGCCTCTCGCCGCGCAAACCATCCGTATGATTCGCGCCGTCAAGCTGTTTGCCGAATCGCACGATCAAGGCTACGCCGGCGACATTGTGGAAGGCAACTGGACCTGGTTCCAGCTAGCGATTTTCAGCAGCGACAAGGACACGACGCCCAAGAAGGGCAGCGACGGGCAGGAGCTTGTGGTGACGAGCCATGCGAATAGAGTCAACTCGAGCGAGTTTGAGTGGCTGGAGGGCGGAACGGTTGACCAGCGGCGGATATTTCTGCAGGAGGTTGAGGTATGAAATATTATGCAATTCTTTTGCGGTTATTACTTACAGAAAAAAAAATAGCCCGGAAATGTCATTGCTGTTCAGGTCTGCGCCCGTTTCAGGGGCTGGAAGATGTTCGCTTCGAATGGATACCTTGTTATTGATGTTGGCCAAGACAACCGTGAGTACTAGATGGAACACAATTAGTGGCATCTATTAATCCTCAGCAGGTCCCTATCCAATCATCCCCATCGAGATTAACACCACCGACGCCATCCCCCCTCGTCGAAACGTGCAGACGTGGTACAACGAGTCCAAGACCAACCACAAGACCGGACTGGAGGTGTCGCTCTTCATCCGCGCTCTAAAAGTATTTCAGCAGCTGTCGCCCGAGAACCAGCTCTCGTACTACCGCATCGCTGGCATCCACGGCTACCCGTACAACGTGCCCTGGAACCTGGGAAAGCCCGTGGTCCCGCTCGACGATCCGCGCCTGGATGAGCTCCAGAAGACTGGCGAGGGCGGGTGGTACTGCCAGCACAACAACGACTTGTTTCCGACCTGGCATCGCGTGTACATGATGCTGTATGAGGTATGTGCCGCATATTCCAAGCTTGAGCGGCGCCGCAAACTAATCCCCAGCTAGCGACGCATCAGCGACATCATGATGGACGAGGCCAAGGCTCGGGCCAAGGAGTCGGACGAGTGGACGCAAGCCGCGAAGCGCTGGCGTCTGCCGTATTGGGACTGGGCCGCGGATACGAGTCTCCCGGAGATTGCGTGCGACAAGACGATTCGCGTCATCAAGTCCTGGGACGGGCGAGGCGAGCCGCAGACGGAAGAGATTGACAACTCCATGTATCGCTTCCAGATGCCCGGCTTGAAGCCAATGGGCGACGCCTCGTACGGCAACTACCGCATCGACAACAAGGAAGACGAGCCGGTAAGTATCGGTATCTGAAGATGTTGTACATTGGACTGGCTGACAAGAACCAGTGGGAACTATGCGTCGGCACCAGTCGCCATGGCATCAGCCTGCGCGACCCGGAGCGACGATGGGTGCAGGGCGAGACCAACGTCGCAGAGGTCAACAGATCTCTGCAGGGCACCCATGAGCAGCTGTACGATCTCACCCTGAAGGACTCCGTCTTTCGCCTCTTGACGGAGCAGTACAGCACAAAGTATGTGCGTTTTGCATCGACAAAGTACGACAAGGACGCGAAGCAAACCACGGGCGAAAAGGCGAGAGAGTATCTGAACCTAGAGCAGATTCACAACTCGGTACATGTGAGCGTAGCCAACTTGCGCGATGATGACAGACATGCTCATATATCTAGAACTTTGTCGGCGGCGACTCGGACCGGGCCGGGTACGGCCACATGTCCTCGGTGGCCGTCGCCGCCTTTGATCCCGTATTCTGGCTGCACCACTGCAACATTGACCGTCTGCTTCATCTCTGGCAGAGCTCCAACCCGGGCAACTGGTTCCATCAGAAAAAGGGGCAGTCGGTGGACAACAGTCCGCAAGAGCACCTCGTTCCCTTCCACGTCTCCGGGCAGCTGGGCGACTTTTACAACTCCAACAAGGTGCGCAACGTGGACGCGCTCAACTACAGCTACGACTACATGGAGGAGATTACCGACGCGTTTGGCGACATGATTCCGGAAAAGAGCCACCTGTACATCAACAAGCTCTACGGGCCGGCCGAAGAGGCCTTTAAAGCTCCCGCCAAAGAATTAGACCCCGTGATTAACGTAGTCTACAACCGGTAACGCCACCCATACCTCACTCTCACCTGTGCAGTTCTTCGCTAACCCTCGTCTAGATATGCATTCAGCGGCCGCGCCTACTTTCTGCTCTTCTTCCTCGGCGACATTGACCGGACCCTGCCGTACAAGAAACAAGCCTCCCTCATCGGCAGCGTCTTCACCTTTAGCACCATTTTCAGCAACGACCAGGTGACGTGTCGAAACTGCTACGCGCAGCAGCGCGCACACGTGCTGTCGCGCGCGCAAATTCCGATTACGCGCGTCGTGCCGAGCGCGCGGCGGCTGGACCGCGGCATGGCCAAGGCGTTTTTGGGGGAGCGGCTCAAGTGGGTGGCGGTGTATGAGGATGGCAAGGTGGCGGATAAGGGGAAGCTGGGGGATGTGCAGATTACGCTGTCGATTGGGCTGAATGAGCTGCGGAGGGACGTGGGCAGGAAGTCGCTGTTTAAATTTGAGGGTTATCAGGATTTGGCGTTTGACTGGGAGAATGCGTATGCGGAGTAGACAGGGGGTACGACAGGAAGATGATGAATTGACAGCGGAATTATAGAAAAATAATCTACAAAGAAGCTGAGATGGCGCAAGACGGAGAATTCCCCGCAAAGTGATAGCCGAGGGGCCATTTGGCGTTTGACTAGGAGAATGCGTATGCAGAGTAGACAGGAGAGGGTTGTGGCTAGGACGGGTTTTTAGGGGTACGATAGGAAGATGATGAATTAACAGTAGAATTATAGAAAAGTAATCTACAAAGAAGCTGAGATGGCGCAAGACGGAGAATTCCCCGCAAAGTGACAGCCGAGGGGCCGGCCGGCTTCCCCGCGTTGACAGGGGCCTCGGTATCCATACCGGCCCGTATAGCCGGCGGGACACGACTCCTCCACCCGACCCGAAACCTTGTTCTATACGTACCTCTGTACTTGCGTAACATCCCCGAGTACACCAAGGAGATATTTGTATTTTTCTCCCGTCTTCTCGAGTTGTCATTGTTTAATCCGCCGCCGAACCATGGCCGACAAAGGACCGACCCCGGCCAGCGCCGAAACGGGCTTCATCTTTACCATGTCCCAGCCCGAAAACCCCTTCATCGCAGATACCTATTTCCAACGCGTCCTCGCAAGTAAGCAGCAATGCCATCTCATGGAAGCCTGGTGGCAAATGTACTCATCTGTCTCGTAGCCTACCTACCACCAGACATCCTCGCCGAGGTCACACCAGCGCTGACCAAGTTTGGCGAGGACACCATCTCGCCGCAGGTCAAGGAATGGAACCTCAACGCGGAGAGACAGCAGCCGTTTGTGGAAAAGCACAACGTCTGGGGCGCTCGTCATCCGGTGGACCGGCTTGTGACCAGCGAAGGCTGGAAAGCCCTGCGAAAATGGGGAGCAGAGGAAGGGTACTTGATCCTGCCGCTTTTTGCACCCAAGTCTTGACTAACACGGGGACAGGACTGTCGCTATTGGATACGAGACTCAGTATGGCGTTTACAACCGCATCGTTCAGCATGCCAAGTACGTTGACCTCTTTCCAAAGTGTCCTGCACAACCTCCACTGACTGACTGCATAGGAACTACCTCTTCTCGCCCGTCTCCGGGCTCACCGGCTGCCCGCTCTCCATGACCGACGGCACCGCCCGTCTCCTCCGCACGCAGCTCCCCAACCTACCCGCCTCGCACCCCTTCCACGACGTCTACCGGCGCCTCACCGCGCGCACCGACGCCTGGACCTCCGGCCAGTGGATGACGGAGCGGCCCGGCGGCAGCGACGTGCAAAACACCGAGACCTGGGCTCGCTACTCGCCGCTGCCGGACGGCGGCAACGGCCTGGACCAAGGCGACTACCTCGTGTCCGGCTTCAAGTTCTTCTCGTCCGCCACCGACGCCGACGTCACCATGCTGCTCGCCAAGACGGACAGCAGCGGCAAGCTCTCGGCGTTCCTCGCGCCGCTGACCAGGACCGTCGTCGCCGCGGACGGCAGCACGTCCGTGGTGACCAACGGCGTGCGCATCCACCGCCTCAAGACCAAGTTTGGCACCAAGCAGCTGCCGACCGCCGAGCTCGAGCTCCACGACGTGCGCGCGCACCTCGTCGGTCCGGTCGACCGCGGCGTCGCCACCATCTCCCACCTCCTCAACGTCACGCGCGCCTGGGCCTTTCTGTCCTCGGTCGCCGCCATGCGTCGCGGTCTCGCCATTGCCAAGCAGTTTGCCCTGCACCGCACCGTCTTTGGCTATCCGCTGTGGGCGCTGCCGCTCCACCTGCGCACGCTCGGCGACATGGAAGTCCGGGTCCGCGGCTTCGCGCAGCTCGCCTTTTTTACCGTCTCGCTGATGAGCTTCACCGAGAGCGGCTTCCCAGCGTCCCTTGCGGCCGTGCCGCTGCCGGAAGCGGGCGAGGAAGCAGCGGTGGTGCTGCGGGCGCTGACGGCGGCGGCAAAGGCGGTGACGAGCAAGAATGCGGTCGTGACGATGCAGGAGTGCATGGAGGCGCTGGGCGGCGTCGGGTACATGGACGACCCGGATGAGCCGGAGAATGTGGCGCGGGCGCTGCGCGACATTTCGGTGAATGCCATCTGGGAGGGCACGACGAATGTGCTGAGCAGCGAGTTTGTGCGGCATCTGCTTAACAGGGACCATCTCGAGCATATCCATGCGTGGCTGTCGCGGGCCATTGCGGGCATCCGGAACAAGGAGTACCGCGACGCGCTGCAGACTTCGTGGGAGAACCTGCACGGCCGGCTCAAGGGGAACAAGGATTACATCTTTGACGTCTTGTCCGTCGGACGCGGCGTCATGTTTAGCTTCTCCTGGATCGTGGTCGGGGTTCTACTGGCATGGGATGCGCAGCGAGACAGCGACGAGCTTGCAAACGAGGTGGCGCGCCGGTCTATCCTCAACGGCGAAGGCGGTCTTCGGGAATGGCTACTTCCAGACGTCGGTGTGCCGGCAGCAACGGCCCGGTTCGACGAGAGCAAGGAGCGAGCGAAATGGGATTGTCGTCTCGTCTGGGACAAGGAGCTGCCCGACTTTGCGCCATTCGGCCAAAGAATCCCTCTTGGCTCCAAGATGTAGTCAAGCTCATGGTTTAACTTGAAAAAAAAAAAGAAGTAATTATTTTTACGCTAATTAATATACAAATATCATGGCTTGTGATTGGCATATAACCCCCCTACCTCGCATGAGGCCCCGGACTGGACGAATCCAACTCGTACATGACCTGGCCAGGCGGCGGCGCCCAGTGTTGATTCGGATTATACGGGCTATTCGGTCCATACCCGGCCTGCGACCCGGGACTGCTCAGCTCGCTCGGCGAGACGGCCTGATGCATCTGCGCGGGTGCCGACAGCTCCGCGTGCGGGCGGTACGGACTCGGCGTGGCCGCGACCTCGGAGATGGACGGCGGCGCGTACGGCGACTTTCCGTCCATCTCCGACGACGGCGAGTTGGTTGCCAGCTCCGACTGCCCCGGATGCGGCGGCTGCTGCTGTCCCGCGTCTGCCGCTGCCGCTGCCGCTGCCTTGCGGTTGCGCCGACGCACCACAATAGCCACCAACGCAATCAAGCCGATGAAAACCAGCGCGCCCAGCACCGCAATCGCAATGATGGCGCCTTTTCCCAGGCCGCCACCTCCAGATTTGGTACCGCCGCCGCCGCCGCCGGCTGCACTCGTGTTTTCCGGCGCGCTGCTACCGCTGCCCGAGGTCGGACGCGTGGCTTGGCCGAGGGTCGTCGCCTTGGTCTCGGAGATGGACTGGCTGACGGTGGCGACGACCTTGTTCTGCGCGGCCTGGCAGTAGTAGTCGAGCACCGAGGCGGCCGAGGCGACGTCGGCGAGGGCGGTGTTGTCGCAGGCGTACTTGACGCTGCTGGTCAGCGTCTGCGAGGCCTTGCCGAGGATGCCCGGCTTGAGGCAGATGCACGAGGCGAGCGCCTGCGGGCCAGAGGCGCACAGATATGAAGATTGCTGTGATTGAGGGATCAGAAACCAAGTACCAAAGTTATGCGTTATACATGCAAGTCTTACCGACATGACGGCTTGGATGACGCCGCTCTGGGCGCAGGAATGTAGAGACGAAAACTGAGGCAGGGCGGTGATGTAGTAGGTCACTTTTGCATGTGAGAAGCTGCAGAGGCAACAGTTGAGAGGGAGTCTGACTCACTATCGCCCGGAGGACCAGGCATGGCGCCAAAGGACGTGGTCCCCTGGTTCATCGCGCAAAACTCGGTGTAAAAGCTGGACGCCAGCGTCACGTCGTCGGCATTGGAGCACGAACTGCGCACCTGCGGCCCCAGACTCGAGTTGATCTGGTCCACGATGTTCTTCTTGCTACACACACACGGCGCCCACATGTTGGCCACGGTCGGGCAGCCATCATACGCCTACATCTCAACCCGTCAGCTCGCCTCGCAAAAAGTACACACACGCAGGGGATTCGTACCGCAGCAGTCACGGCCGCCGAGAGGCCCGACTGCACGCACGGCGGCAGCGACGAAATGGCGGCCACATCGCTCATGACGCCCGGGATGATGTTTGTCGTCGGCGTCGCAAACGTGACGGTGCGGTCCGGGTGGCAGTACTTGTCGACCAGCGCGGCGGCCGAGGTCTGGTCGTCGTCGGCCTTGCTGCCGCAGCGCGAGGACACGGCGCTGCGGATGGACACGGTCATCTTGTCGAGCTCGGCGGAATTGGTGCAGATGCAGGACTGCAGCTTGGTCGGCTCGGAGCCGCACGCGGTCGTGTCTTGTTCCCAGAGGTAGGCGTTGGTGACGGCCGCGGTGACGCATGGTGCCTGTCGTGGGGGTTAGTTGGGTTAGTTGGCGCAACAACAAGGTTGTGAATGCTGCGAGATGCGTACAAGTTGGCTAAAGATGTCGAGTTCGGTCATGAAAGGCACAGCCACGTCGCTGCGGACGCGGACGGCGCTGGCGAGCAGCAGCGCCGCAGAGTACCACGTCGTTGAGCCCATTGTCAAGGTTGTCTGGCGAGTGTCAGAGTCGGAAACCAGAAGGAGAGATGGCGACGCAGGGGAAGCGCCACATGCGGCCCAGGTTATCTTTCTTCATCCCCGAGTCCCCATGAATTAAGCTAGACTGCAAACCAAGGTTATTAGGGGAAGCTCAGCTCGAGGGGCATCTCGTCTCAACAGCCCCATTAGGCGCACCAGCCCATTCAGCCTCACCTTGAACAATGTAACTAGCTTGCCGTGGCTGTTGGGCTGAAGGTGGTCGGAGGCCGCAGGTTGGGAATGGTAGTATTTAAACTACAAGATTACACACAGTTATTTTTAACTGAGGATTCAACGTTTCTAGATTTATGATACAAATATCTGTGCGAGTCTTTTGCGAAAGCAGAACCCCAAGCCCAGGTACCGGTCCCATAAGGCGCACATGGCCATCTCCTTTGGGAAGAATCGCGAGGCACTCGGCACCATCATTCGCCAGCACAATGCGGGCTGTCCTAGCGCATGTGCTAAACACCCAGAGACGAGCTGACTGGTTCGCCCTGTCTGTCTGGAAACACAGGTCTCTGTAAGATTTGTGGTGAGGGATAATACTCCACGTTCTCGATCGTCTCAGGGTACTCCGTACCTGCAGATGAAATGGACCCTGCGTGGCATGTATATCCGATCTGATGATAATACGGAAAACATGGAAAATATGTACAAATTTGGCATATGGTCAAGACGGTGTGCTCTGGCTGGGCACCTGTGTACCCCCAGCTCTGAGAGCGCCGTGACAAAGATAACCTTTAAGCCTCTGCAGAATCCCCAAACAATGAGACCAGTCTTTCGCCTTTGCTAGTTCTATAATCCGTAAATAGAGGTTCATCATCATTCACGTCATCTCCCTGTCATCGACAACAAGACCCAAAACACACAATCACCGTCCCTATCTCATCCGTTAGCATTCATTCCCAGCGGCCGCACACAATTTCTCCCAACTCAGCCGCTCACATACCTGTACTGGTGGTGTGACGCCCGCCGCCTACCACCGGACTCCCTAGCGTAACCGTCTCAAAACGTCGCTCCAGAGGAAACAGGCGACGCAGCGTCCCCTTCCAACCCGTCGCCGCATGTCGATCAGCGCGCTTGATGTCGTGATATGACGGCGGCAGACGCTCGTTCTTCTCATACGGCGGCGGTTTCTCGTCTTCGCTCCAGGCCTGTTGTTGTTGCTGATCGGCGGTGCTCATCTCAGGGTCCTGCGCTTTGTCCCACCAACTGCGACAAGGGTTTGTGCTGGGTCGTCAAGTCACACGGATCGTCCCATGTACCTTTTCTCTCTCCGATCAATGAATGAGAGTTTCAAGATTTTGAATGCCTTTCTTGTCTCTTCCAAGTTTCTCGGACAGGAAGAAAAAAAACGTCAGCAATAGGGGGCAACCTGGGCTTATATCGCCTGACTCGGTTGGCGTCTGAAAAGCAAACTTGTTATCTAATAAGTAGCAAGGTGGCTGTCCAGCTCACCATTCGCCGAGGCGGTCCATCATCAGCCAAGCCAAGCGCCGCTAACCTCAATCTTGAATGTTATCTCAGCTTTTTGTCAACGTTGTATATTCGCCGGACCTACAACCAGCTCTCTACGACACTACTTCTTGCACATGCGGCGGAAGGCAAAACGTCTCGGCCAATCCCCCCCAGTAAAACGCATTTAGCCGGGCCATGGCCAGCCGCAAGATTGGAAACGCCTTGCTCTGATGCCGGAGCGTCTGCCGCCAGCTCTCCAGCATCCATTTCGCCCTCGGCGTGTTCTCCGCCGTCGGCGCCTGCACGAGCAGCACCGTCAAAAAGTTGGACACAACCGCAAAGCCTATCCGGGACCCTATAACTCACAATCAGCATGTCACCCGTCTTAAAAAAAGAAGAAGAAAAATAAACACCGTCAATCTTGCAACTCACAGGAATACCAAAACTCGTCAAAGTGCCGCGACGTCAACCGCGCCGTAAACGTCGCCACCGTCCCGCCATACGCCTGCGCCGCCTGATGCAGCTCTTTAATCGTCGCGCTGCTACTGTTCGCCTCCCCGTGCACGTCCTCTTCCAGGTGCAGCTCCATCTCGGGCAGGTCCGAAAAGTCCCAGCTCAGCTCCTCAAAGAAGAAGCCGCCGGCGTCGGGCGGCTCCTCCTCCTCGACGTCGATGATGCGCGGCGGCGGCGAGGAGCGCACCGTCGGCCGCAGCAGCGCGCGCCACACGTACGTGACGACGACGAGGTACGCAAAGTACGCCGTCGTCGGGTACGCGCTGCCTCCTTCGGTGTCGTCGTAGAAGGGCTCCGGGGCGCTGATGGAGGCTCGCCAGTCGTTGAGTCGGTCAAAGAGCGGTTTAGCGGTAGATATGCTCAGCGCGAGATCCTCGGCGAGTCTCTGACAAGCCCGAAGCGAACTGTTCCCCCCGGTTAGCCATTTCTGGTACCACCGCTTCACGGAAACACTTACTACAGCTTCTCTTGCACGTCGGCGACAATGACGGCCAGCCGCGCCATGTCGCGAAACGGCCGAAACGCACGCCCTGCCACCACTGCCGCCTCGTCAAAGTACGACGCCGCCGGCTGCACCTCGAAATCCCCGTCGCACAGCTCCCCTACATCCCACTCGTCCGCGCGGATATACGGCGGCCGGCCCATCAGCAAGCTCTGCCACTTGTCCTCAATGTACAGCGCCCACCACAGCCGCCGCCGCAGCCGCTTGTCCGCGTGCGGGATGCCGAACATCTGGCACTCAAACTGCAGGCCCAGGCTGTGCGCCATGCCGACCGTGCTGCCGATAAACGACCACAGAAACGACGAGCTGGACAGGTCGTGTCCCCCGCCGCCGCCGCTGCCGTCTCTGTGCAGGAAGAGCAGCGCGGCCTGCACGGTGGACAGCGAGGGCCGGTGGATGGCGGCGTGGATGAGGGCGTGCACGAGCGTCCATAGCTGCGCGAGCGGCGGCTGCTGCTGCTCAAACGCGCTGACGACGGCGAGCAGCTCGTCGTTGAGCGCAAACGGCATCGCCAGCCCGTACATGGCCGCGAGCACCGCCGTCGGTATGCCGTCCAGCGCCGCCGTCATCGCCACCGGTGACGCATCCGCGCCCGTAGCATGCGCAGCGTCCAGATATGCGTTTGGCACGACCGGCAGTATCGGGTATACATGTTTCCGGAACCTAGTCCACGCGTTAGCCACTATTCCCCTTCCCCGGCTCCTGTTGCAAAAAAAAAAAAGAAAAAAAAAGGGGACAACTTGCAGTCGTATAAGCCGCACGCCGTACGCCGGCGGCACCAGCTGCGCCAGCTGCAGCCGCGCATCATCCCCCGCGTACGCCGGCGGCAGCAGCAGCGGATGCACCAGGTGCTTGTCCTCGCTGACCATGAAGTGAATCGGAATCTTGTCCGCCGTCGGCACGCCGCCCGCGTTGCGCACGTACATGCGGTGGTGCACCGACCGCAGGCCCAGCCCGTCGAAGCGGCAGTGCCGCAGCAGCCACGGGTCCGACTCGGACGACGCCCCCAGCAGCGCGATGCTGTGCCCGTCGATGCCGTCCATGGTCTGGCTCAGCTGCGTCGATACCCGGCTGCCGCCGCTGCGCAACGACGACGACGAGGGCGTGTTGCGGGCGTCGACGACCACGTCGCACGGCGCGGCCATGTGGCTGCTCTCGTCAAAGTCGAGAGCCGCTGGGACCGGCACCGTCGAGCCAGACAAGGCGGAAGAAGCATCGGCGTCGCCGACGGCCGCCGAGTTCGGGACAAACGCGGCAGAGACGGCCGGCATCCCCGACGTCCTTCGCCGCGGCCGGCCAACATATGTACAGGGGATATTACTCCGCGCACATCGCTGACACGGCGGCCGACCGTTGGCGCTGCTGTCCGTCTGGCACTTGAGCTTGCGCTCGCGACAATGATCACACGGCTTCTGACGCTTCTGGCATCGATACGGCCGAGTCGTTGTGCCTTCTACCGCCGTAGGTGACGGCATTCCCGGTGTCTTTTATCTTGTTCTTCCCTCCTTGCCCCTCCCCACGCTCTTCTTGTTTCCCCTCAATTGGTCGGTGCTTCTTTTTTTTCTTCCTCTTGTTGCAGTTCGGCGGGTGCTGGACAGCGCTTGAATGCCAACTATTCCGGATCGGCGAAAGATGGGTGTTTCGCCACACAACACGATTGAATTTGCACAAACGAGTATGCACTGCTTGAACAAGTCTCGGAAAACATCAACTTCACACTCGGCAAAAAGATGTGAGTATGGGAGTTTAGGAAAGGGGGGAACCTGAGAAATATGTGACACTGTATTCGGCGAAGTTTGATGCGCGGGGGTGGAGAAGTCGGCCAAATTATTCATGTCCCGGCGAAAAGAGCCAATGGCAAATTGGCCGACTTTCCACCTAGGTAGGTATGCGGCGTATTGCATGCAGCTTATCAAAACGTACATTATTCAATCCTTCGTAGAGCCATATTCACCATTCAGTGTTATCCAATGGTAAAATCAATGATTAATGATTAAATCGAAAAATGAAAGCTCGGCATTGTGTTGGGGTATAACTAAGGTATCGTCCTCCTCAAACAAAACAAATACGAATGGCGAATTTTGCAGACAAGCAATCCGCTCAACGACGACAACAACAGCTGTCATCCTTTTTAATCCGTGTGATCAATTTCCTCCAGGCAACAAATGGAAAAGAAAAATAATGGGGTCAACCGCAGCCAGCCTCGAGCCAGCTGCAACAATTACCACCCAGCTGTCCAAATCCGTGTCGTTCAACAAAGATACACCGAAACGCACAAATCTAAATTCGACGCAGAAAGACAAAGGAAAAAAAGACATCCGGGACTAGGGATTAACAAATAGTGCCGCAGGTGCGGAAAAAGAGTGCAATCTTGGAGGCCAGTTCCCGCCATCCCACCAAACAAGAAACGACGTGCAGAGGCTTGGGTGTCATTCTTCTCTGCGCTCGTCAAGGCGAACGAGTCGCCGACAAGTATTAATTAAATAAAAGGGGGTGCCAGGCGGTGAAAAGTCGTTCGCAGTTCATCAGGCTAGACGTGAACAGGGGCACGTCATTTCTGGGCATCAGCATCAACTCTCACGGGTATCCTCCTATCGCTTCGTACTAGCGAAAAGCTCGGGGAAGTGCTCTTTGGCGTATTGCTCGCAGGCCTTTGCGGGCTTGCCAACCTTTTGGCCAATCACCTTCCACTTGTTATTTTCGTAGTCCTTGATTGCGTTGAGCAGCGCTTGACTCTCATCTTCGGCAAACTCGGCGTAGTGCATATCCTACAAGTGTCGCTGTTAGTCATAGTTGAGGCGCGTCAGGATGGACCATCAACAAACCTTGTACCAATGTTTCTTTACTGATCCTTCTGTTCTTGTCGGGAATGTCTGTTGACCAGTCAGCACGAGCTATTCGATGGCGCAAATATCGCTCTCCGTGGCCTGAATCTCACCTTGGCAATTTCTGCCCAACTATTGCCAGCATCGCGCATTTGCTTAAGGCGCAGTTCCTCTGCTGGAGTCCACGGTGTGTTGGTCCTGCTCTTCTTGGCCGGCGGTTGTGAGGGCGTGGCGCTGGCTTCTTCGACCGGCGCAGCCACGGCCGGGGTCGAGGCCGACTGAGCATTGGGAGGCGTTGGAATAGGAGGCTGGCCCGCGCCGGCCGCGGGGACGGCGACTGGGGTGGCCGGCGAGGGCACTGTCCCGGGAGCAGGTCTTTTGTTGCGCTGACGACTAGGCTGAGGCGTAGGAGTCGGTGTCTGCTGCTGAGAGCCCGGGCCCGAGGCGGGCTGCTGAGGCTGGGGCACGTTCATGGGGGGCTGAACGGGAGGCGGGTGCGATTGCTGATGCGCCGCCATGCCAGGCTGGGTAGGGTAGGGGAACTCTATCCGCTCATTGCGCCGAGCGGCCATCTCGGTGGCCTGATACGGATTGTTGCTGTCGAGCGATTCAGGTTAGCATCAAGAAGCCGAGGGGAGAATACACGCCGTCTCAAGAAATGAAGAGCGCGGCGATGTATATGTAACGCCAAGAGGTAGGTGAATACTATCAGTAAGACTGATAGTACACACCTCACATTCAGAGGGAAACGCAAGCGATGGTTTCAAGGATCCATGCTCAAGGTGCCGCGGCGGTAATACGAGCAGCGTAGAGCTATGTGTAGGACGGCAAGTGGACCGGAGAACACGGCGACAGCAGCATGTTTGCCGGAGGAAAACAAGCAGGCCAGGACATGTCAAGAGGAACATGCACAGTTGCTTGGGAAACGAGGAAACAAAGAATGGGGGAGGGCAGGCGCAACTTACTGCATGGCATTAGGCGGGTGGGTGGAGTTTGAGTAGACATACTCGGGCACGGGGCCGACCTGCCACTGTTCCATGTTGGCGGCTCTGCAAGGAGAATGTTAGTAAAAGGCAATCAAGGGCGAACGCAGATGCAGTGGATGGTGATCCGCCATGAAGTGTGAAGCAATGCAGTGCAAAGACGCGCGTGCGTCATGATGCTTGGCGGGGCGATTGTAGCAGATAGACAAGTGATTGCGCCTGAGGCGACACCAGGCAACGTGTGCACAGCAGGCGCAATCATAGAAATAGGAGCGGGCGAGGGGAGTATGGGCCTCTGCTCCTGTCCTTCTCTTTCTGCCTCGCGCGCTGCTTCCCTCTCTTGTCACTCTATTTCTTTGCGTTGTTGCGGCTGCGATGCGACGACCGAATCGGAGATGCGACGGGCGCACGGGCGCACAAGACGACGAGCGCAAGACCTTGGCTGGGTGCTGGCGCGACGGGAAGTCGTGGTCGGGTCGGGAAAAGCAATCGCCATGGGAGTGGCGCGCAAGGCGCATGAAATAGCCGCACAGGGTCGAGAGAGAACGAGGCGACAGAGCGAAACGAGTTTGTCGGCGCGCAATTGTGGCCGACGTCGATCGGCTGTAGGAGGGCTTTTGCTTGAAGACGTGGGGCGTGGGCGCGATGAGAATACAAGCCAGGGGCTTGAGCGCGTAGAGAGAGAACAAAACGGCGCAGATTCCGGCACGCCGGGGGAAGGGTGAAGCTGCGCAAAAAACGGCGATCAAAATGACTTACATGAGAATACTTGTGCGGTGATAAGGAAGAAGTCAAAGGTGACAACCAGGACCAGGGCCGGTGGACGGACGAGGTACAATACAGTACGGCAAGGTACTGATGGGCTGGTGTCCTGGCGAGAAAGCAAGAGCGGGACAAGATGACCAAGAAGTCCAACTACTTGGGCCAGTCCAGGCGATGCGCGACGGGGCTGTGGTGGCTGGTGGCTGGGGCAGACAGAGACGCTCTAAGGTCTCCGAGCACGCACTGAGTTGAGGTGAGTACCTTGGGCGGCGGCGGCGGCAGGTAGGTACCTTAGTAGGTAGGAGGTAGGTAGAAGGAGAAGGCCGGTTGGCGGGCTAGCCACGGCACTGGCGAAGCTGGGCGTAAATTAGTTGGAGTCCTTCCTATGGAGACGAGCATCCATACTCTGCTGGATGTATTGTCTTTGTCGACGGTGGAGCTTTGCCGCAGACTAGCGACGGTAGTGAGCTTCGCTTGGCTCTTGGGCAGGTGGACGGATGGAGGTAAATAGGTAAAGTACCCAGGCAGGTAGCCGGATAGAAGCGGGAGCAGGTAGCGCAGCGCGATGAGATGAAAGTTCGACTGCGTCAAAGTAGTACTCTTTTCTCTCCTGTTTGCTTTGCTCCAAGCTCGTTTGATTGGATGATGATTGGGTGCCGACTTGAGCAACGGAAAAGCACTGCAACTGGGCGTCAGTCAGTGGCAGGCCAAGAGGCAGGCATGCTCCAGTTAGGGAGGTGGTGAAGAAGCGTGGCGCGAGAGGTGGCTGGGGCGTGGCCAGACCAGAGACAGACACGACCATGACACGAACATGGCCAAGTCGGGAAGGGGAGAGAGGAGAGGAGAGAGGGCGGGAGCGGTGCTCCGTCCAGAGTGAGGCAACAGAAAGCGCACGCCGGCATATCGACATACCTGATGATGAAAATAAAGCAGAGTCCTCGATGCAGCTCTTTTTCTGTCTTTCTTCCCTTCCCTTCCGAATCACCGTATCTCTGTTGCGACCCGTTTGCTGTCGCGGTACAGGATTGGTGGGACCTCAGCGCTGTGACAAGCACTGGGCGGTTGCACTGAAAGAAAAGTACAGTGGACGAGGGGAGCAGGATGGTGGAGGAAATAAAAGAGGTACTTGGTCCGCAAGTCACTCAAGCGAGGGGGAAGGGTCAAGTACTAGGTAGGAGGTAGCCCTGACAAGCCTGGTCGCTGGCAAGGTCACTGGACTTGGACAAAGGTGAGAGACGAGGGGAGCGAGCAGGCCAGCTTGGGCGTTGCAAGAGCGAGCAGAAGGCAGGAAACAGGAAAAAGAGGTAGAAGGGAGATGGCGAGGTACAAGTGAAGAGGTCGGGGGACTGCCAAGGTACTCACATTCAACAGTGGGGCTTCGCGTGGCTGGTGTCTTCGAACACTGTACATATACACTGTACTGTGTCTAGCATTTAGCTGCATCTATACAGTGCGGTTACAGCGACGCACCAGCCCTCAACCACCGCCTGCGCTCAGGCCATGTAGATCCACTCTTCTGGTACCATTCCCGTATCCGGTACTTGCTCTGTTCCAGCGCCACCTTCTCCAGCCACGTCCACCACCGCAGTTTGAACCAACCAGCCTGCCTGTTGGCATGGACAAACCCCAGCTTCCTCTCCTCCGTTCCCCCCCCCTCCTCTTCATTCATCGCCCTCGTTTTCCCTCATCAGCCCAGCCGACTCGCTTTTCAGCCCACCGTCGAAACGTGCAATATCCCATCGTCGAAAACCCCCTTTGTCCTGTCTACCGCTCTTTCCACCATCCGCGCCGTAGTAATCCAATGCAAATCTCAATCACCACGGCTCACCGTTTCTTCCAGCGCCATCCAGCCACCCGATGAGACATCTTCGCCAACCATCCAGCCCGTCGCAGAATCGTCCACGGTGCGGATCCCTTGCCCACGCGCAATTTCCATCGAGAAACGGCACAGAATTCTCCTTGTCCGATTCTGCTGCCACTTCATCTGCACATTACTGCTCACTCCTGCGTCGTGCAGTAGCACTAGGCAAATATCGACTGACAACGTAACCATATGTATCGGACCCTGTAATACGCACGCCATATTCATCACCAAAGCTCTAGCATCCGATTGTGTCGCTATCTTCCGCGCTCCCTCTCCGAACATTATCCACAATGGAATCAATCCCCTTGTCTCGGTACTTGTTTCCTCGGCCCTCCCCCCCAAAACACCCTGGTACTCGATACTTCCGCTCCCCAACCGCGCTCGACACCACAACAAGAAACCCCAATGGTTCGTGGCCCGTGGTTCGCAATCATGGCCCCCACCTGCCTCACAAGCGTCCGCTACTTATTGCATCTGTACCTGCCATCCTTCGGCTGCTTCCGAGAGTGTAAGCCACCATGTATCAAGAATCGACCATGGATCACCCTCTCAATCTTCATCCTCGAGGATCTTCCGAGAGGTTCGCATTGCCCAATGGATATGTACCACGGCCGTTTTTTTGGCAGCAGAAACGGTATCCAGTTCTCCACCTGATTGATGACTTGCGTACCTCTCCAAGCTCTGGAATTCCGAGATTACTCAACGACGTCAGCCTTCAGAATTGAATCATCTAATCTCGCGCACTTGCAGAGGTAGCCTAGGTCGTCTTTTCCTGGCCAAGTTGTTTCTGGTGATGGCATGCATCCCGGCGATATATCGGGTGGCTGAGTTCTCGGTTGTTTCTCCGGATCCCCTGCCATGATCTGATGCATACGCTTGGCATCTGCGTCACCAAGCGACTTCTCGAGATCATCGGCAAGCCATTGCGCAACTTTTTATCTGCACACGCACCGCATTGGGCGTGCGGAATGTCCAGTGCGGCCGTGACTCAACCGCCTTGCACGTTGAATGGATGACCAGCGGTGATGTAGGCTGCGTCAATCAAGTACGACATGATCGTTACCCAGTCACCGACTTGCACATACGAGAACTTAAAATACTCTGTCGCTCTCAGGCACCGAGGCTAGTCTCTCTAGAGTGTCACTGATCCAACCTGTTGCTAGACAGTCATGGTCACGTTGGCTGCCTCCCTACCAATCTCGGTGTTCATCAGTCAGTTGCTAAATTTGGGCAACTTTCATCCGACAGCTTGCATTATATTGACCAAGCTAGTTAAGTTCCCGAACTATTGAACTGGTGACCTTGCCGAGTTGCAGTGCCGTCAATGATGAGGTTCGCATCAGGTGCCCTTGGATTCTGTCGGCCAACACAGCCCCCGAAACATCGATACTGTCGGCTTTGTCACGCTGCTTGTCTGACTTTTGCCCTTGATCAAGCGTCTTCTTATCTATGGTCACCGATGAAGTTCGCAGACTCGTTTGAATCGAGTTCTGGCGCTTACTAGGCGATTGTTCAACTAGTGACAGTTGGACAGCCACGTTGCTCTCAACCAACAAAAACATGGCGGTTTACTCCTTCCACCATACTCGAGTTCTGCGCCGTCTCTCCGCTCTCTAAACTACGGGCGGAAAGTCAAGATGAGATAAAGTGCAGGTGTCAAGGCATCATCTGACCAGATAGAGTTCTCCATTGCAGACGTCCTACCACAGCCGCGGCCAATACCATCTACCCTCTCTTCCACTTTGACGATAGTGTCTACAGTAACCAATCTATTTCAGTAAACAGTGACAACATCGGAGCGCCTGTAACCGGGTTCGGCACCGCCGATCCCGCCCCTCGGCATAGGTCCGGCCCATAAGGCTGCCAACTTGCGCCAGGAACCTGCCACCGGCTGCTTCCAGTAAAGGGGCGAAGAGAACTATCGCTTTGGCTTTGCATCTAGGCTTGAGCAATGACGTCTATGACTCAGAAGATGAGGCCACCCTTTCAGCGATGTCTGCGACGCTGTAACAGACGGTAGCAGACCATACCTCGACACGTCTGTAGGACAATCAGTGTCACCTCGAAGATGATGGCATCATCGTTTCATTCGAGATTTCCAACCTGGTTCAGTTCTATGCTCATTTCCAATAATTTTATAGGAGCTCCCTCGTGGCTCATGATGTCGTGTCAACCTGGCTTCATGGTATGACTCGGAGACAAATAACAGTTCCACAATTTCCCAGATGACGCATGTATATTAGCATATTAAGTTCAATAAGATGGACGTCATGTTTCTGTCAGTAATGATGGCTGTTTATTGGAAAAGCGATTAGTGCATTGAGCCTGGGCGTAGAGTGTTGGCCATGCCCGAGTGAAGTTGATTGTGGCCTGGAAAACACTGCAAGCCTTTGCAGGTCCATGATCTAGAGATGCATGAATAATTTCTGCATAGGCATTTTGCAGCTCATTTAAACATCTTTGGGATGAAATGCCTGCGGAATCCCTCGGTAGATTATCATCTTGGCGGTCAGCAGTCCATTGTGTGGTGACATTGACGAAAATGAAGAACAATGTCAACCAACGACCACATTGGCCGGACAAAAGGAAAATTACATTGTACATTCACAACAAACCAATCTATGGAGTAGAGAGAGTTACACCAAAATCTCCTTTGAAGCCCTGCACTACACACTCACGTACCGTACCGCAAGCTGCAAGCGAGCTTTGCTCTAGGGTAGTACCTCGTACGAGAGACGCATCACCAGTTGCGGTGCGCAGCCTCATCTGCCAACCAACGACCATGATGCGACAAACTACCGAGAAAAGCGGCATCTCATTTCCCACGTACTGTGAGTCGCTCTCCAAGAAACGACACCAGCAGTCTTTACCGCCACTTCACATCGCGACACGGCCCAAACGCTGCTCAAACGGCTTGAAACGCAACCCATGCTCGCTACCCTCTATGCCAAACGAACGCTTTCCCTCACAACCGGCTGCCCTGTTTTTCGCATTGCACTGCCCGCCCTATAACCATACGTAATGCACATTTTGTTCGTATGACCTTGCCCTCCTGGCTGATCACAAAACACCGCTGGCCAAAGGGAAAAAAAAAAAAAAGGTTCCGATGCAGAGCCTCGATCGGCACACCTTTTTGCCGCGACCCCTTGTTGCCACAAAAGGTCGTCTGGTTTTTTATTTTTGTTTTCTTTCTAGGCTTGGGTTGCCCACACCGCTATCGTTGGCCTCTCCGATGAGGCTTGCCAGCACAGCCTCAGCCGTGTCTTGCGCGCTTGAACATGACAGATTATCCTAATATAATGCAACTTTTGTTGCCACTTATAGGACGGCCGCCGCCGAAAAAGGTAGTGTAATATATCGTCATCAGATTTGGCCTCAATGATGCGTCATAAACGCCTGGAGGCTCGAAACGACCCGAAATTAAAAAGTAAAGCGGTTGACGTAGCTTTTTTCTCTGAGAGCAATGCAGTCATCCTGGCCTATGAATGCAACATTTTTGCAAGCATGTTTTCGTTGACGGGCATGTGAAGCCAGTTTCCTGCTGGAATTGAAACTAGGTGGCAAATGGGTTTCTTGGGTTCGAACAGGTTTATTTCGGATTGTCGAGAAACCGAATGTAAATGTGACATGACACGGCCAAGCCGTTTGTAGTCGTTTCGTCTCAACCACCAAAAAAAAAAAGGATGCATCTCCCCCACGAGCCAAGTTCGGAACTATTTTACAAAGTTCTCTAGCCTGCATCCCTATCTATTCACTTTTCTCCAGAATTCAAGTCAACGGATGAATTCATCAGACGTCTCCCGAGGCCCGAGGGCCGCCCCCCTCCGCCTGATGACCCCCGGTGCCGGGCTCATCTCCCTCACATTAAAGTAGAAAAGTGACCTGCAGATTATGCATGCTACCACTTTTTTTCTCATTTGACAACTTGTGGGTTATGCTATTACAACGGGGGGGCGAGCCCACTGCGGCGCCATCTTTCTTCGAGGGCCTTAGCTGATACCGAGGTGAGATGTGCAGGCTGCGTTGGTGCTGTTTCAAGATTGATCAGAAAGAACCCCTGCAACTTTTGCGGCTCCGTGGCGCAAGCCGTCGACGCCGTGGGTTTCGCCAGGTATCGGTTTCATGTCAAATGGTGACGAAAGAAAAGAAAAGAAAAAGAAAAAAAAAATGAAAAAGCAAATCAGAGGGGGCGAGTTATTAGGAACCATCAGGCAGAGTCCGACACAGCCGGCGATGAAGACACCGGAACCCGGTCGGCTGGCATTCATGGGAGAGCTTGGATTACGAACTGGTGGCTTGTTTCTGGCTGGCGAGGCGTTTGGGCCTGAACCAGGCGTTGAAATGAGCCGCATATTTCGATTGGTATTTGAGAAAAAATGTTGCAGAGACAACAGAAGCAAAAAGCTTGCACCCGAGAGGATGACAGTTTTTCTCTTGGACGCCATCATTTCTCAGGTACGAGACTATAGCACGGCAGAGGCGCCACGAAACGGATCATCCTCACCTGGTTTCGACAATGGCCATCATCAAACTAAACAAATGCAGTAACCCCGGTTGGAATCTGGTGCTTCAGGCACCGTATCGACTACACGACGCCCTGCGTCATTGGTGTTCTCCGCTGCACATGGCATGTTTGGGCGAACCAACCTAACTATAAGCACGGATGAGTTTTGCTGTCGCTCCTTCCCTGCAGTGCAACGCTGCTGGGAAGGCCCCTGACAGTACAAAAAAAACGCCATACTTGGGTTGTTGTGTGGTGGAGTATCTTATCGTTGGCCAACGTTGTCTCTTTTGTCAACTGGATAACTAGAGTAGATCAGATGCCAAGACGACCTCCATGGTTTACAACTTTAAAAGCTAGTGTTGCCAGGTAAGAAACGACGACTTTTAGTTGCGACGCGGGAGCATACAAGGCCAATCTATCGGATTTGCCTGCATACGGTACCTGGCACATGCTATAGAATCCATATGGCCTTCAACGGGTGGGAACGTTGCTACCGCAGCAGGAACAGGTCCCTGTGGTTCCTCGGCGGTACTACGCCGGGACTAATCCCGATTGTGTTTGCATGGCCGGTCTTGATGGCTGATGATGGTCATCAAGAAGTCCAAGCGGGTATCAGCCATCGCCATACTACCATGTAGATACAGTATACAATACCACATACTACGTGCACGATGAAAAGCCACAACGGACCGTGAATCATTCAACCACGGACCAACTCGGCTACGGGCACTGATGTCAGTACATCGGACCGGCGGCGGGCGGTGTAGGTTGGGCCCTGTTTGACATGTTGGTTCTCGTGAACAAGTTTTTTTTTATTTTTTTTTTTATTTTTTCCTCTTCTTTTGCATAATCGAAACGAGACTGAATATGCTCATGACCTCTCAACATTATGCACCAATTCCCGCATGCGACAAGCGTGGGGGGCGAGGCAGCGTCATCATCAGACTGCGGTGTGTGTGTGTGGGAAGGAATGTCACCAATAGGCCGCAACGCCCCGATTATGTCTGTTCTCACCATCAACACCAGACAACCGAATAGTCATAGAAAAAGGCTCAATCAAGACCGGACCAACTGTTCTCTTCTCTCACTGGATGCCTCGTCGCAAAAATAAAATGAAATAAAATAAAATAAAAATCATGCTACTGCCCCGCACGCTTGGCCAGCCTGTAACAAAGCTAGATCTCATAGTTGACCAGGGGCTTTGCCTCCTCCCCTTGATGCATGCCTGCAGCAACCGGACAGGGTCGCGGCCCCCTCCAAACATCACAACCCGCCAAGCTGTTTCTGCATGCGTATAGCATTATAGGGCCCTTTTTCTTTTCTTTTCTTTTCTTTTGCCTGTTGGGATCCACGGGTGCGAGCGCCCTGGTGTCATTATATCATCGTCGTCTCTTCCCGACACTGTCTTGTTGGCTCTTCCCTTTTTTTCCCCTTCCTTTGGTCTTTATTTTTCTCCTGCAACTATATCGGTGCTTGTGTGAACAACCATACCACTCGTGGTCTCTTGCCAAACAGTTGTTTACTTTCCTTCTTTTTTTGTTTTATTGGTTGCGTATTACCATTCCTTCCTTGAACACTAGCTTACGAGCATAACTCTCCTTACCAAAACTCACCGTTGTCACTCATTCGACTTTCTTACACTCATTATCTTGAACGACCAACTGGCTTGGCCTTCGGACATTCTTTCTCCATCCGATGCGCAACTTTTAAAACAAAGAAACAACGCAACTGTGTCCAAAACCTAATCTCTGAACCAATCCTCTCTTTTTCGGCAACACGAGACCCTTCTCTGGCGGTACCATTCGTTTTCAATCCGACAGGACGACTTTACAGCTATTACCTTTTAAAAAAGGAGAAACTAATTAGTACCGACGTTTGGCCTGGTTTGCCAATAGTTTTTACTTTTCGACCACTTGGGCGGATATACATGCTCATGCACAACCCCGCAACTGGTCGCCTTGGATCAAACATGTCTCGAACTCAGACCCTTTCTGCTCATACCATTGAGATTTCAGCACACGCAAGGAACAAGAAGAACGCAATGACTGGCGGTGGCCGAGCTTGGAGAGAGGACGAGGCAAGCCACCTCACGTATGAGTACATGGTCGTCTACTAACACACACTACCAGGAGGCCTACCTTCTCCGCACTCGTCTCCAAAAGATGCCGTACAAGCACATTGCCGCGCACCTCAACAAGACGGAACTCGCCTGCCGGCTGCACTACCACCAGCTGTCCCACGGGAGCAGCCGCCGCAAGCGCACCGCCTCGAGCTCCTCCGGCTCCGACCGGTCCCCCGTGCTGCCCGCCCTGACGCCTCCGCCCAACTACGAGCGCGTCGTCTCGCGCTCCATCTCGCCCGCACGCGGCAGCAGCAATCTTCTCGACAGCGCCAGCAGCAGCGCGCGCTTCGTCATGACGCCGCCGCCCCAGCTCGCCGACGTCCAGCTGCCGAGCCTCCTCGCTGCCGGCTGCTCGCCGCGCGTGCCGACCATCCTGCCCAAGCCGGCCTCGATGCGCGCCAGCTCCCCGCTCGGCTACCCGCCGTCCATGCCCGAGCAGCAGCCGCTGCCGCCGTTTCGTCGGGAGAGCTCGCTGCCGGCTGCCCCGTCGTTTCACAGCCTGCCGCTGCCGTCGACGGCGACGACGCACTCGCCGGCGCACGTGGACCTCAACCGGCTGCACTCGGTGTATGCGGCGCACCGCGACAAGTTCTGGGACTTGGTGGCGGCCGAGTATGGCTGTTCGATGGGCCCGGCTACGCTGGAGAAGGCGTGGAAGAGCGGTCGATGCTGCAGCCCGGCGACGTATGGTCCGCTGGCGAGTCCCAAGGAGGAGCACAGGATGGGGGGAGGAGCAATGGCATCGCGCGACAAGACTAGGATATCGTCTCTCATCTCTGCCGACTAGGTGTCTTGTGGCGGGAGCTACAGCATTCTTATTCTTACTGCGTTTTATTTTTGTCCTTTTCGGAAAGGGTTCGCGTTTCCAAGGAGGTCCCCTGCGTGATGGGTATTGGGTTACTGGGTTTTGTGCAAGGCGCCTGGGACATTATGTATTTGATGATTTAGCTGATGATTGGGCAAGTGTGGAGGAGGATCTCGCGTTTGATGAAATTGATTTCCGATTGAGAAGACCATGTGCGGGATTACTTTTGTGAGGATCTTGTTTGGTAATTTTTAAAGCGACCTCTGGACCAAGAATTTGGCCAATGACAATAAAAGTTATGATAAAAGCCCAGTTTCAGTTGCACAAAGTACTCTGATATTTTCTTATTTCTAGCTGGAAACGTTAATTATGGCCCGCCTCTGCCTTGTTCGAATTTGATGACGTGTGAAACGTGTCTTGTACCGTTCGAATACTAACACGCGCGTTGCCAGCTGCCTAGCAGTCTCTTTCCGGTCTCAACAGCGATACTCTTTGAGGTGAACAGTTTCGTCACCACGCGGTAGTTCAACTACGTAATGTTGTGAGCTTCTAGAGCGTGTACGGCAATACCACAGTCAGGCCGCCGATTTGGCCCAGCAGCTTCTCCAGCACACGCAGCGCCGAGCCCAGCGAGCATCCCGGCGCGGGCTAGCCCGTGCTGGGGTCCGGGCCGGCAAAGCAAGGTGACGCACAGAGCTTCCATCCACGGTCAACGTGAGGCGTTGAGGGCCCGTTTGACGTCTGTGCGGTTGAAGTGGGAGGGGTGATGTTGGAGCACATGGCCTAGAATGGGACAAAGCGCGCTGATCTCGTGTAGATTGAAGCACAAGTGGTTCATCTGCACTGGAGGGCCAACCAGAGGGCTCGATATAGTCTGCCAGTGGTGCCGTTTCTCTGCATAGTCTGCGAGTTATCATGTGGTTGTGCACGACCAGTCTGCCTACGTTGTAGTGCTTGGCGTCGCGAGCATCGGCCATGTATGGGCCGTAGATGCCTCCTTAGGATTCGCCAGTGATGTACACTTGCCGTCCAAAAAGCCCCAATGTGTCGAAAACATGGCGCCAAAATCCAGGAAACTGTTTTGTGGCGGTCCTCGTCAAGCGTTCGCAGACCTGCCAAAGCAGGGCGAGTGCCGTCCATGGCCGCGACAACGCCACACCCAGCCTCTATACGATGACTACCTCCGCTGGAACATGGAGACGATGCAAAGTAATAGTGGTGCAGAAAGAACCGGTGTAGTAATTTTTGCTCTATGCTCTGTCTGTTAGGCTGGCTTGGCCTCAGGCCGCAGGACAGAACATGAAATATCACTGCAGGGGAGTTCTGTGTACGGCAAAATTTCTTTGCAAAATAAATAAGATCTGCAGTCATTATGCGTAATTTATCTAACAAGGCAAAATCCGGCGCTAAAGCGCCATCTATACACTGCCTGATTCTACCGACCAAGACCGATATTACCAAAGTTCCCCTATAACTGATGAACAAATAATACCCAATATTCAATCATGCTTCGTCCGTGGGCATTGCTCCGTACCATAGGGTGCTATACCAGCCCTCCCTAGCTAGCTAATGCTTGCCGTTGTGCTCCAGGTGCTTTGAAGTATCGCTGTCGTCGACCACCGCTGCCGTTGTCCTGCTCAGGTGGCGCATGAGCCCCTCCTTGCCCGATTCAAACTCGGCATGGCCCTTGTGAATCTTTAGCAAGCTATCGCGCATCAAGAACTCGTAGTACCCGGTCCCGACGAGGGTCGCTGGGATGCTGACGAGGATGCTGATCGGCGAGTACGTCATGTATGTGAACGCCTCCTTGCCGAAGAAGATGGCCGCAACCATGCGCGTGCCCAAGTCACGGGCCATGTTGGTACTGATTGTAATGTCGGCAAAGGCCCAGACCATGGTCGCGTAGGCAACACCAATGGCAAAGGGCGCGCTCGCGGGGGAGATGAACGGGTTGGTCGGATCGATGCACGCCCAGATGACGAGCGCGAGGAAGGCGTCGACAAAGAACTCGGTCATGAACAAGAAGCCGTGGTTCGTCTGGTTCGGGTTCGGAAACGAGCAGAGGATGCTCGCCGGCGCGCCATTCGCCACCAGCGGCTTGCCGGCCGCGATGAGTTCCTCCTTCATGGCCTGAATCTCCGGCCAATACATGCCCATGACCACCAAGCCCGCTATAAAGGCGCCGAAAATCTGACTGACAATGTACATGGGCACCTTTTTCAGCGGGAAGCCCTGCCAGAACCAAAAGGCAATGGTGATGCAGGGGTTAAAGTGGCCGCCCGAGGTCGGGGCGCAGACGATGATGGCAAAGGCGATGCCCATGCCAAAGGCCCAGCCAATCTGGAAGAGGCTGCCAAAGGCGGCGACGCCGAGGGGGTTGGCGAGGTTGAGGGTGAAGCCGGCGACGGCGGCGATGCCGGGGAAGACGTAGAAGAAGACGCCGGTGGCCTCGGCGGCGCACTCGCGGAGCCAGCGCGGGCGGGTGCGCTCAAAGTCGAGACGGCGCTGGGAGACGGCCTTGGGGGGCACGACGTGGCGGGAGACGTGTCTCTCGATGGCGTCGGTAACACCCAGCTCTACTGCAGGACAGATACGCGTCAGTATATGATGCGAGTAACATGGGGCTATCGCTATCCACAGGCATGGAACGTACAGTCATGGGTATGGAGACGAGTGAGGTCGGGGGAAGACATGGTGGCTAGTCAGCTCTCCGAGAGGGCTCGATGAGAGAGAATGACCGGAAAGATGCAGCTTCTGAACTACATGGATCGTCACATCGTTTGACGGGGGCCGCTACATATATGTCGTTTTTCTACGGTGAGCTATTCCACTCCCGGACATTTGGCATGGCCCGCACCCGAGAGCCCTCCGGAACGTCGCAGGACCGTTGAGAGAATAGCAAATAGCGGCAATTTTTTGCCGGTTCGAGGCTCAGTTCCGCGGTGGTGCGGAGGAGCCTGGAAATCCACTGTCCACAAGCTGTACTTGGGGGGTTTTTCTTTGAACAAGGTGATAGTTGGGCAGGCGCAGCACAATTCTGTGGAACAGCTTCAAAGGAAGCAACGACAGGCGTGGGGAAACTGGAGAAGGTTAAAACAGGCTCAGAACGAAGAGTCGGAACTGCGGGGAGGCGAAATGAGTTACGCCGGGGCTTTCCTGGGGTAGAGATGGGAGGCTATGCTATGATTGGCATCGCCGTCCGAGCCAAAGGCCCATGATGTGGAGGTGGAAGTGCATAGTCGTCAGTCGGTAAAATGGCCTACGGACCAATAGAGAGGCAAGATGCGTTGCTCTCGGCCGAGGTTGTCCATTTTGCTTTTTTAACCCCGGTCGTCGGAGATGGATTAATCCCATCTTTGCGAGGAAGCGTGCCATCTACCCCAAGACGTGGCTTGCGCACCAGCCATGAGGCTGCAATGGGACGAGTTGTATTGGTTGCTTTCCCCCAAGCCATGCAGGACAATTGGGAAACGTGGCGGGCTATAGTTTGTTTGACAAGTTAACCTCCGGGTAACAACTTCGGGAATTGGGCTATTGTCTGGCCGGCTTTCCCGGCAACGCATCATGAATGACGAGGACAACCTTTGGGGGAAAGACGAGTGCGGGGAGGGGGAGGGGGGGGGGCGACAACTTTCCCCCACAACTCCGTAACTAGTTTACGGGACTGACGGATCTGGAGCATCAGCTTGCTGGGTTTGATGAATCTCTTGTCTGGGGTCAAGTGGAGTTTGTTGGGGGTATAGGTAGAGGTAAAGGTTAACTCTGTTCTGCGCCCTGCATACATCCCGCTCCTTGCTCGTTTCAGTGTCGCTGCCGTTCTCTCGTCTTTTTGACGTATCATGTGGCCATTTGTACGACGTTGGAAAGGCATGAGGTCTGAAAGGGCAAATCGATCCTTCTTGGCATTCGCAGCCTCATTGATCGTCTCCCGTTCCCGTGCGTGCCAAGAGACGTGGTTGACAGGAGGCGAACGCCACCCGAGATGACAAAGGGAGGATTTTCTGCCAAGTCTCGGCATTGGCCAAGAGGCTTTTACGAATGCGGGCGAACTGTCTGGGGGAGTGTCGGCCAGTCACAAGCCGGTAATGCTGAGAGACGAGCCCTTCATGAGAGTACCCTATATTGCCAACATTGGTAATTACCTGCATGCAGTCTCTGAGCATCGTGCAGAGGGTTAAAAGCTGGTGGTCAGTAATATTGGTCTAAATTTTCGATATTTAATATGTGCGACTGGCCTGCAGAGACGCGTTGCTGATGCATACTACGTAATTCAACTCCATCGGGACTGTGACGATGAGCAGCACTCATCATCAACAGGAAGCAACCTTTTCGCCTGCAATAAACGCCAATTTTTAAACTGCCGTCTTTCTTCTGAAGGAGGAACAAATCATCCGAAGCTGCTACTTTTTTGCTTCGACGGTGCATGGCTCATGTCCTCATGACCTGCGCTAGTCTGGATGGCCAGTTGACCTTGCAGTGCAACGCTGCTGAAGAAACGCTTCCCCGTGATGGAAAGGTTAATCCGTACCATGTACCAATTTAGGAAGATTAACCCCTGATTTAGCGACGGGAAACTTGCCCCCGAAAGGTGAGGTCTTGTATCCGTAATCTGTAGTTAGTGCTCGATGGCTCGGAAATGAAAACGCGTCGACGACGCGTCCAAGTTTTATTAGACCGAGATTGTGCATGTATTGTTCGCCTTTCCCCTTTTTACTACATGAAGCTGAAGGAAGCTCAATATGCAATACTCTATGTTCTGTAATTTGTACAAATTACATCTCCTGCATTCATATTCGACACACATGGTACCGTGACCACAACCGCTTTCCACGTGATGGACGGTGGTACATTCTTGGCCGTCGTGGTGGTATTCACATGTCGCGTGCGAGGCATCATGATGGACCAAAGGATACGCGGTGCAACCTTGCTAAATGCGCGTAGCGGCACGCGAATCTGCCGCCGACGATGAGACAGTGTTAGTGGTAAGAGGAGCTAAGGTGGTAATCGGGAAGAGGCATTCGAGATGACTATTAGCTCTGCAATCTGTACTTGGTAGCATTGCAGCAGCGCAATGTCCCATTCCTTTGGACTCTCATATTTAAGTCTGCCCATCCCCATGATGTAGCTGCCTGTCTCACCTGTCTGTATCTTTGGCCTCCAAGACGCCTTCATCACAGCCATGGCGCCTGTACTCAAGTTCCTCGCGCTGTCCCTCCCAGCCCTGGCCGGCGCAGCCACTACGACAGTATCTCGCGATGTGCACTACGACCCCATCGACTACGTCGACCAGCTCATCGGCTCCAGCAACGGCGGCAACGTCTTCCCCGGCGCCACCGTGCCCTACGGCATGGCCAAGGCCGTCGCCGACACCACCAGCGGCAGCAACCAGGGCGGCTTCACCCTCGACGGCTCCCCCGTCACCGGCTTCAGCGTCCTGCACGACTCGGGCACCGGCGGCGCGCCCTCCCTCGGCAACTTTCCGCTGTTTCCGTACACCAGCTGCGCCAACAACGACGTGAATCTCTGCGACTTTCCGAAAAAGAACCGCGCGCAGCACGGCTCCTTTAGAAACGAGAGCGTCGTGGCCAAGCCCGGCTACTTTGGCATCACGCTCGACAGCGGACCCCAGGTGGAAATGACGGCGACGCACCACGCGGCGCTCTTCAAGTTTACCTTTGCCGGGGCCAAAAAGGGCGATAAGCCGCTGATTCTGCAGGATCTGTCGGATCTGTCCAACTCGCGCCAGGACAACGGCAGCATCGCGGTAGATCCGCAGACGGGCCGCATCCGGGGCCGCGCCGTCTTCGTGTCGAGCTTCTCGCAGGGCACGTACACGGCGTACTTTTGCACCGACTTCAAGGGGCCGCAGCTGGCCGACGCGGGCGTCTTTGTCGACAGCCGCGCGAGCACCGACGTGCACGACTTGAAAATCTCGCGCTCCATCAACGGCTATCCGCTGCCGGGCGGCGCCTTTGTGCGCTTCGCGGACAATCACACGCCCGTGTACGCGCGCGTCGGCGTCAGTCTCATTAGCGAAGACCAGGCGTGCGCGAGCGCGGAAAAGGAAATCCCGGGGTTCGACTTTAACAAGCATTCGCGCGAGGCGAGAGACGCGTGGAAGGCCAAGATGATCAACATCAAGGTCGAGACGACGGGTGTGGACGCGTCGCTGGTCAAGAACTTCTACTCGGGCATCTACCGGACCATGGTCAACCCGCAAAACTACACGGGCGAGAATCCGCTGTGGAGCGACGGCGAGCCGTACTTTGACTCGTTTTACTGCATCTGGGACCTCTTTCGCTCGCAGCTGCCGTTCCTCACCATCCTCGACCCGGCGGCCGTCGCGCAGATGATCCGGTCCCTCATCTCGACCTACGAGCACGACGGCTGGCTGCCCGACTGCCGCATGAGTCTGTCGCGCGGCTATACCCAAGGCGGCTCCAACGCGGACAATGTGCTCGCCGACGCGTACCTCAAGGGCATCGCCGACGGCGTCGACTGGGCCAAGGGCTACGCGGCGGTCAAAAAGGACGCCGAGGTCGAGCCGTTTGACTGGTGCTGCCACGGCCGCGGCGGCATCGACTCGTGGAACGCGCTCGGCTACATTCCCGTGCAGGACTTTGACCACAAGGGCTTCGGCACGCTGACGCGCAGTCTGAGCCGCACGCTCGAGTATGCGTACAATGACTTTGCCATTTCGCAGATGGCGGGGGCCATGGGCCACGAGGACGAGCAGCAGCGGTATATATCGTCGAGTCGCAACTGGGAGAACTTGTACCGCGCGGACCAAAAGTCGGCGTTTGGCAATGGGACGGACACGGGCTTCACGGGCTTCTTTCAGCCAAAGTATCTGAATCAGACCTGGGGATACCAGGATCCGCTCAAGTGCAGCAACTTGGACGACAAGAGCGTGTGCTCGCTGCAGAACAGCGGCCCCGAGACCTTTGAGAGCAGCATCTGGGAGTATGGATTGTAAGTTTGCACCCTGCTTCCTTGCAGCCAATGTCTGACCAACACTGACCTTTCCCGTAGCTTTGTCCCGCACGATCAAGCCTCCCTCATCACCCTCTTTGGCGGCCCCGACGCCTTCTGCCGGCGCCTCGACTACCTCCACGACACCGGCATCACCTACATCGGCAACGAGCCGGCCTTCCTCACCGTCTTCCAGTACCACTACGCCGGCCGGCCGGCCCTCTCCGCCAAGCGCAGCCATTTCTACATCCCGCGCTTCTTCCAGCCCACGCCGCCCGGCCTGCCCGGCAACGACGACAGCGGCGCCATGGGCTCCTTTGTCGCCTTTAGCATGATGGGCCTCTTCCCGAACCCCGGCCAGGACGTCTACCTCATCACGCCGCCCTTCTTCCCGAGCGTGTCCATCAAGCACCCGGTGACGGGCAAGACGGCGAGGATTCGCAATGTCAACTTTGACGCCAAGTACGAGGCGATTTATATCCAGAGCGCGACGCTGGATGGCAAGCCGTATACCAAGAATTGGATCGATCACTCCTTCTTCACCGAGGGCAAGGAGCTTGTGCTGACGCTGGGGAGGAATGAGAGTAGTTGGGGGACAAAGGTGGCCGATCTGCCGCCGAGTTTGGGGAGGTATGCGGGTTATAACGAGACGTACTCGAAGAGATGGGCTGTTCCGGGCAGTGCACAGATATATCAGCATTCCATGTAAACACGACATCCAGCGTAGGTTCATTTATTTACTCCATTATTACGTCTGCTAATAACTACTCTTGCAATTTATTAGTCCTTCTTTCGAATCTCCCCATTCCCCTTCAAATCCCTCCCCTATCCCCCGTGCCCCTCGTCAGAACCCTCGATGACGTTGATGCCCTTATTTCCATAATTGAGGCGCCTCCCATCCTGCCTCAACCGTAATGTTGGTAGCGTTGCGGTCAATGCAGCCCCTGGTTGCGTTCCATACACCATCATCTACCAAGGTTGCCCACGTGCGCATCGGCAGTGGCTCATCCCTCCAAGCCTTAATTGTCGCCTTCTCCGCCACGAAGCTCGCCTGAAGCTGTTCCAGCAGATCCCGGCGCGAGAGCAGCTCCCGCAGCAGACCCGGCAGGTCCGAGCCGCCGCACGACACAAGCTTCGGCCGCTGCTGGACGTCCTCGTCGTTCCTCTTACCATGATTTCCATTCTTGCCATTCTTGTCATTATTGCCATTCTTGCCATTCTTGCTCGTAAAGCCCCATATCGCCCCCCTTTCGCGCTTCTCGCAGTTATCCTGGCTGCGCGCCGCCCGGAGCTGGCAGAGCTCCCGCTCCTTGCACTCGCCCTCGCACCTCTCCTTGATCCAGCCGCGGCTCTTGCGCAGCACGTACTCGTCAAACAGCGTCGCGTTGCGCTCCATCGCCTCGGTGACGTTGTGCCAAAACGCCGGCGTCAGCTCGTCGCGCGGCCCGAGCGGCGGCGCGGCCACCCAGCCGTACGCCTCGCGCGCCGAGTAGTACCTGGTCCACCGGGGCCCGCGCCGGTGGTGAAAGGCCGGATCGGCCATGTCGGCCATGTAGGTGTGGACGTCGAGGACGGCGTACGTCTCCGGGTCGACGTCGTAGACGCGAAAGGCGGGCATGCCGGCGTCGGTGGCCACCGAGGGACAGATGTACGACGTGGCGGTGGCGTGCTGCGCGTCGCGCCGCGCGTAGTCTGAGTAGCTCAGCTCAAACTCGTCCTGGTGCGTGTGGCCAAAGAACATGCCGCGGATCGTGACGGCGTAGCGCTGCACAATCTGGTCAAAGTAGTTGGACTGGTCCGGCAGTGCTTCCGGGTGGCCCATGGGCATGTGGCCGATGATGTAGACGTTCTCGCCGGCCTTTTCGGCCTTGTCCAGCTCTTGAGCCAGCCAGTACAGCTGACCCTCGATGTCCCGCATGCCGCTGAGCTGGTACAGGGAAAAGTTGAGGCGGTTGTACAGGTTGGTGTTGAGCGAGATGATGCGCAGGTTGTGGCCGGCTACCTTGGTCGAGTAGCCGCCAAAGCTTTCAATCGTCTTCCGGGCCTCTGCTCCGACGAACCACTCCATGAGCGCTCCGGTGATGTTGTATAGATACACCGTGGTGCCTCCCGTCTGTCTCGGCTCGAAGAGATTGGCGCTGTTGGAATCGTGGTTGCCGAGTGTGCTATAGAAAGCTTTGGATTTGAACAGGCTCTTCATCTTGGTGTAAAATCTGTCGGCTATATCCAGCGTTAGCAGAGTGCTCTGGTACACACCGTTTCTTGTCAGAGGAAAGAGGCATACCATGGTTTATACTTGGAATCTCAGTGACATTGGAAATCAATTGATCAAGAATATCGCCTGTAAAGAGGATCAATGGTCTCTGGACTGTTTTTGGGGCTCCACGCAGAGAAAAAGCCTGGTTCCTGATTTCCTTGTACAGGCTACGCTCCAGCGACTCGGGTACGCCGCAGTTGTGGTCGCCATTACGGCCAGCAGGAGAAGTTACATTTTGGATCTTGGGCAACGGATTGCCAGTTGGAATATCGGGCGTGGGGGGTCCTCTATTTTTGAAATCAGCCAACAGTTATAAAAGGAGCAAGGGAATCTACGACCAGGTGGCAACAGAATCATGGCATACCTGCAGCATATCGACTGGGTACACTCGTTGCTGGCGCCAGCAACATATAAGTTATCAAAGTGAATGTCGGAAAAGTGAACAACTTTGAGCGGCTGAAGCGGCTTCTTCTTCTTCTTCTTCTTCCTCTGCGGGGGCCCGGGGGGCTTCATGTCGCAGAATGGCAGCGAGGGGAAGGGAAACTTCCATTCTTGAATACCAGGGGGATCGCAGACGCCGAGAAACGACAGGCAAAACTGTTTCGCTGAGGGCGAGTTGCGCTCCAGGCCCCTCACAGCGTATACGAGTTGGCCAACCTGACGTACGACAAAGCCCTTGCAAAAGTCTTCATTGTAGCGCTAATTCGCAAAATTAGAATCGGTCAAGATATGGAAAAAGGGGGACGGGGACTTGCGCTGGTGGACAGGCAGAGCTTTGTCAAAAGTTCTTCAAGCGGCCGGTGGCTCTCCCAGACCAGGCCTTCTATGACGCTGATTAAATCCTGCAACAAGTTAGAGAAGACGACCCCTGTTATCATGCCAGGCAACGAACCATGCAAGAATCGCAGGTATTGAGATCAAACTCGTCTTTGGCTTGTTTTGCCCAAGTACCGGCTTCCAGAGACCCCTGGAGGAGTGCATGCTTTGCAAGCTGCGCAGCCTGCGCGAGGAGCACGTGCTGAGAGACGAGGGCACACACGGCCCAGAAGCGACCGAGATGCATTTTGGCGGCTGATTATCTTTGGCAGAAATGGCAGCAACAGAGGCGACGAGAGTCGGTTGTTGCAAGGGGAACTTGACAAATGTAAAAACCTCACGTGTATAGATCATCCAACCCTAACACAATTATTACTAACACATCATCTAAAGACCAAGCGCGAGCAGCAGCCTCTTTTCTGTCGGTTTGTTGTTGTTGTTGGTCAGAGGGTGGCAATTGTGTCGTGGCCGGGCTCAACCCTAAGAAAGGCCGGCCGAACCAACAGCAAGGGCCTGCTGAATAGTAGACAGGGCACGTGGTTCAACTCCAATGAAAAGCCAAAGACGAGGTACTATACATCAATATATAGTGACGGCCCTAACTAATTGACTTTATTAGTGAAGTCGCTACAGTGACTGGCAGCGTGTCTTCGCGCCGGCGACAGCTCCGGCGTGGACCGGACATGGTCTCGGCCCCTGGCCCCGGTATTCCGTCCCGACCGGCCGCTGCTAGTGGCAAGGGACGCGGAATGGATTGGAGCCTTGCCAGGCTGGTCAGAATGGGATTCATTCCGACTAAAAAACTTACATGTCAAAAATCACAATCTTTCGTACGGAGCAGGGCTGTATGTTGATACAAATAACCACCGTGCACGCTACACGAAAATGAACACTAGCAAAGGAAACACTGCACGTGGCGGAAAACTTGGATAAAGACTATATATTAGAAAGCGAAATCGATACTAGATTGTACATTTTGCTCGTTACTGGGGCGCGTTCCAAGAAGATACAGCTGAGGGATCGTACTGGCCAGTGAAGAGAGTGCGTTTACATGACAAGAGCGGCAATGGCGAGGGCGAGGGCGCCAGCGGGAGCCATGAGGTTACCGCTGTTGGTGACGGGAGGCACATTGCCATTGCCACCTCCGTTACCTCCGTTGCCACCGCCATTACCTCCATTACCGCCTCCATTGCCGCCGTTACCACCTCCATTGCCGCCGTTACCACCTCCGTTGCCACCCCCGTTACCTCCGTTACCACCTCCATTGCCTCCGTTACCGCCTCCGTTACCGCCTCCGTTACCGCCTCCGTTACCACCGCCATTGCCGCCACCAGGGCAAGTCTTGCAGTCACTGCCACTGGTAGTAGTGGCAGTGAGAGTCGTGCAGATGGTGGTGACGGTAACACTGCCGCTGGGAGCAGTGGTGGTGCTGTTGTGCCAGTGGGAGCTGGTGACACCAGTGGTGGAAGGGCAAGGGGTGGTGGTTCCGGTGCCAGTGCCAGTGCCAGTGCCAGTGCCAGTGGTGCCAGTACCAGAAGAGGTGGTACCAGTTGAAGAAGTGCTGCCGGTGGCAGAAGAGGAACCAGTTGAGGAAGTGACACCAGTTGAGGTGGTGCCAGTCGAAGTGCGTCCAGTGGACGACGTGGTGCCGGTTGAAGTAGTTACACCAGTAGAGGAAGAGGTGCCAGTCGAAGACGTAGCAGTCGTCGACGAAGTGGTCGTGGAAGACGACGTGGGAGGGTTCTTATCCTTGCAGTCCTTGTAGACCTGCACAGCCTTCGCCAGTAGATCCGTAATAAGCCCGCTCACGGCACCCGCCGCCGGGCGGTCCGCCGGGTTGACCCTCTTCGTGATGTCGTCAATCAGCCCATTCGACGCATCCGCAATATCCCTCGTCTGCTTCTGCACCGTCGTACACAGACTGCCCTGCTGCACCGTCGGCTTCAGCGCCGTCAGCGTCGCCAGCAGCGTCTGGGAGTCGGTGTACAGCGCCGACACGGAGCCGCTCAGCGTGATGACGTCCTCGGTGTCGAGGTCCGCGCCGGGCGTCGCGTTGATCTGCGCCCGGCTCTTGGCCACGTTGGCGAGGAGCGCGGCGGCGGCGGCGGACACGGGCTGGATGTCGCCGGCAAAGGCGGCAGCGGCCGCATTGAGCGCCTGCGTGTCCTTGTCGGACTGGTCAATGGCGGCGACAATGGTGTCGATGAGGGAGGCAGCAGCGGAGCCGCTGACGAGGCCGAGGACGGCAAGGGTACGGGAGAATTTCATGATGGTACGCGAGAGAGACGGAGGACAAGGCTTAAACGAGTGGAAAGTCCAAGTTGGCTGCAGAACAGAGAAGGCAAAGGTGGGCAGGGCGGACAAGACGAGCTTTATGAGAGCGGCTCATGTTTAGCTGTGATCGAAGGGGATGGATAGAATCCTTGCTCACAAGCTACCGAGGCGACAGCAACGAGAGGCCCTGTCGCTCTCGTGGCTGACAGTAATCAGGCTGCAGGTTGGGAAATGAAGTATTGGGTTTCTATTATACGAGAACTCTCTGGGCTGCATGACCCGGAAATTGGTAGCCACCCAACCGTCAGAAAACGAAAGCAAGCCACATTTTCTTGCAGAGAGGGTGTTGTCAGAAAAGGACTTGATCCAATGAGGCGTCTGTACGGGGACGGCCATGTCAGCCTGTTTCGGCAATGACCGACACACGGGCTTGCCCACCCGTTTTCTATCAAAAGAGAAACAATGCACATGCGCGGGGAAAAAGCTGGGTCCGGGTTGAGGAAGGAGAGCTGCAATAAGATCCGCTCCTGCTCCGGCGCCCCGATCGAGACCCCGTCCGAGACAGGTTCACAGCTGGTGAGGCCTTGTCCAACATTGGGGTCAAGTATCAATATTCCAGTGGGAATACCACTTTGTGATCTGCAGCAGCAAGCTTTTCCCCATCGCATTTTCCTTCCAGCGAAACAACTTTAGGGCTCAATAAGTCAATGCAGGCTGCCAGACTAAATCATGCTAGTTCCCATTCCCATTCTCCGCCAAGCAAAAATAGCTTCGAATGCGACACTAGGTAATACGGGGACACCCATAGGGCGAAGAGACCTGTGAGCTGGCACGCCGGACGGCTTGAAGTTGCCACCTTTTGGGAAATGGCTGCCCTCCTTCGCTTCAACAACGGCAAAGATTTAGCCCGTCTCGTTCTCCTGCAGTTGCCGAGTTGCCTGCAGTGCTGCTATAGCCCTAGGCGCTGTCTTATAGGTTTGCATGTGGCGTTTACTATCGACGCCACTGCCTGACACCAAATCCTGCACGCGAGCTGGATTTGGCCGACGGTGGCCGGAGCTGTCACTAGAGACAAGACTACGCTTGCTCGCGCTGGTGCCTTGGATTCCGGGTCCAAGAGTCCGGTCGTATAATGGTGTGTTGCTGGGGAGCGAGCGCGTCTGAGGTGTAGGGCTTGCTTGGTCGTATTAGGTTTCGTCCCAGAAGCTTCTGTATTAATGTTGTCATGCTTCCTTCCTCCCACCGCCAGACTTGGTGGTAGTCCCATTGGTTGGCTGTTTCTGATGAGCAAAGCAGACAGGTGTAACTTGTATGTACTTCCAATGAATGTCGTCCGGCGTCAATGCATAGCGGGAGGTCCTAGGCCCAGGCTTAGTTTCGATTTGCTTCGCAAGAATCTTGCCAAAGATTCCAATGCACAGATCGTTCAAAAAAGAAAATATGTGCAGCAGAAAACACTTACGATTTGTTACAGATAGCACAATGTGACGAATGAGAAGGTAATTATACTTGGATCTCTGGGCCGCCGTGATATCTGCATTACATGGCATCATCAGGGGGCCCCCCAAAGTCGAATCCAAGTAGACAAATTGACGGATCGAGACCGTCGAAATATAATATTGATTCCATCAGGTGCCTCTTCTAGGTACATGAGAGTTAGCCCACAACACATACCAATAGTGCTAACCTTTCTGGTGGTAGATGACGAACTAGACGCACATGAACCAACACGTAGGGTCATCATGTCAAAGTTCTCGACCTTTGGCGAAAGCATATCTAGCTCTATTGTTATCACCCACAGACGAAAACCACACGGAGCTACGTATATAACCCCCTGATCTGTCGCGGCATTTCGCCTTCCCAGTCGAGCGCACACTTGCACCTTGCACCAACATCCCCCGTTTCCACCCTCCCTCACCTCTGAAGATGAAGTTGTCCTCCCTCCTCAGCCTGGCCTGCTGCCTCGGCACTGGTGCCCTCGCCCTGCAGCCGGAGCTGCCCTTCTACACCCACATGCTGCGGCGCATCACCATTGTCACCACGGAGCTGCACGACGCCGTCAACGCCTACAACGGCAGCGACCCGGTGCCCGTCGCCCTCGCCTCCGCGACGCTCTACCACACCCTCAAGGACGCGCACACGGCCCTCAACGACGTCCCGCGCCTGCGCCTCGTCGCCACCGTCCTCATGAAGCGCCCGGCCACGCGCCTCTACGAGGCGACCAAGGCGCTCGTCGAGGACTTCAAGGCCAAGCGCGACCTCGTCATCGCGACGGGCACGTGCGAGCTCGTCCGCCTCAACATTGACGGGCTCCACGCCGTGGCGACAAACTTTATCGGGCTCTTTGGGCGGAAGATGGTGCCGGTCATGGGCAAGGAGGCCCGCAGGATGGAGAAGAAGATGTTTGGCCTGATGGTCAGCCTCAAGGATCATTTCAACGAGGAGAATTGCCCGCAGCCGGGGGTGCCAGCGAGTGGCAACAGCACAGTCCCGGCGAGTGGCAACAGCACAGTCACGGCGAGTGGTAACAGCACGGTCCCGTCGCTGCGAGGGCGCGGAGTGCGTCATTAAACTGGGAAATTGGGGGTTTTATCATGTATGTTATGCAGAGATAGCTCTAGGTGCAATACACTACGCTTTCCCACGTCCCCTGGCAATGCCAACGACGAGAGACTACCTTGACAACGACGGTCGCACGCTGCCTCCAGATCGAGGGCGCTCACGTAATTTTGTCAATGGATATAAACTACAAACTGTGTATTCTGAGTAAGTTTAAATGCCCCTATATCGTTTAAATTGAATATCTGTGGTGGTCGCATATTCCTTATCAAGTTGCATCGAGTCAAGCGAAGGCTGCCCTGGACTTGTGTGCCATGGCCCTTCTCGACCCTACGACATTCTTAAGCGAACAGGGTTACGCTTGAGATGGGAAAAAGATGCTTCAAGTTTTTGCAATTTAGGCTTTGCGACCTGCCGAAATAGGTAGGGTTGGTAGCACGCGCATCAAGGGCAAAGTAAGTTAAGCAGTACATTACTATCTATTGCCAGAAGCTACATAAGAAACCCTTTTATAGTAATAAGAAAAAAATAGAAAAGAATCAACGCTTTCAGTCTGGATGCAGTACAGGCATAAAATAAAAGATCAAGCGAATTTCTTCATCGTCGCTGGTTCATCGGGTACGACTCGTGGTACTCGTTGTACGAGTTGCCACGAGTCCGGTCGTAGTGCCGACCCTGTTGGCGGCCGTTGCCATTGTTGTAGCCATTATTGCGAGCATTACGACCAGGGCCAAACTGGTTCAAGGCCTCACGCGCCAGACCTGCCGGGCCACGGGACTGGCCGCCGTAGTTGTCCTGGCGGTACTGCGTCGGCGGGGGCTGCTGGTAGCCCGGACCGGTCGCGTACATGTTGCTGCCGCCGCCGTCGTTGCGGCGGTTCATCTTGGCCGAGGCATAGTCGCGCGCGCCGACGGCGAACGCGGCAAACGTGGCCTTGACGACGTCCAACGGGTTCACCATGCTGAAAAACGCGCGGATACCGAGAAACCCGCCCTGGTACGACGTCGGCGCCCACGTCTGCGTCTCGCCGCGCTCGGCGCCGCGCGCCACGAGATGCTCGAGCTTGTACGGGCCGACCGGGTACGCCCAGACGACGACAAAGGCAATGGGCACCATCTCGAGGCAGCTGAGCAGCGAGGGGATGCCGTAGTGCAGGTCGGCGTACGTGAGCGTGTCCGTCTCCTTGAGGACGTGCGTGCTCTGCAGGATCCAAAAGAGGATCTGCTGCAGAAAGGCGAGGCCGACGACGAGCTTGATGGCGATGAGCTTGGTGACGGGCTTGAGGTTGGGCATGTGCGTCTTGAGCTGCACGGCAACGAGCAGCACGGCGGCAATGGCCATGCCCGAGGACAGCGTGGTGGCGATGCTGAGCCACAGCTTGGCAAAGTTGGTCCTGCTCTCGTACTGGCAGTAGACGCCGGCGACCTGGGTGATGATGGTGGCGATGGCGACGCCGAGCGCGATGACGGGGTACTGGAAGATCATGAAGCATCGTTGCTGGGGAGCCGTGTGTCAGTATGAGGTTCGTCAGACGAGTTGGACAAGGCAACGTACAGCGAACCACTTGACGCCATCTTGGACAACACCGCCCTCGGCTTTCTTGTCTTTAATCTCAATCTGCGAGAAGAAGCCGTCCCGGCCCTCGTCGTGCGGCGAAATGTACTCGCAGAGGAGCATAAAGTATGAGGCGAGACATAAGGCCTGGATGAGCTCGAGGATCGGGTCGAGGTAGACTTGGGCTTGCGGGAAGCAGATGCAGAGGAGGTTGACAATGGCGTAGAGCGGGACTAGCGAAATGACTCTCATAACCCTGGAAATGCCAAGTCAGTAAGAATAACGCGAAAACAACCTTATTCAGCGCTAAATGTTATTGGGCTGCTTACTTGACTTGCTGACGGGGAACGGATAGGTGAGTGGCATGGCGCCACATGTGGGCGAAGCTGACGAGACAGGCCAGCGCTGTGCAGGCACCTGCGAGGATGCGGTTGAATTCTTGAAATGTGAGACCGGCGATGAAGGTCTTGTTGGCACCTATTGCAGATTGTTCAGCCATGGATTCTTATTCCACCAGGTTGTCGATGCTGTCGAGTGAAGCCTTACGGGCAGTGAGGTTGTGCGTGGGGCACTCATCGCCATCGTCGTCGTCGCCGATGCCGAACATTGTGGTGGTGGTTGTGAGAGACTGGTGGATGTGTAGAGACGAGATGTAGAAAAATACTCAAACGCTTCGATTTATGCTGCTGAATGCAAACTAGATGGAAACAGAAATACACGGCTCGGGATTGAGTGAGCTCGCGGCGACAGCTGTCTCTTATATCTTTTGCTTATCCCGTACGGTGAAGCTATCCTAATCGGGCAACCAAGATGTCGCGACAGCATAATAAAGCAGGCTGTAAGCCTAACAACTAGTTAGCTAGTTAGACATTACTTAACAACTGGCAGGACCCTTTCCTTGCCATAGCCACACCACCCTCGTTCCCCTTTGGAACCGGAGCCCGCTTCTCGCCCAATGCAGCCCAACTAGGACAAGCAGGAGAACTTCAGTTGGCCCTACACGGCGCTCGCTCTGTCTTGTTGCGCAAACAAGACACAGTGCCGTTGATCCGTGCAAGGCTGCGCCTTTCTCGACTACCATTGTTCATCTACACTGAAGAGAAACAAAACAAGGCTTCCGGTGAATGTTTTGACTCCCGACGCCCGAAGAAAACTCTGCGACGATGGAAGCGTCACATCCAATACAAGAAAATGAAAATGATTGCGCAAGCCTTTTTCTGAATCCCGTCCCCGGCTGCGCCCAGCAATCCCCACCAACTGATACCGATCCAACGCGATCCAACAGCTTTGCATCTCCAGACTATTGCTGCTACGCGCCCCAGGGGGATGTTGACTAGCAAATCAGAAGCGTAGCAACCGGATTTGAGAAGACGGTTAGGCCCATGATCAAAGCACGCACGTTACGCGGCCATTGTCTAAACTAGTCCGGGAATAGCCAGCAAAGACCCTAGATGCTTTGATGTCGGGTAGGCATCTTTTACTTTGCTTGTTATTCCATGGCGATTCACTTGGCCATTTGTCGTGAACCCAAGAGGCGTCTAGGTTTGCTGCTTGTGTCCCCCGGGCCGCCGCCCTGTTGCGGGAAAGCTTACCCAAAACGGGCGCACAGCCAGCCAAGTGGTGGGAAAAAAAGAATATGAGACACAAGAGAGAGAAACAAGGACCAAGCAAAAATGCTAAAAGCTTCTCCTTGCTGGAAATCCCCACCTCTCGCCTGTTACAATAGTGCACAGCCCTCCACCGTGCCGGGAGCCGGAAATCATTACTTCGTACATCTGTGGCGCTTGCGAATTCCGGTCCTAGAGTCGTGAATCCCGGTCGCCCCTTGTTTGGTGACGAGGCCTCTCGGGGTTGCCTCCAAGACGAACAGGGGTGCAATAACGTAGCAGAATCTAGGGCGCTTAAAGCTGAGAATCCAAATCAACCTAGTGAGGCATATTTCTTAATCCTCGGCAACAATCTCGCGATTCGGCGACTTTTTTACACCCTTCTTGATCAGGCTCCGCGATAGACGGCATGGGCTGCGCCGATCGTTGACAAGCATCAGCCTTGTGGCCCACACCGCCAATAGCAGAGCTTCTTTTCCAAAGAATAATGATTGACTTTTATTAAACACACGAAACTGATGAGTTGTCTGTTTCTTTTCTTCTCGGTCCCGCCGCTCGTCTAAAGTGGTTGAACAAGTCGTGCCACTCACTCCCCCGCCACGCGCTGTTGATCAGCAGCGCCATAGCTGCCTTGTCCCGCTTCAGGCTAGCATTTCGTAGAAAAGGCAGGATAATCTGATGGCGGCAGTAAGGATAAGGGGAAATGGGAGGCGGTAGCTGGATTTTGGAGGCCGCGCGCATCTCTCCAAGCTTCTCAGTCAGGAGACACAAGCGAGCAGGGGATGCTGGCCGACCACGATTATTTGAGTTGTGACAGCATCGTTACTTGCGCTGCGTTTCCCTGTTCCCCGCGTACTCGTTTGAGGTAATCTTGTAACCAGAAATAGCACGAGAATTCCTGAGCGAGTCGCGCAGCGGGCATTGCATACACAATTGAGCAGCCTAATCGTTACACTCACCAAATGAGCGCCCTCTGTCGAGTCTTGTATTCCCACCAACACAACCGAATAGGGTAGGCAAGACATCAACATCCACCCCGCCATTGGTACGCCCTAAATATTCAGCACTACTTGTTACCTAGTAGTAGTTGTAGCTAGTTAACTACATGAAAACGGGGACAGCCCAACCAAGTAGCCACGCTCTTCATTCTCTTCCTATTGTTATCGCAGGCTCAGCCAAACATGGCCCTCTCACCCTTTGCTCTCGGCGCACTAGTCGCCAGCATAGCCGTAGCTGCATCTGCCCATTACGCGCACGCCTCTGATTATTCATTAGAGACATCCCTAGCCAACAGCGTGCTGACAGTCAACGGCATCGCGCCCACAACTCGGTCACACTGGATGAGGCGAGCAAACCAGGCGCTTGCAGACATCTTGGATAGCCCTTGTCCCTTTGCTGCGTTTGGAACCGCCATTGTGAACCATACCGGCGACGGCCTCGGAGACCTCATCTGCATCGGTGCCAATGCCAACGCAAAAACCGGGAACCCGACACTGCACGGTAATTTCTTTCCATTCTCCAGCCACCTCTCCTTTTGAGGGGGGGGGGGGGGGGTTCTTTTTTTCACGTAAAAGGGTCATGTAGACTTTAGGCATATCATGACTAACTGGGTTTTGACAGGCGAAATCGCAGCCATCCAGAACTGTACCAGCATTCTCACAGACCCCAAAGGAGCCTACAAGCTCACCGCAAGCGAGTCGCTGCTGGCATTCTCCCAACTGTCTCTGTATACAAACGCTGAGAGCTGCCCCATGTGTGCTTCGGCTATCCGATGGGCCAACTTTAAAGAGTACATCTACGGCACCTCCATCGATAGGTTGATTGAGCAAGGCTGGGGCCAGATTCGGATCTCGTCGATGGAGGTGTTTCGTCAGTCAGTGGACGTGGGCCCGGCCACGAGACTGATGGGCGAAATCTTGACAAATGAGACGGATCCGTACCTTTCATGGCAGTATAATCCGCAGCATAGATGCCCGCCGGGTTGTGTAAGACGTCACGGTTTGTGCAGGGCTCGTTGAGGCAACGGGTATCGAAATGTGTTTTTGCTCACAACTACGGCAAGTCGAGGCGTGTCCCGATGTCGCGTGTCGGAACGCTACAAGGCCCAGTGATGTATTATTATAATCGGTAGCAATAATTCTCCCCATTTGCTGTCTCGGACCACATTCTTCTACCTGCGTACACACCGTTCGCGAAAATAAGTTAGGTCGCCTGGAGAGCCTGTTGCATAGAGGCCTCCCTCGCCAAATCCTCCCCCAGCGCCGCGTACACAGCGTCGCGCTTCTCCTGCTCCCCGTAGAAATCGTCATACCTCCAGTGGCTAATCAGCCGCCAAATGTTGCGCTCTGCCTCAATTTCCTCGCGGTACTTTTCGATACTGGGCTCTCCTTCCAAGCCTTTCGGTCCATACAGGAAGTCAATGTCGATATAAGGTCGATGGAGCAGTGATAACGGAGGACCTATATAAAGAAAGCAAGAATAGGGTGGAGTATAATTAAATACTACTTTATTAGTATATTAAAAGACTTACATATTTTATTATTTACCTCTATAGTATGTACTTTAGTAACTACTCTATTCTAGACGGTGGAAATGAGCAGGTTCGGAGTTGATCGAGGTTGCTGCCCTAGACGCGGATGCGGCTATCCTCGAGAGGCTCTGGCTCATCCTACCTGAATGTTCTGCTTGTTTGACTTATAATTCTGGTTGTAGTTGTAACAGCCTAGTCATCATCGACTGACTGAGCAGGTATCTGTTCAACGGCCGGCTCTTGCTCTTGTTTCACCGGATCGATTGGCCGTGCTCTAGGGCGCCGGCTGACGTGAATAATCCAATCAAATATCCAAATAAATGAGGCTGTTCAGTCTAATTCAATTTAGCATAACTCTTTGGTTTGATCTCCAAAAATCCCGATTTGATTATATATCTTTGAAAATTATTTACACGTTTGCAAGTCTCCCCACACTCAACGCTCAATACACTTCACTTTTACGCCACTCCAAGACCAGTGACCCAAGCTTGAAGAAGTTACAAGTTATCAAAACCATTCCTTACAAGCAAATCGCAGAGTCCATGGCTGCTCTGCGCGAACCGTGCGTACCGCTCGACAGACCATCATGCAACATGCTACCAATGAGCCCCCTCGCAAGGCCATGGGCCGAGTAAACAGGCCGAGCCCCCTTCATCTTGTAGCAGAATTTCCCACATCTCTTGCCCAAGTTTTGAACCATCTACCTCATGCACCGTATGGGGATCACACATTTGTTCCCCATGTTCGTCCTACTCGCGAGGAGGCTCTTTTGGCGTCGAGATGTTTGGTTTCGAATTATGGCTTCCGAACACATCACACTGCGAGAATATTGAGGCCGGTTGAGGTGAAAGAGAGCTTGCGTGTCGAAAAAGAGGCAACTCTCGGGATATGTGCCTCTCCGCACCTAACCACAAGTGCAAGACCAGGGTTTTGCCACAGCTGCCTGACAGGCGGAATTTTCTTTAGCCAAGTCGGCCATTGTTTTCCAGCAGCTACAGGGTGGGCAAGCGGGTGGTGGCGGGCAAGTAGGTGGTGGCGGGCAAGCAGGTGGTGGCGGGCAAGCGGGTGGCGGGCTTGGACGGTTACCCGCGCGGACAAGTAGAGGTAACCGGAGAAAAAAGCGACAAAAGAAGAAGGCATGAGCCTGGCCAGCTAAGAGGCTCACAATAGCCAAAACAAGGCCAGCCTTCATAATGATGGATTGGGACACGTTACTGTATGAGGAGTTTGGAGTGCAGAGATGGCGCGCGGGATGAGAAAAGACTCATCATCTTATAAAGGTGGCATACGATATATAGTGTCTTCCGGACAATTAGAGACGAAATCGGGCTGCTGAAGTACTGCAATGCTGCGAATACAAGAGGCAGTGGCTAGCTGAAGCCGCCCGACACGGCCTTTCAATGGCACCCCGCGATCCGATAGGTCAATCTTGTCAATAACGCACATGAAGCTGTATATAATGACATCTATCTGCCGAAGTTGTCTTGTCTCAGAAATGTGTTGGCGGTGTCGGCTGAAAGATGTTCGTTGGGAGCGCACAGGGCGCCATTCTATGAGCCGAGCCGTGTCTCAGCCGTGATCAATCCTTGGCGCAATCTATAGAATAATGCCGCGCCGACAACCGATCTTAGACAGGTCAGAAGAGCCGGAAGATTCCGAACGCATTGGTAGTCAACGCAAGACATGCATATACGAACGTGCGTCGGATGGAATGGCAATGAATGCGCGCAAGGAGCAGCGCAGACCTCTGAGCAGGGTAATTGGTAGGCTCGATAGGTGTTTGAAACTTTGGACTTACTTGCCCCCCGGCGAAAGAACAAAGAATCGTTCTACACTGAAGTCAGCTGCAGATCCGGACGGAGCTGCCGGTCAATGTAGGATCTGTCTCCGTACCTCTGATCTAAAATAGACTAGGAAGATCGGAACCTACCGGTTTAGCAACATCTGCCGGCCGTTGCGTTCGGGTGGTGTTGCATTCAGGGTGAGGCCTGATGGGATGATGCAACAATCAGTGGCGCCGCTCACACGGGCTGCGCAAATCTTCCTACACCTTGGGCGGACACCTTGGGCTTACTGGCATCGGCTAGAGAAACATCTACTCCAAGCCTGCCTCTAGCAAACTGACAAGTCAGAATGAATCATCCCACCACATCACAAAAACGTAAAAGGAAAAGCCTTGGCACATCCAAAAGTCCCCTTGCGGCGCAGCTGGCATGAGACATGCACCGTATGGCTTCGAGAGTCCGAGGCTCCGAAGAGATCCGAAGGCTTCCAAGTTGGGGAGAATTGTATTTGGGAGCGAAAAGCCTTGGGCCTTCTACCTGGCCAGAAGGCATCAACATCCCATGGCCATTCCCTCCAGGCTTGAACCCCCACCGGCAGCACCTGTGTATAAGTCGGGCAGGATATCGCACAACAGCGTCTATTGACCTGCTCTCACCATCACCGCCAACACGCTTCTTCCACTCCAGCCCTTATCCCTTTCTAAACATGCAGCTTCCCAACTCTGCTTTCAAGTTGCTGTCGCTAGCCATCTTGGTGGTGCCAGCCTTCACGGCGCTTGACTGCGTCCATGAAGTCGACCACAAGAAGGAGTACCAAACGTGAGACGCCAGCAATGTCCGCGGCGCATCTCTTTTCATCGTGCCTCGGTTTCGCTAACCAGACGTAATTGCAGCAACGGCAAAGTCTACAAGCTTTACTGCAATAGCGAGATCAAGCCGGTTACGCCTGCGGAACACATCGACAATGTTGCGACGCCGGAACAATGTGCGGATCGTTGCGCTCAGAAGAGCGACTGCCGGCATGCTTACTACGCTGCGAAGAGTAAAATCTGCTTCTTGAGGCCCCCGCAGACGGCAATAACGGAGAAGTCCTTCCAAAACATGGTTGCCAGTATTGGTAATACGTGGGGCTGGATATATGATCGCGAAGCACCAGCCGACACTGGCAACCAGGGGGGCAGCACCGGAGGCAATACCGGAGGCAGCACCGGAAATAATGCTGGAAGCAGCACCGGAGGCAACACCGGAGGCAACACCGGAGGCAACACCGGAGGCAGCGCTGGAGGCAACGCTGGAGACAAACCAGAAAGCTGCGCCGGTAGGACTGTCACTCCCCCACGTGGCAATCAGGCAGAATACGACTGCACAGACAATCGGGACCATAAGAAACTCTTTTCTACGTTAGTACCGTCCTTCTACTTCTAGTCTTACACCTCTAATAGTCTCACGCAGCCATGGAAAAACTTTCGAGCTTCTCTGCGGACACAACAACTATTCTCACGGCTACAAGACGATCCCGGGCGTCAACTCTTTGAAAGCTTGCGCTGAAAAGTGCGCTCTTGATTCCAACTGCGGAAATGCCGAGTACCATATAGCCAACGGCGACTGTGAGCTCGAGCCAGACAATAATCCCGTCGCTCTCGCTGGCTACCATCTCTGGGTTCCCAAGCTCTGCCCAGACACGCCCCGGGCTCAGAACCCGGTCGCCAACCCTCCACAGACAACGGATCTCAGCTGCCCGATGAGTAATATGATAGAGTTTGACACAGTATAAGTACTTCTCTAATGATTCTTAGATGATGGACATGTCTACGAAGGGGTAGACGGCACATGGTATTATATACAGTGCTGTTCTGACGCCAGTGCCGCTGTCATCACAGGCTTCGCGCAGGCCAAAGACCACAAGGACTGTCTTGACAAGTGTTCTCTTGATGACAAGTGTTTAAGGTATTTCCCCGCCCTGCTCGCGCAACACTAAAGATTTGTCTGACCTTGACAGCGTCTCTTTCGATACTACTTCCAAGGACAACTGCAAGTTTTATGGACCTGGAAACTACTCTACCGTTCACAAGCCAGGTGTTCACCACCACTACACTACCGGACCGCCCACGTCGGCACCCGACCACTTTGGACCAAAGAGGTGTTCCACAGCCTGCCCGGAGGCGGATGGACAGATCTTTACAAGTCCTACCGGAGAGGTACGTGGATAAAAGACACTAAGCATCAGTTCTATACCTGTTGCTAACGCTTCCAACAGAACTTTGTCATGTCCTGCCACAAGCGTCACGGTACTACATACCTCAAAGACGTCCCAGATCGGTACCCGTCGTTTGCTTCCTGCATGACAGCATGTGGCGCCGTGCCCGCCTGCCAGAGCGTTGACTACGAGCCCAAGACAAGCCACTGCTACTTCAGCACCAGCGCCAAGTCGCCCACCATTGCGGCCAAAGCCTTCCTGAGCGCCCACTCGGCCGGATGCTCCGGCGCGTGCGCAGCATGCGACGACGATGACAGCTGCAAAGACGTCAAGAAGGGCCCTCTCGGTCCCAGCAAGTATGGCTGCCCGGCCAACCATGGCAAGGCTATCACGGTGCATGGCGTGGATTTCCAAGTGGCTTGCCAGCATGCCATCAACTCCTATCCATACACAAAGATCACGGCGGCAGAGAGTTATGAAACGTGCATAGAGCTTTGCGCTGCCAACGGCAGCTGTGGTGGCGTGGCCTGGTTCGGCCCGGGGTGTTTCCACCACCCGGACAACAACGCGGATGGCAGCTCTGCGTCTGTCAGTCAACGGGCTGACTCGGACACCTACGTCAAGATCCCGGGACATCTCTACAGCTCCCTGGCCGAGGCGTCGTAAAGCTCGTCTGCTCATGGGCGGAAAGCCAAGTTCAGTCTTGCAACCTATGCAAGAGGAATTGAAGAGTACTCGCATGAAGGGTCCATTGTGTGGACTGTGTTGAAACAAGTCGAATAAGGCGAATATAACTAGGTATAATAATACGAGAGAAAGAGTTGATTCATTAGCGATCACCGTGACTACGATAAGAGCTGCCGATATAGTGAGGCTATAGTGGGACGTTCATCCGTTATGGGTGTCCAGAAGGCGCCAGTCAAGAATAAGCATAATAATTATTACTATAACTAGGCCTTGAAAACATACGCATAACACAATACGGTCACTGTGAAACGTCATGCGAGTGGGCTACTGGCTAGCGAACTCCTCTAGAAAGGCGGCAGTGCGCCGCAAATCAACGTCGAGTCAAAAATGTATGTGGGTTAAAAATGATTCTAGAACTAGAAAATCCTATGCCGAAGTAGCGAGCATCAACAAACAACATGCCATGCGCTCCAGCAAACAGATGTTTCCTTGACGCTGCCAACATGCGCTGCCAACATGCGCTGCCAACATGCGCTTCCAACATGCGCTGCCAACATGCCAAGGCGCGACCGCATACGAACCAGTCAGTGCCTTGGCAGCGCGATTCGCCTGTTGTCATATTTTTTAATAATATTTAAGAAGCTGCTTTTCTTACCTTGTCGACAGTATACTAGAGTCAGAACAGAGTCACAACAAGCACGTCTTGTCCCTTCTCCTGTTGACCTTGAGTAGAATTTTGAGCTGCCGCCATTGTTTCCTAGGTTTACGTTACACCCCGCAACCATCGCGATGGCGATTCTGCTCTTCGTCATCTTTGGTCTCATGGCCTCGACCTCTCTAGCTAGCCCTGTGGATTTCAGAAGCCTAACTGAGCATCACTGTGGCAGCCGGACTGTCAGCCAAGAGGAGCGCGAGCTGTTTAAGCGGCAGCGCCCTCATCCCGACAACGGAGAACCCATCAACTTGGGATGCGTTGTGCATCTATGCTGTGGCGATGGCGTCAATTGTCCCACAGTAAGCTTCTTTGATTTTCGAATACATTGGAAGACTGTACCTGACGCTAACCTGCCGCCTCAAAGGACGAAGTCGCTCAAGAGGCTATCGACGAGATGAACGCTCTCCTCGACGGGTCCAAGATTACATTTAACCTGCAAAACGTTTCCCATATCGAGAATCGGCGCTGCAACGCCGGCCTGGAGAATAACCAGGCCATGGATACCCTAAAGTCGCAAGTCCATCAGGGCAATACCAGCACCCTCAACCTTGTTTACGTGCCGACAAACAGGGGTGCGGGCGTCAAGGGCGTCTGCGTCGTCCCGCAGCCCGGCGACGACATTGCCGAGAATATCGGCAGCAGCGACGGATGTGTCGTCGCCATGGACACTCTGCCCAAGGAAGACGGCAACAGCGGCAGCAATGGCGGCCATGGCAGCGGCGGCAGAGGCAGCAGGCCAGGCGGAGGACACGGCAGCGGCGGCGGCCATGATGGCACGGCCAGCGGAGCCTCGATAACAACGACGCATGAGATGGGCCACTGGCTGAGCCTCCCTCATGTAAACGGGGGACGCCAGGCGCACCGTGGAGGTTTTTGGAAGAGGGTTTTCGGCGGTCTTTTTAGACGGCAATACGGCGGTGGCGAGGGAAACATCATGGAGCCGGTGTCAATGTATGTTCACCCCCCTTGCATGGAGAGCATTGCAGCGGACGGCTAACACGAGCACATTATAGGCCAGGCAAGCAGTACGCATTCAGCGAAGACCAATTCCAACAGATGCGCCAGGTAGCGCTGGCCCGCATAAATGAGCAAGAAGTTCCGGTGGGTAACGAGCCGGCGGGTAACGAGCCGGTGGGCAACGAGCCATCATCTCCTCCAACTCCGGGGAACAACCCACGGCCAGGAAACAACCCACAGCCAGGGAACAACCCACGGCCCGGGAACAATCCACGGCCAGGGAAGAAGCCGCAGCCAGGCGATTTCGGCGACTCCTCCGGAGACGGCGGTGACGGCGGTGACTCTGCCGGCGACGGCGGTGACGGCGGCGACTCTTCCGGAGACGGCGGTGACGGCGGTGACGGCGGCGACTCTTCCGGTGACGGCGGTGACGGCGGCGACTCTTCCGGAGACGGCGGTGACGGCGGTGACGGCGGCGACTCTTCCGGAGACGGCGGTGACGGCGGTGACGGCGGCGACTCTTCCGGAGACGGCAGTGACGGCGGTGACTCTTCCGGAGACGGCGGTGACGGCGGTGAGGATTTCGTAGATAGCAGCCCGCAGCCAGAGAACAACCCGCCGCCATGGAACAACCCCAGCTCAGGTGACTTTAACGACTGGGATGACTCTAACGACGATGATGACTTCCTCGAAGATGAAAACGTTAACGACGGCAGTGGCTTTAACAACGGCAACGGCAACCCGCAGCCAGAGAGCAACCCGCAGCCAGAGAGCTACCCGCAGCCAGAGAACTACCCGCAGCCAGAGAGCTACCCGCAGCCAGAGAACTACCCGCAGCCAGAGAACTACCCGCAGCCGGAGAGCTACCCGCAGCCAGAAAACTACCCGCAGCCAGAGAACTACCCGCAGCCGGAGAGCTACCCGCAGCCAGAAAACTACCCGCAGCCAGAGAACTACCCGCAGCCAGAGAACTACCCGCAGCCAGAGTATAGCCCAGAGCCGGAGAACATCCCGCAGCTAGGGAACGAACCCAGCCAAGGAGACTTGTTCAACAGCGGAGAGTTTGACGTGGTGCAACTTTCCCGGCGGGAATCGGTCGAGGCCAAGCCTAAAGAGCACCACTTGGTTCACATTTCTCGGCGGGAATCGGTCGAGGCCAAGCCTAAAGAGCACCATTTGGTTCATATTTCCCGGGGGGAATCGGTCGAGACCAAGCCTAAAGAGCACCATTTGGTTCATATTTCCCGGCGGGAACGTGCAGAGGAGCAAAATACAGGCGGCTCTCACAAGAAACTAGTCCATATCAACTAAGAGTAGCGAGTTGTAGCATCACTGCAACTCGATCAAAGTTTCGGCTATAGGCTACTCCTGTTCAAACAGGACGGGTGTAATGTCTGTCGTGTAGCTAGTTTCGCAACTATCTTGGCTGCCGTATTGTCGCCATGGGTGACTATTGTTTCATCGCGTGCAGCAATGTTGCGAACTGTGACAATTTAGATGATGCATGGAAACCACCTAGCTGAAGATACTTGGACTTTGGCTATATATCGATTGCTTTTATACACTGTTTACTTCAAGCTGTCCGGCTGAGGATAAGAATCGGCTTTTCCGGCGCCTTCTTCAGCGATCCCGCCAGCCAGACGTGCGTCACATTGTCCGGATCAGCAATAACACTAATATCCTCCAACGGATTCGACGTGAGAGCAATGAAATCCGCATCGTACCCCTCCGCCAGCAACCCGCTCTTCGGCGCCTGCGGACCGAGCACCTCGGGCGCCGTCGCCGTCGCCGCCTCAATCGCCTGCAGTGGCGTCATCCCGCCCACCGTCACCGCGAGCTGCAGCTCCCTGCCGTTGTGCCCGTGGCTCAGCGGCGTCCCCCGCTTGCTGATACCGTAGTCGGAGCCGCTCGCAATCCGGACGCCCGCTGCCACCGCCGACCGGTACGCGTGCGCGTGGTGCAGCGCCACGTCCTGCAGCTTCTCGTACGCCCTCGCCGACCACGACTCCGCCGTCGCCAGACCATCCTCGACAATCGCGCGCGTCGGCACCAAAATGGTCCCCCGCTCCTTCATCAGCGCAATCGCCTCGTCATCGAGATAGACGCCGTGTTCCACCGTGGTCGCGCCGTTGCGCACGGCCGCCATGATGCCGGGCTTGCCGTGCGCGTGCGCCGCCAGCGCGCGCTGCGACCGCGCCGCCTCGTCTACCATGGCCCGGATCTCCTCGTCCGAGAACTGCTGGTGCCGCGGGTCGTCGCGGTCGCTCGACACGCCGCCGCTGGTGCAAATCTTGATGCACTTGGCGCCGCGCCGCAGCTGCTGCCGCACGACCTTGATGCACTGCGGGACGCCGTCGGCGACGACGAGCGGCAGCCCGCGGCAGCCGAGCTCGTGAAAATGCGCTTCGGGCATGGTGTGGTGGTCGACGTGGCCGCCGGTGCAGCTGATGGCGGCGCAGACCGAGTAGATTTGCGGGCCGAGGAGCCGGCCGGCGGCAATCTCGGCGGACAGCTCGGCGCCCCACCCGGCGGTCTCGCGGACGCTGGTGAAGCCGGCGTTGAGGGTCGCGGCAATGTCGTGCACGGTGCGCGTGCCGGCGAGGAAGGGATGCGGGTCGGCCATGCCGGCCATGCTCTGCTCGAGGTGCCCGATGAAGTGCACGTGGCAGTCCCATAGGCCGGGGAGAAGGACGGGGACCTCGACGGTGCGCTCGGGGGGGACATTGAGGGAAGTGGGAAGGTCGGAGAGAGGCCCGACATGGTCAATCTTGCCGGACGAGTAGACGAGGATGGCGTCTTTGATGGGATCACCGCGGCCGGGGATGAGTAGAGCTGTTTTCACAGCTGAGAGGGCTGCTGCGTCGGACATGTCGAAGGAGTTTGTGCTGCGTTCTTTTTGAGGCCTGCTGACTTTATGATTTCTTGAAAAAGAAGTGCGGTGCTTTCATCTGATATATATCATGTTATGGAAGAAAAAACGCCACAATATCGAAAGTACTCCAACTCCCCCGCACATTCGCGGGGTACACCACGGGCGGCTCACGGCTCGCGGAGCTCGGCTCACGGAGACATGGCGGACTCCGCTGCGGGGAGCCCTGTGATGTCAAGTATGGATTGGGATGCCTGTTTTTTCGGAGACTCGGGCTCTTTGGTATGCGCGAGGAAAGCTACGCTGAAGCAAACAACCCCTCAATTTCAGGGGCCATGGGCAGATGGCACTGCGAGGGGAAATTACGGACCGGACAGTACTACAGAAAAGAACGGCTAATAGCTCATCATTAATTGTGTGGCTAAAAATAGACTCATTTGAAGCATAATAAGGGGACGTATTACTAGGTGTAATGCCTGCCTAGACCCAGGTCTGTCAGGAACTGCAGGCCGTCAAAGTCTAGAGAGTGAGACGTAGCTAAGGGTAGAACTGGATCGGTTTCACAGTCCCAAGAAAATTCTAGACGAGGCCAATCTGTAGTAGAGTAAGGACTTGCCCGCAGCCATCTCTCACCAGCATCGTCAAACTCCACCTGCGGATGCGCCCCCGACTGCTGCGCCATCAACGGCATCTGGGTCGCTGGTGTGAACTTTTCATTCATATCCGAACGAGTCATTCTTTGGTGGCTTGTGGTCCTCCTGCCAGACCGGTCAAAGATGTCGTTCCAGAGGATTCTCAGCCATCGAGCGAGGATGTAGTACTCCTCGAATTGTTTCAGCGCAATCAGGCTTGTGCGCAGCTTGGCCATGACGATTTCGCGTCCCTGGTCGTTTAATGACTTGTATGCGACGAATTGGACGCTCATCGCGACGAACAACGCAGTCACCCTTGCAGTGGATGTGTGAGTAATAGCAACCTACCCCGGAGGAGGAGGACTGAGACGTACCAAATCATGGGAAAGTAGTCTGGACTCCAATACATCATTGCATCTTCGACGAGTCGTGTAATGTTGTTCGCCGCTTCGAGCATTTTGTTTTTCTCTGGTTGGAGGAATACGTGGTGGCCGTTTTGGCTCTGCAGCCGTTGGTGAAGATTAATCTCTAGCAAGCTAAGACTCATCAGTTTCACCACTAGGCTGCCAGTTATCAGTACAGTTTGGTGAAATACCTACTAATAACACAAATCCAAGGTCAGATACAGATAATGGCCGCGTTCCTTGTGGAATCGATGCGACAGACCATCATGCCACTCTTGAAGAGTGGCCGATATTTCTTGCTGCGCTTCGCGACGGACATTGGCTGCGGTAGACAGCGGCAGCCGGGCAGGGGAACAGTGCCGAAAAAAAATGTCCGAGGCTGCTTGATTCAATCGGACTTGCTCGATCAGGTAGCTTGCAGTCTCGAGTGACTCGTCTGGAAAGTCGGTCACGGCCAAACTTTCGACGTTGCAGTCCATCTCATTGATGACCATGGGCACGCCTAACGCGAATGCGATTTGCCGGTCGCGGACCTGGAATTTCCAAATTAATTGTCAGATGAAAAAAGAAAAAAATAGCAAATAGACTGGACTCACGTATAGACACCACCAGATTCGTCTCCAGAGTATTCGAATCCTTGCAGGCAAGGCCATGTTGGCAGTGGTCTTATGCATGCCTATGCACTGCGCCGACCGAATGGCAACGCTGAACCACCACAGCGAGTCCTGGAAAGCTGTCGGCTGCCCCCACCAGTAATGCAAGAGAAAACATGACTGAATAATGTCGGTTCTATCAGACGTGCTGCCAGCTTCGAAAGATGCCTTGGCGAGGCCGAAGAAGTAGTCGCCGGCGTCGTTTCGGCGACTGAAGCCCAGCAGGTGGTAGACTTCCGGGTCGCAATGGGTAGAGCCCACAAAGAGGACGGAACGGAGCAGGGTTGGCGACACCGTTCCGTTCTCAACGGAGGATAGAAAGGCGGATTTGTCTAGGATGGGCAAGTATACGTGGAATCGGGCAAAGAATACATCGATTAACCTTTGCATGAGGTGCTTCGGAGGGAGGTCTTGTAGCAAGGCTGGTGTGACAGCAGCAGCGTCCGTGTCTGCCAGTGTAGCCGGCAGCGGCGTCTCGGCTTCTGCAGCGACTGGCCCCAGCGGAGCAGCAGCGATCTTGCCACTGGCAGAATTGTGTGTTAGAAAGGACGCAAACCAGCTCTCGCCAGCCAGCGTCGGCGCAGCGCGGGGCTGGGTCTCCATTGTCGCAGCAGCGGACGCATCGTCATCCCCATCGTCACACAGCCTGCCGAGATGCAGCGAGAACTGCGGATTCTCGGCTGTTTTCGGACTCGTCGCCTGCTTTGACGGCGGCGGCCGGACCGGAGGCGAGCACGCCGCTCTGGGAGTTGGTCGCGACTCGACCGCGGCTATGAAGCGGCCACCAGAGCCTCTGTGCATTGGTTAGCAACCTGCACCTGCCCCCGCGGTACCCATGCATGATAGTTACCTCGTGCGTTTGGACTGCACCAGCCGACAGTCGAGGATGCCCGAGTTTAGACACCCGGAGCACGGATGCCCGATGAGGGACGCGTCGCACTTGACTCGTCTCCTGTTGCACCGCTCGCATGCCTGCGGCCGGCGGGAGCTACGGGGGCCAGTTTTGCTGACAGTCGTCTCCATGGTTTGCCTGTGTGGCCCCGATTCAAGTGGCAGACGCAAAAGCCAGGCGCGCACGTTTCCATTAATACCATAGCCGACGGGCAGCGGTGTCGGAGACGGACAGTTGACAGGACTCCGTGATTGACACTAGCCCATAGCCTACCGATCCAACCCAGGTCTCGTCGCTACCTTGGCATAGGATTCGCAGCCACGGGCTTGACGTTGTGATCAAAGGCGGGGAGAGCTAAGCCTGAAATTATCAACAGTGACAGCCACTTCGGAATGTTTACCCCAGACAACCCCACACCACCTAAATCCCACGTTAAATCCTACAGAGCTTATTTTTAGTATTTTTAGCGCTGTCAACGGTTGTCCCCGCAGGGCTGAGATGCCTAAATAGGCAGTTGACTGGAATACTGCGACAATAAGACTGCGGATTATTACGGTTCCAAGGGATGCATACTTTACACAGGCTGGGTTGGCAAAAAAGAAAGTAGCATTATGTATGTTTGTATTGATTTATGAAAAGGAACAAGACTTGCTTGGCGACAGCCTCCTCATTCACGCCCCACCAAACACCAAAAGACTGCTAATGGCAACCTTTCCAAAGCCCTGTTGCCGCAGGAATTCTCGGCCACGATGATGAGGAAATTCGGCAACAACCATGACCTTGATACACTCCGGTGCCATGCCTGCCTCGCATAGTAGACGGAGCCTCGCACACATGGTCCTGCCGCTTGCAACAACGTCATCCACCACCACCACCGACCGGCATTTGCGGACAACATTGTGATCTGCCTCTATTATTCCATCGCCTGACAGATCACTTGAAGACGAAATGTGCGACAAAGACTTGGCGACAGACAGCGTAGGCGGGGGAAGTTTGCCCGCTTCACGGATAACCACAAGTGGCACGCCCACGTTCAAGGCCAACGGCGCCGCAAAGAGGAAACCACCGGCCTCGCAGCACGCGATTGCGTCGACGTGAGGCCAAATGCCGGAGAAATGGGCTTGGACAAGAGACGTGCACAGATCCAGACCACCGGACTGCTGAGCGATGTTGAGTACATGGCGGAATTGAATCCCCAAGCGTGGAAAATTGGGAACGATGGGCACCATGTTCTCCAGTTGCTGCAAGTCGGTATCAAGGTAGCGAAGAAGGGATTTCTCTACGAATTGTTGCGCTGCCGCATCTCCGGTCTCTTTATTATAGAAGTAAAGGCTAGGAAGCCATTTACTACTGGTAACCGCCTCTTCGGAATCGTCCCTGGCATCATCCGCGAGACATCGCCGTGCATTTCGCGTTTTATTGCTCGCGGTTACGCGAACCTCGATGAGCCGAACGCCAGGAACGAGAGAGGACAAGGTGGCGACGGGATGCTCGTCTCTCATGCCCGTGATGATGAGAACGTCCACATCTGCGGCGTCACAGACAACTTGCAGAAAATGATCTGCCGCCAGCCCGGGTCGTTGCAATAGCTGGTGGTTGAAGAATTTGGTCAACGCCGGCCGGTGTTGCTCCTTGTACGCCCGGTCGTGGAGCAGACGGTCCCGATCTGCCCCCGTGGCCGCCGCATACTCTTCTTTCGTTGCGTCGCTTATACTGACCATCTGCACTCGAAGATTGTCCTCTCCCTGCTTGTGGACCAGTATTGTGGACGCCCAAATTCTGGCGCAGTAGTCTTTGCCGACGCCGCTTCGACCAGTGACCAGGATGATGAGCCGCTGCTGCGGTCGGGGGCTGACCAGAGGGCAGGCGTACGCCAGAACATTGCGCGGATCCTGGCAGCGCTTTAAAAAGGCTAGACGATGTCGATTTGGCGCGAATGCCCGGATAGCGAGCCCTTCATCCCGCGGATCGGGCCCGAGATCCGCGCCGTAGGCTCCGCTGCTCCAGGGTAGCAACTTGTCGGCGACGTGGTACACCCAGTCTACCGCGGCTCGCTCGCTTACGGAGGCATCGTCATCACGAAGCCATAGACCGGTGATGACGCATGCAAAGGTCCAGTCTCGACAGCCAAAGGCGGTGGCGTGGATGGCTATGTCGGCGGCTGCCCCGCCGGCATGTAAGAGGTGTAGATAGCAGAGCGACGAGGGACGAGTCTCAACAGCCACGAGTAGAAGCTCTAACACGCGAGATTGGCCAATTCCATTTAGAAATATACATCGTTTGAATGAGGAGGTCCTTCTTCCACCGGCACTGCCATGTATACAGGACATGTACATCTCCGTGTCGTATAGACCGATCGCATCGACTGTCTGGCAGCAATCTTCAGGCCCGAGAAACACAGGCGCGCAAGATGAGGCAGTAGTAGTGCTTGTTGGGGCAGTAAAAATGCACTCTGACATGCTTACAGCGACATGGATTCCTTCAGAATCGCAGCAGAGAAAAACATCTGCGGAGCTGTCGCGCAGGAGCTTGCTAGCGAGGAGATCGACATCCATGAGCCTTTGTCGCGCCTCGGACCTGCCTCCCACTGGACCTGTCCACTGCCGGATCCGGTAGTTTACAGCCGGGAAAGCCCCGAAAACCACACTGATCACGATGGCAAAGTTGGTCCCTGCGCCTTTCAACGCCCATAAGACATCCTCTTCATTGTCCGGCCGGACAGCATCGCCGGGCTGAAACCGGGTTGGCACGTCACCGATGATCAGCAGACGACCAGAGGCAACGCAAACTATCACGGCACCGATAATGGCGTCACAGGCGAGGCCGTGCAGCCGGGACAGGTGGCCGATGCCGCCCTGCAGCCACAATCCTGCGCCCACGCTAGGTCGTGAGCCCAGCGGCACCGTCAAGCCCGCGGCCAACGCTGTCTTGATGATATCTCCGCTCTTGCAGCCGGCTCCTGCAATGACTAAGTCTGCGCCGGCCGCTCCGTGGTCTTTACCGAGGACAAGGTCGACGCTGTCAAAGGCAGCCATGTCGATGGAGACGGCGTTGGGCTGCAAGCAGTGGCCGCCGTGGCCGCCGCCTAGGATGGCGAGGCTGAGACGATGCTTGAGAGCCCAGTAGGCGCATTTCCGGACATGAGAGAGCTCTGTCGGTCGGACCACGACGGCGGTCGGCTGGCGTCGCGCCTGGCGATTCTTGACATGCTTGCCATCACTTATCGGAACCTCGGCCGCCAACTCTGCCAAAGCAGTCGCATGTCTGGTAAACGTCATCATGGCCGTTGGGGCGTGGAAGATTAAGTGGCCTGGCATTGCGGGGTCGTGAAAGCAGAGAGTGCGACAGACAGTCCGCCACGCAAGTTTGAAGGCGTTCCCGGAGTGGCTTTCCGGGGGAGCAAATCCGGCGATGAAAGGAGCGAAATGGTCCAGAGACTCGTCTTGGTCCGGCACGGGTAAGATACCGGAAGGGAAGGAAGCGGTTTGCTGGCATAGCAGGCCTTCAACGTTCAGACTGGTGCTGCGGTGGAAGATGATGACCATGGCGTCGAGCCGCTCGGTCAGCATTCGCAGCGCATGCTTGATAAATTGGCGTTGAGGTTTCATGCCGTACATGCTGTGGCAGAAGAGAATAATGTCGTATTTCTCACCATTGCCGCTGTCATCTCCGTCCGAATCGGCCGTGCTTTGGCGGCCAGTGAACGGCCTGACAAGGATCCGGGGTGGGCCTTGGAGCCGTGGAAACGGCCGTGCTTCCGAACTCTCCGTGAGCCAGTCTTGAAGCGTCGAAGCAAACATGGCATGGGGCTCCAACGCAGTGTATCTGCCAATCCTCTCTCGCAAGCGGGCAGGGAGGTGCCCCAGCACGCTCCGAGGTCCTGGTCCGACTTCGAGGACAGAGATTGGGGTCTGGGGCTGTAGGGTACGGCTGAGCAGCTGCAACAACTGAGGGAAGATGAACGCTTGGTACGTGGAACCTGGGCCAACATGAGAAAAAGTGGCGAACCCTAGACCGTACTGCTCGTCTGACAGTGGTTGCGGCACAGAGGAGGGTACTGTGGACGACGCGCTGGCCTGCAGTGCAGCCTTTAATTCGTCGAGAGTTGCCATTGTGGCCGGTCCAAGTGAAAATGAGTTGCGTTTTAGATTCGTGCGCGGGGAATAGCAAGAGGGAATAAGAGGCGGCAAGGCAGAACGACGAAGAAAAAGAGAGAGAGAGAAAAGAGGGGTGCAGGTTTGTTGTGACAAGTCCACGGCAAATCTTGTACGAGTTTATCTAGGCAATATGCAGGAAAGCTCTGACCGGTGGCTACCGGCATAGATTATAGATTGAATCAGTGTAACTCGGACGGTAGTAACCTTCCGATGCAGTGCGATTGTAAAGTCCAATGAGAAGATTGCACCGCGCAGTTTGTCCACAGCTGAGTCATGGCCCACAGGTTGAGCACGGCATATAATGTAATAGAGCGCGCTGTTATTTCATCGTAATGGGGAATGATTTACCCAGTCTTATTTGCTCAGTCAGCTGTTCGGTGCTTAACTGAATTCACGTTTTGGCATACTCTGACGAGCCCTCACCACAATTCACATCATCAAAGCATCTGCACTCCATCGCCATGCCAGGAGTCAACGAGGTTACATCTTCCATCATGGCCTCCCCCGGCGCAGAGATGGACCCAATGGAAACACTCTTTGCACAAGACCAGACTTCAAAGCTCGAGAAAATCTCACAGGCCGTGAAACTGATCCTGGGCGAAGTCGGAGAAGACCCCAGCCGCGAAGGGTTGCAGAAGACGCCCGCTCGAGCTGCCAAGGCCATGCTGGATCTCACCTCGGGCCATCACCTGAACCCAGTCGCCATTCTTCAAGCGGCCATCTTCCAGGAAGACCATCGCGGCGTGGTCCTTCTCAAAGACATATCCTTTTACAGTCTCTGCGAGCACCATCTCGTTCCCTTTTTCGGCAAGGCAAGGGCAAAACTTTCACGTTACCCAAACAACACGTCTAATCAAGATAGATTCACGTCGCGTACATTCCTGATGGAAGAATCGTCGGACTGTCCAAGATCCCACGGGCTGTCAAGGTGCTTGCGCGGCGACTCCAAGTGCAGGAGCGCCTCACGACGCAGGTGGCGCGCTGCATTCACGAGGCGCTGCGGCCGTGCGGCGTGGCGGTCGTTGTGGGAGCGACGCATCTGTGCATGGCAATGCGAGGCGTGGAGAAGGAGACGGTGTCGACGACGACGACGTGTTTCTTGGGTCGGTTTGAGAGCGACAAAAGGGCGAGGCAGGACTTCTGGAAGGCTCTTGGGAGGTAGATTGGCATCATGTATTTTTTTTTGGATAGATGCAGAGATGAGTGCCAAGGCCAAGATCCACCGTTTGGCAGAATAGCAATTGAGACGTTCTTTGAAAGCCGCGTCTTGGTGATTTCATTGACCTCGTTCAGATGCCCAGAACTGGTAGGCTCAGGTGGGTTGTAAGCAGGCAGCGTCCAACCCGCCGCGCGGTCTTTTCAGCAAAGAATTGGATCTACATTGTATCTGACAGTCGCTGGCAAATAAAATGCAAAAGACAAGAACGTGCAGGATGCTTTTCGCTGGGCTGCTGGCTTGCTGTCTCAGCAAGTGCTGACAGAAATGCGAGCCTCGTTGTTGGACCAGGTTGTGTGTCTTGGCGACAGTTGGTCTAACAGCGAGCCTTGCTGATATAACAAGTCATGATCCTGGCGCATCTCCACAGATCATCGGAGATCATCACGAATAAACGAGTGAACCTTAATTACAGTGGCCCGTGGCCCGTAGAGAGTCGTCCCAATCGAGTACGTGCCGATCCGGGGGTGAGGAAAGCTGATCTACGCCTGTGACACCTGTCAACTGTCTACGCTTTGAAGGTGATGATTTGGTTGGACTTGGATAGAATCTCGGCAAATCTATTTGCAGAATAAACCCGAATGGGGCTCGTTTAGCAAAGTGTCGTCTGCCTGAGGCTGGCTCGGGCACCGTACCACGAGGAATGCCCAATATAGTGGCAGCTGACAGCCGCCTCTCAACTATATAAAGCCCTCTCGCAACCTCTTCAAAACTATCGTCATCCTCATCAACCATTACAACTTGCATTCAACCTCATCAACCATCTTCAAAGACAACCATATTCAAAACAACATGAAATTCTCCCTCGTTTCCACCGCCGCGCTCCTCGCCGCCAGCACGCCCGCCGCGCTCGCTGACGACTGGAAGTGCAACGGCAGCTGGGGCGACGGCGGCCTCAAGCGCTACTCGATCCGGTTCAAGGGCTACTGCGAGAACCGCTGGGGCCAGTGCTTCCTCGACAACATCCGCGGCAAGGGCCTCACGGTGCACAACTGGCAGTGCTGGAAGACGGACGACGACGGCTGGTGGCAGGCCGACTTTTCGACGACGGCCGGCCTGGCGTGGCAGATTAACAATGCGTGCGAGGCCGTCACCGGGTCGTGGCGCGGCTGCTGGCCGAATGAGTAGACCTGCGAGTCTATTCAGGAGGGCTTGCTGACAGCAGGGGGGTCAATTCTGTTTAGGAGGGCTTACTGAGAGTCGGATAAGGGGGGACTGTCGAGCGTGGGATGTTATGGCTGTTAGGTCGGCACGGGATAACGACGGTATAGCACATCCACAGAGTCAATAAATTCACAGATTGCCCGCATAATACGTCTTGCGCAGCCATTTTGACTTTGGATAGTAATTCTAGCCGTAAACTAGCTAGAGGGGCGCCTGAACTAATAGTCGGGCTTATTCTTCCCGCTTCTCGATCGGCAGGTCAGCCGTTAGCTAGTGAGTAAGGGGATCGTGGGCTGACTTATGATATAGTATGAACTTGACTTATAGCGGCCCAACTCCACTGTGACAGCCTTATTGTCCATCAGTCCTGAATAGTATCTGGGTATGTAGCACAAATGTGGCGTGCGCTCGCCGAGTGTACGTCGTAAATGATCTCGCCGTGGCTATGCGTAGCACAACTTATGCACAGTCAACGGGCGCGTGCATAAGTTGTACGACCATGGTACTCGGCAGCCTGGTTTGCGGCGCATAGGCAGCGGCCCATGATACCAAAAGAGGCATCAAGTCAAATGAGATGTAGATAAATTCCCTGGCAATTTTGATCATATGTTTCCCCCTTTTCCATGCATTGTCTGCAGTTCCCTGCAGCTACTGGCAGTGTGGCCAGGTGATGGACTACGCCACAGATGGGAAGCTATAGGGAGAGTTCAGCTTATTCTTATAAATAGCCACTGTCTCAAAAAGGCTGCATATTTCCAGTTCTCAACTATGTGATTGCCCGCCGATATTAGCTTCTCCGCAATCCTGCAGTGTGCTCGCAGTACGGCTGCAGTCAGCTCGGCTGGCCCGTCTCTTGATAATCACCCCCCTCTCCCTGGGCGCCTCGTCAAAAGACAACAACTTGCAAAGCATTTCATCCACTCGCTCCAACTCAAGTAATTGCTTTCGTATTACCTATTGCCGAGCTCTTGCGATATGTCAGTTCATCCAAATGCTTGTAGGACATGCGGTCCGCCGGAGATTTGGCTCCAGGGCCAGGGTGAGTCGGCTCCTTCGTTGTGAGTCCGTCTCGGGCGCTAACAGGCACTACAGACGGGAGGCCAAGCCGATTTCAGGGGGCTTTATCGGAGCTAAATCTAGATCAGCGGCCAGAATGCTTTGCGCTCGTGTAAGTCGACGAACCGTACCACCTCGAAACTCGACTAACGAATGCGCAGATTCATGGACGCCAACAGGGTCAACCGATGCAACACCGGTCGCGCCGAGCTGGCAACCCGATTCTCCGTCCCGACGTTTTGGTGGACGCAGTATTGTAAAAGAGCCAATGGTTACTTTGGTTCTCAAGATCTCCCCGGTGCTGGCAATGGCAATCCGGGGCTTAGTGAGTCTCTTTCACGCCGTGACGAGTCCTGATACCACATGGCTAATCACAGACAAGTGACTTGGGCGCGCTTCCTGATCAAGCACGTGCGAGAAAACGACACCTACATCTGGACAAAATTGAACATCATGACGTACGCTCCATCGCCGAAAAACCAGATTATGCTCGTCTTTGACGCGACGCCACCGACGAAAGCGCTGCTTGTCGATTCCCTCATCGACGGGCGGCCAAACGAAGAAATAGACGACTTGTTTTGGATGTACTACCGCATTCTGAATGATGTTGTTGGCCTCCATGATGATTCCATCTGGGGCTTGCGGACGCGGGTCCGAGATGTCGAGCGCTTCGAGCTTTCCGCCTCGACGAGCAGCTCCTCGACAAACACGGCCGACCAGGCAAAGGAGCAGCCAAGGTACAAGCCAAACTACCGCTCTCTACATGATCTTGCACGACACGCCATTCATATTGCCGAGACCACCTCTACCACTATAAATACCATCGGAAGGATCTCTGCTGCGCATGAAAAGTACATGAATGCTGCGAATGCAGGTGGCCAGTTCCTCCTCTCCGCCAGGATCATCCAGCAGAGGGTGCAGGATCGTCTCCTCCTATACCACCAAATGGTACTTGGTCTCCAGAACAGGGCAGTAGCCACCAAAGACCGACTTCACAACGAGATCCAGCTCTCATTCAACACCGTAACGCAAGACGACGCTGCGACTACGATCAAGATTAGTCTCATCGCCCAGAATGACAGCAACGTCATGAAGAAGATTGCATCACTGACTCTTCTATTTTTGCCCGCAACCTTTGTTTCCGCCATCTTCAGTACATCCTTTTTCAACTTCAACCCGGAGCACAAGACGTGGAGCGTGTCCGGCATGTTCTGGGTGTACTGGGTTTTTTCGATCCCCGCCACTGTGTTGGCAATTTTGTCTTGGCATTTGGGACTGAAGTTGCCAACCAGAGACAAGGAAAAGACGGCTTAGGAGTTGTGATTTCACTGCTTCATTTTTGTTGAATTGTCAAGGGTTTCCTGTAGTGCCGCATTGCCGCTTCCATGTCAGTCTGCAGCCTGCCAAGTTGCGGTCGCTCCTCAAACCAGCACATCTGGGACAGGGTTGAAGCGAGAAAAAGAGGGGAGAAAAATAGTCATGTGTTTTTCTATTATCATGGAGGATGGACGGGACTTGACATGTTTCGAGACGGAAATTGCAATGCCTGGCATCGCCGGCGGCGTCGCCCCTTGTCAAAGCAATGCTGCCAACACCGCCGCTGAGGCCAACTAATGGAAGGTAGAGGATGACACAGTCTGCATTGGATATAAGATTGATGATCTTTTGTACTTGTTTATTTACTAAACTTTACTGCTCGCCCTTGCATCTATTCCCAACTGCACCCTTCCCAGTCCCCGCGGCCTCAGGCAAACCCCGTGTTGACAACGAAGCTCACATCATCATTAAACACATTCGGGTTGTCAAACTCATGCGGTCCGCCATTGCTCGCGATATACCCGACCGACCGGTAGTGCCGCCAGTACCGCGCCGGATAGCTCCACGACCGAATCGAGTTGCCCTGTCCGTTGAGCCCCGCCTGCGCGCAAAACGTCGCGTCCTCGTGAAAGATTTTCGAGCCGTCATTCTGGTCCACCATGAGCTGGTAATTCGAATGCCGGATAAAGTGCCCCGGAGCGTCGACCGACTCAAACGAGTAGCACCCGCTGTTGCCCAGACCCGTGCGCACATGCCAGCTCGCCCGCTGCTTCAGCCCGCCGTCGCTCGACGCGCTGACGACCTCGGTGTCGACGGTGGCGCCGTCGTGCACAATGTAGCGGTCGGCGCAGCACGGCGTCGTGACGCGCAGCGAGACGGACGAGCCGACGTGCAGCGCCGGCCCGCTGTTGAGCGTCGTCGGCGCGTACTTGGCGGCCACAATGTCCGCCTGCACCCTGTTCTCCGTGTCGTCGCTCGGGTAGCCCGTCGTCATGACGCCCTCGTAAAACGTCCCCTGCGCGCCGTTGCTGTTGTCGCCGCCGACGCCGAGCAGGATGGCGCCCTTCTTGTCCATGGGCGAGTAGCCGCCGTCGGGGCGCTCGCCGTTGTAAAACGTGGACAGCGGGCCCTGCGCGCCGTCGCCGCCGCGGATCGCCCAGTGGTTCGGCTCGCCCTTGACGATGGCGGTGACGAAACGCGAGTTCATGGTCAGGTCGGCGGCGTTGTGGACGTGGTCCTTGCCGGAGAAGAGGCCGTTTTCGAGATCGGCCATGATCCAGGGCCCGCTGCCGGAGCCGGTGCCGCGGCCGGAGCCGTCTCCGGTGCCAAAGTAGATGGCCTCCATGGCGCCGTTGTTGGGGTCCGTGTTGTCGCGCTCGGCATTGCCGTAGTCGAAGCAACAGGCGGTGTTGTAGTGCGTGCCGTCGAAAACGGCGTACATGCCCTCGGGGGCGTCGCCGGTCGCCGTGCCGTTGGGCTCGTCGTTGCGATAGCCGGTGAAGGGAGCGATGAAGACACCGTAGGCCTTGTGGCCGTTGAGGGTGACGGGCGCGCCGATGGCACTCGCAAGGTAGTCGTAACCACCGGCTTCCGGCCCACGAGCGGCGCCGCCGGGCGGGGCCTGGGTCAGATCGTTGCCGTGGCCAGACTGATCGTAGATGATGGTAATGAGACAGGTTGTGCCCGCGCAAAACTCATCCTGGCTAGCACCGTCAGCCACGCCGCCCGCAGACAGTGGAGGGACGTCTCGTCTCGCACTGTCGGAGCCGCGCTTGATTTGGTACAGCGAGCCGGAGTAGTGGTTGTACAGAGCGCGGGTGGTGCTGTGCGCGGCGACACAAGGGGTACCGCCAGCCGCGTAGATGTCACAAGGGCCGGCATTGACGAGTGACCCGATGCTGGCAGCAACGCCCAGGAAAGCTAGCTTCGAGGCGACAGGCATAATGTACTGTGCGAAACAGGAACGAAATAACCGAGTTAAGCTGGCCGAGACGCAGCGAGACCTTGAAGCAACGAAGCGACGAGGGCTTCTTATACGAGTTGCAGTCCTGGCTCGGCCATGACCGAACCCCGGCTAGGAGGAAACCTAGCCTGTTTGACAACGCATGAATTTAGCAGATGATGTTAGCCAGAGACATTTCTGCCATCGAAAGACACCAAGTAGTTTGCCTTGAGGCCAAGTGCAGGCAGACGGCCGTGATCATCTGCCAGCGGTGAGGTGGTACAGGCGTGCTGCTCCCCCGCATCGCCATGAATAGCACCACCCCCAAACGGAAGGTAACATTAGCCCATGATGCTAGTTCTGATCCTGTGCCCCTCTTCCAGGGAATCGCCAGGCGGGCTGAAGAAGCAAGTACCGGCTTGAGAGGAGCGTGGACGGCGGTATCTCGGGGCCGGAAGTACCTTGCACGGGGCTAATGTAGTGAAAATGGTAGTCATCGGCATTCGCTTTTTCTAGCGATGGTGGGGAGAAGCGACGACATCTGACTAGAAGCGGTCCAATGGGGGCAAGTCTTGGAAGTCGATTTGGCCTGTCAAAATTCTCGGACCAGCTCATCAAGGACTAGACACTGCGAGGCATTCGTTTAACAATGGCCACGCCGGCACAAGCATCTCGAAAAGAAGCCGCCGATGCAGATCCGGGGTGGGACGCGTGCGGGACTGCAAGCTGCAACTTGGCAAGGCCGATCGAGTATTTGCCTTGTTCATCACTCATCTTGCTCAAGGTCATTAATCATGGAAACGCAAATCATGGAGTACGTTGCTCGCTGGTGGTTGCTCCAAGACTCTGAACAAATTGGCCGTAACATTGAAGCTGGGGCAAGACGGTGGGCCAAACTGGTCAGCGCTCATCGTGGATCTCCCAGCTACAGACGGACATGTGTCTGTGGCAACATCTTCAAGGGCGGTCATAAAATGAAGTTCCGGAGGTGCATACTGGTAGTTGAACCTTTCGGCTTCAAGTCATCGATGCGGGACTTGTGTCAAGATCTGTCCAACGGCGTGTCCGCGTTGCAGTCGCGAGTTGGCTTTGGCGATCGGACAGCGAGCTGGTGAAGGTCCCGACCTGCCTGACTGATGCTTGGCTTCTGTTGAGAAGGGCCATCAATATTCTCTATAGCTACGACAACGGAGCACGCCTGAAGGGAAGGTATCCTGACCCTGCGCAGGCTGAGGTGCAGCTGGTCGAATCACAGCCAGCCTCGAAGCGCCATGTTGGTGGGGTAAGAATCAGGCAGGCTGCGACAAAAAGTGCGTCAGCATAACGACCTTTGCGTTTTGTTCTTTTGCGTTTCCTTCTCCGCATCCATACCCAACTGCGATACATGCAAGATTTTAACGTTGCGATTGCACTATGGCTTAGTGACCTGCTACGCTCGTAATCACTGCGCGCCCATTTCACCATCCAGTCGCATTCCAGAACTTGCTGCACAGTACAACGTTCCTCGGGTCTGTATTTCAGCATTCTCTTCATCATGTCTAGAAATGCAGCCTCTTCCTCGTCGCATAGTTCTGTCATGTTGGCCTCTCCGCGATATTTCTGGACACGGTTTCGAAAAGCCTGCTGTATATCTGGCCATACATGGCGACCTTGTTTCGGTTGTCCATCGCCATCGAAAAATTCATCGCGATCCTTCCAATTTTTATACCATTTATCAGGAAGTGGCCCTAGAATATCCACGATCTGGCACATGACTTGTTTTTCTGAGTAGAAGGCGCTGCTGAAGAGAGCCTGCATCCCTAATATATCCCATATTGCGGTTGCAAGGCTCCAGATATCTGCAGAAAAGGATAAAGGTGTATCCGGCTTAAAAAGGGCCTCTGGGGGGCGGAAGTCTACAGGCGTATGGCAGTCTTTGCCCAGGCGAACGTCGTCCTCTGGGGAATATGACTCTCCAAAGTCGCTCAAGAACTATTCGTGCATCCTGCAACGCAAATTCTTTGGCATTCTTTCCCATGTACAGTGGTACTGTAACAATTGACGGCACATTGGTTGTCAGGGGTTGGCCATCGCGGCGCTCAACTTGGTATGAATCAGGTTCGCCATATTCTTCACGAAACTGCAGGATGGATAATTTATCCATGCTGCTCCGTGATTGCACTAGGACATTACGGAGATGGATATCTGATATACATCATTAGCCGGGCGCCCGAGCTATCAAGATGTAATGTTGACTCTCACCTCCGTGAACAAAGTTTTGCGAATGAACGTAAGCTACGGCGAGAACCAGCTCATAGGCCATAGCACGGGCAACGTCAAGATGAAATAGCTGGCTGAATGAGCACTCCCTCAGGTTGCAGAGGGCAAGGGCGGTAGTGTAGCAGGGATGCGTGCCGTTGGGGCCACTGATGGTGAACTCGTCGAGCAGATGTGGAATGTGTTGAAACCCTGGAGCTTCCGGCTTTGCACTGAGAGCCCGAAGAATCGGCACCTCACGCGGAAGGGAGTCTGCAATGCCCACTTTGAGCGCAAGGTACCGCTGCTTTTGGGAGTCGTGAACAAGCCAGACAGTCGACCAGCCTCCGTGGCCTAATTTGTCGACAACTCGATATCGATTGTGTATCCAATCGCCAACTAGCACAGGATGAAAGCCTCCCGGCACGTACTTGTCTAGAGGCTCTGCCCCATCGACAAAGCCATAATCAACCATTGCGGAATAGTTTCGCCTCAGTGGTGGCCTCTGTCGCGTAGAAAATGGTAGTCGAGGGACTGGCAGTCCAGGGCGTAAAACGGGGGATATCGGCGACGCACAAGAGATGCGTTGGGAAGCCCTGTGAAGGAAGCACCGTCCCCGTGGAATCATCTGGTTTTATGGCTACAAGTTGGTTCAAGGTAGCTGTGTTGCGTCTTGTTGAGCCTTGCAGACAGCTGTGAAGGAAACAAATCACAGCATGTGGCTGGCAAGGCGCTGGCAAGGCGCTGGCAAGGCGCTGGCAAGGCGCTAGGATTTGTGTCGCGTTCTCATTTCAGGCGCTAAATTTTACGAGGTAAGTGCCTATTCGGTACCTGGCAGTGGCAGGACCACCTACCTACTACAAGGTACTGCTAGGAAGGTACCTTGGTAGTACCTAAATACGTGAGTACCAACTACCTACATACTCACGTACCTACGTACCTAACTTGGTACTGAGTACTCAGGTTAGTAGGTGCCTCCAACCTTGGCTGGCCCCGCTTTCAGTGGCTTGCGTGCCAGGCCAGTCCGGCTCTGGCAGCGCAACAGTAGATGCGACATGATCAAACCCAGGCTTCTCCTGGCTTCACGTCGGCACCTCCTTGCTGCTGTTTGCGAGCTGAATCTCCCTCGATTCGCATCTACTCCTATATTCGTGGCTCTCTAGCAGCATAGTCGCCGCCCTTGCAATCCCCCTCAGCCGACGGGAGCCTTACCCGCCCCCCCCCCCCCCCCCCCCCCCCCCTCCACCAAGTTCCCGCCGACACGACGGCGCCGTTTAGTTCCTCGACGAGTCTTTATTCCTCAGAGAGGGCTTCTTTCCCCGACACCATACACCAACATGTCCCTTTTTGGCACGTCGCCCACAGAGGGCAATGGCCCCTCAACGCCGAATCGACAGCGAGGCAGGGGAGGAGCCGGTCTCTTCGATGACGACACCCATTCCCCATCTGGTGGCGGCGGCTTGTTCAACGATGCCGAGCACCATGACGCAGGCGACAATGGAAACACTGCCAACTCGCCATGGGACATGCCCACGCCGCGCAAACACCAGAGCCGTGCCGAACTGATCCGCAGACTGCTGCCGGCATCCGACGTACCTGACAGCTACATTGAGACGTTTGACGCCGTGGTGCGCCAGGATGGCGACGCTTCTGGCAGGGTCACGGCCGGTGGCATCGCCAGCGTCTTTGCCACGGCACGCATTGACGCGGATGCGCAGGCGACCATAATGTCCCTGCTTGCAGCCGGCGGCAATGCTTCGGACCTGACGGTAGGTCGCGCCGAGTTCAACGTCTTGCTCGCGCTTGTGGGCCTGGCCCAGGAGGGCGACATAATAAGCCTTGACGGAGTCGACGAGCGCCGCACCAGTAAGTTCCTAGCCAGTCCTTTTTTTTTCTCACTTTAATCTTCTTCATCTGCATGCCTTGACCTTGTCTACCTGCAATTGCGTGTTTTGTCTCAGCTCCGTGCACCTACCCTGGCCATAGCTACCCCCAGCCCACCTTGTGGACCACGCAGGCTAATACCCAATCTCGCCAGACCTGCCCCGGCCGAAGCTCGCGGGCCTGACCGCCGAACCCGTCCTACCACCCATCGCTGAGCTCGCCGCGAAGCCTCCCCAGACGCCCGTTTCCGCAGCCGCCATCAACGCGGCCCCCGAGATCCCCGAGCAGCACCAGAGAATCCTCCGGCCAACCATGGAGGACCCCGAAGACGATCCCTGGAACACCCCCGACCTGCACAAGGGCCATGCGCACACCAAGCAGAATGGCATCGGCGGTGCTGTGTCCAACGGCCACTCGGCTTTCGGGACTTCACCCACCGCTCCGCCGGCACCCCGTCCCCCGACGGAAACGTACTCGGCTCCGACTCGCAATACTACAAGTTCAGCCCCCCGACCGAGCAGCGGTATCGCCGGCCCGGATGGCTGGGGCGCTGGCTTCTATGCCGCGCAGCCGACACCAACAGCGGAACCCAGCACATCGAACCCGTTTGGCAGCGACGGCGCGCTTCGTACGCCTGACGCGCCGGGGCCGGTGCCGCCGTCGCTGAACCCTAGTCGCAGCACGGCCGGCCGCACTGGAAGCAGCGTCGAAGAGAACGTCATCGTTACCCTTATGCCGGGCAAGGAGGGCGTCTTCATGTTCCAGCACCACAACTACGAGGTCACCAGCCAGAGGCGAGGCAGCAAGGTCATCCGCAGGTACAGCGACTTTGTCTGGCTGCTAGACTGCCTTCACAAGCGCTACCCTTTCCGCGTCCTGCCTCTGCTCCCGCCGAAGCGAGTCGCTGTCAACGGCAATCACCTCTCCAACGACGGATCCTTCATCGAGAAGCGACGGAGGGGCTTGAGTCGATTCATCAATGCTCTCGTCAGGCATCCCATTCTCAGCCAGGAGCAGCTTGTCGTCATGTTCCTGACTGTTCCTACCGAGCTCGCCGTCTGGCGCAAACAAGCAACGATTTCTGTCCAGGACGAGTTTACCGACAGAGCGCTGCCGCCTGGCCTCGAGGATTCTCTCTCGCCGATGCTCGAGGAGCTCTTCACAAAGACGCGGTCCGGCGTGGTTCGCTCGGCCGAGCTGTACATTAACGTGTGCAACATCATGGACCGTCTTGTGAAGCGCACCGAAGGCGTCGCCGCCGACCACGCCCGCGTTGCCATGTCGCTCGCCTCTCTTACCGAAACATCCGCCGATACCTACGCGACCGATACCAACGAGGTTCCGCTGCTGAATGACGGTCTGACGGCGATGAGCCGGCATCTGCGCACCTGCCAGTCGCTGCTCGAAGACGAGAGCAGGGGCTGGGACGAAGGCGTGCTCGAAGACTTGAAGCGTCAACGCGATGCGCTGGTCAGTGTGCGGGAGCTGTTTGAACGTCGTGACCGGCTAGACAAGGACAACATTCCGTACCTGGAACGTCGTATCCAAACCAACGAGACCAAGCTGGCGACTCTGCGCGGGAAGCCCGAGGGGACAGTCAAACCAGGCGAGATTGAAAAGGTTGCCGAGAATATCATCAAGGTACGTTGTGCTTGCTGCGTTTCATCTGCTAGGTACTTGCTAACTCTTCATCTAGGACAAGGAATCCATCGTGCAGCAGCACAACCGCTCCGTCTTCGTCAAGGAGTGCATCCGCGATGAGCTCATCAGCTTTCAGCAGACGCAGTACCACGTCAGCCGATGGAACCAGGACTGGGCGGGCGAACGCGTCAAGTATGCCGAGATGCTGGCTGATAACTGGCGACGATTGCTGGATCAGCTAGAAGGCATGCCTCTGGGCTACTAATTCACCGGGTCGAGATACCGCCGCTCGGTATGCTTGGTTTTTCGTATATACATCATCATCTTTGTACTTTTGCATCCCTTGCGCTCTTCCCCTTGTTTCCACCTGCTTCTTTTGGAATTCCGTGAATACAAATAGCGAAAACAATTAATAGCATTGGACTTTTTGTTGCCATTATTATTAAATTCCCCCACGTGCATGTAGCTACCTGATCTGCCAGTATCCAACCTTGGTATCCAATCAGTCACGAGAGATATTACAATATTGAAGTAACAATCACCATCCATCCGTGACCGCGCCGTGGCTCGCATCGCCCACCAACCGCGCATACTTGGCCAACGCGCCACGCCTGACCCTCGGCTCCGGCGGTGTCCACGCTGCCCTCCGCCTCTCCATCTCCTCCTCGGCCACCGCCACGTCGATGCGGTTCGCCTCTGCATCAATCGTCATCTCATCCCCGTCCTTGACCAACGCAATCGGTCCGCCGACCGCCGCCTCGGGCACCACATGCCCGACGATGAACCCGTGCGACGCGCCGCTGTACCGCCCGTCCGTGACGAGCGCCACGTTGGTCAACCCGGCGCCCATGATGGCCGCCGACGCGCGCAGCTGCTCCGGCATGCCCGGGCCGCCCTTGGGGCCCTCGTAGCGCACCACGACGACCACGTTGCCGTCTTGCCGGGTGATTTCCCCGCGCGACAGCGCCGCGTTGAGGTCCCGCTCGCAGTCGTACACGCGCGCCGTGCCGGTGAACCGCAGGCCCTCCTTGCCGGTGATTTTGGCGACGGCGCCCCCCGGCGCAAAGTTGCCGCGGAGGATGCGAATGTGCCCGCTGGCCTTGATGGGGTCGTCAAGCGGCCGGATAATCTTCTGCCCCGGGTCGAGCGACGGCCAGTCGGCGACGTTTTCGGCGAGCGTCTTGCCGGTGACGGTCAGAATAGACCCGTCAATGACCCTGGCGGCAATGAGCATCTTGAGCACGCTCGGGGTGCCGCCGACGGCGTACAGGTCCTCCATCATGTACGTGCCGCTGGGCGCGAGGTCGGCCAGGTACGGCGTGCGGTCGCTCGCGCGCTGCACGTCGTCGAGCGACAGCGGCACGCCGGCCGTGTTGGCCATGGCGAGAAAGTGCAGCACGCCGTTGGTCGAGCCGCCGAGGATCATGGTCAGCACGAGCGCATTCTCAAACGCGGCGCGCGTCATCAAGTCCCGCGGGCGAATGTCTTTCTGCATGGTCGTCCGGATGACTTGGGCGGCGCGCTCGCACTCGCGCGACTTTTCGGGCGACAGCGCGGGAAAGGACGACGACCCGGGCAGCGTGAGCCCCATGGCTTCAATGGCGGTGGCCATGGTGTTGGCCGTGTACATGCCGCCGCAGGCGCCGGCACCGGGACACGAGTGCCGCTCCAGGTCGGTGAGCACGTCGCTGCTCGCGCGGCCGGGCGCGCCGGGGTCCGTCTTGGCGTGCAGCCGGCCGTAGGTGTAGGCGCCGGCGGCCTCGTAGCAGGTGGAGATGTTGACGTCCTTTTCGAGGAGGGACGAGTGGCCCTTGCGGATGGTGCCGCCGTAGATCATGATGAAGGGCCGGTTGTGCCGCGCGGCGGCCATGATGACGCCGGGCATGTTCTTGTCGCAGCCCGGGATGGAGATGTTGGCGTCGTGGTGCTGTGCGCACGTGACGGATTCAATGGAATCGGCGATGATTTCACGCGACTGCAGAGAGAAGCGCATGCCTGGGGGATTGTTGTTAGCTGCGTGTCATGGAAAAGGGGGAGTGGTGCGAGTGCTGTACCGTCGCCGCCCATGGTGATGGCGTCGGACACGCCAATGGTGTTGAACTGCCAACCCAGCATGCCTTCTTTTTCGACTGCGCGTTTCACAATCTGGCCAAAGTCGAGTACTGTGTAATTTAGTATTCACGGTCCCATTGCCAGTCATGGCGGCACGTACAGTGTGTACTAATGACCGTGTTAGCATGAACCCTTGTCTGGCAGTCATCTTGGCACACTCACTTGCACGGATTGCCCTGCCACCAGACCGTCGCGATGCCGACCTGCGGCGCATTCTTCATCGTCTTCTCGTCCGGCACGCCCGCGCCGTACAGCATGGCCTGCGCGCCGGGAAAGTCATGGCCGCGCGTGATGCTCGCCGACCAGCGGTTCAGCGCGCCGCCGCCGGCCGGCAGGCAGTCAAACTGGATAAAGTCTTCCGAGGCCTTTGGGTCCCGGCCGGGGACCGGAGCATTGTCCTGAGACATCTTTGACCGGTTTTGGTGGTTATTTCATGAAATGAGGGGCTATCGGGAGTTCTGGGAGAGGTTAGCTTGTCTGCTGAATGCCCACGAGACCTCACTGCCGTGGTACCTGTGCTGTTACGATGCCAAGGCTGGATGTGTATGCCGAGGGAATCTTGTGAGGTTTTGCAGTGGTGCAGAGGATATACTTGTTTGACTACCGGCAAGTACGGAAAGATGAAAGAAGACGTGAAGCGGGCACCCCTTCTCTGTGGATTTATACTTCTCCCCGCACTCAGAATGGCATTCATCCAGAGCTGGCCGCTACACAGCAACTAGGTAACTCGTTAGTAAATAGCTACTATACCTGGTGAGGACAAGGTACTCTCCACCTACAGACCTGCACGTCACCTTTCAGCTCCCGCCGTCAGCTCCAATCTCAGCAACCTGAGTGGCTGCAAGTCACCGAGGGCATGGCTCGCTGTAATTACGGCCGACATCGCATCTTCTTAGGCTGCAGTCGGGCCCTCATCCCCGCAACGCCACCAGTCTAGCTGCGGACTTCTGTCCGATGTCGAAACTGCGTTTCCATGGTGTGAGGATATTGGTAGCCAATAAGGGTTTCGAGAACTGGTCATTCAGAACCACGCTCGGTAGAAGCATGCAGCTAGCGAGGGGGGGTGGTTGTCGCTAATGAAGGAAGGCTGCCACACAGAAGCTGGTGGAGGGTTTGGATGGCAGCCGTGGATCAGAATTCGGGGTTCAGAAGAGGGTGCTTTGTGGCGGGAAAAAGAAACAAGATGAAGAAGCAGAAAAGAAGAAGGAGAAAGGGAAACAGAAAGAGAGCAAAGGAAAAGATGTTTTGCCGGTGGTCCACCCTCCAGGGTAACAATTCGCCTTGCAATCCATGCTGCGTCCACGCGATCACCTTGACACAGCTTTGATGGTGGAATACAGCAAACCTATTCAAGTGTTGTTTTTCAGAATATATGAAGATGACGCCAACTTGCACATAGAAGACAAGCCCCAAACTGTCAAGATGTTGAGGCCCGGAAGTCAGATTACAGTGTGTATCGAAACCCCACCACTCCATCAATTATCACGCCCTCGTCATCTGCTTTCTTGTTCTGACGCCGGAAATACTCGGCAACGCCAAACACATTCACATGGAATAGTACAACAAGAGCAAAAGCGGCATACATACCTGGCCTGTACGTCGGCGCGTCCTGCGGCCGAAAGATCAAGGAGCCAACCAGCCCGCCAATCGCCCCCACCACAACCTGTAAAGCAATGGCCACTTTCCGATGCTTGACCAGGATGATGTTGTTGGACATGAATGTGAGCACGGTCGGGATGGTGCACTGGATGCCAGCGATAGAGAGGAACACGCCCACCAGCTTGCCGCCCTTGTTTGGGCCCCAGCCCATCAAGAGGAAGCCGACAATCACGACCGCCGCGTGGCCATACATGAACGGTGTGCGCCGGTGAATTCGGTCTGCGCAGTACCCGGTCGCCACGGAGCAGACGGATGCGAAAATGTACGGCGGAGTCTGAAGGATCTGGCTCAGGGCGATGGAAAAGCCAAACGAGTTGAGAATGGTTGGCATGAAAAAGGCCAGGGCGTAGTACGCGGCTGCGGGGTAAAAGTAGAGCATGGCCATGGCCCAAATCCGTCCGTCTTTCAGCGCAGACAGAGACTCCCGTACGGACGTGGCATCGTGGAACGCTTCGGCCCGGTCTTGTTCCAGTCGCTGCCGGACGAGCGCCGTTTCGTCGGCGCTGAGCCACCTGGCCTTTTCAGGAAAGTCGGACACGAAAAGAAAGACGAGCACGACGCAGGCAATCGTGACGAGACCGGGCAGGAGGAAGATCCAGCGCCACCCGCGCAGACCCCCCAGCCCTTCCATTTTGCTGCAGCCGTACGAGATGACGCCCGCGAAGCCGGCAATGATGCTGGCAAGCGTGTACCAAGTCGCGATTCTCTGATGCGTCTCGTAGCGCTTGTACCAGGAGGAGATTAAATAAACGCAAGCTGGCTACTGCAGAGTTGGTATGGCAGAACAAGAAAACATGGAAAAAAAAAGGGGGGAAAGATTGGGAATCTTACGTTTAAGCCGCCTTCGAAAAGACCAAGGAGAAGGCGTAGGGTGGTGAGCTGGGCGAAATTGTGTACGAGACCGAGACAGGTGGCAACGGTGCCCCAGAGGAGAAGCAGGATGGACAGGTATCGGACGGGGCCGATGGGCCGGACGAGTAGATTGCTCGGCAGCTCAGACAGTGCATAGGTGGTGAAGAAGACTGCGCGACGAACACGTTAGAATGGCGTTTGTAAAGGCTGGTGATGGCCAACGAACCCAGCACGGCGATGTTGTATCGCGAGCCGGCCAGGTCAAGGTCCTTGGCCATGCCGGCGACTTTGGCGGACGAAATGTTGACGCGATCAATCGACGACAGGCCAACCAGAAGAATGGGGATCGGCAAGACGTGCAGGTCAATCTTGCGAAGAAGTCGTCTCTCCGCTTGGGTGAGCGCATTGGAAGGGGCGGCGTCAATGTGTGCAACGATGGTCGAGTCTTTGTCAGGCTCCTCTGCTACGACATGTCGAATGTGAGTGGCTGCGACCGCCTCGTTGTCCTTGCCTTGATGGTTCATGTCAGCGCTGATGTGAGCACCAAGAGTGACCTCTGGATCAATACAGAGGTGTTTTGAGCGGGCGGCGTCGGCTTCATATATATCGTGGCGCTTGGGATGGTGTGTAAGGCTGCGGAGGCGGCATAAGCACGGCCCAAGGCATAGTGGTGACTACCATAGCCGAATTGCGGGCGCAAGTTCAAGCCACAAGGAGCAAACATATAGTTCCTCTGGCTTTGAAAGTCCGTCGGCCGTCGTCCGCCCGATCAGGCCTTGGAAGGCGTAGTGATGAACCCATCGTGATGATGGCAGTTGGGCTTTGACGTCTCCTTGATGGAAGTGGCGGTAGAGTAACTATATCATACGCCAACTAAGATCGAGAAGAACAAAACCTAGAAGCCATCAACCAGCAGTGGATGACGTCGTGGCCATTTGGGCAGCTGCGCGAGTTTTGCATTCCCAAGCTGCCAGCCGAAGCTCGAGCATGTCCTCCAATATGAGAAAGTCACACTCTAAAGCGTGAAACATCATTGAAGATTTAATGCGTTTCACCCCCGGAAGTACGTACAAATCAAAGTATGCTATTGCTGCCGCTCTTGTTCAGTGTGGCACCCTCTTGCTGAGATTGAATGCGCCTCTCTTGTAGTCTGGATTACCCCTCCTCCCAAAATCCGGCCTGGCTGATGATGCAGGCTGTCTGAATGCATTGTCATGGTTATCCACGGCACACCAAACGCATCCACCAGTAATAATCAAGTCCTGCAGGGTAATTAATGCCAGCGCGCCGAGACGTCCTGCAGCGTGAGGATGCAAAAGCGCCATCGGCTGTCAAGGATTGCATCTTTGTGTAGCCACACCGCAATCCGCACCCCGGAGAAGGACTATAAGTATGAGTGCCCCAAGGATATAGGTAGCTACTTGAAGTGCTTGAAATCACCTTTCAAGACGTGTAGCTACCTCTGCGTATGAAGATGACCGTCTGGACACCAGAAACGCTACTCGCTCTCGGCACGCCCCTCCCGCAGCTTGCCGCTGTCAGTCCACCACCTAACGCAACCCTTGGCTCTAATCTATGCTAACCAGTCTCGACAGGCCGTCGAATCCTGCCAGACTCTTCAAAATCAGCCACCGCTGTTTGACCTTGCTTCACTGGCACATCTCCGCGCCAACATTGCCTTTGCGCGACCCCCGCCGGACCCTGCCATCCTCGAGACCGATCTCGACTGCCGTGTCCGCGACGGGGCCACCATCAAGCTCCGCTGGTATCGTCCTGCCACGCCGGCCGTCGCCGGATCTCCGCTCGTCGTCCACTACCATGGCGGCGCATTCATTCTCGGCAATCTCAACACGGCGGCCGTCTTTTGCCGCACTATTGTGCGGGATCATGATGCCGTCGTGGTGGACGTCGATTACCGATTGGCGCCCGAGTATCCTTTCCCGATGGGCAAGAATGATGCGTGGGATGCCCTGGAGTGGGTATGTGCTTGATTTCTATACCAAGCAACCAAGTCTACGATGAAGTCACTGGCACTAACCCTCGGGCAGGTCTCGAAAAACTACAGCGCCTTGGGGGCCAGCCCTTCCATGGGGTTCCTGGTTATGGGCTGCTCGGCGGGCGGCAACATCGCGGCTTCCATGGCACTTGTCGCGCGGGATCAGAACCTCGAGCCGCCTTTGACAGGCGCCTATCTCAACATTGCCGAGACTGTCTCACCAGAGCAGAAATTACCAGCCAAATACGCTCACCTCTGGCTCAGTCGCAACCAGAACAAGGATGCTCCCATTCTGAATCAGCCTCTGATAAGCTTCATGATGGGTAAGTGCTTTACATTTTCCTTGTCGCACTTGGACCATGGAAACCTTGAGTGGCGAGACTAACCATGGCACCGACTGACAGAGTGTTACAAGCCTGATTTAAAGTCACATTATTTCGCGCCTGCTCACCACCCGCAAGGTCACGCTGGCCTGCCCAGGACGTACATTGACGTATGCGGGCTGGACCCCTTTCGTGACGACGGCATCATCTATGAGCAGATGCTGCGCGACGCGGGCGTCGTAACGAAGCTGAGTATCTTTCCTGGCTTGCCGCATGGGTGGTGGATGGTGATGCCGGAGCTGGAAGCGACCAGGGAGTATCACGAAAAGACGCGCGAGGGGCTAAAGTGGTTGCTCGAAGAATCACTGTGATTAAATCCACGCATAATCTACGCTACTAGCAGTAACATTGGTCGGATGAATGGCCAGTTTATAGATGAAAATCTGGGAAAGAAAAGACGCCGCGCGGTGTGCAATAAGTAGCCCGCCGTCCCCCCGAAGCTAAACAGAAAGGGCAAGCCGATACTCTATAGGTATTTTATTTCCCTAATTAGAGTTGTAATTCAGGTATTCGTACTATTCATTGCATCTTTGCTCAGTGGCGTTTTGAGACACTTCAGCCTCTCGCATCATACCTGCAGCCGCCCGAGACAGCTGGACAATGAGCGTAATGAGGGAAACTGACTGGCAAGCCATTTGTAGCACAGAACTCAGGTCCTCTAGTCAGAGATAACAGAGAAGTGACATATAAAGTGTACTCGACAACCACCTCATGCAGCCTCGATCCTTTTGGCTCACGTCCGCATTTTTCTGTACATGGCAGGAAAAGCAGTGCACGCTGGAGTTGGCCCTAATCAGTGATTCTGAGCAGGGGGTTGGTGGTGCCATCGTCGACGGGCAAACGAGCGAAGAAGCGATAACGTCCAAAGTGAGACGAACTCGCATGAAGAAGGAGAATAGACGGTGAACTGGAAAAAGCAAAGATGAGCCTGTTTAATGAGATGGGTGCTGGTGTAATCGCTGTTGCGGGAGAGATCTTACTGCAGCAGGGCTACTGCAGATGCTACGGCTAACCAGGTATCGCTCTGCAGACGCTCTGTTTTATGAATGCCCAATCACGGCAATGGTATTTATTTTATCCGGCACATGAGACGGTGCCGTTTCTCGGTGTCAGGTACACATTCAAAGGCGGTTTCTTCCATGCGAGAAATACCCGACTCTGGTCGTACCAGTCCTGACTGCTGTCGGCGAGACCAGTGCTACGCCGAGTATGATACGGAAATGTTCGACTCGGCCCTGCTGTACAGCGAGATGTGGCCCTACCTGGACGTCAGAGACCCCAAGGCAGTGCTGCCAGAGGCCGTCATGTAGAGCTTCGACCGGGAGATCTTGTTCGAGCCGTACGCGCTACACGGAGCAAGTCGCCGAGAATATGGACTCTCCTGCGCCTGTCACGCGGCGTGGGGGCTGGATGACGGGCGTTAAGTTTTGCGCTGACGAGGATGTGAGCATACTTAAGGTGCAGTACGAGGGCGAGCAGCCGAAGCGGTTCGGCGAGTGCATCCACAAGGGGGCCATTCAGGACAAGGAGCAGGTTATTGCGCTGGTGGCGGACGAGTACATTGACAACGTCGATGTCGTCTACGGCCACAAGCTGGGCAAGCTCACCTTTACTATCAACAAGGACGCGGTGCACGGCCCGTACGGAAAGGCCGTTGGAGCCGAGACGCCGCTGTCGGTGAACCACACCGGGTCCGCCTTGACCAGCATGTACGCGACGCACCATAAATCGCATGACCCAGCAGGCCTAGGGGGATTGTTTTCGGATTCAGGAGTCTTTAGACGGCTGGCGATGTGAATAAGAAGAGTGCGGCGTGAGAAGGTTATGTGGTGTATCTATGGGCGTATCGATGGGTGGATGATGTGAGAGGGACTGGCAAAAGTATGAGTTTGGTGGGTTCAAGACTGGGCAGGTTTCAACAGTTGCCTGGGAAGACGAGATTCTATCGAGGGCTTTTTCAACATGTAGGCAGGCAGAAGGAGATGGGGTTAGTTAGAAGAATATAAAGAAAATATACAATAAATGTGAAAGAATGTATAAAACGATAAAAAGTAATAAGAAAATAATTAAAAAAAAGTTAAGAAAATATCAAAAAATTAAAAGAAAAAGACATTAGTAAGTCACTTTGGAGAGTTTTAGTTAATATTTATAATTATTAGATTACAGTTAATAAGAAGTATATTTAATATATTAATAGCTTCTACTATTAGTGTTCCGTCGGATATCGTTCGCAAGGAAGCAGAATAATCGAAATCTGCAAGCAAACAACATGTAACCGAAGCTGGCAATGCAGCCAGCAGCGAATATGGCTGGACAAGCAGCGCGCACATTGAGCTGAAAATTGTCCCGTGCATCTACCCGCACCTGTTGAAAGCCATGGACAAAAGAAAACAGCCTCTTGAGACTGGGCGCCTCATTTCTAACGTACCATTCTATAATAACAAGCTACTGCAAGAGTGCTTGTCGATACAGAGCTGGTTACATATAAATAGCAGATTGTTGTTAAAAAAGTTACAGGTCTCTTGTGGTGCCCCCGATCATGACACCAGACGCGGCTCACCTGTTTCCCACATATCCGGAAAGCGGCAATCTTGTTGTCGACCCGACAAACGCTGCGGGCAGCTTCATCGGGAATGTAAACAACAGCCCCTGTCAAGTCAGCGAGAAGCGCCCCTTGCGCGTCGGGGGCAAGCTTGTGTCCGTCGGCGACGCGTGTCTCTCCAAGCGCTGGCGCCGTCGCCGTCGAGCCGACGGGGCCATGTCGGTGCCTGGGTACGATGGCCGCGTCTCTCGAGACCATCGGGACGACAAGCACTGCCGCATGCTCCGAAACGGACGAGTTGCTGATGCGGCTAGGACGTGGCATCACAACGTGTCTTCAGAACCTACGTGACCAGTCGCCGCGATGAATCATATGACTACGCGACACTTGGTTTCAACATGTATATTTTACTGCAGAGATGCTAATAGTAGCTTCCACACTTGCCGTACTTGGCCACCTAAGCTTAAACTCCAGTCCATGTCTCTAAAGAGGAGGATGTTTTGAGGTTATTACCAGCCTAGATATACATGTCAGCAAGCTAGATGGAGCAGATCTTGAAGCAGAGCAACTTACCAGAGATTCGAACTTGGTCCTAGCGTTGGCCACGGATGTTGTTGGTGAAAACTTAGGCCCAGACGCACTGGTCAATGAATTCCTCCTTGGGGCAGTTGATCTGCGTGCAGACTTGTCCAGCTCCGAAGAAGAAGGACGTGTTCTCATAGCCCTTCTCGCATCCATCAGGGCCGCCAGCAAAACTATGCGTCTTGGAGCAGTCGCATTCGGTGCGCTTGGCCACAGTCGGCTCCGTAGTCGGCGCAGCAACGGCGATGCTGACGAGGCCAATGAGGCTGACGAGGAATGGAGAAGTCTTCATGTTTGCGTAGATGCGGTTATGGAGCTGAATGCTATTTTGGAGACAAGATGGAAAGGGAGTGATGAAGATGAAGGTGAGTTGATAAATGCAATCTCTTGTTGGGGGGATTTCTGCCCTTAAATACAGTTGGTGGTTGGTCTGATGCCAACAGTCCACTTATTCCCCTGTTTCAATGCATTTCGGTTCCTGAACTCGAACGATGCTTGACTCAAACGGTGCCTCACTTCAACAGTGCTTCACCTGATCCGTGCTCGAGTCAACCGGTGGTTTGAGGATACGCAAAGATGGTGCGTGAGTCGCTTGTCCTCACTCTACCAAGGTATACGACGTCCGGTATGGCCGCAAGCAAGGGGCGCATCTTTGTGGGCCTCTACTCAGCGCATACCAACGTCTTCGTCTGAGCTGAGCACCGCCTCATTTTCAAGTGTCTGAGGGCACGTCTGCATTAGCCACCGTGGGACCACCCTGACATCCGCTTCGGACCAGTCGGTCGCTGACATGAACCACTGCACCACGTCGATTGTACCTGTCGACCGGGGAAAGTTGGTGACGTCGTCCTTGGCCATTTCCTTTCTCGCTGCTCCTACGCCAAGTCTTGCATCAGGGACAGACCATCCATGGCGCAGATGCCGTCCTCCGCCTAGGCCCAAGTATTGCCCGACGTGCGCCCCCGTGGGGTCGAGATGGGCGAGGACGCATCCCTTGGAATTGCTCACATCCATGACTGTGCCCGAAAAGTCGGCATTGTGGGCGACAACGCGGTGGATGCTAGCAACGCGCAGGTCAAAGACACCTGGCACCCCATGTTGTATAACTGGTCGTAGATGTTGCGACCGCCTGCGCCTGCGTGTTGGTAGCGTCGCACCGATGATCGACGTTGGCATCCAAGTCACCGTTGCCGCCAGCTTTGATGGATGCAAATGGCTATTGGATCGTGGTCGGAGATTACCAAACCGGCAACTCGGCGGCGGCGCAAAGAGCTGGGCAGGGTCGTAATACCGGCAAGGCTACCTTGACCCGTTTTCGCAGCCTTTTTATAGTTTTGCTTCGACCTCTGGTGATTAGGTTCGCGTTAGTAGCGTTTGTCAGATGAGGCACAGATTGTTATCACGATGCATATCTTGCACTTTCTATTGGTAGTCGGGTAGTAGACAGGGGAAACACCCTCTTCGAATCGTACCATTTAATAGAATCATCCTGTCTACAATCTCATAATCTGTCGTTGCACAGCCCCATACGCTCAAAAGCGTCAACGCATCATCCATAAAACCGCTCCACAACGCCTTCTTCCGTCGCTTCTCTGTCCACAAGAAAAAGCATCCGCCCGCGGACACATACATCCTAGCCAGTCCAGATTGGTGCGTCGGGGAGGATCTCGTACATCATCCCTCCCCAATGGGTTGGATAGTTGAAATGGTGTTTATCTTTCATCAGAGAATTGTGGATCGCAACGAAGGCAGCCTCTGCGTTTTCATTCGATTCACGCTCCGCCCGACGAGAAGTCACCCATTAAGTTCGCTTGTCAAGCAAGTGGTCAACCGAGTAAACACCCTCCTGGCCCGCGGACTTCAATATACCTTCGATCTCCTTGATCAGTATATCCACGGGCTGGCCAACCCGACACTGGACCACCATACCGACCGGGGAGCCTTATCCATCTTGACGTAATTATTCACGGGAATGAGCCTCAACTGGAGCAATCCTTGCTAAGTTCGTGACAATCGGCACTATGTTTTGTTAGGGGTGATTATTTCTCTTGTGGACGATGCTACACACCTGAACTGATGGTGCAAGTCCGCGTGGTCCTCTCTGACAAGATTGAGTAGGAAACAAGAAAAAATAATGTTGTCGAATATCCAAGTATTTATACGCTCTGTTTGGTATATAGAAATCAACCAAACGCAAAGATGGGGATGAGCCGCCCTTTATATACCTAGGCCATCGGGGAAGAGGAGGCCGCCAGGGCGGTACACTGAAGCATGTCTGCCTGACAATGGTCGCACAGCTGGTTGCATCAATTCTCAAGAGGGAAAAGTTGCCGAAAAGTTGCCGCCTAGAGCATACCCTGTGCCTCCATACGTAAGCCGAAAGCCTAGCATGGTACAACATGCCACGATGATTCTTTGCCCTCGCGGCAGGCGTACGCCACCTATGTGTTACTCGTCTATGTAGGACCACGCTGTGGGCCGCCGTAACCAGATAGAAAGAGACACGGTGGCAGTGGTGTTACCTGAGAACAGAAGGCGGCAAGAAATGCTCCGTCCGGTCTCACCATGTCACTCACTTGTCCTTTGTTTCTTGGTGGCTGTCCTACAACATGACCACTCCAGCTTACGTCACTCCGCTGAGAGTAGCACCTGTTTCGCTACGTAAAATATACAATTGAGTTGTATTTCTTAGAAAAGAGCAATTTGTAAATGGAAGTTATTGTGTACTACCACGGTGTGTAACCGGACGTCCTTGTGTGATGCTAGTCTCCTCCATCTACTCGTCACCCCGTGCTGGGATTTCACAGTTCTCTTTGAGCCTCCGGCGGTCAGATTTCATGTAACAGCTGTCCTCCAAGGCATCCATGTCATGGCTCATGCCACAGTGCCAGTTTGACGTGTCCAACGCCACACTTCTACCGCCTGTCACTTGTCGTCGGTAAGCGGACAGACGCACTGTGGCACTCCCAAGCAGCATAATCCTGCCTTTGACACAAAGTTGCAGTGTACCACATCCCGCCGCGGAGAGGGGACAGCTGTCGCGCGGCTACGTCTGGCAAAGCTCCAAATACAAAGACCCCAGGCCCATTGTAGTCCTCCAAGCAGTAGCCGAGTAGTGTCTCCGTCAACTAGGAATACAAGGACGAAGCACCCGCTTCCTGCAGACCTTTACAAAGGTCCCCAGCATGATACACTTCCCCTGCAGGAGACAAGGCAACTCCATCTTTGCCCAACCTCACGGGTAGGGAGCTGGCAAGAGACGAGCGTCGCCGGATCTGCGCCACCGGCGTGTGTCTACACAAAAAAGAGGCAAAAAAAAGAGAAAGAGAACTGTCTCGTTTCACTTGCAAGGGGTTTTATGTAACCATTCGTTACTGCATAACGAGCGGCTCATGATCCACGACCTACATCTAAAACCCTCGCAGGCGTAGTCCTTCAAGACTTCCTTATAGCATTGCATAGTAGTTATTTGTACAGTTTAAACATCAATGGCGTCTCGTCCATCCTACTGCATGACGTCATCGCGCGGCCAATTGCCGTCTTATCACCGGCGCCGCACGTGGACCAAGATCGAGCAAGATCCTTGGGGTACCAAGCAGTGGTATAAAATTCACATTGTGCTTAGCCATTTAAGGATAGAGGATACCTCTTAAAATCACTTTTTCAACTAAAAGACGTGGTGGATGTTGTATTGTCGCATAGACTAGCTAAGCACTCTCCTAACTGGTATTGCCCGACCCTCTGTCTTTGTAGCTTACTAGGACGATAGGAGTCCTGGTCGGTGAGCTGCTTATCCTCCACCCTAGAGTCCGAGTCAAGAGGGCTCAACTGTCCTCTTAAGCAGGAGGGAGTGGGCTCAAAAACTTGGCGCTCAAGATCTTGTCCACGCACTCCTTGGCCACGGCGTCCTCCAGCGAGGTGGGGTTTCCGCACTCCTTGAACGCATCAAGACAGAACTTCTTGTCGGTCCGATTGCTTTTAGCCTCAGCGCGGGTGCAATATGCATCAATGGTCTGCTCAAGGGGCGTGTAGTCCTCGTCAGTCGTCACCTCCTCCTCCTTTGCTACCTGTTCCTTCTTGGGCGGCTGCTCGGTAGAAGGCTGCTCGGTAGAAGGCTGCTCGGTAGAAGGCTGCTCGGTAGAAGGCTGCTCGGTAGAAGGCTGCTCGGTAGAAGGCTGCTCGGTAGAAGGCTGCTCGGTAGAAGGCTGCTCGGTAGAAGGCTGCTCGGTAGAAGGCTGCTCGGTAGAAGGCTGCTCGGTAGAAGGCTGCTCGGTAGAAGGCTGCTCGGTAGAAGGCTGCTCGTCGGTAGGCTGCTCGTCGGTAGGCTGCTCAGTAGGCGGCTCACAAGGCGGGAGATCAGCGTCCGCCCCCTCCTCCTCCGTGGCGGCGGCGGCGCGCTTGATGCACGCCTCCGACGCCTCTTTGCGCTTCTTGCTGCAGAGTTCGCGCGAACCGGGCGCTCCGAGCGCCTTCTGGTCCTTTATGCACTGCGTAAACTCCTTGTTGCCTTCGATGGCACACGCGGCCTTGCGGCTGGCCTCGGCCTTGCGGTCGGCCTCGAACTTTTCCTTGGCGGCCGTGCGGTTGGCCTCGGCCTCGGCGGCCTTGCGGTCGGCCTCGGCCTTTTGCTTGCGAAGCTCTTCGTCGACATCGTTGCGTACGTCCTCGTCGTCGAGGCACTGGGCCTTGGCCTTGGCGCGCTCCTTCTTGCAGCGCGCTTGGAGGGGCGCCTTGCCGCCGGCCTGGATGCACTCGTCAAAGACCTTGATGGATGCTCGGGTGCAAATGTCTTCGCGGCTGCTGGACTCCGGTGCGTTGATCGGAGGGAAAGCGGGCGTGTTACTCCCCGGGGTAGCCGGCGCGTTGGCCTCAGGGGTAGCCGGCGCGTCGCTCACGGGGGCCTCCTTCGCCGGAGTGTCGCTCACGGGGGCCTCCGTCGCCGGAGTGTCGCTCACGGGGGCCTCCGTCGCCGGAGTGTCGCTCACGGGGGCCTCCGTCGCCGGAGTGTCGCTCACGGGGGCCTCCTTCGCAGGCGCGTTGCTCACGGGGAGCTCCGCCGGCTCGGAAAGGGACGGCACGTTGCCCACGGGGGCCTTCGCCGGCTGCTCGGGAAGGGACGGCAGGTTGCTACCAGGGGCGCTGGCGGGTGCGGCAAGGGCATGTCCCATGAGGGAGGCGAGGACAACAATAGAGGCCTTCATCGTTGTCAAGGGTGACTTGCGTGTCTTGTAAAGGAGAGTAAGGTGTGTGGCTGAAGGGTGGTAGTCCTCGTAAGAAGTGAATGAGTTGACTGAGTGGGATGGCGTGAATAGAAAAGGGCCTGCGTTGGCTATTTATTAAACACAGTCGATCGCTAACCTGGTGTATACCATCTTTAGAATCTCGGCTTGCTATGAGTCGCGAGAACGTCTAGAATGCCCTGGAATAGCCTGATGCATAAGTAAACACGCGCGTACATCCCGCTCAAAACAGCTATAATTCATGGAAAAGTACTCTTAGCCTAGTAAGAGCCTTGGAAGAAAGCATGGTTTCTTTTCACTGGCTGCTCCACGCCATGCCATGTAAGCTCGTTCGCATATCCATTATGCGCAGTGTGCTTTAAATCCAGAGAGACCGACCAGAGAATGTAGGCCAAGAGAGTGACATGCATCCGTAGCGATTCATTGTCGAGGGCTCAAGTACATGAATCACGTCGTGCCCACTGCATAGTATTTTCTGCATAATGACACGTAAATGCCATAGCTCACACAGCTGAACGTCCGACTGGGAGAAGAAGAATTGTGGAGAGTTTTATGCTGTAATTTTTGACACCCATCAGCATGAAAATGCGCCCTTGGCGAATTCAGTAGTGATCTTTGTATAAACTTGCACAGCCTTTGCATAATTTCCCGCGGGCAAGGCAGTATCACCAGCGCCTTCGGAACATCGTGCTTCTTGTTCCGTTTTTTTCGGCTACCTCACTCCTTTGCTTGGCTCTTGGACAAGACTGGATGACTTTATAATACGGTCGTCATTGCGAACCGGGGATCGTCTTGTCCGTCTTGATCAGGCCCGCGCACGGGCGGAACTACGGCGATCAGTCCAGCCACTACGCCTCGTCGTCCCGTTGTTGAAGAAGCCGCCTTGTCGGAACCGCCTTGCCGGTCTTGTGCGCGACGATGACAAAGGCAGCGAATTATTCCACTGCGGTTGGGAGGCAGACGAGGAACAAGGACTCGAGGGCGGTGCGCCGGATGCGCCGGGGATGCGTCATTTTTAGGAAGCTCTACAACGATTGGTAAAATCCTCCACGGTCAAGGACGAGGGCAGCTCTACGACGCAGTGAAACAGCAGCTCGGCTTCGAGCAGCGTAAATGGTCCATCAGCTTTGGCCACACCATTGCCAACTCGGCCGCCTGGTGACGGGCGAGCGGGCTGACATTTGTGGTCAAATCAGCAGGAGAACCCCCCCTTGCCCGTCATCCGGACAAGGACAAGGAATTACTCGTAGTTGCAGAAAATCACCATGCCTGCCACATGACCTGCTGCAGAGAGTTGAAGCGGTTTGAGACTGTCGTCGATCAGGACAGAACTGCCTCTACAGAAAGGGCTTAGCGTCGCTTGTTATGCATTAGCTCGACGCTAGTGAGGACCTCGACCAATCAGAGATTAGACTGCGTAAAACACCAACGGCCGTCATACTCATCCCGAGCCAACAGCACGCCAAAGTAACACGCTCTCTAGTCGTAGTAGAATTTGAAAAGGTTAGAGGTCAAGGGCAGAGGGAGAAGAAGAGGTAAAGAGGCGAAAAAAAAACGTCTGTTTTATCTCGTTGGTCACGAAATACAAACCCCCGGGCAACATGTCGACAATAAATGGCTCGGTTACGCGCAGCTCTTGGCGAGCCCGTCGGTCTCAGTTTGCAACTTGACTGTGGGGGTTACTTGAAAAAAAAAAAGACAAGAGTCTTGAAAGAGATGGGAGAAATGTTTCAGGTGTGCAATCAACATCCTAAATTGGTCAGGATGGATATAAATTACGGCGCAGTTGATACTCACGGATGCAATGAGCTCTATCCAAGGCAGAGGAAGTCTGTTGGATCCAGACGGCAACTACGAGATATATCTCGAGTTTAAACACATGTGTATAGTGTTCGTCTATGAAAGTACAGGCGCAGTAGTCGGGGTAGGTGAGGTCTCTTGTGACGGCCAGGACATGGGACTGAAGATGAACCTAACAATTCCGTCCCCCTCTTTCTGGCTGCTTCTGTCTCGTCGGGTCCAAGACAAGACGGCGGTGAGTTTTTGTCCGTGATACTGCGACAAACAAACAAACAAACTTGAGTCCATGCGTCCCCAACAGGCCGATGGGCTACGGATACAACCCAGCCACTGAGCTCGCCGTGAGAGACACTGATCCGAACAGGACATAAAAAGGGCAGGTGAAGACGTTGTCCTTCTTCACAGTCAAACTTCTTCACTCTCTTCACTCGAACGCTCCAAGCCTCTCACTTCTCTCCAAACATAACCTTTTTATCTAATAAAAAAAAGACAACCTCTCCCGACCTACCTTTCTTCGCCATGCCGACTCTCTTCCAATCCATCCTCTTCATCGTCGTCGCCACCACCGCGGTCAGCGCCGGCACGACCCCGCCGCCGCCGCCGCGTGGACAGTGCACACCAGGCACCTTTCAGTGCGGTCTCTGGGGGCCCGACGACGCCGTCACCACCTGCACCAACGACGGGCGGATCAAGCTGGTCACGCGCTGCCCCGGCGGTGACGGAAGCGAGCGTTGCTGCATCGAGGGCAACCCCGGAACTGCGTACTGTGTCTGCTAAAGAAGGAGGCGCCGGAATAAGGGGGGGGGGGGGGGGGGGGGGGGGGGGGAAATGGTTGGGATGGATGGTCAAGGACCAACAGGCGCGTGGGGCATTCGGTGGACGAGGCGCGTGAGGTGATTTGGGTTAGGGTATTGGCGCTATGATGACGATGGAATACTGGCCAAGCATGTTGTTATCGGATGGGCGACGTTGGACGGTAACTGGTTTGGTTGGTATTGGGCAACAGGGTAGTTTACCGTCTCTCTCAGGACTCTTCTGCTGCAGGACCTGTTATTTTCAACAAAAATAAATTACTATTGTCGAGTTTTAAGTCCAGAGTCCTGCTATCCGTGCAATGTTTAATTATAGCAGTCATGGTGATACGAAAGCATGGCCGTTTAGTACACTGCTCCCTTGGAGGTTCAAAGTAGGATTATAGACTAATTTAGAGTATTATTAGTCGGTATTTCAATGGATCAATTTCTCTTAAAAAATACAAATTCTAGATACAGTGGGTGGTGCGACGCTAACAAACCCTGCTGCTGTCAGACTACCATCCTCAGTTGCCGTTACAATATTTTAGGGTAATATTTACACTCATCCCCCGTCCTTTGAGTTATCCACCTCGTCCGCATCTCTGTCTACTTTTGAGGGCATTTTTCAGCAAATCCACCGCCAGATCTTGCTCTGCAACTGCGGCCGGAGATTTCCTCCATCGCCAAGGCCGGAAACAAGCTCGGGTTACTTCGTACAGCGGGTGGATAACAATGATCGGCCGGGAACGTGGAGCGGGAGCCGCCAGCCGTGGATAACCTTGAACAACCAACTTGGAATGGTCAGATGAATGGCTGCATTCCAGCGGACCTGGCTCGGCTTTGTGGACCGTTTTGATGCACCTCGACTCATCCTCTGTCATCTATCCAACCCCCGTCAGCACAGGCTAACTGGATTCGACAGACTAACTCGCCCGACCTTTTGTCACCAACTTCCAAGCCGCTGATTTTTTGTAGTTTTTTTCTTTTTTTTTCGTTTTGACTTTTTTAACTGCTGCATCGTGGACAATACACATCTTCTGGTCCATTCGTCGCAGCAAATTGGTCAAGTGTTGGCATTGCGGCAGATATCAAGCAGCCTCGACAACCGGTCCATCACCCGTCAACCATGGCGTCCACGCAAACCACCATTCACCTCAAAGACTACGATTCCTCCAGCACATCCGCGGCGCCCGTCAACACCGGCACCGAAGCCGTCGTCGTCCGCGATGCCACCCTCAACACCACCCGCCGCCGCCTCGCCGCTGCTCCCCCCGTGACCTCGGCCGCCGATTCGGACGACGCCGCCATCATCGCCGCCTCCCGCGCCGCCGACGCATCCTGCCCCGACGGCGGCTACGGCTGGATCATTGTCCTCAGCGGCGCCATGCTCATGTGGTGGTCCTCAGGCACCACCTACGCCTGGGGCGTCCTCCAGCGCACCCTCGTCGAGCGCCACCTCGCCGGGCCCGCCGTCCTCTCCTTCATCGGCTCCCTGCAGGCCTCCATGCCCGCCTGGTTCGCCGTCCTCGACGCTTTCGTCATGCGCCGCTACCTCGGTTCTCAAAAGCTCGCCATGCTCGGCATGTTTGTCATGGGGCTCGGCGGCATCCTCGCCAGCTTCTGCACGGAGAGCATCCCGGGGCTGTTTGTCACGTTTGGCTTCTTGGCCGGCGCGGGCGGCAGCTGCGGGTTCGCGGTGGTGGCGGCGGTGCCGGCGCAGTATTTCAATACGCGGCGAGGCCTGGCCAACGGGCTCATCTTTGCGGGCAGTGGGTTTGGCGGCGCGACGAATAGCTTCCTGATGGATGCGCTGATTCGAAAGGTGGGCGTGGCGTGGGCGTTTCGCGTGCTGGGGCTGGTGACGATGGCGACGGGCATGTTTGCGGGTTGGTTCATGAAGGAGAGGACAAGGATTCCGGATAAGCGGTTCGTCGACATGTAAGTGCTCCTGCTCTCGGGTTCCCATACTCGTACTAATACACCATCGCAGGAAGTTGTTTAAAAATACCAACTTTACCCTCCTCTGGCTGTGTGCTGCGGTCGGCAACTTTCCCATCTTTGTTCCCCCCTTCTTCCTCCCTCTTTACAACCAAGCGCTGGGCTTCTCTTCCAGCACCGGAGCTGGTCTCGTGGCCGGCTTCACCCTGTCATCCGCCATTGGCCGTATTCTCTGCGGCTTCTGCTGCGACAGGTTCGGCCCTGTCAATGTGCTACTGGCTTCGCTGCTGCTTTCTGCCTTCAGCATGCTCGTCATCTGGCCCGTTTCCCAGTCTCTTGCCCCTCTCGCCATTTTCTGTATTCTCAACGGCGTGTCCAATGGTGGCTTCTTCTCTTGCACACCCACCGTCGCCACCAGTATTTTCGGCAGCCAGCGCGTGAGTGTCGTCATGGGCATGATCATGACTGCGTGGGCGGGTGGTTATCTTTTGGTGTGTACTCGTATCGTGACAGTAATTTTCTCCTCGGTCTGACACCATCACAGGGCTCACCCATTGCCGGATACCTGCTCGAAGCCTTTGGCGGAGCAAGCGGTGGCTTAAAGGCCTATCGTCCTGCCATGTTTTATGCGGGTGGATTGGCTTTAATCTCGGCCATTCTTCTTGCCATTGTTCGTTTCCGCATTAACAAAAAGTTCTTGGCTGCCGTATAGTTGGGCCTTGATTATGCAAAAAGTTGGCCTCCGAGCCGCCCAGAAGGAGAGGGGTTGCATTTCATGTTCATAAATTGCATTCAATCGTTCATAAATTGCATAGGCTATCAAGATACGATCCATGATGAATAAAAAAACGAGAATATCTCTTAGTCCATGGGGTGTCAGCTGTTCCTGTCGCGCATTACCCTGAATCCTGGGTGTAATACATGATAAACACCGACGGACATGCCAGGCCAGCCAATAGAATTGGCACATCCCTGAGCATATACATTGCGGACATTTGTCTCTTTATTCTCGCATGGCAAACACCAAGGGGTGAGTTTCGGAATCACTTTTGACCTGCGCCGAGCCTCCTCAATCTGCGCCGCTTGACGCACCTTCTTTCTTCGGAGCATACTTTTGACGCATCCTCTCCAAGAAGCCCAGCAGCGGCTCGCCCCCAATGCTCACCACATGATAAACCGCCGTCCACCCTAGCTTTCCATACATCAACTGCCCCAGCGGCGACGCATTCAACATGCCCATCTCCGCGCCCCCGTCCCGCGCCATGCGCACCAAGAACCCCATCACGCACGTCGCCAGCCCGCGCCGCTGAAACTCGGGCTCCGTAAAGATGCCGTCAAACGTCGCCACGCCGTCCTGGACGCTCACCTTGCCCGTGGCCACCACCCTCTCGCCCGCCTGGATCTGCACCATGCGCTCCGTGTGGTGCGCGACCAGCGCCGGGTCGACCGCTGCGAGCGCATCTTCCGGCGAGCTGGCGGCAGCAGACAGCCGCGCGGCCATAATCTTGCCGCCGTCGTCGGCAAATTTGGCGCCCTGCGCTTTGGCCATGGCTGCGTAGTCGACGACGGCGTCGACGGGCGTGAGAACGGTAAGCATGCGCAATGTAGGGTCGTGGACGGATTGCACGAGTGTCTGGAACAGGGCAGGGTCGGGCTGGACGGCGATGGTCTCGTGGAGGTTTTCGCTGTCGAGACGGAGAATGGTCAGACAGCCCGTGTCGGCGTCCTTTTCGATGCTGTACTCACGGAGGGCGGCCCAGCTGGTAAAGGTATTCTCGACGTGGTTAGCAGGCAGCGCGGAACGAAGCGTCTCTGCGTCGTTCATATTGACTGAGGTGATGAAGCGCAACGGGAATGGCAGGAGGGCGATTGCCCTGGCCTAATCACTACTCTTTATATTAGAAACCCCATCTTTGTTTCTAGAGTATTATCTTCTCTATTCAAGGCATTTCGGCGGCTGACTCACTCGGCCAACTGCTTTCAGCTAGAATGGTTTTCGGCCAAGGCGGCCCGCTCACTACAACAATGCGTTGTTTCTCTGCTTACACCAGTTTATAACTAACCTGCATTTAGCAAGGAAACCGAGCTTGATTTCAGATGATACAAGGCTGGTGGCTTAACCTTGGTAGAAGGTTGGCGACATAACTCGAGTTCCTCATGCCGCCTTGACTATCTGAGGGCCAGAACGCCAACTCCGAGACATGATAGGATTCTACGAGGAGGGAGCACTCTATTCCAAGACACTTGAAAAAATCCGACAGTTGGTGCTTGGATGCCGTCGGCTTAGCCCCTTTAAAGAGGGCAATTGCGCCGCTCTAACAGACGGAAGTTGATACCAGCACACGCGAGCTAGACAGCCGCATAACGGTCAGCTGAACCACTGCCGCAAATAAGCACATCCGTTTTAAATTCCCGTGGCAGGTGGAACGCTCATAGAGGGGTCTAGTTCGGATCTTCCGAACGGAGCCCTTCCGGACGGAGCCCTTCCGGATGGAGCCTCCCCCACACCAACACAATCCCGGGGAACGGAAGCCTCCCTAACAGAACTCGACGTAAGAACGTTTCTAGTGCTATAAGTGTGCCATTCGACCAATTCTTAGCCAAAACATTTTGGTTTTACCCTTTACCGCTGTTGAATCGCTCTTTAGCATATTGCAAAAACCCTATGCTGCAAATTATCGTGAGTTTTAGCTCCCAATTGATAACGATACATTTAAAGGCACAAGCGGCGAAAAAGTACCTGTCGGTGAAGTTGTTAGCGGAGGAAATGACGCTGGATTTGATCCGCAAACTAACGTTAATGCGCTTGTCTCGATAGATGTCATTTCTTGAGCACGCTGCGGAATGGACAGCTCGCTTTATCTCTCCAAACGCTCAAAGTAGCGCGTCTCGCATTGGCACACAGTAACAAATATCTACGCCCAACGCCATTAGCACCGCTAACTCTGCCATGCCATATAGCATCCATGTCCTAACACCAAGCTACGTCACCGCGGTGGAGGAATGCGGAGGAGATCCTTCGGGCTGGCCAACGCCGAGTTGGACGTTGGAGGAGTGCGTGCGCTTCAGTGATACCATTGGGGCCTCCTTTTCCGTCTTGTCCGTCACCTCACCCGGGCCTGCCATTTTCGGACCTACGGAGAAGGGTCGAAACCTTGCACAAACTTTCAACGACGAGGTTTGGGCAATTTGCCAGCAACGACCAGGAAGATTTGGGTTTTTTGCCAGTTTGCCCGACTTCAACGATATTAAAGGGGTCATTTTGGAGATGCAGCGCATCTTCTAGACTGACAAGCAGGCCAATGGCGTTGTCGTCATGTCATCGTACGGCGATTATTTCGTTGGCGACGAGGTGTTTAGACCGATCTGGGACCAGCTGAACAAGCATGCGGCACTCGTCTTTCTTCACCCATCCCAGCTCAGCATCACCCCGGCCAAGATTAGAGGCTTCCTTCCGCAGCCGGTCATTGACTTCCCACTGGCAACGACGCGGGCGGCCATGTCCTTACTTGTGTCCGGCATCATGTCAGAGTGCACCAATATCGACGTCATCTTGAGCCACGCAGGCGGAGCGTTTCCTGTGCTCGCACAGCGTGGCATTGGATCTCTTGTACACCCAGCGGTTGCTAGTCAATCCTAAGTCAACATGATGGGAGCGTGAGTACGAGCAACTGTACGCGATGATGCCGTCATGACTTGGAAAGAACAGTAGCAACTCGCTTTCACCGTACGTAAGAAAGAGGAAGAAGGCGCTCGATAACGTGGGGTGCAAGAGCAGTACCAATGCCCCTTAATTCTAGCGTTTGCCCCGCCTTATATAGCGAGCATCATGACTGACACCAACGTTGGAAAACCACATTGCAGCAGGCATTGATTCTAGCGGCTGAGCGCTAAGGCTGAGACCGTTTCAGCCCTCTCTTCACAGTGTATAATTAGGATTTCGTTCTCTTACATCATCTTTACAAACAGCATCCCCAAGATCGATTCACGCCGCCCAAATATCCCAATGGCGCAAGCAGGCGTCCTCGCCTACAACATTGGCGCCTTCATCTCCACGCTCTTCCTGCTCGAGTTTGGCGCCGACAAGTTCATCGCGCACACGTCCACCCTCGCCCAGCGCATCAACATCTCCCAAGTCGTCGTTGGTCTGCTCACCGCCGGTGCCGAATGGGAAGAGGTTCGTTCCTTGCAACTCCCAGAACTTGTTTTGGCCGATAACCCTGACTGACAAAGCTGGCGGTCGTGGTCGGGGCGCTCGCGCAAGGCCGATCCTCTCTGGCGCTCGGCAACGTCGTCGGCGCTTCCATATCCAACATCCTCGGCGCCTTTTCCCTCGGTCTCGTATGGTATAGCGACGACGAGGCCGTGCAGTTTGACCGAAGCGCGCGCATCTACTCCCTGCTGCTGCTGCTGCTGACCACCGCCGTCGCGCCCGTCATCTACTACGCCACGCGCATTACCTGTTTTGCGGGCGGCATCGCTCTCATCACCGCGTTTGCGGTTTATTTCGTGCTTGTAGCGGTGGCGATTGGCCGAGGTGTCCTTGCAGCACCGGAAGATTCCGATTCCGATTTGGATAGCGACGACGACCAGGCTGCTTCCGTGTCTAGTCGGACGGCGCTGCTCAGCACCATCCCTCCAAGACGACGCCGACATGGCCTTGGCTACCACGGGCTGTACCTGTTGTTTGGGTTCCTCGCCATCGGCCTCGCCGGGTACGTCTTGTCGCAGGCCGCAACCAACATTACCGACGCCCTGGGCATGTCCGATGTCCTCTTTAGCGTCGTCATCCTTGCCATTGCCACCACGCTGCCGGAAAAGTTCATTGCCGTCATGAGTGGCGTGCGCGGACACGCGGGTATACTGGTGGCCAACTGCGCGGGGAGCAACATATTTCTGCTGTCGCTGTGCGGCGGCATCGTCATGGTCGGCACGGGGGGCGCGTTGGACGAGGGAAGCGTGACGATGGCAGAGTTGGTAGCGCTGTGGCTGTCGACGGCGGCGTTTACGGGTACGGTCTGGTTTGGCGCGAGGTATGCGCGCTGGATTGGCGGTGCCATGCTTGGTGGCTATATCGTGTTTATCGTCTTGGAGTTTACTGTAATACACTCGCCGTAGGGTTAGTTGTTTCCGTCTGGTAGATGTTGATGCAAACGGGCCATTATTCGGCAAAAGTGGCCAACTTTGCTACAACGGTGGCGCATAACCTGGACTTTTTTGACAGTGCATGCTTATGCCTGCTACGCCTCCCTACGAGTTATTCTTTTACTGGAAAATATAATAAACAAATAGACCTTGAACATTATAAGATTAACCCTAAAAACTACAGTAGCCATTGTGGCCGTAGTCGCCGCCGCCGGGCTGCGATCCAACGCGCGCGGGCACCTATCAAAAGGAACAATTCTTATATAAGCACGCCTTGAACAGGCAGCAGTTGGCCGTTGCATTCACGCCTCATCACGTCCATAACTCTCACAGGCAACCTAGAAACCAGCTACAAACCGTCCAGTCATCATGCGGCTCAAAAATGACACCCCCGACATCCAGCCCATAGCTCCCGACGCCATCGCCCTCGACGAGTCCCTGCGCCTCCAGCACTCTCGGCACGCCTACCTCACCAAACGACGAGTCCGCGCGGCTCTTGCGCGGCTCGTGCGCAAACACGTCGGCGGCGTGCCCCAAGATCTCGCCCACCACCGCACCGGCGCCTCCAGCGACACCTTCCAGGTCAACCTCCTCGGCTGCGGCACGCTCCTCCGGCTGCCGCAGGCCGGCAGCGCCGCCATGTTCCCCGCCGAGGCGGTGCGCAACGAGGCGGCCGCGCTGCGGTACCTACAGGCCAACACGGGCATCCCGGTGCCGTTTGTGCACGGCCTCGGGACGGCAGCGCAGCAGCAGGGACTGGCGGAGCTGCCGCCGGGGCCGTTTCTGATTGTGGAACACATTACGCATACGGGGACGCTGGCGGACTTGCTGTCTATGCCTAGGTTGGAGGACGGGGACGACGAGGTGTATAGGGCAGCGGTACTAGATCCCAACGTTGACCTTGACACGCTCCGGGCTGTATACGCAGAAATGGCCACCGTGCTGCTTCACCTCTCCCGCGCCTCCTTTGCGTCCATCGGCGCCCTCGCCCAAACCAACACCGCCTACTCCTACTCCAAGGAAGACGACGAGGAACAAGTCTGGGACATCCAGCACCGGCCCCTCACCCTGCAGATGAACCAGCTCGTCCGTCTCGGCACCCTCCCGCGCACCGCCCTGCCCTCTCCCTCCGCCACCTTTCCCACGTCCAGCGCCTACTTCCAGCACCTCGCCGCCCTCCACCACGCCCATCTCTCCTCCCAACGCAACTCCCCCACCACCGGCGCCTCCCTCCGGCGCATGTTCGTCGCCCGGCGTCTCTTCCAGCGTCTCGCGCGCGACGACCGCCTCGGCTCTCCCTTGCTGCGCTTCGGCCCGTTTCCGCTGTGGTGCGACGAATTGTCCCCGCAGCACGCCCTCACCAACGGCGACGGCCGCGTCGCCGCCGTCGTCGACTGGAAGCACGCCTACGCCGCGCCAGCCGAATTCGCCCACGCCCCGCCCTGGTGGCTGCTGCTCTGCCGCCCCGAATCCTTCCCCGGCGGACTCGCCGCCTGGGAAGCCGCGTACGCCCCGCGTCTGGACCTGTTCCTACGCGTGCTCCGCGCGCGCCAAGACGCCGCCATCGCGGACGGCTGGCTCCTCCCGGACCAGGAACGGCGGCTGAGCGAGCGGATGCGCGCGAGCTGGGCGTCGGGTGACTTTTGGCTCGCGTATGCTGCGCGCGAGAGCTTCGCGTTTGACTGGGTGTACTGGCACAAGCTGGACCAGAGGTTTTTTGGGCCGCTGCCAAAAGGGGTCGCGCCGGGGGAGGCGTGGCGCGAGAGGTTGCATTTGCTGGCGGAGGCGGACGTGCAGGAGATGGAGGCGCTGGTGGCGAGCAAGGTGGCGGAGACGGGCACGGGGGAGTTGCGGTGGGAGCCGGATGAGGTGTGGCCGCCGGTCGAGGGGCAAGGGTCGGTCGAGGGCGCTGATGGCCATGGCGAGTAAGTATGTTGTGGTGTGTGACAAGATTTCCAGCGGCGAGATCATGTTCGTCAAGGCATATGTGGTACAAGCGCCAGGATACACATCGCCGTTATGATTCTTGACATGTCATCGCCTTATGGTCTGACATGACATCTCTATCTTCTTCTTGACATGCATCTCCTTTATCGTCATTTAACCACCTACAGATTCAGCAGAACCAAGTTTGAAACCAGCATCAATTTGTAAGCCATTAAACGTAGCTACCATGTACAAAAAAGCAAATATTAAACCTCTCATCATAAAGTCGTTACTCGTCAAGCATAGTCTGTAAATCATTCCCTTCGTCTCCGTCTTCGTCTACCTTCATCATTGCCTTCCGCTCCACCATTCTCCAACCGCGGCTGCTGTTCGTGGCCATTCGGATTCCCACCGAGCGCGCCACTACCGAGAACCTCTCCAATCACCTGCATCCAGCTTCCATGGCCATCCAGCGCATTCGTCACGCCATGCGCCAGTCGCTCCACAACCTCGCCGTCCGTGCCGCCAACCTGCCACGCCCCCTGCATATCCCATCCGCCTGGGCGTTGCGGCTCACGCCGAAACGTCCCAAACCGGCTCGTCCACCGATCTTGACTCGAGGTCCGTCGATCGAGGGGTCGCCCTTGCCCGTCGAATCTGTCAGGTAGACGTTCAACTTCCTCCTCAGAATCGGACTCGTGGCCGTGTCCGTGACTGGGGGGCCGATCATGCGTAGTGTCTGATGAGCGGCGGTGACGAGCTACACGCCAATCCTGATCGTCCGCAGAGTTGTAGTCTTCGTGAGAAGAGACGTCCCCGTTGGCAGCCTGCTCCTGCTGTCGTCGGTGCATTTCCATCGTATGCGTGCTCTTTGGTGACATGGGAATGAACGAGACCGACTTGGCAGCTGCAGGTGGCTTCCTTCCTCCGTTTTCGTACGGGAACTTATTTATGGAAACTACTATAAAGTCAGCGCCGAGTGTTCTTGTCGTCGATACGCTCAGCTGAAGCCAACGCACCCTCTGGACTAGGCCCTGCAGTGTCTGAATTTTGGGTATGGTTACTCACATGCTCTGGCGGTCGGCTTGGCCCGGTGGCTGGGCCAGGAGGGGGACCGCTAGGAGGCGGGCCGGGAGGTGCTGGAGGTCCGGGCGGCTCTGGCGGATATCCCGTCATCGGACCAGGAATAGGGGCGGGAGGCGGACCAGGTGGCGGCGGGGGCGCGTAGCCCATGTAGTCCTGAGGCACGTAGGGCTGATACTCGTGTGACTGGGCCGCGGCTGGATTGTCGTAGGGGTGGTAGTCCGCCGGTCCTCCGGGTGCCGGTGTGGTCGGATAAGGTGGGTAATACGCGCCTCCAGACGCATGTGGCGGCGAAGACGGCCGGTCATTGTGGCGGTCACGGTGACCATAACCGTCATCGTAACCTAGCGGCTATTAGTAAACTATGGCGCAAATCGCGGAGCAGTGCAACCTACCGTCGCCCGAGTGCTGTCGATCTCTATTCTTGCGTTCGCGCTTCTCGCGATCCTTCTTGTCCTTGTACTCCTTGATGCCAAAGGCCGCGGCGCCGGCAGTGGCCATGTTCCGAAGGCGGCTTTGACTTCTCTTGCGTCCGTCATCGGACGCGGACGAGGAGTCGTCGCGCTCTCGTCGCCGGCTTCGGCGCCTCCTGCTGGGGCGTTCGTCGTCGGATTCGTATCCTCGGCGGGCAGGAGGCAGGTCTCCGTTGCCGTACTCAACTAAGCCTAGCTCTCTATCAGCCCCAGCATCGGAATGGAGGGATCGGGCCATCGACCTGCTGCGGCTGCGACTTCTGTTCCGCCGGTCATGGTATCGGTCGTCGTCTGCCTCGCTCCGTGCGCGGGAGCGAGACCGTTCCTTCTTTTCTTGATGGTTCTTGTAAAGTTTGCCAGCGACGCCGGCAGCGGCCGCCGCGCCGGCAATCTTGGCCCCGGTACGAAGCCGAGACTTGCTCCGTTCACGGCCACCACCGTCACGAGACTTGGATCTGTTGTGCAGGTGGCGAAGCACACCGGCCGTAGCTGCAGTGCCTAGAGCAGCCTTGGCAATTCTAGACATGCTCCGGCGGCGGCTGGGGGCACGACTGGACCGCGAACGGGATCGCGAGCCGTGGTAGCCATCAGAAGCGTACCCGCGGGTGCGACTGCGACCACGGTGGGCTTCTTCCTTTTCAACCTTGTTTGCTTGAAAGTACTTGGCAGCACCAGCGGCGGCAAGCGCCACGGCGGCTATGCCGAAGCCCGTCTTCAGTCTGGAGTGGTGATCGGGCGACTCGTCGCGATCGCCCCAGCGGTCTTCATAGGCGCTATGGGCCCTCTTGAGTGCCTCTGTACCTAGGGCGCCGAGAGCGGCACCGGCGAGGACCTTGCGGCCGCGGTTTTCGGGAAGATCTCCATACTGATCGCGTTTGCTCTGCAAAAGAGCAGTCACACCAGCACCGGCAAGCGCGCCTTCGGCAAGGTGTAGTTTGTGATTGTCAGAGCTCTTGCTACGACTGCGAGAGCGGCTTCGACTTGGGCGACGGCGAGAGCGGGACCTGCGACGGCGGCCGTTGGAGACGTAGTAGTCTTCATCCTCGCTGTAATACTCCTCGCGGCGACGGTTATCATATCTGGTCATGCCCCAGTCGCGGTCGCGAGCATAGGGGTCTCTGCGATAGTATGGGTCGCCTCGGTACGGCCCAACAGGGCCAGGCCCAAACTCGCGGCGTTCATGTCTGTAGTAGTAGTCGTCTTCACCATAAGGACCACGGCGGACAACTTCACGGTCGTCGCGCTCCCTAATAACCATGGGCCCGGCCTCGGGGCGATCCCGGCGGTCGTAGTAAAAGGGCTGGGATGAAGGGGGGGCCTCCTGGACAATAATCTTCTGGGGCTCCGGCGCTTGCTGGCGGATGATGACGGGGGGCGGCGCTGGCTCGGCAGGGGCGAAATATTCCGTCTCCTTGCGGTAGCGCTCTACATCGTGGCCGCGAGAGTCTTCAAAAGACTCGTCGACCCGTCTCTCGACACGGACATCGTCCTGGCGGGAGCGACGGTCCCAGTCACGGTCAGGCTCCATGGCGCCGCGGCTGCGCTCGGCGGGGTCAAAGTTGGAGCGCGGACGGTCGAGCAAGTCGTTGGATACTCGACGAGGGCCAGAGGAGAAGCGAGATCGGGCGTCGTCCTCGACTTCTATGCGGTCGAAACGGTCGGCGTTTTTGGAAGAGCCAACCTTGTAGCGTGTAACTGTGGTACTGCTTCGTACTCCACCACGGTCATCGTCGTCGTCCTCGCGGTAGGTTCGGGTCGACCTATAAGTGTCGCCCATGGCAGGCAGTGGTGGCGGGTGTTGGACGGGGGGGCGAAGGGAGTCTTTGGTGGGCAGGCGTTGTGTGGTATATGCCGGGTATCTTGGTATATCTGACGACGATGACGAAACGATGAAAAGCTGAAAGGGCCTGAAAACGAGAAGAGCTGGTGGGATAATAAGAGAGTGGCTGGGTCGGAGTGGGGGCCAGCGGCGAATGGGTGGGTGGACACGACCGGCTTGGACGCGGGGCTCCTATTTGCTGCGAGAGAAGGCAGGTGAGCAGCACAGCATGGGCGTGGATGCTGATGGAGGCTGATGGATGGTGGTGGATTGATTCCAGGGCCTGATGGAGGAGTGGGCAGACTGGTTGACTGCTGTACTTGGTAGTAGCTGACGGGCAGACTAGCTGAGGACGGATGAGCAGCGTGATGCGCAAAGTGAAACAGGTTGGACGGTGTGAAGCTTTCCGTGGCGTGGTGTCGTTGGGGCTAGACAAGTCCTGAGTCCCCATCGGGCGCGGGGCCCAAGTCATTCAGACAGTCGAGGGCGTCGCCAGCCGTCCCAGGGAGCATGTCGATCACGAGGCCTGTGGATGGTCGGTTCATGTAGGGCTAAGCGTCCGCTGATGTGCGTCATGCTCTGTTGGTGGGCAGCCGGGCGGTTCGTGTGTAGGTATTTTGGTATTCCGGCGGAGGCGTTGCTTTGTTGCCTTTGTTGCCCCTCTTTGCCTTTTTCTCAGGCGGGCCGAAGCGGTCTTTTCCCCCACCACCGGCTGGCAGTGCGGACTCGGAGCAGCAAAGGCTGATGCAAGCTTCGAATTAAATAAAAGCGCGAAACAAAAAAAATGGAGGACAAATTTGGATCATGTTCATCATGTATCTACCTGGTATGGGGAGTTGCACCCGCTGACCTGGTGTTGCAGGCCACCGCGGTGCGCCTTTGTGTTGTACGTAGTATGACGTCGGCGTTGGGTGCACTAACCCAGACAGGCAGCGGACGACCAACCGCTGAGACGAAGGGTTAGGCTGCCTTGCAGATTAAAAAAGCCAAATAAGATTCAAGGTATTGATGAAGCTTGATTTCAACACCCTTTTTATTTTCCACGCTTTCATCCTAAAGAAGATAGTATAGACGCCACTCAGCCAGTTACTCAGTACAGTGAGCTGAGAATACCCAACAGCGCCGTCTCAGGCAGACCACGCTGGACGCCTTTCAGCCGCATCAGGCTGGCCGACCCAAACTTTTGCTCAGCCTTGCAAAATGATTCTCGATTGGACGGGAAGAATGTTCATCTTTTTCTTTTTTGTTTAGATGGCAAGCATCATTTTATCTTGGCACCTCAAACAGCTACAACCGTCCAGCCAAGGCGAAATTTACTACATACTAACGCCGTAGCCTGTCAGCCATGTACTCCTGCACCGAATTCACCGCCGCTGGTACCTGAGCACACGCTAGTCCTGATCTGGCCAACGGCCAGGGACCGCCCCAGCTTCGCGCCGCTGCATGTCAAAGGTGTCCTCAATTCGTACCAACATGGTATCAGTAACACGCTGGACCTGAAAGACCATCCAAGGCTTCATTCCATCCCCAACCTTTGCACCTCGCGTCCTATATCCCTGCGAGCCATTGAAGTCGTCTCCACGGTCCTATACCATCGACATCGTCACAACCAGTCCTCACAACGACGACTACTGCTGCAATTGGTTATGAATTAGCCGTTTGCGTGTCGCATCTCCGCTTCACCATCGTCCCTCAACGCCGCCCTTCTCCCCAACCACGCGCCGCCCGGCCTGCAGAGCCAGCAGTCCGCAAACATGGATGGCTTCGAAAAGCATACCTTCAACGACGACAACTTTGGCGCCAAGGGCAGCGTCGTCAGCGCCTTTGATGCCTTTCGTACGGCCCCCGTCTTTCAACCATCTCCCTTGCTAACTCTCATCCGCGCATAGCCAAATCCAAGCCCGAATACGTCACCCGCACCGCCGGCGGCGGCAAATGGACCGTCGTCATGATCTTCGTCTCCCTCGTCCTCATGGGCTCCGAGGTCGCGCGCTGGTGGCGCGGCGAGGAGACGCACAACTTTGCCGTCGAAAAGGGCATCTCGCACGACATGCAAATCAACCTCGACGTCGTCGTCAACATGCTGTGCGCCGACCTGCACATCAACGTCCAGGACGCCTCGGGCGACCGCATCCTCGCCGCCGCTCGCCTGCACCGCGACCCGACCGTGTGGTCGCAGTGGGTCGGCGCCAACGGCGTCCACAAGCTCGGGCACGACGCCCAGGGCCGCGTCAACACGGGCGAGGGCTGGACCGTGCTGTGGAACAACGACGAGGGGTTCGGTGAGGAGCACGTGCATGACATTGTGGCGCTGGGCAAGAAGCGCGCGAAATGGAGCAAGACGCCGCGCTTCTGGGGCACGGCGGACAGCTGTCGCATCTACGGCTCGCTGGATGTCAACAAGGTCCAGGGCGACTTTCACATTACCGCGCGCGGACACGGCTACATGGAATTCGGCCAGCATCTCGAACACGACCGTACGTAGAGCTCTTCTGCTCCTCCCTCTCAAACCCCAGCTAACTTGTTCTGTAGGCTTCAACTTTTCGCACGTCATCTCCGAGCTCTCGTACGGCGCCTTCTACCCGTCCCTCGTCAACCCGCTCGACCGCACCGTCAACACGGCCACCGCGCACTTCCACAAGTTTCAGTACTACCTCTCCGTCGTGCCGACCGTCTACAGCGTCGGCCGCCGCACCATCGAGACCAACCAGTACGCCGTCACCGAGCAGAGCAAGGAGATTGACGAGCACACCGCCGTGCCGGGCATCTTTGTCAAGTACGACATAGAACCCATCCTGCTCGCCGTGCACGAGTCGCGCGACAGCTTCCTCGTCTTCCTCATCAAGCTAATCAACGTCGTCAGCGGCGTGCTCGTCGCGGGCCACTGGGGCTACACCCTGTCCGAGTGGTTCGTCGAGGTCCTGGGCAAGAGGCGGCGCTCAAGTGGTGGTGACGGTGTGCTCGGCACCAAAGGCGGTTATGATGACTAGGCGAATCCAGGCGCGAGTTCTGATTTTGATAGGGGATTACCGGCGTTTGGGCGCGGCGATGCATAAACACAGGTGTTTGATGTCGTGAGCGGGCTTGTATATATTATAGGTTATTATTCTTGAGGCAATCTGAAATAAAAGTGTCTTGTTTAATGCGGTCGGATTCCAGAGCAACAGACGAGCTGAGAGCTACCTCATGTTTATCACAGTAATCACGTCTATCACAGTAGTCATGTCTTTTATAGTAATCACGTCTATCACCGTAATCACGTCTTTCACAGTATCACGTCTTTCACCGTAATTAGGTCCATCACCTCCATCACCGTAATCACCTCCATCCACTCCCCTTATGCCGGCGTCTTCTTCAACCCCATAATCACATCCTTTTTATCCCCAACCTTCTCCCCCGCCATCGTCGCATCCATTGCCGAATCATCCACATCCAACACGCTCACCTTTGTCTTTGTCCCCGCCTCCGCCTCCTCCTCCTCCGAGTCCGCCGCGTACTCGTCCGGCCGCACCACCGCAACGCCAGCGGCCCCGTGGTGGTACACGCGCAGGCCGACGACGACGACGGCGTTCCACGGGTCCTTGGCGAACAGGCCGTTTTCCTCGTCGCTGTCCGGCTCGGACGCGGAGCTGTCGAACAGGGCGGGGTCGTCGCGGGCGAGGGCGTCGAGCTGGATGGAGAGCTCGCCGGAGGAGTAGTCGGTGAAGGAGGCGAGGCTGTCTTGGTCGGATGAGGACGACGAGGATGAGTCGGAATCAGAGTCCTCTTTTTGTTGCTTTTCTTGTTTCGCTTCTTCCTTCTTGGCATCATCTTGCCCTCCTTTGGTCGTCTTCTCAGATTCCGCCTTGGCCTCTTCCTCAGCCTCTACCTTGGCCTCGCTCTTCGTCTCGCCGTCGGTATCTGCCTTTGTTGCTTCAACCTTGGCATGTTTCTCATCGTCATCAGCACCAGTACCCTCAGCGCCCTCGACTTTCGATACGGCCTCCTTTTCCGCTACTTCCTTGGCGGCCGCGTCTTTCACTGCCTTCTTCGCCGCCTTTCTCTCCTCTCTCGCCCTGGCCTTTTCCGCCTTTTTCGCCTTCACCTTCTCTTTCCTTTTCGCCGCCCTCGCCTTCTCCCTCTCATGCTCTTTCTTCTTCTGATAATACGCATCCTTGTATTTCTTTTGCAAATCCCTCTTGGCCACCTCCCGCCTCTTCCGCATCCGCTTCTTCTCATACGCCTCCCGCGCCGCCCTCTCCTCGCCCGTCTCGACCACCCTACCGCGACTATGCGCCAAGTCGTACGCCTTGCCGATGCGACTCACCTTATCGCGCTTCGTCTTGGCCCACTTGCGAATCGTCGCCTGCACCGGCAACACGTCGTCGTCGCGCCACGCCTTGACCTTGACGTACACCTCGTACGCACCAGCCTCGAGGTCCAACTCCACGCTCGCCGACCGGCGCATGCGGTGGGCCGTCTCGCTGCGCACGATATACCCCGCGCGGCCGGCGGCGTGCACGCGAAAGGACAGCTGGAACATGTACTGGCCCTCGAGGCCGCGAAAGTAGCGGTCGTCGAGCTGCGACACGACGAGGACGACGGGACCCGGCTGCGCCGTGGTAAAGGTGAAGAAGGTCTCATTGTACTCTTGCACCCAGGGCACGTGCAGGGTCGTCCAGGCCTGGGTGACGTTCCAGGCCGGGCCAAAGAGGCGGACGCGCTCGAAGCACTGGTAGTGGCGCAGGAGGTCGGCGTAGCTGATCCAGAACTCGCCGTCCTCGCCAAAGGTGTGGCCGAGCTTCTTCATCCACTCGGGCGTCCACTCCTTGGAGCCGTCAGCCCAGGCACCCCGCCACTCGCCCTTGCCCCAGGGGTTGCGCAGCAGGATGAGGCGCTGGCCGTCCATCTCCACTACGCGCTGAATGGAGTAGGCGTGGCCCTCGATGATGCCCTTTCGGTGCCCGAAGCCGCTGCCGAAAACACCGGTGCTGCAGCCAAAGAGGAAGTCTTTGTTTACTTGTAGTAGCTGTTTCCAGAAATGCTCCTATAAAACGTCAGGCCACTGCAGGAAAAGGGAAGAGGAAGGGTACGGCTAACCTTGTCGAGGATATCGGTAGCGAAGAATTCGGAAGCAACACCGCCGGTGAGATCCTCGATGCCTTCACCGCTAAGACCGCCCTCGATGGCGGCGTAATCACCATGCGCTTTCGCGTAGCACTTTTCCAGCAGCGGCAGCCACGTCTCCTGCGGATGCTCGCACTGCGCAAAGTACAACGAGTTGCTGTTGGACTGAAAGATGCGCTTGTACGCCTCTTGCGGGTTTCTGTAGTCGAGCTCATCAAACGTGATGCGGTCCATCTGCTGGTCGTCATAGTCGGCCTTGGTTAGGTACAGCTACACGCGTCCACAGGTCAGCTGCCGTTAATCAGAGTGCCCTCGGCCAAAACTCACAAAATCATCGACAATCTCCGAAATCCACTCCCCGTCGCGGTAAAACACAAAGCCATACACGCCCACGTCCTGGTCATGCGCGACGCACAGCCGCTCAATCAGGCCCTTTTTGAAGCTCAGCGCGCACAGCGCCGCCATCAGCCAGCAGTCCCCGTCGTTGCCCTGACGGACGTCATTCGCCGTCGGCCCGTTGATGTAAAACTGCGGCTTGGTAAAGATTTCCGTGACTCGTTTGGCGCTGCGCGGGCGAAACTCGGCGCCGGGCACAGCGGCGGCACCACCGGTCTCGGCGTCGTCGTCGTTGTTGTCGGGCGACGGCGGCGGCGGCGGCGGCACCGCGTTGGACAGCGACTCGAGGCACTCGCGCTGGTTGAGCTTGAGGTCGAATTCAATGTTAAAGTGCGGATCGCGGTACTTGCGGTTCACGCGGCGGCAGTCCTGCACAATCTTGGCGACTTTGGCCCGGCAGGTCGCGGCGGCGGCTTCGTACGAGGCCTCGGCGTTTTGGGTGCCGGTCGGGGCGGATGGTTCGGCGGTCTTTTTGTTCTTGGTGCGCCTCTTGTTTGGTATAACAGTGGTTGCTTTGGCAGGTCAGTTGTCGGGTACTTCTCTTTCCTCCTTTGCTTCTCTCTCTCCAATTCGCTCGATTTTCTCTTTTGGGGGACTCCTTCCTTACCTTTTCCAGGAGCTTTAGTATAGAAGCTCTTCCAGAACATGTCCACCGCCCGCTGGGGCGTCTTTCCGTCCATGGTTGTTAGCGTGCTGTCCACTGTCGGTAGCTGTGTGTAAATTACAAAATGAGAGAGAAGAGGGGAGAAATCAGGCTTCAAAGTGCTACCCCATTCTCTTATATCTATCCATTGACCGCCTGTATTACCTACAGGGCCATCCGTTGCAAGACCCCGGTTCCACAGGGCGTTGCAGAGCTGCAGCTCTCCATGGCCAGTTAGAGGCACAAGCTGCGAGAGTGCTGTCACGCCAGTCAGCCGGTGGCTTGTCTTTTAGAAGCCTTGCATGGGCCCCTTGTACGGCCCTTTGCGGCCTGCACTGCAGTTTTCGGCGCCTTTTTCACAGAAATTCGCTCTCTATAGCGCAACTTGCCAACTCTAGGCCATGTTGGCGTGTCGACATTTACCTGCAATGTACACAGGTAGGCACTGTACGTACGACAACGTGGCCATGGCTGCCTTCCTCGGTACCCTTGGCTGCTACCTAGCAGAGAGTGGTGGCTCACAGAGCGTATGTGACACTCCCTACTACACTGACGGTGCAGAGCGCGCTGGGCTGGTTATATGCTGTGCTGGCATACAAGTGCAGGTTGGATCGGCGCGAGTGGAGGAGGGAGAAGCACACATTAGGTCCATGATATTCAGGTACTAATAAGGCGTTGTTGGACGGCTATTGTTGTTTGCTTCGGTAGCTACCTATGTATGTGCTGAGCAGCCTTGGCCGCAGGAGAAGCCGGGAGGCCACACCGAGCATACTATCAAGTACATTCCATTCCCCTGAACCCCCTATCCACAATATATCAAGCTGACAATGGCACTGGTAATTCACTGGCGGGATTCGAGCAGCGAGAGTGCATCCATCCCGCTCCACAAGTCAGGTTCATCCTCTTTTTGCGGACCGGGCAGTCTGTCAACCGGCGTCAGCCGCAGCGGCAGCCCCCGTCTTGGTCTTGGTAGATGGCATTCCAGCAGGGCATCTGCCCGCATTTGGCTGTACATTACATTCTTCAACTGCCCCCGAGACCTTGGCTTTCGTCCGTTGTACAACTTCATCGTCATTTGCTCTGGAAGGGTCTTGAGCTCCGGCTTCCCCATCTGCTCCAGCGTAATGGACACCGGATCCGTGACGGTTGGGATATCCGACGGCGACTTGGAGTAGAGCCGGTACGACGCTGACGGGATTCGCCGCTCGTTGTCGACGACACAGAGGTAGCAGCCGCAGTCTCGGAGCGGCGGACTCTCCAGCCATACCCAGTCCGCCAGCAGGTCTCGGGGCGCTCTTGGGCGCCAGAGGTAGGGGTGCAGGCGTTCCAGCATCTCCTCCTGACGCTGTCGGGACAGCGCGGCCAGCTTGGGCGGCAGCTTCCAGGGGCGTGGCTCGGGCGGCTTGGCGGCGAGGAGGGGGCCGAGTTCGGGTCGTTGTCTCGTCAGGAGCGACTCCATCTTGGGCCCGAGGAACGGGGGCGACACGGCAAAGTCGACGACGGCGCCCCGTTCGAGAAGAAGGTTGGCCGCGTATAGATCGCCCAAGCGGCACGCCGCTTTCAACGCACTGCCGCGCTCGGAAGCCTCCGGCACGGCGCCCCTTGCCCCTCTGGTCAGGAAAAAAAGGTCGGAAGCCTTGGGCATGCCGACCCTTGCACCTTTCTCCAGCAAAAGGCTGATGAGTCTGCCCTCCCAATTTTGTCGGCTCGCCGTCTTCAGCGCCGTCTCCCTGCAATTGGGTCCCCGAGCATCGATATCCACGCCGTTGTCGAGGAGCAGTCGCGCGGCCGCCTCCTGTCCGGCTTTCACCGCTTCATGCAGTGCATTACCGGCGCACATACCATAATTTTAAAATGTTTGGAGCCGACGCTGCTGCCAAAATGGTCACTGCATCTAGTTTCCCAGCTTGACAGGGCTTCATCGCCGTTTCGGCCCCCGTCTGGAGGGACGCAATGATGCGGTGATGCAGGGGTAACATTTACTTGGTCCCCTTCACGGAGCCTAGATGTATCGTAATTTCGTGGACTCCCGTCAATGAAGCTCGGCCCAGTTGCTGGTGGCAAGGAGCACCCTAACCACGCCCCAACCCTAGCCATCCACTCTGGTTGAGTGTCAATTCTAGACTCGCAAGTTGTAGAGTCTTGAAAGTTGGGCATGAAGGTTTGGTTGTTCAATGTGTTGATCGCAGCCTGGACATCCTCTGCTGCCCGCTCAGCCACTCGGAATAAGGCATTTCCAGGAGCTTTCTGCGATCCAGGCCCGAAACCTCGTCTATCCACGTGCGAGCAGCAATTTCCGAAGCGGGATCGTCAGCAACTACTAGCTGACACTGAGGATATAGCCCCCCGTGAATGGCTCGTAACTCGGCCGCAATCCCCCTCTCACCCGTCTCCCAGGGCTCGAGCCTCGACGTCTCGAACGACGCCTTATATTTTCCATTGTTCGTGACGACGTCGGGAAGTCGCGTGCATGATGAGAACACCAGTTCTGGATACTTCTCTCGTAGTTCCAAGCTCACGTCAATCATGGCCCGGTCGACGAGGCTCTCTATAATCACGCTCTTGTCCGTCAATAGCCTTCCGTTCAAGGGATTTGTTGCATCTTTAGTGTCCTTTCTGTATCCCAGTCCGAGTCCACTGTGGACTATCTCGAGTATGAAGTTGTACGACCCCGGCCCGACTTCAACAAAAGATAATACTTGATCTTTGAAGACTTTTCGGATGGAGTCATAGATACTTTCATTCTCGGCAGAACCATCCATCTTTTTTGCAAGCTCGACCAGGTCATTGGCGAAGAATACCATGATAAGCGGCGGAAAGATGTCCAGATACCTTGGTTCGAAATAATTGCTGCCGTAAGCCTCCTCGGACTTCCTCTTGATATCTTGCTGCAGATCAGAGAAAGTCTTGTAGTGCTTGTTGTAGCCCTTCAGAATTGTGAACCGAAACATCTCCCAACATCGGCCGTTGTGTACTCCTTGAAGGTGCTCCCTCTGTAGGCTCTTCTTGGAAACGTGATAGGAGTAATAGGCCATTGCCTTGGCAAGATCTTGTTCCCTGAGGTCCATCTGTAGTGTGATGCCGGTATTCTGTTCCTGTTGTCCCAACACACCCGCTTCTCTCCACAATAGAAGAGACTAGGAATCCTTTCTTCAGTTAAGCACCGAAACGTGACTTCTTGCTAGCCAAGTCTGGTGGTTCATTGACGGTTGAGCTTTTGGGTTGATTACAGGTCGGGCCTTTGTCTTGGTTGCAGGTCGAGTCTTCCTCTTTCGGCTTCCTCTTGACCCTTTGTATCCCCAAATTCGAGCTGAGGATATCGAGAATAGAGTAGAAGCCCCATTCCTCTGTCTTTGAAGTGACACGGCTTGGATTCTTGTCATGAGCTAGAAAAGCCGTGTTTACTTGTTGGCCAATGAAGACATCAACCTCGTGAAGAAAAAGGCCATGATGTATTCCGTTGTCGATTGCGCCAACTGAGTTGTCAATGATTGCCGACGATCGCTCGTAGAGTCCACGATGGCAGAATACAAGGCCAAAGTCGTGAGTTGGCTTGATCGGTCCCGGCATTTCGGGGTCGAGGAGCTGCTTCGGACAATACCGTCTCTTTTGCTCTGCCCATAGATACCCTGGAGGAAGGTCTGGGTCCGTTCGGTGGTGCTTGAATCGATTAAAGACAGATGCCGACTGAACTATTTGAGAAATCACACTTTCTTGCTCCATAGTGCCTTGTCTGACTGGTGGGGATGAGCCGACGGTGTGGTTCAGCCACGTTGTGAGGCACGAGCTTCAGAGACGGATGGCGCCTGAAGATGCTGGGTACTTGTTTTCTGCGAAATCCGGCGAAATCCGTAGGATGATTGCGGATGGAGTATTTGTTTGGATCCAATTGAAGTGGGGGCTCTTTTCTGTAGTATATATATATAGGGACCAACTAAGTGTGCCCAAGTCGTCTTATTCGGTCTGGGCTGAGCTGCACAAATGTGCGGGAGCCTTGGTATAATTGTGCGGCAGCCTATAGGCAACTTGCACAGGGGTATCCCTATCCGACAGGAAATCCACTTCCTAGCTGACGTCTGTAGGTGAACACAATGATCTTTTGTTTTTAGGATTCACTACCTGGGTCGAGGCGTCCCACATAGGAGATAGTACCTAGCTATTCTTACATTTATTGTTTGGGTTCGATGCCAAATACCGAGTTGACGTAACAGCCTTGCAACAATCCGGGGCCGGCCCGGCACATCCTTTTTCGATTTCCCATCCGAGCAATTTTAGCTAGATCAGATGGGCGTAAATGGGCAGCAGTTGTTCTAGTACGGCTATAAAAATGCCTCCAAGTCAGCCTTGGCGTGCGTGCATGATAGAGTACGAAAGATCTGCAGCCGACCTACCCATTAGTTCAGCAAATGCAGCCACCTTGAAGAATGACTACTCTTGATTTTCTCACTAGAACGTTGCAAGTGGTCATCGATTGCTCTTCGAGTCTTAAAAAAACATCTCGCCACGCAGCTTCATCTTGATATCCACGCCCTGTACACAACCATGGCAGAGACTGCCCCATATATTTACCAACCGATTCAGGCCAACTATATCCGTCTGTTGAAACTTGAGCAATATAGTGACCAATTGTCCGCCACTCTAGAGGTCTTTCCGCTCGAGGCTCTGCCAGTCTATCGTTCCATATCCTACAGCTGGGCTCCCGACGGCGGTGAGCTTCGAAAAGACTTTCATGTCGAGATAGACGGACAGAGGCTCCCCATCTTGAACACAATATGGCAGTTCTTCACCGCCCTGAAGTCCAGGCATATGATGCTTGACGGAAGCTGGTGGTGGATAGACTCGGTCTGCATCGATCAGGCGAACCATAAGGAGAGGGCCGACCAGGTGCGAAGCATGGAGGTGATTTACCGCCAGGCCGAGCACGCCATTGTGTGGCTGGGAGAGCCGTCAGCCGACAGCGAGCTGGCCATGACCTTTATCAATCTTCTCGACGAAACGTGCCGACGCAAGCTCAGCGTTGCGCAAGTCCGCTCCGCGCTACAGCAGCATCACCATCGCGCCCACTGGCAAGCCCTAGCGAATTTCCTCTCGCGAAGGTGGTGGTCCAGGATCTGGACCGTACAGGAATTTGTGCTGGCTCCGAGTCTCTCCTTCTGGTGCGGTACATGCCAGGTAAGCCGCATCGCAGTCTGCAACAGCCTCAGCATGGCCGACAAGTGCACCGCGGTCGGCATCAAGCAGACGCCTGCATTCACCTACGGCCACAACCGGAGACGAATATGGCTCTTGTACACGGCTAGCAAAAAGACGGGTGCTCCCATCCGCCTTTCTCTGCTTGCCTTGGCCAGCTACCTGAGCTGCATGGATGCTTCCGACGATCGGGATCGGCTCTATGGCCTCATGGCACTCGCGACGGATGCATTCCTGCTGCAGGTTGACTACTCACTGGAGACAGAGCAGGTCTACAAGCGCTTTACTGAGTGCTTTGTCAGATATTACAAGTCTCTGGACATTATTTGCTTCGCCTCGACGCACGCACCGCTCCCGGGAGCCATGCAGCCGTCCTGGGTGCCGGACTGGCGAAAGCGGCAGGCCGAGGTCATTCCCTCAATGACGAGTCAAAGCTCAAAGAGCCATATTGGTAACCTCCGCAGCCCTACATTCATCGATACGGATCCGTTGGTTTCCTATTCGGCGTGCAACAACAGAAAGGCGGTGTTTGCTTTTGAAGGATCGAGTCTGCAAATTCGCGGCGTTGTTGTTGATGTAATCGATGGTCTCGCCGGATCCAGGCAATTCGGCATGATACAAAGCTCTGAAGTGGACTCCACGCAAGCTGCATCCTCCTCCGGCTCGCCATACCCAACCACGGCTGATATTCTGGAGAGCGTCTGTCGATGTATAGCATTTGATCGATCCGATAGATTCCTTCGATATCCAATGCCCACGGCAGATTTTGTACGGGATTTTGCAGGGCTCATGAATCGCATAAAATCTACATCCAAAGAGTCGGTGCCCAAAGAATTGTTGCATTGGTTTCAATGGACCAGATCCCTTCAGATCTACGGCCGCAGCTTTGAGGACATTGTACACGACGCCTGCCGCGCCCATGAGGACTCTTCCCTCCCCGCGCCAAACATAGACGAGTTTCAGCAAGACACATTCTTTGGTCGCTTCTTTGACACTGTCGTTCGATTGTCCTTCCGCCTCATGGTCAGCCGCTCCGGCCGCATCGGCATGGTGGTAGACAAGGCGGAAAAGGGGGACATCATATGCGTACTCTGCGGCTGCAGCGTTCCGGTCATCCTGCGAGACTCTACCTACAAAGGCAAGTATACGCTGGTTGGTGAGTGTTACCTTGATGGATGGATGGATGGATCTCGCTTGGACCACGCTGGGCTTGAGGAAAGCAAATTTACACTGCTCTAGTAGAGTTTAATAAGCAAGACTACGCCTTTTTCACGGAAATTTGCTCTCTATAGTTTCAACAGCAACTCTATGAGGGACTGGTGGAAATTCAACTACGTTGCAAGGTCACCAGTCCGTGCCCAAACCCCTCATTCAATGGGGAAATATCCTTGGGCCTGATACAGGATAAGAAAGGGCTCGTAATGGTAAAACCAGAACACATAAGTTTTCTGCAGCTATCTTAATACATCCTCGCTATTTTATCCTGCCTAAGCCCGGACATTTACATATCCACCAATAGGCTTCTTCGAGGACCCTCATGCAAGCCAAGCCCCAGCGCTTACCCTCAAGTTTATTATAAACTTCAGCCCCAGCCTAATCCTTTGTCCCAGGATGTTGCAGCGGACGCCAGTTTGACATAAAAGTAACTTGTCGTTATTTCGTATTTCTATCCTGGATAATAATCCTCACCCTAGACAACTACTAGATATCAACCTGCCAGTTATACAAATATAAATTTACTACCAGAGGCGCGACCTGCCATCCCTCAGCGCCACAGAGGGCAAGCAAGACGTTTCAGTGTTTCCACACACTAGGCGTCGTTTAAGCTCGTTCCATAGATCTACAGATGCCCTATACTATATAATGACCCCAGTACTGCCTGGGATAGGTGCGCCCTTGTAGCAAGAGAACGCGTGGGCGGTCTTCAAGTTACAGGCCATAATAGCTAAGAGCGTGCACATGGTTCGTCACCGGGTGGTGGGACCATAAGCCAAGGGAGATACTGTCTTTTGTGTACGGCCCAGTCTATCAAGTATTACATAAGTCACGTTGGGTAGCAATGTCTGATGCTCGGTTAGCAGATTACGCCAGAGACATGTCGATAATTTCCTGCATAATAGAGAATCGAGCATCTTGACGAATTGCTATAGATTGACTATCTCAATATAGGATCTACAACACCCGTACGCGGACAGTTGACAAATCCGACCCCACTGCGGCCCTTTCATTTCTAGAAGCCAGGAAGAAGCCCGTCGGTCCGACTCCATAGTCTACATTTGGCTCCGTTCCGCCAACTAGCATGTCTTGGCTTGGAATTGGTGTGACGTTCGGTTTGATCGACTGAGGGTTTGTCTCTGTACTGATGAATCCGTGCTGATCCAACTGTGTGATATCACTGTAGTCAATGTTCCTTCGGATGACTGTGGACAAGGCAGGGAGAAGGTTTTCGCCCCCAAACTTGCCATTATCACAGATCTGTGAAAGCCAATGGGCATTGGGCTCTATAAAGAGACTAGAGGCTGACGAAGACGCAGGGTCTCTATTCACTGTGTCATCCTTTTCTACTGAGTTAGAATAGTGATCTCCGAAGATGGGATCTAACGAGGAAGGAATTTTCTTGCTTGGGCGAGAAAGCTTCTCAAATCTTCCAGGAAATCTGCCTCTGTTTCTAGAATCATCATTGGTAGGAGTTTGCCGACTAAATGTTCTCCTCCTAAGTAAGTCGTAGGTCGGAGAGTGAAGGCGTCTCGGCGACTTACTCCAGAGGACCTCTCCAACAAGACCTCACTTATATGCCTTAGTGCTCGTCTCTTCAGACCCTACTTATAGTGTTTCTTTATATACTTTTTAAGCAGGCAAAAGGAGGCAAAGGCTAGAAACTAAGAGCTATTAACCTACTATAGATAATGTATACTATATTTACACTTATAGGCTAAGATAAATAGAGTTACTTATAGATTCAAAGCTAATAAATTACTATGGAGTTTAAAAGTATATTAGCAAAATCCTTCCTACAGAGATAAATAATTTATACTTTATAAGTAACTCTTTAATATAATAGAAAACTTAAGATTAAAGTAGAAAGCTACTTTTATAAAATATAAGGTAAAGTAAAATACATTTAATACTAAGAATATAGTAGATCTGTTATATTAATCACTATTACTATACCTATTAATCTCTTTCCTCTAGTATAGGCAGCCTACTGTATAAACTGTGTCAAATTTATAAGTACCTTATCTTTCTAAACACTAAAGCTTACGTATATCTAGTTATAGGCTCTCTTAACACATGTTTTATTATCTTGTAAGATTTCCCCTACACCTTGTTAATGGCCCCCTTTTTAACGTCGTAGATGTAGGTCGTGATAGGAACATTAAGCACAAACTCCGACTTCTGCAGCAGCGCTTTATCATCCGCCAAGCTCCGCTGTAAGTCCTGAATCGGCAGAAAGGCGAAATGATCCGCACTCTGTTTAAGCTCCGTCCGAATCTTGCTGCGGAGCCCTTCCTCACTGAATGTCATCATACCACAGTCCGTCTACCTCTTCATTAGTACATATCTCACGGAAAGGTGCAGGGGAAAATTGTACGTGGTGGATGAGGACAATTTCGCGGGTGCCAAGGAGTTGCTGGGAAATAATCACGGATCGGAGGGCGTCGGCGACACGCCCGCCGCCGTTGCGGATGACGTGCGCATCGCCTTCCGACAGGCCGAGCATGCGGGCGGGATCGAGGCGTGCATCCATGCAAGTAAGGATGAGTACTTTTCTAGCAATTCATTTAGCTTCGTTGTCCGTTTTTCTTCTCCCTTTTCTTCTCTCTTTTCTTCTTGTGTCTCGCTCCGCTCGAGGTTTGGAGGGTTCATCCATGAATAGCTGGCTTCTTCGGAACACTCGCTCACCACCACCGTATCGTGGAAGAAGGCACGTACCGGCCAGGAGGCATGGGAAGATCGGCTTTGGTAAACTGCGCAGCGTATTGCTGGTTTGCAGCTTCGAAATCGGCGGTGACAGACATGTTGCTAGATATCGAGGTATAGGCGGTGCTTTCCTAGTGTTCAATAGATGTGATGCAGAGAATGGAATGCAAGCCCCTATATCAGCCAGTCCATTGCACGCATATATATATAGATGATTTTTTCGCTAACATGTCTATCTAGTATCATCTGTCCTCTAAGTCATCATTTTTAGCACAATGCCGTCACACTACTGCCTCCAGCCTTACAAAGCTTTAGCATCTTCGAGATTTCTAAGCATTAAAAGTCTAGAAGCTTTTCAAGGAGCTCCTTTCCTCTCATTGGGCTATATTACGGAGCGTACCATGACATAGTATGACTCACGGGCCTATTACGGCTATTACGAGTCAAGACGTCTAGAGAGTCTTATAGCATACATTTTAATCGGCGAATACAATGAGACGGCTATACAAGCCAACATTGTGCGACAGAATAGAATCTGTTAAAGAACCCCGTCTCTATTGTGGACTTAGAGCTGGGAAATGGAGTTTTAATCCGTGGCGTGATTTCACACATCTCGCCGCCGAGTTCCGGGTGGAGCCAACTCCGGTAAAAACGCCGGAATACCCGGGTACAGAGGGAAGTGTTAATGCTAGATTGTCGGATGCCGCCAGTTTCCATCCGTGATTAAACTTGAGTCTACGGACTTTGTTTAAGACCGGAATGATTCAAGAAGTCTAGAGCTGATAACGTGCTCTACTGCTAAAACGCACCTTCACCGGGTGGCCAGGGCTATGTTGCCCCTAAGATTTTCTACTTATACACCAACTTTGCAGCCTCTTCTAATTTCGAAATCTAATATACGTTCATCTCCATTTATCTACTTTTATCTACTTTTAACCAACAGTTATGCTTATGACTCGAAAGTACAAGGCGGCTGCTGTGCAAGCCGAGCCTGGCTGGTTTGATCTTGAAAAGTCTGTTCAGAAAACCATCAACCTCATCCAAGAGGCTGGGGAGAAGGGCTGCAAGCTTATTGCCTTTCCTGAATTATGTAAGTATTATAGAATACAAGGTGGAAATAGGACTAACAAACTTTAGGGATTCCAGGGTAACTATAGTAACTTCTATAGAGTTACCTTTAATACTAACACCTCTAGATACCCCTACTTTCTATGGCGTGTCAACTATCAGGACTCCTTGCTACTTCTGAAGGAATACCATCAGAACAGTTTACGAGCTGATTCAAATGAGATGCGACGAATTCGCGCTACTGCGAAAATTGCCCAGATTTTTGTATCTTTAGGCTACTCGGAGATTGACGGCCATACTCTATATATGGCGCAGATTATCATTGACCCAACAGGCACTATTATTAACCACCGCCGCAAAATTAAGCCTACGCATGTGGAAAGGCTTGGCTTTGGGGAAGGCACAGGCGACTCACTTAACACAGTGGTTCAAACCGAAATCGGCAGGCTTGGTCATCTGAACTGCTGGGAAAGTGTACGTGACCAATGTACTGGGTCGAGAATGCTAGCTAACCCGGATAGATGAACCCATTCCTAAAGGCCCTCAACTGCGCCCAGCATGAAGAGATTCACGTCATAGCATGGCCAGCCTCCGCCTCTGCCTCAACCCTCAAGTACCCCGCGCCTTATTTCAACACATCAGAGGCTCTATCAGACCTAGTGACCCCAGCCTACGCCTATGAGACAGGTACCTGGACGTTAGCGCCTACGCAAGTTGTCACTCGTGAGGGTGCGCGACTGAACCTACCGAAGCAGCTACAAGATGATGAAGAGGCTGTTGATGCGGAACTTGACATTATAGGCAATGGATTCACTCGGATATATCGCCCTGACGGCTCTCGGGCGGTGGAGGATCCGCCAAAGACATTCGAGGGTCTTATCGTGGCTGATGTCGACCTGGATGAGAACCTGCTGACGAAGCACCTGGCTGATTTTGTACGCCGCACTGCTTGAAAATGTGACAGGCATGTGCTGATCCTTATTTAATAGGGGGGTCACTATATGCGCCCAGATCTGATCCGATTGCTCGTGGATAAGTCGCCTAAGACTCTCATCGTTAACGCTCATAGCACGGAAGCGAAACCGCATACTACTAGAACGTTGGAGAGGCTTGGTCTTGATAAACCGCTTTTTTAAAGAGAAGAGTAGTGTTTCGCCCTCTAGACAGTCGACGCTGGCGGTGTTGTTGCGGCGGGGCGCAGTGGTAGAGAGGGAGTGGCTGAGGGGCTATTATACCCTGATCTTGAGTTAAGGTTTGGGCGAGATACTCCTGGCCCATGATACATGTCGTGCAGAGCTTCGAGGTGGCAAGGCTGTCCGTTTTATATAGGCGACGCAGCCACGCTTGAATTAAAAGCGCTCACTAGATCTATAAGTATAAGGTTAATATGTCGTTAGTAAAGGGTCTATATTCGTACAGCCTCTAGTACCTCTATAAGCTACAGTCTTATACATCCTTTCTAGATTAAGCAAAAGTACGCTGATCTCTTATCACAAGAGTGTTGTCTACCTCCCTGTGGCTCGGTTAATGGATAGAGTCGGCAGCAAATAGCGAGAGCAACACCTAAAATGCAACCTTATCGCCTTATTATTAAAAGAAATATAAATATGGAGGAGGAGAAAAGCGATGAAAATTCTGTGCCGTTAATTTCATTATTTATCGCGCTTATTTTCAGTTCTTATATCACCGTTCTCTTTTTGTATGCCTCGCACTCATTTCTGCTCCTGAATTAATCACTGATTAGTGTAAGCGATGATTTGCCCGCTATGTCCGTCACACCTTTAGAAATAGGATCTTCCGACAGCTTCTTATACAAAAATAGCCCAAAAGAAAACTCAAAAAATTAGCCCATAGTAATCTTCAATCATTCACTTAATGTGTGCCGTTACTTAGGAGTCCTCAGCACGGGGCCGACCGTTGATTGCCTCGCTGGAGGTGGGTGGAATTAGCCCTTGTACGCTTACCCGGCAGTCCATAGCTGTCCTGGTATCTTGGATGATTACATTTTTAGTAGAACTTGCAAAAGTCTAAAGTGCTATTAGACGAGGGTATAAGACGGGAGATATAGACGCGATGGGGAGAAGACGAGGACCAAGGTAGTTGAAGCTAACACGAAGGAATGAGCTGAGGTACTATGACTTTCATACTCTTGTAGAGTGAGAAAAAGAGGGCACTGGATGGATCACAAGGAAGACTTCGAAACAAAAGAATTCAATCTAAATAAACTAAAATTGGGGCTCGATTCTAACTATTCGAATGACCAATTTTCCTTTACCACTCAATTTTCAGACAGCCTTGGCCCGTGACAATTACCAGTGGCCAAGATCTCCACACACCTTGCTACCGCTCCCTCTGCCGATGATCGCGATCGCGTTTCTGTGGGCTAGACGGAAGGTTACCATGTTGCTCTCAACCTTGTCGAAAACTGGTGAAAAGTTGCAGCAACGGTGCTATCGCAAGCGATCTTGATTCAACCGGTGTGCGACGGGCTGCCTTCCTCTAGGAGCCGCACACGGTCCTGGAACGCAAATTTCCACTGCCGAACTTGTACCAACGCAAAACCATTATAGAGATAGAGGCAGTCAAAAGAAGGACGGCTGAAAGTAGGCTGAGCCATAATACCATACGCAATACCCCGTCGTGGAAATCGTTTGGCTTGGCTTGCACCACGCCAACAAGAATTTGAAAGCTGCTGAGAGCGATAGACGTCAACCCAACGAGAAATAATATAGGTCTATAGACATCAGCAGCGTATGATGCGGACTGGGGTTCCACACGTTGGAAACTCATCCCATCCAGCAACAGTGGCGTGTAGAAATTAAGCCTCGTAAGGCTGATTTCACCATACGCGTAGCGTCCGGATACAGACCCATCAGTGGTGTCGACGAGGGGGGTGATGAAACGGCAGAACTGTTCCCAGGTGGTGTCTTAAGGTAGAAACCGTACGCGTACGTTCTAGTCTTACGCGATATGGAAATCGATCTCCGTCTTAACGAGGTAGTAGTACGTTCTTAGGTAGCCTAGCGCTGCTCTACGGATACGCTGAGTTTGAGTGCGAGTCGCCTCGTCTACGCCACTGCTTAGATAGCGGTGCTAAAATGCGTGAGATGTGAGGTATCGTGGCAGCGGTTTCACAAAGATTCGATCCTTAATCCACACTAAATGGAGTTTGGGGTCTTCTGTCGGCACGATGCTCCTTCCTTTGACTCGTTGCCGATGGAGGGGAGAGATGTTGGCATGGTCCTGCTTCGACATCCACCACAGCCTTTCCGATAGGCGTTCCAAGTCCAACGAGCAGAACTCATGCTTCAAAAAGCTTAGCACTGCAGGCGGATCGTGGAGTGACACGCGGGGATGTCTAGTGAGGTAGTCGGGTGGTGGGACCCGATTGTCAAGCTCCACACTGAGTTGCCATTTAGCAAAGAAGGGCGGCTCTATGAAAGCCACTGAAGAACCTTTTGTTTTAAGGTAATAAAGCAGCAAGTGATCGGGGATAGTAATAATTTATATAGATTGCCTATAGTGCACTGCGCCCGACGACCACTAAGATACGAAGGTGCCTAGTACATCCTATATGTAATAGTAGCTTATCTCTAAGGTATAGTAGAATCTATTTCTTAAGAAGTAAGTTAGGTTAGATACATATAAGGTGTACTTAAGTAGTATTATAGGCGTAAGTTATATTAAGAGGTTACTCCTAATAGTAGAACTATTACTTAGATTAATTAGTAGAGATCTAACTATCTATCTAAGAAATCCCCTTCCTTATATATCTACTTATCCTCTACTATATTCCTAGATTATACTAATCTTATCTAATCCTTACTTAGGTTAGATTAAACTAAGTTCGTCTAATAAGTCTACTTAGATTAGTTTAATCCCTTCTAATCTAATTATATAACCTTATATCTTATACCTTCGTACCTTAGGGAGCCTTACTATTCCTCTAGGTGTTATAGGCTTCCCTATAGCTATATAATAGGCTACTCTTACCCTAATCCTATTCGTTTATTATATTATTCCCCTCCTCCTTAAGTCTTATCCTTAAGGCTTTAGAGGCTTCTCTATAGGTTTCCTTCTTATATCCTTTATTCCTTAATATACCTTTTAACTATATTTCTAAATAGTAGTCTTATCTAAGCTAAAAGGTCGATTATAAGCGTCTTTCTAAATTTATTACTACCTTTAGTTTTATTATACTATCCTATAATTCCTACCATTAGAACGGTCGTAAGTATATTATTACTAAAGGAAAAGATCACTATAGTGAGTATACCCTATAGGGTTATTCTAACTATAACCTAAGTGGTACTTCTTCTAATACTTATATATAAGTCCTTTATAAGAAGGATCGTCTTAATAAAGAGTATGCTTCTACTAAGGAAGATTTAGAGTATATAATGGTTTATCTTTAGAGAGTTCGTTGTTAGGAGAAATTCCTTCGTTAAAAGGCTATAGAGATGGTAGTTAGAGATGTTAAGAGCCTTAACGAGTTAGAAGCGTAAGAGTATTCTAAGTTAAAGGCTTATATAGCCGACTAGTCTCTTAAATTTCTTATAGACTTAGGTCTCCTAGTTTTATCTAATTTTTTATTTCTATCTAGTAGAATAGCTATAATAGGTTCTAGTAGTTTATAAGGTTTCCTACTAGTTCCTATGTGTTCTTAGAGTTTAGGTATCCTTTCTATTTAATAAGATAATAACGATTTTTATTCTATCCTTATATTTTAAGTATTTTCTTAACTTCGTATTTATTAGTATTTTTAACTATAACGTTTATAGTAAGTATAGTATTATCTAATACTTTTTCTAATAATAAGATATAAAATATAGGATAGATTCGTATTCTATCTAATAATAATAGTTTATAGTTAGTATTTAATAGTTTTTATTTAATAAGGAATAGTTTAATTTTCTTCTAGTTAAGTTTATTACTAGGTTGTTTTATTTTAATATTTTTATAGATAAGATAGACTTTATCTCCCTTCTCTAAGATTAGCACTAGTAATCTCTTTTTATCTATATAGTATTTCATCTAGTTCTATAAGAATATCTATTCTATTTATAAATGTTTTTATATTTCTATAATTATTACTATATATATTATAGCTACTAGTATATTTATATTCTATATCGTATATGTTTTAATTATAAGGTTATATTTATAATTTACCCTAAATAGTAATATTTTCATATTTTCGTTATCTAAGCTATTTATAGCCTATTATATAAGTAGTAGCTATTCTACCTAATCGTTTTATTAGTAGTTTATATAGCTCTATAGGTATTATTTAAGAATCTAGTTTTAGATCTCTATTTATCTATCTATTTATAGGTGAAATACTATTAAAAGGAGTTATTTAACCCTTATTATCTTTATAAGGTTTTTTTAGAAGTTCGATATAAATAACTTATCTTAATCTATAATAAGTCTTATTAATAACCTATATTATATAATAATTATCTTAAAAAAGATATATACTAAGTCTCTAGTATCGTTTAATTCTATATATAGAATATAGTAGGTATACTTTATAAGTTTATCTATAATAACTAGGATACTATTATAGTATACTCCTATTATAGGTTCTTTTAACTTTAGTAGTTTAATAATAAAGTCTATAGTAATTATCTCTTATACTCTTTTAGGTAGTAGTATTAGTTATAATTCTCTATAAGGTGTATATTATACTACTTTAGCTTTATTATAAATATCATAGTTTCTAATAATTTTCTATATAATCTTTCTACTTTCTAAGAAGTTATATAATCTTCTTAATCTATTAATTATTTTCTCTACACCCTAATATCTATATAATAGGTATTCGTATATTTCCTTAATAAGCTACTCTTAGAGTATACTAGGAATATACTAGCGTTTATTATATAAGTAGTTATCTTTACTCTTAGCTATATATGGTTTTATTTCCTAATTATCTAAGTAGCTATTATTTTTTATATATAATATAATTCTTTATATCTAGGTATTATCTAGCTTAACTTATTAAGTAGTATTAACTTCTTTTATACTTAAAATAAGGTTCCTATCCTTATTATTCTTTAGTAAAGGGTATTCTACTATTACTTTTATTAATTTTAAGTCTTTATATTAGCTTAGAGTATTTACTCTACTATTAAGTAATCCCTTCTAATAGAGGTATAATAGTGGCTTATCTCTAAGGCATAGTAGAATCTATTTCTTAAGAAGTAAGTTAGGTTAGATATATATAAGGTGTACTTAAGTAGTATTATAGGCGTAAGTTATATTAGGAGTTTACTCCTAATAGTAGAACTATTACTTAGATTAATTAGTAGAGATCTAGCTATCTATTTAGGAAATCCCCTTCCTTATATAACCATCTATCCTCTACTATATTCCTTAGGATCACTTAGATCACCTATAATCCTAGTAATCCTTAGCTTACTACTAGATCACTATAATCCCTAGTGATCTAGTTATATAACCTCCTAACCTAGGTTAGATATTATATAGACGCCCTATAATCACCTCTTTAGGCCACCTTCCTCTTATCACCTATATCCTTTATACGTTCGTAATATAATACTCTCTCCTTATTAGTCTTATCCTTAAGGCCTTTACCTATAGCCTTCTATTATAAGTGTTCCTTATTTTTCCCTTCTATATTATTCCTATTATTATATCTAACTAAGTATCTAAGCCTTACTTTATAAAGTCTAAATAGCGTTCTAAGCTTACTACTACTATTAAAGAGTTTAGTATTACTATTATACCTTATTCTTTTTATTACTTAAGGAAGCTTTCTTATAAAATAATAGAGGGTGTTTTTTACTATAAGGAGTGTGTTTATTATGGTTACTCTTATGATAGTTTAGGTGTGCCTATATTATCTCTTAATCGAATTATTTCTAAGTCCTAACGTCTATATCGTAAGGAGGAGGAGGCTACTACCCTATTATAGCATCTCTAGTAGGAATCCTCTAAAGCTCTTACTAAACTAGATCGTTTATAAAAATAACGTAAGTCCCTTATAACTTATAATTCTACTATAGTTAGTTAGGGCCTTTAGTTATTAGATAAGTTAGATAAGTCTAAATAGGCTAAGTTAGAGGCTACTATCTAGGTGTAATCCCTAGGTTATATAGGTGTAGTAGATTAGAATTCTATTGGTTTAGATCCTTCTCTATTATTTAAGGTAGGGTCTTTAGAATTAAATATCGCTTATTAAACTACTAAAGTAGGTCTAGGTAGTTCATAAGGTTTCTATATAGTTCTTATATATTTTCTAAGTTTAGGTATCTTTTCTATTTAATAAGATAATAACGATTTTTATTCTATCCCTATACTTTAAGTATTTTCTTAACTTCATATTTATTAGTATCTTTAAGGGTAACGTCTATAGTAAGTATTATATCACTTAGTGCTTTTTCTAGTAATAACATATAAAATATAGGATATATCTTTATCCCTTCTAATAATAATAGTTTATAGTTAACTTTTAATAGTTTTTATTTAATAAGGAATAGTCTAATTTTCTTCTAATTAAGTTTATTACTAGGTTGTTTTATTTTAATATTTTTATAAATAAGATAGACTTTATCTCCTCTCTCTAGGATTAGTACTAGTAATCTCTTTTTATCTATATAGTATTTTATCTAGTTCTATAAGAATATCTATTCTATTTATAAATATTTTTATATTTCTATAATTATTACTATATGTATTATAGCTACTAGTGTATTTACATCCTATATTAGGTGTGTTTTAATCGTAGGGTTATATCTATAGTTTACCCTAAATAGTAATATTTTTATATTTTTATTATCTAAGCTATTCGTAGCCTATTATATAAGTAGTAGTTATTCTATCTAATTATTCTATTAGTAGTTTATATAGCTCTATAGGTATTATTTAAGAATCTAGTTTTAGATCTCTATTTATCTATCTATCTATAGGTGAAATACTATTAAAAGGAGTTATCTAACCTTTATTATTTTTATAAGGTTTTTCTAGAAGTTTAATATAAATAACTTATCTTAATCTATAATAAGTCTTATTAGTAACCTATATTATATAATAATTATCTTAAAAAAGACGTATACTAAGTCTCTAGTATTACTTAATTCTATATATAGAATATAGTAGGTATATTTCATAAGTTTATCTATAATAACTAGGATACTATTATAATATACTCCTATTATAGGTTCTTTTAACTTTAGTAGTTTAATAATAAAGTCTATAGTGATTATTTCCTATACTCTTTTAAGTAGTAATATTAGTTATAATTCTCTATAAGGTATATATTATACTACCTTAGCTTTATTATAGATATCGTAGTTTCTAATAATTTTCTATATAATCTTTCTACTTTCTAAGAAGTCGTATAATCTTCTTAATCTATTAATTATTTTCCTTATACCCTAATATCTATATAATAGGTGTTTATATATTTCTTTAATAAGCTACTCTTAGAGTATACTAAGAATATACTAATGTTTATTATATAAGTAGTTATCTCTACTCTTAGTTATATATGGTTTTATTTCCTAATTATCTAGGTAGCTATCGTTTTTTATATATAATATAATTCTTTATATTTAGGTACTATCTAGCTTAACTTATTAGGTAGTGTTAACTTCTTTTATACTTAAAATAAGGTTCCTATTCTTATTATACCTTAGTAAAGGGTGTTCTACTATTACTTCTATTAATTTTAAGTCTTTATATTAGCTTAGAGTATCTACTCTATTATTAAGTAATCCTTTCTAATAGAGGATCTTAAAATTATAATCTATAAGGGTTTTATACTATCTAATCTATCGTTTATTTAGATCCTTTATAGTCGTAAATATAGTTAGGTTCTTATAGTTAGAATAAACCTTAACCTTATAGTTTATACCTACTAAATAGTAGTATTATTCTTTAAATACTTAAATAATAGCTATAAGTTCTTTATTATATATATTATAGTTAAGCTTTAGTCTATTAAGTTTCTTTAATAAGAACGTAATAGGGTGAAGTCTTCCTTTATTATCTCTTTATCCTAGTTATCTTTTAATTATATAGTCTAATACATCGATCTTAACTTTAAATAGTTTATTAGGATTAGTAGTAAGAAGAACTAGCTCTTTTAGGATTTTATCTTTTAGGTCTTAAAATACCTTAGCTTCCTTATTTATCTATTTAAATTCGTTATCTTTTTTTATAAGGTTAGTTAAAGGAATAGTAATTTATCTAAAATTTTAGATAAACTTCTAGTAGAAGTTAGTAAATCTAAGGAATCCTTAAACTTCTCTAATATTCATAGGTTCTAGCTAATTCCTAATATCTTTAATTTTAAATAGACTTATCTTAATTTATCTTAGTATGATTTTATATCCTAGAAATTCAACTTTCTATTAATAAAATTTACTCTTTATTCCTTTAACTAAGAGCTTATTATCCTATAGTACTTATAGTACTTCATATATGTGTTTTTTATACTCTTCTAGTATATCTAAGTAGATAAGAATATCGTCTAAATAGATGATAATAAACTTATTAAGTTATTTTCTTAGTACTATATTAATTATAGTTTAGAAGGTTATAGGTGTGTTTATAAGTCTAAAAGGTATTACTAGGTATTTAAAGTATCCTCTTAAGGTTTAAAAGGTAGTCTTCTACTTATAACTATCCGCTATATAGATAAGGTTATAAGCCCCTTTTAGGTTAAGGGTAGTAAACTATTCGGCTTATCCTAGCTTATCTTAAATCTCTATAATAAGTAGTAATAGATATTAGTTTTTAATTATAATCTTATTTATTTTCTAATAGTCGATATATAGTTATAGCTTTCTATTTTTCTTTAGTACCTATAGGATTAGGTGTCCTACTAGGGACTCTAATAGTCGTATATATCCCTTTTATAGTATTTCCTCTAAGTACTCCTTAAGCGCTTTATCTTACTTAGGGTTAATAGGATAGACTTTATTAAATATTAGTTTTTTACTAAGCTAGAGTTTAATCTTATAGTCCTAATATAAATATTCTAATAGTCCTATTTCTAGTTCTTTACTAAATAGCTTACTATACTTTAAGTATTCCTTAGGAATCTTTATTATACTAACCTTTAGCTCTTTAGTAATCATATATAGTCCTAGAGGCCTATCTTAATTTAATAAGGGTGCTTTATATAAGCTACTCTTATTATTATAATCGTATCCTAGTGTATCCTACTAAAGTTAGTCTATCCTCTAGTTAACTCTAGGATTACTTACCTATAACTAAGGTATCCCTAATATAACGTTATATTTTAAGATCTCTATAATATCTAGAGAGAGCTTATAGTTCTAACCTTAGATAGAAATAGGAAGTTATATAGTTTTCTAATCTACTATCCTATAGCTATATTTAATAGCTTCTCCTTCTATATTCGTAAGTTAGTAGGGCTTATTCTTTCTATTCTAAGGTAATCGTAATTTATTAATAAGATTTAGTAAGATATAATTTCCTTATACTCTACTATCGATTATTACCTAGATTTTATTTCCTTTTATAAGGATATTAACTATAAGGTGACTAGTATTATTAACGTTTATAGTATATAGAGACTAAGTAGATCTCTATTAAAGTATTAGTCTTACTTATAATAATAACTATTATTTCTTAAACTTCCTTCCTCTTATATATTAATAGTCTATTTATTAAACTTATTATAAAAGCTATAGTAATAGTTATATTATCTACCTTCTATATTAATTAGATTTAGACTAAGTAAATCGCTTACTTATATACTATTTCTAATAGGTTCCTATTACTTAGGTCTAAAGTAGATAGTATAAGTGTTTTCCTTAACTTAGGTTTCTATTTCTTTTTATAGAATAATATAATTATTACTTCTTTAGTAGACCACCTATCTATATAATTTATAATAGTAGTAGGGCTTAGTCCCTATATCTAGGTTTAAAAACTATTAGTACTTAATTTTCTCTATTAGATATTCTTAATAGTTATAATAGATATATAATACCTATAAGATTTACTAGTATTATCTATAGCTTATAATAGTTTTTAAATATTTATAATCTTTAAGGATTTCTTATAGATCCTTTTAATCCTATTAGATTCTATTAGCTAGTATATTAAGGTTCTCTATTTCTTATCCTTTAACTAAAACGAATTCTTCTCTTCTAATTTTAAGGTATATAGATCGTACCTAATTCTATAAAATAGGTTTCTTATTATTAGGTTCATCTAAGCTAGTATATAAGAATAGTGTTCTATTATAGATTTCCTTCTATCCTTCTATAGTAGTACGATATATATCCTACTTCGTCTTATAGAAGATTTCCTTCTAATAGTTATTATTATTAGTCTATATAGCTTCTTATTATAGGCTTCCTCTTAGATCTATAGGGGTAGTTTAGAGCTCCTCATTTAGGATAGGCTAGGTTCTAAATTCTTAATCTTTATTAGATGTTAGGTCGTTATACACTATAAAGTAGTTAGTATCTAAGAAGTATTCTTTACTATTAACTATACTAATATTATAAGTTAATAGGTCTTTATAATAGATTATATTTAATCCTTTATTTTCCTTTACTAGCTTCTAGGGTTTCTTTAGAGCCTTATACTTATTTATAAAGTATCTTAGTTTTCTATAATTATAGTAAGTTTTCCCCTTTTCTTTATTAGTAGTATTAAGTTCTATAAGGCCTAAGTGAGTTCTATAGGCTATAGAGCCTTAATAGTGTTTACTAGTATTAGCTTAGTAGTATAATAGTAGGTTATTATATTTCCTAGTACCTTATCTTTTATATTTAAGTTATTATATATAAAGTCGATTATTAATCTTAATAATTCGTTTAATAAATATATTAAAGGAGTCTAATTAATCATCCTTTATAACTTTATCCTTTACTTCCTCTTTAAGTTTATTATAAAAGAGTTCTATTAGACTATTATCCTCCTACTTAAGGTAAGTAGAGATATATTTAAACTCTTATATATAATACTAAGTAGAGCTAGTCTACTTAAGCTACTTTAGCTTATAAGTTATAGTATATATTTTATTTAGGTCTCTAAAGGTAGTTTAAAGTAGTTCTTTAAAGCGTTCGTATTATTAGAAGATTTATACGGTTTTATCCTTAGGTTCTTTATTATTAAGGTAGTTATAAAGTATTAGCTCCTACTACTTTATTACTTTACTAGTAAGAAGGTTTCTAATATAGAGTATCTATATAGTAGGATTAATAATAGTAGTATTAATATAAAGATAGGCCTTAGCCTAAGTTAGGAAGTTTTAAATATCTCCCTTAGTTCTATTAAATAAGTTAAGCTTAGGAAACTTAGGAAGTATAAGAGGTCTAAGATTATTATTAGTTACCTATATAATCTAAACTTAAGTAGTAAGAGCTTTAATCTACTATTATATTTATACTATAATATTAGTAGGGTTAGTTATTATACTATTTATAGTAGATATTATAAAGGTTAACTACTTAAGGGTTTTAAGGTAACTTACTAAATAGGACTAATTAAAATATAATAGTAGTTTATCTCTAAGGTATAGTAGAATCTATTTCTTAGGAAGTAAGTTAAGTTAGATATACATAAGGTATACTTAAGTAGTATTATAGGCGTAAGTTATATTAGGAGGTTACTCCTAATAGTAGAACTATTACTTAGATTAATTAGTAGAGATCTAACTATCTATTTAGGAAATCCCCTTCCTTATATATCTACCTATCCTCTACTATATTCTTAGATTATACTAATCCTATCTAATCCTTACTTAGGTTAGATTAGACTAAGTTCGTCTAATGAGTCTACTTAGATTAGTTTGATCCCTTTTAATCTAATTATATAACCTTATATCTTATACCTTTATACCTTAAGGAGCCTTACTATTCCTCTAGGTGTTATAGGCTTCCCTACGGCTGTATAACGGGCTGCTCTTACCCTAATCCTATTCGTTTATCACACTATACTACTGCCCACCTAGTAGTAACAGGTAACCAGGTAGACAGTGAAACATGCAGCGTAATAAACTAGGCTCACCACTATTCACTATTTGGCCGCTGTATGGTCGTTGTGCAACCTAGGTAGCTGACAGCGCAATATAGCACACATTTCAGCCACCATGTACCTAGAGTGACTAGAATAGTCATCTAACAAAGGCACAGCATTTTGAACTGTCTCCACCGTAGCTAAGTAAACCGAGCCGACGCCCTATAGAAGGCGTGGCAGAAGCTATACATATGTTTACTCGACAGAGTACTTGCAGATTGATCTGGGCTGCTTGTGATTAGGCTATTTCATTATTGCTGGGCTGGATGATATAGAAAAACAGCCATGGCGGGCGCAATACTTGGCAGACACCGTGGTGTATAACTATCGGCAGCAGACAGGGCGGTTCAGCTCCTAAGCCTGAAAGATCCCCTCGCGTGAGCAAGCAACTTTAGTACGACTGATACGAAAGCCATCCCTCGTGGAACCTTAAAATTGGAAACTACAGACACGGAACAAGATTCAGAAGGAAAGAATTAAGAAGCCCTAGTATAAATAATCTATAAGAAAATCTATAATATGAGCTATGTCTATTCTGAGTTATTTGGTGCCCATCAACACCCTGTACGCTTAGCCAATGCCTAAATGAAGATCTAGTAAGAAGAAATGCTAGAGCTTAGAGTTCGCTCTTAGCGATACGGCTGGGTTCCCCTCCAATCCATGTAGGTAGCTGCCTCTCCGTGTTGAAATGGGCTTGCTAGGCGCTCATGAATTGGATGAGCAGGCCCTCTTAGTTTGCCGTGGCAACGGCACACATCCCGAGCGGTCTACCGTTGAAGCGCGTATACGAAAGCGGCACCACGGCCATCGGATAGCCCGCAGTCGCATACAGCTCATTGATTCGACTGTCTCCCGGACCAAGGATCTCCCGGACCAAGGATCATATCCACGCCGTGCTCTTTTAGGCACTTGTCAACCGCCCGCCTCCTACTAAAGTCTCTCATATCAGCGAGAGCGTCCTAGTACTCGGCTTTGGTAATGTGGAATGCTACTGCTATTTCTAGACGAGTTATGTTAGGAGACTCGGGAGGCATTTCCTGCTTTACGTTATCACGTATGAACTATATGAGCTGGTCTAGGTTTTGGACCTTACTGCCCTCTAGTTTTAAGAGGTAAGTATCGATGGCTTTCCTAAATTAGGAGTCTTTTCATAAAAGTTTGAAGAACATTGGTTAGAAGCTTTTCTTAGATGATTTAGGAGAACTCGCCTATATGTGACAAACGAATAGGATCGGGGTAAGAGCGGCCTGTTATACAGCCGTAGGGAAGCCTATAACACCTAGAGGAATAGTGAGGTGTTACGAACGCATAAAGGATGTAGGCGATAAGGGGAAGACGGCCTAAAGAAGTAACCATAGGGCGCCTATATAGAACTTAGCCTAAGCCTAGAGGTCACATAACTAGATTACTAGGGATTATAGTAATCTAATAGTAAGCTAAGGATTACTTAGATTATAGTTAATCTAAGGTGATCTAAGAATATAGTAGAGGATAGATAGATATATAAGAAAAGGAAATTCCTAAATAGATAGCTAGATCTCTACTAATTAATCTAAGTAATAGTTCTACTATTAAGAGTAACCTCTTAATATAACTTATACTTATAATATTACTTAAGTATACCTTATATATATCTAACTTAACTTACTTCCTAAGAAATAGATTCTACTATACCTTAGAGATAAGCTACTATTATATTTTAATTAGTCTTATTTAGTAAGTTACCTTAGAACCCTTAAGTAGCTAACCTTTATAATATCTACTATAAGTAGTTTAATAACTAACCCTACTAATATTATAGTATAAATACGATAGTAGATTAAAGCTCTTACTACTTAAGTCTAAACTATATAGGTAGCTAATAATAATCTTAGACTTCTTACGCTTCCTAAGTTTCCTAAGTCTAACTTATTTAATAAAACTAAGAGAGATATTTAAAACTTCCTAACTTAAGCTAAGGCTTATCTTTATATTAATACTACTATTATTAATCCTATCGTATAAATACTCTATATTAGAAACCTTCTTACTAGTAAAGTAATAGAGTAGTAGGAGCTAATACTCTATAACTACCTTAATAATAAAGAACCTAAGGATAAAACTATACGAATCTTCTAATAATATAAATACTTTAAAGAACTACTCTAAACTACCTTTAGAGACCTAAATAAAATACATATTATAACTTATAAGCTAAAGTAGCTTAAGTAGACTAGCTTTACTTAGTATTATATATAAGAGTTTAAATATATCTCTACTTACCTTAAGTAGGAGGATAATAGTCTAATAGAACTCTTCTATAATAGACTTAAAGAAGAAGTAAAGGATAAAGTCGTAAAGGATAATCGATTAGACTCCTTCGATATATTTATTAAACGAATTATTAAGATTAATAATCGACTTTATATATAACGACTTAAATATAAAGGATAGGGTATTAGAAAACATAATAACCTACTACTATACTACTAAGCTAATACTAGTAAATACTATTAAGGCTCTATAGTCTATAGAACTCACTTAGGCCTTATAGAACTTAATACTACTAATAAAGAAAAAGAGAAAACTTATTATAATTATAGAAAACTAGGATACTTTATAAATAAGTATAAGGCTCTAAAGAAACCCTAGAAGCTAATAAAGGAAAATAAAGGATTAAATATAATCTATTATAAAGACCTATTAACTTATAATATTAGTATAGTTAATAGTAAAGAATACTTCTTAAATACTAACCGTTTTATAGTATATAATAACCTAATATCTAATAAAGATTAGGAATTTAGAACCTAGTCTATTTTAGATAAGGAGCTCTAAACTACCCCTATAGATCTAAGAGGAAGCCTATAATAAGAAGCTATATAGACTAATAATAATAACTATTAAAAGGAAATCTTTTATAAAATAAAGTACGATATATATTATACTACTATAGAAGGATAGAAGGAAATCTATAATAGAATACTATTCTTATATACTAGCCTAGATAAACCTAATAATAAGAAACCTATTTTATAGAATTAGGTATAATCTATATACCTTAAAATTAGAAGAGAAGAATTCATCTTAGTTAAAGGATAAGAAATAGAGAACCTTAATATACTAGCTAATAGAATCTAATAGGATTAAGAGGATCTATAAGAAATCCTTAAAGATTACGAATATCTAAAAACTATTATAAGCTATAGATAACACTAGTAAATCTTATAGGTATTATATATCTATTATAACTATTAAGAATATCTAATAGAGAAAATTAAGTACTAATAGTTTCTAAACCTAGATATAAGAACTAAGCCCTACTACTATTATAAATTATATAGATAGGTAGTCTACTAAAGAAGTAATAATTATATCGTTCTATAAAAAGAAATAGAAACCTAAGTTAAGGAAAATACCTATACTATCTACTTTAAACCTAAGTAATAGGAACCTATTAGAAATAGTATATAAGTAAGTGATTCACTTAGTCTAAATCTAATTAATATAGAAGGTAGATAATATAACTATTACTATAGCTTTTATAATAAGTCTAATAAATAGACTATTAATATATAAGAGGAAGGAAGTTTAAGAAATAATAGCTATTATTATAAGTAAGACTAATACTTTAATAGAGATCTACTTAGTCTCTATATACTATAGATATTAATAATACTAGTTACCTTATAGTTAATATCCTTATAAAAAGAAATAAAATCTAGGTAATAATCAATAGTAGAGTATAAGGAAATTATATCTTACTAAATCCTATTAATAAATTATAATTACTTTAGAATAGAAAGAATAAGCCCTACTAACTTATAAATATAGAAGGAGAAGCTATTAAATATAGCTATAGGATAGTAGATTAGGAAACTATATAACTTCCTATTTTTATTTAAGGCTAGAACTATAGGCTCTCTTTAGATATTATAGAGATCTTAAAATATAATATTATATTAGGAATACCTTAGTTATAAGTAAGTAATCCTAGAGTTAACTAGAGAATAGGCTAACTTTAGTAGGATACACTAGGATACGATTATAATAATAAGAGTAGCTTATATAAAGCACCCTTATTAAATTAAGATAGGCCTTTAGGACTATATATGATCGTTAGAGAACTAAAGGCTAATATAATAGAGATTCCTAAGGAATACTTAAAGTATAGTAAGTTATTTAGTAAAGAGCTAGAAATAGAACTATTAGAATATTTATACTAAGACTATAAGATTAAACTCTAGCCTAGTAAAGAACTAATATTTAATAAAGTCTATCCTACTAACCCTAAGTAAGATAAAACACTTAAAGAGTACTTAGAGGAGATACTATAAAAGGGATACATACGACTATTAGAGTCCCTAGTAGGATACCTAATCCTATAGGTACTAAAGAAAAATAGAAAATTATAACTATATATTAATTATTAGAAAATAAATAAGATTATAATTAAAAACTAATATCTATTACTACTTATTATAGAGATCTAAGATAAGCTAGGATAAGCTAAATAGTTTACTACCCTTAATCTAAAAGGGGCTTATAACCTTATCTATATAGTAGATAGTTATAAGTAGAAGACTACCTTTTAAACCTTAAGAGGATACTTTAAATACCTAGTAATACCCTTTAGACTTATAAATACACCTATAATCTTCTAAACTATAATTAATATAGTACTAAGAAAATAACTTAATAAGTTCATTATTATCTATTTAAATAATATCCTTATCTACTTAGATATATTAAAAGAGTATAAAAAGTACGTATATAAAGTACTATAAGTACTATAGGATAATAAGCTCTTAGTTAAAGGAATAAAGAGTAAATTTTATTAATAGAAAGTCGAATTTCTAAGATATGAAATTATATTAGGATAAATTAGGATAAGTCTATTTAAAATTAAAGATATTAGGAATTAGCTAGAACCTATAAACGTTAGAGAAGTTTAAGGATTCCTTAGATTTACTAACTTCTACTAGAAGTTCATCTAAAACTTTAGGTAAATTACTATTCCTCTAACTAACCTTATAAAGAAGGATAATAAATTTAAATAGATAAATAAGGAAGCTAAGGTATTTAAAGACCTAAAAGATAAAATCCTAAAAGAGCTAGTTCTTTTTACTACTAATCTAAATAAACCGTTTAAAGTTAAGACTAATATATTAGACTATACGATTAGAGGATAACTAGGATAAAGAGACGATAAAGGAAGACTTTACCTTATTATATTCCTATTAAAGAAACTTAATAGACTAGAACTTAACTATAGTATATATAATAAAGAACTTATAGCTATTATTTAAGTATTTAAAGAATAATACTACTATTTAGTAGGTATAAACTATAAGGTTAAGGTTTATTCTAACTATAAGAACCTAACTATGTTTATAACTATAAAGGATCTAAATAAATAATAGATTAGATAGTATAAAACCCTTATAGATTATAATTTTAAGATCCTCTATTAGAAAGGATTACTTAATAGTAGAGTAGATACTCTAAGCTAATATAAAGACTTAAAATTAATAGAAGTAATAATAGAACACCTTTTACTAAAGTATAATAAAGATAAGAACCTTATTTTAAGTATAAAAGAAGTTAATACTACCTAGTAAGTTAAGCTAGATAATACTTAGATATAAAGAATTATATTATATATAAAAAACGATAGCTACTTAGATAATTAAGAAATAAAAATATATATAGCTAAGAATAGAGATAACTACTTATATAATAAATACTAGTATATTCCTAGTATACTCTAAGAGTAGCTTATTAAGGAAATATATAAACACCTATTATATAGATATTAGGGTGTAAGGAAAACGACTAATAGGTTAAGAAGATTATATGACTTCTTAGAAAGTAGAAAGATTATATAGAAAATTATTAGAAACTACGATATCTATAATAAAGCTAAGGTAGTACGATATATACCTTATAGAGAATTATAACTAATATTACTACTTAAAAGAGTATAAGAGATAATTACTATAGACTTTATTATTAAACTACTAAAGTTAAAAGAACCTATAATAAGAGTATACTATAATAGTATCCTAGTTATTATAGATAAACTTATAAAATATACCTACTATATTCTATATATAGAATTAAATAATACTAGAGACTTAGTATATATCTTTTTTAAGATAATCATTATATAATATAGGTTACTAATAAGACTTATTATAGATTAAGATAAGTTATTTATATTAAATTTCTAGAAAAACCTTATAAAAATAATAAAGGTTAGATAACTCCTTTTAATAGTATTTTACTTATAGATAAATAGATAAATAGAGATCTAAAACTAGATTCTTAAATAATACCTATAGAGCTATATAAACTACTAATAGAACGATTAGGTAGAATAACTACTACTTATATAATAGGCTATAAATAGCTTAGATAATAAAAATACGAAAATATCACTATTTAAGGTAAATTATAAATATAACCCTATAATTAAAATACATACGATATAGAATATAAATATACTAATAGCTATAGTATATATAGTAATAATTATAGAAATATAAAAATATTTATAAATAAAATAGATATTCTTATAGAACTAGATAAAATATTATATAGATAAAAAGAGATTACTAGTACTAATCCTAGAGAGAGGAGATAAAGTCTATCTTATCTATAAAAATATTAAAATAAAACGACCTAATAATAAACTTAACTAGAAGAAAATTAGACTATTCCTTATTAAATAAAAACTATTAGAAGTTAACTATAAACTATTATTACTAAAAGAGATAAAGATATATCCTATATTTTATATATTATTACTAAAAAAAGCATTAAGTAATATAATACTTACTATAGACGTTACCCTTAAAAACACTAATAAATACGAAGTTAAGAAAATACTTAAGGTATAAGGAACTAAAAAGAATTATTATTATCTTATTAAATAAAAAGGATACCTAAACTCTAAAAACACATAAGAACTATATAAGAACCTTATAAACTACTTAGACCTACTTTAGTAGTTTAATAAATAGCCCCCTACTTTAAGAATCCTACCTTTAATAATAAAGAAGGATTTAGACTAATAGAATTCTAATCTACTATATCTATATAACCTAAGGATTATACTTAAATAGTAGCCTCTAACTTAGCCTATTTAGACTTATCTAGCTTATTTAATAATTAAAGGCTATAGCTAACTATAATAAAACTATAAGTTATAAGAGACTTATACTATTTTTATAAGTAATCTAACTTAGTAAGAGCCTTAGAAGATTCCTATTAAAGACGCTATAATAGAGTAGTAGCCTCTTCCTCTTTATAATATAAACGTTAGGATTTAGAAATAATTTAATTAAGAGACGATATAGGTATACCTAAACTATTATAAGAGTAATTATAACGAATATACTCCTTATAATAAGAAACACCCTCTATTATTTTATAAGAAAGCTTCCTTAAGTGATAAAAAGAATAAGGTATAATAATAATACTAAACTCTTTAATAGTAGTAGTAAGCTTAGAACACTATTTAGACTTTATAAAGTAAGGCTTAAATATATAGTTAAATATAACGATAGGAATAATAAAGAAGAGAGAAATAAGGAATACTTATAATAGTAGACTATAAGTAAAGGCCTTAGGGATAAGACTAATAGGGAGGGAGTATTATATTATAAACGTATAAAGGATATAGGTGATAAGAGGAAGGTAGCCTAAAGAAGTGACTATAGGGCGCCTATATAGAACTTAGCCTAAGCCTAAAGGTCATATGATTAGATTACTAGGGATTATAGTAATCTAATAGTAAGCTAAGGATTACTAGGATTATAGTTAATCTAAGGTGATCTAAGAATATAGTAGAGAATAGATAGATATATAAGGAAGGGAAATTCCTAAATAGATAGCTAGATCTCTACTAATTAATCTAAGTAATAGTTCTATTATTAGGAGTAACCTCCTAATATAACTTACGTTTATAATACTACTTAAGTACACCTTATATATATCTAACCTAACTTACTTCTTAAGAAATAGATTCTACTATACCTTAGAGATAAGCTACTATTATATAAGGCTCCCTAAGGTATAAAGGTATAAGACATAAGGTTATATAATTAGATTAAAAAGGATTAAACTAATCTAAGTAGACTTATTAGATAAACTTAGTCTAATCTAACCTAAGTAAGGATTAGATAAGATTAGTATAATCTAAGAATATAGTAGAGGATAAGTAGATATATAAGGAAGGGGATTTCCTAGATAGATAGCTAGATCTCTATTAATTAATCTAAGTAATAGTTCTACTATTAGGAGTAACCTCTTAATATGACTTACGCTTATAATACTACTTAAGTACACCTTATATATATCTAACCTAACTTACTTCCTAAGAAATAGATTCTACTATACCTTAGAGATAAGCTACTATTATATAAGGCTCCCTAAGGTATAAAGGTATAAGATATAAGGTTATATGATTAGATTAGAAGGGATTAAACTAATCTAAGTAGACTTATTAGATGAACTTAGTCTAATCTAACCTAAGTAAGGATTAGATAGGATTAGTATAATCTAAGAATATAGTAGAGGATAAGTAGATATATAAGGAAGGGGATTTCCTAAATAGATAGCTAGATCTCTACTAATTAATCTAAGTAATAGTTCTACTATTAGGAGTAACCTCCTAATGTGACTTACACCTATAATACTACTTAAGTATACCTTATGTATATCTAACCTAACTTACTTCCTAAGAAATAGATTCTACTATACCTTAGAGATAAGCTACTATTATACTATAACCCTTTAAATCTAGCTTATTCCATCGACAACTAGCTTATCTAGCGATGTGACTATAACTTACTTTACGATAGCCCTAAGCGACTTTAGTTTTTCATACGCTACCATAATATCCTTATCCTATTATAATAATTTAGTAATTTGTACATAAGTATTCGTAGGCTATATAAAGGGGGAACTATACGTACCTACTGGCTATCGACCTCCTTATTCGGCACTACTGTAACAGTAGGTATATACTAATCCTTAGGCTCTAACACACCGATCCGTATTCTATTAAAGCTTCTAGTGAGCCGTAACGTATAAGTCCCGTCAGGTATACCTATGGCTTACTTCCGGTCGATAAGGGCATCCATAAGGATAGTAATGTCTCACACCGACTAGGCAATCAGGCTAATAGAGTTAAAGTCAAAGGAAATAGGGTAGATGCCGTCTTAGGAGATAAGCCTAAGGGTTAGCTTTATAGTATAGACGTCATATCGAGTCGTAGGCATTAAGATGGGCCTATTAGTGTCCGTACTTAGGGCTATAGGCGTGAACCTAGTAGCTACACCGGCGTAAGATCCTAACGATAAGCCACTAATAGCCTAGCGAATGGGTTAGAATAAGATGTGATAAACGAATAGGATTAAGGTAAGAGCGGCCTATTATATAGCCGTAGGGAAGCCTATAACACCTAGAGGAATAGTAAGGCTCCCTAAGGTATAAAGGTATAAGATATAAGGTTATATGATTAGATTAGAAGGGATTAAACTAATCTAAGTAGACTTATTAGATGAACTTAGTCTAATCTAACCTAAGTAAGGATTAAATAGGATTAGTATAATCTAAGAATATAGTAGAGGATAGGTAGATATATAAGGAAGGGGATTTCCTAAATAGATAGCTAGATCTCTACTAATTAATCTAAGTAATAGTTCTACTATTAGGAGTAACCTCCTAACGTGACTTACGCCTATAATACTACTTAAGTACACCTTATGTATATCTAACCTAACTCACTTCCTAAGAAATAGATTCTACTATGCCTTAGAGATAAGCCACTGTTATATAAGAGTGCTGCTGTTGGCTTCGGAGATGGAATAGATCTATATACTATGTCCCCTGAAACCATCATCCTAGCGTTTGCATCCGATGACATACGGTGACTAGGTGAGTCCACCAACCGCCGACCAGCCAGTTGGCATATGTAAGCCTCTATTAATATATTAGCTGTACGGGACAAAGGAAGGCATCATCTAATACCGTATAACTGACCTGAAATTGCTTAGTTCCTTTTCGGCATTAGTTCTCTAGCACAACAGAGACAGCAAAGGGCAGACATACACTCAAGTTTGCCTTTGCAAGGATAATAGCCCCAGCTGCTTGCAACTTTTCCTAGTCAGTTTGTATTGTCCAACTTGAACATAGATTACTTCATACCTATGCAATACAAGGGGCGCTCTCCGCAACCCTTGAGCCCACCAACGCAAGCGTTCCGGCCGTTGTATCCATACCCAGGTCGGGATGGGTGGCAGTGTTATCCTATCCGCAGATGAGCAATATCCACGAGGAGAAGTGGGAGTTTCAACCTTGATGAGTAATGGAATGCCATGAAGAGGGCCGAGCACCCGCCCAGCAGCCCTCTCCTGATCGAGAAAGCGAGCTCTCTCGATCAACAGTTGCTTCGGCGCAACGGCAATGACGGCACGGAGATAGCCATTGTAGCGGTGAATTTGCGTCAAGTACTCCGTCACCACGATTTCGCTACTCAGCGTGCCGTTGCTCAGCAACTCTTCAATGTCAGTCACCGTAGCGGTGAGTACGTCAAAAGGCGGCGGCATTGCTCTTTTGGCCAAAGGTGTTCTGTTGAAAAGTAAAACCAACCACAGCCAGAACAGGGCCTCGCATTGGATGCCATCACTATTCAGGTACTTTTAGGGCTCGTTTTTCAGGCTGAAAATTCTGCACGTTTTGTGTAACAGTGAAGTCAAGTCTGAGGGGAGAGTTGGCGGCTTGGCTAACACACCACTCCTGCATCACTGCGAGCAAATTGAACCATCTCAGTGAACTTTTAGTATGCAAAAAAATCTGCTTCTTGGACGAAGACCAAGGTCTCGTACACAAGGTTATCAAAAGGTAACAAAAAAAAGACATGCAGCAGCCGGTGTTCGCTGGTCGTTACTGATCCAACTACTAAACTGTTACAGCGTTACTGTTGTGCCGCCCTAAGGCTCACTGTTCAGCCTGGCCCATCAACGGTCTATATCAGCGAGACACACTTCACTGCGCTCGCTGCAAACTTATCACCCGAAAAGGGTTTATCAGAATATAAAAAGCCTACCTATCTAGGTGAGGAGCTCGTTTTACTAGTTGCTGAGCTGTTTGTGGCTAGTTATGCCTTCGCGACACGATGCTGGCGTCTCTATGATTCCCTGTGTTAAGTCATGCTTGTCCTGGATAATAAAGCCATATTGCCTACTAAATCCACACTGTTAAGGCCATCACCACCACTATATCTACTAGTCTGCCGGAGAGGCTGCTAGAGAGGCTGCTGGCGATACCTTGGATACGCATGATGGCTAGAGCACTCGCCGGAGCGCTACCCACGGCGCAGGCTAGGGCGCCGGTAAAATTTTTATACATCTAGTTATCTATTTTTGAAGAAAATATAGAATTTACATTATTATTGTCGTTGTATTTGGGTGGATTGGTTTGCTGTATTTGAAGGCTTTTTTGACTGAAAATTGTGTAGTACTCAGAGTCTATCGGAACTCACGAAAAACTTGATGCATCTCTTGGTAAAGCAGTAAATTGGATGAGTTCCCCGTCACCCACCCCGTTTTCCCTGTCGCGGTCAACTCGATACGCACCTATCGATTCAGCTCAGCCGTACCTTGCAATTTCGGAACGTGCATACTCGATTAATTGATAGGTTACTTGACAGGCTAGCCAAGTAGTCGGCGGCGTGCTCCGGCTCTTCTGTAACCGCCCATCAACCCCTTGTAACCCACATGCCTACCAAGCAGCCATGCTAACCATGCCAACCGTCCCAACCGTTCCAGGTCAGCTGTGGCTGTGCTCTGTGCGGTCACTGTTACTAAGCCGTGTTTGTCTCACAGTAAACATCTTACTGTTACACAGGAAACAAGACATGGAGCATGTTATTCAAGTTCTGAGAGATGGAATTACGAAGCAGAAAGTGGTAACGAGCGCACTGTTAGACGAGGCTGTGGAAGGAGAGGCGGGCCGGGCCGGTGGCAGGATCCATCTAACGCGGACCCAAAGGCATGCAAGCGTCGGATGGAGCTCGACTGATCGCTCCCCTAAAAAAGAGCAAAGAGAGGTTTCGATGAATTTGATAAATTTGTGCTGATGATGCCGATGCTAAAATCTGCAGCCCTTGCAGGGCCAAAAAGCCCCTATTAGCCCCCTATTTCCCCTAGTGGGGAAAACCCTTCTAACACCCCCCAATGTCTCTAGTGGTGGACTAGTAGCAGGTTAACCAACCGGCATTGTATCCGAGTTCCGAGTCCAGGAAAACCATCTCAGCCTTTCGTCTGTAGCACACAGGCGAGTGATTAGGCGCCCGTCAGGGTCCTGTCCGGCCCGTTCCTCCGGCCGCCTCGTGTCACCTTAGTGCATCTGTCGGAAGCCCATTTTAACTTACAGCCTGATGGCTCAGATGCGACGGCTACATCGTCCCTCGCGTTCTCGCTAATTACCCTTGTGGTGATCCCCGCTGGGCCGCATTTCCAGCAGGTATAGGAGCAGTGCCTTATTAGTCTGTCAAAACTTGAACTGCCATTCAGCGTGATACTGAAGCTCATTCCGCCCCTTTCAATAATAAAACCGCAGCCCAACAACGCGGCTACGGCGAGTTCGTTCACTCAACTTATTCTTCTCAGTACCCCAGAGTCCTACAGACACAATGTTTACCCCTGCTCTGACAACTTTGCTAACTCTTTTGCTCACAACAATAATTCCTGCCCACGTTGCGGCTACAACGTCCATGGTTCAAGTCCAGAAATGTGATTCGCCAGAGCTTTGTCCCAGTTCTGATGGTCCCTGGCAGTCCTTCAAAATTAGGGTACAGCTGGATGCAGAACATTTCTTGGAGGCTGCAATATACCCCTCCTTCTACATGTCCACATCACTCTTAGCAAGTTCGACGAGCTCTGACACCGGTGTCAAGATTGGCACCTATAGCAATGCCTCGGTATCATTTGACTATTCTGCCGGTCTCTTTACAGTCAATTCTACAGAACCTATAATTGTTTCCAAAGAGCTGTTCAATCATCCGAGTGTGGATGGTCTTCGCCCTCACAAACGTCAGGTTGGCGAGCTTGGACTTGGGCCGACGGCTTATGTTGGTATGAACCAGCTCAGGTATACGCCCGGTATTACAGAAGTATTGTTCAAGAAAAACTTCATTAATTCGGCGTCGTGGTCAATGCATCTAGGAAGCGCAACCCACGGCCCGCTTAATTCTCTGATTGTCGGAGGTTATGATCAGAGCCGAGTGGTAGGCGACGTGGGGGTGTTTGACATTGTGCTCGGAGTTCCGCGGATGTTTCTCGTCGATATCGCTCTTGGAGTCGAGGAGGGCGCCTCGCCGTTCAGCAGCGAACTCGGCGTAGAAGCGCAGCGTGACAAGAGCGTCTGGCAGAGCCTCGGCGATATTGCCTCAGGCTCAGGCGCCGCGTACGGAGCCTCCGTTATGAACTTCTCAACCGAACTTCCGGGGATATACCTGCCGTTGGACAATTGTGCCGCCATCGCAAAGCATCTTCCCGTGGTCTGGCGGCAAGACTTGGAGTATTATGCTTGGAACACATCTGACGAGATGTATCAGCGGATGATTTCCTCGCCAGTGTACGTGGCCTTTGTCCTCTCAGACCGCTCGGCGAAAAATATTACACTGAAGGTTCCGCTTCTCCTTCTGAACCTGACGCTCGAGGCCCCATTTACAGACATACCAACAGCCTACTTCCCCTGCCGTCCTTCAAAGGATAATACAACAATGCTAGGGCCGGCCGTCCTACAGAGTGCCTTTGTCGGCGTGTCTTACAACCTGGGTCTGGCATACGTCGCTCAGGCACCCGGGCCGGGCGCCGGTCAATTTCTCGCCGCAAATTTCCCACGCAGCGACACAGAAAGTTTCCAGACACAGCCAGCCGCGTCGTTTGCGAGATCATGGGCATCTAAATGGACGCCGCTGGTGGAGACCAACCAAACTGTGAGCGGTGGTAGTAATGGCAGTGATGGCACGCGTGGCCTGTCGTCCGGCGCGATTGCTGGCATTGCTATTGGTGTTGTTGTGGCCGCCGTTATTGTTGGTGTGTCGGTCTGGATAATTTGGAAATCGAGGAGAAAGACAGTGACGAGGCCAAGAGAAGACTCGAGAGTGACGGTAGTGCCCGAGGTTGATGCAACCGAAAGGCCGGAGCTCGAAGCGACTAAAGTGCAGGAGGGGGCCGAGATGAACTGTGGAAGACCAATGTACGAGCTGGCAGGCACGTAGTTGCATGACTGTGCAGTTTATTCTGTCAACTTATCTATGTGTACTGTTGTAACTATATTGTTTTATACATGTGTTCTCTTATTTAGTAAAAGTCATTTCCGATTATTTGGCGCCGCTGGCGCATCATCCATAAGAAGATCAAGTGAGTGAATGTTACAGCTGAATTGTGGCTCAGCTAGCCCGACCCCCCAGACTGCCAAAAAGATAGAGGCGGCCTGCCTTCTGGGGCAGTTGTTTACTGTGAGGGCTACGGATAGCCGAATTATGCTTACGCTTAAGTAGCAACTATAAAAGTCTTCTTATTATTATTTTAAGGGTCATTAATATGTGTCTCGGGTGAATAGAGACGATTGAAGTATGAGCGTAGGCCGCAAAAAAGTCAGAGGAGCATAAGTCAACCTGCTATGAAGGACTATCGAGTGGAGAGCTAGAGTAGAGAGGCATTGCCATTTACTATAAATCGGTTGCATATCATACGATAAAAGTTACCACCTAAGTCGTAAGAGAATTAGAAAAAAAACATATAACAACTAGTGTTCACTAGTCGTTACTAACCTAACTATTAATCTACTACTTAGTAGCTTAGTTTTAGTAGAGTAGATAAGATATCTTATATAATAAAAAGAGTAATTAAATCCTAAAGATTACCTACCTACCTTTATAGTAGTTCTATAGATAAGTAAGATATACTATACTATTTAACTTATATAATAAAGTAATATAAATTATATTTATACTTAAACTAATAAAAGCTATTTTTAGTTATACCTTTTATTAAAGTCTTACTATAGGTATATAGTCTTAAAATAGTATATTAGACTTATAATAAAGAAATAAAGATACTTTTTATTAATAAAGAGGTTATCTTATATAAAATCTATTTAATAGTATTAGTATAAACTATAAGTATTAAACCTCTTTAAGCTTAAATACTTTACTCTTCTTTTTTTCTTTATTTAGTATATAAATAAAGTTATTATTAACTTTTATAAGTTGATTAAGCTTAGTTAATATATATAATAATTTAATTTTATTTATTTAATAAAACTTAGGTTTTTTTATATCTTTTTTTTCTTCTTATTATTTATTTTTAGTTTATTATAATAAAGTTAAATAGATTTCTATATATAATATTAGTATATATATATTAATTAAAAGAGTTTAAGTACCTTTAAGTTAATTTTAATTCTTTATAAAAAAAATAAAGTATTTTTAATTAAAAGACTTTAAAAGTAAATAAAATAGCTTATTTTTATAATAAAGTATAAATAAAATAAGTTAAGTATATTAAGAATATAAAACTTAATAACTTATAACATTAAATAAACTTTTACTTTAAAAAAGAGTTTATTTAAGTAGTATATTAGGTATTTATTATCTTATATTATAATTAAGAAAAACTACTATAGAGTATTATAATAGTAGCTTAATCCTAATCTATAGTTAGTCTATTTCTTAAGAAGTAAGTTATATTAGATATACTAGAGTATATTTAAGTAGTTTATAAGTATAAGTTATATTAAGAGATTACTCCTAATAGTAGAACTATTACTTAGATTAATTAGTAGAGATCTAAACTAACTATCCATTAGAAATCTTCTTCTTATATATATTTATAAGGGGTTAATAGAAAGGAGTACTCTAATATAATAGTAGCTTATCTCTAAGGTATAATAGAATCTATTTCTTAGGAAGTAAGTTAGGTTAAATACACACTAGGTGTACTTAAGTAGTATTATAAACGTAAGTTATATTAGGAGGTTACTCCTAATAGTAGAACTATTACTTAGATTAATTAGTAGAGATCTAGTCTAACTATCTATAGGAAATCCCCTTCCTTATATATCTATCTATCCTCTACTATATTCCTAGATCACCTTAGATTAACTATAATCCTAGTGACCCTTAGCTTACTACTAGATCACTATGATCCCTAGTGATCTAGTCATATGACCTCTAGGCTTAGGCTAAGTTTCATATAGGCGCCCTACGGTCACCTCTTTAGGCCGCCTTCCCCTTATCGCCTGCATCCTTTGTGCGTTCGTAATAAGTAGTTAGAAATATCTTTTTATCTAAAATAGTATCTTCTATTATAAGTTAATAGGTCTATATTTCTTAAGTATTATACTTAGATAGGACTAGTTATAAGCCTTTAGTTATAATACCTTAAAAAAAAAGTTCAGCTTACTATTTTTAAGTTAATAACTATATTTTTAGCCTACTAAATAACCTATAATTAAGAATATAATAGGACTCTAAATTCTCTATTATCTATGGTCGTATGTATTAAGCACTTAGTAGTTTTAGCTCATATCTATGAAACCATTAGAGAAAGTCAAAGTCATGCTGATCTGACGTCCGATCGGGAAAGTTGCCGCCTTCAAGCCAATCAGGAAAAAAGTCCTCCGCCTCTTCCCCTAAATCAAGATCGGGCTTGGTGGAGTGAGCCAGAAACTCATGTGGGAAATGGTATTCATTTGCCAGGTTGGGCAAATCTCCTGAATCTTCCAGGGAATCTGCCTCTGCTTTTGGAATCATCGTCAATGCCATGTCCGGTCTGCCATCCAAAGATCCTCCTCCCGAGTAAAGCGTGGGATCAAGAGCAACGGGCCTTTGGCGACTTGCCCCGATGGAGCTCTCCGATAAGACCATGCTCACATGCTTTAATGCTCGCCTCTTTAGACCCTGCTCGTGGTGTTTCTTTCTATGCTTGTCGAGTAGGTAAAAGGAGGCAAAGGCCGGAAACTGACAACCATCAACCTGGCATGGATAGCGCATGGTATGTTCGCGCTCATGGGCCAAGAGCTCGGCTTCAGAGTGGAATGATCTCGATGATCTAGGGCATGCCGATAAACGGCATGCGAAGACCGATGCTCGAGCCTGTGCGCCGAAACGCTCAAACTCCTCCTTCGAAACCTCAAGGGAGTATCCTTGATTAAGTATGCTCAGAACAGTTTTTTGATACTCTTCGAAAATATCGGAGACTGCATCGTATTTGGTGATGTTGCAGCTTGAGTCCGTGCTCTCCAGACCAAGTAGTCGTTCCTGAGAGGCACGCGCCGCCGTTATGAATGGTAATATATCACACAGACTTTGTAAGACCAACAGATTTGTATCTGTCGCCTGTGATGCCGCTTGCGCACGCTCGTAATTAACTCCACGCTCGATCAGCCATTTTTGTAGCCGCTTTGAAAGGTCGATAGTAGCCCGGCCGAACAGACTATCGTGGCTACCATTCTTGTCACATTGCTCAGCATAGGCCACCACGTGATCCGTCCAATGCTTTGAGGCGTAGTTCAAAAAAGCAAAAAGTCCTTGCACCGTAAGTTTACGTGCTTTTTCGTCATCGCTTTGGAGGGAGAACACCGCTGCTGCCACAGACAAGCAGGTCACAGTCCCCACTGCGAGTTGCCGCTGGGCCGAGTCTGCGTTTATTGGTAATGGGCTTCCTGGACCTAGGAGAAAACTGCTCGAATTGGGTTAGAGAGTGCTGCTGGAGAGTGGGACTCGTGAGACCTACTCTTTCAGAGTGGCGTGTACATATCCGATTGTCTTGTCGGGTCTTTCCTCCAGCAAGCCTAGGCAGTCTTGAAGGAAGAATGAAGGTACGGGCTTATCGACACGCTCATCACCAGTGGTAAATGTAACCGCAGAAAGTAATTCCATTTCCCTTAGCGGAATGGTCGAAAATGCAACCCAGTGCAAGACGCAAGTGACGGCTTCGACTGAAGCAGGGCTGAGTTGTGACAAGATATTCGATACGATTTTGTGGTAGCTGTACGTCCAGGTTGTAAGAAAAGCAATACGAAGCGTCGGAGTAATTCACTCACAAGCCCTTAAACTCGGGAGGTAGCTCGCGCAGACCGTCTCTTAGATCGGCACTCGTTCGAAATAGCTGCTTCGACAGGTAGTCAATGATCAGTCGTGCATAGAGAAACATCCCTGTGAGTGGACCATTAGCCTATCTTGTGAGCAGTAATAAAAAGAAAACCTACCATCGGCTTTGAGTGTGACTTCATTAGCAAGCTCTGTCACTGCTCTAAGACTGAACCCCTGTTGGCCTAGTCTGTCAGCAGTTGGAGACGAGTGTAATCGCCGTATGGTATAGAGGCGGATAGCCTCGTTGACATTCGCCGCCTCCTTACCGAGTGATACCACAGACCTCTTCCGTATGACTTTCTTTGGAGGCTCAGACCGGCTTGTCAGTAGAACTTTGCACGGAGTGTCTCCAGAGTTCTTTCCCCCGGCGCTGATCATGTCCATCAAGGCAATGCAGCGCGTCAAACCACCCTGCTCACAGGTATCTATTCCGTCGATGATGATCCAGACATCTTTGCGATTCTCTCGAGAGCCGGAAACAATTGCCACCAGCTCAGCAACCATCGACTCGAGAGTCGATGTAGTTGGTTCCTTGCGGTTAATGAGCAAGCAGTCATGGATATACGCTATGGCATCATCGTTTTTTGCGGCAAGCTGACGAATGATTGACTTCAAGATATGGTCGTATCTCGTTGAAGACTCGTACAGATCACTGCAGAAGTGTCGTATGACGAAGTCGTCGTCGACAGAGCGGAACCTGGCCAGGTAGGCTGCTATGACGCTCTTGCCTGTGCCTGCCTTGCCTTGAATCCATAGGGAGTGGATATTTCCGGCTTTCTTGAGCCACGAATGGATACATTCTTGGCTCAGAATCCAAGCACAGGTAGACTCGCTTCCCAAGGGGACCTCCCCAGTCAATGTCTCCCATATGGAATTCTGATCTGTCTCGTTGATCTGGAGCCGCGCGATTATGTCTTGGTAATATCGTGTGATTAACGTCTTTTGTTCGGAAAGGACTTTGCTCATTCTTTCGCTTTGCTCTGCCTCGAGCTGTTTGAGAAGCAGTTGAATATCTGTAATATTTCTGGCATTTGCTTCTTTGTCGATGAGTTCGCCGTGCCGATCGAGGTTGTCCAGAATTGCTTTGAACTGTCTTTCGAAACAGCCCCACGTCGTTCGAAAAAATCGTTTCCATCCTGTTCAATAAAGGCAATCCTATTAGTAGGGCATAACACCTGGACATTCGCTGGCGACTTACCACTGACAGTGACAAATTTGTACGCACACTCATGAAACTTAAGCACATCGCGATAGAATACTGCCACAATTTCCTGGAATACAAAGTCATTCTCAAAGGTCTGTCTCAGGTTTTCAAATCTTGCGAGCGACTGTCCGACTTTTGCGTATGCCTTGATCAGTGTCTCGAAGGCAAGAATGCAGTCCGCGCCGATCTGGTTCCTGCTGTTAGCATTGCACTCGCTGCGCTGTAGAACAATAGATGGGGATTGCGGACAAGTAGTCGTTGAGAAGAGCGACAAACGCCCGAAAGGTACAAAGAAAATGCAATGAAAATGTCAGAAGGTGCAAAAGGGCGGTAGTCAAGAGCGTACCTTGAGAATAGCGACAATTGGGGCCCAGATCCAAGGCAAAAATGGAGTTCCTTGACAGAGCGTATCGACTACTTTTCCGTAGCACTCTAATCCTTTGAGGAGGGGCTCCAGTCGGCCCATGTTTCGGAGCAGTTTTCTGGCTCCCAATTCATTTTCGAGCATTTGGCACGCTTTTTGCACGTCCTGAATAGTTGTTGTGCGGAACTGCTGGGCATCAGCCACAGAGACGGCACTCTCCAGCTCTTTGAAAGCGCGCTGAATGGTTTCCTGGGCCCGCGCTGATGTTCTCCGTAAGAGCGGCATCTCCGAGATGTTGTGATGAGAGGCGGATGTTCGGTGTGAGGGATCGAAATGGGACAGACTCACCTCCAAGAGAGATAAAGGACGAACGGATGGGAGGCCGCTGGTGCGCCCGAAGCAAGGCCGGCCACATCTTCGGGCATCATTGGGCTGACCTGCAGAAGGTGAGACTACACAGCCTCATCCTACTGCACCAAGTCGCCTTTTCAGCCGGCCCCTGCAGGACCAACCAGGTGGCCCGTTCGGGCGGCCAACCAGCCTCGAAGAAAGAAAAGGCGGTAACAACGACTCGGGCGGTCATTTCTCTTGCAAAAAACAATCAATACATGTGCTTTGAGACCAGAGAGTCTCGTATAACATAACGGAAGCTCAAGAGATACCACGAACGCCATTTGCTCTGCTAGAATGCGGCCGCATCATTCTGGCGAAGCTCTCCGCCCACTGAAGCGCAAGAGATTATCCGTCGGTAGTGACAATATTGAAAGACAAAGCCGAAGAGATTTTGAGAATTCGGCAACGCTATCTGATGCAACATGTAATAGATCCGACTTTTCTGTCATCCTGAACAGAACGAGTATCCCAGCTCAGGGCAGCTCGGCGAATACACCAGCACCCAGCATAAATAGCCAACAATTCAGGCAATACAAGCCTGTCGCCATTGCCCTCGATCTACCTGCGGAAAGCGGTCCCGATGTAAACAGCCACGCTTACTCTTTCGAAGAAAGAGCATCTTCCTATTCGTCCAACTTCGCACCCCAAGCTGGCACTTTGTCTGCATCGGCGTCCACGGGGGCCACAGCAGAGGAACTCTGGCACCACGATGCTCCAGAGCTCGAGCCTTTGACAGGCCTAGGTGGCGTGGCGATCCCTCCAATTGAATTGGTTTGTTTCGGTGTTGTGAGTTGCCTTTCGGCACTGCACTAGAAGAGTGAAGCTAAGATTACGGCGAATAGATTGGCGAAATCGCGGCAAAGTGCGAACCACCACCCTCTGCGAATCTTTCCGCAATGATTGAAGTCACCATCGATTCGCCCGAGACCTTTTCAATCCCTAGCTTCTCAGGGCTGAAAGGACACATTGCAACAGGTCACTCGTTTTTACTTCGAGACATACTTCTCTCAGAGCTCTGTCTACGAGTCAGCTGCAACTTTGAGAACACCAGTCGTGGCAAGCAGGATGCTGCGCGAAAGCGCCAACTTCTATCTTGCCAACTTAGCATAGCGATTTATGCTCCGTTCGTCATGTTGAAAGAGATCAAGGAGTGGTCTGAATTTAACGAGGTGTATCTACAGGACCCCCCCCTTCTGTCTCCAAGACGCAAGATACTGCAATCCGCAGCGACTCTCGCTACACTTTGGTCCTCCACGCATGGTCTCCCAGGTCATATCGCAACTCTCAGAGCATAAAATGCAGTTGCGAGATATTACAGAAGGTGACGATTTTTTGGACAAGTACTTGTCGTCCAAAATTCCTCTGCAAGAGACAGAGCAGCCATCGGCAATCCGAACCGCCCTGAAGAGGTACGCTCATCAGCGAACAAGTGAGCACCCTAGAATGTCCATTTACAAAGGCTGACGCAGTAGACAAGTCATCAGAAGCAGGCACTCACCTTTATGCTTCGTCGAGAACAGGGATGGGCTCTTCATGGCCCAGAGACGGATATGTGGAGTATTCTGGACAACGCAAACGGTCGCTTGTGAGTCTTTCGGAACCTTCCAGTATTTGCTACACTGACCTAGGATTCCCAGTTACGTCAATGCAGTCTCGGAGAGCGGAGGCAAGGAGCCGCCACCCGCGTTCAATGGCGGTGTCATAGCTGACCCAATGGGGCTCGGAAAGACCCTCACGATGATTGCTTTGGCGGCGACAGATCTGACGAAAAGTTTGAACAATAGAGACATCACACAATCGGATGCCTATTCCAGCGACCTGATATCAGTGTCAGCTACGCTCATTGTTGTACCGCCACCGCGTAAGTTCTGACACCATCGTGCCTTCCTCAGCTAACGAGACGTAGTTTTGGAGGTGTGGGAAAAACAACTGTCAGAGTACGCACCTCGTCAATACTGCTTCTTCTCTATCTAATTCCTACCAGACATACCTTTCCTGGTGCTCTACGCTTTACGCCCCATCATGGCAAATCCAGGGTCACTTCTACGGATGACATACATGGCGTGCATGTGGTGCTCACGACGTATCACACAGTGTCAGCAGAGTGGTCAGAGAAAGGCAAGTCGTCCTCGTTTCTATTTGCCGCCAAATGGAAACGAATGGTACTGGATGAAGGTACGAGATTTCCGCTGCTATGATGCCTTTTTCGTTCTAAAATGCTTAGCCCACGTCATCCGCAACGAGTCCTCAAAAATGTCCAAAGCCATGTGCGCTTTGAATGCCGATTGCCGCTGGGCGGTAACAGGCACTCCGATCCAAAACCATCTCAACGACCTGGCCTCTCTCCTCCGAGTTATACGCGCTCACCCTTATGGGTCAAGAAGACAGTTTGAAGTGGACATTTCGGATTACTGGAAGGAAGGCAACGCCCAAGAGGCTGCGGCCAGGCTCCAGCGACTGCCGTCGTGCTTGTTCCTGCGACGGCCAAAGTCTACGATACCACTTCCGCCGAGATACAATAAAGAATATCCCGTCGACTTTACCACCCAAGAGCGAGAAGAGTACAACTTAATCAGGGATGGGGCAACTTCTACGATTGACGAAGCGCTGCAAGGAGCATACGGATCACGCCAATCGGTCGCCTACGCCAACATCCTGCAGCAGATTGAGTCGCTCCGATTGTTCTGCGGCCTCGGGCTCCTATTCCATACCAGACGGGACCACGGATCTATTGCCTCACATCACGCGATTTCATGGGAGTCCGTCGCTCAGAAAACATTCAAATTACACTTGGAAATGGGCTCGCTGCAATGCTCGCAGTGCCATTCCACCATCGACCTTGCTCAGACCATGTTTGACGACTCGACCACAGAGTTCCTTCTCTTTTCCCGCTGTCTCAAGTTAGCTTGCGCTGAATGTGCGAGCAAGCTTGCCAAACGAGATATTGCAATGCCTTGCGGCCATACACCGTGGTGTCCCACAGCGCCGGTTTCGACGAGAATAGACGACATGGATCCGGCTGCAGAGGACCAGGCCCCGATGGCAGTACACCCTAGTCAAATGCCTTCCAAAATAAGAGCTTTAATATCGGATCTAGCCGCACAGCCAGCGAATGTCAAGTCGTAAGTTGCTATCGTTCGGTCTAGAGATGACACTAACGCAGGCCAGAGTTGTGTTTTCCACTTGGCGTCTCACGTTAAACGTGGTCGCTGCTGGGCTAGAACAGGCCGGTATACAATATCTACGATTTGACGGCAGTGTACAGCGAAAGGATCGCCATGAAGTCCTCCAACGTTTCAGAAAGGACCCTTTGAAGCGCGTTCTGCTTCTCACATACTCTTGCGGCGCCGTGGGGCTGACTCTCACAGAGGCGTCACGCGCGTATCTCTTGGAGCCACATTGGTAAGAAAGGCTACTTTTAATGTAAAGAGGTTATAACTGACTGCGTGAAGGAATCCCACTATCGAGGAGCAAGCTCTAGACAGAATCTATAGAATTGGACAGGACAAGGAGGTGACCACTGTCCGGCTCTTTGTTCGAGATTCTTTTGAAACAGTAACTCTACCCTGCAAAGGTGACACGGTCGCTTGCTAATTATTGAAAAGCTATGAACGTTCAAAAGTCAAAGATGGATCTCGCACGGGTGATTCTGGCGCCGCACGATGGAGGAATGGCCAGCGCCAGTGTCGAAGGACTGCAGGCGAGTAGTGATTGAAACGCCGGAGGAGCCGCTGCTAAATTTTTTGTAGAAGCTTCGTTCCCTCCTGTAAAAATGAGGTACCAAAGTTTGTGGCATTTTACTACTATCTAGTTTCTTAATATTGGCAATATGGAAACCTCGGCAGCAAGTGACGAGAGCAACGGCTAAGATGCAACGTTGTCACCTGAATAAAGAAGCAAAAGATGAAGGAGGAGAAAGTCGATGAAAATTTTATGTTGTCATTTTTACTGTTTATCTTGCTTATTTCCGGCATCTTGCTTGTTTCTGGTATCTTGCTTATTTTCAGTTCTTAAATGTCCGTTCTCATGTCAGCGAGAGCGTCCTGGTACTTGGCTTCGGTAATGTTGAATGCTGTTGCCATTTCTAGATGAGTCATGGTGGGAGACTCGGGAGGCATTTCCCGCCCTATACATAGTTCCGATCCATCAAAAAATAAAATAGATTATCCTGACTCTATTATAGAAAATTACTCTTCATGATGACCAGTTACCTAATGTTTCTATTAGCTAACATATAATTTACAAGAGGCGTTGGTGTCACAGGTTACAACCAGGGCCTAACTCGGGTCCGGACCGTGTAAATGAAGTGAGACATTCGGTGGCCGCCCCGGGTTCGATTGGGAAAATAACTACATCAGTGCTTGCCATAAGAGTGGGATATATGAAGAGTCTTTCTGCATTTTCCATGTTCGTGGTATAGAAAGTACAAGGCAATATTTAGAGCCAGCCGTTCTCCGTCACCGTGGCCTTCTTCACGCCAAAACGCTGCGAGAGCGTCACCCAGCCGCCCGTGTAGGCCAGGATGCGGAACGCCGTCGACTGGGCGTTGTCGCCAAAGGCGTTTCCGAGAGCCTGCTCGACCACGTCGTAGTCGACGAAGCCGAGGTTCTCGACGGCCTCGCGCGTCAGCAGCTTCCTGAACATGTTGTGCAGGGGCCCGTCGGCGGGCCACCTGGCCGGGGCGAGGAAGGGGAGCTTCCTCCGGTGGTAGAGCTCGTCGGTGATGTACGGCCGGGCTGCCTCGCGGAGAATCCACTTCTCGGAGATTTGGCGCAGGGCCTTGCCGGCGGACTTCCACCAAAAGTTGTCGACATTGTCCTCGGCGCCGCCGTCGGCGGGGGGCGCGTAGTTGAGCTTGGTGCTGGGCGGCAGGGCGTTGACGTACTCGGCCAGGTGGTGGTCGAGGAAGGGCGTGCGGGCCTCGACGCTGTGGGCCATCTCGGTGCGGTCGCCGAGGCAGGACAGGATGACGTTGATGAGGGTGCTCTTGTTCCACATGTACATGGCCGTGTGCGCGGGGTGCCAGCGGTCGCGCATCTTGGCGCGCACCGCGTCCGAGTGGCCGGCCATGACCGTGTCCCGCATGTCCCACCGGCCCCGGTACTGGTCCCGCACCCACGCCTGGAAGAGGCCGTTGGCCGGGTGCCACGCGAGCAGCGACTCCGGCATGGTGTTGCCGGCCGCGTCGGCCAGCAGCGACGAGTCGGCGGACGCGCCGCCGCCCTCGTACTCGGCCGCGCCCTGCGACCGCCACACGGCGTTCATCTCGGCGCTGGCCGACCGCTGCAGCTCCTCGCGGAGGGCGTCGTCCTGGGACAGGATCGAGTCCGGCATGCCGCCGTCGCGCGCCCGTAGAAACTCGGCGGGGAAGTACGGGTAGCCGCAAAAGTGCTCGTCGGAGCCCTCCCCGGTCAGGACGACCTTGATGCCGTGCTGGCGGGGGAGCGTGGACAGGGCAAACTTGGCCACGGTGTTGAGGTCAAAGTGGTGGTGCTCGCAGTGGTAGGCGGCGTCGGCGAAGTCGTCCGCCATGCGCTGCTCGTCGACATCGATCTTGTGGATTTTGACGCCCAGAAATTCTGCCGTTCGGTCGGCGATGTCTAGCATGTTGTCCGTGGTTAGAATGTCCAACCTTTTCTCGATATTGGGAAAAAGAAAATAAGAGAAACGTACCAGATTCATCGTAGCCCGACTCCTGAGGAAAGCGTACGCTGAAGCATGCGACGCGGGTGGCCTGCTCACTGCCAATCTTGACATTCTGCTTTCGTGCCAGATCGGTGACGATGCCGGCTACTGTAGATGAATCAATGCCTCCGGAAAGATAGATTCCCACAGGCACGTCGGCTCGCAGACGGAGACGAATGGACTCGACTAGTCGCTCGCGCACTCCGGTAACCATCTCGTCGATGCTGCGAGGATCCGGCTTGGTCTGCAAGTGGTATTAGCCTTGTCGATTCTTTCCAGAAGAGTGAGTTCATTTTGTAAGCGAGTGCCGCTCACCTTGTCTGGGTATTCGGCATCCCAGTATTTGTGAATCTCCACGCCCCTTTCCTCCGTCACCTCCATCCAGTGGCCGGGCATGAGCTTCCTCACACCCTTGAAGACGGTGCGGTCGTCCATCATCCAGCCGCTGTCTGTGATGCCGCGCACGTTCCACTCGGGCTTCCACCCCAGCGGCAGGAAGGCCTTGGCCTCGGCCGAGAAGACGACCCGGTCGCCGAGCACGGTCCACACCAGCGGCTTGATGCCGAAGCGGTCGCGGCCGGCGATGACCCTCTTCGCCGGCTCGTCGTACAGCACAAAGGCGTACTCGCCGCGCAGGTGCTCGAGGAAGTCGGGGGCGCCGTAGATCTTGTACAGGGCGATAACGAGCTCGCTGTCGCTGCTGCCGGTGAAGCGGTAGCCGTGCTCGGCGGCGCACTCCTGGCGCAGGCGGTCGTGGTCGTAGATCTCGCCGTTGACGACGGCGTGGATGCGGCCGTCGTCGGAGTGCAGCGGCTGGGCGCCGCTCGGGGACAGGTCGTTGATGGAGAGGCGGCAGTGGCCGAGGCCGACGCGCGCATCCGGGCTGATCCAGACGCCGGAGCCGTCCGGGCCGCGATGCTTGATGGCGTCCACGCCGGCTTGGATCTGCTTGGCGAGTTCTTCGCGAGCCGCGGTGCCGGCGGCCTCTTTGGCCCCGTTGATTGCCTTGACGGTCTGGAGGGCCTCGCCGTTGGTGGTGGGCTTGGCTACATCCGTCCAATCGTCACCCAGCGTGTCGTCGTCGCTGATGTGGCCGTTCTGGCCGGCGTGGCCGTTCAGATAGCCTTTGATGTATCCACGGAAGTAGCCGTCAAAGAAGCCATCGAAGTGGCCGTTGATTTTGTGAGTGTTGGAAGTGTGGCTGTTGGTTTTGTGACCGTTGAAAATGCCGCTGTGGTTGGTTATTCCATTGGTACCATTTGTTCCATTGGTGCCCTTTGTGCCATTTGTGCCATTTGTGCCATTTGTTCCATTTGTTCCATTTGTTCCATTTGTTCCATTTGTACCAATTGTGCCATTGGTGTCATTCGAATGTCCATTGGTGCCATTCGAATGTCCATTGGTGCCATTCGAATGTCCATTGGTGCCATTCAAATGTCCATTGACGCCGTTCGCATGCGCATTGGCTCCATCCACTTCACTTACGCCATTTCCGTAGCCATTCGCCTTTTTCTTCGCCTCTAGACGACGTTGAGTTTTGCCAATGACGTGGCCGTGAATGTCACTGTTATCCTCGGCCACACTGCAGACGCAGCTCGCAACAAAGCCACACATGGGGAAAGAGTAATGTTGCTATGGCGAGAAGGAGTAGGGGATCATATGTGTTGTGTAGAAGAATGAAGCGTATGGAGTAAGTAGCAATATAGCTTTGGTGAAGATGACCGACAATGGGTATTAAATACTCTCTCTTCTGTGTTGCACGCACCTTTGCAACCTGGCATGACTCTGTTCCCCGAATAAATGTGGAAATTTCCGATTACCTTTGCATCCCATCTACATACATGGGCAGTTCATTTTCAGTGGCTCGGCAGGGCTGCAAAGATGGCAGTTGTCGTTGTTGCACCTTGTCCAGCCATGTCCATTGCCGGCCCGCTGACGTCGGATATTCCAAATGCAAAAATGGAACATGTCGAGGTCGACTCCGGACCGATGACTGAAAATGGTATTCGCAACTATTTTTCCCTCTTCCAACCCGAAATAATGCGGGACAAATCCGGGTCAGCAGCTAAAGCAAGGTCCAAGCCCCCGGAGGCGGACAGTTGAGTTTCGGGCCGTGCCAAGAGGAGGAAGGAGGTCTTGGCAAAGCATCAATGCAAACATGTCACGAACCGAGCAAAAACAGAAGGAGAAAATGTAGTCTGCCATGGTTGTCGATTGAGAAACAATCGCTTCAAACATGGCTGATGCGCAATAACGTGGAAAAGAAAAGAAAATGCAGGCAACAATTATAAGCCCATCTAGGCTGCACCGCACTCGCACTCGCACTCGCACTCGCACTCGCCACTCACTCCCCTCCACACCTTGATCCCCTGAAAGCAAATTCAAATCAATGCAAAGACTGCCGTCTGTTTCTTGAAAATGCAGCAGCATTTCTATCTTGGTGGAAGCGGTGCTCGCCATCTCGGCGGTCGCGACGTCGATACATCTTCTTTCCAGTCCATAAAGCAGCTGAAGTCCGGTCTGGGGCAGTCTTTCAACTTTGCCAACCATGCGTGTAAATGTCCCCTCTTCCGCTGCTCGTCCATGGCCGTGTCTCCGAAATCTAATAATCAGCGTTGTTGTAGCTCTCGAATTCTTTAGCAGAAACGGCGGGAAGCTGGATACTCTGCAGGCCGTCCGGAAACACGGCGAGCCCGTCGAGCTGCGTCTCGAGCAGAGCGGCTCCGTCCGCGAGCCTGCCGGCCCTCGAGGCCTGCCTGTGTTTGGCAACTACTACGAGCTGTACCCGGATCCCGTGGGCAACTTCGACCGCCTCTTTGCTCGGTACGGCCCCGTCATCAAGACGGTCAGCATGGGCACCACCATCTACCAGACCAACGACCCGGCTATTTCACGCTTCGTGCTGCGGGAAGGACACATCTTCACCAAGAACACGTCGGATCCTTCGCACCCGCTCTTCTACATGACCCAGCAGGACGCGCTCTTTACCTGCGACTCGGACTCGCCCGTGTTCGCAACGGCACACAAGTTCGTCCCGCCGGCGCTCTCCCCCCGCGCCGTGGCGCATCACACGCCCCTGATCCAAGACGCCGCGCGGTCCATCTTCCCCGTACTGGACCAGGTGGCCGACAGCGACCAGGCCTTCCACGTCTACCACTACATGTTCAAGCTGGCGGGCCAGGTCATCTGGCGCGTCGTGGTGAACCAGGACCTGCGCCACTTTGACGCGCTGGACACGAAGCCGGCGAGGACCATCCAGGTGCTGGGCGAGTGGCTCCATCTCATGAAGAAGCTGAGCCTGCGCCCCCAGTGGTACGGGAAGCTCCCCTTTGGCGATCCCGCGCACCTGCGCGCCGCCAAGAAGGAGCTCTGGGCCAGCGTGGAAAAGGCCGTGGACGAGTGCACGACGCAGGGAAGCGCCACGCTCCCCCTGAGCGACCCGGCCGCGTCCCTCCAGGCGTCGTGCATGGCCGACTTCCTCGCGCGTGCGCGCGACGCCCAAGGGGAGGGGCTGGCGCGAGACCTGCTCATCTCCAACGTGGTCATCCTGCTCGGCGCCGGCTTCACCACCAGCGCGTCGCTGCTCTCCTGGTGCATCTACTCGCTCGTCCAGTACCCGGGCAACCAGGAACGCCTCCTGCAGGAGCTCGTGGACAGCGGGGCCGACGGCGAGCGCGCGTGGACGTTTGACCAGGTCCACGCGCTCCAGTTCCTCGACTGCTTCGTCAAGGAGGTCCAGCGCATGCACAACCCCAGCTTCCAGACGGCACGCAACGCCCGGGAGGACACGGTCCTCCCGGGAGGCTACTTCGTCCCCAAGGGCGCCATCGTGATCCCCTGCTTCCCCAGCCTGCACAAGAATCCGCGGTACTGGGACAACCCCCTCCGGTTCGAGCCGGACAGGTGGGCCGTGGACGGCACCGCGGCCAAGATGAACAGGCAAGGTCTGTACACGCCCTTTGCGGCCGGGAAGCGCGGGTGCGTGGGCATGAACTTGGCCTTGATGGAGGTCAAGACGGTGCTCGTTGAGCTGGTGTATCGTTATCGCTTTGAGAACGCGACCGAGGAGCCAGTCGTGTACGATCCGGAGTTTTTGGTGACGCGTCCGATAAACTTTTACGCGAGTCCGACGCGGCGAACAGTTTGGCCGTCACCAACAAACAAGGAATAGGATTAGGTTTTGAAGGCTTAAATTAAAAATAACATCAAAAGTATAAAGTTGTATAAACTCCATATCTTCTATTCGCGTTTTTACTCTTTGCTGTTCTGAACAATGTTCATAGGGAGCCAACGATGGTGTTGTCATTCTTCCATCAGCCGTTTTCTTTTATTTTTTTATATTTTCCAGAAAATATGTCAGAACTAGCTATTGCATTTTTACTCTGTATATTGAGCTGATGGTAGCTGTGTTGTGCAGGAACTTGAGTTGGCTGAAACAACGCCTCGTATGTACCAGTTCAGCGTCCTGCGGCCAGCAGGTAACAAAATTCAGATTGTCTAATTCTGAATTTTGTCATCTGAAGTTTGCCTGTTTCCTTCTCTTTTTTCCCCCTCTTTTTGATTTGGGATTTCCTTTGCCCAGCAAGTAGGGCCGGCCCGGAGCGGACCATAGGGTAGGTAGGGTAGCTTGTGGAACGGCCCGTTCCAAATTTGGATAACTGAATCACAGCAATCGTACATACACTAAACCACCTTTAAAAAAATGTACATTTCATAGAATCGGGTATGCCCAAATTGAAATCTCCTTCTGTTGAAGCCCCAAGCCTCGAGCCAGGTTCCCTGCGTCGCAGGAAAGAAAGCCTTCTCAGCCTCAGCTCACAACACATTCCGAATCCGTTATTTTCCATTCAGCGTATTAGAGATGTGTCAAGGTCAGATACAGTTTAGTCCCTCTCGTGGTAATTGCACGATTATTATTGGGCATTTTTTGTCTCCGTCTCTGCCAGTACTAGAGTTCTCCCTTGTCGCCTGTCATTCAGTTTATCCGCTTGATTGCTGAGGCAAGTTCATTACCATCAACTTCCTAAACGTTCTTCTTGCTACAGAGTAAGCAGAATAACACCAAATAGCGACCAAGGCGACCATGTCAACAAAAACGATTGAAGCACCAAGAACAATCACGGCTGGTGAGCTGGCCAAGTATGAGGGAGCAGACACGCTCTGGCTCGCCGTCCACGGCAAGGGTAAGCACAATCGCAGCACTTGGCTTTCAGAATTTGCATCTAATTTTTATAGTGTATGACTTGACTGCCTATGCAGCTGATCACCCGGGAGGCATAGATGTCTTGAAAGACAGTGCCGGCACGGATGCGAGCGAGTCGTTTGACTACGCAGGACATCCCAAGAGCGCGTTGCAAAGCATGGTCAAGTTTTGCATTGGTAGGCTCGAGGGTAGCCACCAGGACCTCACAGAAGAGCCAAACGAGCCTCCTGCACTCAAAACATCGGCAGCGCTTGCTGCAAAGTCTGTACCCGAAAGCAAGACTCGTCTATTGAAGCCGCTTCTCTTGGTTGGTGCCGGCGCCAGCTTGCCATTTCTCCCGAAACTTGCCAAAGAGGTTTCCAGCCACTTGACCTCGATAAACTTTCGTCTTCCGTCTCTTGAGCTGGGTGGCTCTGGGTCAAGTACGTTTCTTTTGGGACTCGCTGTCGGCCTCGGCCCGTTGCTGGCCAGTTTCTGGGTACTCTATGCTTTGCTCTGCAAGTCTATGGACCACGAGAAGAATGTGTTTTCATATCCCAGCGTGATTCCAAACCCCAAGAGAGTAAGAGTTGAATAAAGAAAGTTGCACTTTGTTTAGATTCACCTCGCACAATACAACGGGTTTGCCTCGAAATTGTAAAGTTTACGAGCACATCACTGTTATGGTACATGTGAATAGGTCATTGCTACAAGGTCAGAGGCACATGAGATGACGGTTGATCGGGAATCCTTATTGCAGCTCCATTAGAAGTCACTATATTTAAAGTGATATTTTTAAATCTTGGAAGCATCATCTCGCGCCATTTCCGATGTGTGACCGTGCATTTCCTTCCGCTCCACTATCTAAGCCTTCAAAGTTAGTGAAAATTGAACAAAAATTGAACCAAAATTTCATTTGAACCGTAAATATAAAAAGACAATACTTGAGTTAATAACAATAGATACATCATTCTAATCAATTTGCCTCTGCCCCTGCTCTAGACCTTCGGAGCTTCTACCTGCACCAAGGCACTCCTCGACGCGATTTTCACTGCAACCTCTGCCAATGGTGTCGCACTCAACAGTTCAAACACTGAAATATCGCTCTGCATCTCCTTGAAAATCTTGTTGCGAAGCTCAACTGCCTTGAGAGAGTCGACTGTTGCAAGTTAGCCAAAGTACGATTAGACTTTTCCATCATCGTAAAGATCATCTTACCTCCAAGCTCAGGTAGAGGGCGCTGAACGTCAACCTCCTCGACCTCAATCCCAAAAGCAGCGGCAACTTGCAACTTGAGAGCGTGCTCAACCGCTTCAGCAGCATCCGTAAGAGAAGCCGCCGCTCTAAGCTTTTCTTCCACATTTGCAACCCTCTCAGCGCCACCACCTTGACCAGTCTCGTCATCCTTGAGCAGCCTCAAGTTGAACTTGCCATCTCGCTGGAAACCCGTGCCACCCAAGGCACGTGAGAAGGTATCTCCGAGACCCAAGATGACTTGCGGCGGCAAAACACTTCCATCGGATGTGGTGGATCTCATAATAGACTGGAGTGCTGTGCAGAGCTCGTCTAGAGTGCACCTCAATCCAACCCAGCGATGTTGATATCGGTTGAGATAATTTTTGAGCTCACCAAAGCCGCCTGAGGCTGTGAAATGAGACGAGTCCGCGACGAGACCAACGTCAATGCTAGTGGCTCGGATGCCGAGATGTTCTCTGGCGTGCTGGGCAAGAGCATCCTCAAAGGTATTTCCCGAGGCATAATTTGCTTGCGCTGTGTTTCCGATGACACCAGTAATGGAGGACAAGAGGATGAAGAAGGGATCGTCGTTCGGGCGGAGCTGAGCCAGAAGATTTCGGGATCCGCGAGACTTTGGTGTAAAGGCTCGAATCCATTTCTCATGCGTCATGTTTTCGAAGATGGCATCCTCAAGAACCATGGCGCACTGAATGAGGCCCTTGACCACGTGGCCATTTTCCTGCAGCTTGCCGAATACGCCGGCCACATTGGCAGCGTCATTCACATCGCATCTATACGCATCGGCCTTGACGCCTTTGGCGCGGAACTTGTCCAGATCGGGTTCGTTCTTGCTGCCAGCGGACCGAGACAGAAAGACGAGGTGCTTGGCGCCGTGATCAGCCATCATGTGGGCAATGTTGAGGCCCAAAGCACCGAGACCTCCAGCGAGCACGTACGTGCCCAATGGGTCGAGGGCGAGTGGTTCCGAGGCTGGCGGAAGCATGAGTACGGAGTCGTTGTTTGATAGAGACAAGACGGTAGAGCCGTGTTGATTGGAATACAGCCCGTCAATCTCCTGTTTGCTGCTGCCAACGGAGGACACGAGGACTGGCAATATGGGGGCGATGGAAGACGAAAAGGTTTCCTTGAAGAGGGCCTTGACGATGGCGGGATTGTCAGACCAGACACGTCCCAAGTTGACGCGGATGAGGGATGCGCAGCTTTTGGATCGAGGCAAGCTGAGGGTAGGAGCGGCAGCAGCTTCCTGTCCTGCAGTCAAGTCGATGAAGCAACCAGAGTCAGCGAGCAGCTCGAGCGAGAGCGCCACAGCCGGGCCATTTTGGCTGGCGAGAATGACATGGACGCCCTTGCTGGCCTCTTGTTCAATGGCCGCGGCGAAGTACTTCTGGCGCGCGTCAAAGATGGAGCTGGCCGGCAGTGCGTATTGTCTCATCAGGCTCTTCTTCTCGCCCGCGCTGCCAACGAGCGCGTACACGGTCGCGTGGGCTGATTGGGCGACTTGGATGGCGGCCTGGCCGGATGCCGAAGCAGCATCGTGAATGAGGACGACCTGGCCCGGTTGAATCTGGGCGATTCTGGAGAGCGCATAGCGTGCCGCCATGAAAGCACTGGCTGCTCCTGCGGCTTCCTCGGGCTTGAGGCCGGTAGGCAGAGCAGCGACGAGCGAAGAATGTTGTCGCAGATGGGATCGGCATGCTCCGGCTTGACTGTGCATGATGACGGACTGCCCGATGGTGAAGGAGCTGATGTTGGTTCCGACGCGTGCGACAATGCCAACGGCATCAAAAGCTTGGCTGGCGAGAACTTTATCCTGCACGGCGGCCGCTGAGAGAAGAAGACCATTCAGACCAACAAATCTGACCTCCATCTCGACTTCGTCAGCTTCAATTTCTCTCTGGGACAAAGAGTCTTCATCATTGACCCAGAGATGGTCGCCATTTTGGAGACTGGACGAGAGTCTCAGATTGGACGGAGCTTCTCCCAGCAGCCGGCGCTGGGGCCTGACAACGCCGCTGGCAATCTGGAGGTCTTCATCCAGACCAGCAGCGTCTACGGCTCTGGGGACGTACACCTCGCCCTTCAATTCGGCAAACTCAGTCTCGGATCCGTCTTGCAGAGAGGCGTGCCAGATGTCCACGACCAACTTGGCACCAGATGCACTGTCCAGGTCAAAGGCTGCCGACAGATCCAGATGCGGGAACGAGGCAAGAGGATACTCGTTTCGCAAGACGCGCAGGAGACCTTGCGCTGGGGCGAATTCCACACCGGCCTTCCAGGATTCCAGCAGGCTACCCTTTGTGACCCAGAAGAGGTGGCTGACAGTGGACACGACCTTATAGAAGGATTGGAACTCGGCCTCTGTCCAGGCGTAGATGGTGGCAGAATTCACTTCCAACAGCGAGATGACGTATTGGCCCGTGAGATCAGTGGTCATGACTGTCTCCAATGTGATGAGCCGAATCTCAATGCCGAGATCGGCCAAGCTTCCTTCAATGGAACAGGAAAGGTCAGCGAGTGGCGCGCTGGGAGTTGGGGGAAGTAAAACATAGACTGTCGAGGGCTTCTCCTTGACCTCTGTCTTTGTCTTGCCCAGGACGATGGACGTGGAGTTGATCCGTGAAGCTTGCATATCGGACAGATGCTCCGTTGCCAATGTCTTGTCATCGGAACAGATGAGCAGATGACCATCATCGTCGACAAGACTGTGCAAGCTGCTCAGCTGCAGAGTATCGGATGCTCCTAGAACGACAACCAAGGAGCACGAGGCCAATTCTGGTGTGGACTTGCCATCCCAGAGGGTAAGGGAAATCCTGTCAGACACCAGCTCTCTGGCATTTTGGAGTGAAGAAGGCGTGACAGCAAGACCTGCTACCTGCCCATAGCCGGGACGAACCCCTTGGTGGCTGTCAATGTCAGCCAAGACATCTTGAAAGGACTCGAATCCATCGTTCAGAACCAAGAGAACGGAGTCAACCGCGCGCTTGTGCTTGCGATTCTCCAACCAGGTCTTGGCGTCGGGAGCTTGGGCAAAGTCCGCGTCCCTGCTCCATTTGAGGACGGCGCACTTCTTCTCCAAAGCGTCTCCGTCGGCAGGATTGCCGCCTGACTCATCGCTGACCTGGCGCAAGGCAAACCCCTTGACCTGGATCTTGGGAGCGGACCAGGCCGCGTCGGAGACGACAAGATCGCCCACGACCTGGCGGCCGCCGTGGGACTTGCCCGTGAGGTTGCTGTATCCCTTGAAGGTGGCCCCGGCGCCCTGCGGCTGCTGCGCGGCGACGAACATGGAGTCGAGGTGGTACGGGACGGCGGCCTCTTCGGTGACGGCCCCGTCGTTGACGGTGGCCAGCAAGAGATGGAAGATGGCGTCCATGGTCGCCGGATGGATGGTGTGCGGATACTCAAAGTTGGCGGGCATGACGGATGCGGTATCCGGGATGACGACGGAGCCGTGAACGGCACGCTTTCCGGGAACAGAGGTCAGCGAGACCACGTTGCGGAACAAGTCGCCGTATTCCATTCCTTTGCTCTCGAGATGCTCGTAAAAGTCGTCAATGTCCACATCGGTAGCCGTCCCGTCTTGGCAGATGGCGTCGTAGTCTTGCGTCTGCCGCGTCCAAAGCAGGCTGCTCGCGCTCTTGCCGTCGTCCACGTCGCTGCTATTGTTGACGTCCTCATCGTACTCCACGGCGATGCGACCGGTGCAGTGCTGCGTCCACGCGGCGCCGTTGGTCGTGGAAGACACCGTGAAGCGGAACGGGCCGGCCGAAGCAGCACCCTCGACAGGCGCAAGACCCAGTCTGGTATGAACAGGGGCGTCGTCGTCATCCGTGACCACCAGGCCGCGCTCAAACGAGACGTCGCTAAAAGTGAAGCCGTGCACCTTGCGGGCCGTCGACTGCGCCGTCTGCGCCGCCGCCTCCAGGGCCATGATGAGCATGCCCGCGCCGGGGTACAGCGTGGTGCCCGTGATTTTGTGCTGCTCCATCCAGGGATTCTCCGCGTTGCGCAGGTAGTTCTTCCAGCGCGGCGCGCGCCTGTCCTGAGGCTCCTCGGCCACGCCGAGGAGGTCCGTCCGCGCGGCCGACGGGAAGCGCGCGAGTCTGCCGGCCAGGGACTCGTGCCAGAACCCTCTGGAGTGATTCCAAGCATACGGCGGCAGCTCCGTGAGCACCTTGGGCGCGCCGAACAACGAGGCCCGGCTGGGGGTCCTGTTGACGGCCGCGAGGTCCACGTCGAAGCCGGCCCGCCACAGATCGCCCGCGGCGGACAGGGCGGTCTCGCCGGCGCTCTTGCCGCGGAGCACGGGCGCGACGTACGGCGCGTCCTTGGCGGACTGGTTGGCGGCGGCGGCGATGTTCTGCTGGACGGGGCCCTGGAGAGCAGAGTGAGGGCCGACTTCCACGAGACCGCCCCATCGAATCGGCTTGGCCTTGAGGCTCGGCGACTGCTGCTGCTGCTGCTGCTGCGGTTGAGGTTCGGTGTGAGAAAGGAGAGCGGCAAAGGCGGCGGCGAATTCCACGGGAGCGCACATGTTGGCAACCCAGTACTGGGCAGTCAGCTCCCGAGGATTGACAAGTTTGCCTGTGAGCGACGAGAACATGACGGTGTCGTTGTCGCCGCCGTTGCGGTCGCGTCCGGATAAGGGGGTTATCTCGCCCATGCGTTGGTGATAGGTCGTTGCGACCTCTTGCATGTGTGCTGAGTGGTACGCCGTCTTGACCTTTAATTTCCGCGCAAACTTGTTGTCGTCGGAGATCATCTTCTCCAGGAGATCGATCGCCTCCACGTCGCCCGAGAGCGTGACACTGCTTGGGCTGTTCACGCAGGCCACCGAGGCAGAGGTGGTGCCGGGCAGCTTGTCGAGGTAGGCTTGCGCCTCCTCTCTCGAGGTGCCGGCTGCCATCATAGCACCCTCTTTTGTCACCGCCGCGGAGCTGATGCCGCGGACGTAGGCAATCTTGACGGCGTCCGAGTGGGAGATGTATCCCGCAGCGTAAGCGGCAGCGATCTCACCACTGGAATGGCCAATGGTGGCCCTCGGCGCGACGTTCCAGTGACGCAGGAGGTCGACCAGCGCAACCTGGAGGACGCTGCACAGCGTCTGGCTGAACTCGGGCAGCAGGATCTGGGACTTGTCCTCGGTCGTCTTCTTGAGCTCCTCGACCGCATCCCATGTGCATCCATGGGCGGCCAAGTATTCCTGGGACGCCCGAACGCTGTTCTCGAAAACAGGGTGGCGGAGCAGTTGCACGCCCATGGTGGGCCACTGCGCTCCTTGTCCCGTGAAGACGAAGATGAGATTTCGATCGCGACGCGACGCGCGCGATGGCTTGGGAACAGGGCGATCCAGCTTGGCGCAGAGCTCATCCACCGAGGACGCGGCGATGACAGAACGGTAGTCGTGGGCTGTGCGGCGGACGGCCAGCGTGTAAGCCAAGTCGTCGAGATCCCTACCGCTCATGTTCTTGAACCTGGCACTGCGGAGTGCCTCGCCATACTCCTTTGCCATCCTCTGCGTGCCGGCCTGGTCGCGGGCGCTGAACGTGAAGAGCCGATACGCAGGCGATGCTGATCCAGAACCCAGAACGCTGCCGCTGCTGCTGCTGCTGGCGGAGCTCATGGGCGTCGAGGGTCCCATGCTGATTCCCGACTCCGAACTTCTGTCGTCGTCGTGGACGGTTGTGTTGTGATTGCCGGTCAAGTTGCGTTCGTTGAGATAGTGGTATGCGTCGTCAAGAATAATCTGCGGAGAAAAGAAGGAAAAGTCAGCATGACGTGCGACCAGAGACATGACGGAGAGCGTCATACATGGGCATTGGCTCCTCCAAAGCCAAATGAATTGACGCTGATACGCCGCCGACCCGAGCTGGGCCACTTGATGGTCTCAGCGGGCAGAGCCAGATGCCAATCGGAGAGGTCCAGCTTGGGGCTGACGTTCTGAACGTCATATGTAGGCACCAACATGCCCTTTTCTAGGCACAAAATGGCCTTGAAGATGCCGGCCAGGCCAGAGCAGCCTTCCGTGTGGCCGACATTGGGCTTCACACTGCCAATGTATAGAGGGCCCAGCCCAGCTGCTGCGCGAGCGCCTCCGATGGTTGAGGCGAGGGCTCTCAGTTCAATCGGGTCCTATCTCTACATGTTAGTCCTGAAGGAGGTAACATAGGCATGTCGAAACCATGGACGCTGCTTTACGTACACCTACAGGAGTGCCAGTTCCATGGCACTCGAAATACTCTGTCGAGGAGAGCGACAGCCCTGCGGTCGCATACGTTCTCCTGATGAGATTCGCTTGCGCCTCGGAGCTGGGCTGCGTCAAGCTCGGTGTTTTCCCATCCGCATTGACCCCGGAGCCGCGAATCACGGCGCGGATCGTGTCGCCGTCGCGCAGCGCGTCCGAGAGCCGCTTCACCACGATGCACCCGATGCCCTCGCCGCGACCGTAGCCGTTGGCGCGGTCGTCGAAGCTGTGCGAGATGCCCTCGGGGCTGAGCATGTGGATGGCCGAGAACTGCTCCATGCAGTTGGGGTGCAGCATCATGTTGACGCCGGCCACCAGCGCCTGCGACGTCTCGCCCAGCTTGAGCGCCTGGCACGCCAGGTGCAGTGCGTACAGGCTCGACGAGCAGGCGGTGTCGAGGGTCAGGCTGGGCCCGCGGAGGCCAAAGAACCACGACACGCGATTTGCCGTCATGGCTTTGCTGATTCCTGTCGCAGCGCTGTATCCCATGTCCTGCATGTCGTGGGTGGACAGGATCTCGTAGTCGTTGGTCATGCAGCCCACGTAGCAAGCTGTGTCGGAGTTGACCAGATTCTCCATCTGAATACCGGCTACACAGGTTTTGGTGGATGAGTCAAGTTCAAAAGATCAATTCGAGAAAAAGACATGAGCGTACCATTTTCGATGCTCTCGTAGCTGACTTCGAGAAGGAGTCTCTTCATGGGATCCATCGCTGCCGCCTCCTTGGCGGTTGTGGAGAAGAAGGGCGCATCGAAATGGCTGATGTCTTGTTGCAGAAAATAGCCATGCTTCACTGCCATCTAAGAATGAATCATTTCTCAGCAAACGTATGTCTAACGCTTTACCACTGTCCTATTCTTACGGTGCCCTTTCTGTCAGGATCGGGATGGTGCAAAAGGTCCGCATCCCAGCGGCTGGGTGGGACTTTGCAGTGACCTGTCTTGACATTGCTAATCTGATCCCACAACGTCGGAAGGGAGGAAACCTGTCCGGAGAATCGGCAGGCCGTGCCGATAATGGCAATCGGCTCCTGGTCGTCTGGGATCATCATCCTGCTGGTCATTGTGCCTACACCCGCGTAGGAATGCTGCTGAAGAGGACGTAAAAAGTAATTGACTTTGAGCCATGCATCTAGTCAGGTAGCCTGATGTTAATAAAGTTTCCTTTAATGTACATATAATCTATTAGTAGCAGGCGCCTGTCTGCATCATCAGCCTCAGCTGACGCAATCGACGAAACTACTACACCTTATTCGGGTGCAGCTTGGTCCACAAATGATGATGACAGCGTCTGGCATAACAAACCGTTTCTAATAGAATCCCAACGTTCAGCCACGTTTTCCCACGACCTGGAACTGATCCGGTCAGACGTTTTGTCTAGGGTACCGACGAAAAGGCCCTCTCCGGGCCGGTGGCGGAGATTTCCGGCCCCGCTTGTCGGGCGTTCGGTCCGTTCCAAACGGGAAACCGGAAATGCCCAAAACAGGCAACTCCACTAGTTTGTGCAGAAACCGAAAAGAAACGATAGAGAACATGGAGCGGAATCAATCTGGATGCATTCGCTTGTAGGGTCGCTGATGGTCCATTGTGGAGTGGCAACTGTCAACATACAAGGCACACGATGGTGTAGTTCAATCCGCCATTCTCATGCTGCCAGATTTCTCTCTCTGCCCATCTTCAATTGCATGGTTCTAAGGCTAGTGTTGATTCCCATTTTACTCTTTATTATTTATTTCCCAGCAACATGAGATTTATCGGCTTACACGGTGTTGGAAGCTCCGGGAGCATATGCGAAAGCCAGTTTGTTCCCCTGATGAAGGCGGCAGATGCCAGCTACGAGTTCGTCTTTGTGGATGGTCCAATAGAATCTATCCGTGGGCCAGGTAAGGAAGGCGCTTGGAAGAATTGTAGAAATAAAGCAAACTCACAATCTAACTCGACTAGGAATGGGCGCTCAGTTCAATGGCCCTTTCTTCTCCCATGCCGAGGGCTACTCCCCCCAGCAGATGAGATACGCCTTGGATCATCTCGAGGCTGCCATTGACCAGCTTGGCCCCTTTGACGGCGTTGTCGGCTTCAGTCAGGGAGCAGCACTGGCCGTGGCCTTTATGCACGACCAGCTGCAGCGGACGGGCCAGAACCCGTTCAAGGTTGCGTTTCTGTTTTCCACCGTCTGCGCCTTCTCCGCCAACCCAGACCACTCCTTGGCAGAGATCCAAGGCCTTTGCAGACGCGGGCGTGCGCTCGGTGCTGCGACGGACGCACAGGGCATGACGTCTTCCGAACTCGCACTTCACGAAGCCCTTTCCAACGTCATCAAGCCGCTTCGTGACGGCCACGCCCTCCTCCCTGATATCGATCTCGACGTGTACACCAAGGGCGACGGTGCGGTGGCTCCTCGCCTGCTTCTGCCCCAACTGATGGACAGGAAGATTGCCATCCCGAGCATACACGTACACGGCAAGAAGGATGCCGAGTTCATGCGCGACATGTCACTCATTGCCAGGGCCATGTTCGACCCCAAGATGATCAAGACACTCGAGCACAGCGGCACGCATCACCCTCCGCAAAAGGATTCCGAAGTACGAGCTGCGGTGAGGGCCATGGAGTGGGCAATTGCGCAGCATCGAAGGCTAGAGCTGTTGCGATGAAGTTTCTGCCTCGTTGTACGATTTTTGCTCTTTATGAATATAGACATAAATGAACCGCCGCACCATTATGACAACTCCCGAGAACTATGTACATAGCCACAGAAACTAGCCACAAGAAGTAGCCATCTTGCACATCAACTGCCAGCCACACCATGTCATCTACCGAAATTCATAACGCAACGTATTATTTGCATGTAACATGAGTTCCCGTCATTGTCATTAGTTTCTTGATTGATTTGTTTCCATTTCACATTTCAGATCTTTTCTCCTCTTGCATCACCATCCACTATCCGCAGACACGCAGTGCCTCAGTGCCTCCTTGGCCTTGCTGGTAGTGTCCAGTGCCTCTATGAGAAACGCAAAGTTGCTCTTGCGATGAGTTTCCTTGATCTTCAGCTGTTCAAGAAACTTGCCAAAATCTGTCATCTGAACCACAATAATCGACCTTAAAACATGCAGCCTCTCCAAGCAACTAAATATGTGGTAGCTGGAAAAGCTCACATTTTCTTCTCGCCACGACTCACCACCGTCAAGGTGAGCGTCCTTTCCTGGCGATGATTTTCCTTGATCATCTGCCGAGGCCGATCTGTAAAGCCTTCCAGAGGGCGACGAGGGTGGTGGGGATGCGCCGTCGTGTTGGTTTCGCAGGTATGTTGAGTGCATGTCGATGTATAAACGGACGATTCTTTCACAAATGGTACTCATGTACCTCGCTATCGTCACCAACAAGACAGTATTGTTATCGCTCGCCGAGCCATCAACAGTGCATCTGTCGCACTGGGCTATTCTCGAACACGCGGATAGAGCATCGCGAAAGTTGCTCAGAAGATTGTCCACAGAAGCGGTATCCAGGCTGTCGCACCACGATACCAAGTCCTCCAGCAACCAAACACTCCTATGCAAACATGTCGAGCCGGTCCCGTGACAAGCTATGTCTTTCTCATTTGTGTTAAGCTGGCTTGCTAGTGGTGCCGATTGTCGTGAGGTGGTTGCTGATACTTGCTCAGCTGATGGAGCTGTCGACTGGTTGGAGCGGCGACGTAGTAAACCTTTGCCATCTCCTCTACGCCACGGGTGAAGGATATGCCGGAGAGCTATTTACATTAGCGACGAATCATTTTCTATGATTGTTCCTCGATGCCACTCACATTCCCTCAATTTAGTACCTCTCACATCTTGGGTCTTGGTCGTCGTTGCCCCGGTGGGATTCTGCGTTGGTTGCCCTTCGCCCTCCCTGACCGAGGAGGTACGATGGAGTAATTCACGCCAATGTGCATCCTCCAAGTCATCATAGGCAACACACGGTGTCTGGTTCACCCGTGCGGTGTGTCGATGATGTGACGAGTTGCTGTCAAAGTCAATGGCCAAGTCGACCATGAATGCATCATTGCCAGGCAGAGATGACAGCGCTCCTCGGTTGCGGTAAGCCCTGTCGCATTTTGACTGCGAGCTTTGCCGAAAATCTGTATTGCCGCGACTCTTGGTGCTCTCCATGGCTGATGGTGATGAGGGCTGGAAGAGCACGTGGAGAAGGAGGCTTGTGGATGGACTTGGGTCAATATTGCTAGCAGCATGGATGTTGACGGTGGGACAAGTGACAAAAGAAGCGAAGAATAGTATATTAGCTCCTTTTTTGACTTGGGTAGAAAAGTCGGCCAAGTGAAATCGCAGACCTGCTACACAACGACCTTGGTTGCCGCCACAGCGCGGGCGTTGCAGACTGATGGAAATTGATTTCCTGCATCAATCACCTTGTATCAACCAATGAGATGCTATGCTAATGCATTTTTTGCTCTTCTTCTCCTCTAATCATCTCGATTCAAACAAGCATAAATTTATTAACCGGTGGCACAATGGAGTCCCGTCGGCGGGATCTACCCTATCTCAGCCACAAATCGTAACCGCTGTCTGTCTAGCTGGCGAGTTGCCCTATTTGGAACGCTCCGTGACGCTTTTACCACCGGCCGGATCGCAAAGAGGGTTAGGGTTAAGGCAGAAAAAAATGTTGCTATTCACGTACTTCAGCTCAAATCCAGGTTGTAGCGTAGAGGAAAAGGGAACAAATCAAGGCTGCCCTGCATGTCTGTAGACTAGATCGATCAACTCAAGTTGTTCCTTTTAGTCCGTTTACCAATCATCACATCGACATCGCTTTGCTACAGTCCAGTCCCTGCCTCACTCACGCCCACAATGCATCGCCCTCTGGTCCCAGCCCTGGCGTTTGGCCTATCAGCGTTCGCTGCGCCGACCATTGGCAGCAACAACTCCATTGCCAATGTTACGCCCTTCCACATTGACCTCTCTGCAGGCGTGCCGCGCATGCTGCAGCTCATCCAGGCTAGCAGACTTCCCGACCAGCCTCAGTTTCCTGGCGTCGCCGGCACCAAGGGAATTGACCTGGACGTGCTCCGCAGTCTGCGCAGCGAGTGGCTGACCAGTTTTGACTGGAACAAGGAAGAGGCGTACCTCAACAGCTTCAACAACTTTCGCGTCAATATCGAGGGTCTCGACATTCACTTTGTCCATCACACGTCTGGCGACCCCAATGCCATCCCCATCCTCCTCACGCACGGCTGGCCCGGCTCCTTCATGGAGTTCTTACCTGTCATCGAGCCCCTGACGCAGACTGCCACGACCAGCAAGGGCCAGCCTGTCTCGTTCCACGTCGTTGTCCCTTCCCTTCCTGGATTCGCCTTTTCCCAGAAAGCGCCTGGTAACTGGACGCTGGACGACACGGCTCGCATCTTCAACACACTTATGACCGAGGTCCTGGGCTACAAGACATTCGCCGCGCACGGAACCTCCAACGGTGCCATCCTGACCTATACCTTGTACGACGAGTACAACACCACCACTAGAGCGGCGCACTTTCCTCTCATGCCTTTCTACCCCACGACTCCCGAGGAGCTCCAGGAGAGGCAAGTAAAGCTGTCGCCACTTGAGCAGGCCATTTTTCAGCGATCGATGGAGTGGACGCAAAATGGCACCGGATACTTTCTTGAGCACATCTACCAGGTGAGTTTCCATCATTCTCTGCTTTCCCTCACATTCCTTTGACTCTGTTTGATATGTATAACCCATGTACTTTGAGCGCCAACGTACACTAACACGCCACAACAGCCCAATACTATCGGTCTTGGCCTTTATGACTCCCCCATCGGCCAGTTGTGCTGGATTGGAGAGAAATGGATAGGATGTAAGTATTTATTCCTTGGAAATCGATGATTCCTTTCCATGACTGCTATCCTTTACTAATCTACCTCCAGGGGCGGATGAACATGCAGGCGTTGCCCCCTCTACACTCACCCACAACGAGATTCTGCGCAGCGTTTCTCTCACATTCCTCACCGGCACGTTTCTTTCTCAAATCTACACCTACGCTCAGGATAAAGACCTTCCCTACGTTAAAGGTCTCCTCAACCGAGCGCACACTGACGCGCCCATGTTTGTCACTTTTTTCCGCTACTCGATTGGGTTCTGGCCCAAGGAGGTGCTTCGCATCATGGGCAACTTGGTGCAGTACAGATGTGAGTAATTTTACAAAGAAATTACTGCCATTATTTTTGTCTTTTCCTTTATTTACTAACGTCGTTTACCTTAGTGCACGAAACTGGTGGTTTCTTTGCTGGCTTGGAGAACGCACCAGCATTTATTGGAGATTTACGTGACATTCGAGATCACTGGACCAACTAGACTTTAAATAGCAAGCAACTGCGAAGCTAATTGGGATTTTATGTAGAAGAAATGAAAATCTCACTAAAGAAATCAAAATCTTCTAGAAGAAATGATCAGCTTACTGTTTGAACCAAAGTTAAAAAAACATTCATGGTATTGTGCAGGTAGTTACGACTGTTAATATTTGACCAAAATGACACAGAGGGCATGCCCTGTAAACTTTCGTCTGGAATTGAAAGCTAACTAGCCTTTCGTGTTGCCCAGCAAGTGACTGACTGAATGAATCTTGCATTTTCTTGCCCGTACTCAAACATGGACATGGCATTCCTTGCTTTCCATTCGGTTCTATGGAGTTTAAATAACAAGCATGTAAATTTCTGCTTTTTCCATTTTCCTGTTTTCAAGCAGTACACGTAGTGGCAAGCGTAGCTTAAGCATGAGCAGTCTTGGGCTTGACAGTCTCGGCCCCTTCGGGATCGTACGCTTCAACATCAATCTCAAAGTGCATCTTGTTCGAGCCGAGCTCCTTCACCCCAAGCTCGGTCCATACAGGGCGGTGATCAGGCATCCACTTGTTGAGGTTGTAGACGATGCGCTCGTGCTGCGAGGGAATGTCGGTGCTGTAGGTGACGACGCGGAAGACCTGGGACCATCCCTTGCCGCCGGCATGCTTGAGGTTGTAGTCGCAGTTCTCAAAGGCCTGGTCAATCTCCTCAAAAAGAGTGCCCTTGACCAGTGTGTCTAGAGTGAACTCTTCCTGACGACAGTCCCAGCCGCCTGTTTCCCGTTAGCTTCCGCTACGTTGTAACGATGTGCATTCTATAAAACCCTGCTCGTTCTTTTCTGGCGTTCTTTTTACAGAGTAAAAGGGTGCATAATTTTTAAGGTTTGGCACGGGAACAAACATACCCTGTCCGGAGCAAATAATGCGGTCACCGACGCGGACGGCCTGAGCGTAGGAGAGGTTCTTCTCCGCCCACTTGCCATACCCGGGGTAATTGTACTGCTGACAATTGGCCATTGTGGGCTATGGTTCAAAAAGGTGCAAGTAAATCTGAAGGCGGAAAACAGCTGTTGCGGTTCGGTGGACTGGAGAGAATATAGAGGGAGAAATATTGAGGGGTTAACTGTTGACTGTGTGCAGGGGGGTCGGAGAGCAACTGAGGGGAGGGCGCCATGATAAATGTAGTAGATCAGAAGCGTTGCCTAATAATCACGGCACGTTCTTGGCAAACTGCAGGTGTGAAAGAAACCCCCCCTGATACGATAGGTAGGCAGTGCAAAGTTGTTTGCCTGCCAGTTGCAAAGTGTCTCACAACAGTGGGCTGCATCTGGCACGGCCCGGACAGGACTTGGCCAGAAGCAAACAGGACAAAGAAGGACGCCTTACGGCTGAAAGCCCAAGTTAGCCACTGAGGGAATCTGTCGGTTCTCGCATCACGCCAAGAAGTCGAGCCCCAACAAGCCACCACCCAGGAAGCCGAGAATCCCGGCTCTCCTCTCCCCATCTTCTCCCCACACTGTAATCCCAACCCGATCTATGGCAAGCATGTCAGACTGGTGAGTTGGCACGATGGCATAGTTGAATGAACCAGCCCTGAACGAAAAGGGAACGAATCGGCAACAAGCCTGCGCCGGTACAAGAAGCCATCCATGCCTGAATACCGTTGTAGGAAGAATGGATCAGCTTTCTCAACTTTGTACCGGAATCCCTTGTACCCAAGGCTTTGCAAATACGGATACAGGCGGGCTACTACGCCATTCACAGCGCAAACGCGAGCTCAATGAGTGTCTTCCGTCCGCGGTAGTCGGAACGCGCACTCACTGGGTTGCTTATTTTTCACCATTTTTCATCGCGTTCTTTTTTTTTTGCCCCCAAATACAAACAGTATTCCGCAGGAGGTGGTGCTAGAATATTTTAGGAATGATCGCGAGGTTCGGGGCGGCGGTTGAATATAAAGGTCCCATCGGCGCCAAGATGCGGCTGAAGGAGGTCGAAACATTCGCCATTGTGCTGCCACTTGATAGGTCGCAGCAACAGTTCCATGAAGAGAAACGCGCGACACCTTCAGGCACCATGAATTGATTGCACATCGACCCCGCAAGCCCCCCCCCCACGCAGCTGACTGCCAAGAAAGTAATACAGCGACGGGTGAGAAGAGAAGGCCCGAGGTAGGAAGGACTGCGAACGATTCGACTTGAGACAGAAGCATCGTGTAGGCCAATTGTTCTGGTTAGCCTTCTAAGCTGATACTAATCCATATGCAAGTCTTATATGTATTGGTAGAAAAAAAAAACACCAGGGGTCTAACACTGCACATACTGCACACGCCATGCAGCTTTTGACTTTTAACCGTCAACGCCAGCAACAGCTATGTATGTAACTATTACAGGGCATTTTTTTTCAGAAGGTTACGTGTGACCACTTTTTTTCAGTGCCCGTAATAGCGCCATCAATAATCGGGGCTTGAAACTACTCATTTTGGCACGGATGCGCGGAACTCTGTTCGCCAAGGTTTCGAAACTGTAAAGAAAAGAAAGGGTCCGATTGTCCAGTGTCCTATCGAAGCACATCTCAGCCATGCGATTCTTCCCGCAAGCCACCCCCAAACACAGGGTTTATCATCACACAGCATCATCCATCAAGAGAGGCCACGAAGGAAGCCAGTCTGCTTGGTGATGTTGTCCTCGCCTGTGATTTCATCTCCAATCCTTGTTCCTTCTTCTAATAAACGGCCAGAAATCAGACAATAGGCGCGTCGTCCGATGCTTGTACAGCGCCGTGCGCCATTGCCTCTCACTGTCTGTTGGTGAGATCGACGTCGTCCATGTACGGATTGAGTTGTAATTGGCCAACAGTTCGTCCTGTTTGGCAGTCCGTGCATGTTCAGCGGTAAAACAAGAATGTTCCGGACAACGTGGATTGAATCCGCGCAGGAGTCACACAAAAACAATCGACATGTCGACTACAGTTCTTCTCCAACAATACCCTGCGGGCTGACAGATTTTAACCTTATTTCGATGCCGCCACTTAAAAATGCATCATCACTCGCTAGACTACATCAAACTAATAAACAAACTAAAGCAAAGCTGACCACCCCTGCAGGCGGCGTAACTGCACCATCAACCCCGTCCAATTCAGCTGTGAACCCTTTCAGCCTATTTATGCACACTCCTCCGCCCACGGAGGTTTCCTTTCTCGTCTACCAATACTTTGTACTTGTTCTCTCTCTCTTCTACCCTCCAACCGTACGTATTGCGTAGCACGAATCCCTACTACGAAATACCGGCTTCAAGGAAACACAACACCATCATGTTTGGCACCCTGTCATGCCAGCCTCAAGAGCCATTGACGTTCGTCGAAAACTTGGACTTGGCATCCGCGCTAAACCGCAACAGAAGAGACTCTCCGCACATTTCGTGTGAGTCTTGCCGGCAAAAAAAGGTAATTTTTTAGTCCATTTCCATCCTCTTTAAGCTTTCCTTCCCTTGTGCTGATGAAAATAGATCAAATGTAACGGTGATCCTGATGGCTGCGACAAATGCGCCGTCAGCTCCATCAACTGCCACTATGCCGTTCGAGATGCCCGGCGCCGAAAGAGAAGAACGGCGACCGAGGATTACACCGTTACCAACCCTTTAGGGACCAACCCAACTGATATCAGCGGCAATGGTTGCCCGCCACAACAGACCTTGGAACAGATGCAGCAGCATTTTGGACACGGTGGCAGTGGGCAGAGCAGGAACAGCAACAGCAACAGCAACAGCAACAACAGCCGCAAAAGTATCCACCTAGCAAGCGATACAACACCACAAGACATGAGCTGCGACATGATGCAAGCCATGTTGGATAATAACAGCGACTATACACAATGGTATCCGCCGCGCTCGGCTGCATCGACCAAGTCAACCTCGGACTCCGGAATTGGTATGGATGACTGGGCGAGCATCACTTCTCTCATGGACCAAGCCGTTCCTATCAATTTCGAGACTGGTTGGATAGATATGGGTGTCCGTCCGGGTGATGCGGACAAGGGCACGGCCAATTTGTCCGACGAGTGGAATACTCTTCGTTCACGTCTCATGACAACCAACAACAATAGTCAAGGCCCATCCACCTCGACGTCCAAGGCCCACAGCCTGTCCTCCCGAGCAAGCATCACAGACTACGGTCAAGGCGAACAAAGTCGCCGACTCCGTGCCCGAGCCAAAGTGTACGACGAGGACGACGTGGCTTTCGAAGACGGCAGCAGCTGGCAGCCATCGCCGGCGTCCATGCCGTCCAGAAGGCCAAGCGACAAAAGCAGAGACGGCTCTCTACTCCCTTCCGCGTCCGACGTCTTCCCGTCTGCACAGGGGCGTGGAAGCACCCCCATGCAAGGCCACGTGTCTGGCGATTGCGACTGCTTGACCACGACGGCCGCCCTGTTGAACGAGCTGGACGGGAACAGCGCCGACTACGGCACCGAGTCGATGGACGTCCTGCTTGGCTACCTGCGCAAGGCCCTGAAGCACTGCCGGGGCGTGCTGGACTGCGGTACGTGCCGCTCACGAGGGGAGATTGTCATGATCCTCGCCATGGCCAGCCAATACATGCGCGTCATGGCCGAAAACGTCGCCTCCCACTGCATCTGGCTCCAGGAGTCGTCGTCCACGGCGCCGCCATCATCACCACCACCACCACCACCCTCCGCGACGAGAAACGCCAAGCAAAACAGCAACGCCGCCGCCCAATTTCCCCTCTCGGGCCGGGAGGGCGGCCTTTTTGGTGCGCAAAAACCAGGTCATCACGACAGAGCGAGCTCCGGCGACGCGATTGACAACATGTGGTTTTCCACCTACCGAATCGAGAGCCACGACGAGCGGCTGCACGTCCTCACGACGCTCGTGTTGGTGCAGATTACCAATCTGTGTCAGTTGCTGGGAGTGCTCAAGCAGCGGTGCGACGGGCGGAAGGGGCCGCTTTCGCTGGTGCAGGGTGCAGAGAGGCGATGCAAGGAGGTGGGCGAAACGCTGAGAGAGTGTGTTCTCCAGAGGCAAGTGATGATTCGATGAGACAAGGGCATTTTTTTAAAAAAAAGAGTTCCGGCGTTTGGTTAGGACATGTTGGACATTTTAGCGAATCGTACACTGCAATAGAGATTTGATATGATACTCGTGTATATATCGGTATGTAGTGAATAGATATTGGTTCTGTTGTGTCTTTGTATGGAACCGGGCGAGTGCCCTCGCGAGGCTCATCGGGGCCGGCTCCTTTGTAGTGTCCGCTCGGGGTCAGCCGTCTGCGTGCAGCTCGTCTGTTTCTCGACTGTCCACCTCTCAAACGGCAGCGGTCTCTGGCCCGGTACGACTAGGATGCCGAATTGCTCTTGATAGCTGGTCGAGTGTCCAATCGAGCGTTCGCGAGAGAGATGGCAGCTTGCCGGCAGCTAAGAAAGTATTCTACTTAGCTACCTATTGAACAAAGAAGTCAAGCTCGCCAGTTTCGAAGTCAACGACCACTTTTCTAGCCTACTAAACAACTATAATCAAGAACGTAATAGGACCCCGAATTCTCTGTTATTTATTAATCATTATAGAATAGTTTAAAAATAAAAGAGATTAAAAATAGTAAAAAGGTAAAAAAAAACATATAATAGCTAGTATTCACTAGTTATTACTAACCTAACTACTAATCTACTAATTAATAGCTTATGTATAAGGGAGTAGGTAGAATATCTTATATAGTAAAAGGAGTAACTAGATCCTAAAGTTTACCTACCTACCTTTATAAGTAGTTCTATAAATAAGTAAGATATACTATACTATCTAACCTATATAATAAAGTAATATAAATTATATAATAAAGCTAAGTACACCGGTTTTAGCCACCGAATCGGGTGGGAAACGTCGCCACCTTTAGTGGTTTCGACCGGTGGGGCGACTGCCAATTTGGGTGGGTGTGTGACTCATAGCCCACCTAGTTCGTTACGTACACCCCCCGCCTACCTAGCGGGCGCTTGCTGTCTGCTATTACCTTACGAATCGTACGCTGGTTAACTTATAAAGGCAGGAGACGCGAAAACACTAGGGTCGTGCTGCCTAAAAAATGGGTCAGAACGAACCAAGGCAACGCTCGATTCACTATTTATTGAAGCGATTCACTGCAGCTAACTATCGGCGAGGTCTCCACAGTCAACCTTGTTAGCCAACCGCCTCAGCATCTGGCCAACAGTCACAAGCAAAGTCTATTGTCATCTAAAGGGCTCGTTTCCATCAGAGCATAATACGGCGCGCCAAGATGCTTCTAGCACTGCTTGAGAGTGCTATTAATGTGTGCGCTCTTTATACGTTTGTGGGAGATCTGTCAACCATCTTCCGTTTTGCTCTTCGCAATGCCGCCCGCGACGGTGCCACAACGGCACTGCGAACAGTGCTGCTTTGGGGCGGGATACAACAGTGCTATCTCGACTCGTCTCAAGTCCTGCACTATGCGGTGCGGTATGGAAATTATGACACAGCAAAAATGCTCATCACCACGGGAGCCACCATTTCAGTGCCGGACGTGAGTCAAATGACGCCGCTACGCTGGGCTGCGCGGGTCGGCGATCTGCAATTGACCCAGCTCATGGTTGATGCCGGTGCCCTTGTACATGATGACGTCCAGCACGGAGACACAGCCTTGCATGAAGCTGTTCGACACGGCCACGAGGCTGTCGTGAAGCTGCTTCTGGACGCGGGCGCAGATGTCGCGGTTGGCCGCCCCGATCAGCCTCTTCACGTGGCTGCGGCATTCAGTCCCCGGATTGCCCAAATACTCATCGACGCAGGTGCGGATGTGTCCGCAGCGGGAGCCATGGGCGACACACCCCTCGTGAGAGCCAAATGCTCTGAGGAGGCGACAAAGATACTGCTCGACGCTGGAGCTTCCATGGAAACGAGTGGGAGCTATGACGGCCAGACGGTGCTGCAGCACGCAGTCCTGTCGAGATGCCTTGGCACGGTGCGGTTGATGCTTGACGCAGGTGCCGACAAGGATGCAGGCGACAACTAACCCCGGACGGCACTGCACTATGCAATGTCGGCGAATGAGCCAGACATAACCAGACTACTCATCGAGAGAGGGGCTGATGTGCAAATCAAAGACAATCGGGGCAACACGCTACTTCACGACGCTGCGGCTGCTGGACACGGAGACTCGACACGGCAAGCTCTCCAAGCAGGAGTGGACCCAAACACGATGAATGCTTTCGGTGAATACCCCCTGCACGAAGCTGCGCGACGAAGGGCCCCGGCCGCGACGAAGCTGTTGCTGGATGCGGGCGCTGATGCGTTGGCTCGGTCCAGCGCAGGAAAAACCCCTCTGCAGCTGGCGGAAGAATGGGAACCCACCACGGCCTTGCTCAAATGCATCGAGAAGAGCCACGGTCGGTCTGCGACTACTGTCCAGAGATACCTACGAGAAGCTACTTGCTGTCCTACAAAGGCGACTTTGAAGATTCTAGATGCTACGGCCGACTCTTTCGAGGACGATATCCCAGAGCTGAGTTACGACTGCGCGATGGACATGAGAGTCCCGCGAAAGGGAATACTCGTTTCTTCCTTAGAGAGATGGACGGGCTGGAATTTTGGCCCTCTTCTTCTATGAAACGGATTCACCAGAATTGGCAGAAGTGCTCATACTATGCAAGCACTTCTCCTTCTACTTCTTACTAGGCTGTCTAAAAGCTTTATTTATAGTCGCCTCAATAGCTTTTAATATTATCAGATCCTTAAAGCATTTTATTCTATACTATCTTTAAATATATAGAAAGTAAGTTTAACTTAATATATATAAAGTATACTTAAATAGAGTGGTTATAAGTTTAATATTAAGAGGTAAGTCTTAATAGTAAAATTATTACTTTATACTACTGATGTAAGTGGCTGCATTTCTATAAGGTAGACTGGTTAGAGGTTTGAGACCGAGTAGGGCAAGGTATAGGTATGCTAGGCAAACGAGTCACATAGTGTAATAGTGGCTTATCTCTAAGGCATAGTAGAATCTATTTCTTAGGAAGTAAGTCGAGTTAAATACATACTAGGTGTACTTAAGTAGTATCATAGGCGTAAGTCATATTAGGAGGTTACTCCTAATAGTAGAACTATTACTTAGATTAATTAGTAGAGATCTAGTTTAGCTATCTATAGGAAATCCCCTTCTTTATATATCTATCTATCCTCTACTATATTCTTAGATCACTAGCTTACGCTAAGGTTATAATCCTTTCTTAGCTCACTAGCTTATAGTACTCCTATAAGCCTTCTATAGTCACATGACTTCCTATCCTGTTTAGGCGTCCTATAGGCGTCCTACCTAGCCTCCTTCTCGGGTCGCCCTATGTCACTTTTGTTCGTTCGTAACACATGGGTAGAAGGCAAACACGTATAAGATTTACAACAAAGGCGACGCTTATCTACGAATGGAAACATATGAAGATCTTAAAAAAGCACTTCTATAGATTAGAATTCTCTATGTATAAGTTAAAATTTGACTTAGTGATTAGAAGTAGCGTTGCTAATAAGTCTAGCTCGTTTAGATAAACTGTTGCCTAATTCTTCTGAAAGCCACATAGTAAGGAATAGAGGTTTCCTCCTGAGTTCGTCCGCTATCTATAGTAGAGTCAAGAATATCTTAGAAACGCCTTCTACAGATGATAGAGTAAGTTGTACATCTTTAATAGACAGTTTAAAGACGTTACTATACTTCTTAGTTTCCCTATCTTTCTCATCATCTAATGTTCCACATTAGGTAAGATTCGTAAATAAATGATAGTATAATACATCGTACTTTTACCTAAAATTGTACTATCTTATAGCGCTAGACTATCCGATGGTACAGCTTTATACAAAACTAGTAAATTGGCGAGCCTTATACCCTTCTTAGGGGTTCTGTCTGACGCTATCATAACACTATAGCTCTGTTTTTTCGGCGGCCGCCCGATGACTTTGCGCGCGAGATGCGGCGACGGCGTGCGCCCCTTTAAGCCCTCGTCACTCGACAAATAGTCGGCGCCGCCACCACCACCGCCACCGCCCTGCCGCGTCGCCCACTTGAATCGCTTGTCCGTCGCCGCCATGTCCCGCAGCGCCGTCTCGACGTCCCGCGCCACGATGCCCCTGCCGTCGGCAAAGTCGCCCAGGTCGTCGAGCAGCGCCTCGAGCGCCGGCGGCATGTCCTCAAAGGTCGACAGCTGGCGCACGTCTAGATCGCGCGGCTCGAGCTGCAGCTGCCGCAGCTGCTTCCGCGGCGACCGCGTGCCGCTCTAGCGGCGGCGCGACGACGACGACGACGCCGACGGGCGGTCGGACGAGGCGCTCGAGAGGGACGGGTAGCTGCGCCCTGACATCTGCCTGCGCCTGGCGCGCGGCGTCTCGTCGTCGAGGGGTCTTTTGGACGGGCTCCTGCTGCTGTCGCGTTGGTCGGGTGAGGCCATTGTCCGAGGGACGGCGTTGCTGTCGTTGTTGGACGAGGGTGACGTGACGAGGTCGAGGCGGCGCCGCTTGGCGGGGCAGCAGCGTTTTGCGCCCGCCGGGAGCTTCTGGTCGTGGTTGTTTTTGCTATGTTTGACTGTATTGAGCCAGTGCTGGATGTCATCCGTCTTCATTGTTTCTTGCGGCTGATATCTTGACTCTTGGGCATGTTTAATGCGCCAAACGATGAGAGGTTGAAGCAGACTATGTAATACAGAAAAGCCTTGGACTAGTTGCCGGGGCAACGGGCGTATTAGTACAGCAGTATGCGAATTGCAACTCGAGCCATCTCAGCCAATTTAAGTAGTTGTTCCAAAAAGAAACTTGTCCTAGTCGAAGACCAGAGTCTCATACATGAACAATTAAAAAGATAAAAAAACATACAGCAGCCGGTGTTCGCTGGTCGTCACCGACCCAACTACTAATCTGCCGGTCAGTAGCTTGATTTCAGCGGAGCAGACGGGACGCGATTTTCTCTACTGCCTATGGCCGTATGTATCAGTTTGTTGCGTAAATCACCATATATACAGCTCGGAAGACGCAATGTGACATTCTGTGCGTGTCTCTCGAAACTACTTATCGCTTCAATTCCCAAAGCTATTGTGGGCTAGAATGTCGAGGGGCACGCGCCATGGTGAGGTCTCGAGCAAACAGGCTTCCCCTTGAATGGTCCTCAAGGCTACCGGTTCGTCTTGTGTAAGTGTGTGTCAAGGATATTGACGAGTATGCATGGTATGTGTTTATGTCCGACCTACGTAGTCGATGATACGCACCATGTATTTTTCATTTTGGTGACAATAAGACATTGATCCGACTTTCACCCCAATCTTTCACCTCCCTTTCGCGTGTTGTCCAACGCTGCCGGTGGGCAAGACACGCCGCCTTGTAGTGTAGACAAGTGCCATTGTATGTGCTTTTGTCAAATACATTTAGAGAGCAAAAAAGAAAGCGTGGGTAGAAGAGTTGGATGAGGTGTAATAGTTAGATAAACCACCTAATGGTTCTTAAACCCGTCGTGATATAGATTACAAGGTAATAGTCTATGTAGAGCAGCGTACTTGCATCATCATGCCATCCGCAGGCTTAGCATTAATCTGGTACATCTGCGTATAATGATAGTCAGCACGTAGGTAAGAGAAAGTGATGATGAATACGGCGCCACTCACAGGATATAGCCACGACTTTGTTTTGGCGACCCCCAGATCATCAACCACCACTCTTCCCTGATCATCCCTTTCCAAGGCCCCCAGACCAACTTTCGTAAAGTCAAAGTGCCGCCCCAAAACAGCGACCACGGCGCAAGCTTCCAACTGGGCAAGTTCCTGGCCAATACAACTACGGGGTCCTCGTTCAAACGGCCTCCAAGCACTTGCAGGGTATGCGGCCGCTGCATCAAGCCAGCGCTCGGGAATAAAGTCGTCGGGCGAATCATGATACACGGTCTCATCTCGTTGAAGAATCCTATGACAGTTGACCATGATGGTATCGTCGAGACAGTACTCTTCTCCGCCGGGAGAAGGGTCCCGGACCGTGAAACCCTGACCCGGTGGAACATACCTTGCGGTGCTCGCCGGTGGGTACAACCTGAGTGTCTCCTTGACCACAGCGGATGTATACTTCATTTTCTTAACGAGGGTCGCCCCAGCTTCCGATCGGAGCGCCTCTTGCACCATCTCCGGTCTCGTGTCCTTTCCAAACAACGCGTCTAGTTCCTCTCGTACGCAGTCTCGCGCGCGCACACAGCGCGACAATTCATAGAATATCCACGAAAGGAGCACACTCGTCGAGTCATGCCCAGCGAAGAAGAAAGTCATCAGCTGATCGCACGCGTTGCTCACGCCTTCGGGAGTCAGCTCAGTTTCCCCGTTCGCAGCGAAGGTGAGCGCGAGTATCGATCGAGGCTTTGCCGGCTTGTTTCCCAACGACATTTGATGTCGATATTCAGCGAATTTCCGCAACACAAGGTCCTCCAGGAGAGGTCTGAGCTGGCTTGTCAGCCGCCGGCGCTTCTTTTCCATGAATAAAACGGTCCACCAGCGCTGGTGGTGGCGAGATGTATACGTCTGCAGAATCTCAAAGAAGAGACGGACAATGTCATTTTGGGGACGAGAATCGCAATCCAGTTGCGCGTCAAGTTCCTCGTCCATGACGACTGCGCCAATAACGTCAATGGTGAGACTGGCAGCGACGTTGAAGAGGGAGAATGATTCCCGACTTTGAGAGAATGCGGCGAGACGAGCAACCGTGGGGGTCAGTTTCCCGGCTATGCAAGGGAGGAGCGACATGAGATGCGCTGGTGCAAACGCATAAGAGTACGTCTTGCGAAGACGTTTCCATTCTTGGCCCTCGGACGTCAGGATGGACGTGGGCCCTGTAAGGTGCACCAGGTCCTTGATAGGAGATGCCTTGGGCGGACCAAAGGGAAACTGCGACGACGATCTGGCCATCTGTTCGGCCAATTCGTGGCTAGTGAGCAGCACGACGGGTTTGGTGGCCGGCCACATGTCGACAAACATGAGAGGCGGCTTGCCCAGCGCATCATGCATGTCCTTGAAAACGAGTTCTATTCAAAAGCATGTAAGCAATTTGGGTTATTTTAATTCCCTGTTGTTGCAAACCCATCAACACATTCATGTACATTGCACCGCTGGATGAACCATACCTGGATGTCGATCTTTTGGGCCCCGAGACCGAAACTCGCTGTACAGACGCAAATGACCCCATAAAAGCGATGTCGGCTGCTGCGGCAACCCAGCAAATTGCTTGAACCGCTTGTGCCGCAGCTTGAGATAGAAATGCGTGAGTAGTAGCGCCAAAGCTGCCAGCAGGACGGAGACGGAGAGGAAAGCCATCCTCGGGCCCTGGGCGCAAACGGCAGAGAGAAAGCTGTCCGACTGTGAAAGGGAAAGGGGCGGGTTGCAAGGTCGTGCGCAGGCTGTGAACAAAATGAGCTGGCGTCTGACTACGGTACAAAAACCATGAAACGAGTAAGATGATCAGTTGTCGTTGCTTGCGGATATGGGATATTGAGATGTTGTTATTACATTGTGGCATGTGGGTATCGAGCTTATAAAATATAATGGCAAAGTGGCGCAGTTAATTATGGCATGATCTGCTGGCACGAGCCGAGGGAATGTGCCGACCGGAATACGGTAAAATATAGCTCCGAAAATAGTTTACTAGGTAGTTTATTATAGAACCCTTTATATACTATATAGGTGATATTCCATCTATCGATTCGCACGGCCGTTGTGGTCCACAATGGGCCGGTGACCCCGGGCGCGGCGCTGCAACACTCACCAAATTGGTCAAAATCGGAACATTCGACGCCGCGAGCCGTCATCAGGAATGTTCTTTGGGTTGGGGTCAAGGTGAGATGAATGGGCTTAGGAGTGGCCGAGGCCGTCACGGAATAGAAGCCGTCGAGGGGGTTAGTCGTCGTCGTTGTCGTCGTCGGCGCGACGATGCACAGCGGAGCCGGAGCCATCATCAAAATTGGGATGGAAACGGGTCTAGATAGGCGAGCGAGGTCTATCTAACAATGTAGCTTATTACTTAGTGGCTGTAAAAAGGCACTTCTGCTTTAGTAGTAATCCCTGGTAATATAAAGTACCTAGTCACTTAGGTGGTCCGGATAGCAAAAAGAGACGTCCGGATAGCAAAAAGAGACGGTCCGGATAGTATAACTCATGAGAAAGGGGAGTTGGACGGTGCTCGTCGGGATAACTTGCCTTAACAGTCAGCTACTGATCCCCACTTCAATTGACTAATTCGAAACTCAACATGGCATACAACATGAAAGCCGAGAGTCATTACAAATACTCATATTAGGCAACAGAATGGCATCTATAGCAAATTTGGACCGAAGGTCAATATTTCGTAGTCGCTCTCTGTTAGCAGCTAATGAACGCCCCGTCATGTTCGCGGATACTTGCCTCTCTCATGGAACTCCAACCCTGATTTGCTTACTGGCACCCCAATTGTCCTGCTTAGATCGCATAATAAAAAAAATTGTCTGAAAAGGCTGACTCTACGTAACTACCGGATGGCAATCAGGCAAGAGGTAGGATTGGTAGTGTCAGTAAGGTAGCCCAGTGTGGCTGCGACACCACGCTGGGGTAACTTGCCTTTACTCTGAGCTCTGACAGTATTTAAAATGGCATCAATCACTGCTATGCCAGCTTTGCCCCTCCCCATATCCTTACTCTTCCTTCCAGCTATTGGGAAACGCGACACCGGACAGCAATGGCTACTTCTCCCTTTGATTGCCGGCCCCCGTCTCTGGCTTACGATTTTGCTATTGTGGGTGGTACCACCAGCGGCTCGGCAATTGCTTGGTTCCTTACCTCGGACGCGGATTTCCACGGCACCGTGTTGGTCATGGAGCGAGATCCTTCGCTGAGGTTCTCGGCAACGCAAGCAAGCAATAACTGCATGCATCAGCAGTTTGCGACTGAAATAAACGTCAAAGTAGCTCAGTATGGGGCTGAGTTTGTCAAGAACTTTAGAAAGAATCTCGGCAGTTCAGACGACAACGACGACGACGACGGAGTACCAGATATTCCAATTCGCAACTTTGGATAATTATACCTTGCCGACAATGCAGGGTTCATCGCAACCTTGCAGGAGGATCAGAAATTGCAAGCTGCATGTGGCGCCGGCACGCATATGCTTTCGACGGAGGAAATCGTTGCCAAGTACCCCTTCTTCGCGCTGGACGACATCGAGGCGGGCAGCCTCAATACTGTGGACGAGGTTGCCTTTGATGCTCTCGGAATGGTTGACAGCCTCGAGACCAGGCCAGACGACACGGTGTGGATTATGTCCATAACGAAGTGGTTGCGCTGAAGGATTCTGGCAATACAATCCAGTCCATCACCCTGAAGACGGGCGAGGTTGTCAGCGTAGGCACATCCGTCGTCAACGCCGCGGGAAACCGTGCGGCTCATGTCTTTCGGCTCGCGGGTGTCCACCTCCCCATCGAAGCCCGTCGCAGGTACACTTTCGTCTTCTCGGTGGCCGAGCCGCTCGAGCCTTGCACTTCATACAGCCATTGACGATTTGGATGCCAGGAGGTGAAGGATTGACGATTTGGATGCCAGGAGGTAAAGGATCAAGGTCTAAGGGTTAATAAGGGTATAGGTGCGCGTCCCATGTATCTACAACCGGTCGGTCGCCTTTCAAGGGATCTCGCCACGGCTAATTTTATACATCTTATTCACTAGTGGGGTAGACGAAATGAAATGAAGACATAATTTTGCAAACTTTTAGTTCATTTTTTATTTATGCTCGAACATTATGAATTCAACGGCAAGCCCTCGCATCTGCGTAACAGGCAGAGGAAACCCGGTGGGAAAAAACTCGGCCTAGAGCGAACAAATCCCACCATGCAATCATACATGGCACCTGAAAGAGCTAAGCACGTCGTTAAAAGGTCCAGGAACATTCTGCGGCCCGGCTCTATTCGATCTCAAGGTGTTCCCTTTGCAGTTATAGTCCCTATCCATTGTTAGGTGATTGTCGTTCTACGTGACTAGGCTGAACTTACTGATAGTAGATGCATTGTCCGCAACCCGCATCCTGGTCAAATGAGGATACCATATCATTCCAAGACGACGGAACATTATCTGTGCACATTAGCAAATCATAAACCATGCTGGCGTCGGGGGGACGACGGTCTGTCCCCGACGTGTTCGCGACTGGGGGAGATTTAACATACGGCATCCAGCAGGGCAGTTCATTCTAAAGCATGGTCCTTCCAGGCCATAGTCTCTGCAGAAGAAGACGCCAGGGGCCAGCGATTGAGCCTCCTGCGCATTGATGGCCGTCACGAACAGGGAGAGTAGGACCGCAGCAGACTTCATGTTTTTGAGTTCAGTCTTGTGGATGTGCTTTTGTGAGTCTAGTAGGTAAAAGGTCTGCAAGACGGGACTGGTTTGAGATTTATATTCGAGACAGTGCAAATGCTTTACTGTGCGGCGCGAATTCAGCTTCGCTCAAATACCTGCTTGTTCTAGGCATGGCTTGGACGGAGGGCTGTTGCCTTTGCATCTAACAAAGGCTATCCGAGACAAACATTCATGCGCGATCATAGGTCTCAATGCAAGAGGGCTAATATCCCAAGAGCTGCTGCCAGACGTAGCAAGGTCTTGCTTCAGCCAGCCACAGGACAAGTACGGTCTGCACGCGAGAAACCTGCAGCATCCTATAGTGTCACCCATCTCCCGGTAGGCCCCAGCTGACCACAAAACTTAAACGACAGGGCTTGGCGACACGGATGCCGTGTTTTTGTATTTTGTGGGTTGTACAGTACCGCAGCTGGAACTAGGGATGCCGTCTCTATTATAGGACGGGGATCTGCGCAGAGACGGGTGAAGGCCTGAGACACAGAAGAAGACGCGGGCCGTACGCTGCGACATCACAGCGACTTGTTTATTAAAGCCAGGTATCTATACAGAGCCTTTATAACTGCATTATACAAAGGTCGCTTTTAAAATAATTGTGTTAGTAGGGGTTAGGTTAGATAAAGGGACCTAGTAAATTAGGGGAGATTTAACTAGATTAAGTGAATTTATTCTTTATATACGTACAGGAGCTGTTGGGCACCACTGAGTTGAGGGGGCCCTGCTCCCTCAGGCGTCAACGGCAGCAGCTTACTTGCATAACGACAAACAGGGGTTAAAACAAAGTTCTTTTGCTGCACAAACGTCTTCTGACCCACAGTTGGTCAAAATCCCTGTATTTGGTTGTCTTTGGTAACCTATGATCAGGACCTAAATCTCCTGGTCGTGCACCATCTGAACTAGAGGGGAGGGAGTAGAAGAAACTAATTAAACGTATGCGTGGTTGTTAAACTGTTAAAAATCAATAAACTACTCCCCTTTTCGCTATGATACGGCTCTCCAGCAGTAATAGATCTCATCTGTTAAACATGACCACATTACAATTTCACCAGTTGTTCAGCTCATCCAGCCTTGCTTCCTCTGCTTGTCATAATTTATCCTGCACCAACTGCTCCATGTTGACTTGTTCATCAGGATGCAAAAGGCTAATTCGCTGTTCCATGCTCTCAAAAGTGCCAAAGAATTTGGGATCAATAAACGTCCAATAGATCTCGTCAAAGAGGGCACTGTGTCGCAAGGCGAGACAGGCCCAGAAAAGGCCCGAGTCAAGTGATGTTTCCATGATTGTCGAAATGCGCCCAGACTCGTGCAAGGAACTGCGTCGGATCTTTTCAGTCTCGCATCTCTCTAGAACCTGGATGAGAATGTTGACTTTGGCTGATAGCGCAGTAGAAAGTCGCTCAAATCCTCGTCCCAGTCCTCTGGAGTCTCGAGCAAGAGCCACCACGGCGCTGCATAGGTGAACTCTGCTGGAGCCGAGTATGTGAATTCCCAGTCAACCACGCCAGCCACTGCAAAGTTTTGCTCGTTCACACTTACGTTCCGTAGGGAGAGGTCGTCGCAAAACAGTCGAAACGGCCCCGTACATTGCGTATCGCAGAGTTGACGCGACAATCGGCGAAAGAGGCGATCGCGCGACATACTTCTTTCGGCAATCTGCCTCATCAAGGATGGCGTCATTTTTCTGGTGCTCGAGATGCTGCATGTGTTGGCGCGCCAGCTCGTCAAAGTAGTCGCCGGCGTTGTCGAATGTGCATTCTCTGAAGACTGAAAGGGGAATGTTGGAAAACTGAGAGATTCGGTTCATGTTGACGGTGAGTGGCCGCTTCTGAACCACAAAGGAGCCATCTTCCCCCTTCACCATCGCGTCGATCAAGGGAAACTCGAGCTTTGACAGCTCCAGCAGGATATCCGCCATGCCGTGGTATGCCCGTTCAAGCACTACGGGATGCAGGCCCGGGCGCAGGGCGGACCTTTGTTCCGCTGGATCACGAAGACATCCGCACATGGTGCTGCCTTGAACGTACTCCATGACGATATATGGCCCGAGATCGCACGTGCCGTGGCCGAAAATCTTTGGCACCGGTATCTGACTGTGCTCGGCCAGGTACGTTAGGACAGCGACCTCCGTCCTCGACTTTCTCGTGGCGCGCGAGAACCCGCCCGATGGCGGTGAAGCGGACGACCACGCGCTGGCCATTGTCAAAGGTGACTCGGTAGCAGAAGTTGATGGCACCGTGGGCGAGCAGCTTCGCCGATACCGAGGACCGTTGGCAACGTCTCACCGCCAGAACGGCCGCGATCCGCTCAGGGCTGTTTCGGAGGAGGGACTTGAGCCAGGCGCCGAACAAGACGTCTGCTCGTTTCTTGGCCAAGCCATCAAAGTCCATGGCGAGCAGGCAACGGTTGCCGTTTTCAATTTTGGGCATTCAACCGCAATCACACGAGTTTGTGCATCAAATGAGGGTCATTTCTATTGCTATTTAGATAAAAATAAAAATAAATGGAGAGAAGGAAAAATATCTTGCATGATAATTTCCTGCTTATAAACAAGAATATATCCAGTCAGTTGTGGTTGCAAAGGCGTGTTGAAGAGTGGCTTGTCAACCTAGCAATAGCCTCGATCGTCCCATGACGGCTGAAAATAAGAATGATGCCACAAATGCTCCTAAAACGCAAGTTGGAGGCCGTGCTCTGAGCTGAATGCAACGATTAGGCGGGGTTGTCTGCCCTGACCTGGGCTGATGATGCTGAGCTTGATCTAATCATATTCATCTTATCAATCGTCGTTTACACTAGTTGGCGAGGAGCTGAAAATATTCTTTTAAAGTCAGCAAGCTATGTAATGTGAATGGTCCATACGACAATGATGCGACCATGGTAATTACCCAAACTGGCAAAAAGCCAAGTCTATATCAACTTGCGTCAGAATTGGGGGCCTCTAATTCCCTTCACATTAGACTAGAAATACTTCCCACATCCTTCTTGCGGTCATTATAGCTCCAACCTCCCAACATCACGTCCTACCCTGTACAAAACCATTCAACATGGAGCCTCAACTCGACCCTGGTGCCGGAGGAGAAGAAGAGCTTCGAGGAGCTGCTGGGCAAGGAGGTGGGCACCAACTTTACGGATAAAATGTTTGGCGAGGCGGGCAGGGTGGAGGTGGCGATTAAGAGGCTGTCGGATATGCTGGGGGAGAAGGAGGTTGAGTTGATTGATTTGCTCAAGGTGGATGTGGAGGGGGCGGAGCTGGGGGTGCTCAAGGTAATTAGTGAGGAGCATTGGGGAAACATTCGGAATATTGTGCTGGAGACGTGTGATTTGAGCAGTGAGAGGGAGAAGTTGACCAAGTTGCTGGAGGCAAAGGGGTTCGAGTTGGAGAGCTCCAAGGCGGACTGGAGTCCCAAGGGAGCGCAGTTTTACACTATTATTACTGGGCGCTTGAAGTAGGAGAACATAAAAAAAAAATAGACAGTTTCATTTCCCGCAGTGCAGCGAGACCGTTGAACGGGTGCCGTACATTGCGTGTGCAGAACACTACCTGTGATTCTCGACAGACCAAATCATCTCTCAAACAACTAAAACAACGCCTAAAAATCGACTGCCCTAATAATTGCCTTTCTAGGCGAGGAATCACCGGTGCTACTCTAGCCTCCGACCGGCTTTAGGCCCGGGCTGGCTGTCTGCCGGTCCGACCGTGCGGCTTTATTCAAGCGTGGCCGATGACAATATATGGGTATTATTATTGACCTTATCCGGATATCAGGCTCTGTCGTCAAGGCTGCAGGGGGCTTAGTATCACGAGGGAGGACCTCCTTGCCTACCGCAAAATTGTACAAAATTCCGCGGACAAGCCGGGTTTGATCCAGATGGTGGAATTTCGACAACTGTGCCCACTGCCGCTACGTTTGTTTTTGTAGACAAAGACAAGTTTTTATTACTGTGATTTCTCTTTCTCTTTCTTGTCTTTTTTTTCAAGAAAAAGCAGCGGATTCTATAGCCTCCTGTACTCAGTTCGCTTTGCTGTCATTAGCTACCTAGACGTAAGCGTATACATACCCCGCGGAAGCGATGATTCAGCGCCGGACCATCCACGGGCGACCGGCTTCCGCCATTGGCTCAGTGGAATCCGGGGACCCGTAGACTGATTCAGCGGCCCCAGACCCCAGAAGCCTTCGGGGGCACCAATGCACGCCATTGGTCGGTCACTCGGAGCCGGGCTCGGGCGGGCAGGTTGCTAAGTCCGTAAGCAGGGACACTAGACCAGGGATCGCCACGCTTTGCGCTTGTCTATTAGCAATTGCTAAATTTATGGATATGTGTACATGTATATATACTTTGTATGAAGCTCCTTTTGTCTTGTTTCCCGTTCCGTGTTGGTCAAGCCACTAGAATTCCTACGGCCGCCAGCAACCATGGAGAGCCAATACGCAAGCTCCACGACGACACAGAACAGGGATAATGACGGCCTAGATACCGATCTCGAGGCACAGCGGAACAAGGAGGAAACACAGGTCGAGTCACAGCCCGCTGCCGTGCGCTTTCCGGTCACGGACCTCGATGCTGGCATCGTGGGCTGGGACGGCCAAGATGACCCCGAGAATCCGCAAAACTACGCGCCGCGCAAGAAATGGATGATACTCGCGCTCATCAGCGTCATGACAATCATCTCCCCGCTGGCATCTAGCATGTTTGCCCCCGCTGTCGGATACATGGCCAAGGAGTTTGGCGAGACCAACGAGACGGTGACGTCCCTCTCCGTCAGCATCTACCTCATAGGCTATACGGTGCGATGATCCTTTTTTTTCTTCTTGAACACCCAGTCCCTCCATTCAACTAACATCTCCCTCCCACTTCCGCAGGTCGGCCCTCTTCTCCTCGCACCACTCAGCGAAATCTACGGCCGTCGCATCGTCCTCTCCGCCGGCAACTGGTTCTTCGTCGTCTGGCAGATTGGCTGCGCCCTCGCCCGCAACACCGAAACTCTCATCGTCTGCCGCCTGTTCGCCGGCATCGGCGGCTCCGCGTGCCTGACGCTCGGCGCCGGCGTCATCGCCGACCTCTTTAGCGTGCAGCAGCGCGGCAAGGCGACGGCGCTGTGGGCCATGGGCCCGTTGATCGGGCCGGTCGTGGGGCCGATTGCGGGCGGCTTCCTCGGCGAGGCGGCCGGCTGGCGGTGGGTGTTTTGGCTGCTGCTGATTGCGGGCGGCGTGCTGTCGCTGGTCGTGGACCTGGTCAACAGGGAGACGTATGCGCCGGTGCTGCTGCGCAGGAAGACGGCGGCGCTGGCCAAGGAGCTGGGCCGGGGCGACTTGCGCAGTGCGCTGGAGCAAAAGGATGAAAATGTCTCGGCTGCGAGGACGATTCGCAAGGGGGTGCTCCGGCCTTTGCTGCTTCTTTCCAAGTCTGTCATTGTTTTGCTCCTCTCGATCTACATGGTACGGATCATTCGCCCGTCACCCCCCTCTTCCCACCCCACTCATACCATCATACTAATACGGAGTATAGGCACTCGTGTACGGCCTCTTGTATCTCTTCTTCACCACCATTACATCCGTCTTCACGACGCAGTACGGCTTCTCCACCGGCCTCGCCGGCCTCGCTTATCTCGGCATCGGCATGGGCTTCCTCGTCGGGCTCGTCATCATCGGCTCGACCAACGACAAGATGGTCATGAAGCTCGCCGCCCGCAACGGCGGCAAGATGGAGCCCGAGATGCGCCTGCCCATGATGACCATTTTCGCGTGCATCCTGCCCATTAGCTTCTTCTGGTACGGCTGGACGGCCGACAAGCACGTGCACTGGATCGTGCCCATCATCGGCATGTTTCCCTTTGGCACCGGCATGATGGGCGTGTTCATGCCGGTGCAGACGTATGTCATTGATTGCTATCCCAAGTATGCCGCGTCCGGGAATGCGGCGCTGACGGCGACGCGGTCGCTGCTCGGCGCGCTGCTGCCGCTGGCTGGACCGGCCATGTTCAAGTCGCTCGGGCTGGGTTGGGGCAACTCGCTGCTTGGTTTCTTGGCGTTGGCTTTTGTGCCGCTTCCCATCATCTTTATCCGCTACGGAAAGGCGATTCGGGAAAGATGGCCGGTAAATCTTGATTGAGAACCGGGGGTGATGACGCTGGCTAGAGGAACAGTCCATAGACCCAACTTGGCGTGTCGAATGTCTGCTGAATAGAGGTTATTAGATAAATTTATAGAGTATAGATTCTACATTTACACCTACAAAAAGATCAGGATACTGATCCACAAAGTCCCTCGTCACCATCCACCCACTCTCACTCATCAACGTCTCATAAAACTCCTCCCTCATCACCAAGCTATTATCCGGCGCCCTCTCCAGCACATGCTCCCCCCACGGCCATCGTATCCGTATACAGCAGGCAAACAGCCCAAAAAAGTCGCGATAGCTCTCCCGATACCGCGGCCACGCGCGAATCAGCGCGACCCTGACCCGAGGCCAAGGCACCATGTTGAGCACCATCGGGTGCACAATCTCCAGCTGCTCCTGCACCGGCCGCAGGAACGGCGGCAGGCGCGCGTACGTTGCCGGGCACGGGCTGCACACCCAGCGCGTGAAGAGGTAGGCGAGCCAGCCGGTGGCGAGGCGCTCGGGCTCGCGGAACGGCCGCCGGTTGCTGTTGCGGTGGATGAGGTCGGCGAGGGGGTTGACGGCGCTGCCGTAGAGGATGTCGAGGGGCGAGGCCGGCGTGTCGGGGCAGGGCTGGATGAGGGCGGCGTGCTGGAACCAGGGGCACCCGGCGAGCGTCGCGGGGTTGGAGAAGTCGTCGTCGTGCGGCGGGATGCGGCTCCATGGCGGTGGGAGCGGCGACGGCGACGCTGGTGCAGCAAGCGATTCGGCCCGAGGACTGTCCTCGGCATGAGGTCCTGGATCATTGTATCCCGCAGGAACGTCGCCCGTCTGCGCTGCTGTTGAGGGGGCCCGGATGCACGTCGCTTCCCCGAGAGGTGGTGAGGTCGCCGCTGTCTCTCTGTATTCTGCTGCCACGGCCGGATCCGGCTCATCCCAAGACAGCACCAATGACTTGAGCAGCTCCTGTCGCTGAACAAGAAATTTGTTCTGCTGTCGCAGCGCACTAATCTCACGGGCATACGCATCATGCGAGTGGTAGGCGTCATCTTGGTCCTTGTGTCGCTCTTTACACCGCGCGACCAGCCCTTCCAGTTCGGTGATGCGTTTTTGCTTGCGATCACGGAGACTTTGCTGTGAGCGACGGTCCCGCGCTCTCTTCTTCTCCATGGATGGCATTGTTCTGTGGTATGAGATGTAAGGAACATGAGGCGAGACAGCGCTAGAAGCTGGCTTTTATTAGTGTCATCAGGGGACCCCACGGGGACTGCCATTATCGGAGGATTGACCCTGGTACCCGGCGTTGTACTCAGATGTAATATATTACTATTTTAGGCCAAAATCCTTATAGAAGATGGGATAGATCTTGGTGTGAAATTTCCATAGAGTATCGACACTCACAGTTGTGTTGTCGCCGAAAAGACGTTTTTGACAGCGCTCCGTCTCAGTTGTCTAGATCTCTTGATGCGAACCTCATTCCCCGCCCTCAAAGTCAGAGTGTTTGGCAGCAAAATCCTCCACCTCTTCCCAGTTCATAAAGCCGATGGCATTCCAGTAAAGCAGCTCGCCAGCAGCTGGCGGCTTGCAACGCAGTTCCTTTCGCGGCTGCACCCGGATGAGCAGCGCGCCCTCGGCGGCAAACTTGTCATCAACCACGGCGAGTCGATTCGGATCGAGGCCCTTCTCCTCGGCATGGCGCTGATGCTGCTTGACCAGCTCATCCGTGTCGCAGGACTTTTCGAGCGAAATCGCGATATAACGAAACAGATCGTCAATACTGCCCTTTGACCGCGGCGCTCCCTGGTCGTTTACGTAGTGCAGTCCGACATCGACAGCGTCTGCGAGCGGGTGAAAGCTGTCTCTGTCCCCGTTCTCGCGGTTGTCGTACACGGCGAGCCGACGCACCGGGGGCTGCTGCTGATAATACGAGCCCTCTCGCACCTCGGTCCAGTCAGAGTTGGCAATGCTCAGTGAGGCTGCCGTCATGCCCGCCATGCCGGGCATCTCCCGAACGGCATCGGCAAAGCCATGTTCGGCCTTTAAGTTGCAGAGTAAAACACCCTCCGTGGCCGCGTTTGCCGAGTCGACAATTAAGAAATAGGCCTGCTCGCTGTAGTTTGGCACTTTGTAGTTTTCGTCCTGATGCTGGGAAATCTGCAGCGGTCTTTGGCCCGGCATGAATGTGATGGCGAATTGCTCTCGGACTTCCTCAACGGTTTCGACGGCATCGTTGAGCAGCAGCTGGCACAGGGCATCTTCGGTCCAACCAGCTGCGGTACAGTAGACCTTGGTAGTACCGTCGTCTCCCGAGGCGCTCATGGTGAAAATGCTTCAAGGAATTATTTTGGTGATGTTGTGTAGGTAGCAAAGGAGTGTTGAAAGTGACAGCACTGAGGGAGGGGTCAACGAGACTTTCATTGTGCAACGTCATTTACACGTGATGCAACGCTGACGTTTTGATGAATGGGCCGCCTTGTCAGTCACGGGCGGCGATCGCATTGGCAAACACAATAAGCTGGCTGTTGTGCCTCAAACGGCATTGCCGGGTGCAGAAAACGCCCGATCAGCACATGGCCTGTTTGCCTGTCCAACCCACGTCATCATCCTTTATAATCACGGTGGAGGACCTGCCGTGTTTCAGTGTACATTTACACAATGTAAACTAGCGATCTCCATGCCTTTTGGGCAGCGGCCGGTCGGCTGTGCTTGTGAATCAGTTGCAGCCTTGTTGAGGATCTCCGGTTGATCGTCCCGCACTAAGCTACAAGACGGAATGGGCCGACGACCTTGGCGTGAGGGATGACTGTGCACGAATTATCTTGCCATCTTCAGCTGTCATCGAGATGGTCAAGAGTGTCACCGACCCTCGACTTTCAGGCCTCAACCTCACGGCGGTTCGCGAACTGAAACCTGCATACGCTATTGGTAGATGGACATTCTCGGGTACCCAATACATCAATTGCCGGCTTATTCTGATTACTTTCTCCTTTCTGTTACCATGCATACCAGTCCCGCGATCCATTATTATCTAGGAAGAGAAATTGCCTTGTTCGCCGTGATGCACCTCTGCGTGAAGTGAGGCTGCGAGTGCGGGTGTGACAGAAGGAACATCAGCTCCGAGCAGAGCACGGGGAGCCTTTGTGGCAGGGATTTGATTCAGAGTCATCACGTACGTATAAATAGTATGAGCAACTTCCATGTTCAAGAAGGGGACAGGACAACTCAGTCACAATCTACACACCACACCTTGATCAGATCCCTCTCTCTCATCATGCTCCTCAAGCTTTCCACCTTTACCCTCGTCGGCGTCGCTGGCCTGATTTCCTTTGCTGGACAGGCCCAGGCCACGCCTCCCGACGTCACCTTTCTGTGCGACAAGGCCCCCGAAGTCTGCACCAACATGTGCTGGGCCACGCGCTGCGCCAGCCCGTCCTTCCCGCAGACGCTCACCTTTGACTTCCCCACCGAGGACAAGAAGGAGGAGCGCCGCAAGAGCGCCGGCTGCGAAAAGGGTAACAAGTGCAACAAGGGCAAGTCCGGCGCCGGCCACCGCGGCGACGGCTACGAATCCTGCGACGAGTACCCCTTTGCCAGCACCAAGGAGGCCGACCGCGGCCACCAGGTCTCGCGCTGCGTGCCCGGCACGCAAAACAGCTACCAGGGCGGCAAGCTGTCCGGCCTGCAGAAGAAGTGGAAGAAGGAGGGCAAGACGACCTTTCTGATTGGCTTTGGCAACCCGGGTGCTAAGGGGGTCAACTACTGCAACAATGAGCCGTGCAAGAACGACGGCTGGGAGGTGCAGGACGGCAAAGTGGCGAAGCGCGAGGAGCAGCCGCTTTTCCGGTACTATCGCACCAGGGCGGGCATGGTGTTGGCGTCGCTGGGGGAGGTCAACGTGCCGGCGAATTTTACGCGCGAGTTTCACGAGGCGGACAAAGTGGACGAGACGTTCCAGGTCTGGACGGAGGCGGATGTGGATGTGGACGAGCAGCGCCTCATTCAGGACACCATCATGGAGGAGCTTCCTTGGGATCAGTTTCTGAACTAAGACAACCAACGACGGGGGGGGGGATATAGAGTCAACCAATTCGCGGCTGGGGGTGGTCCTGATGTAGTCATAAGACGGCAAAGTCGACTTCTCCATACCTACCTATGTTAATGAAAATAAAATAACAAGTGGTGCGTCTGCTCGCTAGAGACAAAGTCGTAGTAATTATACTAAGAACCAGGACAATAAGGCTAGTAGGGATACTGAGTATAACAATAATAGTGAGGATAGCAAGGTTAGTGAGGATAGTGAGGATAAATACGATGGTTAAGATAACTAGGATAACAAGAATAATACCATTTAGAAAGTTCGTAGTAAACTCGCTACCTAGATCTAGACTTTCCTCTAAGGGCCTGCCCCCGAACCTAAACTATCGCCAGTTTGTATAAACTCTGCCCTCGCCACCACACACTTCCGAGAATCTTTCATCAATCAACACCAACACCAGAAGATACCTCCGCGAGTCTTCTTTGACCGACGCCAGAAACCACACACAAGAATCCTCATCCATCAACATCCGAGCAACATGACTATGGACGCCGTCGAAGCCTGTCATACGGACAGCAAGATACAAGCCGCCCTCTTATCGGCTCTAGACCTGGGAGCCAAAGTGTTTGGGAAAGAGCCGTGTCTCTGCGACGACGGCCGCTATCTGCCCGAATCCAAGATTACCCTGACCATCAGCCAAAAAGGCCTTCCGGTGCCGTTGCCCCGTCCGATCCTCCCTGGCAGTCTCGCATCTACCGCAGACATGCAAGCCTACCTTGGCGGCCTCCTCGTCCACACGTACAGCGTCGAGCTGGAGTGTGCGCAGGCGGTGGTGGACCAGTGCCATTTCCAGAGGGGCTGGCACTTGAGAAGCGCGACGCTCGCACAACTCCGACGGCTCTGTGGCAGGACCAACGGGGAGCTGCTCTTCCGCGCTGTCGAGGTAGACAAGATCGAGGAGCAGCGACAAAGGGACCAGCAGGCCGTCCAAGCTTGGTGGGAGAATGAGGGCGAGTCGAAGATTATTGCGATCGCAGGTAAGCGATGCCATCTCATATAAAGGCTACCCGTCGTGCTAACGATGATGTAGTCATTTATTTTATATTCTTCGTACTAGGATGTATGGCTTTTGAAAGTTGGGGAAAAGGTAAGTTGAGGCTTTGCAACGCCTGTTATTTTCATGATACTAACGAGCCAGTACATTACGCCCAAGCGATCTTTCTACTTGGGCAAATTTTAGCGCATGGCCTGTTGCCACCTGTTCCAAAATGGAAATGTAGCTCGATGGTGGCAATTTTGGTGGTTGTGTTGAACTGGATTTATTATGTGGCACTTGGTCGTTAGCCAGGCACGATCTGGCACCACTGAGATTTAGAGCCAAGGGTCCGGCGTCCAATTGACACCCACTTGTGCAAAGTAGCTATTTAGAACCTTGGACTTTGATTATTAGCCTCGGGCCAAATCAAGAAGCAAGCTATTTCTTATTCGCTATTATAGTACCTCCGTGCATCTTGCCCCAAGAAACTGCCGCTCTCATCAACCACCGCCTCGGGCCAGATTTCACCTGACAGGGTGTCATTCCGACCTTGAGCCACGGCCACCGTGAGGAGGCGTGGTGGTGAGTTATTCTGTAATGCTGCATCCTCCACTAAGCTTGCCTTGAACTGAAAGATACATGTGTTGCTATGCAGCCCACCGGCTGACGGTAACACAAGTCTGTGTAACCTCACCTGCCTGCCAACTCGTACTGCCTGCGCTTGGCAAGCCAATAATGGTAGTTGCCTGCCTCAGAATTTACCCCTCAGCATTTCCGCACGCAATAAACGGCCTCGACTGCGCTCATGCAATCACTACTCGCCCGCATTCCGTCGCCGGTACGTACGTTCAGATATGCATTCCTGCATATATGTAGCATTTACTTTGTACAATAACCCTCGACTGACTGACTGACTGACTGACTGACGGACTGACTAATTGACTGTTAATGTGCTGTGCTATAGCGATCATATTTTGTCCGTGTCCCAATCCCGTTTCGTCTCAAGATGACCGTCGTTTCCCTGGCCGCATCATCGGCTCCCGCGGTCCGCTCGTCAGCTTCCGTAGTTGTCGGCTCTCCATCCAACTTCTGGTTGTTCAGCAACCGCCACGGCTTCGATATGACGCACCTAACCTACGCCCAATGCGCCACTCGTCTATCCACGACCCACCCTCACGACGAGCAACTCCCCCGTCACCATCGCCCCCGCCAAGACGGCCCTTGTTATCATCGACATGCAGAACTTCTTCCTCTGCGCGGCCATGGGGCGCAAGCGCGGCGAGGGCCACGCGGCGGAGACGAAACTGCTCGAGCAGGGCATCCCCGCGGCGAGAGAGGCCGGCATACAGGTCGTCTGGCTGACTTGGGGCATCTCAGAGGAAGGCATCAAGACACTGCCGCCGACAGTGTGGCGCATCTTTGGGTGGGAGATTGCCGATGATGATGAAGGGTTTGAGGTTCCTGCTGGCGCCGCCGACGATGCTCAAGGCGACCAGGCATCCGGCCCTATCATACGAGTTTCAGAAGAAAGTCGGACGGCAGCATTGGATCCGAACTCGGCTCCGTCATTCTCGCAGACGGCTCTACCGTCGACGCGGGCAAGATGCTTCTCCGAGACCAGTGGAACACGCGCCTCCACGGACCGCTCGAGGAGGCTTTTAAAGCCGGCCAGCGTGCCGCGGTCCCAGACGTCCGCTTCCACAAGGAACGGCTCTCCGGCCTCTGGGGCGACGCGCACTCCAACGAGCTCGAGGTGTTTCTGCGAAAAAAGGGCCTCCGGACGTTGCTGTTTGCTGGGGTGAATACGGACCAGTGCGTGCTGGCTACGATTTAGGACGCGTCCAGCAACGAGCCCCGAGTATACGCGGCAGATGGTGGACTTTAACTGCCAGAAGTCATGGGGGTTCATCTCGAGTTGTGAGGCGCTGGCGAGAGGGGTCAAGGGGATGGTCAAGGATAAGCCTATGGATGGATGAGGAGGGCAATGATGAACATGGACACTTTGCGGCGAAGAGGTTTCCTGATGTAAGTGAGCTACTGGACGGAGACATCATGATAGGATGATGGGCACACACCTTTAAGAGCAAGGTGGAGATTGAACCGAGTGCATTGGAGCCACTCCCCGATGGTAGTGCTGTGTGATGTGCTATTCTCCTCTCTCGCGGCTTTCTCCCTCATGCCAAAGCCCTTCACTCGGCTGAGGTTTGAGATTGGTCGACGGCATCTCTGCCCGCCTAGGGGAGATTGGAGAAGATCACACTCGCAATAGGAAAGACGTTTCATTGCTGGTGGCTTGGTACTCCTATCGAGCGTCGTGGTCGGGATTGCGTGCGATTTCTACGGGCAGTGGGCGTGCACTAGGCGACCACCCTGAGCTTCGTGACGCGGCGCATCATTCTACAAAACATGCCCTCATCAAGCAGGTATATATGCAGCATCAGAATGTAGATCTCAGAATGAAACGGCACGCAGACGGGAAAGAAAACCGAATGCCGAGATTAACGAAAGGACCTTTGCTTCTTCTCCGAACAGCCCAACGAGTCCAAAGACTCTGCCGACATGTCGCTTTTCGCCTTGTACATCGAGAATCGCTCGCGGCGGGTGTTCGTGACTATCTGAAGAAGAAAGGGAAAAGAAAGAAGAGGAGAAGAAAATAGAGAAGCTCACCTACAGAGAGTGGAGCTTGGCTGCGCTGCACGTGACAGCTAGAGTCACGTGCAGCAGCTTGCGAATTGAGTGCCTCTGATTGGCGTGCTTTGAGCCGAGGATCCGACCCAGCCCGTACGCCGGGCATCTCCAAGGCTACTTCATTCTACGAAAACGAACAAACAAAAAGTCACACACACGCTGCCACCGGGGTTTTGCCAGACCGAGACGACATCATCGACCGATTGCTTCTCGATATTCGATTTTTGACTCGTGCACGTCGAAACATCCGCAGCCATGATTGCTCAGCGTGTCGGTGTCGCTGCCATGCGCAGAGGTAAGCAGCATCTTCGGATATACCCTCACATGCTCGGCCGGGCCATGCGCCGCCGTCCACGACCTCAATTGGCCTCCCCAATTGCCGTGCCGCAATGTCATGAATGTATATCTAACGTCTCGATTCTTTCTTAGCCGCCTTTAGCCAGAACATGCCTCGTCTGGCCATGGCTGCGCGCATTTCCACAACCCAGGCTCGGTAAGCTCTCATCCTCTCACGATACGACCGGCGAACCGAATCCCGAAATGCACCAAATCTTTGCCTACCGAAAAGCTTCAAAACTACACATGTCCGAAACTAACGCATTCACCTTTGCCCCCCCCATCTAGCCCCATCGAGACCACCCATCTGTCGCCGACGCAGGGCCAGGAGGTCCTCGCCAAGCAGCGCCTGCTGCGCCCCGTCTCCCCCCATCTCGGCATCTACAAGCGCGCGCAGACCTGGTTCTCCCCGTCCGCCTGGACCCGCATCACCGGCTGCACGCTGTCCGGCGCCGCCTACGCCTACTTTCTCGCCTACCTCGTCGCGCCCCTCGCCGGCTTCCACGTCGAGTCCCAGAGCCTCGTCGCCGGCTTCGCCGCCCTACCCTTTGCCCTCCAGGGCCTCGTCAAGCTCGGCCTCGGCTTCCCGTTTGTCTTTCACTTCATCAACGGCATGCGCCATCTGAGCTTTGACGTCCTCAAGGGCTTCACCAAGACGCAGATCCGCACGGGCGAGCGCGCCATTCTCGGCGCCAGCCTGATTGGTACCCTGTACCTCGCCTTTGGCTTGTAAATGCGAGAAAAGCAGATACGGAAAGGAAGGGGAATATTGGCGTCTGTTTTTGTTTGTATCAAGTACTGGGGTAGAATTTGGAAGGGAGGAAGGGCATGCAAGAGTGGAGGGTTGTGAATTGCATGCCAGATGTGTCACTACGAATGTCATTGAGCGGAATATTCGGGGCTTATAGAAGATTTCAGGACATGGACGGTCGGCCATACGTTGGCTTGTTTAAAGAATCCGTGCGGAATGTTTCCTTTGTTAGCACAAATCAAAACACAAAGTATTCAAGAGTAACGGCGAAGTGCATAAGCAGCAATTTCGATTAATTTGATTGTGGAATTTGGAAAGAAAGTCGTACCACCATGGCCAGCTTTGGGCCTGTCCTGCCCATCTAAAAAATCAAAAATCCCTTGTCCAATAAACGCCCATTTTCGCCATGCCCGTGTCCAAGGCCCAAGTCCGCAAAACTTCTACTCAAAGGACCGCGCCTCCAGGATAGTCTTGATCAGCCTCACATTGTTCGAAGACGCAATTCTCTCGCCGACAATGGGACCGATAAACTCATTCAGCTCGTTGAGCTGCGCAGGCGTAACGGATCCCGCTCCATTGACCACGGTGGCGTCGGCGTGCGTGATTAACGCGGCAACCGCCTGCGCCAGCCCCTGCACGAGCATTTCATACTCGATGGATCCCTCCGACTTTTCCTTGAGCGGCTGCAGGATGCCTGAGTCGAAGCTCTTGAGGTTGCGCAGGACCAGCAGGCGGATGGCCTCGGGGCCGCCGGCCTGCAGGATGCCGTTGATGGCGCCGTACAGCACGGCCGGCGGTCGGTTGGAGTCGAGAAAGTAGCGCAGACACGTGCGCGTGAGCTTGGGCCGGAGGAGGGCGTTGGAGGCCGCGTACTTGTGCGCCATGCGGCCGAGGAGCGAGGCGGCGAGCTGTCGCAGCTCGTACTGCTCCTTCATGGCGTCGACGCCGTCGTCGCTGCCCAGCTTTCGCGACATTAAGCAGGTCAGCACGGGCGCGGAGAGCGAGGAAGCGTAGGGGTCCAGAAACAGCGTCTTGTTCTCAATAAGGGCATTCGTCAGTTCCATCATCTGCTTCAGCGTAAAGGTGTCGTCAAGCTGGTGCGTCACGCGGTCCATGATGAAGTTGATAAAGTAGGGCGCCAGCTGGTGCAGGCCGGGATCGTCGCGAACGGAGCCGAGGGCGGCCTGGCGAAGGCGGACAACCTCCTCGTCGGGGGTCTCGTCGAGAATGGCGGCCTGGATCTTGTCAAAGTAGAGGATGAGCTCCTTGCTGACAATGTGCTTAACAGACGGGTTGGACGAGGAGTTGTCGTTGCCGGCGAGCGCAGAGAGCGCGGGGTTGGCACCGGTGCCTTTGGGGAGCAAGTCTTGGGATCGCGACTCGGCCGTGGTCGGGTTTTGGGGGATCGCAGGTTGAACGCCTTCGATGGCGAGCCAATGTGCTGCTCACGGTTAGCCCCGTCGTGGTCGTCGTCGTCGTCGGCTCTGCTTATCAGACCATCACGACATACCGGTAAAGTTCATATCTCGCGGCACCTTGGGCAGGGGCGCATTAATCAGCTTCTCAAACTCAACCTCCTCGTCGTCAAGGTAAAACAGCGGCTGGCCGGGGCCGAGACTGGCCTCGCCGAAGCGCAGCGGGCGCGTCGAGTCGTATCCGTACAGCGGCTCCGCGTCGAGCACGCGCAGCGCGAGGGAGACATCATTGACAGTGAGTGTCGTGCGGCGTGCGGCGCGCATCAGGCGCAGGCTCTCGATGATGACCTGGCCGACGCGGTACTCAACGTCCTGGGCGAGCGCCTTGGTCGCCTCCTCGTTGAGGGCGCCGATGCCGACCGACTCGGCGACGTCTTTGATGTTTTCGGAGTTCCATAGCAGCTTGGGCACCTCGGACGCCATGATTGCTGTCGTTTCGTTGGCTGCGTGCCAGCGAAAAGCGGTGGAATGGATGCTGTGCGAGGTGCAACTGGTTAGTTTGCGAATGCACATGCGAACTTGGAGGCGTGGAGAAGAGGGTGGGTCGGTGCGTCTGCGGTAGGTACAGGGTAGGTCGAGATGGTGCCTGGCAAACGCTGAATCCTCACGGCTTGTGCTAGTTTAAATGCACGAGAGAGCTGGAAATCCGACAAGTTGGTTTTGGCAGAAATAGACTCATTTTCATCAAGATGCATGATTTAACGGCACGTGCTATCGCGACGTGGTTCAAGTGCTAACAATGTGTTCACTGTGGGAGAAGTCTAAGCTGTTGGAGCCACTGTAACTGCACCACATCAATAGCAGCTATCGTGTCTCGCTGTCACTTGGACACGACGGAAGACAAACCAAGCTGATTGCGAAGCAATGTGATGGAAGAGCCAGGGCCATTCTTAGCAAGCTTGAGGTCCAGGTGACCCTGATGAAAGTTTCCACTGTACGAGTTGGCTGCAGCATAGCGTATCCGTGGCTGTCAACTCACTGTTGTCTATTTGAGCGGCAAGGGAGGAAACCCTTGGACAAGGCTAGAGCTTGAACTTTTCCAAAAGCATCTCAATCGAAAGCAAGCCACTGCCAACGCTCTCTAGCCTCGCCACTGAGCCGGCCACCAACTGTGCTCAACGTTACATGAGCTGGCGCGGGGTCGAGCAACTTTACTGCCACAAAAGACAAAAACGAATTAGTGATCCATATGCAGCTATTCTGACGTCAAGTGAACCTCATGTATAGCTGCCATGTAGGTTGTGGACCACGCTAGCAAGAGCCTCGAGGTCGTCATGGTGGTGGAATGCGGAAGAAAGCTAGAATCGCTGGCCGACTATATTCTTAATAAATATCCAAGCCTTTCTCTAACTGATTGTGCTTTTTTTTTTTTTTGCATCTCCAACTCTGCAAAAGAGACCTAAAAACATAACCACAATGGCACCACAGATTCTCGTCGTTCTAACTAGCGCCGACAAGATTGTCAAGCTCGACAAGCCCACTGGCTGGTACCTGGTAAGAACAGCATCCCGCAGCACATTGATGAATAAAAAGCCCAAGCCCCAATATGAATGATTAGAAGCTCAAGAATACCTGCTAAGTAAACTTTACAGCCCGAACTTGCCCACCCATACGATGTGCTCTCCCCCAAGGCCGAGCTCGTCTTTGCCTCCCCCAAAGGCGGGGTAGCTCCCCTCGACCCGGGCTCCGTCGAGGCCTTCAAGAGCGACGCCTCGTCGCAAAACTTTCTCAAGAACAACCACCTCTGGGAGCACACCGAGCTCCTCAAGGACCTGAACGGCCGCTCCTTTGAGTTTGACGCTCTCTTCTTCCCCGGCGGCCACGGCCCCATGTTCGACCTCGTCGACGACAAGCACTCGATTGCGCTCATCGAGGAGTTTTACAAGGCCGGCAAGCCCGTCGCGGCCGTCTGCCACGGGCCCATCGTGTTCGCCAACGCGCACATTGACGGCAAGCCGCTCGTGCAGGGCCGCGAGGTGACGGGCTTCACGAATGAGGAGGAGGAGCAGGTGGGCATGACGGACGCGATGCCGTTCCTGGTCGAGGACCGCCTCAAGGCGGCGGGAGCCAAGTGGAAGCAGGCCGACAAGGCGTGGGGTGAAAAGGTGGTGGTGGACGGGCAGATCATCACGGGCCAGAACCCGGCTTCTGCTCATGCTGTTGGTCTTGCGATTGCCAAGGCGATTGGTCAGTCTTTTTGAGCTGGGCTTGATCAGCACAGACATGCTAACTATGGTGCAGGTGTCTAATTTTGTCCGATAAGTAAAATGGTTCGACGGGTATTTGCGACTCAAATTTGTCCGCGACCATGTAAATTGTACTACCCGAATGGCATCAAGTTGTACGTACTAGGCTACACTGACCAGCACGACTGGCCTATTCCCTACCGCGGAAAGCCCTGTCGTACGGATTGATGGTGTTGTGTTTAGCACGGAAATTTTCCCAAGTACTGGAAAGTTAAAAAATGACCAATTAGGGGAATATAGTAGTAATGTGACGTTTTAGCCGCGTCTCCAGTGCTCGCAATGCTCTGGTTTTGCAAAGAAATCGTTATAGGCGGTGAAATGACAGCGTATAGTTGAAGAGCTATTCTCCTTGGTGATCCAAGGTTCCGGCCCAGATCAGGACGATGAGGAGAATGAACAGAAGAGGTTATATACACAGTACATTAGAGCCATGATATATTGTGCAGCTATTCATTCGATATAGTTTCTTCTTGTTTTCTTGCACGCCACTTCTCGGCGACCCTTCCACGGCTGCCTACCATTTTTGTGTTGGTGCCCAGGCGCCCTGTGCGGCGACGAAAGCAGGGACAGGGCACCAAGTTCTCGATCATGCTGGCTGGGAAGTTTAGCCCCTACCCCAAGACGAGCGCGGATCTGAATATGTGTATAAACTTGTCATAAAGCTTGGAAGTTGTCTTCCAAGCCAAGGAGACGATTATGGACCTGTTCGCCGTCGCGCTTCCATCACATCCAGCGCTCTCTTAAGCGTCGCGAGCCTGCAATCACCCAACAGCTTCTTAACCACTTGGTACCCGGCGTCTGAAACGTGATACTCTCCTGTCTCCCTCCGCTCGTAGCCGCCCTCCCGCACAAAACGCTCCATTTCGCGCGTAATGCCAACCACAGTTGCCTGGTCCGTCGCAAACCACTCGCGGTGCTTGACAGTGCAGTCATTTCCCTTGTCGTCTTTGCCGTTGCACTTGATGAACTCGATGTTGCAGTGTCTGAGCATGGCGTGTATGAGGCCCTCGACGCGGTACGCGCCGACAAAGCGCCCTCCTTCCGTTTCGTAGATAATCTCGGTGCTGGCGGCGTAGCAGTTGTTGTGTTGCTTCTTTCGGGCGTTTCCCGAGTTCCCGCTATACCCGACCTTGAATCGGTCGTCCCGGCCGATCTTTCGAAAGACGTACACGATGCCTTCGTACCTGTCCCTGCTCTGGAAAGCTTCATAAAACTTGCGATGTAGGACCGAATTGTCGCGGAGGCTGCCTGAGCGCCGGAATTGGGTGATGCCCATGTCTCGCAATTCCCAATCTCCATCGTCTTGGTTTGTGAGGCCGGCAGAGGAATTGGCACCGGCGCCACCAGCCCTTCCATGCGGCTGAATAGTGTTACGTGTGCCGGATGGCGGTGGTGTTTGCCGCGCGAGATCTAGCTTCCTCAGTCCGTCCGCTATGTCTGCAATTGCGCCATCGTCGGGGCTTGGTTCGGTAGGGTTGACAGCTGGAGACGATGCGCGACTATCCTGCACGTTCAATGTCGCGACTGACTTTCCCAGGTCATCTATGTCGACAGTTGTTTCTGGAGTTGAGGTGTCGAAACTGCAGTCTCCATCAAAGACATCGTCCTCTTGAATGCCGCTGTTGTCTGCATCATCATCCGACAGCTCGATACTCTTGCCGCCAGCAGCGGCATATGCGTGAACGAGTTTCACCCAATTATCCCATTCTTGCTTCGATGATGCTGTTTCGAGGTGAAGGGGGCAGAAACTGATTGAGATATAGTTCCTTACATTTTGCAGTAGCAAATCCTTGTTAGTGACCTCGTCCAAGCGTTCCAAATACGTTCGGATCTTTTGCGCCTCCAATCGTTTGTCGCCTAAGGCAGAGATGTTTTTCATCAAACATTTTCTGCCCGGCTTTCGCCCGGTTTGGAGCACGGCAGGACATCCCCGGATGTTGATGAAGACGCTTCTGGCACCAATTCTCTTTTCCAGGTCTGATAGCAGCGATTTGATCTCTTCCCGAGTCATGGTCTGGATGCATGCATATACAAATATACATATAGTGTTTCACTTGGGAAAACGGTGTCGTCGTCAAGGAGCAACTATCTGTTGATGAGTTGTTGGGTGGAGGAAGCTACAGCAGGCTGAGTCCCCTCTCTACGGGGCCACAGGTATAGAAGTATGGGAAGAGGGGGGGAGAAACCCCCGTCGCTCGTTGAATAGCCAAAGATAGAATATCAACCTGTAGGAATTCCGTATGAGTAAAGGCTGAGATGCACGGATTGATGCACTTTGGACATCATTGCATGCAACGCTGCTGTAGGAGTGTTGGATGTTGCGTGCTGATTGGCCCCGACCGCGACATAACGCCTGGTGGCGTGCATGTCAGCCACCCGAGGTCTGTTGCAACCCGTCCTCTGACGTTTAGTTGGTGGGTGCGTGTGACCTGGCTTGCATGAGCGCAATCCTATATCGCTCCGCGGCCCGGATCCCATCAGTAGAGCTATATATAGGGCACGGTGTAACGCTTGTCAGGCAGACTTGGCTGTCGCAGCCTTGTTTTTAGGCTGGCTGGGGAAAGGAAAAGTAGAGAAGAGATAGGTACCGGGCCAGAAAGCGGAAAGTGGCTTCGGTCGTAGTTGGAATTAGAGTGTGCGTCGTTAATGCCCGGACGTTGTGCCCGGTGGCAGCTGTGACAATAACCGGTTCGTCGTTACCTATGAGCTACCCTACACACCATGAAAGTCGCTGGCATTCCCGCCGTATCAGAGACGCATTTCTTGCTACGTATTTAGGGAACACGCAGATTCAGTCTATGCATATCCCATGAACAACTACAAACGATGACCGTTTTAACCAAATGGTCTTATTTATTTATTACGGTCGAGCTTAGGCTTTTCACTTCTAGTGAGTGATCGCAATCCTCACGTTTTGGAATCTACGAACGCTAAAATGTGGCAGTTGTGGCCGATCAAGGGGGTGCTTGGCAACTCTTCATTCTTTGGGGCCCTATCTACAGTGGGTTGACAAAAATTCCGTACGGCTCACCATACAAATTGCCTAACAAACGGTACGGAATTTATGTCTCCCCACTGCAGTCTCTCTAAGTGTATGTATCCACCAGCTTCTCGGCCATTCTTTGGCTTGAAGAGCTACTCGCGATAGGCCTCTGGTTTTTTATCAACAAATTGCTCCGCAATATTCGCTTGTAGGGCTTCTTGCGCCTCCGGCGGTACTGATTTTGGATCATCGACCGGCTGAGAACCACACACCCCAGTTGAGAACCCATCTCCCTGCTCAATTGCTGGCCCAGCCAGGACCACCAAGGAACATGTAACTGTTCCAGCCCTGGATGCCCGAGCCCCAGTGCGCGTCCATCGTGTACGCATCGGGTTGGGTGATCTTGTTGTTGTTCGGGTCAGGCGAGTAGTCGTGCTCCACGTCGCTGGTGTCCAGGTACGTGATGTTGCGGATATACGCGGCCTTCTGGAGCCCGGCTGAGGCGAACTCGCCCGAGCCCATGGCGGTTCCGGAGTATGGGTTTTGGCTACAGGTCTCGCCGTAAAAGGCGATGTTGTCGGCCGTGGTCGCGAGGGTCGTCGACCCCGGGGCAATGTTCCCGTTGTTGAACAGCGACGCCGGGTAGTAGCCGATGTTGCGGCCGTTGACCGCCAGCCACCACTTGTCACCGCTGGTGGCGTTGGCTTCGAAGTGGTACCGGAGGTCAAGGTCGTACTGGACGCCGCCGTCGACCGAAAGGTCCCAGTTTGCAGAGCCGGGAGCCAAGTCCCGGTCGACCTGCTTCCAGCCCGCGACGTCAGTGTTGTAGCCGGCGATATAGGGGGCGATGCCATTGTATCCGTTCGTGTTAAAGAAGGAGAAGAAGTGAACCTGGGGTGGTTTGTAGTCGGGGTACTTCTGCCAACCCGCCTCCAACGTCTGCTGAATTTGCATATTCGACGAGTTGTACACGTTCCTGTTGCTGACGCAGCTCTGGATCAGGGAAAAGTCGTGGGTCGCAACGTACGGGTCGAACCTGCTAAAGCTTGCTCCGCCGCCATGGTTGTTCACAGCCTGTCTAGTGTAGACATACTGATGATACCACGGAAGATCATCCCGTTTCGACAGAGCTTCTTGCTTCTCAGGCATCTTCTTAATTTTTCCAGCGAAGTTAGGGTCGGGGCGGAAGTATGGCACGGCTCCCTTGGGACCGTTAAGAGGGCTAATCATCTTTGCCAGCGTGTCTTCCATCCCAGTAGGAGGTGCAACCTCGTCGGATATGACCCAGTCAATAACCTGGCCATTAGAAAGAGTGGTGGTCTCAACAACTGGCATACCATTGCGAGTATGAAGAGTGGCGCTAAAGGCAATAGGTAAAGCCGCAGCAGCAGCGAGAAGAAGCTTAGCGTAATGCATTGTGTGCTGATGGTAGATATGCTTTTAATTCCAGCTGTAGTTGATATAGACGAACTATACATCCAGTCGTCCCTCTATCTTTATATAGGTATTTCTAGAATACATTACGACCCTATCGCCTTCTTTAAAAACCTAAACAGTGTTAGCGTTAAAGAGTTTTCTTTTATTGATGTTGTGAGAAAGATTTATATTATGGCTAGTGGACGGCAATTACTCGGAAGCTAATAATAAAGATTCACGAAACAGCCCTGAATTCGGTGAGCTTCCCGTATGGGTTCAAGTGGCGAATCTAGCAGCCGAACGGCTAATGAGGCACCTTCTGGTTTGGGTAATTGCCCCTCAAACGGCGCCGATCGTGTTGGAGAAGGCACTTATCAAGGTTGGAGGGCCGGTATATCGGCAAATTCGACAAAAAAAACGCGGCTCTTTCGCAAATTGTCTGCCTCGCGATAGTCGCCGTCTATGACCACGTGGTGGTCGACGTCGACGAACCAAAAGCGAATCGTGTCGTCTCAACCAAAAGGGAATGTGAAATAGAGATAAATCAAGCTATTATGTAACAGTTGGAGACAAGTAGAGCCCCGTGGGGTAACTTTCGGGGTCACCTTGGGGTAATCTCCCGAGGTGCGCGGGGTTGGGCGGTACTCCAACCTGGAGAGGCACGGTTCACGATCGGTCATGTTGCTTCAGCCACAAGGTCGAGACCGAATTAAGGAGCTCGGAACGGACGCTGTAGACGTTAGGTGTTGATGCGGCAATTTTCATAGTGAGGTTGATAGCACAACATCGGGACTATTCGGGTGAGTCCCCCTGCGAAGGACGCGTGCTGCGAGCGAAGCAGCTGATAAATTCAAGCTTCACACGGATATCCGGCAAGACGGCCAGTGTTTGAGGTGTGAGGCTGCCAAAACAGCTGTGTATCCCCGCAGGTCACCGAGGAGGACAGCCTTGTCAATCGCCAGAGTCCTCCGACCTCGGGCGATGGATCGTGCGGAGAAATGAGCTGTCGCGGCCTTGCTTTAAAGTCCTCTCGCTATTCTGCTTACCAAGTACCCGTAATACAAGATTGCTGCCTACTACATGCTGTAGCCACTCACGGAAATTCTCGTGGCCAGCGCTTGCTTCATCTGCCGCTTGTACGCTATCTCAGGCAACAGCAAACCTGAGGCTAATGAGCTACAAGCCTGGTCGCGGTATTTGACTCCACGATGTTTCTATGTAGATATACCTTTTCACTTTGGGATAGCGCAATATAGCCGTGTCCGCGTTAGCCTTGCAACGTATTAGGTTCGTACATGCCGCAGTCCTGGAGATGTTGTGTCTAGGCAGTATTCTGATTGGCTAGGAGCTTTGCCTCTGTTGCTGCTTTGGGGTTGTTCAGGAAAATTCAGACTCTTCTTTATCCAAATCGCCTCTGAGTCGATTTCTTGCTAAGTGAATCGCCTGATAGATATTGCTTGTCCTTCTACCCTACTTCTCTTTGTTCAGCAGTTACCAGCAGGCTGGAAATTGCAGCTCTGCTTAGTGCATTAGGTACTATGATTACCAGTCAAGAACACAGAAACAAGACTTCGTAGAAACCCCGATTGGTTTCCGGAAGCCTTTCTATGGACGGATGATAGGATTGGTGTATGGCATAGAACCGGAGGGCCTTCTAAAAATGAACGGCTTTCTAGGATAGCAGCTATATGCCAGTCTTAGCTAGGTCTGGACTTAGTTCTACCAACCTATATACAGTACATACTGACACTAGTAGCTCGTACACTGCTATCCGGTTGCGCTACCGCCTAACCGTCATCTCCCTTAGCCTAGCCCCTTTCCATGCTTCCTCGTTCCATATCTCTACTAGCACACCGCTTCTAGACGCTGCTCGGGAACTTGGCGTCGACACAGGCCGTGACGTCGTCAAAACTTTTGGAGTCCGGCTTCGTCGCCCGCACCTGATCCACGCACGACCTAAACGCCTTACGACACTCTGCCTCCGACACCTTGTACCGGTTCTCCCGGCCCCCCACGGTCGAGCAGTGCTCGTTCTCCACCACCCGGGGGTCCTTGCGGACCGGTGCCGGCTTGTCCTGCCCGTTGCGGGATGCGGTTGTCGCCTCGTCCTGCATACACCGCATGAACTTGGCCGGATCAGCGGTCCCGACCTCATTTGCGCACTTGGAAGCGGCTGTGCTGCAGGCCGCCTCGTCTCCGTTGAAGGGCTTACAGACGCTGTTCTTTGTGATGCCGCCTGTCTTGTCAGGTGTTGTCGTCGCCACCTTCTGCGCGGCCTGATCCTGCATGCACTGCATAAACTTGGTAGGGTCGGCGGTGCCCACGTCCTTGGCGCACTTGGACGCTGCGGTGCCGCAGGATACCTCGTCACCGTTGAAGGGTTTGCAGACGCTGCCCTTTGTGATGTCACCTGTCATGTCCGGTGTCATCGTCTCCGACCCGGGACCGGACGTGCTCTCCGCCGGGTTGTTGTTTTCGGGCCCCTGAGGCTTGGCCGGGCTGTTGTTGTCGGGGTTTTGAGGCTTCGCCGGGCCGTCTCCTGCTTCCTGGGCTTTGGCCGCGGCGTGGATGCACTCGGTGGTCTCCTTCTCATCGTCCTTGTGCTGCTCTTCGCACTGGGCCTTGGCGCTGATGCACGCCGTCAAGTTGCCTCTGAACGGTGTGCACTGGACGTTCAACGTTGGCCTTTCCCTCACGGAGCTGTCCCTGAACAGAACCCTCATCCTAGCCCACCACCTCATCTTGCCAACTTGCCCGTTTGTGAATTCATTTCGGACGCATGTCCTGTGTCCGACGGTCAGTGGAAATGCCCCCTGAAATGCGGTCAGCCTGTGGGTGCGGAGGATTGGGTCGAGGCTCACCGCGTGCTCATATAGTTGTGGATCATGACCGGCTTCGTCCTGTCACAGGCGCCGTAATCGCTATCGCAACTGTTCACCTGCTCCTCCGGCCCTCGCTTCGGGGGCTTCTCGAGGTGCGTGTCATTGATGTACAACTGGCCTTTGAAGTTTGGATCTGCATCGCCGTCGCAGAAGCCTGCATTGGTGTGGAACAATCCGAGCCAGTGGCCGAATTCATGAGCGGCGGTCATCGGCGCAGCAGCAGGGAGACCGTCGCGCATGACCTTGAGTACCGAAGGCGTGTCTTGTCCAGTTACAGCTTCAGACCAGAGAAAAATGCCATCCAACTCTGGCCGCTTTGCGTTAGGATGGGTGGCCCAGCCAAGACTTACGCCGCGCGGATTCTCTTCCCATATTCGCTGAAGGTAAAAAATGTTGAAATCGTCAAAGTTGCCCTGGCGCAGTGTAGATACCATTTCCTCGTGTTCATATAGTGACCTGGCCGCAGAAAATTTGTCATGCTGTGTATAGCGTATATCTTCCTTGCTGAGCGTGAAAGTGAAGCCATAGCCGTTGAGCTGATCATTCAGGGTAGCGATATTCTGCGTAATGGTATCCTCCTGCTTTTTGGTTAACACTAGATACCTCAGGCGGTTCTTTTTAACATACGCTAAGATAGCCGCCCTGCGCGGTCTTATTGCTGTACACGTTGTGCGCAAACACTCTGTATGTGTTCTTTGGCTCTTGACGCGAGACAACAGACACATTAGACGCCATGGACTCAAAAGACCGCAGCAACTCGGTGGCCGAGCCACCCACTGAACAGCCTAGCCCAGATGCCGTAGCCGCTGGAATAGCGGCTACTCCAATGGCCAGGGCAAAAAAGCGAAATCCCATGTTGAGCGAGAGGGTGCGAAGAAGCTGGTGATAAGGGCCTCGACCAAGGTGAAGAGAGTGAAGAGAGTAAAGAGATGTAGCTCAAGAGGTGTTCAGCTCCTACTATATATAGGGCTTACAAGTCCAAAATCGAAGAATTGCGCGAAGCACATAAATATACAGCTTTTCATCAACTTATCTCCTACGAGTCATAGTTTATAATAGCTAATGCTAAAGGGTTCCTCTCCGCATTACTCGTATCTCTCTTCCTAAGTCAACGAATTACGTATACTCCATAGTGCCAAGCTGTCTCAGGCGGAATGTCCACTTCCTAAATTCTTAACTGGGAATAGCGGGCGCCAAGATCACAGACCTACAACGTACAAAGTAAACAGTACAATGCTAAAGAGCTAGGCTAGTGCAAACAAGGCAAAGGGATAATGCGGATAAGGAGAGAGCATAGAGAGTGTGTGTAGGTTGTGCCCTATAACCGGAGAAGCAAATCCGGCCGCAACTACCGACCGTCAGTCTATACTTATATCATGCTCCCCGCTTATATTGCAGATGGTGCTCTCACTGAGAGCCCTGCCTTTCCTGTCAAAGTTTGCCGTGGCTTGGCTTTTGAACGTCACTATTATATTGCCCGCCAAAGAGAATGGCATTGTGCTCTTAATGTAACGCCTGTGTATTAATACTACCCCTACAGCCACTTCAGGTTAAAGTCAAATGGTGGCTCGTTACTGTTGGCGAGTCCTGGGCTCTAAGACTGGGCCTACAGTGGACGGGATCGCTAATCACAGGTATACTGGTACTGCTGTTGTATTTCATGCAGTCAAGGGCAAGAAAAAGCTTGCTGATTGTAGTATCCATGACAATGCCTCAAGTAACTTTTATGAGTCGCGTGGGCGCCTTCGGAATTGGCAGTGCCAGTGACGGAATACGCGTAGCATTCGGCCACTCGGTCTCATGCTTATTTATATCTGCGTATCTGACACATTGCTGTATAAGGAGTATAGAAAACTTTGGCCAAACTGTGGAGATAATGCTATTGACCTCGTATTTGCATTAGTCATTGCATAACGTGCCTGTACCGTTCGACGTCGACACTAGTGTAGTATGCCGAGCAGTTGCTAGGACGTGTCAGCAGTCCTTTGCACATGTATATGCGCTGTAAGGCATTGAATTTCCCCTATATTCAAGCAAATGACTTGTTTCTACTGTCCTGGGTAGTTGAGCCCTCTCGGAACATACAGCTAAGATGTTTGATACAATTCAACTCTACTACCTCTTTTTCTAAGTAGCAATTCGCCCTCTTTGTATTAGAAAGCCTCTTCATAAACACCTACAGTCCTTCAAGCAGCTCACAGTACGTACAACTGCAGAGTCGAGCAGATGGAGAGGGCAATGAGGGTGGCCAAGGCTTGGTATAGTAAGTTCTCTACTCCATGGACTTCCTGCTTACGAAGCTCGAGAGCGTTGAAAAATGATTAATATAATGGATGCAGATAGTAACGGCGGCCCTCTTTCCTATTACTCTGCTGGCGTACTCGCTGCATGGTCAAAGATTAATCCCTACTACCAGCTGACAGACCAGTCGTCGATCTACTGTATAGCTACCGCCCTTCACCTCGCCTACTAATTTGACTTCTTTCAGGAGAAGTGGTAGAGTCATGAGGAGTGGATAAAGACAGAGGAGAAGGAGCTCACCGCGTACTACGATCGCTTTGCCGCGGTCGCCGTGGCCGGGGTGGCGATCAACGCAACCTCAGTTAGCACGTTGTCAACCAGGTTCATGTCAATCAGCCTAACTTAGCTTCACTCAAACTTTCTAAGTAATCAATCAACTCAAATTCACCATGATATTGAGTTGGTTGCGTTAATAATGGTTGAGTAGGTCTCGTCGTGAAGGCTGCTGATATCTTGTGATAAACTAATAGCCTCTTGCTCGATCGCACGTGCAATTAGGTGCTAACTGCTTATAAGTCCAAGAGTGAAGAGCTGTACTTATCTATGACTTCTACATTTCCTATTAAAATAATGCCTTCCACTTCTCCTACACTAACCAATATTATCTTCACACACAACGTGCAAGAGGATGTAAGATGTATTAATAGCGAGCTCTCTGTTACACCGTGAATCATTATTGGTGTCCTTAAACACACATCTCCTGCCGACTGTGCCCCAATAAAACACAGCGCCCAAATCTTCCAACCAGCGCCTGTCTTCTTTTAAGGACGGTGTACAACAGGACGCACGGTAATGAAGTGAAGTGTAGTTGCTCTGCGCGTATATTTTCGTTTAATGCGGCCCTTCTATAGCCACTTCTATTCCTCTCTGTTACTGCCTCTCGGCGATGCGGCAACCTTCCAATGTACCGTTTTTTATTTGCCGCTATTTGATTGCTGTTGTTGGCTACGCCTGTGCCAAAGAAGCTGCGCACGGACTTCAGAGAGCTCGCAAAACAGCACAAAATGTCGTACTTGTGTGAGATTAGTACAACCCTGAATCCTTTACGTGACGAGAATACAGCTATTAAGAGCCAGAGAGATGTTGCATTTCATGGCAGGGTTAGCAATGCCTTGAAGGTTAGCCACAAGACGTTGCAGGACGTCTTACGGCGCTTTAAAGCTTTACGGCGCTTTAAAGCTTGATCATTGGGCGATCTCAGTCTTGCTGAGAGAGCACGGAAATTTCGATGGGCCTTGTAATCTGACTACTACCAATTTTGTTAGTATTCTTGTTATTACGAGTCAATATACTTTTAACACGTGCGTTAGCTTCATCGTAGAGAATAAATTCAACATGTATTGCTGATGATCCTTATTGTCGAGTTAATAACAGTGAAGTGCTTACCCTAAGCAAAGTCATAAGACAAAGCAGTTATGGAGATATTACCTAGTCGCCTCTGATTAATGCATTTACACACATAGCTTACTCATGTTGTTGTAGTGATTTAGTATAAGTCTAAAGCGCCCTTACAAATTCGACGAAATTAGACCAGGCTTGTTGTTTCGTATTCTTCCGGGTAGCCTCTATAGTACTGAGCCACAAGAATCCAAACGCACCACTTTGAGTCAGCTGCTGCCAAATAGAGGGCACGCCCACCTATAAGACTCTGGGGCTGCGTGGAGGTTTCTTTGCGAGAAGAACTGCATGAACTAAAGGAGGGGAAAAGACAACGAGCCGACCGCATTCCGCAAGAGGTGTAACAAAGCCGTGGTCCCACGGCATTACTCTTGCCTCAAAGCAGATGGGTGAGCCCTCCCCTCACTGCGCCGACGACAGCGAAAAGTCATCTGGACATGCAGACTTCCCGCTTCAGCCTCGGCAACTGCGTAATTTAGGCGGGGTCAGGCTTCTTGCCACCCTTCTTCCAGTAGATCTTCTTCTCATCCTCCCACTTATAGTCCTTGTCCGTCAACTTGTTCTGGTCAATCCAGACAATCTCGTCGACCTTTTTATTGTCAATGATCTCGGGCAGCTCGGTACTGTAGAAGACACCATCCTTGGACGGTTTCTTGTCATGGGGGAAGACCAGGTAAGCCTTGCCCTCGGTGCGCTTGGCGTAGAACTTGGAGAAGGCCTTCTGGAACTCCCTAAAGGTGGCATCGTCGACCTCTTTGTACTGGCCGCGGGTGTAGAAGTTTGCGTTCTTCCATATATTGCGGACGCTGGTGAGCTTGCGGTCCTGGGCCGCCTTGACGATCTTGGCAATGTCCTGCTGGCTCTGGCCGGTGAAGTAGACGGACTTATCCTTGTCGGGCTGGTCCTTCTTGGCGTACTTGGAGAAATCGTCGAGGTTCTCGGGCTTTACCAGCTTCTCGACCTCGGCCTTGTCCGGGATGTCCTTGTCCCGGATGAAGAGAGTCTCGAAGCCGTCAATGGGGGCGGCCAAGGCGGTGCTCGCCTGGGAGGAGAAGAGGAGTAGGGAGCTCAAGAGAGAGACGAGGAAGAGCAGGGCGCCGCCCTTGCGGTTGGAAGTGGAGAACAACATATTGTGTGCAGCTTTGGTTGGAGAGTCGCAGGCAGTGTTGTGGATGTAGAACAGAAAACTGCCATCTGCTGCGAAACTGGGCTGTTTTTGTAGTCGAGGATAATCTATCGTGATGGCTACAGACAGGAAATGTCCCAAAGACGAGGCTCTTGACGACAGCCTGTTGTCTCTTCTCGTCTCGATGAAACCAAAGATAACCCGGCAAGGTGATTATCGGCAAGTGTCCTCATGGTTCGGCGTGCACTTTCTGCGGTGTGAACATTCTCAAACGACGGCCCAAGCCATAAATTCCCACGTCAGCACGCAACCGTTGCAGATCAGGGGGAATAGCAGCCGTGGGTAGCCTTGATACGCTCAGCCACCCCGGGCACAGCCGAACGAAGATCGCTGAGTGACGATGTGGACATCTGCGCCAATCAGTAAAATAAGGCACTCTCAGTGTAGAAATAAGACAAAAGAAAATGAGAACCGACTGAAGGATACTGTAGACGGGAGACACAAACCCATTTTGAGTTGATACCAGCCGCCGACGGAATATAATACCTACATGAACGAGCGATCGTCCCTCCATACTGATGTTAAGAGACGGCACATGTCGTTGCATGTAGGTTTCTACGAAACAATGTCCCAGTTCACCCACAGCCATAAGGCAGGCTGGAGCCTCGTCGTTCTTCGTACCTCTTTACACACGCGTACCCACACCGCACCTAGCCGCGGGCTGTGCCGTCATGTGCAGGTCGAAACCTGATAGCCTTACGTCGATCCGCCAACTGCATCACATAACAGTACGTGTCGCCCATTTTCTATTCACCGAGACACTGAAAGCCTGTCAGACTACGTAGCTAGGCCTACTTTTCATGGAGTGATCGCCAGGCTGACTCACAGCGCGGGCGCCGAGACCTGAACGACGAGTTGGCCGGAGCTTTTGACCTTTGGGCAACAGTTCCCCTTTTTCTTGTCAAATCAGAGTGACGTGTTCAGGCAGTACTTTTATTTACGCAAATTCTGCAGCCAGACTGAACCGTGATCTTTCCAAATATTCGTTTGTAGAGATAAGACTCTCAGTTGCATAGTCTGAGCAGCCAAATTCCTCGTCTTTTTCTTGGCTCTCGATACCAAAGACGACTACGGACCAATCCCTCTTCACCATGGCGTACGCTAGAGATCGCCTGCCAGAGCAGTTGGTCGCAGAGATTGATAGCGACAATGTCGAGGGCGTCGAGGCAATCTACGCCTCAGCAGAGGATGAGTCCAAGCAAGCGGCCCTGCTTGAGGGCATCGCCGAGCGCGCCATACAAAAGTCGCAGTTGAAAATAATCGACTGGGTCTTTGGCACCAAGGCCTTCCGCGTTGCTCCCGACTCGTTGAACAACGAGATCTACCACCAGGCCTGCTTCGCACACTCCCTCGACGTGTGGAAGGCGCTGGTCTGGAACGGCTTCGACCTCAACGCCCACCACAGCGAGTTTGTCGGCGACGCTCTGAGCCTGGAGGCGTACCACGGCAACGTCGACATTGCCCGCTTCGTCCTGGAGAACGGACAGGACCCCAACAAGGCGTGGGGCTACGACGACCAGGAGCCGGCCCTCCTGGCCATGACGGGCGAGAAACCCGCGCTCGAAATAATTCGCTTGATGCTCCGGCACGGGTGGAAACAGCGGGATAGCACCGCGCTCATCGCGGCCGCCGAATTGGGCAACTTGGAGGCGGTGCAGTTGCTGGTGGAGAACGGCGCCGAGCTCGAGCATGTCGAGCAGTGGTGGTTCACCCATACCAACGTCGACGAGGACGAATGGGGAACGGCGCTGTACCGTGCCTCCTTCAAGGGCCAGGCAGAGCCTGTCTCGTATCTGTTGGACAAGGGCGCCAGTACTGCCTTCAGGGACAAGAAGGGGCGTTCTGCCCTCTGGGCGGCGAAGCAGGGAGGCAACGAGAAGGTCGTTGAGCTCCTGAAGGGGGCTGGGCTTGAGGCATGCAGATGAAGCGTATTAGCAGGTATTTTTTGATAGAACTCGAGAACAAGATCTCTATATAATGAATACGCCTATATTTTTACCCCTATTAGTTATTCTAAATAGAGGATAGGGTACCGTCTATTTCACGTTCCTACTAAATTAAAAAGTAGGTAAAAAAAAGATAAGTATTCCTTTGCTGATCAATCGTAGTAGTGACAATGGGTTCCTATTCATCCTTGAAAATTGATTGAGCTGTTATGGACCGCCGCCAGCACATCGATCGACCACTCAAACAGACTCTTATTTGCCTAACCCATCGCTATGTGGTTGGGCACCAACGCATGTAAGGTGCCCAGTCACCACCTGCTGTGCCGAATACGCTAAGCCGAAAGTCGATAATATGACATTGCCAGAAAGTAATCCAGCCATGGTCTTAATGCGATTACTGCACCAACCCTCCCCGAGCAAGTGCATCCCGATCGTCTTTGTATGCTTTAACAGTACGGCAACTGTGAAAACAAGACATCGTCCACGCTAGTGTCCTAGATTTAATGGAAAGCACTAGCGTCACCCCACCGAATATGGAGCCGCTTCCCAGCCATGGAGCGGCTCGCGCCTACCAGCTTGAAATGCTCGACCACAGTCTTAAGCAAAATGTGATCGTGGCTGTAAGTATAGTCGAGATCGAACAGCATCTTATTGTGTGTTAATCATGGAAACAGATGGATACTGGTAGTGGCAAGACACGAGTGTGCGTTGCACTTCCTTTCTCTGTCTTGGATAGTGCCTGATGATTTCTAGATCAGTTCTTCGGATGAGAGCACAACTAGAAATATCAAGTCACGCAAAGGTACATTAGAACATCCTTAGCGTACTCGTTCCAAGCTAATACGCGCCAGCTAATCTGGTTTCTGGCCCCGACGGTTCTACTCTGCGCCCAGCAGTATAATGCGATTACGACGGAAATCCCGTCTATTGCGGCAAGGCTCGTTACAGGGCACGATAACGTCAATACGTGGGACGCATCAACCTGGAAAGCACTACTGGATGGCACACAAGCGGTCATTTCCACGTATCAGGTGCTCTTGGATGCGTTGGACCACGCATTCGTCGATATCAGCGACCTTTCCCTCCTAGTATTTGATGAAGGTATGTACTTTAATTCATCTGTAAGATGATAGCACGACTGACTCTGTCCAGCTCACAATTGCGTGCGTAAAAGTCCAGGAGGCAAAATCATGTCTCAATTCTACCACTTCGAAAAGCATCGAGGAGGCCGCACCCCTACAATTTTAGGACTAACGGCGACGCCAAGTATTCGGGCGGATGCAAAGGGTCTTAAAGCCCTTGAGATGCTTTTAGACGCTAGATGCATCTCTCCAACAATACATCGACAGCAGTTGCTGCAGTGCACGAACCACCCACAACTGCTCGCGCTTTACTACCGCCCATGCTTGAGTTCCACTGGGACGCCGTCTCTAGCTTCTTTGAAACAAAGTTGTTCGCACATGAACATCATGCAAGATCCAGCCATTATTTCGCTTCGAGCTCAAAATACGGAAAGCAGTCATCGGAAATTAATCTCATTAGTAAAGAGCCAAAAAACGTGGTCCAGTCTCCAGCTCAACGGTTTTATGCGCAGAGCATGCCAGATACTGCATCAGCTGGGACATTGGGCGCTGGACCTATACATCTTGCAGGTCAAAACAAAGTTCCTTCAGACACTTGAGGCAACAGGAGAGTCAGGCTACACTTGCATAGCCGAGGAGAAAGTATACGTAGCGAATATACTACGCAACATCGACGTCGCAAAACCTACACCGTCGCCCATAGAACTGGATAGCATGTCCGACAAGGTTCAATTGCTCCTCAGGGAACTGCTCACTTTTAGGGAGAACCCTGTTGGTATCATTTTTGTGAAAGAGCGTGTTACAGCATGCATGCTCACGAAGCTTCTTCAGTCCTTTTCTAAGCTACGAGATCGGTACCGGTTTGGGTGCTTGGTTGGGACATCAAATCACCAACAGCGAAGTCGATGCTTGTATGAACTTCCCGAATCGGCCGATTTAGACACCTTGAGTAACTTCCGCTCTCAAAAAATCAACATCCTTGTGGCAACGTCGGTGCTGGAGGAGGGTATCGACGTACCGGCGTGTAATCTCGTCATCTGCTTCGATGGCCCACCAACCTCAAAGTCCTTTATCCAGCGGCGAGGGCGAGCGAGGATGCAGAAATCTGATCTGATCTTGCTTCTCGACGGTGTTCAATCAGAGATAAAGCAATGGATCTCTCTCGAAAGCGAAATCGCGAAGCTTTGTCAGGATTCGCAGCGCAAACAAAAAGAGCGAGAGGCGCTGGAGGGCGTAGAGGAAGTACTGAGTCTTGTCTTCAGGGTACCCGTAACCGGGGCACGACTGGACCAAGACAACGCTACAGCACATCTACACCACCTTTGCCAGAAAGTAGCATCGGGCGAGTTTATCGATCATCAGCCAGAATTTATCATCAAGGTTATCGAGGATGAGCTGGGGTGCTGTGTAAAAGCTGAGGTCCGACTACCTACATGCCTGCCCACTAGCACACGGAGGTTCTTTTCAGAAAACGCTTGGGTGTCGGAAAAGAACGCCATAAAAGACGCTGCATTTCAGGCAGTTTTCGGGCTTTATCATGCTGGATTGGTCAATCAGCATTTACTACCGTATGAAGCTACTCGGGTACTTGGAGTGGAAACCCGTCCCGCCATTGTATCTGTAGATCCGGTCTACCAGCCATGGCACGACATCGCCATTGCTTGGAATGAAAACCAAACTCACTGGAAGTATACGATTCGCTTACAAGGCCTCGATCCAACCCTGTTCGCGGAGTATAGCCTTACCCTTCCAGTTTGTCTGTGGCCTCTGCCACCGGTTTTGGTGTATTTGGATCATGAAACAGCCTATCAAGTCTGCTTTTCAACTCCGGAAGCCATTTCGACAGCCGAGTCACAAACCAGACCCGACAATACTTCAGTCCTACTAGCCCTGCATTTTTCTCACCGGTGGAATCTGAAGAACGCTTCACATGTCATCAAGATCTCTTCAGATGCGTCGCTTGCTATGGAAGGCATCAACGCCCACCCAATCGACCCTGCCTGTATAGGTGCCGCAGGTCAACAGTATTTAATACGAGACTCCTACCTATCTCCTGGCATCTATATTGAGACCTTGGGCTCTAAGCCACCTATTGATATGGTACGGCGTCCTTTCAAAAACTATCATGAGGCCCCGGAAGAGCAGTATGTGCATCTGTCCAAGTGGACACGGCGTACCGACTTTCTCCACCGGCCACAAGTGAACATGAATAGCAAGGGTCAGGTTACGAGCACAAAACCCTACTCGTGCGTCGTTCCCGTGTCATGCGCCAGAATGGACTCTATCGACGTAAAGCACGCCCGCTTCGGCATGCTCCTTCCGTCAATTATTCACCACGTCGAAACACTACTCATTGCAAAGAAGCTCTCGCAAACGCTTTTACAACCACTGGAGATTTCTAATCTCACCTTACTGCTCGAGGCCTTGACTTCTGGCGGGGCAAACAAGTCGGTGAGCTACGAGAGACTCGAGTTTATTGGAGACTCCATTTTGAAGTTTTGTGTTTCTGTGCAAGCCGCCGCGACTCGTACGCCATCCACTCACCTTGGTCACTGTTCTTTTTGTTAGTCGCTAACGAGTTATTGTTAGATCTGCATTGGCCTGAGGGCTATCTTTCTTTGTACAAGGACAGACTGGTAGCTAATTCAAGGTTGTCTCGGGCTGCGATTGAGACCGGACTGCCACGGTTTATTTTGACTGCTCCTTTCACTGGTCAGAAATGGTGCCCCTTGTACAATGTCGACTTTCTGTCTGGCGAGAGCTCCAATTTGTCACCACGCGAATTGTCAACAAAGGTACTCGCTGACGTCGTGGAGGCTCTTATCGCCGTCTGTTACATGGCCGGTGGTATACCCAAGGTCATTCGTTTACTGACACTCTTCATTCGAGAATGCTCATGGATGGACCTGAGCCACGCGAGAAACTGTCTCTTCCAGCAAGCTTCTTCAAGCCCTACCTTATGCGCATATCTGGAGCCCCTCGAAGTCCTAATCAGGTATACCTTCGAGAAGAAGTCGCTGCTGCTAGAAGCAGTCACTCACGGCTCGTACCTCGTTGATAGCAACCAGCGCAGCCAAGGACGCCTCGAATTTCTAGGCGACGCTATACTAGATACCATTGTCGTGACAAGGCTTTCCGATCACGTCCCTCCACTCCCTCATCATACTATGCACATGATCAAGACAGCAATGGTCAATAAGGACTTCCTTGCGTTTCTCAGTCTCGAAGAGCACGAATCCCCGCAACCAGAGGATTCCAAACGACAAAGTGTGAATCACCGACGTCTGGCCTTATGGCAGTTTCTAAGGCACGCTTCAAATGGCCTGAGCGGCGCCCAGTCGGAGACACGCAAGTGGCATCAAGGCATTCGAGGGGAGATTCTTAGAGCCATCCACCACGGTGGAGCCTATCCATGGGCTCTACTTGTTCGTTTACAAGCCAACAAGTTCTTTTCAGACCTGTTTGAATCTATCCTAGGAGCTATTTGGGTAGACTCGGGCTCCATGGCACAGTGTGAAGCATTCTTGGCTCGTTTGGGCCTGATGTCATACCTGATGCGCATTGTCCACAATGGTATCCATGTGCAGCATCCAAAGGAAGAGCTTACCAAACTGGCAGGCACGGAGAAGGTCATCTACAACGTGGAGCCAGTGCTAACAGAAGACAACGAGACCCATCTACGATGCACGATTTTGTTTGGTGACCGGCAGGTAGTAGAGGTGGATGGTGGTTTGTCCGTCGAAGAAGTCAAAACCAAGGCAGCCACAGCGGCTGTAGCTCTTCTGAAACGATAGCCGCGAAACATGGGGCCGCTAAGCTGTAGGTTTTGGAGACTCTTTTGCTAGTCAGGCATCCTAACCTGCACACTAAAATATGGGTATGTTGGTCGAGCTCAATGGATGGATGATTCGGTGCCCTACTCCGTTTTGTGGCTTGAGTAAATATAGCGCCACATAAGCAGAAACATATCTTATGCGTGAAATCCTCCACGATATTGGCAATGTTCTGAAACGGAGCCAGAAAGGCCTTTGAGTGAAGGCGGCAGAAGTATCATGAACTATGTGATAGTGACGTGGACGCGTGGTACCTGGCAGTGCGGCATGGGCTTGCATCAAGAAATCACAATTTTCCTCTTCGGCGACACCGCGGTCCACAACGGTGCCTGGTTTTGTGTTGCCCGATTTGTCATAATCTTTCTCCGTGGTGGGATGAAATCTTATCTTGTGTCGTTTGCCGCAGATGATAATAGTCAAACGTGGGAGTCCGTTTGTCTTGTGAGATGGCGGGTAAAGCTGCGCGCATGCCTGACGGAAATGTGGTAGCTTCTGGTGGGTTCCTATAACGTGTAGACTTCGATTGCTTGCGGCATGGCGCCTCTTCGGCCCCGGCCGCCTCCGCATCCATCGCCGCGATATCCACTAAAGCTGGGACGAAAGTCTCCTCGGCCTCCGCTAGAGCAGAAGCAGGAATTTAATCCGCTACCCTCCAAAGTGGGCCACAGCGGCCCGGGTACGCAGATCCCCCCACAGCAGAGCATCCTCCTACCACTAATGCACGAAACCAGCGTATGGCCAAGCAGTGGATCAATGCTTGTTTTCCGTGGTGATGCGGAGCTGCCCTTTTATTCTTGTATGTGGAAGTTGCTCTAGCTCAGTTTACACCAGATACCGCAGACAAGGGTGGGGTTGCGGATGAACTAACACAATCTCGACAATTGCATATCACACGCCCTTAAATGTATTCCAAATGGACGGATGTATCATGTCGCATCCATCTTCATCTGTCAATTTTGGACTATGGATACTTCAGGTGATTCACCGCAGGTACCCATTCCGTGGGAAGCTTTACGTGGGTGGCTTCGAGACGCAGAATCGACACAAATCAAAACAGGCTCTACGGGCCATATCTCACCCGCGCAGCGCCTTGCCCTATCGCGCCTTGTTTCGTTCATTCAGGAGTCGCACATGCCCTCCGGCGACTATGTCAGTAAAATACATCGTACGTTCGTTGACTACCCGTGCTAGAGCGCAGCAATTATGAATTCGACATCTAACTCTGGCTGCTTTCTTACTTCGCTGCAGAGTATGCTCAGCAAAAGCATCTCGATATGCCGCGATTTACCACGGAACCGTTGACCGTGCCAGTTGAGGGAATCTTCAACACACGATGGAAGAGCACTTGTTCGTTGCCGTGGTCCGGTAGACGATTCCCAGAGTCTAGCAAAGACGGTACCGCACTATTTACCAACGCAAAGGTTCGAAAAACGGCCTTCCACAACGTGCCTCAAGAAACTAGCCTAATTTGGTTCAATCGTAGGAAGCAAAACAATTTGCCGCAATGAAAGCCTTTGCTCATGTCGCAAGTTTTCCTACGCAAGAGTTCTCGTCGTCCGTAGGGCCTTCCAGTTCACGTGGTCATGACGCAGCCAACGGGCACGGCGCAGAGCATCAAGGCGAAATTGCAATACTTGATTGCGAGATAAGCAGTTTAGCTGCGAGGCTGGGTATTCCAGAGCCAGAATACAGTGTCAAACAAGACCTCGATCGGCCGAACTGTTTTACCGCAATTGCCGAATTTGGTGGCGGCGATGCTCCGCGGGGGCCAAAAGAGCCTTTGCTGGTAACTGGCGTGTTGGGTAAGGCACAAGCAAGGGAGGCAATTGGCCGAAAAGTGCTTCAGTGGATGGAAAGGGAGTCAAAAAGGGGGCAAGATATGTTGAACAGTATTCTAGCCGCCTGAACAATGCTACACTATGAGGAGGAATCCGTGCTTGTATCTGAAAATGCAGAACAGCAGAACGGCTTACCATACTCGGGAATCCTTGTCCTAACAGAACAAATAGTAGAGCTTTATTCGTGTCCTAGCTTTGCCTTGACTAGGACTTGACTAGGATCGGTGCTGGAGTTTCTCTTTGCTGCCTGGGTGGTGCGGCGGTTGGGCATCATCGGTGTGGGCATAAGCTAGCGTCAAGCACCCACTTCTGGGCAGCACACCTAAAATTCAAATACCACTTTTGACCTACTTATAAGAGCCCCTACTAGGATTACTAATGAAGCAAATATTACATTTATGCCTGTTTAATAAATAATGTTTCACAATCCCTGATATCTGATTTTTCAATTATTAATAGAAGTGTCCATTGCCTACTCGTTGACTGGTGCCACATGGCACGTGAAAGCAAACTGCCTGCAACCTGAGCGGAGGAGGCCTACCACTAGTGATGCATGTGTTAAAGTAACACGGGATCAGCAGAATGTGAGGGAGTCTCAGCACGCCTACTGTTGTGCTTCAAAGTCGGTCTTGTCGCTTAGTTTTCCCAGTCTACTGTACAGATCTGGTACACTTAAGAGACGGCTAGCGATTTGCGGCACTAACGAGCGCAGGGCTGTGCGCAAAGAGAAACCATGCATTCTTTCCTTTAATCATCGTATGAGTATGCTGGTATGTGTCGACTGGCGCAGATCGGCCGGCTGGAAAGGCCATTAGGCGTCGAGATCGGCGATGAAATCGCCTAGTTCAATGCCCTGCCTGCATGCCGTGCTTAGTGGTAGGCCTCCCCAGCCTTGCCCCAAGATACTATAGAAGCAAGTGTCAGCAGGTCAGACCATCTGCGGAGTATCAATCTTCTATTGACCTTTGCCTCAATTTGTCGCATCGTGCGGCGTCACTGCAGCAGCTATGGATAGTGGCATCGGTGTTGACGGTGTTGATGGTGTTGATGACGCCGCTGCTACTATTGACCCTCGGCTTCTTGTGGCTGTTCCATTCGTGAGCTCCGACACCCGCGAGTTGCATGAAAACTTCGAGCAGGAACTAGACCTGGGTGAAACCGGTCTTGTGGGGAAACCCTTGGAAGAGAATAATGTTGCAACTACACATTCTTGAGATGTTCCCATTGCATCACCTTTCTCTCCAATTTCCGCCGCCGTCCACTTGTTGTACTACTGCGAAACGCCTGTCTGGCTGCACGAAGGTTCGCGCATCGATCTAATTAAAAACGATAATTTAGCCGACTATATCGAAGAATTTTCTGCAAGCTTGCAGCTCAAGTCAAACAAGGAATGGAAATTTCAAGAATTGTATTTGCCATGGGACGGTCAGAAACACATCGGGCCTGCAGGCCTGTATCATTGCCCTGCGCCAGAGTGCCCCTCACCACCATTTCAGCTCTCGTGCGACCTCCGGTACGTCTTCTTTTTACTACTCAGTTCGACCTTTTTTCCTATTTCGGCCTATAAGTTTTCATCCACTAATAAGTATCCTCTCAAAGGCATCATTTCAAAAACCACTACCGCCCTGTCATCTGTCCCGTCGGAACTTGCGAGCATCGATGCGGCGAGCAAAGAGAAATGAAACGGCATTTCCAAGAGGTTCACGCACCAAATACCCTTGAAAAGCATCATTGTCCGTATGCCGACTGTAGCAAAACATATCTACGTCGTGCGTCTCTGAAACAGCACGTCAAGAGGCATCATCCCGACTTAGCTCCAGATAGTTAATGGCTAGTTAGATATTGTACTCGAAATAGTAACAACCAGCAAACACATTTTGAGAATGTCTTGCGTGAGATCTTTCGGCCTATAATAATGCGCCACCTTCTTCGTCCGAATTACTCTCGTCATGAAACTCTTTGCTCTTTAATTCATGACTTCCTTGTGACGATGCACTGCCCTCATCTGAAACATGATCAAGGTCATGTAGTAACCCCTCTGCACTGGACGCAAACCCAGAATCCGACGGATTCACGATGAACGTCTCTTCATCTCTATCTCCAAAGATTTCCTCCGCCAGTTCTTGCAGTGACGGTGCCAAATTTGAGACGCCCGTTGTCGAATCCGGGTGCCATGCTTGCGGGACGCTCCTTCCCCACAGATGATTGACAACCTCCTTCCTCACAGCCTTTGTTATCTCAATCATCAAATCCCGCTGTCTATCCGAGTCTGCGTCTTTCTTCTTGAAATTTTCCATCAACGGCGGTCCCCAATTCGGATACACTTTCCCGTGTGATTCTGGTACAATCATGCTTGCCGGATGCTCCGTGAAATACAGCTTGCAGATGTAGCAAGCCGGCTTGCTGCAATAAACGTAGCGATCTCCTTCCAAAAACTTTAGGTTCCACTTGTAAAAGTATTCCAGTACGCAGATTTCGCTGTGCACAAACGGAGTACACCCGCGTTCAACCTCCATGTACCTCGTGAGCGGCTTGCATTCTGTATCTTGCAGGTCGACCAGGGCCTGCTTTGCCCTGACGATGTCAGGGTCGTCTTTCGGAAACATTCGGCGCAGTATTCCGGGCAGGGTTGTGTGAGAGTCCATATCTGGCTTCGGCGCAGATAAGCTTTGTTTGACGACCCTGACCTCAGCTCGCTGCAGTACATCCTGCAGAAGTGGCGCGTTAAGAAGCAGCGATAGAGGCTTCTGGATACGGGCGGCAAGCCGCCCTAGCGAGTGCCTTGCTTTGGTGAAACATCCGCTCCGGTCACCAGAAACTTCTTGATCAGCATACCGTTTTTTTTCCAGCTCTTCTTCGTCGTGGAGCGTTCTCATTTGACACGACATAGATGCCCGATGCATGGCTACGCAGACATCCAGGTGGCTGGGATCAACATCACAATGCGGCGTCAAAAGACTTTTCAGCCAGCTCACAAACCCATCATCTGCCTCAATATTAGTCTTTCTGTAGTGAAAGCATAATTTGAGAATCAAGCCACTTACTTTGTGGGCTTCTCTGGCTGGACATCTGGTAGATGCAAAGCGGAATAGCTTCTTTCAAATCGGCTAAATACGCCGAAATACGCTTTCTCGCATGTTCAATACATAGATTGAGAAACTCGCGTAGAACTTCTTTCTTTCGTTTTCCTGCCGTCACAGCATATTCGACCAGCATATGTATGGAACGTTCCAGCATAAGCTTGCACTTCCTTGGAGACTTAGAGGCCAAGAAAAAGACGTACGTTGCATCCACTTCTGCAACGGAAAATGCTGTAAACATATCGCCGCCTTTTTTCCCGTCGCAGATGAAGGCAAGACTCCGCATATACTCTCTGCGCAGGCCTTGCTGCGCGGAGCTGGAGCTAGGATATTCTGTATGACCCTCACGCGTCTGGTTGAGGCTGCACAAGAGGAAGTAGGCTTCGTAAAATCGAGCCATGAGCCGAGTATAGCGGTTAAGCCGTGGTTTTCCCACGAAATGCTCTTCAGAAGGGAGGGATAGCCGAAAATTCTGCACCGGGAACATGGTAATGATACGGGTGATGGTGAGGGTAGTGGTGATACCTACAAAGCCCGGACAAATCTTGGGTGGGAGCAGGCTCTCCAATACCGATGCAAGTATTTGCCTTAACCAGTTGTAGAAAAGGGCCCTTCACTGGTATGCATGTGCTAATCAGGAGGTACAGGCCTACCACTAGTGATGCATGTTTGAATTCGCATAGACCAGGGCTTCCGGTAGTGATGCATGTACCAATCTCGTAGGTGGTGGCCTACCCCTATTGACGCATGTTCGAATTGTGCATGCAAGAGCCTTTTGCTAGTGAATGCATGCACCAATCTTGCAACCGACGGCCCTCCACAGTAAGCATGTAAGGGCCTACCACTTGTGATGCATGTCGCACATCGCACATCCAAATGTCTTGTACGCCCAACGCTGAACGCTGAAATCAGCAGTCTTCCGTGAATGCCAAGGCTAAACTGTAGGGTGGCATTTCGACTCTCAAACCTCCCTCCACGGCTTTTAGCTTTTATTTTAATGCCGCTCGTTATAGTATTTGATGATTAAATCTATCATAATTAAGTACCCTTTTATACTGATGTACAGCGACTAACGTTTAAATGGCTTTAAGTCGAGTATAAGCTGCCTTATATTACGATTTTCATTCTAGTTGATCGTTGACCAACCTCATAGTCGTGGCCGGGTGTTACGAACGAATAAAAGTGACATAGGGCGACCTAAGAAGGAGGCTAGGTAGGACGCCTATAGGACGCCTAAATAGGATAGGAAGTCATATAACCATAGTAGGCTTATAGGAGTACTATAAGCTAGTAAGCTAAGAAAGGATCACAACCTTAGTGTAAGCTAGTAATCTAAGAATATAGTAGAGGATAGATAGATATATAAAGAAGAGGAATTCCTAAATAGATAGCTAGATCTCTACTAATTAATCTAAGTAATAGTTCTACTATTAGGAGTAACCTCCTAATATAACTTACACCTATAATACTACTTAAGTATACCTAGTGTATATTTAACTTAACTTACTTCCTAAGAAATAGATTCTACTATACCTTAGAGATAAGCTACTATTATATTTTAATTAGTCCTATTTAGTAAGTTACCTTAAAACCTTAAGTAGCTAACTAAGATATCGACTACTAGTAGACCTACTAGTAATATCGTTAAAACTATTTATAAACTTATAGAGAAAATTAAAGCTCTTAAAGTAGCTAATATAAAACTTAAAACTATAATAGATACGTATATAAAAGATATTAACGACCTTAATAAAGCTAAGGACTAAATTGAGATATAACTTAACTTCTCTCAAATATTTATAATCACTTACCTCTAAAAACAAACCACCCTAAACAAACCACACCTTATTCAAAAAAAAAAAAAAACACACTAACAATAGATAGATAACTACCCGTACACTCCACTACTTCTAACAACTCACAACACCCCTCCTACTCAAACCACAACCTCACACCCCACAATCTCGCTATATCTCTTCTCCTCACACCACCAAACTTCCCCCCCCAAAACACCAAACTACCACCACCTACACTTTATAAACTAACATCACAATAGTATGAGATGAGATGTAGTGAGTGAGTAGATAGTGCACTCCACCTTCCAAACCCCTTAAACTCAACCATCAACTTTACCACCCTACTACTCCCAAAACAACTTCAACTTCCTCTAACCTCACTCAAACACTCTCAAATCTCCCAACAAACCCACCAAACACTCCTACAACAACCCTATCACCATTAACAAATCCACCACATAAAAAATATTAATAAACACCAAATCCAAACCACCACCACAATACCTACACCAACAACCACACATTGTGTGTGTGTGCAAACATCTATATAACAACACACAACTTAATTAATTAACTTTAATTTAATTTAACTTTAAATTTATTTAACTTTACTTTACTTTAAAATCCTCGCGACGTCTCGCGCGCTCTACGAGCTCTCTCACTCTCGCTCGCTCTTACCAAAAAAAACACACCCTAATAATAATAATATCTCTCATAACTAAACAAAACCCACCACACCCACCACCACCAACACACCAACCACACCTATAAACCTAAAACTTAAACTCACACACTCATTCTCTCCACACCCACTTTAACAAAGAACATACAACTTTAACAACCCAAAACACCTTAAACTACCAACTAAAAAAAAAAACATAACACAACTCTAAAAACAAACCAAATATAAAAACCTTTACAAACCAACAAACTTATAACAACACTCACACTAAAACCAAACTACATACTAAAACTCTAAAAAAACTTAAAACACCATTAAACTCACTCAAACAACCCAAAATACACTACAAAAAATAAAAACAAAAAATAACTATCTCACATACACACTAACACAACAATTTAAAACCATACTACCTAATAAAGAGATATGAGATAACAAAACTACAACAATAATAAACTAAAACAAACCATAAAAAAAAAACCTACTACCTACCCTAATAATAACACAAAAATAAACAAACACTCACTCACACACGCACGCTCTCATATCAACAATTCATCCCCTCACATATCCCCGCACGAAACTTACATCCACTTATACTTCACAAAATACTCACTCACGCTATTAAACACTTACCTTCCCAAACAAAAACCTCAATCTCTCCAACTACAACACTTCTACTTCAACTTCCAAACTTAAAACAACCACCATACTTTGTGTGTGTGTGTGTGTGCCAAACTAACTAAACAACCTTATAACCACAAAAAACAACCTACACAAAAAACTAAAAAATAAAAACAATACAAACCTTCAAACTAAAAAAAACCTAAACACCACTAAAACCCCACAACTACTTTAACACTATAATCACAAACAAACTACCCACCTTAAAACCTTAAACACTATTCCACAACCCCACAACAATAACAAACCTACATATTCTACCCACACTCCCACAACCCACTCTCACTCTACTACCTAACCTTACCACACACTTAACACTAAACAAAACTTATTACCTACCAAAATTCTTAACATACCACTATCACAACAATCAACCAACTTCTCTCAACTACAACAAACTTTCCAAAACACCAAACCACACAACACTCCCACAACCACCCCAAAAACAACAAACTAAATCCAATCACTAAACCTCTATATCTCAAAAAATAACATAACACTACAACACCTACATTAAACATCAAACAACAAACTTTAACACTTCCTATCTCACACAATACAAAACTTATCAACATAACAAAAACTCCTACTAACCATTCTCACATCTTAATTACACTACACCACACTTACATCCATTACATATAATCGCTAACACACTAAAACCCTCAAACCCTAGTAACACCCACTACACCCCCTTTACAAAACTACTAAACCACACAACACCTCTTTCCAACCCCCACCCCTACCCCTTATTTTTCTTAAATCTTATCCCATCCCACCCATAAATAAATTCAACTTACCGCATATCAAACTCTACTTAATTTTACCCCTCCAAATTCATATCTCATATCTACCATATAGTATATTTATTTCTTCAACCATAACATATTCTTTTACTTAATCCAATCTTAAAGATAGATAGACCAACAAATCCCCCTTCACATCCATCCCAAAAAATCCATTACACTTTACTACTTCCCCACTCTATTACCAGTTCACACACCTTAATACAAACAACATGAGGATGATATGTTATACTCAACTAATAAAATTAAAATACACCCACTCCCCTCCAACCCCTCTCACTCTCTCTCACGCTCGCCTTATTATACCCCACTTAAAACTCCATCACCCTATATTTCAAAACAAACACTTGTGTGTGTGTGTGTCAACATTCACTTACAATTATATCATACCCCCCTCAACTACTTTAAATATTTAACCCCCATACCCTCACTAACCCTAACCAACCATAACTTTTCCAGAAAAATCTTCACTCCAACTGAATAGCATTACTAGTCGAAAACCACGTCTCTTACTCTTTACCTTGGCTCATGGCTCGATTTTCCTGACTCCCTCTTCTCCTTTTGCCTCCCAACCAGACGCTTTATTTTCAAACCTACCACCTTCTCCGTCCGCGTCATGAAAGAATCATGTCCAATATGATTAACAGTTGATCTCTTGCCTTTATCTGCTCCGGTCCAACCGCGGCGACGCATGTTACACAGCATTTTCCGTTTGATCGTCTCGAGAGAGGATATCAACGTAGACTTTTCTTGGCCTCTAAGTCTCCAATCAGTGAAGCTTATGCTGGCAATGTTCATAATTGAGGACGAATATGCTGTGACCGCAGAAAACGCAACGAAAGTGATAGAGAGATAGAGATATGTAGAGTTTTCAATTATGTATTGAAATGCGAGAAGAACTCGCGTATTTCGGGAATTTAGCCGATTTAGAAAGACGTATTCGTTTGCATTCTACCAAGATGTCCTCATCTCCTCCATACTATTAATCAAACCCAAATAAAACATCCCTAAAATCTTTCTCATATTTAAATATCTATTATCCAACTAAAAATTTAATATCATTAATATCATTCTAATTACACCTACTTTAACATATATCCCAAATCTTCAATACTCTCCTCTATTCTACCTTACATATCAACTTCCTAAAATTATTTTTTCTTCATAAACCCTATTCAATACTTTTTTAATTTACTCCTAAATCATAACTTCAAATCCTTCATACATCTCATTCTCTTACTTTATACCCTAACAATCTTACTCCTCAACACTCTTAAATTTATAAAATCCTCTCATCATTTTCCTCTTATTATCTTGTGTTGTGTACGATATTCCTTACTTTACATTCTTAATCCTCTTTATACATAAATATCCCTTCCAATTAATTCCTCAAACCCTATTACTTCTCACCTATAAATTACTTCTACTTAACTAAACAATCTCCTCCCTTTAATACAATACTATACAAACTCTCATTCCTCATCATAACTCACTTTCCTATACATCCAATTTCTTATCATTCCCCAAAATCTCCTCTCTCATTAACTACTCTTTCAAATCATCATCTACCCCTTATATCTTCCTTCTTAATAACAAATATTTTCCTTCTTACTCCTGTTATAGAGAGATATATTTTCACACTCCCCTTTTACTACACCCCAATTCCCTACCTATCCCTACCATTTTCTCCCCCCCCAAATTCTCACTCTCTTCCTCTCTAACATATACATAATAAATTTAAATTACTATCTTTTTAACACATAATCATTAACATCATATTTTATTCATACCCTTCCTACATCCAACCCTTTCCCCTTAAACATCTCTCTACAATTCTCATCCTACACGCTAGAGAGTCAACACACTTCTCCTCACTAATCAAACCCACTACACTAATATACAACATTACCCCACAACCAACTCACACACCCACCCCAATACCTATGTTCATATAAATCTATATAAATTTCACTTACACACCTAAAATAACTATTACTTCCCATCATAAAAACCTTTACAAATTATTACCCCACAATCATTAACAAAAAAATAGACTCATAATTCTAAATCTTTCCTACTTTTACATTAAAAATCCATCTATAAATCTCTACAAAATATTATCCCCAAAAATTCCCACTTCCCCTTACTTCCATATAAACCCCTCCTCTATTCTTATTCTAATCCATTATACATCTTTTACACATTTCTTTCATACTTATCTTTATACAAAATCTACATTCCCCCACCCAAAATCCCAAACCAAAATAATCAATCTACTCCTAATCTCCCCAAAACCCACTACTTCACCCAACATAAAAACCAATCATATTTCCAATATCTTCCTTCTAAATATCTATACCCCCTATTATTATTCAATTCTCTACTTATATATCATCCCATTTCCCAATCAAATATAATCCCAACACAAACCTTTAAACTCTAAACCCCTTACACTAAAACATCCTAAACATCATTTTTATTCTACTACATCTCTCTTTTTAACCATACTCTACTTTTACCACCTACTCTCAAACACTCATATTCTATCTTCTCATCTCCCATCTTCCCCTTACCTCCTCAATCACATCTCTATAAATCATCTCAATAAACAATTAAAATTTTTCTTTATTTTCTTACCACTTTATCTCTTTCAATCACAATTAAATCACTTTCAATTTCACCATTAAACATCTTACAATTCATATCACTACTCCACTATTAAACCTTCCCTATCATTAAAAAATTCCTATCTATACTATCTCCCATACTCTACACAACCTATAATCAATACCTACTATTTCCAACTCTACACTCATCAAATCCTCCCCTACTTTTTTATATCTCACCACCCAAATCTCACTTTAGTGTAAAACCCCATACATAATTACTTAATACTAAAATATTTAAGTGTGTGTGGTGTCTGTGTGTGTATATTATACACCCCCCCCTCTACTTCATTCCAAACAACCTCATCCCACTAACTTTCAATATCCCCAAAACAACCACCATTCACACATACCACAAATAACAACTACCATCTACTGTTCAAAAACCAAATAACCCCTATTACCAAATCCAAAACTTATATATCCTCCTATTTATCAATCTATAACATCTCATCTCCTCCCTACTCCCCTCTCCCACCTCTCAACTAAATGTGTGTGTGTGTGTCTAATTCTCCAAACTCAACACAAATAAATAAACTTCCCTTAATAACATACTTCAATTAAACAAAACTCACCCCTTCAAAACACTATACTCAATAATATTATCCACTAACCCACAAAAAAAAAATCAAAAACTCATCCTCAAAAT